>CM077525.1:10314074-15314074 GCA_039654895.1 Mongoloraphidia duomilia
TTTAACTAACTAATTCAGCTTCTAGTTTCAAGCCGTAAAATTTGTCATTTTTCAAAATAGTTTATTTCAGGATATTCACACTTCTGGTGGGATTTATAAACACTAGAATACTTATTCAGTAGGTAATCTTGAAAGAAAAATTTCGTAGTTAACAGTAAAACTAACTCTATGGATAGTTTTTTCATCTGCACTTGATCAATATTTACTGAATAAGCAAACAATTTTATTTTATAAAATGTCATTTAAATTTGTGTGCAGTTCTCAACCCTTTACATACCACGCGTATAATAATTTATAAAACTAAAACTCTCCAAAAATCACGTATAAAAATCTAAGTCATATGTTTGCGTTTCTCTATTCCTCATCATGATTGTATGATAATCGCCGGTCGACGTGTTCGAAGTTAACTGAAGACATTTCTTAGTTGTTCTTAGAAAATGTCGGGGTACACGTCTTTTGTACGGCTCCCATTCGTCCCCGACACATTCCCTTTGTCAGTGCGTCACGATAACATCGGGAGCCGACTTAGTCGTCTCGACGCTATAAGGCCTTCGTTTCTGATCGTGTTTACTCGGTGATTTTTCTACTTTTACTATATTAGGATCGTATTTAGTTGAATTCGGATCGTACTTTGTCGCTGTCGGATCGTAAATGTTCTGTTCACTCGGTTCCATTTTGCTATCCATTTTTATGGCAACTTCCGCTCGAAACTTTGTCGAATCGTGCGGCGCTTTCTTGTAACCGAAAGTCGAAAATGGTGCCGGCGGACTGACTGAGATAGCGTGAGGCGGCGACGTATGTTCATGGTGTTTATGATGATGATGATGGTGATGACTGTCGCGCGGGGTCGTCGCGGCGGCGTACATCCTCTGCTGAGATCCTTCGTGACCTTTAAAACCGTACGGTGGCGTCACTTCCGGTTGCGGCACAAATCCATACTGTCGACTGTCTTTGCTATGACTTCTATGATGTTCTGGCTGTTGATATCGTTGACTTATCAAAGTTGCGTTGTATCCGTGGTGTAAAATCGAACTACCGGTAGATGGTGGAACTGGAGAAGCGCTGTGTTCGCTCGACGATTCGGGATTGTAAGCATTAGTCGAGAACAGACTCTCGCGTGTCTGGCATGCACTATCGCACATTTCCGGTTGAGGCTCACTTCCGTTCAGGTCGTTCAATTGATCGTCGTGCTCGCCGTACTCGTTTCCGGTTGGCTGTGATGCCATTCCGTCTATATCTGTTTCCCTGTTACCGGGGTAGATGTCGTCGTTTGTATTCGTGCCTGAAAGGATATAGTGCCCAATTTACTCTTATCTACGTCATATCGGTTACAATAGATTCACAAATATTTTTTTCCCTCGAATTTACAATCAAATATGCGAATGTTTTTTTGCAAGAGAAGGCTCGACACATTTGAATGTACACTTAGTATGTTTCTAAAATGTTTAGGGATGAATCTTACAATCAAAATAATATATTTTTAATTCAGAAATATGTTTAATTATAATCAAAGTTTCGGCATTATTAAAATAAAATCTTATAGCAAAAATAATTTTTATTACTTGAATTGATTCCTAAACTTATAAAATACAAAACCATCCTTATATAGAATCTAAATATCTAGGATGGCTTTGTATTTTATAAGTTTAGTATAGTTTTTGTACTCCTGAAGATGGGTTGATAGCCCGAAACGCATCGAGTGATAATAAATATTGTAGAATTTTCAAGTGTATTTTTTCTTGTAAAATAATTTTTATTGCAAATTTTGTTGGAAAGCAGCTAATTATATAATGGACACAAACATATTGGAAAAAATCATTTTAGAATCCTGACTGTGACTATGGTTGGTAAAATGATTTTTTCCGATATGTTTGGAATCAATTATATAATTGGCTGATTTCCAACAAAATTTTCAATTGCAATTCAGCCGTATAAAAAATCTATTAATAAATATTATAATTTTTATTGTTTACCTTGAAGCCTGCAGTCTAAATTATTTTTATTATTGGATAAAAAAAGAGGTGTCACCTTTTCTACGATTTTTAATTACGTATTGAGAATGTTTTAATTTTGATCGAAAATCACTTTATATTATTGTTATAGAGATCAAAAAATATTTGTGTAAATTGTTCAGATAACTTGTTATCTGAAAACGAAAATTTGTTAAATGCAAAAACTCATACCTATACTATTCTCGTGTGACTTTTGAATTTGTAATATTGGTATCATTTCACCGCCAGGAACATAACAATTGTCACCAGTCCTGCCGGCGTTTATACAGTTGGCAGCAATGAATCGTTGTGAACTAGACGATTGTGTGCTGTTCGATCTCGATCGTGGTTTGTTTGCATTATGGTGTATTAGTGTGTGATCAATAATGGGTACCGGAGTCTTATGATGGACAATGTTGTTGGTTGATGGCGGTATTAGAGATATCGTTGACTTCTTCAAGTCTTCTTTCGATTTTGATTTCGATTTCTCGCCGCTTATTTTATCTAACTGATTTTCACGACTCTGTCTTATGTGTTCCTGTAAAAATAAAATATATAGTTTTATTTTTTAAGGTCACCATTTTTCAAGTTTATCTGGGCCTGGTAGCAATTCACACTTTCAGTTTATTATTATTTTTTTATATAATACTATTACAATGTTGATACTTCAACTAATTATCAATTTATAATAGTGGAGCCGTGTGGCCATGTCATATAAAAATGGAAAGGAAAATCTGGAAAATTACGCAACATAAAATTCTGAAAAAAATATTATTGAGATTCTTAAGAAAAGCCCTTTCAAAAGACACCACACATGACTGAATTCAAATATTTTTTTTGTGTCAAACTTAACCCCCCCCATTTTTAGGTTTTGACTATTGGAATATAAGTGGGCTTTATTTAGTCCAGAAAAATTCGAGTGTAACAGACATACGGACGGACAAACTAATGATCCTATAAGGGTTCCGTATTTTTATTTCTGAGGTACGGAACCCTAAAAAGGTGATAAAATAAATAATTTTAAAAAACAGATAAAATATGATTCAATCGAGATTAAGTTGAAGCTATTTCTATACTGAGTATGAGAATTTAATTTTGGAAAACAAAATTATGTTGTGAAGACAATGACGTAAGAAGGCATAAAGCTCCGTCTATAATTATCTCAAAACGCAGAACTCAAGACGTTAAGACTGACGCAAGACGTCGCAAGAGATCGCAGCGCCTCACGCTAAACGTAACACGCAGATTGCGCCAAGTTAGTCCAACTTTTACGTTGCGTTCGCGTCGCGTGTGTTACGTCAGCCAATCAAGAGGTAGCTTTACTCTTTCTCTTTTTCTTGCAATCCGCATTCGGCGCTCTCTGATTGGACAGCGCAGGCAAGACGCACGCATATTAATAGACAGCTGACGTAACGTCAACTAGAGTGTTGCGTTACGTCTTGCGTATTTCTTGTGTTTGCGTTTTGCGACGATTGTAGACGAGGCATAATAGTGGGACAGCTGTATTAATTATATTGCAGAAGGCAGAAGTTGGTTGTCGGAGAACAATAGAAAATATTGCGGTGAAACATATTTCCTGTTCAGAGTAATATTTTTTTTTGTTTCATCGTCAAAAGAATGCTTGAAGTGAAAGTAACTTTTCATGACCGCTAAATTACAATGATTAATGAATCACAAAACCTGGATACAATTAAAGTATAAAACAAACATTATTCCTGAAAAAAATATGTATTTTACAGTATGATATCTGTGGTTAAAAGGACAAACAGCTTATGTCGACCAATTTATTGTAAAATAAAATTAATAACTCGGCCCTCATTTTTTATGTGAGAAGGGAAAGAAAATAATATTCCCAATGTATCCCGTGCTTTGACGCCATGTTTACTCGGTCCTGTGACGTCAAACCTGGTTTCAATTTTGTATAAGCAGATGTATACGGTCTGTCTCCGCTATAGCTTTTAACTCCGTGAAAAAATCCAATGAAATTAATGTTGAATCTATACGGACATATTTTATCTGCAGACAAAAAATGGGTACTTATGTTTGTATCACGGGTACAGGCAGATATGACGTGAATATCGCTAATCACAAATAATTGCACGCATGGAAAGAAATAAATCCACTTTTATTTATCTTATAAAATTACATGTTCGTAAAATATAATAAATAAAATAATTGTAATTTTATTTTTTTATATTTTAAATTGTTATTCAATACCTATTATTATTATTATTCATTATTAAAAAAAAAATTAAAAGCCTTCGGGCTTCGAACCTGTCGGTAGACTCGTACTTTTCCACACGGCCACCTGGCTTACTGTGTTTGAGACTTAACATCCTGTGTTTTGTTTCACATGTCAACCAGTTTGCAGTTACATGTACCTAATATTTCTAAAATGCCACTCCAGTATTCAGGTGAAAATTCGACATAACCAGTTTTGTCACTTGGACATAGATTTAACGTATATTGTGACGACTTGCAAATGCTTTTTAATAAAAAGAAATTAATGGCGAGGTGAAAGTTATAAAATAACGTAGCGCAAACAAAGCTTGTCATTGCTTTTTATGGAGAAGATTTATAAGTATTATTCATGTTTATAGTTATTTACAATATTTTCACGATTCATCCAGTTGACTGACCTCGAATACTTTTTAAATTGAGTTTTTAAAAGTTTTATATTTGATAAAATAAAAAATACATACATTTTTAGAGTGTTGGGTCTCCAAGTCACTATATATGAATATTATGAAGTATTAGAAATACCTTGTATTTTTTGATGTCCGTCTTGTGACTTCCTGTGTTTTAACACGACGCGTTTCAGCAACGAGTTGCTATCTTCAGGTGTGGTTAAATTTTTTTTTAAAAATTACACATTGTGTAGGTATCCGTAACACGTTATAATATTAAGCACATGCGTATTATGTAGTGGATTGTGGAGTACTGATTAAAACTTTGAAATTTTATGATTTATATAGTAGGTAGATGAGATGGAAATGTGAGTGTGTGTGTATTTATGTAGACGATTAATGAGTATTGGGTGTTATTGTGTTGTTAATTATTGTGCCGTATATTATGTTCGATGATCGAACTTAATATACGACACAATAATTAACAACACACAAACACCCAATACTCATTAATTGTCCACATACATACGCACTAACACTTCCATTTCATCTACCTACTATATAAATCATAACATTTCGAAATTTAAATCAGTACTTCACAATCCACTACATAATACGCATATGCTTAATATTATAACGTGTTACGGATACTCAATGTGTAATTTTTAAAAAAATTTAACCACACCTGAAGATAGCAGCTCGTTGCTGAAACGCGTCGTGTTAAAACACACGAAGTCACAAGACGGACATCAAAAAATACAAGGTATTTCTAATACTTCATAATATACAGGGTGGACCAGGTTATAGTAGCAATAATTCACCATTCGATGGTCCATCGAAAAATAAGCCGACATGCATAATTTTATTTTTTTCCAAAACGCTTCCTAAGGGAGATACACCCCTTCAAAGTTCAGTTTTAAAATTCTTTTTTTTGTCCTAACTCTCAGGTCATTAATGCGTTTTTGACCAAATTTGGTACAAGTATTTATGAAATAGATACTCATTACTTGACGTAAATAACTTTTGTCAAAATTGTCAAGTGGCGTAGATACAGGGGGGTTGTTTCACTTTTCCCGCCCTATTTTCTGCGCCACTGGATATTTTTAAAGAATAACATTTTTTTCGAATTCCCTGTTCAATTTAGAAAAAAAGAGTCACTCTTGCAAAATTTCGATTTGAGGCTTTGTTTACGAGATAGCCACCTATGAAAATAATAGGTCTGGAATCTTGTACAACAATTGTAAACTTTTTACTGTTTGGCGAATTTAAATAAATAATTCATTAATTAAATTAAAAACAACAAATAAATAACTTATGAAAATAACCAACAAAGTAGGCGATACTTGGTTTTGAGATAATTTGTGACACTTGTCAGTATTGATTTTTAAAACTGGACTTTGAAGGGCTATCTCCCTTAGGAAGCGTTTTGGAAAAAAATAAAATTATGCATGTCTACTTATTTTTTGATGGACCATCGAATGGTGAATTATTGCTACTATAACTTGGTCCACCCTGTATATAAATACATATACATATTGTATATTATTTGAATTGCATTGTTGAAATATCACGTTGAAGTTGTATTGTTTTTAAGTTGGTTATTGACTGTGTATTCTGAAAGTTTTTACATCTTCGAAGAATTGATATCAGAGAAAGGTTAACTATTGTTTAAAATAACTAAGAGGAAGGATTTGTTTATGTATTTATGAGGAATAACACTTAATACGCGGGAGTCGGGACGACCCTATTTCTAACTAAAAAAGCGAAACAATTGTTTAAAATAATTATGAGGAAGGATTTGTTTATATATTTATGAGGAATAACACTTAATACGCGGGAGTCGGGACGACCCTATTTCTAACTAAAAAAGCGAAACAATTGTTTAAAATAATTATGAGGAAGGATTTGTTTATGTATTTATGAGGAATAACACTTAATACGCGGGAGTCGGGACGACCCTATTTCTAACTAAAAAAGCGAAACAATGAAACGCGTAAAAAATTTTCGCGTGGATACCCAGTATTTATAGTATAGTGATGAAACGATCAATACCTACACTCTGTATGCACGGACAGTGACCCAGCGTAGTGTAAAAATGTTAGTATAGTGAAATTATAAAGTCGTCTCTTACGGATCGTTAAATGCACCGAGTATATCACCGTGTGAATGAATTATAAATGAATGCAAAATTACATTTTTCACAATGTGACAAGCGCTATTTTATGTAACATCGCTGAATAAAGTTCATGTTTTTATTTTATTACTTCCCACCTCTACTATGGTAGGGAAGTAATGGATTCAGTCCGAAAACAATATTTCGAGATTTTAACAGATTTTCACGTTTTGAGACCCTAGCAATCGTTTAAGATCATTTTCTGACTGATGTCTGTATGTGTGTGTGTGTGTATGTGGTCAATTTTTCGCCTTCGATATCTTAAGAACGGAACAACATACGGGCATGCCGATTGTTCTATTGTGTTTATCAGCCTTTAACTTAGATCTGATTAGATTTTGAGTCAAATCGGTTCAGTGGATCCTGAGATATTCAAAAAAACGTCCTCAATGTCACGTATTAACATAGGTAAAAAAAAATATAAATGAATTCTAGATGTTATAATATGAAAAAAATGTAAATATTTTTTTTCTCTAAAATGTATAGTTTTCGAGAAAAAAAATATTTTACTAAAAAAAATAAAAATTGTACGTAAATCAAGGTAACCATGATTTTTGCTATATTAAGCTAGCCATCAATAGATCACCAAACAAAAAAGAGGGCCATGCTTTTTTCAAAGAATAAAAATTAAATTGTGTTTTAAAGACCACCAACAGCTAAGGTTATTTGGGCCTAGTCAAAGAATAAAAAAAAAGAGTGTTTATTTTTTGCAAATATTTACTAGGTGGGAAGTATAGGCCTGGTCATCAGTCGAATTTTTTTTTTTTTGTAATGCACGATAGAAAATTTTGGCAGTTCGTGGAATTTGATACTTTCGTGTTTTCCACCACCTTCTTTTCTTTTTGTATATTTAGACATGAACTCCTTCAACACCAAGATAATTTAAACCGGGTGTTTGATAAAGTTATCACATTGGCGCAACTAGAATTTAAAGCTGACGTGGAGTGGGTCGGATCCCAGTCTGATCAGTTTTTGTTGAAATAGGGACATTGAAAACCGTACTATTTTTGAAGTGAAAACTTCCTTAGGCGCACTTTGCCTGAGTATAAGTGAATCAAAGTGAACCGTCACGCTTCGGGTCGGTGACGCTGAATCGGGTTTATTCGGCTCAAACACGAAAAGGTATTTGTTGTATGCTGGTAATAAGTTTTTTGTAGTTCATAAGTGCGCTAACAGATGACACTAAAACTTAATTGAAAAGGTTTTTGTAGTGTGTTGGTAATAAGTTTTTTGTAGTTCATAAGTGCGCTAACAATTGACACTAAAACTTAATTGAAAAGGTTTTTGTAGTGTGTTGGTAATAAGTTTTTTGTAGTTCATAAGTGCGCTAACAGATGACACTAAAACTTAATTGAAAAGGTTTTTGTAGTGTGTTGGTAATAAGTTATTTGTAGTTCATAGGTGCGCTAATAGATCACACTAAAACTTAATTGAAAAGGTATGTGTTGTATGCTGGTAATAAGTTTTTTGTAGTTCATAAGTGCACTAACAGATGACACTAAAACTTAATTGAAAAGGTTTTTGTAGTGTGTTGGTAATAAGTTATTTGTAGTTCATTGGTGCGCTAATATATGACACTAAACATATATATATTTTAAAATTAGAAAATCAGAAGTCGTGTGGTCATTAGCACACACCCATTTTTTTATAAATCCTTATTTCTTATTCTGGGATAAACCGGGCCCACCCGACTTTTCTCTAGTTACGCCTGTGAGTTACCATATTTCTCAAGTTTAAATATTGTATTTATTTCATCAAAATCGGTTCAGCTGTTTAGAGAGATCCCGGTATAACGGATAACCAGATATATAAAAATTGTGATTCAGGCGCTTATGACCTCTGTTGTCGAGTATCTGTAATTTACAATATCTTATCTAAAAATTGTGGAAACATGTTTTCCCGTCTAGGTACAAGTTCCGTTACAATTTTATTTATATACTAACCCTCCTCCATGACATAGATTATAGACGCTCGATAACTAAGATCATCAAGTATATCGTATAAGTACTTTAAGTTTGGGCACTGAACCAAGTTTCAACACTGTTCTCAAATGATACAAACAGACAGACAACAATTCCGGTAACGCGTTTTCCAATCTAGGTACAATCTAAAAACTCGCAAGTAGGTAATGAGCCATTTTCCTGAAAGTAGTTCTTTCAATTATTCACGAGAGGCAGCACTTGTGGTAGGTACAAGCATTATTTATTCCCAATTAGTGTCGTGTCATTTTAGTAGTACTTATAACTTAATTATTAAATTATTATTATTATTAAATTAATTCAATAATTAAGTTACACCACTAAAATGACACGACACTAATGGGGAATAAATAATGTTTGTACCTACCACAAGTGCTGCCCCTCGTGGATAATTTAAGGAACTACTCTCAGGAAAATGGCTCATTGAAATTACAATTTCTGCATTTATATGAATTGAAAATTTCAGGGAAAAATCTTATATATAAAATTCTCGTGTCGCGGTGTACGTTATTATACTCCTCCGAAACGGCTGGACCGATTTTGATGAAATTTTGTGTGCTTATCGGGTAGGGTGGAGAATCGGACAACATCTATTTTTCATCCCCCTAAATGTTAAGGGTGGTCCACCCCAAATTTTTTTTTTTTATTTTTTGGACAAAATTTTTTGTTTTAATTTTTTCATGATTCAGCATTGAAAAATACATACAACTCTAAATTTTCACCCTTATACGATCAACCCCTGATTTTTAATCGCGATTTTTATATTAAGCTTTAAAAAATACATACCTATATGGCGAACGAGCGAAGCGAGTGAGTAGTGTATTTATAATATTCAAGCGAACGAGCGAAGCGAGTGAGTAGGCGAAAATATTCAAGCGAACGAGCGAAGCGAGTGAGTAGTGTATTTATAATATTCAAGCGAACGAGCGAAGCGAGTGAGTACTGTATTAATAAAATTCAAACGAACGAGCGAAGCGAGTGAGTAATGTAATTATTCCTAGAAATTATTAACAACGTTTGCCGGATCAGCTATACTAAATATACGTGAGCGGAGTAATGGGTGACCGCTATTAAATCATAATTTCATACCACCCGAGCGAAGCCGGGACGGGTCCGCTAGTAAATATATAAATTTCAGTCTGCACTTTGAATGGATCACTTTGTATTTTTAGTTGAATTGAAAAGCATTGTCCCGTAAAATAATAAAAAAGTGCAGGGGATAATTTAATATCTGTGTGTGGAATAATTTCCCAGACTGCACACGAAAAACTATTATAATAATTTATCAGTGTCAGACAAGGGTTGCGTTGGTTCGGACATGTGTGAAGAAAATAAGTGAGGATCGACACACATAAAGCGTTTATGAAAGAAAAACAAACAAGTGAACGACTTTCTATTATGTCTATTGATGTCGAGTGGAGCCGAGTAAACCCGATTCAGCGTCATCGACCCGAGCGTCACGGTTCACTTTCGTTCACTATTTAGAAAGAACGCAAAGTGCGCCTAAAGAAGTTTTCACTTCAAAAACAACAACTACTACTGAACCGATTTAAATAAAATTTATGTGGAACCACCCTGAAGGTATGCCCTATTAAATAAAAAAGAATCATCAAAATTGGTTCACAAATGCAGGAGACTTGAGGTAACATAAAAAAAATTCGGTCTAATTGAGAAGTCGGTTAAACAGAATGATTTATTCTTACCTGAATTAGTTTGTGATCTCGAATCAGTTTCCTTGCGCATTTATAAATAAAAGCAGCACACATTCCTGTCAGAATCATCGAGAAAACCACCAGCACTATGATTATGTGAAGCGACGTCATCTTAACTTCTTTCTGAAAGTAAAAGAATCCGATTTAGTTGGCCAATCAATTGAGGTGACTAAACTATATTTCAACAAATTACTTCTAAATCAATCACAGAAGAGATTGATTGTTTTGATTTTTGATGTGAAACATCTTATGTCGGGCTGTGGACAGCCGCGTGAGGGGAAATATGCAACGAAATGTTTGGTCCGCTCCTTCGTTGCTGTTCTCCCCACCACTGCGGCACTGGCTCAGGCATGCACTGTAGCACACGCGGTGTTACAGTGCAGTATAGCACACGCGGTGTTACAGTGTAGTATATAGGATTACGTCAGCATAACAATTAGTTGCTGCTTTTGAGAGTGCGTATAAATATGACACGAGGCGAGGCTCTGTCTTAATTTTACAGTGGGTGCCAATTGTTACTATGCTAGAAAATGAAACAGAAAATTCTACAGTTTCAATTGTTGCATGCGATGATAATGAATAAATTAAAATTTTATGGTAAAAAAATATTTATGATAAAAAAAAATATATTATAAGTATACTACTACATAGAGAATACCACCGAGTTCAATAACGTTTTCTTTGATGTTTCACATCTGTCGGGGGTTCCAAGACCCACACCCTTTTTTATCGTCGAAACAAGTAAATGCATGACTTAACCCTGGCCTTAAAACATCAGTACAGCACTTCTTAACTTGTGGGGTTAACCTATCCTACGGGAAGGTTCCAACGGGATGCAGGTGTGGTGTCAGACAATCCTTGGCAGTTGCTTTCAGAACATACAAAATTCTTATTTGTAGAAAAATGAGTTGTATTTATTCTATCTATTGTAGATTATAAAGGAAAATAATACAATTTTGAGGTCGGCGACAATTTAATTGCCAAAACTTTTTATATAGTATCTACTTTTATTCTATTAAATTGGCGTCAACCTCAACATTTTATTATTTTCCTTTTTTTAGTGGCTTGTTTGAAGGTGATTTCTTTTTCTTTAGTTTTTTAATTTTTTACTTTTCAGTGACTTTACAATACCTACGTAGTTTATACGTTATTAACAGGGTTGTTACGGATGCAAAAATTTAGACATCCGCGGATGCGGATTATTAGAAGTTCACATCCGCGGATGCGGATTTGATGCGGATGCGGATTTTGGGATTTTAAAAGGAAAATTATTTAAATTTTAAGTGCATAAATAACTGAAAATCAATTTAATTTTAACTTTTAATTTATTTAATCATATTTTTAGAACAAAATTACACAAGTTTTTAGTTTTACTTATGACACAACAAAATTTTAAGCACGTGCCACTCTGGCTCCGCCCACTTTCTTTACATGTAGTTACTTGTTGATGTGAATCTGCATCCGTAAAAACTCCGCATTGATTGATGCGGATGTGAATGCGGATGCAGATGTCTGAATTAATGCGAATATTCCGCATTTACGGATGCGGATGCGAATATTCGTAACACCTCTGGTTATTAACCGACTTCTGCCTTGATATTTGATCACCACTGAAGCGATTTCAATAAAATTTATGTGGAACTACCCTGAAGGTATGCCCTATTAAATAAAACAAGCCGTGAGGTGGGTCGTTTATTAGGACTAAAGTGCGACCCTTGAGGTCCACACGACGAACTTCCCAGTTTGATAAATATTTAATAATAATAATTAAATTAGATATTACACAGAAAAGTAATCCTTTCAATCATTAAAACATCAATAATTAAAAAAAAAAAAAAAAAAAAAAAAAAACGGCTGAACCGATTTTTATAAAATTTATGTCGGATCAAAATGACGTTAACACGCCTCGATTGACACCCTTACGAAGTCGATATAATTTTTTATTCGCGAGATATTGTGTAAAATCTACTTTTTTGGAGGTTATTTGGTTAAGAAAAAAGAACGGCTGAACCGATTTTGAAAAAATTTCTTTCAGATCATATTTACGTTAATACGCGTCGATTGGCACCCTAACGTAGTCGATATCATTTTTCGTTCTCGAGATTTCGTCTTTGAAAGAAATGTACACATACGTACGTACGTACGTACACACACACACACACACACACACACACAGACATCTTTCTAAAAGTAGTGTAAAAATAGTGTAGTGACCTTGAAACATAAAAATTTTTTTTCCTTTTTGATTTCGATTTTCGGACCCATTACAATAACTTCCAGTGGGAAGTTAATAAGAATAATCTAAATCGGTTCACAAATGCAGGAGACATGAAGTCACATACATTAGTCGAACTACTGAACCGATTTAAATAGAATTTATATTTGACCACTCTAAAGGTATGCCCTATTAAATAAAACAATAATCATCAAAATTGGTGTACAGACATAAAAAAATTAAAATACACAATTGAGAACCTCCTGAGGACAGTATGGTTCAGTTGGTAGCGTCGCGGCCTCTGAATCAGACTGTCGTGGGTTCGAATCCCACCTCTGCTCATGGATGTTTTGTGATGTTATTTAGTTTTAAGTGATATATGATATTTGTTGTATTTAAGACGCTAATGACTTAAGTTGTCGACGCGTCTATAATCCACAATAAAAAAGAGAACCTCCTCCTTTTTTTGAAGTCGGTTAAAAAGTTAAGAGGGTATTTGGTGTCATTAAGCTCCGATTTGCTAAACTTTGTATGACGAATGTATGTATTCATATAACGGCCCGGTTCCATCATTTGGCCCTAGGCAACGATCAGGCGAATGTATGCGTAAACGCAGTTAGTGATAGAGATAATGGCGAATATATCTGTTTGGCTGGAGGCCATTGTATGGTAATTTATTCATGTCGTATAGCTCTCTACCTACCAACTCTATCTGTTACTCAACTGTTTATTGAGGAGAATGGGAGCAGAGCGTGTATTAGATCATGATGCTATTATGGCCAGTGATACTTAAACCATTCAAGGAATGTGATGCCCTCAAGGCGACAGGCAGTTATATGAAAACATCGACATTTCAGCTATTTTATTACAAGTACTCAGCATACAGTGACGTAACTAAAGGGTGGCAGGACTGGAAAAGAGTCAAGGACGCCCGCCTTCAGAGGGCTCCACAGAACTCCGTCATTTATAAACCGATTTGGAAATTTTTTTTTATTTGAAAGGATATACTTTCAGATTGGTCCCATAGAAATTTCATCAAAATCGGTTCAGTAGTTCGGCTGATTTTAATAAAAGCTAGTAACGGCATGTGATTCCTTAAGGTAAATGTCGCTTTTTGACACATCAGACAGCGTAAGAAAGTCGGTTTAATAAAAGTGAGTAACGGCGTGTGATTTCTTTAACGTAAATGTCACTTTTTGACACTAAAAAATAAAAAACTTTTTAACAAAAAAAAACCTCCTTCAAAAAGTCACTAAACAGAGGAAAATAATGAAATTTTGATGTCGGCGCCAATTTAATAAAATATGAAGTTGGTTAAAAAGAAGATTTTAATCACTATACTATACTTTTTAACCGACTTCATATTTTATAAAATTGGCGGACCTCAAAATTTCATTATTTTCCTCTTTTTAGTGGCTTTTTGAAGGAGGTTTTTTTTTTCGTTAAGTTTTTTTTTTGAAATGTTGATGACAATTTTTTACATGAATGTTGTTACCGAACGTGTCTACATATTGAAACAGGTTTTATTTATATTGTTTTGATATATTATTATTTGAATAAAAATCATGGCATAAAATCAATGTGTCGTAAAAGTTTGATTTATGCAAACGGGAACATTTAAGCTGTCGACATTTTAGCATCAATCATTTCAAACGTTCGCAGGAAATGTCATATTACTGAAAAAAACAAACAGATCTTTTACGTAAATAGAGACGTACTTATTATAATGGAATGAAAATTCTAGAGTGTGAATCGCACAGTGGCGTAACAAGGGGAGCAAACATTAAATGCGAAACAGTGACACAGGCAAAAAAAATTAAGAAGAGAGAAAAATATCGAATAATTGTTAAGGTAAGCTGGGACAAGTGCCTTTCCGGGGCAAGTGCAGTTTCTGTCATTATATTTTACATACTTGTATATATTGCACTGTCATCTGTGAAATTGTAAATTGTATTTTAAAGACCACCAACAGCTAAGGTTATTTGGGCCTAGCACCAATTCATATTTTCAATTCATTATTTTTTTTTTTTTTTTAATAATAAATTGAAAATCTAATTGACACTTTTACCAGCTCTCGGGCTAGAACTCGGGAACTGGGGACTTGTAATAGAGGAACCATAGCAACGCCATGTAAACAACAGCGCCGCTACACTCTCGGCTATTCTCAAGCCCTGTCATCTGTGAATTAGACATCTAACTAACATATTATTTCATAGTTTATTCACTGGTGATGTTCAATTGCATTATTATTCAGCGATTGGAAATAACATTTTTTATTTTTTGGGTCGCACTTGCCCAATCTCACCTTAAATAATTAAATAAAGAAACAGGCTGAGACAACTCGTACTAACTCTCCATTACGGCCTATACTATAGAGTACATACATCGTTACCCCCATATGATAGCCTCCCTCCCTACATTTTCTAGGAGGAACTAGTCATGTCATTTCATTACTGGTATTTAGGAAAATCGTTGTAGCCGTTTTCGAAAAAAAAATTTCTAGTTTTTTAATTCGTTTTTACTGATTTTCAGGTCACTTCTATATTTGAGCTAGGACCAATGTAGAAATTTTATTTCGAGGTATATGACCTTTCAGCAGAACAAGAATGCAAAATTTAAGCAAAATCGATGCACTAGTTGCGACCATGTACAGACAGCCATAAAAAACACGTTTTTATGTTCAAAGGTGCAAATTCACCAAAAAGTAAAAAAAAATTTTTCTTTTCACAATCACAAAACTTCCCCTATATATACTTCGTATATGGGAAAGTAAAAACTAGACTATTTGTAGTACGCAGTCTTTTTTTACTGCATTGCAACTGATTGATGATTTAGTCGAGCTAAAGTAAAAATTTTTTAAGTTAAAAAACGTGAAACAATATGAAATATAATTCTGATGAATAGTTGGATTTAATTGAGAATCAAATGCAATTTTTCTGTACTGTGCTGATAAAATTGTTTACTATGCGACAGAGACAGACAGAAAAAATTAATTGCATTTGATTGATTAAACTGAAAAATAAATTCTGTGTCAGAATAATAAATATTCACGGTTTTATATACTACCTAGACTGATGTAGATTTAATTTTGAAAACTTCGGAAGCTGCACCCTTAGATCACTTTTAAAAAATCCTATAAACGCATAGTTTCTGATATTGTACATGATGATGTTGAAATTTAAGATTTTTGGTTCGTTTGAAATTTAGAGGTTATTTTGAGTAAAAAATCTTAAGTGAACGTAGGTCCTATTTTGCTTAATTACGGAACTATGAGAGTTTAAAATAATAAAAAATTTTAGAGATTTGTAAGACGTTTAGTTATTCATATTTATTATAAAAATTAAGTTTATGATTTGTATAAGAATAAAATTATATATTTTTGTTTAGCTTTGATAATCCCACTTTTTATGTTAGTTCTTCCGTATAAAAATCAATTTTTATGTTTTTAAAAACTTTTCCCTATATTACAAAAAAAGTCAAAACGTCATGGGATACTCGACAGAAGCTATGCTTTTTACGCATTGTATATACAACCGAATTTATCAAAGCTATAGACAATACAATTGAAAAGTTATTATTTGACCGCCATTTTGAAATCTGACGCCATTTTATTTTTTTGTGTCCTATAAAACTCTTAAATATCAATTTTCAAAAAGATCGCATATTTTTTACAAAAGTACATATGGCCGCCATTTTGAAATCTGACGCCATTTTATTTTTTTGTGTCCTATAAAACTCAGATATTATTTTCAAAAGGATCAGACAGTAGATATACTTTATACATGAGCATGTCGGTGACGTGACGCGAAACCATAAGCTTTTCCCCTCCCAGAAATCGTCTAACGCGTCTATAGAAGCATAGCTTAAAAAAATTATGGTAACGTACATACGACCACTTATAAAAAACAAGCACGGTTAGCATAAAGTAACCAGAACCTAAATTATGTAACAAATTGTAATATTTATTTTGTGACAACAAAGCCTTATCTTAATTAATTAATTAATTGTAGATTATAGACGCGTTGACAACTTAGGTCATTAGCGTCTTCAACACAACAAATAATCCATTTGTGTATTAGAATCCACCAGCCGGCATACACAAACCGATTGGTACGAGTTCGTGTCCCTGGGAGCGCTAATTCCCAAAGAACATTGAAATGCAATTTGCGATAGCAACTACATTCCAATGTCCCCCTGGGGGGGGGGGGGGTAAAACCTTATCTTATCCTATCTACGAGTATATTCTATACACAGTGGCGGATTTACACATTTGCCGCCAGTAGGCTATTCAAATTTTGCCGCCCCTACCGACCTCTTCAATTCGATAACCTAGTTCACAATCATATTAATTAAAATTTTTTGTCAATGAAATTGTAACTTTATGATTTGTGCACTATCGATCGTCCTAATTAAGCAACCAAACGCGACTACGCAAATTTTAGAAAAAATCGAGGAAAAAATTATCTAAGTGGTGAAACATATTAATTATTACATGTTGAATTATTGTTTGTATGAATCTTTTTAATTTCTGTAAGACATAAAAAAAAGTTTGACCCCAAATTTGCCGCCCCTAAAATCTGCCGCCCTAGGCTCCAGCCTACTCAGCCTGCTGGTAAATCCGCCACTGTCTATACACGATTTTATAGGAACACTATTGCGCTATACGAGGGTCTACTGTACGTTAAAACAAACTCCAGACCGCTGAAATAAAACAATGCAAAGAAAGTTAATTTGCAATTTAGTAAAATAGCACAGATAGGAAACACAAAGAACAAAAAATCACTGTAAAAAATTATAAAATATGTACTCGAGTTTTTGAAATAATTTTTAACGCTAATGTTTTAAGCGGTTGCATTTTGTTGTAAGTAATAAAAATTATCTTTGCTAAGTGAAAAAAATCTCTGTGTTATTAAATAAAGTGGCCGCGAAGAGGACGGCGTGTGGAAATGAAAAGAACGGAAAATGTATGGTAGAAGTGAGAAAGAAAATGTTTGTGGTGGCGTTAATAGATCCTCTTTATGTGAGAATTACCTAACTTAAAAAGATTTTACGCAAGTCTTGTGTATATACTTATGTACCTATATCCAAGCTCCCACAGTGGTAGATCTATTACAATTTTTTATTGTCGATTATCCTTGTGTTTCCGATTCATATTATTCGTGTAGGAACTAATTCGTTTCAGAGTTGGCTCTACCTTATTTTTTGCAAGAACTTTTATACATCGATCTTTAATTCTTAGTTGTCGAGTGTCTATAATATACAATCTCATTTTCTCTCTAATCACAGTCGTTGCTAGATCGAAAACCAAGATTTTCGGGACATTTATGAGGCAAAAAATGGATTAATTAAAAATAGACTGAGAGCTAGTGACAATTTTTTGGTGTTATTTATTCAAGGCCTTATAAAAATAAGGCCTTGAATAAATAACACCAAAAAATTGTCACTAGCTCTCGGTCTAAAATGGATTTCTAAAGAATTTGAGTTAGATAAATCTTATATTAATTACCAATAAAATTTATTTCAAGAGAAAAAGTTAGTTATTGTAGATTATAGACGCGCAAGTATTTATTTTCTTTTTTTTTAAGACCACTTTTGGGACTAGCACCAATTCATATTTTCAGGATATTAATCTTTAATAATGAATTGAAAATCCAATTGACACTTTTACCAGTTTTCGGATTAGAACCTGAGAGATGGGGGCTTGTGATAAATAAAAATTGTTGTGAAAAAACATTTTTTATTATTTATTACCATAGATAGTTATATATTTTGTTATGTCCAAATTAACCTCAGATAATAAATATTTGAATAAAATTTAAAAAAAATGATTTGTATTTTTTGCTCGTATATTCGATAAAAAAAAGACAAACTAATATTTGGTAAAAATGTAACTATAGATATAGTACGAATTTTAGAATTTCGTTAAAATTATGCATTTCCGAGACAGAAGACTTAAATTCCTGGACACGGGACAAGCCGACGAATTTCGTGACTTTCCTGGAAATACCTACATACAGGTCGGTAAACTAGTCGGGTTTTTCGATGGTGAGGGTGAAGACACAGCTCGAAGTACACTTATCTTTCGCAAGGTTCGTCGTGATCTACATTTCCTTAGAGTTGCTCTAGTAAGAGTTAGTACAAAGACGCCATTGTGTTTTAAAGACCACCAACAGCTAAGGTTATTTGGGCCTAGCACTAATTCATATTTTCAATTCATTATTTTTTAATAATAAATTGAAAATCCAATTGACACTTTTACCAGCTCTCGGGCTAGAACCCGGGAACTGGGGACTTGTAATAGAGGAACCATAGCAACGCCATGCAAAGAAAGACGCCATATTTAGTCAAAGCAATGGAAGGAAGTTTACTTTTGAAAACTTTTAAAAATGTAACGAAAAATATTGCGCGTTTCATTTTTTTGCACTGACAGCAGCTAAGACAATTATGTTACCTAGGAAACAATTATGTGAATGATGCTTTGAACGATGTGAAGTTAAATTTTAGCTGAAAAACATGGCGGATCGAACGAACCAATCAGAAATCGATAGCCCTTTGTCTTAACTCTTACTAGAGCAACTCTACATTTTCCGTGAAACAATCATGTGAATGATGCTTTGAACGATGTAAAGTTAAATTTTAGCTGAAAAACATGGCGGATCGAACGAACCAATCAGAAATCGATAGCCCTTTGTCTTAACTCTTACTAGAGCAACTCTACATTTCTCGTGAAACGGAGACAGATGATCTTCCTCGTAAATTTAAATGAAATTAAATCCATTATAATCGTATATCAATGCAAACATTGTGTAAAATAGATTTCATATGTAGAAGGAAATTCCACATGTAATTAATATAATAACCTCGGACTAATCCAGTTCAACTAATCCTGGGTTTTAATAAATCCATGTAGTTTATAACTACGGCAGGGTCAGTCACTATTAAGAAACGTTTACATTTATATACAGTATGTAAACAGGTAAGCTGCACATAGAGAAATTAGCATTGGGAAAAAATGAATGGATCAGAGTGAGCCATGACTCATTATGTACGTATTTATATAGGGTTGCTATGGTTATTTAAGTGTTTTTAATTTAGTTACAATTACTTTTATTTTATTTGACATTTAAACGGCAGTTAAATTAAAATAATTGAAACTAAAATAAAAACACTAAAATAACCATAGCAACCCTATATAAATATGTACATTATGAGTCATGGCTCACTCTGATCCATCCATTTTTTCCCAATGCTAATTTCCCTATGTGCAGCTTACCTGTTTACATACTGTATTGACTTTTATACAGTATGTAAACAGGTAACATAGGACATTTAGAATTGGGACAAAATGATTGGATCAGAATGAACCATGACTCATAAATGTATGGGTGACCTTAAGCCTCGAATATCTGGCAACGCCGGCACGATATCGATGAGGACTTTTGACAAGTTTTTTAAAACACGATATCGAAGGTGTATAGTATTCCAAAATTGAGCTAACTTCGAATTTTTTCCTAGTTGAAATCTAAAATGACTAATGGCTAAATTACAACGGCACCTCAATGATCTCAGTTATTGTCAAGCATCTATTTATTTATTTTTTTCATAATATATAATAAAAAACTCGGGTCGCAGTGCCAAACCCTGCCGACAATATAGTGTATTTGCTAATACAGGCCTTGTGGCTTTAATACGTGAACTAAGGTTTGTTTTTGGACAAAATAAAAAACTTAACCCCTTAATACATCCTTTAAAATAATATTTTTTTTCTTAATTTCAATATTATTATCAATGCAATCTCTGTACTAAATTAAATACACCCTTCAGTAAGTAAAGCACTATTCACAAACTAGTGTTTTCATAAAATTTGTAAGTCCGGTCCTGTCTGGCCGATTTAATTAAAATTTTAGCAGCACATCTTGATCTGTACTAAAAGGTTCATTTTCAATTTTGAAACAATTATGAGAATTTTTTCGGTATTTTTGGGCCCAAAAACATTTTTCAAACTCTAAAAACCACCCTTAAAATGGCCCGATTGGGCCCATTTTAAATAGGCTTCGTGCGGCGATAGTTTACAACGTGTCTACCAAATTTCGTCAAAATCAATTGATTGGAGTTATAGCCCGTAAATATATATATAAACATTTCCAAAAATGGTTAATTTTCAATTTTGAAACAATTATGAGAATTTTTTCGGTATTTTTGGGCCCAAAAACATTTTTCAAACCCTAAAAACCACCCTTAAAATGGCCCGATTGGGCCCATTTTAAATAGGCTTCGTGCGGTGATAGTTTACAACGTGTGTACCAAATTTCGTCAAAATCAATTGATTGGAGTTATAGCCCGTAAACATATATATAAACATTTCCAAAAATGGTGCCAAGTTGTTCAAAATGATGTCGAGAAATTTTGGTCCGACCCCTAGGTCCCGCCATCCGACCGATGCCAATAGTGTATGTGCCATATGGCAAATACACTAATAATAAATTGATTTATTTATTGTAAATTATAGACGCGTCGACAACTTAGGTCATTAGCGTCTTGTTTACATCAAATAACAACTCACTTAAAACTAAATGACATCACAAAACATCCATGAGCGGAGGCGGGATTCGAACTCATGACAGTGTGATCCAAAGGCCGCTACGCTAACCGTTACACCACTCTGTCCTCAATATAATAAATTGATATATTCCCTGGTTCTCAGACGAGTACCTTGGAAAGCTAAGAAAACATAAATCATGTTTTTCTGTTACTACTCTTAATTAAAAAAACTCGGGTCGCAGTGCCAAAACCCTGCCGACAATATAGTGTATTTGCTAATACTGGCATTGTGGCTTTATTATGTGAACTTAAGTTTGTTTTTGAACAAAATAAAAAATTCAACCCCTTAATACATCCCTTAAAATAATATTTTTTTCTTAATTTCAATATCATTATCATTGCAACCTCTGTACCAAATTAAATACACCCTTCAGTAAGTAAAGCACTATCCGCAAACTAGTGTTTTCATAAAATTTGTAAGTCCGGTCCTGTCGGGCCGATTCAATTAAAATTTTAGCAGCACATTTTGATCTGTACTAAAAGGTTAAAATTTCAATTTTGAAACAATTCTGAGAATTTTTTCGGTATTTTTGGGCCCAAAAACATTTTTCAACCCCTAAAAACCGCTCTTAAAATGGTCCGATTGGGCCCATTTTAAATAGGCTTCGTGCGGTGATGGTTTCCAACGTGGCTACCAAATTTCGTCAAAATCAATTAGCTCTTTCGAAAGTTATAGCCCGTACACACATATATGAACATTTCCAAAAATGATGTGAAACGTTGAGAAATTTTGGTCCGACCCCTAGGTCCCGCCATCCGACCGACGCCAATAGTGTATGTGCCATATATGGCAAATACACTAATAATAAATTAATATATTCCCTGGTTCTCAGATGAGTACCTTGGAAAGCTAAGAAAACATAAATCATGTTTTTCTGTACTACTCTTAATTAAAATTAGAATAACAAAATTACAAAATATGCGAAGCTATATTAAAAACTAATTAAAAATGTATATGAAAATATCCCAGCGGAGTTATAGTACGCCACTGTCATATGATGAAATGAAATAAGCGCGCCCTTACGGAGATGGGGGACGGTGGGGTGGTTCCGGCTATACATCACTCGGCTGGAAGGAGGGAATACAATACTTTTATGATTTACAGGATAACGAAATGGGGAGGCGAGGGTAGCGGAGAAAGCATCACGTTACTTAATGAATCTATTTATGCCACGTGCACGTAGATTGGGCTCGCTAATGATGACAATTTAAAATGGACTCAACGAAAAATTGTTGTCTTCTTAAATGGCGGAGACTCTTCTATAACCTAGGGGTACGTACCTGTGATTTATACAGTATTTAGTATGTCTTCGTAAAGATAGACTATAGGTTATGCTCAGGGCCGCGCCGACCCCCCACAGCGCCTGTGTGCGAAACCTATGAAGCGCCTCTTTTTTTCACGAATCTTAATGTTTCAACTTATTTTTATTTCTTATTTGTTAATTTTGACCGAAATAAATGTTCTCTAGTTTTATATAATTAGATAATATTTTCCTAAATAGGTAAAACCAGTTCGTTTCCGCTTGCTAATTACTGCGATTGAATGTTCAATCAATTGTTTTGGCTCTCTCGTTCCTTAAAGTCGGGCTGTCGGGGAATCCCCGTGACCCCACCCCGCTTGCGTCGCGGGCATCGCATCGGTCGGGTTGCGTTCATAAACTCATTCAAACAAACTCATGGCGGCTCTTTTGATTTTAACGCTGAGCTCATAATTATTGTAAACTAAAACCCAAAGCGTAAAATTAAATCACAAACGTGATTATTATCTTGGGAGACTTGTACAATAAGCGCAATATTATGTTTTGTTGTTTACGAGGCATTTGTTGCGCCTATTATACCTACTTACTTATCGATACTCCACTGCAAAGAAATATGTTGTTGTGTAAGTGTAACAAAAATAATTTCGATAGCGGCGCCCCTATTGTCTTGGCGCCTGTGTGCGCCGCACACTTCGCACACAGGGGCGGCGCGGCCCTGGTTATGTTTCCTTATAACGATAAAGATGGTTGGTTTACATTAGCAAGCTAAGAGCCGATTTTCAATTTTTAGTGTTTCGTACCAAAATTGGAAAAATGGAACACTTTTTTGGCCTCACTTGGGTGTCTGTCTGTCACAAACTCCCAGAGCCAGATGGCACAAGCTAGAGACTTGAAATTTGGCATAGTTAAAGCTTGTTATGGACCAATGCTGTGGCTTAGATATGGATAAATAATACGGGTAAGTACGGGTAATAAAGAGGGGTCAAACAGGTTATGAAAAAATGAAAAATCCGACCCCATCGAGTGGGGTGTCTAATGAAAGCTAGTGACCGATAGAAAACAGTAATATTTAAAAAATATTTGGTTAAATTTGCATTTATTTCTAAAGTATTAATCGAAAAAATCTTAAATAAATTTAGCAAGTGTATCACAACGTCAACATTGATAATAAAAAGTATAGACAACATTGTAAAGTTTACATACTGTCCTCAGGACGCTTGATAGTTACTCATGCAACTAAGTCGGTTGAATAAAAATTGCCTCACATAATTTTCAGGCTATAGTTTATTTTACTATATTAGCTGAGTGGTCAAGTATTTATTAAAAAATAATGAAAACGTTTCGGTCTTACCTTACATTTCTCATCATCTTCATCCCATTTGTACTGGCAATTGTTTCTACCATTACATCTTAATGTATCAGATATGCATTTATTATCTTCACAATCGAATTCACCAGCTTTGCATTCTGAAAATAAAAAATATTACCTATGCCGCTTAATTTTTTCATCAATTCTTTAAAATATATGTCATTTTGTTTCAAATTTGGTAGGTTTCTAGAATTTTCAGTGAGCACACAAAATATTCAAGCAGTCTTGGATTTTTAAACGGTTTTATTTAGCTTGACCCCGTATATTTGTTTGTTTGTTACTATCTTTGTTTCAAATCTTGCGACAGCTTTTTCAACTACTTTTACTTAACCGATTCTTATGAAACTTTGCACACACATTGAGTTCCCGTGACAATACAATATTATGATAATTTCAACTTGGTAACGAGGGTCTGATGATGGAATCAGGAGGTGGACAGTTGAAAGGATGAGGAGCTTGCATAATGATACGGGCCAGAAATCAAACTAAAATCTAGAAAATAAAAATAGGTAAAAAAACTTTTAAGTTAAACGCTTTTATTTTAAATCATCAGCTGTACCAAAAACTAGAAAATAATTAGGACACAAACCAAGGGGCACTTTGTGTCGCTGCATCAGCGGTATAAGTAATAAAAACGTGGGGCGCATTTGAAATATTTCTGTTGGTGGGCTTAGAAAAACATTTTTCTAGACAAGCCGTTCTTATTTAATATTTATACAGTCGTTATGCAGATTTTTATGCGCCCCACGTTTTTATTACTTATTCCGCTGACGTAGTGACACAAAGTGCCCCTTGGTTTGTGTCCTAATTATTTTCTAGTTTTTGATGATTTAAAATAAAACCGTTTAACTTAAAAGTTTTTTTACCTATTTTTACTTCCCACCTCTACTATGGTAGGGAAGTAGGTAATGGATTTAGTCCGAAAAAAATATTTTGAGATTTTAACAGATCTTCACGTTTTGAGACCCTAGCAATCGTTTAAGATCATTTTCTGACTGATGTCTGTATGTGTGTGGTCAATTTGTCGCCTTCGATATCTTAAGAACGGAACAACATACGGGCATGCCAATTGTTCTATTGTGTTTATCAGCCTTTAACTTAGATCTGATTAGATTTTGAGTCAAATCGGTTCAGTGGATCCTGAGATATTCAAAAAAACGTCCTCAATGTCACGTATTAACATAGGTAAATAAAAATATAAATGAATTCTAGATGTTATAATATGAAAAAAATGTAAATATTTTTTTCTCTAAAATGTATAGTTTTCGAGAAAAGAAATATTTTACTAAAAAAAATAAAAATTGTACGTAAATCAAGGTAACCATGATTTTTGCTATATTAAGTTAGCCATCAGTAGATCACCAAACAAAAAAGAGGGCCATGCTTTTTTCAAAGAATAAAAATTAAATTGTGTTTTAAAGACCACCAACAGCTAAAGTTATTTGGGCCTAGTCAAAGAATAAAAAAAAAGAGTGTTTATTTTTTGCAAATATTTACTAGGTGGGAAGTATAGGACTGGTCATCAGTCGAATTTTTTTTAATGTGAAACATCAGACTAATTTATAGGTTAGAAAACAAATGAATAATCACCTTTGTCCTTTCCTTTATCCCGAAAAATCGTGTAGAATGAAGAGAAGTTCGTTGCCGTAAGGTTGGCAGACTTGTCCACAAACCTGACGAAAAGTTTGTTAGCATCCGATGTAACCGAATCGGCTATGGAACCGCAAAACAATTTCGCTCTGTTTTTGATGTTCGTCTTGTTGTGAAAAATGTCGACAAAATTCTCTTCACAATTGTTTGGTAGACACATTTGAAACTTGCTGAATGTCAGCAATATCTGTTAAAAGATGAGATTTGTTTTTAAAATGATAAGTCGTCATCTTTGCTTTCACAACTTCTTTCCATCTACAGGGTGGCACATCTTAAACAATGCAGTGAAATATCTCGTAAAAGGTACAAACCATAACAAAATGTTTTATACAAAAGTTATAGAGTGTCAAGCAAGGGCGGACCGTGAGTTTGTGACGCCCTGGGCTAATACAACTTGGGGGCCTGCCTAATTAATCAACTAATTGCCATTTTGTCAAAAAACTGTTTTCGATAATGCTAGGTACACGGTATAGGGAAAAAAATGGGCAATAAAATGTTTTATTTACTTAATAGTCGCCACATTTCATTGGATCTCTAGTCAAAACTGGCCAGTTACTAGACAGTGACTCGATATTATACTGGCCAGCGCCTGGCTTAAGTCTAGTCAAACTAGCCAGTTACTAGACAGAAACTAGATTTCATTTCTACTAGGGTGTCCATTGTCTTCAATGGGGGCTGGGGGCCCTTTATACCCACGGGGCCCTGGGCTGCAGCCCAAAAAGCCCTTATATAGATCCGGCCCTGGTGTCAAGGAGGACAGAAGACTGTGAGATCAGATTTAACATAGGTGGTGCTGTGAAGGTCAGGCGAAGGTCAGCTTCGATTTTTTAATTGTAACAGCGCATTTTTATTCCAGAATACGATACAGTATTTAATAGTGAACAGTAAATTATTAAGGTACATATCAGCTTAAGTTAATAAATATTGAACAAAACATTAATACAACAGCAATTACCATAAAATAAAATCTTTTGTCTTATGGTAATAGCTGCTGTATTAACTATTCATTCGTTTTATCAAATCATGATAAATTCATGGCATATTTTGCTGGGACATGTTTTCTAAAATCTAAGTCATGGCAAAAAGACACTAGTTTATTAAACACATTTTATTCACCACTGAATTCTTTATCTATGATTGACGTACGTTTTAGTTTTGGAACACTCTGTATTTCTCGTGTTCAGCAAAACTTATTCCGCTCAACATGTTGCATCGATTTATTTCTGATCAAGGTTTCGTACGAAACAAGTGCTGCCGATATATAAAATTGTTATCTTTCAACAGTGATAACTATCTACTGTGAAAATAGCAGTTAAAAAATAAATGTCTGTTACAATTTTTAAATGTTAGCAGCTTGAAATTTTTATTTGTTAAGGCATTAACTTTTAAAATAGTTTTTCTCATAACAAAAAAAAATATATATCACTCCCAGGACATATAAACTTTAGTCATACAAGTCAAAATTGAATGGTAATAAAACTCTTTGAAAAAATTAATGCTTTTATAAATAAAAAATACATTATATTGTATCTATTAGCGTTTTCAGCTGGTATGCACTTTTTGACACTAGTGGAACCGTGTCAGTGCTGAGTAGTGTACACGCTCTTCGTATAGGCCATTACTTTGTCATGACCACTGACATGTTACACTTTCTTTACACGACCTCCCTGCGACGGTGGTAAAAGTGTAACATTGGAGATCACACAAGCATCCCACTGCCACCCAGCCGAACACAGCATTGCGCTCTACACTGACCAGTCAAACACGGTTCTTTGTGAAAGTTTAGACTAGTGTAACAAAGTGTAGGTAATCAGCTAAAAACGCTATAAATGTATCATGGAGACTGTGGAGATGATAAAACGTGCCCAGGGGCAGGGGGCGTGGAAAAGTAACTGTCTATTCAGGGCAAAAGTTGCTGTATGTAATCCTACTGAAGAATTCAAGACTTGGGTGCAAGAAATAGACAGCTCTACTTTTTTCTGATTTTCACTTTTTCACTTATTCCCATAAAGAAAAAAATCCTGCATCGATTGATGCAAGAACCATACAGCTCCGAGCAATAAAGGAAAAGGAGCTAATGATGTCTCATAAGGTGCAAGAAAAGATTTTCTTCAGGAGCTGTCTTGTTTTTAAACGGAATTAATTCAACGTTCGGCCAGTGTTAGGGGGAAAAACCAGACAGATTCAAAACTTTTAAAATGATTTTTGTCCGTCCTGAAAAATTTAGACAACTGGAGCTGTTTGGTTCTTACACCAACGTGACAACGTCTTCAATTTATTACTTCGTTGAGGAATAAGTTTGGTTTAAGACCAATCTACAAGAATTCGGTGATGATGGTACCTACTTTGTATCCTGGTTTGGCTGTAACGATCCACATGTATTCCAAAGGAACCTGATACTGACGCGAGATGTTAACTATATCCTTGGGAATATCGTCGGTACGAATGAAACCCTCGATTTCTTCCAGGTTCTTAATATTATCCATATCTGGTACATTCAGACCTGTAACAATAGAAAACAAAACTTCAGTCTAATACCTTAATTTATGTATAAAAAGAAATGTTCTGTTTGAATGACTGATTGACTGATTCATCACGAAATCTCAGGACCTACAAAGCCTGCAAACATGATATTTGGCAGGGAGGTTCATAGGACGTAGACATCCGCTAATAAAGGATTACTCTAAATTCAACCCCTAAGGGGGTGTAGAATTTTTTGACAAAATATTCATCTCACAAATCGTTAAGGTGAGAGGTATAGAATTCAACATACTAACTTTTCTTTAAAAATAAGCAAACCCATATTCGAGCATTTTTCTAAAATCAACCACTTAGGGAGGTAAACGGGGGTGTAGGGTTTTTTGACTAATCAACGTCCAGGCCAAACCGCTGAAGCTGAAATTTGGACAGTAGGTTCCATTTGTGACGTAATCACCCACTAAAAAAAGGATTTTTCGGAATAGACAACCCCTAAGGAGGGATGCAGCTGGATGTTGAAGTTTTTATGGGAAGGCATAGAAAACTCTAAATATACGTGAGCGGAGCCACGGGTAACCACTAGTTTTGGTGTAAAACGCGATCATCAGCGTTCGGCTAGCGAACTCGTAATTGTTTATCGCTTGTTTATTTCTTTCAATTTAGAATACACCTTTTTTCATTCTGACAGGAAAAATGGGCGTGCAGCACGCGGCGTGTTTTACGTTTGTCTGTAGCCTGAGCATTGCCCAAAGAATTAGACAGCTTGAATTTTTAATAAACTTCCTGAAAGATATAAAAATAGTGCCTACTCGAATATGTTCACCTGTTTAAATGAACAAAGTAATAATGAGAAATAACCTTTTAAAAAAAAGTCGTATTTTTATTAAAACAATTGTTAAAGTTCCTCAATGGTTTTTTTTATCTCCGTGCTTTCATTATTTAAATGAGAAAGTATTTTAATTAATAAAAATGGTTTTTATAATGGAATATCTATGTTGAAAGAATATTTGTACAATAATTAAAATTTAAAATGTACAGTTGGTACTCATATTCCATTTTAAAAGCTTTTATTCTGTATTTTACTGTATTTTAAACCGACCTTGATAGTTGATACAAATATAGATATATACATAAAATTACAAACAAACAAAAATGTTTATAATTAAAAAAAATGTGTGTGTGCTTATGGCCACACGACAGAAGTGTAAACTTCAGATTTTCTAATTTTAAAATATATATACAATTTTTTAATCACACAGTTTAATCATAAATATATTAAAATCGGCCTATACAATCAAATTTAATGAATATAATACCTTAACGATGATATTAAGTTTTAGTGTCATCTGTTAGTGCACTTGGTAACTACAAAATATATGTTTTAGTGCCATCTGTTAGCGTACTTGTGAACTCGTATTAAGTTTTTAGTGTCATTAGCACACTTATGAACTACACACTATTACCACCATATTGCAAATACGTGTTCGTGTTTGAGCCGAGTAGCCCCGATTGTCACATTCGGGTGCGTTTCACATCACTGTTGTTAACAGCCCAGGCAAAGCGCGCCTAAGGAAGTTTTCACTTCAAAAAGGACTTTCTCTAAACAGGATAAAATCATTTTCTCAGGAACTACTGGTCCGGTTTGGATAAAGCTTTTTTTATATTTATAGGTTTGTTTGAGGCAGAATTTTATATTAGTCACGTTATCCGGCTTTAGTCGAGCGAACTGTTTTGTATGTATTTAAAAGTATATGGTGGAGGTGCCGTGATTATCAACTGTGCTTCCACCATATCTAATACCTATATTTTTAATACGCAATTCTACGAAGATCGAGTATATTGTTTACGCTTGAATCTTATTGAAATTTTTAATTAATTGTGGATTATAGACGCTCGACAACAGAGGTCATTAGCGTCTGATGAAATTATTAAAAAAATTATTAAGAAAACTTAAAAGTGAAAAAGAAAAATATTTCGAAAAAAAAAATGGAACTTCTAATTGAATGTAGATAAAGAAGATACCTAATTGTAAAAAAAAACAATTTATCCTTTTCGGAGGCATTATAATTCCTTTTTTGAAGATGGTTCAATTTTTGTTTAAATTATTTTTATGCATAGGCGTCGGGATTTATTCCAAGGGGGGTGCAAAATGCTTGTCTTGAGAAATTGGAACCGTGCAGCTGCAGAAATTTTTTTCATTTTCAAGGTTATGCATTTTCCAAGTAAATCTTTTTCAAGTAGTAAATTGTAAGATAAGTAGTGTTACCGTCTAAATCTAGACTTTCTAGACTCTTGTCTTGTCTTGTCTAGATTTTCAAGACAAGACGGGCAAAAGTCTTGTCTAGAAATTTTCTAGACAAGACAAGAGTTTTTTAATCTAGACTTAGACTTAGTGAAGTCTTGAGATTTCTAGACAAGACAAGACTTTGAAAGTCTTGTCTAGAAATTTTCAAGACAAGACAAGAGTTTTTTAATCTAGACTTAGACTTAGTGAAGTCTTGATATTTCAAGACAAGACTTAGTGATATTTCAAGACAAGACAAGACTTTGAAAGTCTTATCTTGTCGTGTCTAGACGGTAACACTAAAGATAAGATATAACGCAACTCTGATATTTTATTTATTCCTTCTCTCTGATTTTTATTTTTCTCTTCTCATGTTTCTAAGCCAGGAGGGCGCATTCGCACCTCATTGCACCTCCATCACGGCGTGGCGCCCATGTTTTTACCTATTATAATGTTTTAAAAGGTAACAAATATATAATATAATCAGAAAAAGTTTTTAAATTAAAATCATATTAGAATTTTATTTTCAGAAAGCTATAATATCATGTTTTTGCAGAGTATTACAGAAGGGTAACGTTCAAAGTTTCAGATACTTGCGGCACATTTCTACTAACTTGTACGTAATGAGTTTTGTGAAGTACAAAATACTATTAAAACACAAGAATTATAATTAACTTTAAAAATTAACTTCTAATAAGTCGTTCTCAAAGTTCTCCACGCAGAAAGTGAAAGGTGATGCTTTTTTCAGTTAATTTTAGCTGATAAAATAAAATTACACACTTCATTTTTATTAATGAAAACTATTTTTTACTGGAGACTTCATTCGCATTAGTTTAGTTTTTTAGCGAAGCCTCGAGTTAATAAAAACGAGGTCTATATTTATTTTATCTGCTATTTTTTTTTATAAATGTGACAAAATACAGTCTTCAGATGTTCAAAATTTAGGTTAGATAGATAGATAGATTTATTACGCAGCAGTGACAAAACTGTATGCCGTAAGTCATACAATAATAAAAATTACATATTAATAAAAATTACACATCAATAATAAAAATTACAAGGCAATAACAAAATATGCATAATATTAAAAGTGGTATTAAATATGGTTAAGAGAATATATCCTGAAAATATTTTCGTTTGCACACCTGTCACTTTGAAATTGTGACCTTTGAAACTTAAATAATCAATTATCTTAATCCAGATTAAAAATATTTTAACACATATTCATAAATTAGGTTAAAAGTGACTTAGGGGGTGGTGGGCCAGAACTAGCTTTTTTTCTAGAGAGAGGAGGATTTACAATTTACTACTTAAATCAAGTTTTTGACTCAGCCCCCTTTAGTCGAAACCCAATGATATAGCCGCTTAGACAGCCTATCCTATGCCCTGACCAATAACAAACACTATAGTTGAAAGTTCGATCAAAATAGGTTCAGTAGTTTTTGAATTAATCCGGAATAAACAGACACAAACATTCTGAGAATTCGGCCTGTTGGTTTGTTAAAAACTATGGATCATAATTATTATTAAATCTCGTGTCCATATTAATATAATTATTGTATGGTAAATTCGTAGGTATTTGGACAAAAAAATAAGACAGATGTAATATTTTACAAAAAGTACGACGTTAAAAGAGGTTGAGCAGTTGGAAAAAACCAAAATTAACTCGTGAGAATTCACGGGTTAACGCTAGTTATACAACAAAAAAGATCTGAAAATATTTACAGAATAAGGGCAAGTTAAAAAATCAGATCTATATTAATCTTTTCTTCTTTTCACACCCACTTCTGTATTTTTTATTCATAAAGCATAAAAACATTTTAAACGTGCCGCATACTGTACGAAATGTCAACATACAGTGTGTTTTCGCAAACGATGGCCATATAAATTCAGAAAAAAATAAAGTCGGATTTGATTTTCTAAACGGTTTTAAGAAACTGGAATTATAGTGACTTAAGAAAGCGTTCACCACATGCAAAACTCTACTTGACGGCGTCGTCGATATGGCGCTTCAATTCAGTTTTGTCTATTGGGATTTAACATTTAACGCTATGACATCTGGTAGCAGAAAATTAAAACAAAACGTGGTTACCATGTCTCTACGCTAAATCCCTATAGAGAGTTAAAGAAATGATGTCTTCAATTGGGATTTCACGTGAAGGCGTGGCAACCACATTTTCATTTTCCGCCACCAGTTGTCATAACGTCAAATTCCTATGAAATATTAGACATGGAGACGTCGCACTCCATGTCTAATATTTCATAGGAGTTTGATATTTTACGTTACGACAACTGGTGGCGGAAAATGAAAATGTGGTTGCCACGCCTTCATGTAAAATCCCAATAGAAGACATAATGTTTTTAACCTCGGAAACAATAATTGTTTTGCCAATTAATATAATACGTCTACTATTTTTTTTAGGTTTTTTTGTAATGATTTTTTCCCAAATGTAAATAATAATTTTTTTTCTTCTAATTTATAGACAGCAGGTCATACGGAACGCTTTTTTTATTTTTAAAATTTTAATGTTGCCTTTTTTATGTACAAAATTGTATTTTCAGTAATTAAAATTTTATATTATCTTATTTTTTAACCTTGTGGTCCATTTCATAAACATTACAAATGTTATAGATTTTTTATCACATGTTGAGGAGGCGTTTCTATAATAATTTCTCGTCACGTATGTCCAATCACTTTCCTGTAATGGAAATCTAAATCCGGATATGCCAAGGAAATTATTTTCTCATCGACTTCCTGTTTTAAATTATATAGGAGACACCTTCCATTAAAAACACATTAAAAGTCAGTGCTTCAAAAACTGTATTGAAAAAAAACTAAAGAAGTGAAACGGATGTTGCCAACTTTGTCTGGAAAAGAGACACTATTTTTAATGATTAAGTTTACTGGAAATGCAGCCAATTATATATAAAATTACTTCATTTTTATCAACTTATGTCACTGTCGGGATTCAAACCCGAATCTTCCACTATCAGTAACTGATAACTCATCCGCCGCGATAGTATTTCTAGTGTTGCAAAGTTTTATTATGTAATTGGCTGCATCTCCAATAAATCTAATAATCATATGAATTCCAGTTGTACAAATTCACACACAAAAAATATTTTTAATATTCTACTGCAAATTTTTTTCTGTAGACAAAGTAAAGTTTTTTTTTAATTTTGTTGTTCTAAAAAAACGAAAATGAATTGAACTGCTTCAAACTTCAACTAATAAAATTTTGAACTTCCATAATTTCGTAAGTATTACCTAAATAAAAAAATACATTTTTTTCTTGACAAAAACGACTTTCCCAATAATCTCTCAAAATTTAATTTTTAATTAAATAAGTGCTTTGAAATAAACAAAAAAAAATTGGAATTTCACCACCCTGTATCTAACGGACTACGCCTTTGCAAATATAGATTTCTAAGAACTTTTTCCTTCTGACCTCAGTAATCCTAGCTTTTGGCATTACTTAGAAAACACCCTCTATATTATAGACTGAAACGTTGTATAGAAAGTGCCAGCGGGATAAATAAGGAGGAGAGAAGCAAGCGGAATCCTTACCAAATATTCACGCGCTTGACCCGGAAGCTATTCCTTTCCAGACTCTACTATCAGGATTGAAGGGACTTTAATACTTTGTAGACCTATTGTAATAGTTATTTAATAGAATTCCCGTCGAGTAACTGGGATTATGAACTTAGCAGAAATTTAAATTAGAATTACCATGTTCCAGAACGTTTCTGCTTATATAATAGATTTTTGTTGATCTATAAACATCTTTACTGGCATCCCCCAAAATTTATGCTAGAGCAGTGGTTCCCAAAGTTGACTGGACCGCGACCCACCTAACAATAACTTCCAAATTCGAGACTCACCTCTTGACTGTCATGAAGAAAAATGGGGCATAAATATATGAATGAAGGACTCTTCAAATAAGAAAAAAAAACATTCAATTACAATCGAAAATTTTAATACTTAATTAAATACGTGGCCGGTCTGTCGATGTATCGTCCTATTTTTCAGGGCTCACCCAATATTCGCTCGCGACCCATCAGTGGGTCGCGACCCATAGTTTGGGAAATGCTGTGCTAGAGTAAAATGTCAAGAAAATATATCGCCAAAGTGATGCAAAGATCTACTGCTAGCTACTTTCAACCATCCTTTGTCAGCTGCCAAAAATTTGTGATTGTATGTAGCTGTGTCATTCAGGTTTGAATTACATTTACACATCTATTGAAAGAATCGGGGATTCACTGTTTCTTGTTTTGTGATCAACGTTTATTTTTATTACAAGCTTTTATTTAACTTGCAATGTATGTTTGTTTGTTTATTGTTTGTTTAGGTCAAAAAAAATGTCAATTAGCTACCTCTTACCGTTTGTGAGATAGAGCCCTGTAACAGACGTACACATGGATGGACAGACATCGTAGACAGGGTAATAAGGTAATACAGAGTACGGAACCCTTAAAACGAGGCTAATAAAGTTTCATTTTAAAAAAGATTTCGTAATTTTGTCGCGTCGCGGATTTTCTAGCTTATACACATTATATTAGCTAGCGTAACTTCTTCTTTCGTACGCGGACGCTCTTTTTTGTGATAAAAAGCATTTTAAAATAAATATTTATTCAACACACAGAAAGAAGAACGGCACAGTGGTTCCGCGTCATCATCTCAATTCACCAGAAATTCTCGTTCACAAGACGAAAAATGAGTACCTATTTAGTTTTGGATGTAAATACTAGTGATGGGCCAAATTCAATAATCGGATTCTTAGGTTATGAATGATTCTAATAATCCGATGTTTCATTCGAATTATATCAAACGATTCTTTTGAATTATGAGTACTGCATTTCATATAGGCAATAGGCGGACCTAGGACTAGTTCACAAGCCAGTATTCAGTAGTGATGGGCAAAATCGCATTATTTCTATAATCGGATTCTTAGGTTATGAATGATTCTAATAATCAGATGTTTCATTCGAATTATATCAAACGATTCTTTTGAATTATGAGTACTGCATTTCATATAGGTAATAGGCGGACCTAAGACAAGTTTCACTAGCCAGTATTCAGTAGTGATGGGCAAAATCGCATTATTACAATAATCGGATTCTTAGGTTATGAATGATTCTATTCTAATAATCGGATGTTTCATTCGAATTATATCAAACGATTCTTTTGAATTATGAGTATACTGCATTTCACATGGGTAATAGGCGGACCTAACACTTACACTAGCCAGTATTCAGTAGCCATCTGCTGTTGCGTCGATGTCAAACAGTAGAGAGAGAGTGTAGTATAGTTAATACGTTTCATTGGAATTTCCAATCATAACAAACTCTTATCTCTATGTTTTTCCGATTGTTATAATTCAAATTGTATACAATTCAGATTATATATCATTCAAGTCATATATATTTTGAAATATTTCCATAATCGAATGTTACCCATTATTTAAAAAATCGGATTATCGGTTATTTTTAATTCGAATTATCCCATCCCTAGTAAATATCATGTACACGACATGATGTCCACATGATTACGGAACATAAGCAAATAGGTATATCCTCTTCAATACAGACTCAGGACGTGCATTCAGATAATTAGATTCAAACTTGATATGCCGCTATGTGCATCTTTTTTTTATTTCCGCGCAATTTTTTTAGAAAACATTTTTTTCCTTGAAAGCTGTACATTATAGAAAAAAAAGACGCAATATTTTTTTTTTCTTATACATGACACTGAGAATTTTATTTAATATCTAAGGAACCACTAGCCCGACTTCGCTCAAAATCTAATCAGATCTTTTAGACGCTAATGACCTCTGTTGTCGAGCGTCTATAATCTACAATTCAATTCAATTCTAATCAGATCTAAGTTAATTGCTGACAAAACAAACCCATGACCCTATGTCGTTCCGTTTTTGAGATATCGAAGAAGAAAAAATTTCACCCCATCCACACACACACACACACACAGAGAGAGAGAGAGAGAGAGACAAACAGACAGACATCAGTCAGAAAATTGAATCAAAACAGAAGATCTATTAATATCTTGAATAAAAAATTTTTGGACTGAATCCAATACTTCCCTACCATAGTAGAGGTGGGCAGTAAAAAAATTAAACAGCTGATAATATATGGCTTGCTTTTTGGTTCAGAGTCCGAAGATAAGTATAATTTTATGTTTTTAATGCGTTTATCCCCACCTCTACACAGCTCTAACAGTACGAGAAGAAAAACTTCCACTCAACCCGAATATTAATATAATATTTCATTTATATGTCACATAAAAATAGAAACGAAAACATTTTTTAAAACTTTCTCATATTTATTACTCTTATTCAAAATAACACAACTGTGCTTTTAGATGTATTGTTTCCTTTGGTTTTTATTGTTCTTTTCAACGCATAAATAAATACATAAAATAAATATAAAAAAAACTCGGGTCGCAGTGCCAAAACCCTGCCGACAATATAGTGTATTTGCTAATACTGGCATTGTGGCTTTATTATATGAACTTAAGTTTGTTTTTGGACAAAATAAAAAATTTAACCCCTTAATACATCCCTTAAAAAATATTTTTTTTCTTAATTTCAATATTTTTATCAATGCAACCTCGGTACCAAATTAAATACACCCTTCAGTAAGTAAATCACTATCCGCAAAACTAGTGTTTTCATAAAATTTGTAAGTCCGGTCCTATCGGGCCGATTTTATTAAAATTTTAGCAGCACATTTTGATCTTTACTAAAAGGTTAAATTTCAATTTTGAAACAATTCTGAAATTTTTTTCGGTATTTTCGGGCCCAAAAACTGTTTTCAACCCCTAAAAACTACCCTTAAAATAGTCCGATTGGGCCCATTTTAAATAGGTTCCGTGCGGTGATGGATTCCAACATGTGTACCAAATTTCGTTGAAATCAATTAAGTCTTTCGAGAGTTATGCCGCGAACACATATATATATATATATATATATGTATATATATATGTATATATATAAATAAATATATATATATATACATATATATATAAACATTTCTAAAAATGGTGCCAAAGTGTTCAGGAGGCTATGAAACGTCGAGAAATTTTGGTCCGACCCCTAGGTCCCGCCATCCGACCGACGCCAATAGTGTATGTGCCATATGGCAAATACACTAATAAATACAGTTGTCGAAAAGATATAATGTTTGGCGTTAAAAGCATTGTTATGTATTCATTGTAACGCTCTATTCACTACCGAAATTATTACTACCTACTTTGTATTTCATTGATAATCTTTAAACCGTTCATCCTAAAACACGTTCATTTTTAACAGCAAAGTTTGCTACAGTGAAAATACTTTCGAATTATTTTGTTTCTTTTTTTTCTAGGATTCTGTTCCCAAAGGTCAGTCTATCGGTTAGTCTGTCACTCAGGGGTGTATTTACGGAAAGTCGAAAGCACTGAAATTGTGCTACAAAGGTAAGTTGATGGCCCAAAAACAGACAGATGTCGTTTTTTATTGGACTTATAGGTGACTCTTGTACATCGAAAAGGATGCAAAGAAATGGGTGTGTGCTTATAACTACACGACAGAAGTGAAAACTTCAGATTTTCTAATTTTTGGTGTCATCTATTATAGCGCATTAATGAACTAAAAATAATTTATTACTAAAATACTAAAATTGTATTTTTACTTAATTCCACCTTGGTTTCAAAAAAATTATAATTATTGTCAAAGAAAGAATATAACAAAAATAAAAAAATATTTAAATAAATATCATGTAGAATTTATAAAAAAAAAACGCCAAAAATTCTACGATGCCATCAAGTTTCGAACCCAGGTTCCTATGCATAGAACGCAAAGACGTAACCAACTGTGCTATGAGTGGAAGTGTGTAGACGGCCGTTTTTATGATATAAGTATGTTGCGAATTCTTACGGTCAGGTTGCGAATTCTTACGGTTATTTGCGAACGCTTCACGTAATTTCAGTACCCAGGCAAAAAGTGCCTAACGCGCCTAAGGAAGTTTTCACTTCAAAAATAAAATATCTAGTCATGTGATGATAATTCACACTATCCGGTTTACATCCAGATCGAAGGACCAATATTAATGTTAAAAAGATTCTTTTCTCGCAATAAAAAAAATAATTATGTTTTATATAGTAACACTAGAAAAGAATCATTTTAACATTAACATTGGTCTTTCGATCCGGATGTAAACTAGATAGTGTCAATCGATTATAGCTGAAGAAATTCGAATAGTTCTAACTTACCGGCCGTTTGGTTAATAAAAGTGTAGACAGCCTTGAAACCTCTCAGGACGAAGTTATCGTCGGAGACGAATCTAAGCCAGAGGCTTCTTCCTTTACTGACAATCATTGGTGGAAATTCGTGGCCGCAATATTTGTTGATTAGTTGGGAGTAGCCATATCCACCGTCCCTCACCTCCAGGAAGTCGTATTGGCATTCCGGCGACGGTTCTAATTCAAAATAGCCTCGGAAGTCCAGCTTCACTACTTTACCTTTCGGCGCTGAAACAAAAGAAACAACGTTATAAACAAATGAAAATATATACGGCTGTAGTAAACCGTCATAGTCGAGATTGCTTTTGACATAATTTAAATTTTTTGTTTTAAAAGTTTTTTTTTGTTTTTTTTTTATAATAACACATTTTCAGGACTTCAGTGTAAATGCGGTGAGTTATCACAAGTATAAAAGGGATTGACGAGTGGATTCCAAAACTATAAAAGTTTTAAATAAAAAATTAATTAAAAGTTTAAAAAACCCCGTTGCAACAAAGAAAATTTTTAAAAAGTGAGAAAATGATATTAATTATTTTCTCACTTTTAAAACATTTTCTTTTTTGCAACGGTTTTTTTTTTAAATTTTTAATTTAATTTTTATATGATACTGTAGCAAACCCCAAGATGTTACGCTACTGCCTCCAATAGAAAGCACGAGAAAGAAAGGTCACAGTAGTAAAGCGTGGAATGGTATCGAAGATACTGAACAACGAGTGCCTGCCGGAATGTTCTAGAGAACGCGAGAACGTACTAGGCTGGGATGCGCGACCTATATAAGTGAAGTACGAGTGAGTCAGAGGATCAGTCGACGGTGTCACGCAATGAAATAAATATTGATCGGTCGGGAATCAGTGTCGTGTTGAATACGAAGTCAAGTACTGAGCGACGAATAGTGCGTCTGATATAAATAAATCTGACATAAATAATCACAAATAAATAATCCTTGTATATATACAGTATGTAAACAGGTAAGCTGCACATAGGGAAATTAGCATTGAGAAAAAATGAATGGATCAGAGTCAGCCATGACTCATAATGCACATATTTATATAGAGTTGCTATGGTTTTGTCAGTGTTTTTATTTTAGTTTCAATTATTTTTATTTTACTTGACATTTAAACGGCAATTAAAATAAAAATAGTTGAAAATAAAATAAAAACACTAACAAAACCATAGCAACTCTATATAAATACGTGCATTAGGTATGAGTCATGGCTGACTCTGATGCATTCATTTTTTCTCAATGCTAATTTCCCTATGTGCAGCTTACCTGTTTACATACTGTATATAGTTATTTGTTAAGTGTTAGTTAAGGGGCTCGTTTAGTTCAATAATTAACGTTTAAGTTTTTTATTGTTAGAATTGACTTTTCGTTGTTGCAATTATTGTATATAGTTAGTTGTATTTTTAATTATTGTATATAAATATTTATTCCGCCAACTCAGAAAACAGTTTTGTAACAATACTTTTTAAACTAGCTAATCAAAAACTGAATATTTGAGTTCAAACTCGAAGTTTCTAGTCGTAATACTGTCCGAGATTTCTATACTTCGTCTGGGGTTAAAAATGGCAACGACGATTTTTGAAACAGCATGTAGATTGTAGAATGTAGATATATAAAAAATATAACGTGTAATAGAGATAATAGACTGGCTACTATCCCATTATGTTTATGTCGTATTCTTTCTTTCCTAGACGTACATAAAAACTTCTTGTATTCTTGTCGTAAAGTCGTAAAGTTGCAACTTTAAAATGATGTACGTGGCGCGTATCCAAAACAAATGTGGTCAACTAAGTTGAGTAATACAGGCAATTTGTATTTTTATGTTATATATTATTTATATTTTAAAACCACCGAGACATTTTATATTGTTTGCTACTCTATTACACAAATTTTATTTTCAGTTATATGCCTTATAACAAACAACTAGCAATTGTCTGAACCTTCTTTAACGAGACTAGTGAATCGAAATGACCTCGACACAAACAAGCCGTGAGATGGGTCGTTTATTAGGACTAAAGTGCGACCCTTGAGGTCCACACGACGAACTTCCCAGTTTGATAAATATTTAATAACAATAATTAAATTAGATATTACACAGAAAAGTAATCATTTTAATCATTAAAACATAATTATTATTTATTTTTAACAATAATTAAAAAAAAAAAAACGGCTGAACCGATTTTTATAAAATTTATGTCGGATCAAAATGACGTTAACACGCCTCGATTGACACCCTTACGAAGTCGATATAATTTTTTATTCGCGAGATATTGTATAAAATCTACTTTTTTGGAGTCTATTTGGTTAAGAAAAAAGAACGGCTGAACCGATTTTGAAAAAATTTCTTTCATCATATTTACGTTAATATGCGTCGATTGGCATCCTAACGTAGTCGATATTATTTTTCATTCTCGAGATTTCGTCTTAGAAAGAAATGGACACATACGTACGTACGTACATACATACACACACACACGTACACACACACACGTATACACACACACAGACATCTTTCTAAAAATAGTGTAAAAATAGTGTAGTGACCTTGAAACATAAAAATTTGTTATACATTTTGATTTTGATTTTCGGACCCATTACAATAACTTCCAATGGGAAGTTAAAAATACCGACACGACAATTCAAACATGCATGTAGAGGAAGCCTGTGTAATTTGGATCCCCTATAAGAACAATTCACGATGAACTGTTCCTAAAACCATCCAGAAGATCAGTTTTTGATGTGAAAATCTTTAGGCACGGATGTAAAATCGTTTGAATGGAACGTCGTTCAGAACGCACGTAGTTACGTCGTGTCTTCCCGCACTAATACTGTTACACAGTCGCTATGTTACGTGTGCGTGTGTAAATATCTGTGTATTGCTGTTTAAATACTTTCACAGGGAGAGATTAAGTCGCGGGGCGGGGAGTTATAAATCATAAATTCTTATCTCTGGAACTACTGAATCGATTCTGAAAATTCTTTCGCAGGGAGAGAATTTCTCGCAGCGGGAGGGGGACAATAAATCATAAATTCTTATCTATGGAACTACTGAATCGATTCTAAAAATTCTTTCACTAATTGTCTTCGCAGGGGGATAGCTATGAAAATGTTTCACATCTGCCAAGCGTCCCACGACGGCTCACATTTTTTTTGTATATATTATGCTGTACATAATAAAGTATATTGTTACGAACTTATGCATGACTCACTATCTTAAATTTTAGAACTTGACTACAAGAGCTTAAACTTATTCTTTGCTATGGTTCCGCTCTGCCAGTTTGCTTAATAATTGATATGGCTTGGATGAAGCAGATTAATTTCTATCAAATAAGTTTAAAACAAAGTTATTCTCCTTCGTGATTTCCCTACTCACTGAAGTAAAGAAAATATATTATTAAATTCTGATTCTCGAACTTACATGCACACTGATTGCTGCTGATTAATTATATTTAACGATGTGTAAACATTGCATAACTTTTAATGAATAAGGATTAAACAAAATTATTAAATGGTTTGTTCTAAATTCAGTTTATAATTTTGAGTTTACAAAAGTTTATTTATAATTATTCATACGGATATTGTTTTGAATGCCAATAACAAATATTATCGTACATTGTGCAACTAGTGCGGAAAGTTGAAGATAGCAAAAAAATGATTTTGGATTCCGTGTCAATAATGAGAAAACGTCACCCTTGATTGAGAGTGAGTTTAGAAGGTTATATATTACAGGGGTGACGTGATTGTTGGAGTGATTCTACTCTGGAACGTTGGTGAGAGAGGATCTGCGAACAGTGATAAATAAATACCAGTGATAAATAAATAAGAGTTGTCTTTGGAACGTGGACAGAAGTGGTTCGGACGAACAGTGATAAATAAATAGTAGGCATAAGTATTTTTAGCTAGAACTCCGTTGAGAGTGGATCAGCGAGCAGTGATAAATAAATACGTGACAGATAAATAAGTGGCAGATGAATAATAGTGATAAATAACAGTGACCAAACACAGTTATTTATAACAGTGACAAATGACAGTTATATATAATAGTGACAAATAACAGTTATAAAATAACAGTGACCATTAACAGTTACAAATAACAGTGAATATAGAGGGACAAATTGGTAAACGATAATAATTGTTAAGAGTTGTGTTGGTTCGTTAATGTACCGTTGTCCTGCACTGAAAATAAAATAAAGAATTTTAACGAAATTACCATACAGTTTTGTTACAATATTAAAATACAAAAAACGTGCAGTTGACGCCGTATTGCAGGATTAGAATCAGACCTCACAATTGGGCGTCAACTTTTCAGATGACATGACCTATCCAAATTAGTATATAGAAATCAGTGATACAAACAGACAGATAAAAATTAACTTTCGATTAAATATCATACAAAATATTTAAAATCTCCGAAAACCTACATGAAAACGAAATTATAGACAGAGATCCCGTTACTATTCTTAATTTTAGCGTCGATACAAAATTAGCGAATCAGGTATGTTCAACAATAAGTCAGTAACGACCCTGTGAAAGATTGTTGGACATGTATGCAACAAGGTACATATCTTTTATGCTGTACCTACCTATGCAGCTAGACGTTAAATGTACGATTTGTGTCTGTATAATTATTATATACTAAATATAGAGAACAGTGAATTTCACTTAAGACGCAACATATCCGAGTTTTGTTTACTTGGTTATAGTTATGAAAAACAGTAATGTATTAGAGAAAATCGTTTCACTTAAAATGCAACATCTACTGAACAAAAATATACATAACTAACAATAAAAAAATGGCCCCAAGAATTTGAGCAAGAAATGATTGTTAACATACATAACTAACAATAAAAAAATGGCCCTAAGAATTTGAGCAATAAATGATTGTTAACATACATAACTAACAATAACAAAATGACCCGAAGAATTTGAGCAATAAATGATTGTTAACATACATAACTAACAATAAAAAATGGCCCGAAGAATTTGAGCAATAAATGATTGTTAACATACATAACTAACAATAAAAAAATGGCCCTAAGAATTTGAGCAATAAATGATTGTTAACATACATAACTAACAATAAAAAAATGGCTCTAAGAATTTGAGCAATAAATTATTGTTAACATACATAACTAACAATAAAAAATGGCCCTAAGAATTTGAGCAATAAATAATTGTTAACATACATAACTAACAATAAAAAATGGCCCGAAGAATTTGAGCAATAAATGATTGTTAACATACATAACTAACAATAAAAAAATGGCCCCAAGAATTTCAGCAATAAATGATTGTTAACATACATAACTAACAATAAAAAAATGGCTTTAAGAATTTGAGCAATAAATTATTGTTATACATAATTAACAATAAAAAAATGGCCCGAAGAATTTGAGCAATAAATGATTGTTAACATACATAACTAACAATAAAAAAATGGCCCTAAGATATTAAGCAAGAAATTATTGTTAACATACATAACTAACTATAAAAAAATGGCCCGAAGACTTTGAGCAATAAATGATTGTTAACATACATAACTAACAATTAAAAAAATGGCCCCAAGAATTGTTGGATCAATCATTTATTGCTCAAATTCTTAGGGCCATTTTTTAATTGTTAGTAATGTATGTTTTGGTTCAGTGGATGTTGCATTTTAAGTGAAACTATTTTCTCGAATGCAGCAATGCTTTTCATAACTAACAGGTAAACAAAACCTGCCTAGGTTACGTCTTAAGTGAAATTCATTGGTATACTAAAGGATGCAGTTGATGTCAAAGCTAAATTAATGCAGCCACAAATAACAGCACTTTATTTAATCATTAATTACAATCTCACTAAGTGATTATACATCGCATACCTATTAATTTATGTATACATCTACATTACTTAAACTGTGCCATTGATCTATATAAATAGAAACGCAACGTCTGTTTGTTTGTTCGTTAGTACGCTTATAACCCGAGAACCACTGATCCGATGTACATGTAATTTTTGAAGTGAAACTTCTTTATCAGGGTAGAGTGAACTGGATTCGTGCGTCGGAATGGCTAACGAAAAGACCTGACGAAACGCAGCACATCACTCCTTTGCAATGCTGACGTATGGGCGTGTGTGTTTCCACTACAGCGTATGCGACTAGATCTTCTTTAATGTAGATTATAGACGCTCGACAACTTAAGTCATTAGTGTCTTAATTACATCAAATAACATCCATCAATTAAAACTAAACAACATCACCAAACGTCCATTAGTGGGGTTGTATTAGATCCTCACCACATTCTTCGCGGATTTAAATAAACAAAAAGTAGTATAGAATAATTTCTGTTTATATACTTAAAAGGGACCTTCACGTCGTTACAAATGTATTATTTTAACAGTTTAATTTTTTGAAATATTTTGAGTAGTTCGACTACTAGCATATAGAGGACTCTGAACGAATAATAAGCCAATGCACGTCTGAGGTCACTCTACGCTTACACTTTACCGCATCGACTTTACAACATCGATGCTTGAAACACAAGCAATCACAAAACCTTTGAAAAACACGAACTGAACACGAAAGATCGGGTTTAATTACATATGATGGTGCCATCTATTGAAATGGGTGAAGTGTAGGCCCCTTTTAAACTTATAAAAAAGTGCACTGTCTAAGCCAGGCTTCCCGCCAAAACCGACATATATGCGAGCGAATCTGTGGAAAAAAGCTATTATAACTCGAGCGAAACCGTGGGTTCAGGTTGGTAGTACATACCTATGTAAGCAAATACATTAATAAATTATCTGACCCAATTTTCTTTCTGCACAGTACTGTATACATGGGCTTGTTAGCAAACTTACACATACAGCATGTAATGTGACTCTGTACTTACACACATTTCAAGAAAGTCGTGTGTTTGAGGGATGAGCTAACCGAGGATGTAACCAGACATGGGCGGTATCAGTCCACATAACGTACTTTATCATTCATTCGTATACTCATTTTATAGTAAAATATCTATGAACGGAACATTTCATTCATATAATATGTCAATTTATTAATAACATTTGAAAAAATCCTACAAGTAAACATTAAGTTTGACGATAGTTTCGGACAATTAGTCTATCTTCAGAGAGTATACAGTAGAACCTCGCTTATCCGGCCTTCGATCAACCGAGTCTCCGCGTTATCCGAGGCAATTATCTCTTAAATATATTGAGGAACAGCCGGAAAGTAATGCAAGTGACCTCTTAATGATGAAACGGTAGCAAGATATTGCAGCTAAAAAATGAATGAGCGGGTTGAAACAGTGCTCTATTATGGACTTTTTTAAGCCACGTTTCACTTTATAGTAATTAAAAATGATTAAAAATTTGATTTTTTTATTTCTTCCGTGTTATCCGAGTTTTCGCTTATTCGAGGTACCTCATCCCTGCATTACCTCAGATAAACGAGATTCTACTGTAATATGTAGTACGGTTTTTGTAATAAATGAGTGAATTGTAAATTATAGACGCTCAAAAACAGAGGTCATTAGCGTCACGGTTCTTGTCCAGTCTTTAGTACTTATAATAAGGAAGATATTATTAAAGTATGATATTTAATTCAAATTTTACGTATAAATGACGCTTTACAGACTCCATGAGGAGATACTAAAGCATAATTGTCGCAGAACGCAAGGCGTCGCAAGAGATCGCAGTGCCTCACGTTAAACGTAAAACGCAGATCGAAGCCAAGTTGTTTCAAGTCCAACTTTTACGTTGCGTTACGCCAGCCATAAGTCAATCAGAGGTTGCTTGAACGAACAAGGTTATGGCAGAGGAAATAAACAACTGCTCTGATTGGACAACGCAGGCAAAACGCACGCTTATATAGACAGCTGACGCAACGTCAACTTGCGTGCTGCGTTGCGTCTTGCGTATGTCTTGCGTTTTGCGACGATTGTAGACAAGCTTAATAAAAGTATGAAACGTTGGCAAATGTATAGGTAACAGTAATTTAGATAAAATCGTCTATCTTCCTTATTAGATATTTAAAAATGTTCTTTTGAGAACAATGTTACTATAAAATAATTCTGTTCCGGCTCTCGACCAAATGTACATGCGTCATATTTAAATACTAAAGTGGTCCCGGGTGGAATGTTATATATAAATATTTATTCCTGTAGCAAATGAGTCGAGTGCTCTCCCTAAATGTTGGACGTTCTTCCTATGTCCTGTGAGAAACAGGATTAATCATACAGAAGGAATCGTACAGGAGTGATCATACAGGAGTAAAAATATAGAAGTGAGTATACAGGATTAATCATAAATAATATAAATACCACTGGTTGGTAAAATGATTTTCTCCAATATGTTTCGAAACAATTATATAGTTGGCTGCTTTCCAACGAAAAATTAATCATATTCTAGACTGAAGAATACTCACACACAAGAAACAATAAAATGTCTTTAGCATTTTATTAACCGAGCGAGTAGCGTAGTAGTGAAAGACTCGAATACTCGGAAGGTACTGGGTTTAAATCACGGCGGAGGCAGATTTGCCTACAAGACTGGCCGCGATTGACAATTTCTGTACCGGTCATTTTGTTTAGGTTCTCCGTAGTTTCCTTCAATAATGATTTTTTCTATAAATATCAGTTAATATAAAATGTACTGGAAGGCATACAGTGTTCAAAACAGTCGCAGTTATGAAAGATAGATAGATAGAGTTTTATTGGTTTTAAGTTATACATATAGATATGTTAAAAAACAAGTCAAAAAAGAAAATATAAACAAAAACAATTTCTATGGCACATTTTTTGCATCTAAAAATTCTTTGACAGAATAGAAACACTCCTTAAGTAAGTACTTATAAATAATTTTTTTGAAAAATTCTAGTTTCTTGTTCCTTGTTTTCCCATGGATATTTTATTAAACAATTGAATGCCTAAGTAATTAGAGCCATATGTGGTATTTTTATTATGGAAAAAAGGAACCAGAAGATTTTCTTTTTTTCTAGTATTATAGTGGTGCAGAGACATGTGATCTTGAAAATTCTCTGAAAGCATCTGAGTGATTTATCCAGTGCTATAAGAATTTATGATTTATTATACTCTCCCGCGAGAAATTCTCTCCCTGCAAAGTGAAGTCGGGCTGGTGATGTTTATAATATTAGTAGGATTCTGCCAATACGCTAAAATGTAAAAAAATTGCAGAGCTGCGTTTTGTTACTATCCCCCTCGCGAGAAAATCTCCCCCTACGAAGCGAAGCCGGGCTGGTGGTGTTTATAATATTAGTTATAGGATTCCGCCAATACTCTAAAATGCAATAGAATTGCAGAGTTACGTTTTGTTACTATCCCACAGGAATTACCCCCCCGCGAGAATTATCAAAATAAAATACCTATTGTAGCGTAGATTTCTATTAGTGAAAAAATGTTTAGAATCGGTTCAGTAGTTCCAGAGATTACCCTCTATATATACCTGCAAGCAAACAAATTTTACCTCTTTTATAAATTCTACAGAATTATCGCTAGGCACTTGGTAGAACATGATTGAATAAAAATTAATAAACAAACACTTGAAAAATTCTACACATTTATTCATTTCAACGATCGTTTCGGGTTTTATAGAAACCCGAAAGGATCGTTGAGATGAATATATGTGTAGAATTTTTCAAGTGTTTGTTTATTAATTTTTATTTTACCTCTTTATATTTTATTTATTGTAGATTCTAGACGCGTCGACAACTTTGGTCATTAGCGTCTTAATTACATTAAATAACAACTTCCTTAAAACTAAATGACATTACAAAACATCCATAAGCGGAGGTTGGATTCGAACCCACGACAGTGTGATCCAAAAGTCGGCTACGCTAACCGTTACACCATACGGTCCTCTACCTCTTTATAATATTAGCATAGATAAGGATTCGTGATATTAAATTCAATTTTTTTTATTTCTCAGTAAAAAAAATATACAAAATATACAACTGTTTTACAAAAAGAGGATTTCTTGCCCAATCTGATAGATTTTAATAGACTAGTTTCTCGATCTCGTCTAGAGAATTGAGACGAGAAAAATGGTTTATTTCGTCTTGACTGCAACATTAGTTCTACGTCCATGTCAAACAGAAAGAGGTCGCTCACAGACCTTATAATGTTCGCCGGTTTGAGCTACGATTCTGTCTGCTAACAATCTGTCAGGTATAGTACCTATGTATAAATTTAATGTACGCAGAGGAAACTGGGGTCTGAGGAAACTGTCTGGAGAATTGCGGCTACGCTTGGTTTCATACTGTTTTATAAAGAAGATTGCTCACATGGATTTTAACTTATACGCTTGCGCTAAACAGTTAATCCAAAGACGGAACGAACATGGAACGTTTCCTTTGTTTAGCGGAGATGTTTCCGAGAAACATGTCCGATGAACGATCTCGTTCCACTATTTCATTAACCTCTTTGCGCTAAAGAAAATAAATTATGATTTTTGAGTGTCCGCGGAACGATATCGTTCCATAGATTTATGACTCTAATCCAAAGACGGAACGAACATGGAACGTTTCTTATGTTGAGCGGACATGTTTCCGAGAAACATGTCCGACATGTCCGATGAACGATCTCGTTCCACTATTTCATTGACATCTTTGCGCTAAAGAAAATAAATTATGATTTATGAGTGTCCACGGATCGATATCGTTCCATAGATTTATGGTTCTATTCCAAAGACGGAACACGAACATGGAACGTTTCCTTTGTTGAGCGGACATGTTTCTGAGAAACATGTCCGAAATGTCCGATGAACGATCTTGTTCCACTATTTTAATGACACCCTTGCGTTGAAGAAAAATATTTATGAGGATTTATGATCGCAATTCGCGGACCGATTTTGTTCCACAGTTCTAAAGACTACACAGGCAGGAATATGCTTCGTAGTGTAAAAAGTTCGATATAATAATATGCACTCTTATTCGGGAACGAACGTATATTCATACTTGGTTGTTCAACTAGACGTGATCAGCGTCAGGTACTTTACTTGAAAAGGTTTCGCAAAGACTTATCGATATTTTCAACTCGATATTCCAAAGTTGATTTATCGATTTAACGTGAAATTGTGATAAATATATTTTTTTAAATTTATCTCGCCTTTGTAAATAATATTAATGCCAATCGAAATAAATAGATAGATAAAAAAAATGACGATAATTTTTTTTCGATGCTTCGATATATCGATTTCGACGTTTATCAATGTTAACACATCCCTATGTATGTACGTTAACTGTGCGTATTTTGATGAATACCACACTTGAAAACTTTATTTTCAAACTTTAAAGAATGTGGTGGATAATCTTGGGTATATATGGTGGAAGAACGGGTATTGCAGGTTCAAAACATGTAAACGTAAAATTGTACAAGTAATAGAATATGTTAAATGTTCGTGCGATCAACTATAAAAATACAAAAAACTCGGGTCGCAGTGCCAAACCCTGCCGACAATATAGTGTATTTGCTAATACAGGCATTGTGGCATTATTATGTGAACTTAAGTTTGTTTTTTGACAAAATAAAAAATTTAACCTCTTAATACATCCCTTAAAATAATTAAATTTTTCTAAATTTCAATATTAGACATGGATTTTATCAGTACACCCAATTAAATACACCCTTTCATAAGTAAATCCGTATCAACAAACTAGTGTTTTCATAAAATTTGAAAGTCCGGTCCTGTCGGGCCGATTTTATTAAAATTTTAGCAGCACATTTTAATCTTTACTGAAGAGTTAAATTTCAATTTTGAAACGATTCTGACAAATTTTTCGATATTTTTGGGCCCAAAAACTTTTTGGAACCCCTAAATACAACCCTGAAAATGGTCCGATCGGGCCCATTTTAAATAGGCTTCTTGCGGTGATGGGTTCCAATGTGTGTACCAAATTTCGTTTCAATCGATTAAGTCTGTCGAGAGTTATCGTGTACACACATATATATATATATAAATATATATATAAATATATAAATATATATATATATATATAAATATATATATATATATACATACATATATATATAAACATTTTTAAAAATGGTGCCAAAGTGTTCAGGAGGCTATGAAACGTCGAGAAATTTTGGTACGACCCCTAGGTCCCACCATCCGACCGACGCCAATAGTGTATGTGCCATATGGCAAATACACTAATAAAATGTTTTTTGTTAGCATTCCAGTTAGGAACATCCATCGAATGGCGTAACGTTACAATAATGCAATAATAGAAAAAATCATTTTAAACCTGTCACCGTCGGAACTCAAACCCGAATCTTCCACACAATGGAAGATTTGGGTTTGAATGACAGATTTAAATTGAATTTTTCTAGTATATACTGTAACTTTACGTCATTCGATGCGTGTTCCTAACTGGAATGCTAACAAAAAAACATTTTATTTGTAAAAAAATTTTTTCGTTGGAGAGCAGCCAATTATATAATTGTTTTGAAACATATTGGAAAAAATCATTTTACCAACCAGTGGTCACAGTCAGGATTCTAACATGAACCTTTCCACTTTCGCGCTTATATACAGGGTGAGTTCGACCACCCGTATCAGTCGTTTTTTTCGAAAACGGTTAGTCGTAGAGAGTTGTGTCAAAAATTTGTATCATAAAAGCCCTAATAAAGAATCAAATGGTGATAATTTTTTTTCCGGGAAGGTCGGCTTCCCTATTAGTTTGCTCCAGAATGTCCAGAACTCCGGAATTATAAATGTAACGATAGGTCGAAAGTGGTATTGTTGAAAAGATCTTTAAAAAATAAGTAAGTTTTGTAGGAACATTTTTTTTATTACTGCCACCCCTGTAAATTTCTATAAGTATAAATATAAATTATTAAATGTTCAAAACTTCGGAATTTTAGAAAGCACGATAGGTTGAAAAGTTCTTTAAAAAATAGGCAAGTTTTGTGGGAAAAATTATTTAATTACTGCCACCCCTGTTAAGAAACAATCCTTCGAAATTATTAAATCAAAATTTTATAACAACGATCGAAGTCGGCATAAAAAATCTAGCAACCTTAGACATTGTCACAAGTGTTCAAACTGTCTTCCATTTACTCTTTAATACATACTACTGAGCTCTTCTGGTTATATTGTGAGTGTACTTCTTCAGTGTTTAATGATCGATAGATAGGTAACTAGATTTTAAATGCGGACTTTTAAAAAGTTCGTTATTATGACATTTTAATTTAGTAATTTGAAACAAATATTACTTAACAGGGGTGGCAGTAATAAAAAAAAATTTTCTACAAAACTTGCTTATTTTTTAAAGATCTTTTCAACAATACCACTTTCGACCTATCGTTACATTTATAATTCCGGAGTTCTGGACATTCTGGAGCAAACTAATAGGGAAGCCGACCTTCCCGGGAAAAAAAATTATCACCATTCGATTCTTTATTAGGGCTTTTATAATACAAATTTTTGACACAACTCTCTACGACTAACCGTTTTCGAAAAAAACGACTGATACGGGTGGTCGAACTCACCCTGTATATATATATATATATATATATATATATATATATATATATATATATATTATATTCATTTTATTTGTATTTTAATAGTTGATAGCACGAACATTTAACATATTCTATTACTTGTATTTAATACAATTTCACGTTTACATGTTTTGAACCTGCAATACCCGTTCTTCCACCATATATTCCCACGATTATCCACCACATTCTTTAAAGTTTAAAAATAAAGTTAAAGATTTCAAGTATGGTATTCATCAAAATACGCATTCGTTAACGTATGTATATAGGGATGTGTTGACATCGATAAACGTCGAAATCGACATATCGAAAAAAGCATTTATTTGTCTAACTAAAAGAACATTTAAAAATCAATTTTAAAATTATTTAGTGAATTTCTAGCATCAACTCTAGAAGTATAAAATATCAGTGATTTTTTAGAATTTTATGTGAACACTAATAAATTTTTTACCATCTCCACTACAATATAGCTACTTTTCATGCATGTATACCGGCATGTATTGGGTCATTTCACAGGCATAGGTGACGAAAGTGTTTTCATAACTAGTGCGGTAAGTAAACGGTTGCCATAGTAACTTATGTTTATTCGCTCCATCCGCCTGCTAACACAGACTCACGGCCTGCTGTAAATGTAAAGATGGCGACGCAAATGAAATGTCAACATTTTTTGAAAATACTTACCTACTGAAAATGATGTGAAAAGTAGGTATTTTGTAGTGGGAATTGCAAAAAATACCATATAGGTATATCTCGTGCGTAATGGTATTATGACTCACGTGACTGTAAAAACTCGCTATCGCTCGTTTTTACGTACTGTCACAACTCGTCATAAAATACCCCATTACGCAACTATATACAATCTAATCTAGAGGACAGTATGGCTCAGTTGGTAGCGTCGCGACCTCTGAATCAGACTGTCGTGGTTTCGAATCCCACCTCTGCTCATGGATGTTTTGTGATGTTATTAGTTTTTAAGTGATATATTATGATATTTGTTGTATTTAAGACGCTAATGACCTAAGTTGTCGACGCGTCTATAATTCACAATAAATAAAATATATACAATCTACTATATTGTTAACTGACTTAAGCTATACAAAAGGTGATGATAAATTTTACAATCAAAAATGATTTAAACAAGCCGTGAGGTGGGTCGTTTATTAGGACTAAAGTGCGACCCTTGAGGTCCACACGACGAACTTCCCAGTTTGATAAATATTTAATAATAATAATTAAATATTAAATTAGATATTACACAGAAAAGTAATCATTTTAATCATTAAAACATCAATAATTAAAAAAAAAAAAAAAAAAACGGCTGAACCGATTTTTATAAAATTTATGTCGGATCAAAATGACGTTAACACGCCTCGATTGACACCCTTACGAAGTCGATATAATTTTTTATTCGCGAGATATTGTGTAAAATCTACTTTTTTTGAGGTTATTTGGTTAAGAAAAAAGAACGGCTGAACCGATTTAAAAAAAATTCCTTTCAGATCATATTTACGTTAATACGCGTCGATTGGCACCCCAACGTAGTCGATATCATTTTTCGTTCTCGAGATTTCGTCTTAGAAAGAAATGGACACATACGTACGTACGTCACACACACACACACACACACACACACACAGACATCTTTCTAAAAGTAGTGTAAAAATAGTGTAGTGACCTTGAAACATTAAAATTTTTTTTCCTTTTTGATTTCGATTTTCGGACCCATTACAATAACTTCCAGTGGGAAGTTAAAAATAGAGTACAGAGAATTGCAAACTTGAAACGAATAAATAATGTGTTGGCAATTGTGACGTGCATTTGAAATGCAACATTAATTAAAAGTGAGCAACGTGAAGTTAGCGTGAAGCGGGAACTTTGAACGGTTCGCTGAATTTAATAATTGGATTTGTGAATCAACTATTAGAACACAAACAGCAACAATATGTAAAGGGAGTTGTAATTAACTGTACAGGGACATCGCTGACAAAATATCTGACACATTTTAGAGATTTCCACTGAAATCAATGTCACATATTTGGAATACTGTTTCATCTATTATTGTCAGTATTAACATATACACGCGGGTATGCAAAAAAAGCGTGAAATGCATTGGGATTTCCTAAACGGTAAGAGATATAGAGGTTTGGTTAAATGTGCAGAGATTTGAAATCTTCAAAAAAAAAGTGCCTTAATAAAGTGAACTTATTTTTTTCTAACTTACTTAATAAGCGAGTTATAAAAAAAAAGGGTGTGGGTCTCGGGACCCCCGACAGATGTGAAACATCAAAGAAAACGCTATTGAACTCGGTGGTATTTCGTATGTAGTAGTATATATTTTTTTTATCATAAATTTTTTTTTACCATAAAATTTTAATTTATTCATTATCATCGCATGCAACAACTGAAACTGTAGAATTTTCTGTTTCATTTTCTAGCATAGTAACAATTGGCACCCACTGTAAAATTAAGACAGAGCCTCGCCTCGTGTCATATTTATACGCACTCTCAAAAGCAGCAACTAATTGTTATGCTGACGTAATCCTATATACTGCACTGTAACACCGCGTGTGCTACAGTGCATGCCTGAGCCAGTGCCGCAGTGGTAGGGAGAACAGCAGCGAAAGAGCAGACTAAACATTTCGTTGCATATTTCCCCTCACGCGGCTGTTCACATTGGAAAGTTTCTTTTTTCAACGGTCTGTCGCAAGTGAAGCAAAATATAGAAAGTTTGACTGCGCAGGGTAGTAGTACTGGAGATTTTGCACATTTTCTCTCATTTAACCAAATCTCTATCTCTTACCGTTTAGGAAATCCCCCTGCATTTCACGCTTATCTTGGACATCGTGTATATGCGAAATCATTGGTTGATTCAATATGATTATAATTAGGTAAAAAAGTAAACTTATATAGACTAGGAATAATTCTTTTGTGTTACTCTGTCAATTCCGCGACGTTTTAATAATTAATTAAACGATTTAACTGCCATATGTATTATAATTATTATTAAGTAGACAATATTAGCCAAACCACAAATAAATACTTTTCTTATCTTAACGTAATCAGTCGGCGAACATGCCATCGTGATGTTAATCGTCAAACAATTAAGATATACAAGGAAAAAATCAAAGACCACCGTCAGTGGTCTTTGATAAGCACACACCCATTTTTTTATTTATTAAGCAACTCAGATGCAAAATGGAAGGTCAGCTTTAGAACAAATTGAATCTCCATAGTATTCAAAAACCAATAAAGTTATTTATTGAGGAAGTCAGGCGTTGAGTGGAAGGCTAGCTTTAGATATAGGTATAATACTACTAATTTTAACATATTATGATCAAAAGTCATTGCATTTATGTGATTATATTTACATTTACCAAATTAAACGCTAATATTCGAAACTAACAAAACTTTTCATTGTGCAAGTCAGCCGTTAAGTGGAAGGTCAGCTTTAGACTTGTAACGTTACACACCTGGGTTGTCAGTCACGATATTAAACGTTGGAATAGTATAAAATCACAGATCCGGTTATCACAGACGCTAGATAAAGGTTAGGTTATACAGATCACATAATGTTGGAGCTTCGGATTATGTATTGTTCACACAAATTAACAAGTTAGCGTTTTAACTAACTCACGCGATTTTCAAATACAATCTGTTCAAAAATAATATATTACTACTCACATTGAAGCTTATGTAAGTCTGCTTATGCCATTTTCTTATTGCCATGTTCAGTGCCGGTTTTATATTTTTTATGAGTGTAGGCCACTTTATTTCCGCCGCCCCAAGTACATACCTTTCTAAAATAATAATTTTCCATTTGTAGTAAAGGGGCCTCCTTTACTACACTTTTATCCTCTGAAATCAAGTGACCGTCCTCTGAAATCTGCCGCCCCTAGGACGCTGACGCCCCTAGGCCGCGGCCTATACGGCCTATTTATAAATCCAGGACTGGCCATGTTCAGTAAGAAAATGGAAATATGGAGATAAGGAGTATGGTGATTGTACCATCCTTAAAGTTTCCAATCTATTAATAAAAATATGTATTTAAAATGGAACAATATTATCATTACTGCTTCATTTTAAATACACATTTCTATAAAAATACCTGAGACTTAGATAAAATATTAGTTTAGTAAAATAATAAAACCACTTGAACTGATTCGTCGCTATAGCCACTTGGTAGAACATGATTAATGAAATAGAAAAACACACACTATTTATCAATCTTCAAGACTAATCGATACTAATCGAATAGTTCGAAACGATCGTCGAGTGTTTAAATAAACAAAGTTTGTAGAATTTTTCAAGTGTGTGTTTTTCTATTTTATTTTAATAATAAAGCAATTACGTTCGAAGTTTTCCTCTTTTTAGGGTCCCGTAAATCCGAAGAAAAAACGGAACTCTTATAGGATCACTCTCGTGTCTGTCTGTTTTTTATTTCAATACAACAAAAGATAAAACTTAAACCTATAATACAGGTTTTTATTTCTATAAATAAGTACCTACAATAAAAATGTAGTTCCGTCTGTCTGTTTCTAGTTTTATAGCAAAACCACCGATAAGTGGCCTGCTCCTTGTTGCATCTCAATTCGTTAACCCTTTGGAGACCAGTTTTAAATTTTTTGTCTTTATTTATTTATTGTAGACAACTTAGGTCATTAGCGTCTTAATTACATTAAATAACAACATCCTTAAAACTAAATGACATCACAAAACATTCATGAGCGGAGGTGGGATGCGAACTCACGACAGTGTGATCCAAAGATCGGCTATGCTAACCGTTACACCACACTGTCCTCAATTTTTTTTTGTCATATTGGTATTATTATACGATACGTATTTTTGCTATTTTTCACAGCACTGCTGTCATTAGTTGGTTCAGGGCCGTACTTAGCGAATCAAACGTCCCCGCGCGAGATTTGTTTAGTTGTCCGCCCCACCAAAATATTTTTTTTCCAATGACATTTTCATATTATTTGTTTTAATAATTTTATGACAGCACTTTATGGAGTCTGCAGCTGGCAAAATCTATTTAGAATAGTTTTTTTGTAAAATTAAGATCATCGTGATATGACTATGATTTTGATCCATGATTAAAAAAATCCAACCTCTCGCCTCCTCTCCAAGCCTGACGCCCTGGACAGTCGCCCGAAAAAACATTTGTTTGTGTGTGTGTTTTAAAGACCACCAACAGCTAAGGTTATTTGGGCCTAGCACCAATTCATATTTTCTATTCATTATTTTTTTTTTATATATTAAATTGAAAATCCAATTGACACTTTTACCAGCTCTCGGGCTAGAACTCGGGAACTGGGGACTTGTAATAGAGGAACCATAGCAACGCCATGTAAACAACATCGCTACACTCTCGGCTATTTTTAAGCCCTATGACATTTGTTAAATCGAATCAACTTAAAATTATTTTAATTTTATAATTTATAAGTATATAAAATAGTAACGATAAAAATAATGTTTAAACCGCCATTAATGCGAGCGATGCCGCGGGTAACGGCTAGTCTTATAAATAAACCACAATTTATAATATATACCGTTTTTGAAAAGGTTAGATGTTCGACTGTTTTTGTTTAGTTTGTTATTCAATTTAGTGTTGAAGTTTGGTGACATTTTCTCTCAGTACAGTTGGCAGACTTGTAATAATACAAACAATATCCGTCTACCAATTAGTACACTTATATCTGTGGTCGCAATTCAAAACGGTTCATGTCAGATCAAAAAAAAATAATGACGCTTACATTATTTAACTCATTTATTAGAACAGGACTTTTACAGTACAAATGAGCAACTGAACATATTTGTATGGAACGTGTTTCATTTAACCGCCCGGCAAAACCGAAAGCAAACAACCAGGCAAGTTAAAAAGTAACTTTCAGAATTGTTTCTTTATGGTAATATAAGCGCAATATATAATTATTTATTTTATTAATTTTTAATTTTTTTTCCAACTCTCATCATTGTTGAATTTCGACGAAGATAGTCTATCCTGAAATAGTGTAGAGTAATAAATCATCTCGGTTTGAAAGACAGATTCCAGTGGTGTCATAGAGTAGCCACTTAGTCTTCTTTTAAATCATTGCCAAATTCAGGTAAAGACTTAATAACCAATAAACTTTAAGACTAAATTCTGATTATATTAGTATATTGTTAATTTATTATCCCCCGCGAGAAATTCTCCCCCTGCAATTCGAAGTATGATTTGTTATCCCCCCGGCCGGAATCTCTTCCCCTGCGAAGTCGAGCTTAAAATCACTTGGAAATAGTTTACATTAACGGTGTCACATAAATAAACAGTCAACCCAACCGTACGTTCTGACATTTGCATTAACGGTATCACAATGCACGCGAGACGAATTTTAAAATTGACATATATTTTTTATTTGTCAACCATTTTAATTAATGAAATAAACACTAAATGTATCTCAATCATCACTGAAAACCACATCCAAATTGGTTCAGTCATTGCGGAGATTAGCGTGCACATATAGACAGACAAAACAGTCTACGATTTTTTTATTAAGTCTGAATTTGGTAATGAGGACAGTGTGGTCCAGTGGTTAGCGTCGCGACCTCTGGATCAGACTATCGTGGGTTCGAATCGCGCCTCCGATCATGGATGTTTTGTGATGTCATTTAGTTTTAAGTGAGTTATTTTATTTGATGTAATCAAGACGCTAATGACCTAAGTTGTCGACGCGTCTATAATTTACAATAAATAAAAAAATGAATTTGGTAATGATTTAAAAGAAGACAATGTATCTACTCTGTTAAAAACTTAAAATCAAAGTAATTTATTATTTTACACTATTTCAGGGTGAACAGTAGACTAGAGTTGTCATATTATTATTGAAAATTCGAGGTGAGTGGTCTTGTCTTGCGACCAACGATTTATGTGACGTAATGAAACAATATTGCATCGAGTTAGTGGCTCGATGACAGACCCCTTTATACTGAAGTTGAAACTCCTTAGCTCTCTAGTGACGTAATTTACAGTTCTACCAACTGTAACAGTTATCAAAATGCACGTCGTGAAATGTTAGTTGTGAAATGTACGTGTATGTGTGTTTGTACCTAGTGACATTTGTTTAACGATTGGTAGGACTGTCATGCGGTAATACGGTATGGCATAACAGTGACAGGGCCGGAAACCGTTTGGGAATCTTGTACCAACATTGAAAACAGTTCACTGTTAACGACTGGTTTTCTATTTTAGTGACTGGTGAATAATGTCTAAACATTTTGTTTTTATAATAATAAGAAGTATTAGAAATAACTTGTATTTTTGGTGTTCGTCTTGTGACTTCATGTGTTGTTAACACGACGCGTTACAGCAACGAGTTGCCATCTTCAGGTGTGGTTAATTTTTTATATTAGAAAACACACATTAAGTATTCGTAATACGTTATAATATTATGATGCTAAGCACTTGTCTATTATGTTGTGGATTGTGAAGTACTTCACAATCCACAGTTTAAAAAAAATATCGTTTCAATCGAACAATTATTTATCGAGCAGAATCGATTTAAAATTTTATAATGCTTTTCTTATGGATAAATGAGTGTGGTCACAATCTAAGGTGATTGTCAAACTAGATTTTCTGACAATGCTTTCTGCAACACAGCATAAAAATAGTTATGTTGACTTACAGTTCAAACTCATTTGTTTATTTTTCAGGAAATTTTGAAACTACAAAAATAGGTATGAACATATTTTTAATTGTGTGATGCAGAAGTAAAATGGCTGTCCATTGGAATCAAACGTGTTTTTTTCTATACTTACCTAACTGCAGTTAATTTAACAAGTAAGTAGTAACTGAGATTTTTTCTTTTGTCTAAAATCGAAATTTTTAACAAGACCTTTTGTGATCATAAAACTAAAAATCTAAGATAGTTTGCAAATTAATCATTCGTATAGAAAAAGACGTTGATTCCAACTCACGTTCAGCTTTTGGTTTAGCAGCTATACTTGTTTAAAGTTTCTCTAAAATTAAAAAAAAATCTAGAAAAACTAAAAGAGATACAGAAGTAAGCGTGTGCACCATGGAATATGCAAAGATAGCTAATTTGAAAAGAGATATTTTTGGTTTCACTAAAAATCGAAATTGTTTTCAAAAGAAAAATCCTTTGTCCTTGAACTCATTTTAAACGATGACAGAAACTGTATAATTAACTTAAATGTTAATTAACGGGTGAGACTGTGAAATGTTATAAATTAAATTAGGTATTTAAACTGTAACGCCGTTTCGCTTACACTGTGAGCATCCTCAGGATACGATTATATAATGTGACAAATTTTAAAACTGATTTTGAAATTTAATATGGTTGCTGCAAAATTAATTATTAATAACATTTACTGACAATGTTATAATAAAATAAAAATGACCCAATTCACAGACAAAACGTATAGTAAGTATATTTTATTTATTGTAGATTATAGACACGTCGACAATTCAGGTCATTAGCGTCTTCAACACAACAAATAATCCATTGATGTGTATTAGAATCCGCCAGCCGACTACAACAAACCGACTGGTACGAGCTCGGATCCCTGGGAGCGCTAATTCTCACAAAACATTGGAATGCAAACTACATTCCAATATTTCCCCGGAGGGAAAAACGTAGTATAAGTATAAGTATAATATTAAATAAATGATAGACAATCTACACTGTAAAAAATGGATGTAAAAATACTTTGAAAGTTAAGGTAGAATTCGCCCGATTTTCAAAGTGATTTTACATTATTATTTATTTTTATACAGAAAACTTCATAAAAACTTGGACTTTTACTGTAAAGTTAAACAAATTTGTGATTTTTACATAAAGTAAATTAAAATTACATAATTTGTGTAATATTCCAATAAAGTGTGTAAAAATTACAAAATAAAACGTATAGTTACATATATAAAATGGATGAATACAAACAAATTAATGTAAAATTAGTAACCACGCATGCTCAATGTGTTTTTATGGAATCACGCGATGTGCAGGCGATACCTGTTTACGACACCATTGTCTCTTTTGTGCCTATTACCAGATTAATCGCTGGCTACAAATGCAGGACCATCGATAAATCTATGTAATCGGCCTTCTCATTTCTTACAGTGAATAATCATTTTTTGACGTTTGTATCCACATTAGTGGCATTTCAATAAATTATTATTATTATATTATTATTAATTTTAATTAAATTTTTTATAGATCTTGAAGAGGGCTAACATCTTAGCTAAAACGTCGATTATTTTTTTGTCTGTGAATTTGGTCATTTTTATTTTATACAGACGTTAAACTAATTATCTTTGGATCACACTGTCGTGGGTTCGAATCCCACCTCCGCTCATGGATGTTTTGTAATGTCATGTAGTTTTAAGGAAGTTGTTATTTAATGTAATTAAGACGCTAATGACCTAAGTTGTCGACGCGTCTATAATCAATAATAAATAAATAAAAAACTCGGGTCGCAGTGCCAAACCCTGCCGACAATATAGTGTATTTGCTAATACAGGCATTGTGGCATTATTATGTGAACATAAGTTTGTTTTTTGACAAAATAAAAAACTTAACCCCTTAATACATCCCTTAATATAATTAATTTTTTCTACATTTCAATGTTAGACATGGATATTATCAGTACAACATCTGCACCAAATTAAATACACCCTTCCATAAATAAATATGTATCAACAAACTAGTGTTTTCATAAAATTTGAAAGTCCGGTCCTGTCGGGCCGATTTTATTAAAATTTTAGCAGCACACTTTAATCTCTACTAAAGAGTTAAATTTCAATTTTGAAACAAATCTGACAATTTTTTCGATATTTTTGGGCCCAAAAACTTTTTGGAACCCCTAAATACAACCCTTAAAATGGTCCGATCGGGCCCATTTTAAATAGGCTTCATGCGGTGATGGATTCCAACGTGCCTACCAAATTTAGTTAAAATCAATTAACTCTTTCGAAAGTTATTGCCCGCATATATATATAATAAATATGTATATAAATATATACATACATATATATATAAACATTTTCAAAAATGGTGGCAAATTGTTCAGGAGGCTATGAAACGTCGAGAAATTTTGGTCCGACCGACGCCAATAGTGTATGTGCCATATGGCAAATACACTAAAAATAAACTAATTACATTAACAATCTTAAACTTTAAAAAAACTGTTGTTACGGTCCTGTATAAGAAAATAAAAATTACAACCAAATGTCTGATCAATAAAATTTAATTCGGCAGTAAATTTTAGGTTGCTCAGGTTGGTAATTCTGATCCCGATTTTAATGACGCAATTTCCCGCTACCGGTGTAAATTTTACAAGTGATCCACGATCTATCAATGAATATTTTATACTACTACAGCTGTTACAAAATTTACAATACTGGCGCATTTCTAAATTTAACCTTCACAGTTTTTTTCGATAGCGGTGTTGATTATAACTTTTTTGCCATACCCACTATAAAATAGCTGCTTTACATATAATGTATGTATGCATGTAAAGTGACTTTTGACAGGCCGGCATACGGTAACGTATTTTTCCCACACTAATATGGGAAAGCAAACCATTTCCACAGTTAAAAATGTGTGGTGCGTTAATTTTGACAAGTATTAAAACAAGCTGCCAAATCTGTTTTACCCCAGATGCTACGCCACTGTATCCAACAGAACATTCCAGACTGAAGCGATTGTCTGTTTGTTATTTAAGTGTTCATTGTTAGAATTGACATTTTCGTTATTGTTATTATTGTGTTTATAATTATTATAATTAATTATTGTAAATAAACATTCTAAATAAATATTGTACATAAATCCTAATAAATAAATAATTTAATTCCGCCAACTTAATAACAGTTTTGTTACAGTATTTTATAAGCAATCGATGTATTGGTTTAATTTACTTTATTGTAGAATATAGACGCGTCGACATCTCAGGTCATTAGCGTCTTTCAACTACACTATATAACAACTTTATTCAAACTAAATAACATCACAAAAAATCCATGAGCGCAGGTGGGATTCGACCCCACGACAGTCTAGTCTAGAGGCTGCGGTACCAATCGATGTATTTGTAATAACCACGTTTAGCACTCGAATTTGTAGTTAATTAGAATCCAGTTTGTCCTTTTCTTAATAACATTTGTATTTCAAGCAACTGTTAAAATCATTCATACAGAAATCATCAAATCGTTCTTAATGTTCTGTTTGGGACACTGTATTTACTAAGAACCTTCTTGAGATGTGTATAGAAGTTAGCGTACAACTGTCTATTTCTGAGTTCAAATAAATACAGAAAAACTGTTGGCTTCTTTGCCAAATTCCAATCAAGTTTGCAGACACCTCTGGAAAATTAATAGAATCAGAGGCTAGAAAAATTCAAGGACAAACACACTGAAGTAAATTTGTGCTGTACACGATAAGTCATAAAATAATTTCCAACAGCCTATTTCTTAACATTTCTTTTGTACCAAGTACGCTATCCACTAGACTACACTGCCCTCTACAATATTTGTAGACAGTCGAGTCGTAATATTTACAAAAAAAATTTACTAAAATTAATTATTTATTTAATTTTAATTATTATTTGCCAGGACACATACAATCTGTGAAAATTTCAATTAGCTGCCCTTACCGTTTGTGAGATATAGAACCCTGTGATAGACGGACGGATATACAGACAGACATCGCAGGCAGGGTAATAGGGTTCTATATATGGAGGTTCGGAACCCTAAAAAAGAGGTTGTACCGCAATTCTACCCATACTTAGTTAGTAGCTCTAATCTTCTCCCTCGACGTTGATAAATAGCCATATGAAAAGTTGCATTATGGTGATTTTTTTTAACACAATAGACACAGTTGTATGCGTACTACTGTCCACGGTACTACGTACTACGTAGTATACTATAATTCTCTCAGGCGGTAAACACACACAAACGTATCCAGAGACCACGTAGTAAAGTAGCTCAAGTCAAATTTCTGTTAACTTGTTTTCTTACTTTCAAATATAAATTTTTTGTTGTATGTATATTGTGCAAAAAATATCTACACTATACCTAGTCTATTCATTTTTACTTCCCACCTCTACTATGGTAGGGAAGTAATGGATTCAGTCCGAAAACAATATTTCGAGATTTTAACAGATTTTCACGTTTTGAGACCCTAGCAATCGTTTAAAATCATTTTCCGACTGATGTCTGTATGTGTGTGTGTGTGTGTGTGTGTGTGTGTGTGTGTGTATGTGTGTGTGTATGTGTGTGTGTGTATGTGTGTGTGTATGTGGTCAATTTTTCGCCTTCGATATCTTAAGAACGGAACAACATACGGGCATGCCGATTGTTCTATTGTGTTTATCAGCCTTTAACTTAGATCTGATTAGATTTTGAGTCAAATCGGTTCAGTGGATCCTGATATATTCAAAAAAACGACCTCAATGTCACGTATTAACATAGGTAAAAAAAAATATAAATGAATTATAGATGTTATAATATGAAAAAAATGTAAATATTTTTTTTCTCTAAAATGTATAGTTTTCGAGAAAAAAAATATTTTACTAAAAAAAATAAAAATTGTACGTAAATCAAGGTAACCATGATTTTTGCTATATTAAGTCAGTAGATCACCAAACAAAAAAGAGGGCCATGCTTTCTTCAAAGAATAAAAATTAAATTGTGTTTTAAAGACCACCAACAGCTAAGGTTAATTGGGCCTAGTCAAAGAATAAAAAAAAAGAGTGTTTATTTTTTGCAAATATTTACTAGGTGGGAAGTATAGGACTGGTCATCAGTCGAATTTTTAAGATAGAGCTCGTGTCTTTTTATTTTTTAATTTAAGTAGGTACCTATTTATTTTCTTGTAAGCTGTAGGTAAATATATAGAGGAGACAACCATATACAACTGCTTATACAAAATTGAAGCCAGGTTTGACGTCACAGGGCCGAGTAAACATGGCGGCAAAGCACGGGATGGATTGGGAATATTATTCTTTTCTTCTTCTTCTCCTCACGGACTTTTACTTCAACATATAACATATTTTCATATTTTTTGAGACAAAGTAAATTAAAAGAAAAAACTATTTGTTGAAATAATGTGGTTTAGTTGGCTCCCATTAAGGTTGGCCCCGGTGGCTGGAGCCACCCGGTCGCCCGATCCAGTCCGCCCTGTCCTATTATTATGGCGTGTCGTGACGGCGATCAGTTGCTTTAAGGAGGCCGCGCGTTTCGGACGTGAGAACAAATACAACACACATTGTTTCTTTGACTTCTATCTTTGAAATGAGATGTAACTGTTTTCTGAGTTGGCGGAATAAATATTTATTTACATTAATTAAAAAACACAATAATAATGAATGCAACAACGAAAAGTCAGTTCTAACAATCAACACAAGTAAACAATAACTAAACAGTAATTACAAAGCGAAACAAAACAACTATATACAATAATTCGTAATTATTATCACTACACTAGTATTTATTTTATTAGTTTATTTATTTCTATCACGGCACTATTTATATCACTGATCCACCGATGCTTGACTGCGTGACTCGCCGTTGACTGACTCACACTCACTCGACTGCTGTTTATATCCACACGATCACCGCGGCTATCTGAACACCCGCGCGGTTGCAAACGCGCGAATTCCGCCGTGTCTGAACGAGCCCTAAATATATACTCAAACCATGGAGGTAGAATATACATCCATGAGTCATTTTTCCTTGTTTACATTTAGTATACCGATACAGTGATATTGTTGTTCTGTACCCACGTACAGTATGTAAAGTACAAATACTTCCATTGTTATGCATTCACGTCCCGACAGCGTAACCCGTTCTACACAAGATGATGTCATTTCACAGCCTACTGAATCAAAATAGAGCACACAGTGCTCGTACTTTATGCTATACTGTTTGTTGTATCTATATTATGTAAGACGTTATATTATTGTGTCTGATGAATGGCGTTTCTAAACAGAACAGATACGCCTTATGACGTCACATAGCCCGACAAAGTGCTGGATTTCACGTAGAATTACTGACATTTCATTCTATGAATGAAATGTCACCGTCTATGCTTTTTATTTTGAAGGAAAATTTATTTAGATGGCGACGTTTTTTCTCAAGTGTCTACGTAAGACAAAATAATATTAAAAATACGTGTCTACGTGTTCCTCATTTGAGAATCTGTAAGTCTGGCAGCCTTTCTCCCTTACGTTTTAGGTGGCAGGTAGGAATTAGATAGGTAAAATATGAATCTTGCATATATCTAATAATGCAAAACTTTTTGAAGCTATGCTTCTATAGGCGCGTTAGACGATTTCTGGGAGGGGAAAAACTTATGGTTTCGCGTCACCGTCACGTCACCGACATGCTCATGTAAAAAGTATATCTACTGTCCGATCCTTTTGAAAATTATTATCTGAGAGATTTGTAGGACACAAAAAAATAAAATTGCGTCAGATTTCAAAATGGCGGCCATATGTACTTTTGTAAAAATTATCCGATCTTTTTAACTTCCCATTGGAAGTTATTGTAATCGGTCCGAAAATCGAAATCAAAATGTATAACAAATTTTTATGTTTCAAGGTCACTACCCTATTTTTACACTATTTTTAGAAAGATGTCTGTGTGTGTGTGCGTATGTGTCCATTTCTTTCTAAGACGAAATCTCGAGAATGAAAAATGATATCGACTACGTTAGGATGCCAATCGACGCGTATTAACGTAAATATGATCTGAAAGAAATTTTTTCAAAATCAGTTGGTGCATATACGTGTACATAGGCCACTGCACGTGCGTATATCTATAGCTATGAGTGTAGCTATAGATATACTTTTAACATGAGCATGTCGTCTAACGCGGCTATAGAAGCATAGCTTCAAAAAACTGACGAAAAACGATACCTTCATGAGTGAGAGAAATGAGCTAGTAGTTCACCCACTGGCCACTAGAGTTTGATTCAAAGTTCAGCACACGAACCGTTACACTAAGCTGTCCTCGAGCCTATGGGAGCAATATTCTTAAATGACCCTAATATTAAGGACCACCTAATGTATTTTCCTTATTGGGCGCCTATGTCGTTATTTATATCTACACTATTTTGTTATTTTATAAATATCAAAATACCGTAGGGATTTTTCTTTCTCTGGTTACAAAGAGAGAAAGAAAAACGAAATTGTATATACTCAAGGGACTATAAGATAAATGTTTCAATTATTTTGATATAGGGAAAATAACATATCAATAACAATGTAAAACGCGAGCAGAGAAATCGCAAACTTAAGTAAGCTATAAAATAGGAAATGACGTGGGCCGGAATATTTTCGATTTATTTATAGGAATTTTAGTTCTTTCAGTATTCATTACTTTTATTTTATTCACATGTTGTTTTCGTAGAAATCATATTTTTTTGTAATTTTAACAACAAGTTGAAATATTTAGCAAGTATAGAGTAGAAAATTATTTGAAAAGCTTTATTTCAAAAAACAGTTTTATCTACAGGGTGATACACTTTATTTGGACCCATAGGAAAACCCATGCAAATAAAAATTTTGTTAATTTTCGGTACCGCAGTGTTTATAACAATTATATTTTATAAAAAACAAAGTATTTTGACACAATTATGAAACGCATTATTCGTAGAAAAACGCCTTTGAATTTTATTAATATAAAAAGTGTAAAATGTTTTCCACTGAATAAAAAAACATTTTTTATATATCAACTTAGGTATATAAACAACAAACAACTTTGACACAATTACGAAATGTTTTTTATTCCGTGAATTTGGTCGTCTTCATAAACAAAAATAATATTAATTGTAAACGCATTAAGGAAAAGGATGTTCCAGGGACCTTCTAAATAAGTTCAATAAAAAATTAGCATTAATTGGATTTAGGCCTTGAACTTACAAAACAAATGCCAAATTCATAATTGTACTTAGGGCTGGCGCTAACAGGCAATAATTGCGAAATTATTCGATCGACTGGGAGTCAGCGCACACAGACCCAACAATAAATGATTCGCAAACTAATTATAGAGTGTGTTCCACTTGGCGCCCGCAACGTCCGCGCCCACGACCGCACATTTAGCCGTTCCACTAGCTTATACAAACGTTGTGGACGATAACTGTACTGGAACGATTTGTGGGCGACAACAAACATGGCTACCATTATTGCGTCAAAAAACAGAATATTTTGCATCAAAGTAAGGTTATATTTTTCTCAGAAAAGCTCTAAATCAATCAAATGTTATGATAGGTATATGTTTTGCATCCTCCACAGACATGTAGAGCTCAAATGAGATCAATATATTCATCCATTTCACTATTGTAAAATATAACATATTCTGCTGTCATCTCTGTGACATTAAAATGCGCGCAAAAATAGGTAACAACCGCGTCGACCCACACACAAAAGCGGGCGTCGTGGGCTCGAAGCGAGAGCTATCCGTGACATCATGTATGACGTTTTCATCGCGACTAAAGCGACTTCGGTCGCCAAGTGGAACGACGTACGGTCGTTGTGGTCGCCAAGTGGAACGCAGTCTTTATCGGCAGGTGAGCGAATATTAATGAGGACGCTTGGTAGTCCCTCATAAAACTAAACAGTCGGCCGACTAAAAATTGTATGTCAGCGCCAGGGCTTATAGTTTAGGAGCTAGATTGCTATGAAAGACACAGATCAGTCGGACAAAATAGTGAGAATAATAGGGTTCCACACTTAGGGTACGGGACCCTAAAAACTGAAACCAGACTACGTAAATAAACAATGGAGAATCAAATCAACATAATATACATTTAATTTAGTTGACTGGATTGTATTAAAATTGATAATTCAACCACTCAGTATAAAAGCAAATTATGTAATATATACTATTATAAATTTCTATGTACTTCATACGTTTATGTTCATGTTTTGTTGCTATTTTCACACAAACTGAAAATTTATGAATACACACATAATATGAGTACCTACCTACATAATGTATAGTACACAGGGTCTTCTTATTAAACGTCCTGTTAAATATAGTCACTCTAGAGCGGTCAGACCAAACATATTTACCGCGATACAAAATGATTTAATTTTATTAATTGTTTAGCTCAGGGGTTCCCAATCTTTTTGAAGCTATGCTTCTATAGGCGCGTTAGACGATTTCTGGCAGGAGGTAAACTTTTAGATTCGCTCAATTCAAGTCAGATCGATTCGAAACCTGTATTAATCGAAAGAGGAGAAAATTTTAGATAGATTTTATTTATAATATTGTGTCAAAACAGGTTAGAAATAAGGTAGGTACTAAAAAGTTCCCACCTATATCGTATAGATGGAACATCCTTTTTTGGCCGAAAAATTACCCTTGGAGCGGAATGAATGAATGAATTGTGAATTATAGACGCCCTTGGAGCGGACCCGTTTTGAGTGACTTTATTGCACAATTGTGATACAAACAGTAGACTATATGCGCTGGTTCTCAACGCTTCAAGGTTCAAAAAGTAAAATATGTGCGCTGGCTCTCAGACGTTTCAAGTTCACTACATACCGAAAAAGCGAGTTATGAATGTCCGTGATAAACAGGACAGTGACTATAAATTTTAATTTGTCGCTGGCGATAACGCTGCGCTGAATCGCGTTGCGTTTGGCGCCATCTTTAAGACCGCTGCGGATTTTAAGCTCGTCGTCGAGATAGACAGAGATAGTCCTGTTTAATACAAAGTACCGAGAAGACAAACAGCACTTGAACTTATACAATATTACGTTTGTGAGCAAATTAAACAAAGCTTAATGTTTATACATAACATGTATGCTAAAACTAGCTGGTGTACACACATACATATATCTACAGGATGTCCATATATATTTTTTGCCGTTCCCGCTATAAAATAGCTGTATGTATGCAGGTAAAGTGAAAAAAAAAACAAAAATAAAGATAGTTACTTCTTACCACAACAGTTTTATTGATGGATGTACATTTCGAAAGCTATATGCTTTCATTTTCAGCAAACATTATACATGTATAGTGTTTGCTGAAGATGAAAGTATAGCTTTCGAAATGTACATCCATCAATAAAACTGTTGTGGTAAGAAGTAACTATCTTTATTTTTGTTTTTATTCCAACCACAGTGCTCATATATTTTTATTCTTTTAGGTAAAGTGACATTTGACAGGCTGGTAGTGTTGCCGTCTAGACAAGACAAGACAAGACTTTCAAAGTCTTGTCTTGTCTTGAAATATCAAGAGTTCACTAAGTCTAAGTCTAGATTCAAAAACTCTTGTCTTGTCTAATATCAAGACTCTAGATTATTTTCAAGAGTCTAGATTAACCGAGTGGTTTACTTTACCTACTATACTACTTAGTTTATCTAGACTCTTGAAAATTGTCTAGAGTTTTGGCAAGAGTCTTGATCTAGATAAAGCAAGTCTTGTCTTGTCTTGAAAATATAGACAAGACAAGACAAGAGTCTAGAAAGTCTAGATCTAGACGGCAACACTAATTTGACAGGCCGATGTGCGATGTGGGAAAGCAAACCATTTCCATAGTGATTTATGTTTATTCGCCCTGATGCGCTCGCTATTACCTACTGGCTACTCTCGGTCTTCTATAGAAGTGAAGTTGGCGATACAAAATGAACTGTCAAAACAATTTGAAAATACTGAAAATGTAGTGAAAAGCAGCTATTTCATAGGGATATGACAAGAATACCATGTACAGTGTGTCTCACATAGATTTTTGGCATTGGGAAAAAATGAATTGATCAGAAGGGGACTGATAATGTACGTTAATTAATTAATTGTAGATTATAGACGCGTCAACAACTCAGGTCATTAGCGTCTTCAACACAACAAATAATCCATTTGTATATGTCAGCCGGCATACACAAACCGACTGGTACGAGCTCGGGTCCCTGGGAGCGCTAATTCCCAAAGAACATTTGAATGCAATTTTTGATAGCAACCACATTCCAATGTCCCCCCTGGGGGGATAATGTACGTATTTATGTAGAGTTGCTAAATGATTTATTCTAGTGTTTTTATTTAAGTTTCAAATATTTTTATTTTACTTGCCGTTTAAATATCAAGTAAAATAAAAATAATTGAAACTAAAATAAAAACACTAAAATAACCATAACAACTCTATATAAATACGTTCATTATCAGTCATAGCCCATTCTGATTAATTCATTTTTTCCTAATGCTAAAAACCTATGTATACCTCGCCGTGAGACATACTGTATAGTGCACTGTAAGAAATGAAAAGGCCGATTACATAGATTATCGATGGTCCATTTGTAGCCAGCGATTAATCTGGTAATAAATACACAAAGAGACAATGGCGTCGCAAACAGGTATCGCCTGCACATCGCGTAGATTCCATAAAAACACATTCCGCATGCGTGGTTACTAATTTTACATTAATTTATTTTGTATTCATCCATTTTATATATGTAACTATACATTTTATTTTGTAATTTTTACACACTTTATTGGAATATTACACAAATTATGTAATTTTAATTTACTTTATGTAAAAATCACAAATTTGTTTAACTTTACAGTAAAAGTCCAAGTTTTTATGAAGTTTTCTATGTAAAAATAAATAATAATGTAAAATCACTTAGAAAATCGAGCGAATTCTACCTTAACTTTCAAAGTATTTTTACATCCATTTTTTACAGTGTGTATATATCCTGCGTAATGATATTATCACTCGTGTGACGGTTAAAACTCGTTGCGCTCGTTTTAACATAATGTCACTAACTCGTCAGCATATACAGGGTGAGTTCGACCACCCGTATCAGTCGTTTTTTTCAAAAACGCTTAGTCGTAGAGAGTTGTGTAAAAAATTTGTATTATAAAAGCCCTAGTAAGGAATCGAATGGTGATAATTTTTTTTTCCGGGAAGGTCGGCTTCCCTATTAGTTTGCTCCAGAATGTCCAGAACTCCGGAATTATAAATGTAACGATAGGTCGAAAGTGGTATTGTTAAAAAGATCTTTAAAAAATAAGCAAGTTTTGTACGGATTTTTTTTTTATTACTGCCACCCCTGTTAAGTAATATTTGTTTGAAATTACTAAATTAAAATGTCATAATAACGAACTATTTAAAAGTCCGCATTTAAAATCTAGTTACCTATCTATCGATCATTAGACACTGAAGAAGTACACTCACAGTATAACCAGAAGAACTCCGTAGTATGTATTAAAGAGTAAATGGAAGACAGTTTGAACATTTGTGACAATGTCTAAGGTTGCTAGATTTTTAATGCCGACTTCGATCGTTATTATGAAATTTTGATTTAATAATTTCAAACGATTGTTACTTAACAGGGGTGGCAGTAATTAAATAATTTTTCTTACAAAACTTGCTTATTTTTTAAAGAGCTTTTCAACAGCACCACTTTCAACCTATCGTGCTTTTTAAAATTCCGAAGTTTTGAACATATAATAATTTATATTTATACTTACAGAAATTTACAGGGGTGGCAGTAATAAAAAAAATTTTCCTACAAAACTTGCTTATTTTTTGAAGATCTTTTCAACAATACCACTTTCGACCTATCGTTACATTTATAATTCCGGAGTTCTGGACATTCTGGAGCAAACTAATAGGGAAGCCGACCTTCCCGGAAAAAAAATTATCACCATTCGATTCTTTATTAGGGCTTTTATAATACAAATTTTTGACACAACTCTCTACGACTAACCGTTTTCGAAAAAAACGACTGATACGGGTGGTCGAACTCACCCTGTATATCTCATTACGACATTAGATATACAAACTACTATAATTTTCTTTGTATCAAAATAAGACGACACTCTGTATATTATATATGATGCACATATAATAATGTGATGAATTAAAGCGAGCTAAATAAATATAGAGTAAAACAACTATGCTGTCTGCATGAATGAAATATAAACAAGTCTATACCGTGCGCGGTTAAATTGTACTGTTTGGAACCTCTGACATGTGCATACAAATTTGCCCCGCAGCAGGCTCGGACTGACATACAAACAAACAGACATATGGAGCCCCCCATACCTGGCGGCGAGACAGGCGCGTAATACTGCAAATAAACAGAACGGCTGCACACAGCGCGTCGAGTTGACACGAACATGTGCTGATGACGTGGCTATTAGTGTACAGACTGTGAAATGCAAAATATGATTTAGGCTGAGGCTACATTGGCGTAATGTCGGATGTGAACAAACACCAGTAACCTTGTTGAAGTGGCTACACTTATCACTCCAGACCGCGCCAGAAGATGTCAGATTGCAACAGACACGTTCCGACCGTCGGACGAAATCAAACATGTTTGAAATTTTCGTCAGACTACGGCCGTACATTTGACAGTTTTTAACAAACAGTGTTGTGTATGCTAGCTATTATTACCAGATTGTCTTATTGTATTGTATTATTATTTAAAAACGTGTTTGAATATCAATTGTGAGTATGGACAAATCACTTTTAATTGATCTTGTACGTGAAAAGCCTCCTATTTGGGACCAAAGAGACAAAAGATACCACAACAGGGACGTGAAAGGTCTTTTGTGGAGAGATATTGGCGAAAAAATGAATCTTTCAGGTATGATTTGAAAATATAATTTATTTATTAATTAATCTATGAGTAGTCCATAAAATGAAAGTAAATTAACTCTGATCGGTTTCAACGCATTGTTGAAGTTTGTTTGTTTTGTTTGTTGTTTATAATAGGGCTCGGTATTTTTCAAATTAAAGTATTCGAATATTCATTTAAACTTCTATTCGAATAGTTAAAATTAATTAAAATTTAGCTGTTTTTTGGATTTTTGACAAAGATCCTGAAGTCTGTCAAGTCACGGCCCTCACAAGTTTCCCAACAATAAAATTTAAATCTAACAATACTGGGCAGTCATAACAGATAGCATAACTGTTAAATGATTAAAAAAATTACATTATATTTCTGAAAAAAATGTTATCTCTATCGCTAATCCAAATCATAAATCGCATATTGAAATCAAAACGTAAACACAGCAATGAGTAATAATTGGCGACAGCCGATACTCATGACAGGGGTCAGGACTCAGGGACGCCAAAAACAAAGAACAGTTGTATAAATGTATAATAAATGTTATTGTTGAACAACGATAAAAAATAATAAAAACAGTGCATTTTGATTTTCATTTGAATCCGGAAAGAAGCTAACTACAGTCTATGACAAATATTTAAATATCCAAATATTCAAAATTTGCACATCAAAAATTATTATTGTTCAACAAAGAAAAACTGTCCGTCGGATATTATCCACTCCCTATGTAGCCACTTCGTCTGAAGTGTCTGATTTGGTCTGGTCTGGTCTGGTCTGATCTGATCGGATCTGGTCTGACACGGATCTAGTGTAGCCTCAGATTTAGGTCTACAGCCGGACGCTGAATGTTACACGCCGAAATAAAAGAAAATTGAACCTTCTTCAAGAAAGGTCACTAAAAAGAGGAAAATATTTAAGTTTTGAGGTCGGAGCCAATTTAATTACTAAAACTATTTTTTAGTGTATTTGCCATAATATGGCACATACACTATTGGCGTCGGTCGGATGGCGGGACCTAGGGGTCGGACCAAAATTTCTCGACGTTTCATAGCCTCCTGAACAATTTGGCACCATTTTTGGAAATGTTTATACATATATATATGTATATGTTTACGGGCTATAACTTTCGAAAGAGTTAATTGATTTTGACGAAATTTGGTAGGCACGTTGGAATTACCGCACGAAGCCTATTTAAAATGGGCCTGATCGGACCATTTTAAGGGTGGTTTTTAGAAGTTGAAAAATGTTTTTGGGCCCAAAAATACCGAAAAAATTGTCCGATCGTTTCAAAATTGAAATTTAACTCTTTAGTAAAGATTAAAATGTGGTGCTAAAATTTAAATAAAATCGGCCCGATAGGACCGGACAAATTTTATGAAAACACTAGTTTGCGGATAGTGATTTACTTACTGAAGGGTGTATTTAATTTGGTACAGATGCTGTATTGATAACAATATTGCAATTAAGAAAAAAATTATTATTGTAAGGGATGTGGTTACATTTTTTATTTTGTACAAAAATAAACTTAAGTTCACATAATAAAGCCACAATACCTGTACTAGCAAATACACTATATTGTCGGCAGGGTTTGGCACTGCGACCCGAGTTTTTTTATTTAATGAATAACGCATTTTTTGCAGGGTTGAAATAAAGAGCCGGTCCTGTCGTTTTCCAGTGCATTTGCAGGTCCGATGTGGCGGTGGTGTGACTGAATACACAAACATTGTTTTATTTTTCTTCAGGGCCGCATTGTGGTATGAACGTGCAAAAATCAACATTAAAAAATCACTGAAATATCGACGTTGTAAAAAATATACAATTATTGCACTCGTAAGGCTGAACTGACGGGAAACAAAGCTGCATAAATAAGCTTTGTTTACTTTTCCCTCAGGGTTAGAGTGGGGTATTAAAGCAAAATTCAAACGTTTTATTATAATTAAAAGTCAACATAAGATAAATATTTAAAATCGATATTTAAGTTGCATTTAATAATAATAACACTGTAACGGGGCGTTTTCCTGTAAGTCCTTTTCAGAAATTTAATATTTTTCAGGCATTTCGCATGATACAAAGTTAAATGATCATTTTGAGATTTTTTTTCTGTCTGTTCCGCCATAACCTTTAAACCCCCAATCCGATTTCAATAAAATTTGGTACAAGTATTTAATAAATAAAGTTTCTGTTAACGCGTGAGATGTCGGGGGTTACGCCTAGTTACGAGTTAGCTCTAAAGTTTACAAATATAGATATTGTATATATTATGTATTAGCTACAAACCCTTCTTGGTCAGCTGTCAACATTTTTTATCGATATATGTATGTAACAATCATCGTATTTGAATCTTTTGAGAGTCCCGGGGGTTCACTGTTTTTTTTTTTGAAGTTATACTTCTTTTGGTGCGTTATGGAAAAAATGATGAGAGTGAATTTTTAGGATGCGCGCGCATCGCGGCACGAAAATGTCACGAAAATTTATCACCATGAAATTAGTCGTTAGTAATAACTAGTCGTTACACCAGCCTTAATGTGACAAGAGCGTTTTCGGTTTTGAATAACATTAATAAAAGCTTTTGCCATACAATTGCTCGTGTGTGCCACTTTCATTAAATATGAGTTCGTACTCCAAACCGTACTGATTTCACAGTATTATTTTTCTTGATTATAATATCCTATCTATCTATCTATCTATCTATCTATCTATCTATCTATCTATCTATCTATCTATCTATCTATTATATAGCACTGCTATAAGACGTCTCTGTGGTGTAACGGTAACGTCGTGGCTTCATACGCAATAGGTCTCGGGTTCAAATCTCAACACAAACATGCATTTTTTTTTAATAAATAATTAGATATAAATATAATAAATAAATTAATAATTTATTAAATTAAATTAGTTAATTTAATATCTTTATTTTGTTATTTTATCGTCTTTTTTACAAACGTTTAGTACTGGCGCGCGGGATAAAATTTTTGGAGTTATTTTTGTATAACTTCTGACGTGCGTACATAGTACACACACACTCTTTTTTCGAATTACGATTTGTTGTTGCAATTAATGTGTGAAAAATGAATCACAACACCTTTGAGCGCATATGGTTAGAAAGAGATAAAGATAACGAAATGTATGAGTATTAAAAAAAATACGATAACATCTGGTAGAGCGTGTGAATATGTAAATTTTATGAATGTTTTTAATTTGCAGCAATAAAACTTAATACTATCAGTAACACAATACAGTTTTATGTATTGCCTGCAACATACGTAACATGTCCAGGGTTGACAATACTTTTATTAAGTCAGTGACTACACAGGGCTGTTGGGGAAGAAAATGGGAATCTCTTCTCTTTATTAGTGTATTTCCCATATGGCACATACACTATTGGCGTCGGTCGGATGGTGGGACCTAGAGGTCGGACCAAAATTTCTCGACGTTTCATAGCCTCCTGAACAATTTGGCACCATTTTTGGAAATGTCTATATATATATATATATATATATATATATATATATATTTGTGTGTGTGTGCGTGTGTGTGTGTGTGTACGCCGTGCGGGCTATAACTTTCGAAAGAGTTAATTGATTTTGACGAAATTTGGTAGACACGTTGGAATCCATCACCGCACGGAACCTATTTAAAATGTGCCCAATCGGACTATTTTAAGGGTAGTTTTTAGGGGTTGAAAAATGTTTTTGGGCCCGAAAATATCGAAAAAAATCCCAGAATTGTTTCAAAATTGGAATTTAACCCTTTAGTGAAGATTGAAATGTGCTGCTAAAATTTTAATAAAATCGCCCCGACAGGTCCGGACTTACAAATTTTATGAAAACACTAGTTTGCGGATAGTGATTTACTTACTGAAGGGTGTATTTAATTTGCTACAGAGGTTGCATTGATAATAATATTGAAATTAAGAAAAAAATATTATTTTAAGGGATGTATTAAGGGGTTAAAATTTTTATTTTGTCCAAAAACAATCCTAAGTTCACGTATTAAAGCCACAAGGCCTGCATTAGCAAATACACTATATTAGGTGCATTCCACTTGGCGACCATTTCGCCCACTACGCTCGCGCCTTATGGCCGCGTTCATTACGTTTGGTCGTTGTAAGCGTTGCGATCGCCAAGTGGAATGCATCCATTGTCGGCAGGGTTTGGCACTGCAACCCGAGTTTTTTTCTTCTTGCTCTTAGTCCAAAATATTTTTCATGAGTTTACAGGTGTAGTTCGGGTAATCCATTATATTCTATAAGAAAAGGGTAGACCAAATCCCGAAATAATTCAAAAAAATAATCTTTTATTTAAACGATCGGCATATAATACTGCCATCATCAGTAATTAGTATAGTATTTTGTTTGACATATTTTAAAATTACGTCAATCAAAATACTATAAGTACTAATTACTGATGATGGCAGGATTATATGCCGAAACGATCATTTAAATAAAACAATATTTTTTTGAATTATTTGGGGATTTGTTCTACCCTTTTTCATAGAATATAAGATATATTTTCTGTAATTTTGCTCTAAACACTATAAACTTCTAGCTGTACTGATCGTATGAGAATTAAAGGTTATTTAAGGGCTCAGTTAATGCCCCTAATAAAAATTTAGGGCTCTTACCTTTTTCGTAAAAATCAATGATTATCTTTCATACGGTGGAAGTACGTGATACGTATGGTGGGAGGCACGGTCACATATAGTGGAAACATTTATACAACATGATAAATAATGGTATGAGATTTAAGGGCTCGCCAAGGCCTAATTTAACGCCCCTATTAGAAATTTAGGACTCTTGCCTTTTTCGTTAAAATCTATGAATATCTTTCATACGGTGGAAGTACGGGTTACGTAAGCGTATGACGAGTCCTTAAATTTCATACCATTATTTATCATGTTGTAAAAATGTTTTCACTATGTGTGACCCGTTCCTTCCACCATACGTAACTCGTACTTCTACCGTATGAAAGATAATGATTGATTTTTACGAAAAAGGTAAGAGCCTTAAATTTCTATTAGGGGCATTAAAAGAGCCCTTGAATAGCTTTTAATTCTCATACCATCAATTTCTTCATCCCACATTTTGGCGCTGCTAACTTTTACTAAAGCTAGAAGTGCCATTGATTTTGCCTTTAAGGGTAAGAGCCCTAAATTTAAAATAGGGGCAATAAAATAGTCCTTAACTCTCATACCATCAATTTCATCGTACGACGTTTTGGCCCTGCTAGCTTTATAGATGTACTGGGTTGCTGTACTAGCATCTTCATGGGATCGTATGTAAACCCTACATTATAGATGTGCTATTTTCCATTGTTAACCCTGCACAGGTATCATGAGCACCTGTATGTACGCACTTTTGTTAAAAAAAAGAATAAACCTTGCAACATGTGGCCTTTTGTTCCAAAGTACACTACAATAGAACGTGATTGCGAGTTTTAGCCTTTGTCAGATTTTATTTTTACAAAAATTTAAAAGACTACATCCATTGTTTAAAAAAAATTACAGAATTTCTAATTAAGGGTTTAGAAGATTTTATGTTTCTATAGAAATTTTGATTTACTATCCAAACAACATTTATTCTTTAATTATTAAAAATAGCAATTTTTTTAAATTTCTTTTTTAAATACAAGTCCAGTTTACGAGTTGCTGAGTTCGACGGTTCTAAATACGACAAAATGACAAAATAACAATTTTGTAGAATGTAGAGTATATTAATTTTTACAAAAAAGTCCGCATAGGTACATAATATCTTAAGTTGATGATTTGCTGGTTTTGTAAAAAATACGATTTTTTGTTACAGGTCGATATTGTATATATCATGCCGCTATATATAACGTACAAGTACCTGCATGTTACCAAAAAATGACCCTTAATGCATTAAAACAAACATAAACAGTGGCAGATTTTAAAATATTTCTGTTATTAAATGTCTGTAGATAATAATTTATCAGTTAAAATTAATTTGAAAATATAAATTTATAAATCAATATACAATTATTCAGAATGTGTTTCAACAGTACCAATATTTATTACGCGAAAATTACAATTCAATAGACAAAAACAAATGAATAAATTGTTTAATTGGATTAAGGGAAAACAATTTAAATTATTTGCTCCAGTAGTCCGTTAACCATTAAGTGGTAACGGTCGTGCTCACAGTTTAACAATCATCGAGAAATATTTGTTAACTAAACCAAAAACATGATTGTAGATTATAGACGCTCGACTGCTTTGTCCGTTGGCAAAAATGAAAAAAAATGAGATACTTATTGTTTTGTACTTACAAAGATATAGTAACGATATTTCGTAATTTCATTTTCTTGCGGATTTTTCGGAGTTAGAGGCGGAGTTTTTTTATAATATTTTGACTTAAGTGATTGATATGCCTTGAAACAAAAATATTTGGTACCACACTGAATTTTACCAAAATGTCAAATAAATGATGACTAAAACATTTGACAATTTGGCCGTGCTTTGCTTGTCGTTATATAAAACGCCCAACCGATTTATAAAATGACTAGCCAAACTTTAAAATAACGTAATGTCAAGGAAGATTCGACTATTGGGCCGCCTTTTGTAAAACGTCTAGGCGGTTTATAAAACGACGGATTTTCCAATCTAGCTACGGCAGATATATTATTTTTTCATCACATTTACGAGAATTCCGGATACATCAGAATTTTGACCGCATTCCGAACAAAGTTTCAGAATCCCGGATATGTCCGGTAAAAACCGGAACATACTAATGTTATTAAGAAACAATATAATATTAAAATATGTTTTAATAAAAACAAGATTTTCTACTCACCAGTTATCGTTCGAGTGCATTCCAAATTAGTTGTATAATTGTTTGGATAATTGGGACTGTAAAATACTTGATTTCCATTTTCTTCGTTTCTGTTTTCATCTTCATCTTCTGTAAAACGTTTACAGAGTTCTTCTATCTCTTTTTCTTTTTCTAGTTCTTTTTCTTGTTCTTTTTTAGAATTTCGAGAATATCGATTCTTCATATCCATTATTTCTTTAGATCTTTCGTTTTCTAAGATTTTAATTAACTTCATTTGTCCATTTTCGTCTAACGGATTAAATTTTATCTTTTTTTCGTCATCTAATGTAATTTTTTTAAATAGTTCACTCGATTTTAAAAGATTTTCTCGTTTATTTAAATATAATACACTATCTTTACTATTTAAATTAGAAATATTCTTTGTGTAAAAATAAGTTTCTTCCCCAATTTGGGGGAAAAAATGTCTTTCATATTCTATTGATTTAATATTTTCTTTACTATAATTTTCCGTTGTTGACGTGCTACCTTTTTCCATATTTCCATAGATCGTATTTGGAAGGCACAGTACGAATACGATAACTGAAACAAAACAAAAACAAACATTAATTCATTAAAATTAATTGATTATTTAATTCTAATTATTGAAAGATTTTTTCGTTGGAGAGCAGCCAATTATATAATTGTTTCGAAACATATGGTAAAATGATTTTTTCCTATATGTTTCGAAACAATTATATAATTGCCTGCTCTCCAACGAAAAAATCTTTCAATTGCATTTCAGCCGTATAAAAAACTATTATTATTCTAATTATTATTTGTCATAACAACACACAATCTGTGAAAATTTCAACTGGCTACATCTTACCGTTTGTGAGATAGAGTTCTATAACAGACGAACTGACGGACAGATATACATCTTTGACAGGGTAATAGGTTTCCATACGGAGGTACGGAACCCTAAAAACAGTTATTACTTAATCGTAATAAATCATTATTTAATATTTGGGGTAAAGCAAAAATCATGTTCTAAAAATTTAATATAGACACTGCTTTCTACTTAAAATGGAAATGTCCAAGTTGTTGGGCCGTATATTTCGTTGACTAGAAATAATTTTGTAACTTAAAGGGTTAAGGTCATTATCGAAAATTCAAATTTATTTTTGACGTAATTATGCCAAAACTAATTGCTGACGTATCAATTGTAAAAATAAAATTATTTATTAAACAAAAGGCCCACCACAATTCAAACTAACTTTCCCAAATACGATTAAGTTTAGAGACGGTACATACACCACCATCCCTACAGATTCTCTCCCTGAATTTTCTAGGGGGAATAGTCATTCGTTACCGCCGTTTTTGAGAAAACATTATTTTTCAGTTTTTACCGGTCTTTAGGTGGCCATTTCTCCCACATTTGAGCTAGAATTTCGGAGATTGACGTGAAATATTAGTTACAATTTACTTTATAATGGAGGCAATTGATTTATTTAATCGTGTCACTGTAGAGTATTTGATAACTCAGCCGCCGCGATACTGGAAGATTCGGGTTTGGGTCCCGACGATGACATTTAAAATAATTTTTTCTAGTATTGCATTGAAACGTTACATCGTTCGATGGATGTTCCTAACAGTAATGCTAACAAAATATAGATATTTATGCAACAAGTGGCTTAAGTGACGGATTACATGACAGTCGCGATTTTACAATACTCTCCTATGGTTATGTTGCATTTATACCAGAACGTTCTGTTATAAATGCAACATAACCTTAGGAGGGTATTGTAAAATCGCGACTGTCAGATTCGTCACTTTAGTCACGCGTTACATATAATACTTTTTGCAACAACTGCTTCAGAAGTTCAAATAAAGCAAATAAAACACATATTAGTAAATATTTTTTTGTCACATTATAGCAAAGTAATCTATAAAGTACTATTTTACGCACGTGTGTTTTAAAGTAAAACAAAACAGTATTACTTTAAAGCACGGGGTGCGTTAAAATTTTTTTCACGCACTGATCGAACACATCAGAAGCTTCCATAAAGAATCACTTCAAACGGTAGGACAGGGTGGTGTAACGGTTAGCGTAGCGGCCTTTGGATCACACTGTCGTGGGTTCGAATCCCACCTCCACTCATGGATGTTTTGTGATGTCATTTAGTTTTAAGTGAGTTGTTATGTAATGTAATTAAGACGCTAATGACCTAAGTTGTCGACGCGTCTATAATCTACAATAAATAAAAAAATAAATTCAAACGGTACACTGCAGCCATCTAAAATTGTACTTTTGATGCAGGTGTTGCAAAAATATTTTAATAGTTTGCGAAACTTGATTGCACGAAAATTTAATCGCTGAAGACCTCAGCTGTTGAGCGTCTATGATCTACAAATCTACGAACATATTTTAACATACTCTACTAAATGTTTGTGAGTTCGGCAATTCGCTTGGAAAAATGGGAACAATATGAAAATATTGTGATGTCTGAAGCTCGTATTCGATATAAGAGACAAGAGTATCGTACTCCAACACCATTTGACGCGCTTGTATGAAGTGACAGGACAATTTATACATTTTCTCGCATTTATGATCTCGAAAGCTGCACTGAAAAGACGTGATCTCAGGCAGAAATCATTTGACAAGCATATATAGTGTTGAATAAAAGACGAATAAAAGAATTATTACTCACGGAATATTTTTCAACATTTTCTAATTTCCGAAAGCACCGATGTACATAAAATATCCGCTCGTGCCTTGAACAGGACCGACCCTATATATTTTCTCTTTTCTCGTATCTTTATTTATTTTTTGTAAATTATAGACGAGTCATATCACTTAAAAATGACATCACAAAACATCCATGAGCGAGGTGGGATTAGAACCCACAACAGCTTTCTCCAAAGGCCATTACACTAAGCTGTCCTCCTTTTCTCGTATCGAAAATCGTAAATTTGTGACGAATACTAATATCATATACGTAATACTACTATATAGCCAGCTTGAGAGACGCGTCGATAACTCAGGTCAATTAGCGTCTTAAATTACATTAAATAACAACTAATTTAAAACTAAATAACATCACAAAACATTCATGAGCGCAGGTGGAATTCCTACCCACGACAGTCTAGTCTAGAGGCTGGCACCAAGTACGCTACTAGACTACACTGACCTCTAGTTTGTGTCAATACTTAATTAATATCCTTATAGGTACATTACACAAATAGATTCAGAGCATAAAATAACATATAAAGTAGGCGGCACTAGTGTCGCCTAGTGACGAGCTTGTGTAGCCTAGGAACAGTCGGTTGTACCGGCGGCACAAGAGTTATAATTTTAATTTTTCGGCATAATATATTATATTTGCAGTCTGCAGACTACAGTATGATGGGTAGGCAGGTTAAGATGCAAAAGACACCATACTATAATTTTTAGTTTTTTAATCATTAAATAGCTATAATAAAATGTACTACCTATGCTTTAAAATTGGATATTTTTTATTTTTCCTTGACGCTTTGCAACATTTTTCTAGTAAACCTAAGTAACTCTCGAATTCTAGTGCCGCCCAGTGAAAATTGCTTAAAATATGCTCTGAATAGATTATCACAACATATGCTATAATTTTGTCAATATCTACTAAAGATTTTGAGGCACACTTTCAACATTTTGCGGTATACTATTAAGTAATGTGGTACATCGTTTGAGAATCTCTGAGATAGAGGCAGAACATTAGTTGCTTAAAACATGACGGAAATGACCTTTGCTATACGTAAAAAGCTCTTACTAAGAGGGGAAGCGTTCTATCTATATAAAAATATAAGGTCATGTATAAAAATAGCGGGGGCCATGTGGTCTAGTGGTTCATGTGTCGGCCTCTAGCTCAGACAGTCGTAGGTTTGAATCCCACATCGCTCATGGATGTTTTGTAATCTCATTTAGTTTTAAGAAAGTTCTTATTTGATGTAGTTAAAAGACGCTAATGACCTGAGATGTCATCCCGTCTATGTCTAAAATAAATAAATACAATATAAAAATAGCGCGTTATTAAAAATCATCTGCGACATATAGACAGCTCATGGAACGCGTTGTTACACTTTTCATGAACTGTCCAGACGTTTTATGACCGCTTGAGTTACGATGGCTGCGACATATACAGGGTGTATCACAGAATTGAGAACATAAAGAAAATATTTTAGTGAAAATCATTAAGGATCAGTGATTGCTTTGCTCTCTTTTCGTGTATGAACCATGGACATTTTTTTAATTTAGTTGGCCATGATTGCATATTATCTTTGTTGCGCTACTCATTTTGTTGGTTTTGTATCCTGTGATATACCCTGTAGATACTTACTAACTGGACAGCTGATGCATATGAAAAAAAATAAAAACGGAACCAATTGATGTGGTACTCAGCGCCACACAATATCGGGCCGAGAACTAAAATGAATTTAAATAAAAAAATTTAAATGAATTTAAGCACTGATCTCTACGGCAATAAGGTACATTTCAGTTACTGGCCCGATATTGTGTGGCGCTGATTACCCGTTCAAATTGGGACAATGGCGGACCACAGGATCATGTTTGCCAGTTCAATTTGCAGGTAATATTTCTATAGAAATTCATCATCAATAATTTGAAGCAAAAAATATGTATATTGATATTTTTTTTGGCACAGATGTTACCTTGGTATCCCAGGAGTTAACCCTCAAAATTCCCCGTCTCTAGAGTACCGGCGTCATTTCCTTTTTCGAGAAAAACCACCCCTAGCAGGGACACAAGGTTAGTTTTTCACTTGTAGTTTTAAATTATTGTGGCAAGATGATTTTCTAAAATATAAATATTCAATATATTTACGATTATTTTGTGCTAAAATTTTTTTAACGTACGTCTCCGATTTTAACTTACGCTAACTTAACTAAATTAACCAATGTTTCTTGATATAATTAAGTTCTATCAATGTATTCAAACCTTCATCGAGTACACTCTGTTTCATTCAACGTAAATTTTTAAAAACCAGAAACACTTCAAAACTACAAATGAAGAAGACTAATAATACGTGTCGTCCATTTTGAAGATTTATTTTTTGTAATTAGATCCCAAAAATGATATTTGTATCACTCAATAGGTACCATAGACTTCATCTTTTGATATATATTATTAAATTTTGAAAATGTAAGTTATTGACTGAAAAGGCACTGAAATAGCATACCTGCTAATGTCCGTACTTGGCTTGATACCCTTATGCAATAGTACAAAAAAATTATCGAAATTAGCGACACTTGGTCACCCCTTGCAAGCAGTAAAATCTTTAAATCTAAGGATTTTGCCTACACTGGTGTAGGCTGTCTTTAGAAACTTGCGACTGTGTCCCTCATCTCGAACTGATTTCATTTTCAAATCCATTTATTCGATACTTTTGAGATTTTTCGATGTCTCTGTCGTAGTTTCCCGTCGCCGTCGCAAATTTCGAAAAACCCCAACACGTTCGGTACTCATGAGTCAATTTGGCATCACCAACCTCAACTACTATGACGCAAAATCAAATCGAGTTCGATTGCGCATGACTCGATTTCTCATCACGAACCTCAATTACAATTACGTAGTGATGAGCAAAATTGGTCTTGGTCTTGCAGTCTTGGTCTTGGTCTTGCGAAAAAGCAAGACCAAGACCAAGACTATCATTAGACTAGCAAGACCAAGACCAAGACCGAATGAACAAGACCAATACCAAAACCGAATATGCAAGACCAAGACCAAATACACAAGACTAAACTAAAAATTCTTATTTCAGAAATAATGAGCAAATTGAGCAAGACCAAGATTTGATACGCAAGACTAAATAAGCAAGACCAAGGCCAAGACCAGATATATTTGAGCAAGACCAAGACCAAGACTGAATCAGTAAGACCAAGACCAAGACTGTCCAAGTCTTGGTCTTGGTCTTGCTTTGCTCATCACTACAATTACGTGAAATCGAGTCATGAGTGTTAGCGGTCGTCTGCGCATGACTTGATTTCGAGTCATGATCACTGAACGCATTGGAAGTTATTGATATACAGTGGATATTTAAATGAGTACATTCGATGCTCAAATGTTCGGTATCATCGATCACCTGACCTATTACCTGAACGTCATCTGTTCCAATTACGTCACAGCTTCACGGTTTTAATTGATTCATTCCATCTAATATATAATTAAGGTACAGATTGACTCTTATAATTATTTCCTCTTACATTATATAACTAACGCCGTGATCGTTTCATTTCGTATCATAAAACGAAATCTTACGAAAGGTTTTAATTTTCTTCGAACATAATTATTTCCTCTTACATTATATAACTAACGCCGTGATCGTTTCATTTCGTATCATAAAACGAAATCTTACGAAAGGTTTTAATTTTCTTCGAACATAATTATTTCCTCTTACATTATATAACTAACGCCGTGATCGTTTCATTTCGTATCATAAAACGAAATCTTACGAAAGGTTTTAATTTTCTTCGAACAATCAAGTACCGGATTAATTTTTTTAATGAATTCCCTTGTTACAATAAAAAAGTAAACTTTAGTTAAATTGTCAGTTTTTCAACTTCAGCGTCCTTTTATGGTTTTAAAAAGTTTATAATTGTATACAAAAATGTTATATAAAAGTTTTATTTTCAATTCTACAATAATTGTAAAGTTTTTATCCAATGTTTTGCTGTAGGGTAATTTTTTACTTCCCACCTCTACTATGGTAGGGAAGTAATGGATTCAGTCCGAAAACAATATTTCGAGATTTTAACAGATTTTCACGTTTTGAGACCCTAGCAATCGTTTAAGATCATTTTCTGACTGATGTCTGTATGTGTGTGTGTGTGTGTGTATGTGTGTGTGTATGTGTGTGTATGTGTGTATGTGGTCAATTTTTCGCCTTCGATATCTTAAGAACGGAACAACATACGGGCATGCCGATTGTTCTATTGTGTTTATCAGCCTTTAACTTAGATCTGATTAGATTTTGAGTCAAATCGGTTCAGTGGATCCTGAGATATTCAAAAAAACGTCCTCAATGTCACGTATTAACATAGGTAAAAAAAAATATAAATGAATTCTAGATGTTATAATATGAAAAAAATGTAAATATTTTTTTTCTCTAAAATGTATAGTTTTCGAGAAAAAAAATATTTTACTAAAAAAAATAAAAACTGTACGTAAATCAAGGTAACCATGATTTTTGCTATATTAAGTTAAGATCACCAAACAAAAAAGAGGGCCATGCTTTTTTCAAAGAATAAAAATTAAATTATGTTTTAAAGACCACCAACAGCTAAGGTTATTTGGGCCTAGTCAAAGAATAAAAAAAAAAAGAGTGTTTATTTTTTGCAAATATTTACTAGGTGGGAAGTATAGGACTGGTCATCAGTCGAATTTTTTATTATTAAATCCAGTTGTTACAAAAAAAGTGTATTTTTAATATAGTAAAGACGCAGTTTTTTCCGATTTGGAAATTAAATGTTTAATGCAAAATAGTGTCCAAGGTTCTTCAAAATCGGTACAGCCGTTTTCAAAATGCCTGAACAAACAGACAAAAAGACAAACATTTTGGAAACGCTTTCTCGTGTCTAGTTATACCTAATACAAAATTCCCAAAAACCACGAAAAATTTGCGCACAGGTTATTGTGTTTATATGATCTGCCGATATAACATCAAAAAATTAAAATTTTCAAATTGTGTATGAAAAAATTCAGTACATCCATAAAGACTACACCATCATCTGGTCATTAATAAAATATAAACAAAAAAAGTCAAGAGGTGTCATGGGATATCCGACAGAAGCTATTATTTTTGCGCATTGTATATAAAACCGAATTTATCAAAGCTATAGACAATACAATTGAAAAGTTATTATTTGACCGCCATTTTGAAATCTGATGCAATTTTATTTTTTTTTGTCCTATAAAACTCTTAAATACCAATTTTCAAGAAGATCGGATAATTTTTACAAAAGTACATATGGCCGCCATTTTGAAATCTGACGTCATTTTATTTTTTTGTGTTTTATAAAACTCTTAAAAATCAATTTCCAAAAAGATCGGATAATTTTTACAAAAGTACATTTGGCCGCCATTTTGAAATCTGACGTCATTTTATTTTTTTTGTGTCCTATAAAACTCTCAGATATTAATTTTAGATAGACCACTGCGCGTGCGCCAGTATATTACTTTCATCGCTGGCCATAGCTATAGATATACTTTTAATAACATGAGCGTGACGTGACGTGAGCGTGAGGCGAATCTAAAAGTTTACCCCCTGCCAGAAATCGTCTAACGCGCCTATAGAAGCATAGTTTCAAAAAATTAAATAATAGCTTGACACAATGAACAAAATAGTTATTTTCGATACGTGTGCGTAAAGTGAGGTATTCTAGTAGGCTTAAATTGAGACACGAGCTAAGGGACTGACGCATACACAACCACACGAGATCTCGTTGTGTATGCGTCAGTCCCTTTAGCGAGTGCCTCAATTTAAGCCTACTAGATATCTCACTTTAAGCGGACGTATCAAACATAGTTTTTTATAACGACTGCTTCTAAAGTTTAATAGAGAGAAAAAATAATTATGAAAACGGAAAATTCGCTCTTCTAGTCCTTAGAACTTTACAATTACAGACTAAGTTACGATTTAGTTTATTTTTATTAAAGTTATTAACTTCTGTATAAATCATTAAAAACATGACTTTCTCATGATGTGGACTTTGTATGCGCGATACTATATATAGGAACACATCGATCGATAGCCAGTAAGTGCTTGTATTGTACAAAGTGCGGAAATTTCGAATTTATAAGATGTAGAGATTTCACTTTTACGCACGCTTTGGAATTTTACGCACTGTGACGGTACTTTTACGCACGCTTTGGACTTTCACGCACGGTGACTAAAATACGTCTCTTTACGCCCGCCTCACAGTGCTCGAATATTGTGAACTTTAGAAGCAGGAGTTATAAAAATAATATTATTAAGCCGATGCTATTTTTTCCTGATGTAACTATTACCTATGGAATACAAAAAAAGTCAGCACTTTTTCGAAAATAATAAAATTGACTACATAAAGTAGTTTCGGCGTACAGTCAGAAAATATGTCTAAAAATAAAAAGGATCGTAATGAAAATAAATGCGGTGTAGGCGTCGGGTTTTATGGTGGAAGAAAAGTGAAGAGGTCATGTTAAATGAGATGTAAAGATTTATGCGAAATTTCGCTAACTCGTTGCCTCTTAGTAACCGTTAAAATCGTTAAATGAGACAATATAACTTCAACTTTTATTTAGTGTGGAGATTTTATTTGAGAAATTTAATTAAAATATATTTCATAAATTTCTCAATAGGAAGCGTGGAATTATTTACAATAATTTTATCACTAATTACGTAATAAATACTTCTAGTTTGCAGTTTTCAGTATAAAAATAAGTAGGGATGTGTGAATAGTGGATTTTTTAACGAGCCGATTATTTTGAGTATTTGTTATTTTTGGGAAATTCTGGAACTGAAAAATATCGAAACCAGTTCCGAAATTGTGGATGATCCGATATTGGAGGCTTCAAAAATGAAGGTGATTTAAAATGAATAATTTGGTGACTAAATAATATGAGAATTATTTTTAGCTGACTTGAAAAAAGGAGGAGGTTCTCAATTTGATGTGTATTTTTTATTTATGTACACCGATTTCTTCTGCATTTGTGAACCGGTTTTAATGATTATTGTTTTATTTAATAGGGCATACCTTCGAGGTGGTCCCATATAAGTATTACTTAAATCGGTTTAGTAGTTCGACTGATTTTTTGTTATTATATATGTTATGTATATATGTCACCTCATATCTCCTGCATTTGCGAACCGATTTTGATGATTAGAGTTTTATTTAATACCTTAAGGTTGGTTTCATACACATTTTACCAAAATCGGTTCAGTGGTTTTCTTATTTTAGTTTAGTAATCAAATATTCAGACAGAAGTCGGTTAATAACGTTTAAACTGCGTATTGTAAAGCTACTAAAAAGTAAAAAATAAAAAACTTTTTAACAAAAAAAACCGGCTTCAAAAAAGTCACTAAAAAAGAGGCGAATAATAAAATTTTGAGGTCGGAACCAATTTAATAAAATAAAAGTAGATATATTTATGAAAAGTTTTAGCAAATAAATTGGCGGCGACCTCAACATTTTATTATTCGCCTCTTTTTTTAGTGGCTTTTTTGAAGCAGTTTTTTTGTTAAAGAGTTTTTTATTGAAAGTCCAATTTGTCTCAAAAATCGTATACTTTTACGACTTGACCGGTACACACTTTTTCAACAACTCGCACAACCTTAAATAAACTGAAAACAATTTATTTTCTTAAGAATAAAAACATCAATTTCAATAAGTATGAAAAATGTGCATTCGTATAAAAAGTTATAATTTGAAAAAACAGTTGCAAGATGAAAAATGCAACTGTTTACTTCCATAAGAGAAAAAAATTAAATGCTGAATTTATTTTACAAGACAATTAGAAAAGAAGAGCAACGCGCAAAAAAACAAACGTTGAAATGCAATTGTTAATTCTATTGTTGAACATGAAATGCGAGGGTCCTTTTACATATAAGTGAAGCATTATTATCTTTGTAGCAGGGGTGTGCAACCACTCGAAAAATTGAGTACTGGTTGAGTTTTTGATCGTTGAGCTGAGTAAAAAAAAATGTACTCGAGAAAATTCCAGTTGAGTGAAAAAGAAAAAAAAATTTAGAGGACATTGTGATCCAGTGGTTAGCGTCGCGGTCTCTGGATCAAACTGTCGTGGGTTAAAATCCGCTCATGGGTGTTTTGTGATGTCATTTAGTTTTAAGTGAGTTGTTAATGTAATGAAGACGCTAATGAGCTAAGTTGTCGACGCGTCTATAATTTACAATAAATAAAAGAAAATTTTTTTTTCTTCAATCGAACAGACAAATAATTATACCTAATTAAAAAAATACGACGTTTTTGAAAAAAAGCATAGCCCTCTTTTTTGTTTGGTGATCTACTGATGGTTAGCTTAATATAGCAAAAATCATGGTTACCTTGATTTACGTACAATTTTCTTTTTTTAGTAAAATATTTTTTTCTCGAAAACTATACATTTTAGAGAAAAAAATATTTACATTTTTTTCATATTATAACATCTAGAGTTCATTTATATTTTTTTTATCTATGTTAATACGTGACATTGGGAACGTTTTTTTTAATATCTCAGGATCCACTGAACCGATTTGACTCAAAATCTAATCAGATCTAAGTTAAAGGCTGATAAACACAATAGAACAATCAGCATGGCCGTATGTTGTTCCGTTTTTACGATATCGAAGGCGAAAAATTGACCACATACACACACATACAGACATCAGTCAGAAAATGATCTTAAACGATTGTTAGGGTCTCAAAACGTGAAGATCTGTTAAAATCTCGAAATATTTTTTTCGGACTAAATCCATTACTTCCCTACCATAGTAGAGGTGGGAAGTAAAAAGTGCATACCAGCTGAAAACGCTAGTGTATTTATGAAATAACTTTGAAAGGAAAATCCACTACGCGCCACCCCTATTTTCTACTATACTAGAAAATGTCGCTTGCGATAAAGAGACAAGTATATACTAATATAAAAGTTTTCTATTCTCCTACCTTATTTATTAGGGTTCAAGGTAAACGAACTATAGAGATTATAGACTTCTTATGGCTACAAAAATCTATATCTCTATTAGCTATAAAAAGTGTGTGTATGTGTGTTAGACAGAGAAGGATTTGGATAGGTTTTCGAATTCAACTCCATTTGCGGGAAAAGGACGAGGCTTTATATGGACTGGACCGAACAAAATTAACTTGGGTACTATAATTATTAACAAAGTATATTGTTACGGATCACCCTGTATATAAACGGCAGGCAAGAGTTCTGAGAAACGGGGTCTGCTTACTGTAACAACTAGTACCTGCGCGAAAGTTCTAGAGAAAGCGAGAACACACAGCAAATATAAACAGCCAGCGCGAGTGAGTGAATCAATCAGTCAACGGTGAGTCACGCATTCAAGTCTATGGTGGAGCAGTAATATGAATAGTGCCGTGATATAAATAACCAAATTGATAAAATAAATACTAGTGTAGTGGTAATAATTACGAGTTATTGTATATAGTTGTTTTGTTTTGCTTTGTAATTACTGTTTAGTTATTGTTTACTTGTGTTGATTGTTAGAACTGACTTTTCGTTGTTGCAGTCGTTATTATTGTGTTTTTAATTATTGTAAATAAATATTTATTCCGCCAACTCAGAAAACTGTTTTGTAACAATATAATGAACCAACAGTTTTTTAATCAAAAATAAAGTTAACGAACCGTCCTACTAGGACAGTAGTACCTACACAAATTAGTAAGTATAGGAAAAGTATGGTTATTACAAATTTTTACACATTTAAAGATCAGAAATCTTCAGATCTAACTTTTTGGAGTATTTTGAAAAAAATCGTATTTAAAAAATTTATTTATTTTATTTTATTGTAGATTATAGACGTTCGACAAGGCCATTAGCGTCTTAAACACATCAAAATATATTACATCATCAATTAAAACTAAATGACATGACCAAACATCCATGAGCGGAGGTGGGACACGAACCTATAACAGTTTCATCCAAAGGCCAGCACGCTAACCGCTACACCAACATGGTCTAATTTTTATTCTATATTTTATGTAGGATTTAATAGTTATTTTTTCGTTCAACGTATTTTGACAAGCGACAAATTTATCTCCGTAAAACATAATTTATGTAAAATACAACTGCTTCATTAACTAAATGAATTTTTTAATGCTGAACGTGTTAAAGTTTTGGAACATTTTATATAAGTAACTGCAGGAAATTGGAATGAGCAAAGAAGAAAGGGAGATAAAAAGAAGTGAGAACGACATATTGATTTATGTCTGGGTCAAGAAAATGTTCACTACCAGTCCATATACTTGATGTTTTTACCGGTATGTCAAAAAGACATCTCAAAAAAGAAAAACTATACTGGACAACCGATAGTTAATACTTTATTGTACACAGGGTATGTAAGCACGTCATACATTTATAATAAAAGAAAACAGTGCTTTGAAAATGTGAAAAACACTTTGCAACTGTCTTTTATTTTATAACACTGTAGACAGCCATATTTTATATTGGTTCTAACACATTTTGTTATTATTATATTAATGTCTTACTGACTATACTCATTTGTTTCTTTATTACACTGTTAACTACCTCTAATCTCAGATTCTCTTTTGTTATACAAATAAAACAAAGCAACAGCACTATACTACATTTATCTGCCTTAACTTACAAACGGAAGAAATGCAGTTAGCAGCGAAACAAAATTTTTCATAGAATTTATTGTAACCCTCGACCCAAAGATCAAAAAAGAGGAGTGATAAGTGTTTGGATCGTATGCTTGTCTGTCTGTCTGTCTGTGGGTAGGTCGATTTTGATGCGTTTTTTTATACCACAAAACATTTTTGCGGGAAGGTTTTAGGATACAACTAATGAAATATAAAAATGTCGCCATATTGCATCCGCCATCTTGTAAACTCGATCTCTCGATTTTTTAAAGGACTATTATCTATAGTTTATATTAATCATATTTAATATAGTTCATTTTAATCATATTTAATTTATAGAGCCATTTCCCAGCTCCGCGTTGACGATCGCATATTTCTAATGGTATTATCATAGTGATGCGTATATGGCCGGCGAACCGGCCGAGACGCATCCGACCGGTCAAAATCCCAAATACTGAGCTCTTCGACTGTAAAAGCAAACTGAGCTCTTCAACTGTAAAAGCAAGGACAACCAGCGAAATTTTGACGCGACCGGGAGTTGTGAAAAGGGCCTTATGTCAGAATTTTCTTAAAATTTTTAATTTTTTTCATACCTACTTGCACATCCCTAGAAATCATTATAATTAAATGTGTCATTTAATAATTAATAAAATTGCACGTTTTAAAATGGTTACGTTTAAAAATAAATAAGGTAAGGTAATTCCAAAGTCAAATTAAAGCAAACAAATTAATGTGCAATGTCAGTAGGATTGTCAACATACCCCAGCTGCTTGTTTGCGTTCGTCCACTAGAGAAGTAAATCAGTTTCTGTGTTTGTTTTGGGTTTGTTCTCTTATTGGTTCACTGCTGTGATTCCCCTACAACTAAACGTCATGTTCTCTATTCTAGCGTTGTACATGTTCACAGTAGAGCAACGAAAACAACCAATCGAAACGTTGTATTTTTGAAGTTATACTTCTTTTGGCGTGTTATGGAAAAATGATGAGAGTGAATTTTTACGATTTCACGAAAATTTAACACCATGAAGTTAGTCGGAAGTTCATGATTATAATACTTTATTATATAGCACTGCTAAGTAAGATGTACGTATATAGCGTAACGGATAGCACCGCCACGTCATACGCAATAGGTCTCGGGTTCGAATCTCAACACAAACATGCTTTTTTTTAGTAAATAATTAGATATAAATATAATAAATAAATATATTTAATAAATTAATAGTTTATTAAATAAAATTAGTTTATTTAATATCTTTATTTTATTATTTTATTGTCTTTTTTACAAACGTTTAGTACTGGCACGCGGGATAAAATTTTTTAGTTATTTTTGTTTTGTTACGTCAAAGAAGTATAACTTCTGACGTGCGTACATGAGTACACACACACTCTTTTTTTTCTTTCAGCTGTTATTTTCTTAACGTTAGGTTAAAACTGCAGGGTTAACATGGTAGGAAGGGGGTTTGAGCTTTTTCTGTAATTTGTAAAAAATAACTCTGGCAGTTGGTGGCCCTAAAAATAATAAAATGCATCATAAATCCAATTTGTTCGAATTCATGTTTTTTCTTCTTTTACAGATTTATAAAATCAAGACATGATAAATATGAGTGTTCATTGTACAAAAACAGACAATAAATTGCACCATTAGTCATTTGAAGCCATTTTTATGTTGACCTGAATCCGTTCCTGTAAAATATGATAACAAAATGAAATGAAATATTGTTTCAGTTGGCTGTGATAGTCAATTGAGTTAATTTCATTCGAAATTTACATAAGCTGTATTGTCAGTATACTATAATATTGAAAATGCTTTGTGTAGAAAGTGAGGTTAAATCTTCCTATAACACTGTTTGCGAATGTGCCGCTTTGGTAGCCATATTTGGTACCGATCCTCTGGGACTAAGTGATTTAAATAAGCTTTACTTCAACAGTGTGGCCACTTTCTATGAACGTACAGAACCTTCAGGGAGAGTGGATTATTGCAGGACTCTACAGGCTTAAGATTTTTTCCATTCTTTATTATCAACACCATTGGTTTGTAATGTTTCAGTTTTTAATTCGGTTATGTTTTTAAATATTTTGAAATTAAAATTTCAACAAAATTTTAAAATTAACAAGCCGTGAGGTGGGTCGTTTATTAGGACTAAAGTGCGACCCTTCCCAGTTTGATAAATATTTAATAATAATAATTAAATTAGATATTACACAGAAAAGTAATCATTAAAACATAATTATTATTTATTTTTAACAATAATTAAAAAAAAAAAAAATAATTGTACACGTAGCGCAGATGTTAAGTTGAAGTGAACGTCGGTCAAAACATACTTTACACAAATAAACCTTAACAAACCTTAAGGGACTGATCATTTTCAATAGTATTTTAGGGTTTTTCGTTTTATCACTGACCAGTGTAGAGATCTGTTGGCAAACTGAAAGGTATATGAGACAGTAGTGCCACCGTACATGCACGTGCAGTCCTGCCAACCGTCAAGTAGACCAGACCACGCCATAATATGTAACTAACACTATGTTCTATATTTATACAATACGTTTTCAAAAAAAGGGTTACACAAATACAGTATAGTTATATTTTGACCAACGAAACAGCGCCGGTAGAGAGAGAGGGGTAGAGGGAGGGGAGAGAGAGGGAGAGGGAGGGAGAGGGGAGAGAGAGGGAGGGAGAGGGGAGAGAGAGGGAGGGAGGGGGAGAGAGAGGGAGGGGGAGAGGTTCTGACGTGTGCTTTTTACGTCTGTTTTGTGATCCACCACTCCAAGACACTATGTATGTTTCAGTAGTGTATCTCTATAATTTAATTACCTATATAAAATTTGTGAAAAGTTATGCCTGGTCACCAGTAATTCAAAGAGGTATATCCAGTATACATACCTAGTATAGTAGACTTTGCGAAATTGGTTTAAAAAATATACGAGTAAAATAATATTGAAAAAGCTTTTTGTTTTCGTTACGTATAGCTCTACATTATAGTATAATATACAGTGTTATTAATTACTTTTAAATTATTATTACTTTATTTAATTGGATTTAAAATAACATTTAGACAATTTATTTAATTTGCTTTTTATTTGTAGCTTTATTTGCTGTATTTTACTAGATTACGAAAAAAGGAGGGTTATGATTTTAATTGCAGATTCGTTCGTACCTTCCTATTTAGCGCAAAGAGTGTGAGGTTAAGTCGAACCCACGAACCCACTTGAATTGTTTTGTTTTTGATGTATAAAGCACGTCTAATGGGGTGGCATTTTAGAAATATTAGATGTAACGGATATAGTCGGAAAATGTTGACATGTGAAACAGATCAGCATGCATAACTATGTTAAGGTGTCAGGCACAGTAAGCTCTTCTGGCCGTGTGGAAAAGTATGAGTCTACCGACAGGCATAAATGCCAAGTCCAGGTTCGAATCCCTAAGGCTTTTAATATATATTTCTTTTTAATAATGAAAATTATATAAATATTGAATAATTTAAAATATAAAAAAATAAAATTACAATTATTTTATTGATTATATTTTACGAGCATTTGATTTTATAAGATAAATAAAAGTGGATTTAATTCTTTCCATGACAAGGAATACAATTATTTGTGCTTAATGGAATTCACGTCATCTGTCTGTATCCGCGATACAGATATATCCATTTTTTTTCGCTTCTACATTATAAGTTAATGAGTGCCATATAGTGTAGTGTAGTGCAGTATAGTGTAGTGTTATTTTATTTTTTGCAAACATGCGGTAAAGAGAGGTGACACTTTTTTATTACATCCTGCACCCACAATCAATAATAATATAACGTATGTATTGCATAGATGTCATATATGATAGTATTTTTTTTATCAAAGTATTAAATGTAGAAACACGAGGCTGATTTTTAGCGCAAGTTCTGTATAAAGAAAATGGATACCGATGAAGAAATCCGACATGACATATTTTTTATATCGCCGGATAAAAACTCTTTTCCAGCTATTTCCTAATATACGCGTTGCATAACGCATTTCCTTTAATAGGGGTGGCCCAAAATATTTCATTTCGTATTCGTTTCCTACTCTAGCACTGGCATTGCCAAGTTGGATAGGATATTACCACTTTTAATAATTTGAAATTGTGTTTTAAAGATCACCAACAGCTAAGGTTATTTGGGCTTTAGCACCATTATTCATATTTTCAATTCATTATTTTTTTTTTAATAATAAATTGAAAATCCAATTGACACTTTTACTAGCTCTCGGGCTAGAATCCGGGAACTGGGGACTTGTAATAGAGCAACGCCATGTAAACAACAGCATTGCTACACGATCGGCCATTCTCAAGCCCTTTAATAATTTGATCTGTATTTTTAGGTGCAGGCAATCCAACTGACACTTTTACCAGTTAGGATTAGAACCTGGGAACTGGGGGCTTGTAATAGAGAAGCCAACACAATATAAATAACGATATTGCTACATGCTCGGCTATTTTCAAGCCCCCGGGTTGTTATACGCGCGAACGCTTGGTTAATACGGCCAGTGAAAATTAAATGCAACCTCGATAAATCGCGAACTTGGATAAAACCCCTTCCCACTTTTTCAAAAAAAAATTTTTTTTCCTATGACATGATTTTACGTAGATTAGGAAAAAAATGTTTTTTTGGAAAAATGGAGAACCAAGTTGACTTAAAAAAGAAAATAAAAAAATTACCAAAATAAAGACTGTCAAACATTAATTGTTACGTCTGTCAAACATTGTCAAACGATTGTAATAAATAATTAATATCTAAAAATTCACATTTTGAGGGGCTAACCTTATCAGGCTATTTTTTTTGTAGCAATTTGTATAAGCGTCGTATCCAGCATAGCGTATCGAATCAATTATTAAGGCAGTCGTTACGTCATAATAACCGATTTGATATGCTCAGCGGAATGACAAATCCGATTTACTTTGATGTTCAGATACTTAAATTCAATTATACTCCTAACAATGCATAAAATATGAAAATATATCAGTTAATATGAAAATATCAGTTACAAAATATTATTTATGTACATGTTTCGTTTTTTTAACAATTCGTTTATATTTATTTTTATAAATTTATTTTTATTTTTTTATTTTTTGCTCGTCAAATTTTTTATTGAGATTTTCGCGAAATATTTTTTACGCGGAATTCACAGATTAATGCTAGGTACTATTTCTGTATCAATATCGCTATACTTACTACATACAGAAGTAGGTATGTCTCTTTTTTAATTCTTTAAGACTAATAACTGCCACAGGATTGTCTAGGCCTAGTACAGACTCATATTTTCAATGTACTATAATTTTTTTCAATTTTCAAATTAGAACCTGGGAAATTGACGCGCTACGGCACCCGTATGATTTCAGATTTTCTCAGGCGCCAAAAAATATTTGTAGAGTTAAATAAACCAATCCAAATTGCAGTTCTCTTTTATTTTTTATTTATTGTAAATTATAGACGCGTCGACAACTTAGGTCATTAGCGTCTTCGTTACATTAAATAACATAACTCACTTAAAACTAAGTGACATCACAAAACATCCATGAGCGGAAGCGGGATTCGAACCCACGACAGTCTGATCCAGAGGCCATGACGCTAACCACTGGACCATAATGTCTTCACTAGTTCTCTGTTTAAAACCAAAAGTGTGAATTTGTGACGGAACCAATTCTAACGATTTATTTTGAAGCCCTCAGTTCCCAGGTTCTAACCTGAGACTTGATGAACATTTCAACAGGATTTTCAATTCATTACTGGTACTTTCACTAGTTTTTAGATTAAAGTAGAGATTTGTAATAGACGATCTATTTTGAAGCCCCTAGGCCCCAGTTCTCAAGTTCTAATCTGAGATCATGTTATTTATTGTAAATTATAGACGCGTCGACAATTTAGGTCATTAGCGTCTTGATTACATTAAATAACATAACTCACTTAAAACTAAATGACATCACAAAACATTGCAAATTTTTCGTTGGAAAGCAGCCAATTATATAATTGTTTCGAAACATATTGGAAAAAATCATTTTACCAACCAGTGGCCACAGTCAGGATTCTAACCTGAACCTTTCCACTTTCGCGGCGAAATGAGCTTACAATACTCAACTGGTTGAGTATTGTAAGCTCATTTTTCAATTGCATTTCAGCCGTATAAAAACTATTATCACAAAACATCCAGAGGCCGTGACGCTAACTACTGAACCACACTGCTCTGATCTGAGATTAGGTAAAAGTTTCAACTAGAATCTTCGAATCTCTGTAGCTCAGTAATCATGGCGAATCGGACATTTGTTCATAGGACATTTTATGTTTGAAATTACCTCAGGAATATGCTCCTTAAGTTTGTACAGTACGTCATACAACGCCTGTATTATGTACATTTATTCATTTGCTAGTTGTACATGGGTTTGAGAATGGCCGAGCTTGTAGCAATGCTGTTGTTTACATGGCGTTGCTATGGTTCCTTTATTACACGTCCCCAGTTTCCGGGTTCTAGCCCGAGAGCTGGTAAAAGTGTCAATTGGATTTTCAATTTATTATTAAAAAAAAATGAATTGAAAATATGAATTGGTGCTAGGCCCAAATAACCTTAGCTGTTGGTGGTCTTTAAAATAAAATTCAATTCAATGCTAGTTGTACGGAACCCTCGGTGCGCGAGATACACTCTCACTTGACCGGTTTTATTTCCTGAGTTGTTAATCGTTCTTCTTAATGAAGATTAAATATTATTGCTTGTTCTGTATAAGAAATATAGTGTTGTAATTAAATTCAACAGATGGAACTGACGTGTTTTCAGTCGTTACGTGTCTTTCGAGAGTGTCACGACATTGCTGATGTTGTCGAAAACACAGCTAGGTGTAATTTAAAATTATCGATTAGCTCAGGTGGCCAATATTCCTCTCGATTTTCCACCAACGAGCAAAGCGCGATTATTCTCTTGGGAATCGGTTGATGAGCATTGAGCATACAATAGCAATTAACATGACAAATCTAAGTACGACACGAACAATGTTGGTATTTGCACATCGTCTAACGAAACTTGTGGGGAATCCCAGTGGGATTTCTGTGAACGGTGCATCGGTTGCATCCTTGCACGACAAAAAAAGATAGATGTACCTACCTATATGTTCTACGTTTAATGTTAATTCAACTATAGACGTTTTAAAGAAGAGATAAATACAGGATTTTAAACACATAAATTTTACTAAATCGGTTTAGTGGTTTTCTTATTTTTTAGTTTAGTAATCAAATATCAAGACAAAAATATTATAAAACCACTAAAAAGTAAAAAATAAAAAACTTAAAAAAACCTTCCAAAAAGCTCTTAAAAAGGAGGAAAATAATAAAATTTTGAGTTCGGCGCCAATAATAAAATTAAAGTAGATATATAAAAAGTTTTAGTAATTAAATTGGCGCCGATCTCAAAATTTTATTATTTTCCTCCGTTTTAGTGGCTTTTTTGAAGGTTTTTTGTTTTAAAAGTTTGGTATATAGAGGGTAAAATGATGCGTTACAAAAAATGTGTGACGCGAACAAAATAGCTAGAGTAGTTTTTTTCGTTGGAGAGCAGCCAATTATATAATTGTTTCGAAACATATAGGAAAAAATCATTTTACCAACCAGTGGTCACAATCAGGATTCTAACCTGAACCTTTCCACATTCGCGGCGGAATGAGCTTACAATACTCAATTGTGACAAGATTGCTATATTGTATATATTATTGCTATATTGTAAGCTCATTCCGCCGCGAATGTGGAAAGGTTCAGGTTAGAATCCTGATTGTGACCACTGGTTGGTAAAATGATTTTTTCCTATATGTTTCGAAACAATTATATAATTGGCTGCTCTCCAACGAAAAAATCTTTCAATTGCATTTCAGCCGTATAAAAAACTATTATTAGCTAGAGTAGTGTTGTTTAGAGAAGAAACCAGCAATATGGCTGCTCTGCGCAGTAGGGGTAGTGGGGAGAGCTACCAGTGGTAGAATATGAACTCGTTCGGTACGAAAGGAGCGTGCTAGTCTGTTGTGTGCCACGCGACATCCCTTTAAACAGAATATGAACTCGCCCAGCACTAAATCCGTTTGTGCGCATTTATGATGGTGTCTTCTCTAAACAATCCTACTTTACGCCATTAGTTTGTGTTTTGTATCATGTATGTCATGTAAATATTTTTTGACAAATGTGACGTCATTTATGATTAAATATGTCGGAAAAATCATGGCCTTTGCTGGATTTCAAATTAACTGAATACTTTAATTAATTAATTAATTGTAAGATAAAACTTTAGAAGTAGTTCTAGGTCTTCTGTTGCAGCACAATCATAATTTCTGTGCCCCTTGTCATTTTTTTCTATTTGAATTACTAGTTTCAGTTTTTTGCATAGATGTCTTGACCGTTTTCAATTTTAAGGCTTCCAATATTTTTTTATATCCAACTGGATTTAAAGGAATCACCCATGTACCAAATATAACATTTTTTCTGTGTAATATCTAATTTAATTATTATTATTAAATATTTATCAAACTGGGAAGTTCGTCGTGTGGACCTCAAGGGTCGCACTTTAGTCCTAATAAACGACCCACCTCACGGCTTGTTATAAAGGAATACAGACTGGTATTTTATGAGCGCACCAACACATTTTCTCTGTATTTATCAGTTTTACAATGTTGATCAAGAACTAATTAAATCTATACGTTGTGTGCACGAAGCTTACTAGCGCTGCTAGCGGGCAATAGTGCACGATTGAACTCATTTTTATTGTTGTCTATACCGGGAAATTTTTTAATAAGCGAATACCATTTTATCTATGCTGTGTGCAAATAGTATAAATAGCAAAGCATAAAAATTATTTATTTAAAGCTTTTTTCTTCTTCAATTTTGACGTATAATAAAAAATAACTGATTAATTTATATCAGACATGGAGGTGTACCTACATCTATGTCTATGGTTTATATTGACAGGCGACTGTATAACCTCAAACCATGGCGCCGGTAATTTTGCGGACCGAGTTTAAAAGTGTCAAATTTATCAGATTTATATTAATAATTTCCAAATAAGTTAGAAGTAAAATCATGGTTTTACTTTACTTGACTTTTTAAACAACAGTGCTCACTTTACGGAAAATCAGAGTTCCGAGTTTACAAAGGATCTCACAACGAGCGCTCGCGTCGATGTTATTATAACTCCGCCCCCTTGCACACAGCCTATATAGGGTAAATGCGGGAGAGATGCTGCGGTAGGAGAGACGCCGCATGGCTATTAACTTACCTATTTACCATTAATGGATGGTGCTACAAGTACGTATGTTCGTTCATTTTATCTTGACAAGATAAGATGAACGAACATACGTACTTGTAGAACCATCCATTAATGGTAAATAGGTAGTTAATAGCCATGCGGCGTCTCTCCTACCGCGGCATCTCTCCCGCATTTATCTTGTCAAGATAAGATGAACGAACATACGTACTTGTAGCACCATCCATTAATTGTAAATAGGTAGTTAATAGCCATGCGGCATCTCTCCTACCGCGGCATCTCTCCCCCATTTATCTTGTCAAGATAAGATGAACGAACATACGTACTTGTAGAACCATCCATTAATGGTAAATAGGTAAGTTAATAGCCATGCGGCGTCTCTCCTACCGCGGCATCTCTCCCGCATTTACCCTAGTCGTAAATATGCAGGTATGATTGAAAATAAAAACTGATGATAATTTTGCAAAGCTAACAACCTTAACTGCCTGAAAGCGAAAGAAAAAGCCGTAAATGCTTGACAGCAGTTTAGTAGATTATCCCGTATTTCTCTCTACCCGATGAAAGGGAATGCCAGTATTAGTAATTCGGGTTGAAACCACCGAAGCCTTTCAGCAAAATGGTCAAATAACTGCCGAATAATAAACTGTTCTTATATTTATATATACATAAAATTACAGTGGCGTTAACGGACTTTTCTCTTAAGCCTTAAGGACTTGTAGCAGTGCCGTAGTTAGAACCAAATTGCAAGTAGGGCATCAGAAAAGGACATTGCCCATTTCACTATGGGATTTGGTCCAATGTTGCCCATAAGTTAATTAGGAAGTTTCCAGTTGGACGAGAAAGTACTAATTATGATACGGTGTCACCAGTGCAGCTTATAATGAAGATAACTTTAAAAATTCTGAAAGAATTATCTTGATATCTTTAATTGTCAACGGAGATATTCAATTTTTTGTACGCGGGAGTCGCAAATGAACACTGATTTATGAATATGACGTCACGCGGTACAACTTTGCTGTTTTTTAGCTTTGTGAGTGATTAGAACCTAAGTTACTTGGTAACTATTTTGTTGTAATACATACTTTTCCATTTCATATTAAATTAAAAGTGTCAACTGTCAAGGACAGATTTACAATATGTCAATATTTTCCGTCATCAACTGGTTTGTTTTTAGTGTTTCCATGAACAGGATCTCTACGAGTTTAAAGAAGCGAGACTTCTATCGGAACTTGGAACGTTACCACTGTTAAATTACCGACGACATACAAACTGAAAATAACTTTGTAAAAATATCGTGCCGCGTGACGTCACCCGGGTTGAAAATGGAATTTCTTGGAGAATTGTCAAATTCAAACTTTGAAGTAGCATAACTTTGTCTCGTTTTTACAGATATTTCAAAAAATTTTCCGCCATTAATTTTGTAATTTTTAGAACTATGATTTAGACCAAAAAAATAAAAAAGGGAAACTTCCTTATTATATTTCAGTTTGAAGGTTGCATGTTCTAATCATGTCGGGGTCACCAGTGTAGCTTTATTGGAATTTAATATATTAATTAATTATCTGATATGTATATTGTATACTAATAATAATTAATAACAAGTTATTCGATTTTTGTAATAACTAGAATGAATTTTTATACAATTTTTGTTTCATCTGATACGTTATGTAATTACTATAGATTACTGAATATAAAGAATTATTTAATTAATACAATATAACTATGTTTACATTGGTTAAAGTCGCCACATTATTTAATAAAAATAGGTAAAAAAACTTTTGAGTTAAACGGTTTTATTTTAAATCATCAGCTGTAAAAATAATAGGTTATTTAAAAGTTGGAACTGTAACTGATTATTATATAAATAAATATTAATAAATAGCAGCCAATTATATAATTGTTTCGAAACATATAGGAAAAAATCATTTTACCAACCAGTAGTCACAATCAGGATTCTAACCTGAACTTTTCCACTTTCGCGGCGGAATGAGCTTACAATACTCAATCGTGACAAGATTGCTAAACTAATATTCTCCTTATATGCTTCAGAATCAATAGATTTTCACTACATGCGAGCGTCAATTCATATCTGCTAATTCAATAGCTATATGATATGAAGTGAATCCTCGAACCAGCGAGAGCCCAACTGGTTGGTAAAATGATTTTTTCCTATATGTTTCGAAACAATTATATAAAACTGGTTGGTAAAATGATTTTTTCCTATATGAGAAATATAATATCTTGATTTAAATAAATTTAGAATTAAGAGCTAACAAACATTGCAAAAAAAAATTTAACACATTTTCAAGTTGAATTTAATTTGTCCAAGCATCAAAAAAGAATATTCTATGCTTTCTCTCTTTTTATTATTTAATCTTGTTTATTGAATTTTTTTCAGTGTTCTTCAAGTTTAAGGGAGGATAAACGTCTAGTACCTTCCCTTGGGTGAGCTATTGAAATATACAAGGTGAATTTATTTTCATATCTTTGAACTTTCAACAAATTTATAAATTGAAAAAAAAACTCATTAATTTTGATATTGCGTTTTGAGTTGGCGCACCTATTTTGTTTAAATAGAATCTTAAGATTTTTGGGAAACTTTAAACTCATATAGGTAACTTCTAAATCAAAAAAGATACCTACAGATGTTTTCTTGTGCTCATTGGAATCAGCGTGTAATTTTCTACAAGCATGATGATTTTGAAAAAGTTCTGAGAGATTTCGAATTTCGTCAAAAATCCGAGTTTTTTAAGGTGTATAGACATTTGCTTGATATTGTCTATAAAAACAGATTATAATTTAAAAAAAAATTGGCCAAGTGCCAGTCAGGCTCGCGCACCGAGATTTCCGTACCAAAAATAAGGAGTAAGGAAGGTGTAAAAAATTAACAGATTTAATTATTTAAGCTTGTTTTTAAAAACAAATTTTTTAATAATATTTTACTTTGTTCTTTTTAGTGATTCAACATTTTTCCGTATCAAATTTAATTAAATTAATTTTAAAAGTGAAACAATTACAACATGTTTACATTATAGAAAAAAAACAATCACGTATCGTCAGTTGGATTTGGCTCTTCGTGGTGGCATGCGAGCACGTTACCGCTACTCCACGTGTACCACGGCACAAACAATGGTATATTTGATACACTTGTTACAGCTCTATACCTAATTTTCCGTTTCTCGTGAGAATTTAAGAACTTAGGAATTTCGTTCACGTTTTCCTGTAAACTATGAGTGAGGCCCTATATTCCCTATTTTTTCCAAATTTTAGACTCAGTAGTTTCGGAGATAAGAGGGGGGATTGGACGAACGGACGGACGGACAGACAGACAGACACGAGTAAGTTAGGTAAGTTGTAAAACAACTATGCTATTATGTATTATTGAGAATTACAATTTTTGTTAGGTTAAGTTGTATAACAGTTTACCTATATAGCTGAACTTTGCCTTTTAGTGTTAACCAATAAAAAATATTATTATTATTTATTATCCTATAAGGGTTACGTTTTTTCATTATGAGGTACGGAACCCTAAAAACCGATATAAACGCGAGTAAACGCACCCGGGTGAAGCCGGTCTGGGCATCTAATAATTCACAAAAAAAGGAACGTCTTTCCAGCGTCTGTTGTCACTCCGTATATATTTTTACACACATATTACATTTTCCGTGTATATGTCAACTCTTTTATTTGTTCTCTGTTATTCTATTTCAAGATACACTTATCTTCTGTCATATATACGACGGACGGACGGATGCGTGAACACCACGTTGACAAAGAATAAAATGATATGGCGTTTGTGACGAAATCACACTCATGAAATAAAAGATCTCTAAAGTGCTTTATTTTGGAAATATCGGACGCTTTTTGAATAATAAAAACCTTTTTTTATTACTTTAAAATATTTACGCGTCGGATTGCTAATTATATACCACCAATTGAAATATCTCATCGAGTATATCATTTGTTTTTTATTCTAAAATATTTATGCGTCGTATTGCTAATTATACAGGGTGAGGCACATATAAAGTGTTACAAGCTAATAGGTATCTCAGAAAATATTGGTTGTAGCAAAAGAAGTTTTGAATAAAAACTGTTTGGCATCAGCATTACTCTAATTCAGTGGTAAAAACCCAGAAACAAAGTGTTGAAAAATACCGTTTCGTACCTATGTAAACATGATGTAAATTGCAAACAATCTAAGCTACCTTGCTATGAATACATTTTTTTTTGTACTTAAAATTGACGTTACGCAAATGCAATGTTTTAAATATGTTTACGAGCTATATTTGTTTGGAGCAAAATTGATAAGTTAAAATTACTTTCATAGGCATATTTATTTAATCCTTTATGAAAATTCAAAGTTAAACCACAAACACATTTGAACACATTCTGTCAAAGAACACTAGATGAGTTTATTCAATAAAAATTATAAAAAACTTCAATTAAAACACGAGGTGTACAATCACGAACAGATTTCTCGAAACTGATTTTTAGCATGCCTTTGTCCAAGTCATACCTAAATTGTAAACGGTTATATAATATTTCAATAATACTTACGACGACAGAATGTTCTAAAGGGGTTCTTAGACAATCAATATTTTTTGTTAAGGCGTGAATATTTTTTTGTGACATAAACTAATGAAAGGGGAACTCACTAAACTCAAAACTACTTATTGAATGATACGAACTTGGTGCCCGGATATGAGGGGGCACCTAGGTTCGGGCACCCATTGAAATTTTTCATTAAGGCACCACCTCTATTGAAGAAATAAGAAAATTCAAACAAATAAATATAAACCAAATTCTTCAATCGTCCGAGATTGTTTTTTATTTTTCGAGCGAAGATTATAATTTAATTAATTAATTATAGATTATAGACGCGTCGACAACTCAGGTCATTAGCGTCTTCAACACAACAAATAATCTATTTGTGTATTAGAATCCGCGCGAGCCGGCATATACAAACCGACTGGTACGAGCTCGGGTCCCTTGGAGCGCTAATTCCCAAAGAACATTGGAATGCAATTTGCGATACCTATAGCAACCATATTTCAATGTCCCCCCTGGGGGAGATTATAATTTAATACGTTTGCCCTGCGCTCATTATATTGATACTTATCTGTAGCACACGTAAAATGTGTTCTGTCCCCATAAGAACCCGGCGTCTATGCGTTACATAACAATCAGTTACCGATCTATAGAAACATAAGCGAAGTCGTTTCTTCTTCTGTTTTTCTAGTTTCACGGATCGCCGGTTGGCGCGTCGTCGATTGAGTATCATTGATGGCGCGCATTTGGTGAAGTTATCAATTCGCGACCATTCACGGCGGCCTCTAAATGCGGTTATTGTTAGACAGTCCCCGATAGACTAGCCGTTGATATATTCAATGCATTTGAATTCGTTCACCGTGTCTTTTATATCTATTGTACCATATATCAATATTATGTGCTGGCCATTCCGAAAAGAGACTGACAAACTGCGAATCGTACAAAAAAGGGTACACAGACATATATACAGGAAGACACAAAAAAAGAAAATCTTATATCTTGCCGGCTTTAGATTTGGTGATAAGTTTTTATTCGGAGTAAATTGTATTTTTTAAAGAACTGTTGAACCATAGATTCATTGTGTATTCCGTAGATAAAAATTCGACTGATGACCAGTCCTATACTTCCCAGCTAGTAAATATTTGCAAAAAATAAACACTTTTTTTATTCTTTGAAAAAAAAACATGGCCCTCTTTTTTGTTTGATGATCTACTGATGGCTAGCTTAATATAGCAAAAATCATGGTTGCCTTGATTTACGTATAATTTTTATTTTTTTTAGTATAATATTTTTTTTCTCGAAAACTATACATTTTAGAGAAAAAAAATATTTACACTTTTTTCATATTATAACATCTAGAATTCATTTATATTTTTTTTTTACCTATGTTAATACGTGACATTGAGAACGTTTTTTTTTAATATCTCAGGATCCACTGAACCGACTTGACTCAAAATCTAATCAGATCTAAGTTAAAGGCTGATAAACACGATAGAACAATCGGCATGGCCGTATGTTGTTCCGTTTTTAAGATATCGAAGGCGAAAAATTGACCACATACACACACACACACACATACAGATATCAGTCAGAAAATGATTTTAAACGATTGCTAGGGTCTCAAAACGTGAAGATCTGTTAAAATCTCGAAATATTTTTTTCGGACAAAATCCATTACTTCCCTACCATAGTAGAGGTGGGAAGTAAAAAAGTTTGCCGGACGTTCGAATAGTCGAGAACGTAGGGGTGTCGTTTTTTATACAGCTCATCTATTACAAACTATTAGGTATCTATACTAATATAATAAAGCTGAAGAGTTTGTGCATGTTTGTTTGAACGCGCTAATCTCAGGAACTACCAGTGCGATTTGAATTTTTTTTTGTTAGATAGCCCGTTTATTGAGGAAGGTTATGGCTATTCGAGTTTTTTTAAATTCAACCCTAAAGGAGGTAAATGGGGGTGTAGAATTCTTTGACTATCTATACTAATATTATAAAGAGGAAAAGTTTGTTTGTGAGTTTGTATGTAGAGGGTAATCTCTGTAACTACTGAACAGCCAGACTTCGCTTCGTAGGGGAAGAATTTATCGCGGGGGGATAATAAATCATAAATTCTAATCTCTGGAACTACTGAACCGATTCTAAAAATTCTTTCACTAATAGAAAGATACACTATCCCTGAGTATATAGACTGTATTTTATTTTAATAAATTTCTCGCGGGGGGGGGGATAATTCCTGTGGGATAGTAACAAAACGCAACTCTGAAATTCTTTTGCATAAACTTACATAGGGTGGGTAAGTCTCCTCCCAGAGTATCGTCTAGTCCCCTAGAAATAAGTATTAAATAAAAAATAATACGCCGAGTTTTTTTTTCAATGTATTCTCGAACTGATCAGCACTTTAAGCGTTTTTAAAATCAATTGATTTATTGACTGGGGCCTATGCCCCCACCTTTAAATCCTAGTTACGCCAATGCAATTACCTTCCGCAGTTGGATATATTAATCAGAAGAGAAGCACAGTTGTAAACAGTTGGATTGTAGATTTGTTAATCCTAAAAAATAATGGAGTAATTTATAATGTGTTTGATATATTTGCGATACATTTCTCCATTATAAAATATATATTTGGCTTAGAAGCAGTTAATAAAATCCCTTCAAGTGTATAAATTACAAGGGCTCAATTAATTATATAAATTGAAATGCCGCCCAGGTAATAACGCTTCTATATACATTGCACCTTCGCGTCGTAATGTATCAGATTTTAAAATTGATTTACGTATAGTGGGTGGTTGCAGGTGAATAAAATTCAATTTTTAATTTAAAATTTATTTAGAAAGTATAATTATTGTTACAAAACTGTTTTCTGAGTTGGTGGAATAAATATTTATTTACAATAATTAAAAATACAATAACAATAAATGCAACAACGAAAAGTCAATTCTAACAATCAACACAAGTAAACAATAAATAAACGGTAATTAACACTTAATTATATACAATTGACTATAATAATATTTATTTTATCAGGTGTATTTATATCGCGGAACTATTTCACTGATCCACTTGATTGCAAGACTCACCATTGACTGATCGCTTCACTCACTCGTTTATATACGCTGCGTGGCTGAAGCCCAGTGCTTCTCGCGTTTTGTAGAAACTTCGCGTAGTTACTCGTTGTTCAGCAAGCAGACACCGCTTCTCAGAATTCTTGCCTGACGTTTATATACAGGGTGATCCGTAACATTATTATAACTTGCGTACATAATATATAAATATAGTATAGTAATATAGGGAGTAAAATCAGGTTGTTATAACGTGTTTGATAACTATGAAGTGTACTGTGGGTTGAGTACTTCCCAAAATATTTCTGAATGTGACAAAGCGAGTAAAAAATGTAGATAGACGGAGCAGTTAAAATATTATGTCTTATAATAATATATTGTGTAACTAGTGTGCTAAATACATCTTTATACGTCAGGCGCGATGTTTTCAGTACAAGTAGTAGGTAAGCTCATACGAGCCTTAGCGAGTGTGCATCGCGAGCCGAATACGAGTGCTGGAAACATCGCGCCTGACGCATAAAGATTTAGCACACGCATTGCACACTATACTTTATTCAACACATGCATGGTTTTAGACTTTAATTGAAATAAAAAAACAGTTAAATAATGAACCATTATTCAAATAGTTACATAATGATTCATTATGTAACTAGTTGCATAATGGTTCATTGTGCAACTGTTTTTCATTATGGCACTGAAAAGCGTTGCATAATGGATCATTATGAACCTAGTTACATAATTAACCATTATAGTACTGAAAAGCGTTACATAATGGTCACTAGTCAATAAACGGCTATTTAAGGTCCGCAAAACAGATACGAAAAAACACTAAAAGCGTGCATGTGTTGAATAAAATAATTTTTGCAGCTCTCACGATAGCCAAGATTGAAAGTAATTCTTATGGCTTTCTTCTACATAAAAATCATTAGAGAACATCAGAGAGGGTAACGGTCCGCCAAAAGGCTGATGACGTCACTGTGCCATTCTAAGAGTATTCGGGTTATAATAATTTTTAATCTTACATAAAATTAAGATTTTTTGCCTGATTCTTATTATGTAGGTATGTTGAACTGTATTTTAGTCAAGTAAGAATTGCTGGGTTATATCAGAAATTTCGTGAATTTTGATTAACGGCCCCATTGAGTTATGGACAGCTTGTATTTTATGAGCGACACTTAAGTCTACCCAAAATTAGAATGATTTATGTATGCATATGCAAATAAGAAAGTTTTAATCCTAAACCCTGCAGAGCGAAATGTGGCTTTGATTTTGAAATGCTAAATGATAAAGTAAATATTCTGATAAGCCTATAAATAAACAAAAAAAAAAGATGTTTCCACAAAGTTTTGGAACATGTTCATAAATTTTCAAACTAAAATCAATAAAATTATAAATTCAATCATTATTTCATAGGTAATTTTTACATAAACCGTAAACGTTATAATTGCCTTAATAATTTATAGACATTAATAGAAATAATTAATCCATAAAACATATTATATTTATATTAGAAATCGTGTCCATCGTGATTATAATAAAATTAAGCAAAATCGCAGGATAGTGGACAAAATAATTTGATTTATTAAATTAAATGTACGACGTTTCGTCTATAGATTTTTTTTTTATGTATGTACTTGAAAAAGTCTAAATCTATAGACGAACGTCGTACATTTAATTTAATAAATCAAATTATTTTGTCCACTATCCTGCGATTTTGCTTAATTTTAATATTATACTTATATTGGATAGAATTCTCAAAAAGCCAGTTAGCTCGAAGCTTTACTCTTTTAGAAAACAGTGGCCATAACAAGGTAACCTCGACGTTAGTCTAAGTGGTTTTAAGAATAGATCTGTTGCTAACCGAATCGCTTACTTTTTTCTGCAGCGTTCAAATGTGTTCTACACTTTTGCCATTTCAATTATTTTCTACATCTGAATAGATTAGAATATATGAGCACGATTTTTTAAAATGCATTATGCATCTTTTTTACAATGCAATGTCGTCTATATATAGATAATAGTTTAGGTACTATTAAAGCTATTAGGTAACTATGTATGCAAGTATAATGCTAAAACCTTTTTGTACAAACATAATATAAAACTAACCTTTCTAAACTAACTGACTTACTTAGCTATTACAAAAAATATTAAGTTATCCACGTGTTCTCATGAACAAACATCTAAGTTTCTTTCTTTATAGACGCTAATGACCTCTGTTGTCATTCATTCATTCTTTCTTTATAACTCTTTATTATATAAAAAATCAAATGTAATTCATTAATTTGTTATTGTAATACAAATTTGAACTTGATAAGGCTCCTAAACAAGAGGAGCGAAACGTCGTTATAATTTAAATAATAAACGATAATTTCTACAGCAAAGGCCTTTAAAATCTCAAGTATACTTTGTAAAAATAGCTGTTCGCATCAAACAATCAATCTTCGAAAAAATATTTTCTTTTTCAAACTAGAAAAAGTAGGTAGTTTAAATTTTAAGAAAATTATTTGTGATCATATTTTTGTTGCTTCTCCTCCAAAATTCCGATAAATTGGCTTGGTGAAACGCCATAGGTATGTCGCGAAAGTGATGCAAAGCTTCATGCTGTCAGACATTTAACCCCTCCTTGTTCAGCTGTCAAATGAGGTTATGTGTAGCTGTCATCGTATTCAAATCTGAATGTTCAGTATCGGACTCACTGCAGTTTTATTTTATTAATTCGAAATTATTAAATTATTTCAATTAGTGACTACTGAGTTTGAATTCTGGTGAGGCATATAATATATTATTGGGGCAGCTGTTCAAACGTAGCCAAATTATTTTTTCCGGGTTCATTGAGGATTTTTTCAATCGAGTTGAAATAAGTTTTATAAAAATAAAAAGAAACTAAATATACCTATCCAGTTAGAGCAAGCGAGATAGATAAATATAAACACAGCTCGTATTGAAGGAGACAGTGAACACATGCGTGTTTCATTTTGCGCATTGTTGTGGCATTTGCGTTGTATTTACATCTCTCGATTACTCTACCTGGATAGGTCTATCCAGTTAGAGCAAGCGAGAGAGACAGATAAATACAACGCAGCTCGTGTTGAAAGAGACAGTGAACCGGTGCGTGTTCCATTCTGCGCATTGTTGTGGCATCTGCGTTGTATTTATATCTCTCGCTTACTCTACATGGATAGGTCTATCCAGTTAGAGCAAGCGAGAGAGATAGATAAATACAACGCAGCTCGTGTTGAAAGAGACAGTGAACCGGTGCGTGTTTCATTCTGCGCATTGTTGTGGCATCTGCGTTGTATTTATATCTCTCGCTTAACTGGATAGGTCTATTGCGAAAACAATGGATCATCGGAAAATCATCCCGTTCTTCCCTCTCTCTTGATGGGTCGTTTCCCAATTAATTGGAACCTACTGGAATCTTTGGGTTATTAAACAGCTACATTTCGAAACCTGGATTGTAAAATGCAAGCATAAACCCTACCGACAGTCGGTATTATATAGTCGATATCATAACGGTATGTTGGAAGGGCCAAGATCGACCGCACAGAAGGGTACCGGTGCAGCATAGAAACTGCTTTATAATCGAAATACCCGACGTTCGAATCCCGTTGAATGCTTTAAATTCCGTTTACCTTACACGAAGTCATGTACTCTACCTTATACACTGTGTGCAGCAAAATTATTACGAAATTCTTCACAAACACACTTTCGTTAAACTTTGGAACTTCGTCAAAAAAAATACTATAAATAGTTTTATTAGATCATAGAAAGGCTCTATATTATTAATATTGCAAATCATTATTAGAAATGTTTTAAGAATAATTTGATCGAGATGATTTTATATTTTTTACGAAGAAATGAAATAATTCCCCTGATGAATTTTGTTAAAAGCAATTTATCACAAGTCGAAATCTATTTAAATCCGTGTTTCTAAAATCGTTAAGAATTAATCGTTCTTTTCTGCAATCGAACCAATAGCATGCACAGAGATTCAGATTTGGACCAATAGCGTTCATAGAGATTTAGACTGGGACCAATATAGGCGTGTATGGAGATTCAAAATTGGACCAATAGCGTTCATAGACATTCAGACTAGAACCAATAGCATTAGCATTCATAGAGATTCAGACTGGGGCCAATAGCGTTCTCAGAGATTCAGATTCGAACCAATAGCATTCAAAAAGAATGCCAGCCACTTTATTTTATCTCGCTCAATAGCGCACATTTTGAACGCATTGGTGAAATAGAAAATACGCAATCTATTTTCTATATCAATGATTGAATTCAGTGATTGATGAATATAGTTCATTCACATCAAAGGTTATCAAAACTATTTAAGACATGTAAAAGAATTGATGGAAATTCATTTTCGATCAAATGGAATCAATCTCTGTAAAGAAATCGACGCCTCGTTCATTGTGCCCTTCACAGAATATTTGTAACTTACGAAGCGAGAAAACAATTGAACTGACACTGATGCGATTTCTTTTGTTTGATTACGTCTGATGTCTCCATATGTATCAAATTATATTTACATGAAAAGGTTTCACTAATAGCAACATTTATCATAAAAGTTAAAATAATAATAACTAGCCGTCCTGTTGCTCAAAAATCGAGCAAATTGTTTTCCCCTTGAATTCAAATAATTTACTGTTTAATTTGATAACTGAAAGGTAAACTGTCATTATTTTGACACAATGCAAATTGTTTGTTGTTTTTTACATATATCTTGTGCATAATGACGCTATCGCTCGTTTTAACATACTGTCACTACTCGTCAGTAATAAACCTCAATACGCCACTTGATATACAACTATTATATTTGTAATAATTATTAATTAATTCAACAATGAATTTTTAATCCACAAGGCATCCACTAGGTAGAATTTCGGGTTCAAGTCCCGACAGTGGCTTCTGATTTTTTCCTTATATATCTTACAACAATTGATTGACGTTTAACAATCATGATGGCATAATATGTTGACTGATATGTTAAGAAATACTATTCACTACCTAGTGGATGCCTTGTGGATTAAAAATTTATTGTTGAATTAATTAATAATTATTATATTGTTGTCCACAATTACCTAACTCATATATTATTATTTATTATATTTGTATTTTTCAAATAAAAACGAAACTAATGTTTAGACATTAAAAGCTTTTGTATATAAAAACGAAACTCTGCGATATAATATTTTTGAAACGGATAGTTTATTTTTAAAGTAGAACAGTCAGGATAAAGAATGCATGAAAGAATAATAAAGGATGAAATGAAATTAATGACAAACTATCAATAGCTCAATGATCGACAACAAAGAGTATAAAATGGCTTGTAGATCGCTTCATTAGAGCTGGAATGTCGTGTAATTATCAATGAAAATAGCTTTTCATGTCGTCAAAAGAGGCTATGAATGAACGCAATTAAGATTATCGATTCTTAAGTTCAAGAACACAAATACTGTATCGTAATATCTTCATAAATTAATTGAATAGCTTCTCTTTATTATTAATTAATTTCCCTTAAGTTGATAGATAGAAAATAGTTAGATAGATAATAATTATTATTATGTATCTATCTAACTATTTTCTATTAAGATACATTATTAGATACATAATAATAATTATTATGATCTATCTAACTATTTTTGTTATATTATTTTTCGTATAAACCAATTTTATATAACGCATTTAACTAATAATAATTATTATTATTAGTTAAATGCGTTATAAAAAATTGGTTTATACGAAAAATAATATAACAAAAATTGAACAAACTTAAAAAAAGGATTCAGAATGCATCTAAAAAGAATAAAACAATTTTTCCTTCAGCTTTCCAATCACTATAGTCAAGATCCAAAATTAAAGATCCCCCCAGGGTGGACATTGGGATGTAGTTGTTATCGCAATTGCATTCTAATGTTCTTTGGGAATTAGCGCTCCCAGGAACCTGAGCTCGTACCAGTCGGTTTGTGTATGCTGGCTGGCGGATTTTAATACACAAATATGTTATTTGCTGTGTTGAAGACGCTAATGACCTGAGTTGTCGACGCGTCTATAATCTACAATAAATAAATAAATCAAAATTAAAGATAGTGACTCATGCATAGTTCGTAACAATATTAATGGAGCGGCACGCCAATTAAACAATGTATAGCCCGTTTATGCTTAGACTGACGCAGTGACGTCATCAGCCTACTGGCGGCAAAGCACCTCACATAACAACTGACTGCCTGCTTGACAACCGTTACCTTCTCTGCTGCTCTCTAATGGTTTTTACCGTAGACGTCACTGAGTTCAATTAGGCGGTCTTTAATAGTATTGTGTCTATATAAGCATATTATACGCTCGTCCCATACATAAAACTGTGCCGCCTATATAAAAAGTGAAGTATAAGTGCATGACTCACTATCTTAAATGTTGAAACTTGACTATAGTCGTAATGCAAATTAAATATTAGTCGTTTAGTTGAAGAATGAAGATCTCGTGAAATATAATTAAAGATAATGCCGATGGTATTCAATTTATACAAATACTTTGGTTAATTGAAATACCTTGATGTGATAAAACTTTTGTGTGAGAACACAATGACAGAGTACCTACAATATTACGTAATATTATGAAAACAAGAATTCGCGATGGTAGCCACAAATAATACATTATAATTTACACTATTGTTTTAATATCACGGCATCATTAATTTAATTTCTTTGTAGTGTGTAATCAATACTTATTCTGAGAGGAACAATTTTATTTTAAACACAAGATTTGAGTTACTGTGGACTGCTCTAACTAAATAATTAAAATTAAACGATTTTTATCCCCTTATATCCACACCATCTTCACATAACAATTAAGTAATGAATAATATATATCAGACAGATCAACAGATATGTGAATGTGCCAGATGCTGACTCGGATACCCAGGGACTTCCACAGCCCTATAAGATCTGCTAGATATTATATTTATATATATAATGATAAAAATAGTTTACGTTGTAATTTTTATCGGATTATGTTTAAAAACCAATTTTCTTTTATAAGAAGAAATAAAAAGAACAGTAATAACCAACTCTAATGAGTTTTTCAAACATAGAAGAAATAAGATCAGGATCTACGTTAAATATATTTTTATTAAACAGTTCTAAAGAAAACGTGACTGTATTTTTAATTCAGTGCAAGAAAGCTTAGTGCACATAGTATAGAGTCATCACAAGATTTTATAGTGCAACTAAAGGAGGTGTAAAATCGTTACAGATAGAATTAAAAGTTTTGTTTGTACAAAACAAGTTTGACTTCAAAACTGAATTGTAACAGATAAAAAGATCTTTTTTATTAGATAAAATTAGAGGGATATTACATTTTATATTAAATTAAGAATGTATGGCACCTATCTCAAATCATCGAGAAATGAATGGAATTTTGTAAACTTAATTCTTAATTTATCTGAAATAAGTATATAAAATTTCAGAACGGCTTACCGAATAGTTTAAAAAATATATAATTATATAAAATTAACATGAGCTTCTATGGAAAAATTGCGATTTCATTTTTTAATACCGGTAAAACACAGTAATATCACCGAGATAAATTTGTAATTTTTACAAGCTTTTATTTAACTTGCAATGTATGTTAGTTAGTTTGTGTGTTTGTTTGTTTAGGTCGGGCGTCTATAATTTACAATTCATTCATTCTTGTTTGTTTAGGTCAAAACTTGCAAGTCAATTTTGAACGACTTCCACGTATCCGATCGATTTGAAATTTTGTACACATATGTATTCTCAATGACAATACATAAATAAATCGTTTTTAGAAATAAATTCAACCCCTAAGGGGTTCAAACGGTGATGTAGGGTTTTTTTGACTAATCAACGCCTAGGCCAAATCGCTGAAGCTAGAAACTTGATATTTGGACAGTTGGTTCCTTTTCTGACGTAAGCATCCACTAAGAAAGGATTTTTCGAAATTCAACCCCTACGGGTATCAAAGGGGGGTAAAATTTTGAAAGACTAAAATGAACAAAATAAATATTAGTAAAAAAAACTTTTTAGAGACAAGCTTTTATTTAAATGCACTAAAAAGGAAAAAATAATTTTTAATAATTTAGGTTCATAATTATAAAAGCGTGGGTCGTGAACTCTATGATAGTTTATTAGTCACGACCCACGCTTTTATAATTATGAATCTAAATTATTAAAAATTATTTTCTCCTTTTCAGTGCATTTAAATAAAAGCTTATCTCTAAAAAGTTTTTTTTACTAATATTTTTAATATTAAAATAAAGTTCTTTAGTGTAAATAAAACGCTGTGTTTTACTAAATTGCCAACGAAAATACCATATAAACAAAAACATCCCGAAGTGCATGATCGCATCCCTTAAATAAATAAAATAGTTACGATGTCAATCATATTCGGATTTAGAATGACCACACAGTTACCAGGTTGGTATTTCGCGAGGTACGTTTTGTAAGCTTGAACTGTGTTCGGAATTTGCAAACTGACTTTCACCGAGGCTTGTTTACGTTCAAATAGTTTAGTGAACTAAAGACGTACCAACCTTACAATATGTCAAAATGTAAACCCTGTATTTTGTACAAAGTTTGCTAACCTGAATATATCTTGAGAATGCGGAATTGAAATCAGTCAAGGTGAAAGATGTTATAAATAACATCCTTGAAATCAGTTAACAAACTTGTACAAATGTTTGACTGTAAAGCAGCCAGTACTGCCAAATTGAATAAAGTAGAATCTCTAAGATTTAAAGGATTTTTCTTTTATCTGACAAAACTCGCTATAACTGAACTTTACGTATTATACTGCACCTGCAGTGGTTGTTTATAAAACCCTGTTTTGATGTCTACTTGAAAAAGCAAATAAATAAAATCGTAATATAATAAAAAAAAACTCGGGTCGCAGTGCCAAACCCTGCCGACAATATAGTGTATTTGCTAATACAGGCATTGTGGAATTATTATGTGAACAGTGAACTTAAGTTTGTTTTTTGACAAAATAAAAAATTTAACCCCTTAATACACCCCTTAAAATAATTAAATTTTTCTACATTTCAACATTAGACATGGATTTTATCAGTACAACATCTGCACCAAATTAAATACACCCTTCCATAAGTAAATCCGTATCAACAAACTAGTGTTTTCATAAAATCTGAAAGTCCGGTCCTGTCGGGTCGAATTTATTAAAATTTTAGCAGCACATTTTAATCTTTACTAAAGAGTTAAATTTCAATTTTGAAACGATTCTGACAAATTTTTCGGTATTTTTGGGCCCAAAAACTTTTTGGAACCCCTAAATACAACCCTGAAAATGGTCCGATCGGGCCCATTTTAAATAGGCTTCGTGCGGTGATGGGTTCCAATGTGTGTACCAAATTTCGTTTCAATCGATTAAGTCTGTCGAGAGTTATCGTGTACACACACACACACACACACACACACACACACAATATATATATATACATTTCTAAAAATGGTGCCAAATTGTTCAAGAGGCTATGAAACGTCGAGAAATTTTGGTCCGACCCCTAGGTCCCGCCATCCGACCGACGCCAATATGGCAAATACACTAATAAAAATGACCAAATTCACAGACAAGTAGTATATAAAAGGGGTGGTCAGACTTTTTGCAACAAAAGTCCTAGTTACATGCCTGGAAATATTGGGAGCCGCAAACCGCATCTAAAGTTAAAAATAAAAAAGATTCTCATTCAAAATATATTTATTTTGACAATTTTTACATACTTATTTACATTTTTACTTCCCACCTCTACTATGGTAGGGAAGTAATGGATTTAGTCCGAAAAAAATATTTCGAGATTTTAACAGATCTTCACGTTTTGAGACCCTAGCAATCATTTAAGATCAATTTCTGACTGATGTCTGTATGTGTGTGTGTGTATGTGGTCAATTTTTCGCCTTCGATATCGTAAAAACGGAACAACATACGGCCATGCCGATTGTTCTATTGCGTATTGAACCGATTTTGATTCGAACTTTCACTATAGTGTTTCTTTATACACCGCGTTTCTACTAAAGAGAGATGAGCAGTAGACAATTTATTAATTAGCGTGCGAAGTCAAGTCGCAAAATTTAAGAGAGTGAGTCTTGCACGTATACATCACTATATAAGCGGAACAGTTTTTATGCATGGGACGCATATGCTTACAATTTCATTGCTTTTCCGCTCCATTAACCTTGTTACGAATGATGCATGACTCACTATCTTAAATTTTGGAACTTGACTATAGCTATAAATAATGATGTGTGGATTACACGAAAATGGCATTTTGTATTCCAAATATTTTAATTATAAAAGGACAATTAAATGTATTGGGACGTTTACACAAAAATGCAATAAAAATTTTATTGTATTGAAAAACAATTAAAATTGCATGTTGAATAAATGCACATGCAAATTTATAATTTGTAACTAAATATATAAATCACTAATGACTTTAATTGAATGAAATAAACAAATTGCCAATGCAAATTGTAATGCAAATAATAACTATTTAAACTCCACTTCGATCGTAATTGGGTAAATATTACTTAAATATAAAATTACTTTTTAGAATTGCATGCTAGTTTAAAAAATTTCTCACTGCAGTATGAATCTAAAAATAAAATTTTATTCGATATCTAATTTCTTTACAGTTATTCAGCTCGACCTTTTCTGTGACAAAATATATTAAACTATTTATTTATTTCCAAGTTGGATACATAAAAATACGAGACGGTTAATAATTAATATTTGAACTAAATAAAGCATTTTTGACGTTAGCCGAGCTGGTTGACGTCACATCTAGTTTAAATAGCACTGAAACTTTAATAAATTATTGCGTTTCAACTAATAGTTAAAGGTTTTTTAGATTTTCAAATCGACGCATGTTTTCGTTCTGTAAAAAGTGATTTGTAGTTCACAAGTGCGCTAACAGATGACACTAAAACATATATTTTGTAGTTCACAAGTGCGCTAACAGATGACACTAAAACTTAATATTATCGTTAAGGTATTATATTCATTAAATTTAATTGTATAGGCCGATTTTAATATATTTATGACTAAACTGTGTGATTAAAAAATTATATATATATTTGAAAATCTGAAGTTTTCACTTCTGTCGTGTGGTAATAAGCACACATCCATTTTTTTATCGCCATTGGCTTTTTTGATTATAAATAATATATTAAGGCAATATCCTCATCACTTGAATCAGAAGACATCATCGGCTCGAATTAAACGAGCGATTAAACAATGATTTGAGTTGCATCGTGTGCAAAGTTTTGTTAATAACTAGTTAGTGATTTTAGTTAGTAATCAGTTTAGTTTCATTTGAGTAGCTCCGTGTGAGAAGAGCGTTAGTTACTCGTGTGAAAGTTAGATATTTCAGGTAGTTTTTGAAAAGCGTTTCACCAGTTTGATTTATATTATTATTAAAAAAATTCTAACTTTGTACGCTGATGAAACCGGCTGTACCAGTATTCGATACGTCTTTCAAAGATAGTAATGTCGACTAAAGGTAAATGCAGTATGGAGCTGGAATTCTAGATGGTAGCGTAGATCATAGCAGGGTTTCCTTAAATTAATGCATTGTTAATAACAATGCATTAATAACAATGCATATATAACAATTTGTTATATATGCGAGCATACACAACGAAGCAGTGAGTGTGTAGCAGGTATACGCGCTGTTACAAGAGCTGGTAGATTCAAGAATGTATCTCACCATTCTTTCAACGCGCTGACTACTACAATCAACGTGTGGCCACTGTCAAATGGCCGTTACAAGTTTCGCAATGGATGTGACTAGTTTAATAAGTGAAATTTTGCCAGTTTTTATGTAATTTGTTTTGAGTTTTTTCTAAGACGTATTTAAAATTTCTTGGTATAAATTATGAAATTCGCCATCGTTTTCTATTAATAGGGTAGACATGATAGCTCCTACCCAAATTTGTATTTAAAATATACCGTTTTGTAGCAGAAGAACACAAATATTCGTCTTCGCTACCTGACATTTCAAACGCGACTGAAGCTTGTATCAAGGCTTCGTTCATCGTTGTTCAAACCTATAAGCTCTTATAATTTCAGCCACCATCTAACCATATATGCTGCCATCTAGAATCCCAACTGCGTACTGCACGTACCTTAAGTTATAAGTACACTGGACAAGTCTATTTTCCATTGAAGGTAAAGAAACTAGTATATAATTAAAACTTTTTCTGAACTCTCGATACTTATAGCAGTGCATATTGTTCAACATCAAACATAACTTTCAAAATTATAAAAAGATAAATGTTTTTTCTCTCACAAAATTTTTAATTAAATATTTTTTAAAAGTTTATTACAATTGACTTATAACGTTAATTAAATGTCAAAAATTAATCCAATTAGCGTGTTTCAAAGAACAAACAGATAATTTGTTAAATAATTATGGAATCAGTGCAAATAAAATAATTGATTTCACTTTTTTCAGTTTTTAATTTTTCTCTTTTTACTTACCTATATAGTTTAAATTTGTTTTTGACATGGATAATGTATAATGTATAATGTATAATAATAATACTGGGATGGCATTTTAGAAATACTAGATGTAACGGAAATAGTCGGAAGTGGTTGACATGTGAAACAAAATACAGCATGTGCGGAAAAGTACGAGTCTACCAGCAGGTATATAGATGTCAAGTTCGATTCCCAAAGGCTTTTAATATATATTTTTTCAATAATGAAAATATATAATTTGGATAACAATTTAAAATATAATAAAAATAAAATTATTATATTTCACGAACATTTGATTTTATAAGATAAATAAAAATTTCCATGACAATGAATACAATTACATATTTGTGTTTAACGGTATTTCTGTCTGTACCCGCGTTACAGGCATATCCATTTTTTTAAACATAGGGAATTCCCATTTAAAATGAAACGTGTGTTTCCTGTTCTCCTAATTATTTAAAGAACTCTTTATATTTGCGTAAATTATAGGGATTCAATTTATTTCTATTTCGCTAAATTAAAATACTATGAAATCAGCATATATTTTTTTAGTTATTATAACTGACTATCGCGGCAGCACTGTGATTATGTAATCCGCGGAGTGGGATATCGACGTAGTTATTTATGCAAGAATTTAATTTAAACGACTCTTCAAAGGACATATTGCTCTGTATTTTATGATATGTAAGATATTGGAAGCCACAGATAAAGAAGGACTCACTCAAAGAATAAACAGGTCGCTTAGGAATGCGATAGTCGATGTGCGCCATATTGTTTATACAGAGGCGGATTTAGATTTTTGCCGCCCTTGAGCTAAACCAGTATTTGCCGCCCCTTACTTTACATTTTTCTCATCCATCCTATCTTACTCTCCCCAATTCCTCTCCCAAATCTATTTCCATTCCCTATCACAAATATCGTAAATAAAACACTGATTTCTTCTTTTTTTGCCTTCTCTACGGACTTGCCGGCTTGGGCTATAGCCCTCTAAGCCCCCCCCTGTAAATACGCCTCTGTGCATTTATAGTTTTGTCTTGGTAAAACTTTCTATCCGCCTGTTTGTCACAGGGGGCTCTATTTCACAAACTAGGTAGCTAGTTGAAATTTGCACAGATTTATAATATATTAACATTCTGGGAAATAATGATTATAATTAAATAAATAATCAATTAATTTTTAACCTACAAGCATGATTACTATGAAAAGTATTTTAATTTTATAAAAAATGCGTTTTTCTCAAAGGGTTATTTATTTATTTATTATTATATTTGAAAATTTATGTTTGTTGAAAAGTACGTACCTACATACACTAAAATATATCACAAGCAACATTGGTTTCAAGCAATAAATAAATAGACATTCAGTTTATATTTTGTAGTTTAGAAACATGAAATTTAAAACCATAATATTTAGGAAGCAGGAAATGAAGTATGGTAAATGTTCGATTATCCGTTCGGAGTGAAACAACTCTTATCCATTTCGAAATATTAGTGTATCGCGATTCGTATTTTTCTCTGAAATATTTAGTACATTTAAATATAACTGATAGTTCATTGAACTTAGCTACAACTTACAAAATCTATAAATAAAAAAATATAGGAAAAAAGCATCAGTTCTCTTTCTCTACCAACTCGCTGTGGTAGACCACTTTTGTATTTATAGCTGACATTATAGATTATGACATGAATACGTAATAAATGAATTATAATAATATTATAATTTCGTATGTACTTTGTCGGTGCGAGGAGACACTGTAAGTGAGTTATACGTCATAGTAACAGATATGTAATTTAAAATTTAATTTACTAAAATTAGTTTAAAATAAATGTTTTCAATTTTACACTATAATTTTACACTATTACTTTTCTTGTAAAGAATTTGGTCTCACAGCATTCCATTTTAAATATTATTTCGGGAAAGTTTCTATCAATGCAATGAATGTGGAAAACATAAAACATATCTAGTTTGCACTGAATTTTCACTCGGCACTTGGTAGAACATGATTAATAACAAATATTTAGATCACTTGAAAATTCTACAGAAATTGTTTCTTCTCGACGATCGTTTCGGACCAAAGTCCATCTTCAAGGAGTAGACATGTACATGTCTACTCCTTGAAGATGGACTTTATTTTATAAACAATTTCTGTAGAATTTTCAAGTGATCTAAATATTTGTTATAAAACATATCTTTCTCTAAGAAATTTTATGAGAATAATATTGACTGTGATTTCATGAATATTATTTTATGAAATAAAAGAAAACAAAAAAGAGAAGACGTACGTATATCTATAAAACTTTGTTAATTTTGTAGGCCGCCATTAATGAGTTTTCTTTGCCTTTATGACTTTTTAATGAACTTTTCCAGCTCAGAAATTTACATTTCGCTGTTATCAATTATCATAAGAAAACTTCAGCAATATCTACAGAGACATCAAAGAACCAATCAAATCTGCTTATCTCCGTACGTAACCTAACCTCTAGGAACGTTGATGGCAATATTCTGCTGACCTATATTGCACTCACAGAAAAAAGTATGCTGAATCGTTTAGGCCCAAGCGCAAGTTCGTATCTCTTTTAGTTTTGTAGCTATGACGGTTTAAAATGTATAAAAATTAAAATAACTGAAAACGCCTATATCTCTGTACCTAATAGAGATACAAGAGTGCGGGTGGTCGGAATCGATTCAGTGTGATTTTTTCTATACTTAACTAGCGAACCCGTCCCGGCTTCGCCCGGGTGCTAAGAATTTATATAATAATAGCCGAGCTAATTTTATTCTAAACGAAATAAGACAGGGACTTGAAATTCACACATAATATGTATTACCGCGGCCCAAAGGCGAAAAGAAAGATTAAAAAGGTTTATTCAAGGGGGACGCCCATATATGCAGGCGGGGGTCAAAAACAAACTTTTTTGTACCTATTCTTGTGGGGTATCGTTGAAAAGGGCGTTTTGAGTAGATTATGAATGTGTTTTTATTTTTATTTATTTTTACAAAATTTTAGGTTTTAGAGACCGTCAAAGTTGCAATTTTTAGACCTATATCTATACCTATTGTTATCGGGTTTAACAACGCCATTACCTATAAATTAAGCTGTAATTAATGTCAAGTATCACTCACATCCTGAACTAATCAACAAATACTAATCAACAAATACTAATCAACAAATACTAATATAAAAATTAATATAAAATCTATACGGGAAAAAACAAAAATTATAGACGTCAAACATAAAATAAAAACCCTGAAATGGAAGTGGGCAGGCTATTTAGCAAGAATGTCAAACAATCGTTGAACGAAAAGAATAACAGAATGGTGCCCGTTAGAAGAGAAAAGAAAAACAGGAAAACAAAAGAGAAGATGGAAGGACGAAATAGACAAATTCGCTGGAAAACTTTGGCACCAAATTGCACAAGACCGGGATATGTGGAATGCCAAGGGGGTGGCCTTTGCCCTGTAGTGGGATTTTAATGGGCTTATTATTATTATTATCACTCACATCCTGAACTAATCAACAAATACTAAAAACAGGAAAAAACAGGGAGCAAAAAACATTTTTTTGTACCTTTTCTTGTGAGGTATCGTTGAAAAGGGCCTTTTGAGTAGATTATGATTGTGTTTTTATTTTATTTATTTTATCAAAATTGTAGGTTAAGCATTACTTACATAGTATGGAACTCTACTCTTTGCGTGGTTCGACACGCACTTGGCCGTTTATATTTTTTCACTTTGCTTTATTTTCACTGAAAATTGAATCCCGGATTGTGAAAATGAATAAACGAATAACATGTTTACATTTTATCTTAATATCAGTTTCAATTGGCTATTTTTGTAACAAAACAATGCCAAAACAAAACACTAACGCTCATCATATATTTTGATGACTTTGTACGTAACCGTCCGTTGTCCCATCTGTGGGTGATATCTGCAAGCAATAATATGGTCTATGCAGTTTGATTAAACTATATAATAAAATGTTTTTACAGTGTAACCTTGGCTTGTTGCCAACTTTGGGAATATTAAATTCAATAAGCTGGCATACATATGCCCCCATATCTGCTGGGGTAATATATTATGTCGTCTATCTATTTACTTCTGTGCTCTAGCTAAGGCCTTATCAAAAATATTTTATACACATATTACGTCTCTTTTTTATGGCTTTTAACACGTCTACTGTCAAACGTGTCATTTATAGATGTTAAACAGGGTCGTATTAAGGTCAATTCTGATTTTTATTAATCCATTGACTCTCAAACATTTTTATTCTAGACCCTTTTTTACAAGATAAAATTATTAGCGACACAATTAGGTATTTAAATTTAAAAAAAAAAAATAATTTTTTAATTTTTTCTAATAATTTAACATAAATAATATTGAAAAACGAAAAGAAATTTTTTTTAAAGCCATAGATAAATTACTAAAAATTAATTAAAATGTATAAAAATTTAAAAAATATCACGTGACTTCAAAACGCGCCGGGAATGTTTGTGGCGTCGTTATGTTAAAATTTGTGTGCATTTGTTGGTATTTGTGTATATGTATTACACATACTATCAAAAATAATAAATTTTTAACTTGGTAACCATGGATTAAAGACCATAGATAACATAATGACGTCACACGTGTTCGGATTATTTCGGCGCGTCATCGGAACTGAGTTTAAAAATTAATTTTTATTTAAATATAACTTTTTAATTAGTAAGCAAAAAAATTAAATAAAAACAGTTTTGCTATAAAACTTGTATGTGGTCTTTCCATTTAAGTAAAAAAAAAATTCATTCAAAAACCCAATTATACGCGTCGCCTTAGTCACAATTAATTTGCAAATGCGTTATACATCCGATGTACAGCAGATGTATAACTCACTTGCAAATTTCTCATAACACCGATAGAGTATCACTGAAATATCGCTGATACAGTAGACACTCTATAACTCGAACTTCAAGGGAAACATAACGAAATATGGAGTTTTAGACTTATTGAGGATTTTATTACTTCGAGTTAGGGAATCTAACAATCAATAAAATTTGACTTACAGAGGCTGTAAAGTGTACATGTCGATTACTTCGAGATATAGAGTTCGTGAGACTGGAACTTCGAGTTACAGAGTGTAATAAGTATTAACAGTACCTCGTAGGGCAATCATATTTAATTCGAGTTATAGAATAATTTCTTCGACTTAGATGAGGTTCGAACTAAAGAGTTTCTGGTGTATATGTCGAAAGGTAATAAAAAAATCCGTTTTTTAAAACCTAGGGATAAACAAACCACAAAAATATTTAAAAATATTACGAGAAAATCCTCAATATCTCTCTGACATTTCTGACCCTGCATACTAAAATAATAATAATAATACAGCGTTGCTATTGGTTATGCGCGTAGACATTTCCGTTTCATCTGGCATTTTAGTCCTCAAATCGGCAAGTCAACCGCCTAAGGAGTTTTACTTCAAAAACGGATATATTATTAATAATTATTAAATAGACAGTAGCCATTCCACAAGCAAATACTTTTCTTAACGTAATCAGTCGGCAACCTGCCATCGTGATGTTAAACGTCAAACAATTAAGATATACAAGAAAAAAACCAGAAGCCATTGTCAGGACTTGAACCCGAAATTCCCAGTTTCCGGCTGGTTGAGTTACCACTTACTCACACAGTGCCCCGAGAGTGGGATCTGTTCTTTTCCTATATATACCTATTTCAACACTAAATCACACTTCATGCGAGAGCGGATTTTATTTAAGTTATAACCATAACTAAATATTAATAACTCGTAAGTCCAGACAAGACCGTTTTTAAATACAACAATGAGTTAAGTTTTTTGTGGTTATAATATAATAATTATTAAATAGACAGTAGCCATTCCACAAGCAAATACTTTTCTTAACTTTTCTTAAGTGGCTTCTGATTTTTTCCTTGTATATCTTAATTGTTTGACGTTTAACATCACGATGGCAGGTTGCCGACTGATTACGTTAAGAAAAGTATTTGCTTGTGGAATGCCTATTGTCTATTTAATAATTATTATATTATAACCACAGAAAACTTAACTCATTGTTAGATATATTATTACCTCTGACCTAAAATACCTAGGATTACTGTGGGCAATTATCGAAACAATAATTTTCAAGTGGGTTTTAAAATAGTCGAGAGCAATGAGATGTTGTTTATTTGACATATTTTGTTCGTCTATTTACAAGCTTTCATTTTTCAGGGTAAAAACAGAGAACAGGTGAAAATATCAATAATGGATGTTCAATTAAGTTTTTAAAACGATAATAAATTGAAATTATAAAATGGTACTAGGTCCATATATCCTTAACAATCGGTAATTATAAAATGTTTTGTATTTACGCACTGAGCTTACAATTGAGTTACTGATTGGGTTTCCGGGAGGTGAATGAATGCTAAAATGTTTCCACAAATTATTGGCAACAATACAATCAATGTAAAACAAAACCTAACGAACATTAGAGGGGATTTATTTTGAAAAAGATGAATGAGTCTAATTAATTCAATGCTTTCAATCATTGCACAGAGAAGTACAGCTCCCGTAACGTAACTAGATATACCCTTGTGTGTGTGTATTTTGTAAGCAATTGCAACGCAAAATGGTACCTACGTGTAGGAGAACGAAAGGACACGTGTATGAGCGGAAATTTGTTCTAGCAGGACAGTACCTATGTACAAAAGTATTTACGGAAGTGCTACTAGCAACATAAACGCTTGTACACTCAGTCAATAATATATAAAAATTCGACTGATGACCAGTCCTATACTTCCCACCTAGTAAATATTTGCAAAAAATAAACACTCTTTTTTTATTCTTTGAAAAAAAGCATGGCCCTCTCTTTTGTTTAGTGATCTACTGATGGCTAGCTTAATATAGCAAAAATTATGGTTACCTTGATTTACCTACGTACAATTTTTATACTTTTTAGTAAAATATTTTTTTTCTCGAAAATTGTACATTTTAGAGAAAAAAAATATTTACATTTTTTTCATATTATAACATTTAGAATTCATTTTTATATTTTTTTTTTGTTTTACCTATGTTAATACGTGACATTGAGAACGTTTTTTTTAATATCTCAGGATCCACTGAACCGATTTGACTCAAAATCTAATCTGATTTAAGTTAAAGGCTGATAAACACAATAGAACAATCGGCATGGCCGTATGTTGTTCCGTTTTTACGATATCGAAGGCGAAAAATTAAACACACACACACACACACACACAAACAGACATCAGTCAGAAAATGATCTTAAACGATTGCTAGGGTCTCAAAACGTGAAGATCTGTTAAAATCTCAAAATATTTTTTTCGGACTAAATCCATTACTTCCCTACCATAGTAAAGGTGGGAAGTAAAAAGAGGGCCATGCTTTTTTTCAAAGAATAAAAAAGAGTGTTTATTTTTTGCAAATATTTACTAGGTGGGAAGTATCGGACTGGTCATCAGTCGAATTTTTACTTCCCACCTCTACTATGGTAGGGAAGTAATGGATTCAGTCCGAAAACAATATTTCGAGATTTTAACAGATTTTCACGTTTTGAGACCCTAGCAATCGTTTAAGATCATTTTCTGACTGATGTCTGTATGTGTGTGTGTATGTGTGTATGTGTGTATGTGTGTATGTGTGTGTGTATGTGGTCAATTTTTCGCCTTCGATATCTTAAGAACGGAACAACATACGGGCATGCCGATTGTTCTATTGTGTTTATCAGCCTTTAACTTAGATCTGATTAGATTTTGAGTCAAATCGGTTCAGTGGATCCTGAGATATTCAAAAAAACGTCCTCAATGTCACGTATTAACATAGGTAAAAAAAAATATAAATGAATTCTAGATGTTATAATATGAAAAAAATGTAAATATTTTTTTTCTCTAAAATGTATAGTTTTCGAGAAAAAAAATATTTTACTAAAAAAAGAAAATTGTGCGTAAATCAAGGTAACCATGATTTTTAATATATCAAAGCTAGCCATCAGTAGATCACCAAACAAAAAAGAGGGCCATGCTTTTTTCAAAGAATAAAAATTAAATTGTGTTTTAAAGACCACCAACAGCTAAGGTTATTTGGGCCTAGTCAAAGAATAAAAAAAAGAGTGTTTATTTTTTGCAAATATTTACTAGGTGGGAAGTATAGGACTGGTCATCAGTCGAATTTTTTAAAATACTTTTGTACCCAAAAGATTTATGTATACGAGCAGGAGACCACAACACATGTTTCCGTCTCATAATGTATAAGGGATTTTGGTACAACATAAAATATTGGTCAACGTTTTGCTACAACTTTTACCAGTGATATTTCTAACTTGAATTTTATTTATACACCCTATAATACTATAGAGTATGTAAACATGCAAGGTACACATAGGACATTAATTATCATTGGGAGCATTGAGAAAAAAACCGGTCAAGTGCGAGTCGAACTCGCGTGGAGAGGGTTCTGTACTGTTCCGTTTCCCGTGGGAATTTATAGACTTAGGATTTTCGTTTAGGTTTTCCTGTAAACTGTGAATGAGGCCCTATATTTCCTATTTTTTCAACATTTTGGCCTCAGTAGTTTCGGAGATAAAGGAGGGGGAAGGATCAAGTTTCGTATATTTTCTGTAATATCTTTTAAACTATGCATTTTAAAATTATAAAAAAAATATATCTGTATTGCTCATAATGAGCCCTTTCATTTGATACGTCACAGTATGATGCAATTGAAAACTTTTTTTTAATTTTCTAATTTGCGCCCCAAAATTAACTTTCAAAATCAAAATTAGTTTATTTTCGCTATACGGCCGTGATTGGGTCACCTAACTCTATATATGTACCAAATTTCAACTTTTTCGTCCAGTAGATTCGGAGAAAATAATCTGTGACGGACGGACAGACAGACAGACATGAGAGTGATCTATAAGGATTCCGTTTTTTCATCGGATGTACGGAACCCTGAAAATGATTGGATCAGGTTGAACCATGACTCATAATGCACGTATTTATATAGGGTTGCTATGGTAATTTGAATGTAATAAAAATAATTGAATCTAAAATAAAAACATTAAAATTCCTATAGCAACCCTATATAAATACGTACATTATGAGTTATGGTTCATTCTGATCCAGTCATTTTTTCCCTTACCTTACCTGTTTACATAGGTATTATATACCTATATAATTTTGTTAAAAAAGTTATAAAATATCGGTAGATATTAAATAATAAATATAGATTGATGATATCCATTTCACAGATATGTCGTATTGATACCATATTACATAATATAAATAAAACATATCTGACAAAAATTTTTAACATTTATATTAGTTTTTCTCAAATATCTACAATTCAGACATCAATAATTATAAGTGCAAAACATTTTTGTGCAATTTTTTTAAAATTTCGTTTCTTTTGCTGGAAGGAAAATTAAAAATTATCCTTAAATTAATATAAATGTAATATTAAACGATTATTTTTTCTTGTTCGATTATTAGTGTTATCAATGAAGTGTAGGGCAGTGTAGAATGGGTCTTTAATCTATTGGTTCATTCATACTCTGAACACATAATAAGTATGTTGAACACAGCTATTATGTAAAAAAAATAAATTCATTCATAAATTAAAAATATCTGAAATAACATTTAATAATTTTTTATGAAAAAAAAAGTAAATATGTGGAGATTTTTTTTAACGGAATGCCCTTTGCTTTGACCAGCAATTAGCCAGTGCGGATTTAAAATTTTGACGATTAAAAACCAAATAAGCGACGCGATAGAACACAACATAAATGACAGGGACACAAGAGGGACAAAACATAGGGATGTTAGGATAGGGGGCATGGAAATATGTGGAGATGATAATGGTGATTTTAAAATATTTTTTAAAAGGCTGTCATAATATAATTAGTTATTAATCCCGTGGCGTTCCTTGCCCATCTCGTATTTGGAAGAGGTTTTTTAATATAATATAACCCAAATCATTTCCAGTTAATCCTCTAGTCTTTACACCAAACCGTGGCTCGCGAGCCGCATGCGGCTCTTCAAGAATTTTAGTGTGGCTCAACTAATTTATTTTTTTAAATTTCTGAATCTTGTAATTACAAATACCCTGGAGCCACAGAATATGATTCGTTCGGTTGTTCGGCATTTTTCGGTTCGAACCTTCGAAACCTTTGTACGGTGATTCAACGCGCATGATCATTGAATAGATGTTCTAAATAAATTTAGATTTAGAAATTTTTTTTTTATATCAAGAACTTTAGGTGCGGCTCCCAATATTTTCAGATAAGTAACTATAAATCTCTTGCTGCAAAAAGTCTGGCCACCCCTGCTCTATACAACCCTGAAAACCAAATTAAAATCGGTCCAGAGGCTTTCGTTACTTTAAAATTAATATCTACTTGCTAGATAGATTAAAAATACAGTTGACATTAAATTTATTGGATAGAATCTAATTATGAACCGGTTAACAACATTCTGTTGTCGAATAAGCTAAGACATCAGTTTATTATCTGTCTCCGCAGTGATGGTCCTTATTCAAGGCGTAGTAATGTATATATAATGTCTTTGTTTATAGGTTCACGCGCGAACAAGCTAACTTTTAAATTTATGTATGCTTCAGCTTCTTTCTTTCTCTAGCGCTTTCAGTCCCAAAGCCGACCGTCGGATTTTCTATATATCGAATGCATAGAAAAATTTCTTTGAGTTAGAATTGGGGCATACAGATATGCGGCCATAATAATTATTATAATAGCGGCTCGATCCCGGCTTCGCCCGAGTGCTAAGACTTTATATATTAATAATTAAAGATTAAACACCTGCCCCTCCACCATATATACACGTACTTCCACCATGCACGGTAATCCAGTAGTTCCGCCCAGATTTGCCCGACTGCTAAGAATTTATGAACCTACAGAAACCTTCTCGATAGTGAACACAACAACTTACCAAAGTTTCATCGCAATCGGATGAGTGGTTTCGGAGATCACTCGGGCGAAGCCGGACCGGAAATTTTATTATTAAGAAACCTTCCCCGGCGTGTCCACAACAACTCACTAAAGTTTCATCGTAATCGGTTGAATGGTTTAGGAGTCCATAAACAACACACACACACGCACGCACACACGATGACTTTTATATACCTATATAGATAATATTATTTTCTTCCGGGGATTGAAAAATTAGGGTTGCCAAGGGGTTGCGACAGGATGAACTCTGGCACTCCATGATGATAATATTAAAGTAGGCATATGGTGAGATTCACATTTTACCGTCGATTTTATTTATGCAGTTGATGACATAAGACAATTAAAATAATGGTTCCGTTTTTTCTTATTGAGAAACGGAACCCTAAAAATGACTGGAAGTGACGTCAGTATCCTATCGGGCAGATTAAAAATAATAATAATATTGTAGCTCTCTATTTGTCTTCCCGATTTATTTATTTATTGTAGATTATGGACGCGTCGACATCTCAGGTCATTAGCATCTTTCAACTACACTAAATAACAACTTTCTTAAAACTAAACGACATCACAAAACATCCATGAGCGCAGGTGAGATTCGAACCCACGGCAGTCTAGTCTAGAGACTGCTGTACCAAGTGCGCTATTCACTAGGCTATAAGCCTATATTACCCTCTTGTCTCCCCGATGCTTACTCACACAGACTTTTGTATTCTATAACATATAGGAAATCTGGCGGTGTGCTCTCAGTCTCTTTATTTACTCTCTGTTTCCCACATACTGGGATTTAGCCTCATCAGGAATTCACTGTGGAATAGATAACTCTGATATGGAAAAACGCGAAAATGGGAAAAGAAACAGATTTGGCCATTTATTGCCTGGCTATTTGCAAAGAAATATTATTCTAATATGTTCAAGCCCATATAAGCTGTCTTCAAAACGCACCACTAAATTAACAAGGAATTGTTTTATAAGAGAGAAATAAAAAAGGTCGTTAGTTTAAATTTTAAGACCTGCATGAAGTTGGTTACAAAGGGCATGGTAAACGTTTGCAACCCAACGTGCGTGGTTGATAAATGTAGGGCAAATATGCTATATTAGGTTGGTATTGGCCTATTCGCTACGCACTGTAAAAAATGGATGTAAAAATACTTTGAAAGTTAAGGTAGAATTCGCTCGATTTTCTAAGTGATTTTACATTATTATTTATTTTTACATAGAAAACTTCATAAAAACTTGGACTTTTACTGTGAAGTTAAACAAATTTGTGATTTTTACATAAAGTAAATCAAAATTACATAATTTGTGTAATATTCCAATAAAGTGTGTAAAAATTACAAAATAAAATGTATAGTTACATATATAAAATGGATGAATACAAAACAAATTAATGTAAAATTAGTAACCACGCATGTGCAATCTGTTTTTATGGAATCTACGCGATGTGGCGATACCTGTTTGCGACGCCATTGTCTCTTTGTGTGCCTATTACCAGATTAATCGCTGGCTACAAATGGATCATCGATAATCTAGTAATCGGCCTTCTCATTTCTTATAGTGCGTGAACAGAGCCGGCCTATTTCGTACCAAGCCAGAGCAAACTATCGGTAATATACGAAACTAGAAGCTTAAATTAATAACATTGGTTAGATACATAACCTAAAATACAAACAAAGATGGCTGACTACAGATGGGTGGTCGAGATTCGGTACCTTTACCTCATTTATGACCGGTTTATCGTACATTTTAATCACGATGTTTTTTTAATCACACCGTTAAATTTTGACAGTACGTGTTCATTGATTGCTGCGTTTCGTTACCATAGCAACCCGTCATTTAACAGTGTGATTAAAAAACATCGTGATTAAAATATACGATAAACCATTAGAATTACTTAAAAAAATGTCAAGTCTTACTTGCAGATTGCAAGGATAAATTCGTAGAATAATAATTGCTTTATTACTTTGATAATTTATAATATTTATTATTATAAAAAGGAGTTGTGAAGGAATTTGTATAAGTGTCGAGAAAAAAGAAAATGAATTAATTCCTCTATAGCTGAGGAAAAATAATAAAATGAAGGTGAAACTCGAGAAAGAAATTCGCAATAAAGAGTTTCCACTAAAAGAAGAAAAACAACGGTCCGCAATGACGTAACGTTTATCACCTATTTATTTTTCCAATGTTTGATATCTGAGATGAAATTTTATTAAAGAATTTCTCGTCTTTTTCTTCTTCACCTAACCGTTGCCGTTATTTCTTTAAAAAATAAAAACCGCGTCAGGATCGACTACTGCAATAGGCATGTTCAAACTATAATATTATTTAGATGAATGCATAATGACTGCAAACAGTATATGAAGACACCTGTTGTAAGAACAATGACGTAACACAACACTGTAGTCAGGAAAAATTCATTAATTCAAACCTATGTCACCGTAGGGATTTTAACCCTAAACTTTCCACTATCGCGGCGGACTGAGTTGACATTACTCACAGGTGTCTTCATATACTGTTTGCAGTCATTATGCATTCATCTAATTATGTATTTGGTCACGACTTACGTGTTAAATTTGTATTTATTGTATAATATTATTAACTTCCCATTGGAAGTTATTGTAGTGGGTCTGAAAATCGAAATCAAAATGTGTAACAAATTTTTATGTATCAAGGTCACTATACTATTTTTACACTATTTTTAGAAAGACGTCTGTGTGTGTATGTGTGTGTACGTTTGTATGTACGTACGTACGTATGTGTCCATTCATTTCTAAGACGAAATCTCGAGAATGAAAAATGATATCGACTACGTTAGGGTGCCAATCGACGCGTATTAACATAAATATGATCTGAAAGAAATTTTTTCAAAATCGGTTCAGCCGTTGTTTTTTCTTAACCAAATAGACTCCAAAAAAGTAGATTTTACACAATATCTCGCGAATAAAAAATTATATCGATTTCGTAAGGGTGTCAATCGAGGCGTGTTAACATCATTTTGATCTGACATAAATTTTATAAAAATCGGTTCAACCTTTTTTTTTTTAATTATTGTTGAAAATAAATAATAATTATGTTTTAATGATTAAAATGATTACTTTTCTGTGTAATATCTAGTTTAATTATTATTATTAAATATTTATCAAACTGGGAAGTTTGTCGTGTGGACCTCAAGGGTCGCACTTCAGTCCTAATTTACAAGCCGGCTTGTTTTTATTAAATTAAAATATATATGGAAAAAAAATTATATCCTCGGTCTCCCATTTCTTAACATGCGCACTTATACTATCGTGACATATTAAGTATCACTTAAAAAAAAAATTAAATTCTCGATATACCAAGGCGGTTAGTGACCTTAAAAAAACAAGCCGTCAGGTGGGTCGTTTATTAGGACTAAAGTGCGACCCTTGAGGTCCACACGACGAACTTCCCAGTTTGATAAATATTTAATAATAATAATTAAATTAGATATTACACAGAAAAGTAATCATTTTAATCATTAAAACATAATTATTATTTATTTTTAACAATAATTAAAAAAAAAAAAGGCTGAACCGATTTTTATAAAATTTATGTCGGATCAAAATGACGTTAACACGCCTCGATTGACACCCTTACGAAGTCGACATAATTTTTTATTCGCGAGATATTGTGTAAAATCTACCGTCAACCGGGGCTACTTGGTCACCTTTTGGACGGTTTTCTTTAAAAAAAAGAGTAGAAATACACCGAAAGTGGAGGGAAAGGCCTACAGTGTACCAACATGGACCGTAGGAAACGTTTCGTACCAAAATCACGGGCCTAAGTGTACCTACCCGTAAAAAAAAATAAAATTTTGGGTGACCAAATTACCCCAGGGTTGGGGTAACTTTGTCACCTCCTAAATTTATGCTGCAAAACGCATAGAAATAAGCCTACATGACCATGTTACCCCATTTATTGATAAAAATGTTTAAAAAAAATTTTTTTTTATTTTTTTTTCAGTAAACAGTCGATTATTAGAGATTTGCATATAATTTATTGTGAAAAATAAAGCTTTTTATTCCTTATAACCGTAAATAGGTAAATTAACCCCCTTTGTCGCTGAAGACCTTTGGACGACCAACTGCTTGTGGATTTTTACCATCAACCTTCCTATTGAGCGTTGTCCGCGGTACTTTGAACGTTTCGGCCGCTGATTTTCGTGACATGCCATTTCGGACGGCCGCCACGGCATTTTTTAAGTCTTCCGGACTATAATTTTGATAGTTCCGGAATCCGGGAGTTCTTTCGTACGTTCTCACCATTTTTGGTCACTCTCAATCTGCCACAAAGAAAAGGCATGTGCACAATCCGAAAAAAATAAACAGTTTCCGGAAAAAAAATTTAAAACAAATGTCGGTCACGTGGTGACCAAGTTACCCAGGGGTGGCCAAGTAGCCCCGGTTGACGGTACTTTTTTGGAGGTTATTTGGTTAAGAAAAAAGAACGGCTGAACCGATTTTGAAAAAATTTCTTTCAGATCATATTTACGTCAATACGCGTCGATTGGCACCCTAACGTAGTCGGTATCATTTTTCATTCTCGAGATTTCGTCTTAGAAAGAAATGGACACATATATACATACGTACGTACGTACATACGTACACACACACACACATACACACACACAGACATCTTTCTAAAAGTAGTGTAAAAATAGTGTAGCGACCTTGAAACATAAAAATTTTTTTTCCTTTTTGATTTCGATTTTCGGACCCATTACAATAACTTCCAATGGGAAGTTAATAAACGAAAAAAAAGAAGGGTGGTCGAATAAAAAGAGGTACGTAAATTTGGTAGGCTCCGTATATAGAGTAAGTTACACAGACTTATCATAACTATAACAAAGTAAGCAAACAGCTTTTACCCAAAAAATTTATTTACCTCGTTACCTTTCTGTTGGTTTCTGATAACTACATAAAAAGCAAACATGATACAAAGTAAATATATTATATTTAATATTATATGCTATTTTTTGTAAGAACTTTTGAAATACGGTACTAATATTACTGAAACATTTATAGGGCTGTGTGTGTTCTCAAAAAATCAAACATTGGCCGATTCGAAAATAGTAGATTGTATATCTAGTGTCATAATGGGGTACATTTTGATTTTTGAGTTTTCTTAAAAATGCCTACAAATTTGCGAAATTTATGAAAAATAAATTCGACCCGATTCGTTTGATATTAAGTCAATTTATAAAAAAAATAGCACTAAATCGACTCCAACAAATCGCAATTTTAGTTTCAAAGATATAAACAGCATCTGAGAGATTTTTTAGTTTTCTTAAAAATGCCAAAAGTAAGAAGACCCCCCTCTTTGTACAAATTTGCGAAATTTTTGAAAAATAAATTCGTCCCGATTCGTTTGATATTAAGTCAATTTATAGAAAAAATAGCGCTGAATCGACTCCAACATCCCGCACGTTTAGTTTCAAAGATATAACCAGCATCTGAGAGATTTTTTAGTTTTCTTAAAAATGCCAAAAGTAAGAAGACCGCCCTCTTTGTACAAATTTGCGAAATTTTTGAAAAATAAATTCGACCCGATTCGTTTGATATTAAGTCAATTTATAGAAAAAATAGCGCTGAATCGACTCCAACATCCCGCACGTTTAGTTTCAAAGATATAACCAGCATCTGAGAGATTTTTTAGTTTTCTTAAAAATGCCAAAAGTAAGAAGACCCCCCTCTTTGTACAAATTTGCGAAATTTTTGAAAAATAAATTCGTCCCGATTCGTTTGATATTAAGTCAATTTATAGAAAAAATAGCGCTGAATCGACTCCAACAACTCGCACTTTTAGTTTCAAAGATATAACCAGCAGCATCTGAGAGATTTTTGAGTTTTCTTAAAAATGCCAAAAGTAAGAAGACCCTTTGTACAAATTTGCGAAATTTTTGAAAAATAAATTCGACCCGATTCGTTTGATATTAAGTCAATTTATAGAAAAAATAGCGCTGAATCGACTCCAACATCCCGCACGTTTAGTTTCAAAGATATAACCAGCATCTGAGAGATTTTTTAGTTTTCTTAAAAATGCCAAAAGTAAGAAGACCGCCCTCTTTGTACAAATTTGCGAAATTTTTGAAAAATAAATTCGACCCGATTCGTTTGATATTAAGTCAATTTATAGAAAAAATAGCGCTGAATCGACTCCAACATCCCGCACGTTTAGTTTCAAAGATATAACCAGCATCTGAGAGATTTTTTAGTTTTCTTAAAAATGCCAAAAGTAAGAAGACCCCTCTCTTTGTACAAATTTGCGAAATTTTTGAAAAATAAATTCGTCCCGATTCGTTTGATATTAAGTCAATTTATAGAAAAAATAGCGCTAAATCGACTCCAACAACTCGCACTTTTAGTTTCAAAGATATAACCAGCATCTGAGAGATTTTTTAGTTTTCTTAAAAATGCCAAAAGTAAGAAGACCCCCCTCTTTGTACAAATTTGCGAAATTTTTGAAAAATAAATTCGACCCGAATCGTTTGAAATTAAGTCAATTTATAGAAAAAATAGCGCTGAATTGACTCCAACAACTCGCACTTTTAGTTTCAAAGATATAACCAGCATCTGAGAGATTTTTTAGTTTTCTTAAAAAAGCCAAAAGTAAGAAAACCCCCCTCTTTGTACAAATTTGCGAAATTTTTGAAAAATAAATTCGACCTGATTCGTTTGATATTAAGTCAATTTATAGAAAAAATAGCGCTGAATCGACTCCAACATCCCGCACGTTTAGTTTCAAAGATATAACCAGCATCTGAGAGATTTTTGAGTTTTCATAAAAATGCCAAAAGTAAGAAGATCTTGTACAAATTTGCGAAATTTTTGAAAAATAAATTCGGCCCGATTCGTTTGATATTAAGTCAATTTATAGAAAAAATAGCGCTGAATCGACTCCAACAATTCGCGCTTTTAGTTTCAAAGATATAAACAACATCTGAGAGATTTTTGAGTTTTCTTAAAAATGCCAAAAGTAAGAAGACCCCCCTCTTTAACATAAACATATATCACTTAATTGAAATGCAGATTTACTTTCCAGACTAGTGTGGTACCTATATAGTACGTTTCCACACACCAGCCTGTTAAGTGACTCATTACATGTAAATCAGCTATTTTATAGTGGGTATGGCGAAAAAATCTTTGACATATTTTGAGTCGAGTAAAACTCAACGGATCTTGATCGACTAGCAACAATATAACTGGTAGATGATCTGAAATGACTCCAAAAGGAAACATTCGACTCTTAAAAGTGTAAAGGTGTTTCAAAATTGCTTTTTTGCCTCAATTAGTTAAAAAAATTTTTTTTTTGTCCCATATTTTCAAAACGTTAAAATAATATTATAATGCTTTTTAAATATTATGTTTACAAATTAGCTGTTGGTGAGTTATTCATACCTGTTATTATTTTCATTACTTGCTTGTCTAATCATTAATCTCACTAACAATGCATGTGATCAGGGACGGATTTAGGTTTTTCGGGGCCTAGGGCTTATCGAAGTCCAATTGGGCCCCATTTTTTGTTAGATTAAGAATATTTAAATTAGGGTTTAAAATTCATTATTATTATATTATTAACATTAACTATTTTTAACTATAAGTATGATAAGTGCTCATTGTTAATAAACAAGACGCTAATGACTTCTGTGTCGAGCGTCTATAATCTACAATTCAATTCAGTTAATAAACAAACATAAAAAAAAAATACAACCGAATTGAGAACCACCACCTCTTTTTAAAGTCGGTTAAAAAGTATTTTAATTTATGATAATAATTCAATTTTTGTGGGCCCTTGACACATAGGGCTCAGGACTTAAGCCCTATTAGTCCCTATATGTAGACCCGCCCCTGTATGTGATAATTTAAGAGCATCATTTAACAGGCCTGGTGTTCAATTTTAAATACATTTCTGTATTCGGCTGATATCATTTTAAGCACAGATAGTGTGGTATGATAAGCACTGGAAAGTGGAAAGGCCTCCGAATATATATTGCTTATTTCGAACGAGTCAAGCCATCATCATTTTCCTAGCGTTTTTCTTATGGCAAACCATCTGAGACGAAAAGACAAAATCACGCATGGCGAATTTATCGTATTCTTTCTGTTTTAAGGTCATCAACATTTCGGATTGTGGGCCTGTTGCGATCTTCTGTGGCGCCGCCCTTTACGGAAATGGGCGTGACCTAATTCTACGTCAATGTAAAAAAGCTACTATGATTATGAACATTTTTGTTGATTTTTTCAGTAATTATTTTTCGCGTTGACAATAAATTAGTAAATTATTTGATTGTGCTGAATAGTCACATCCCACTTCTGACATTATTATAACAGGAATGTCAATTGTATTGTATTTTAAAGACCACCAACAGCTAAGGTTATTTGGGCCTAGCACCAATTCATATTTTCAATTCATTATTTTTTTTTAATAATAAATTGAAAATCCAATTGACACTTTTACCAGCTCTCGGGCTAGAACTCGGGAACTGGGGACTTGTAATAGAGGAACCATAGCAACGCCATGTAAACAACAGCGCCGCTACACTCTCGGCTATTCTCAAGCCCTCAGGAATGTCAAAGTTCTCTTATATCCATAACGACGAAACTATCCATTTATGTATTTTTTTACCACGATGAGGCGCTTTCGTCGCCTGTCATGGATGCGCAATAGGCCTATTTTGGCCTATTGCGCATTCATATTTTCAATTTATTTTTTAATATTTACTAAATTGAAAATCCAATTAACACTTTTACCAGCTCTTGAATTAGATATAGAACCCGGGAACTGGTATAATAATAATTATTATTTTTGTATTTCAACAATGCATATTTCTGTGTATATTTCAACTGTAATTGGGGTGTCTACCCTGTTGTTGAAATAAAATTAATGGCATTGCTACTCGCTCGGCTATTCTCAAGCTCTCGCAATTTTTTCAATACCTTCAGATATGTTCTATTTTGTGTAACACTATATAAAATCATTTCAGTGTTACATAAATTGTATTTCAAAACGGTGTATTAACCCTTCAGTGGGTATGTGGGTCACTCAGAGTCTATCGTCGAGGTATCATCGTACGCCATACGTGTCGTGAACTCTGTATCGAATGATAGATTGGATTATATTATGTAGAAGCCCGACAATTTATTCATTAGCGTCAGTTGCATCGAAAGAAATTCATTCAACAGTGTACATTTTACCAGCTTTTTAGGGTACCGTACCTCTGAACGGAATCCTATTACTAAGCGTACGATGTCTGTCCGTCCGTCACAAGGGTCTACTCACGAACGACTAGTTGAAATTTTTAACCGACATCAAAAAAAGGAGGTGGTTCTCAATTCGGTTGTATTTTTTTTTTATGTTTGTAACCTCAGAACTCCGTCATTTATAAACCGATTTGTAAGGATATACTTTCAGATTGGTCCCATAGAAATTTCATCAAAATCGGTTCAGTAATTCGGCTGATTTTAATAAAAGCTAGTAACGGCGTGTGATTCCTTAGGGTAAATTGTCACTTTTTGATACATCAGACAGCGTAAGAAAGTCGCTTAAATAAAAGTGAGTAACGGCGTGTGATTCCTTTACGGTTAATGTCATTTTTTGACACTGAAAAGTAAAAAATAAAAAACTTTTTAACAAAAAAAAACCTCCTTTAAAAAGCCACTAAAAAGAGGAAAATAATGAAATTTTGAGGTCTGCGCCAATTTAATAAAATATGAAGTTGGTTAAATTGGCGCAGACCTCAAAATTTCATTATTTTCCACTTTTTAGTGGCTTTTTTCACAGATATAGTGTGTTGTGGCATGATTCCCGGCAAATAATAATTAAAGTTAAATAATCAATTAATTTTAATAAATAATTATTATTTTTTTATTATCTTCACTTGTTAGTTGGTCAAATTTGTAATTCAATTTTGACCCACTTCCATATGTCCGATTGACGTGAAATTTTGCACTCATACGTAGTTCCGATGACAATATACAATATTTTTTACTAGCCGTCTTGTTACTCTAAATCGATCAAAATTTAATCAACTTTTTTATGCATACATAAGCTGTTTTGACGTTTAGCCACAGATATGCACATATATATAACATCTAGTGTTTTTCTTTATTTTGATTTTAATGGATTTTTCTTCTCGCATTGACAAAACCCGAGACGCGATATGATGAGTTTACGCCGAAACGGCTATGCTATTTTTCATTTTCCCTATATGCAGAATATAAAGTCGTGACCACAGCAGCGCTTATTGTTCAAGAGCTCGGGGTCAAAAATTCTAGGAGTTTTGTTTATTGTAAATTATAGACGCGTCGTTAACTTAGGTCATTATTGATTACATTAAATAACAAGCCGTGAGGTAGGTCGTTTATTAGGACTGAAGTGCGACCCTTGAGGTCCATACGACGAACTTCCCAGTTTGATAAATATTTAATAATATTAATTAAATTAGATATTACACAGAAAAGTATTATTAAAAAATAATAAATTGAAAATATGAATCAGTAATTCTAGCTGTCGGTGGTCTTAAAAAAAGTAAACTGACTGTGACATAGAAAATTTTCTTGTCATTCATTACTGATGTGAAGAAATGTTTCTAAATCTTTTATGTCTAGCAAGTTAGAAAACTTTTTTTGAACTTCTGTTACTTAATAATGTTAACTTGTTACAAATCTGTCGTCACTGGTTGCTTAATGTTAAATTTACTTAACAAGTTTGTGGTCTTACACAAATTATATTGCGAGATTTTAGCTCCTCAAACTTTGTCTGCGTCGGTTCTCTACACGACTAATTAGTTGTTGCATAAATTAGGTTAGATACTTAAGTTAAGACATAACATGTGTAAAGACATGTAAGTACTGTTCTAAATATACAATTATTGTTTTCTGATCAATACTAATATATCGTATAAAATCGTATAAAGATCGTATAAAAGTCTAGTGGACAACACTATCAAAATTTTATTATTGAATTTAACAGATACTTAATATCTGTTATGACTAAAAACATCAAATCGGTGGCAGACAAATTCAATTTTTTTTATAATTTTTTTTTGTCAGTAACTTGAATATGGTTCAACACTACTTGATGAAATTTATACAGAAAAAGTATCCATTATTTACAATTAGATATCATCATCTGCATTACAAATTTTTCCCGGCGGTATATATAACGGGTTAAATGATGCGTTACAAAAAATGTGTGACAAAAATATTAGACCGAGATGCTAGTGACAATTTTTTGGTGTTATTTATTTAAGGCCTTATTTTTGTGAAGATGTTGACGGAGGCATATTAAAGTGCCCCGAGTAAGGGATTTTGCTAGATAGCGGTACGGGAGGGATGCAGACCGCCCCCAACATGTAACAAAAAAAAATGGTCACAATTATTATTGCTTCAAGGCTGAAATTGTTTGTATAGCTTGTCGGTGACCCAATAATGCCATTAGAATATTTGCAGATCGATTGGTCAGTATTAAAGGGGTAGCAGATCACCCTAAACGTGTCATGTACCCGACGAAATTTATATTATTAGTTCAAGGTTCAAACTTTAATATGTTGTTACGGCGACTATTTTAAGCATATATTTCAATTTGCAAAACAAATTGTCGGGCTTTAGGTAGTTGTCGTGCTACAATAACATCCAAAAGTTTCGTTCATATAATACGCTGTAAAACAATAAATAAGTATAGTGTTACATGTAAAAAAAATTTGTTAGAGATTGTACCTAAATTATTGTTCACATAGTAACACATATTTCACTAAGTTTGTTCGCTTGGATTATATAAAAATGTCAATCTTTTCTCATAAATTGTTGAACTTTGCGTTATTATATCTCAACAATAAAAAGGACAATAATTTTTGGACTTTCTTTTCTAAACTCAGAACAAAAACATCAATGAACAGTTAGTTTTTTGAAAATTTCTGACTGTTACTTTTTTTTTAATTAAAAAACTTGTCATAAACACAACCTTTCCTATGCTCTCCGTGTTAATTATCCGAACTTTAATTAAGTTTATCTCGAGTTAGAGATGGTCAATCAACTTCAAATTTTAATGGTATTTGTATTATAGTATCCTTAATGAGTATACGAAAATTTAGAATTTTCTGACACTATGCCCATAGCACGACAACTACCTTAAGGGGGGTTTTTCGGTGGCATAATCTCAGTGTTTCAATTTTTGTCAGTTATGTGATTACGTGTGATGAGGGACGGTTTGTCCAGTAGACTTATGTACGGTGGGAGCTCTGATTATAACTAAAACGACTTCTAAGAAAATGCAGCTTGAGTGATCGTCAGTTGTAAGCGCGTCCTTTCTTCACAGATAATAATTTTAATATAATGAATTTACATGAGGAGATAAATGACATTGTTGAATGTACAAGACAAAAACGAAGCAATAATAAGGCGTTCAACGTGCTGCAGTATTCGCCTTGCCGGCACGCTTTTTTGTTTGTTTTCTTTTATTCTCTTCGTCATCATCTTTCAATCTAAAATTGCGATTAAATAACGGAAATTTATACAGACGAACATAGCTATATACACAGAACTCATTATATTGTATCATAATTCAAATTTCAAAAATTTCAACCGTATAACTAATTCGCGATTGCGGTTAGGGCATGGCAAACGTGGCATTGCACAAATTCACTAAGTCACTTTACATGCATATAAAGCAGCTATTTTATAGTGGGTATGGCAAAAAAATTTATTTATAGGTAGAGTGCCCGCGGTGAGAGATGAAGCCAGGCACGTCATCAATAATATGCTAGTGAACGCCTGCTTGCTCGCAGACAGTGCCGTGTACACAAAACTGCACATTGGGTTTTATGACGTTAGGTACAATTTTGGCAAACTGCTATTCATGACAATAAACAGCCAATAGCAAGCTAGAAGGCGGGCGTAATGCATTCACGTTACTATGACGCGGTGGCTTCATCTTTCGCCGCGCGAGGTCTAGCACCGCAAACAATTATAATAATGATGATCGTGAATTTTCTTCGCTTCTTGCAGCGTTCGGCGCTCCCTCCTAGTCTGGAAAACTCCATAGACAGACACACACAGCTGCCATGCGATATATAATTTTTGAAGTGAAACTTCTTAAGCGACACGAAAACGAAAAACGACACGGTCAGGAGTGGGTGAAATAAGTTGCTAACGTGAATGGCGGGTAGTTTAGGTACGAATGCGTTGAAGGAGCAACACGATCGACACGTCCGTTTTTGTTAAGTGTTAACTTGATTACAAAAGTTTCACTTCAGATGCGTGAGATATGAACACTCACCTAGTTTTTTTTTTGTTTACGTTTTTGGTGCAATCAGAATCTGACCTTATTTCGGACACGACTTTTCGACCCTACTTATCACGACACTTCCAGTTCCTTACGAAACATGAAATAAAAAAATGGTAGCAGAGCGTAGTTCATTCATACATCTGTTTCTAGCTCCACGTCTATTACGTTTTGAGGATGGTAAAATCAGACTCTGACCTTATCTGGGATACGATTTTTCGACTCTATGACTATACTTCCATTTTCTTACGAAACATGAAATAAAAAAATGGTAACAGAGCGTAGTTCATTCATACATCCATTATTAGCTCCCCGTATATTACGTTTTGAGGATGGTACAAGCAGAATCTGACCGTATTTCGGACACAACGTTTTCGAGTCCATCCTCAAGGAACATTGAAGTAAAACATGGAAAATCGATAGTAATAATAAAATTCTAGAAATTTAATTTAGTGTTCTTTATCGTGGTTTCTATTTAATACGATCCTGGAATGACGATAGTAGAAAATAATATACTCTGTCAAATGCAAATAAGTACCTACTAGATGCATCGACGACAGCAACGAATGCGACAGAAAGAACAGACAGTTATCTACAATACGTCGTTTTAAAATTTCATTTATTAGCAAACTTGCTCTGGGGTCACGTGCATACGTAAGTACCGTTATATGGTAGCAGCACTTCAGTTGAGGGTTTAACCAAAAAGTCAACGTGAAGAACTGGGATGTGTTAAATGTCCATATATATTTTCATTATATCCACAAAATATGATAGTGTTACAAAACTGTTCTTTTTTTTCTGAGTTGGGCGGAATAATTATTTATTTACAATATTTACAAATACATAACAATAAGCGCAACAATAACAACTATATACAATAGTTCGTAACAATTAACTATATACAACAATAATGATCGCAACAACTAACTATATATACAAGGACTATTTACATCACTGTATTTATTTCACTATTTATTTCTGTCAGTCATTTTTACCCAGTACTTCAGTACTATTTATATCACTGTACTGACTGATTAATATTTATATCCTTGCGTGACACCGTCGACTGACCTGACTACCGTCGACTGTCCTATATTTATATCAGACGCACTTGATTACTTGCGTGAGTCACCGTAGACTGACTTGATTGCACGCCTCACCATGGACTTCATTTTCCACAATACACAGACTGTCTTGATTGTCCCCAGTGGCGTATCCTCTGGGTTTTTGCTACACATTGTTACTTGTTCTCGATGTTTCTATTGTCGCCAGCGGCGTATCATTTGGGGTTTTGCTACAATAGCATGGAAATTTCAAACTAATCTAAATCATTGGAACGTTGGAAAGCGAGTGAGGTCCTGTTTTGTCCGGATGTGTCAAATGTCCACATCTAAGTTATATTTATGCCATTTCCACAAATTGTGACAATTGTCGGCATCGTTGAAATCGCGTGAATCTAACTGATACTCCACTAATTCTTAAATTAGAACATCGGAACTCAGGGTTTGCAATAGAAATGCAATAGAAAATGTTGTAAAATTAATGGTGTCTTCAATATCCACTATTTTTAATAAAATTTTTTTTATTGATATCCTCATCAGCTTAGATTACAGCCTAGGAATGGAGGTTTGTATGAATTGTAGATTATAGACGCTCGACAACAGAGGTCATTAGCGTCTGGAGGTTTGTAATAGATGCATGGAAACGTCATAAATATAAATTTAAAAGCAGACCGAAGTTCCATTGTTTAAATAATTTTACAGTGAATTTTTTTAAATTCTTGACCTTATAGAGCCATGGAAGCGTCATATAAACAACGATTATAAGTCCGAAATTCGCAGTTCATTTAATCTCTAGTGAATAAAAATAATTTATAAAAATCCATTGTAAAAAACATTACAAAAATATGGTAGCAGAGCGTAGTTCCAAATGTTTAAATGTTCTTACAGTGAATTTTTTTAAATTCTTGACGTTATAAAGCCATGAAAGCGTCATTTAAACAACGATTATAAGTCCGAAATTGGTAGTTCATTTCATCTCTGTGAATAAAAATAGTTTATTAAAATTCATTGTAAAAAAACATTACAAAAATATGGTAGCAGAGCGTAGTTCCAATTGTTATAAAGTTTTTTGTAGTGGATTTTTTTTAAATTCTTGACGTTATAGAGCCATGGAATCGTCATGTAGACATCGACTGTCCGAATTTCGCAGTTCATTTCATCCCTATGCATGAAAATAATTATAAAAATCCATTGCAAAAAAAAAATTACAAAATATGGTAGCAGAGCGTAGTTCCAAATGTTATTATTTTTTCTGTGGATTTTTTTAAATTCTTAACGTTATAGCAATGGAAACGTCATCAGTCTGGATTTCGCAGTTGATTTTATCCCGACGAATGAAAATAGTTCATAAAAATCCATTTCAGTAATGTTGGAAGAATTTGGTAGCAGAGCGTAGTTCTGGATTTCGCAGTTAGTTCATCCCTATGACAGTGTGTGACTGTCTAGATGTTTTCCGTAGCGTCTTTTGTGTTCAACACAATCACATTGTTCATACAAGTCTTTGCCCATTCATGTGACGTCGTAGTCTTTCTTGTCTACGAACAAATGAAAACTGACTGAAAGATCTATCCATCCATGTGATGTAATATGACTGTCTCCTGATGTCTGTCTGGCAGTCTTCACAGACACAACGACTTCTTAATTATAGACGAAAGAATTATTAGTCTCACGAAACATTAGCATAGCTAGCATTATTATCTGGAGGGGGGGGGGGGGTAGCCGGTCAACACGACCGAGATAATAAAACAATAGTTTACATTTTACAATCATCTGTGGTGGAATTGTCGTTATTGTTATAATTTTTTTTATTAGGTACATCAGATCGCATATTTTTGGGTGAGCACCGGGCATTCTGAGAGGTCGTACCACGCACTGCGCCCCCCCTCCCCAGCTACGTCAATGTCACGAAGGAAATGATGTCTATAGACAGTTTAAGAAGCACTTAAAAACATTTTTTTAATAATCTTTATGTTTTTTAATAACCAAAGCCTACGATGACATAGATGGATTTTTTAATGAAAAATTGCTAATGTTTTGACTTTAATGGATACACTGACGTATCTATGCTATGTTTAATGCGTACTAATAAAGATAGTACTACATTAGTCAATGGCTTTTAGATGTCACGAATAAATAAAATAACAATAATAATTGTTACGATCCACTGCTCGTTATAGGTTTATAAAAATTATAATTTAAAAAAACTAAATAACACGCTTTAATGAACTAAAAAGTAAAAAATAATTAATTTTATTGTAAAAAAGCGTGGGGTGCTTTGTATCATATTTTCATACTACCCCACGCTTTTTTACAATAAAATTAATTATTTTTTACTTTTTAGTTCATTAAAGCGTGTTTTTTAGTTTTTTTAAATTATAATTTATTTTTGCTTTTTAGCCCTGGAGATCCTGGTCAGGATAATGGGACAAACTTATGGAATTATTGTATTGTAATCGGTCCTTGATAAGTGTGCAAAGTTTCAGTTCAATCTGAAGTTATTTGCTTTTTTTTTTTTTAGTCCTGGAGATCCTGGTCAGGATAATGGGACAAACTTATGGAATTATTGTATTGTAATCGGTCCTTGATAAGTGTGCAAAGTTTCAGTTCAATCTGAAGTTTTTTGCTTTTTTTTTAGTCCTGGAGATCCTGGTCAGGATAATGGGACAAACTTATGGAATTATTGTATTGTCGTCGGTCCTTGATAAGTGTGCAAAGTTTAAACTAAATCTGACCGTTCAAAGTTGGTCAAAATCAAGTTCAAAGAAGTCGGTTACAAACTGACAAACAAGCATACAAGCAAGCCCGCAAGCAAGCATACAGGTGAAGCTAATATAAGCGTGTTAAAAAAAGAACACAAGTATTTATAAAAGTTTAATTATTTGAGAAAAAGTTGAAACAAAACAGAACACTTTAAACATGCTCTTCGGCTTGAGAATAGTCGAGCTCGTAGGGATACCGTTGTTTAAATGTCAATTTCATGGTTCGTGTATTACATTTTTTTTATTGTAAATTATAGACGCGTCGACAACTCACTTAAAACTAAATTACATCACAAAACATCCATGAACGGAGGCGGGATTCCAACCCACGACAGTCTAATCCAGAGGCCGCGACGCTAACCACTGGACTACACTGTCCTCTCGTTTATTAAAAATCCTTCACAACTAGTGAAAGTATGATTTAGAATAGAATAGAGCAATATCTTTATTCGACACATACACGCTTTTAGTGTTTTTTCGTGTCTGTAATGCGGATCTTAAATAATGGCCGTTTAATGACTGGTGACGTCATGATCCATTATGAAACGCTTTACGATTCTATAATGAAAAACTCTTGAAAAACCCATTTCGTACCTCTTTTCGATGCTTTAATGATATACAGGGTGTTTCATAATATATGCGCAGGACTTCAAGATATGATAGCTGGTCCAAAAATATGAAAAAATTTCTATTAACTTACCCTCTAAAATGCACCATTTTAGAAACACCCACTACCCCTTCAAAACCTTTACCAATTATGACTTAAAAAAAAAAAATTCCGCACAAAATATAGCTTATTATGAGTAGAAAATGCTTACAAAAGCTGTTTTCTGTACGATAAACGGTTCCGGAGATATTCGCAAAAAATGAATTTTTTTTTTCGATTTCAACACCCTGTATCTCTAAAATGGTGCATTTTAGAGGGTAAGTTAATAGAAACTTTTTTTCATATTTTTGAACGAGCTATCACATCCTGAAGTCCTGCGCATATATTATGAAACACCCTGTATAGTTACTATGGCAACGAAGTAAATAAATATTGTATCAAGGCCAATGTTTTCATTATGAGATGTACTGCTGTCAGTGAATCTACGATTCAATAAAGCTCTAAAACCATGCATGTGCTGAAAATCGTATATTGTGATATTTTTATTGTAGATTATAGACGCGTCGACAACTCAGGTTATTAGCGTCTTCAACACGACAATTAATAATCCATTTGTGTATTTGAATCTGCCAGCCGGCATACACAAACCGACTGGTACGAGCTCGGGCTCCTGGGAACGCCAATTCCCAAAGAACATTGGAATGAAATTACGAGAACAACTACATTCCAATGTTCCCCCTGCGGGATACCCGGATAGTAGGTACATTGTGAACCAGAATAGGTATAATAGCGTCTAGATTATACGGTATCCCTATGTTCACGGCTATACTGAAGTCCCATATTTAAAGTTAGTTTATGCTTGCGTGCGGAATTCAAGCAATAAATAATGGAATTGTGTGTATTGAACTGTCTAGTTGATTCTAGGCCACTGGCTCTCAAAAGCTATTTACTTCTTTTAGTCAAAATATAATACTTACTGCGATATGGAAATTTGATTCTCAACCTGTAGGGCAAATATCTTATTACATTGTAATATAACTTATGTATTATGTAGGTGAATTTTCTAAATGCAACTGATTCTATAAACTATATGAGTTTCGAAACTTTGCTTTTTGTCTTTTTAAATTTTAAAGTGTTTAAGAAACTATTTCAGTTTGAAACTTTAAAACAGAAATAAGAAACCTATAAAAACTGTAAACTAACCTTTTAAGTGTTTGGTTATTTCTTGAAAAGATTTATCTTTTTCTTAACAGTTTACTTCATTTTTAATAAAAGTTGCTCTGAATTAAAAACCGCGCATTTTTAGTGTATTTGCTATAATATGGCACATACACTATTGGCGATGTAGCTTAGTGGTACAGCACTAGACTCGCATTGGGAAGGTACTGGGTTCGAATCCCGGCGGGGGCAAATGTGGCTAGGACTTTTTCCTACTGCCTTCCGACGAGAAACGGTAATTCCTGTACCGGCCATCTTGTTTGAGGTTTTTCCATGGTTTCCCTCATTAATTCTAGATGAATATCGAGATGGTTCCTTATTCAAGGCCATGGCCAATTACCTGTCAAACTCCTATGCTCCCAAAGTTGCCTACCTTATCCTAATGTCATATAATTCCTCCATTCACACATTGCTATTAATAATTAAGGAGAAGAAACCTGCTATGTTTACTATCTCTCTTTTCCAAGGTAACATTTTCACTTATTGTTGTGCCTATGGCTACCCTAATCTATATATGGTTGAGAACCGATATTCTATAATCCAGGGGTTCTCAATCTTTTCTTTACTGCGACTCCCCTTACACGTTGCACTCCCCTAGGATAGCGCCGCGACGCACAATTAGGGAACATCTGCTATACTCTATAAAATTATGGCCATTAAAATTTCCGTTTCTTAAACCGATCATAAGACATGAGAAAACGGTATTTCAAACGCTAATGACCTTTGTTTTGTCGAGCGTCTATAATCCACAATTCATTCATTCAAACATAAAAACTGGGCTGCAGCATAGCGACTTACATAAAATCGTAAATTATTGTATTTATTTTTTATTTCTATTTTTCTGTAAAATATGTGCATTTTAATGATCGTATTATTTGATCGGTAAGTTTTGCAGCAACTCAGCATTTGGTCTGGTTTTATGCCAGCCGGTTCATTAGCTCCGGTTCATTTCCTTTCCAGATTTATTTATTTGTGACACAACTTTTATGTACAAACTTTTCCCAGCTACAACTCTACATAAACTAACCGCATGAAGGGAACTTTATCACATTTACTTTTTCATCTGTAATTCAAATATGCAATAAATGTTAACCGTGTACTATAGAAAATACTTTTATATAAATAAGTGAACAGCAAAGTTTTACATAATATAGATAGATAGATATATTTTTATTCTATAATACTGAAACAGTATAGAACGTCGTCAATACAATACATATGCTAGGTACCTACATAATTTTTTTTTAAATCTAATAAGTCGTTAATTGTATAAAAACATTGTGCTATTTGAAAATGTTTGAGACAGTGTCTGAACTTGTCTTATGAATTTAAAATAACCCTAGCTATTGGGTGCGTTCCACTTGGCGACCATTGCGCCCACTACGCTCGCGCCTTATGGCCGCGTTCATTACGTTTGGTCGTTTTAGGCGTTGCGATCGCCAAGAGGAACGCACCCATTGTTGGCATAAGAATAGCAAATTATATATCTAGATGCGTAATAGGGTATATTACTGACGAGTAGTGATAGTATGTAAAAACGAGCGATGATTATCATGTACGTTTCATGAAATATCAAAATTTGTTTTTTGTTCAGTAACTGCACTAACATCTTTAGAAATATATAACTTTACCTCATATGTACCTTAATAATTTACTGCCCACTATTAAATACTGTATCGTATTCTGGAATAAAAATACACTATTACAATTAAAAAATCAAAGCTGACCTTCGCCTGACCTTCACATCACCATCTATCTTAAATCTGATATCACAGTCTTATGTCCCCCTTGACACTCATAACTTTTGTATAAAACATTTTTTATGGTTTGTAACGTTTACGAGATATTTCACTGCATAGTTTAAGATGTGCCACCCTGTATATATCATCGAATATACAGTAAGAAATAAAATTTAGCATCATTTTTCAGTTCAAAATGGTGACGTGGGGTCTCCGCAAAGTGATCAATCCACCGGTTCCATTTTGAAAAGTGAGACCTAGAAACATGAAATTGTAGTCTTCACAATTCCAACTAACTTAATCGAAATCGGTATAGCGGTTTCTGAGATAAGTGCCTCAGAAACTCGAGAGATATTGCAGTTGTAAGTATCGAACATTGTGTACGAACGAGGTTGATACTTGATTACTTAAGTGAACTATTTGAATTCCATTTCAAGGACTGATTTTTGAAGTTGCAATATTATATCGATTTTATCAGCTCTTGACAATAAAACGCTTTGATACGTTCGCAGCCAACAGCTGCAATTAGTACGATTTCTTCTACCTATAGAAACTTCTTCTTCTCCATAGATTTATTGAAGAATTATAACAAAACCTCACAATGCTTGAGGCACTTTTACAAGCAGGATAAAAACATTAATCTGAGAAAAACTCTCGTTCACTATCATAATTCAACCGCACTAAATTTAAGGTTAGTTATATATAGGGTAAATGCGGGAGAGATGCCGCGGTAGGAGAGACGCCGCATGGCTATTAACTTACCTATTTACCAATGGATGGTGCGCTAGGTAATATCTCGGTGTGAACAAAAGACTCGATCTATACATTATGAGTGACCCCAAGGCAAAATCACCTAAGTCAAATCAGTTACGTGACTTGGTGAAATGTCGCGGAAATGGTGTGCCACAAAACTTTTTGAGGTTATATTGTAACTGTCATCGTATTTGACTCTGAATGTTTACACATTTCTTGGTAGTACATGGAACTTGGTGTTTTTAGGGTTCCGTACCTTAGTACGATGTCTGTATGTTCGTCCGTCTGTCCGTTCGTCTGTCACAGGGTGAAAGACAGACGTAGGGTGACCCATACACTCACTGACGGGTTAATAAGTCGTTTTGAAATGTAATTCAAATTTTGATTTTATGTAGAAAAGCAAAATTTTTACGTGATGTTTAAAAAGTTTATCTGAAGATGTAGAAAAAATTGCGAGAAATTGAACTTACGCAATTTTGCATTTTGTCCACAGATATACCTATAGCTAAACCTTTTTCTCTATTTGTGATATTTACTCTTATATTCGTCATTTTCACAGCTGCTGTAAGGTTGACTTTTTTCATTATTTTCTTTTCACTAGTTTATATCAGTATTTTCATGCATTTTTCCTATTATATTTGAAACAAACAATAAAAAACTAGTTGTTTAAACCAGTTATATAAGTTAAACTTTAAAACTATATTTTACACCTGCTGTCTATTATGATCAAAGATGTGCTGTGCCACCGCCAGTGAAGTCAGAGTTATTATTTTAAATGAGAAACGCGAGTATATAATATTATGAACAATTTATAATAAATTATAATTTAAAAAAACTAAAAAACACGCTTTAATGAACTAAAAAGTAAAAAATAATTAATTTTATTGTAAAAAAGCGTGGGGTGGTATGAAAACATGATACAAAGCACCCCACGCTTTTTTACAATAAAATTAATTATTTTTTACTTTTTAGTTCATTAAAGCGTGTTTTTAGTTTTTTTAAATTATAATTTATTTTTGATTTTTAGTCCTGGAGATCCTGGTCAGGATAATGGGACAAACTTATGGAATTATTGTATTGTAATCGATCCTTGATAAGTGTGCAAAGTTTCAGTTCAATCTGAAGTTTTTTGCTTTTTTTTAGTCCTGGAGATCCTGGTTAGGATAATGGGACAAACTTATGGAATTATTGTATTGTCATCGGTCCTTGATAAGTGTGCAAAGTTTCAGTTCAATCTGAAGTTTTTGCTTTTTTTTTTAGTCCTGGAGATCCTGGTCAGGATAATGGGACAAACTTATTGAATTATTGTATTGTCATCGGTCCTTGATAAGTGTGCAAAGTTTCAGTTCAATCTGAAGTTTTTGCTTTTTTTTTTAGTCCTGGAGATCCTGGTCAGGATAATGGGACAAACTTATTGTCGTCGGTCCTTGATAAGTGTGCAAAGTTTAAACTAAATCTGACTGTTCAAAGTTGGTCAAAATCAAGTTCAAAGAAGTCGGTTACAAACTGACAAACAAGCAAGCAAGCAAGCAAGCAAACATACAGGTGAAGCTAATAAAAGCGTGTTAAAAAGACATTTTTTTACATTAATATTATTAGGTACCTACGCCATAGTGTAAACTGACCTTTTTAGGATTTCGTACTTCAAAGAAAAAACAGAATCCTTATAGGATCACTCTCGTGTCTGTCTGTTTGTTTGTCTGTCTGCCTGTCTGATCTTCCCCCCCCCCCTTATCACCGAAACTACTGAGCCTAAAATTAAAAAAAATAGGGATTATAGGGCCCCACGCATAGTTTACAGGAATACATAAACGAAAATTCTAAGTCCTTAAATTCCCACGGGAAACGAAAAATTTGACATAAAGTTGTATAAAATATATTATTGTTTGTGCCGTGGTACACGTGGAGTAGCGGTAACGACGTTCGCATGCCAGCGCGAAGAGCCGGGTTTAACTTCAAATCATACTGACGATACCTGATTGTTTTTTTATAATGTAAACATTTATGATTTTTCATCAATTAATATTCCGTTAATATATTTTTTTTACTTTAAAAATATACCTACTTTAATTAAATTTGATACGGAAAAAAATCAAAATAAACTATAATTAAAAAAACTTTTTAATAACAAATCTGTTAATATTTTACTCCTACCTTACTCCTTTTTTTATTATTGTACGGAACCCTCGATGCGCGAGTCCGACTCGCACTTGACCGGTTTTTTTAATAGTGACGTCAACCAATAAGTTCGAGAAATTCAATGATTTTTATGCAAATTTTCTTTCTTCAGTAATCTCCAAAGCGTCACCTACTTTAATAAATTTTTATATTTTTTTATTTCATTTTGTGTTAATATCTTTCAATAAATTTTCATGCTTGACTTTTTACAGTAGGTACTTTTTACCGTATGTTAATAAATTATCTACATTTTACGGTATTAAAAATGTTTAATAAAAATTGTCTGCAAAATGAAACATTGATTTATACATAAAAAAATCGATCAAGTTCGAATCAGACTCGCGGATCGAGGGTTCCGTACAATATTAAAATAAGGAGTTACAATTAAATTATATTTTTAAAGTAAAAAAAATATATTAACAGAATATCTATTTGATGAAAAAAAAAAATCTGTAAATCGGTTGACCCTGCAGGCCATCCCTGAAACTTTCCGCTATTTTCAAGCGTTTTGAGTTCGAAGCACTTGCTAATATACCCAAAAGTAGATTTTTGAGCTCCGTTTGTATACAGAAGGTTACGGCACTTGCAGCTATACAAAATATTACTAGCATAGTTTCTTAAATTCTAAAGATATCATCGTAATCAGAGAGCCAAAAAATTCAAGCAATTCATCTTAATTTGTTAAGTACGAAAATAAAAATAAAATTCATCTTTTATGGTATGAATTTAACTTCTTTTTATAAAGCGACTAGCATTCTATACACACTGTATTTTTGAAAGGATGTTCGGCCTTCCTATTTAACAATTTTACACTGCACCGACTGTTAAATCTTCGCTTCATTTTCTTTAATAAATTTCCACATGCTTTTTATTCTTTTATGAAAGAGTAGGTTAGTTTCATAAGAGACTTTTATCAGGGGCGAATTAAGACTTTTGGAGGCCGCAAGCAAAGAAGTCTCGTGGACCCCCGGCTCCTTGATTTAGAAGGTAGAAAGTAATATCAAAAATCAAAATTGGGTAGGATAGGGGACTTTGGAAACTAGGGGCCTCCAAGTACGTGTTTGTTTTGAATAAAAAGGTAACAACGTTTATCAAAATAAAAATGGGGTAAGGCAGGGGCCCCCAAGCACGTTTTGTTTTGATTTAGAGGGAAACGACGTTTATCAAAATAAAAATTGGGTAGGGTAGAGGCCCATGAAAACCAGGGGCCCCCAAGCATTTGCTTGTTTTGATTTAGAAGGTAACAACGTTTATCAAAATAAAAATTGGGTTGGACAGTGGCCCCTGGAAACTAGGGGCCTCCAAGCACGTGTTTGTTTTGATTTTGAAGGTAACAACGTTTACCTATAAAAAAAATTGGGTAGGATAGGGAGCCCCTGGAAACCAGGGGCCCTGCGAACGTGTTTGTTTTGTTTTAGAAGGTAACAACGTTTATCAAAAAAAAATGGGTAGGATAGAGGGCCCCTGGAAGCTAGGGGTCCTCAAGCACGTGTTTGTTTTGATTTAGAAGGTAACGTTTATCAAAAAAAATATGGGCGGGAAAGGGGGCCCCCAAGCACGTGCTTGTTGCGCTTCTCTTTTGATACGTCACCGGTTGTGATTCTCCATATCTATCGTAAATCAGCTTCCATGTTCGAATGTATGTCGCCTGTTACAGAAATTACCTACTCTTTACTTTTATTTTTCTTTCTGCTAGCGTTCGGTTCTTTTTCTCTTTTTTACATGACATAGTCAGTATTCCATCTTCAGTTAATGTGTAAGTTAGAGTATATCAAGGGCGAATATCAAAGCAATGTGGAATAAAAACACAAGTATACTGCGGACCACGATGACGACAGCTGGAGGCAATTGTTTTGACGCATCTGTATTAAGGTTAGACGTCAAGTTTGTCCGCACTTTTCACTGTCTTAACTCTTATGAACACGTCATATGCCGCGATCAAAAAAAATACAAAGTACTCGAAATGTACTTCTTTAAATGAACTTGCGGTTTCTGACCATCTTAAATTGAATTAAAAACGTATGCTGCATTTTCATACTTTTTTAGTGAAACGATTTTTCATATTCACAATGAAATTGTATTAAAATTAAATTTTCTTCATCTCAATGAATTTTTCATGAACACAATCTATTTTTATTGAATATTTTTTCAAGGTGTGTGATTTAAATGTATGGTATCTATTTCTTATCTGACCAACCTGTGATTCTGTCGAAATCGATAAGAACGTGAACGAAGCCACGGGGAACATTTATCGCCGGTTTATTGTACATTTTAATCACGATGTTTTCTTAATCACACTGTTAAATGACGGGTTGCAGTAGTAACGAAACGCAGCAACCAATGAACTCATAACAATCGAAATTTAACAGTGTGATTAAAAAACATCGTGATTAAAATGTACGATAAACCGGCCATTAGTCTTTCATAAGCAGCAATTTTTTCACTTTTTTTAAATCGGCTAACAGACGGCAAAGTGAAAAAGGTGTAAAAATTGAGACATATTTAGTTTTAGCTTAGGTAAAGGTTGGACGATAAGCAGAATACGGAAAAGCAGCAGTATACAAATAATTAGACAATATAAAGTGGTAGCACAAATATAGGTGAGCCATATTTCATTTATAAACTAATTTAACATGTATTATTAACACAGAAAGTGTAAATTAAAAAAAAAACTGTATACCGAACATATTTTTTATGTTTTTTGTTTAGATTTGTCGAGAGATGAAGTCGTGCTCTAGTCTAGTCGTCCTTATACTTAAAAAATTGTTACACGCATCAAGAGCAGTGGCGCTTCAGTTCGGCTGATGACTATTGTACTACCGATTTAGGTTCACTGGCGTATAACCATAGACAATAACAACAAGGCGTATGTATTAGCCTAGCGGCACTGGCAAGAACAAATTGTGCCAACACGGCACACGGTGAATGGTCTCCAGGCGGAAATGGAGGGGATTGAATTGGGTCATCCCGGAGAACGGCGACGCGCGTTTCACACGTGTATAACTACGTAGCTAATAAGAGTGTATTTTTACGGCCATAATAAAACGATATAAATAATTTCCGTAACAAAATATTTATTTTTAATCGATGATACTAGATTTATGCTGGGTTGTAGAACCCGTTGTCAGAAAATCTGGTTTGACAACGACCACCCATATTTCTTACGACCTCTGTTGTCGAACGTCTATAATCTACAATATTATTATTATAATTAATTACTTATCATTATTATATAATATCATAAGAAAAGCATCATAGAATTTGATTTCGATCCTGCTCAAAAAAATAACTGATCTATTTTTTTTAAACTGTGTATACACGTAACATACTTTTTTATACAATTTTCCTTTCTAGACATTTTGATAAAAATTTTGCTTGAAAAACTATATTTTTCTATGTAGATCAGTAAACTGTTTTTCTATGAGTACAGTCTGTAAGATATTTTATATTATCCACATGAATAAAGCAATACATAAATATTACATAATATTTTAGATAACAAAAAGTTTGAAAACGATATTGGACTGTTTCTACGTCCATAATAGTTGTTTATACACATCTCTTAAAATTAAGTATAAGACGCGAGGTGCGAAGTTTGGCACTCGAGCCGCAGGTGAGAGTGCCAACACATCGAGCGTCTTATTTATATTTTTATACATAATTTTTTGTAACACATATTTGAAATGTACAACATTCAACTTTAGAGCTTTATTGAATTAACGTCAAAACCGTAGATTCACTGACAGTAGTGCCTTACATATTATACTAAAAATAATAGCCTTGATACAATATATATTTACTCCGTTACCATAGTAACCATATTTCTGTATTTTTCGCACGCTAGCCATACTCCCGTTGGCAAAAAATATTGCATTATAGCACGTGTGGTATATTTATTATTTTAAGCAGTCTATACTACAGGCGTTAAATGTTGTATATTTCAGGTATGTGTTACAAAAAAAAAAAAACAACAAGCCGTGAGGTGGGTCGTTTATTAGGACTAAAGTGCGACCTTTGAGGTCTACACGACGAACTTCCCAGTTTGATAAATATTTAATAATAATAATTAAATTAGATATTACACAGAAAAGTAATCATTTTAATCATTAAAACATAATTATTATTTATTTTTAACAGTAATAAAAAAAAAAACGGCTGAACCGATTTTTATAAAATTTATGTCGGATCAAAATGACGTTAACAAGCCTCGATTGACACCCTTACGAAGTCGACATAATTTTTTATTCGCGAGATATTGTTTAAAATCTACTTTTTTGGAGTCTATATGGTTAAGAAAAAAGAACGGCTAAACCGATTTTGAAAAAAAAATTTTCAGATCATATTTACGTTAATACGCGTCGATTGGCACCCTAACGTAGTCGATATCATTTTTCATTTTCGAGATTTCGTCCTAGAAAGAAATGGACACATGCGTACGTACGTACATACGTACACATACACAGAGACATTTTTCTAAAAATAGTGTAGTGGCCTTGAAACATAAAAATTTGTTATACATTTTAATTTCGATTTTCGATAACTTCCAATGGGAATTAGTTAATTAGGTGGTCACAATCTAAGGTCGTTGTCAAACCAGATTTTTTGACAATACGTTCTGCAACTCAGTATCAGTCACCTGAATTGGAACAACCTTTAGTTTAGTTCCAATTATATCGGATTACGCGGATTTCTACTGTACATGCAGTCCGAGCTATATTTGTATGTATAGAGTACTTAAAATACGTATAGAAGGAGTATAAAATTGTCCACCATTTCATTTCTGTGTGTGACGAAGGTCTAACTACGTGCTCTGATTACAGAGACTATATGTAGAAAGGAACGATTGCAATTGTACAAAAGGTGATCACAAAGTTCTGTATAAATATGTCAGTATCGCATCCACTAACTATTTAGGGCCATGGAATAAAAATATTATCTATCGAATCGTATATACAGGATGTCTCAAAATTGCTGGGACACAGAGCTACCACGTGTAGTAGAGGTCAAAATAAGTCGATTGGACCCAATTTATTTATGTACCAAAATGTACCGTTTGCCCGTGAGAAGAGTTCAAAGTTTACATAAAAAAAACACATTTTTGTACGCTGTTCAGAAATGAGTGAAACAAATTGAATGAAATTTGACAAAAGTGCATTTTAGAGGATTACTCTCCTTTCGATAATCAAAGAAACCCAAAAGAAATTGTAGAAGGGTTAAAACCACCCTCACTCCCTGGCATTTTTTTCAGAACTTTCTTAGGGGTGGTAATACGGTTCTCAAATTTTTTTAGCGAGAAGACTGATTAATTGTTTTCATTTTGTTACTCTTGTAAAAATTTCATATTCCGCATAGTTCCGAAAGAAAAAAATGTTTTCTTAAATAATGCTAACAGATATTCCTAGTATAAGTTTAATAAATTATTGTAATACAAAATTTTATATTCAAAATTTTATGTAAACTTTGAACTCTTCTCACGGGCAAACGATACATTTTGGTACATAAATAAATTAGGTCCAATCGACTTATTTTGACCTCTCCTACACGTGGTAGCTCTGTGTCCCAGCAATTTTGGGACACCCTGTATTTAAAAAATCAAAAGTTTTTTTATTATAGTGGCTCGACAACTAAGATCATTGGCGTCTAATTACATCAATTTATATTAAACGCCATCACAAAATATCCATGAGCGGAGGTTAACAGTTACACCAAGCTGTTCTCGATAAATCAATTTAACAGTTTTATGAGAAAAATATAAAAGCAAAAGAGGGAGAGATTGTGAATTATAGATGATCAAAACTTAGATCATTAGCGTTCAATTAAAAAATTACATCAAATTGAAACGACATCACAAAATATCAATGAGAGGAGGTGAAATACGAACCCACGACAGTCTGATTCAAGGGCCATAGCATGCTAATGATTACACGATCTGTCCCCGATATACATTGAACTTTTATATTATTACCGATACTACTGACCTTAATTTTTTTTGGGCATCTATATAATTTATACATATTCACCCACGTTTCTATCAACATTATAATTATTTTGTAGACTCTGAAGATGGTATGAAGAATACCGAAACGTTAGTAAAATGCAAATTTAAAAAAATCAGTATTGCTTTTTATTGATCCCTTGTGCCACGGAAGTTCTCATTTCCAACAATTCTTAAAACTATCCAAGTGTGCAAGCTTTCACGGCCGGCATTGTTCCAAGTCTTCATGGTTTAATTGTAGGCCGTGGTCCGGTGGTATTTCTACCCGACGTTTCGTCTACAACTGCGGTAGACATTCTCATTCGACCGCTGCCACATCGCCTTTGAGAATGTCTACCGCAGTTGTAGACGAAACGTCAGGTAGAAATACCACCGGACCACGGCCTACAAGCCCGGAAACCATGAAGACTTAGAATTCTTAAAACTGTTTTCAAGGATCAAATTGCTCTATTTAAATATAGCAACTGCGAATTCATATAATTTAAACTTTAAAGTATCAATCCTGAACTTTTATCAACTGACTTTAAGATCACCTGTGACTATACTGCTGTGTTTAATATCAGCGTAGTCAATACGTTTAGTTCGATTTCCCATTTTCGTTACGATGTCCACCCTACATAAAATATATCTGTTTGGACTGTAAATAAATACTAAGAGAATAACCCTATAATAAATAATTAGATTGTTTGCGATTTAGTATAATTTGTTATTTTTATCTTAAGCAAGGCCAAGAAAATTATTTTTTGTCCTACCCCCTATAAAATAGCTGCTTTTCATCCATGTTCCTACCCCTTTGGGTACGGGATCTTAAAAAATAGTTTAGATAACTACTGACAGATGCACTATTAAATGGTAGAAAGTCAAGGTTATTAGAGTACCGGTTGCCTCGTTCCATCTGACCAATCAGCGTAAGTGCGGGAATGACGTCAGCTGGAATTTAGTTTAAATCAAGTACAAATATTATTGAAGATTATGCTTATTTATATTAGGTGCTTCGTGCAGATTTTTTATTAAAATTGGCAGGAGGCAATAAATAGAAGAATAGATGTTAAAAAATAGGATAATTTTTATTTTTATTACAAAATTTAGGTTTTAATATCTATAATATAAACAAACAAAAAATTAAAATATAATCTCTGTTTTTTACGTCCATCACTTATTATATTAATTTAATAAATTATTGGGTAATAAGGACCAGTTAAATGTATAAATTATTTATTCTTTGCCAACGTTTCGTTGCGAATTTGCAACTTCTTCAGGGCTCTACAACAGTGAAGTACATACATAATTAATCTTTGAATTATAAAAGAAAACATTTTTTTTATAACCTTTAAAAAATTTTCTTACCAAATGGTCAATTTTATACATTAATTGTCAAAATTTCTTGTTACTTATACTTGATGGTGAAAAATACATAATATATAAATGCCACATAATTCGATTATATTTCTTGTTACTTATTTTAAAAACGGTATTGATTATTATACTGATATTGTGAAATCCGCGATCAAAATGACATTTCTATTTGTGAAAGAACTTGTTTAAGTTGATGTAAAAGGTAAAACGCATCTAAGCCTTGTCTATGATATATATTACATTTTTAATTTATCCTGCCATCTATCATCAAAAGTTCAAAAGGTTGTTAAAAGTATATTTATTTTATGGAGTTCTCTTTATATTTACAGATACACAGAAACTTAGTGCGGTATATAATTTTTTATTACATAAATATAAAGAGAACTCCATAAAATAAATATACTTTTAACAACCTTTTGAACTTTTGATGATAGATGGCAGGATAAATTAAAAATGTAATATATATCATAGACAAGGCTTAGATGCGTTTTACCTTTTACATCAACTTAAACAAGTTCTTTCACAAATAGAAATGTCATTTTGATCGCGGATTTCACAATATCAGTATAATAATCAATACCGTTTTTAAAATAAGTAACAAGAAATATAATCGAATTATGTGGCATTTATATATTATGTATTTTTCACCATCAAGTATAAGTAACAAGAAATTTTGACAATTAATGTATAAAATTGACCATTTGGTAAGAAAATTTTTTAAAGGTTAAAAAAAATGTTTTCTTTTATAATTCAAAGATTAATTATGTATGTACTTCACTGTTGTAGAGCCCTGAAGAAGTTGCAAATTCGCAACGAAACGTTGGCAAAGAATAAATAATTTATACATTTAACTGGTCCTTATTACCCAATAATTTATTAAATTATTAAAATATAATGCTCAAGAAATGGCAGATCTAGTTAATTACCTATTTTTTTTAAATTTAAGAAACGAATAGAATTAACTAACAAATTGATAAATTATTTTATTTTATCTTTTATATTCACAAAATATTAAAAATAACCACAAAACACCATAACACTTAACAGCTATCGCAAAATTGACAACTTATCATGTTTTTTTCACTAACAGAAGAATCATGTTTCTATTAGATATTGAAAAAACATATCACAGTACCATGGTTACTGTGATTTTTATTTTCAAAAATTAGCAGCGTCCATGGTATGATCTTTTCTATTGAAGAGAGTAAGCATGGTATATTCCGAATGACGTCATCCCCCCACTACTCTCTATCGGAACGAGGCAACCTATACTCTACTAACCTTGGTAGAAAGTAAAGTTTCTCTAGTAAGAGTTAAGACAATTTCTGATTGGTTCGTTCGATCCGCCATGTTTTTCAACCAAAATTTAACTTGACGTCATTCAAAGCATAATTCACATGATTGAATTCTAATTCCTAGGTAACGTAAATGTCTCAGTGCAAAAAAGTGAAACGCGTAGTACAGCGGTCAAAATTCGATTGAAATATTGTTTGTGAAACTACTGTATGGCAAATGAGAAAACCTAAATTTTAATTAAGATATTAAAACATTTACAATTAAAATTCTTTACTCTAAGTACCATTTGTTTGCTCAAGGGGAGACTCTTAATAAGCAATTTTAATATTAAAACGGTAAATTTTTTATGTGTATTTTGTTTTACATTTCTTTCTGACTCCGGTGTTTTATTAAAATTATACAATTCCTTTATTAGAATATCTTGTCCACTTGACGGTGCTTAAAAAGATGAATAATTAATATTTATATTAATATATTACAAGATGTCATAATATTACTGCTTAACTTTGAACCGAGAAAATTTAATAATGTCGATTAGGCCAATAGGCGTAATCCATTAATTTATATTTTTTTGAAGTAAAACTTACTAAGCGACACTGCCTCAACGATTTGAAGGGTAAAATCACTGATCTCTATACTTACTAACTGGATAGCTGATTCATATGAAAAAAAATTAAAAACATGGATCTGCAATTGATGTGGCAGACAGCGCCACACAATATCGGGCCGAGAACTAATTTAAGTGCGCGTGCACTAAGCACTGATGCGTATAGCAATAAAGTACCTACATTTTAGTTACTGACCCGATATTGTGTGGCGCTGGATTACTCGTTCAAAGTGGGACAATGGCGAACAACAGGAACAACCATTCAGCTAGTAAGTATAGAGATCAGTAAGTAAAATGCTGGCTCGATGAAACGAAAAAGGTTGACGAAAATAGTGTAACGTGAATTATCATAACAACCCTAAATAATATTAAAGAAAGTAACACATAAATCAATAATTATTGTAGTAATGGCTCCTTCTGATCCATTTATTTTATAGTGTTTTACATAAAATATTTTGACTATGACAGATGAAATCTCATCTAATTTTAAGAAAAAAAATCTGTAAATCGGTTGACCCTGCAAGCCATCTTTGGAACTTCCCGCTATTTTTAAGCGCTTTGAGTTCGAAGCACTTGATAATATACCCTATTTTTGAAAATTTTCAATTGAAGTTAAAAATGTATACCAACATAAGTCCCATTTCACTTGGAATTAAACATAATATAAACATTCATTGTTATTTGTTATTATTTGTTAATAATAAAACATTCCTTTTGATGTGAAACATCTTTAGGCACGGGGGTAAAACCGCTTGATGGAACGTCGTTCATAACGCACGTAGTTACGTCGCGTCTTCCCGCACTATACTGTTACACAGTCGTTATGTTACGTGTGTGTGTGTAAATATTTGTGTATTGCTGTTTCAGTACTTTCACAAGGTGAGAGTTTCTCGCAGGACGGAGCGGGGGGCAATAAATCATAAATTTTTATCTCTCTGGAACTACTGAACCGATTCTAAAAAATTCTTTCACTAATTATCTTCGAAGGGAAAAAATTACTCTCGGGGGGGGGTTATAAATCATAAATTATGTATTTTCTCTAGAACTACTGAACCGATTCTAAAAATTCTTTCACTAATTATGTTCGAAGGGGGAGAATTACTCGCGGAGGGGGGGGGGTTATAAATCATAAATTATTTTCTCTACAACTACTGAACCGATTCTAAAAATTCTTTCACTAATTATCTTCGAAGGGGTAGAATTTCTCGCGGGAGGGTATAAATCATAAATTATTATCTCTGGAACTACTGAACCGATTCTAAAAATTATTTCACTAATAGTCTTCGCAGGGAGTAGCTATGAAAATGTTTCACGTCTGCCAGGCGTCCCACGACGGCTCACATTTTTTTTTTATAGATTAACTTTTACCTGTCAAAGTTTGTCGGCAAGCTAATAAATCATCCTGTATATAACGAGAAAATTGCCACAAGAGTGTTAAAAAACACGAATTTCAAAAGACCTTTGAAATATTCAGACAAAAAAAATAAATGGGTATACCTACGTCATTTTATACAAAAATAAAAAATGTGACAGTTTCACTAAGAAATTTCACACCGTCGGGTGTTATAAAGGTCCCTATTTTAAAAGCAGTCTTTTTTTAAACTGTTTTCAGTGTAAAAATCTCGGACAGTAGTTTTGTGATGTGACGAAATACACGCTTTTGGACAACAAATTGAGATAGGCAATTAATTAAGAGGACCGGAAACAAGGAAGTCATCTGAAGAACAAACGAAGAAAATGTCCTATTGAAAAAGTAACTCGAGAGACGGTAAATGTCTCTGATGAGAATGAAACAGGTTTCACTTCGTAATGACGTTATGTAGCCAGTAAAACCTTTGATATAGTAGATTGTATGTCTAGATACGTAATATCAATACCTACGAGACATATACTTATGGTATTTTTTGCCATATCCACTATTAAATACCTACATTTTACGTCATTTTCGAAAAATTGACAGTTCATTTGCGTCGCCATCTTTTCTTCTAGTGTGCCGCGAAGTTCGTGCAAGTAAGTCATGACAGGCGCACGCAAGAGTACGCAGGAGTATAGAGCGAATAAACAGAAGTTGCCATGGCAACCGTTATTTTCTGCGCTAGTGCAGAAAGTAAACCATTTTCCGCACACCTGCCTGTTAAATGGGTCATTAATGGCCGCTATACATACATCGAAAGTAGCTATTTTGTAGTGGGTATGGCAAAAAATCATTTAAGGTTGACCAATATTTATGAATAACGTGACTAGTGATGAGACAGTGGAAATGTTCCCGCCGGAATATTTTCCAGAGGTAAAAGGCAACAAAAATGGGGAAGTTGCTTTTAACCATTATAATTTGAATACTACAAACGATTGAACATTTATTTCATTTACAACTAAATTAAAAAAAATCAATAAATTGTTAAAATGTCACTGAACCTTTCAAAAAGTGTCCAAAAATCCCCGAAAAAGCGACCGAACTCTTCAAAACGAGGCCGAAAAAATCCTAAATGGCCAAAAATCCCCGAAAAGGTCACAGAACCTATCAAAACATTTTTTCCTGCCTTATTACAATTAAAATAAATAGTACATTTAGATGCCGAATCACTCACTTTTCTAAAATAAAATAAAAAGTATATTTTGTGCGGCGAAACGCCGCGCCGATGTCAAATTCGAATAAGGTCGGAGATATTTTCCAAATTATGCAAGTTTATAGTCCATTGAAAAATATCTACGATCTTTTTCAAAGTCGGTATGTAGATAGAAAATACCACCCTGAATGAGCCATTTTCCTGAGAGTAGTTCTTGCAATTATCCACGAAAGGCAGCACTTGTGGTAGAGACAAACATTATTTATTTCCCATTAGCGTCGTGTCATTTTAGTGATATATAACTTAATTATTTTTAAAATTATTTAACAAGTTATTATTATGTAAATAAATTATACCACTAAAATGACACGGAATAAATAATAAATTTGTTCCTACTACAACTGCTGCCTCTCGTGGATAATTGAAAGGACTACTCTCAGGAAAATGACTCATTAAATGAGCACGCTTTTCTGTATCTCTTTTGGTTTAGTAGCTAAGGATGTTTATTTTAGCGTTTTAAGACCTATAAACAGGTTTTAACCCGAGAGCTGGTAAAAGTGTCAATTGAATTTTCAATTTATTATTAAAAAAAAAAATAATGAATTGATGCTAGGCCTAAATAACCTTAGCTGTTGGTGGTCTTTAAAAACACAACTAAGACCTAACAGAAATTTATTTAAAGCAAACCTGCTTTTTTATAGTGGCAGTAAGGCGATGTTCTGAAGCAAAGTTAAATAGCAACTGTTTACCATTGAGAGAAGTGACGATGGATTGACGATGAATTAATTAAAGGAATGGAGAAAAGATCTTCTTTAGTCATTTATCAATAATTTTAAATGTAAATTTCACCTCCCTTTTTATATTTTACAAGGCTTTTTTCTTTCACGAGATGTTTCATACTTCCGTTGTTTTCAATTCTTTGAAAAAATGTAAAAAGACTTTTAAATCTTATCATTAAAAGAAAATTATACAGTGCTAGAAAATTACATTCATAAATTTGCCAGATGATTTACTGGAATAATTAACGATATCTACATTTTTATTTATTTATTTCAGATTATAGACGCTCGACAACTTGTCATTAGCGTCTTAATTGCATCAAATAACATATCACAAAACGTCAATGAGCGAGGTGGGATTCGAACCAACGACAGCTCGATCTAAAGATCAGCACGCTGACCATTCCACCAAACTGTCCTCATATAACGATAAAATTAATAAATTAGATATTAGAAAAGTTGGGTAGGTTAAATTCCGAAGACCATTTTATAAAAACTCGTGCGATGTGTACCTATACAGGGTACTGAATTGCTTTGCGGGTAATAGGACTTTAAAATAACTTCGAATAAAAGTTTTAGAACATAAAATTCTGCATCTAAATCATTAAACAAAATTAATTTTGCATGCTTTGTAACGGCAGAAATTTGATATGAAAATGTCAAAATTATCTCAAAAACAGATAGCGATAGCCATGGAACTTGAACAAAATGATGACGTTTTAGCTGTCAGAACAATTTCTAATCATTTTGTTCAAGTTCCATGGCTATCGCTATCAGTTTTTGAGATAATTTTGACATTATCATGTCAAATTTCTGCCGTTACAAAGCATGCAAAATTAATTTTGTTTAATGATTTAGATGCAGAATTTTATGTTCTAAAACTTTTATTCGAAGTTATTTTTCCTAAAATAATTAGGGAAGCAGGAAATCGCAAAAGTTTGATTTTACGGGTTAACTCCCTATTACCCGCAAAACGATTCAGCACTCTGTATAATAAATAATGCATTTTGGATTAAATTCTTATTAGTGTATTTGCCATATGGCACATACACTATTGGCGTCGGTCGGATGGCGGGACCTAGGGGTCGGACCAAAATTTCTCGACGTTTTATAGCCTCCTGAACACTTTGGCACCATTTTTAGAAATGTTTATATATATATGTATATATATATATATATGTGTGTGTGTGTGTGTGTGTGTTCGCGGCATAACTCTCGAAAGACTTAATTGATTTGAACGACACGTTGGAATCCATCACCGCACGGAACCTATTTAAAATGGGCCCAATCGGGCCATTTTAAGGGTAGTTTTTAGGGGTTGAAAAAAGTTTTTGGGCCCAAAAATACCGAAAAAAATCTCAGAATTGTTTCAAAATTGAAATTTAACCCTTTAGTAGAGATTAAAATGTGTTGCTAAAATTTTAACAAAATCGGCACGACAGGACCGGACTTACAAATTTTATGAAAAAACTAGTTTACGGATAGTGATTTATTTGCTAACGGGTGTATTTAATTTGGTACAGAGGTTGCATTGATAATAATATTGAAATTAGGAAAAAAAATATTATTTTAAGGGATGTATTAAGGGGTTAAATTTTTCATTTTGTCCAAAAACAAACTTAAGTTCACATAATAAAGCCACAAGGCCTGTATTAGCAAATACACTATATTGTCGGCAGGGTTTTGGCACTGCGACCCGAGTTTTTTATTAGTGTATTTGCCATAATATGGCACATACACTATTGGCGTCGGTCGGATGGCGGGACCTAGGGGTCGGACCAAAATTTCTCGACGTTTCATAGCCTCCTGAACACTTTGGCACCATTTTTGAAAATGTTTATATATATATGTATGTATATATTTATATATATATATATATATTTATATATATATTTATTTATATATGTGTGTACACGATAACTCTCGACAGACTTAATCGATTGAAACGAAATTTGGTACACACATTGGAACCCATTACCGCAAGAAGCCTATTTAAAATGGGCCCGATCGGACCATTTTCAGGGTTGTATTTAGGGGTTCCAAAAAGTTTTTGGGCCCAAAAATACCAAAAAATTTGTCAGAATCGTTTCAAAATTGAAATTTAACTCTTTAGTAAAGATTAAAATGTGCTGCTAAAATTTTAATAAAATCGGCCCAACAGGACCGGACTTTCAAATTTTATGAAAACACTGGTTTGTTGATACGAATTTACTTATGGAAGGGTGTATTTAATTGGGTGTACTGATAAAATCCATGTCTAATATTGAAATTTAGAAAAATTTAATTATTTTAAGGGATGTATTAAGGGGTTAAATTTTTTATTTTGTCCAAAAACAAACTTAAGTTCACATAATAAAGCTACAATGCCAGTATTAGCAAATACACTATATTGTCGGCAGGGTTTTGGCACTGCGACCCGAGTTTTTTATTTATTTATAATAATAAAAATATAAAAGCATAAATGGAGTTGTCATTAAAAAATGCCTCTTTTTTAATGCCAACTCTATTTATGCTTTTATATTTTTAGTTTTCAAAAAAATATTTTTATTATAATTTAAAAAATTTATGTAGGTACGTCCTGTCGTTTTCTAGAAAAATTTTTAATTAATATGAGCCTCGAGAAAGGAAGCATAGAGGACTTTAATTATCATTCACTAATGAGAATTCTGGTTAATGAATATAGTATATTTTTAGTGTATTTGCCATATGGCACATACACTATTGGCGTCGGTCGGATGGTGGGACCTAGGGGTCGGACCAAAATTTCTCGACGTTTCATAGCCTCCTGAACACTTTGGCACCATTTTTGGAAATGTTTATATATATATGTATATATATATATATATTTATTTATATATATATATATGTGTTCGCGGCATAACTCTCGAAAGACTTAATTGATTTGAACGAAATTTGGTACACACGTTGGAATCCATCACCGCACGGAACCTATTTAAAATGGGCCCAATCGGACTATTTTAAGGGTAGTTCTTAGGGGTTGAAAAAAGTTTTTGGGCCCGAAAATACCGAAAAAAATTTCAGAATTGTTTCAAAATTGAAATTTAACCTTTTAGTAAAGATCAAAATGTGCTGCTAAAATTTTAATAAAATCGGCCCGATAGGACCGGACTTACAAATTTTATGAAAACACTAGTTTTGCGGATAGTGATTTACTTACTGAAGGGTGTATTTAATTTGGTACAGCGGTTGCAATGATAATAATATTGAAATTAAGAAAAAAATATTATTTTAAGGGATGTATTAAGGGGATGAATTTTTTATTTTGTCCAAAAACAAACTTAAGTTCACGTATTAAAGCCACAAGGCCTGTATTAGCAAATACACTATATTGTCGGCAGGGTTTTGGCACTGCGACCCGAGTTTTTTTTGTAATTACACAAACCAATTTATTTGCAAGGGCTGTTATCACAAAGTAATAACATAATTAATTAAATTATTAATAATTGAGTCGAGAAAATAATCTTATTTGATTTTTAGTTTAATTTCATAATTATTATCAGAAACATCAATATATTAAAATTAAATCTCATCAAAGAAGTAATTAGTTAATTAGCTTTAATTCCTTTTATGAAAATCAATTAAACAAACTATTTAAATTAGTTTGAAGGAGTATAGTCTGATTTAATACGATCAAATGTCTCAGATTAACCGAAAAACAACTACTTGATTTTGGTAAAACTCTTAGTAAGTCGTAAATGCAAGCACAACTGTACCAAAAAATAATTATTAGATAAATATAATGAGCCTGTAAAAGTTATTTTTTTATTGTCATAAGAAAGAGCACCGTCTGACTTAGATAATGCTGTTGGATTTTTTTGTCCAGCACTTATAACGGTTTCATAACACATTTTTGAAGTTGGTTAAATAGACCACACCTTTATTTTTCCTTTCGAGCGGCTGACGTCACATGCCCTGAATATCACGGCTTACTCTACAGCACATATAATAGACCGAGAGCTAGTGACAGTTTTTTGATGTTAATTCAAGGTCTTATTTTTGTGAAGATGTTGAGGGAGGCATTTTAAAGTGCCCTGAGTAAGGGATTTTGTTAGATAGCGGTATGAGAGGGATGTAGACCGCCCCTAAGATGTAACAAAAAAAATGGTCACAATTATTATTGCTTCAAGTCTGAAATTGTTTGTATAGCTTGTCGGTGACCCAATAATGCCGTTATAATATTTGCAGATCGATTGGTCAGTATTAAAGAGGTGGCAGAACACCTTAAACGTGTCATGTACACGACGAAATTTATATTATTAGTTCAAGTTTCAAATTTTAATATGTTGTTACGGCGACTGTTTTAAGCATATATTTCAATTTGCAGAACAAAATGTTGGTATTAACCCCTTTGCAGAACGATATAAACACCTAGGCGAGCAAGTTTCCCTCCAAGAGAGGGGGTTAATACCGACATTTTGTTCAGCAAATTGAAATATATTCTTAAAACAGTCGCCGTAACAACATATTAAAATTTTAACCTTGAACTAATACTATAAATTTCGTCGTGGACATTACACGTTTAGGGTGATCTGCCACCCCTTTAATACTGACCAATCGATCTGCAAATATTATAATGGCATTATTGGGTCACCGACAAGCTATACAAACTATTTCAGCCTTGAAGCAATAATAATTGTGACCATTTTTTTTACACGTTGGGGGCGGTCTGCATCCCTCCCATACCGCTATCTAGCAAAATCCCTTACTCAGGGTACTTTAATATGCCTCCCTCAACATCTTCACAAAAATAAGGCCTTGAATAAATAAGATCAAAAAATTGTCACTAGCTCTCGGTCTATAATTGATAGCAACACTGCAATCGGTCTTGGCGGTCTGATTGTAAAGATTATAAAGCCCGCCTCGCGGGTGTTGTGACGTAAGCTGTAGCTATTAAAGTTTAAAAATTTGTATCTCCAAAAATACTTAACGAATTGAAATAAAATAAACGCCATTGTGTTTCTGGAAATGATTTCTAATAGGAAACAGTCATTAATAATTTTTTTTATTTCTTACACCTTCATTATTGGATATAATTAATACTTGATGGTACAGTATTTCATTGATAATAATAACTGCCACGATATTGCGTCTTTGTTGGCTAAGTTAAATAGGACTCTAATATCTGTTGTGTGTAGTAGGTGGTAGTCTATCGATTTGAGAACTTCGTTTGTACCACCACCGCTGTCGCTGCCACAATCGTATTTCATTTCGGAAGAGCGTATCCCAGTGGCTCCGATAGCCATGTTGGCCCAGTTGGTCGACCGACAGGGCTTGTGTTGGAATACGCATGAATGCTTCCATGCAAGATATTCCGTGTGATCGGCAAGCAAAACCAAACCGTGTTTACAATAAATTTTACGCTATGACAACACTATGTACTACCAAAGTCAACTTTAACGTAACCTACATTACCTACCTATTCTCGTATTTATCTCTTTTTCCCAACTTTCGTATAGCCGTTGTGATGGATATAGAGTGATCAGATTATCAGTTGGTTCAATCTACTAGATATTTAAAGGAATTTAATAATATTATTGTAGACTATAGACGCGTCGACAACTCAGGTCATTAGCGTCATCAACACAACAATTAACAAGCCGTGAGGTGGGCCGTTTATTATGACTAAAGTGCGACCCTTTAGGTCCACACTACGAACTTCCCAATTTGATAAATATTTAATAATAATAATTAAATTAGATATTACACAGAAAAGTTATCCATTTTAATCATTAAAACATAATTATTATTTATTTTTAACAATAATTAAAAAAAAAAACGGCTGAACCGATTTTTATAAAATTTATGTCGGATCAAAATGACGTTAACACGCCTCGATTGACACCCTTACGAAGTCGATATAATTTTTTATTCGCGAGATATTGTGTAAAATCTACTTTTTTGGAGTTTATTTGGTTAAGAAAAAAGAACGGCTGAACCGATTTTGAAAAAAATTCTTTCAGATCATATTTACATTAATACGCGTCGATTGGCACCCTAATGTAGTCGATATCATTTTTCATTCTCGAGATTTCGTTTTAGAAAGAAATGCACACATACGTACGTACGTACACACACACACACACACATACATACACACAGACATCTTTCTAAAAATAGTGTAGTAATCTTGAAACATAAAAATTTATTTTACATTTTGATTTCGATTTTCGGATCCATTACAATAAATTCCAATGGGAAGTTAATAATAATCCATTTGTGTATTAGAATCTGCCAGCCGGTATACACAAACCGACTGGTACGAGCTCGAGCTCCTGGGAACGCCAATTCCCAAAGAACATTGGAATGCAATTGCGAGAACAACTATATACATTCCAATGTTTCCCCTGGGGGATAAAGGAATTTAAAGGGTAAAATTTGTTTTAGTATGTTTGCGTTATTGGCGTTTGCCGAATGGCGGATTCTTGGGGTCGGACCACAAAATATCGACGAACGGGTCAGATAATTTCGAATGCTTGATTTCCTAGAGATTGAAAGTTTATGGAGATTTACGCTTTGGACAAATTTCTTGGAAAGTTTTGATAAAAAAATTAACAAATCGCATCATTTTGAAAAATCTTCGAAAATCGGGTTGTTAGGTTCATCCCCTTTTTTTATCAGTGGAAATGTTCACCAAATTCATTTATTTTTATTTTTCCAGAATTTGAGAAAAAATAATCGAATTTTCATCTTCCTTTCTGAAAGAGCATTTAACTCCTCAGAGAAGGATATTTGAATATTAATAAATTATGTTTATATGAAAGATCCTCCTTATTTTTCGATAAGAAATCATTTTTTGCACTTATTTCAAAACACCCTGTATATCAATATCCTTTCCCTGAGAATCTTTCAATGAGAATATTAGTCATCATTTATACAATATTATTGCTCAGTTATTTAGCTATATTCAGAAAAGAAATTGTGATCATCTGTATATAAGATGCTTCTGTATTTTTGAAATCCATAGAACTAGACGTGGATTTAATATGCAAACCGTAGAAAATTATAATTTATTAACGTAGGCTCAGATTGACTGACCTGAATACATTTTGACAACTTATGAATAAAAAAAACTCTACAATCCTCGTGTTTGTTGGCAGCCTGACAGTGACTGTGCCATTATTCATTTGTCATTTATTCAGATATATGTTTTCAGTTAAATGAACAAACAGTGTCAAAATAGATAATTCAATTTAAGGTTTGACTAAAATTAATGAATTAGCAAAACAACTACATTCTGTGTCAAGTATCTCTTTTTTTGTTAACTGTAAAGGTCAATTTCATAACTGGCGTATACTTAGAAAATTAAGTTTAGGTGATAGCCGAGGAAAGTTATATAAGTTCCTCTAACTCCTACGTGGAGCATAGGGGCTAGGGCCTCTACGAAATTTTTAAACCTCTTTCTATCTTTTGCTCTGTTTTTTATTTGTAACCAGGTCATTCTCTGCTCTATAAGTTCTTCATGAACAGTCCTTCTCCAAGATATGTTAATAAAATTCCTCTAACTCCAAAGTGAAGCATCACGTTGGCGAAACGTACGTCGAGTATTAAATTACTATGGTTTGGTGTTTGTGGTTAATTCTGTTTTTTATTATATTCACACCAAAGGTTCCAGCACCATTCTTGAACAACTAACTGTAAAACTAAATAACATCACAAAACATCCATGAGCGCAGGTGGGATTCGAACCCACGACAGTCTAGTTTAGAGGCTGGTGCCAAGTGCGCTATCCACTAGGCTACACTGTCCTCTTTATGGGTGTAACTGCACAAGAGAATGGAATTACGATTTTATTTATTAATGAATTGATTGAAAGTTAAAAACACTACCCTTTATCATTTCTGTTCACCAAAGAAAGATTTTTTTTGAAAGGCAAAAAAATTGGTAGGTAATAGAGCATAATAAGCTCTTTATATTCTGATTCAGCCAGTGCAATGTATTAAAAGTTAGAAGTAGACGAAATAAAAAAAGACGTCTGACAAAAGGAAATAAAATGTAATTGCGCACTTTTATTATAGAATTTAAAAACCTAATAGAATTTCATAATAATCCTTTATTATATCTGTAATTATGCAAATACTGTGTAACAGATTAATTCAACGAAATAAAAAATTAAAATGCAATCTAAAAATTTAAATACTTTTATTTAAAATAATTTTCTCTTTAATTTCATTCGTTGAAAAAATAAAAACAGAAGTATTTTTCTGGGTAAATAGTCAAACGTATTTTTTCGGATAATTAAACAGAAAATAAAACAGAAATCGGATGAGCTTTTCTTCCTGCGTGAATTTAAATAGAACTATTATAACCTTGGTCGAAGGCTTTAGAGCAGACATACACGTTCAATTTTACTCAAGGATTATAAAAAATCTCACTGTACTTGATGAATTTATACAGATAGAGAAGTATCAATAATATTTACAATTATCATCGTGCGCCTTGCGATTTTTTTTACATAGGTACTTGGCAGATCTCATATTGAACATTATTATCCATTTGAAGAGACTCAGGCAGGGCCGGATTTAGGGGAGGGCAACCGGGGCTACAGCTCCGGGGCCTCCACAAAAAAGGGGCCCCCACAATAGAGACTTCGGAAAAAAAAATTCTCTGATTTCTCGGTTATTAAATTTTGTCGTTGAAAATATGCTAAATCGCGTTAATAATTTTAATAAGTAATCATGAGGAAATGTTTTTTGACTTCCACTGCACAATAATTACGTGGTTTTGGCATTTCGATGAGTAAACGCGATACACGTGCCGTGCGAGCGCTGAGGCGGGCGTGTGGCGGCCCTCTGTAAATTATTTATTGGAAAAAAATTGTCCACTTTATTTGGAAAATAATTTGGGGCCAGGGGGCCTCCACTCCTTTGTTGCCCCGGGGCCTCCAGACCTCTAAATCCGGCATTGGAAGAGAGATCTGCCAGGTATGCAAAAAAACTCACAAGGCAGACGTTGATAATTGTAAATAATTCATATTTCTCTATAATCTACATAAATTTCATCATCAAGTAGTGTTGAGTCATTACTGACAACAAAACTGATTAAAAAAAACTAAGAGGACAGTGTGATCCAGTGGTTAGTGTCGCGGCCTCTGGATCAGACTGTCGTGGATTCTAATCCCGCCTCCGCTCATGGATGTTTTGTCATTTAGTTTTAAGTTAATTGTTATTTAATGTAATCACTAATCAAGACGCTAATGACCTAAGCTGTAGACGCGTCTATAATTTACAATAAATAAATAAATAAATAAAAAAGGGTGTGGGTCTCGGAACCCCCCACAGATGGGAAACATCAAAGAAAACGTTATTGAACTCGGTGGTATTCTCTATGTAGTAGTATATATTTTTTCAAAAGCAGCAACTAACTGTTATGCTGACGTAATCCTATATATTGCACTGTAACACACGCGGTTCCCGTGCCCGAGCGCGCGGAAGCCGAGAGAGAGAGAGAGAGAGAGAATGCCGCAGTGGTGGGGAGAACAGCAGCGAAGGAGCGGACCATAAATTTCGTTGCATATTTCCCCTCACGCGGCTGTTTACAGCCCGACATAAGATGTTTCACATCATAAACTAAATTGTCTGTCATCGATTTGATGTTTTTCAATATAATAAATTATTTGTTAAATTCAATTATAAAATTTTAGTAGTGTTGTTCAGTAGACTTTTGTACGGTCAGCTAGCTTGGACTATAAGGCCATCTTTGTTTCGTGACTAAAATTTACCGTAGCCTTATGGTTTACTAATGATTGTTTTGTTTACTTCCTGATCATAAACAAACAACTATAGTTCGGATTTCGGCAAATTTGTGTGGGCAAAACTTTAAAATTAAAAATAACCGTGTGTTGATTTTCTACTTATAATTAATATTCTAATTGGCATAGTTTTCCAACAAAGTTTTGTGGCCCTGGTCATTATTTAGACATTAAATGTAGGTGGATACTGCTGACTCTTTAATAACAATTGGAACTTTGTTTATATTATTTACCGTTTAATGTTCAAAACTAACAAGGGGTGGCAAGAATTGTTGGGTTGTCGATTTGAACAATTTTTTTATTGATGACAATAATTCAGGTTCATGATATTTTATTGGAGAAACTAAATCCCAGAAAAAGATTCGATCTACACCATCCCATAGGTACGATTTTTGAAATATTAAATTTTAACAATGCTTGCCTGTCACAGTGTAAGAAAGGGAGACAAGAGTTGAGGGGTTGTCGATTTCAACTATTTTTTATTGATGACAATAATTCAGGTTCATGATATTTTATTGGAGAAACTAAATCCCAGAAAAAAATTAGTTCTACACCATCCTATAGGCGTGATTTAATGAAATATTAAATTTTAAAAATGCTTGTCTGTCAGAATGTAACAAAGGGAGACAAGAGTTGAAGGGTTGTCGATTTCAACTATTTTTTAATTTCCCGATACAAAAATAGGTATGTTAGAAATTTGTCTGTCTGTGGCGTCGTAGCTCCAAAACGGATAAACCGATTTCAATGCTGTTTTTTTGTTTGAAACCTGGTATTTGCGAGATGGTACTTAGCTATGTTTGAATGAAATCGGTTCAGCCGTTTCCTAGATCTTTAGCTCTTATCACCGTTTGTATTGAAATCTCGGTCAATATTACCAGCTAGGAGGTTCGAGTAGTGAGCTCAAATATTCAGTTTTTGATTAGTTGGTTTAAAAAGTATGAAATTAAAATTATTACATTTTTAATTAAATTTTTTACTGATAAGACTAAACCTCAGCTATCGCACCTAAAAAATTACATTAAAGAAAAAATATCTCCATGACAGGGCGACATTTTATAATATGAAGGTCATGTAAAGGACATGAGGAAGAGACATATAGATGCCACAATAATAATAATTAATATTGTGTCGCCGTCTGTACGGCTGTGTCAGGCACAGTACGATACGACACGACAGAGCACGGACCAGTGGTTTGCTTCGCTTTAACTCCAAAGATCGTTTTAGTTCTAAAGCTGTAGTTACACCTCATTTCTTAATACAAAAATCAATTAAAGCCTAGTTCTTCAATGAGTTTATAAACTATTTATTTTAAATCACTGGAATACGCTACAATGAATGAATGAATTGTAGATTATAGACGCTCGACAACAGAGGTCATTAGCGTCTAAGGAATACGCTACACCTAACTTAAATAATGCCGTTGAGTTTTTTTGTCTAGCACTTAAAACAGCTTCACAATACATTTTTGAAGTAAAATACACCTGCACACCTCTATCTTTCTTTTCGAGCGGCTGACGTCACTAACGCCTATGCACTTATAATAACATATTATGGCTTACTACTATAGTCACGCTATCGTAATCGTAAGTAGGTATTAACATAATTTATAACTTCGTAAATACAAAACTCATTGAAATAAAATAAACGCCATCATATTTGAGGCAATGGTTTCTGATAGGGTACGGGGATATATTAATTATTTTCTTTATAAAACCAATGGGAAAAGATTCCGAATCCGAGTTAACTTTCTATTTCTTCGGTTTAAAACCGATTTAACAAGATGACTTATTTTTTAAATGAGCCATTTTTCTGAGACTCTCAGGAAAATGGCTTATTTGTAATGGAAGCCTTCGAAGTGAAGTTTTCAACCAGGATTGATTAATGATTTGCCTTCAGCTTACATTTTTTTAGATATTTTCGGAGGGATATTGGGGAGCTGGAGTTTATTGGTGTTAAAAATAATAAATGATACCTACCAAAAAAAAAAAAATCATTTCTCGTGGAAAACCTTGACTTGAAATCCCGAATTTGAGTTTTGAACCAAGATTTATTAATGGTCTGACTCTAGTCTAATTTTTTTTTCGATGTTTTCGGAAAAAGTTTAGGGAGCTGGAGTTTATTATTTTTAAAAATAATAAATGATACCAAAATAAAAAACTATCAATTCTCATAGAAACCTTGACTTTCAATTCTGAATTTGAGTTTTGAACTAGGATTTCTTTTAACCGACTCTAGCCTAATTTCGATATTTTCGGAAAGAAGTTAGGGAGCTGGGGTTTTTTGGTGTTAATAATAATTAAGGATAACAAAGTGAAATAATACCTATGTTTATCTGTTTGAGCGGTTAGGCGTAATTGAAATAAAAGCATTGTTCGTACCGCAACTAAATCTAGACATTCCTGTAGACGTTTGGTTTGAAATCTAGCCGCAATAATCTCCCCTAATTAACACTGGGGCGTTGAAAACACGGCTTAATACATCGCCACAATGCTCGACCGTCTCCCGATGCCGTTCCCGTTTTGTATATTTGTGTTCACGGGCTGGAATCTTCGAACGGAGGGTAGGACATGGACAACACGTATAATCAATTCGGCGAGGGAATGCCATTGAAAATTGTCTAAGATCCTTTTATTTATTTATTGTGGTTTATAGACGTGTCGACAATTTAGGTCATTAGGTCATTAGCGTCTTGATTACATTAACATAACTCACTTAAAACTAAATGACATCACAAACCATCTATGAGCGGAGGCGGAATTCGAACCGACGACAGTCTGATCCAGAGGCCGCGACGCTAGCCACTGGACCACACTGTCCTCGCTGATTTCAATGAGTTCAAGCAAACATCCGTATCACTTTTATTTTAGTTTAGAAGCTACGAGGGTGAATTCAGCTGCTCATCGCCTAGTTGAGTTTTGCATCACTTCCGCGATATTTAATCGAGTCTCTCTGGCAGAAATTGGGGGGTAGTAAAGATGTCACTAGACTCGCATTAGGAAGGTACTGGGTTCGAATCCCGACGGGGGCAGATGTGACTAGGACTTTTTCCTACTGCCTCATGTCGAGAAACGGTAATTCCTGTACCGGCCATCTTGTTTGAGGTTTTCCATGGTTTCCCTCAATTATTCCAGATGAATATCGAGATGGTTCCTTAAGCAAGGCCATGGCCGATTACCTGTCAAACTCCTATAATGCTCCCAAAATTGCCTATCTTATCCTAATTTCCTATAATTCCTCCATTCGCACATTGCTATAAAAAAAGTTGAAGTTTAAAAATGTAGAAAACAACGGGATGTGGTAAAATGGAAAATAGTAATGGTGCGAATGCCGTCTGTTATGACATAATGTCGAGAAACGGACGTTAAACGCATTATTATTATTAGTAAAGATATTCACACATCAAAAATATGAAATGAGAAGTTAAAAAAAATTGTGAAATAACTCTTTTATTTTATTGTGGGACTACGTGTTCCAAATATGAGTGTATAAAATATAATTGTTTTGCCGAAAATACCAAACTTTCAAATGCGATAATCAGTGTACAAGGTTAAGGTCGACTGACAGACAAATTAGGTTTTTGAATTTTTTGATGGTTAGTATTATTTAACGCCGTAAGTATCTTTTGTTTGTAGATCGGTTATTAAATTTTCAAAGATACTTTTTAACGCCGATGTAAGTTTAATTATGGATAAAAATTGATTAATTAAAAAAAGAGATTAACCTGAGTAAAGTCGCGGGTAAAGACTAGTAACTAATATAAAATACAATCTTAGACAATCCTATAACGTCGAGACTATACAACAAAATATACATAGACAAACACAAACTAACAGGGTTCAATTTTCGAATATTATTCGATGTAGCGTGGGTTATTTGATACGCATTCATAATTACAGGACCGTATTTAGCACATTATTTGGGTTTTCTATAAATCTGTTCAATAGATTTTAATAAACCACAGATAATATGATTATCATACAATAAAACACCATTTCCCGTGCCAGTGGAGATTACTAAATTTCAATATCTTTTAACTATGGAATGAAATATTATTTTTCATCATAAAAATATTACAAAAATATTATAGGTACCTATTACAAAATAGAAACTGATTATAATATAATAATATACGTACAATTTTTATTTTTTTTTAGTAAAATATTTTTTTTCTTGAAAACTACATTTTAGAGAAAAAAAATATTTACATTTTTTTCATATTATAACATCTAGAATTCATTTATATTTTTTTTACCTATGTGAATACATGACATTGAGAACGTTTTTTTAATATCTCAGGATCTACTGAACCGATTTGACTCAAAATCTAATCAGATCTAAGTTAAAAGCTGATAAACACAATAGAATAATCGGCATGGCCGTATGTTGTTCCGTTTATACGATATCGAAGGCGAAAAATTGACCACATACACACACACACACATACAGACATCAGTCAGAAAATGATCTTAAACGATTGCTAGGGTCTCAAAACGTGAAGATCTGTTAAAATCTCGAAATATTTTTTTCGGACTAAATCCCTTACTTCCCTACCATAGTAGAGGTGGGAAGTAAAAAATTATTTTTATGGACTTCTATTTTACTCCATGTCGCACGGATAAATCCGGATAACACGTCGAATTTATAATTTCTTTTTTGGGGTGTTCGAAAAATGAAAAACGATAGAAATATTTAAAGATTTACCAACCCTGTATTTTGGCGGTTGGTTCACCTGATTAAACAATCGATTGTTCACGAACAAAAAGCTATCTAGTTCTATGGTGTATCATGCATCATTTTTCTTATGTATTATTTAATCATAATATAACGATATGATACACCTGAGGGACGACACTCACGTGGCCACACTGTCTTTCAATTGTTTTCGAATAGTAGGCGTGACCTTTTCACATCAAGCTAATGATTTCATTTTCTTTCAAAGCAACAATAATTCATTCTCTTCAATCATATCTTATCTCAGATTATTTACAGCGCCAACTTTCCTTGCGTCACATATGTGAAGTTAATACTACATAACCTTATTTAATTCAACCTTGTGACTACATAACCTCACTTCGAACAACTGTTCTCTCTTCACATATAATTATATATCTAGTCAAACCAATTAGTTTTGATTCTGCTAACGATGTTGAAGCAGTTTATTCAATAGTTATCTACTTCGTTATTGTTCTCTCATGCTCTCCAGACATTCTTAATTAATTCTGTCTCTGGAATTGAATTGAGACGAAGACATTCTGCGGCCATTTTATGTCATTACACAAAATGGATATCAAAGCATATAACGAGATCTTTGTCTGTAATTTCGTTTTCTTGAGAAGGCATATTGACTTTTCGCAATTATTTTGTTCGTACCGATATCACTAGAAAATGGCTGAATCGATGGTACACTAACAATTGCATTCTGTGCCATTTTAAGTCACTACATAAAATGGCTTTCAAACTGTTACGAGATCTTTGTCTGTAATTTCGTTTTCTTGAGACTGTAGATTGACTTTTCGCAATTATTTTGTCTGTACCGATGTCATTAGAAAATGGCTGAATCGATGGTACACTAGCAATTGCATTCGGCAGCCATTTTAAGACACTACATAAAATGGATTTCAAACTGTTACGAGACCTTTGTCTGTAATTTCGTTTCTTGCAGCGACAGGATAAATGTTTGTCTGCTTAATTCTAAAATGGCTACACTGATTTTAAATTTGGACCTCTATATATTATGTACTTACAAATTAATTAACACCCGATCTTTAAGTTACGGGTACTTTCTATATCAAGCTACGCTCGGACTAAGATCACGTTCTCGTAAATGTTGACGCGGGTAAAAACTAGTTTCTCTGATATATTAGTACTAGTTTTTACCCATGGCTTCACTCGCGTTATTGTCTGTTTTAAAGAAGGTATGGCTAAAAATACCATATATATCTCGTTAAATCGCTCGTTTTAACATGTCACTTACTTGTCAGTAGTATACGCCATTACGCAACTAGATATACACTCTATTAAAACATTAGTGCAAATAAAATTTTTGGACGGAATGTTGAAGTTCTCATTTGAAGTACGAAGGTAGGCGTTATTCTATTCTAGTCTTGTACTTGTCATATAGTATATCGTCTTTCCGTCTTTCATGTTCTAGTTGACATATTAACAGAATACGAAGTGTCTAGTTAAGTAGCACGTTAGAAGAATTAACAAACGTACACACAGTATCATCTTGCTTCATCACTATCATGTTATTTTATGAGACAGGACAGTCCTACATATCCGAAATATAACACTTTACAACAAGGGCAGACTAGGGGGGGGGACGGTTTGCCCCGGGCCACCTCGGCAAGGGGGGCCTCCGCAATTGCATATAATATTTATATTACCATGCCATTTTCCATTGCATATTTTTATATTGCTATGCCATTTTCTCTTAAAATAAAAAATTAAATAAACTTCTCAAAAATTACTGAAAAAAATATGACTGGTAACATTGTAATATATGGGCCTCCGGAGACATTTTTTTAGAAGGGGCCTCGAAATGAAAAGTCGCCCAGGACCACAGTTAGTGTTAGTCAGCCATTGTTTTACAGTACAACCTTCAGGGCAGAATTTATCTTTTTTCCTTAATTTAATACAAAGCTTGTCGTCCTTTTTAATAGACTTCAAAAAAAGAGGTTATCTAATTGACATGTTTGTATATGCATGTAGTTACGCATGTGGGCGATTATCTCAGGAATTACTGAACCGGTTTGAAAAATTCTTTCACTGTTTAAAAATTACTCTTTCTCGACTAACATTGGCTATACAGGGTGTATCACAGGAAACCGAACATAGGGAAAAGTACACAGTACAAATTAGTTAAGATCAGAGATTGCTTTGCCCTCTATTCATGTAAAAAACCATGATAATAATAATTTAGTTAAGTTAGCCATGTGTATTCTATCTTTGTCACGCTACTCATTTTGCTTATGTTTTCCTTGTTGCACTCATTACTTTTCTATGTATTCAATCCTGTGATACACCCTGTATATATTATTAAGCTATGACCAAACGGAGATGAACAATGAGCGAACAAGTCGGGATGTATGCCAGCGATTGTTTCAGGAAGGACTGGACCGATTTGTATGAAACTTTTACCATATAGTTTAGAATGGCGTGAGAACTAACTTTAAACTTATCGCATTAATTGTTTTTTTCGGGCGATTTGGAATAATATAAAATTCAACGATTAAAAATAAATTAAAAAAATTTATAACGGACTTCAAAAAAGGAATCAACGAACGCAATATCCCTTCAATGGATGTACCGGCATTGTCATATTAGCTAATAATTTAAAACTTAGTTAATTAATTTACAATTTGTTAATTAGTTATCTTAATCAGTTTACGAAATGGATATCAAATTTCTCATTAATTAAAGAATTTACATAATACTTGGCTTTTAATATTTATCTTTGGTTATACTATGTGGCAATTTTAATATTGTTTTTAAAGTGAATAATAATACAGTGGAGCATCGATTGTCAGGGCCCAGCTATTTATATAATCGCGCTTATAACATCCAATCTGTAATGAGCCTTTACATGGAGTTGCTATGGTTCCTCTATTACAAGTCCCCAGTTCCCGGGTTCTAGCCCGAGAGCTGGTAAAAGTGTCAATTGGATTTTCAATTTATTATTAAAAAAAAATAATTAATTGAAAATGTGAATTGCTGCTAGGCCCAAATAACCTTAGCTGTTGGTGGTCTTTAAAACACAATTTAACAATTTTTTGTAATGAGCCATTTTCCTGAGAGCAGTTCTATCAATTATCCACGAGAGGCAGCACTTGGGGTAGGGAGAAACATTATTTATTCCCTATTAGTGTCGTGTCATTTTAGTGGTATAAGTTAATTATTAAATTATTATTATTCAATTAATTAAATAATTAAGTTAAACCACTAAAATGACACTACATTAATGGGGAACAAATAATGTTTGTCCCTACCACAAGTGTTGCCTCTCGTGGATAACTGAAAGAACTACTCTCAGGAATATGGCTCATTGCGAATAGACGCCCAGTATTGAAAGACTTTTTGAACGCATGTTAATAAAACAAAATAACATCACAAGGCACGATATTAATATAAAACGTATTTTCATAACATAAATATTTATAAAATCTACTATACAAACAAAGTCTAGAAACATCTATATTATAGATTTCAGTAGATGCAGTTCTCTGTTGAACATCTAAAATGAAACCAAAGAGCACAAGCTCTCGTCCGGAAAGGATAAACCCATTAGATTGGCGAGGTAATCTCTATATAGTTAGAAGTTTATAAGGGCTTTTTATCTTCAGATACAATACGTACACAGAGCTTCAGGAGGATAGATAATGTTTACTGAGTACACAGCTTATGTGTTTTTACCCATTGTTGACCGCTACTCAAAGAACTTTATATTTGAGCACTTTTAATCCGAGATTTAAACGCCGATTTCTATTGATGTTTCAATTCGTAGTTTAGTTAGAAATTTTATTTATTTATTTTATAGACACTCGACAACTATTATAGTCTATTCATTTCCAAGACAGAGTAATTTGTGAAAAAATATTAGTAAAAAAACTTTTTAGAGACATGCTTTTATTAAAATGCATTCAAAAGGAAAAAAATAATTTTTAATAATTTAGGTTCATAATTATAAAAGAAGCGTGGGTCGTGAACGCTTTTATAATTATGAACCTAAATTATTAAAAATTATTTTTTCCTTTTTAGTGCATTTAAATAAAAGCTTGTCTCTAAAAAATTTTCTTACTAATATTTATTTTGTTCATTTTAGTCTTTCAAAATTTTACCCCCCTTTGACACTCACACCCGTAGGGGTTGAATTTCGAGAAATCCTTTCTTAGTGGATGCTTACGTCAGAAAAGGAACCAACTGTCCAAATTTCAAGTTTCTAGCTTCAGCGATTTGGCCTGGGCGTTGTTAGTCAAAAAACCCTACATCCCCGTTTGAACCCCTTAGGGGTTGAATTTATTTCTGAAAACGATTTATTCATGTATTGTCATCGGGAATACATATGTGTACAAAATTTCAAATCGATCGGATACATGGAAGTGGTTCAAAATTGACTTGCAAGTTTTGACCTAAACAAACAAACCAACACACAAACCAACACAGAAACTAACATACATTGAAAGTTAAATAAAAGCTTGCAAAAAATGCATTCCAACAGTGTCACTTACAGCTTGCAATAAAATAAATAGGTAAATACGGTCCAGTACATTAGTAAAATTTGAAATTCTTCCGACCAACCAATCACAATTCAAGAAACAAAGGGACGCGAGCTGATCACGGACACAGGCCACTCTATCTTGAAAATGAATAGACTATAAGGTCATTCGCGTCTAATTACATCAAAACGACACCCCAAAAGATCCATGAGTGGAGGTGGGATTCGAATCCAGCAAAGACCAGCACGCTAACCGCTACACTAAGCTGTCCTCTTAGTTGGAAATATGTCAAGTATCTTTTGAAAAAAAAATGTCATTATACGGCGAAAAATAATTTGATGAAAGCCGTTGGAAATAGGTAGTATGTGCTGCCGTTGAGATGAGTACTCTAGACACTACATTAACATTTTCTCGCCTTGTATTTCGAGACGAAATCGAGATTTAATTATCGAGATCTTGTTGCAATCGACACGAGAAAGACACCCTTGAGAAAGTACCGAGACGAGTGTCTCGACATACGAGTCGAGAATAGTCATTTCTCGATGAGACAAGACACAATGGTAGTAAGTAGAATATTTCCGAAACGCGTTAAACAGAATGGAACATTCTACACGTCTTTCAGTGCAGGTATTAAAAACAAACATCTTCAGCAAATACTAAAGTATTTGCTGAAGATGGGAGCATAGCTCTTGAAATGTACATTCATTAATAAAATTATTGTGGTTAGACGTGACTAAACTCTTTATTATTAAATTAAACTACAGTGCTCTTAATTATTCTTAGATAGATATTTATTTAATTAAAACATAACATTTTAGATAATGCCAATAAAAAGGCAATAGGGTCAGCAGATAATAAATTTTAATATTGCGTTAGCTGGTTGCTTGGCTTCTTAAAGGTTAAAAAATATCTATAAAGAAAAGAAGAGCGTATTTTTTTTTAAAAAGAATAGAAATTTTAACAAGCTTTGTATTAAATTAGAGGTAAACTTTAGATAGAGTTAAGAGGTACGGCGAGCTTTGTAGAAGAAAGCTTTTATCTTAAGCAATACACTAACGTATACGCAAGGAGGATGGATATTGTTTACAGTGTTCTTAGACATTTTCCTCCGCCCCTAACCGTTAACTACACAAAAATAATTACTGTTTAATTTAGAGCCACTGATGAGAACAACACAGTAAATGAGTTTCGTATATAAACATTAGTTAAAGGCCTCGCAATGTTGATAAAGAAGGTTCCGTTTTCAGTTTTAATGCTTGATTTTATTTTGAAATAGACCCGTTTGTTATTTTGATGATCTCTGAGCACATTACGGCAGTCGGTTTCATATATAATTGCAGATTATAGACGCTCAATAGCTCGGGTCATAGTGATTCTTAATCATAGAATGATAAATCAGGGTCTAGCAGACCCTGTCAATTTGTCAAATGGTGTTAATTAGCAAGAAGGGTCTTTGGATCACACTGTCGTGGGTTCGAATCCCACCTCCGCTCATATGTTTTGTGATGTCATTTAGTTTTAAGTGAGTTGTTAACTTCCCATTGGAAGTTATTGTAATGGGTCCGAAAATCGAAATCAAAGAGGAAAAAAAATTTTTATGTTTCAAGGTCACTACACTATTTTTACACTACTTTTAGAAAGATGTCTGTGTGTGTGTGTGTGTGTGTACGTATGTACGTACGTACGTACGTACGTATGTATGTGTCCATTTCTTTCTAAGACGAAATCTCGAGAACGAAAAATGATATCGACTACGTTGGGGTGCCAATCGACGCGTATTAACGCAAATATGATCTGAAAGGAATTTTTTTAAAATCGGTTCAGCCGTTCTTTTTTCTTAACCAAATAACCTCCAAAAAAGAAGATTTTACACAATATCTCGCGAATAAAAAATTATATCGACTTCGTAAGGGTGTCAATCGAGGCGTGTTAACGTCATTTTGATCCGACATAAATTTTATAAAAATCGGTTCAGCCGTTTTTTTTTTTTTTTTTTTTTTTTAATTATTGATGTTTTAATGATTAAAATGATTACTTTTCTGTGTAATATCTAATTTAATTATTATTATTATTAAATATTTATCAAACTGGGAAGTTCGTCGTGTGGACCTCAAAGGTCGCACTTTAGTCCTAATAAACGACCCACCTCACGGCTTGTTATTTAATGTAATTAAGACGCTAATGACCTAAGTTGTCGATGCATCTATAATCTACAATAAATAATTAAAGCAAGAAGGGTGGTAGTTTTAATATCATAAAGTTAAGACTTACGAGTCATACGAAATTAATCATTACAAATGAATGCTGTTAGGGACACCCATAGAATAACGTAACCTTACTGCAATACCAGAAAAATTCATTTTAACTGCATTGTCATGTTACGTCATGGTTGTTCCTAACTATAATAGGTCGAGAGGCAGGCGTAAATTTATATAGCTCATTTGTGACAGGATGAAATTTTCAGGGAAGGTAGAATCTAGTATGACAAAGAATAAGTGCTAGGGTTGCCTCGTCAAATCCTGGTGCGAAGGCCGGGAGGAGCTCACTTCCGGTGCAAAATACACATATTTCATTAGCTCATAATTATCTTTCGTCATTATATGACAGCATACAATTGACGCCATATTGTAGATCTCGAAGAGCTGTATTGAAATACATAGGGTTGCCTAAGGACATTTTGGGTAACACATTGAAAACTTATAAATTATATTTGTTTTTTTGACATTTTTAAAGCTGTCAAATAACATTATGTATATATGTATACTTATATATTGTAACCGTTCTGAAATGAGTTATCGGCCTTGTGTTTGGCAAACATTCATACGTATGTCTAGTTATTTATAACTTTATGTTTTCAACGCATTTGGTTTCTAACTCATATGCGTATAATTACGCAGGAATTGCCTGAATCTGGTATTGACAATTTTCCCAAGAATTTATGTATTTTAGGGTAGCAATTTCTTATTTTTATTTTTCAACGTAATTCAACGTGCACCTCTTATATAAATTAGTATAAATTACTTACTTGAAGGTCGTAGTAACCTGTAATAAAAGTTTTAAAAAGGTGGTTTGGAGTTTGTTTCGAAAAGAGAAAAAAGGTTGATTTTTGTTTGTGATTTTAAATTTGGTTTGACACTAAAAACTAATTGAAGCATTTGACTTTACTGAACCTCGATTAATATTTTTTCTTGAAATTCAACTTAATCAGACGCAGGTATAAAGTAAACTAAGCGAATATAAAACCAAAACAAGCCGTGAGGTGGGTCGTTTATTAGGACTAAAGTGCGACCCTTGAGGTCCACACGACGAACTTCCCAGTTTGATAAATATTTAATAATAATAATTAAATTAGATATTACACAGAAAAGTAATCATTTTAATCATTAAAACATCAATAATTAAAAAAAAAAAAAAAAACTGCTGAACCGATTTTTATAAAATTTATGTCGGATCAAAATGACGTTAACACGCCTCGATTGACACCCTTACGAAGTCGATATAATTTTTTATTCGCGAGATATTGTGAAAAATCTACTTTTTTGGAGGTTATTTGGTTAAGAAAAAAGAACGGCTGAACCGATTTTGAAAAAATTTCTTTCAGATCATATTTACGTTAATACGCGTCGATTGGCACCCTAACGTAGTCGATATCATTTTTCATTCTCGAGATTTCGTCTTTGAAAGAAATGGACACATACGTACGTACGTACGTACGTACGTACACACACACACACACAGACATCTTTCTAAAAGTAGTGTAAAAATAGTGTAGTGACCTTGAAACATTAAAATTTTTTTTTCTTTTTGATTTCGATTTTCGGACCCATTACAATAACTTCCAGTGGGAAGTTAATAACTATAATGAAAAAATGGAAAATAATAATAATTTACTATAATAAAAGAAAAAACCGATTGATTTGTGAGTCAGAATTGTCAATCTTTATTATGGCAACTTTTCAGCAACTATTTTGTTGCCTTCTTCAAGCCTAAAATTACATTATTAAAATTATGTAATTTTAGGCCTGAAGAAGGCAAACATTGCCAATTATTGACAATTCTGATTCACAAATCAACCGGTTTTTTAATTTTATTATATTACATACGTGAGTGATCGACATGAGTTTCAATATAGTTTACTATACATTAAACTATTCAAAAATGTTCCGAACAAAGGCAATAACATTTTATGAATTATTATTAAATTACTTATTCTAAGCATACTTATATTAACGTGCTATTAAAATATTTATTTATTTTTTTTACAATAATATGTAACATTTTTAAACAAAACGTAGTTTAAGGTAGTTGCTTTGAAAAAAAGTCAAGAAAATCATGAAATAAAAATTATATATATTTTTTTTAATAAAGGTATCTCTTTATGCTAGTTAAATTAGAAAATAATGCGAGATATTTTTTGTTGAAAATTGAATTTTTAAATTTTTAATATAGGTAAGGTGCTAAAAAATATCACATTAATAATTTTTCAATAAGAAAAAAAACAATACATAATAATCTATCTGTTTTTTTAATAAAAAAAAAAAAAAAACGATGCATGACACATTACCGCTGATAATGTTAGTAAAAAAACTATAATTATTGACCACGTAGTTTCAAAATGCAATAACAAATGACATTTGGCGACGTTCCATTCAAACGACTTTACACCCGTACCTAAAGATGTTTCACATCAAAAATTTAAATTTTTGCATATACTGATACTACTTTACAAAATGTATAACTTTTCTTTTCCGTGATACAGGATTTAACTATTATATTTTATCCAATTTTGAGCAGTTATTAACAATTTATAATTTTCGAAATGTCATTTTCTAAAAAACTATGGTTACCATGCTGGACTAAGGGCCACTTTGTAATTTTGACCTGTTTGAATTTATACATATATACATATACATATAAAAATTGACATTTTGCACCGGAAGTGGCTTATCCCGGCCGTCGCACCAGGATTTGACTAGGCAACCCTAGCGCTTTTTCTTTGTCATAATAAATACTACCTTCCCTGAAAATTTCATCCTGTCACAAATGAGCTTCATATATTAACGCCCGCCTCTTGGTCTATAAGCATCTATTTGTATTTCTCATTTTTTATAACGTATTAAATCGTTAAAATCATTAAATATTGAATTATTAAATTTTCCACACGTATCATTCTACAAATTAAATAAACGGCCAATCATGAACGTACTTCATGCGCCGAGGGTTCCGTACGTCATTCGCTATAATTTTCCTGTAATATTTACCAGCCTCTTATATGCCTGATTATATAAACCTAATATTTTCGGAGATTGATTTGAAACAAGAAATGTCGCGTATTAGAGAAAATATTTGCATATTACTTACATATTCATTTTTTCCAATTTGATTTAAATTTGAACTCACCTGAAACAAAGAAAATTATCATTAATATTGAAGAGCTGTTATCATAGTATATTTTTGGTTCTAGCAAACAAATTTAGGTAAAATGAAGGATGGGTTTTTTACGAGTTTTTCCCATATAAATAAAAACAAGAGTTTAAACAAGTATAACATCATGTAAATATAAATTATCCCCCTATCCCCCTATATTATTAAACGAGTAAATCTTGTATATATATATGTTTCTATGTATCTATATAAATATTTTCTCGAAAACGGCTCTAACGATTTTGATCAAATTTACCGAAAAGGGGTTTCGGGGGGCAAAAAATCGATTTAGCTAGGTCTCATCCCTGGAAAAATTCGTTTTCCTATCGATTTTATCATTTTTAAAAACGGTTTTTTGACCTGTCAAAACATTGTAATATCGTGAGTAGGCTTTGGAGAAAACAAACTACTTTCATTATTTATATGTCAAAATACTCTGACAGAATTTTTAACTTATTTTAAAATAATCCGTGAACTATTTGTATAGTAAAGAATAACAGAAATAAAAACTAAACGTAATTATGTAAGTAGTTTTAACTAATATTTAAATAAATAGATACCTAAGTATGTTATTTTTATATTACCTATATAAAATATGTATATTATGTACGTTAAATATAGTATGACGTATAATCTTACCTAGACTTTTTTTTCTCAAAAAAGAATAACGATTTTGATGAAATTTACAGAATGGGGATTTTTCGGGGCGAGAAATCGATCTAGGTAGGAATCTTGGTCCCAGGGGGAGCAATTAAAAAAAAGAGTTTTTTTATTTATAACTCGGTCAATTGTCAGATCGATTCGAAGCCTATTTCTACATAGATTTTGTATAATATATCACAAGGGTTAAAACTGTAAATGAACACTAATATAAGAAGTGTCTTGCACAATATGTAAATAATGACAAATAGGCGGCCCGAAGGGCCGCACTTCTGGCACCGCGAGTCTGTGTAAAAACACATCGATTTTTGAAAACTATTGTTAAGATACATACAAAAAAGTTTTGTTTAAAAATTTGCACGGCGGCCCGAAGGGCCGCACTTCTAGCGACGCAGGCATGCAGTATATCAAAACACATCGATTTTTAAAAACTATGGTGAAGATGCATGCAAAAAAGTTTTGCGCTGCAGGTTTATAGTCTGACGTTTGTTATTAAAAGATATAATATGAATTCTATTTCTTCGAAAATCGATTTTTGTGAGTTTTTCAGTAGGTACCTTCTATGCAAAAAAAATATTTGAAATTTACTGAAAGTTGCTAAGATGACATCACAGAGAAAAAGTACTTCGATAAAGTTGATATTTGGTATCAATGTTTAAAAATGGATTATTGAAACGGCAACGGGCAAGCAGAATTTCATCTGATTCGAACATTTTTACAAGATATTCAATCTATGAAAATCGGTTTTTGCGAGCTCTTCAGTCAACAAAACAATAACGGCGGTAGATTTGAAAATGGCGACCTAAGTAATATTTACAGGAAAAAATGCTTGATTCAAGTTGATACTTAGTTTTTACGCTTAAAAATACACATAGGTATTTAAAATATTTAACAGAAACAATTATTTAAATTATGTTTCAGAAATAAATTCGTTTCGGAATAATATTTTGAGAAAATAATATCTCACAGCATACAAGTACTATTTTTTTGAACTCATCCGAGCAAAGCTCGGCACCCAGATATTGAAACATTAAATGTCCTGGGTAGTTTTTTGGTACCAGCACTAATATAATTATGTAAACACCTGTATATAACAATTAGTTTAATAAATCTTTTATCTATCTATCTATCTAGGTAAAATGTTGTCAGATTTAAAATTTTAATGTTACAATTTAGAGCTGAACCGAATTATTTTTATAGTCTCTTAATTTTAGTTCAAAATTGACAAACATTTTTCTTTATCTAAATTACAAACAGATGTCTTCGTATAGTAACAAGTAATACTAATAAAAAACTTTTTAACAAAAAAAAACCTCCTTCAAAAAGGCACTAAAAAGAGAAAAATAATGAAATTTTGAGGTCTGTGCCAATTAAAATATGAAGTCGGTTAAAAAGTATAGTATAGTGATTAATATCTTCTTTTTTTTGACCAACTTCATATTTTAATTGGCACAGACCTCAAAATTTCATTATTTTTCTCTTTTTAGTGCCTTTTTGAAGAAGGTTTTTTTTTTGTTAAAAAGTTTTTTATTTTTTACTTTTTAGTGTCAAAAAGTAACATTTACCTTAAAGAATCACACGCCGTTACTTACTTTTTTATTAAAATCAGCCGAACTACTGAACCGATTTTGATGAAATTTCTATGGGACCTATCTGAAAGTATATCTTTTCAAATAAAAAAAAATTTTCAAAATCGGTTCATAAGCGACGAAGTTATCCGTGAACATACATAACCCCATAACCACATAAAAAATATATACGGTCGAATTGAAAACCTCCTTTTTTTGAAATCGGTTAAAAATAGTGAAAGAGGACAGTCGTGGTCCAGTGGTTAGCGTCGCTGCTTCTGAATCAGACTATCGTGGGTTCGAATCCCACCTCCGCTCATGGATGTTTTGTGATGTCATTTAGTTTTAAGTATGTTGTTATTTAATGTATAATCAAGACGCTAATGACCCAAGTTGTCGACGCGTCTATAATTTACAATAAATAAATATAAATTAAAAATAGTGGATTATTTCAGATATTTTTTCATTTTTTTTCAGAAAAAGATAGATGAATTGTAGATTATAGACGTTCGACAACTAAGGTCATTAGCGTCAGTTCTACGAAAAAACCTGCTGACACGAAAAATCGAACTATTGTTTCATTATTTTTTTATCATCGAAATTAAATAAATTTCGTTTTCAGGGTTCCGTTTTCAGGGAACCTTATTACTGAGCCTACGATGTCTGTTTCGTCCGTCCGTCTGTCACAAGGCTCTATCTCACAAACGGTAAGAGATCTGATCCAACAAACTATTCGGATCAACCTGTATATCAGTTATATCAGAGGTTCCCAATCTTTTATTTACTGCGACTCCCATTACAGGTTGTAATTTTTTGCGATGCCCTTTTTTGCGCTAGCAGACATTAAAATTACTTTAATACTCAAAGTAAACTTGAAAGAATATAAAATTTTAATTATTATTTATTAGAAAACATAAAAAACTACAAACATGAAACAATACAATTAATGAGAAGGATGAGCTTGCTTTTCTGAGCACAACTTCTCAAATCTGGATTGAAGTTTTGAAATTGCTACTCTCATTTTTTTTCTAAATTTATTTGTGACTCCCCGGGGCGTCGCGACGCATAGTTAGGGAACCTCTGAGTTATATGAACAGTAATGGCTTGTGCAATATTACATCTGACACAATAATTAGTGTCAACTTTAACGTTAACAATACTGATTACTGCGCATACTATAGTCCCACTGGGCGATTTATCTTTGTTGTAATACAAATATTAACCCTCTGTAGGTAGACGCATTGTCAGAAGTCAAAAACTAGGAAGTTCTATCTTTCATATAGGTGTATTTTTTCGTTGAACCGATTGAAACGAAACTTCTTGTATAATTTTCAACATTAACACCTGCGTGTTATAGGTTATAAAATTAATTAACTCCCCCTCAACATCCGATGCTCAGGCACGTAGCCAGCTGGAGGGTGACTTAAGGCGCTGAAGGCCCTCCCCCCGAAATTTCACAAATTCTAGCGAGCTTTTCTATGAAAAAGTCTTTTTAAATATACATTTCCATTACAATGAATGTGTCATTTATGACCATAATTTTTCATGCAACGAATGAATTAAACTGCTGAAACTGCTGAAAGACTTTATTTACTTTTTGGCTTTTTAGCTCCTCCGAAAAAAATTCCTGGCTACGGGCCTACTGTTGCTTTAACTGTACATTTGTTTGTCAAAACAGGTGAACCAATTGAGACGAAATCTTTTATTTATTATTGAGCATTGTATATAAAAATAATTATTAATTAACTCTCCGATTTTTATTACGCGAAGGGGGTATTTACATCTAGAAATATTATTGAACCAGTTTTGTTAATCTCATTTTACCTACGTGAATATTGAATAGCTTGTTACAACATTAAATCATTCGCTAACGTAGACGTTTTGAAATGGTGTGGAAAAAAGTAATTTGCGTTCGTGAAAGGGTTAACAAACTGATATGCATATATGGACGTATATTATATTACAACATACATCTGACAGCTGGACAATGTATGGCATCTACAGTTGGAAGCCATATTGTATGTAGTTTTTTTAAAAAGAATTGGCAGATCTCACAATGCAGTGTTTGAATAAACCATGATATTAGTAAAGTAAGTATTATAATGATGTATTTATTGATTCTATGGTCAATTTATGACACTGATGTCCTCAGTTGGCAAGCGTCTATAATCCACAATCTCTTATTTCTTAGAATGGAAGATTAAAGAATAGAGATTAAAGTTGCATCTCCGAGGCTCTAAGGAGAATATCGTCCTTTTTGTGATTTATGTTTGCCTACCACTTTTGATTATTTTTAACAAATATTATGAAAACAATAAACAATTGTAGTAGAATGAAAATAGTAAAACACTAAATTTGCTTCCAGAACAAGATATAAAACTCTTTATTTAATCAAAGAGATTGACGACATGTTTCGAGAGCTTAAGCTCTCATCATCAGGTCAATTTAAAAAACAAAATTTTACAAGAATTGAAAATTGCGTACAAATAAGTTATTTGTTACTTTAAGCATCTTGAGATATTGTGGTAGTAAATTTTTAATCAAAAAATTGTGTCGACATTTTGAAGTAAAAAATAAACGCAGATGAATCAATAAATAATAATAATAATAATAAATAATAATAAATAATAAACAATTCTTCCAAGAATTTTAAATATCAAATTTGCACCCTATTATTTTTAGCTTTTATTTAAAATGTTCCACTCCCCGAAACGTGCCACCCTAGGCTCCAGTCCACTTAGTCTGGCTGACTAGTAATCAGAGATTTGGATGAGACGGTTGCCAAAAATTTCATAGGATGCACTCCTAATGTCCATAAACGGTTTTGAACATTAAACTGAAACGTTTTAATAATTTATTACACTATTATAAGAACTTTATTTTATAGCAATGGAGATCGGACAATGAGGAACGTAATATAGAGGGCAGCAGGTATAGAGCCACCTAAGTTATCATTGGTTTTTACAGAAAAAGGCACGAGAAATCAAGTTTTCTCCCTTATTCTGATCTCGGTACATACAACCACTTCTTTTTCAGTTCCGGATTCTTTGGAAATACAAAACCACTATGATTTGAACATTAGTAAACACAGCACATCGGTATTGTCAATGATTTATTATTAATAAACTTATTCTGTATACACCCTACATTGAACTGCTCGAAGATCGAGGTGGTTATATAGCTGGCGCCCCTAACGGTCAAGTTTGGCAGTGCCCATTCTCATTGTTTCGCACAACACAGTGCTTTCGTCAAAATAAAAAACTTAAACTTAACGATTTTAGAATTCTGTATTCGCTGTGAGCAGATGCCTGGAAGGGATTTCAGATTGACTGTTAGCGCGCAACAACGGGTAAATAGAGAAACATTCGGTGGGTACCTATCTCCCTTCTCTATATAGTAATTGTTAAGCATAAATACGTCATAGTAAATAATAAAATATTAAATGGGCCGTGAAAGTGACACTTCTTGTCAAAATAAAGTTTGAATTTTTATGTAGAAAAAAATTTAATACGCAAATTCATTTGCTTTTAAATTTGATAATTAATAATTATAAAATAATTTTTTGGATGTAATTTAATTACAAATTTGACATTAATGCTTTAATTTGACAGCTGAGGTTTCGGTTTTACGCGTAGATTGGATAAAGTGAACTTACCGAAATTGCTTTGCGAATCATGAAAAAGAAGGTTAATGATTTATATTGTTCACAGAATTTCACAAAATACACTTTTCACGTTGTAATTTTTGAATTCAACAAAATCATTCAATAACTTTAGCACCGCTGATTTACGCTCTCACTCACCAGACGGCAGGACCATGCATCTGCTCACAGCGAATAGGAACAAAGTTAAAGGTATCGACAGCACTTCGATTTTGTACAAAAGAGATGGCGCAACTTCTTTCAGTGAACACATCTGTGTGAAATGCAATAAGCGGATTTATTGGCATTATTTGTACAGCTGAAAGAACAACGTATCAGGAACACCGCTGCTGTGCAATCAAAATGTGTATTCTGAAGTCGGAAAATTGCTATCACACTGCTGCATAGCAACTCCCTGGCTGTTCGAATCGTGTTATTTGTCATAAAATATCGTTCTCAAACATCCGTGTGTTCAATTTTAATACACAGAAAATATAACTATGTGGACAAATATATCTACAATGCATATTGCACATATTATACATGCATACAATTAGAGAAGACCAAATCGTAACGGAAAGCTGCCTACAAAAATTGGCGTGAGAAGCTGTCCGTGGTGAACGCAAAACAGATTCTAATACATATACGTAGGCAGTGAATAATGACAGCTCGCTTACCTACCCCTTTCACAGGTAGAATAGACGGGTCTGAACACAAATTCGTCTGTACGGATGATGACGTCAGTGTAGTTTTCTGAATTTACTTTACTCTACTGGTTGACGATATACAATGACTGTTCGCCTACCCACCCCTTCGCAGGTAGAATAGACGGGTCTGAACACAAATTCGTCTGTGCGCATGATAACGTCAGTGCCCTTTTCTGAATGTATAGCTAACTCTACGGGTTGACGATACAATGACAGCTCGCCTACCCACTCCCTTTGCAGGTAGAATAGACGAGTCTGAACACAAATTCGTCTGTGCGCATGATGACGTTAGTGTCGTTTTCTGAATTTAGTTTATTCTACTGGTTGACGATACAATGACTGTTCGCCTACCCACCCCTTCACAGATAGAATAGATGGGTCTGAACACAAATTCGTCTGTGCGCATTATGACGTCAGTGTCCTTCTCTGAATGGTACCTAAGTACTATACTTGTATAAAAGTCAATTTATTATATTAGTGAAGCTTAAACAGACGGACAAATATAATTAAAATGAAATTAGCTTGTTGAAAGGTGCTCACGTTTATGAGACCAATTAAAGCTTAACAACGTCGTTACAATTATATAAAATAAAATGCAGTGCTGCTTCAAGTTGTAATTGCACTTCAGTATTAGAACTTAGTACAGACAAATAGACAGATAGACATTTCGTACGGTAACTTTACTGCAGCAAGAATATACTCAGCAGTGATAAATGCGATGTAAGAGAATTTAATACCAACAACAATAAAACTAATGGTACTATATAAACGATCATGGTTACGTCTCACTGATACCAACTATATAACACATACAAGGAATTAATTCGGATTTGGTGACTGTAATAACGAAAATCCGATGCAGTGTTGCAACTTCATGGAGACAAATCACTAGAAATACCAGGGTTTATTGGTGCATTAACTATGACTGATTTTGAAAATAAGCAGTAATAAATTTGTTTTAGTGCAGTTAGTTTTAGAAACCATCTAAAAAACCGAACCTTTAAGAAATCGAATTTAAGAACTCGATTTTTTTGATTTTAAACGAAAAATAAGTATCTGTCTTGAATTTAATTTGAATTTTTTTGAGTTTAATTTTAAAAATAATTTTTGAAGACAAAGTATGCATTTAGTTTGTGGTTTTAAGTGTGCCAAATTCAACACACAATCAAAATATTTATCAGCAAAATTATTTTTGCGGTAGAATTTCTACATACTTATATTTGCATCACCGCTGCCATTTTAATAACCTATTTGACAGCATTGTTGTCACTAATAATAATAGATTGTATATCTAGTGGCGTAATGAGGTATCGCTCGTTTTAACAGCCACATGAATGAATGAATTATAAATTATAGACGCTCGACAACTGAGGTCATTAGCGTCTAAACAGCCACACGAGTCATAATATCATTATACACGAAATATATGTATATGGTATTTTTTGCCATACCCGCGATAAAATAACAACTTTCACTTCATTTTCAGTATTAAAAAAAAATTGACAGTTAATTTGTGTCGCCAACTTCACTTCTATAGTAGGCCGAGAGTAGCTGTCAGTAGGTAATAGCAGGCGGATCAGGGCGAATAAACATAAATCACTATGGAAATGATTTGCACACTAGTGTGAGAACATCGGCCGCGGCCTGTCAAAAGTCATTTTACATGCAAGCATACATGCATGTAAAACAGCTATTTTATAGTGGGTATGGCACAAATTATTAACTTCCCATTGGAAGTTATTGTAATGGGTCCGCGAAAATTTCTATAATTTACAATAAATAAATTAAATCCGCGAAAATTGAAATCAAAATGTATAACAAATTTTTATGTTTCAAGGTCACTACACTATTTTTAGAAAGATGTCTGTGTGTGTGTACGTATGTACGTACGTACGGATGTGCCCATTTTTTCTAAGACGAAATCTCGAGAATGAAAAATTATATCGACTACGTTAGGGTGCCAATCGACGCGTATTAACGTAAATATGATCTGAAAGAATTTTTTTCAAAATCGGTTCAGCCGTTCTTTTTTCTTAACCAAATAGACTCCAAAAAAGTAGGTTTTACACAATATCTCGCGAATAAAAAATTATATCGACTTCGTAAGGGTGTCAATCGAGGCGTGTTAACGTCATTTTGCTCCGAAATAAATTTTATAAAAATCAGTTCACCCGTTTTTTTTTAATTATTGTTAAAAATAAATAATAATTATGTTTTAATGATTAAAATGATTACTTTTCTGTGTAATCTCTAATTTAATTATTATTATTAAATATTTATCAAACTGGGAAGTTCGTCGTGTGGACCTCAAGGGTCGCACTTTAGTCCTAATAAACGACCCACCTCACGGCTTGTCTAAAACGTGTTTTTATCTTATAAAAAATCGTACTGACATAAAATAACAGAAACATAATCTGATATTTATTATATAAGTACACTTTGTTCTGATTGTATTATATTTTAAAATTTAATGATTTGGAATAAACCCTACTATAAATTAATAAAGTGTGGACGGCGTGGCGAGTCGGACGGGGATGTAGAAAGCATTGTTTGAAAGATAGGTGACTGTAAACAACTGGTAGCAGACACTCGATAGAGACTATTTAAGGTAGATATATAACATGGAATATGCTACAATCCATTTCAAAGCTAGAAGATTTCAACAAGCAAAAAAAAATAGGTAAGAAAACTTTTAAATTAAACGGTTTTATTTTAAATCATCAGCTGTACCAAAAACTAGAAAATAATTAGGACACAAACCAAGGGGTACTTTGTGTCGCTGCGTCAGCGGAATAAGTAATAAAAACGGCTTGACGGATTTTGAAAAATGAGGTGTCTATAGATTCATCATAGTCTCACGGGTGCTGCTAGGTATATTACGTCGCAGAAAATTCAATATGGCGGACGCTAGACGCCATTTTGTCATAATGCTGAAGTAATTTTCCTTCTAAATACATCGATATGGGTATCAAAAGAAAGGCTTCCTTGAGAAGATTTCAAATAGGGTATATGGTCACTGAAAATTCAATATGATGGACGCTATTCGACATTTTATCAATACGCAAAAAATCGGTAAAACCTTTTGTGAGTGGTATTAAATGATAAGGCTTGATGAGTAGAGTCAACTAAAAGGAAGAAAATAAAAATAAATTATTTAAAAAAACAAAAAAGGGTGTGGGTCTCGGAACCCCCAACAGATGTGAAACATCAAAGAAAACGTTATTGAACTCGGTGGTATTCTCTATGTAGTAGTATATATTTTTTCAAAAGCAGCAACGAACTGTTATGCTGACGTAATCCTATATACTGCACTGTATGTGTTACAGTGCGCGGAAGCCGAGAGAGAGAGTGCCGCAGTGGTGGGGAGAACAGCAGCGAAGGAGCGGACCAAACATTTCGTTGCATATTTTCCCTCACGCGGCTGTTCACAGCCCGACATAAGATGTTTCACATCAAAAATCCGACTGCGTAAAAAACAAACTTAAAAGATGAAAACAAGATCAAATTACAACATGCAGTCGAAGACACACATGCAGTAATAATTTATTTTTATTTATTTAATGGGTGTTCATTTAATAGTGAAATATGCTCTAGTACCAGTGGCAGAGAGTCAATTTATCCGGAATACTAGTACCTAGTACACGGTATATCAAGTGATAAATGTGGTATAAGAGGATTTAGTACATAACAGTGTGTCAAACCGAGCGTGTTACTTGTATTTGCTGTATGCTCTGCTACCGCTGCTACCATTGCTACCTACTGTGTTCCACAGCTAGAGAAGTCACCGGATCAAATCCCATTGGGAACGTACACACGCGAAACGTGTAACTATACTATCATATTATAGTATGAAGATGTACTCGTACATACACAAACGCATTCGCGTGTTATATTATGATGTATTTTTTGAAGTGAAAACTTTCTTAGGCGCGTTAGGCACTCTTTGCCTGGGTACTGAAATAACGTGAAGCGTTCGCAAAAATCGTAAGAATTCGCAAGCTGACCGTTCGCAACCTGACCTTAAGAATTCTCATAAAAACGGCCCTCTAGATACTTTCATTTATAGCACAGATGGTTACATCTTTGCGTTCTATGCATAGGAACCTAGGTTCGAAACCTGGTGGCAGCGTAGAATTTTTGGCGTTTTTTTCTTCTAAATTCTAAATTCTACATGATATTTATATATATATTTTTATTTTTGTTATATTCTTTCTTTGACAATAATTAAAATTTTTTTGAAACCAAGGTGGAATTAATTAAAAATACAATAATTTTTAGTATTTTAGTAATAAATTATTTTTAGCTCATAAATGCGCTATAATAGATGACACCAAAAATTAGAAAATCTGAAGTTTTCACTTCTGTCGTGTGGTCATAAGCACACACCCATTTTTTTTTGCCATACTCACAATAAAATAGCTATGTGTGCATGGAATTAGTCAGTTTACAGGTAGATGTGTTGAAAGTGTTTTCAAAACACACTAGTGTTTTTTTTTATTGTAGATTATAGATGTCTCGACATCTAAGGTCATTAGCGTCTTTCAGCCACACTAAATTACAACTAACTTAAAACTAAATAGCATCGCAAAACATCCATGAGCGCAGGTGGGAGTCCCTAGTCTAGAGGTTGCGGCACCAAGCATGCTAACCACACTAGTGTGGTAAGTAAACATTTTCCATAATGATTTATGTTTCCTAGCTCTAATATGCCCGCTATTACCTACTCATGGTCTGCTCTAGGTAAATGTGAAGTTGGCAACGCAAATGAACTATCAAAAATTTTTGAAAATGAAGTGAAAAGTAGCTATTTTATAGAGGGTATGGCAAAAAATATCATATATATCTCGTGCGTAATGATTATGACTCGTATGACTGTTAAAACTCGCTATCGCTCGTTTTTACATACTGTCACTACTCGTCAGTAATATACCTCATTACGCCACTAGATATACAATCTACTATTAACGGACTTCCCTACGTACCTAATTACAGAACTTTAATTACTTATCGTTTCATATAGAGTCATTAGGATATTATCATGGACACCGCTAAATACATGCAGAGTATGTGCTAAATGTAGTGTACCGAGTTGTTAGACCATATTGTTTTGAAACTTCATCGTTATTTGGAACATGTCTCTATTAGTTGATATAGTTATAATATTAGAGGAACGTACCTTTGATAAAATTCTACTTGTTACACACCTAGTTTTGTTGGTAAATTTTTGCAATACTTTTGAAGTATCATTAAAATTTAATGATATACTTGTTTGAAATGTCTAATTTTAAATGTAATATTTTTTCTGTTTTTTTTAAATATTGTACTAATGTTACAAATATTTAATAGTTGTTACATTATTACAATATAAAACAAGCCGTGAGGTGGGTCGTTTATTAGGACTAAAGTGCGACCCTTGAGGTCCACACGACGAACTTCCCAGTTTGATAAATATTTAATAATAATAATTAAATTAGATATTACACAGAAAAGTAATCATTTTAATCATTAAAACATAATTATTATTTATTTTTAACAATAATTAAAAAAAAAAAACGGTTGGACCAAAATGACGTTAACACGCTTCGATCGACACCCTTACGAAGTCGATATAATTTTTTATTCGCGAAATATTGTGTAAAATCTACTTTTTTGGAGTCTATTTGGTAAAGAAAAAAGAACGGCTGAACCGATTTTGAAAAAATTTCTTTCAGATCATATTTACGTTAATACGCGTCGATTGGCACCCTAACGTAGTCAATATCATTTTTCATTCTCGAGATTTCGTCCTAGAAAGAAATGGTCACATACGTACGTACGTACACACACACAGACATCTTTTCAAAAATTGTTTAAAAATAGTGTAGTGACCTTGAAACATAAAAATTTGTTAAAAATTTTGATTTCGATTTTCGGACCCATTACAATAACTTCCAATGGGAAGTTAAAAAAAACAAAAAAAAATAGTAATTAGATAAGTCAAATTAATTGTAAATTTTACTGTGATGATAATTTTTGGGTTAATGTTTAATATTAAGAAGATAATACAGTGTCAACTTTTTTTATTTTGAAAGTTGTTTATTCATGGGCGCTTTTGGAAATCAATTAGCTTTCCGAAAGCGCTCATGACTAAACAACTTTTAAAATAAAAAAAATATTTTGGCACTGTATTATCTTATTAATATTAATTTAACAATGTCATTAACTACAATATTACGATAGTCACATATAGTGACATAACTTATAAATTGTCAATCTTGCGTAATAAGATTTGTTAAAACTTAAAATGCCAATTTATAAAATTCAAAAAGAAATAAAATATCAAATTATAATTGATCGAATTTAAGTTACTTTTAATAGATCTTGTAAAAAAATAACAATAGGATTCGATTTTCTCGTATTTATTAGTTAATTATATACTTATATTTTGATCTCCTGCCCTAACACTGGTACTTATTCCAAGTTGGGCAGGAAATCCTTATTCATTTGATTGTAAAACTATGTATTTTTTTTGTTATCGAGGAATAAATTGCAAATATTAATATACTGATTTTATCTTAATTTTCAACCTGCGTTTTAATGTATTTAATACACGCTCCTAAATCAACAAAGTCGTTGTAATATATTCAAATTTGAAATTTAAACATTGACACGTTTCAAATTAATTTGTATTAACGTTTGAATTTCTTTAAATTAATTATAAACGGCCAATATATTTATTTATTCAGAAACGTTATTTTAATCAATACATATTTTTTTAAACTGAAAAATAAATAATTTATGACCAGTTAAAACTTAAAACTAATTAAATAAGCATGGTTTATACGAAGCCAGTGCACTTTCGCCAGTTCTACAGATAAGCCAGCACTGGCCTGGCTCATGTTATTTAGACAAGGCCAGTCATTCCTGGATTTTTCTCGTGGTGTGCACACGTTCGGCGTTCAAAAAATGAATTCGGGACAAATTCGGCTGTTGAAAAAGAAATGTTTAAAGAACATCTCTGCACTAAAGAACATCTCTGCACTATTATATGCGCCAGCGACTGGTGCGATGCGTCTACACGTGTCCGCAATTCTAGCGCGGGGGCTGCGGGGCACGCGGGCGGAGGCCACTGGCTTGAAAAATAGGCAGGCGCTCTATTCACGCCAGCGCTGGGAGCCAGCGCTGGCTTCGACTGGCAGCCAGCGCTGGCTTGGCTTGAAAACTGTTTATACGAGGCTAATACCAAGCTGGCGCTGGCTTCGACTGGCAACCAGGGCTGGCTTCGTATAAACCATGCTATATGGTAAATTGTAAAATTTTCCGCTCCACTGTAGATTGCAGCCTATACATAAATCAGCCTTTGATTGTCAGCATGGTTTTGACCGGCGTTTTTCGCACTACGTACATGTCAGTAGCAAATAATATATTGTGAAAGTAGTGAACTGCCTGTATAATTATTACTTGGACATAAGGACATATAGAACTACTGTTAGGACCTTTAATAGTAATTAATACATACCTTCGTCACGAAAGTTTCGAAAGTTCGCGACAGAGGCGGAACGTTTTGTAAACAATTGTCCATTTCGGAGAAACGATTTCCATTATAAACACCAACAACACTTGCTTAATATTGTTAAATTATTATCAAAACAATTTCAAGAGTAAATTTTGATTCACATTAATTAAGATTCTATAGTTTAGATGAATTAAATCCCTGGCCAAAATTACTGTACCACTCGGTTTTTTTGCTATATTTTTGGTTATTTTAGTTTGAAGATCGGTTGACAAATATTTTGAATAGTTGGATGTATTAGGGGTCTGAAGATGATGATATGTAACATCGAAACGTCGCCCTGTATCCAAATATTTATGTGCAAATACCTATATTCATATTCAATATTCTTCATACAATTTATTTTATTTATTGTGGATTATAGACGCGTCGACAACTTAGGTCATTAGCGTCTTAAATACAACAAATATTATAATATATCACTTAAAAACTAAATAACATCACAAAACATCCATGAGCAGAGGTGGGATTCGAACCCACGACAGTCTGATTCAGAGGCCGCGACGCTACCAACTGAGCCATACTGTCCTCTTTCTTCATACAAGAAAAACTGAATGGCGCATTAATTTTGACCAGGAGTGTACCTATTATATAGCCACTTAAATTTTACACTTCACAAATTTTATTAAATACATAAATGTTTTATAGAACCCGCGATTTAGAATTTGTAATTTATAATATATATTACGTAAATAACAAAAAATTAAAACGTAAATACTATTTTGTAAATTTGACGAAACGTTGTACGCAAGTTAATTAACATCTTTATATTTTTGTCCAAATACATGCTACTTTTTTCTTTACTAATTTGTAATTCACCACTCGATGGTTCAAAACGTACTAATTTATAGACTATCATCCTATTGCAATACAATAAGTCTCATTACATAATAGGTCAAACGAAATTATTCAATAGTCTAATAATTATAGTTGATGAGTGCGATTTAAAATTCTTTTTAACCAGGCAATAGAATCGTTATGCATACAAGTACAGGGCTTGAGAATAGCCGAGAGTGTAGCGGTGCTGTTGTTTACATGGCGTTGCTATGGTTCCTCTATTACAAGTCCCCAGTTCTCGGGTTCTAGCCCGAGAGCTGGTAAAAGTGTCAATTGGATTTTCAATTTAATATTAAAAAAAAAAAAAATAATGAATTGAAAATATGAATTGGTGCTAGGCCCAAATAACCTTAGCTGTTGGTGGTCTTTAAAACACAATTACCAATTACCATACAAGTACATATTTATTTAAATTTAGAAACAAAATATTTGATACGCTTTTTCTGTTTTGTCGAAATAAATAATATTAACTCCTATAGGTATTTATTATTGAAAATTAGGAAAAGAGGTTCACTAAAATTTCATTACTTATATTAAAATACGTCATCAATCAATGCGCTAGTAAATATGTTACCTTGGATACATATTCAGTATACGTGGTGTCCGAGAAAACGCTTGATGACATCACAAGGATTTTTAATATTGGTTTTCTAAATACAGGAATTGAAATGTTTTTTTTTATTTAATGCCAAATCCTTTAAAGCTGAACGACCGTGATGTTTGTAAAGTATTTTTTTAAATAAACTTCAATCGCCTAGAATCCTAGCTGACACATCTATCGTTAGACATTTCTTTGGTGTCTATTTTCACAAGCGATCACTAGGCCTTGTAGTCAGGGTCCATTTTGATTGGTCGAATACCCCATCTTGATGTCGTTTGACACAGATTACAAGTCTTACCTGAAGTTGTCATTCTAATTTTGTGAACATTAATGCCTGTCTTGAAGAATATGTGTTTGAACATTCTCCAGATACGAAACCCATTTTTTAATCGCTATCAACTATCCATATTAGTATACAGAGTTCACTAGTTAGTTGTTACGTTCGTTTAGGTGTGTGTGTGTCAAATTACATCAAGATGGGGTATTCGACCAATCAGGATGGACCCTGACTGCAAAGTCTAGTCGCTTGTTCTATTTTCAGGTTGTATTAAATCGCGGATATCTAAATCAAGTACGATCTAAGTTTTTCAGGTGTAATCAAGTGTGATTTATCTATTGATTTAATTTTTGACAGTTGATTGAACTTTCATCGCTTGGATGACACGCCCTCTATTGTCGCTTACATCTACTTCTGAGCAAAGTTCAAAAATGTCTGGTGTTTATTTTCAGGTTGCATTTTTCGTATATCTTTTGCTGTTGAAATAATTGATGACAATTTTTCTTGTGCAAGATGTTTACAAACTATTAGACCGAGAGCTAGTGACAATTTTTTGGTGTCGGTATTAACCCCCTTGCAGAACGATATAAACACCTAGGCGAGCAAGTTTCCCTCTAAGAGAGGAGGTTAATACTGACATTTTGTTCTGCAAATTGAAATATATGCTTAAAACAGTCGCCGTAACAACATATTAAAATTTGAACCTTAAACTAATAATATAAATTTCGTCGGGTACATGACACGTTTAGGGTGATCTGTCACCCCTTTAATACTGACCAATCGATCTGCAAATATTATAATGCCATTATTGGGCCACCGACAAGCTGTACAAACAATTTCAGCCTTGAAGCAATAATAATTGTGACCATTTTTTTTGTTACATGTTGGGGGCAGTCTGCATCCCTTCCAGACCGCTATCTAGCAAAATCCCTTACTCAGGGCACTTTAATATGCCTCCCTCAACATCTTCACAAAAATAAGGCCTTGAATAAATTACACTAAAAAATTGTCACTAGCTCTAAGTCTATATGTACTATAGTTGTGTTTTAAAAAGGGCGAAGACTTTTTATAATATGTCTTGGTAACTTTGTTTGATAAATGTTCACTCTTTTGCTAAAACCGTGGCTAGAACTAAATTAATTGCCTTTCTGAGATGTTTTTCAGTTCATCTTTTTTTGATTTAGTCAATTCTATGTAAGTTCCCTTGCTGCTTAAATATATCGTTTAAAAAACTTTTTCACATCAGTGTCACTTATATTACAGCTAGTATTAAAAATATTAGCAAAAAAAAAAACATAAAACACTGTTCTAGTTTTTATCATATGTTTTTATGCGGTTAGTTTTAAAATAAAATGTAAACTTTTAGTTTCTATATACAGTGAAACGTTTTATCTTCACTATAGTCATTTTTACGCGTTCATTGTTTTATAATTGTATAATTTGCACCACAACTGGGAATAGTAGATTATATGTCTAGATACGTAATGGGGCATATTACGGAAAATGATGACAGTATGTAAAAACGAGCGATATACCATTATTATACGAGACATATATGGTATTTTTTGCCATACCCACTACAAAATACCTATTTTTCACGTCATTTTCAAAAAATTCTGACAGTTCATTTGCGTTGACATCTTTCCTTCCAGTGTACGCGAAGTTCGTGCAAGTAAGTAATGACAAGCGTACGCAGGCGTATAGAGCGAATAAAAAGAAGTTGCTATGGCAACCGTTATTTTCTGCGCTACTAGTGCAGAAAGTAAACCATTTTCCGCACACCTGCCTGTTAAATGGGTCATTAATGGCCGCTATACATACATCGAAAGTAGCTATTTTGTAGTGGGTATGGAAAAAATAACTTTTAAGATACAGATGATACCGTTTTCTTAGATTCTTTTTATTGTAAGTATCTGTATCTGAAAATGAAGATAGTGGCATCTAAGGTACTTTTGAAGTATCTAAGATACTTAAAAAAGTAACTTAGATAAACGTATTATCTTTTTTTAATTTATTAAAAATAGAATATTGTACATATTAAACGACAACAGAAAAAATAAATAAAAAAGCGTGTCGTAAAACTTATTTACAGCAAATTATTTTCTAATAAAATGTGAATGAATAAATTGTAAATTATATAGACGCTCGACTAAGGTCATTAGCGTCTAAGTAATAAAATGTGAAGAAACTGTATTTATGAATTAAAAAAAAATATGTATTTATATTTTTTAAACTATAAAATAATAGCAACTGTTGAAATTTTTCCCTTAACTCCGCCATGTTTTTAAAGCCCCTCCCATTTGACAGTTCCCAATAGATAGTTTTTTCTCAAGTATCTTTTGTAGCTCTGCTTTATAAATTAAGGTAACTTTCGAGGTGAATAACTTTGCCGTGTTGTTAAATATTTCCACAATGTTAGAATCGAAGTCTTCCGATAACTCAACGCTCTATGATTTATGACAGTTAAGTGTGCTGTTTTGTTATATCAACCCAAGCCAGGCTTGACAACTGTAAGTATGATAAATTCCTACTAGATAAAACAACAGACCATCATCTAGGACACGCGTTCGCTGCATATTTCTATTATCGCCATTATCGATAACGAAAATTGATTTTTTGTTATTATTTCAAATAAATAATAATATTCGTTTAACGCCCATATTTTGATATAAAATGAAAAATGTCATCCGCGCATTTTAAAGTGACTAATCGTTGATAAACTGTACCCGTTGCTTTACTCGCGTGAATTCGGCAACTTCAAAGTTGATATGTTACCTCGCCTATCAAAACAAACAGATAGATTTTATTTAGGTCTTTAGCGTCTTAATTACATCAAATAATATATCACTTAAAGTTAAATGACATCACAAAACATCCATGAGTGAGGTGGGATTTGAACCCACGACAGCTTGCTCCAAAGGCCAGCACTAAGCTGTTCTCCAAACAGACAGAAAATTCTGGAAAAGTGTTCTCATGTCTAGATGTTATACAAAATTATTGACGGAATTTAAATCCAGTAATTTTTGGAATACAAGTCTAAGACTTACGATATTAGACGGTGTGTTTAAAATAAAATGGAAGTAAAAAAATCTCGAATTTTACCAGCGACTCCTCCTTCCATTAATTTATTTTTATTTATTGTAGATTATAGTTTGTGATGATGTAGCCTTTTCATCACAAATTTTTCCTATTTTATAACCTTAATCTACTTTATTATATTTCTTTTACTTCTTTGGTTCTCTCAAATACAATAAGGTCCGGCTCGATTTTGAAAATATTTAAATAAACACTGAGTGATTAGTGCAGCTGTGATTAACGGTTTTAAGTGAAAACAATTTTTTCGTTTCGCTAACAATTAACCTACCACAGATTTTTTCAGGGGGATCGAACGGAGCCATTATGGCGTCCGGACGTGTTTTTGAGTTCCACGAACAATTTTCCAAGATTCTATTTTAGCTCTTAAGTTTAATGAACTTTGGAGTTATTACAACGAAAATGGGTTAGTTTGACGTAAACAACATACCTTAGTCTGTTGCGTCCAATTCATATTAGTTTTGTGTTAGTATAAAAAATAACTCCGGTATATGGTAATGTATTGATCCAATTTATCTTTTCTTAATTTAAACCATTTATAGAATGAATACTTATTCATTATTTAATTATAATTGTTAATATTTTTTCCTTCACTTTCACACTGTCCAAACGGCAGTTCGTTTATTTTCGGCATTCGCCGGTTTTGTGTACTTAGGTGTGATGTTGCCAACCTAAAAATTGGTTGAGTCAAATCTTCCCTATACTAACCTATCTATTCAACCTTGACCGATTTTTCTGTAAATATTACGCAATTTCGAAACAGCTGTTCGAATTGTTTATTGTACAGTACATTTATGCTCCTTAGAATATATAATAAAATTATTATTTCTCGACTTGAATTTTTTTTTACTTTAACTTCATTGCCGAATCGCCCACTGACTGTACATTCTCTGGGGATTCTTAGAATATTCAAATGGGCCCAAACTTTTACCACCAGCAGTCAGTGCCCGATACGGAAATGACCATTTTTTTCCAGTTTTTCTTTTTCATTATAATTAACAGGTGGGAGTCAAGACTACGCAACAAGAGCGCAACCTGCAAAAGACCACAAGTTATACAAAATTATTGACGAAATTTAAATCCAGCAACTTTTGGAAGACAAGTCTAATACTTATGTAAGAACAATTTCATGTTCTTACTTTAATAAATTAAACACAATAAATTCAATTGAACAAAATCGCAATGAAATAAGTTTTCTCAATATTGAATGTTGATTAAATCAAAACCAAATTTTTTGTAGTTATTAAAACAAACTTCAATTTTTTAGCGTAACTAAGAAAATATAATTTTGACAAATTCATATCGAAAACGTGTGTTATTATAACAAACAAGTTTGCTATACTTACAATATTAGACGGTAGGTGTGGTTAAAATAAAATGGCAGAAAAGAAAATTTTACTAGTGACTTCTCCTAATTCCGACAATTTATTTTTTGTTTATTGTAGATTGTAGACGCTTGACAACTAAAGTCATCATCGTCTAATTACATCAAATTAAATTAAACGACATCACAAAACATCCATGAGACGAGACGGGATTCTAACTCACGAAAATTTGATCCAAAGGCCAGCACACTAACTGTTACACCAAGCTGTCCTCTTCATTCCAACACAAATTCCGCTAGAGTGACTCAGTGAAATCGAAAGTGATGTGCCGTGGAAGTGACGCAATACTTCACTGCCAGCTTATTTGGTCGAAGCCGAACATTTTGGCCGAAGTTGGTCGAAGTCGAAGCCGAAGCATCATCGGCTGGATATATAGGTAGCTGTTGTATTAGAAACCGAATGTTTACACATCTTTTGAGAGTACTGTGTTTTTAACTGAGTGTATAATATAAAATAGTATTTAAATTCTTAGAAATCTAATTAAGAAAGGTTGTCTTTAAAGAAGAGCCAACTTATTTACAGCCTTTTAAATGACGTACTCTCATAGTGTCTTAGGAATGACAACCAGTAAATTAGGCAGACATAATATAATAATAATTCATTTTAGGGAAATACGAATGGCAGGTTGGTGAAAATGTAGAATTATTTCATAATTCAGAATCTCTCTTTTAATAATTTAATCGCTTCATTCCGGAAGATGAGTTTAAATTACCGGTGTTCATCAAGGAAGTGGTATTCTTTAATGTCGGATTTATATAAACTTTGAAACTTTATTTGCTCAATGTCGCGGTAAACGAAATTCTCTTTGCTCTACTTAAAACATAGCAATAAAATAAATATAAATAAATTAACATATGTGTATTGCTTCTATTACAAAAGCAAATGGTACAGAATTTTTGATAATATTGATAATAAAATATTTTAATATTAATTTTAATTCAAAAGTTGTTGAAGGGCACCTCTTTGGAATGTTGTAGAAATACGAAAAATTTTGTTTGCAGGAAAATAAGGCGTTTTTTATTAAACAATAATAATAATTAAATACAATTAAAATTGAAATGAGTTACATATAAAATGGCGGAAAAACTAATTGTAAAAGGTTACCTTAAATAGAATGTTTTTAAACTTGTACAATTTGAAGAATACATTTATTTTAATTATAAACATGTCATCCATTAATTTTCAAACTTGTGAATCCATTTTAGTATTAAATTGCAGAAAAAACCAGAATTATTGAAAATTGTGTATGATATTTTCTTTTCACGAACAACCATCGTCGACCCTAAATAAAAAACGTTTTAAACATTAATAAAAAAATTCGACTGATGACCAGTCCTATACTTCCCACCTAGTAAATATTTGCAAAAAATAAACACTCTTTTTTTTTTTATTCTTTGACTAGGCCCAAATAACCTTAGCTGTTGGTGGTCTTTAAAACACAATTTAATTTTAATTCTTTGAAAAAAGCATGGCCCTCTTTTTTGTTTGGTGATTTACTGATGGCTAGCTTAATATAGCAAAAATCATGGTTACCTTGATTTACGTACAATTTTTATTTTTTTTAGTAAAATATTTTTTTTCTCGAAAACTATACATTTCAGAGAAAAAAATATTTACATTTTTTTCATATTATAACATCTAGAATTCATTTATATTTTTTTTTACCTATGTTAATACGTGACATTGAGAACGTTTTTTTGAATATCTCAGGATCCACTGAACCGATTTGACTCAAAATCTAATCAGATCTAAGTTAAAGGCTGATAAACACAATAGAACAATCGGCATGCCCGTATGTTGTTCCGTTCTTAAGATATCGAAGGCGAAAAATTTACCACACACACACATACACACATATACAGACATCAGTCAGAAAATGATCTTAAACGATTGCTAGGGTCTCAAAACGTGAAATCTGTTAAAATCTCGAAATATTTTTTTCGGACTAAATCCATTACTTCCCTACCATAGTAGAGGTGGGAAGTAAAAACGCATTATTTTCCTGCAAACAAAATTTTTCGTATTTCTACAATATTAATTTTAATTAAGAGTATTCTTGGTCTTTCATTTGGCGTTTACCCGACTTCTTTAGCTTTATAAATAGCGTTGGGAGAGCGGTAACCGTTTTAAGGCGGATTTGAGATGAAGAGAGCAGGGGTTAACTTCCGGCAAAGAATACTCTTAAATTAATATTTTAATATTGATAATATTTTATTGATAGGTCATCAAGAAGAAGAAATTAAAATGCTAAAAGTAAACTCTAATAAAACATTTTAAAAAAACAAGCCGTGAGGTGGGTCGTTTATTAGGATTAAAGTGCGACCCTTGAGGTCCACACAACGAACTTCCCAGTTTGATAAATATTTAATAATAATAATTAAATTAGATATTACACAGAAAAGTAATCATTTTAATCATTAAAACATAATTATTATTTATTTTTAACAATAATTAAAAAAAAAAAAACGGCTGAACCGATTTTTATAAAATTTATGTCGGATCAAATTGACGTTAACACGCCTCGATTGACATCCTTACGAAGTCGATATAATTTTTTATTCGCGAGATATTGTGTAAAATCTACTTTTTTGGAGTCTATTTGGTTAAGAAAAAAGAACGGCTGAACCGATTTTGAAAAAATTTCTTTCAGATCATATTTACCTTAATACGCGTCGATTGAGTCGATATCATTTTTCATTCTCGAGATATCGTCTTAGAGAGAAATGGACACAATCGTACGTACACACATACACACACAGACATCTTTCTAAAGTGACCTTGAAACATAAAAATTTGTTATAAATTTTGATTTCGATTTTCGGACCCATTACAATAACTTCCAATGGGAAGTTAATAAAAAAATATGTTGTGTTTTGCCGGAAAGTGGAAACTAATTGCTGTTTACTCATCTATCAAATTGATGGCATTGATGTACCTAAATAAAAGGTCCATGTATTAAAGTTATGCAATAATCTATGATGAGTAGACAATAAATTGTTTTTTGCTAAAATGGAGTCCAGCAGGAACTTGATGCCGCCGCCTCTGCCGGTAATAAAGGAATCATTAACAAACAGGGCTGAAAACTATTAGTTGCAACGTACACACGTTTACGTGTTTTATATATAGGCTGTTCATCTTTTTATGTCACATCGGCCAGTCAAGAAATAAAAGTGTTACTAGAATACATAAAATCATGTGTTTGCAATAATATATCGATACTACGACCATATACCCAGGGCTGGCGTTAGGGGGGGTTAAGCGGGGCAAAGGTACCCCGGGCCCGGACCCCTGAAGGAGGCCCGCCGGCCCAGGTCATACCTATTATATGTGAGTACCGTGTTTGAAACTGCGAGCATTAAAACATTTTCCCAACAAAAAGGCGTTATTTTATTTTTTGCATTAAAATTTTGTTTCAAAAAAAAAAAAATTTTTGGAAAAAACATTTTTTTGAGGACACAGGGGCCTGAGAACGCTTACCCGGGGCCCGAAAATCCTAGCGCCGGTTCTGCATATACCAGTGCTTCTCAACCTTTTTTGAAAGAAGCTTTGAAATAGGTAGTACGAGGAACCTCTAAGTAAGTCATTTAAAAAATAAACGTGTAACACAGTAGGGTTAATAAAAATCAATATAATATGAAAATAATACAAATTTCAATAGAATAACATTGAATGGTTTTTTTGCAATTGTTCGCATTTTCACGCGGAATCCCGGGCATGGATTTGCGGACCCAGTGTTTAGCAGAACCAAACAACTTTTGATTAATTAAGATTTAAAATAACTGACACTTCAACTGCTGATCTATTTGCGTTTGACATCTTAAAGGAAGGTATTTAATTCTTGTATTGTACTGGTCCGCCTCCCTGCGATCCTGAAAGATCTAGTCGTTTTTAATATTCATAGAATTAAATGTCACCTAAGTCATCCAACATGCTACGTAACATTTCTAAATGAACACACTGTAAAAGCATGTATGTTTTGTATGTATTATCAACTTATAGATGCAATACATAGGTACCAACCTGAATACGATACATAAGTGTTAAAACGAGGTTTTGTTCAGAAATACACATTGCCCAAATTGAATCAACTGCGAACTGCTTAGAGTTTTTCAATTTTCAAGGTTTGAAACATATATTATCAGCCTACATTTTAAATCTAAAAAGGTCTAAGTTAGAAGTGCTGACAAATACAACAAAATAAACCGCATGAGATAGAGAGAGAGAGAGAGAGAGAGAGAGAGAAGAGAGGGATAGGGCATAGTATACACTGAAATGAAGTCCTGTCGACATGTTTTTGAGGTCTATAAATCTAATACTTATTGAAATTAAAATAAACATTTATGAAAAACTTTTCGTTTCCGTGGTTCATTTGAGACCATTTTCCACTGATCTCTCTCTATAGCAATCTGGATAGGTCATACCCATATATGTAATACTCCTATATTGCTAGCGCCCGTAAGTGGAAGTATCAGGCCGCAAGTGAGACAGCAAATGACTGTTTCTAAATTTGTCAAGAAACCCATCTCGTTGTGCGCAAGCGTTGCAACTCTCGTGGGGGAATTGGCAATATGGTGGGGAAAGCCTGTGGGGATATTAATCAGACAATATTTATAATAATAATTATGTTCGTTGTCGGTATTGATATTTATTTATTTCCAAATAATTAATTTACAATTTGCTATTTTACTTTTCATTATAATCTTTTTTTTACTTGTCAAAATCACTGTTTTTATAATAATTTTTCACTACCCTAGTTACAGCATTATTTTGGATTGTTGATCGTTACAAGCCTCCTCTGTTAAGCCTAGCTATAGTAAATATCTCTTTGTATTCTCGGACATGCGCATAAGCCTCGACGTCTTTTGAGAGAGACAGACATATATATGTATGCACCGTAGGCTTTTCGCCCGACTCCAGACCCCGGCTAGCAATATAGGAGTATTACATATATGGTCATACCATCTAAAAAATTGAAGCCCAATATTGTGACGTCTGATTCTAAACCAAAATGGCTGAAAAATTTTTTTCGGAAGTTTTTACTTCCTACTTGAGTTCCCACCTCTAGTATGGTGGAAAGTAACAACTGCAGACACAGGTTAGTTATATACCTGTTTATATAATGTACATAACGGTGTATCACTCTAGTATCGTGTTGTACTAATTACGTTGAGGGTTTCGCTAAATTACTGCCTGTGAATTTTAGACTGAGAAGTTTTTGTGTTTTCGCGTCGACACCCGAACGACTGCTATATATGGAAAATGTGTACGCTTAGAAATGTGTGTGTGAACCTCTTTGTAAACGGCACGCACAGTTCACCACTGATCTCTAATACACGAATCGTGAACGGCGGCCATTTTGTGAAACCAACTTGTACAGCGCCATATTGATGTTTGATGGATGTCTTTTTCAGCGCTCGTTAAAATATATGTCACGCACAGTTCACCACAGATCTCCATTAGATGGATCGTGGACGGCGGCCATTTTGTGAAACTAACTTGTACAGCGCCATATTGATGTTTGATGGATGTCTTTTTCAGCGACTCGATAAAATATAGAGCACGCACAGTTCACCACAGATCTCTAATAGATTGATCGTGGACGGCGGCCATTTTGTGAAACCAACTTGTACAGCGCCATATTGATGTTTGATGGATGTTTTTTTCAGCGACTCAATAAAATTATATGGCACGCACAGTTCACCACAGATCTCTAATAAATGGATCGAGAACGGCGGCCATTTTGTGAAACCAACTTACACATCGCTATATTGATGTTTGATGGATGTCTTTTTCAACGACTTGATAAAATATAGAGCACGCACAGTTCACCACAGATCTCTAATACATTGTTTCCTAATCTGTGGTCCGCGGACCCCTGGGGGTCCGCGAGCATATGTTTGGTGGTCCGCGGTCCCATACGCATCTATCTTACTTAGAGCATTAACAAAAATAAATAAATTACCTACGCCAAACATCTCGTAATTATTAGTTGCAAAAAAGCAGCACCAACCTTCTCATTAATGATTTTCTACGAAAAAGTTTGTTTTTTGTTTTTTAATTTAATGAAGGAATACTAAAATATAGTATTGTCCGAAAATTGCACCTTTTTTTCACTCAGGGGTCCTTGGCATTATGCTTGATTTCCTTGGGGGTCCGCGGCTGAAAAAGTTTAGGAACGGCTGCGGAGTAATAGATTGATCGTGGACGGCGGCCATTTTGTGAAACCAACTTACACATCGCCATATTGATGTTTGATGGATGTCTTTTTCAACGACTTGATAAAATATATGGCATGCATAGTTTACTACAGATCTCTAATACACGAATCGTGAACGGCGGCCATTTTGTTAAACCAACTTGTACAGCGCCATATTGATGTTTGATGGATGTCTTTTTCAGCGACTCGATAAAATATAGGGCACGCACAGTTCACCACAGATCTCTAATAGATTGATCGTGAACGGCGGCCATTTTGTGAAACCAAAATGTACAACGCCATATTGATGTTTGATGGCTGACTTTTTCAGCGCTCGATAAAATATATGGCAACCACATTCACTACACATAAAAGAGAGAGATGACTTAACCTGTTTTAATCTCTTGGTTATGCTACATGGTTAGTGAAACGTACGCCGAGAAAACATTTTTATGGTATTTCCCACCAACAGATATAGTTATCACGTGAACATGCTTGCTAGGATGCACAAAGTATATTATGATTGGTTGTTCTGCTGTGTTGAGTTTCAAGTGATCATAACCAGATGTTGATCATGCAGTTTTATTGCTATATTGTGATACAGTATACCGTTTTGGAGTTTTGAGGTTACCTTTTTACGATTTAGGGAAGTTTCTCATTGTTTAGAAAATAATTTCGAAAATTGCCCATTTATTTATTTTCTCAACTCAAAGGTTCCAGCGAAACGAGATCGTTTTGCGCCTTGCGGACATGTTTCACGGAACCGTGTTCAGTGGTTCACTCAAAAAAGGAAAAGTTCCATTTCAGAACCGTTTTGTGCAAGCCTTTGCACATAGGTATACTAACATCAGTCGTCCATCCACAGTCCATTAATTAGAGATCAATGAGCATTTACGCACATAATATGTGTGTGTGTATGTGCGTAAACGCGGTGCGTGTAATTAAAGCAAATTACTAACATACGTTTTTGTGGCTCATATAAATATTTGATTCAATATAATATGTAACTCGCGGCAGTTCTATCACTGTCATTTATGTAGGAAGCAAATGGAAATTAGTAGTTATATTTTGAAGGGGACCAGATTTTATACACGGATGCCATTTTGTGTGACAAATAACAATTGTATATACCTATATTCTGCTAGACAAGGTTATTAATTATAGCGAAAACTTACTCAAAGATTAAATAATAATGTTCACACAAAATACGCCGTTTAATAGTTGTTTCACACCCATGTATCTTTCAATTTTAATGACTAACACACACTAAGTATGATGAAAGTCCGATCAAAATCGGTTCAGTAGTTTTTAGTTAACCCGAAATAAACAAAAAGACAGATAAAAACTTTTTAACAAAAAAAAAATTTCCTTCAAAAAAGCCATTAAAAAGAGGAAAATAATAAAATTTTGAGGTCGGCACCTACATTAAAAAAACATAGGTCCCGAATATAGAACCTCCACTTTTTTTGAAGTCGGTTAACAATTCGACTAATGTCGATTTCATTTGTTTGATTTATCTACGAGTTGTAACTTTCGTAACAATGCAATTTCATAACAAAATTTATAGTTTCACTAAAAATGTACCAACGTAAGCCATGTTTAAAGTATGTGGTTATTCCACTGTAGCTTTGTCATCATCTTGGTATTACAACGAAGTTACTATTGGTTCATTTTACGATCGCAAGAATCGGAAAAGTGCTGAAAAGATTTGAATACAACCACTATATTGATCTCATAAGAAACATTTATGTCTTTCTGTATATAAAATGTTACTTACTTATATTTTGTCTTAAGACATTGTTGCAAGCAGGAATCGAAATAGTACATTGATTGCCAGGAATTTCTTGACGACAATAATCCAGTCATTATATAATTACCGTAACTTATGATAAATTGTAATACTTTGTATATTTTGTATATTTTATGTTTTTATGACAACTCCACATGCAGAAGCATCAATGGATTGAAATAAATTTGAATTTGTAATTAAGGCAGAAAATTGGCGATTGCGAACGAGTGTGACGTTTGCCCGCTAAAGCGCAGCGAGGGCGGCAACCATACGAGTCGCAATCGCCTATTCCGTCCAAGTTACCCACAGTACTTTTTATATTGAAAGACCTACTTTAAAACTCGCTCGTAATTTTAATTATATAAGAGAGATATTTAATGACGTCACGTTATAATGCAATATCAGGAAAATTTACTTATTTAACCCATCACCGTCGGAACTTCAACCCGAAACCTCCAGTTTCGCGCTGGCTGAGTTATCAATTACTTCCACAGTGACACGTCTAAATGTCCTTTTTGTTGTCATTGGGTGATACATTAATTTTGCCATACAATGCTAAAAATTCCACAGCTATAACGAATTTTCGTTGTCACTTTTAACAATTAAGAATCTCGGGAACTGGCATCTAACTGAAATCAGAATTTGATAATCTATCCAAATCTACAAAAAAATTGTGGGGTGCCCTTAAAAAAGACGTCATTCCAAAAAGAAGTGATGATAAAAAAGATGTACGTTTAAAAAAGAAGGTTGGCCTGTCCGAGAAGTGTGGCCGCAAATGATCTGGAATTTTTTAACTTTCCATTGGAAGTTATTGTAATGGGTCCGAAAATCGAAATCAAATTGTATAACAAATTTTTATGTTTCAAGGTCACTACACTATTTTTAAACTGTTTTTAGAAAGATGTCTGTGTGTGTGTATGTGTGTGTGTACGTACGTACGTATGTGTCCATTTCTTTCTAAGACGAAATCTCGAGAATGAAAAATGATATCGACAACGTTAGGGTACCAATCGATATTAACGTAAATATGATCTGAAAGAAATTTTTTCGAAATCGGTTCAGACGTTCTTTTTTCTTAACCAAATAGACTCCAAAAAAGTAGATTTTACACAATATCTCGCGAATAAAAAATTATATCGACTTCGTAAGGGTGTCAATCGAGGCGTGTTAACGTCATTTTGATCCGATATAAATTTTATGAAAATCGGTTCAGCCGTTTTTTTTTTAATTATTGTTAAAAATAAATAATAATTATGTTTTAATGATTAAAATGATTACTTTTCTGTGTAATATCTAATTTAATTATTATTATTAAATATTTATCAAACTGGGAAGTTCGTCATGTGGACCTCAAGGGTCGCACTTTAGTCCTAATAAACGACCCACCTCACGGCTTGTTATATGGATTGTTCCAGACTAAACGTACGCATTGTGTAGTCACCAAATTTAAATACGGCTAATTTGAAGTGATGGAATAGAGCCGATTATAATAAAACGTGTTGCAAACGTATTAGTGACTCCATTATAATATCAAAAGCAGCTAGCGAACGATGACAGATTATGTAAACGGTGTGCATCATTGATACTTTTTGATGGAATAATAAATCAGCGTTGACATCGTGTTCTGAGCGCCAGTTCGAGTAGAAATTACGTTTTAATGAACCGTGCACCGGCTTATCTTAATATGATGTCGGCACTTAAGTCTTAAAGTGCATTCAGAAGTGGGATACCTATTATGCATATATTAGCTATGCAGTTATCGAACTATACGACGGAGTACTGACACTATTAATGCTTTTGTTTCATAGTACGAAACTTATGGCTTAAACTCTTAGCTGAGGGATCGACTTGAAACGTTTACGATTTAGCTATTAATATGGTTTTTTGGGTTTTAATCAGAGCTGGGCAATGCCTCGTGGTAGCTCCAGGTGGGGGAAGGGGGTCATACCCCAAAATCAGTTAGGGATTTCAATCCAAAAAAAAATTCTCATCTTTATTTATTGCTACGAGTCAATTGGGTTTGAAGATGTTGAAAGAGAAGAACGACGCCGTTCTATTAAGGGTCCCTCGCACATTATTATTGATGTAGGTACTAGGTAGGTACATGTAAGAAATATTCTTTGCAGCTGTAGAAAAAATGTGTCCCCCCCCAAATGAAATCCTGGAGTCGACAGTGTGTATCTTAGATATTTTTTGAAGCTATGCTTCTATAGGCGCGTTAGGTGATTTCTGGCAGGGGGTAAACTTCGCGTCACGGTCGTCACGGTGTAAGTCGCCACACTCATGTTATTAAAAGTATATCTATAGCTATGGCCAGTGGTGAAAGTAATATACTGGCGCACGCGCAGTGGTCTATGTAAAACTAATATCTGAGGGTTTTATAGGACACAAAAAAATAAAATGGCGTCAGATTTCAAAATGGCGGCCATATATACTTTTGTAAAAATTATCCAATCTTTTTGAAAATTAATATTTAAGAGTTTTATAGGACACAGAAAAATAAAATTGCATCAGAATTCAAAATGGCGGTCAAATAATAACTTTTCAATTGTATTGTCTATACTCTATAATAATAATAATAATAATAATTCTTTATTTTAAAAATTCCAAAGAACATAATAGCGTCAGATAAAGATATAAAATTACTACTTATGCGAAAAAATCATGTAGATTATAAAAACAATTTTGAATTAAATAATGCCTCAGGGGCACTTTAAAGTCCCTAAAGGATACAATATTTTTTATAAAGCATGGTAATCCGTTGTAGATTTTAATAGCTTTGATAAATTCGGTTGTATATACAATGCGTAAAAAGCATAGCTTCTGTCGGGTGTCCCATGACACCTCTTGATTTTTTTTTATCTTAGATACTTTTTATTCCAAATATCTGTATCCGAAAATGAAGATACTGATCAAAAGTATCTAGTATTTAAGACACATTCAAAGGTAGATAAAAAATAGATTTATCTATAAGTACACAGTAATTGTAATTTTTTAAACTTATAATTACTTATACTATTGTGTATATATTTAGTTTATATCCTGAGGTTGTAGATTAGATTGTAGACGTTCGACAACTAAGGCCATTCGCGTCTCTTACCTGATGAGGTCGTAGTCAAAAGCTTATAAGAAACGTTGATTGTATTATTCATAATAAATTATTAATATTAACATTGGCTATTTACCTGTAAAATATTTTCCTATTACTATTATTTTACTTTGTAGTAAAATTGAATTGTCTGTATATTTTATACGTTTCCCTGCCGCATCAACATAAACGTACACTAGAGGAATAAAAACAAAGCAATAAACGATAATGTATAAAGCATTAGAGCTAAACGCGATCTTGTTGCCGGCTCTGATTTCCCTCGCTGGTCTGTCGTTCTCATTGACAGTGTTTACTATTGGCCATGCTTTCCTCACTAAACTGTCATCTGTTCAGCACCGCTCTAAACGACGTCACAGCGTCGTTCCACGCACACGAATTCATTAAAACAAGAATAGTTTGCGGATTTGTTTTTAATCAATGACGTGTAAAACACTAAATTAAACTTTTTATTTATGTATTAATTAGTGTTCTTATTAAAATTTTAGTTAAAAAATAAAAATAAAAGCTTTTAAGTCTGTATTTCGTACTAATCGTGCATTATAGCCTAGTAAGGTTTCACAACGCCATTGAAAATTCGATTTTCGCTACCTGTTTAACGGGTTGAAACCGACAACTAAAAAGTTTAAACCCTAGGTTTTAAACTTTTGTCGGTTGTAACGTTGTTAAGAGAGAGAGAGAGAGAGAGATAGAGCGATTGAGTCGCGCCAACTTCAATTCGCATATATAGGTACTCGAAGACGTCAAAATGACAGACATAACCTCACATACATTTCACATGGATGATGGATCTGACTGATCTAATATTATTGCGCCTTTTCTGCGCGCCCAAAATGCAGGTACCTCAAATCGAATTGTCAATAGAGTTGTTGTGAAAAATAATATGCATTTACTCGGAACGAAACACAGCGAGTATGATTCCTCGGGCAGCAAACTTCACACTAGTTGCAAACGCTGTGTTTCGTACCTTGTAATGCAATATACTAATGCTATATAGGTCTGGAAATGTGAAATACAAAAAATTTAATAAATTTTTGTATAAAGAGAGTGAGAGAGGGGGCGGTGGGTAGATTAACAGAAGGGAGAGGAGAGAAGTAATTAGATAGAAGAGGGGGAAAAGTAGATAAAGGAATGAGGGAAGTAGAAACAGAAAAATGAAATACATTGAGAATTTTCAGAAACTTTTATGGAAAGGGGGAGGGGTAGAAAAAAAGGAGTGAGGGATGTAGATAGAGGGACGGAGGTAGAGATAGAAGGGAAAAAAATAGAGAAAGAACAAAAATGTTATGTTTTACGTCTGTATAAATACAATTAAAATTTATCATTTTTTTATTATTATGGTTTAGTCACGTTTCGTTATATAAAATGGATTATTTAGTTACATAAAATCATATTCCACTCATAATATTATTTTACATTTTATTATCATTAAATGACGTTTAACGTGATTTTGTTTCATTTATTGTTCATAAAAATTTAATGACGCTACATGATTACTGCAAATTATAAATGCGAACATATAAAAAACTCGGGTCGCAGTGCCAAACCCTGCCGACAATATAGTGTATTTGCTAATACTGGCCTTGTGGCTTTATTATGTGAACTTAAGTTTGTTTTTGGACAAAATAAAAAATTTAACCCCTTAATACATTCCTTAAAATAATATTTTTTTTTCTTAATTTCAATATTATTATCAATGCAACGTTTGTATCAAATTAAATACACCCTTCAGTAAGTAAACCACTATCCTCAAACCAGTGTTTTTGTAGTATCTTGGTGCAGAATAATTAAAAACATTTGTTGCTGCTGTTCCAAGAACTTTTATTGAATTAAAATATTTAAAATAAAAAGGTATTTTACAAAAATGATTTATATAAAAGAAACAAAAAAACTATTCTTATACTTACGTAATTTTTGTGTACAGGGGTGTACACTACATTTCTCCCCTTATAAATTTTGAATTATGTATAAACTAATCTCTCAGGAGGTTTTGTATTTCGTTTCGGTCTCTGCGATTCAAAATTATTATTATTTGTGTTTATTATTTCATTTTCATTATTTACAGGCTTATTTTCATTATCGGTTTTACTTTCAGAATCTTTAACGTAAACTGGAATATCAGAAATTTTTATATCATGTGAATTATCGGCTTTCAATTGATTAACATGTCTTTTACAAAATATATTTAAAGCAGGCATGAAGACTATGTAATTTCGAGAACCAATTTTCTTTTTAATAAAAGCTTTAGTCCAAAATTCCTTATTTTTCTTATAATTTTTTGCTAGTACCTTGTCTCCCTCTGAAAAAGAAACATCTCTAGTGCCGTTATAATATTCTTTTTGATATTCTTGTTTACGTTTTACATGAGATTCGACTGAATTATTTTTATTGTTTGTATCATTTACTGTAGGTCTAATTAAATCTAATTTAGTTCTGAGTTGACGCCCAAACATTAACATAGCAGGACTCTTGCCTGTTGTCAAATGTTCAGAATTACGGTAATCTAATAAAAATCGATTTATTATAGCGTTATGATCTTCGTGTTTGTTTTGAAAAACGGCTTTTTGTATAGCATTTTTAACAGTACGCACGGTATTTTCAGCTGCTCCATTAGAGGCTGGATGATACGTAGCGGTTGTAACATGCTTAACACCGTTAAATTTCAAAAAATTTTGAAATTCGACAGAACAAAACTGTGTGCCATTATCTGAGCAAATTGTTTCTGGGATTCCAAATCTAGCAAAAAGACTTCGCAAAATATTTATAGTCGCTGAAGACGTAATGTTACTTAATTGAAATACTTCGGGCCATTTTGTATGTGCATCAAGTACTATAAAATAATATTTATTAAAATACGGACCCATGAAGTCAATATGAAGTCGTTGGAATGGCTTTGTTGGCCAATCCCATGACCTTAATACTGATTTCGGTGGTGAATCTTGTGATAGTAAACACGAATTACAATTTTTAATAAAAATTTCAATGTCTTTTGACATATTAGGCCACCAGACGTAAGATCTCGCTAATGATTTGGTTTTTACCATCCCTAAATGTGATTTATGTAACTCATTTAAAACATAAGACTGAAACTTTTTTGGAATTACAACCCTGTAGCCATAAATCAGACATTCATTTTCTAAATTTAAATTATTTCTTATATTGAAAAATTGTTTTAATTCTTTACAATTTTCCGGCCAGCCATTTTTGACGTAATTTATAACTTTTATTAAAATTGGGTCACTGTTACTTTCATTCTTAATATCATCGACATTTAAAATAACGTGTTCATTTTGCTCAATGTAATTTAAATAACCAAAATTTTCGAATTTAGATTTTATTTCTTCAGTACTATCTGACTCAATAGGTAAACGGGAAAAGAAATCAGAATTATTGTTTTTAGATTTTGTATACTGAATATCAAATTGGAAACTTGACAAAATAAGTGCCCATCTTTGTAATCTACTGGTGGCCAACTGAGGGATACCTTTTTTGGGGCCCAAAATTGACACCAGTGGTCGATGATCAGTGATAAGTGTGAATCTTTTGCCATAAAGATATTGGTAAAATTTTGTGACAGCAAATATTATAGCACAAGCCTCACGGTCTATCTGTGAATAATTTTTCTCGCTTGGTGTCAAAGTCCTAGAGGCATAAGCTATAGGCCTATCAACGCCAGGCGAAATATTATGACTTAATACACAGCCTAAACCGTATGATGAAGCATCACAAGTCAAAGTGATCTTTTTCGCAGGATCGTAATGCACCAACACTTGTAAGGACGACATAATGTCTTTGATTTTATTATAATGAATCTCACACGTTTTTGACCAAATCCATTGAGTATTGTTTTTTAAGAGGTCATATAGTGGATGTAATAAATTTGTTGCATTTGGAATAAATTTATGGTAATAATTAATTAATCCTAAAAATGATTTTAATTCTGTAACATTTTTTGGACAGGGAGCATTTTTAATTGCTTCAATTTTCTCTGAGGACGTACTTAGACCTTCAGAATTTATAACGTGTCCCAAATAAGTTATACTATCTTGAAAGAAGTTACATTTATCGACTGCAATTTTTAAATTAAATTTCTTGAAACGATCTAAAACAGATTCTAATGCTCGAAGATGCAATTGTCTAGTTTTCCCGGTAATTAACACGTCATCTAGAAAACAACAAACACCATCTATGCCCTGCAGAACATTGTCCATTATAAATTGAAATTTAGCAGGCGCAGACGCAACTCCAAAGGGAAGTCTATTGTATCTAAAAAGACCCTTATGCGTATTTATAGTGACTAATTCCCTTGAATCATTATCTAATTCTACTTGCTGATATGCGTTAGATAAGTCTAATTTAGTGAATTGTTTTCCGCCATTTAATTTACTGAAAATCTCTTCTATACGCGGTATGGGGTATTGGTCTATCTCTATATAAGAGTTTATAGACACTTTATAATCACCACATATCCGAATTGTTCCATCTTTTTTTAAGACTGGGACAATTGGACTGGCCCACTGGCTATAATTTACTGCTGTCAACACCCCGTTATCAACAAGTTTATCCAATTCCTTTTCTATTTTTGTTTTAATAGCAAATGGAACTGGGCGAGATTTAAAAAATTTTGGTACCACTGATTCGTCTTTTAATTTTAAACTAATTTTACCGCCATTGAATAAACCTAAATTTGGCAAAAATACTTCATTATATTTATTACATAATGCTGTGATATCTGTATCAAGCGATTTATCAATTATATTATTAACGTTCTCAGATAGACCAATGTTTAAAACAGACAACCAGTCCCTGCCTAATAATGGAGAACTACCATTCTTAATAACATAAATTCCCAATTTATAATTTTGGTTTTTGTACGTTACATAGGCATCAATTACTCCAATAGGTACGATTGTGTGACCGGTATAAGTTTTTAATTCTTTGTTGCATGTTTTTAGAATATTATTTTTAAAATGATCATTGTAAAATTTTTCCGAAATAGCCGTTATACTAGATCCTGTATCTACTTCAAAACAAATTTCTGAACCATTGACAACTAATTTCTTTTTAATTGCGTCAGTATTATAGTTTAGGTTATATAATGTTTCGGTTTTAGATTCTAAGTAATTATTTGATTTAGTTTTATCTTCTTTATCAGATTTAACTTTATTTCGACATACTTTAATTAAATGTCCTTTCTTACCACAAAAGCTGCAATATGAATCACGGAATCGACATTGATCTGCTGTATGATTTGTCCATCCGCAGACTCGGCATACTTTTGACTGGTTTTGAGATGACTGTCGATTTCTAAGTCTGTTTCTTGACCGCTGAAAATTTACTTCTGCTGGCTCCATCTTCACTCCCGGTACATCTAGTTTATAATTTTGACTGGAAGACTCTTTGTTGGTAGCCATCTGAACTGCTTTATTCAGGGTTAGTTCTGCAACATCTTCTTCAAACAGACGATCCATAATGGGTCCTGGACCAATCCCCATTATAAATTTGTCACGTAAGATTATGGACAACTCATCGGAGAATTGGCAGTGACTTGCTAGTCCTTGTAGTCTTGCTAACCAATTTGTTATGGATTCATTTTTATCTTTGACGGCATTATAAAATTTGTATCTCGCCGCAAAAACTGCTGTTGCTGGGCGAAAATGTTTATCAAAATGTTTTACAAGGTCGTCGAAAGCAACATCTTCTGGTGCTCTCGGAATGCACAGACTGTGAATTAATTGATAAGCTTCCTCATTACAAATATTTAGTAATATAGAGCGTTTCTTCCCCCTGTCAGTAATGTTGTTTGCTTCAAAATAATTCTTCAGTCTTGCGCTGTAGATAGTCCAGTTGCATGTTCTCGGATCAAATTCCCGTAAATGGCCAAAACTTGCCAAATTCTGTTCTGTTAACTGTGGAGGAGCCGCTTGATCAGGCATTTTCTTAATAATATGCGAGGGTAAATTTTATTTATCTCGTCGCCACTGTAGTATCTTGGTGCAGAATAATTAAAAACATTTGTTGCTGCTGTTCCAAGAACTTTTATTGAATTAAAATATTTAAAATAAAAAGGTATTTTACAAAAATGATTTATATAAAAGAAACAAAAAAACTATTCTTATACTTACGTAATTTTTGTGTACAGGGGTGTACACTACAGTTTTCATAAAATTTGTAAGTCCGGTCCTGCACGGCCGATTTTATTAAAATTTTAGCAGCACATTTTAATCATTACTAAAGGGTTAAATTTCAATTTTGAAACAATTCTGAGAATTTTTTCGGTATTTTTGGGCCAAAAATATTTTTCAACCCCTAAAACCCACCCTTAAAATGGTCCGATCAAGCCCATTTTAAATAGGTTCCGTGCGGTGATAGAATCCAACGTGTGTACCAAATTTCGTTAAAATCGATTGAGTCTTTCGAGAGTTATCGTGCTAACACATATATATCTATATATATACATATATATATATATAAACATTTCCACAATGGTGCCAAATTGTTCAGGAGGGTATGAAACGTCGAGAAATTTTGGTCCGACCCCTAGGTCCCGCCATCCGACCGACGCCAATAGTGTCATATGGCAAATACACTAATAACTTAATGTACAAATCTGACAGTTTTAAATCCACGGAACAAAAAAAAAATATTTCGAAAAACTTTTAGAACTCCCAACTGGTATTTTTTTTTGTATGTAAAATTTTGACATAGGTTAATATATTTTTTAAAAAATTTTAAATTTAGTTTTTTTAGGGAATTCCTCAGGAATTTTTTATTTTCTCTCTATTCTCTCAAGAAAAGGTAGTTCACTAACGAATGAAAATCGATTTTCTCGAAAACAGCTCCCAATGATTTTGTTCATATTTCGCAATTAATTTATGACCTTCGAAAAAATCTAAGGCAGTTTACTGATGGACGTCGCGATCGATGCAGTTAAACTAGAAAGTCAATGCGGTGAAGCTGTATTATTTATTCAATTTAATATTGTTTATAAAAAAACTACTCTCACATGTAGTGGAAATTTTTTTCGGAAGATTATTACGAAAATAGAATTGTCAGTATCTGGTTACCTAGTAACACATTCAAAAACTTGATACAGTAATAAAAAAACGATTTCCAAGAACATTCATCACAATATATTTCCTATTCTACGAACTTCCGAGACAATTATGTATACCTACATGTAAAGTATTTTGAATCGAAAACTTTTGTATAAATTCAAAACTTTGAAGTGAACTAAAAATCCTTTTGTATACTCGTATATCTACAGGGTGTTGAAAAATTCTACAGGTAAACTTCTAGGGGTGAAAGACTGAACAAATATTTGGATAATGAACCTAGGTCGTTGCAATTTTATGGAGAAAATTTCGACTGATGACCAGTCCTATAATACTTCCCACCTAGTAAATATTTGCAAAAAATAAACACTCTTTTTTATTCTTTGAAAAAAGCACGGCCCTCTTTTTGTTTAGTGATCTACTGATGGCTAGCTTAATATAGCAAAAATCATGGTTACCTTGATTTACGTACAATTTTTTTTTTTAGTAAAATATTTTTTTTCTCGAAAACTATACCTACATTTTAGAGTAAAAAATATTTACATTTTTTTCATATTATAACATCTAGAATTCATTTATATTTTTTTTACCTATGTTAATACGTGACATTGAGAACGTTTTTTTTAATATCTCAGGATCCACTGAACCGATTTGACTCAAAATCTAATCAGATCTAAGTTAAAGGCTGATAAACACAATAGAACATTCGGCATGTTTGTATGTTGTTCCGTTTTTACGATATCGAGGGCGAAAAATTGACCACATACACATACATACAGACATCAGTCAGAAAATGATCTTAAACGATTGCCAGGGTCTCAAAACGTGAAGATCTGTTAAAATCTCGAAATATTTTTTTTCGGACTAAATCCATTACTTCCCTACTATAGTAGAGGTGGGAAGTAAAAAGTGTGTAATTTCTGATCATTTGCTGTTTCTGATGTAACTTCCAACGTAACATAATTTTTAATACTATATATACCACTTTAATCACTTAAAAAATAAATGAAGAATCACTAAACACAAACCGTTCATCTCTAAACGTTTGACATACCACTAGCGCCATCTGCGGAAAAAAAATGTAAACGTTTGACGTATACCTTACTTGCCACTAGCGCTATCTGACGAATAAAAATATGGTAACCCTCACTGTAAGAAATGAGAAGGCCGATTACATAGATTATCGATGGTCGCATTTGTAGCCAGCGATTAATCTGGTAATGGCACACAAAAAGACAATGGCGTCGCAAACAGGCATCGCCTGCACATCGCGTAGATTCCATAAAAAAACAAATTGCGCATGCGTGGTTACTAATTTTACATTAATTTGTTTTGTATTCATCTATTTTATATATGTAACTATACATTTTATTTTGTAATTTTTACACACTTTATTGGAATATTACACAAATTATGTAATTTTAGTTTACTTTATGTAAAAATCACAAATTTGTTTAACCTTACAGTAAAAGTCCAAGTTTTTATGAAGTTTTCTGTGCAAAAATAAATAATAATGTAAAATCACTTAGAAAATCAAGCGAATTCTACCTTAACTTTCAAAGTATTTTTACATCCATTTTTTACAGTGCTCATCAAGGTTAGTAGAGTATAGGTTGCCTCATTCCGATAGATAGTAGTGGGGGGGATGACGTCACTCAGAATATACCATGCTTACTCACTTCAATAGAAAAGATAAGACGATGGACGCTGCTAATTTTTGGAAATAAAAATCACAGTAACCATGGTAGTGTGATATGTTTTTTCAATACCTAATTGAAACATGATAGTGTTATGGTGTTTTGTGGTTATTTTTAATATTTTGTGAATATAAAAGATAAAATAATTAATTTATCAATTTGTTAGTTAATTCTATTCGTTTCTTAAATTTAAAAAAATAGGTAATTAACAAGATCTGCCATTTCTTGAGCATTATTTAATTTCTTGTTTGTTTATATTATAGATATTAAAACCTAAATTTTGTAATAAAAATAAAAATTATCCTATTTTTTAACATCTATTCTTCTATTTATTGTCTCCTGCCAATTTTAAGAAAAAATCTGCACGAAGCACCTAATATAAATAAGCATAATCTTCAACAATTTTTGTACTTGATTTAAACTAAATTCTAGCTGACGTCATTCCCGCGCTTACGCTGATTGGTCAGATGGAATGAGGCAACCTGTACTCTAATAACCTTGAGTGCTCATTCTCTGATTAGAACATGGGAACTGGGAACCATGGAAATGCCACACTTGGCTATTCCCCGAATTGTGTTTTAATGTATTTTTTTATCCCTAGAAGTTTATCGGTAGTTTTTTTTAACACACTGTAAATTTTCAGAATAGTATTATATTTTGTTAAAAATAATGAGAGTTGTATTTACAATATCAAAAGACCTTTTTCATATACCTACATTATAAAAGCAAAAACAGAAAGTCTTTGAAACAACATAACAACCAACATAGTTGTTACAGTTTTTCTTTCCGCACAAAACTTCGAAAGCTTCGCCGTGATGTATGCGCTATATATCAGCTTCAGTTTAAGCTACTCAATCGCCTTGCTAACATAGTTCCGTTATTTGAAAGCTGCCTTAATAACTACGGTACCTCTTTTACTCAGATATAACAAGTGTTTAAAAAAATTTGTTCCAAGCTTTTATTTTAATTTAAATTTACTTTTCTCTGTTTAGAAAATGTTTTTATCTGTTGTAGTATATTCGTTTTTTGCTGACAGTTCAGTTTTAAAACAAAATGTTCTGTGAAGCAGATGTTCGATCGTGCGATAAGCAGTCCAGATGTGTAATTGTTTTTCTTTTTTTTTATAGCGCCACCTCATCCCTATAATGCACGACGAAAACCACAACTAAAGAGCGGTTCAAAAAAAAAAACGAGAACAGTTACGCCTCGTAAATGCATGTGCATTATTTCATTAGATAAATAAATCAATTATATTGTAACAAAACTGTTTTCTTCGTGGGCGGAATAAATATTTATTTAATATAATTAAAAATGTAACAACAATAAACGCAACAACTATATGTCAATTCTAATAATCAACACAATAGTAATTCTTGAACAAAGTGAAACACTTCAATAACACTGAACAAATAACTAGATTTATATACTGTATTTATTTTCGTTGTTCAACACGACACCGATTCACGACTGACTGCTTAATTCCCGTCGGCTCCCTGCTTATATAGAGTTACGTGGCTTAAACACAGCGCGTTCTAGTACTTTCCAGACGTCTAGCAGGTACTCGTATCTTCGATACCATTCCACGCCTCGCCACTGTGACCTTCCCTTCTCGATGCTTCTATTTCAGGCAGTGGCGTAACATCTTGGGATTTGCTACAATATTTTTTTATATCACTATATATGTACCTATATATACCATTTTCTGTGTATAAGTTTATGGCTAATAATAATAATATTATAAGTACCTACCTATAAGAAAAACGAGTGTATGACTTTAACTTTTGTAAATTTATTACGACTCATGTTAAAAATCCATGTCTTTGTTAATTGTGTTTTTTTGTGATTTTAAGTGCATATGACACAAATATGAAGTTTTTTTAGAAAATACTTTTTTCATGCCATATATTCAGTGTTTCTGAAATAAAAATCTAAATTTATTATGAATCACGTTAAAAATCCATATCTTTGTTTACGGTGAATCAGTAATATAAATAATGCCGTGATATAAATAAATAAATTGATAAAATAAATACTAGTGTAGTGGTAATAATTACGAGTTATTGTATATAGATTAAGTGCTATTTATTGTTTTGTTTTGCTTTGTTTAATAATTACTGTTTAGTTATTGTTTACTTGTGTTGATTGTTAGAACTGACTTTTCGTTGTTGCATTCATTATTATTGTGTTTTTAATTATTGTAAATAAATATTTATTCCACCAACTCAGAAAACAGTTTTGTAACATTAATATAAGTATATGGGTTATATTTGCTGAAGTCTCATCGATCCAAATTCTAAATTGTTTAGTGATAATTTAAACATAGGCCAGTTCTGCAACAGCCTTCATTCATCTTCTTCGAGCGGGGTTCAAGTATATATTATATGGACGTGTGTACCCTTACAAATGAGCTGCTTCTATTACCTTGATTGCTTTCTCAATTATCTATGATTGTAGTTCGTTTATATCTTATATACCCACACACACATACAATACTTAATATATATGATGCATCGAAAATATATCAGTATGCATATATCTCTAACCGCAAACCAAAATGACTTTATACTCCTTTATTCGACTCTCAGGACCAAAATTTTAACTTCTTAATAAGTTATACTTCTTTATACAACTCTCAGGAATCACTGAACCGATTTGGCTCAAAATCTAATCAAATCTAAGTTAAGTACTAACAAATACAACAAAACAAACCGAATGAGAGAGACACGGAGAGAGAGAGAGACTATGAATATGTAGAGGGTATCGTTTTGTCGGATTTCTTCGTTGTCGGTACAGTTAAGTTGATGTTATAAATTTCAATTAGAATTTCGTTACTTTACAGACACAATTGGTTGAATTTCGACCACAGGCGATACTAGTTTTATGAAAACCATGGCGTACTTGTGACTGTAGATATGTGTGTAATAGGTAATAATATATTATGCTGACGCGACTTCCCAGTTCACACAAAAGCTATTATCATGCAGCAGTTGCTAAACAAAGTGAGTCGTTAAAAAGCTATTGAAGAGCGTATATGATTGCACTCTAGTTTATTATTAAATGTTTTTAATGGAGACATTAAACGACCCCATTAAGTCTTTTTAAATCGTTGTAGGAAATTGGAAAGGAAACAATATTAATTACCGTATTGCAATTGTTTTAGATCGTGTTCACCAACAGATAGTAATATCAAGAAATATCCACACTTCCCCTACAAAAAATTTCCCACATTTCTTCTATCAAAAGGCCTACATTTCCACTTAGACAAATTCCCACTTTTCCCTTACTAAATTTATTATTTTTATTAAACTAAAAATGGGGTATATGCATGAATTTTTTATCTCATTTTTATTTCGTAGTACGAAAATATACGTCAACTAATCTGAGAAACATTGAATGATTCGTTGAAATGCAATAATTTATTGAAATATGAATACATTTCTAACAATCAAAAACAGTGTGTGACGTCAAAGTATGTCGAGTGTGCTGTAAAACAATAAATAAGTATAGTGTTAAATGTAAAAAAATTTTGTTAGAGATTGTACCTAAATTGTTGTTCACATAATAACACATATTTCACTTAGTTTGTTCGCTTGGATTATATAAAAATGTCAATCTTTTCTCATAAATTGTTGAACTTTGCGTTATTATATCTCAACAATAAAAAGGTCAATAATTTTCGGAATTTCTTTTTTAAACTCAGAACAAAAACATCAATGAACAGTTAGTTTTTTGAAAATTTCTGACTGTTACTTTTTTTTTTAAATTAAAAAACTTATCAAAAACACAACCTTTCCTATGCTCTCCGTGTTAATTATCCGAACTTTAATTAAGTTTATCTCGAGTTAGAGATGGTCAATCAACGTCAAATTTTAATGGTATTTGTATTATAGTATCCTTAATGAGTATACGAAAATTTAGAATTTTCTGACACCATGCCCATAGCACGACAACTACCTTAATTTGTTTACATCCTGTTGACATAGGTACAAAACAGTATTTTTCAACAGTTTGTTTCTTGGTTTTTAGATAGTATTATTAGATAATATAAACGGACGTCCTCTATACTTGCATGTATCATGACGTCACGAGCAAAAATGCTTTTTAGCAGGCGGGGCTTACATACATATTTCAAAACTTATTTTTGAGCTTATTTGAAATCAGAATAAAGTCATTGATGTGTCATTTTATTCAAAATTTACTGCATAATAAATATAACGAAAAAACAGTTTTCATGCATAGGCATACCTTATTCTATTGACGCTTTTACCAGTTTCAAATTTTCCCTAAAAATGCTTACATTACTCCTATAAAAGTGCCTACATCCCTCCTACAAAAATTCTCACAATCCTGCTATGAAGTTGAATCATATTTATTATTTTTAACAATAAATTGAAAATTTAACAATTTCACATTTCTACTATAAAATGCCCACATTCTCTCTACTAAAAAAAACATCCACATTTCCCTTACAAAAACATCCACATTTATATCTATAATTTATTATTATTTTTTAATAATAAACTGAAAACTCAATTCCCATCCCTAACATAGTTCATGCTTCTGTAGCGTGTCTCTTTTTTTATTTACATTGACGCTTCGCCTTACAAATTTTATATTCTGAATAGAGTAAAAGTTAATTGAAATTTTAACACTACATTTAATTTAATTTTTCACGCTGTCTATTTTCTCAGTTTCCAACCTTAATATTTAAATATCAAAAACATTATTCAATTAAATTTTTTCGAGGCATAATTCGTCGCCTTTGATATCTCGGCGTACTTTACATTTAACATTGTGCTGCCTTCAACTACCGGAAACTCTGGGGACGGGCTGTCCAACTTTTATGAACTCACGCAGGGCTAATAAAAATGTAAACAATTTCATTTATCTATAAAGTTTTCATTCCATTTGATATAATTCACTGAATTTGTAACCAACAATTTGAGACGGAGATATTTATTTATTTATTGTAAATTATAGACGCGTCGACAGCTTAGGTCATTAGCGTCTTAATTAAATAACAATTAACTTAAAACTAAATGACATAACAAAACATCCATGAGGCCGCGACTCTAACCACTGGACCACACTGTCCTCGAGACGGAGATCTGTTTTTATCTGCGGATCGAAGCCGCAGGAAAATTATCCTTGACATGTAGAAGTCACTGACAAAAGTAATAACATCGTATTTCAGTCAATGTTTGCCGGATGTCAGGGATTATTATTTAACGCTTAGATATTTATATTATACTTTAACCGAAATTAAACCGAACAAAACCTAGTGGAAAGGCTAGTTTAAAGAAAATTTTTAATTTACAAAGAATATTTTTTTGTAAAAGTTTGTAAAAAATTGTGTTTTAAAAACCACCAACAGCTAAGGTTATTTGGGCCTAGCACCAATTCATATTTTCAATTCATTATTTTTTTTTTTAATAATAAATTGAAAATCAAATTGACACTTTTACCAGCTCTCGGGCTAGAACCCGGGAATTGGGGACTTGTAATAGAGGAACCATAGCAACGCCATGTAAACAACAGCATTACTAAACGCTCGGCTATTCTCAAGTTTGTAGAAAAATCATTACTTTGGTCCTGTTATGACACATAATATTTTGATGCCAAACACATAACAAAAATGTATTTTTTGAGAGAGGGAGAGGGAGGGAGAGAGGGAAGAGGAAGGGTGAGAGGTAGAGGGAAAGAGAGAGGGAGAGGGAGGGAGGGAGGGAGGGAGAGAGGGAGAGGGAGAGAGAGAGGGAAGAGGAAGAGGTAGGGTGAGAGGGGGAGAGGAAGAGGGAGGGATAGATGGAGAGGGATAGATGGAGAGGGATAGGGAGAGGGATGGCGGGAGAGGGAAGGAGGGAGAGGGAAGGAGGGAGAGGGAAGGAGGGGGAGGGAGGGAGAGGGAGAGAGATTGATTGTAGATTACAGACGCTCAAGTCGTGCGTTGAACAACCCTGTTTTACAAATGTTTCTCATGTACATCTCCACAAAACACGATTTAGGTTGGTGCTTTCTGTTTACCGGGATATGTAGTTTATGTAGGTGTGAATATTTTATACAGTTGGTAGTTCCACATACTTACACATTAAATACAGAGCTAAAGGAGAGTTTACAACCGGCATTAAATATGTCAAACAAAGTAGCTGGCTAACCGTTAAATTAAAATATAATTGTAATAAAAATGATATAAAGGCGTCTTTGTGGTATACTTATTCTTCTTAAAAGAGAAACGAGCATTATTTTCAATTAAATCACTGTAAAGTTTTCATAATTTATTTTAGTTAAAACTTTGAATTGAAGCTGTTAGCTATAGATAGATATTGTAGATTATAAATGCTCGACAACAGACGTCATAAGCGTACTTTTAATACAATTAAAAATTTTGATCTGGGCTCCATTTTTTTTCCCGATGCCTCATTATTAATTCATTGTTAATATTTATTATAACTTAAATTAAATTTCAATTGTTATATTTGTACCTATAATATGTTCTATTGTAACTTGTTTGTTGAAAATGTTGTTTGTACCTATCTAAATTTTGAAAGGGACAACATAGCCTTTCTGGCTTTGTTGTACCCTAAATAAAGTTTTAAATAAATTATAAATAATAAAGCCTCATTTATAAATAAATTCTGTTCAAAAATTATCGTGATTATAAATAAATTAAATGCACTGTATTTGCTAAATATCTATGCATTGTTTCGGAACATCCGACATTTTGTTTTCCCACAGTTTTGTGAATAAAACGCGCGAACAATTGTTTGTATTAAATTTCATTATTTAGAAAGATCATTGAAGCAGCACAAAAATGAAACTTTATGTAGGTATATTTATATTTTAATAATTTTATTTAAAATTAAATTCCTTGGAAAATAAAATATTTTTTTTTTATTTATGTACTCGACACAGAATATGATATTAATTCATACGATCATACCTTTTTTTGAAAAGTTAACAATAAACTTTATAAAATTTATTAAACAAATAAAAAATAGAGTTGGTGAAACATTCGCGATTCCATTATTTACATTCATATTGTCTTTTATTTATTGTAAATTATAGACGCGTCGATAACTTAGGTCATTAGAGTCTTGATTACATTAAATAACAACACACTTAAAACTAAATGACATCACAAAACATCGATGAGCAGAGGTGAGATTTGAACCCACGACATTCTGATCCAGAGGTCGCGACGCTAATCACTGGACCACTACATTGATCATTGTCAATCTTTAGTGTTCCATAATTATTAATATATACAAAATAAAAAGACAAATAATCATCAAAGTATTTTTTCTAAAAGTGTAAAAAAATTAATTGTTAATTTTATTTTAAATTAATTAATTAATTTCAAGCAAAGTTGGCTACAATTTAATTTAACATCGTATATAATTTTTCATATTGTACTTTTCCAAAGAATCAGTTAAATTCAAAGCCGACAGAAATCCTTTTTTTTACAATTATTTATAAGAAATTTTGTGAATAGCCGCGAGCATGTAGCAATGCCGTTGATTATATTGCGGTTCTACGGCTTCTCTATTACAAGTTCCCAGTTTCTAATCCGAGGTAAACGCCTTAAAAAATCGTAAAAAGTCAAACCTTATAGAGAAAAGTACACTGATTTCAATGAGCACAAGCAAACGTCTGTATCTTTTTTTGGTTTAGAAGTTATAGGCAGTCAATTTTTTTTGTAATTTCGCGAAATTTTTAGATGAGTACAGCTTCTAAATCAAAAAAGATACAGAAGGTAAATGCCTTCAAAAACACCAATATAAAACAAAATTTAATAATTGAAGGGAATGTGGAAAAAACAAGTTATGTTCTTCTGACAAATGCTGAGTAAATTGAATTTAAAGTTAAATACATTCCTTGTTCTCTTCCCATCCAACAATTTTTAGTTTTAAAATACACGGTGATCTACCTATTTCTTTTACCCCACAAATTACCCAGTGCTGAATACCGTTACGGTCTATCAGATGGCACTAACAGCTCAAAAATCAAAAAAATGTGACATACCCTGTTCTTTCCCCATTCCCTTCAATTATTCCTTTAACATTCATTCCATGACCTTTCGTGTAATTTCTAACGCCAGAGCTATACCTTACTTAGCCGGCAGTCGGCACAGCCATCTCGAAGTACGCAGCCTATAGAGTGCACTGAATTATATTGTATGATAAATGGAACCACCATTTCGATATTAACAGATTATTACTATTACAATTACTGTACGGCATGAGCCTGCGGTGTTTCGATACTTAATACCAAGAGGCCAATCTAGCCCATTAACGAAATCCTTATACTGCTCATAAATACCTATACAGTGACTTAAATAAGACTCGAGGGATAAGAGAGAATGTAAATGCGGAGACGCCTAGACTAGTGCTACGCAACCAAAGGACGTAAGGTGAAACACCGGTGTATATACAGGGCTGGTCCCAGATAGAGTTAATTTTCCACAGACTGGACGAGATTCAACAATTTTTCTCGTTCCGATTTTCGAAACGAGATCGAGTTTAATCATTTCCAAAGATGGAATGAACATGAAACGTTTCCTTTGCTGAGCGGACATGTTTTCGAGAAACATGTCCGAGGAACGATTTCGTTCCACTGTTTCACTAGCATGTTTACGTTGAAGAAAAGAAATAATAAATGTCCGTGAATTGCGGATCAATCTCGTTCCACAGATCTAAAGTTTAAACAGACAGGAATATACTTCATAGTGTATAACGCCGAGAATATCCGAACATGTTAGGCGCTCGATTTAGTACATAATATGCACTTTCATTCGTGAACGAATGTCGACATATTATCTGGTGATGAAATCCAAATATATGTTGGAGTATGGACATATCTACTAACCGGATTCTTCACTGGTCACTGCCCTTTGAGGTACCACCTCTCAAAGATCGGTAAGACTCAGGATCATAAATGATTTCTGCAACGAAGGAAAAGAAACTGCTGAACACATCCTCTGCGCATGTGAAGCAGTTTTCTCCAAAAGGCTACAGCACCTGAACAGACCTTTTCAAGAACATATTTAAGTATGGAGAGTAGTCCCCAACAAAGTAGTAAGGTTTATCAAAAGCCTCCTACCCGACTAGGAATAAATACTATAGGGGATTCACAAAAGATCTTTTAGGTCGCAGTCAATGTGAGGTAAAAATTATCCCCATCGCCCCATGTAAAATCTAATCTAATCTAATAGACCGAGAGCTAGTGACAATTTTTTGGTGTTATTAATTATTCAAGGCCTTATTTTTGTGAATATGTTGAGGGAGGCATATTAAAGTGCCCTGAGTAAGGGATTTTACTAGGTAGCAGTATGGAAAGGATGCAGACCGCCTCCAACATGTAACAAAAAAAATGGTCACAATTATCATTATTGCTTCAAGGCTGGACATTGTTTGTATATAGCTTGTCGGTGACCCAATAATGCCATTATAATATTTGCAGATCGATTGGTCAGTATTAAAGGGGTGGCAGATCACCCTAAACGTGTCATGTACCCGACGAAATTTGTATTATTAGTTTAAGGTTCAAATTTTAATATGTTGTTACGGCGACTGTTTTAAGCATATATTTTAATTTGCAGAACAAAATGTCGGTATTAACCCCCTCTCTTAGAGGGAAACTTGTTCGCCTAGGAGTAGGAGAGGACAGTATGGCTCAGTTGGTAGCGTCGCGGCCTCTGAATCAGACTGTCGTGGGTTTGAATCCCACCTCTGCTCATGGATGTTTTGTGATGTTATTTAGTTTTAAGTGATATGTTATGATATTTGTTGTATTTAAGACGCTAATGACCTAAGTTGTCGACGCGTCTATAATCCACAATAAATAAATAAAATGTTCGCCTAGGAGTTTTTATCGTTCTGCAAGGGGTTTAATACCGATATTTTGTTCTGCAAATTAAAATATACACTTAAAACAATCGCCGTAACAACATATTTGGTCAGGTACATGACACGTTTAGGGTGATCTGCCACCTCTTTAATACTGACCAATCGATCTGCAAATATTATAATGGCATTATTGGGTCACCGACAAGCTATATACAAACAATGTCAGCCTTGAAGCAATAATAATAATTGTGACAATTTTTTTTGTTACATGTTGGAGGCGGTCTGCATCCCTTCTATACCGCTATCTAGTAAAATCCCTAACTAAGGGCACTTAACGTCTTCACAAAAATAAGGCCTTGAATAAATAACATCAAAAAATTGTCACTAGCTCTCGATCTATAAGGAAAGAAAGGAAACATCTCCGATAGAAGACATGGTTTCTGGAGAATGGAGATATACATGTCCGGAACTACCCAAGTCTAGTAATGATATTCGGGCATCGTTGGTACGTCGACGCCCCTAACGTCGGTAATTCCGAACTATGCCTTGTACCAGCACTGTTAATAGATTGTAGATAGTGGCGCCATAGTTATACGTTGCGGCGGCGGGTGGATATTACGGTATGTGCCTATGTTATGAGGTGAGAGATAACGGTGTTGTAAATTAACATAGGTGTTAACTTATTGTTATGTAACAATGTTGTACAAACAACGAAAATGAACTAGTTTTGGCGACAACACAGGACAACTGGAAATAATCCAATTTAACAATTTATACTATTTCTGTGTTATGCTTTATTAATATTATTTATAATAAAATGACTTTGTATAAAAAATGTCATAATAATTTACCGTTATCTAATAATTTCAAATCAGCAAAATATTTTCTACCATTTTATTGGTGAGAACTAGTTTAAAATTTTTATGTAATTTTTCCATATTTTCAATTCAGTTCGTTGATTCGTCTGTCTTGCAAATTTTTATTGCATACCTGGTAGACCTCATATTGAACATTTATTTGGAGAGAGGTTTGCCAGATAAGTACGCAAAAAATTGCAAGACAGACGATGATAATAATTGTCAATAATTGGTATAAATTTCATCAAGTAGTTTTGAGTCGTATTCGAGAAAAAATGATAAAAAATGGTGTGGGTCTCGGGACCCCCGACAGATGTGAAACATCAAAGAAAACGTTATTGAACTCGGTGGTATTCTCTATGTAGTAGTATACATTTTTTTTTACCATAAAATTTTAATTTATTCATTATCATCGCATGCAACAATTGAAACTGTAGAATTTTCTGTTTCATTTTCTAGCATAGTAACAATTGGCACCCACTGTAAGATTAAGACAGAGCCTCGCCTTGTGTCATATTTATACGCACTCTCAAAAGCAGCAACTAATTGTTATGCTGACGTAATCCTATATACTTCACTGTAACACCGCGTGTGCTATACTGCACTGTAATACCGCGTGTGCTACAGTGCATGCCTGAGCCAGTGCCGCAGTGGTGGGGAGAACAGCAGCGAAGGAGCGGACCAGACATTTCGTTGTATATTTCCCTTCACGCGGTTGTTCACAGCCCGACATAAGATGTTTCACATCAAAAATTGAATTTGTCTGTCACCAATTCGATGTTTTTCATCGTATTATCTGTTAAATTCAATAATAAAGTTTTAATAGTGTAAAGTCAGAGCTTGGACTATCAAGTTTTAAAGTTGGCTGTAAATGAGCCTTTAGCCGCAAACAACAAAGCAGTATTACCAACATCTGTAAAACTCGATGAATTATTGATAAGTCTAACAAGATTAAATGTTTACTGTTTTCACTGTGTGCCGCGCACCCAAGATAAAGGTTCAAACTAAACACCGTGTTACTCAGTTAACACTTATTATGAGAACAGGACTACTCCAACTCTCCCAGGTGCGTATTAACCCAGGATTTTTCAAGACTCTATATGCTACCACTGACAGTTCTTTCCACCACTTCTACCGTGCAGATCGGCCATCTTCCTGGTATCTTCTCCAAACAATACTGCCTGCAGTTGAAGCTATGCTTCTATAGGCGCGTTAGACGATTACTGGGAGGAGAAAAACTTATGGGTTCGCGTCACGTTACCGTCACATCACCGACATGCTCATGTTAAAATGAAGCTATGCTTCTATAGGCGCGTTAGACGATTTCTGGGAGGGGATAAACTTATGGGTTCGCGTCATGTTACCGCTACGTCACCGACATGTTCATGTTAAAAGTATATCTATAGCTACACTCATAGCTATAGATATACTTTATACTATTGCGCTTGGCCAGCTGTGAAAGTAATATACTGGCGCACGCGCAGTGGCTTATGTACACGTATATGCACCAACACAAAGATAACGTGTTGTACAACATTAGTACTGTGTGTATCTATACAAATCAAGTTGAATTGATTACGTGAATTAATTCTTATTTCAATTAAATTGTATTTATATTTTGTACTGGACTTGCGTAGCGTTTGACTTGTAGAGGTTTCTTATTTTAAGGAAAGGTTTCAGGTCCTGAAGGGAAGGGAACATAACTTTTTTTAACTTATAGATATTTTTACGTTATTAAGGTTTTACTGTATAATACTTGTTAACGTTACAATTGGCGACACTGCCAGGATTTTATTCTTAAATAATAAAAGTAGAATATTAGAACCGTCATTAACATAACACATTGAATATCATATTTTAGCAATACGGATTAATTTTGAAAGTGAACAGTGCATAACTACAATAAAATTAAATTATAATCTTGTGTTTACTGTAATATGAAATAGACTATCATATTTCTAATCCAGTTTGACTGCTGACATGGTAATCCGATATTTTATTTGACAATGATATGAGAGTAGTGTTGTCAGATAATCATTTGCTAGCTTCCTGAATCTTTCTTAAGATTCGTTTTCAGAATCCTTTTCCTATACATGGCTGCTTTTTCTGTAATAATATCATATAAAACCACTATATATATTTTTAAATGAAACTTTTAGCCTCGTTTTTTTCCGTTTCGTTACCAATATCGAGGTCACGTCATGTCCAATGGAAGAATCGAATAGTTCATAGTTGTAACGTCAAAGATAGAGCAGGTTGGAGAAATCCATTGACTTGTTAAAATAATTAAATTTGATAAACAATCAATATGATTAATTCCCTAGACCGTAACTAAATACATAAGAATATCAGACGACATTATCGCCATGATATTTATATAGAAGGCTGTATAGGAAAAATGTAAATGCACCGCCGGGATTCGAAACCAGAACTCCCGATTTCGCGTCGGGAAAGTTTCCACTTACTACACAGTGCCCGACAGTGAACATTTAATCTTTCCTATATATAGCAGCGATGCACCGCAAATCCACTAACTGCGAGAGCTATTAATTTTATAACAACATTACAATGAATGCTGCTTTCTCAAATGGCTGAGAGTGCCTTATAATATCATGGCGATAATGTCGTCTGATACTCTTATGTATTTAGTTACGGTCTAGGGAATTAATCATATTGATTGTTTATCAAATTGTTAATATACCGTATTTGAAATTTCTCACTTGTGTGTTTAAAATAATGAAAGTTTATCCCGCTTAGAACATTGTTCATGTTGCCACCTGTAGTTCGATTTAATTGCCAATAAATAAATCAAGTTGAAGTGCAAATAATTAACCAATAAAAATCGAGTACTTAATTAAAACTGTTAACAGATATTGCAGAAAATAATATATTTATTGTAGTTAAATTAAAATAAATTATTAGGTGCATTTTGCATGGAGGCATTAACATTCTCTGAGAGTATTTTTCACTTCATCTGCTTGTTTTCAAAGCCGTACTCATGATATTATTATACACATAAACGCTGTCATATTAAAACTGATATCATCAAAAAAATGAGTTATGAGTCCGCTCTGAGGCACGTGCTGCACATAATTAATATCTTGCGACGTAAAGACTGAAATATTGCTCGTAATTATGAACTTTAAAACATATTCATTTGCATTTTATTTAAATATTATATAAATTTTAAATATACTTCTCCCCGAAGTTTGTTTTATAACTTATTTACTCTAACACTGAAACTTGTATTTTGTTAATTTTTAGCTGAATAACGGGAAATATGCAATATTGTTTTATTTTAGTGCCAGCATTAACAATACTTCATCATGACTCAATAATGATAGTTATTACAACGTTGATAACGCTGACCGCCTCAAAATTCAGTACCTGAAAATTGAGTGTGGTACTAAAATCTATATAATTAGTACTCATTAGTACAACCGATAGTTCAATTAGTACCTGAAATGTTTTTCTAAAAAAGCGTGAGACAAAGTGAGGCGGCCACGCTGGCGATCTAACTGTGCCAGAAAGGGTCAAATTATCAAACGATTCGTTATAATTAGTACCTCCAAGAAACAGTTTTCCAATTTTTTAAAAAAACAAAAAAAAAAAAGATTTTTAACGCAAAAAACTGGAAAACTGGAATTAAAAAAAATATCTTGGAGGTACTAATTATTATAACGAATCGTTTGATGTATAATTTGACCCTTTTTGGGTGTGAATCATTTTTTTTAAATTAAAATATTGATACTGATGCTTGCTTTTGTTCAGTGGATATTGCATTTTAAGTGAAACGTTTTTTTGATGTTTTCCATAACTATACTAGGTAAACAAAACTCGCTTAACTCGTTTTAAGTGAAATTCACTGTTTAACTGAAGAAACTCCGCTGGAAACGTGTTTTTATTTCATTTAAAAACACCGAGAAATATGATCGTTAATTTCAAACGAATATTTAAAATTTTCATAGCAAGATTTCTTTTTACATTGGTTATGGAAGTATGTTATTGAAGAAGAAATTCATTTTAAAATAATAAAAGTAAAAAAAAAACGAAATTATTAACGAACGGTTCTTTTATAGTCAATTCCAACTAAGAATTCAGTTTGCTGAAGTCATTTTTATTAGTTACTAATAACCTTTACCCTCGACTTCGTTCGAGTTGATTACGTTTTTTTGGCCACTGCTTAGCCCCCCTTTAGTAAAAGCGCGATGCGATATCTAACCTATCGGCTATCCTATTCCCTGATGTATAACAGACACTATGTGAAAGTCCGATTAAAATCGGTTCGTTATAGTTTTTGAGTTAACCCGGAACAAATAATTTAAAAAAAGTTAGAGTTCGTACACACTAGCCGGATGCCGGAACAATATTTTATCGAGTGCCGGACGGCCCCTGTTTACACTAAGTACACGATAAAATTCCGGTTCGCTCGTTGACTCGAGCTCATTTTTGAAACAGGCGACGAAGTTTTTGTTGTGATGTGGTACTTTTTAAACAAAAAAAAGAATTAAAAAAGCGAAAAAAGGAAATATTGGGTGCACCCAATCTTAGTAGAGAGATTTTCTATAGGAACTTTCCAAGTGTTGATGAGTTGAATTGAAAGACCAGTGGAATTAAAACTTCAGGGTTTATTTCTCTATCCATAATTCGTCACAATTTTTAATTCATATACAAAAACAGCCCGCGTTCTGCGTGTGAACTTCCTTGTGACTACACAACAATTTACGTATTTTATTTTTACATGGAATTTACTATAGCAACCTTTGTAACCTCTGTATAAATTTAGAATCCTTTTTAACTACCTGTTTTCATTAAATTTTATCTACAAAATAATACTTGGAAAATTTTTATAACAAAATAAAAAATTAATTAGGTTTCAAACAAACATTTTTGATATAACGGTAGTTAATGAAACCCGTTGAGTATAGCCGTCAATATTTTGAACTTCTCCGACAGGTCAGATAAAATGAATGAAAATGAGGATATCAGTTAGGTACTAGGATTTTATTGTTTCAAATCTTCATGGTTTCCGAGCTTGTAGACCGTGGTCCAGTGGAATTTCTATCTGTTTCCGGGCTTGTAGGCCGTGGTCCAGTGGTATTTCTACTTGACGTTTCGTCTATAACTGCGGTAGACCAGTGTGTTCTCTGTTCAGTCGTAGTCCGTCTCTTTGTAATTGGTCAACTGCGCAGTGTGTAGTGGTGGGGGTGAGTTCTCTACTCGGTCGTATTCCGTACTTGAACGATTGGTCATTGGTTTTGTACCAGCACTCCGACATACAAAACCAATGACGAATCGTTCAAGGACAGAATACGACCGAGTAGAGAACTCACCCCCACCACTACACACTGCGCAATTGACCAATTACAGAGAGACGGACTACGACCGAACAGAGAACACACTGGTACTAGGCATAAAAGAAGGGAGGACACCAGTCACTGACACACTGACCTGTGAGCCGCCAAAAAGGACACTTCGACCGCTGTCACATTGCCTTTGAGAATGTCTACCGCAGTTGTAGACGAAACGCCAGGTAGAAATACCATCGGACCACGGCCTATAAGCCCGGAAACCATGAAGATTTGGAACAATGCCGGCCGTGAAAGCTTGCATACTTGGATGATTCATAGTTAATCACCAGCATTTTTTCGAATTTTGTGAATGGAGAAATTTCAAGATTCTAACTGTATTTGTACAGACTGTTTTGTAAGTATGATAAATTCAGAGATTGATTTCTTAAGTCAATTTAAGAAAACGAACGTTGCACAATCCCTGAGATATAGAGTGTTGAAATAATAATGTAATTTTTTTGGTTTCGTATCTACTAGAATTTCTTTCATTGATCAAGCAATAAGCATAAGTACTTCATGCGCTGAGGGTTCCGTATATCATTTGCTATAGTTTTCATGTAATCTTTACCAACTTCTTTATACGCCTGATTTTTTTCCAAAATTTTTGAACTAATACTTTCGGACATCTTTGGCTTCGATACTAACTGAAAGAGTTTTGCGGAGTAAATTGTGGCTCTATTGGTCTACGGATAGAGAAATTCCCACATGCGGTTAATAATTTCACATTTGTCGAATGCATGTTCATCGTGCATAACAAACAATTTGCCGTATATAACCGAATAAAAAAAGTTGACAAATTACGAGGATACAGGAATGTGGTCCCGTACAGTACACGCATAAAATGATAAATATGAAATTTTAAATCATTCTTTTACAGTGACGTGCGATATCATATTGTAAGTACCTATATGTTTATGTAAAGTCGCGGACTTAATATAGCTTTATACACCTGAGTTTTTTCAGTGTACCTAAGTTCATAAAAAGTCAGTAGCTTAGATACAAATTTAATTTCAAAGTTAAATGTCAATATCAAAAATTAGAAATAATGGGGTTGACCCACTATATTGAAAGACCGAGAGCTACTGACAATTTTTTGGTGTTATTTATTCAAGGCCTTATTTTTGAGAAGATGTTGAGGGAGGCATATTAAAGGGCCCTGAGTAAGGGATTTTCCTAGATAGCGGTATGGGAGGAATGCAGACCGCCCCCAACATGTATAAAAAAAATGGTCACAATTATTATTGCTTCAAGGCTGAAATTGTTTGTATAGCTTGTTGGTGACCCAATAATGCCATTATAATATTTGTAGATCGATTTGTCAGTATTAAAGGGGTGGCATATCACCCTAAACGTGTCATGTACCTGACGAAATTTATATTATTAGGTAGTAGTTCAAGGTTCAGATTTTAATATGTTGTTACGGCGACTGTTTTAAGCATATATTTCAATTTGCAGAACAAAATGTCGGTATTAACCTCCTTGCAGAACGATATAAACACTTCGGCGAGCAAGTTTCCCTCTAAGAGAGGGGGTTAATTCCGACATTTTGTTCTGCAAATTGAAATATATGCTTAAAACAGTCGCCGTAACAACATATTAAAATTTGAACCTTGAACTAGTAATAATATAAATTTCGTCGGGTACATGACACGTTTAGGGTGACCTGCCACCCCTTTAATACTGATCAATCGAATTGCAAATATTATAATGGCATTATATTGGGTCACCGACAAGCTATACAAACCATTTCAGCCTTGAAGCAATAATAATTGTGACCATTTTTTTTATAATAATAGTTTTTTTATACGGCTGAAATGCAATTGAAAGATTTTTTCGTTGGAGAGCAGCCAATTATATAATTGTTTCGAAACATATAGGAAAAAATCATTTTACCAACCAGTGGTCACAATCAGGATTCTAACCTGAACCTTTCCACATTCGCGGCGGAATGAGCTTACAATACTCAATTGTGACAAGATTGCTAAACTAATATTCTCCATATATGCATATATATGAAGCATATATGGAGAATATTAGTTTAGCAATCTTGTCACAATTGAGTATTGTAAGCTCATTCCGCCGCGAATGTGGAAAGGTTCAGGTTAGAATCCTGATTGTGACCACTGGTTGGTAAAATGATTTTTTCCTATATGTTTCGAAACAATTATATAATTGGCTGCTCTCCAACGAAAAAATCTTTCACCATTTTTTTTGTTACATGTTGGGGGCAGTCTGCATCCCTCCCATACCGCTATCTAGCAAAATCCCTTACTCAGGGCACTTTAATATGCCTCCCTCAACATTTTCACAAAAAAACGGCCTTGAATAAATAACACCAAAAAATTGTCACTAGCTCTCGGTCTAATAGATGTATAATTAATACCTATCCATTTTCGGTAGGAATTTTGAATCGTTTATTATTTTTTTTAAATAATAATTGCAGAATCGTTAGGTCAATACGTATCAAATAAGCACACAAAATTTAGGCCAGATTGAATATTTGTTTCGATTTATATTATCCGATCAGACACGGCGCGGGAACGTAGCGTTTCCGGCAAGACAAACATTTTTATATGCATTTCAAATACGAGTATTGATACGTGTATGTACGGACGGGATCCGCTAAGTATAAATATTCGTATTTGAAATGCATGTAAAAATGTTTGTCTTGCCAGAAACGATACGTTCCCGCGCCATGTCTGACCGGATAATATAAATCGACCCTCAAGCGTACACAATGTTGAAAGTTGAGGTACTTGTCTGCATGTACAAATGATTAGCTACGACCCCCCCTGATCGAGTACGCCACTGCAATGACGTAACTCGCTCGCATCGGGAAAGATAAATCTACTTTGCATCATTTATCATATAGGTGGGTACAGCAAACGAAAATATGTCATTCAAACCTTTGATATATATTTTTATGTCGTTAGGAAGCATTCACTTAGACGGAATTCACTTTCATTTAGAACGTATTTTATCTTTTGACAGCCACAGAAAAACACAGAGCTGACGTTCTTTTGAAAAAAAAACCTGGTCGGTTAGTTAATGTCTTCTTAACATTTTTATTGATTTCATCATTTTTTCAGTTTCAACATTTATGTCTAAGCAGAATCCTTGGACACCTAACAAAATATACTTGCTAAAAATTTGCAAAAAAAACGGTACTTCATGCGTCGAGGTTTCCGTACATCGTTTAAAAAAGAAAAGTTGACGAATAAAATCTCTAGATATGTAATAAAATCGTGAAGTCTTTTTTGTCTGTTTGTTTGTCTGTGTGTGCACGCTAATCTCCACAATGGTTGAACCAATTTGGATGTGGTTTTCAGTGATGATTGAGTTAAGTTTGGGCTAACATTTAGTGTTCGTTTCATTTAAATCAGTTTACAAATAAAAAAGGTCTGTCAATTTTAAAGTAAGTATATATCGCGCGCGTTGTGACATCGTTAATGCAAATGTCAAAACGAGGTTGGGTTGACTGTTTATTTTTGTGACACCGTTAATGCAAACTATTTCCAAGGGATTTTAAGACCGACTTCGCTTCGTGAGGGAGAGATTCTCGCGGAGAGGGATAATATAAATCATACTTCGCTACGCAGGGGGAGAATTTCTCGCGAAGGGGGGATAATATATTAACAATATACTAAATATACGTGAGCGAAACCACGGGTAGCCGCTAGTAAATAAATGAAGAAATGTAATCAGCTGAAAAACACATTTTAAAATAAAAGGAGTCGTTTGTTCATGTCATACAAAGTGAATCGTTCATGTCAACATGTCACTCCCCTAGTGATTCATTTTGCGCTAAAACTAACAAATTAAAAAGTTCTATAGTTTTTGTGTACCTACCTAATCCTACTTATTACTTTATATCCCTGATTTTTCAAAATTTTAAATGTAATATTTTTGGACATAAGAGGGAGGGAGATACTTTTTTTTGGTTTTTTGGTACACTATAAAAATTCATCAAAAACAATTTTTTTTAATACATATGTGAGCCACATGATAAATATTTTTTTTGTCATTTCACTTTATTGACCGCAGACAACATTTTTTTTTTTTGCTAAAACGATTTAAAATATTTACAGACCGCCAAGTTCCAAGTTTCTAAATTCAAATTGTTTTGAAGGCCTGCGACAGACAGACAGACGAACGAACGCAAGGGAGGACTGAAATGGACCTTCACTAGAAGGGTTCCATTTTTTGACATTTTGGCACGGAACCTTAAAAAAAATATATAATACCACTTCATTACTGACAATAATATTTCAAGATTATCCTTACCAATAACAGCAATTTTAATAAGGAGCTCACCTGTAACAAAGAGATGTTAATTATAATTTTACATATACAGAAATATGTTTCAGAAATGAATTGATAATAATACAACATATTATGCAGTGGTTCATTATGGAAATTATACTAAACCAATGTTTTACTACAAAATATGGTAAACAATAAACAATCATTTTAATGCTCATCAAATAGACATATTTAATAGATACCTGTTTAGTTAATATCGCTTAGTGAATAAGTCAGGCCTGGCATCGCATAACGGATGCCAGTGTTAGGTTATTTGAAAATAACTTGTTATAAATAAAAAAATAAAAACAGTTTATTACCAGTTAACAGCTACCTTAAATAATCGATTATTTCCTAACAGGTCTTAAATAAGTGACTAAGTATTTAGTAACCGGTTTTTAATATTTTTAACAGCATAATTTTGGAAACAGGTCTTTTTGGATTTAAGTAGTTATATTTTGGTAACAGTTTCTAAATAACAGATGACGTTCCACCGCTAGCCCTGAATCTTGGTAGTCGGTGGCCTAAAAAATATCTATATAGGCCTATTTTTCATTCAATAATAAATTATAATTTAAAAAAACTAAAAAACACGCTTTAATGAACTAAAAAGTAAAAAATAATTAATTTTATTGTAAAAAAGCGTGGGGTAGTATGAAAATATGATGCTTTGTATCATATTTTTTTTTTACAATAAAATTAATTATTTTTTACTTTTTAGTTCATTAAAGCGTGTTTTTTAGTTTTTTTAAATTATAATTTATTTTCGCTTTTTAGTCCTGGAGATCCTGGTCAGGATAATGGGACAAACTTATGGAATTATTGTATTGTAATCGGTCCTTGATAAGTGTGCAAAGTTTCAGTTCAATCTGAAGTTTTTTGCTTTTTTTTTTTTAGTCCTGGAGATCCTGGTCAGGATAATGGGACAAACTTATGGAATTATTGTATTGTCGTCGGTCCTTGATAAGTGTGCAAAGTTTAAACTAAATCTGACCGTTCAAAGCTGGTCAAAATCAAGTTCAAAGAAGTCTGTTACAAACTGACAAGCAAGCACGCAAGCCCGCAAACATACAGGTGAAGCTAATGGTGCGTTCAGACGCGTGCCACGCAGCCTGGCAAGCAGCCCGGTACGCAGCCCGACGTGCGCCGGCGGGTCAAGCAAGCTATTCACACGCACGGGAGCAGGCCAGTTCGTGCTAGCGCAAAGTAAGCATGGCGGACACCGCGGACGATCTCGTGGCGGCTATTGCGTTTGGTTTGACATATTTTTATTGAAAAAAAAAACAAAATGATCGACGTAGAATCGAATCAGGTCGTCCATTCGCCACGAAGTCACACGCAATACTGGCGCGATGCGCGCGTGTAAACAGGTACACGAGCGCAAGCACATTCATCCTTTGAACTGTGTCGAAAAACCGACACTCGTCCGGATCGGCGGCAAGCACGAGAACAAACAGCAAGCAGCCCATTTACACGCGCGTGCCCGTGTTTGTGCCCGTTGAATGTCGCGTTGGACGGAAGCGTGTAGACGCACCATAATATAAGCGTGTTAAAAATATATATTTCACATCCTTACATAAGTGAATAATCGTGTAACTAAGTTTCGTTATTGTTTTATATGGCATAGTGTAATATTATTACAATTGTTACAATATTTCGAAATATTATGATATGCAAAATTTCATATCTGGAGGCTATTGACGACAGACTCGTTCAACAAGGCTTATTCTTAAATAAACACGTACAGAAATGATAAATTGTACAGGCGAAACATTCCAAAATGGCTGCTAATAAATAATGATTTATCCTTATTAGCTTCTACCGACAGCGAAAAAGATTATTTTACTAAATAAAACCCTTTTCAAGCACTACTGACTATACACTGTTCATCAAACTTATGAATAACACGAATTCTTAAATTTAAAATAGGTAATTAGTTTAATCCTAATGGATTTTAGGATTATAATAATTAATTATTTTAAATTTAAGAATTCGAGTGTTATTCGTAAGTTTGATGAACAGTGTATAGTCAGTAGTGCTTGAAAAGGGTCTCTTATAACAGACCGAAACGTAGTATTAAAAATAAAGTTGGACAGCTATAGCCAGTTTTGTGTTTTATTTATTAAAATAATGATTTAAATAATATGCGCACAAAGATACATTTCGGGGATTATAAATACATCAATACAGAAAAATACAAACATACATAGATACATATATCCGAAAAACATTACCCTTTTTCGGCAGTCAGGTAATAAATAAAACAGAAGTGCAGTCTATGATTTTAGAATTTTTCTGTTTGCATTCTCTATAACTAACCAAATCTAGTGCTAAACAAAATTGTATCGTCTGTACGAACGGATTTAACTCAAAAACTACTGAAGCTAATGCAGGGGTGGCCTGGCGTAGAATGACCCTGGTGGCGACCAATATTTTTGGCCCCTTATTCAAAAAATGGAGTAATATTTTTGACCCCTTATTATATGCGTTGTCGGACTTTTACCTCAACATATATAACATATTTTCATATTTTTTGAGATCATAAAAGTAAATAAAAAAAATTATTTGTTGTAATAATGTGGTCCATTTGGTTCCCATTAAGGTTGGCCCAGGTGGCTGGTGCCACCCAGTCGCCTGGTCCAGTCCACCCGTGAGCTAATTTTCAACTTCCTTGGCCGCAGCTTTTAAACTAAAAGCAATATATGGAGGTTTGCTTGGGTTCATTGAAATCAGCGCAATATCATGTTGTTATACCGCTTCTAGGTGTCAAGCTCTTGCATCGGGTACTTTGGTAAAGAGCAAACTTAACAACATTCAAGAATGAACGCTGTTGCTCTTCAATGCTTGTAACATTATGCAATTTATTCACGACTTCAAAGACAAGATAGTGTATTATAAAGTTGTTTATCAACAGTCGAGAGTACGCCTTTAGTTTTTTTATATGTTAAACATATTATCTACTTATATGCATTGCAAACTTCGTTGTCAACAAGTGAAATAAAACGGTTAAAGACAACTTTTTATAGGAACTGTCTGACGTCTTAATAGTAACAAAAACTTTAGATCATAATATATACAGCCTATAGAATAGAAGATGATAGACTGGAACTAAAGGCAGAGATGTAGCCTGAAATTAGACTTTGGGGTTATATATTTAGGGTTCCGTACTCAAAGGGTGGAACCCTATTGTTGCCACTATTCTGTAAGAGTCTTTTAGTTCTTATAAACTGTAGGTCGTTGATGCTACAAAAATTAAATCGACATTTATTAACTTCCCATTGGAAGTTATTGTAATGGGTCCGAAAATCGAAATCAAAATGTATAACAAATTTTTATGTTTCAAGGTCCCTACACTATTTCTGTGCGTGTTTGTGTGTGTACGTACGTATGTGTCCATTTCTTTCTAAGACGAAATCTCGAGAATGAAAAATGAAATCGACTACGTTAGGGTGCCAATCGGCGCGTATTAACGAAAATATGATCTGAAAGAAATTTTTTCAAAATCGGTTCAGCCGTTCTTTTTTCTGAATCAAATAGACTCCAAAAAAGTAGATTTTACACAATATCTCGCGAATAAAAAATTATATCGACTTCGTAAGGGTGTCAATCGAGGCGTGTCAACGTCATTTTGATCCGACATAAATTTTATAAAAATCGGTTCAGCCGTTTTTTTTTTTTTCAATTATTGTAAAAAATAAATAATAATTATGTTTTAATAAAGTAACAACAGGATACAAGGCTTATAATTTAAAAACAGTTATTCACTTATCATTTTTAATGGCCAACGTTTCGGCAAACATAGTTTTTTAAATTAGCGAAAGCATAGTTTTATATTTTAAAAATTTTTTAAAATTTAAAATTTCAATTTTTAATTAATGAGATATACTCTTAAAAAGTTTTATTTGGACAAAATTAATTTTAAATTAATGCATGTTTTTAAATTTTAAATTTGTGACGGTTCACTAAAATATTTAAGGTCCTGAGGAAGGCAAAAAATGTTTGCCGAAACGTTGGCCATTCAAAATGATAAGTGAATAACTGTTTTTAAATTATAAGCCTTGTATCCTGTTGTTACTTTATCCAATCATTATAACCAAGGTGTTCTTATTATTTTATTATAATTATGTTTTAATGATTAAAATGATTACTTTTCTGTGTAATATCTAATTTAATTATTATTATTAAATATTTATCAAACTGGGAAGTTCGTCGTGTGGACCTCAAGGGTCGCACTTTAGTCCTAATAAACGACCCACCTCACGGCTTGTTTTGTAAGTTGATAACCCAAAATGCAATTTTTATTGGAGGCCGTACATCGAAAAGGGGGTAAAAATTAAAATTATTGATAATAAGTGATAACCATGCAGTGCGTTTATGAATAAATATTATCGAGTAGAGTTAAAAATGGCAACATATTGGATGCCTCAGAAGGAGCCAATTTTGATACAATTTTGTCTCCCGATCGCATCTGGAAACTATTTGACTTATGGCCGGTTTATCGTACATTTTAATCACGATGTTTTTTAATCACACTGTTAACTTTTGACAGCTACGTATTCATTGGTTGCTGTGTTTCGTTACTATAGCAACCCGTCATTCAACGGTGTGATTAAAAAACATCGTCATTAAAATGTACGATAAACCGGCCATTAGAAACAGGAAAGCTGATATTTTATTATGTAGTCTTCACGATTACAAGTAACGACCACTGTTTTTTAAAAATTTTAAAATATTTTGGTAGAATATCAATTGCCATATAAATCTGAACGTACCATAGTATGCACGCATTTAATTTATTTTAATTACTGATAATATAATATTATTAATTTATTAATGTATACTACACACAAATTAAAATTTACTGGACAGTTTCACCAACTGACAAAACATGAATAGTTTAATACTTATATTAATGGCAGCTGTGGCATAATTTCATAAATTAAAAAAATAGTTATTTGCGTTTTAAAAAGCTCATGCATAAATTAACGTGTTGATTTTTTACAAGCTTTTATTTAACTTGCAATTTTTGTATGTTAGTTTGTTTGTGTGTTTGTTTGTTTAGCTCAAATCTTGCAAGTCAATTTTGAACGACTTCCACGTATCCGATCATTTGAAATGTTGTACACACATGTATTTCCGATGACAATACTTGAATAAATCGTTTTTAGAATTAAATTCAACCCTTAAGGGGTTCACGAGGGTGTAGGGTTTATTTGACTAATCAACACCCAGGCCAAATCGCTTAAGCTAGAAACTTGAAATTTTTTATTTTTTTTAATTAATACAATACAAGGTATTTCTAATACTTCATAAATATTCATATAGTGACTTGGAGACCCAACACTCTAAAAATGTATTCAATATGAGGTCTGCCAGGTATGCAAAAACAATTTGCAAGGCAAACGATGATAATTAATATTGTAAATAATTGATACTTTTACTTATCTATAATCTGCATAAATTTTATCAAGACAGTGTTGAGCCGTATTCGAGATAAGGACAAAAAAAATGATAAAAAAAATTTAACTACTTTGCTACCGATTGGATGTTTTTCATCATATTATCTGTTAAATTCATTAATAAAATTTTAGTAGTGTTTTCCAGTAGACTTTTGTACGGTCAGAGATTGAACTATAAGAAAAAATCATCATATAGGTACGTACGTAATTTTATTTCTCAATAAAATGTGCCTCTTAAATTTAAAAATAAAATGTAACGAAATTACACAGTCGCACTTTTTATTGCCAATTGAAATGGCGGTGATAATTTGATTTTGCATTTGTGTAGGGGAAACCTCAGTCGGTTGAATTTAAAGGTAAATCGGTATATTTTTTTTAAGCATGACGGTCAACGACGATCGAATGTTTTTGTTTGTTTCATACTTTTTTGTGAACTATAGATAGTCAAATGCTTTTTAGAACATTATAAACGTTTTAGACAGGGTGGTATTATAATTGATTGCCAAAGTATACGCGTACATGTTTTTGAAGTGAAAACTTCCTTCGGCGCGTTAGGCACTCTTTGCGTGGGTACTGAAAAAATGTGAAGCGTTCGCAATTTTGCGTGAGAATTCGCAACATACTTATACCATAAAAACAGCCGTCTACACACTTCCACCCATAGCGCAGTTGGTTTAGTCTGCGTTCTATGCATAGGAACCTGGGTTCGATCCCTGATAGCAGCGTAGAATTTTCGGCGTTTTTTTCTAAATTCTACATGATATTTTTTTAAATATTTTTTTATTTTTGTTATATTCTTTCTTTGACAATAATTATAATTTTTTTGAAACCAAGGTGGAATTAATTAAAAATACAATTTTAGTATTTTAGTAATAAATTATTTTTACTTCATAAATGCGCTATAATAGATGACACCAAAAATTAGAAAATTTGAAGTTTTCACTTCTGTCGTGTGGTCATAAGCACACACCCATTTTTTTTAATTTAACATACTGAGTACGATTGACTTTTGGGACACCCTCTAAGAAATATTTTTAGTTTTTTTTCCATCAACAAATTCTCTATTTTTAAGTATGTGTTCTGTTTTTTAACCGACTTCAAAAAAGGAGGTGGTTCTCAATTCGATTGTATTTTTTTTTTTTTTGTTTACTAAAAGTTGATAGATGTACTAATTTTTAGACGATTTTCAGAAACACCCCGTACAATTCCTTGCTGAAAAATAGCCACCGCAAACAAAAACATCAAAGTCAACACGTTCTGCTTTCAAAGCTAGTGGTAAAAAAATATAGAAAAAAGTGAAAAAGTGAAAAGCATACCAATCATCCCCGGTTTCCTCTATATAACAAACGAAAGAAAAAGGCAAAAGTGAAATGGAGAGAGATGAAATGAAAGAACACGTAGCCCTTTTGTCAAAGCAATATGGAATCTGTGTTATTTAGTGTAATATAGGGCATAAAAGTCGCAACATGGTGATAGATGTAACATACTCTATATATATTATATAGGTCTGTATGTATGTACATTGCGACCACATCACAGTCATATAGACTAAGCGTGCAAGAAGTGATATCGCTATTGAACTAGGACTGTGATCGTTCCCATCTAAAGCCGTTCTTTTTATTAAAAGCACCGGTTGTTCTCATTCACTGCTATCTTTATATGCCAACATATAATAATAATACTAAATTTTATTGAAATGTATTTAATGTTTAACAAGTTCAATGGAAAGAGAAGGTTTTAGAGTTTGCGAATTGACGCCTCGTTGTTTATGACTGAGTTTGAGATCTATTTTTTTCTCGAGTCTTAGCGATCTACTATTAATTAAATTTAAATCCAACGTAAATCCAACATTTACTATAATAATGCTGCCGATCCGAAACTCCAGTTCTGTCACATGCTGCTGCCAGATTTTGTAGCTTCGATCTCATTTGTTTTGTGGATCATTTATTACCATTTTTAGTTTCTTTTTAAACATCAGTGCCTGAGAAGTCACTAGAAAGCGATTCTTTGTCAGAAGAATATTGCACTAATATGATAGAAATGGAAAGACTTGGGAGTATTGATTGCTTTTTTCACAAATTCTTCGTATTTTCGCTTTCTAAGGGTCTTACTATGGGCACAACATTTGACATTGTAAAAAAAAATTCGACTGATGACCAGTCCTATACTTCCCACCTAGTAAATATTTGCAAAAAATAAACACTCTTTTTTTATTCTTTGAAAAAAAGCGTGGCCCTCTTTTTTGTTTGGTGATTTACTGATGGCTAGTAATATAGCAAAAATCATGGCTACCTTGATTTACGTACAATTTTCTTTTTTTTAGTAAAATATTTTTTTCATATTATAACATCTAGAATCCATTTATATTTTTTTTAACCTATGTTAATACGTGACATTGAGAACGTTTTTTTTTAATATCTCAGGATTCACTGAACCGTTTTGACTCAAAATCTAATCAGATCTAAGTTAAAGGCTGATAAACACAATAGAACAATCGGCATGGCCGTATGAATTGCTCCGTTTTTACGATATCGAAGGCGAAAAATTGACCTGCACACACACACACACACACACATACACAAATATACACACACACACACACACACATAAAGACATCAGTCAGAAAATGATCTTAAACGATTGCTATAGGGTCTCAAAACGTGAAGATCTGTTAAAATCTCGAAATATTTTTTTCGGACTAAATCCATTACTTCCCTACCATAGTAGAGGTGGGAAGTAAAAAGTTCCAAAATAGTTTGTGAAATTTTCTTTTTTAATTTGACACGGCATGCACCACCTGAAGATGATGCAATAGATAATTAATTTTTTATATGAAAAATGCTTAAGTGTAGGGTCAACAATTAAATATATAGTGTTGACAAAATTGCAAAAGAAAAATTTTTCACTCCACCCTAAGGTCCAATATGGATAATTCGTTATAACGATCAATAAATATGATGCCGCGATCGATCGGATGATTGCGATTGGCCATCCTTGATTTATATGCCGCTTCCATGTCTCTTCTATGGGAAAAGTATCAGTTGAATTAGAAATAATATTAAAATGAAAAGAGAAGCTTAGTCTGTAGATAAAACCTCACTGCTAACTTCCCATTGGGTGCCCTTAGAGATTAGAGACCAGTCCTACCGTAGAGAAATTATTTGCAATACAGGTTAACATTTTACAACTATTTTACAGTAGTTTTTTTTGTTATAAAAAGAACCACAAATTCAATTTTTTTGCAAACCTTATTAGGTGTTCGTTATATAATTATGCGTCGAATGAAATTGGTCTGGAGTCGATATCATTATTTGTTCTTGAGATATGCAAGCCGAAAAAAAATTCACCAACGTACGAACAACAACGAATTAACGAACGTACGTACGTATACACACAAAGAGACATCTATTCGAACTCTAGGGACCTCAAAACGTGCAGATATGTTCAAAATTTACCATTCGCAAAATCGAACTCTTTACAACAACTTCTAATGTGAAGAGGACAGTGCGGTCTAGTGGTTAGCGTCGCGGCCTCTGGATCAGACTGTCGTGGGTTCGAATCCCGCCTCCGCTCGTGGATGTTTTGTGATGTCATTTATTTTTAAGTTAATTGTTATTTAATGTAATCAAGACGCTATAATGACCTAGGCCAGGGGTCGGTAACCTGCGGCTCGCGAGCCGCATGCGGCTCTTATGATGTCAAGATGCGGCTCTCCAGTTCCATGCGCAAATATTAATAATTATATCATTTTATTTTCAAAACTCATAAAAAATATTATACTGCAAAAAAATCTTTAAACAGGATAAAAACACTCAACAGAGAACAGTGAGAATAGGTGGAGTAGAGAGTATACGGACAGCTGACATTTTTTAAATGTGGCAACACTGTTCTGTTTGTTTAGTTATTAGTGCACTGTGTCGTAAACGGTCGCAGTCAGAACTTTTTTTTATATACCTAATCCTAATCAACTCCATAATATTGAAATAAAAATGTTAGTGGCTCTTTAAAAACTGGGAAATTTTGTAAATTGTAACTTTTGGCTCTTCCGTCTCAAAAGGTTGCCGACCCCTGACCTAGGCTGTCTATAATTTACAATAAATAAATAAATTCAATGGGAAGTTAAATATAAATCGGAACTAAGTATATTCAGATCATAAGAACCGGTTTGTAGCCAGCTGACGGCTATGACTCTATAAGTCCCTAGTTCTTAGGTTATCTGAGAACTGGAGAAAGTATCAGTTAAACAAATAAAGACTGATAAAAAGATTAAGATGTACTGCCATAGTATATCTAATACTATATGGTACTACTTTAAAATGAACAACTAAACATCAGAAAGTAGAGAATAGTATTGTAGTTTAATAATTTATTGGTTCGATAGAAGTGAAAGTTCTACCCAGAAAACAACAATCGTCCTGGGGAGTGGGAGAGTATAGTTTACACTGGGATAGGTGTGCGCACGTGGTACAGTATCAGACTCAAATAAGAGTACAATTATTTTGAGCATAATAAATAATAGTAATAAAGTTTATTGTCATTCGTATGTATCATACATGGTGGCACTAGCGCAGAAAATAACGGTTGTCATAGCAACTTCTGTTTATTCGCGTACGTATAGATAAAGAGTAAAGACACAATACTATAAGAATGACACCGAGACGTCATCACCACTCAACGACGGCTGTTGTTCAATGTTCCGTAATAACGCAACGGCTCCAGCAATTAGAAAATACACGCCGTCTGTGGTAAAAACCGCCAGCAGCAGAGAGGGTAACTGTTGTCAAGCAGATAGACCGTTGCTAAGTGAGGGCGGTGCTTTGCCGCCAATAGGCTGATGACGTTACTGTATCATTCTAAGAGTACTTATAGTTTATAAAAGTTCGACAGAACGGCTATCCATATTAGTGGTAGCGATGTAGCTTAGTGGTACAGCACTAGACTCGCATTGGGAGGGTACTGGGTTCGAATCCCGGCGGGGGCAGATGTGGCTAGGACTTTTTCCTACTGCCTCACGCCGAGAAACGGTAATTCCTGTTACTACCGGCCATCTTGTTTGAGGTTTTCCATGGTTAGCCTCAATAATTCCAGTTGAATATCGAGATGGTTCCTTAATCAAGGCCATGGCCGATTACCTGTCAAACTCCTATGCTACTTTATCCTAATGTCCTATAATTCCTCCATTCGCACGTTGCTATTAATTAAATTGAAGTATAAAAATGTATAAAAAAAACGGAAGTGGCAAAAATGGAAAATAGTAATGGTGCGAATGGCGTCTGTTACGACATAATGTCGAGAAACGGACGTTAAACGTATTATTATTATTATTATTGAGAAGGAAGAATTCCTTAAGAATTTTGCATCCACAAGCACCCTAAACTTCAGGTTCGTCACCGTCACACAAGGGATACTTGCGGAGCAAGGTGAAACTATAACCGCGTCTCAAACCATGAAATGGGTGATTACAGTGAGTTTGGGTCGTGCGCACGAAGTACACGGAGCGACCCAATAAGCACAGCCTTTTGCATGCGGCATGACTAGTGACTCAGCATTACACTGACATGCCGGGATAGCTTTTATATTTGCCAACAGTGACGGTTTGGCTCCACCAAGAACACCAATTATAAGAACAATTAATTTAACAGAATAGTCTGGGTACTGCTTCCTAAGCTCAAAGAGAAGATCTTGATATTTTGTCCGCTTCTCAGTCTCCTTCGCGACTATGTTCGTTTCAGCAGGTTTAGTGAATTGGCTAAAATAGGTCGACCTTGAGTTGTTTGTGCCTGGCCCTGTACGTAAATACCGCGCACAGACATAATACAGACAGGGTTGGGCGGTGTGAAGGATGGGGGCACAGTACGAACTCTAAAGTAATATATCAATCGAATGGAGAGAGCAACTGACACCCTGATTTGACAGGTCCCTTTGCCTTGTTCACCAATTTACTTTCTCTACACTCACTACTCGTCGACACTAATGTTACTCTCTATGTATACGAACTTTGCCCCAGATCTCGCTCTCTCTATATATTGTGTTCTGATGCCCCTTTCGCTACATCAAACAACGCGAACGGGTCGGTTATCCCGTGATTTCATCGCACAATTATTTCAGGATATCGACGCTACAATGTGCAGTCGCGGACTTAAAAAAGTTTACACCTGTATCATCTAGTTACCCGTTTTTTTAATTTTTGCATATTGTAATTTGGCTTTTGATAGTAATGTATCAATTACTAAGGTTACATCCTAAAAATTCAATAAAAAATTATTATCAAAACGCCTCAGTTGTTTATTACACAATCCAAATTACTCAATATTATTCAATTAAAACATAAAAAGATTTGATACTATTTGATACTAGCAAATTCCTTCCTACAATCTTGAAATAATTTTTTTTTTTGTTCATCACTTTAATAATTTCGAGGCATTTAAACGAAAATTATTTCTTTTCATTTTTGACATTTAGATTTATCTATTAAAAACTAAATTTGTTGCTAAGCTACTAACTTTTTGTGAACTTATACACTGAAAAACCCAAGTGTAAACTTTATTAAGTCCGCGACTGTACAAAGCAATAATAATTATTAATTAATAATAAAGCATTTTCACAAAAATGGTATGAGGAGCAGTAAGCAAAAATGTAAAGCAAATCGGGGGTCCCGCACGCGATCTCTGATGTATATATGCTGGCTTTAAACAATAATATTTATTTTATTTATTGTAGATTATAGACGAGTCGACAACTCGGCTCAGCGTCTTCAACCCAACCATATTTGTGTATTAAAATCCGCCAGCCGGCATACACAAACCGCCTGGTACGAGCTCGGGTCCCTGAAAACGCTAATTCCCAAAGAACATTGGAATGCAATTGCGATAACAAATACATCCCAATGTCCCCCCTGGGGGGTTTAAACTATAATAGATTTGTAGCTGTTGATTGTTTCACTGATGCAAACGGGACCCTATTACCGCGCCTACGATATCCGTCCGTCTGTCAAGGCTCTATCTATTGTGTGTTGTTGTGGAATTAATCCTGGCAAAGAGTATATAGTATCTTAATATATAAAAATCCCGTGTCACGATGTTCATTCATTCTAATCTCCGAATCCGCTCATCCGATTTTAATGAAATTTTTTTAATGTGTATTGTTTGCTTCAACTTGAGAGATAGGACAGTTTTTATCTCGATAAGTGAATATTTTTTATTGCGAATTTAAGGATTTTTATAGGACAAAGGGTCGTAATTCATTTATAAGTTCTATAAGTTTTTAATAGATTTTAATAGATGGCAGTGTGAATAAATCTAATGACCCGCATTATTATCGAAGCCGGGGGGACCGCTATAAATCGTAAATTCATATACTTATAGCACCCGGGCGAAGCCGGATCGGGCCGCTAGTAGTATATCATCTTGTAAGCTGTAAATTTATACAGATAAGAAAGAATATTTAAATAATAGGAAAAAATTGACAATCAATAATTATACAAAGTCATTAACATGTTGATTAGAAATTCATACTATTTTTTACAGAATAGTTTTAAATTTCCTATTTCTCTTAACGTTACTGGCAGTCTGTTAAAGAAAGTAGCCCCAGAACATTGTGGGGAAGATGTAAAAAAAGGAGATTGATATTTTTCTAGACGGAGCTTCCAGCCCTCCCTCGTATTATAATTATGAAAGTCTGAGTTAACAGAGTATTTGATAATTGTAAATGATAATTAGAATTATTGAATAATCAATAAATTTTAAAAACTCGGGTCACAGTGCCAAAACCCTGCCGACAATATAGTGTATTTGCTAATACAGGCCTTGTGGCTTTAATACGTGAACTTAAGTTTGTTTTTGGACAAAATAAAAATTCAACCCCTTAATACATCCCTTAAAATAATATTTTTTTCTTAATTTCAATATTATTATCATTGCAACCTCTGTACCAAATTAAATACACCCTTCAGTAAGTAAATCACTATCCGCAAAACTAGCGTTTTCATAAAATTTGTAAGTCCGATCCTATCGGGCCGATTTTATTAAAATTTTAGCAGCACATTTTAATCTTTACTAAAAGGTTAAATTTCAATTTTGAAACAATTCTGGAATTTTTTTCGGTATTTTCAGGCCCAAAAACTTTTTTCAACCCCTAAAAACTACCCTTAAAACAGTCCGATTGGGCCCATTTTAAATAGGTTCCGTGCGGTGATGGATTCCAACGTGTGTACCAAATTTCGTTCAAATCAATTAAGTCTTTCGAGAGTTATGCCGCGAACACACACACACACACACACACACACACACACACACACACACACACACACACACACACATATATATATATATATATATATATATATATATATATACATATATATATAAACATTTCCAAAAATGGTGCCAAAGTGTTCAGGAGGCTATGAAACGTCGAGAAATTTTGGTCCGACCCCTAGGTCCCGCCATCCGACCGACGCCAATAGTGTATGTGCCATATGGCAAATACACTAATAAACTAATGTTGTTTATTTACAACACTGACTCCAGCCGTACTTCTGTATTGTACTATAGAGCGGTGAAAATCATCGTTCGACTGGCTCAGTTGGTAGAGCGTTCGATTGAAGATTTAAAGGTCCCTAGTTTGATTGCAATATTTTTGTTTTTTTATTCAACAAATAATATTCTGTTAATATATTTTTTTACTTTAAAAATCAATTTAAATAAATTTGATACGGAAAAATTTTGAAACAATAAATAGAACAAAATAAAATATACTTAAGTAAAAAAAAAACTTTTTAATGACAAACTTAAATAAAATTAAATCTGTTAATTTTTTACCTCTACCTAACTCCTTATTATCATTATTGCACGCGGAACCCTCGGTACGCGAGTCTGATTCGCACTTGGTCGCTTTTTTACATTGGGAAAAAGAATTAAAATGAAAGTAAACAATATGAATTCGTATACGCGTAGTGAGTTTAGTACGGCTGAGGATATTATAGGGTTTTTTGGAAGTTTTTTGCAGCCAATTTATTTATATTGAAAGAGTTTTATTTATACTAAACGTTTCGCCTTTTTAGGCATCATCAGTAATATTATTTTATAGTGAAATGATGATTTATTTAAAATGAAAGAAAGTTTCTTTCATTTTAAAAATAGAAATAGTTGTCTAAAATCCATGCTAATAACAACATCGTTCAAATAATGTTCATAAATTATAATTTCACTATAAAATAATATTACTGATGATGCCTAAAAAGGCGAAACGTTTAGTATAAATAAAACTCTTTCAATATAAATAAATTGGCTGCAAAAAACTTCCAAGAAACCCTATGAATTCGTATATAAGTACCTATTTTCAATTTATTCCCTTTGAATATATTATATTTCAGATGTTTCATAATATTTACATTGCATAATGTAGGTATGCATATATTTCAAACATACTTTCAAAAAAACTGCAAGCAAGTTTTATATATTTGTAAATTATTCTCCGAATCATGAAAAAATATTCAGAAATTTGTGAGCATGATTTTACGATCACACTTGCAAGAAAAAACGGATATTGTTGCATTGAATTAAGTTTTTTTTAGTATGTAATAGACATTTTTCGGCAACACCCTGTATATTTGCTTTCTTTATATATAGCCGTGAATTCAGAAAGATATCCATAAATTTACAAGAATAATTTCAGATTTATTTCTACATGAGTGTAGAAATGTTTCCTTTCATAGAAAAAATACAGACTTTATTTTTTATTGTAACTTTAATGGATCCATCTTATATTGCAATTTTTTCGATTGAACCCTGTATAAGTCTACTATTAAAAGTTTTTTTACCTATTTTTATTTTTAATTTTTTAGTGTGCTTTATTTGCTTAGCCTGATTTTATTACATTTATCCGATCCACTGAAACGTTACTTTTGCCTGTGAAAATTCAAAAATGCGATTGGCACCCGGACAGGAGCTGGATCGGTCAGCTAGTTACCATAATATTGTATTGTCACCAAGGCTACACATGTGTGCAAAATTTCAACTCAATCGAATCACAGGAAGTTGGCGAAAATTCAAAAGTACGATTCACACCCGGACGAAAGCCAAGCCGGTCAGCTAATTACCATAATATTATATTGTCACCGGAGCTACATATTTGTGCAAAATTTCAACTCAATCGGATCACGGGAAGTGCGTGAAAATTCAAAAGTACGATTTACACCCGGACGAAAGCCGGGCCGGTCAGCTAATTACCATAATATTATATTGCCACCGGAGCTACACATTTGTGCAAAATTTCAACTCAATCGGATCACGGGAAGTGGGTGAAAATTCAAAAGTACGATTTACACCCGGACGAAAGCCGGGCCGGTCAGCTAATTACCATAATATTATATTGCTACCGGAGCTACACATTTGTGCTAAATTTCAACTCAATCGGATCACGGGAAGTTGGTGAAAATTCAAAAGTACGATTTACACCCGGACGAAAGTCGGGCCGATCAGTTAGTTACTATAATATTGTATTGTCACCGGAGCTACACATGTGTGCAAAATTTCAACTCAATCGGATAACGGGAACTGGGTGAAAAATCGGTCGCAAGATTTGAAACAAATATACGAGGTCAAGCTAAATAAAACCGTTTAAAAATGTTTCTTTTCTGATAAAAATATTTATTTTTCTTTCCACGAATCCATTCTATAAGTATGTCGATATATTTCTCTAACACCTTGTATATCTTCATGTTTACTTTCCTTGAAACAACAATGAACGAAATCCTGTTCTTACAACGTCACACTTCCGGTGACTGAATAAAAAAAAAAAACGGAAAAAGATTTTTTATGCCACCGAATTTTCAGTTGGACGCGCAAAGCTGTATATCGACATTGTCAAGATCTTCACGGAGTCACATAATCACGTAACAATGAGTTATATTATTTCTAGAACAGTTCGTATTTTAAAGACGACCCCCAGAAAGCCGTAATCCTCAGCAGCAGCAGTTTCCTTCCGAACATTTCCGTTCCTTGCTACATCTCTTTCTGTTCCGACATATTGTATTTGGAGTACACGAGAAGAAGTCGGAATGACGACGAAGATGACGCGAAGAGTGCGACGGAGGCAGAAGGCTAAACAACAATCCCGGCCGCACGGCGCGTATCGGTTTGTTATTTATTTTGTAAGACGATGCAATAAGCAGTACCGGTAGAGTCTCGGCGTGTTAGACTATGGATACACTGGATCCGATCACAATAATTATTGAGGACTCGAGTAGATGAAGGCGATATGAAGTCACCAAATCACTTCTATACTGAAAGTTACCCCCTGCACTCTTCATCTCAAATCGGTTACCGCTCTCCTGACGCTATTTTTAAAACTAAACGCCAAATGTAGGGCCAGGAATCACACTACACATCCTACAGACGAAAAATTGAAAAACAAAATTCCTGGAAAAACCTGCAACTTTTTAAAAATTACCTACACAAACTTTAACACCTAGCCAGAAATTTTTTTCAAAAAATTCGCCTGTAGGATTGTAGCGTGATTCACGGTCATTCATTTGTCGTTTACTCGAACCCGTTAGCTTCAAAAATAGCGTCGGGAGAGCGGTAACCATTTTTAGGCGAGGGGAAAGGATTTGTGATGAAGATTGCACGGAGTAACTTCCGATAGAGAATACTAAGAAAATCGCAATGCAAGACGTATTTATAAGCGTTTATGATCTCTGTTAATAGACAGATTGTAGGTTATAGACGTTCAACAGTTGATTATTATTATTATTGTAGATTGTAGACGCGTCAACAACTCAGGTCATTAGCGTCTTCAACACAGCAATTAATAATCCATTTGTGTATTAGAATCTGCCAGCCGGCATACACAAACCGACTGGTACGAGCTCGGGCTCCTGGGAACGCCAATTCCCAAAGAGCATTGGAATGTAATTGCGAGAACAACTACATTCCAATGTGCCCCTTAGGGGATTCAACAGCTGAGGTCATTATAGCTATCAAACTGGAATTAATAAAATGAGAATGAGTTCAGACTTAATTGAAGTAAAATTAGGAACAGAAAATTTTAAACAACTGACGTCTGTTAATGCAATCTTAACGCAATGTTAATGCAATGTTAACGCAATGTTGATGCAATGTTGATGCAATGTTAACGCAATGTTAATGCAATGTTAACGCAATATTAATGCAATGTAATTGTAATGTAAAGCTGTGTTAAGGCAATGTTAATGTAATGTAATTGTAATGTAAATTCAGTGTTAATGGAATGTTAACATAGTGTTGATGCAATGTTGATGATGGAAAGAATAATATGTCGAAGGTTCGGAATGAATCAAACTCAAAGGATCGTAACTGTAACCACTGTAAGCAGAGTGTGTTATACAATATGTGAATGTGCAGTATAAGTAAGTAAGCAGTAACCAACAACCATGTCGAGACCAATGTTCGTGGGCTGAATACGTTATAAAACTCGACACCACCTCTTTTAGAAGCAGAACGGCCGCCCCAAGTCCTTGCCGCCTTCTGTTGCTATTGTAATTCGAGGTAACAAAAGTCGCACCCGGACCAAATGTATCGAGGGGTGGACAATACACTTGTGTCTGTCAGTCAATCAGTCGATATGTTCACGAAACTTATCGGAAAAGAACGAATCCTTGTTACATATTTGTGTCGCGTCTGCCTTTTCAGAAAAAAAAAACATGACCGGAATGACAATAACTTACGCAATTTTCTAGACGGTATATGAAGGCTTTGGAGACAAGGTAATTTCGGTTGGGGATTATTCAAAAGAAATAATTTTGTTTTGGTTAAAAGAAATACGTCACAAATGATAATAAAAGATAATACGCTTTTTTTGTGTCTCAAAAGCTTTGAAAAGAAGGTATACGTCATGTTTTTTTTAATCAATCAGTTGATTTTATGCGGAACTGAATTCACTAAAGAGAACTTTTTGATCTATAGTTAGACAATTTGCTTGTTAAATTTTACGTTAAAATAATATAGCTGCTTACATTTTAATAAATATAAATTAATTATTATTAAAATAATATGAGTAATTGATTGTACTTGCAACTTTACTAGCTTCGCTCATGCGAACATTAATTTTGCACGAACAATCGCTCGTATCAATTTTGACGAGCCATATCTTAACTCGAGCGTAGTCCGGTAAAAATTACTTATCCTATATTTTAAGTTTAGGTACCCTTGAAAGCATACCAAATGACATCGCTTTTCAAAGTAGTATCTAAATATCTAACCTTGTAACACCTTTCAACCCTATTTGAAAGATGTTACAATTGGCCCCACGTTGGGCGCCAATTACAATGCCTTTCAGATCAGCATCCGACCGCACAACACAGCAGAACAAACAATTAGATACTTTGTTCATCCTAGTTTGTTCACATATATCTGTTGGTGGGAAAGACTATAGTAATGCTTTTGTCAAGCCCGATGATTTTTTATTTTATTTGGGCAACACTTGGCGGCTTATGAGAAAGTTTCCGAGAGCGTGGTACAGTTGAATGGGACTATTTATAGAGCACTATTTGTAGTCCACAAATCATAAATGAATCGGAACAGATTGAATGGCACAATAAAGCCGGTGCCGTCGCCGTAACCGAGTCGGCCTCCACCCTCACATAAGTGGAATCCGTCATATCATACAGTGGTGGGTCCAAACGTATACCAATCTACGATTACATACATATAATGCATAATCCTTACAAGTGGAGTTTAGGTCTTCTTTGCACATTTAAGCTCTCTTGGTTAGCAACATGATATTGTGTCCCCTTATAGGACGACAAATAATAGGAGGACAAATAAACAACTCGACACAACTTGGGCTAACTTTATATAGGCAGTACGTTAAATTCCCGTTATTTCTCAATCGATATGGATGAAATTTAAAACTAGTTTTCAGAGGCATTTATTTTAATTTCAACATTTACTTATGTGTACCTACCTATTCAAATGGAAAATAAATAAATAAATAAATAAAAATTACCAACTGAATAGAAAAAATGAAGAATTTTACAAAAAAAAAAAACTTTTATAATTTCTATTATTTTTATTTTTAAGTATTTATTTTTTTAACAAGAAGAAACTAGTCATGCCTGTTACAAAAAATGTATCCAAGTGTAAAATTTAATCAAAATCATGAATCGTTTTTGAGAATTTTTTTCAGTTTTTTAACCTGTTTTTATTGATATTTAAGGGGCCATGATCAACGACAGACAAACAGGAAGACTTCTTCTTGTCTGTCTGTCGTCGACCATAGAGCCTAAACCACTGAATCGATTTTGCTCAAATTTTGTATGCGTGATCGAGGTAAAATCTCAAAATCGACCCTACCTCAAATGTGAAAGAGACTGTCCTCTAAAAACCTGTAGAACTAGATTTAAAACAAAAATATTTATTGTGTAAAGATTTACACACCAGTATGAGATGACATGACTAGGTCCTCCAAGAAAATGCAAGGTGGGAAGCCGTGGGGGTAACGATGTAGACCTACTCTTTATATGGGGAAGCTATAGTCTGAGTCGTGTCAGATCGTTTATTTACCGTATTTGTATTTGTTTTCGTCTGTTTGATTTTTTTGTTACATAAAAAAGTAAGTATAGTACGTGAAGATGGTCAAAGATAGCCGTTAGATAGACAAATAGATAACCATTCGATATCCAGTACAGTCACCGGAAACAGGAAATACTTCCGGTGACAGTTGAAACTAAAAGTAAAATAAAGAGTGCTGTTCTCCAAAGGTAAACGAGCGTATAAACTTAAGGACGTGTAAGTACTATACCGAACGAATTTGTTGCGATGAGAAAAATAGGGTGCGGTTTTATGAAACCACGGTGCACGTGAATCTTTATTGCCACACCCCTAAACGCTTTCAATTCGAAATAGCCGAAAGTATATAATTTTTGGTTTACGTGGTTTTAGTAATATAATTTGAACCCTGATCAATATAGAGACGAACGTAAGAATCTAGCTTCGTTTGTGTTTATTTATTTTATTTATTGTAAATTATAGACGCGTCGACAACTTAGGTCATTAGCGTCCTTCGTTTGTCTTCAATGGGTATTAATTGATGTGCTGCCCGAATGAATATTTGTACGATATTAGTTATGTAGACGTAGAATATAGTTATGAACATAAACGTCGCTGCTTTTCGATGAGTACCGGTCTAATCGACTTCTTTCACACTTGTATTAGTCGTACAATATAGTTATGAACGTAACGTGGCTGCTTTTCGATGAATACTGGTTTTGTCGACTACCATCGTACATGTATGCAGTCGTGTAATCTCGTAGTTATGAACGTAACGTCGCTGCTTTTCGATGAGTACTGGTCTGGTCGACTATCATCTTACTTGTAAGCAGTCGTGCAATGTAGTTATAAACGTAATGTCGCTGCTTTTCGATGAGTACTGGTCTGGTCGACTACCATCACACTTTTATGCAGTCGTACAATATAGTTATATGAACGGAACGTCGCTGCTTTTCGATGAGTACTGGTCTGGTCGACTACCATCTTACTTGTATGCAGTCGTGCAATATAGTTATAAACGTAACGTCGCTGCTTTTCGATGAGTATCGGTCTAATCGAGTATCATCACACTTGTACGCAGTCGTACAATATAGTTATGAACGTAACGTTGCTGATTTTCGATGAGTATAGGCACTGGTCTGGTCGATCGCTTCGATTGGACGTGACGTGACATGAAGTGTCAAATGACCTGTTCAACAAAGACACCTTGTATATACAGCGGAAGAGGAATATTGGTATCCAATGGTAACGCGACTAAATCACGCACAATCACATCAATTGACGTCGAGATTTCACTTTGAGAATACAAAACCGCATAAAAAACGAGAGAAAAACGCGATCCGAGACCCTCAAACAAGAAGAATGATCGGCGAGTCGACCGGTGTATAAATCGGCTTATAATAAAAAATTCATTTTGTGCGGGTTCTGTGCCCGTTCAAGCAAAATCGAGAGACTATAATATACCTGGATTAATTTGATCAAAAATGTTTAACTGATGAGAACTGTTACAGTCGATTCAGAAATCAATTTTCTTTTTTTATAACACCATGCGCAGCGCCTAAAGGTACGTGCAGTATGGAGCTGGGATTCTAGATGGTAGCGTAGATCATAGCAGAGCTTGCTTAAATTAATTCATTGTTATACAGCGTGTCCACGAAAGTTCTTTACAAATGGAATTTTTTTTAATTAATTATTGGAGTAAAAATTTTTTTCTGTGGAAAAGTTCTGCTTCGTCCAAAACCTCTAAAACACCAATGAAAATTTTTTTCGGCCTAAAGTTATACGAGGGAAATCAAAAAGTTTTATTTTACTAAAAATAAAAATTATCTGTGATATTCAAGATTTTCGCAAAATTAGTTACATAATCAAATTTAATTCAAAATTATAACATAACTAACTTCTAAGTAATTATTTATTCAGAATTATAAATCAGAATTCAACATGTCCTCCATCTCTCTCCATACAAAGAACAGTTCTCCTTCCAAAATCCGTCACTGAAAAAAATTTTCTTTGGTGTTTTAGAGGTTTTGGACGAAGCAGAACTTTTCCACAGAAAAAAATTTTTGCTCCAATAATTAATAAAAAAAAATTCCATTTGTAAAGAACTTTCGTGGACACGCTGTATATGCAAGCGTACACAACGAAGCAGTGAGTTTAGCAGGTATAAGCGCTGTTACAAGAGCTGGACGATACAAGAATGTACCTATCTTACTATTCTTTCAGCGCGCTGACTACTACAATCAACGTGTGACAACTGTCAAATGGCCGTTACAAGTTTCGCAATGGATGTGACTAGTTTAATAACTGAAATTTTGCCAGTTTTTATTTAATTTGTTTTGAGTTTTTTCTAAGATATTTGTGTAGATACATTTACTGCATCTGAACAACTTCGAATCATTGGCACAAATTAATACATACAAAAATACGGAAGAAGATTTTGATAAACAAAAAGAATTTTACATTTCAGAATCAATTCATTAAAAATGAAAAGTTTACCTTAACTTTTCTTTTAACTAGACAATGTTTACTTATGATGAATAAAGAAGAAAAAAAAACTCCTTAGAGTTTTTCCGACAATCTTTTCGTGTGTAACTTTTCCATTTGAAACGGTTTTATTTTCACTACGTTCTCTGTTCTTGTGTCAACATCTAATTCTAAGATTCGCGAAGTAATATATATATTTGAGTACATCGGTAGATTCGACTATAAGAGTTCAATATTTGCTTAAGTCAATAGTAGCAAGTAGATGCAACACTGAAACACGTACTGCCTTTCTTGTGTTTACCTACTTGATTATTTCCCTCTATACAGAATTATTCGAAGATTTATTCGTTTGTCTTTATACATGTTACACACAGGGTCTTCCAAAATCTTGGTAATCTTTGATGGCACGTTAACAGAAGCATATTACAAGATTTTCCTTAAAAGTTTCTGTGAAAAAGATTCTTAAAGAGAAGCATCACTTAACAACTAAATTGTTGAAAAAACAGATACCTACTGGGAAGATTCTCTCCTCCCTAGGAAGTGGTTTCTCCTCAAAATGTCTGTAAGAAAGACACTTAAGGAAAAGGTACCATCATTTAACAACAGACAAATTATTGAAAAACCAGATACTGAGAAAGTTCCCTAACAAGACGCTCCCTAGGAAGTGATTCTCCTCAAAACAATGATTTGGTTGCGTTGAGAATTTATAAAATATCCAGTGACTTTTTATTGTAGTCAATAGTTTTCGAGTAATCAAATTTTAAATTTTGAAAATGTATGAATTTGTCAAGACAAGACTTGTCTTGAAATATCAAGACAAGACTTCACTAAGTCTAAGTGTAGATTAAAAAATTCTTGTCTTGTCTAATATCAAGACTCTAGATTATTTTCAAGAGTCTAGATTAACCGAGTGGTTTACTTTACCTACTACTACTTAGTGTATCTATAGAGTCTTGAAAATTGTCTAGAGTTTTGGTAAATCTTGATCTAGATAAAGCAAGTCTTGCCTTGTCTTGTTTTGAAGGTCTTGTCTTGAAAATCTAGACAAGACAAGAGTCTAGAAAGTCTAGATCTAGACGGCAACACTAAAAATACGATAAAAAATTTTTTTGATCGGCTACTATATTTTTTACATCTTCTTTCAACAAAAAAAGAACCATTCCGCCTGTATATATATATACTAGTATGTAAGTATAATAATAGGGAAGAACGTACCGTGATCTTCAGAATTTTCTTTAGTCCTCGGCGAGTCCCAGGGGACTCCCGAGCTTACTGCGTTAACTTGCAAGACATCTCACGACTAATGCTTTTTGCACAAAGCGTCTGCCTAGCTGTAACTAGATTCCATTAGAAGTGCCGATTGACAGGACGCCGCATTTGTAGTTGAAAGAGAAGATAGAAACTCACCACTTTTACATTTAAACAATCTTAAGCAGTTTTATCCATTGGATTCCTGTTTCGAGAGGTCCTTGTACACTGTACAGTGCTTTCAAACAATATCGCCGTTATATAGTACTAATTGCATTTTATGATTTTATGCAGAATTTTACTTCCATGTTTGGGTCTTCTTGTACATTTAAGCTTTTCCTAGAAATACAACTACATTCAAGAAAATCATTGAAATTCAAGGACTGAGTTAATAAAAAATATTGAAACAATGTAGTAGGTTAAAGGAACAAGCTATATTCAATTTGAAAACAAATGTATATTTATTTTTTACTTTTGACAATAAACCTCATATATATACAGGGTGTCCCAAAATTGCTGGGACACAGAGCTACCACGTGTAGTAGAGGTCAAAATAAGTCGATTGGACCCAATTTATTTATATACCAAAATGTACCGTTTGCCCGTGAGAAGAGTTCAAAGTTTACATAAAAAAACACATTTTTGTACGCTGTTCAGAAATAAGTGAAACAAATTGAATGAAATTTGACAAAAGTGCATTTTAGAGGATTACTTTCCTTTCGGTAATCAAAGAAACCCAAAAGAAATTGTAGAAGGGTTAAAACCACCCTTACCCTCTGACATTTTTTTCAGAACTTTCTTAGGGGTGGTAATTTTTTTAGCGAGAAGACTGATTAATTATCTTCATTTTGTTAAAACTTTGTAAAAATTTCGTATTCCGCATAGTCCCGAAGGAAAAAAATGTTTTCTTAAATAATGCTAACAGATATTCCTAGTACAAGTTTAATAAAATTGTAATACAAAATGTTACATACAAAATTTTATGTAAACTTTGAACTCTTCTCACGGGCAAACGGTACATTTTGGTATATAAATAAATTGGGTCCAATCGACTTATTTTGACCTCTACTACACGTGGTAGCTCTGTGTCCCAGCAATTTTGGGACACCCTGTATATATTTCGATAAATCTCTTTGCGTTAGCAACTTGATACCTATGTCCTCTTATAGTAGGTACAAAAAATTGATATGTCTGTATCGCGGGTACAGACAGATCTAGATGTTATAATAATATAACGTTAATACCGTTGGACAATAATAGTCATGGAAAGAAATACATCCACTTTTAAAAATATCAAATGATTGTAAAATATAATATTTAAACTCTACCTACATCGTTATCTGTACGTATATTATATAATATATTATTGTCAATTGTTAGTAATAAAGGGCGGACGAGATAGCCACATTGGCTTGTCCGAACCCTAATAAAGGAATTTGTTTTTATTATTATATTTTTATTATAAAAAAAAAAATTAAAAGTCTTTGGGAATCGAACCTGGGTTTGGCGTTTGTACCTGTTGGTAGACTCGTACTTTTCCACACGACCACCTGACTTCCTGTGAGACCTTAATATAGCTATACGCATGTCAACCACTTTCGACTATTTCCGTTAAGTCTAAAATTTCTAAAATGCCACCCTAGTATGAGACATTATAGACGTTATTAACTTCAAAAATAGCCGGAAACAGACGTATGATTATGGGATCGAAACATTTAACTAATTAAACTGTGATTTGGTATACGTAAAGTATTCATTGACAAAATAAATTTTAAATGTTACATAACCGAGTTTATTTACTCAGTATATCTATAGATATAATATACTGTATGATATATGATTTGTATATAAACGAAGAAACTGCAATATTTACTGAAGACTTAATAATTACATTTCGAGTTCATATTGTCTACACTCTATAACGTTGTAACATTACTACTTATATAAGTAAACTGTATAAAGTCGTCGTATAAGCTGTAATAATAACAGCAAATGCACTTTTGCTATAATAGGCATTCATTTAGTTCTGAATGACTTTAATGAAATACTTCAACAACTGTTCACACTCTATTGTTAACAATTTACACCAGTGGTCCCCAAACTTTTTGGCGTTTCATTTATTTATTTATTGTAGATTATAGACGCGTCGACAACTTAGGTCATTAGCGTCTTAAATTACATTAAATAACAACTAACTTAAAACTAAATAACATCACAAAACATCCATGGGATTCGAATCCACGACAGTCGAGTCTAGAGGCTGGTACCAAGTACGCTATCAACTAAGCGACACTGCCCTCTGTATGGCGTTTCCATGACTCCTCCATTACAAGCCTTCAGCATCCAGGATCTATTTTTTATTTATTGTAGATTATAAACGTGTCGACAATTTAGGTCATTAGCGTCTTAAAACTAAACGACATCACAAAACATCCATGAGCGAGGTGGGATTCGAACCCACGACAGCTTGCTCCAAAGGCCAGCACGCTGACTATTACACCAAGCTGTGCTCATAACCCCACTTTACAGTTTTATTATTGGTATTGATAAAGTCTTTTATGTTCGAGTATAGCTTCTATATGTCAGGTGGCCGAACGCAATGGCTTTTCACTGATTGGTACCGCAGCCTCTAGACTAGACTGTCGTGGATTCGAATCCCACCTGCGCTCATGGATGTTTTGTGATGTTATTTAGTTTTAAGAAAGTTGTTATTTAGTGTAGTTGAAAGACGCTAATGACCTGAGACGTCGACGCGTCTATAATCTACAATAAATAAAATATATCTTCACTGACTACACATTGCGAAGATGCATTGCTGTTAGTAAGTGTAAGTCCGTTACATTTACTAATATTATGAGACAAAATATTCTTGAGCGAAATAATAAATCGTTGACAATGCCGATGTGCTGTGTTTACCAATGTTCAAATCATAGAGATTTTGTATTTCCAAATGATCCGGAAATGGAAAGAATTAGTGCATACTATCAGAAGGGAAAAAAACTTGATTTCTTGCGTGTTTTTCTATGAAAACCAAAGTTAACTGAGGTGGCTATAAACCTGCTGCCATCTACATCTACAAATATTAACAAGTAGGTACTGTTTTTTTCCGTTTATTTTCAGTAATTTTATAAAAATTTAAAATTCTATTAGTAATGTAATTAATAATTATTCGTAAGACACTATCAGCGGGAAAATTTGTCTAAATTATACATTGAGCAAATTTGTATAAGTCCTGCAAATATTTTTGTAAATAAATCTTCTATCTTTCATTGGTGCTAAGCCCAAATAACCTTAGCTGTACTCTTGAAAAAACCGCTAGTTTAATGTTAAACTTTAGTAGTGTTTTATTATTAATACGACTTTAGTAATTTAAGTACTTCTGTATATGATTTACATCTTATACTTATTTCAGTGCACATAATTTTTATATAAGAGCACATTTCTTGTTTTTAACTAAAAGTTTGTACAATAAAACGGGACTGTAAATTCTGTCCCGGCTTTAAAGTTTTGAATACAATATGAAATTTTTGCTGGAAGTTTGAAATACACAAGAGCTTTTTTCCATATATTAAGAATATATTTCACTCATAATATAAAAATGTGTTTGAAAAATGATTTGTAATTACAAAAATAAACAATAGATTGCATTACAATATAAGATAAACTTGGCGTTTGCAACCAGTGTGAAGTTTGCTGCTCGAGGTAACCACACGTGTTGCAAACGCTAAGTTTCGTACCGAGTAATTGCATATTATTTTTCACAACAACTCTATTGACAATTCGATTTGAGGTACCTATAATTTGGGCGTGAAAAAAGTCGAAAAAATATTAGATCTGTCAGATTTATGTGGGGTTATGTCTGTCATCTTGACGTTTATGAATATTATATGCGGATTCAATATCGCTCTATCTCCTTCTTAATTTGACGTTTTCGAAAATTATATGCGGCTCCAATCGCTCTGTCTCCGTCTTAACAACGTTAAAAAACAGAGAGAACCGACCTGAAAATTTTCATCCCTAGAGATGAAAACGTTCAGGTTCAACCCGCTAAACAAGTACCTAAAATCGAATTTTTAATAGCGGCTATTTTCGATACGTGTGCGTAAAGTGAGGTATTCTAGTAGGCGTAAATTGAAGCACGAGATAAGGGACTGACGCATACACAACCAGATTGAGTGCGCTGTATACCCCCACGAGCCGTTAGGCGAGTGGGGGTAAGCGCACGAGATCTCGTTGTGGATGCGTCAGTCCTTTTAGCGAGTGCCTCAATTTAAGCCTACTTGATATCTCACTTTAAGCGGACGTATCGAACATAATTTTTTATAACGACTGCTTCTAAAGTTTAATATACATAGAGAGAAAAAAAATTATGAAAACGGAAAATTCGCTCTTCTAGTCCTTAGAACTTCACAATTACAGACTAAGTTACGATTTAGTTTATTTTTATTAAAGTTATTAACTTCTGTATAAATCATTAAAAACATGACTCTCTCATGATGTGGACTTTGTACGCGCGATACTATATATAGGAACACATCGATCGATAGCCAGTAAGTGCTTGTATTGTACAAAGTGCGGAAATTTCGAATTTATAAGATGTAAGATGTACTTTTACGCACGCTTTGGACTTTTACGCACTGTGACGGTACTTTTACGCACGCTTTGGACTTTTACGCACGGTGACTAAAATACGCGTCTTTACGCCCGCCTCACAGTGCTCGAATATTGAACTTTAGAAGCAGGAATTATAAAAAAACATTTTACACACACTTTAATAAAATATTGTGCTTTAACGAATCGTTCAATGCTACTCAGTTTTTAAAGTTTTGATTAAATTGATGCGTATTTTCGTTTTGTATAATAAAAAATTCCAACCAAGTATTCTATTATAACAAAATGGCGTAGATGAGACGTTGGTTTGGTATCTATAGCTGAAAACGTGACTGTCTACTTTTTATTCCTATAACGTTCATTTCACTTTAGATATATATACACTAACACTAAAAGTCTAAAACAATTGGTTTATCTGGATAAGATGAAGTGACATTTTTTTATCCGTGATAACATTATCTATAAACCCTATGTACATGTATCCGTAGCCATAAAAAAGTGGATTATGTCGAATTTATAATCGTTTTTTTATACTTTCATTTAATATGATACATTTTTAGAGTGCTGGGTCTCCAAGTCACTATATGAATATTATGAAGTATTAGTCAATTCATATATGCTAATTCAATAGCTATGATATGAAGTGAATCCTCGTACCAGCGAGAGCCCAACATGAAAGTGAAATAATTTAGCAATCATGTCACAGTTGAGTATTGTAAGCTCATTCCGACGCGAAATTGGAAAGGTTCAGGTTAGAATCCTGACTGTGACCACTGGTTGGTAAAATGATTTTTTCCAATATGTTTCGAAACAATTATATAATTGGCTGCTCTCCAACGAAAAAAAAAAATTCAATAGCATTTCAGCCGTATAAAACTATTATTTACCTCTCGATTTACCTTGTATTAAGTTCGCTTGTGACTTCTTGTGAATTTACACTACGCTTTTCAGCAACGAGTTGCCATCTTCAGGTGTGGTTAATTATTTTTTAAAAAACACACATTGAGTATTCGTAACACTATATAATGTTATGATGCTAAGCACTGTGTATTATGTCGTGGTTTGTGAAGTACTAATTTAAATTTCGAGATTTTATGATTTATATAGTAGGTAAATAAAATGGAAATGTGAGTGTGTGTGTGTGTATGTGTGTAGACGATTACTGAGTATTGGGTGTTTGTATGCTGTTAATTATGGTGTCGTATATTATGTTCGATTTTAGTGTTAGTTTGTTATTAAGAATGTTGGTATTGTCGAATTTTGTGGCTTTATATATTTCATTTAATGTTTTACTTTTAACTTTGCTCGCTTCGGTTTTATAACTAAAATTCTTCCATAGCCCCCTGAAAAGTAGCTTATAAGGTAAGGTGGGGCAAGTGCAGTTCCTGCTATTATATTTCTCATACTCACGTATACTACACTGTCATCTCCCTCAGGGGAAACATTGGAATGTAGTTTGCATTCCAATGTTTTGTGGGAATTAGCGCCTCAGGGACACGAGCTTGTACCAGTCTATTTATTTATTGTAGATTATAGACGCGTCGACAACTTAGGTCATTAGCGTCTTAATTACATTAAATAACAATTTCCTTAAAACTAAATGACACCACAAAACATCAATGAGCGGAGGTGGAATTCGAACCCACGACAGTGTGATCTAAAGGTCGGCTACGCTAACCGTTAGACCACACTGTCCTCCTTGTACCAGTCGGTTTGTGTATGCCGGCTGGCGGATTCTAATACACAAATGGATTATTTGTTGTGTTGAAGACGCTAATAACCTGAGTTGTCAACACGTCTATAATCTACAAAAAGTAAAGAAAAATTAGACATCTAACATGTTCTACCATTAACTGGCGATGTTCAGTTGCATTATGATTCAGCGATTGGAAATAACATTTCTTATTTTTTGGGTCGCACTTGCCTCATCTCATCTTACTTAAAAGTTTAATCAAAATCGGTACAGCTGTTTTCGAGTAGACAATTGGATTATTATTGTAAATTATCATCATAAATCCTGTTATTAAAATATTGACATACGCCATTGTACCTTGTGACCAACAACATATTACATAGCATGTATTCGTAACATATTTAGATCAGCAGTGCATGGCGTCTTTTCTTCTATGAATATTTAAATTAACATTAACGCATGTTGCTTCCTTTCGAAATAACTTTCTAAGCCTGACGATGCTATCTTTCATTGTAAGGCAAAAATCACAGTCTAGATTTTATGTTTTGTTTATTTATATCTACATTACTAGCTTTTGTCCGCTTTTGAATCAAAGAATCGGAACTAATTTTTGTTTTGTTTTTGACGTAGACTACGTCTTTCCTGGTGGGATAGAGGGGGGTAAAATGATGCGAGATGAAAAATGCGTTACAAAAATGTGTGACGCGAACTACCATAGTTACAACAAAGTTTGTTTGTGTTTTGTATCAGATATTTTAATATAAATCTATAGAAGTAGTTCTACGTCTTAGGCTGCGCCACAATCTTGAACTGAAAATTATAGACGCTCGACACCAGAGGTCATTAGCGTCAATCGTCACAATCTTAGTTACCTACTGTGACCTTTGTGATTTTTTTTAATACTGTAACAAAACTGTTTTCTTACGTGGGTGGAATAAATTATTTATTTACAATAATTAAAAATGTATAAACAACAATTCAAATACAATAACTGTATGTCAATGCTAACAATCAAACGATAATAATAACGAACAGTGATTCTTAAAAGAACTGAAGCACTTTAATAACACTGAACAATTTATATGCTGTATTTATTTCAAATCGACACTGTCACACGACTGACTCACTACGGTGACTGCCCCTGCTTATATAGAGCTAGCAGCTTGACCCCCGCACGCTCGCGCGCTTTCCAGAATATTCTGGTGGTTACCTACCCGTGTCTTCGATATCATGCCACGCCTCACCATTGTTACTTGTTCTCGATGCTTCTATTGTCGCCAGCGGCGTAACATCTGGGGTTTTGCTACAATACTTATCTATTTATTTTTAAATAACACAAAAACGAGTCTTAATTAGTTTGCTTCAAAATTTGCAGTTGATACTTTTTTTTACCCGACTGCGAAAAAAGGAAGGGTTATTACATTTAATAACATTTACATTTAATTAAACGGCATCACAAAATATTCAATTTGATTCAAAGGCCCGCGCGCTAACCGTTAAACCAACTTGTTCTCTTATTGATTTAACCATTATAAAAACTTTTGTAAATTAAATTTTTAGAATATATCGAGAGAAAAAACAAAGCATAGCAGACATCCTTCTGAAATTTTTTACATAAATATTTTCAGTGCTTTTCACATCCTTTCGCAAGTCTACCGACAGACGCTATAAAATATTTTATGCTTGGCTATGCCTATAAGCCAGAATAAAACTCAATTATGTAGATATTTTATTAATAAATTGAATATTTTTATACACGTCCCTTCGTTTTTAGGGTTCCGTACCTCCGTATAGAACCCCATTACCCTACCTATGATGTCTGTCTGTCTGTCCGTACGTCTGTCACATGGCTCTGCCGCTATCTCACAAACGGTAAGAGAGTAGCTAGTTGAAATTTTTACAGATTGTGTGTTGTTATGGCATGAATCCTGGCAAATAATAATTAGAAATAAATAAACAATTAATTTTAATAAATTAATGTTTTTATTTTATTATTTTACCATATTACTTCCATACAGTAGAGCTGTACCAAGTAAGTCGATTGAATGACGGTGTCAAACGTCGTCAACCTAGCTTAGTGGTAGAGTTGTAGACTGACGATCAAAAGCTACCCGGTTCAACGCCGGGTTTCGGATCGCAATATTTTTGTTTTTTTTATTCATCAAATATTCTGTTAATATATTTTTTTACTTTAAAAATTAATTTAATTAAATTTGACACGGAAAAATTTTGAAACACTAAATAAAAAAAATTGTTAATTTCTTACCCCTACCTAACTCCTTAATTTTATTATTATACGGAACCCTCGATGCGCGAGTCTGACTTGCACTTGACCGGTTTTTATTTTCATAATATTGCGTGAATGACAAATTTGCACGGTTTTCCATTTGACTGAGAATTGCCAATATTAACACTTGTTCAGTTGACTGTATTTCTCAAATTCTCAGTATTTTTGTATAAGTTGATCATACTTCAATAAGTTGAGAATAAGTTGGAAATAAGTTGGGAATGAGAACAGATGTCCGGATATTTCATATTACAAAGTGCATGTCTAAGCAAAAATGGCAAGTGCACATGTTAAGGCGTATGAACGATCGGTTGTGCAGTTTGTTTCGTATAAATAATGTAGGGAATACTGAGTAGTGTTGCCACATGTTAAATAAACTGTCCGACACAACTCGATTTTTTTATTTATTGTAGATTATAGACGCGTCGACATCTAAGGTCATTAGCGTCTTTCAACTACACTAAATAACAACTAACTTAAGACTAAATAACATCACAAAACATCCATGAGCGCAGGTGGGATTCGAATCCACGGCAGTCCAGTCTAGAGGCTGCGGCACCAAGCATGCTAACCACTAGGCTATACTGCCCTCGACACAACTCGAACTATAACTTTACCATATATCCCACCAAAAACATACATATGTAAAAAAACGTAAGGACTGTGTTATTATGAAAAAAAAATAACTGAAATGTAGAAATTATGCCAAGTTTCTTGCTTACACGTTGTTAGCAGTAAATTGATAAATTTCTAGATCAAACTTGGCAAGTTTTCATTGAAGAACATAAGCAATACTGAGACCCTTGAAAATTTGCCAAGTTTGATCTGGAAATTTATCAATTCTTATTCGGCTCGCGATGCTCACTCGCCAAGGCTCGTGAGCGCTCGCCTACTACTCGTGCTGAAAACATCGCGCCTGTGACGCATAAACATGTATTCTCGGTGCCGCAATCTCTAGACTGGACTGCCGTGGGTTCGAATCCCGCCTGCGCTCATGGATGTTTTGTGGCGTTATTTGGTTTTAAGTTAGTTGTTATTTAGTGTAGTTGAAAGACGCTATTGACCTGAGATGTCGACGCGTCTATAATCTACAATAAATAAATAAAATAAACATGTATTTAGCACACTTGTTATACAATATACTTACTATTAGATAAATATATTTCCAAAATACACAAAAATTAAAATAGTGTCTGTCTTTAACGAAGTTTGTTTATATTTTGTACTAAATCTAAAACTAAAGGCTATTAGCTAAAACATTTACAAAATTCAGGAACTTCAGGATTGATTTAAGTTTACTGCAAAGTAGATAGCACCGCTCTTACGCCACTGTATCATGAATAATGAAGATATCGTTCCTCAGTCGATATATCAGTATGCAACTCGGTAAACAGACGGACGTCATGTAGATAGTTCTACCAATTGTCTGTTCACATCTGACATAACCTATGTAGGGAGGGGTCTGGGGGCAACCTCCCCAAAGTAGCGTCAAGCCCCCCCAAATTGTAATCTAGTATGTTTTAATACTCTTTATTTATTGTAAATTAGATATAGCCGCGTCGACAACTTAGGTCATTAGCGTCATGATTACATTAAATAACAATTAACTTAAAACTAAATGACATCACAAAACATCCATGAGCGGAGGCAGGATTCGAACCCACGACAGTCTGATCCAGAGGCCGTGACGCTAACCACTGGACCACACTGTCCTCTGTAATACTAACAAAAATAAGGATAGTTACTTCTTACCACAACAGTTTTATTGATGGATGTATATTTCGAAAGCTATGCTTTCATCTTCAGCAAACACTATACATTGATACTATAATATTGAAGTATAGTGTTTGCTGAAAATGAAAGCATAGCTTAGGAAATGTACATCCAGCAATAAAACTGTTGTGGTAAGAAGTAACTATCATTATTTTTGTTTTTATTCCAACCACAGTACTCATATATTTTACTCTGTAATACTCTTTAGAATGTAAGCTTTCATATGTGATGTGCCAACAAGCACATAAAGAAATTTAGTGAACAAATAGTTATTTTCGATACGTGTGCGTGAAATGAGGTATTCTAGTAGGCTTAAATTGAGGCACGAGCTAAGGAACTGACGCATACACAACGAGATCTCGTTGTGTATGCGTCAGTCCCTTTAGCGAGTGCCTCAGTTTAAGCCTACTAGATATCTCACTTTAAGCGGAATCGAACATAAGTTTTTATAACGACTGCTTCTAAAGTTTAATAAAGAGAAAAAAAAATTATAAAAACGGAAAATTCGCTCTTCGAGTCGTTAAAACTTTACAATTACGATTTAGTTTATTTTTATTAAAGTTATTAACCTCTGTATAAATCATTAAAAACATGACTCTCTCATGATGTGGACTTTGTAGGTGCGTTACTATATATAGTAACACATCGATCGATAGCCAGTGAATAGTGCGTATTGTACAAAGTGCGGAAATTTCGAATTTATAAGATGTAGAGACGCACGGTTATTGTACTTTTACGCACGCTTTGGACTTTCACGCACGGTGACTCTACTTTTACGCACGCTTACTAAAATACGCCTCTTCACGCCCGCCTCACAGTGCTCGAAACTTTAGAAGCAGGAGTTATAAAAAAATTATTCAAACGTAGATGAAAAGAATTATTTCGATAATGCGAGTGCCATGACACTTTCATCGACGTGTCGTGTCGATCTCATAATATTTGAATGACAGTAAAATTTTTTCGATTGCATCCAACATATATTTGGTTATTTCGATTGTGTACCTCAATCAATGGCGTGCCAACAATATTCTGTCACGTGTCATAGGTTCGCCATCCCTGTTATAGTGGGTATGGCAAACACTGTTGTTTACACGTCTTTTGAGATAAATCGTATACGAAGCAGTAAGTTCAGGTTGCTTGAAGCATATGTTATGTGTACATATGTAACAGATGATGCTGTGCACACGATCTACAACAAACAAACTGCATGGTGCGATGCAACAATGAACACGAGTTACAACCTTGTATTGGCTAACCCAACAACACTAAACAACCGTCCTAGTTTCGATCAACAATGTATTCAACTGGAAACTCTTTATAAATGCACCAATTTCGTCTTTCAAACTACAACAGACTGAATAGAAATAGATAGATAGATAGTTATCTTTATTCAAATTGCCATACATATATAGCATAGAATGCGTCAAACATACATGAATAAAAAATTGCTTTATATTACAACAACGAGAACCATATAACTGCGACCAAAAAAGAAAATGGGTATGTCTGTATCGCGGGTACAAACAGATGGTGAATACGGTTAAACACAAATAATTGTATTCGTTGTCATGAAAAGAAATACGTCCACTTTTATTTATCTTATAAAATCAAATGTTCGTAAAATATAATATTGGATTATTAACCCTTTATATCATAATAATAATAATAATAATAGCCATTTATTCCCACTGCAGGGAAAAGTCCTCCCCCAACTCCTTCCACTTCAGATCTAACATTAAAAGTGCATATTTGAAGTGTGTTTGTCATTTTCATTTTATTTGTTCCTTCCATTTTATTTATTATTTCTATTTTATTTGTACTTTCTATTTTATTTGTCCTATTCATTTTAGGGGCTGGGGGGATTTGGTCTGTATGCTCCACGGTGACCAACCGGCTTGGAGTAACAATATGTTTTCTAATCATTAATTCCAGTTTGCCAGTAGACTTCGCTCGTTGATCCTGTAACCCTTAATATCATTTTATCGCAATTCTGAGACCCTTTGGCACATTATGTACTGCAAGTCCATTCAAATCGTCAAAATCGGTCCATCAGTTTAAGAGGAGATAGGCGTACAAAAAAACGCCTGGCCTATTATTGCATAGATAACTGGTAGGTTTTTGAGCCCTTGATATTTGGGACTTGAAGCTCTCCCGGTAAATTAAAATTTCATTCCTTCCTTGTCAATTTACATGCGATAAGTATTGTTCAGAAGAAAATCACAAATTTTAGATGAGATAAAAATTTTGAAAGAAAACGGTTATGACATTTGATGACGTAAATATAACATTAAATGCATTTTAAAATTCTGAAGAAAAAAATCACTGTTTCGAAAATTTAACTCTGGATGACTCCTGGTAGGGTTAAAAAGGCATTTTAAAATGCAGTTTAAAATTAAAATTTGTGTAGAAATGAAACGTTTTTACACAACATATTGTAGCAAAACCCCTGATGATACGCTGCTAGCTCTATATAAGCAGGAGTAGTCACCGGAGAGAACAACGAGAGTCGAGTGACAGTGTCGATTTAAAATAAATACAGCATCGATACAGCATATAAATTGTTCAGTGTTATTAAAATGCTTCAGTTCGTTTAAGAATTACTGTTCGTGTTATTATTATATAAACAGTGTTGACTGTTAGAATTATTGAGATATAATTGTTACATTTCATTGTTATCTATTTTTGTTACATTTTTAATTATTGTAAATAAATAATTTATTCCACCCACGTAAGAATACAGTTTTGTTACAATATTAAACAAAATAGCTAGAACTGAAAAAGTCATACAGAAAATAAACACGAAATACATACATACGCGGTTTTGTCTTTAGCCACAGAGTAAGAGTAAGATCTATAGTTATCTGTGATGTCAGTAGATATACGTAAGTACTTATTTGCTTGTTTCAAATGTATAAGAAATATATGTAGCTATTTTCAATGGATATTTATTACTTATCAAAGATGCATTGCACAGAAATAAGTACCTACTAGTTTTTTCCACTTACTTCACATAAAGTTAGAACGTAGCCGGGTAAAAAATACGCTAAGCTTCAATTTTAAATACCAACTGACAGTGTGCCAGTCTACAGAAGCTTTTCAACTTATATTTTAAATACCCATGCCTTCCACCATTTCAACCCGTTCTTCCACCATTTTTTAATGTCTTCAACAAATCCAGTGAATTGATAAACTAGGTTATTCAATCACCTCATTCCACTCTAAATAATCCCAAAGGTGTGTCGTTCGTACATTTTTCGTAGAGAAAATAAAAAATTAATAACTCGTCGGCACGAACTGTATTTTTCTATAGCAGATTATTTCAGTCAGGATCAGCTCTGAAAAACAACAGCTGTAGCATTTTAACGTCAATGCGTGTGAAAGAAGAATCAAAATAATGTAATTATCTGCTGTGCCAGAACTTTATTAGTGTTTTTACAGTTGAACGGGTTATTTGGAAACAATCTCGGAATCTTAGGTTGGCTGTACTGCGTACCAAAAAATAAGAAATCGAACTGTTCACAAAATCGGGCAGATAAATTAAAGGATTAAATTAAATATAGATATAGTTTTTGAGAAACGATCACAACAAATGTTTTCGTATATTTTCGGTTAGATTCGGGCCGGTACGTAATCTCGGGAATTTTAATTAGACTAGATAGGTGCTGTTCTCTCTGATGCTCGATTTCTGGTCCAACTTTGAAAGTAAAATTAGGTTTAAAGTATTTTTTGGTATTGGATTTTACCGTCGTTTCCATGGTAGTTTAATTTTAAAAGTACTTCGAAAATAGATTTATGCTGGGTTTCTGGTACGACTTTAAAGCAATTCGTTACCATGGAAACCACGGTAATTTCGATAAATGAAGGGAATGGGGAAAGAACAGGGTATGTCTGCACATTTTTTTGATTTTTGAGCTGTTAGTGCCATCTGATAGACCGTAACGGTATTCAGCACTGGGTAAATTGTGGGGTAAAAGAAATAGGTAGATCAGCGTGTATTTTAAAACTAAAAATTATTGGCTGGGAAGAGAACAAGGAATGTAATTAACTTTAAATTCAATTTACTCAGCCATTTGTCAGAAGGACATAACTTGTTTTTTCCACATTCCCTTCAAATATACTTAAAAGTACTTTTATTTCGTAATCCTTGCAACCATCGAGGACATTGGAAATGATAACAGCATATATGAAACATAATTATTAACTGTTTATTATACACACAATATTTATCAATGCACTGTTTAGTTTTGTCAGGAATAACCCTATTATTCTTCTGTTATATACACGTTCACTTTTGCTTGACTACTTAACTTTTAAATGGCTTTTTCTACAGTATTTATTAACATTTGCTCAAAAATAACACCGCAGATCGTCGCAAATACCTCTCAATTAACTAGACATGATATAAAACACATTTCGAAAAAATTGCACTTGTTCAATTTTGCATGATTGCTCCTCACTTGATCGCGACACCGTTGTCTTTTAGCCTTGAACGAAAACTCGTAACTATGCCCCCATATACGAACATAAACATTTCCAATGTTAAAAATGTTTTTCAAAATTGGTTGAGTCGTTTGGACTGTATGATTGACACAAAAAAGTTATATAAATTAAGCTTAATTTTAAACAGTGTACTTAAACTGATTTTAGACTCACATTGTTAAAAAAAAAATTGTGTTTTAAAGACCACCAACAGCTAAGGCTATTTGGGCCTAGTACCAATTCATATTTTCAATTCATTATTTTTTTTAAATAATAAATTGAAAATTCAATTGACACTTTTACCAGCTCTCGGGCTAGAACCCGGGAACTGGGGACTTGTAAAAGAGGGAACCATAGCAACGCCATGTAAACAACAGCATTGCTACACGCTCGGCTATTCTCAAGCTCACACATTGTTAAACCCCTTAGAGAGAAGAACCAGGCTACCACTACTAGGATTCTTAAATCAATATACGAGTAGTGCGGTCGTCGCAATGTTAAACGTCATATTTTATAGAACTTGTCCACTCTTTGATATTACAATTAATTTATGTGACACTTCGTATATAAAGTTGGCAACACTGCAAATAGCATTGTCAAAGTTCGTTGCATCTCTAACGATCTTGTATGCATAGTGTCTGCGGGTTTCTCACACCTGACTTGCGTTCAGTATGCTTTATTGAAATTGAGGCACGAACTGCTAACAGCCCAGTTCAATTAGTCGTGTTTAAATTTCTGATGTCTTGATACAACAAAATGTGAATAAACCAATCTTTAAATATTCTAACGTAACTCCAACTTAGACAACGGTTCCAAATCTTCATGGTTTCCGGGCTTGTAGGCCGTGGTCCGGTGATATTTCTACCTGACGTTTCGTCTATAACTGCGGTAGACCAGTGTGTTCTCTGTTCGGTCGTAGTCCGTCTATCTGTCTCTACCGCAGTTGTAGACGAAACGTCAGGTAGAAATACCACCGGACCACGGCCTACAAGCCCGGAAACCATAAAGATTTGAACCTTCTGTTGGCGGCTCACAGGTAAGCGTAAGGAGGACAATCCAACCGCTGCCACCAATGCCACATCGCCTTTGAAAATATCTACCGCAGTTGTAGACGAAACGTCAGGTAGAAATACCACCGGACCACGACCTACAAGCCCGGAAACCATGAAGATTTGGAACAATGCCGGCCGTGAAAGCTTGCACACCTGGATTAGACAACGGTGTTCATCAAGGGCGAATACAGAATTTTTTTCTGGAGGTGGGCACAAGGGCAATAACTTATCCATAAGTACACAACATTTTAAGAATGTGATTATCCTTGAACTCTTTGGGTTTTTTGTATAGTCGATTTGGATCGCCCCTCGAATCCGCCATTGGTGTTAATGATAATTAATAGGAGCAGGGGATCAAAACCCTACAAATCTATTGTTGAAGTTATACTTTTTAGCAAGGGTAGTGAACTGCAATGACCTCAACTCAAAAATTATCAAAATGCTGTAATGTAATGGTATGATAGGGATAAGACGGCTCTAACGATTTGGATGAAATTTACTGAAAAAGGCTTTTGGGAGACAAAAAAATTGATCTCATCCCAGGAAAAATTTGTTTTCTTATAAGTTTTGTAATTTAAAAAATTCGACTGATGACCAGTCCTATACTTCCCACCTAGTAAATATTTGCAAAAAATAAACACTTTTTTTTTTATTCTTTGACTAGGCTCAAATAACCTTAGCTGTTGGTGATCTTTAAAACACAATTTAATTTTTATTCTTTGAAAAAAGCATGGCCCCCTTTTTTGTTTGGTGATCTACTGATGGCTAGCTTAATATAGCAAAAATCATGGTTACCTTGATTTACGTACAATTTTTATTTTTTTTAGTAAAATATTTTTTTTCTCGAAAACTATACATTTTAGAGAAAAAAAATATTTACATTTTTTACATATTATAACATCTAGAATTCATTTATATTTTTTTTTACCTATGTTAATACGTGACATTGAGGACGTTTTTTTGAATATCTCAGGATCCACTGAACCGATTTGACTCAAAATCTAATCAGATCTAAGTTAAAGGCTGATAAACACAATAGAACAATCGGCATGCCCGTATGTTGTTCCGTTCGTAAGATATCGAAGGCGAAAAATTGACCACATACACACACACACACATACACACACACACACATACAGACATCAGTCAGAAAATGATCTTAAACGATTGCTAGGGTCTCAAAACGTGAAAATCTGTTAAAATCTCGAAATATTTTTTTCGGACTAAATCCATTACTTCCCTACCATAGTAGAGGTGGGAAGTAAAAATATAGTGTAATATTGTAAGCAGGCTTTGGATACTTATATGTATAGATGTTACGATATCCATGGATTTTATTATTAATTACTTATTAAATTTAAAAATGCTGAGAGGGAAAAAGCAAAAATGTAAATGTAGGTATATGAAATATAACTTCGGTCGTGCGCTTACGTGAGTGTTGGTTTTTCTCAATTTTGAATATGTTGTGTTACAAGATGATTTTATCCCAGATTTTGTGAAAAGCTACAAGTTTTTACTTCCCACCTCTACTATGGTAGGGAAGTAATGGATTCAGTCCGAAAACAATATTTCGAGATTTTAACAGATTTTCACGTTTTGAGACCCTAGCAATCGTTTAAGATCATTTTCTGACTGATGTCTGTATGTGTGTGTGTGTGTGTGTGTGTGTATGTGTGTGTGTGTGTATGTGGTCAATTTTTCGCCTTCGATATCTTAAGAACGGAACAACATACGGGCATGCCGATTGTTCTGTTGTGTTTATCAGCCTTTAACTTAGATCTGATTAGATTTTGAGTCAAATCCGTTCAGTGGATCCTGAGATATTCAAAAGAACGTCCTCAATGTCACGTATTAACATAGGTAAAAAAAAATATAAATGAATTCTAGATGTTATAATATGAAAAAAATGTAAATATTTTTTTTCTCTAAAATGTATAGTTTTCGAGAAAAAAAATATTTTACTAAAAAAAATAAAAATTGTACGTAAATCAAGGTAACCATGATTTTTGCTATATTAAGTTAGCCATCAGTAGATCACCAAACAAAAAAGAGGGCCATGCTTTTTTCAAAGAATAAAAATTAAATTGTGTTTTAAAGACCACCAACAGCTAAGGTTATTTGGGCCTAGTCAAAGAATAAAAAAAAAAGAGTGTTTATTTTTTGCAAATATTTACTAGGTGGAAAGTATAGGACTGGTCATCAGTCGAATTTTTTTACTTACGGCTTCGTTCGCATGAACGAATTAATCCACAGATTGGTTTACGTTAATTGAATCCTGTCTTAAGTCAAGTGTATTTTAAATTTGTTGATTTAAAGTTACAAGTAATTTCTTTGAAATGACAAATAAAGGCAAAACTGATTAACGTATAAATGTCAATTAAATTTATTAAGAAAATTACGAAATTTTATTTTAGTGTCGCTTTATTATGCAAATTGTAGTTTCAGTGTACTGAACTAAAACAATTCAAATAGTGATTTATTAGTCTATAAAGTTTTCAGAATTGCGAAATAATAGATTATAAGAGCTATAAACTAATTAAATAGCAGTTAACTTCGAATACATTAAAAGTTCCACAAAAAGGCACAAAAAGTAGACTGTCGTCGGAATTGTAAACTGGTTTAAAATTTACTTTTCCAAATTGAATTTTTTTATGAAAAATTTTTTTTTACATACATGGAAAGATCCATACAAGTTTTATAGCAAAACTTTTGTTATTTAATTTTTTTACTTAATAATTAAAAAGTTATATTTAATTAAAAACTAAGTTCCGATGACGCGCCGAAAAAATCCGAACGCTGTCAAACTTTCACGATAAGATAGATGTAAAGTAGTGATTCTTAACCTTCTATCTCTTGTCACGCTAATCCAGGGGTGCTTTCCCAAAGATTTACTGATAACTGTTGCTAAAATCCAAAGAAGTAGGTACATTTTTAATACTATTTAATTAATTTAAATAATATATTAATAGGTTATTGGATGAGCAGCCAAATTACATAATCGATTTTTGCATCATCGGGAAAAAATCATTTTATCAACCTATGTCACAGTCGGGGCTCAAACCCGAACCTTTCCACTTTTGCGGCAGAATGAGCTATCAATTACTCTACCGTGACACGATTAACAATCAAATTAGATTCCCAAAATATGCAGATAATCAATCGAAAATACACTACATGCGAGAGGTAATTACTTTTTTTGTCTAAGTGTAGATGAGAATCATCTAAAGTACGAGATTTCGACATGATTAGAAATAAGTCGGAAATAAGTTATTTTTTATTCACTCGCAAGTAGGGAATGCAATTTCGATCTCGCAAGATCTCGCGCCATTTTTCGAGATTTACTCTCGTGGGCGGGCAATCTCGTTTTTGAAATCTCGTTCGAGATCTCGACCCGATATGGTCGAGATCTCGAACGAGATTTCAAGAACCAACGTGCTTGAAAAAAACTTATACGTAATAGTTTTTGACAGTCACGCTAATTGGTTCCGTTTTTTTCTCTGCATATATTGATTTAATTATTGTTTTCTTTAGTAAAATGGACAGTTATTTAACTTATAACAAGCATTAGATGGCTAAGAAATTTCAAAGTTAAGTGAATACTGAATATGTCTAAGAACAATTCAAACCAAATGTTCGTGAACGTTACTAATAGTAACTTCCCCTATTCTTCATAACTCCTAAGAAGTTATTTTCAAAATAATTAATTGACATATAGTGTGCTGTGTGAGTTGGGGTATTGGTGTTATATTTTGAAAATAAAACAAAACTTTAATTGAATCTTGCAACAAAAAAATCAACGTTTATTTAAGGAATGTAATGAATAATAATCATCTGCACCGTGCACTACGCAATAAATCACACACGTACACAGTGACACAGTCACACTGTCCCAAGTAAGTAGTTCTCATTAAGTTTAAGTATTTTAGATACAAAATAATACGTTATTTTTCAAAGTAGGCGAAATCTCGACATTTAGCGAGATCTCGCCAGACAATCTCGCGAGATGTCGAATTGCCAATCTCGAACCCAGACTGATTTCGCGAGATCTCGAATTGCCAATCTCGGCTCGAGTTTGCATTCCTTACTCGCAAGTGGTTAATGAAACATAACTACACGAGAATATTCCAATAATAATTTGTAGCTTTATCAAGTGTATGTATGTATCGCATAACATCCAGATCTTTGAAGTTTAGCCCTGAAGTATAATTTTTTGCAAGATATGAGTAGGTAGAAAATTTCTAAATAAAGTACAACTAACACAAGAAAGATTACCTATGTGAAGCGAAAGTTATAAAAAGGTTTATTGGGCTTTAAAATGTAATGGAAGCATGAAACAAAATGGAAACTATGAAATTGAAACTTATAATATGTACTGTATAGTGACAAAAATATTCATAGTGGATGTTACGAAAGACTGAGCAACGTAGCAAGGAGCCGTGAAATCTTAGAAGAAGAAGACATGTGTCATCCGATCCACAACAGCGATGAGGCGACAAAGTACATGAATATACTGATACGAACACTCCGGGCAGCTCTGTGTGAAGGTCTCTCTCGCTACGAGTTCAGTGCGCATCCATTTTTTCAAGTTACAAAATAAGGGAGCTAGGGGCTAGTTGTAACAGGAGTAATAGTTCGGGATCCTGCGACCGATTTTGACGACCAAAACCGCCAAAGCTGAGTTTTAATTTTAAGGTTAATGTGATGTTATAACGAAGCATCGTGACCTTCAGCTGCGGCACTAGCGGTGGGTTGGGTTATGACCGACTCCCAAAGTAATCGATCTGTCAAAAAGAAATGAGCAAGGCTTTTGTTAATTTTTACATGTGAATTCATTTATAATCATGGAAACCAAAGGAAAATACTTATATCATAATATAAATATTTATTACTGGCCGTTACCCGCGTCACCGCACGCGTTAACAGAAACTAAGTGGGAGGCTGCCATAGCCCACTGCCCAACCCACCGGTATTTTCGCAACTGAAGTATCTACACCACATTTTTTTATTAAAAATATATTAATCGTATAAATACAAATTAACCTTGGCGAAATGCCTGACCAAAATCAGTCGCGGGCTTACGGATTATAAGTAGTAACACGGGTTTTTCAGAATGAATTTGAAACCTTTTATTTTTATTATAGTGAGTCGCATTACGTAAGCACAATAAGTGTCCCGCTTTCACGCGTATTTTCAACTAAATTTTCACATTTTCAATGTGGGTAGACCTTTTTAAAAGCACCAGTTCTTCACCATTAACAAGAATAAAAAAATATTTTTTTTAAAGATAGGACATATTAAAATCCACTATAGAAATATTAAATAAAGGTTCTATGGAAAAGTTTGAGTTTCGTGTGTACAAAAAATATTATATAGGTTAGAAAACCATTATGTGTGTTTATTATTTATGATTATAGGTTATGTTTCTAATTTCTCTGTTTTGTTACGCCTAAATTGATACCTGAAATACTTTGATTCGATGAGCGGTTCAGTCGCTACAGCAGTTTTAAGTGTACTAGCTGCTCGAAATCAGTGAATTGCTGCGCGACAAGTTTGCGCGTGAGGCATGAAACCTAAAGACCCGCATACACTATCGTATATTTACATTTGACGTACTGAAAAATCTCTACGAGTAATTGCCACGGACCCGAGAGCAAAATTTCGTGAACATCAGGGGCTGAGTTGTAAACATGCAGATTCGTCGCACTCTCTTGTGACGACTACTAATAATATAAGTTTATAAAGGTATATAAAAGACGTTCTATTTTGGTGTTGTCGTTTGCATTTTACTTTTATATTTATTCTGTCATTCAGTTTTATAAAGACATCCCACGCTATTTATACCAACATTATATCGTGTTTTTCCAAAATTTATGACAAACCAATAACCATTTTGCGCAAATATTTTCCGACTAAAATTATTTTATTTTTGTTACGATTATATTAATGTGAGACCATAAAATCAGTCGCATGGCGCCGTTTCAAAAATGTTTGTATTTAGGTCAACATTTGAACAAGAACATCGTATACAAGCGATTCGAAAATGCATTACCAGTTGAAGCTCGTTAGCAAACTGGGAACAAGGCGACAATAATATGATTAAGAGTAAATTAAAAGAACTTAACTGATCAACGATAAAAATCTCTTTGGGGAAGTAAAATAATATTAACTATTTAATAATATTGTCTTTAATAATTGGAGCTTGGCAATTGTTTGGTACAACTAACTCATATTGGCAAGATTTGCCACTTGGTCCTTTTTTTATTACACGAGGTCCAATTATTTATTTTAGTTGCACAAATGCGTATTTCAAACACAAAAATTGACAATTTTCGAAAAAATGAGGAGGCTTCTTAAAAATTTCGCTTTTTGATGACATCAAAACAAATCTGTCAGATTCTTTTAAAAAAGTATGGTGAATTGAATGAGCTGCAGACACGAAAATCTTTCTCTTTAGGAATTATGATCTTACAATAAAATGTCTATATTTTCTAAATAAAAAAAACACAGAGCTAAGTGTGTGCCTCTTGGTTTGAGCGTAATTGTTTCTATAGGGGAAATCTATTTGAAAAATATCTGAGATTTTAGGGCGGAAAAAATCCGCCAATTTTAAGAAGTTTTTTATTTATTGTAAATTATAGACGCGTCGGCAACTTAGGTCATTAGCGTCTTGATTACATTAAATAACAACTCACTTAAAACTAAATTACATCACAAAACATCAATGAGTGGATGCGGAATTCGAACCCACGACAGTCTGATCCAGAGGCCGCGACGCTAACCACTGGACCACACTGTCTTCAATTTTAAAATGTAATTATCTACTTTTCAAAAATTATGATTTTAGACGACACAAAAAATTATCTCAGATACTTTTTAAATTCATCGCCATTATAGAAAAAATTCGACTGATGACCAGTCCTATACTTCCCACCTAGTAAATATTTGCAAAAAATAAACACTCTTTTTTTATTCTTTGAAAAAAACATGGCCCTCTTTTTTGTTTAGTGATCTACTGATGGCTAGTTTAATATAGCAAAAATCATGGTTACCTTGATTTACGTACAATTTTTATTTTTTTTTTTAGTAAAATATTTTTTTTATCGAAAACTATACATTTTAGAGAAAAAAAATATTTACATTTTTTTCATATTATAACATCTAGAATTCATTTATATTTTTTTTTACCTATGTTAATACGTGACATTGAGAACGTTTTTTTTAATATCTCAGGATCCACTGAACCGATTTCACTCAAAATCTAATCAGATCTAAGTTAAAGGCTGATAAACACAATAGAATAATCGGCATGCCCGTATGTTGTTCCGTTCTTAAGATATCGAAGGCGAAAAATTGACCACATACACACACACACACACATACACACACACATACACAAATTATTTTTTTCGGACTAAATCCATTACTTCCCTACCATAGTAGAGGTGGGAAGTAAAAAATATGTTGAGTTGGATCATTCTGCACTATTTATAATAATTTATTTATCAACGCAATATCTAGATCCATGAAGTAAGTGAATAAGTAAGAATATGGTATATCGATAGGAAGTTTGAACGAGAATATCTTGCATACTATAATGTCTACTAAGAGATCTGGTTGGCCCTCACCCCCAATAATTCCAACCCAGACTTTATACAAGTACAGATGTCTCCATTTGGCCGTCTCCTTCCAAATTCCAGAATCCCTGTTTGTTTGAACTCTGTATTCAATATACAGGGATGTACAAGTAATACATTTTCTTCTCCCAGAAAATCGATGACGGTAAGGGTTCGTAAAAGCTTTACGCGTGGTGCCGTACCTATAAGGCCCCGAGGTCCGAGTCTCGTGCATTTGTCGCATCTTTCTGCATGGAGGCAGTCTTCATGATTCTATTAACGAATCTACGGCAACGTGTTTACTGTTATTTAACCTAATCGATTATTACTTCCCACCTCTACTATGGTAGGGAAGTAATGGATTTAGTCCGAAAAAAATATTTCGAGATTTTAACAGATCTTCACGTTTTGAGACCCTAGCACTCGTTTAAGATCATTTTCTGACTGATGTCTGTATGTGTGTGTATGTGGTCAATTTTTCGCCTTCGATATCGTAAAAACGGAACAACATACGGCCATGCCGATTGTTCTGTTGTGTTTATCAGCCTTTAACTTAGATCTGATTAGATTTTGAGTCAAATCAGTTTAGTGGATCCTGAGATGTTAAAAAAAACGTTCTCAATGTCACGTATTAACATAGGTAAAAAAATATAAATGAATTCTAGATGTTATAATATGAAAAAAATGTAAATATTTTTTACTTCCCACCTCTACTATGGTAGGGAAGTAATGGATTCAGTCCGAAAACAATATTTCGAGATTTTAACAGATTTTCACGTTTTGAGACCCTAGCAATCGTTTAAGATCATTTTCTGACTGATGTCTGTATGTGTGTGTGTATGTGTGTATGTGTGTGTGTGTGTATGTGGTCAATTTTTCGCCTTCGATATCTTAAGAACGGAACAACATACGGGCATGCCGATTGTTCTATTGTGTTTATCAGCCTTTAACTTAGATCTGATTAGATTTTGAGTCAAATCGGTTCAGTGGATCCTGAGATATTCAAAAAAACGTCCTCAAAGTCACGTATTAACATAGGTAAAAAAAAATATAAATGAATTCTAGATGTTATAATATGAAAAAAATGTAAATATTTTTTTTCTCTAAAATGTATAGTTTTCGAGAAAAAAAATATTTTACTAAAAAAAATAAAAATTTAACGTAAATCAAGGTAACCATGATTTTTGCTATATTAAGTTAGCCATCAGTAGATCACCAAACAAAAAAGAGGGCCATGCTTTTTTCAAAGAATAAAAATTAAATTGTGTTTTAAAGACCACCAACAGCTAAGGTTATTTGGGCCTAGTCAAAGAATAAAAAAAAAGAGTGTTTATTTTTTGCAAATATTTACTAGGTGGGAAGTATAGGACTGGTCATCAGTCGAATTTTTTTCTGTAAAATGTATAGTTTTCGAGAAAAAAAATATTTTACTAAAAAAAGAAAATTGTACGTAAATCAAGGTAACCATGATTTTTGCTATATTACAAGCCATCCTAGTAGATCACCAAACAAAAAATTCGACTGATGACCAGTCCTATACTTCCCACCTAGTAAATATTTGCAAAAAATAAACACTTTTTTTTTTATTCTTTGACTAGGCCCAAACAACCTTAGCTGTTGGTGGTCTTTAAAACACAATTTAATTTTTATTCTTTGAAAAAAGCATGGCCCTCTTTTTTGTTTGGTGATCTACTGATGGCTAGCTTAATATAGCAAAAATCATGGTTACCTTGATTTACGTACAATTTTTATTTTTTTTAGTAAAATATTTTTTTTCTCGAAAACTATACATTTTAGAGAAAAAAAATATTTACATTTTTTTCATATTATAACATCTAGAATTCATTTATATTTTTTTTTACCTATGTTAATACGTGACATTGAGGACGTTTTTTTGAATATCTCAGGATCCACTGAACCGATTTGACTCAAAATCTAATCAGATCTAAGTTAAAGGCTGATAAACACAATAGAACAATCGGCATGTCCGTATGTTGTTCCGTTCTTAAGATATCGAAGGCGAAAAATTGACCACACACACACACACACATACACACACACATACACACACACACACACACACACACACACACACACACATACAGACATCAGTCAGAAAATGATCTTAAACGATTGCTAGGGTCTCAAAACGTGAAAATCTGTTAAAATCTCGAAATATTGTTTTCGGACTGAATCCATTACTTCCCTACCATAGTAGAGGTGGGAAGTAAAAATATAAATGAATTCTAGATGTTATAATATGAAAAAAATGTAAATATTTTTTTTCTGTAAAATGTATAGTTTTCGTGAAAAAAAATATTTTACTAAAAAAAGAAAATTGTACGTAAATCAAGGTAACCATGATTTTTGCTATTTTACAAGCCATCCTAGTAGATCACCAAACAAAAAAGAGGGCAACGTTTTTTTTTAAAGAAGAAAAAAAGAGTGTTTATTTTTTGCAAATACTTACTAAGTGGGAAGTATAGGATTGGTCATCAGTCGATTTTTTTTAATTGTTCTTTTCTATTTTTCAAAAAAAAATGTAAAAATCGCCCGGTTACCCATTGGATCTTATAGCTTCAGCGCCTCTATACCGCCATATAGGAACCCTTATTTTCCTCTCTTTTTAGACAACAGCGAATGCATGTAGATTAGTCTCCCTTCTCTCTATCCTCCATGTTTATAGTCTTCAGTTAAGTCACTTGAGTACTTGTACTATTCGACCGGTATTTAAATTTTCGAGTATCGCGCACCCCTAATATTCAGTATGAAGTAACCTATAGCTGTTTACTTTATTGGGGCTTCCTTATTCGAGCACCTACACTTGTGTGGAAATGAACCGCAGCCGTGCTATCAACATATTTCTATCTCACTTGTTCTATTATATTGTAAGAGAGATGAATCGTTTAAACCACAGACATCTAAATCATCAACTAATTGAAGACACCGATACAGATCTGTTGGCAGGGTTCGTCTATTTTATTCAATGAAGATGTACATTGAATTGCTGTGAATTCAGATTCAGACGGTCGAATATTCTGAACCGTCTGATAAACGCCTCTCTCATAATACACAATCGTGTCACATCATGTTAGCAACAAACATTGAATTAAAATTGTCAATACTCATTGTATTTTCGATTTAAATTTTCAATAATTATAAATATTGATTTCAGTTTCAAATCCTGCCAACAAAATATGGTCTGTTCTAATCACTGAATTACCGTAATACTGGAACGTGCAGCATTAACGCGCTGCAAGGGAGCCGAGAAAGACGGAAACAATTGGGCCACCTAATGTGTCTATTAAGACTGTACATCACGTGATTAACTTCCCATCGGAAGTTGTCCGATTTTGCGAATGAGCATTTTTGACATATCTAGACGATTTGAGGTCCCTAGAGTTAGAATCGACTGTTTTTAGAGAGATGTGTGTGTGTACGTACGTTCGTTCGTACGTTGGTGAACTTTTTTTCGGCTCGCATATCTCGAGAACAAACAATGATATCGACTTCAGACCAATTTCATTCGACGCATATTTACATAATGAACACCTGATTATTTTAAAGGTAATGCCCATGCGCAGAAGAGTGAAACAAAGATAGGTGGCCCAATTAACTATGTTTGTCTTTATCAGCTTTCCACGCACAGTGGTATAGGAAGTAAGCTTTCCAGCTTTACTGTATTTCAGTGGTTCCAATTTTTTTTTGTAATTTTGTAATTTATTTTTTGTAATTTTGTAATAAATTTGTAATTTGTAATGTGAGGAACTGACAGGGAAATTTGTGAATTTATGTCGTCATGTTTAGATACACATATTTTTGAATTTGATACGTTTTATGTTGTCATCTTATTTAAAATTGAATATTCATATTCATAGTAATCCGTTGCCAACCTGTCAAAACAATTATTACAATGAAAATATGTTTTAAAAGAAAATGGTAAAAACAATACATAATAAAAACTCGGGTCGCAGTGCCAAAACCCTGCCGACAATATAGTGTATTTGCTAATAATTGTGGCTTTATTATGTGAACTTAAGTTTGTTTTTGAACAAAATAAAAAATTTAACCCCTTAATACATCCCTTAAAATAATATTTTTTTTCTTAATTTCAATATTTTTATCAATGCAACCTCGGTACCAAATTAAATACTCCCTTCAGTAAGTAAAGCACTTTCCGCAAACTAGTGTTTTCATAAAATTTGTAAGTCCGGTCCTGTCGAGCCGATTTTATTAATATTTTAGCAGCACATTTTAATCGTTACTAAAGGGTTAAATTTCAATTTTGAAACAATTCTGAAAATTTTTTCGGCATTTTTGGGCCCAAAAACATTTTTTAACCCCTAAAAACCACCCTTAAAATGGTCAGATTGAACCCATTTTAAATAGGCTTCGTGCGGTGATGGATTCCAACGTGCCTACCAAATTTCGTCAAAATCAATTAACTCTTTCGAAAGTTATAGCCCGTACACACACACACACACACACACACATATATATATAATAATAATATATATATATAAATAGACATTTCCAAAAATGGTGCCAAAGTGTTCAGGAGGTTATGAAACGTCGAGAAATTTTGGTCCGACCTCTAGGTCCCGCCATCCGACCGACGCCAATAGTGTATGTGCCATATGGCAAATACACTAATAAGTATACAGTGTATATAGAGTGCAGTAATAGTACTGAGTTACTAATAATATTCTCTATACTCTGAATGTACAGCTGTGAACGTGTAATAACATTAATTTATTAAAATTAATTGATTATTTGTTTAATTATAATTATTATTTGCTGCCAGGATTCATGCCATAACAACACGCAATCTGTGAAATTTTCAACTATGTAACTACCTCATTACCGTTTGTGAGATAGAGCCCTGTGAGTGTGACAGACGGACGGACGGACCGACAGATGGACAGACACCGTAGGCAGGGTAATAGGGTTCCACACGGAGATACGGAACCCTAAAAAGAAGAATACTTTGTTGAAACCAAAGATAAAGTAGTGTTTTGCAAACGAATTTTCCATTTAGATTTTAGCGAAAAAGAAAAAAGGAAAATGACGATGATAAGAATGTTGCCCGAAATGAGTATCTGTCCCAAAAGATTAAACCTTGAAACTGAAACAATTAAGAATATTTTTTGTTTTCAAACAAAAAAAAATGTGCAAACTTTAAAATTTTAAGTAGTATAGTATAGTAGTATTTATTTGTCAAGACACAATAAAAATTGTACGGAAAGAAAAAAATTTGTATGGTGAATTTCATTATTTTGGTACCAAATCTCATTTAAATCGATTAAGCCTTCCGAAAGTTATCGCGCGAGCACATACACGCGTTTAATGAGAATTCATGATGCGTATCCATTTTTGCGTGATGCTTGAATAAACAGATTGGATTCCAATTTAATTTATGTATTGTAATAAAAGTATACAATCAGTCGAACGAGGTATGTTATTTCGGTTATAATTTTATCTCCTCTCAACTTTATAACTCAATGAACTGGATTTTAATTTAAAAAAACGGCAGCTTTAATGAGCAAATCGAAAATTGTCACAAGCTAATATTAATTATAATAAACAGATTAAACTGTATTAATAAATAATTCAATTTATACAGTTGGTACACGTTCCCATAAAGGCGGTATTATTCAAAATCCATTCAATACAATCAAAGAGTTTAATAGTATTAAAATGTTGAACGACTTAATCAAACAAGCATCCCAATTCCACGTAAAGTCACTTTACAAATATATGTAGTAAATCCATCAAGGAAGTTTTAATACTTTTACGATGTGGGCGTCATCTACATCCTACCAAAGCGGAAGTGCTGTCACACCGTTGTAAAAGTGACTTTTTTTACAAGATGTCACAAAATAATCGTTCACGGTGTAAGATTCATAGGAAGGCGATCACAGATCCGGACGTTGTGTCGCTGCAGAATAATAAGATGAGATATTAGTAAGTTGGAATTTTCCAACCCAACTTGACTTTTGTCAGTTCTAGGGTTGGACTTGGATAACTCAAAAAAATATATCCCTATATTATTAAACGAGCAAATCTTGTATATATGTACCTATGTACCTATATAAATATTTTCTCGAAAACGGCTCTAACGATTTTGATCAAATTTACCGAAAAGGGGTTTTGGGGGGCAACAAATCGATCTAGCTAGGTCTCATCCCTAGAAAAATTCGTTTTCTTATCGATTTTATCATTTTAAAAACAGTTTTTTGAACGAGTAGGCTTTGGAAAAAACAAACTATTTTCATTATTTATGTCAAATTACTCTGACAGTCAATCTTTAACTTATTAAAATAATCAGTAATTATTTGAAAAGTAAAAAAAATAACAACAATAAAATCTAAACATAATTATACTTACATAATTATGTTTAGATTTTATTGTTGTTATTTTTTTAACTAATATTTAAATAAATAGGTATATTACTTTTATATTACCTATATAAAATATGTAGGTACATACGTTATGTAGTATGACGTATACTGACGTATAATAATATTATCTACTTATAGGTATGTAATTTTTTTTCTTAAAAACGACTAACGATTTTGATGAAATGGGAACTTTAAGTACTATTTTTTTTTAACTCATCCGAGCAAAGCTCGGTCATCCAGATATTATAACCTAAGAGAGAAAACAAAAAGTAAACAAAGCTTCCTATTCATTATCGACATCTAAAATTGTCATTGCTAGTTGAGGACCTTATATATAACTTTAGAATTTCTGCTATCACATACCCATCGGAATATTTTTCTATTGAACGTTTTGACGTTTCGAATTTGCGTGACTTCCACTAGGGTACTCAGTTGTAGAGTTTTGGACCAAGGAACACTGCATGTTTTTGGCTAAAAGTTTTCGACATTTTTGGGATCTGAATACGATTTAGGATCTGTGATCTTGTGCTGGAAGGATTTTGGTAAGCAATATGGTATGTTGGATTTTTATGGAACAAGGATAGAACTGCTTTAGCATATGTTTGATAAATATTTAGTACTTTTAAATTGCTAAATAGCTCTAAGGATGGGTAAAGACGAGGTTTTTTTAGGATTACTCGTAGGAGAAGTTTTTGCGTAGACATAACTGGCTTTATTGTAGTTGGAGTTTTATTCTTTCACGGCTGGTAGACATCTTGGTAGCAAGTGTTTCCGGGCTAGGGTCTAATGGATTTTACTGCGTACGTTTCGCCCAAAGCTCCGTTGGGCATCTTCAGCGGCGATTGGCAATACGATATGATCTTCTTGCCGGTCGACTGGTGACTGAGGCACTGTTTGCGGTGTCTGTATTTATAAGTAGTTGTTTGTTGTTAAAAGAGTATGTGAACACTGAACGTCCAAATAGAGGCAATCGGTAGTAGTAAAAATACTCGATTGTCGCGTCGATTAAAAAAAATATTCGAAAACATTCTAATCGAGTAGTAAACAAAGGAATACCGTTTTTATGTATCGGTTCTTTTTTAAGCCCAATCGTGTAGTGGTATTGAAAAATGTTAAAAGCTTTTTTCAGTATTACTTGACTCGACAAGAAAAATATACTCCTTATAAATTTAAAAATTAATCTACAGGCTTTTAGGTAATTTAAATTTTACGTTTCCAATTTGCTTTCGTATTTCTGTCAGTTTCAAAAATGTAGATTCTAATCAACAAATAGAACAAACACGTGCCAAAAAATATAATACTGTAACAAAACTGTTTTCTTACGTGGGTGGAATAAATTATTTATTTCAATAATTAAAAATGTAAACAACAATATACAATAATTCGTAACAATGAAAAGTCAATTTCAACAGTCAACACTGTTTATATAATAATAACACGAACAGTATTTCTCAAACAAAGTGAAAACACTTCAATAGCACTGTATTTATTTCGACTGTCACTCGTTGTTCGTTCTCCTTTTCCGGTGACTGTTCTTGCTTATATAATGGTAGCAGCTTGACCCCCACCACGTTCGCGCATTTTCCAGATCATTCTGGTGATTACCTGTATCTTCGATATAATGCCACGCCTCACCATTGTTATTTGTTCTGGATGCTTCGATTGTCGCCAGTGGCCATCTGGGTTTTTGCTACATATTGTTACTTATTCTCGATGCTTCTATTATCGCCAGCGGCGTATCTCTGGGGTTTTGCTACAATATGGTAAAGTTCTTCAAGTTTGCAGTGCCGTCGTACGCATTATTTTAAGCTCCGTGTTCGCAATTATTTTGAAGGTTTTGAATTTTATAATGTGACACATTGTAGTTAAAAACAAGATTGAAGTGAAGGCAAAAACATGGCAGTATATGAATGTAGATGTTTTAAGGTAAGGGGCGGAATAAAGTACGTCATAAATATGCTCCCAAAAAGTAGTTTTTATTTTCTTGTAATTCAGCGTTTTGTTTTCAAGCTTTTCTCATTGGTTAATACTTAATATTAGTCGCTAAGGAGACTGAGAAGCGGACAAAATACCAAGACCTTCTTTTTGAGCTTAGGAAGCAATATCCAGAGTTTTCTATCAAATTAATTGTCTTTATTATTGGTGTTCTTGGAGGAACCAAACCGTCACTGTTGACAAATTTATAAAAGCTATCCCAACATGTCAGCGTGATGCTGAGTCTAGTCTTCCGCATGCAAAAGGCTGTGCTCATTGGGTAGCTCCATGCAATCATCCATATTTCATGGATCGCCATGTAATAGTTTTGGTTTTTTATATAGGTTCTTTAACATTTAATTTAGAAAATAAATAACTTTATCGATTTATTCATTATTTTATTTATTTTGATCTTATATACAATTTATTAACTATAATTTAGTACTTCGTCGGACAGAGTAACGTCCTTCTCACATCTATCCTTCTGTCCTCGTATGACCAAATTCATTGTTATTTATACCAGTCTATTTGATTAGCTTTGCGTTCTTTAGCTATCACAGTTCTAAGTACCTGTTCATTGCCCTCGCTGAGTTTGCAGTAGCAATGAACTCAATAATTCCCTAGTGTGCAAAATCTATATACATTAATTATTGTGCAATACTTATATATACTACAACTTGCTCCGCAAGTATCCCTTGTGTAACGGTGACGAACCCGAATTTTTGGGTGTTTGTGAATGCAAAATTCTTTAAGAATTTTTTCCTTCACATAATAATAATTTAATTGTGGTGTCATATTATAGTGGATACAAATTGTTAAGTTGTGGATCCATCAAGGACATTAGTAGGTCTATCAAGGGCACAGTCATTCATGACATAACAGAAATTCATCTAAGGTGTTTGAAATTGAAAAAAGTGAGATACGCCACCGAACAACCGCCCTTAAACTTGACTTTTTTCTCGCCGAGTGGCGTAACTGCGATGTAAATGGCAGATACGCCTTCATGTGAGAAGAGGATCAATATGTTTTATTAGTGGTTACTATGGTAACAGTATCGCTACCATTCAACTTCTCCTTCATTGTGCCTGTCAGTATACTCGTATACGCCCGTCTTCTGAAAGGTCAGAGACGGTAACATATCGTCTTTCATCTCACGTAAAGACGTAACTGACAAAAATTGAAAACGTGCGATACGCCACCGAACAACCGCCCTTAAATCTGACTTTCTTCTCGCCGAGTGGCGTAACTGCGGTGTAAATGGCAGATACGCCTTTAAGTGAGATGAGGAACGATATGTTTTATTAATGGTTACTATGGTAACAGTATCGCTACCATTCAACTTCTCCTTCATTATGGCTGTCAGTATACTCGTATACGCCCGTCTTCTGAAAAGTCAAGGACGATAACATATCGTCTTTCATCTTACGTAAAGACGTAACTGACAAAAATTGAAAAAGTGAGATACGCCACCGAACAACCGCCCTTAAACTTGACTTTCTTCTCGCCGAGTGGCGTAACTGCGGTGTAAATGGCAGATACGTCTTCACGTGAGATGAGGAACGATATGTTTTATTAATGGTTACTATGGTAACAGTATCGCTACCATTCAACTTCTCCTTTATTGTGGCTGTCAGTATACTCGTATACGCCCGTCTTCTGAAAGGTCAGGGATGGTACCATATCGTCTTTCATCTCACGTAAAGACGTAACTGACAAAAATTGAAAAAGTGAGAATACGTCACCGAACAACCGCTCTTAAACTTGCCTTTCTTCTCGCCGAGTGGCGTAACTGCGGTGTAAATGGCAGATACGCCTTCATGTGAGATGAGGAACGATATGTATTATTAATGGTTACTATGGTAACAGTATCGCTATCAGTTAACTTTTTCTTCATTGCGGCTGTCAGCAAAATCCTATACGTCTTCTGAATGACCAGGGACGTAACTTTGCGACGGGACAATATGTTTTATGAATGGTAACTATGGTAACAGTATAGCTACCATCGCGAAGCTACGTATCTGTCCTTTCAGAAGACAGGCATTAGTATATTATAGTACATGATACGGTCTCAAACTTATCTTTTTGTGCTTGTCAGTCTCTAAATAAATAAATTGCACCTCGTTTTCAAAAAGTATTCTAAGACTTTAAAGTAACATACATCAAAACTGAATTACTATCCTTCAGAAAGAACAAATGAAATATACTGCGTTGCCTGTGACATGCAGCGAATGAAATAAATCAAGATCAAACATTCTATGATTCTTCGCTTTTATGTCAATAGTACGTCATTACAGATGCAGTTGCATGTGGAAATATTTTTTTGTACTATTTCAGATGATAGCAAGAAATACATTTATAACAAGCCGTGAGGTGGGCCGTTTATTAGGACTAAAGTGCGACCCTTGAAGTCCACACGACGAACTTCCCAGTTTGATAAATATTTAATAATAATAATTAAATTAGATATTACGCAGAAAAGTAATCATTTTAATCATTAAAACATAATTATTATTTATTTTTAACAATAATTAAAAAAAAAAAACGGCTGAACCGATTTTTATAAAATTTATGTCGGATCAAAATGACGTTAACACGCCTCGATTGACACCCTTACGAAGTCGATATAATTTTTTATTCGCGAGATATTGTGTAAAATCTACTTTTTTTATACATTGCAAGTTAAATAAAAGCTTGTAAAAAAGTCCTTTACAAACTCATTCTAGAGCAGATTTTGAAACTGAGGATATTTAGAATGCATTCATTTATGTCGAGTCCTGTACCTTATTTCCTTGTAAGGTGTATCCTGCTAGGAAGGCATTGTGTTTAGGCGTGTACATAAGAAACTTGTAGCCGAAGGACAAATTTAAAAGGTCCTTTGACTGATGAGTAGACTCTCAGCATGATACGCAATCTGTGTCGCTAGTATGTTCATACATATTTAGATAAAGAGCAGGCAGGATATTATATTCCTGCGGAAGCAAGGTTAAGAAATTTTCCATACCTGTGTGGCCTCCCTAATCATCCTTACTGATAAAAGTGGGAAATACGACCACGAAATATAAACCAGTGATACCCAAACTTTAATCATTTCGCCGAAAAATCTTGAAAATCTGATACATTTTTAGAGTGTTGGGTCTCCAAGTCACTATATGAATATTATGAAGTATGAGAAATACCTTGTATTTTTTGATGATGTCCGTCTTGTGACTTCCTGTGTTTTAACACGACGCGTTTCAGCAACGAGTTGCTATCTTCAGGTGTGGTTAAATTTTTTTTAAAATTACACTTTGAGTATCCGTAACACGTTATAATATTAAGCACATGCGTATTATGTAGTGGATTGTGGAGTACTTAATATTATAACGTGTTATGGATAATCAATGTGTAATTTTTTAAAAAAATCGCTTAAATTATGCTGTCGCTTTGTGCGTCGTCCGGTTAATACGACATAATGCCGCCGGTCCCTTGAAAGTCGTTCTATCCGGATTCTAGTGTAATTGAATTTTAGTGGAGACTTGGGAGTCAACTGCAGGCTTATCAGCCCTATTAGTCCCTATGTAAATCTACCCCTGCCTTGTTCTAATGTAATCGAACAATAAGAAACGTCTTGGTACCACTGTATTAAAGAGATATGTTTCTGTCGACATCACATAGAAATGATGACATAATATACGTCAAGGGCATTATTTAGATTATTTGGAAAATGTTGAGAAGATGAAACATCGTTACAGTTTTCTTATTTAAACCTTATTTCTTTAGAGTGGAAATTGTTAATTTCGGTAAATATATCTGTGTACAGAGTGTAGTTATAAATATTAAATAACGAATGAAGGGCAATTCCCTATACAAAATACATTTTAATTTAAAATCTACCCCTGCCTTGTTCTAATGTAATCGAACAATAAGAAACGTCTTGGTACCACTGTATTAAAGAGATATGTTTCTGTCGACATCACATAGAAATGATGACATAATATACGTCAAGGGCATTATTTAGATTATTTGGAAAATGTTGAGAAGATGAAACATCGTTACAGTTTTCTTATTTAAACCTTATTTCTTTAGAGTGGAAATTGTTAATTTCGGTAAATATATCTGTGTACAGAGTGTAGTTATAAATATTAAATAACGAATGAAGGGCAATTCCCTATACAAAATACATTTTAATTTAAAATCGTATCAAAATAGCTGTCAATAAACTGAAAAATGTGTATAAATTTGCATAGTAATTGGCTCTGCCATGTTGATTAAGTCGCATTGCTAACACCAAATCGCCTATATTATACAGCGAGTCCTTAAATAAACGACATGTAACCGGATAGTATGTAAACAGGTAAGGTAGTATATATACATAGGACATTTAGCATTGGGGAAAAATGACTGGATCAGAATGAGCCATGACTCATAATGTATACGTATTTATATACGGTTGCTATGGTAATTTGCTATGTTAATTTTAGTTTTTAAAATTACCATATCATCCCTATATATAAATACGTACAAAATGAATAATTTTTTTCCAATGCTAAATTATTAAATTAAATTATTATTAAATTATTAAGGACTCTCCATACTTAAATCCAATATTTTAATACGAAAATATTAGGTTTAGCTATGGAGAACCCTTAATAAGTGTTAGTAAATATCCTAAAGAATACAATTCCAGCAAAAAAATAACCCCGTTGTATTTAACAATTAAAAGTTACACGTGATTGAAGTTAGGTAAAAGAAGTACATTATTTTGAACACCCTGCATAATAAATTCACTTTTTCAGGGCAGACATTGATTTATCCGTCCATTATCTAGTGATCCTCAAAATTTCAGTTTGATAAAGGTTTCTGTTTTGGCTATGTCGAATTTTAGGTAAAGGTCTGCACATGTCAAAAATTTGTAAAAAATCGCTTCCTCCCTTGTGGCACAATGTACTATTAACTGAAAATTAAAATTCTCGTCATTCGTTCCCGAACATTCTGTTCATATGCAGATGCGGAATCTTGCATTGAGTTAAGACTATAAGTCCACACGTACGCTCTATCCGTATGTAAAGTTACCGTCTAAACGAATGCAATGTCGCATGACCTACGGACAGGACAGCGGGAGTTGAGAAGGGTTAATCACACACGTTCATTCATCTGTAAACATGATGCGATATATTAAAATTACATCTGCTTCACTGACCGTTACGAAATGATACTATTATGATTCAAAAATGATTTAAAATTGACCAAGATAAATCGCGAACATCAACAATGAATTTATTTTATTACTAATGCTGAGTTGCAGAACGCATTGTCAGAATATCAGATATGACAATGACATCTCATTTTGATCGTATAATTTCAGTTTTTTTTATGTATTATACAAACCAAGGGCGGATACAGAATTTTTTTCTGGGGGTGCACAAGGACATCTAAGTTGAGATTTTGTATTTTTGCGTGCAATAACTTGTCCGTAAGTACACAAAACGTAAAGAATGAGATTATCCTGGGATTCCTTGGGTTTTTTGTATAGTCGATTTGGACCGTCTGGGGGGGGCACGTGCCCCCCTTCTTCCTTGATTTCGCCCTTGATGCATGTACAGTCTAATATCGTTGTCAAACCTTTTTCATCACCCCAAATTTACGGGAAAATATTTTTTTAGGTTATGACTACTGGAATTTATGTGAGCTAGTAAGTTTTAGAGCTATGCCCAATTTCAGCTTGATACCTTCATTTACTCCAAAGAAATTCGACTGTGAGAGACTTACGAACGGACGGACAAACCAGAAGGGTTTCGTTTTTTTCTTTTTGAGGTACGGAACCCTAAAAATAGTGTATAATAATGTTGTAGGTTACAGCACAATTTTTTAATTACAAACTCTTCTTACATAGCAGTCGACGTTTTGACAATTATATTGTCTTTAACATAGTACATAACCGTAAGCAATTAACCTAAAAATAGTGTATACTTCTAAATTATACATTTCAGAATATTCAGTTGTCTTTATTAAATAAACGGAAATGCAAAAATATTCATATTTCATTTCAGTTGCGTTTTCTTCGTAGAAACCTCAACGGTTGCAATTTAATAATATAGCGTCTCGAAGAGATAAGAACACAAAATTAAACAAAACAGTGCACAGTTGCTAAGCAACGTATATGGGGTGTAAATAAAAGGAGTATGTATGACTTGTTTCATTTTGCATCTACATAATACACAAAACCTTGCTGATTTATTCAGGTAGGTACCTAGCTTTACTACCATATATAGTCCTGCAACAGCGATCCTCAAAGGGTGTGCCTCGGCACACAAGTATGTCGCAAAATTGCGTGGCTGGAATATTGGAATATGTTTGGGACCCTTTTTCAAATTCAGGATATTTATAGAAAACGGCACGCTGAATTTAATTAGAACACTCGCAGATCCGTATCTCTTATCGTTTCGGAGATTATATTAAAAAAAGTGAGTGAGTGTAAATGGGTAAATATTTGTAACTAAGTAAACACTAAACAGAAAGGGGCGTGTCGATCGAGTTTTTCTCTCAACGCATTCGTAAATACACTACCCGCCAGCCAAAAAAAAGTGGGTGCGTGCAAATCTGAAGTCAAACTTCATGGATAAACATTTGTAACTAAGTAAACACTAAGCAGAAAGGGGCGTGTCGATAGAGTTTTTCTCTCAACGCATTCGTAAATACACTACCCGCCAGCCAAAAAAAAGTGGGTGCGTGTAAATCTGAAGTCAAACTTCATGGATAAACATTTGTAACTAAGTAAACACTAAACAGAAAGGGGCGTGTCGATCGAGTTTCCCTCTCAACGCATTCGTACCTACACTATCCGCCAGCCAAACAGTTCTGGTTCCAGGCTAGCAGCTCGTCTCCTGACGGTGTCGTTTTTGAGCAGTTTTTTCGTTACGCTGTTGCACGAAATAACACTCTCACTGCAGCTTAAGAAAAAATTGAAATTTAAACAAATTTTAAACGGTCATAGATCTTTTGATTTTTGGATTTAGTATGTCATTTTTTATTAGTCTAAACTCGCCGTTTAGACCGAAAAAAAGAGTTTTGCTATTTGGAAAAATTTGACGATATTTCAGATAAAAAAAAAATATTAGAAGGGTTTTACCTCCAAAACTGTAAGAGGTACGAACCTCCAGGTGTGTTTAGCGTGCTTTTTCTATAAGTATACCGCTTTGAAAAAGATCGAAGTACCTAATTTTCCAAATTTCAAAGAAATCTTGTCTTGAAATTTTGGAAAATTACTCGGATCTTTTTCTAATTCAGTATACTTATAGAAAACATCGAGCTAAATTCAATAAGTACATCTTCAGGTTCGTATCTCTTACCGTTCCGGAACTTAAAAACGTCTGAGAAACACTGTACTACTGGTTCTATATCTTTTTGTTTGTTCCGTTCTTTCTACTAATATTCTATACTCTAAATTCTCTTGCCGTTACTTCGTAAGCGCACAAAAACACACGTATTGACTGTTCTTAAGCGTCGTTCACACGACAGAACGATTATCAAAAGAAAAAACACATATTATGAATTTACAACTAAGTTTGGATTGATAATGTTTTGTACCTGCAGGTGTTGAGCAAAATTATCAGGAAGGACATTTTTTGCACGATGAAAAGCAATTGAACAATCGGTTGAAGATAAGACAGCAGCGTTCATTAAATTAATTATTATTATTAAAAAATAATAAATTGAAAATACGAATTGTTATTAGGTCTAAATAACCCTAGCTATTGCTGACCTTAAAAAATGTATACATTGTGGACACCTTGTATAGTTGGTAGGTAAAATATAGAATACGTGATTTATTTCGTCTAGATAGGTACTACTTTAGTATGCAAACATAATGACGTTGTCTATAGATTTTAATGAAATATTAACAAGTCTACCTATTACTTAAGAGCATTCGATACTTATACAAAAATACCCCATGACCTCTTCACCTCACATACTTTCCCCTCGCTTAAACACGGTTATCGCTCTCCTGATGCTAAAGCTAAAGGGTTCGGGTAAACCGAAACGCCAAATGAAGGACTAAGATTCACACTACAGATCCTTCAGGTAAAAAATTTAAAAAAAAATTCCAGGAAAAACAACTTTTTAAAAAAATAATAAAGTATGTATAAATATGTATAAAAAACTGTCTTGACACATTCTTATGTACGAAATCTATGTAAAAATTTTTCCTCTTTCGTTTAAGGCAGGTTTAGAACCAATCTGAATTTAATTAAGTCAGCTATAAGCAAAAAACACAGTTTTCGTTTCAACCGTTTCGTTGTTTTTACACATTCTTATGTACGAAATCTATGTAAAAATTTCTCCTCTTTCGTTTAAGACAGGTTTAGAACTGATCTGAATTTAATTAAGCGAGCTATAAGCAAAATACACAGTTTTCGTTTCAACCGCTTCGTTGTTTTTACACATTCTTATGTACGAAATCTATGTAAAAATTTCTCCTCTTTCGTTTAAGACAGGTTTAGAACTGATCTGAATTTAATTGAGCGAATTATAAACAAAAAAACACATTTTCATCACGTATTTTTCGTCAGACAACATTTACCCCTCTATATACCGCCGGGAAAGACGCAGTTCTATGTCAAAAAAGAACTTAAACCATTTTGTCTCGCAACCACGTATTATGTAAGTATTGTGTATGTTGTACGAGAAAAATTCAATGTGAAAGGCAAATAATGGTACGATATCGTTACGAAATATTGAATTTATTTCAAATATGCTAAATTGAAACCTACATGAAAACGTAGTGTATGCTTTAGGAAAATGTGAAATTTAAATAATCTTTGACTTAATATATTAAAGGAAGTATAAAATACAACGTACATAGTTATACAGGGTGAATATTACAAACTAGTCAAAGCATAACATTTTTTAAAAACACTACACCTTACAGGTAAGATGTCGATTTTGAGGAGCTTTTTTAATTCAAACAGAAACCATATTTCCAAAATTCGATATTTCAAAAGTTAATTTTATTTATTTATTGTAGATTATAGACGCGTCGACATCTCAAGTCATTAGCGTCTTTCAACTACACTAAATAACAACTTTCTTAAAACTAAATAACATCACAAAACATCCATGAACGCTGGTGGATTTCGAACCCACGACAGTCTAGTCTAGAGGCTGCGGAACCAAATACGCTATCCACTAGGCTACACTGCCCAATTTTCAAAAAGTTAAGCTCTTAGAATAATGCAAAACGAATTTTTTGAACTCTAGTTTCTGAATATTAGAAAAAATTAGTTTCTTAATATTAAAAAAAATTCACAAAGCACTAACACTTTTTCCCTCATCGTACGTTTCGCTAACCATGTTAGCATCATCATTCATCAGAACTTGTTTAAAACTTTTAATAATTTTCTGATATTGTGGTTAGTGAAACGGAAAAAAGTGTGTATGGTTACTTTTTGCTGAGGTAATACGATCTCTGTCTGTCCATCCGTCGGTCTGTCACAAGCAGTAAGAGATAGCTAGTTGAAATTTTCACAGATTGTGTATTGTTATGACATGAATCCTGGCAAATAATAAAAATCAAAAAGTTTAACCTATAGGAGGCTTCCCATACATGGATATATGCTCGTGAGGGCAGTATAACCTAGTGGTTAGCGTGCTTAGTTCCGCAACTTCTGGACTGGACTGCCTTGGGTTCGATGGGACCTGCGCTCATGGATGTTTTGTGATGTTATTTAGTTTTAAGATAGTTGTTATTTAGTGTAGTTGAAAGACGCTAATGACCTGACATGTCGACGCGTTTATAATCTACAATAAATAAATAAAGATATACGCTCGTATATCTTCTTTAGTATTCATTATCTTCGAACCAAAGGTCCCATCCCTTTTCTAGAGATTCATGGACCTCTAGCTTAAGAATTAATTAATTAATTGTAGAAATTATAGACACGTCGACAACTCAGGTCATTAGCGTCTTCAACACAACAAATAATTCATAATATGTGTATGTATTAGAATCCGCCAGCCGGTATACACAAACCAACTGGTACGAGCTCGGGTCCCTGGGTCCCTCAGGGGAAACATTGGAATGTAGTTTGCATTCCAATGTTTTTTGGGGATAGCACTCCCAGAGACCCAAGCTCGTACCAGTCGGTTTGTGTATGCCGGCTGGCGGATTCTAATACACAAATGGATTTTTTGTTGTGTTGAAGACGCTAATGACCTGAGTTGTCGACGGCGTCTATAATCTACAATAAATTAAATTCGGGTCCCTGGGAGCGCTAATTGCCAAAGAACATTGGAATGCAATTTGCGATAGCAACCACGTTCCAGTGTCCTCCTTGGGGAGTCTAGTTTAAGAGAGAGGGTGATATTGTAGATTATGCACGCTCGACAACTGAGGTCATTAGCATCCAGTTTAATCTAAAAGAAAAGCAGAAAGATTTTTGTCGTAATTTGAAATCAGATAAACCGAATATGAATTCACAGTTTTTATCACTTATGCTACTCCCTCGACAAAAAAAGGTTTTTAATTTTCAAAGAACATTGAATTTCAAATCCTCAACAACTTCATTCCATTGTCGGTAAAATATATCTTGTCTGACCTCAGATCTTCTCTAACTCGAGTCGTGAACAATGTAAGTCTGTGATATAAAATATTTAATGCTTTTATCCAACACTGGAAGCATATATTATTTTAGTCTCTCACATATAAACTGTTGCCTTCTACAAAAAAAATATTCTTTGCGAAAGGTTTTTGAGATTGTTATATTTATATGTGAATTATTCATAATAAACGGCCAACTGCGTGTCGAGCCACGCGAAGAATAGGGTTCCGTAATCCATTCTATGTAAGTTATGCTAAACCTAAAATAAACAAGCCGTTAGGTGGGTCGTTTATTAGGACTAAAGTGCGACCCTTGAGGTCCACACGACAACTTCCCAGTTTGATAAATATTTAATAAAAATAATTAAATTAGATATCACACAGAAAAGTAATCATTTTAATCATTAAAACATAATTATTATTTATTTTTAACAATAATTAAAAAAAAAAAAAACGGCTGAACCGATTTTTATAAAATTTATGTCGGATCAAAATGACGTTAACACGCCTCGATTGACACCCTTACGAAGTCGATATAATTTTTTATTCACGAGATGTCGTGTAAAATCTACCTTTTTGAAGTCTATTTGGTTAAGAAAAAAGAACGGCTGAACCGATTTTGAAAAAATTTCTTTCAGATCATATTTACGTTAATACGCGTCGATTGGCACCCTAACGTAGTCGATATCACTTTTCATTCTCGAGATTTCGTCTTAGAAAGAAATGGACACATATACGTACATACGTACACACACACATACACACACACAGCATCTTTCTAAAAATAGTGTAAAAATAGTGTAGTGACTTTGAAACATAAAAATTTGTTATACATTTTGATTTCGATTTTCGGACCCATTACAATAACTTCCAATGGGAAGTTAATAAAATAAAAACACATTCATAATCTATTCAAAAGACCTTTTTCAACGATACCCCACAAGAATAGGTATAACAAATTTTTTTTGCCCCCATGTTTGCATATATGGGCGCTTTATTTTTTTCTGTTTTTAGTACAATTTTGGTAAAATTAAAAAAATAAAAACATATTCATAATCTACTCAAAAGGCTCTTTTCAACGATACCCCACAAGAATCGGTACAAAAAAAAAATTTTTTGATCCCCGTTTACATGTTTGCTCCCCCCGGCCTTTAAATACACATTTTTAATGTTTTGTTTATCTCTCCATGTTAGGGCCGCGGTAATACATATTACGTGTGAGTCACTATCTCATTTCGTTTAGAAGTTAGAGGCCTGTAACAGACGTACATACAAAAACCGTTGGCAGAACAATAGGGTTCCTTTCTGGTACGGAACCCTAAAAATGCTAACTTTAGCAGGATTTACTAAAGTCAAATTTATCAATTTGGAAACGTATAACGATTTTTATTATAAAAAAACAAGCTTTTGACAATGTTAAAAGCTTTATTAAAAATAAATCCGTTAAAAGTCAATGTACTTATTTAAACTTATTTTTTGGTACAATTATTTATGAAACTTACTTGAAAATATATGGCTAAAGTTTTTTTTCTACTTTACTCTGTGATGATTCTATTAGAGAGACTTTACAAAAAATGCGAAACTCAAAAGTGAGGCATTACAAATCGATAAAACCTTAAAATAATAATCTTAGTTTAAAAGAGAAATTGCGCAGAAATAGAAAATTATGAAGGCGTTCTCAATAAATATGAATTTCGGTGGTTCTTATATTTTTAAGATTCAAGCTTCTAAATTGCACAAAATAAGTTACATCAATAATGAAGTGACTCCAATAAACTTAATTGATTAATTAATTCTAATTATTATTTGCCAGGATTCATGCCGTAACAACACACAATCAGTGAAAATTTAAACTACCTATACCTCTTACCGTTTGTGAGATTAGAGCCTTAAGTGACAGACAGGCGGACGGACAAAATAAATAACAGATGTTTACTATTTACAATATCCGGACCTTATTTTTAAACATAGACGATCCGTTTTGATCTCAAATTAAAAATAAAAGATGCGTCTAGGAGCGCTACAGAGCACTTTTAAAAATATTGAAAACCTTTTTCAGTAGAGCTGACGTTTCTTATTTATTTATTGTAGATTATAGACGATCGACAATTAACGTCATTATAGCGTTTATTAAATTACATCAAATTAAAACGACATAACAAAACATCCTTGTGCGAAGGTGGGATTTGAACCCATGACAGTCTGATTCAATGGCCAGCACGCTAACCATTTAGCTGACGTAAAATTATTTAATATTGAGAAGGCAGTTGTGTGACCTGAAAAACAATTTCTAAAATTGGACCTGTAGCGCCCCAAGAAATAGCGTAGTTGCAAAAGTCATTTGGCAATTGAGATACAATAACATTGTTGGAAGTATTTTTTGATTAGAGATATTGTAATACGATCAGGCCAGCTTGGACCACTATTTCTATGTCGTATAACGTGTGGCAAATTTCATTTTATTTCATTCTATGCTCACGTCAGTTGGTATGGTTGTCTCTGTCTTTCACCTGAAATCACCTCAAACTTTACTTTAGTCTCTTTATGTTTATTACATTTTTATTGTCTTTTTATATATGAAACTCTTTGTGCTTGTCTTACCGTTCTTCAAATCAGGGTTGTATTTTTACCGCTTGATGAATATCATTATAAATGTTTCGATGAGAAAAGATCAAAATAAACAAGCCGTGAGGTGGGTCGTTTATTAGGACTAAAGTGCAACTCTTGAGATCCACACGACGAACTTCCCAGTTTGATAAATATTTAATAATAATAATTAAATTAGATATTACACAGAAAAGTAATCATTTTAATCACTAAAACATAATTATTATTTATTTTTAACAATAATTAAAAAAAAAAGAACGGCTGAACCGATTTTTATAAAACTTATGTCGGATCAAAATGACGTTAACACGCCTCGATTGACACCCTTGCGACGTCGATATTATTTTTTATTCGCGAGATATTGTGTAAAATCTACTTTTTTGGAGTCTATTTGGTTAAGAAAAAAGAACGGCTGAACCGATTTTGAAAAAAATTCTTTCAGATTATATTCACGTCAATACGCGTTGATTGGCACCCTAACATAGTCGATATCATTTTTCATTCTCGAGATTTCGTCTTAGAAAGAAATGGACACATACGTACGTACGTACATACATAGGTACACACACACATACACACACACAGACATCTTTCTAAAAATAGTGTAAAAATAGCGTAGTGACCTTGAAACATAAAAATTTGTTATACATTTTGATTTCGATTTTCGGACCCATTAAAATAACTTCCAATGGGAAGTTAAAAACTAGGGTTCGGTTTTATAAAATCACGCTGCATGTGAAACTTTATTGCTAATTACTATAACCCTAAAAACTTTTAACCCGAAATCGCCGAAAGTATCTATATAATTTTTTGCCATACCCACTACAAAATAGCTACGATGTATGTATAAGGCTACAGCGACCTTTAATATGTCATTTAACAGGCAAGTGTGCAGAAAATGTTTTATTTAGCGCAGAAAATAACGGTTGCCATAGCAACTTCTGTTTATACGCTTGCGTGCGCCTGTCATTACTTACTTGCGCGAACTTCGCGGCAACTGTGGAAAGAAAGATGGCGACGCAAATGAACTGTCAGAACTTTTTTAAAATGACGTGAAAAGTAGGTATTTTGTAGTGGGTATGACAAAAAACACCATATATGTATCGTACGTAATGGTATTACCGCGGCTCGTGTGACTGTAAAAACTCGCTATCGCTCGTTTTTACATACTGTCATCACTCGCCGTATACAACTTTCAGGCTAGAACCCAGGAACTGGGGACTTGTAATAGAGGAACCATAGCAACGCCATGTAAACAACAGCACTGCTACACGCTCGGCTATTCTCAAACCCGGCATCCTTACAAGCTCGGTTATTTTCGAAAATATATTTTAGGTAATTACTTACAGTTTTTAACGTCCACATTGAATAAAACTTTCGACTTACCTGAAACAAAGAAAAAAAGAAAATTAATTTAAATGATTTTACCAATCGTAACTGTTGAACTACAACCCTGCACAGGAAACCCCTGTTCTTCTATTCATGCTACCGCATTCTAGTTGGGTGACAACAAGTTACGGTCGCGTTTTATTAGCCAATAAAAATCATTAATTTTACGGGAAGCGTCAGTTAATTAACCGTATAATACAATAATCAATAATAATACAAATGCTATAGCTTTTTATTGTCTTTCTAGGGTTTTCACAACAGTACCTACCTACTACCTGGTTGATATACTGAATGGTACAAAAAATGGATATATCTGTCTCGCAGGTACAAATAGATAAGTGAATACCGTTCAACACAAATAATTGTTTTTTTGAATCCCGACTGTGACAACGGTTGATAAGATAAATTTTTCCTAATATTGCAGAATACATTATGTAATTTGGCTGATGTACAAATATAACTCTACAAATAATTGTATTCGTTGTCATAAAATATAATAAATAAAATAATTGTAATTTTATTTTTTTATATTTTAAATTGTTATCCAATACCTATATATTTTCATTATTAAAAAAATAAATATTAAAAGCCCACGGGATTAAAACCTTGGCGTATGCTCCTGCCGGTAGACTCGTACTTTTTCACACGGCCACCTGGCTTACTGTGTTTGAGACCTTAATATATGCTGTGTTTTATTTCACATGTCAACCATTTTCGACTATTTCCGTTTTATCTAATATTTCTAAAATACCACCCCAGTAATGAGACATTAGGCGTTATTCATGTTAAAAAAAAATTTCGATTGGAAAAAATGCAATGATTTTTCAGAATCATTTTTATCAATTAATATTTTTTACAGGCCACAGCAATGCAATTTCTGTACGCTCGCCAACTACCATGGAAATCTGTGCCTAGTACCATTCAACATTTTTAATTTATTATTTATCGATTTCTTTTTTATTTATTGTAGATTATAGACGCGTCGAAACCTTAGGTTATTAGTGTTTTATTTACATCAAATAACATATCAATTAGAACTAAACGACATTACAAAACATCCATGAGTGAGGTGGGATTCGAATCAACGACAGCTTGCTTCAAAATAAGTAGGTTCAGTATATTTGTAAAATTTGACATTCTCCCAACCGACCAATCACAACTAAAGAAACAAAGGCACACGAGTTGATCACGCACACAGGTCTCTCTACCTTGAAAATGAGTGAACTATTTTTTAAAATTTTTTTTTAAATAACTTTTAATATGATTTATCTGGACAAGACAGATTGTAAAATTATAGACGCTCGAGAGCTGAGATCAAAAGCATTTATATAATTAAAATAAATCAAAACAGAACAACAAATAATTAATAAACAACAAATTGTACTATATTGTTACACGAATTAAGAACAGTGGCACTTTAGCCCGGCTGACGACTATTGTGCTACCGATTTAGATTTGCTGGTATATAACCATAGACAATAACAAGAAGGCGTATGTACTAGTCTAGCGCCACCGGCGAGAACTAATTGTGCCAACACGGCACATTGTGAAAGGTCTCCTTAAGAAAAGGAGGGGAGGTTTGGGGCATCCGGCGAATGGCGGGCGCGCGTTCTAGACGTGTTTAACTACGTAGCTAATCGAAGCGTATTTTACGGTCATATTAACAAGGGAGGGATAAATAATTTCCGTAACAATATATTAAAGTTCTAGTAATGCAAGTGCTAATACTATTTCATTTTTGTATTTTAACAGTTGTTTCTTCTTAAACATTACCTCATTACATCCACAAAAAATATGAAACTTTCTTTACTTTTTATGATGGATGTATAGGTACCAAGTGTTGAATTTTGTTTTTAGGTAAAAGAGATTTTTTTTTCGTCTTCTACTCTCGTCTACTTTATTTTTTCTTGCAACATCCACCAACATCAGCATGTTACAATATTTATAACCTTAATATGATTTGGTTCTGCTTTCCTATTCTAAGATTCTCTTCTTTTTATATTTTACGGAGGACGTCTGTAACATATTTTCCACCTTACCCTATCTTTTTGTAGATATGCAACATGTATTATACTTACTCTTTTTGCTCTAAGTACATTTTTTTCATTATAATTTCCTTCAAAAAAAAAGTGGAATAATATACAAAGAAACTTATTTTTATTTTATAAAAAATGTAATAAATTCGGTCGTAATCTCAAAATACACAAAAATATTGAAGTATTCAATTTGGATGAGTTTTTATGAAAACATATTTGAAAACTCAAGTACTAAAGTTTGTCAACAGTAGTTAGTACGTTCAACTTTTTGTGACTCAGGAAATCAACAACAGTTTAAAATCTCCAATACGAATCATAAACGACAACAACATAATTTTTCACAAATATTTGTATTATTACATAAATCAGAACATATCTATTATCTATATTATGTTACAGGTAAAGACAGTAAATTGGGATATTGTGTATTTTTCCTGCTAAAATCACGATTACTACGTTTCCTACACATAACAGATTAAAAAAGAATGATACTTTTTTTAAACTTTTGATCAACAAAGGCCTTTGGTACAATATTGTGCCCTTCGTTCGCATTTGGAAACATATTGTCATTTATATATCTCTTTGTGTGACCTTGAAGCACACCATTTGGCAGATTACGCCTAACGATAAATAAGTTTCATTAAAATCGGTCCAGTACCTAATTTCTCAGATAAATGGTCTTAGAAACTCTGTAGAAACGGAGCAACTTCATGTGCGAATTTTTTTTTTTTTTGTTTCTAAAACTGTCGATTATCCGTAGCTCGTCAAGATGAACCGAGTGTGTATCTTGCTTTAAGGTCGGTTTACACACATCAGTACCATATCCGTGCCGGGTCAGTTCAGTGTCATAGTGATGTCCGTTTTATACCAATTATATACATTCACACATCTTTATAATTGGTATAAAATGGACATCACTGACACTGAACTGACCCGGCACGGATATGGTACTGATGTATGTTATACCAATTATATACATTCACACATATGTCGACGCGTCTATAATCTACAATAAATAAAATAAAAAATACATTCACACATCGTTGGCAACGATATAAATTATCACGGCACGGATACTGAAGTACCACTTAAGGTAAAAGATGTCAATGCGTCGGACGTGTGTGAATGTGTTCGTTACCTCACCGGGATGCCACGACAACGTTGCCAGCAACGTAACCATGGTTACCTCTGGCAATCGAAGGTCGCCAGATAGAGTAGCCAACATAGATGTCAATGCGTCAGTTCGTTCGCAAGCCGGGAAATAAATAAATGTATCCACTGTCAAAAAAATAATGTAGGTAAAATGAATACCGTGCGGGCGCCCACAATGGCGACTGGCGTCTTAGTGAGTGAGGCGCGGTCTACACGTATATATTTTATTGGCAACGTCGTCAGCGCGCCAGGGTCGCCAAACTTGACATAGCGGGGCATTGGTAGTGGCTACGCTGCCAGACTGACGACGTTGCCAAACCGTCGTTACGTCCCATAGATTTCAATATGAACCGTTTGGCTACGTTGCTAGCGCCGTTGCCGTGGCATCCCGGTGAGGTACCCGATATTATATTTCACTGACACTGGTACACGTTCACGGCACTGATTGGCCTTCAGTGACATTTTGAAATCTGTGAAATTTAGAACTTCCTCTCCATATATTTTAATTAAAAACTATGGAAACGTCTAAACGAGATTCAAGTGAATATTTTAAATAAAATTGGCAGTATAAAGTGGAAAAACAAGTTTTGTCGCACAATTTCGAGTTTTAGATATTTCAAACCGTGTCTTGATTCACAAATACGTAGACAACGTGATTTAATTAAATACAAAAATACAAGACGAAAGAACAACAACAACGTCGTGGTTCTAGCAGAGTAAACATTTTGTATTTTATTTGCAAAGAAACAAAACTCGGTGTTACAGTGCAATGCACATTTAAAATGCTGTCGATAGATGGCACAGACATTTCACACTGAAGAGCTTTCTTACAATGGCTGATCTATCAGCTATCGGTCGCAAAGCAAAGTGATGTACGTTGAATTTAATTTAGAAATTTCAGATTTTTACAAGCTTTTTTTTAACTTGTAATGTATGTTAGTTAGCTTGTGTGTTTGTTTGTTTAGGTCACAACTTGCAAGTCAATTTTGAACGACTTCCACGTATATATATCCGATCGATTTGAAATTTTGTACACATATGTATTCCCGATGACAATACATGAATAAATCATTTTTAGAAATAAATTCAACTCTTAAGGGGTTCAAACGGGGGGGGTAGGTTTTTTTACTAATCAACGCCCAGACCAAATCACTGAAGCTAGAAACTTGAAATTTGGACAGTTGGTTCCTTTTCTGACGTAAGCGTCCACTAAGAAAGGATTTCTCGAAATTCAACCCTACGAGTGTCAAAGGGGGGCAAAATTTTGAAAAACTAAAATGAACGAAATAAAATATTAGTAAAAAAAAACTTTTTAGAGACAAGCTTTTATTGAAATGTACTAAAATGGAAAAAATAATATTCAATAATTTTGGTTCATAATTATAATAAAAACGGGGGTTGCGACTAATAATCATAATAATCATAGAGATTACAAGTTACAACTCCCGCTTTTATAATAATTATGAACCAAAATTATTAAATATTATTTTTTCCTTTTTAGTACATTTCAATAAAAGCTTGTCTCTAAAAAGTTTTTTTTTACTAATAAAATTAGAATGCTTTATTGTATTAAGGAAATTGTTCCTATTACAAGGGGAGTGATATACATTTTTTACTAATATTTTATTATATTGACTTGAGGTGAATAACGTCTCCTTTTTCATACTGGGGTGGCATTTTAAAAATATTAGATGTAACGGAAATGGTTGGAAGTGGTTGACATGTGAAACAAACCAGCGTGTATACTACTACTCAGAGACAGTAATCCATGGTGGCCTTGCGGTGAAGTACGAGTTTAAAGTCAGGTACAAAAGGTTGAACCCCGAAGGCTACTAATATTTTTTTTTATAATGAAAATATATAGGTAGGTATAGTTGGATAATAATTTAAAATATAAAAAAATAAAATTACAATTATTTTATTTATTATATTTTACGAATATTTGATTTTATAATGTAAATAAAAGTGGATGTATTTCTTTCCGTGACAACGAATATAATTATTTGTGTTTAACGTCATTCACGTCATCTATGTCTGTACCAGTGATACAGACATAACCGTTTTTTAGATTTGTTTAAGTAAATATCTGTGGTCTTGAAACAAACTGGCATAGATTTTTCTTTAAATGTTATATATAGGATTTTTTAGTTTGGTTTTGTATACAAACCTGTGACAAAAATGACAAGGGGCACAGTATAATTACGATTGTGTAACGCATCATTTCATCAATTCATAAATTCTACAAATATCTGACATAAGCCAATTCTCTTTGTGACAATAGACATAATTTAATTTTGTTCTGAAATTCTTTATAAGGAATAACAAAATACTGTTCCAGTAATGAAAATCCTGAAAGCCATATTATTCCGACCTGAATTTAAATTGTGAATACATTCTTCAAGAGGATTTACCTGAATTTATTTTATGAATATGCTGTATTTAAAATTTTTTACTTTTAATTTAAATTCTTATCTAATGCTGGGTTTCTGGTAAGACTTTCAAAGATAAAATTATCTACAGATTGTATCAAATTAAACCTGTGCATAGGGCATTCTGTGTGTAAGACAGAGATCGATACATAAAGCAAAAAGTACGAATGAGATGTTCGCTAATAGGATGTTACGTGGTTACTGTAAATAAATAATATTTATACAACCTAATAGCGTCATCTTTGTTTTTTCGCTCCTTCTATGCTGTAAAAATGTAAATCTTTTATCAGTTTAATTTACAGTAACCACGTAACAATCTATTAGCGATCATTTATCTCATTCTTACTTATTGCTTTATGTATCAATCTCTTCTTACACACAGAATGCCCTATGCAAAGGTTTAATTTGATACAATCTGTATACTTTAAAAGTATATTAAGTAATAATAATAATAAATAATAAATAAATTTATTTTAAACAATATATATCACACAATTTTTTTTATAAAAAATTTTTCGGATTTTAACATACCCAACTTGGCAATGCCAGTGCTAGGGTAGAGTTTAATATTCAGTATTTTTTCTTGTTTTGGGTCATCTATATACCTGCATTTATTTGCAATTTTTTCCAAATGCTTTTCCAGTGCGACAAATAAAGGCGGAGACTTGCTGGTCAACAAGCAGAAACAATACACATTTACAAAATTTCATTAAAATCGGATGAGCGGTTTCGGAGATTAGCGTAAACGAACATCGTGATACGGGATTTTTATATACAGCGTGTCCACGAAAGTTCTTTACAAATGGAATTATTTTTTATTTCTGTGGAAAAGTTCTGCTTCGTCCAAAACCTCTAAAACACCAAAGAAAATTTTTTTCGGCCTAAAGTTATACTGTTCTTTGTATGGAGAGAGATGGAGGACATGTTGAATTCTGACTTATAATTCTGACTTATAATTCTGAATAAATAATTATACTTAGAAGTTAGTTATGTTACAATTTTGAATTAAATTTGATTATGTAACTAATTTAGCGAAAATCTTGAATATCACAGATAATTTTTATTTTTAGTAAAATAAAACTTTTTGATTGGCCTCGTATAACTTTAGGCCGAAAAAAATTTTCTTTGGTGTTTTCGAGGTTTTGGACGAAACAGAACTTTTCCACAGAAAAAAATTTTTGCTCCAATAATTAATAAAAAAAAATCAATTTGTAAAGAACTTTCGTGGACACGCTGTATTAAGATTGTATCTCTAACCGTCATTGGCTACTGGCTTATATATTCTTATTAGAGCGAGCATTTTACAGGGTAGATAAATTTTTATGTTACCAGTAATTTTATATTTCTTTTAATGTGAACTTTTTTTGACGTGTCAAATAGATTTGTATCTCAATTATTGACAAAATAAATATCTATCTATCTATCTATCTATCTAATAACGTCATAAGACCATACTTGGAGCAAGGAGGGTTAAATTAAAAACTGAGACTGTAGATTTCACTTGGAGTTGTAAATAGACTGTTATTTCCTGACCAAAGACCGAACACAATGCGGTTTTGTTTTAACTGTGGTCAAACCAACACATTGTAACTATGGTATAGATACGGATATACAGAGCATTATATTATACGTTATCAGATTTCGATAAATTTAACCGCATTGTTGTTTAATTTAATTATAGCACTGCAAAAACCGCACCGGTCATTTTAATCATCGACCTAACTATAGGTAGTTACGTCGCGTAAACTTGAAAATGTCTCATTTACCTACATAAAATGGCAACTGTTCACTTATGATCTTGGTTGTCGAGCGTCTATAATCAAGCAACGTATTAAAAATTACAACATATTTAGGGCATAACTTCACGAAGAACATTTTAGGAATCATTGCCATCTATACTAATAATAAAGAGAGAGTATGAGTTTGTTTGTTTGTTTGTAATAAGTAAACTCGAAAACTGTTGGACCGATTTCAATTTTTTTTCACTGTTCGATAGATGATATTTTGCTTAAAGACTGGAGCAAGAGAGCGAAGCGAGTGAGTTATGTATTAATAAATCATAAATTCGATCGAACGAGCGAAGCGAATGAGTAATGTATTAATAAATCATAAATTCGAGAGAACGAGCGAAGCGAATGAGTAATGTATTAATAAATAATATATTCGATCGAACGAGCGAAGCGAGTGAGTAATGTATTAATAAATAATATATTCGATCGAACGAGCGAAGCGAGTGAGTAATGTATTAATAAATAATATATTCGATCGAACGAGCGAAGCAGGTGAGTAATGTATTAATAAATAATATATTCGATCGAACGAGCGAAGCGAGTGAGTAATGTATTAATAAATAATATATTCGATCGAACGAGCGAAGCAGGTGAGTAATGTATTAATAAATCATAAATTCGAGTGAACGAGCGAAGCGAGTATCCAATGTATTAATAAATCATAAATTCGAGTGAACGAGCGAAGCGAATGAGTAATGTATTAATAAATAATATATTCGATCGAACGAGCGAAGCGAGTGAGTAATGTATTAATAAATAATATATTCAATCGAACGAGCGAAGCAAGTGAGTAATGTATTAATAAATCATAAATTCGAGTGAACGAGCGAAACAGGTGAGTAATGTATTAATAATTAATCATAAATTCATAACACCCGGGCAAACCGGACCGGACCGCTAGGAAGTAATATATCAAACAGTTTTCCCGAGTTCGAAAATATACACAAAATTTCCCTGGGTTCGAAAAAATATACACGGCAAAATATTATGTTCTGAAATATTTTCGTTTATTTCACTTACAATTCCCAGAGCAATACTTTTTATGATCTTGGTTGTCGAGCGTCTATAATCAAGCAACGTATTAAAAATTACAACATATTTAGGGCATAACTTCACGAAGAACATTTTAGGAATCATTGCCATCTATACTAATAATAAAGAGAGAGTATGAGTTTGTTTGTTTGTTTGTAATAAGTAAACTCGAAAACTGTTGGACCGATTTCAATTTTTTTTCACTGTTCGATAGATGATATTTTGCTTAAAGACTGGAGCAAGAGAGCGAAGCGAGTGAGTTATGTATTAATAAATCATAAATTCGATCGAACGAGCGAAGCGAATGAGTAATGTATTAATAAATCATAAATTCGAGAGAACGAGCGAAGCGAATGAGTAATGTATTAATAAATAATATATTCGATCGAACGAGCGAAGCGAGTGAGTAATGTATTAATAAATAATATATTCGATCGAACGAGCGAAGCGAGTGAGTAATGTATTAATAAATAATATATTCGATCGAACGAGCGAAGCAGGTGAGTAATGTATTAAAAAATAATATATTCGATCGAACGAGCGAAGCGAGTGAGTAATGTATTAATAAATAATATATTCGATCGAACGAGCGAAGCAGGTGAGTAATGTATTAATAAATCATAAATTCGAGTGAACGAGCGAAGCGAGTATCCAATGTATTAATAAATCATAAATTCGAGTGAACGAGCGAAGCGAATGAGTAATGTATTAATAAATAATATATTCGATCGAACGAGCGAAGCGAGTGAGTAATGTATTAATAAATAATATATTCAATCGAACGAGCGAAGCAAGTGAGTAATGTATTAATAAATCATAAATTCGAGTGAACGAGCGAAACAGGTGAGTAATGTATTAATAATTAATCATAAATTCATAACACCCGGGCAAACCGGACCGGACCGCTAGGAAGTAATATATCAAACAGTTTTCCCGAGTTCGAAAATATACACAAAATTTCCCTGGGTTCGAAAAAATATACACGGCAAAATATTATGTTCTGAAATATTTTCGTTTATTTCACTTACAATTCCCAGAGCAATACTTTTGACAGTTTCTACTTGTTAACAACGATTAATCGGGCAGAAGTTTATGTAACAATTTTCTTTACTCTTTTTAGAGTGTTTGCCTATAGTCTATACCAGGGATTCTAAATCTTTTTTTTACTGCGACTCCCTATACATGTTGCAATTTTTTTGCGACGCCCTTCAAAAAGAAGATACCTGTGTGTAGCTCTAGCAGACAATAAAATTACTTTATTATTCAAAGAAAACTCCAAAGAATATAGAATCTTAATTATTATTTATAAGATTCAAATTCTAATAATTAAAAAACATAAAAAACAACAAACAATACAATTAATGAGAAGGGTGAGCTTGCATTTCTAAGCATAACTTCTCAAATCGGAGCTAAGTTTTGAAATTTCTCCTCTCATTTCTTTTTCTAAATTTATTTGTGACCTGTACTTCGATTTGACCTGGGCGTATCGTCTCACGACTCACCTAGGATAGCGCCGCGACGCCCGGTTAGAGAACCTCTGGTACACTATTGGCGTTGGTCGGGCGACGAGATATAAAATCTCAACGTTTCACATCATTTAAAACAATTTGCTATCATTTTTTTTGGTTGGAAATATTGCGATAACTTTTGAGAGATTTAAGTATTCCATTTAAGAGAAAGATTGTAGATTACAGTCACTCGATAATTGAGGTCTTTAGCGGTTACTCGATTTAAACAGAATACTTATAGTCCACCTATAATATAGAAATAGATAATCGAACGAAGTCTATCTAATATGAATTCAATCAGACCATTTTAAGGGTTTTGAGAATATTCTTTTTTTGCACCACTGATTCGATTTACATGCTTTTTTTATTTATAGGTTTTACTCTGTATTTTGCAACGCTAGGGAAATAGCAGTGACAATTTTGTTTGAAGCAAATCGTCAAAAACAGACCAAATAGGGGTCTATACTTTCTATTATTATTATTGTAAATTATAGACGCTCGACAACAGAGGTCATAATAAGCTTATGATAGAGGTCTTCTTGGCATACACTGCCTAAACCGTTAGAGATATATCAAGGTATTGTGTGGAAGATTTGTTAGGCATAATTCAACTATAAAAAAGTTCGCGACGGCATAAATGTCCATTGTCTATATTTAACAGGATATAGTCTTCGAACCCGGGCGAAACTGGACCGGGCTGCTAATCTTGAAAATATAAGAAAACTGATTGATAGCATTTCAAATTCAAATAGCAAAATATATAACGCATCGAAAAATACGATAGCCAACTATAGGCTACTAAATTAAATGATTAATGACTTTCGATAATTAGTATTGAAACTTATTGTAATCATTACCCATTATTAATCTAGTGAAACAAATAGACTTTTCAACACAACGTACTAAGTAGTATACATATAAACGCACACATGGTGCCTTCAAAAAGTTTTAGAATAAAAAAGTTCAAATTAATCGAGTAGGCGGTAAAAGCGTGACTTGCGTTAAGAAACTGCTGAAATCAAAATCCAGTACGGATACGCTTTTTTTACCAACTTTCTTCACTTTCTTCAAGTTAAATTTTAACCCGATAGATTCGATTGAAGTTTTTTTTAATAATGCCAGAGCAGACCGGCAACCTTTTCAGATTTTGTGTTCATATAGCTTCAATCCAATAGGGTCGTCCCTCACACATAAACAAATAATGTAAACCAACTTTTTCGTTCCTATATTCTTCCTCTTAATTGCAAACAAGAATTAAAGAAATATATATTTTTGAAGCTATGCTTCTATAGGCGCGTTAGACGATTTCTGGCAGGGGAAAAACTTATGGATTCGCGTCACGTCACCGAAATGCTCATGTTAAAAGTATATCTATAGCTACACTCATAGCTATAGATATACGCACGCGCAGTGGCCTATGTACACGTATATGCACCAACACAAAGATAACTTGTTGTACAACATTAGTCCTGTGTGTATCTATTCAAGTAAAGTTGAAAGGATTACGTGAAAATCTCAATGTGCAATACTGTATTGTTTAAATTGTGTTTTTAAATAATATAATTAGTGTTGACGTAAAAAGCATAGCTTCTGTCGGGTGTCCCATGACACCTCTTGACTTTTTTTTAAACGCTGAGCATAAACCAACATATGATGACGTAGCACTTTATCTATAGAAAGAGATGCATTTAAATAATCTGCCTCGTGACTGGACAGATCAGTGGGCGTGACACAGTAGACAGTTAATCTAACGGTTAAATCTTAAGTACGTCATTTCAGTAGCGGCACAATTATATGTTTAAAATTTCATTGAAAATACACATATTTTGTGATTTTTTTATTATAGAAAAAGATTCTGAAAAATTCTCAAAAAAACTGTTTCATAATATATTTGTAACGTAGATTGCAACAAAAAAGTGGGACGACTCCATTGATACTTTTACCAGTTCTCGAATTAGAACCTGGGAACTGGGGGCTTGTAATAGAGAATCCATAGAAACGCAATTTCAACAACGGAATCGCTACATGCCCCAGTATGTAGCAATTCAATCAAAGGGCTTGAGAATAGCCCACTATTCTCAAGCCCTTTGATTTTTCTTCGGGCGGAATGATGCTGGTTTAAAATGCAAAATAACGAAGAAAAATGTGAATTGAAAATTATAACAATGGTGTGGGTGGCGTTAAGCGAAACTGCGAAAAAGTTTCCTATCATAAATAGTGGTTTGCATTTAGAATTCATGAGCACAAATTTCAAAATACGTAATCACATGTGTATCAAAGTTTTAAAAATAAAATAACTTTAAAAATTGGACGAGTCTGCTTCTCATTTGTTTTGTGGAAAACTAATACTTCCAGAAGACTCAGAGTATAATTACAAAAGAGATGATTGATGAAAATTCGATAATTGACATTGAGAATGACCTTTAACGAACTACAACATGGCGATAATTAAGATGGCCGACTAAATAAGCAGTGAAGACTCTTTCTACACGAACAAAGTTTAGTTATAAAACAAAATTGAGACATAATTTATTGATTACCGCGGCGACGCGACGATATGGTCTGTTAGTAGAAAGGCCAACCAACCAACCGGCGAAGCAGGAAAGTAAGCGATGGGGCCCCTACGCGGATGTTCCTCAACATGAGCAAAACGAACGAAATAAATAAGGAAAGAGCATTTTGTATACGACTAAAAATTTAAAAAAAGACGGACACGTACTAGTAGAACTCTCGCTCTGAGGGTTCCGCACTGTTCTAACAATTTAATAAAATTTAAGTTTCTCATCTGTCAGATATAGTTTACAATCATCACGTAGAATGGCACCTCTTTCGCTTACTTTCGACACTAGGTTTGATAAGTGAGTCAGTATCAAAATGTGTGTCTTGTTATTGCATTTAGTTAGAAGCTTAATTTTTTTCAGGACTATGGGCTTGTAGACCTTAGTATTTTATATTAATTTCATTACACCTCTAGCCGTTCCTAAGACAAAGGGTCTTGACGAATAGACAGACAGAAAAGAAAGACGGACAGCAGACAAACGGACGGACAACAAAGTGTAATAAAAGGACAAAAAAACTAGACAGCGTCTCGAACAAACAGTACAAAGCAAGTACAATATGAAAAGTAGTCGGGTAACAAGATATTTCGGGTTCAAGTCCCGACAGTGGTCATTTGATTTTTTCTTAGATATAGCTCAAAAATCATGGCAGCCTAGCTGTCTGAGATATTTATTATTTTCACCTCTAATTGTTATGTGAATAATATGGTGTGGATATAAGGGGTTTTAAATCGATTGATTTTATCATATACCAACAAGATATTAGTTGTAGTGATGGGATAATTCGAATTAATAACATCCGATTATGGAAATAATTCGAATTATATATAATCTGAATTGTATACAATTTGAATTATGATAATCAGAAACATAGAGATAAGAGATTCTTTTGATCGGAATTTCTAATGAAACTGAGTGAAATAAATATAACATGATATAGAGATAGAACTAAAAACAACGAAATACTTTTTTGATGAATACTGGATAGTGAACTAACCTAAGCTCCGCCTATTACAGATAAAAAATGCGCAGTACTCAGAATTCAAAAGAATCGTTTGATATAACTCGAATGAAACATCTGATTATTAAAATCACTCATAACCTAAGAATCCGATTATTGAAATAAAGCGATTTTGCCCATCACTACTGAATACTGGCTAGTGAACTTGTCCTAGGTCCGCCTATTACCTATATGAAATGCATTACTCATAATTTAAAAGAATCGTTTAATATAATTCGAATGAAACATCTGAATTTTAGAATCACCCATAACCTAAGAATCCAATTATTGAAATAAAGCGATTTTGCCCATCACTACTGAATACTGGCTAGTGAACTTGTCCTAGGTCCGCCTATTACCTATATGAAATGCATTACTCATAATTTAAAAGAATCGTTTAATATAATTCGAATGAAACATCTGAATTTTAGAATCACCCATAACCTAAGAATCCAATTATTGAAATAATGCGATTTTGCCCATCACTACTGAATACTGGCTAGTGAACTTGCCCTAGGTCCGCCTATTACCTATATGAAATGCATTACCTACTCATAATTTAAAAGAATCGTTTGATATAATTCAAATGAAACATCTGAAATCACTCATAACTTAAGAATCCGTTTATTGAAATAATACGATTTTGCCATCACTACTGAATACTGGCTAGTGAACTTGTCCTAGGTCCGCCTATTACCTATATGAAATGCATTACTCATAATTTAAAAGAATCGTTTGATATAATTCGAATAAAATATCTGATTAGGTAATAGAATCACTCATAACCTAAGAATCCGATTATTGAAATAATGCGATTTTGCCCATCAATACTGAATACTGGCTAGTGAACTAGTCCTTGGTCCGTCTAATTACCTATATGAAATGCATTACTCATAATTTAAAAGAATCGTTTGATATAATTCGAATGAAACATCTGATTAATAGAATCACTCATAACCTAAGAATCCGATAATTGAAATAATACGATTTTGCCATCACTAGTTAGCTGTAGTATCATCTTACTATTACAATATATTTTTACCTATCTAATTTTGATTCTGGAAGCTTGTTTTGTACATTTGTGTTTGCAGTATTCGGATTTTTAACTTCCCAAAACAGAGAAAAAATTTTTATGTTTCATTCTCGAGAATGAAAAATGATATCGACTACGTTAGGGTGCCAATCGACGCGTATTAACGTATATATGATCTGAAAGAAATTTTTTCAAAATCGGTTCAGCCGTTCTTTTTTCTTAACGAAATAACCTCCAAAAAAGTAGATTTTACACAATATCTCGCGAATAAAAAATTATATCGACTTCGTAAGGGTGTCAGTCGAGGCGTGTTAACGTCATTTTGATCCGACATAAATTTTGTAAAAATCGGTTCAGTCGTTTTTTTTTTTAATTATTGTTAAAAATAAATAATAATTATGTTTTAATAATTAAAATGATTACTTTTCTGTGTAATATCTAATTTAATTATTATTATTAAATTATCAATCTGGGAAGTTCGTCGTGTGGACTTCAAGGGTCGCACTTTAGACCTAATAAGCGACCCACCTCACGGCTTGTTTTTTTAATGTTATCATGTTTCTTCTCTTAAATGACTGCATTTTTTTAGTTATGACGTAACCGCAGTTTTTCATCAAATGTTTCTTCCTAAGAGGTTTCGTTGGTTGCCTCCACCCACTTCATTCACTACTTGCTACGCGATGTGCTACGAAGCGTAGGTAATTTCTCACACAAAGAAAGTGTAACACAAACATGCAACATGGGAATAATAATATCTCGTAGGCTGTAGACTAGTGCAGAATGTAGTAGAGTGTAGACTCCTCTACACATAGTACTGCAGTAGGTTGTAGTAGTATACGGCATACTACTGTTATGCTACATGAGAGACAAGTTCTCAACTTAAAACGCACTTAAGTTTTAACATGACTTATACAAGATGTTCGTTAAAACCTTGCCTAACAGTTAGTATGCTTTTATGTAGGTACCTACCTACACCGAAACGAGGTTATGAAAAATATTAGTAAGAAAACTTTTTAAAGACACGCTTTTATTTAAATGTACTTAAAAGGAAAAAATTATAATTTAAAAAAACTAAAAAACACGCTTTAATGAACTAAAAAGTAAAAAATAATTAATTTTATTGTAAAAAAGCGTGGGGTAGTATGAAAATATGATACAAAGCACCCCACGCTTTTTTACAATAAAATCAAGTTCAAAGAAGTCGGTTACAAACTGACAAACAAGCAAGCAAGCACGCAAGCACGCAAACATACAGGTAAAGCTAATATAAACGTGTTAAAAAATAAGTTTTAAAAATTTAGTTTCATAATTATAAAAGCGTGGGCTGTAAGATCTGCGATATTTTATTAGTCACGACCTACGCTTTTATAATTATGAAACTAAATTATTAAAACTTATTTTTTTCCTTTTTAGTACATTTATTTAAAGTGTGTCCTAAAAAAGTTTTTTTTACTAATATTTTATTTTGTTTCTTTAAGTCGTTCAAAAGTTTATCCCCTTTTGACTCCCCTAGGGATTGAATTTCGAAAAATCCCTTCATAATATAGTGGGTGCTTAGGCTTACGTCACAAAAGAAACCTACTGTCCAAATTACAAGTTTCTAGCTTTAGCGGTTTGGCCTAAGCGTTGAATAGTCAAAAAACCCTATTCTCTCATTTGACCCCCTTATAGGGATTGAATTTAATTCTAAAAACGATTGATTCATTTATTGTCATCGGGAATGTATATGTGTACCAAATTTTAAATCGATCGGATACGTGGCATACCAATTCTTCGACTATATCCAAACTAATAGCCTGGTGGTTAGAATGCTTGGCGCCGCAACCTCTAGACTGGACTGCCGTAGGTTCGAATCCCACCTGCGCTCATGGATGTTTTGTGATGTTATTTAGTTTTAAGTTAGTTGTTATTTAGTGTAGTTGAAAGACGCTAATGACCTTAGATGTCGACGCGTCTATAATCTACAATAAATAAACGAAAGTGTGTCAGTTACGGCTTAAACATTGAAATTTTGTACATTTCAAATATGTGTTATAAAAAATGGTTTTATAGTTATAAGGTAACATGGTATGGATAGCTTTAAAACAAAATTTAGTCATAATCGATAAACTCGGCCGTAACGCAGCGTTCAGTCGGCATCGCTTTGTAAATTATCTACTCCAAGGTACACAGCGATATTGTCGTATAATTTGTATACTCAATTATGTTCCGTCTGACTATATTAAAGGCATGTAAATGTTTGGATTATATACCACTTTTGATTAACGACGGTGGCGACGCCACGTGTAAACATAACTAAACTACAAGCACTGTTTAGTTTGAACTGTTGACAAAATGTTAAAAGGCTTTTACATTGTTTATTTAAATATTTAACATGTTTATATATGAACAGAAAGGCCGATTTAAACAAATTAAATGTCTTTTAATAACTTAACATAATATTCATGTATATGAAAAATAAACAACCGCAGCGATTTAAAAAAAACTTTTGTAAGTTTTCACAGATTCCGAAAGTTTATTTTCATATTAAATTTAAATATTTTAAGGCACCGGTATGTCTTCTTAAAAAACTTTCTTGTTTTTTGATGAATATGAAATGGATAAATACGTAGTGTCATATATTCTGGTAAACAGTGCTATGTAGCTCGTTTACGTCTTTATAAAGCTAACGCCTGTTTGTAGATTTATAAACATAAATAAATAAATATAAAGTTGTTGATAAATTGACATTTTCTATAGTGTAAAGTCAATGTTAGGTCGCAAGGTGGCCGTAAGTGTTTTTGATTTTTAATATTTTTGTGCAATATTATTTTTCGTTTCAATGACTTTAGAGGAAATGGACAGCTTGGTGTAATGGTTAACGTGCTGGTCTTTGGATAAAGCTGTAGTGGGTTCGAATTCCATTTCGCTCATGGATGTTTTGTGATGTCGTTTAGTGCTAACTTATGTTATTTGATGTATTTAAAACGTCAATGGCCTAAGTTGTCAATCGTCTATAATCTCCAATAAATAAAATGACTTCATACGCAGGTGTAGAGATATTCATCGTTTATAATTTTTTCACGATGACGTAAGTGGTCCTAGTTTGTCACATTTTCTAAAGGTGTTTGCTTAAGTAATCGACTTCTGCCTTGGAGAAATTTTGATAAAATCCGATTATTTTATTTATAATTTAGTAGCGATCCTGCCCGGTTCGCCCGGGTGCTAAGAATTTATGAACCTACAGAAACCATCCCGGTAGTGAGCAGAAATCTCGCCAAAGTTTCATCTCAATCGGGTGAATGGTATAGGAAGGCATACGGACCAAACAAACAAACATTTTTTTATACAGGGTGTATCACAGGAAACCGAACATAGGAAAAAGTACACAGTACAAATTAGTTAAGATCAGAGATTTCTTTGCCCTCTATTCATGTAAATAACCATGATAATTAATTTAGTTAAGTTAGCCATGTGTATTCTATCTTTGTTACGCTACTCATTTTGCTTATGTTTTCCTTGTTGCACTCATTACTTTTCTATGTATTCAATCCTGTGATACACCCTGTATAATATATAGATTTAACGTTTTGTTGTGTTCGTAATTTTTCTAGGTAGATATTTTTTTTTTTTTGAAGAAGTTGGTTATTTTTCATAGATATAAAAAATCAAAATAAAAGACAATTGTGTATAATATAGCTTTTCAAATAAATTTCATATAAAGCTAGGCGTGCATGAATGATAATCGAACTATCGGAAAGTAACAGCAACTTTGTGTTATGAAATCGACCGATTTTGTCATTTGTGTCGGTTCATGCGCATTCTTTCATGTAACACCGTTATCTAATAGATCGATCGGTCAATTGAAATATATCAATCGATGAAAAAAAAATGTTTCCTAATAAATTTTATATAAATTCAGAATAATTAAAATAGTGGACAACAGCCTTATAAAATAAAAAAAATGCAACGAGTCAATATACTTTAGTTCAAATATTTAAAATGCAAACACATTCTTCCAGTGAAATCTGAAGTTTAAAAATGCAGTTAAGAGAAAAATAAAGATTTGCTTACAATACTGTAAAGAAAGAAAAATAAACATTCGTTAAAGTTCATTCTGAAAGTTAACGGAAAAGTGATCAGTTTTTCCAAAAAAAAAGAAAATAAAACAAGCCGTGAGGTGGGTCGTTTATTAGGACTAAAGTGCGACCCTTGAGGTCCACACGACGAACTTCCCAGTTTGATAAATATTTAATAATAATAATTAAATTAGATATTACACAGAAAAGTAATCATTTTAATCATTAAAACATAATTATTATTTATTGTTAACAATAACAAAGAAAAAATGGCTGAACCGATTTTTATAAAATTTATGTCGGATCTAAATGACGTTAACACGCCTCGATTGACACCCTTATACGAAGTCGATATAATTTTTTATTCGCGAGATATTGTGTAAAATCTACTTTTTTGGAGTCTATTTGGTTAAGAAAAAAAAACGGCTAAACCGATTTTGAAAAAATTTCTTTCAGATCATATTTACATTAATACGCGTCGATTAACACCTTAACGTAGTCGATATCATTTTTCATTCTCGAGATTTCGTCTTAGAAAGAAATGGACACATACGTACGTACGTACGTACATATGTACACACACACACACAGAGACATCTTTCTAAAAATAGTGTAAAAATAGTGTAGTGACCTTGAAACATAAAAATTTGTTATACATTTTGATTTCGATTTTCGGACCCATTACAATAACTTCCAATGGGAAGTTAACAATAGAAATTGATTTTTCTACTCGCTAAAAATAATGCCTTTAAAAAATTAGGCATTTTTTTATACCAATAGGTGGGCAAAAAATCAACTTTTAAATAATCAGCTCGGTTTAACATGGTTTCGCAAGAAATTTTTGAAAGAAAAAAATAGAAGTTTTGCCACCGATATTTTTTGTAAATACATATTGATATAAAAATGGTGCGGTAGTCAAACATTGTCTCAAGGGATAAAAGTTATGCGGGACGCCTGTTGTCTATTACAGCAGTTAATATGTTGACAATGTTGTTGACACTTCACGAAAAGATGAGAGATGTATTTAATTCTTATACCTATTTCTCGGAAAATATTTTTCGCAACAATAATAAACGATGTTCAATTTTTATATAAATATTTGTTAAAAGTTATGATTCCAGGCCAGTGATTCCCAATAACAACAATAAAATACAATTTCACGGAGAAATGATAAATGTTTAAACTTTTCGTTGAGATTGCTTCATTAAGAAAGTTATTGAAAAATGTTTTGAGATACAGGAATGGCTTCATAAAAGTCCATTAAAAATAACATCACTTTAAGAACTCCCGTTCGAAACTTAATAATTCGCTTCAGATCGGAAAAAAGCTCTTAGTTTTGTGACGTTATTCATTCATCTAAAAAAATTCACAGATTTCGCAATCCTTGCAACCATCGAGGATATAGGAAATGATAACAGCATATATGAAACATAATTAACTGTTTATTATACACACAATATTTATCAATGCACTGTTTAGTTTTGTCAGGAATAACCCTATTATTCTTCTGTTATATGCGCGTTCACTTTTGCTTGATTACTTAACTTTTAAATGGATTTTTCTACAGTATTTATTAACATTTGCTCAAAAATAACACCGCAGATCGTCGCAAATACTTCTCAATTAACTAGACATGATATAAAACACATTTCGAAAAAATTGCACTTGTTGAATTTTGCATGATTGCTCCTCACTTGATCGCGACACCGTTGTCTTTTGGCCTTGAACGAAAACTCGTAACTCTGCCCCCATATACGAACATAAACATTTCCAATGTTAAAAATACATACAATAGAAAAAACGTTATGGACAATCCTACCTGACACTGTTTTAAGCATATAATATTTCAATTTGCAGAAAATAATGTATGTATTAACCCCTTTGCAGAACGATATAAACACCTAGGCGAGCAAGTTTCCCTCTAAGAGAGGGGGTTAATACGGACATTTTGTTCTGCAATATTATATGCTTAAAACAGCCGTCGTAACAACATATTAAAATTTGAACCTTGAACTAATAATATAAATTTCGTCGGGTACATGTCACGTTGTCACGTTTAGGGTGATCTGCCACCCCTTTAATACTGACCAATCGATCTGTAAATATTATAATGGCATTATTGGGTCACCGACAAGCTATACAAACAATTTCAGCTTTGAAGCAATAATAATTGTGACCATTTTTTTGTTACATGTTGGGGGCGGTTTGCATCCCTCCAATACCGCTATCTAGCAAAATATCTTACATGGGACACTTTAATATGCCTCCCTCAACATCTTCCACAAAAATAAGGCCTTAAATAAATAACACCAAAAAATTATCACTAGCTCTCTGGGTCCCCGACAAGCTATACAAACAATTTCAGCCTTGAAGCAATAATAATTGTGACCATTTTTTTGATACATGTTGGGGGCGGTCTGCATCCCTGCATCTAGCAAAATATCTTACATGGGACACTTTAATATGCCTCCCTCAACATCTTCACAAAAATAAGGCCTTAAATAAATAACACCAAAAAATTGTCACTAGCTCTCTGGGTCCCCGACAAGCTATACAAACAATTTCAGCCTTGAAGCAATAATAATTGTGACCATTTTTTTGATACATGTTGGGGGCGGTCTGCATCCCTGCATCTAGCAAAATATCTTACATGGGACACTTTAATATGCCTCCCTCAACATCTTCACAAAAATAAGGCCTTAAATAAATAACACCAAAAAATTGTCACTAGCTCTCTGGGTCCCCGACAAGCTATACAAACAATTTCAGCCTTGAAGCAATAATAATTATGACCATTTTTTTTTGTTACATGTTGGGGGCGGTCTGCATCCCTGCATCTAGCAAAATATCTTACATGGGACACTTTAATATGCCTCCCTCAACATCTTCACAAAAATAAGTACTTAAATAAATAACACCAAAAAATTGTAACTAGCTCTCTGGGTCCCCGACAAGCTATACAAACAATTTCAGCCTTGGAGCAATAATAATTGTGACAATTTTTTTTGTTACATGTTGGGGGCGGTCTGCATCCCTCCAATACTGCTATTTAGCAAAATATCTTAGATGGGACACTTTAATATGCCTCCCTCAGCATCTTCACAAAAATAAGGCCTTAAATAAATAACACCAAAAAATTGTAACTAGCTCTCTGGGTCCCCGACAAGCTATACAAACAATTTCAGCCTTGAAGCAATAATAATTATGACCATTTTTTACTTCCCACCTCTACTATGGTAGGGAAGTAATGGATTCAGTCCGAAAACAATATTTCGAGATTTTAACAGATTTTCACGTTTTGAGACCCTAGTAATCGTTTAAGATCATTTTCTGACTGATGTCTGTATGTGTGTGTGTGTGTGTGTGTATGTGTGTGTGTATGTGTGTGTGTGTGTATGTGTGTATGTGGTCAATTTTTCGCCTTCGATATCTTAAGAACGGAACAACATACGGGCATGCCGATTGTTCTATTGTGTTTATCAGCCTTTAACTTAGATCTGATTAGATTTTGAGTCAAATCGGTTCAGTGGATCCTGAGATATTCAAAAAAACGTCCTCAATGTCACGTATTAACATAGGTAAAAAAAAATATAAATGAATTCTAGATGTTATAATATGAAAAAAATGTAAATATTTTTTTTCTCTAAAATGTATAGTTTTCGAGAAAAAAAATATTTTACTAAAAAAAATAAAAACTGTACGTAAATCAAGGTAACCATGATTTTTGCTATATTAAGTTAAGATCACCAAACAAAAAAGAGGGCCATGCTTTTTTCAAAGAATAAAAATTAAATTGTGTTTTAAAGACCACCAACAACTAAGGTTATTTGGGCCTAGTCAAAGAATAAAAAAAAAGAGTGTTTATTTTTTGCAAATATTTACTAGGTGGGAAGTATAGGACTGGTCATCAGTCGAATTTTTTTGTTACATGTTGGGGGCGGTCTGCATCCCTGCATCTAGCAAAATATCTTACATGGGACACTTTAATATGCCTCCCTCAACATCTTCACAAAAATAAGGCCTTAAATAAATAACACCAAAAAATTGTCACTAGCTCTCGGTCTATTACGGAACACCGAAGTAAAGGAGTTAAGTTGTCCGTCAATCTTAAAGTTACAAAGTTTGTACAATCTAAGTCGTCCGAGGACTCGACATTCTATAGAATGAGAAATAGTATTAAGAAGTTCATTTCTTCTTTCTCTTAACGAACTTTTATTTACTTGCTGGTCTTTTTTTGTGTGAAACATTGTAAGTTACAGACATAAATCAAATTCATTCACGTTTTTAGTGCTTTGGGCATTACTTCAAACTTATAGCTGTTTACAAAAAATAAATCTAAATATTTATTAACTTATAGTCTGTATCACGTCTTAGGCCCGTTGTTTAAAAAAAAGAGTAAATTCAGATTATCATAGTTACATTTATTTATATTAGAAATCGTGTCCATCGTGATTATAATAAAATTAAGAAAAATCGCAGGATAGTGGACAAAATATTGAATTTATTTAATTAAATGTACGACGTTTCGTCTATATATTTAGACTTTTTCAAGTACTTGAAAAAGTCTAAATATATATTCAATATTTTGTCCACTATCCTGCGATTTTTCTTAATTTTGTTACATTTATTTATTGTAGATTATAGACGCGTCGACATGTCAGGTCATTAGCATCTTTCAACTACACTAAATAACATCACAAAACATTCATGAGCGCAGGTGGGATTAGAAAACCCACGACAGTCTAGTCTCGAGGCTGCGGTACCAAGTACGCTATCCACTAGGTTATACTGCCCTCTATCATAGTTACAATACAAGCAATGGAAATTCGATGATAGAGTTACTTCTATACATACAGTATCCACAAAACCTATCAAGTGCGAGTCGGATTCGCGTCGAGAGGGTTTCGTACTATTCCGTTTCCGGTGGGAATTTAAAGACTTAGGATTAAAGACTTAGCATTTTAAAATTCTAAAAAATATATATATCTATATTTGTACGTATTCCTCATAATGAGCCTTTTAATTTGATACGTCATACCGCCATAGATGATGCATTTGAAAAAAAATTTATTTTTTAATTTCAAATTTGCCCCCAAAATTAGTTTCGAAATAGGCCCCACGCGACGTTGAATCGATTCCGACCACTCGCAACATTGTATTTCTTTTAGTTTAGAAGTTATGGCGTTTTTTGAATATCTCAATAAAACTTTATATAAACGCTCGTATCTCCTAAACTAAAGTGACACAGGGGCGCGGGGTGGTCGGAATTGAATCAGCATGGTACTTTCCATAAAGTATACTTAATATCAACCGTATCACAAAGCGCTTAGAGTCAAAAAAATTGCAGATTTACAAAACGCATCTAAACATATGAGGAAAATTGCGTTATATGAAAAAATATAAAAATATCTCAGACATACATGAAATTAATTTGTCTTACAGAAAAAGTACGCCGAATCGTTGAGGCATAAATTGAGAACAAGAAATAGTGTAAGGTCTCAATATCTCTAGCTGTTGGTGTCCTAAAAAATAGAAGTACCGCAGCTTTAATGAACTAGTGAAAGACAAAAAAACATATATTTTGTCGACATGGAGGACAGTCTGTAAGTTGATTTTCCTCTGACTTGTTAGAACTTTAATTAACGAATTCGTTTTCAATATTGAGAAATGAAACCTCCAGAGTTAATTAATTTTTAATTGTATTACGAGAATAAACAAAGATTTGTTGAAAACCACTTCATAACTCAACAAATTTTGATTGTTCTACCCGGAGTTTCGTTCATTCTAAACAGTGATAGAATCTCGTAAAACCCACCCTCTCCTTGTTTGGGTAGTTATCCGAAAAACCATGTATTTCTTTCTTTAAGAAGAGTATATTCCTCGAGTTTCACGTTTCTATCCTAAGCGATTCAAGAGATTTCGCCTCCCGTTTTCATCTCTTGGGACGCAAATATTGAATTCTTCGGGAGAGGACAGTGTGGTTCAGTGGTTAGCGTCGCGGCCTCTGAATAGGACTGTCATGGGTTCGAATCCCACCTACGCTCATGGATGTTTTACTATTTGAACTTTGAACTAACAGTCGATCTTTAATCAACTGTAAATCAATGATATCTCTCGAAATAAGAGCAAGAAATCGTTATTGCTTGTTCTACAAGCAAAAGATAGAAAAATCATGGTTGCGCACGCATACCGTGCCCTGCCACCTAGCCAGCAGCAGTCGGTGAAAACCGATAGACAGACTATTGCCTCATAGTTCCCGGATCATCTGTGAACACGGTATCGAGGCAAAAAAGATACGTGGATTGTAAATTAAAAATGGAAAAAAAATGACATTTGGTTTTTATAGACAAATTCCACATTTATGATAAAAATCAAAATAATACAAATAAATGTAGTATGCTTCTAACATATACAAAGTCGTAAATATTGAAAATGAATATTTAATTCAATAAAAACTGTAGAATAACTTTTCAGTTATATGTATTCCATCTTTTTATATTTCTCGCTTTTTCTAAACAATAAAAATGCAACTCAAAAAAAAATACCACAGTATTTTTATGCGACAATCATAGCATCATGAATTTTTTTCACAATACATTCGCTTCAAAATTTCAAGTGTATACAAAGATAATAATGCATACAAAAAATGATATGAAAAATACGCAATATACATAAGTAAATTTATATACAGGATGATAACATTTAAAGACAATTCAGTACTTTTTAATACAGTTTTCTGCGTCTCTTTATTTATTGTAGATTATAGACGCGTCGACATCTAAGGTCATTAGCGTCTTTCAACAACTAACTTAAAACTATAAATAACATCACAAAACATCCATGAGCTCAGGTGGGATTCGAACCCACGGCAGTCCAGTCTAAAGGTTTTTCTGCGTCTCGTTCCATTAATAGTAGTTTATAAAACTAGTACAATTAAATATAAGACGCGAGGGGTGAAGTTGGTAAACGAGTCGCAGCCGATTAGAGACACGAAGTGTTTTACATTTCATGTATGTTACAAAGAAATATTTTTTAAAAATAATTATTTTAGAGTTCAGATCTATATTGGTTTATTTTCTATTGCTGTTTTAAAATAATTCTAATTATTATTTGCCAGAAGTTCATACCATAACAACACGTGAAAATTTCAACTAGCTACCTCTTACCGTTTATAAGATATAGCCTTGTGACAGACGGACGGACGGACAGGCATTGTAGGCAGGATAATCTAGGGTTCCATACGAAGGTACGGAACCCTAAAAAGTAAGTTTGTTTACTATATGACGAATTGGATACGAATAATATGTGCCGAGTTTTGTGAAAATTTGTTCCGGTTTTTTCGAAAAAAAAAAAAAATTTGAAAACGTGATATATAAAATAACCGAAAACTGAACAACATAAAATTTTAGACAGACATCTTCTTAGAATTTTATTTACCTATCTTATGTTGTACATTAATGATTCACAGTGTACTTAGAATAAAAAAAAAGTTATATAAAAAATATTTTCAGTTATGTATATTTGTTATTGAAATGTCGAATTCCTTTCTGTATACATTGAAATTTTTAATCTTTTAATATTAAATAAAATTACTTTGATGAGTAAAAGAGCGTATATAATTTAAAACTTTTCAAAACATAATATGGTTTAACATTGTACAACATTTTGCTTTTACTAAGAATTGAAACAAGGGACTAGGCCCTGCAGTCAGAGTACATTCTGATTGGTCGAATATCTCATCTTGATGTCGTTTGACACACACACACACACCTAAACGTACGTAACAACTAACTAGTGAACTCTGTATATTAATATGGATAGTTGATAGCGATTAAAAATGGGTTTTATATGTGGACAATGTTCAAATACATATTCTTTAAAACAGGCATTAATGTTCACAAAATTATAATGAAAACTTCAGGTAAAGCTTGTAATCTAATTCTTTCTATAAAAGTCGATCAAACGGAATTTAATATTATTATTTGAGATAGTAGGATGTCCAAAATTGATACAATAATAGTGTTTTTGAGAAATTGGATAAGAAAATTAAATTTTAATTAAGTTTTATTTTGAAATGTCAGAAATTTGATGGACTTTTATAGAAAGAATTAGATTACAAGCCTTATCTGGAGTTTTCATTCTAATTTTGTAAACATTAATGCCTGTCTTGAAGAATATGTGTTTGAACATTCTCCACATACAAAACCCATTTTTTAATCGCTATCAACTATCCATATTAGTACAGAGTTCACTAGTTAGTTGTTATGTTCGTTTAGGTGTGTGTGTGTCAAACGAAATCAAGATGTATTTGACCAATCAGAATGGACCCTGACTGCAAGGCCTAGTCGCTTGTAGAATTGCAATCCTTCAGAGTATTCATTCCTGCGGGATCCTGCAGTGACTAAAATAGTGCGGGATTAGTTTTTGCTTGATTTTAGAAAATATACTGTGCAGATTTTTTTTCTTAAAAATGATTAGGTATTGATATAAAAGTACTTTTTGTTGACTATGTTCGAACCTGGATAATAAACTGAAAATGTGGGATTAGAAAACCTTGAAAACACGTGACCTTTAAAATGAAAAATACACGCTTTTCAGGAAAAAGGCGTTAACGTATTTTCTATACGCAGTATCGCCCGTATATGCAAGCATATCACATCAGAGAAAAACAAACAGTGAATAAATTTTCCATAAAATATAAGAAACATTACAGTTTTCCGTAAACATAGAGAAGAGAAAATTTACATCCCGCTATTCACTATTTTACAACCGAAACGCTTATTTTCCAAGTGCATTGAACGCGTTTCAAATATATAAGGGGTGTCTTTTTAGTCAGCATTTATATGTTCTGCACGTTTTTTATCAACTGACGGGCATAAAACACAGATTCCAAACATTTCAATTTTACATATCAATTTGGTGCCATTATTGAAAATTCCACCTACCTAAATACGAATGACGTAAAAATATTGCCTCGGACAAGGTCCGTAGCAACATATAGGCAAAAGAGGGCTCTGCCTCCTCACGCGTTTTTGAAAAAAAAAAACAGAAAAATATACCCACTTTGGCGCATGACAAATTATGATTATCTATACTGCCGCCAGTCGGACTATGCTAATAAGTAGATAGACTGATAGACACAAGAGATATTAAAATAAAACACGTAGAAGTCATAACTTTTATTTGCTTATTTTATTTTTATTTGTTTATTATAAAATATATAATACTGGACACGAATATTATTTATGTATTAATAAATAGTTAAAATTCCATCAGATGTAGCTAGTACTGCTAAAGTCGCTAGTTTCGTTCACGACTCATCTCCCTTTTGTCGTAACATAAAAATATCTAGCCCATGCCACTCGGGAAGAAGTAGGTTTGTAAACAGTGAAAGAATTTTTTTAATCGGTTCTGTAGTTCGAGTGTGAGAGATTAACAACAAACACATTTTTATACATACAGATTGTATCAAATTAAAGCTGTGCATAGGGCGGTATGTGTGTAAGATAGAGATCGATATATAAAGCAATAACTAAGAACGAGATAAATGATCGCTAATAGGAAGTTTCTGTAGTTACTGTAAGACTACTGAAATTATTTACAGTAACTACAGAAACTTCCTATTAGCGATCATTTATCTCGTTCTTAGTTATTGCTTTATATATCGATCTCTGTCTTACACACATACCGCCCTATGCACAGCTTTAATTTGATAAAATCTGTATGTATAAAAATGTGTTTGTTGTTAATTAGCGATCATTTATCTCTTTCTTACTTATTGCTTTATATCGATCTCTATCTTACACACAGAACGTCCTATGCACAGCTTTAATTTGATACAATCTGTATATTCATCTAGAAGCAAAAAATTTCATTGTAATAAAGACTAATTTATTGTAAGTACGAAATGCACTTTGTTCATGAAAAATTCATTAGAAGAAAGAAAACTTCATTTAAACAAAAAGGAAACCGGGTTGGTCGTAAGCAATAAATTACGATTACAAATAGCTTTGATTGAGTTAGTTCTTCTGCTTTCAGGAACGCATTTTTAGCGTCAGATGTTACCTGTAATATTTAGTCTGAAACTCACTGCGTCTTTTATCAGTTGACATTTGATTTTACGAAATATACTCTAGTCCAGGGATGGAGAACCTATGGCACGCGACAGAATATTGTCGGCACGGCTTTGATTGAGATCAAAATTTGAGGTAGGTATCGAAATAATTAAAAGTAGGTATGTTAGATATCATCGAAAAAATTCATCTAACAAATATGAGATCGACACGACAGGCAATTTCGAGGACAGTGTGGTCCAGTGGTTAGCGTCGCGGCCTCTGAATCAGACTGTCGTGGGTTCCTCTCATGGATGTTTTGTGATGTAATTTAGTTTTAAAAGAGTTGTTATTTAATGTAATCAAGACGCTAATGACCTAAGTTGTCGACGCGTCTATAATTTACAATAAATAAATAGACAGGCAATTTCGGTTAATTTTTTGTCCACTAAATTTCTTTGTTTGCTTGGTACGTCATGGCGACATTAAACATATTTAGAAAAAATTTGGCAAGTAGATGTGAAAAGGTTCGCCATCCCTGCTCTAGCCTTTATTGATATTTATGTGTAACTGATCTAATATAAAAATTCTCATATTTCAAATAAGACTGCCAAAAAGTTGCGTCTTTTTCACATAAATTAAAAGTGTCAGTTCAAAAAATATACTTTGAATACGCAGACGAACATTCCTATATAAATCTATGTTAAAAAGTACAGTGTAAGCTCGAATGAATGAATTGTGAATTATAGACGCTCGACATCAGATGTCATTAGCGTCTATAATGTGTAAGCTCGAACCTCACGGTTGGCAGTTATAAATAATAAATACAAATTTTAACACGGACGTCGTGAGTAAATACACAATTAAATGAATGCATAATGACTGCAAACAGTATATGAAACACCTAATGTAAGAACAATGACGTAACACAATGCTGTAATCAGGAAAAACTGTGTGAGTAATTGTCAACTCAGTCCGCCGTGATAGTGGAAAGTTTAGGGTTAGAATCCCTACGGTGACATAGGTTTGAATTAATAAATTTTTCCTGATTACAGCATTGTGATACGTCATTGTTCTTACAATAGGTGTTCATATACTGTTTGCAGTTAATTGTTATAAATAATGCCTATAGTTTATAATCACCGCGTACGATGATGCCACTAGTTATATGGTTCGATTTCAATAGAAATAATATAAATAATGTAGTTTATAATGCGATGCGACGCCACTTCCACTTGTCAGTATAAAAACATTAATTTATTAAAATCAATTGATTATTTAATTCTAATTATTATTTGCCATGATTCATGTCACAACAGCACACATTAAAATTTTAACTAGCTACCTCTTACCGTTTGTGAGATAGAGCCCTGTGACAGACGGACGGACAGACAGACAGACAGACATCGTAGGTAGGGTAATGGGGTTCCATACGGAGGTACGGAAATCTAAAAATGGAAATAATCAAATGGAGAACTACAGCAATATACTTACATAGTATTATATTTTTCACAACGCAGCTATTGAAAATTAGATTTTCGGTACCTGTTTAGCGGGTTGAAACTAAGCGTTTTCATCCCTAGGGATGAAAATTTTCAGGTCGGTTCTCTCTGTTTAACATTGTTAAGAGGGAGACATAGCGATTGGATCCACATATAATTTTCGAAAGCGTCAAATTAAGAAGGAGAGAGAGCGATATTGAATCCGCATATAATATTCATAAACGTCAAAATTACAGACATAACCCCACATAAATCTGACAGATCTAATATTTTTGTGACTTTTTTTCACGCCCAAATTGTAGGTACCTCAAATCGAATTGTCAATAGAGTTGTTGTGAAAAATAATATGCAATTACTCGGTATGAAACTTGGCGTTTGCATGCACGTGTGGTTGCATGCCCTTGTACCTCGGGCAGCAAACTTCACACTGGTTGCAAACGCCAAGTTTCTTACCTTGTAATGCAATATACTATTAGTATTTACATATTAAATGATTTTTCAAGTTATCATTTTATTTCATAAACTGTTGTGTGTTTTAAAGACCACCAACAGCTAAGGTTATTTGGGCCTAGCACCAATTCATATTTTCAATTCATTATTTTGTTTTAATAATAAATTGAAAATCCAATTGACACTTTTACCAGCTCTCGGGCTAGAACCCGGGAACTGGAGACTTGTAATAGAGGAACCATTATAGCAACGCCATGTAAAAAACAGCACTGCTACACGCTCGGCTATTTTCAAGCCCTTCATAAACTGTTAACATTCAAATAGCTCTATAAAATAAATGCGAGAAAATGGAAACAAATTTATGTATCAGCTGTATATGTAAGGATAATATATTTTCCAACTGCATACATGAACACATACATTTTCAAAGTGCAGTGTAAAACTGAAAATAGATGTGCGTTTGTTTTATTGTCTTTTTTTGGCCATGTGTAAACTGGATAAAATAGTAGTATGGAACTTAAACTGTCAAGCCACCGAATAAAAAAATGAATGAAATAGTATATCCAAAGGATTACGTTTAGATATCGTTCGGATATCGTCATATCGAAAAATGCCTTCAAAACAATCAATCAAACATTGTCAACACGTCTTGAGATAATAAATAAGGTTTTTGATAAAAAAAAATTTTCTTGTGATTTTACCGAATTATTGAAACTTCTTTAAAAATAAAATATAGATTTTAGAACATATTTTCATCTTCTGCTCCTGCTAACACAATATTGATATTTCAATTTCATGATTTAGTTATTTTTTCTCCATGTAAAAAAATTAGAAGAAAATAATTAGAGCTGTTAATAACAATTTTTAATTAAAATTCAAAGTACAAAAATTTTAAAATACTTCACCGCTTTCACAGAAATTGTACATTTTATTAAATAGTTCTCAACATAATCATTTATTGTTAAAATGTTTGCAATATTTTATAATAGCCCGAGAGCTAGTGACAATTTTTTGGTGTTATTTATTCAAGGCCTTATTTTTGTGAAGATGTTGAGAGAGGCATATTAATGTGCCCTGAGTAAGAAATTTTGCTAGATAGCGGTATGAGAGGGCTGCAGACCGCCCCCAATATGTAACAAAAAAAATGGTCACAATTATTATTACTTCAAGACTGAAATTGTTTGTATAGCTTGTCGGTGACCCAATAATGCCATTAGAATATTTGCAGATCGAATGGTCAGTATTAAAAGAGTGGCAGATCACCCATAACGTGTCATGTATCCGACGAAATTTATATAATTAGATCAAGGTTCAAATTTTAATATGTTGTTACGGCGACTGTTTTAAGCATATATTTCAATTTGCAGAACAAAATGTCACCGACAAGCTATACTACAAACAATTTCAGCCTTGAAGCAATAATAATTGTGACCATTTTTTTTGTTACATATTGGGGGCGGTCTGCATCCCTCCCATACCGCTATCTAGCAGAATCCCTTACTCAGGGCACTTTAATATGCCTCCCTCAACATCTTCACAAGACCTTGAGTAAATAACACCTAAAAATTGTCACTAGCTCTCGGTTTATAGCATGAGCTTCCATTGGGTTCGTAACCATCAAAGTTAGCATCATCAGAAGATGATTAACTCATCATTTGACATCATCCTCTCTTGATGATGCTAATGTGGTTAACGAAACGTGCGTCGAGGAAATAATGTTTTGGTGTTTTGTGGAACTGTTTTTCATATTCAGTGCTGAACAATTCTGTTAAATTACTTCTGAATCGACTATAAAACACTTTCAAAAGACAATACATATTATGATATTGTTATGAACTTTTAGTAGGACTAGAGTGTTTCATATCAAAACATTTAACGTGCTAACAAATGGAAACAAAACTACGTATTATAACCTACCTAAACTAGAACCAACCCCAAACAATAAGCACCCCAGCTAAAAACAGACACAATAATGATGCCGTTTAACGGTTCTTTTTTTCAACTTGGCTGTTATTTTACTATTTTAGTCAACTGAAACTTGCCATTTGCAATTTTTTTCAATATTTCAGTTCAAGAAATATATCTGAATTTTCATTAACATTATTTAAGAAAGCAGCCAAATGCCAATTATATAATTGATTCCTAACATATCGGAAAAAATCATTTTTTCCAACCATGGTCACAGTCAGGATTCTAACCTGAACCTTTCCACTTTCGCGACGGAATGAGCTTACAATTACTCAACTGTGACATGATTACTAATCTAACATTTTCCTTATATGCTTCGAAATCAATAGATTTTTACTACACACGAGTGTTAATTCAATATAGCTAGGTTGTAGATGTGAATCTTCGTACTAGCGAGAGCTCATCACGAAAGTACAAAGATTCACATCTACAACCTAGCTATATTGAATGTAGTGAAAATGTAGTGAAAATCTATTGATTCCGAAGCATATAAAGAGAATGTTAGAATAGCAATCATATTCATGTCACGGTTGAGTAATTGTAAGCTCATAGTGGATAGGTTCAGGTTAGAATCCTGACTGTGACTATGGTTGGTAAAATGATTTTTTCCGATATGTTTGGATTCAATTATATAATTGGCTGCTTTCCAACAAAATTTTCAATTGCAAATTAGCCGTATAAAAAATCTATTAATTTATTATTTAAGAAATTTTGCTCTGTTCTCACTGCAAGTTAAAACTTAAATATCTAGAATAAAGTAAGCATGTTGTAAATTAAAACGTGGGCTAAACAAGAAATAACACATTAGTGATGAACTTGAAAATGCCTAAATAGAGTGTATATTTCCTTGCCATTTAACTTTATTTTAAAACAGCTGTGTCAGATTTAAGTTTTAGTACTGAAATAAGGAGCTAGGCAAAATATACGTAGGTATACATACATCCAAATTAATAATGTTACGATGGATTTTGTAACCTAGTTTCTATTTAATGAGCCGTTTTCTTAGTAGTTCCTTCAATTATCCACGAGAGGCAGTACTTGTGGTAGGTACAAACATTATTATTCTCCATTAGTGTCGTTTTCTTTTAGTAGTATAACTTAATTATTTAATTAATTTAATAATAATAATAATTAAATAATTAAGTTGCACCACTAAAATGATACGACACTAATGTGGAATAAATAATGTTTGTACCTACCACAAGTGCTGCCTCTCATGGATAATTGAAAGAACTACTTTTAAGAAAATGGCTCATATTCGTTAACTTTGTACGTAGAATTTGAAAAATCTCTACTAATATTATAAATGCGAAAGTTTCTGTGTATGTTTGTTACCACTCAGTTTCGTAACGACTGAACGGATTTTCATGAAATTTGTATATAGATACTTTAGGTCCTGGTATAGTACATAGGGTAGGTACTTTTCATCTCGAAAAAATGTATAGTTCCAGTGGATAGTATCAGTGTGTGATTTTTAATAAACACTAAATTAATTAAAAATAGACATTCTTCCAAAAAATAATCCGATCATATTTTAAAATTTCATTGAACCAAATAACCCTTCCTTTTGGCTTTGACGTAATCGGGTAAAAGGTGCTATAAACAAATGTAAAGTTTCATACTTTAATCAATTTTTTTATTCATACATACAATGAAATTGGTTTTTATCACAACGGAATTTTCTCTCTCTCAATGAATTTTTCATGAACACAGTGCATTTATATCTATATTTTTAAGGCCACTAATAGTCAGGGTTATTTGGGCCTAGCACCAACTCATATTTTCAATTGAATAATTATTTTTCTATACAAAATTGAAAAAAATCAATTGGTATTTTTACTAGTTATCGGATTAGAACCTGAGAACGAGGGGCTTGTAATGCCAAATAAACACGGCATCCTCAGACTCCTAAACGTTTATTGGTTGAATATTTTTTAGAGTATTGTTGATTTTGTCGCCAGCAGTCTCAAACTTTTTTTGACATGAATGTTTACTTGACTGCTTAAAATTCCGCGAAGCTATTGTACTACAATATAATTAACAGTCGCTTTGTAAACGACTTGTTTTTGTTAGGGTTTCTAAAATATCACGTTTCTGGTTTAAATCTTAAATATATTGCAGTACTGTAATAAATTAACAAAACACTGTGAGTTTATACAATATATTATAATAAAATAATAATGAAGGAAAAATTCAGGCAACGGATAAATGAACCACTTATAAATAAATTTCCCCGAGAGCAATGTTATTTTTCAATTCTACGATAAAATACTTTTTTTTATCAAGCTCTAGAAAATCATTTGATTCGTTGTACCTTGTAATAATATTATTATTATTATAATAATCTACCTATTTTCAAATATTACGCAATACAATTGGCATTTATATTTCGAATACTGTATATTACAGACGCTCGTCAACTGAGATCATGAGTGTATTTTGAATACTAATTACTCTCTAGTCTCTCGAGCTATCTACTATGAGAACGAATTTGCCCTTTTTGAATTTTTATGGGTATTTTTAAAACTAAACATTAAAGAGTTTCTAAATTTTATTATGTGATTAATAATTAGTATAAAGGACTGTATTTAATAAAATGTTGTCATTGATAAACGTTGTTTGAACCTTATGTTTACCATATGCTTAGATAATTAAATAATTAATGTAATTAAAATTATATTTTTCCAGTTAGTTTCAGATATTATGTAAAGAGAGCTATAAACATTTTACTTAAAGATATCTTCCTCAAAATTTGACTCACTTATGCCTCTAGTATACAGCCGCATTTATCAACTTCAACATCCGATTTAAATCGAGCCGAGACGACTTGAATCGATCTAAACAGACCCGACTGTATTTGAGCTGATCTGAGCTATTCTAGACCGAATAGTCATCCTGGACTGATTCTTGTCATTTTAAACCGATTCGATAAAATATAAACCGATGCTAGTCCATTTACAGGGACCAGGATCGATCCGAACCGACCTGAGTCGATTTGGTCCGACCCGAGTCGATCTGGTCCGATTCACGTTGATTTAAAGAGTTCCGAATCAATTTAAATCGATTCAGCTCTACATGAACCAAACAGAGATTGTAGATCATAGACGCTCATTAGCACCGAACGAATCAATTCGAGTCATGGATCTGAACCAATTCGAGTCGATCTGATCCGATTCACGTCGATCTGAACCGATCCGAATCGATCTGATCCGATTCACGTCGATCTGAACCGATCAGAGTCGATCTGATCCGATACACGTCGATCTGAACCGATTCGAGTCTATCTGGACCGATTCACGTCGATCTGAACCGATCCGAATCGATCTGATCCGATTCACGTCGATCTGAAGCGATCCTATTCGATCTGATCCAATTAACGTCGATCTGAACCGATCAGAGTCGATCTGATCCCACACACGTCAATATGAACCGATTCGAGTAGATCTAAACCGATTCATGTCGATCTGAACCGATTCATGTCGATCTAAACCGATTCACGTCGATCTGAACCGATCCGAATGGATCTGATCCGATTCACGTCGATCTGAATCGATCCGAGTCGATCAGATTCTATTCACGTCGATCTGAACCGATCAGAGTCGATCTGATCCGATACACGTCGATATGAACCGATTCGAGTCGATCTGAACCAATTCACGTCGATCTGAACCGATCCGAATCGATCTGATCCGATTCACGTCAATCTGAACCGATCCGAATCGATCTGATCCCACACACGTCGATATGAACTGATTCGAGTCGATCTGAACCGATTCGCGTCGATCTGAACCGATCCGAATGGATCTGATCCGATTCACGTCGATCAGATCCGATTCACGTCGATCTGATCCGATTCACGTCGATGTGAACCGATCAGAGTCGATCTGATCCGATACACGTCGATATGAACCGATCCGAATCGATCTGATCCGATTCACGTCGATCTGAAGCGATCCTATTCGATCTGATCCAATTAACGTCGATCTGAACCGATCAGAGTCGATCTGATCCCACACACGTCAATATGAACCGATTCGAGTAGATCTAAACCGATTCATGTCGATCTGAACCGATTCATGTCGATCTAAACCGATTCACGTCGATCTGAACCGATCCGAATGGATCTGATCCGATTCACGTCGATCTGAATCGATCCGAGTCGATCAGATTCTATTCACGTCGATCTGAACCGATCAGAGTCGATCTGATCCGATACACGTCGATATGAACCGATTCGAGTCGATCTGAACCAATTCACGTCGATCTGAACCGATCCGAATCGATCTGATCCGATTCACGTCAATCTGAACCGATCCGAATCGATCTGATCCCACACACGTCGATATGAACTGATTCGAGTCGATCTGAACCGATTCGCGTCGATCTGAACCGATCCGAATGGATCTGATCCGATTCACGTCGATCAGATCCGATTCACGTCGATCTGATCCGATTCACGTCGATGTGAACCGATCAGAGTCGATCTGATCCGATACACGTCGATATGAACCGATTCGAGTCGATCTGAACCGATTCACGTCAATCTGAACCGATCCGTGTCGATTTTATTCCGAAGAGTTTTTCGTCTATTTTCGGCCGTTAAATAGCCCGTGCATATTTGGCGACGCCGAGTCGCGACGGCTAGTTTCAGTATAGTTTATCGTGTCAGTCGACTAAACTACTGCCATAACGGCATACACTGATCGTTTTGGTAAACGTTTGAACCGCCATCCACATATTCGCCGTCGCCGCCATGTCGAGCGACAAGAGCCGATAGAGAGCTAATATAGTACAGGGTAGTCAGTCAGTGGTGTTATCGTAACGATTCGAGAGTCCTATCTGTCGTCGAGAACGACTATCATAAAAGTCACATACTGTGCCGTTATCTTCTTTTTTTTGTCTCTCTCTCCCGTTTTGGTTATTATCGTCGCTGCTAGGGATGGGATTAAATATCGACATGTTAATAATTATCCAAAATATGACTCTAATGAATCAGTTATGATCAGAGCCGATCTTATCGTAGTTTCGTTTAAAAAAAAAAATTGGTCAATTTTTAGATCTATAATAGCTACTTTAGGAGATAAGGGGAGAACATTAGCCTATAAAACTTGCAAAATAAATTCTTAAATTTTTTTAGTATCTTCAAAGTAAAACCCTTCGAACTTCGATACTATATCATTGTAGTATGACATGTTAATAAAAAAAAGTCAAGAGGTGTCATGAGACACCCGACAGAAGCTATGCTTTTTACGTCAACACATGACAAGTTCAGTAAAAAATATAAATACAATTTAATTGAAATAAGAATTAACATACTTATATTATTTAAAAACACAATTTAATACTTTTAACATGAGCATGTCGCGTGACGGCATGTCGGTAACGTGACGCGAACCCATAAGTTTTTCCCCTGCCAGAAATCGTCTAACGCGCCTATAGAAGCATAGCTTCAAAAATGTTTTTTTGAATTTTTTTGAATGCACAGAACGCATTTTTTTGTAAAACGACCCCTGAAATATCTGCGGAACACATCACCCTATCTTCATGCCAAATTTCAAATATAGGGTGTCATAAATGTCGAGATACAATTTTCAAATTAAAAAAAAAATTAATTAAAGCTACCAATTATGTATTTTTTACATATTATTGTATATTTAATTTTTGAAAAATATTCACAAGTTTATTGAAACTCAAATGTACGTTGGCGGATAAATTTTGTTCGACGCGTTATTCACTAAATATATCCCAGCCCCTGTCACCTAGTAAACACGTAGAAGTGTAACATAGATTGGTAATCGTCACAGAAGGTAGTGTATGCTGTTTTACAGGATATTTATTTGTACCAAAATCACTCTATTAACAGCTACTGGGTGTCGTGGTTACACCAGAACAGTGGTACAAATAGATCTTGATATATTTTATACTGGGTGTTAGAAAAATTAAGATTAGAGTCGCAGGGATTTTGTAAAACGCCGGTTATGCCACTTCATAGCTTAATAAATTGATTTGGCCATGTGTTAAATAAATGTCTAGTGTATTTTTTTTTTCTTTAACTTTTCTCATTTTTGCTTCGACGCTGGTCACACGGTCGAAATGAAACTCTCCCACTCACTCTCCGGAACACTTTCACGCTCTCTCTCGTTCACACACACTAAAAACAATAGAAACTTTTAAGTAAGCGCCATCTAGGACAATTTACTGGAACAGAGGAAATGCCTTTTCGTTTATTTTTTACTGCCATCTGTTAGGATACATGCAAAGCACAACTTTGTAATCATAACAGAAAATGATAACTGAACAGAAACAAAAGTTTTGCATGTTAATTACGAATGTTTGTATGTTATTTTATATACTTACTATAATAATTATTTGTACCGATATCTGCACAAATATAATAACAAGCTCTGGATTAAACTACATTACGTAATGCAATTGTATTATACAGGCAGGTCTGTTCGAATGTTTCATTTTATTTATTTATTGTAGATTATAGACGCGTCGACAACTTAGGTCATTAGCGTCTTAATTACATCAAATAACAACTTTCTTAAAACTAAATCACATCACAAAACGTCCATGAGCGGAGATGTGATCCAAAGGTCGGCTACGCTAACCGTTACACCACACTGTCCTCTATTCGAATGTTCTAAATAGCATAATTCGACACACATTGAGTATTCGTAACACTATATAATATTATGATGCCAAGCACTGTGTATTATGTCGTGGTTTACTTTAGTATATTTTCTCTTGACGAACGCACTGTATTTAATCGATAAACAATTGAATGGTTCACAAAGATCTCCTTGTGTTGATACGGGTAATCGGCGTGTACTGTATGCGTTGTATAATAGTCAACGTAAACTCTAGGATAGTGTTACGAAATTAATGGACTTTAATTTGTAATCACTACAACCAGTCATAATACTATTATTTTATTTGTATACATGGAGTGTACTAGATCTAATACATAGGGATTTGTTTACAAAATCAAAGTTTAACATTCGTAAATACTAATAGATCGAGAGCTAGTAACAATTTTTTGGTGTTATTTATTCAAGGCCTTATTTTTGTGAAGATGTTGAAGGAGGCATGTTAAAGTGCCCTGAGTAAGGGATTTTGCTAGATAGTGGTATGGGAGGGATGCAGACCGCCTCCAACATGTAACAAGAAAAATGGTCACAATTATTATTGCTTCATAACACGTTTAGGGCGATCTGCCACCCCTTTAATACTGACCAATCGAGCTGTAAATATTATAATGGCATTATTGGGTAACCGACAAGCTATACAAACAATTTCAGCCTTGAAGCAATAATAATTGTGACCATTTTTTTTAGTACATTTCAATAAAAGCTTGTCTCTAAAAAGTTTTTTTTACTAATATTTTATTTTGTTCATTTTAGTCTTTCAAATTTTACCCCCCTTTGACACCCCTAGAGGTTCAATTTCGAGAAATCCTTTCTTAGTAGATGCATACGTCAGAAAAGGAACCAACTGTCCAAATTTCAAGTTTCTAGCTTCAGCGATTTGGACTGGGCGTTGATTAGTCAAAAAAACCCTACATCCCCGTTTGAACCCTTAGAGGTGAATTTATTTCTAAAAACGATTTATTCATGTATTGTTATCAGGAATACATATGTGTACAAAATTTCAAATCGATTGAATACATGGAAATCGTTCAAAATTGACTTGCAAGTTTTGACCTAAACAAACAAACCAACACACAAACTAACATACATTGCAAGTTAAATAAAAGCTTCTAAAAAACACTGATCTAGGATGATTTTTCGTCTAAGATACATTTCATAACATTAACATAAAAATCTAGTAGGTACTCTATTATTATTAATTTTTGTAAAATCTAGTCGACAATGAAATAGTTATATTTCTATGTTCATTTGGTTATTTGTAAAGTCTACATAAATAAACACGTTTACTTAACTTAATTGCTTTTTCGCTCCTGTTATTTTACTTGCATTTTACAAAAAAAGTTCTAGCCTGTAATATTTTTACGAATATATTCTGTCGCTGGCAGAAGTCCCCTGCTGCTTCTGATTACACAACTTGGCGACAAAAAATTACGAGTAGTTACGATGGAGCTTATAACAAAAAAAAAACTGCTAATACACTGTAGACGTGCGTTTTTTCAGCACGATTTTCATTAGATTATTTCATCAATTTTCATTTAACCTTCACTACCAAATAACTATTTTACAAAAAATATTAGTAAAAAAAACTTTTTAGAGACAAGCTTTTATTTAAATGCACTAAAAAGGAAAAAATAATTTTTAATAATTTAGGTTCATAATTATAAAAGCGTGGGCTGTGAACTCTATGATAGTTTATTAGTCACGACCTACGCTTTTATAATTATGAACCTAAATTATGAAAAATTATTTTTTCCTTTTTAGTGCATTTAAATAGAAGTTTTTTTACTAATATTTATTTTGTTCATTTTAGCCGTTCAAAATTTTACCCCCCTTTGACACACGTAGGGGTTAAATTCCGAAAAATCCTTTCTTAGTGGATACTTACGTCAGAAAAGGAACCAACTGTCCAGATTTCAAGTTTCTAGCTTCAGCGATTTGACCTGGGCGTTGATTAGTCAAAAATACCCTACATCCCCGTTTGAACCCCTTAGGGGTTGAATTTATCTCTAAAAACTATTTATTCATGTATTGTCATCGGGAATACATATGTGTACAAAATTTCAAATCGATCGGATACGTGGAAGTCGTTCAAAATTGACTTGCAAGGCTTGACCTCAACAAACACGCAAACCAACACACAAACTAACATACATTGCAAGTTAAATAAAAGCTTGTAAAAAGTATTGAAGAATATAAACAACCAAGCGGTCCCGTCCAGCTTCGCCCGAGTGCTAAGAATTTACGATTTATTATCCGCCCCTCGCGAGAAATTCTCCCCTTGCGAAGCGAACTTTTATAATATTAGTATACATAGATTCCACCTATCTAACAAAAAAATCTTTTCAAATCGGACTGGTAGATCCTGAGAATAGCGCGTTCAAACATGCATACAAACAAACAAACTCTTCAGCTTTAATATATTAGTATAGATAAACAATAATTTTTCCCAAAACATTAACGCATTTACCGGTAAACTAAGTCTTAATAAAGGTTTAAAATTAATATTTAAGTTGACAAATGTTCAAACTTGTGAATTAACAATAAATAAATAAATTTAATCTACAGATATTATTATGTCAATTCACTAATATATAGTGAATTTATTTACAGTGAGGAAATCAAATTATTTGATTGTTATATTTCATTGTTAATAACACCATATAGTATAAATTTCTCATAAGTAATTATTTAAATTTAATCTACTGAAAATTTCTAAATTTATTTTATATTTTATCCCAGTAAAAATCACTTGCGGATTTGTCAACAGTCACGAGTCACGACTCTAGTCAAAACTTTTCTTTGTTTTAAATCAACTTTTCAAACGTACGTAAGTCATTATTTACATTTAACTTGGAGCGTATATTTTGCTATATGGAGGTAAGTTTAAAATATACATATATTTTAAATTGCTTTTCTATTGCGATACTTTTCCATGACACTAGTAAACAAGCTTCCCCATATGCATGTGCATATATGATATAGGATATATTATATACAGGATATTTTCGAAAACAATTAAGAAAGCTATATAGCGGCCCGGTCCGGCTTTGCCCAGGTGCTATGAATGTATGATTTATTAATACATTACTGTAATCACCTATCAAACAGTGAAAAAAATTTTGAAATCGGTCTTCTTAGACTATCCCCGATTTTCACCCGGGCGAATCCGGGCTGGTCAGTTTCAATTATACATCTAACCTATCTATCTAATCGTGAAAACCGGAACATAATCCATTCAGTACTTACGGAGAAAATCGGGCACAGACAGACAGACAGACGCGGCGGGGAATTTTATTTTATAATATGTATAGTGATGATATTTCTGTATATTATATTACAGTTTAGCCATGCCTGCTAGATAAATTCAAGTTTTGCATCAGAATTCATTTTCTAAACTTTCAAATGCTTATCCCCATAACTTACGGCACTGTACGTACCTACGACGTACGTATATGAGTACAAAATCTAAAAGAAAATATTTTTACCTGTCTACTGAGACGACGGTAGAAGAAAATGATTTTATTTTTTATACCATTCTTCAGTTTTAATAGAATCTGGATTCCACATCTGTCAGCGTTCCACGTGACATTACGTTTTTAGTGTATTTGTCTATACATAGTATATAGGCACTTACACTATTGGCGTTGGTCACGCGATAACTCTCGAAAGATTTAATTTAAACGAAATTTGGTATACGCATTGATAATGTATCACCGCGCGATTACTATTTAAAATGGGCGTCATCGAACAATTTTGGAGTTCCATTTAGGGGCTGAAAAATATGTTTGGACACAGAAACACCTAAAAAATTAGCGGAATTGTTTCAGTGGCGGCGCTAGGATTTTTTGTTAGGGTGCCAGACTTGGGCATGCTGTTTTGAAGGTGGGCTAATAACATTTGTTCCTAAATAAAAATAAAATAGAAAGAAATCTTTTCCAAATTTTTTTTAAAATTCATTTATTAAGCGCTTTCGAAACTTAGTCCATCTTCAGAATAAACAACATTTTTTATATTAAAAATCTCGAAAATAATCACAAATTAAAAAAAAAAAATTTATACAATAATATTACAGAGTAAATATCAGGCTGGCTGCCCTCAATGAACTGACTGATAAAAAATAATAAAACCAGATGTAACCTCTATTCCGAAAGCGCTTAATAAATGAATTTTAAAAAACTTTTGGAAAGGATTTCTTCCCATTTTATTTTTATCTTGATTATTCCAAATTTATGCGCGTAATCGAATAGTTATACAATTTGTTCCTAAAATTTCAGTGCTCGTCAAAATTTTAACCCAAATTACTTGCTATAGAATTTATAAAAAAAATGGTTGAAAATTCGAGGGTTAAAACGTGTTTAAAAGATAAACTAGAGATTGGAGATTATTCCAGGGTGGACCAAGACAGTTTAAGGTGGGCCATGGATCATCTGGCCTACCCTTTAACGCCGCCACTGAATTGTTTCCAAATCGAAATTTAATCATTAAATAAAAAAATTTAAATGTGTCTCTAAAATTTTATCAAAATTGGACAGACATGACCCGAAAATAGTTAACAGATAGTACATTAGTTATTGAAGAGGTTAGATGTTGGATGATGTTAAAAATTTTTATTTTGGCAGAAAAAAAATTTAAGTTCACATTTAATTGTATGTATTACCAAATACACTATTTTGTGTGGAGGGTTCTGCACTGCGACCCAAGTTTTTTCTTTTGTATTTTCCGAAGGTTTGTTGTTAAACCCGTAAGCGAATGTATTTCTTCCTCCTTCCATCCGGAGTTCGAATAAACCTCAATTCGGGGCGGTCAATTTATCATTTGACGGTAAATTATGATCCCGTTTTAAGATATTGAAGAAAATGTAAAAAAAAAGATATGATGTTAGCGGAATTCAAGCTTGATATATTCTTTTGTTTCCCGGATGTTACAACGTTTCCTGTTCTACTCAATCATTTAATTCACTTTTCTACAAAATGTTCAATAAATTTCTTTATTAGCGTTTTCAGCTGGTAAGCATTTTTAACATTACCTAGTGGCGTGTACTTTTGCACGAGTGTAATACTAGGCACCGTGTCAGTGGTGAGTAGTGTGCACTAGGGTGGGTCAAAAATATCAATTATTTTTTTTACAAGTGACACGGAAAAATAGGTAGCTAGACACCTTAAAAAAATTCTCACCAAATATGAGCTCTTAATTTTAATAGGAAGATCCTCCGCATCACAGTTTTTTATTTTTTTCTCAGTCCAATAGAAAAAAAATCATACCTCATCATTAATTGATTGTACAGAAAAATGTTTTATGAGAATTTTGTAGGAAATTTAATGTTCTACAAAAAAGGTATCTTATATTTTTTTCGCAAACCTCACAATTTGAAAGATATTGAAGATTTAAGTTTGATTATTTTAAGACAAATTTCATTTTTGTTTATGAATTTTATAACTCGACAATAAATGACTATTATAAATCTTCAATATCTTTCAAATGGTGAGGTTTGCGGAAAAAATATAAGATACCTTTTTTGTAGAGCATTAAAATTCCTACAAAATTCTCATAAAACATTTTTCTGTACAATCAATTAATGATGAGGTATGAATTTTTTTCTATTGGACTGAGAAAAAAATAAAAAACTGTGATGCGGAGGATCTTTCTTTTAAAATTAAGAGCTCATATTTGGTGAGAATTTTTTAAGGTGTCTAGCAACCCATTTTTCCGTGTCACTTGTAAAAAAAATAACGATTTTTTTGACCCACCCTAGTGTGCACGCACTTCGTGTAAGCCTGCATTATTCTGTCATTACCGCTGTCATGTTGCACTTTTTTTACACGAGCTCTTTGCTACGGTGGTAAAAGTGTAACACTGAAGGTCACACTAGCATCCCACCGACGCCCAGTCGAACACGACACACTGTAGTACTGCTCTCTACACTGACTAGTCGAACACGCTTCTTGATGAAAGTTTACACTAGTGCGGTCTAGTGTAACAAAGTGTAACCAGCTGAAAACGCTATATAAATTTAATAAAAAGACGGACAAGTGCGAGTAGAACCAGGGCCGTATTTAACCTATTGGAGGCCCTGGGCACTTTAGGATAGATAGATAGTTTATTTAGTCATATTGGAGATACAAGTATCTATATGACGGGTCAGATTACAAATAAAATTACATGTTAAAATCTTTGATATTGTATAGACACGCATCAGTCAGAGTTTTTTTAATTTTATTTTTAAAAACATTGTCAGGTAGATCTTTAATTGTTTAATGGGACCCCTATGACTATGACCAGTGCACTGTAAGAAATGAGAAGGCCGATTACATAGATTATCGATGGTACATTTGTAGCCAGCAATTAATCTGGTAATAGGCACACAAAGAGACAATGGCGTCGCAAACAGGTATCGCCTGCACATCACGTAGATTCCATAAAAACACATTGCGCATGCGTGGTTACTAATTTTACATTAATTTGTTTTGTATTCATCCATTTTATATATGTAACTATACATTTTATTTTGTAATTTTTACACACTTTATTGGAATATTACACGAATAATGTAATTTTAATTTACTTTATGTAAAAATCACAAATTTGTTTAACTTCATAGTAAAAATTAAAGTTTTTATGAAGTTTTCTGTGTAAAAATAAAAAATAATGTAAAATCACTTAGAAAATCGAGCGAATTCTACCTTAACTTTCAAAGTATTTTTACATCCATTTTCTACAGTGTGCCGACGAAACGTGTTCAGTTCGGGTGGGTAGTGCAGCTATAAATATATTTATCGGTAATATCGGTTATCGGTTGGTGATCTGGCAGGAACTAGGGGCCCCATCGATCTCAGGGCCCTGCGCACTTGCCCAGAGTGTCCAATGGAAAAAAGGGGCCTGAGTAGAGCTCGCACCCTGAGGGTTTCGTACCGTTATAACAAATTAATAAAAATTAAGTTTGTCAGATATAGTTTACAATCATCACGTAAGATGGCGCCACTTTCGCTTACTTTCGACACCCTAGGTTTTGATCAAAATACGCGGTTTTTGAAAGGCCGTTTTTAACTTCCCATTGGAAGTTATTGTAATGGGTCCGAAAATCGAAATCAAAATTTTTAACAAATTTTTATGTTTCAAGGTCAGTACATTATTTTTAAACTATTTTTGAAATTAGATGTCTGTGTGTGTGTGTGTGTACGTACGTACGTATGTGTCCATTTCTTTCTAAGACGAAATCTCGAGAATGAAAAATGATATCGACTACGTTAGGGTGCCAATCGACGCGTATTAACGTAAATATGATCTAAAAGAAATTTTTTCAAAATTTTTTTCTTAATCAAATATACTCCAAAAAAGTAGATTTGACACAATCTCTCGCGAATAAAAAATTATATCGACTTCGTAAGGATGTCAATCGAGACGTGTTAATGTCATTTTGATCCGACATAAATTTTATAAAAATCGGTTCAGCCGTTTTTTTTTTCAATTATTGTTAAAAATAAATAATAATTATGTTTTAATGATTAAAATGATTACTTTTCTGTGTAATATCTAATTTAATTATTATTATTAAATATTTATCAAACTGGGAAGTTCGTCGTGTGGACCTCAAGGGTCGCACTTTAGTCCTAATAAACGACTCACCTCACGGCTTGTTTTGCATTGAGTTAAAAGCTTGAATTTTTTACAGGCCTATGGGGTTGTAGACCTTCGTGTTTGACGTTAATTTCAACTTGATACCTCCAGCCGTAATTCGTATTAATTAATCATAAATTCGAGCGAACGAGCGAAGCGAGTGAATATGGTATTAAGTTGATTTAACGAACGAAGCGAATGAGATCCCGCAATTAAGGAACTTATTTAAAGAAAAATTAAATCTTCACCGACGAAGCCGTACCGGGCAGCTCGTTAATTATAAAACTGTTAATTTTATACAAGCAAAGAATATGCTGAATTAAGTTGGGTTCGCTATTTTAATTTATAAATAGAATTGTTTGTATGAAACAACACACCGTCGCCGATGATAATACCGAGTATAAATTTAACCATATAATGATATTATCCTGTAACAAATTTGTTTGCATATACTAAAATTCAGAGAATCCTTGTTTGTTACTTTCTACTTATATTTACATGACGTCATAGAAATTACAGTGCGCGTCAGAAATTTCCCTTCTCGTGTTGTATTTTAAATGAAATTTGTGAGTGTATTAAAAACCATGGCGCCCCCACAAGGCGTTGGTCAACCGGACCACGAGAAGAAGAACGAGCGAAGCTTGGCGCATTTTTTAAAAACTGTATTAGGTATTCGATTTGTAATACCGTTGGGGGCCGCCGTAGATTGTGGGAAGGGAGTGTGTCTCAGAATGTGAGACCCTAGGATTAAAACACACATTTTTGAAGTAAAACGGTGAAACTACATCTGAGCGCCGTTGTGGTTAAAACTTTAAATAACGCAAAGGACATTATTGAAATGAATCAATATGAACATAACCGTAAAATCGATGGATGTTTTTCAAAATGGCGGTAGTTTTTTTTTTTTATTATAAAAAAGAAAAGGTGCTTCGACTCGAAGTCATTAGCACAAAATACATATAACGTATATAATGAGTTACATAGCTGTAGTTTTAATTAGATCAAAAAAGCATCTTAAATATTATATAACCCTATAACAATCGGATGGACGTTATTTAAAAAGGTACCGATTTTAATTTAAATGAAAATACATTGGCTGATTTATTTTTCAGAGTGGAGTCAAAAAATTTTTTTTATAATAATGTGTTGACTTTTTCCTTAAGTTAATAATCCATAAGAAAAAATCACATCAGTAATTATGATCCATATTTATGAGAATGATTAACGAGCTTAAAGCTGAAGCAATTTCCGTTAACGATGCTAAAACAAACTCCATTTTCCGTACCTACTTTAAGATAATACATTTTGTAATTACGTAATGGAGAATTAAAAAAACAATAACCGATGACACACTTTAGAATATTCAGTCTCCAGAGGCCACAGTATAGATGTTTCCCATTAATACAGTATACGAGGTGTGGCATAAAAGTAATGGGACTGATCTTTGGCAACACTGTCGATTGGTGGCATTATTCATTCCGATCACACACTATTTTCTCCTCGAACTTAAATAATTTTATCACTCAACATCATCTAGCATACTTATATCTATTAAATAGATTTATACGGCTGTTTTGCAATTGAAATTTTTTATTGGAGGAGCAGTCAATTACATAATCGACTCCTGCAAACATCTGAAAAAATCATTTTGACAACAAGAATATTTTGTTGTTTGAAATAATTTCACCTACATGAATAGCTCTCTCTACGCATGTAGTGGAAATCTATTGATTCCTTTGCATATATGAAGAATGTAAGATTAGTTATCATGTCACGGTTGAGTAACTATAAGCTTATTCCGCCGCGATAGTGGAAAGGTTCAGGTTAGAGTCCTGACTGTGACTACTGTTCTCAAAATGACTTTTTCCGATGTTTGCAGGAATCAATTATGTAATTGGCTGCTCTTCCAATAAAATCATCATGTAACATGACCGCTTCCGATCATTCAACTCGATATTTTGAACACGAATTTTATTGTACAGCATCATTGCCGGTTGGTACTATGACGCCTTCTCATCACAAAATATTAATTTAGCCTTAATACTTTGAACACACATTACGAGTAAAAAAAACTTTTTAACAAAAAAAAAAACTCCTTCAAAAAACCACTAAAAAGAGGAAAATAATGAAATTTTGAGGTCTGCGCCAAATTAATAAAATATGAAGTCGGTTAAAAAGTATAGTATAGTGATTAATATCTTCTTTTTAACCAACTTCATATTTTATTAAATTGGTACAGACCTCAACATTTCAGTATTTTCCTCTTTTTAGTGGTTTTTTGAAGGAGGTTTTTTTTTTGTTAAAAAGTTTTTTATTTTTTACGTTTTAGTGTCAAAAAGTGACATTTACCTTAAAAGAATCACATGCCGTTACTCACTTTTATTAAACCGACTTTCTTACGCTGTCTGATAAGTCAAAAAGTGACATTTACCTTAAAGAATCACACGCCGTTACTCACTTTTATTAAAATCAGCCGAAGTACTAAATCGATTTTGATGAAATTTTCTATGAGACTAATCTGAAAGTATATCCTTTCAAATAAAAAAAAAATTCAAAATCGGTTTATAAATGACTGAGTTATGAGGTAACAAACATAAAAAAAAATACAACCGAATTGAGAACCACCTCCTTTTTTTGAAGTCGGTTAAAAAATTACAGAAAAAAGTTAAGTCATGTTGATAATTAAGTGATACTGTCAACTTAAAAAAAAACTTACCATTCACTTTTGAGGATAATGAAAACAGTAAATGGAGCATAAAACGTTACAGTTAACGGCCATTTTCTTCTCAACATCATTGAAACAAAATGGCATACGCCATGCGATGAGAAGTGATGGAACTATTCTTTAGCAATATAATAAACTAGAATTATACTTGAAATATACTATACATTTAGTTAGCTAATTTTGTACACTACGAGCGCACTGAAGAATATAATAGAACGGGCGGACAAGAGAAAGGAGGATAACTCGGTGCAGGTAAGCAGGATAAGAAGTAGCATGTGTGTCACAGATGGTTATGATGTTCCTAAGGGATGGCAGGGACGCGTTAATGATAATAATAATAACATATAACGTATACCAGGTAACGCAACAGCTACCTGATGTTATTACCGTGTTACTGTGTCTAACGGCAGATGGGTCTGCGTGCAGTAGAGCGCGCGCGCGATCGTACAGCGTTGCCGTTTCACTGCGCGGGTGCAGATGGACGACTGAATATCAACCGGTGTGATTAATTTCAGCTTAAAATGTACACTTATATCTCCCAGATTCAGATGTAAGGACGTAAAAGCTCCGGAGCTTTATAGACTGAAAAATGTTTTATGTTAATCTTAAGTGGTTTTATTTTATAATTTTTAAGACCTTTTATAAATTCTTGTTTACGGAAATAAAAATTAATGATAACAATAATAAATTCAAACCCTGACACCATCAAAACACTTATTTTCTTTCTTATAATAAAAAATAATCAAGGCAGTAAAATACCCTAAATACAAAAAATGGAGTATTTATTTAGAAATGCATCTTCATGATCTAATTCACAAGCTATATAAACGCTATATAAACATTATTAAGAAAAATGAAATGTTATTATCTACAGTAAAATTTTTACGTGAAACAAACTATATCAGTACAGCTGATATATAGTTTGTTCAATTTAGCAGCAAAAATTAAAAATGACACCTGAAAACGTAAAGTGAACATTATTTTATTATAGTAAATCCCAATTTTAGATGACTCCCAGTGCAAAATGTATTTATTTTTATATATTTATTTATTTATTTATTGTAGATTATAGACGCGTCGACATTTCAGGTCATTAGCGTCTTTCAACTACACTAAATAACAACTATCTTAAAACTAAAAAACATCACAAAACATCCATGAGCGCAGGTGAGATTCGAACCCACGGCAGTCCAGTCCAGAGGTTGCGGCACTAATCACGCTAACCACTAGGCTATTCTGCCCTCTGCAAAATGTAGAATAAGTATAAGCTTTTATAAAAATGTTACCTGCATATTAAAATTACAAAAGCGTCAACACTAAGTTGTCATCCACATTATTTAATACGTATCCCATAAAAATGTAATACATTATACCTATCTTAAAAAAAAATCGGGTTCATCTCAAGCTAGTTTTCTTAAATGGTAGCTAAGGTTCGTATATCGTAACTACGCTCTGCTACAATAACTGTGTTCTTTTAAGAGATTTGTAATCAATTCCATTTAATCGGTGCTTTGGAGACCTGTCGCGTGTCGCTGTCGCGTGTTTCATCTCGAGCTGATTTTCTCATGGTAGCAGAGGTTCGTAGAGCGTAACTACGCTCTGCTACCATAACTGTGTTCTTTTAGGAGATTCATGATCAATTCCATTTAATCGATGCTTTTGAGATCTGTCGATGTCGTGTTTCTTTGTTGCTTGTTTCATCTCGAGCTGGTTTTCTTATGGCAGCAGAGTTCCGTAAATCTTAACTACGCTCTGCTGCAATATGTGATATTTTAAGAAATTCGAATTTATTTCATTTAGTCGATGCTTTTGAGACCTGTCGATGTCGTGTTTCTTTGTCGCTTGTTTCATCTCGAGCTGGTTTTCTTATGGCAGCAGAGTTCCGTAAATCTTAACTACGCTCTGCTGCAATATGTGATATTTTAAGAAATTCGTATTTATTTCATTTAATCGATGCTTTTGAATCTGTCGCTGTCGCGTGTTTTATCTCGAGCTGATTTTTTTATGGTGGCAGAGATCCGTAGAGCATAACTACGCTCTGCTACTAACATTACTGTGCTCTTTGTAGTACTGTCGGCAATGGAGCCAGGAAACTCGGGATGAAGTAGACAATTTGCCGGCATTAGCTCCCCGTGGCATATGAGGTAAATTGAGTACTGTGAAATTAATAACCCAGCTGCATCTCTATTAAGTTTCCAATAAAAGCAGCGCTGTTTTTACGCATTTCAATTTTAATTAACGGTGACGTTTTTATGTCATTCGAAAATGCTTTCAAAATTTTATGATATTGAAGTTAGGTTGGCAAAGTGCTGAGTTTATCATTACGTCTTAATAACTATATTACGTTGCCATGTTTAACTAAAGAGTGGTATCTCCAATTTTAACCAAAAAATTTACTATGAACTTTTTTAGATAAATAATTAAATCAAAAGATATTTTATCCCCTTATATCCACAACATATTCACATAACAATTAAGTAGTGAAAATATATATCAGACAGCAAACTATATCTGAGAAAAAATCAAATGCCACTGTCGGGACTTGAACCCGGAACTCCCAGTTTCCGGTTGGGTGAGTTACCAATTACTCCACAGTACCCGAAATAGAATCTGTTCTTTTCTTAAATATAGCAATTTCAACGATGAAAATGCAATGCATGCGAGAGCTAATAATTTTTAAGTTATAATACTTAAAATGTCAACTCGTTCGGCCGAGAAGCCGTTTCTTATAAACAAACATAAAACTTGAGTTTCTATGTTGTGGATTTTTTTTTTTGATATGTGGATTGTTGGCTTCTACAACTTATGTGCAATTAGCCATGAACTAATCTAAATTGCCTATAACAAAATTTCTTTTTTTAAAACTAATAATAACATATAACACTGGGACACAAGATGGATGGATCACGGGATTTACAGGATGGGGACCATGGAGGTGCATTGGGCTCGACTCCGCGGGACAAACGTACATTTTGTGGATATATAAGGGGATAAAAATCGTTTGATTTAACTATTTATCTAATTAATTAATTGTTTATATGAACTATTTTGTATTTTTATAAAATTTATTTTCGACCTCAAAACAGTTCAAATTTTCATTGCGTTATTTTTAATAAATTGAAAATCCTTTTGATACTTTCACCAGTTTTTAGATCAGAATCTTGGGAATTGAGATTGTTACCATACAAACCATATATAACGTCAATAGGATCTCGGCGATTTTCAAACTTTTTTTCTAAATTTGTAATAATTTATTTCGATTATAAACATAGGTATTCGAAGATTAAGACATAAAAATATAAAGCGTCATCCCTACAAGTTTGGCTATATTGTTATGACAATAAAAATATAAATTTATTGTCAATATATTTTAGATTCAAATTATAAACCCATAAAACCGAAAATATTTTTTATGATATTGAAAATCGATTGCCAAAAATTCAGAACAAAAAAAAAAACAAACATTGTCACTAATAAAGTGATAGTTCAGATACAATTTGCAAAACTACAATTGGTTTTACTGTCACAAATGTAGCAATATCAAATAGATTTGATAGAATTGTCAAGTTGAAAGGAAATGGAAAAATGGAAATCGAATTGATTTTCCGATGAACCCGACACCGAAATGTACAGTATGGAAGTTTTAAGATTGCACTGCGACATATTGTACAGCTATAGGAAATCTACAAGTTGTTCATAAGAATATAACGAGAGCGAGTATGTTCGAATAATGATTAGTATATGCTAGAGTGAGATAAGGGAATTTCATAAACGATCTTAATCTGGATTAGCCATGGGATCACCTCTTTCTAGCCTATTAGCCTATTTATACCTAAATTCATACGAGAATCAACACATAATCTCAAACTCGAACCCATATATATATATATATATACAGTATATATATACAGTATATATATATATATATACAGTACACAAAAAATATGGCAAACGATAAAAGAAATAACAAATACAAATAAAAACAAAACACATAATATACAAACCATACATACAGACAATTACATCATAAATGCAGATACAGACCCAATGGCTGCTGCTAACGCACTGAATGACCATTTCTCTAGTGTATATAGGAAACAGACTAGCGACACAACTATTAGAAAAACTACAGACGACTGAAGAGGACTTAGCAGACACGACAATATCATCCCATAATGTTCCCCATTCCCTATTCCTTACACCTGTCACCGCTGGGGAAATTGTCGAAATTATTAACGACTTAAAGACGAATAGTGCACCTGGCCCAGACACGTTACGACCTGACCTTTTTAAAAAAACAAAAAATTATATTGCCCATCCACTAGCACACATAATAAACTTAAGTATTGAAACTGGTGTGGTGCCTGACAAATTTAAAGAATCTGTTATATGTCCCCTTTTTAAATCTGGAGACAAGACTGACGTAACGAACTACAGACCAATATCTCTTTTAAATACTACGGCTAAAATTCTGGAAAAAGCTATCAAAAAAAGACTTACAAAACACCTCGACAAACATAATATAATATCTACAAACCAATTTGGTTTCAGACCAGGACTAGGGACTAACGACGCAATCATAAGACTAACAAGTAATATAGTAAAAGACGTCGACAAAGACTTAAAAGTTTTGACAATATTCCTAGATCTGGCAAAGGCCTTTGACACGGTTTCTCACAAAATTCTGCTAAAAAAACTGTTTGATGTTGGTGTTCGCGGAATGGCTTTGGATTGGTTTGACAGCTACCTCTCGGGAAGAACACAGGTCACATCTGTGAATAAAACATTGAGCAAAGCCCAAACTATTAGCTTTGGTATTCCCCAAGGTACAGTACTTGGACCCATCTTGTTCCTGATTTATGTAAACGATTTGTGCAATCTTAACATTGATGGGTCCATAACATCCTTTGCAGATGATACTGCTTTATATTTCACAGGTGTGACATGGACTGAAGCATACAAGAAAGCTGAGAGTGGACTGGCAAAGGTGTCTAAATATTTATATGACAATCTTTTGACATTAAATATAACCAAGACAAAATACATAACATTTAGCCCTACAGTAACCGGACAACCGACTGACCTAACACTTCGACTACATTTATGTAAAGGAAAACCAGCAAACTGCAACTGTACTGTACTGACAAGTGTCGACAACATTAAATACTTAGGACTAATAATTGACAACAGATTAAAATGGGATGCACATATACATGACCTGACAAAAAAAATACGTAGACTAATTTATATATTTATACCATTACGACACATTTTGACAATGACATTAATTAAAAATGTTTATTATGCACTTTGCCAGTCCTTACTCACGTACGGTATTGCGGCATGGGGTGGAGCTTATGGTACGACCCTTGTCCCAATTAAAAATGCTCAAAAACTGATCCTAAGAATTATAACCAGGAAAAAACCACTGTTTCCGACAGAACAGTTATTTAAAGAATTTAGAGTACTAGATATCTCCCAACTATACCTAAAATCCATATTAAACATATATCATCGAACTCCATCTTTCCAAAATCCGTTATCCCATCCTCATGATACTAGATCTCAGGTTAAAAATTGTGTAAAACTTCCAAAAATGTCAAAAACCTTTGGCCAGAGACATATGATATACCTTGCTCCAAAAATATACAACCAAATTCCCATTGAAATAAAATCTATCCAGAATATAAAAAAATTCAACAAACAACTAATCAGATGGCTGGTCACCGATGAGGCAAGGAGCGCTTACCATATTCTCATCTGAGAATATGGTGAACGATTCTTGCTTCAGACTAACATTCAATTGCTTGCTTCTTTATTTACTTATTATTATTATTTTAGTTTCTACCTCTATTTATCTCGTCGAAGGATTCATATGCACACACAACCACAAAACGTCAAACACAATAGACACGCACACACATGCATCCACACGCACCCGCACACACACGCACACACACACACACACAGAGAGAATAATAGTCTGCACTACACACTACACAATTAAATGTATTATGCTAACCAATAAACCCTACCCTAGCACTGGCATTGCCAAGTTGGGTAGGTTAAATTCCGAAGAATTTTGTATAAAAATTGTGTTGTATGTATATTTTTGGAATAAATTTATTTATTATTATTATTATTATATAAAGACAAAATCATTTTTTACTGTAGATACGTTGACGACACTTTCATAATTTTCAATGGAACACCCAGGCAAATAAAACAATTCAACAACTACATGAACAAAATACACTCTAACATTAAATTCACGTTCGAAATAGAAGAGAACAATAAATTAAACTTTCTAGACATAGCTGTATTCAAACTTGATGACCAGTTCGATTTCAAAATATATCGAAAACCTACAACAACTGACATCACCATACATGCCATCACTCAATCCAACACAAGATGGCAGCATACAATAGTCTTATCCATCGTCTTCTAACAACACCTTTAAACAATAACGACTACATCGAAGCGGAATTAATCAAAAACAAAAAAAATTGAAAAAAAAAAAAAAAATTACGCTCGTCAGTAAAATGAAAAAATCAATGCATAAAGTTCAATTCAACTTTTCGTGAGAGAATTGTTCAATGATCTATGTAGCTATAGATGATTATTTCTGCTCAGTTTCTGGTACTACAATTTTCAAGTGCTTTTAGCATAGAATTAGCAATATAATCGTGGTGAAATTCGGTGCAAGCATGTGGACTTTCTGGGGCACAGATTCGGTCCCTTTTCAAATTTGCCAGGTTAAAGATTTGTCGCATTATTCTCAGTTTTCCAGGAAACTCCATGCCATATTTCAACTTTTTAGTTCACCAGGCAATAGGAAAAAAACTCTGGAAGAAAGATGGATAAAAAAAGGGTGTGGGTCTTGGGACCCCCGACAGATGTGAAACATCAAAGAAAACGTTATTGAACTCGGTGGTATTCTCTATGTGTAGTATATATTTTTTCAAAAGCAGCAGCTAACTGTAATGCTGACGTAATCCTATACACTGCACTGTAACACCGCGTGTGTTACAGTGCACGCCTGATCCAAGAGAGAGAGAGAGTGCCGCAGTGGTGGGGAGGACAGCAGCGAAGGAGCGGACCAATCATTTCGCTGCATATTTCCCCTCACGCGGCTGTTCACAGCCCGACATAAGATGTTTTACATCAATAATTAAGAAGTCCTGTTGAAAAAGTTATGTTGATGTTACACTATAAATATAGTTGATAGATATGTTGCATGTAACGTCAGATCACCAAATGAACATGACGACGTCGACATCGCGTCCCTAAGAGACGTCCCTCCGCGTCGGTCGCCTGTGCGGTTTATATGACTGTCAAATGCAATCGAACCAAAAGATCGATGTCCTTTTACTCAATTCACAATCCGGTATATCTGTGGTTTATCGACAAAATTATTTATGTCGAATTTTAGTATTCTTTTTAATACATCTCAGTCGATTTACAAGTTTTTTTGTGTAGTTAAAAACAGTGGAGTGTTCGCAAAAATGTGACGCGGCTGACATACTTATAACAAAAAAACGGCAAGCTAGGCAGTTCTATCAATAGCTCAGTTAGTAGCGTATTCGCGTTCTATGCATAGGAACCTGGGTTCGAGACCTGATGGCAGCTTAGAATTTTTGGCGTTTTTTTTTCTAAATTCTACATGATATTTATGTATATATTTTTTATTTTTGTTATATTCTTTCTATGACAATAATTATAATTTTTTTGAAACCAAGGTGGAATTAATTAAAAATACAATTTTAGTATTTTAGTAATAAATTATTTTTAGTTCATAAACGCGCTATAACAGATGACACCAAAAATTAGAAAATCTGAAGTTTTCACTTCTGTCGTGTGGCCATAAGCACACACCTATTTTTTTATTAACGTTACTTGTTAGTGTCAAATCTTGCATTTCAATTTTGACCCTCGTACATATTTCCGATTGATTTTTTATATGGCTGTAAATTAATTATTTAAAGGTATTTTTAAATATACTACAATTGTAAAATTTTCTTTTCTTTAAAGTAACAAATTGTGTATTTTTAGTGTATTTGCCATAATATGGCACATACACTATTGGCGTCGGTCGGATGGCGGGACCTAGGGGTCGGACCAAAATTTCTCGACGTTTCATAGCCTCCTGAACAATTTGGCACCATTTTTGCAAATGTTTATATATATATGTATGTATATATTTATATATATATATATTTATATATATATGTGTGTACACGATAACTCTCGACAGACTTAATCGATTGAAACGAAATTTGGTACACACATTGGAACCCATCACCGCAAGAAGCCTATTTAAAATGGGCCCGATCGGACCATTTTCAGGGTTGTATTTAGGGGTTCCAAAAAGTTTTGGGGCCCAAAAATACCGAAAAATTTGTCAGAATCGTTTCAAAATTGAAATTTAACTCTTTAGTAAAGATTAAAACGTGCTGCTAAAATTTTAATAAAATCGGCCCGACAGGACCGGACTTTCAAATTTTATGAAAACACTGGTTTGTTGATACGGATTTACTTATGAAAGGGTGTATTTAATGTGGTACAGAGGTTGCATTGATAATAATATTGAAATTAAGAAAAAAATATTATTTTAAGGGATGTATTAAGGGGTTAAATTTTTTATTTTGTCCAAAAACAAACTTAAGTTCGCGTATTAAAGCCACAAGGCCTGTATTTGCAAATACACTATATTGTCGGCAGGGTTTGGCACTGCGACCCGAGTTTTTTTCTTTATAATGGGTACCTACTATTTTTCGATTTTTTTAAGGCAGTCAAAAATTGACAATGAAGTCATTATTCCAATTCATTCACTTAAAGGCAATTTTGCTTTGTGACCACAGAGATATTCTATTCTCTTTCTCTCTCTTAATTTCTCTATCTGTGTCCTTCAAACGTGCTGTCATTCATATTTTATAAGCATAAGTAGATGAAATTGTATCGTGGCTGTGTATTGTCGCCTCGACTTTGTTATTACGAAAACCAAGACAGCAAATGGTAATTTTTAGACCCCTTGAAATGACATAAATTCACAAAGGAATATGGCTAAAGGGTGTTTGTACAGCTTTTTAATTTAATTTAGGAGATATGCTAGCGTTTAAAAATCGAGTCACGCAAGGAGTAGGGTTCCGTACTATGCAAGTTATGCTAAACCTACAATTTTAATAAAATAAATAAAATAAAAACACATTCATATAATCTACTAAAAAGACCCTTTTCAACGATACCCTACAAGAACAGGTAGAAAAAAAAAATTTTTTTTGACCCCCGTTTGCATGTATGGGCGCCCCCCTTAAATAAACCTTTTTAATCTTTTGTTGATCTCTCCGTCTTTGGGCCGCTGTAATATATATTATGTGTGAATTTCAAGTCTCTATCTCATTACGTTTAGAAGTTAGAGGCCTGTACAGACAGAGAGACAGACAGACATCGTTGGCACAACAATAGGGTTCCTTTCTGGTATGGAACCCTAATAAAACCATTACCATTTTCATTATTATTACAAGCTTCGCCCGGGCAGATTTTTATTTGGTTGCGAAATAATCAAGAGCAACAAATCTCTCATAGAGTCATAAGGTACTGTATCTCTCATAATTTAACAAGCGCGTTACATCAATTTTAGACCTCATGCGAGATCCTCGTTGATATTATTCGCTCACTGCTCATCCCCATTTTATCGTACCTTGAAAATATATAGTCTGAATCACTCGGGAAGAAGTAGGTTTTTAAACAGTGAAATAAATTTTCAAATCGGTTCAGTAGTTTTTAAGATTAGTATGGATCAAATTTACCTCTTTTTAATGTAAGTATACAGGGTGTACCACAAAACTGAGAACATAGGGGAAACCTTGTAGTGAAAATCACTAAGGATCTGGATTGCTTTGCACTCTTTTAATTTAATTTAGATAGCCACGGTTGCGTTCTGTCTTTGTCATTTCGTTTATGTCTTCCTTGTTGCACTCATTAATTTTCTATGTTTCCAATCATGTGATACACCCTGTAGATGTGATGTAATAATCTATTATGTCAAGTATAAAATATAAAAGGGGGTGACCACAGGTAGATAGTAGGTAGCCGGTGCCTTCATTCTAGTGCATGCACGTTGTAGTTTTGTCGATCTTAAAGGCAATAAATCATAAAATATAATATACCTATCAACTAGGAACAACACGCCACTAGGTAGGTGCGTAACTAAGTAAATATATGATGTTCTAGCAACCTAATGGCGGTTGTTAATTGCTGTAAGCGTTACACTTGGAAATATTGTTTCGAACGTAGCTATTTGTTATCTAAGAAACTGTTTCTTGACAAGCGAATCAGATGGGAATAGATTTAGAAGGATTTATATACGGTTATTATTGAAACTAGTTATGTGGGTTCCAGTCGAGAATCTACACAAAATGACGCTCTTTAAAAGGGTTTTTTCAAGCTTCTTAATTTTTAGATACAATGGGGCCATCCTGCTTTTTCTTAGAATTAGAATCTACGTTACAAACAGATAGGTAACATAAAATTTTTTTGAGAATTTTTCGGAATCTTTTTCTACAAGAAAAAAATTCCCAAAAGTATGTATTTTTCAATGTAATTTTAAACATAGAATTATACCACTACGGAAATTATGTCAATCCCAGTCAGTCTTCTCTGATTGGCTGGCTGTAGTTGAATGTACTCTCACGCCCACTGATCCATAGATAAAGAGAGATAGTGCACTGATCTGTCATAAATTGAAAACCATAGTTATTTAATAATATACACCTCTCTTTCAATGGACATACCTCTCTTTATCTATGCGCAGAAGTGTGTCTGGCTCAAGGTTATAGTACTCTGGTCTGGCTTTGACGTCATCATATGGCGGCTAAGCTAAGCTGTTTGAAATGTTTGCAATTAAGAGGAAGAATATAAGAACGAAAAAGCTGGTTTACATTATTTGTTTCACACACTGTTCAAAATTATCAAAATTTGATACGCGGAACGACTCCATTCATTCCCCTATGATTATTGATTTAAAAACAGGTTTTAATTTTTCAAAAGAAATACGAATATCAGTCAAAGATTTTGTTAAATCCTTAACTGACATGCGTAAGCTTTGAAAGGATTAAAGCAAATATAGGTATCTATTTATTTATCTATTTGCTGTCATTAATAGATTAAGTAATCTTTTAATCGGTTTATATGTCTTTTGATTATATATTATTACGTGCAAATTTTCTAAGCGCGTAATTCGTAAAGAGCTAGGAGTTCAGTTGCCTTATGTTAAAATCTTTAAAATCGCGCGTATTTTCGATCCCGTTTGAATTACCAAAAGTTTTTATATTCTTTTCCGATATTTTTGGAGATTCTTCGAGTAGTTCCCATGAAACCATGAAAAAGAAGCGTTTAGAATTGTTTCTTTGAAATAATATAAATAATGAAAAATAGTGTTGACACATGGAAAAAGCTTCAATTTAAAAAACGGCTTGCGCTTTAAATATATAGATTTTTGATTTCCTGCTTATATAATAAAAACAAATATTAAAAAATTCATAAGTATGTGAACAAATTCTTTATTATGCAAAGATCAAATATGGTACTACGTTTCGTTTGCCCACATATCTATGAATTGTTTCTTGAATATAAGAATGGACATTGGACATGAACCACCTTCAATATAAAAAAAAACAACTTATATTTCAACGCACTAAAAAGTAGAAAAAAACTATTTAATTTAATTCATCGAGTGCCCCACGCTTTTAAATGTTATTAAAGAGATAGAAATTCATGTTTCTATTTTTTAGTGCGTTGTAGTATAAGCGTGTTCTTTATTTTTTAATAATATGTAGGTATTATTATTTTCCCACCATCAAAACCGTCACTTCCACCACATATGATATTTATTTCCATATTATAAATATTATTATAGCCGAAATATTAGAATATTTGTCATTGAAACTGCAAAGTTTCAAGTCAATTGGGTATTGCAATTGATTTTTTTTACAAACATAGGTACATAGTTACAAGTGAAGTTAATAGAAAACTCTAGCTTATAACAGTTTGAGAGTCACAGATCTGCAGATGAGAGCCGCAATCCATTCAGCAGTTGAAAACAACAACTAGGCGGGGTTCAGTCAGCAATTAAAAGCTATCTGTTATCCCTAAAGAGTCACGATTCTGCAATCGGTATGCATAACTAAGCGCACGGAGTGCGTCGCCCAAGTTCTCGCAACAAGCAAAGTCGAGCGCGCACTGTGCAATATTTACTCAAACCATTTCGAGCGCTTTTCGACATCCCTCTATCTCTGAGGTTAGTTGCCTTACAGAACTGAATTTTTTCAGAGTGGTTAAGGTTACAAAAAAGAGGCAGCATTCCAAATTTTTATACGTCTAGGTGAAATGGTTTCAAAGATACGAATGTCCAAAAATTGCAATTTTTGGCGTTCACTGACTGACTGACTGACTGACTGACTCATAGATCATCAAAAATCTAGGGTACTTCCAATCGAGCTAGCGCTTTGAAATTTTGAACATAGATAGTGTTTAAGGTAATAATTACGAGAAAAATCGAAAATTAATGAAAATGCAACATGGCGGACTAAAATTCCAATATGGCGGATTTTGACACAAAATAAAATTTTATCGAGCTAAAGCTTTGAAATTTGGAACACAGATAGTGTTTAAGGTGATAATGACGAGAAAAATAATAAATAAATAAAAATCCAACATGGCGGATTCTGACACGAAATAGCGAGTTCTGCTTTGTTAATTGAAAAGTTACGGAGTACAGGCCGTCGATATACGGTGTATGTACAGTCGGTATATACTAGTGGGATGGCATGGGATAGGGGGATTATTTACTAATATAGATATAACTGAACAAAAATTTATGAAATCCCACCAAAAACATACCTACATGTAAAAAACAGGCCAAGTTCTCATCAGGACTGTGTTACCAATTATGCAAAAAAAAAAAAAACTGAAATGTAGAAATTATGAAGTTCCTTGCCTACACGTTATTAGAAGTAAATTGATAAATTTATATTAGAAATCGTGTCCATCGTGATTATAATAAAATTAAGAAAAATCGCAGGATAGTGGACAAAATATTGGATTTATTTAATTAAATGTACGACGTTTCGTCTATATATTTAGACTTTTTCAAGTACATAAAAAGTACTTGAAAAAGTCTAAATATATAGACGAAACGTCGTACATTTAATTAAATAAATCCAATATTTTGTCCACTATCCTGCGATTTTTCTTAATTTTAAATTGATAAATTTTCAGATCAAACTTGGCAAGAACTGAGCAATACTGAGACCCTTGAAAACTTGCCAAGTTTGATCAGGAAATTTATTAACATTAACATTAACATTAATATTAAAAAATTTCCAGATGAAACTTGGCAAGTTTTCAAGGGTCTTAGTATTGCTCAGTTCTTGCCAAGTTTGATTAATTGCCAAGTTTGATTAATATAACATGTAGGCAAGGAACAACATTTCTACATTTCAGTTATTTTTTTTTTTTGCATAATAACACAGTCCTGACGAGAACTTGGCCTGTTTTTTTACATGTATGTTTTTGGTGGGATATATATAACATAGGTATTGTAATGGCACAGCAGGTTTCATAGTAAACCGACCTAAAACAATTCCATTACCGCGAACGAGGTTCGGTTTTGTCAGCTGATTACAATAAATTGATTATCAAACTATTGTTGGTAACATTGTTCTCTGTTTAAATTTGATGAATATATTAGTTTTTAGATCAAGCTTCGCCCAGGTAGACTTTAATTTGGTAGCGAAATAATCAACAGCACCAAATCGCTCATTGCTCATCCAGAGTTGTGGCGTGATAATATACAGGGTGTTAATTAAGTATGTGCACAAACTTTAAAAAATTAATCTATGATTAATTTCAAGACAAAATTTACCCTCAACAAAGAACTTTACCATTATGATTTAATAATCAAAAAAAGAATATTGCTGTTATATTTTAATGCAGCAAACTAAACACCTGGTATGAAAGTATTAACAGTAAAATTTTCAAGCTCAACAAATAAAAAATAGTATTATTTTTGTGGTAACAATAATTCTACAATTGACACGAAATAAAACCATTTGACATGTGCGACAGGGATTAAAATACTGCCAACTGTATTTTATATATAAGCTTCCAAAACGCATATTTAAATGATTACAAAAGGGATTTTATAATCCTAATAATCATGGAAAAAGTTTTTATACATTTGGGACGGAAAATGTTTACATGCACATAATATATAGAAATGTCAGTTTTTATCTACACTTGGTGTTGAAAAAAAAAAAAACTAGAGATAGCCAAACAAAGGTACTGATCGATTTGCGATTGAAAAACAAAGAGTCGTAACTATTGATTTTTTTTATTTATTTGAAACAATGGCGTTACTAAAGTTGTCCTTTTCTTTTAAGGTCGTCAAAGTTAGAATTATTTGGGCCTAGCCTCAATACATATTTTCTATTTATTATTTTTTAATAGATCCAATGGACGTATCCCCCGAAATAAGAGCGGGAGATCGTTATTGCTTGTAAAAGAAAATATGGTTGCGCACGCATACCGTGTCTTGTCATCTAGCCAGCAGCAGTCAGTGAACAATCTATGAACACGATATGCGCGCGCAATTCAAGTAAAAAAGATACGTCGATTGATACTTATATCAGTTCTTGGATAAAAACTGGGAACTGGGAGCTTCTAATAAAATTTTTTGATAATATTATAGCCTATGACACTGGGGAAAAAGTCGAATTTTAAAGAACCGTGAAAGAATTTTTCAAATCGGTTCAGTACTTTTAAAGGTTTTGTAGCAAAATGAAAAAAACGGAACCCTTATAATTTCGTCCTTCCGTCCGTCTATCTGTCCGTATGTCAGAGATCATCATAATCTAAGGGTACTTCCAATCGAGCTAGAGGTTTGAAATTTGAAATTTTTTTTTAAAATGAAATGAATTTATTTTTTCATTGAAAAATACAAGCAGTATAACATCGCAGTGTACATATCTGAAAAAAAAAATTCGACTGAAGACCAGTCCTATACTTCCCACCTAGTAAATATTTGCAAAAAATAAACACTCTTTTTTTTTTAATTCTTTGACTAGGCCCAAATAACCTTAGCTGTTGGTGGTCTTTAAAACACAATTTAATTTTAATTCTTTGAAAAAAGCATGGCCCTCTTTTTTGTTTGGTGATCTACTGATGGCTAGCTTAATATAGCAAAAATCATGGTTACCTTGATTTACGTACAATTTTTAATTTTTTTAGTAAAATATTTTTTTTCTCGAAAACTATACATTTTAGAGAAAAAAAATATTTACATTTTTTTCATATTATAACATCTAGAATTCATTTATATTTTTTTTACCTATGTTAATACGTGACATTGAGAACGTTTTTTTAAATCTCAGGATCCACTGAACCGATTTGACTCAAAATCTAATCAGATCTAAGTTAAAGGCTGATAAATACAATAGAACAATCGGCATGCCCGTATGTTGTTCCGTTCTTAAGATATCGAAGGCGAAAAATTGACCGCACATACACATACACACACATACAGACATCAGTCAGAAAATGATCTTAAACGATTGCTAGGGTCCCAAAACGTGAAATCTGTTAAAATCTCGAAATATTTTTTTCGGACTAAATCCATTACTTCCCTACCATAGTAGAGGTGGGAAGTAATAATCGGTACATCTAAAGGAATCCCCGTACTAGATGCACTTTTTTTTCTTTTTTTTAATTTTTAATTTTAATGAAAGTGACGCTATGATAACATTTTTAATCCAAGTGTGCAAGCTTTCACGGCCGGCATTGTTCCAAATCTTCATGGTTTCCGGGCTTGTAGGCCGTGGTCCGGTGGTATTTCTACCTGACGTTTCGTCTACAACTGCGGTCGACATTCTCAAAGGCGATGTGGCAGCGGTCGAAGTGTCCTCCTTGGCGGCTCACAGATCAATGTCTACCGCAGTTGTAGACGAAACGTCAGGTAGAAATACCACCGGACCATGGCCTACAAGCCCGGAAACCATGAAGATTTGGAACATTTTTAATGTTCGTAATAAAGAATTTATCTATCTATCTATCTATCATAATAAACATTTATTAGTCCCTGTTGACAATAAAAGAATTATATAACACAAAAAAGACAAAAATAGAAAATTAACGAACTGAACTTAATTACTTCAAAACATCAAAGAAATATATTCTACATTTTCAACAGAAAGCAGCCATGACTTTAATTCTTTATTAAACTTATTATAACTCGAAATACTGGAAAGGTGTTTAGGAAGTTTATTATAGAAATACGGTCCAGTGAATACGAAATGTCGTTGGAATATGGTTTTATGAGCTTTTGGCACAAATACAGCTTGATGTCTAAATGGATACTTGGTTACTTTATAATTGGAGAATAGTTACTGTTTAAGGAGATATTTATGAGAAAAATCGAAAATAAATGAAAATCCAACATGGCGGATTCTGACACGAAATAAAACCTAGTAGGGTACCTACTTCCACTCGAGCTAGACCTTAGAAATTTGAAACATAGATAGTGTTTAAGGTGATACTTATGAGAAAAATAAAATCATTACAAATCCAACATGGCGAATACGTTCTTCCCGATTACGGAACCTTTCCCTGTGCGTGGCTTTTTTTAGTTATAAGCGCTCAAGAATGTATACAAATGCTGTTATTCACTATATGTTTTAAAATGAAAATTACGTCTGTTAATCCAGTTTCTCCAAAAATTTACCTTTTTGTATTACGCTGAACATTTAGAATTAATCGAGGAATTAATTAACAATTCCCATTAATAAACGGTCAGGAAATTTGACACTGAAAAAAATAGGGATAAACATTTTTTTTTAAACTGCTAGCAATTTTTTGGTAATCCAAAATTATACGTTGTACACAAAAATGTAATTATAACCATAAGAGGAAAGAATATAATGAGCAATTTCACAACAATAAATCGAATGCCTCCACGCGAATAATTCATTATAAGAACGTTAATTAACATCGTTTTTTTAATTTGCTTTTTATTATCACAAAACAATTTTCGTTTATTTACCGATTTGCTTCGTAATTACACCTGTGTTGTTTATGCTAAAATACATATATTGCGATTTTATTTATTCATTATTTTTCATTCCCCTGTGAAACAAAGCAGCCATTTTGAGTTATTTAAAAAAAATTAAAAAGTAGGTAATTTGTTTTAAACACGCATTTATTAAAATGCATTAAAAAGAAGGAAATAATTTTTAAGGCTATCAAATTTTTTTCGGAATTTTTAGACACTCGGAAAGGCTTTAAAAAAAATAATATATATATAGGACTTTGTTCGCGCTTGAATTCTAACAGCCAATAAGAGAAAAGCCAGCAGAAATGAAAATAGACTGTTGTCGTATTTACAACTGTCAAGCACCTGTCAAGCGTCAAGAAGCGTATTTTAGTGTTTTTGTTACTTCATACGTTCAAATATCTACAGTGTATTTTTGCACATTATTTTCAGACGTTTTTGCTGAGAAATTAATACGAGGGAGAAATTAAGAATCTGACATTTCACATCACAACGACAACACGACAACCATGTCTTAGCCACATTTCGTTATTTCTTTGGCGCGCGTCTTTTGATTGGCCCTTCAACTAGCGGCAATTTTAAATTACTGTAAAATTAAATTATTTTAAAAAATATAACATTAAACGCTTCAAAATTCCTACCAAAAATGGATAGGTATTCTAGAGTACAATGATACACTTAAAAAAAACAGCCACTTTCAATGTAGTTGGTCAAAGTGAGAGTATGAGCCTAAATTAAATATTTTTTTCTTCTTTTTAGTACATTTTAATAAAAGCTTGTTAACTTCCCATTGGAAGTTATTGTAATGGGTCTGAAAATCGAAATCAAAAAGGAAATTTTTTTTTTATATTTCAAGGTCACTACACTATTTTTACACTACTTTTAGAAAGATGTCTGTGTGTGTGTATGTGTGTGTGTGTGTGTGTGTGTACGTACGTACGTATGTGTCCATTTCTTTCTAAGACGAAATCTCGAGAATGAAAAATGATATCGACTACGTTGAGGTGCCAATCGACGCGTATTAACGTAAATATGATCTGAAAGAATTTTTTTCAAAATCGGTTCAGCCGTTCTTTTTTTTTAACCAAATAACCTCCAAAAAAGTAGATTTTATACAATATCTCGCGAATAAAAAATTATATCGACTTCGTAAGGGTATCAATCGAGGCGTGTTAAAGTGATTTTGATCCGACATAAATTTTATAAAAATCGGTTCAGCCGTTTTTTTTTTTTTTGTTTTTTTTTAAATTATTGTTAAAAATAAATAATAATTATGTTTTAATGATTAAAATGATTACTTTTCTGTGTAATATCTAATTTAATTATTATTATTAAATATTTATCAAACTGGGAAGTTCGTCGTGTGGACCTCAAGGGTCGCACTTTAGTCCTAATAAACGACCCACCTCACGGCTTGTTTTTTTTTTAAATTGCCTATTTTATTTTTAAATTTTTAATCATATATGAAAAATGAGTGCAAACGCGATGTGTTCACTTTTGAAACTTAAGTCCCCCAAATTTTCCCCGCACAGACACAGTATAAAAATCCGCTAAATTTGGGGAGAATTAATCTCCCAATCTGGCAACTTTGCTTCCGATTCCATCATCAAATTAGCTTGATAATATCAGAATATTGGATGATTATCGGAACTACATACGATTGCAAAGTTTCAAGTCAATTAATAATAATTTTAAAAATTGAATAAAGGCATTAAAAAGTACAAAAAAAATCAACATACACGATTTTACCTTGTGACGCTATATTCTTGAACTAAAAGTGAATGACGAATGATCAAAGTTAAGAAAAATCTACTTCTTCAATGCGATTAGAGAATTCATGGGACAGCAGGATTTTTTTTTTAAATTCACTAAGGGATGCTTAAGAATGTAACAAAGTTGTCCCTTTATTTTTGTTTTCAAACAGACGATGAAAAGAAATACTGAACATTTAAATTTAATTGATAAATACATCAAAGACTCGGCGTAACATAGAGTCATGGGTTTTACAATATACTTACCAGTTAGTACTTATTTTTCTGATCTGATCATCTGATATGCTAAAAGAAATACTCATATAAACCGAATCAGGTGCACATGCATTTTAATTTGTACTAATATTTCTTATTTTATACTTTAAAAATATATAGAAAGAAATAAATAATATTAAATAGATTTATATGGCTGTTCAGCAATTGAAAATTTTTATTGGCTATAATATAATTAATAACAGAAATAACGGCTATATCTTGATATAATAAGTGTGGATAACGGGAAGAAAACCAGAAGTAAATACAAATTAGTTATTCATATTTTAATAAATCGACGTTTCGTGAAATTTTTCACATTAGTATAATTCTATTGTAAAGTACTCAACATTATTGTATACATTTTTGTAGATCCTGAAGATGTGAAAAATTTTCACGAAACGTCGATTTATTAAAATATGAATAACTAATTTGTATTTACTTGTGGCTTTCTTCCCGTTATCCACACTTATTATTAATAACACTCGCATGTAGTGAAAATCTATTGATTCCTTTGCATATAATATGGAGAATGTTAGAATCTAAGATAACAAATCCATTTTTCAATAACGCCTTGAAATATAGAATATATCTATCACAGTGGCGGACTAGAGGGGGGTGGAGGGGGGAGGCCTGCCCGGGCCTCTGCTCCTGAGGGGCCCCCAAATCTCGAGAAGTCCTTCTTAATCAAATCCCAAACAAGGCCAAAATATGTTTAGTAACTAAGAGGCAGTTTGGAGTTGGAGGCCCCGTACGCATACAAAATTTAAAGTATATATGTAGATCGTTTATTATAAATATTTGATTTTTTTTGTCAGCTATTACATCTATATTATTCATTTTTTACGAAATTTACACTACAAATACATCAATTTCTAAGCAGACCGGGGGCCTCATTTAGTTCTGCCGCCCCGGAGTTCCGACGAGTTTAGTCCGCCACTGATCTATCATTTATAGAAGTTATACTTTTACGCCTTCGGTAGCGGCACAATCGTAATTTCTGTGCCCCTTGTCATTTTTTATTCAAATTATTTACGCTATTACAAGCACTCTAGGATTGCTAGGATCATACAAAAAGTTTGAATGTCACTCATCTACAAATTTTTCTCATGGCTACGCGAACAATGATTCCGATTCTTTCCAAAATAAGAAAGCAATATTCTCCACCCACACACACACATCCATACGTGTAATGATAAAGCCATTAGACGCGATAGCGTGTTACCCAGCGTGGGGTTATAAGGTCCTATATAACATCAGCCACCTGGGATGTTTCTCCGCACCTTTGTTCAAACCTTTTCACGCGAGCGACTTTTTACACATCTAGAATCGCTAGAGAAAGCTGAGATACGTGAAAAAAACCTTAAAATAGAAAAAAAACATGTCGTTGTGTGTTTGACAATTTCTGGAAAAATTAATGACGACCTTAAGTTGTTTGAGTTGGCATCACTGGTCCCTGAAGGGGAATAAGACTAAGTGGTTTACGGACAACAATGAAACTATTATGTGAGGTATTATTGTAGACAGGTTCTACAGGGAATATCACATTTAAAAAAACTGTTTACCTCTTGACGAGGGTTTGAAAATAGCTGAGCTCTTTGGGATGACGTTGTTTAAATGACGTTTTCACCAATAATACATTATAGACCTCTAGTTCCCAAATAGATGATTATGCCCTCAGTTGTTGAGCGTTTATAATCTATAATCTTATATAATCCAGTTCCCAAATCTTAGAATATTGCAGTAGCGATGAAAATTAATTATTTTGCGCTAAATCTCAAAAACCAATCCGATAGTCGATATTGGGTCATTATTTGGTTCTGTCAAATTGGAAGGGCTTTAAAAACATAGCGGAGTTAAGGGGAAAATTTCAACAGTTGTTATGGTTTTATAGTTTAAAAAAATATAAATACCTACATCATTTTTAATTCATAAATATCATCGAGTTATTACATATGAATATTGAATATACACTGTAAGAAATGAGAAAGCCGATTACATAGATTATCGATGGTCCATTTGTAGCCAGCGATTAATCTAATGATAGGCACACAAAGAGACAATGGCGTCGCAAATAGGTATCGCCTACACATCGCGTAGATTCCATAAAAACACATTGCGCATGCGTGGTTACTAATTTTACATTCATTTTGTTTTGTATTCATCCATTTTATGTATGTTACTATACATTTTATTTTGTAATTTTTACACATTTTATTGGAATATTACACAAATTATGTAATTTTAATTTACTTTATGTAAAAATCACAAATTTGTTTAACTTCACAGTAAAAGTCCAAGTTTATATGAAGTTTTCTATGTAAAAATAAATAATAATGTAAAATCACTTAGAAAATCGAGCGAATTCTACCTTAACTTTCAAAGTATTTTTAAATCTATTTTTTACAGTGTGGAATGCTAGTCTACTATACGGCGCATCCAAATACGCTGAATAGAGAAGGCATGAATACGAGGAAATCGTCTTTCTCTCTCTGACTTTTTCTTGTTGGTTGTTATCTGGCCGCTACGGTTATATTCAAATTGCGATGCGGACAGTGCTTCTGTTTTCAAAATTTGCACGGTACACTTTGTAGTGCCTAATGAGCGTGACGAAGACAGAACATTTCCTCGGATTCGAAATGTTCTTTCTAACGAAAATTGGCTCGCGCAGCTCAGACTAGCAGTCTATTTATAGATGTCTTAATAAATACAGTTTCTTCACATTTCATTAGAAAATAATTTGCTGTAAACTGTAATATAAGTTTTATAGGGTAATAAGAATAACTGATAGTGCTTCCAAATGTCGTCTGCCCATTTGACAGATCCCAATAGCTTCCCTGTAATTTTTTTTATTAAAAAGGTAGGTATATCAAATCTAAACTAATATTATTATAAATTGGTAATTTGCGCACTTTGTACAATACAAGCACTATTTACTGGCTATCGATCGATGTATTCCTATATATAGTAACGCGCCTACAAAGTCCACATCATGAGAGAGTCATGTTTTTAATGATTTATACAGAAGTTAATAACTTTAATAAAAATAAACTAAATCGTAACTTAGCCTGTAATTGTAAAGTTTTAAAGACTAGAAGAGCGAATTTTCCGTTTTCATAATTTTTTTCCTGTTTTTCAAATTTCAATCTATACTAATATTGTAAAGCTGAAGAGTTTGTTAGTTTGGTTGGTTGAACGCGCTAATCTCAGGAACTACTGGTTCGATTTGAAAAATTATTTTTGTGTTGGATAGTCCATGTATCGAGGAAGGCTATAGGCTATATAATATCACGCTACGACCAATAGGAGCGGAGCATCAATGAAAAATGATGCAAAAACGAGAAAAATTATTCCTTTTGAGAGCTTCCGTTGCGTGCGCTGCGTAAACGGTTAAAGTTACGCAAAAATCATGTATGACGGAATTGTTCCCAGAAGGTTTATATATATAGCGAACGAGCGAAGCGAGTGAGCAGTGTATTGCACTCGGGCGAAGCCGGACGGGTACCGCTAGTTGTATAATATATCAACATATTATATTATAGAGCATATGCACATATACAAAAGAATATCATAGAGGGGGGGGGGGGGGGTGCCACCAAAAAATAAAGTATCTGGCTTGTAATCTTTACTAGCTTCTATATCTATATGCCTGGTTTTAATCCAAAAAAATACACCTAACACAGAATATAAGGAGGGAAGATTTATTTTTTATACTTACATTTTTATAAAACAACATATACCTAAGTAAAAAATTGTCAAAAAATTAGTACCCTTCAAAGTGAACCCTCCCTATCCATTGATCGCATGCTAAATCAAAAAAAAAATGTTTTCACTTTATTCGCAGCAGGGGATGCAAATTAAAAAAAAACAACCTTTGAACTATTTACAGGACACGTCATTCTATCAGCATGCCAAATTTCCACTTCCTATGACTAAACGTTTAGAAGACTAGACAGACAGACAGACGGACAAAGAAGTCGATATAATATTAAGGGTTTTATTTTTTATCATTTTGATCCGGAACGCTAAAAGTTGTTTCGCAAATGTTTTACAACTTAAATTATTTATTATTTAACATTTTTCATTTGTTTTTTATAGACAAGTTTGAATACATAAAAGAAAATGTCCATTAAGAAATTATCTTAGTCACAATGGAATTTCCTTTATAACAGATTTTACTATGAAACAATATAACATCGTAGCATCATTTAGTCTTCCATTTCTGAACATTTTCGTAACAATGTAGTTGCATTTGCATCTTTTAGAGTTTTTCCTCTTATATAAGTATAACAAACTATAGAGCCACCTCCCCTCTTTACATAATTTAGTACCACCCTTTAATCCCAGTCCATTATAGTCTCGTTTGCTCCTACTCCGGGACTTTCCCTCGCTCTTTTATTATTCAATGCCTCCTACTTTTTCGACATAGATATTTGCATTCTGCACTATAATTTGATATGAAGAATGTATATTGTCGTCATTTCTCACTCCTTTACTCTACATCATTCACAATTAACCTGATTCTCTCTATTTACACCGCCGTACCCTACATTTTGTTCGTCGATTCGTTGTCTTCATTCACCAATGTTGCCAATTTCCGTTAAATATAACAATTTTATAACAAGAAAAAATTTGATATTTTTTACAAGGTTTTAAAAAATTCGTCTAGCTCTGCTTTAATGTAGTCTGCGATCCCCTGGTTCAAGCTTTGAATTTTTTTTACAACTTTTACTTATCAACCATGAAAACAGAAAAAATGATCATTCCTAAGTTAACAAAACGCCCTGACCTCTGTTATCGAGCGTCTATAATTTATAATATCTATTATTCTAGGTTTATTTATATAACAATTATCAAATATTACTTTTAAAATTACATTTTAAAATGCAAAAAAATATGTAATTAATTTGAAACTATGCGTACCTATATTCTTCGTTCGCTGCTACAGTGCAAACGACTGTACCGATTTTAATCAAACAAATATAAAATGATTCCTCTTATTACAAAATATTGTTAACTTGGCAACACTGAATCTCAACAATCGCACGTCTCTTTTATTTACAATTTTAAACGCCATCTCAAAAACGATTTTAAATTGTTCTTATTAGCTCGCTCAACGTAAATTTCCATTTCTTGTGATTAGGAAAATATGTCCAATATAAAATTACCTCAGAACAAAGATAGCTATAGAAGGACCATATCACAACTTGTATAGGTATGTACGTGCGGGGTACAATTGAAACAAATGAAAATATAACAAAATATTTTTTCACAACGCCTTTGTTGAAATTTATATTTTAGGTACCTGTTTAGTGGGTTGAAACTGTGATTTTCAACCCTAGGGATGAAATTTTTTAGTTGTCAGTTTTCTCTGTTTTTCAACATTGTTAAGAGAGAGATAGAGCGATAGAGTTGCGCCAACTTCGAATCGCATATATAGGTACTCGAAAACGTCAAAATGACAGACATAATCCCCCATAAATTTCAAATGAATCTGACAGGTTTTTTCGCGCCCAAATTGCAGGTACCTAAAATCGAATTGTCAATAGAGTTGTTATGAAAAATAATATGCATTACTCGGAGCGAAACACAGCGAATGCAACGCGTGTGATTTGCTGCCCTCGTTCCTCGAGTAGCAAACTTCACACTAGTTAAAAACGGTGTTTCGTCCCTTGTAATGCAAGATACTATTACTTACTGATGATAATACACACCTCGTTTTTTCATAAGCGCTTTGGAACCTTTATTGGAACATTCAGGTACACAGTGCGACATAAAGGCTATTAATACTAATATACAAGCAACGAATGATCATAATGTACCTGCAGACAAGTGTGTGTGTGTGTGTTTTAAAGACCACCAACAGCTAAGGTTATTTGGGCCTAGCACCAATTCATATTTTCAGTTCATTATTTTTTTTTTAATAATAAATTGAAAATCCAATTGACACTTTTACCAGCTCTCGGGCTAGAACCCGGGAACTTGTAATAGAGGAACCATAGCAACGCCATGTAAACAACAGCACTGCTACACGCTCGGCTATTCTCAAGTCCGTACCTGACAAGTAACAGGCCATACTTTAGTATGTAGTTGTGGCTTCACAAACGACGTGACATGCTGTTTCTATAGCTATCTCTACTCTGAGAAAATTATCAAAAGTTTTTTTTTGTATAAAAAAAATCACAATTAGAATGATTGACACAAAAAAAGCAATTAGGTAATTGCAACCCCAGACTATTTGTTTTGTTGTCACACTCGCGATTTTTGAATAATATAACAACAATCCGATGAGGGTAGTTCGCTATCAATGTTGTTTCAACCTGACAGTGTCATTAGCATTATTAACAATCAATTAAACAAAATTAAATCCTGTCAAATGAAAATGTATACAATTTATTTATGTATGTCCAATAATCTGCACTTTCCTATAATAACCTATAAAAATTGATCAAACAACAATAAAACCAAATGATGATGTTAGACGCTCTATAGTACTACAGTATATAAAATCGAATTTATTTATATACAGGATGGCACATCTTAAACAATGCAGTGAAATATCTCGTGAACGGTACAAACCATAAAAAAATATTTTATACAAACGTTATAGAGTGTCAAGGGGGACAGAAGACTGTGATATCAGATTTAACATAGGTGGTGCTGTGAAGGTCAGGGCGAAGGTCATCTTCGATTTTTTAATTGTAACAGTGCATTTTTATTCCAGAATTCGATACAGTATTTAATAGTGAACAGTAAATTATTAAGGTACATATGAGCTAAAGTTAATAAATATTGAGATATTTACAAATTAAATAGCAAATTTAATTTGTCAATTCGGTTTTTTTATGAATTGAATTTGCCAAGAAGGCCGGTGCGTAATATCATGGCTATCTGCTATGCCATAATTTATCTAATTGTCTTTCATTTTGGCTGTTATTTAATTTCTAAATATCTCAATATTTATTAACTTTAGCTGATATATAATTTAATAATTTACTGTTCACTATTAAATGCTGTATCGTATTCTGCACTGTTACAATTAAAAAATCGAAGCTGACCTTCGCCTGACCTTCACAACACCACCTATGTTAAATCTGATATCACAGTCTTCTGCCCCCTTGTCACTCTATAACTTTTGTATGGTTTGTACCGTTTACGAGATATTTCACTGCATTGTTTAAGATGTGCCACCCTGTATAAAAGCTATAGAAATGCGTTGCCCAGTTTGCGATTTGTAAATAAAATCAAATTTACACTCTTTCGTGACGTGGCGTGACGTTTCACTTTTCTGTATTAGGTCCCCATCTCAAACGTGCATTGTCACTCTATAACTTTTGTATGGTTTGTACCGTTTACGAGATATTTCACTGCATTGTTTAAGATGTGCCACCCTGTATAAAAGCTATAGAAATGCGTTGCCCAGTTTGCGATTTGTAAATAAAATCAAATTTACACTCTTTCGTGACGTGGCGTGACGTTTCACTTTTCTGTATTAGGTCCCCATCTCAAACGTGCATTGTCACTCTATAACTTTTGTATGGTTTGTACCGTTTACGAGATATTTCACTGCATTGTTTAAGATGTGCCACCCTGTATAAAAGCTATAGAAATGCGTTGCCCAGTTTGCGATTTGTAAATAAAATCAAATTTACACTCTTTCGTGACGTGGCGTGACGTTTCACTTTTCTGTATTAGGTCCCCATCTCAAACGTGCATTGTCACTCTATAACTTTTGTATGGTTTGTACCGTTTACGAGATATTTCACTGCATTGTTTAAGATGTGCCACCCTGTATAAAAGCTATAGAAATGCGTTGCCCAGTTTGCGATTTGTAAATAAAATCAAATTTACACTCTTTCGTGACGTGGCGTGACGTTTCACTTTTCTGTATTAGGTCCCCATCTCAAACGTGCATTGTCACTCTATAACTTTTGTATGGTTTGTACCGTTTACGAGATATTTCACTGCATTGTTTAAGATGTGCCACCCTGTATAAAAGCTATAGAAATGCGTTGCCCAGTTTGCGATTTGTAAATAAAATCAAATTTACACTCTTTCGTGACGTGGCGTGACGTTTCACTTTTCTGTATTAGGTCCCCATCTCAAACGTGCATTGTCACTCTATAACTTTTGTATGGTTTGTACCGTTTACGAGATATTTCACTGCATTGTTTAAGATGTGCCACCCTGTATAAAAGCTATAGAAATGCGTTGCCCAGTTTGCGATTTGTAAATAAAATCAAATTTACACTCTTTCGTGACGTGGCGTGACGTTTCACTTTTCTGTATTAGGTCCCCATCTCAAACGTGCATTAAGAAATAAGAAGCATAGTTTTAAAATGTGTTTATTTTGATTTTAACTTTATTGATCATTTTTTGGTAAAACGGGCACTGAAATATCTGTCACAGACGGACAACATACGGGTACCGTTTTTACCAATTTGGCACGGAACCCTAAAAATATTGTGACACATAAGTAAAAAGGTCATTTCTAAAGCTAAATTTTGGCAAAATACCCTACTACCTATAGGAAAATGCAATACAGACAGAGGTCCTGTTAATAATATTAATACTGTAATAGGTATCTACTCGTACTATAATAAAACAGTAACGGGACTTCTATCTGTAATTTGATTTTTTCTTAGGTTTTTCTTTGTATGAAACATTGATAGCAAAACGTGTTTCCAGAATTTTTATTTGTCTTGTAACAAAACTGTTTTCTTACGTGGGTGAAATAAATTATTTATTTCAATAACTAAAAATGTAAACAACAATATACAATAATTCGTAACAATAAAAAGTCAATTTCAACAGTCAACATTGTTTATATAATAATAACACGAACAGTATTTCTCAAACAAAGTGAAAACACTTCAATAGCACTGTATTTATTTCAACTGTCACTCGTTGTCCAATTCGTTATTCGTTCCTTGTTTATATAGTGGTAGCAGCTTGACCCCCACCACGCGCGCTTTTTTCCAGATCATTCTGGTGATTACCTGTCTTCGATATAATGCCACGCCTACACATTGTTATTTGTTCTCGATGCTTAGATTGTCGCCAGTGGCGTATCTCTGGGTTTATGCTACACATTGTTATTTATTCTCGATGCTTCGATTGTCGCCAGCGGCGTATCATCTGGGGTTTTGCTACAGTCTGTTTAATTATGAATTGACAGTTGAAGTTTTGCAAAGAATTCAGGTAACTTGATTTAATTGTACTTAATTGCATAATCAGAGATTATATAAAATACGAGTGCCCCTACATCCATAGCACCGCCATTATATTTTAGGGGAAGTCCCGTATTTAGTAGCAATACTAAAACGGTTTTAAATTACAATTCCCTCTAAGCCCTTTGATTGATTCAATCGAAAATAAATAAACAATTAATTTAAATTGATGGTCGCTATTTTTAAACGTTTAAATCATTTAAAAATACGTAAACACATTATGTGTTCAATGTTTACGGATTTCGAAAATGTACAACGCAAAAAAGACATGTAAAATGTTGATCTAATTATTTATTTTTAAAACTTTGTGACTTGTCCTTCACTGACAACGAGCTTTAAAATGTTTTTTGATTAGATGTAACATAAACAGGAGACCCACTAAGTCGACTCGGTTCAACCAGGCCCGGCACGACACGGTACAAACGAACACACGATAATAATAAACGAAAACTATCCACTGACTGGAAAATGTTCTACTTATACAGGGTGATTCCAAAGTTGACGTTATCCTTTCACCAGCGAATAGGGCTTCAACAAATAAGATTTTTTTCCTTTGGCACTTTTTCGAAATATCAACATCAACGGAGATACAGGGTGTCAAAGTTTTATTTAAAAAATTAAAATTTATAAATAACTCCCTAACCACTTTTAAGAAAAATTTTGTAGGTGTCTATTTATTTATTGTAAATTATAGACGCGTCGACAACTTAGGTCATTAGCGTCAGTTTGTAGGTGTCAATAGCTACGTGGGAGAGAAATTCTTCAATAAATAAAATATTTTTGGATTGACCAGTGGCGCGCGTAGAAAAAAGTTGTTTAATGTTTTTGAGAAAAAAATGGTACGCCACTGATTTTTCTAAAAATAAAAATTATTATTGAAATCCTTGTTTTCGAGTAAAAAAATAAAAACCGTTTTAATGGGCACCTAAAATTAAGTTTTGAATACATACATATTTTATTTTTTTAGAAAATTTTTCTTAAATATCTCAAGTGGTTTGGCAATTATTAATAAATTTTAATTTTTTAAATAAAACTTTGACACCCTGTATCTCCGTTGATGTTGGTATTTCGAAAAAGCGCCAAAGGAAAAAAAATCTTATTTGTTGAAACCCTATTCGCTGGTGAAAGGATAACGTCAACTTTGGAATCACCCTGTATTTAATTTCTCATTGGAAGTTGTTGTAATGGGTCCGATTTTGCGAATGAAAAATTTGGACATATTTGCACGTTTTGAGGTCCCTAGAGTACGAATCTACTGTTTTTAGAATCTGTGTGTGTACGTACGTACGTTCGTTCGTACGCTGGTGAAGTTTTTTTCGGCTCGAATATCTCAGGATATCGATTTGGGACCAATTTCATTCGACACATAATTACATTATGAACACTTGATGAGGTTTGCAAAAAAAAATTGAATTGGCGGTTTTTTTCATAATAAAAAAACTACAAAAAAATTCCAGCTGACGTCATTTCCGCGCTTACGCTGAATGATCAGATGGAACGAGGTAACCTATACGTCTAATAACCTTGGGACAAAACAACTTTGAAACGATGTTTAATAATTAAAAAAAAGAATGCAGTCTGTAAACAAAAAAATCTTAATAAAATAAAGTTTGTTATGAGAAAATATAGACACAAAGAAATAATATATCTGAAAGAACAACAAAACAAAGAAAAAACTATCTATAATAGTTGCCAAAACTTTTTTTCATTTCCTCAAATAGAAACAATTGATTTATATAACAGAAACGTTATTTCCTGTCATATGATTGGTCTATATTTTCGTGTCAGTTTCCTGAAATTACAACAAACTTAGTGAATTTCGCTAAAGATACTTATAAAGCAACGGTTCCCAAATTTAGTGAAATAATTTCTGGAATGTGTTAAACTAATTTCGTATTATGGACATTTTCTGGTAGCATATACGGAACTGTACATTGCATATAGCGACACGTAATATTCAGCAAATAATAGTATTTTTTGACAAAACCCGACAAGTTCTATATAATTGAATTTAAATCGCGGAATTATTTGTAGGAAATTTTATATTCTGCCAAAATTCGATACAATGTGATTTTCCATGATTCTCTCACTATTTTAGAGTGGAAACTGGAATAATTATTTTTTCACCTTATAGGTAACTATTTTTAATAGATTTAAATATTTTCACAATAATATCCAATTTTTTAAATTCTTTTGTATTCAGATCAATTGTTGTAAATTGTAAAGACTTACCTTTTTGACACGTTAACATCAATTTCATCATCTCATCGTCTATGTATTATTTAGATGTAACTTACCTGAAAAGAAAAAAAACTGGTTTAATAAAAAGATTATTCAAAACAAGATATAATACATACGTAAAACATCTACAATTATTTGTAGTTGAGTTTAGTACGACTGATGCTTGATAATGTAAAAATTATTATTGAAAATATAGCAGCCAATTAAAACAATGCAGTAAAACAAACTCTAATGTTTAAAAAACATTTGGAAGAATAAAGTTATTGCATAATTTTAATTGGATGCTATTACCAATAATAATTCCTACATTTATCTTTATCTAGATCTTGTACGCATCGCCGTATCTAGGGGTTGGCGGGGAAGGCCCGCGTCAGGAGCGTCCGAACCAAAGGAGCGCCGCGTGACACAGTAAAATCTATATTATTGCAAAATGCAAATTTAAAACAGCGCTTAAGCATTTTAAAGCAGGTTGTGTTTTTTTTTTTAAATAGTTGTAGTCCTGATTTTGCCTTGTGTGAATTTTTAGACACAAGAGAGCGCCAAATCCTCCATTCTCTAGGGGCGCTAGGACTCCTAGATACGGAAATGCTTGTACGTATTCATCATCATATAAAATATGTTGTTGTTTCGTCTACGTGGCATTTCACTGAGTCACCCTAGCAAAAATTATTGGGAAGAAAGTCTAGTAAAAATATTTCAACATCAAAAAATTGGGACAAATAGCCTGTAGTGGCAACGCTACAAGAAACAATTTCGCCGTTACAGCAATTAACAAGGCCACTGGGCAAGGTGCAAACGACAACCACTATGCATATAACTGAAATACGGCACTTTTTACACGCCTATGTTTCACTGTACAAGAAACAGTTTCGCCGCTACAACAATTCACAAGGCCACTGGGCAAGGTGCAAACGACAACCACTATGCATATAATTGAAATTTGGCACTTTCCACACGCCTATGTTTCGCTTTACAAGAAACAGTTTCGCCGCTACAACAATTCTCAAGGCCACTGGGCAAGGTGCAAACGACAACCACTATGCAAATAACTGAAATTTGGCACTTTCCACATGCCTATGTTTCACTGTACAAGAAACAGTTTTGCCGCTACAGAAATTAACAAGGCCACTGGGAAAGGTGCAAACGACAACCACTATGCATATAACTGAAATTTGGCACTTTCCACACGCCTATGTTTCACTTTACAAGAAACAGTTTTGCCGCTACAGAAATTAACAAGGCCACTGGGCAAGTTGCAAACGACAACCACTATGCATATAACTGAAATTTGGCACTTTCCACACGCCTATGTTTCACTGTACAAGAAACAGTTTTGCCGCTACAGAAATTAACAAGGCCACTGGGCAAGGTGCAAACGACAACCACTATGCATATAACTGAAATATGGTACTTTCCACACGCCTCTGTTTCACTGTACAAGAAACAGTTTCGCCGCTACAACAATTCACAAGGCCACTGGGCAAAGTGCAAACTACAACCACTATGCAGTGTACATATAACTGCAGAATTATACATTTTCCACGCGCTTGTTTTACATAATTATGACGACAATTGTAATTGTATAATCAAATCGTTCAATAAAATTTATGGGGTATATTATTGTTAAATAATTATTTGTCTACACATTTCCATCCATCCACACGCACACAACCTCCACAAGCAAACTACTGAAATTGAGAAGTCTTCTGGATTGATTTTTATACTGTTTGAAACGAAACCGAAGCACTAGGAAATTGAACTTCTTTTATAATCACGTCCCTTTTGTAATAAGCGTATATAGTGTTTCCGTCTGAAGCACAATAGACATATTTATCTATACTCTAACATCGTATATCAGTTGAACTAACAGGACAATTGAACCAGCTTCATATTTATTTATCATAGTGACACCGGCACAATGTATTTTATCCGTGACGTCGCTTGGATAACTCTAACAATACAACCGGCAAGTTGACAATGTTCGTGTGTTGCTAGTCAAGCAGAAAATTAAGCACGATTGGCCCATATAAGTATATCAGTGTAAATTTAGATCGTGGGGCTTGGATATCTGATCAGATTCAAGTGGTTGTCCAAGATCAAAAAATAGTAAATTGTGTTTTCTCTGCAGTTATCCAGTTTCAACAAACTTAACAAGTAATCATTATATTTTGTTGATGAATTAAGTTTAATGAGCTCTTGTCGTCCAAGATCACAAAACAGGTGTGATCTATGATTGTCTGTTAAAAAATTTAAGTCCAGCAATTTTATTGATTTTGGCTTGTCCAAGATAACAAATCTTGGATTTTCCAAGATCACAAACAGGTATATTTGCTTTATGATTGTCTAGTTAAAAAAAATTAAGTCCAACAATTTTATTGATCTTGGATTTTTGGTGAACTAAGTTTAATCTAAATCTAAATGCGTACGTGTCCAAGATAAAATATAAGCCCAGTAATTTTTGTTGATCTTGGATTGTTGATGAAGTAGATTTAATGGCGCATTTGTAATCCAAGATCATTACACAGTTGTATTTGCTTTGTAAGCTGTCCAGTTCGAAATATAAGCTCAGTAATTTTGTTGATCTTGAATTGTCGGTGAAGCAGCACTCGTTATCTTAGATCACAGCATAATTATATCACACCTAAATATTTTGTCAATAAATCTTGTTGATACCTATTGGACTGTTAAATGAGTACGACTTGTTGTCCAAGATCACAACATAGATACTTGAATACTGCTTTGATGTTAATGCATTTTGGAAACAGTCCAATAAGTTTGTTGATCTTGGATTGTCAGTGAAGAGTTCTTGTTGTCCAATCATAATTCTTAAATAATTATTCACGCTTCACTATATTGAAATTTTTATTTAGTAACCTTTATCTTGGGTAGTTAAATGTGTGCATGCTGTCCAAGACCACAACATACTTGAATTCTACTTTGTTGTTATTGCATTTTGGAAATTTCAGTCCAATAAGTTTGTTGATCTTGGATTGTCAGTGAAGAGTTCTTGTTGTCCAATCATAATTCTTAAATAATTATTCACGCTTCACTATATTGAAATTTTTATTTAGTAATCTTTATCTTGGGTAGTTGAATGTGTGCATGTTGTCCAAGATCACAACATACTTGAATTCTACTTTGTTGTTATTGCATTTTGGAAACTTCAGTCCAATAAGTTTGTTGATCTTGGATTGTCAGTGAAGAGTTCTTGTTGTCCAATCATAATTCTTAAATAATTAATCACGCTTCCCTATTCTGAAATTTTTATTTAGTAATCTTTATCTTGGGTAGTTGAATGTGTGCATGTTGTCCAAGATCACATTCACAACATACTTGAATTCTACTTTGTTGTTATTGCATTTTGGAAATTTCAGTCCAATAAGTTTGCTGACCTTGGATAGTCAGTGAAGAGTTCTTGTCGTCCAATCATAATTCTTAAATAATTAATCACGCTTTACTATTCTGAAATTTTTATTTACTAATCTTTATCTTGGGTAGTTGAATGTGTGCATGTTGTCCAAGATCACATTCACAACATACTTGAATCTTACTTTGTTGTTATTGCATTTTGGAAATTTCAGTCCAATAAGTTTGTTGATCTTGGATTGTCAGTGAAGAGTTCTTGTTGTCCAATCATAATTGTTAAATAATTAATCACGCTTCACTATTCTGAAATTTTTATTTACTAATCTTTATCTTGGGTAGTTGAATGTGTGCATGTTGTCCAAGATCACATTCACAACATACTTGAATCTTACTTTGTTGTTATTGCATTTTGGAAACAGTCCAATAAGTTTGTTGATCTTGGATTGTCAGTGAAGAGTTCTTGTTGTTCAATCATAATTCTTAAATAATTAATCACGCTTCACTAGTCTGAAATTTTTATTTAGTAATATTTATCTTGGGTAGTTGAATGTGTGCATGTTGTCCAAGATCACAACATACTTGAATTCTACTTTGTTGTTATTGCATTTTGGAAATAAGTTTGTTGATCTTGGGCTGTTGAATGAGTGTTTATTGTTCAAGAGTACAACATAATTAAAAAATGTTTCGTAGTAATTTGAATAGCAGTCCAGTATTATTTTGTTAATCTTGGGCTGTTAAATGATAGATCCATGACTATTTAATTGGAGTTACAATGAATCTAAATCAGTACGATGCAAACATGTATGTCCGTTGTATTTTGAACGTTTAATTGTAAATACAAACAAAAGCCAGTAACTTTTTTTTAAATGACGGAAGCAGATACTTGTTAAATACTATACAGTATACACAATAGCTGATACCTACATCAGTATTTTCCTACTTTTTTTTCCAAACTATACTGTCGCCAAAAGGAAACAATAATTGACCAAACATGTGCAAAATTAATTAAAGCTTTGTTATATAACTTCACAAGAATATATCTATATAACTATGTTCATTGTTCAAATATTGACACACGAGAAAAACAAATACATAATACATTCGGCCGTTACTTGATGTAAATTAATGTTATACATTTCAAAATTAAATAAAACAGCGTTTTAATTTATTTACACTTAAGTACTCTATTTTGTACCAATTGTTTCGCACTTAACAGAGTGGCTTGGTCAGACAATGTTATTTAAATTATCTGACGAAGCCGTGTTAAAGTTCTAAAGTGTAAAAAAGTCAAAAAGCTGTGTTTTATTTAATAAAAAAAAAACAAATAATGTAAGAGCCTATTTATTCAATGAGCCATTTTCCTGAGAGTAGTTCCTTCAATTATCCACGAGAGGTAGCACTTGTGGTAGGTATAAACATTATTTATTCTTCATTAGTATGTAGTGTCGTGTCATTTTAGTGGTATAACTTAATTATTAAATTATTATTTTTATTGTTAAATTAATTAAATAATTAAGTTATACCACTAAAATGACACGACACTAATGGGGAATAAATAATGTTTGTACCTACCACAAGTGCTGCCTCTCGTGGATAATTGAAGCAACTACTTTCAGGAAAATGGCTCATTGATATTTTGTATCCATATTCGGCTAGGCAGATAAATAGAATTTTTGCCGTACCCAGTATAAAATAGCTAATTTACGTGCATGTATGTATGCAACTTTTGACAGGGTGGTGTGCGGGAACGTATCTTTTCCACACTAGTGTGGGAAAGCAAATCATTTCCATATAGTGATTTATGTTTATTAGCCCTGATCCGCCCTCTATTTACGTACTGATAGCTGCTCTCGGCCTACTATAGAAACGAAGTTGACGACACAAAATGAACTGTCAATAATTTTTTTAAATACTGAAAATGAAATGAAAAGCAGCTATTTTATAGCGGGTATGGCAAAAATACTATATACGTATATCTCGTGCCGTAATGATATTATGACTCGTGTCGCTATAATAGCTCGTTTTAACATACTGTAATTACTCTTCGGTGATATATACCTCATTACGTATCTAGATATACAATCCACTATTATTAATTATTAGTGTATTTGCCATATGGCACATACACTATTGGCGTCGGTCGGATGGCAGGACCTAGGGGTCGGACCAAAATTTCTCGACGTTTCATAGCCTCTTGAACAATTTGGCATCATTTTTGGAAATGTTTATATATATGTTAGCACGATAACTCTCTAAAGACTCAATCGATTTTAACGAAATTTGGTACACACGTTGGAATCCATCTCCGCACAGAACCTATTTAAAATGGGCCCGATTGGACCATTCTAAGGGTGGTTTTTAGGGATTGAAAAATGTTTTTGGGCCCAAAAATACCGAAAAAATTCTCAGAATCGTTTCAAAATTTAAATTTAACCCTTTAGTAATGATTTAAATGTGCTGCTAAAATTTTAATAAAATCGGCCTGGCAGGACCGGACTTACACATTTTATGAAAACACTAGTAGCGGATACGTATTTACTTACTGAAGGGTGTATTTAATTTGGTGCAAATGTTAGGAATGATAATAATAGTGCAATTAAGAAAAAAAATATTATTTTAAGGGATGTATTAAGGGGTTAAATTTTTTATTTTGTCCAAAAACAAAGTTAAGTTCACATAATAAAGTCAGTATCAGCAAATACTCTATAGATTGTCGGCAGGGTTTGGCACTGCGACTCGAGTTTTTATTATTATTAATGGTTAGACAATGATTGCGACTGGGTCATGCGCAGAACCTACCTCCTTTCACTACTTAGACAAGTTTGTGAAATAGGTTAACTGAATGCTATAACAAAATAGCAATACACGTTTCAATCGGACGTAATCGGCGTAATCTTATAAATCATTCTCATTACTCGAAGCTATTTTCTGTAGTCAAATTAACTGAAAGCACTTTATAGCACATTATAGGTACCCATACCACAAATCTAATACCGCACGACAAAATCGAGTATACTATGCTAACATTTTCCGAGGATGCGATTGGATTTTACTTATAGATTTGTTATAAGTTTTTTGTCATACCCACTATAAAATAGTTACTTTACATGTGTGTATGCATGGAATGGGTCAGTTAACAGGCAGGTGTGTTGAAAGTGTTTTCGGGCTTGAGAATGACCGAGCGTGTAGCAATGCTGTTGTTTAGAATAGAATAGAATAGAATATATTTATTGTCCAATATAGCAGTGAGCAGGATTCGTCGTACAAAAATATTTAATAATTATAATTAATTGAATAAAATTCATTAACTGAATACAAACATGTATTAATTAGAAGAGTCTTTTAAATTTAGGGAAAGGAAGTGACTTCAGCTCAGCAGGAAGACTGTTGCAAAATTTTAAAGCTGAATATTCTGGGCTATTGCAATAGAGACTTGAGCTCGGTTTAGGGAGTAAAATCAGGTTGCGTTGCTATGGTTCCTCTATTACAAGTCGTCAGTTCCGGGATTCTAACCTGAGAGCTGATAAAAGTGTCAATTGGATTTTTAATTTATTATTAAAAAAAATAATTAATTGAAATTATGAATTGGTGTTAGGCCCAAATAACCTTAACTGTTGGTGATCTTTAAAACACAATAAAAAAAAATTGAAAGTGTTTTAAAAACACAAATAGTGTGGAAAAATAACAGTTTCCATAGTGATTTATGTTTCTGTTCTTTTTTTTTTATTTTATTAGGAAAAAAAACGAAATAAAAAATATTGTGCTTCAATCATGCGATTATTAGCACTACAATATAATAATTATACATAATGGTATGGTAAGTATTTAAATTTTGTTTGTTATTTCAATTATTTGGAGAAATTCAATTATTTTTTTCATATTATAGGGACTGCTGTATAGTTCTTCGATTTCCGAAGGCAGGTTTACTTGAAGGCGATGCATTTGATATTTTGGGCACTGAAGAAGCAGATGTTCTATGGTGATTTTTGAGTTGTAGGACTGGCACAACGGCGGATCGGTTTTGTTCATGAGGTATGTATGTGTTAGAGCTGCATTTAAACTCCATAAAGTATATTTTATTAGTCGTTACATAATCGGTATTTTATGTGTAGTGTTAATCAAAAGGTCATCACAGCTCTCTTTATTTCGAGAGTTATTGTGTTTAGCACATTTATTTATTATCTAATATCAATTGCAATGGCTTAAAATGTAGCAATAAAGAGTTTTACAGAATGTAACTCAAAATATGGTTAAACAAATTATGTGAAGAACTAATTAATTATGGGCTTGAGAATAGCCGAGCTTGTAGCAATGCTGTTGTTTACATGGCGTTGCTATGGTTTCTCTATTACAAGTCCTCAGTTCCTGGGTTCTAGCCCGAGAGCTGGTAAAAGTGTAAATTAGATTTATTAAAAAAAAAAAAAAATGAATTGAAAATAAGAATTGGTGCTAGGCCCAAATAATCTTAGATGTTGGTGGTATTTAAAACACAATTTAAAACCAATTACTTATCAGATATAGTATTTATAGTCGATTGTATATCTAGATGTGTAATGGACTATATTACGACGAGTGAAAATAGTGCATACTAATAAAAATGTTATTTTAATATAGTCGAAAAAATAATTTTAAAAATGCTCAAAATTTTCATGATCACGAATTACTTTTGCTATTAAAGTGAGTGAGTAACGTATTATTAATTCATAAATTTATAACACCCGGGTGAAGCCTCGGGCGAAGCCGGACCGGGCCAATAGTAAATTATAAAATAGAAATTAACATGTTTTTTTCGAAAAAAAAACCCTATTTCTATCCCCTGGAAAAAGGTCGAAAATATGGCATGGGACAGAACCTAACTGTCCCGTGCCATATTATGACATATAGGGCTTGAGAATGGCCGCGAGTGTAGCAATGCTGTTGTTTACATGGCGTTGCTATGGTTCCTCTATTACAAGTCGCCAGTTCCCGGGTTTTAGCCCGAGAGCTGGTAAAAGTGTGAATTGGATTTTCAATTTATTATTAAAAAAATAATAATGAATTGAAAATATGAATTGGTGCTAGGCCCAAATAGCCTTAGCTGTTGGTGGTCTTTAAAACACAATTTATCAATTTATTATGGCATATTATACAATAAGTGTGCAAAATTTAAGCTTCCTAGATCAACGGAGGTCTTCTGAAGGGCCTGAAAAGACGGACATCCGGACAGACATACGTTAGGAAATTATACATACTATATGTAGATTATACATAGACGATTTTGTTTTGTGCCCACAGTTTCCCACGTGCAATAACATCCATTATAATATACCTATGTATAGGGAGATAATATAATCCAATTCCGTTCAGAATGTGAATTTAATTAAATGTTAGCAACGAACGGAAATTTTAATGTTTATGCTCGTATAAAGCTCTCCTAAGTACAACTAGTAAACATCTCCGAACAAATCCAGGAAACCTTAGAAGTAGATGAGGTTGAGCTAAAACTTTATTCAAAGAAAATTGTTTACGCTGCAAATGACATGCGGTTTGAATTATCACGCGCCAATATTATTAATATCCCAAATAACAGGGCCGTAATAAGCGTTCTTATTTATACAGTTAAATATTTACACGATGTAGTATTCGCAACTATTAAATAATAATTATTATATTATAATCGAACCTTAGATTATGAAGTGTTCCAAATTAATGTGCCTTAATTAATTAATTGTAGATTATAGACGCGTCGACAACTCAGGTCATTAGCGTCTTCATCACAACAAATAATCCATTCGTGTATTATAATCCGCCAGCCGGCATACACAAACCGACTGGTACGAGCTCGAGTCTCTGGGAGCGCTAATTCCCAAAGAACACTGGAATACAATTTGCGATATATAGCAACCACATTCCAATGTCCCCTCTGAGGGGTTAATTTGCCTTGATATATGATAGAAAACTCTATATTTTCTTGGTGTTATTAAAAATGGATCTTTCATCTTTGATTCACCTGTTTGTGTTTAACTCTCACATGTGAGATGTTTAAATACCGACTCTCGCATGTGGTGGTTTTTCAGTGACGGAATGCTTTAAAGGGAAAGAGTTGGTCGATTGAAAATGTGTCACTGTGTGAGTAATTGTCAACTCAGTTCGCCGCGATAGTGGATAGTTTAGGGTTAGAATCCCTACGGTGACACAGGTTTGAAAAAATGATTTTTTCTTGACTACAGCATTGTGTTACGTCATTGTCAAAATGAGTGTTTCATATATACTGATGCAGTCATTACGCATTCATTTAATAATTATTTAGATGAGTGTTGTTTGTTACTTATCCCTTCATAATAAATACCTCTAAATAATAATGTTATGAAGTATTAGAAATACCTTGTATTTTTTTATGTCCGTCTTGTGACTTCCTGTGTTTTAACACGACGCGTTTATCGTCAGGTGTGGTTAAATCTTTTTTAAAAATTACACATTGGGCATACGTATTAAACACGTTATAATATTATTAATATATGATAATATACGACACAATAATTAACAACACACAAACACCCAATACTCATTAATCGTCTATCTAAATACACACATACTCACACGTCCATTTCATCTACCTACTACTACTAGATAAATCATTAAATTTCGAAATTTAAATCAGTACTCCACAATCTACTACATAATACGCATGTGCTTAATATTATAAAGTGTTACGGATACTCAATGTGTAAATTTTAAAAAAATTTAACCACACCTGAAGATAGCAACTCGTTGCTGAAACGCGCCGTGTTAAAACAAAGGAAGTCACAATACGGACATCAAAAGATACAAGGTATTTCTAATATACTTCATAATATTCATATAGTGACTTGGAGACCCAACAGTCTAAAAATGTATCTAACTAAAAAGTTTTTTTTTTTTTTTTTTAACGCTAATGACCTCAGTTGTCGAGCGTCTATAATTTACAATTCATTCATTCATTCAATAAGTTTTTTGTATAGGTGTATACGATGACAAGTGCACTAATTCATTATTTTCAAGTAGAACTTTATTTATCGTGGGACGTAGACTAACAAGAAAGGCGATAAAACAAAGCCAAGGCATTTATATATCTACAACACGTGAGAGAATAATATATTATAAATCCAAATGACATAAAATTCTTCGAAAAGGATGGAAGATTTATGATTAGAAAAGAGTGAATTAGCAATAGGCTTTCAGATTCTTATTAAATAATTAAAAACAAAATGGAATCCGTTTCGCTTTCATTTAAATTATTCTCTCTTTTGAAAACGGTTTCTAATAATTTATTATTAACTTCGTAGTGCTCGTAAACAGACTAAGATAATTAAATATTTTTCAGAGAAAAACATTTTGTAGGTAAAAAAAAAACACCTACAATATTTTGTTTAGGAGATTGCATTATTTATTTATCGTGTAGTCAATATCTTTATTTTTTATTTAGAATCATAAAACATTCTAAAAATGAGCGATACAACAAACTCGAAATTCTGAATTTTGTTTTTTAAACTTTCTTGTTAAATTTATGAAAAAACTTTATAAATTAATTTCTACATTTCTTTTGGTTATGATATTCCTTGCTAGAATTTATATATCAAATAACTTTTTATTTCATTGTATGAAATTTTTTTCTGGTATTATTATAAATTCTAATAAAATTAAGAAAAATCGCAGGATAGTGGACAAAATATTTGATTTATTAAATTAAATGTACGACGTTTCGTCTATAGATTTAGACTTTTTTTTATGTATGTACTTGAAAAAGTCTAAATCTATAGACGAAACGTCGTACATTTAATTTAATAAATCAAATATTTTGTCCACTATTCTGCGATTTTTCTTTATTTTATTATAATCACGATGGATACGATTTCTAATATAAATTATAAATTCTAACGAGGACTTCATCCGACACAACTTGGACCACACGCTCCCTCCCTGCATTTTCTAGAAGGAAAAGTTATGCTATCTCATACTGGTATTAATTAAGGAAGTTTCGATAAGGAACATAATAAATTCAGCGGTTGAAAAGGACTTTACGTTAAAGTCATTGGTTTCCAAGGTGACTATAATTATTAGCGCGCGAAATTTGAACTCAATACGACAGTGAAGAACATAAAAAATAACTGCGGTAGGTACATGTATTTTGTAGAAAAAATTCTGCTCTATGATTTTTGTCGTATGGTATTTTTTCGTCCGAGTAGCGGTTTTAAAGATAAATGAGAAAAACTTAAAACGAGTACGCTCCAGGGGTAGTTTTTCGTCCAAATGGGGATGTTTCATCCACGATATTCGCTGGGTGCGCGACGAATACGACATCTGATGGCCGCACTAAATCACACTCTATATCCGCTGAAGGAATGACAAATTTTTATAAATAAAAAATAAAAACTTTCAGTCGCTAAAAAGTGTAAGTGCAATACCACATCTGAAAGAGGCTAATAAATATTACGTATTGTGTTGAAAAAAAGTAAGAATAAAAAATTTTAATAAATATTAAATATATTTTATTTCGAATGTGTTATGTATCGATGTCCACTGTCCACTAGATGGCAGTAGGAACTTAATATGAACAGACTGTGAGAACATAATGCCGTCAGATAATATTCGATGTTGTAAATTATTGTTCTTAGTTTATAGTTATTTTCTTAATAAATATTTTACAGATCAAATCAATAAATATGTTTATTACATGTGGTATCGCACTTATTTTTAGATATCAAACATTTTTTATTTATAAACATAAAATAAAACAGAATGGAGTTTAACTGTCAAAAGTAATAATAATATTAGTTATAATAGCATTAGAGCTAAAATAATCATAGTTTAAAATTTGCAACTACTATTTCTGCCTGCATTTCTACAATTAAATACACAAAAACTATTATGCAACATTTTTTAAATAACTTCATTTATTTATTCACAACGTGAGTGTGATTTAACACTTATTTTGTCCATAGCGTACGCTACAGTCGATTTGGTTGTCCCCACTATATTCTCTGCATCCAGCAAATAGATAAGAACTTTTTAGTCTCTTATTTCTGACGCGTTCATTGTCAAAAAAAAAGGGTGTGGGTCTTGGGACCCCCGACAGATGTGAAACATCAAAGAAAACGTTATTGAACTCGGTGGTATTCTCTATGTAGTAGTATATATTTTTTCAAAAGCAGCAACTAACTGTTATGCTGACGTAATCCTATATACTGCACTGTAACACCGCGTGTGTTACAGTGCACGCCTGAGCCAAGAGAGAGAGAGACTGCCGCAGTGGTGGGGAGAACAGCAGCGAAGGAGCGGATCAAACATTTAGTTGCATATTTCCCCTCACGCGGCTGTTCACAGTCCGACATAAGATGTTTCACATCAAAAATCAACAGTATATAAATTAGTTCTTCTATAAAGTCTATTAATTCGCCTGGTCTATAAATTTATACACATTTTTATCGACACGCATGTACCTTTAGCGAATGTTTGGTGTTTTATAATGATATATCTACATTGATAGACATCAAATAAAAGTTCCATACCCACATACATAGGTACACACATATTCATATAATCAAACAAACATATATATTATACGTGTCGAAAATGTTATTCAATAAACACGTTCGGTTTCGAAAAACGCCAATAATAATCCATCACGTGTTACACACAACCACACATGAACAGGCAGCTACTGAACAGTGAATTATCGGGAACGAGAAGAGTGCACCATCAAAAGTAAATAAGCAAAAAATTGTAGAAAAACACGCTGATTACAATAAGCAAAAGAAAACTTTTGTATTTCTTTTCGTTTAAAAGCTATATGCGATTCAATGTTCCACAAAAATAATAAAAAAAACTCGGGTCGCAGTGCCAAAACCCTGCCGACAATATAGTGTATTTGCTAATTGGCATTGTGGCTTTATTATGTGAACTTAAGTTTGTTTGTGGACAAAATAAAAAATTTAACCCCTTAATACATCCCTTAAAATAATATTTTTTTTCTTAATTTCAAAATTTTTATCAATGCAACCTCGGTACCAAATTAAATACACCCTTCAGTAAGTAAAGCACTATCCGTAAACTAGTGTTTTCATAAAATTTGTAACTCCGGTCCTGTCGGGCCGATTTTATTAAAATTTTAGCAGAACATTTTAATCGTTACTAAAGGGTTAAATTTCAATTTTGAAACGATTCTGAGAATTTTTTCGGCATTTTTGGGCCCAAAAACATTTTTCAACCCCTAAAAACCACCCTTAAAATAGTCCGATTTGGCCCATTTTAAATAGGCTTCGTGCGGTGATGGATTTCAACGTGCCTACCAAATTTCGTCAAAATCAATTAACTTTTTCAAAAGTTACTGCCCGCACACATATATATATATAAATATATAAATATATAAATATATATACATATATAAATAGACATTTCCAAAAATGGTGCCAAAATGTTCAGGAGGCTATGAAACGTCGAGAAATTTTGGTCCGACCCCTAGGTCCCGCCATCCGACCGACGCCAATAGTGTATGTGCCATATGGCAAATACACTAATAAGCACAAAATTGTAGAAAAACACGCTGATTACAATAAGCAAAAGAAAACTTTTGTATTTCTTTTCGTTTAAAAGCTATATGCGATTCAATGTTCCACAAAAATAATAAAAATAATGAACGTGTCCGCAGTTGGTCTAGAATGCAGATCTTTGAGGTGAGAAGCCAACGACGTATAGTGATGTGCAAAATTGGTCTTGGTCTTGCGAAAAAGCAAGACCAAAACCAAGGCTATCATTAGACTAGCAAGACCAAGACCAAGACCGAATGAACAAGAACAAGACCGAATATGCAAGACCAAGACCAAATACACAAGACTGTGAATTATTTTTAATTTATAACTATGATGATCTTCAGAAGTAAAAAACTAAAAAAAAGACAGATAAAATGAGCAAGACCAAGACTTGATACGCAAGACCAAGACCAAGACTAAATAAGCAAGACCAAGACTGAATCAGCAAGACCAAGACTGTCCAAGTCTTGGTCTTGGTCTTGCTTTGCTCATCACTAACGACGTATACCATTGGTCTATATACTATTTGTATGATTTGACATCTTTAAAACGGTACTGATGGTAATAACACATAAATATTTTACTGACAGCGGATGTGTCGCGCGCGTAAGATACTTATATACTTGCCCATATTTCCGTTACAGAAAATTTTGAATCTGTCGAATCTAAAAAATTTCACTTAAAAAAAATAAATAGTACATGTAAAGTTTGTAAACCAAAATAGAAGTGCACGTTAGAATTAAATGTGTCGACCAATTTAAAAATTATCTCTGAATTTTGATTTTATCAAAAATCTTGTAAAATTCTATGCTTCGGGTGAAATGTTCATCAAAATAAATTAATAATTACCTTTTCCGGGTAAATAAATCAACTCCAAAAATATAGATCGAATATTTGTAAGCATATATACAGGGTATTTGATTTCAACCAACACACTGTAAAAAATGGTTGTAAAAATACTTTGAAAGTAGAAATCGTTCGATTTTCTAAGTGATTTTACATTATTATTTATTTTTACACAGAAAACTTCATAAAAACTTGGACTTTTACTGTAAAGTTAAACAAATTTATGATTTTTACATAAAGTAAATTCAAATTACATATTTTGTGCAATATTCCAATAAAGTGTGTAAAAATTACAAAATAAAATGTATAGTTACATATATAAAATAGATGAATACAAAACAAATTAATGTAAAATTAGTAACCACGCATGCGCGATGTGTTTTTATGGAATCCACGCGATGTAGCGATACCATGTTTGCGACGCCATTGTCTCTTTGTGTGCCTATTACCAGATTAATCGCTGGCTACAAATGGACCATCGATAATCTATGTAATTGGCCTTCTCATTTCTTACAGTGCAGTGGTCATAGTCAAGGGGCCCCATTATCCTAAAGTGCCCAGGGTCTCCAATAGGTGCTTGTTAATTAAATTTCTCCATTTGAATTACATTGCATTCAAGTTATAACTTTAATAGTAGGCTCAGCTCATGAAAACCGTGCAAACGTTATTTTTGCCGCGCTTTTAGGTAGATTTCAGAGATAGCCTACTATTTGATATAACTTGAATTCAAAATAATTGAAACGGAGAAATTTAACATGTAAAGTCAATATGTTGGTTCAAATCAAACGTGCTGTATATGAGATTATATAATCAGCCTTTTTCATAATACGTCACGTGGATGATGACATAACTTTGACAAATGTCTTTTTATGACAGCTGCTCCGATACAATGGATATGACTCGGTAATTGTTCATTTCAAACCAGAATTGCTGCTTCAAGCCGACGCAATATTGCCGTTAACTTATTCGCTGTGAGCAGATGCATGGAGGGGATTTCAGAGTGACTGAATTAGCGCGCAACAACGGATAAATAGAGAAATATTCGGTGGGTAACCTATCTTCCTTCTCTAGGAATGGTAACTGCTAAGCATAAATACGTCATAGTAAAAAAATAAAATATAAAATGGGCCGCGAAAGTGACACTTCTTATCAAAATAAAGTTTGATTTTTTATGCAGAAAAAAATATAATATGCAAATTCATTTGCTTTTAAATTTATTATAACATAATAGCTTGAATAGCGCGAGTTTTCTGATTGGGCCTTTAACTGGCAGCGGTTTTAAATTACTGTAAAATTAAATTATTTTAAAAAATTCCTACCAAAAATGGATATTGATTATATCACCTAGAGTACAATGATATTCTTAAAAAAAAATTTATTTTAAAAAACAAAAAACCCGACTGCGTAAAAATCGAACTTAAAAGATGGAAACAAGATCAAATGATAACATGCAGTCGGAGGTATTTCTGTTCAATTTGTAACTACTATGCCTCCGACTGTATGTTATCATTTAATCTTGTTTCCATCTTTTAAGTTCGATTTTTACGCAGTCGGGTTTTTTGTTTTTTAAAATAAATTTTTTATTTCAAATGTTTTTAGTTAAAAATAAATCGATATAGATCCTAAACGGTCAGTCGAATCGAAAAATGTTGAGGGAAAACTAAAAATGATTTTTAAATACCTATTCAACGATGCCCCACTTGACATAGTTTGTTGACTTTCATTTTTTTCATTTTCACAATATGGCGTCCTGTAGTCGCCATATTGAATTTTCACTAACGTCATGTCTTTAGTGACACTCGCCGGACTAAGGGGAATCGATTGACGTGTGAATCACAAAAATCGGCCCAGGCGTTTGGTCTGTGTAGTGCTTCAAAGCAACATACATACATACATACATACATACATACATAGACTGTTAAACACATTACCACTCCTTTGCTTCGCAGTCGGGTAAATAGGCTGATAAACACATTACCACTCCTTTGCGTCGCGCAGTCGGGTAAAAAACAGCCACATTCAATATAGTAGGTCAACCCCATCGAAGTGAAGCGGTTTACGAACACCCTGTATAATTTCGATAAACGGATCGTAGAAACATAACACAGTTTCGAACCTAGGCTAATATCAGCTGCGTTCAAACAGCTTATACAAACGTGCAAACATTTAATTCGAGTGATGTGATGTGACAATAATGTGGCGGGAGTACGGGAGTATGGTGGAGGTACGGGCTTGGTTACTGATAGTGACAGTGTGATGTTACATTGTTGTAGACCAGTACAACAAAGCGGATGTGAAGATCTATTCAATAGATAATCTTACAAGGAAATCTGTTCTATTTCAATATTCAGTTTACAATTCAAACCAATTAACAAATGAATATTTTATGTTCGATAAAGTTCGATTAACAGAAATTTGTTTCTTTGAAGTTTGGTTCTAATAATTAGAGATAGGTACTTGAAGTGCGATTTCAAGTTAGAATTACAGACACTTTTTTAACTTCCCATTGGAAGTTATTGTAATGGGTCCGAAAATCGAAATCAAAATGTATAACAAATTTTTATGTTTCAAGGTCACTACACTATTTTTAGAAAGATGTCTCTGTGTGTGTGTGTGTGTGTGTACGTATGTGTCCATTTCTTTCTAAGACGAGATCTCGAGAATGAAAAATGATATCGACTACCTTAGGGTGCCAATCGACGCGTATTAACGTAAATATGATCTGAAAGAAATTTTTTCAAAATCGGTTCAGCCGTTCTTTTTTCTTAACCAAATAGACTCCAAACAAGTAGATTTTACACAATATCTCGCGAATAAAAAATTATATCGACTTCGTAAGGGTGTCAATCGAGGCGTGTTAACGTCATTTTGATCCGACATAAATTTTATAAAAATCGGTTCAGCCGTTTTTTTTTATATATTGTTAAAAATAAATAATAATTATGTTTTAATGATTAAAATGATTACTTTTCTTTGTAATATCTAATTTAATTATTATTATTAAATATTTATCAAACTGGGAAGTTCGTCGTGTGGACCTCAAGGGTCGATCTTTAGTCCTAATAAACGACCCACCTCACGGCTTCTTTTTTTTTGAAATCAAAGTCTACCTGTACAAATTCCAGGTCGGAAAGACAAAGTTATATTATACTGGGTATCCAAGACAAGCGTGAAATGCATGGGGATTTCCTAAACGGTAAGAGATAGAGATTTGGTTAAATGAGAGAAAATGTGCAGAATCTCCAGTACTACTACCCTGCACAGTTAAACTTCCCATATTTTGCTTGCCTTGCGAAAGACAGTTGAAAATCGAGATGTTCCCATTTTCGTTTTTTATTTATAACTCGCTTATTAAGTAAGTTAGAAAAAAAATATTTTCACTTTATTAAAGCACTTTGTTATGAAGATTTCAAATCTCTGCACATTTTCTCTCATTTAACCAAGTCTCTATCTCTTACCGTTTAAGAAATTCCCATGCATTTCACGTTTATCTTGGACACCGGTAACATATTATATTTATTAGTTAGGTACCCTAGAATGGAGGAATGGCACCAGTAGTAAAGCAGTGACGGTCTAGAATCACGATTAGATAAATGATGATAGAGAAAACCAAGAGACACACAGAGAGAGAGAGAGAGAGAGAGAGAGAAAGGAGAGCGAAGTAATGGTGCTTTACAATCGTTGTAAAATACCGTATAGCCGTACATTAACGAATCCGCACTCCACGGATTCGAACGGAATGGGATTTTTTTTATTATAGTAACACCGGATTATAAAGATAGGTATAAATTTACGGTTACTACCTCAACTCTAAAAATAATGTGTTTTGGGCTAACAAATTTCATTACGTCATACATTAGATCATGGAGGATAGAGAGAAAGGAGACTAATCTCAGTTCATTCGCCGTTGTCTTAAAAAGTGAGGAAAATAAGGGTTTCTATACCGGCGGTAGATGCGCTAAAACTATAAGAATAGAGTGGGTAACCGGGCGATTTGAATATTGATTTTTTTTGTAAAATAGAAATAAATCAAGTACAAGTGTTTCGTGCCATCAGCCCGCCACTTTTGTGTTCTATAGACAAATTTTGGTTCTGTGATTATAAAGAAAAACAATTTGGTTCTGCAGTTATAAAAAATAAACAATTACATTTTTTATTATAATTGATTGTGCTAGAATTTTTCAATTCTGATAATTTTTTTTGTTCTTTTTAGGCTTTCAATTTTTTACTAAAAGGATATTTTAATACAATAAAGAATAAATTAAGAAAAAAAAACATTATCGCCCAACGTGGGACTCGAAGCTATGGATTCCTAGACGGATTTTTTTACTAGATTTGGAAGGTACTTGAAACGAGTATTAAAAAACGCGTAAAACTCAGTGATGATTTCAACTTTGACTGTCTATAGCTTCTCAATTTTTAAAGATATCGAAATGGGAAAAAAAGCACGGTTTAGGGCGTTCCTTGCTTTATGAACATAGTTATTTTCAATTTAAAATTCGATGAAGAATACAATAAATAAAGCTATTGAAAAGGACTTAACATTTTAACAATTGGTTACCAAGGTTATAAAAAGTGCGTGATTTTCAAGAAGCTGTAGCGCGCTTACCATTACCACTACCATTACTACTACCATTACCACAGAAAAGTTGTAGGAATGAAAATTGTAGGAAATGTATTCCTCTTTAAAACAAGTGGAAGAATTGCTTATGTCGACCGTTTCTAAGATATTTCGAAAAAAGTAATAAAGGTGGTAAAATTTCGTGATTTTTCGGCCGCCAAAAGTTGTCTTTTAAAAATCTCAGATGGCTCCTAGGCTAACATTTATTAGTAGGTACGATCATACCAAATTTGGTGCTTTTATTCGCCAGGTATCGGTAATTTCACTAAGCCACCTCACTATAAGCACAATCTACTGGAAACGATCCCAACAGCAACGTGGATAACTGAGCGTTCACAATAACAGAGTTCAATATATTATTATTTGTACATATTATGTTTTATGCAGGCTATTTGTACTCTAACCACAAACAAATGAAACTCATTCATTTGTAAACAATTGATTCAACGTAACAAAAAGCCAAAACAATTAAGGCGTATTGTTTTAAGTTTAATTAATACTACATGATGATAAATTACGTTTTTTTTTCCTGTTAATTTATGAATTGTATGAGGGCGCCACCCTAGTTCAGGAACTAACGCAGTCGGGTTAATTAAAAAATGTCAATGGAATATTATTAACGAATAATACAACGGGAAAGGAGGCGGTAAAAACTGAATAAATTCATTTTTGGAAGATTAGTACATTATTAGATTTAGATTTATTTACCAGAGTACAAAATACATGCAAGTTTACTAATACATTATTTTAGGGGTTGTATTAAGGGATTACGTTTTTTATTTTGTTCACAAAAAAACTTAAGTTCACATCATAAAGCCACAATGCCTTTATTAACAAATAGAGAGACAATACTCCCTATAAGAATGACACCGAGACGTCATCATCCGACCACGGCTATTGTTCCGGTGACCGGTCTCCACCCTTGAGTATGGGTGGAGACCGGAACGGTAGCCGTTGTCGAGTGAGTTCAAACTCATACACGCCGTCTATGGTAAAAACCATTAGAGAGCAGTAGAGAGGGTAACGGTTGTCAAGCAGAAAGTCCGTTACTAAGTGAGAGTGGTCATTCTATAAAAAAAATTGTTAAATTGTGTTTTAAAGCCCACCAACAGCTAAGGTTATTTGGGCCTAGCACCAATTCATATTTTCAATTCATTATTTTTTTTTATAATAAATTGAAAATCTAATTGACACTCTTATCAGCTCTCGGGCTAGAACCCGGGAATCGGGACTTGTAATAGAGGAACCATAGTATTGTTACACGCTCGGCTATTCTCAAGCCCGTCATTCTATAAAAGTAATCGGGCTATACATTATTTTGTCGGCAGGATTTGGCACTGCGATCCGATTTTTTATTATTTTTATTATCATTATTAGGTTTTTCTTTAAAATTGAAAACTAACAAAATCAGTTTCCCAATTTTAAACTTATCTTTACTAAAATTATTTGCGTATTAAAAATAATGAATAATTTATAGAAGAAGCAAAAAAAAGTTTTAATGCAGAGATGAAAATTCGCAATAGCAAGCATGAAAAGTATGATATAGGGTACGTGTCTATTTGATTAAATGAAAAACGCTGAATCTGTAGTATGCAAAGTAGGTGCAGAAAATATATATAATTTAGTGAACCGCGCTGGACAGGCTAAAAAATGGCTGAATAAAACGAGATCCGCGCGCAAGTTAAATAAATAAATTTTGTAGCTACATTATTTATGCATCATACTACCGCCCTCGTGACTTTTTTAACTCCATAAACGGGCATCTAGTGTAATAAATACTCGATTGCTGAAAAAGTTACGTTCAAACGAAAACTACCGTTGTGATATTAGGATAAGTCGAGGAGAGTTGGACCACAAGGAGAGATGAACTTTTGCAATAAGTTGTATTTTTTATTATTATTACAAGCTTTTATTTAACTTCACTTGTAAGTATGTATATTCTGGAATTTTGTAATCAATATTTCACCCACTTCCACTGTAGCTATCGGGCTGAAATTTGGCACACACGTTTGGATCTCGTGACAATGTACGATTACTTAAATACCGCCATTTTTAATCCAATATGGCGGACGTTACAAAATGGCGATTTATCATTTCCACAGCAACCCCTATGATATGGGTATCAAATGGAAGGGCTTGATGAGCGAACACTTTGGGGGCAATTTAAGGGCATGCTGGGTGTCAAAAGGGGGTAAAATTTTGAAAGACTAAAATGAATAAAATAAATATTAGTAAAAAATACTTTTTTGAGAGAAGCTTTTATTTAAATGCACTAAAAAAGAAAAAATAATTTTTAATAATTTAGGTTCATAATTATTAAAAGTTATTTTTTCCTTTTTAGTGCATTTAAATAAAAGCTTGTCTCTAAAAAGTTTTTCTTTACTAATATTTATTTATTTGTTAGATGGCACTAATTATCCTTTATTCGAGTAAAATTTTCGGCCACTATTTGCCCATTTGACAGATCCAATTACCACAGAAAATATTATTATAAAATATCAACAAGGTCTAACAAAAATTTAACATAATGAAAGTATGTCAGCTGATCCCTTTTTGACGAGCCACAACTGCAATTAAACTGACGAATGCTACAAAAGACATTTGAAATAATCATCCGCCAAGAAGTTAATCGCATTGTCTATAGCTTAGTCCGTAGATTAAAATTAGGGGAAAAAATAGAACCCTAGTAAAGCAATTTAATACAATAGCGTTCAATTATCTTTTTTCATCTAATTGCAAAATTCAATTTAATAACCGTAAAATCATTTCTGTAGAATACTGAACGTGCAAAACAATTAACTGAAACTAAAAACAAGACAAAAAATATTCGTGGAATAAAGAAAAATGCAATTAGGTACTGCCTTCCCTCTTTTTTCAATTAAACAATTAACGTAAATAATGGAGTCAAGACAACATTTTTTGATGTGCAAACGTCTTTACTTTCCCTCCCCCAATATAATGCTAGCGTAACTCAGTGCAATGTCACTAAAGTGGTGTAACGCTAAACAGACGCAAAGCTCCACTGTCAACTATATTTTACCTTGTCAAAAAATTGAGGTTATGTGTAGCTGTCATCCTATTCAAATCTCAATCTTTACACGTTTCTCAAAAATACCGAAAGCTCATTGGTTTTTTGTAATTTTAAATTTTATTTTTATTTATTGTGAATTATAGACACTTAGGTCGTTAGCGTGTTAATTACATCATATTTAACATCATTAATGAAAAAAACATCCATGACCGAGGAGGGATTAGAACCCACGACAGCTTGATTCAAAGGCCAGCACACTAACCATTATCCAAAGACCATTACACCAAGCTGTCCTCTTAATTTTAAGAAGTATTGTTCCCTGAACTATAAGCACGAAGTACCTTTTGCATAACATTTTACATGTTGGTAGCAAGTGTTTCCGGGCTAGGTAGCCGTGGTCTAATGGATTTTACTCCGTACGTTTCGCCCAAAGCTCCGTTGGGCATCTTCAGCGGCGATTGGCAATACGATTTGATCTTCTTGTCGGTCGACTGGTGACTGAGGCACTGTTTGCGGTGTTTGCGGTGAAAAAAACATCCATGACCGAGGAGGGATTAGAACCCACGACAGCTTGATTCAAAGGCCAGCACACTAACCATTATCCAAAGACCATTACACCAAGCTGTCCTCTTAATTTTAAGAAGTATTGTTCCCTGAACTATAAGCACGAAGTACCTTTTGCATAACATTTTACATGTTGGTAGCAAGTGTTTCCGGGCTAGGTAGCCGTGGTCTAATGGATTTTACTCCGTACGTTTCGCCCAAAGCTCCGTTGGGCATCTTCAGCGGCGATTGGCAATACGATTTGATCTTCTTGTCGGTCGACTGGTGACTGAGGCACTGTTTGCGGTGTTTGTATTTATAAAGGGTGGCTGGTAGGTATGCGGCATCTGATTGGTCGAGGCTGGGTCAGGTAGGCTCTGATTGGCTTGAGTCGGAACAGGTACCTTCTGATGGGTCCTAGGTAAACTGGGCTTAGTGAGACATTGCCGTAGTGCTGGATTTCATGTTTTTTCTATCCTAGTAGCTGTTTCTTCCTTTCTATTGAAGTTATTGTGATGTTTGTATATCTCTATGGCTTCGTGGTTCAGCCTGGTGTAGTAGTGGCGTGTGGTGTGCAGGATGTCAGTTTTTTCAAACTCAATATCGTGGTCGTCCTGTAGGGCATGCTTGGCAACCGCAGACTTCTCCACTTGCCCAAGACGGCAAGTTCTGTTGTGTTCTTTCAGGCGGGTCCTCACGCTACGTAGTGTCGTTCCAATGTACACAGCGCCACATGTGCACGGGATTCTGTAGACTCCTGGGTTGGCGAGCGGGTCCATACGATCCTTGGGTGAGCGAAGCCATGCTGACAATTGTCGAGTTGGTTTGAAAACGGTCTTGATTTTGTGTTTTGAGAGAATTTTCCCAATCTTGTCGGTCACTTTGTGTATGTAGGGAAGGTATGCAGAACCTAGTGTGGGTGCCTCGACGTGTGTCTCTTTGTTGTATCTTCTTGGTCTGGATGCCCTGGTAATGTCTTGCTGTTTGTATCCGTTAGCTTGGAGCACATTGAGTAGATGTTGTTGCTCAGCCTTGAGACGGGAGGACTCGCAAATTCGCTCCGCCCGTTGGGTGAGAGATTTGAGCACCGCTCTCTTCTGTCCTGGGTGGTGGTTCGAGTTGGCGTGTAGGTATCTGTCTGTGTGTGTGGGCTTCCTGTAGACTGTGTGCCCCAGTCGTCCATTATATTCTCGCGAGACCAAAACGTCTAGAAAAGGTAGTTGGTTGTCCTTTTCGATTTTCACGGTAAACTGGATTTTTGGATGCTGAGAGTTTAAGTGAGTCAGAGTCGTGCGTCCATGTGGCCAGATGACGAAAGTGTCATCAACGTAGCGGAACCAGGTGCTCGGGCGGAGATGGGAGGTCGAGAGAGCTTTTTCTTCAAAAGATTCCATAAACAGGTTAGCAACTGGAGGACTAAGTGGACTTTCCATGGCGACGCCGTCGATCTGTTCGTAGAAAGTGGAACGACACTTTCTACGACCAAGACACAATTGTGCAAGCAATCGTGCATCTTCTGGCTCCTCGTTTTTTGATCTCTAAACTCTTGTGTATATTTAACGTCGTAGTGCCATTTCGTCCGTGCTACGGCCCAACAGTAAGGTGGATATGTAAAGCAACTCCATATATACGTAAAGTTCATAGTAGTGTTACCAACTTCATAAACCAATAATCCTTAAACGAGATTTCAATGTCGATTTAAGTTTGTAAGTAGGTACATCCCTTACAGTACAATGTTGAACTGGAGTTATTATATATTATGCAATGTTTTATTAGATTTAAGTTTTAATTGCAAAGTCAGGCAATTTAGTACACTAATTTAAAGCGAATTTCGAGCAATATAAGTGAATATCGTTTGAAAACGTCGGTTTCGTGCAGTTATTATTATTTTATTTATTCCTTTCTATAATACATTTATACAGAGTTCACTAGTTAGTTGTTACGTTCGTTTAGGTGTGTGCGTGTGTGTCAAACGACATCAAGATGGGGTATTCGACTAATCAAAATGGACCCTGACTGCAGGGCCTAGTCGCTTGTGTAAAATGTAAGTGTGGGGTGACGTCAGACGTGCTTTGGCTTGTTGTTTATTCAAAGTACTCTATATGCTAGTAGTCGAACTACTCAAAATATTTAAAAAAATTAAACTGTTAAAAATAATATTACATTTATACCGACGACAGCGCCTCTAAAGGTTTTTAACGGCAACTTGGAGTTCAGGCTTCTCTTAAAGCAATTAAAGTATTTAGTAGTTGTTTTGAAATTTATGTGTCTGATATTTTTCGTAAATAACTCAGACACTGCAAGTTACGGTGTCTGTATAAACAGCTTTTGACATGCAAGAGCTTTTTAAATTTCAAACAACTTTTTAAACAGACTATAAGGAAACTTTGAATGTCGCCCCTTCTAAAAGTGCGTAAATTCCTAAGGGAAATTATTTAACTCGCACAAAACTTAAAAATGTCAACGTTCTTACGAAAAGTTTTATCATTAAAAACATCGTATCTAAAAAAAGAAAAACAAACTACTTACAAGAAAAAAAATTAGAAAATCGAAACGAAAAATTTATTAACGTTTTTGTCGAGTTTTTTATATTATTTTTTCAGTTGAAGTTAGTTTTAAATAAAAATTAAAAGCGTATTCATTGGCATTAAATTTTTCTGAAATTCTTAAGAATTGTTATATTATAAACAGAATCTTCGTCAAAAGCATATAAAAAAAAGATTTTAATTTCTTTACTTTATAATTCAATTTTACGTTGCCTGAAATGAACGTAATTATACATAATTAAATTTTCCAAATTAATATTCTACATAGGTACAAAAATAAATGTCTTCATTATTTTAGAAATTCCACCGCAAATCAAAGCAGCCACGAAATGCATAATATAAGATGTTTCCAATAATGTTATCTTAAAAATGCCAAAAGTAAGAAAACCTCTTTGTACAAATTTGCGAAATTTTTGAAAAATAAATTCGACCTGATTCGTTTGATATTAAGTCAATTTATAGAAAAAAAAAGCGCTGAATCAACTCCATCAACTCGCACTTTTAGTTTCAAAGATATAAACAGCATCTGAGAGATTTTTGAGTTTTCTTAAAATTGCCAAAAGTAAGAAACTCCTCTTTGTACAAATTTGCGAAATTTTTTAAAAATAAATTTTACCCGATTCGTTTGATATTAAGTCAATTTATAGAAAAAATAGCGCTGAATCGACTCCAACAACTCGCACTTTTAGTTTCAAAGATATAAACAGCATCTGAGAGATTTTTGAGTTTTCTTAAAATTGTCAAAAGTAAGAAGACCCCCCTCTTTGTATAAATTTGCGAAATTTTTGAAAAATAAATTCGACCCGATTCGTTTGATATTAGGTCAATTTATAGAAAAAATAGCGCTGAATCGACTCCAACAACTCGCACTTTTAGTTTCAAAGATACAACCAGCATCTGAGAGATTTTTGAGTTTTCTTAAAAATGCCAAAAGTAAGAAGACCCCCCTCTTTGTACAAATTTGCGAAATATTTGAAAAGTAAATTCAACCCGATTCGTTTGATATTAGGTCAATTTATAGAAAAAATAGCGCTGAATTGACTTCAACAACTCGCACTTTTAGTTTCAAAGATATAAACAGCATCTGAGAGATTTTTGAGTTTTCTTAAAAATGCCAAAAGTAAGAAGACCCCCCTCTTTGTACAAATTTGCGAAATATTTGAAAAGTAAATTCAACCCGATTCGTTTGATATTAGGTCAATTTATAGAAAAAATAGCGCTGAATTGACTTCAACAACTCGCACTTTTAGTTTCAAAGATATAAACAGCATCTGAGAGATTTTTGAGTTTTCTTAAAAATGCCAAAAGTAAGAAGACCCCCCTCTTTGTACAAATTTGCGAAATTTTTGAAAAATAAATTCGACCTGATTCGTTTGATATTAAGTCAATTTATAGAAAAAATAGCGCTGAATCGACTCCAACAACTCGCACTTTTAGTTTCAAAGATATAACCAGCATCTGCGAGATTTTTGAGATTTCTTGAAAAAGCCAAAAGTAAGAAGACCCCCCTCTTTATACAAATTTGCGAAATTTTTTAAAAATAAATTCGACCCGATTCGTTTGATATTTAATCTATTTATAGAAAAAATAGCGCTGAATCGACTTCAACAACCCGCACTTTTATACAAAACATACAATCAATCCGCTGCGTGTAGGGGGCACTTTAGATAATGAATTTATTAAGGTTTATAATTGGGTGAATTGTTTATACTCATCCTGTATGCATTTCAGTGTAAATTTGCCTTGAAGCACAACGCTGTTTAAAAATAAAAATGTTTGCATAACATCCATAAGTTCGTTATATTTTCAAAAGCTAATTAGTGCTTTTTTAAATAAAAAAACGCATAAAATAAAAAAACAAATATTTTTCTACTTATTTTTATGAAAAATTTAACTTTGAGAGCTTTAACATACATGCACTTTACTGACTTAAAAAAAAGAGAGTATCGATTCGTTGCATATGTCTGTATGTATGTGTGTATATAGTCGCAATTATCTTAGGAACAACTGGACTGATTTCGATGAAACTTTGGCAAATAGTTTAGGACATTATGGAGTCAATTTATTCGGCTTTATCGGAAGAGATCTGGTTGAATGATGTAACTTATAAATGGACAATCCGATTTGAATGAAACTTTTTTAACAGACTTCAAACAAACAAGAAGGTTAACAATTAGATTAACAATCAATATTGTTATTACTTCCTATACTGTACAAATTCATTATTTTAGTGAAATTAACATAAGGACATCAGACGATATTAATCGCCATAACATGCCCTTACTAAAATAGTGAATTTGTACAGTATAGGAAGTAATAACAATATTGATTGTTAATCTAATTGTTAACTAAATAAGATACTGTAAGTAATTTTCTCGCAAATAATTGAAACAAGAAGGTCCTTTTAACTTGCAATTTTTATTTTATGTAAGGCCATCAAGTGCTAGGATTATCTAGGCCTTATTCATGTTTTAATTTTAAATATAATTCTTTTCAATAATAAATGTAAATTCCAATTGAGACTTTCACGTTTTCAGATAAGAACCTGGGAATTGGAAGTTTATAATAGATTAGCCATAGAAACGTCATAACGACATCTCTACGGTTTCTGCTATGAATAGATAGACTGTAGATTATAGACGCTCTGAGGTCATCATCGTCTATTGGGCTATGAGATTGAAAAATGTGAAGAACAAAATATAATTTAAATTATTTGAAAGAGAACATTTTCTCATAATAGTCCGAGAGCTAGTGACAATTTTTTGGTGTTATTTATTCAAGGCCTTATTTTTGTGAAGTTGTTGAGGAAGGCTTATTAAAGTGCCCACAGTAAAGGATTTTGCTAGATAGCGGTATGGGAGGGATGCAAACCACCCTTAACATGTAACAAAAAAAAATTTCACAATTATTATTGCTTCAAGGCTGAAATTGTTTGTATAGCTTGTTGGGGAGCGAATAATGTCATTATAACATTTGAAGATCGATTGGTCAGTATTAAAGGGGTGGCAGATCACCCTAAACGTGTCATGTACCTGACGAAATTTGTACTATTAGTTCAAGGTTCAAATTTTAATATGTTGTTACGGCGACTGTTTTAAGCATATATTTCAATTTGCAGAACAAAATGTCGGTATTAACCCCCTTGCAGAACGATATAAACACCTTGGCGAGCAAGTTTCCCTCTGAGAGAGAGGGTTATTACCGATATTTTGTTCTTCAAATTGAAATATATGCTTACACTAGTCGCCGTAACAACATATTAAAATTAGAACCTTAAACTAATAATATAAATTTCGTCGGGTACATGACACGTTTAGGGTAATCTGCCACCCCTTCAATATTGACCAATCGATCTGAAAATATTATAATGGCATTATTGGGTCACGACAAGCTATACAAACAATTTTAGCCTTGAAGCAATAATAATTGTGACCATTTTTTATGTTACATGTTGGGGGCGGTCTGCATCCCTCCCATAGCGCTATTTTGCAAAATCCCTTACTCAGGACACTTTAATATGTCTCTCTCAACATCTTCACAAAAATAAGACATCGAATAAATAACACCAAAAAATTGTCACTAGCTCTCGGTCTATAATGCTGTGCTATAATTTATGTTTCATGTTTTAATTCAATTACATAAGGAAATAACATTTTCACTAATTAAATTAATTTCTGTCTTGGCTCGAATATTTCATTATTAATTAATGTGAAAATAACTTGACATATTTGAAATTTCAAAATATAACAAAACTATATTAGGTATAGCGAAGATTTGAACTTTCACATTTAATATTCCTTCTAAACTTTTTTTAAATGCGTCATAAAACATGATAGTGTAGCCGGGGTAGGAGGGATACGTAACTTTGTCAGTAACTGCATATTTTTAACGAAATTTCGACATATACAATATTATGTAGGTTCAGTTCATAGAATACCTGGCGATTTCCAGAATTTTTGTCCGCTTGTCAGTTTGTTTGTTTGAATCAATTTTGATCGGAATTTTATTATTTGACCGAGCAGTAGCCAAAAAATCGACATTAACGTGAGCAAAGTATAACTTAATTGTTGTTTGGTTTTGGAAAGCTCAATACATATCTGGTTTGAATTATTACAGTGGCGGCTCCTCTATGAGAGCTGTGGAGCTGCCGCACTCCCAGAAAATAACGCACAATTAAAAAAAATATTGTATTATAAATCTGCATATATTTTAATTTTATAATTATGAAGCCATCACATAGCATTATTATAAACGACGGCATGCCGCAGGGCCTATATTCTATAAACAGTGCTGCATTATGCCTTGCTCCAAATCTGCCTAACTAATGCAATGTGTTAAAGAGAGATGACTATAGTAAAAAATGAGACAGATCTATATGTACAAAAACGCAAAATCCGTGCACAGCACGAGTGTTGGAGTACGGACTCTTATTTAACAAAAGTTGCATAAACGAGCGTTTGTATAGCAATAGCTTTTTTAATGTTATTCAAAACTGTAAACGCTCTTGTCACATTGTGACTGGCATGATATTTAGTCTGTCGTTATCCATTGAAAGAAAGCTGATTTCTTTAATTCCAAATTTTAACGAAAAGGTTACTGATAAATTTTTAGAAAAGAAGGCCAAAAGGTTTGATTTGATTTATAAAAAATAATTATTATTAAGTCTAAAATTTATCGATCTTCATGCAAATTAAATTCAACAATCAACATAATATTAATTACAATTTACCTGAACATGGCAACTTATGATAAAAGAAGTCACAGGGCAGAACTAAGGTATTTTTACTGAAATCTTTTATTATTTGCTATTTTTAAAGTTCAGTACAATTTACTTACATTTTTTTTCAATACAATAATAAATATTGCTATAAAGATCACTTTATTTACGACTTTAGCGCTAGCGAAATCATTGTATAATGTATAAACAAATTATTCAGATCAAAAAATACACTTAAAAATTCCATCAAATGTACTTTTGAATTTTTTTTCGAGGTTCCCTCATTGGGGGGGGGGATAATCCAGTCTCCAGGTTGACTCTGCGCCGCCACTGTTTGAATACAATGTATTACTGCCTTTTATTTGCGATGAGCAATAAAAAACTATTTTACATTTTATAGGTTATGCAGATTATATGGTGATTGGATAAAAACAATATTTAATATGCTTTGATATTCGTTGAACGTTTAATGCGCCGGAATTACATGCCACAGCCAATAATGTAATACCTAATTAAAACAGTCATTTTTACTGAAAAAAGCAGGGGTGTATCGCTGAAAACAAAATTCTTCATCATCTTGCAGACGCATGGAATATATTTCTCTTAGCCAATTAATTACAAATCTGTGATTGCAACAACATTTTCTGGAGCAAAAATTTGTATGTTACAGATTTGTAAGGAATTACAATATTATTTGTAGGTCCTGATGAAGACATAATTTTTGGATGCCGAAACGTTCATCATTAAAGATGTCTAGCAAATGAACTTTGTTTTCACTTTGGTCTTGTATCCCGTACCGTCTCTTATGATATAAATTATATTGCGAATAGACAAGGGGTCGGCAACCTTTTGAGACGGAAGAGCCAAAAGTTACAATTTAGAAAATTTCCCAGTTTTTAAAGAGCCACTAACATTTTTATTTCAATATTATGGTATTTGATTAGGATTAAGTATATAAATTTGATTTTTGATTTAAAATAATAGCTTTAAATATGAAATAATATTTATTCGTCATACCAACATGAAAAAAACAGAATATAACGTACAGTATATAACTATGAAAATATTTATACTTTTTGATCGAAAAAAGTTCTGACTGCGACCGTTGACGACACCGTGCACCAATAACTAAACAAACAGAACAGTATTGCCACATTTAAAAAATGTCAGCTGTCCGTATACTCTCTACTTCACTTATTCTCAGTGTTCTCTGTTGAGTGTTTTCATCCTGTTTAAAGTTTTTTTGCAGTATAATATTATTTATGAGTTTTGAAAATAAAATAATATAATTATTAATATTTGCGCATGGAACTGGAGAGCCGCATCTTGACATCATAAGAGCCGCATGCGGCTCGCGAGCCACAGGTTGCTGACCCCTGGAATAGACCATAATTGATGCGCATTTCGGTTGCGCACTAGATAGAACTTTTAGTATAGGGAACTATCATGGTTTTGTGATTTGTTTAGTAGAAAATAAAATAATTTCGTTGTAATATATTATTACTGATGACGATTCCGGCGCTGACCTTTTCATCAGTTTCAATTTTAAATTATTGTTATCTACCCAAACAAAAGAATCAGAAATACAATTACGTTCAAAATAAACCCAACCGTATAGTTGCCAGCAATAATGTGATTACCTACAGCTGTAAATTAATAGATTTTTATGGTTCAGTAATTACAAAGATTATGAACGAGTCAATAAATATACACCACGAGATTTCAAAATTTAGGGTTCAATCGTAAAATATAAAAGATTTTTTGTAACACATAATGTACCTATAACATTTTGTGTTTTCAGTCGGCTACGTAAAATAATACATATAGCACGCGTACAGTAATACATATTTTACGTGATACGACAGCATAGCTAGGCGTGCGTAAAATATAAACTGTGACGTCAGCGTCCAATAATCCATATATTTTTTTGTGATACGAGAAATATAGGAATATAGTTGTTATGGTAACGAAGTAAATAAATATTGGATTAAGGTCAATATTTTTAACTGTCAGTAAGATTTCGGTGTTTAAAATTAATTTTACAAAGCTCTAAATTTGAAAATGTACATTTCAAATATGTTTACAATAGTAGATTGTATGTCTAGATACGTAATGGAGCATATTACGGCGAGTGATGACAGTATATGTAAAAACGAGCGACACACACGAGCCGTAATAACATTACGTACGAGACATATATGGTATTTTTTGCCATACCCATTACAAACTACCTACTTTTCACGTCATTTTAAAAAAATTCTGACAGTTCATTTGCATCGCCATCTTTCCTTCCACGAATCCACACTGTGCCGCGAAGTTCATGCAAGTAAGTAATGACAGGCGCACGCAAGCGTACGCAGGTGTACAGAGTGAATAAAAAGAAGTTGCTATGGCAACAGTTATTTTCTGCGCTAGTGCAGAAAGTAAACCATTTTCCGCACGGCCTGCCTGTTAAATGGATCATTAATGGCCGTTATACATATATCGAATTGTGTTTTAAAGACCACCAAGAGCTAAGGTTATTTGGGCCTAGCACCAATTCATATTTTCTATTCATTATTTTTTTTTTTTTTTAATAATAAATTGAAAATCCAATTGACACTTTTACCAGCTCTCGGGCTAGAACCCGGGAACTGGGGACTTGTAATAGAGGAACCATAGCAACGCCATGTAAACAACAGCATTTCTACACGTTCCGCTATTCTCAAGCTATTCTCATATATCGAAAGTAGCTATTTTGTAGTGGGTATGGTAAAAAAAATAATGTATACAACTCGTAAAGAGACGAAGTAAACTTTTAAACAGTGAAAGAATTTTTCAAATCGGTTGAGTAGTTCCTGAAATTACCCGTAACTAAAAACTTACAAACCTTTCCTCTTTATATTATAGATAGCAGGTATAGATAAATAACTTATGAATTAAAATTCAATAAAAGGTAACCAACGATCGACTACTGAATTGTAATAACACAGTTATCTTAAAATACTTTTTGTTTAAAATACTGAACTTAAATTACTTTGAGCACTGAATTGAAGACTTTTTTTTCTGTATTATTTTTAATTAAAGTTTGAAAATGCTAAGCTTAAATTTTTATATTAAATTTCATATCAAATCTCCGTCTCAAGTAATTCTAACAAAAGTTTTTCAATAAATGTTGAAATTATATTAAGTATATAAGAACTATCTAATTTTGTAACTTTCCAACAATATACTTTGACATCTATGTAAACAAACTCTTAAAATTTCTATTTAAAGTGTACCTCGACAAAGGTAAGTTCATATAATATGAATTCTTTGAAAACTTTGCACTTGCAATATACTTGTTATACAGAATGCTTCTAAACCTAGTGCCATTAGTGATGCGCGATACGAGATGTTTTAGTCGATTGTTCAAACATCTCGATGACTCGTTGTCACTTGGATTCGATTGTCGTTGTTTTATAGTTCACCGAAACCGAGTCGCATAGTACTGAATCGTACACTGTCGAGATCCACATAATATACACAATCGATCATCACTCAACAACTGTGGTCGAGTCGATGGTCGATTGTGCAGTAACCGTGTAATACGAATTCAATAGTGAAGAGATCACAAAGAAGTGAGTACCGACTGAACAGTGTGAACAGTGAACAATCAACGAGTCGCGTGAGCGTCAGTCAACTAGCATATAACCTTAAATCGCGATTATATGTATTCTCATTCGCTGCTATTGCAATTTTATAATACTATAGCTTTAGAAACACTCTGTATACAATAAAGTTTGCACTAAAGAAACTGTATTTTGTTTCGTTATTCATACCAAAGTATAACGACATAATCATCAAATTTCAAAACACTTTCTTAATCCCCCGTTTAATAACAATTTATCGTCTATACAAGTCTATATAATATACATTCTTATATTTTAAACACAAGATACCTACACAAAGATGATCATAAAGTTTCAATCAATTTTCCTGAAAGTGTTATCTCTGCGATAGTCGCACGATTTATGAGTGGATTCAACGATGACATAACGTAAAAAATCACGCTTGCCAGCCATGTTAATATTATTGTGTCACGCAAAAATCGACCTTATTTTACACATACTTTACAATATTCTCAGTAAGGCACGAAGTCCCTTGCGACACATGATATTTTTAATAGTGTTGAGCAAAATTCAACCTTAAAGCTTTAAAAATACCATTTGTTAGCGAGCGCAAGAAAATGTCCGAGTAAAATAAACTATAATCACGTCATGTTTTTAAAGCACACCACTCACGATCCAACGCTGCAGTACGATTTTGTCGAATGTGATTGCAGTACAATTTTGTTGACAGTCGGAACACGTAACGACTCTGCAGTACGAGTTTTGCGTTCAAACGGTAAACATGTCTAACGAAAATGTGCTTTTGGCGACTCTTGCGCTTTATATAACCTAAAATAAAGGTAAAAGGTGCAAGAAACATACGATAGAATCGAAGGTCACTATTGGGATCCGTCAAATGAGCTTATGACATCTGGTGGCAGAAAATTGTACTCAAAAAGAGGGAAAATTTTACATGTTAACAGTGCAAATTTATCGTGAAATTGTTTATTACAAAAATAAAACAAGTAAAATAAACAAAAAGTTTATCGAAAATGGAATTCGCGACGTTTTCTGATATCATGGCATTAAACACTAAGTATCAGTTATTGCCTTGTAAAACTTACTTTACAACAAATTATTTTCTAATGACATGTGGAAAAACTGAATTTTATTTGTGTATTAAAAAATATTTTATATTAATAAATTCACTACGGTTCATGGGTTCTTGGATTAAAATAAATTTTATATTAATAATCAGATGTACTTATTATCATACTGCACTACAATAGTTAAACCACCGAATTTGACAAAATTATGTGTATAAAAATATTTTGAGGTTAGTAACTTACCTACTTATTACAACGTAACATATTATGCTGCAGTTGTGTTTACATTATTCACCTAACCCAGCCTTAAAATATCATAGAACGGATTTCGTGGAGATTTTCTTTTAATTTTGATGTTTTTAATCAAAATGCCGTAAAGATTACTATTTTTGACTGCTTATTTTTCATGCATTTTTCTCGTTATATTTCTGATATTTGATGATATGTCCGGCTTTGAGAATCCGTTCTCCTTCAACGAAATTCATCACATATTGCACTTATATATTTTTCACAAAATTACACGCAAAAGTATGCCCCGTACATGAAATCCCCCCCCCCATCTGCGCTATGTTTTTTAAGCTCCACCCATCTGACGGATCCCAATACACGATCAAATAAAAGATCCAACCAACAGTGTTGTACTACTGTAGACTGACATGTTTGTCGGCGTTCAAATCGAACCGACTTGGTCGAACGGCGAACATACACGACCAAATTGCGTTCGATTTTGTCGTATCCAACGAAATCGTATAGCGGCGTTGGGTCGTGAGTGGCGAAGTTTTATTTGAGACTAAAGAAAAGTCGCTACCTGTTTGACAACAGTACTATGAATGATTAACAGTTTGTGAAATATCGTCAGTCACTAAACATGGAAAATGACTTAAATATCGGTTCCAAAAATAGTAATATGTATACATTTGTAGATGAGAGAGCGGCTTAAGTATTAGAATTCTGTAAACATTTAAGTTTGAATGAACGGAAATAAAATGAACTGACGATAAACGCATTTGAAACTTTTACCAAGGGCGCATTGCGTATTATTACAGAATGATAAAATAATTTCTAATAATGTTTCTGTTTCCTTATTTAACCCATTAACACCCATTGTATGTCTACAATGTATTACACAGAAGTTTATTCTTGCGTAAAATAATTTCTAATAGTGTTTCTGTTCCCTTATTTAACCCATTAACACCCATTGTATGTCGACAATACATGTATTACTCAGAAATTCATTCTTGCGTAAATTTTCAAATATTATACTATATATTATAGGTACTATATTATGCACTTGATAAGTAATAATACAATATAATATACTTATTAACGGAAAGCCTAATATGCTACTATAGTTGAACTTCAAAAGTTACCCCTACAGTAAATTTTATGATAACTCTAGATCCACTGTACTGAATTCGATAAAGCCCATTTTAGACGATAACAATTATTTTTACATCGTAATTTAAAATTCGTTTTGCTGAATTCCAAAAGTTACCGCTAGTATTGTTAAAGTAAAATCTCGATCCACTGTACTGAAATTGCCAAAATGATAAAGCCCGTTTTAAGCAAGAATAATTTTATCCAGGTGTGCAAGCTTTCACGGCCGGCATTGTTCCAAGTCTTCATGGTTTCCGGGCTTGTAGGCCGTGGTCCGGTGGTATTTCTACCTGACGTTTCGTCTACAACAGCGGTAGACATTCTCAAAGGCGATGTGGCAGCGGTCGAAGTGTCCTCCTTGGATCGGTGAGCCGCCAAGGAGGACACTTCGACCGCTGCCACATCGCCTTTGAGAATGTCTACCGCAGTTGTAAACGAAACGTCAGGTAGAAATACCACCGGACCACGGCCTACAAGCCCGGAAACCATGAAGATTTGGAAGAATAATTTTGACATCGAAATTTTGAATTCTGTGAAACCTGTAGACAAAAATGAAATCTTGACACAAAACAGATTAATGATTATTTCACTTTATTTAATTAATTAATTGTAGATTATAGACGCGTCGACAACTCAGGTCATTAGCGTCTTCAACACAACAAATAATCCATTCGTGTATTAGAATCCGCCAGCCGGTACACACAAACCGACTGGTACGAGATCGGGTCCCTGGGAGCGCTAATTCCCAAAGAACATTGGAATGCAATTTGCGATAGCAACCACATTCCAATTTCCCCCCTGGAGGGTTTCACTTTATTTTATTATATATGTTTTAATATACAAAAACTTAATGGTTCTGTACCCGGTTCAGTATAATCAATCGTTAATTTTTGCTTTTGTCTAATTTTAAATTTTGATAACTATGATGACAAGTAATTTTAAATCGACCTGTATCAGTGGCTCTAGGCTTTTTGTATTCAAATATAAAACCTGACCATATGTAAATGAACTAAAATTGGACGCATGTAACAATCAGTCTGGAAAAGTTATTGCTGTATTTAAATCATGCTTAATTTCGATTTGCAAAAAAGTCGTTAATATAAACAGTTCCATGTATAAAATTAAGGAAAATCGCAGGATAGTGGACAAATATTTGATTTATTAAATTAAATGTACGACGTTTCGTTTATATATTTAAACTTTTTCAAGTACACAAAAATAACATCATTTCGACACTGGGCATAAATTTCTTTTCAATGAAGTTAAAATATTAGATAAAGAGTCAAATTGGAAGAAACGCAATATCAGTGAAATGTGTTTTATTAGAAAAAACAATTCAATCAATTATAGAACAGACACTCAAAATTTAAGTAGTCAGTACAATTATGTTATGAAATTATACTAAAATTTGTATTATTATTATTATTGATTGTTAAAAAGTTTTAGTCAACATAATTTGTTACCATGTTGCCATGTTTTTGTCTTATGTACCCTATCTTATGTTAATTGCTATGGTTAGTAATTAATATTAATTTTCATAAATATTGTTATTTTTGTGTACTTGAAAAAGTTTAAATATATAAACGAAACGTCGTACATTTAATTTAATAAATCAAATATTTGTCCACTATCCTGCGATTTTCCTTAATTTTATTATAATCACGATGGACACGATTTCTAATATAAAAGTTCCATGTATTTTCCTCTTCAACTTATTACTTTTCGCTAGCAAAAATATGGCAAGCTATGCCTTGGCAGAGGATGGACATGGCTATGATACTCGTGGAAAAAAAGCCATAAAACTACCATTGGCAACAAAAGATGTATACAAGCATTGCCCAGAAAATTATTCAGCCTACATCTACAATAAACTACCGGAAAAGTTTAAAAATAATACCTACGCAGTTTTTAAGGAAAATATAAAAAAATTCTTATTAGAGCGAGCATTTTACAGTGTAGATGAATTTATATGTTGCCAGTAATTTTATATTTCTTTTAATGTGAACTTTTTTTTTTTTTTTTTTTTTGACGTGTCAAATAGATCTGTATCTCAATTATTGACAAAATAAATATCTATCTATCTATCTATCTAAACATACCAGACAATGAATAGTAAATACCTATACGCATTATTTTTAATAAATTAGAAAAATGTGTTAATTCATCTGCTCTCTTATTTACGTACTACGTCTTCAATTAAAATTCATTAAAAAAATAAATTTCATGTTTGCTCCTATATAAACGTTTTTATATTCAAATTTTTTTTGAAGCTATGCTTTTTAACGCACATTTGGCATAGGGGATCTAAAATATAAAAAAAATCGGCCAAGTGCGAGTCAGACTCGCGCATCGAGTGTTCCGTACAAAAAAAAGGAGTTAGGTAGGTGTAAAACATTAACAAATTTCATTATTTACTTGCTTGTTTTGAAAAAGTTTTTTTTTTAATTATATTTTACTTTGTTTCAGAATTTTTCCATAGTATCAAATTTAATTAAATTAATTTTTGAAGTGAAAAAATCGAAAATGTTTACATTATAAAAAAAAAACATATTGTATCGTCAGTTGGATTTGAACCTGCAGCACTTTGTGGTAGCATGGGAGTGCGTTACCGCTACTCCACGTGCACCACGGCACAAACAGTCGTATATTTGATATACTTGATACAGCTCTATGTCTAATTTTCCGTTTTCCGTGGGAATTTAAGGATTTAGGATTTTTTTTAGGTTTTTCTGTAAACTATGAGTGAGGCCCTATATATTAAAAATATATATGAGCACTGTGGTTGGAATAAAAACAAAATAAAATATAGTTACTTCTTACCACAACAGTTTTATTGATGGATGTACATTTCGAAAGCTAAGCTTCCATCTTCAGCGAACACTATACATGAATGAAATAATACAAAACGGGTATTTATATACTAATATTACAGGTAATAAAATAAATAAATAACAAATAGAAAACATAACTATAGACTTAAAGTATCACAGGAGGATAGAACGATCCGACAGTCCAAACCGACGCAGCCATTGACCTGAAACAAATTGACCTAGAACACAGAAGAACAAAACGAATTATCTAGAACATCACTTATGGTCTAAAAGATCAAATAAAGCAGAAAAAGGTATAGGGCCATTATCCGAATTCAAAAGTTTGGTACCATCGCACTTAGCAATGTATATGCTTTCAAAGCTATCTAAATGATGGGTCGTACTTACCGCCTTTACCAAACTTACATTATTTATGCTTATGTCATGGTTAGTATCTAAAATATGGTTCGCGACGCTTGATTTGTCCGGTCTATTAAATTTGATATGTGAAAAATGCTCTTTCCACCTAGTAGTAAGAAAGAGCATTTTTCACATATCAAATTTAATAGACCGGACAAATCAAGCGTCGCGAACCATATTTTAGATACTAACCATGACATAAGCATAAATAATGTAAGTTTGGTAAAGGCGGTAAGTACGACCCATCATTTAGATAGCTTTGAAAGCATATACATTGCTAAGTGCGATGGTACCAAACTTTTGAATTCGGATAATGGCCCTATACCTTTTTCTGCTTTATTTGATCTTTTAGACCATAAGTGATGTTCTAGATAATTCGTTTTGTTCTTCTGTGTTCTAGGTCAATTTGTTTCAGGTCAATGGCTGCGTCGGTTTGGACTGTCGGATCGTTCTATCCTCCTGTGATACTTTAAGTCTATAGTTATGTTTTCTATTTGTTATTTATTTATTTTATTACCTGTAATATTAGTATATAAATACCCGTTTTGTATTATTTCATTCATGTATAGTGTTCGCTGAAGATGGAAGCTTAGCTTTCGAAATGTACATCCATCAATAAAACTGTTGTGGTAAGAAGTAACTATATTTTATTTTGGCCCTATATATTCCCTATTTTTTTCAAAATTTTAGGCTCAGTATAGTTTCGGTGATAAACTATACTCACTGAAATTAATATTTTCTTCCTTTTTCCTTTGTATTCAAATTATTTACTGTTTATTTCGATAACCTAAACTCTAAAGTATTTAACTGTCACTTGATATAATGCAAATTGTTTTTCCAAAGCATGCTTATATCATCTATTTTGTGACGTTAAAAATCGATTTTTAACCCTTAACATCCACTTATTGCAATTCCAAGACCTTATTGCACACCTGCACTTCGGGCCTTTTCAAATGACATCTCGATCGTCAAAATCGGTCCAAGAGTTTAGGAGAAGAACCGCACAAAAACGCGTGGTCTATTAATATACAGATTGTATCAAATTAAACCTGTGCATAGGGCATTCTGTGTGTAAGACAGAGATTGATACATAAAGCAATAAGTAAGAATGAGATAAATGATCGCTAATAAGATGTTACGTGGTTACTGTAAATAAATATATAATACCGAACAACTGTCATCGTTGTTTTCTACAGTAAAAATAGTCACTACTGAAATTATTGATAAAATGGCAATTTATACTGTTCGGGAAAAAATTCAAATAATTAAATGGTTTTATGGTGGTAATTCAACCGCCGGCATAATAAAATTATTTGTAGCTGCCTTTGAAAATAGCATAGAAGGAGCGAAAAAACAAAGATGACGCTATTAGGTTGTATTAATATTATTTATTTACAGTACCCACGTAACATTCTATTAGCGATCATTTATCTCATTCTTACTTATTGCTTTATGTCTCAATCTCTGTCTTACACACAGAATGCCCTATGCACAGGTTTAATTTGATACAATCTGTATAGAATAGGCCCTGCTAAAACAAGTTATAAAGTTACAAATCTGTCAAAAGTAATTTTAACAAAGAAAAATATTTACTCGAAAACAGAACAAACATTTGTTGGCAAATAACGAAACTAATACTAAAATCAGTGTAAAACGTTGAATTGTGATACATTTTAATCCTTTTTTATTTGCTGAAACACAAATACAAACCAGTATTAAATACAAACAACGGTTAGCTTTTGTGTGTCATGTTTTAACGGATTTCAGAACGTAAGCGCTTTTATAAAAGCACAAATTTTATGAATGAACTCTTAATAATTCGAAACAGTTCAGCATAAAATGCAAAGTTTGAACTACGTGAAAATACAGAATAATTGGATAAACATCACACTGAGCCGCGCGAATTTTGCTTTTAACTTTCGTAACACTAGAATTTAACCTTGTCGATGTTAAAATAATAATTAGAAATCCTTAAAACTGTTCATTAAAGTTAACTTTCGACAAGAGTAAACTTCAAAATATCGATCAGATATTTTTTTCAAATTTTATTTAGATTAAATGACAGCGAAAAAATCATGAAGGGTTGACAGACCCTGCGCCTATGAAACATATAAAGATAAACAGGGTGTTTTAGTACATTTTACTAAAACATCAGCTTAACCGTAGACACACATTTTTGACCTCCTCATATCATACAACCCTGTGTGTGATTTGAGGAGGCCACAAGTACCTATGTGTCTAGGGTTAAGCTGATGTTATAGTTAAATGTACTAAAACACCCTGTTATCTTTATGTTTTTCATAAGCTAATAATTTTAACTTCTGCTTACGAGTGTACCAATGGTTTTAAATAAATTTTCAAAATTTAGTAAAGGTTTCAGAAAAATTCCAAAAACCTAATGAAAGTTTCAGAAAAGTTCCAAAATACCAGAGATGCGATTTATTTGAAATACTTCTATTTAAAATGCAAATACAAAATACCTATTTTGTATTTTGCATTTAAATGCCTTTTAGTAAAAAACATTTTGTATTTTATTTGAAATACCTTTCGAGATGTATTTTGCATTTTTAATATTCATTTCAAAATGCAAAATACTTTGTGATTAAGTTTAGCCAACATCACCAGTCAAACAAAATGAAATGAACGAATGACGCTTGTATTGCCGAATTTGACCGATAGAGGCGCCTGCTAGCCATGCGCGCCCTTTTTTCTTCTTTGGTTAGAGTGCGCGCCTTATGTGACTTTAAGTGAGTATTATTATTATTATTAATAACATAACAGAATTTATTGATACGCGTACTGATAAATATGACCAAAATGTCATGCATAAGGTGCCATGTTATTAGACGTCTTTGTTCGGCTCGGCATTGTGTCTCTATTTCTCATGATAAATACCTAAAATAAATAAAAATATCTGAAATTTTGTAAAAAGGTATTTTATTTTGAAAAAGTATTTTGAAAATACCTATTTTGCATTTAGCATTTGAAATACAAAACGCAAAACTATTTGGTATTTTGCATTTGAAATAGTAAATCTGAAAAGTATTTTGCATTTTGTATTTAAATGCTTTTTTAAAACCATTTTGTACATCTCTGCAAAATACCAAAGAAGGCTTCAGAAGAGTGTAAAAAACTCAACGAAGGTTTCAGAAAAATTCCGAAAACCTATCGACAATTTCAAGACAAAAGTTTCAAAGTCTTCAAAAATATTTCAAATACGTCCGCATCTAAGGTGTCTGAAAAATTTAAAAACCTATCAATCCGTTTTAGAATAATTGTCGAAAACATACCAAAAACAGAGAGAAATAATTAAAGAATAGTAAAAAGTATCTTAAATTCAATAATATTAAAGTGAAAAAGCGAAGGTTTCAGAAAAATTCCAAAAACCTAACGATAATTTCAGAAAACAAGAACCTCCCAAATACAGAGAGAACGGTTTAAATAATAGTAGAAAGTACCTTGGAGCCAATTATATTTGAGTTAAAGCAACTAAAAGACATTGTATAAAAACAGTCGTAAACAAATCAGGTACGATTCGCACTTAAAAAATTCGACTGATGATCAGTCCTATACTTCCCACCTAGTAAATATTTGCAAAAAATAAACACTTTTTTTTATTCTTTGAAAAAAATCATGGCCCTCTTTTGATGGCTAATAATATAGCAAAAATCATGGTTACCTTGATTTACGTACAATTTTCTTTTTTTTTGTAAAATATTTTTTTTATCGAAAACTATACATTTTAGAGAAAAAAATATTTACATTTTTTTATATTATAAGATCTAGAATTCATTTATATTTTTTTTACCTATGTTAATACGTGACATTGAGAACGTTTTTTTTTAATATCTCAGGATCCACTGAACCGATTTGACTCAAAATCTAATCAGATCTAAGTTAAAGGCTGATAAATACAATAGAATAATCGGCAGGGCCGTATGTTGTTTCGTTTTTACGATATCGAAGGCGAAAAATTGACCACACACACACATACAGACTTCAGTCAGAAAATGATTTTAAACGATTGCTAGGGTCTCAAAACGTGAAGATCTGTTAAAATCTCGAAATATTTTTTTCGGACTAAATCCATTACTTCGCTACCATAGTAGAGGTGGGAAGTAAAAATAGAACAAAATAAATTTTAAAGTAGAATTATGTCACGGAAATTATTGGTAAACTATAAATTAATGTTCTAGATTAGAGCTTGACATTATTGGGTGGCAACTCTGTTAGCTCAAGTCCCAAGACACGGAGCTTCAGCTCATATCGTTTCTATGTAGCCAACTTATAGAAACAAATTCCGCCAACCTAATTAGCTTCGTTATCTATCTGCACCATACATAACTTGATACTTTGATAATAATGTTCTCAACTCAGGTCATGCGTTCTTGCTTTGATGATTTCATACAGTACTTTAATTACAAGAGATTAATGCCGTAAAGTTAAACTCTATACACTTTGTCTGACCACACTATAATATTTCTCTATTTTCTCGTTTCGAAACAATGCAATTTCTATTTGTCGGTTTCACATTATGGTAATTGAAACATATTACAACTGACCAAAACTCGCTGTACTCCGGAAGTTATCCCCTACGCTCTTCATCTCAAATCCATTTCTCTCATCTAAAAATGTTTATGACTCTCCCGACGCTATTTTTAAAGCTAGCAGGTTCGGGTAAACGCCAAATTAAGGACCAAGCGAATTTTTTGAAAAAAAGTTTTCGCTACATGTGAAAGATTACGTAATTTTTAAAAATAAATGTTTTTTAATTTATCGCCTGTAGGATCTGTAGTGTCACACTGACCAAAATTCGCTGTACTCCGGAAGTTATCCCCTACGCTCTTCATCTCAAATCCATTTCTCTCATCTAAAAATGTTTATGACTCTCCCGACGCTATTTTTAAAGCTAGCAGGTTCGGGTAAACGCCAAATTAAGGACCAAGCGAATTTTTTGAAAAAAAGTTTTCGCTACATGTGAAAGATTACGTAATTTTTAAAAATAAATGTTTTTTAATTTATCGCCTGTAGGATCTGTAGTGTCACACTGACCAAAATTCGCTGTACTCCGGAAGTTATCCCCTACGCTCTTCATCTCAAATCCATTTCTCTCATCTAAAAATGTTTATGACTCTCCCGACGCTATTTTTAAAGCTAGCAGGTTCGGGTAAACGCCAAATTAAGGACCAAGCGAATTTTTTGAAAAAAAGTTTTCGCTACATGTGAAAGATTACGTAATTTTTAAAAATAAATGTTTTTTAATTTTTCGCCTGTAGGATCTGTAGTGTCACACTGACCAAAACTCGCTGTACTCCGGAAGTTATCCCCTACGCTCTTCATCTCAAATCCATTTCTCTCATCTAAAAATGTTTATGACTCTCCCGACACTATTTTTAAAGCTAACAGGTTCGGGTAAACGCCAAATTAAGGACCAAGCGAATTTTTTGAAAAAAAGTTTTCGCTACATGTGAAAGATTACGTAATTTTTAAAAATAAATGTTTTTTAATTTATCGCCTGTAGGATCTGTAGTGTCACACTGACCAAAATTCGCTGTACTCCGGAAGTTATCCCCTACGCTCTTCATCTCAAATCCATTTCTCTCATCTAAAAATGTTTATGACTCTCCCGACGCTATTTTTAAAGCTAGCAGGTTCGGGTAAACGCCAAATTAAGGACCAAGCGAATTTTTTGAAAAAAAGTTTTCGCTACATGTGAAAGATTACGTAATTTTTAAAAATAAATGTTTTTTAATTTATCGCCTGTAGGATCTGTAGTGTCACACTGACCAAAATTCGCTGTACTCCGGAAGTTATCCCCTACGCTCTTCATCTCAAATCCATTTCTCTCATCTAAAAATGTTTATGACTCTCCCGACACTATTTTTAAAGCTAACAGGTTCGGGTAAACGCCAAATTAAGGACCAAGCGAATTTTTTGAAAAAAAGTTTTCGCTACATGTGAAAGATTACGTAATTTTTAAAAATAAATGTTTTTTAATTTATCGCCTGTAGGATCTGTAGTGTCACACTGACCAAAATTCGCTGTACTCCGGAAGTTATCCCCTACGCTCTTCATCTCAAATCCATTTCTCTCATCTAAAAATGTTTATGACTCTCCCGACGCTATTTTTAAAGCTAGCAGGTTCGGGTAAACGCCAAATTAAGGACCAAGCGAATTTTTTGAAAAAAAGTTTTCGCTACATGTGAAAGATTACGTAATTTTTAAAAATAAATGTTTTTTAATTTTTCGCCTGTAGGATCTGTAGTGTCACACTGACCAAAACTCGCTGTACTCCGGAAGTTATCCCCTACGCTCTTCATCTCAAATCCATTTCTCTCATCTAAAAATGTTTATGACTCTCCCGACACTATTTTTAAAGCTAACAGGTTCGGGTAAACGCCAAATTAAGGACCAAGCGAATTTTTTGAAAAAAAGTTTTCGCTACATGTGAAAGATTACGTAATTTTTAAAAATAAATGTTTTTTAATTTATCGCCTGTAGGATCTGTAGTGTCACACTGACCAAAATTCGCTGTACTCCGGAAGTTATCCCCTACGCTCTTCATCTCAAATCCATTTCTCTCATCTAAAAATGTTTATGACTCTCCCGACGCTATTTTTAAAGCTAGCAGGTTCGGGTAAACGCCAAATTAAGGACCAAGCGAATTTTTTGAAAAAAAGTTTTCGCTACATGTGAAAGATTACGTAATTTTTAAAAATAAATGTTTTTTAATTTATCGCCTGTAGGATCTGTAGTGTCACACTGACCAAAATTCGCTGTACTCCGGAAGTTATCCCCTACGCTCTTCATCTCAAATCCATTTCTCTCATCTAAAAATGTTTATGACTCTCCCGACACTATTTTTAAAGCTAACAGGTTCGGGTAAACGCCAAATTAAGGACCAAGCGAATTTTTTGAAAAAAAGTTTTCGCTACATGTGAAAGATTACGTAATTTTTAAAAATAAATGTTTTTTAATTTATCGCCTGTAGGATCTGTAGTGTCACACTGACCAAAATTCGCTGTACTCCGGAAGTTATCCCCTACGCTCTTCATCTCAAATCCATTTCTCTCATCTAAAAATGTTTATGACTCTCCCGACGCTATTTTTAAAGCTAGCAGGTTCGGGTAAACGCCAAATTAAGGACCAAGCGAATTTTTTGAAAAAAAGTTTTCGCTACATGTGAAAGATTACGTAATTTTTAAAAATAAATGTTTTTTAATTTTTCGCCTGTAGGATCTGTAGTGTCACACTGACCAAAACTCGCTGTACTCCGGAAGTTATCCCCTACGCTCTTCATCTCAAATCCATTTCTCTCATCTAAAAATGTTTATGACTCTCCCGACACTATTTTTAAAGCTAACAGGTTCGGGTAAACGCCAAATTAAGGACCAAGCGAATTTTTTGAAAAAAAGTTTTCGCTACATGTGAAAGATTACGTAATTTTTAAAAATAAATGTTTTTTAATTTATCGCCTGTAGGATCTGTAGTGTCACACTGACCAAAACTCGCTGTACTCCGGAAGTTACCCCCTACGCTCTTCATCTCAAATCCATTTCTCTCATCTAAAAATGTTTATGACTCTCCCGACACTATTTTTAAAGCTAGCAGGTTCGGGTAAACGCCAAATTAAGGACCAAGCGAATTTTTTGAAAAAAGTTTTCGCTACATGTGAAAGATTACGTAATTTTTAAAAATAAATGTTTTTTAATTTATCGCCTGTAGGATCTGTAGTGTCACACTGACCAAAACTCGCTGTACTCCGGAAGTTACCCCCTACGCTCTTCATCTCAAATCCATTTCTCTCATCTAAAAATGTTTATGACTCTCCCGACACTATTTTTAAAGCTAGCAGGTTCGGGTAAACGCCAAATGAAGGACCAAGCGAATTTTTTGAAAAAAGTTTTCGCTACATGTGAAAGATTACGTAATTTTTAAAAATAAATGTTTTTTAATTTTTTGCCTGTAGGATCTGTAATGTCACACTGACCAAAACTCGCTGTACTCCGGAAGTTATCCCCTACGCTCTTCATCTCAAATCCATTTCTCTCATCTAAAAATGTTTATGACTCTCCCGACACTATTTTTAAAGCTAGCAGGTTCGGGTAAACGCCAAATGAAGGACCAAGCGAATTTTTTGAAAAAAGTTTTCGCTACATGTGAAAGATTACGTAATTTTTAAAAATAAATGTTTTTTAATTTATCGCCTGTAGGATCTGTAGTGTCACACTGACCAAAACTCGCTGTACTCCGGAAGTTATCCCCTACGCTCTTCATCTCAAATCCATTTCTCTCATCTAAAAATGTTTATGACTCTCCCGACACTATTTTTAAAGCTAACAGGTTCGGGTAAACGCCAAATTAAGGACCAAGCGAATTTTTTGAAAAAAAGTTTTCGCTACATGTGAAAGATTACGTAATTTTTAAAAATAATTGTTTTTTAATTTATCGCCTGTAGGATCTGTAGTGTCACACTGACCAAAACTCGCTGTACTCCGGAAGTTATCCCCTACGCTCTTCATCTCAAATCCATTTCTCTCGCCTGAAAATGTTTATGACTCTCCCGACACTATTTTTAAAGCTAGCAGGTTCGGGTAAACGCCAAATGAAGGACCAAGCGAATTTTTTGAAAAAAGTTTTCGCTACATGTGAAAGATTACGTAATTTTTAAAAATAAATGTTTTTTAATTTTTCGCCTGTAGGATCTGTAATGTCACACTGACCAAAACTCGCTGTACTCCGGAAGTTATCCCCTACGCTCTTCATCTCAAATCCATTTCTCTCATCTAAAAATGTTTATGACTCTCCCGACACTATTTTTAATTAAATGAATGCATAATGACTGCAAACAGTATATGAAACACCTGAGTAAGAACAATGACGTAACACAATGCTGCAGTAATCAGGAAAAATTCATTAATTCAAACCTATGTCACCGTAGGGATTTTAACCCTAAATTTTCCACTATCGTGGCGGACTGAGTTGACATTACTCACACAGTGACACATTTTCAAACGATCGACTTTCTCCCTTTAAGCATTCTGTCACTGAAAAACCACTACATGCGAGAGTCAATATTCCAACACCACTGCTAGAGTACAGACAACTCAACATGTAAAGTAAACACAACAGGTGAATACAACGATGAAGTATCCATTTTTAAAGCTAGTAGGTTCGGGTAAACGCCAAATGAAGGACCAAAAATCACACTACAGATCTCGCAAGCGAATTTTTTGAAAAAAAGTTTTCGCTACATGTGAAAAATTACGTAATTTTTAAAAATAAATGTTTTTTAATTTTTCGCCTGTAGGATCTGTAGTATGGTTATTGGTCCTTCATTTGGCGTTTACCTGAACCCTTTAGCTTTAAAAATAGCATCGGGAGAGACATAACCGTTTTTAGGAGAGGGGAAAGAATTTGAGATGAAGAGTGCAGGCGGGTTATAATTTCTGGTATCGAATACTCTTAAAGCAATAAAAAATCTTTATCTTTATTTTTAGAGTTCAAACTACTAAACTCTTTTAAAGTTGTTCAAAAGGTTATCAAACACAATATCGATCAATGTCTTAATCAGCATTTCGACTACTTCAATCGAACTCCGGTCTCGTAGAAAAGATACACGTGTCAATGTGTGAAACTACAATTCTTCGACACCAACGTGGAAACTGTGTCAGCGTGTCGTTAAATCGAACTTCGGACGAACAGAAAATACACGCACTTGAATAATATGTGCAGTGACAAGAAGACACAAAGAACACTGGAAAATATCCGAACTGCATCAGCCATTCGGACTCCGATCGCACGGAAATGCACATACATATTGACACGTGATATTTCGATAGCGCTGATTCACTTAAAGAAACGGCTGAAGTTTCCCAACGTCTGCGCATCAGAGTTTCGTCTAAAGCAATTGAACTCCGGACGCATGGAAAAAACACGCGTCTGAATATGTGTGTTTATTTATTTATTTATTGTAGATTATAGACGCGTCGACATCTCAGGTCATTAGCGTCTTTCAACTACACTAAATAACAACTATCTTAAAACTAAATAACATCACAAAACATTCATGAGCGCAGGTGAGTTTCGAACCCACGGCAGTCCAGTCCAAAGGTTGCGGTACTAAGCACGTTAACCACTAGGCTATACTGCCCTCTGAATATGTGTGATTTGGTATTTTGTAATAAAGTGTTTAATGAAGAAAATACTATAATAATTGCGATACAGTAAATTTAGTTTTAACCTGTTATATATAAGCGAAAAATTGATTAAAGAAAGTGTAATGAAACTAATTTTGAAAGATTATAATGCAAATTAGATTTTAACCCTTACGTGGTACAATTTATTTTAATAAATGTCAAAATTTCAAAGAAACAGTAAATAACATTACAGCAAACTAAATACGGAAATGAAAATATGAAATAGACTGAGGAAAATTCGGAACGATTGTAAGACGAAAATTTATTGTAAACTGAAATAATATATTTTCGCCTGATTCCTCAGCCCAATAGAAATCGTAATCTACATAATTTAAAATAAGAAAGCATGGAAAGATCAGAAGTCGTGTACAACACGTCGTGAAACGTCGTTAAAGTTCGTACACAACTTTATATATTTATCATCGCATCCTATTTAAATCACAATAATCTCGTATATTTATATATTCAGCCTTCACGAACCTCGTGCACTTTACAAGCTTAAAACTTACGCCAAACATTCATTACAGCGTTTCTCAAACATCGCTCCTTCAGAAACTTGCAGTTACGTATATCGAATTTATGACGTCACTATGTTAATTGGTATATGATAAAATCAATCGATTTAAAACCCCTTATATCCACACCATATTATTCACATAACAATTAGAGGTGAAAATAATAAATATCTCAGACAGCTAGGCTGCCATGATTTTTGAGCTATATCTAAGAAAAAATCAAATGACCACTGTCGGGACTTGAACCCGAAACCCCCAGTTTCCGGCTAGGTGAGTTACCGATTTCTCCACAGTGCCCGAGAGTGGAAACCGATCTCTTCTTATATATATATGTTGTAAATGGTTGATGCGTGATAAACTGGATTATCAGATTTTCTCCTTAGGTATCGAAAAATAGTAAAGCTAATTTAACGATTTAATTGTAAAAATATTAAAATAAGGGTTCTAAAATTTTTCTTTTTATTTCAACATACGCTTTGCATCTAATAAAAAATTTATTAAAAAAATAAAAAACCCGACTGCGTAAAAATCGAACATAAAAGATGGAAACAAGATCAAATGATAACATGCAGTCGGAGGTATTTCTGTTCAATTTGTTACTACTATGCCTCCGACTGCATGTTATCATTTGATCTTGTTTCCATCTTTTATGTTCGATTTTTACGCAGTCGGGTTTTTTGTTTTTTTAATAAATTTTTTATTTCCTTCCTTTTAGTTGAATCTACTCATCAAGCCTTTTCATTTGATACCCCACACACAAAGTTTCACCGATTTTTTGCGTTTTGACAAAATGGCGGCTAGCGCCCGCCATATTGAATTTTCCGTGACGTCATGTAGCCTATTTGAAATGTCAACGAAACCTTTCTTTTGTTTTGATTTTGGTACCTATATCAATGTATTTAGAAGGAAAATTACTTTTGCATTCTGACAAAATGGCATCTAGCGTCCACCATATTGAATTTTCCGTGACGTCATATACCCTATATCACTTTGGGGATTCAGACGAATCTAATAACACCTCATTTTTCAAAATCCGTCAAGCCGTTTAGGCTACAGAGCGTGATAAAGAAATATACATACATACATACACTCGAAAAACAATACCCTCCTTCTAGCGCGGTCGGGTAAAAATCCGGTGATCTAGGCGGCCAAACAGTTAGACCCCTCGTCCTGTCCATTTGCCGTTATAATTTTGATTTAAGAAATTTCTGACAATTTGCAGGTGCCCTATTACGTGCATCATCGAGGAATAAATATACATGGTCGACTCTGAAACAATTTATTTGCGGGCCCAAATTGGTTAAGATTGTTTTGTTTCATGGAACTATGAAGGGTATTTTTAACACTCTGCGTATAAAAAGACTCTACCCAAATCTAATATTATAAAGAGGAATAGTGTATGAGTTTGTTTGTCGGGGGTTATCAAAGAAACTACTGAACCGATTACAAATTTTTTTCATTGTTTGATAGATTATACTTTCCTTTAAGACATAAACTATGAATTATTAGTGGCCGGGCTCGGATCCGCCTGGGTGCAAATCGGATTGAATCCAAGTTGGATTGGGCTTGAGAATAGCAGAGCGTGCAGCAGTGCTATTGTTTACATGGCGTTGCTATGGTTCCTCTATTAAATGTCCCCAGTTCCCGGGTTCTAGCCCGAGAGCTGGTAAAAGTGTCAATTGGATTTTCAATTTATTATTAAAAAAAAATAATGAATTGAAAATATGAATTGGTGCTAGGCCCAAATAACCTTAGCTGTTGGTGGTCTTTAAAATACAATTTTAACAATTTCCAAGTTGGACTGAAATCAAGTTTATGTCGACTTAAGACAACAATCACGTATCGTCAGTTGGATTTGAACCCGGCTCTTCCTCTGGTGGCATGCAAGCGCGTTACCGCGCTACTACACGTGTACCACGGCACAAACAATGGAATATTTGTACCTACACTTGGTACAGCCTAATATTCTATTTCCCGTGGGAATTTAAGGACTTAGGATTTTTGTTTAGAGATTAATGGGAACTTGGACCGTGGGTTGATTGAAACTCAGTTAAAGTTTTAATTCGCAACGTTTCGTCTATATTTTAGACTTCTTCAGGCTCTGTGAATAATAACCACATACATTACTGTACAACACATACAAACTTATAATATATCTTATTACAAACCTTAAAACATAACACGAGTATGTCAGTAATAATCTGTAGTCATCATTCATTTACAGCGATAATATAATATTCAAAATTCTTTTGAAAGAATTGATCATAATAATTTCATTAAAATTCATTTGTTCAACAGACACAATTTTTTCTTTTTTTAAAAAACAACAATGATGACTACAGATTATTACTGACATACTCGTGTTATGTTTTAAGGTTTGTAATAAGATATATTATAAGTTTGTATGAGTTGTACAGTAATGTATGTGGTTATTATTCACAGAGCCTGAAGAAGTCTAAAATATAGACGAAACGTTGCGAATTAAAACTTTAACTGAGTTTCAATCAACCCACGGTCCAAGTTCCCATTAATCTCTTATATATAGTTACGATGGACATGACAACTAATTACATTTTTGTTTAGGTTTTCCTGTAAACCATGACTAAGGCCCTATATTCCCTATTTTTTTTAAATTTTAGGCTTAGTAGTTTTGGAGATAAGGGGGGCAGATGGGACAGACACGAAAGACACGAAAGTCATCCTATAAGGGTTCCATTTTTTTATTCTGAGATACGGAATCCTAAAAACGATACAAAACATAATATTATATCCAATAATAATAAATCGCGGGAAAAGCTATACTATATCCATATATTAAATTTGCACCCGGGCAAAGCTGGGGCGGGCCGCTAGTTGTAAATAAATTAATGACTCTCTTTAAGAAAGTGATTTCGGTCCCAATGGGTGGTATTTCAAAAAGTTTGGCCTGTGTCGCAAGAAAACAATTTTGAGTACCACGTCATTACATTTTCATGAGATCTGAGTGTAATTTACCTTAACAATTGAGAAGCACTGAGCCGTACACGTTTTATCTTTTATAAAACATGAACACTTGATGTCAAGGGTTCTAATATTCATGAGTACTTCTTACACTATATGTATATTTTATTTCATTCAGTTATTTTCTTTACAGATAAAGCGGGATGCCTGAGCTAAAGAATAAAAAACAGGGAAATTATAAATTATTAGTGTTTAAAAGGTTATCCTCTCAACTAGAGATTTAAAATGATAAAATAGCTTCATTATTTATTTATTATAGACGCTGATGAACTCAGCTGCTAAGCGTCTATAATCTACAATCAATCTCTTCATTATTTATTTTTAATGACTATCAAATAATTTATCTTTAGTTAGAAATATATCCAGCAAATTACAATACTTCCTCAGGAACTGTACAGTACCCCGTCTTTACCTCTTTTTACAAGCTTTTATTTAACTTGCAATGTATGTTAGTTTGTATGTTGGTTTGTGTGTTTGTTTAGGTCAAATCTTGCAAGTCAATTTTGAACGACTTCCACGCATCCTATCGATTTGAAATTTTGTACACATATGTATTCCCGATGAGAATACATAAATAAATCGTTTTAAGAAATAAATTCAACCCCTAAGGGATTCAAACGGGAATGTAGGTTTTTTTTTAACTATTCAACGCTAAGGCCAAATCGCTGAAGCTAGGGATTGAAATTTGGAAAGTTGGTTCCTTTTCTGACGTAAGCATCGACTAAGAAAGGATTTCTCGAAATTCAACCCTTACGGCTGTCAAAGGGGGATAAAATTTGAAAGATTAAAATGAACAAAATAAAATATTAGTAAAAAAAACTTTTTAGAGACAAGCTTTTATTGAAATGTACTAAAAAGGAAAAAATAACATTTAATAATTTTGGTTCATAATTATTATAGAAGCGGGATTTGTGACTAATAAACTCTCATAGAGGTTACAACCCCCGCTTTTATAATAATTATGAACCAAAATTATTAAATATTATTTTTTCCTTTATAGTACATTTCAATAAAAGCTTGTCTCTACAAAGTTTTTTTTACTAATATTTTTTATTATATTTCTATGTTCTCAGTCCTGTGATACACCCTGTATAAGTACTTATAGATTTTTAGCACAATCCTTCGATATCGAAAGTGGCAAATGAAGTCAGGACCCGCTGTATAGCGTAGATAATATAAAAGATAGCACACCCAGATAATATTCTTAAAACCTTTTCCGATTTTAAGCATACAATATATGAATGAAACTCTTTTGAAGTCCACCGAATCAATATTAAAATTTATTCATAAACTTTACCACATATCGACAAATTTCAAATGAACACGTTATACAAACATAACATAATATGCAATATGCATATAGATATTGTTACATATTAAAACATCGTAACTCAGTTGAGAATAATTCAAATGAAAATCATGGCGCTATTTATTTAGTTATATAAATACGGTAGATATGTTAATATCAATTTAACTCTAGCATAAAAAGAAGATTAGTCTAAACTAATTATTCATTAAATTAAAAAAACCCCGGCGCAAAAAAGCAAAATCGGTTCAGTTGTTCTTTTTTCTTAACCAAATAGACTCCAAAAAAGTAGATTTTATACAATATCTCGCGAATAAAAATTATATCGACTTCGTAAGAGTGTCAATCAAGGCGTGTTAACGACATTTTGATCCGACATAAATTTTATAAAAATCGGTTCAGCCGTTTTTTTTTAATTATTGTTAAAAATAAATAATAATTATGTTTTAATGATTAAAATGATTACTTTTCTGTATAATATCTAATTTAATTATTATTATTAAATATTTATCAAACTGGGAAGTTCGTCGTGTGGACCTCAAGGGTCGCACTTTAGTCCTAATAAACGACCCACCTCACGGCTTGTTGCAATTATATTTTCGAGAGAGAAAAAAGAGAGAGAGATATCGTGATATAGACGCTCAACAGCCGATGTCATATCAAAATATTAAGTGTCATTTGAACTATAAAGTTTCAAGTCAATTGGGCAAGTGAAAGTGGGTTAAAATTGGGATAGAAGATTTAATTCTGAAAGAAATGTGATGCTAAATAAAAGCTTGTATAAAAAAGGTTATAAACAAAGCCAAAATAAGTATTTTCAAGTTTGTTAATACTTTTTAAAAACAAAAGAGAATCGTGAAAAAATTGACAAAATAGCTTCTGCCACAGGAAAAGAAGTAAACTGTAGTAGGTTGTTAGTTTATAGATGATAATGCAATGTGCTTTTTTGTCGCAGATGTTTTTTTCTTTCGACAGTTTTCGCGTTAAGCGTCTAGCTTACAATCCGTGTATGTTTCTTTACACTGCCGTCAGCACAATCTAACGGAAAAACATACAACTGATGGGGGAATACTATAGGTACTATATATTGAGGGATATACCTTCGAATTTAAAGTATCCTTCAAGAAACGGTTTATTAACCCATCGAAAGAACTCTTCTTTAAATACAATACCTCGTGGAATACAAATCAATATTAACAGTAAACTGTCATTCGAAAACTTGTTTGAAAGTTTTGCCAACTTTGTAAACAAATATATCAAATAAAACGGAAAGGCACACTATTTATATATATTAGCAAACATTACTCAATCAACCGAAAAATCAATACTTCGACGTACGTAAATTCTAAAGCCCTTTAAAGTTATACCGCTGCAGTTTATTATGAAAATAATTGAACGCTGCTATCAATATTAATATACATGGGCGCCGCTAGAACATTTTCCAGATGAGACTAAAATGTAGGGGAAGGCGAGGCTCGAAATTCTGGGGGTAGATTGTTCCGATCGGTATGTACTAACAAAAAAACTTTTTAACAAAAAAAAAAACCTCCTTCAAAAAGCCATTAAAAAGAGGAAAATAATGAAATTTTGAGGTCTGCGCCAATTTAATAAAATATGAAGTCGATTAAAAAGTATAGTATACTGATTAATATCTTCTTTTTAACCAACTTCATATTTTATTAAATTGGCGAAGACCTCAAAATTTCATTATTTTCCTCTTTTTAGTGGCTTTTTGAAGGAAGTTTTTTTTTGTTAAAAAGTTTTTTATTTTTTACTTTTTAGTGTCAAAAGTTGACATTTACCTTAAGGAAACACACGCCGTTATTAAAATCAGCCGAACTACTGAACCGATTTTGATGAAATTTCTATGGGGCCAATCTGAAAGTATATCCTTTCAAATAAAAAAAATGTTTTCAAATCGGTTTATAAATGACGGAGTTCTGAGGTAACAAACATAAAAAAAAAATACAACCGAATTGAGAACCACCTCCTTTTTTTTAAAGTCGGTTAAAGAATTGAAATCTGTTATATATTTTTCAAATTGAGGACCTTTATACGTAGAAAAAAATACGCTGATTCCAATAAGCATAAGTAAACTTCTGCATATCTTTTTGTTTAGAAGTTATAGATGAGAACTAGTGACAATTTTCAGGTGTTATTTATTCAAGGCCTTATTTTTGTGAAGATGTTGAGGGAGGCATATTAAAATGCCCTGAGTAAGGGATTTTGCTAGATAATAATAATAATAATAATAATAATTGCCTTTATTAGGGCGAAGTTCAGCTATGCTGCGGTATGGGAGGGATGCAGACCGCCCCCAACATGTAACAAAATAAATGGTCACAATTATTGTTGCTTCAAGACTGAAATTGTTTGTATAGTTTGTCGGTGAACCCAATAATGCCATTATAATATTTGCAGATCGATTGGTCGGTATTAAAAGGGTGGTAGATCACCCCAAACGTGTCATGTACCCAACGAAATGTATGTTATTAGTTCAAGGTTCAAATTTTAATGTTATCTGTGCTCATTAGAATTAGCGTGTCTTTTTGTACAAGCATGGTAAGTTTGAAAAAGTTCTGAGAGATTTCGAATTTTATCAAAAATTCTATTTTTTAAACTAACTTCCAATTTGAAAAGTAAGTAGTCGTCAAGTTAACCGACCAGTGAGGCAACAGATAAAGGCTAGTCTGGTTATAAATTTCCCCAATTTTCGATGTCTCATCTTGTATTCAAACGTTTATAACCTCTGTTGTCGAGCATCTATAATTTACAATATCTATTTGTCAACATTTTGTTCATCCCTGAGACACAGAAATATCGTCTCAACAAGTTAATAACGTAAGAGAAGTACATAATAAATCGTTCTCGTTATTAAGATTATAGGCAATATGTTTATTTACAATGAATGTAAGTCAAACATCAAGTTCATATAAATAAACGACGCGAAGCGCCGGTCATAAAATCTTTTTGATAGCTCAAAGTTTTCTAGATGCAGTGTAAACAATAAAATAGTTATATTACTTTTTGTGATGTCGCGGTGCATCTATGAAAAATATTAATATCGTATGATAGAGACGTAATAAAAGTAACTACTGGAGTAGTCCGGCACTCGGTCAAATCTGAAATAAGGAATATTATTCTGCGATATAATTACTCGGGAAACTTATCTTAACCTGAACGTAAAGCTGGGTCCAAAGTACCTCATACTTATTATAGTCCAGGCTCCGATAGCACAAAAAGGTACCCCATAGAACACCTCAAAAGGCAAAAATGATTGGAAAACGTAAAATACATGTTACGCCCGCCAGACAAGTAAAAATATGTTAATTGCTATTTTTAATGATTTTTTGAAATTACCTAAAAAAAATGAATTTAGTTTTTTGAAACACCTGCTTTCAATTTGCACAACTTATGGTAAATAATGTATCATTTTTGAAAAAATTTGTCTGGATGACAATTTTTGTTAATTAACATCTGAAGACCTTTTGATATAAATAATTTTTTTTTTCATGAAAGTAAATTCTATAACACCTCCTTGGTTTTTATTTTAAAATGAAATTTAAGATCTTCCCTATCTATTACGTTGCCTAGCTGGAAATGTTTGTTACTTACCTTAACAGACTTAATTTTGAATGCGCAACCTACATGCATGAGTTTTTCATCATAAAAACATTTTTTCGATACAAAACCTATTTTAATATACAAAAGAGATCAAAGACTTTAAATTAGAAACAGAAAAAAAACATTTTTGTATTTGGCAACAGTAATACTACATTATTTAACTAAAAAACATGGTCTCGGCGTTTAAAAAATTAAGTCTGCCATAGTAAAAAGCATTTTTTCGCTGACAGACCAATGTTTATGCATAAAAGAGATCTCAAACTTCATTTTAAAAAAATGAGACAGTATTTTGACGCGGCCGCCATAGAAACTTATTAAAAAGAAAAAAAAGTTGGCACGACGCTAAAAATAAGCTTCTACGACGGTCGCATCAAAACACCATCTTAATCCACCCTAGCATTGGCTTCGCCAAGTTGGATGGATTAATTTCATAAATCATATTAGTTGTCTATGTATTTTTTCTTTGTATATCGAAATAAATCTATTATTATAATTTTTTTAAATTAAGGTTGAGATCTCATTTATGCATAAAAATTTCTTTCTGTTCATAATCATCACTCATGATATCGATTGACCGATTGTGATGAAACTTGGTATATTATCAATAATTGTTACTGGCGATAATATAATGTTCCTGAAATCGTGTACGATATTAAGTACTTTAGCTGTTGAGCGTCTATAATCTATAAACTACGATATTAGCGTGAGTGGAACCGCGGGTTGAACTCCTTTAATTTTACTAATGCAAGATCATTCTTACACAGGGTAGTAAACCTAAATAAAAACATTACTTCCGTGAATTCTTCTAGATATTCGAGTCTCAATGTCGCTTTTAAGGACAAAGTAGTGTAAGTGAAATTGGTAGGACTAAAATACAGTTGGCACTAGTGCATATATACGCATACATACGCACGTACAGACAATAGTGTACGACTTCTTGTTCATCGACGGTAACAAAAAAGGGTAAAACAGTATTGTTGTGATGAGATAAACGAGGGACAAGAAAACTCCTGGAGGCAATTTTCTTTACAGTAGAAATTGCACCACTTACACAGAGCTGAAATAGTAGATACAATATATTTACATACAAAACTGTCTCTTTCAAGAGCATCTACTTAGAACTAACAACAACCAAACAATAATACCAACTGTTGAGTAACTAAGAAAATGAAAAGTATTACTGGAAGATATTTGGAAGCTGCAATCGTGTACGCAATTCGAAATAAAAACGGAGCACGGTTTCTGAACAGGTGAAATTTTGCAATTTAAAATTTTTTATTTATTTGATTATTTTTTAAAGCCACTAACATCCACGGTTATTCAGGCCTATTTTTTTTTATTTTTAACACGCTTCACTTATATGGTGTTGTATGTAAAAAAATCTTGCAACTCGATTTTCACCCTCTTCCAAATGTCCAATTTACGTGAAATTTTCAGTCGTATGTAGTTTTCACGGCAATACAATATTCTAATATTTTGGCTATAATAATATTTATATAACTACTTAAATATGGAAATAAAAAAAATAAGTGGTGGGAGTTACGGTGCGTTGATGGTGGGATAACGTGTCTCCAGTCGTTTAAAATTTAAAATAATATAATACTAAGTATCTATTAGTATAATGACCAAAAATTTGGAAATAAAATTTACAGTTTTAAAGAAATCTAAAAAAGTAGAAAATAAATGTCTTTCTTTTCTGTAACGTTTAAAAGCGTGGGGCACTCGATGAATTTAGGTAAAGTAAGTGTCCCACGCTTCGAAACGTTATCAAAGAGAAAGAAATTTATTTTCTACTTTTTAGTGCGGTGTTTTTTAGATTTTTTTAATAATAAATTGAAAATACAAATGTTACTTTCACCAGTTCACGAATTAGAAATTAGTTTCAACTAGAACTTTATAGATCCAGACTAATAGACAAACCCAATAAAAAAAGACACAAACGATTATTTTAAAGCTCTGCACACAAATAAAGTTGGACGTTAAAAATTAAATATAATCTTCAACTCTAGCACTGGCTTCGTCAAGTTGGGTGGGATAATCCCTAGCATAGGTAACTGTTTTCTAACTGGAATAAATAAATAATTACATATAACATTTAAAATTAAATGAAAATACGTTATAATTTATTTATACTTAACAACTTTATTTTATAACAATTGTCTCGAACATAGTGCTTTCGTCAAACAAAGATCTAGATAATTGTTAAAAAATGAAGTTCTTAAGTGTAAATAAATAAAACGTTTCGTTTTTATTTATTTTAAAATGTACATCAAGTTGGCCAATTTATTACAAAACAGTTAAAACATGTTATTTTCTAAATGGAAACGTCAGGATAAATTCAACATTATGTTCTCTTCTTGTAAATGATATATCAGTCCGTTTTTTATGATGATTTGACGCAAAATTAAAAAGCGAATAGGTCGGCTATAAAAAAATTATTTTATCAAAAGAAACATCCACTTTCGGTAATGAAACAACTGAAACATTTAACACCTAAGAGTAAAACCTGAGACTTGGGAATTTCACTGTATACAGCCGAAGTACCTACAATAAGGAGATGGGTACACAGAGAATGGCGGAAATGTCTGATGATGGTTATAAAAAAAAAGAAAAACAAGAGACCCATAGAGCAGAACCAGCAGCAGTGGCAATAAGTACCAACCTTTGTGTGCAGTAGTATCCTTTCATTAAGATAAGAATGTCAGACGAGAAACATTCCATGAATGAGCCTGTCCCATATTTTTCTTATAGCATCATCAGATACTTATTATCCATAACCTACAATATTTTGAAAGTTATACGCTCGCAAAACTCTTATTTTTTAATAAACCGTAAATTAAATTTTTTTGCATATCTGGCAGACCTCTCCCTAAAAAGATAAATGTTCAATATGAGGTTTGCAGGTATGCAAAAAAATTTGCTCTTATTTTTTGATAAAACGCAATTTAAAGGCATCGATAGCGCACTTGTCTGCCTTGCAAATTTTTTTGCATACCTGGCAGACCTCTCCCCAATTGGATACAATGTTCAATGGCAACTCGTTGCTGAAACGCGTAGTGTAAATTCACAAGAAGTCACAAGACGAAAAAAAATATTTAGACCAATGTCACCGCCTGGACTCAAACCAGCCATTTTCAGACTCGCGCTGGCTGTTATCAATAGGCCTATCCAGTTAGAGCAAGCTAGAGAAGTAAACACATCTCAGCTGCCACAACAATGCGCAGAACGAAACACGCACCCGTTCACCTTGTATTTATCTATCTCTCTCGGTTGCTCTAACTGGATAGGTCTATTGTATTTTGTTCTGCGCATTGTTGTGGCAGCTGATATGTTTTTATCTCTTTCGCTTGCTTTAATTGTATAAGTGTATTGTTATTATGATGTATGTTGCAAAAATAAAATTAACGTTTTTCTCTCCTGATATTTTTAACTCAACTTATGCAGTGTAGTCAGACAGATATAATAACAAGGGAGACAACACAACAACAACAAAAAACTAAATTGTGTTCTACATTATTAACGCTTTATGAGTGGCTCCGATTATAGTTGGATTAAGGAGGAATAAAGAGAGACCCGTTTTACAACGAGTAAGGTTATGTCGTTTAGCCTAATGTTATTTCATTTGCCCAAGTTTAGTAATATCAATTAAGACGACAAATTTTATTCAATTATAACAACAAAGTTTCTATTATATTATTTGGATTAGAGAAAAGCCTAAATGAGTAAAAGTTATGGAATATGTTAATCATGGTACCACTGTGCAAACTTTTACTTCTAAACAGCTTACAGACTTATAACCGAATATTCAAGTCGAAATTGGGCATAATTATTATTATAGATAGTAAGAAACAAATTTTTATTAAGTAGTTAAATCGTGTATACTAAACTAATTTTGGTATCGTTCGCAATTTAATTTCCAAAATTGGAAATTAAAAATTTTATTCTTTTGAAAAAAAATTTTAGTTTTAAAAAAGTAGAAAAAACACGCTTATATCAACACACTAAAAAGTAGAAAATAAATTTCTTTCTTTTCTATAATGTTTAGAAGCGTAGGTACCTATATTTCCTTTACTTCATCGAGGGCCCCACGCTTCTAAACGTTATAGAAGAAAAAGTTTATTTTCTACTTTTTAGTGCATATTTTTTAAATTTTTTTGAAATTATAAATTTTATTCTCAAATTTTCAGTCATTATAATATTTTCATTATTTTAAATTTTAAACGGCTGGAGACACGTTTTCCCACCATAAACACCGTCAATTCCACCATATGTTTATAATTTCCATTTTTTAAACTTCTTATATAAATATTATTCTAGCCAAAATATCAGAATATTGTATTGTCATCAAAACTTCATAGACTGCAAAGTTTCAAGTCAATTGGTGAAAATCGAGTTGCAAGATTTATAACTCTTTTAAAAAATAAAAGTCATATTAATAAGGATTAATTATGTTTTAAAATCTCCCGTTTATGTCGGTTCCTGTAAATATTCCTTCTTTTCGTCCCCAGTACATTTATATTTTATGATAGTCTGACATTTTATATACCGTTAAATAAATGGAAGCTTTTGTTGACAAAAAAAATAAGCAAAAAATAAGTTACTTCTGAACAACTTTGAAATGAGATGAAAAAACTGTGCAAATATGAAACAACGTTCTTTAGAATTTTCATAAATTATGTATTTTATCAGACATTCGTCCATATTCTTGTTCGCCATATAGATAATTTTATTTATTTATTATAAATTATAGACGCGTCGACAGCTTAGGGCATTAGCGTCTTGATTACATTAAATAATGATTAACTTAAAAATAAACGACACCACAAAAAATCCATGAGCGGAGGCGGGATTTGAACCCACGACAGTCTGATCAAGAGGCCGCGACGCTAACCATTGGACCACACTGTCCTCGCCATATAGATAAAATTATCTATACAAAACCGATTAAATAGAATTGAATATGATCGACCTTGTGATAATCGGCGCCTGCGCATAATATATCTAACCAAGTCGCTGTCACACGTCTTTAGTGACAACCGATATAGACAGACTATTGCCTAGTTACCGGATCATCTGTGAACACGGTATGCGCGCGCAATTCAGGTAAAATAAAATAGATACGTGCACTCAATTCCAATCATCCCCAGGGAGGACATTGGAATGTGGTTGCTATCGCAAATTGCATTCCAATATTCTTTGGGAATTAACGCTCCCAGGAACCCGAGCTACAAGCTCGAGTCCCGAAAATCGAAATCAAAATGTATAACAAATTTTTATGTTTCAAGGTCACTACACTATTTTTACACTATTTTTAGAAAGATGTCTGTGTGTGTGTATGTGTGTGTGTACGTATGTACGTACGTACGTATGTGGTCATTTCTTTTAAAGACGAAATCTCGAGAATGAAAAATGATATCGACTACGTTAGGGTGCCAATCGACGCGTATTAACGTAAATATGATCTGAAAGACATTTTTTCAAAATCGGTTCAGCCGTTCTTTTTTCTTAACCAAATAGACTCCAAAAAAGTAGATTTTACACAATATCTCGCGAATAAAAAATTATATCGAGTTCGTAAGGGTGTCAATCGAGGCGTGTTAACGTCATTTTGATCCGAAATACATTTTATAAAAATCGGTTCAGCCGTTTTTTTAAATATTGTTAAAAATAAATAATAATTATGTTTTAATGATTAAAATGATTAGTGTTCTGTGTAATATCTAATTTAATTATTATTATTAAATATTTATCAAACTGGGAAGTTCGTCGTGTGGGCGTCAACGGTCGCACTTTAGTCCTAATAAACGACCCACCTCACGGCTTGTTTTGAAGTGTAACACGGTCGAATTATAAAATGGATGCCGTGGTCTTTTATATGAAGCAAAATGTTTGTAAGTTAAAGTCGGAAATAAACTATAAGTACACGGTAAAACTTGTTTATTATGTCTGGTTGTCTCGGTGATTTTTAAAATTTTAATTATCTGAACATTTTTAATTATATAGCTGCCAGCGAATATGTAGTTCCATCTGCAGTTAGTTATGAATATTATACTTCTGGGAACAGTGCCATGTTAAATCAAGGCAAACATAAAAACTGGGTCATTTATGCCGACGATGATTCATCAGTAATGGACTAAGAATATTTTTAATTGTAGAAAATATCAAACATATTAAATTAATTATATTAATCCACGCGCATAAGTACACAATAAATAGTACACTATAATTTAATACACCGAATTATTTCAATGGAGATGATCAGTGCTTAATTTCATTTAAACTGATTTTATTTATTATTTGGTAGATACGACGGGAAGTTTTGGAAGTACATATTAATCGATAATGGTGTGAAGACCCGTTCCAAAATTTTTTACATAAATGATTTATGAAGTGAAAAATTTTTCTTTAAAAATAAACCATCTTTAATTAATAAGCTGCTTTCGTATAATAATATACATCTTCAGATTAAGTACAACTTTCTACAATGAATAATATACAGAAATATATCGTTAGATAAATTAATTTATAATTGTAAATATTTAATGTCTAAAAAAATTTTTACTTACATCATATGTTTTATAAGTTTCTTTCAACATAACCTTATAAAATTTCGCAAACCACCAAAAATGAATTTAATACTACCAAAATGTGTGGTTTGCGAAATTTTATAAGGTTATGTTGAAAGAAACCTATAAAACATATGATGTAAGTAAAAAATTTTTTAGACATTAAATATTTACAATTATAAATTAATTTATCTAACGATATATTTCTGTATATTATTCATTGTAGAAAGTTGTACTTAATCTGAAGATGTATATTATTATACGAAAGCAGCTTATTAATTAAAGATGGTTTATTTTTAAAGAAAAATTTTTCATTTCATAAATCATTTATGTAAAAAATTTTGGAACGGGTCTTCACACCATTATCGATTGATTTTATTTAAATTCATTTTAGTTCTCGGCTCGATATTGTGTGGCGCTGGCTACCACATCAATTGCTTCCAAGTTTAAATTTGTTTCCATGTGAATCAGCTATCCAGTTAGTATTTAAGTATAGAGATCAGTGCGATGTATGTACCGTATTAGTCCAGGAGTTTGCGTTGCAAATGAAAAAGTCATCGATAGTTGATCTCGTACAACTAATCAGTATATCGACTGTCAGCTGCTCAAGTAGCGGCGGGTTTGGGTGTGAGAGGCTGCGAAAGTGGTAAAAATTTTTTTTTTAAGTTATAGTATATTTTTATAATCCGGTCCTGGATTTTGTTAAAGACAGTGATAATTAAAACAACGCGCTGTATGTGTTTATATGTATAGTTATTGGAAACGTATATTCTAACGAGTGAATGTTTTTTATTCCTAGGAAACTCTCCACTTCATGGAATTCATGAAGAGAGTTGTTATAAAGAACGCAATTAAGCAGAACATAGCCTCCCCAGACTCCTCTAGTGGCATGTATTCGTTAATAATAATGACAACCACAAGTACGCATATATGAACGACAGGTCCGGACTAACAATATTTTTGTAACTTGCTCTTGCCCAACTTTCTTGCGAAAATGAATACAAAAAGTTATCTAAAATTTCATAGATACAAAGATTCCAATAGGCAAGCATTTGCGCACTTTTTAGTTGATGTTTTCACCTATATATTTTAAACTAAAAAGGATACAGAAATATTCATTGGAATCAGCGTGTCTTTAAGCACAATTATTACTTCCCACCTCTACTATGGTAGGGAAGTAATGGATTCAGTCCGAAAACAATATTTCGAGATTTTAACAGATTTTCACGTTTTGAGACCCTAGCAATCGTTTAAGATCATTTTCTGACTGATGTCTGTATGTGTGTGTGTATGTGTGTATGTGTGTATGTGTGTATGTGTGTGTGTATGTGGTCAATTTTTCGCCTTCGATATCTTAAGAACGGAACAACATACGGGCATGCCGATTGTTCTATTGTGTTTATCAGCCTTTAACTTAGATCTGATTAGATTTTGAGTCAAATCGGTTCAGTGGATCCTGAGATATTCAAAAAAACGTCCTCAATGTCACGTATTAACATAGGTAAAAAAAAATATAAATGAATTCTAGATGTTATAATATGAAAAAAATGTAAATATTTTTTTTCTCTAAAATGTATAGTTTTCGAGAAAAAAAATATTTTACTAAAAAAAATAAAAATTGTACGTAAATCAAGGTAACCATGATTTTTGCTATATTAAGCTAGCCATCAATAGATCACCAAACAAAAAAGAGGGCCATGCTTTTTTCAAAGAATAAAAATTAAATTGTGTTTTAAAGACCACCAACAGCTAAGGTTATTTGGGCCTAGTCAAAGAATAAAAAAAAGAGTGTTTATTTTTTGCAAATATTTACTAGGTGGGAAGTATAGGACTGGTCATCAGTCGAATTTTTTTGAAAAGTATCTGAAAGATTTTTTATTTTATCGAAAATTAATTTTAACATTGATAAAATTCTCTCATCCTTGTAGAAAAAGAGACGCCGATTCCTACAGGTTCACATTAAACTCTTATGTTTAGAAGATAGGAGAGTTCAAAGATTTAATTTTAAGCAACGTATTTTATTTTGATTTATTTCGTCTCATTTTCTACCAACAAAATTAATTAATATCCGATTTAATATTATTTTCTACTAACTTTGAAATTAGAATTCATATTAAGAAATCCTTTACGCTAAAATAGACACGTTATTTCGCATTTGCTATAAAGTCACCCAAGTCATTACACATTATGTCGACAGTGTCATATAGAAACAGGACATAGTAAATGAAACACCGAGTGTTCAGAAAATTATAAGCGACACATTATCAAACATTTTCGCTAATAGTAAGTAATAGATATGTCAAAAACCACGCGATAACGCGACCTAAAATAAAAAGAAAAACAATTATGGAATCTGAAACAAGAACCCTTTCATATATGACTTAGTGAAAAAGAATTTACCCTCAAAAATACACAGAAAACATTTTTTGCCACACCCACTATAAAATAGTTACTTTAGATGCGTGTATGTATGCATGGAATGAAAACTTCTTTAGGCGCGCTTGGCCTGGGTAGTGAACGAAAGTGAACCGTTCGCAACCCGACGGTGACGCTCGCTGAATCGGGCTTACTCGGTTCAAACACGAACACGTACTTGTAGTATGCTGGTAATAATTTGTAGTCCATAAGTGCGCTAAAACTTAATGCGCGTATTAAGTAATTGTTATTTGTAGTTCACAAGTGCGCTAACAGATGACACTAAAACATAAATATGTATATTTAAATTTTTAGTTCATAAGTACGCTAATAGATGACACTAAAACTTAATACGCGTATGTTATTGTGTATGATCACTGTAATATTTAAAGTGTAATTAGTATACAAAATTGTCAAATCCCTCCATGAATTTTAGTTGAACAGCGCAGCTGTCAAAATCCAATTCAAAGGTTAAACATTATTATCGTTAAGGTATTATATTTATTAAATTTAATTGTGTATAGTCCGATTTTAATACATTTTTGATTAAACTGTGTGATTAAAAAATTATATATTTTAAAACTAGAAAATCTGAAGTTTTCATTTCTGTCGTGTAGTCATAAGGACACACCCACTTTTTTTTTTGGTACCATTTTGGTACGTAACTCAAATTACTAAAACTAGTGTGAAAACTTCCAGTCTGTCAACACTGATTATTATTAATTAGACTTCTTTTATGAACATGTTGTATTATCTTCACACAAAATGTGTGTGTACATATGCCGTTTGTATGTTATGAATATTACAACAAAGTTTTTAACAAGTCTGGTGCAGTGCAGTAGGTACATACGTAGGTAGTTAGGCTATGTAATAGTTGGCAGGACTGTTTTGTTGTGTACAGCGTACACAGACGCTAACTTCAGACCGGTTGTAGATCAGTGATCCGCAACAATCGTCTACTGCGGAACGTCCTAATTTCTAGTTAAACGCATGTTCTTCCCTTCTTGGAATAAAAGTAGCCATTAAATATTTAGATAGTTGGTCCACCAGAAACTCCCAAAAGTCCACCAGAAACCCTCAAAAGTCCACCAGAACCTCCCAAAAGTCCACCAGAAACGCCCAAAAGTCCACCAGAAACCCTCAAAAGTCCACCCCCCAAAAGTCCACCAGAAACCCCCAAAAGTCCACCAGAAACCCCCTAAAGTCCACCACAAACCCCCAGAAGTCCACCAGAAACCCCCAAAAGTCCACCAGAAACGCCCAAAAGTCCACCAGAAACCCCCAAAACTCCACCAGAAACCCCCAAAAGTCCACCAGAAACCCACAAAAGTCCACCAGAAACCCCCAAAAGTCCACCAGAAACCCCCAAAACATTACTAACGTCACACTTTTAAACTTTTACACCTTGCTAGCAACCAGCGCCTTTCGGATTAGATAAAATATTATCAATATTTATTATATTTTCTATATACATTTAAAACACAAGCCGTTCATTTTATTGTTCAAGAACTAAGTGACTTCCACTTAACTGATTTTTATATATTTTTTAGTTAAGGGATTAACTCCATGTAGAGTTTACCAGATCTACTTTTTCGCAATTTTTTTAATGTTGAATCATCCATAGACTTTGCCCCGTCTTCTATTTGTAGGCACAGGTGACAGCTAGTTATAGCTCAAAGTATTCAATATTTTTAGAGTGATTTAAGACTAGACGGATGTCCAGGGGACTATAAAAAAATTATTTGTGCGAGACGATAATTAAATATATTTTATAGCAATAAATATTTTTATTACACCCCTTGACGTCGTGGCGCTTTCGTTTTCCTGTAATCAAAGGTACGCAACCCAACAGTTTCCATAACTCTAAATCCAGTTCTGTATTAATTTATGAAATACTATCACCTGCTCCTGAAAATACTGTGTTATCGATAAATTATATGAGCTCTCGGAATTGATAGAAGAAAGAAAATATGTTCAGAAGATGGAAAATATTTGAGGTAGGCTGAACAATGAATAAACGTGGAAAGATTCTTTAGTCTATATTATATGCTATCAAAACTAATAAATGTGCGAAATTCTTGGGAATGAAAAAACCACAAAAGACGTAGGAAACATGAATTGACAGAGCGATGAGTAAATAATAATTAAAGGCCTGCAGGCTACAATAGTCCTTTCTCGTCAAAAACCAAAAATCGATTTCTTTATTTGATTCAATAGGTTAGTGGCAATACACTGCACTTATATTAAAAATAAAATTTAGTACATTTTGTGTCCATTTTTATATAATTAAAGTAGTAAATTCGCAGGTATGTGGACAGTAAATAATAAAACAGACAGTTTTTTTTTAAGTACGACGTTTCGTTTATTGATTTAAGCCTTTTTAAGTACTTTATACTGGCAGTAAAAAATTACTACCTGCAGTATAAAGTACATGCAAAAATTAAACTCAATAAACGAAACGTCGTACTTTTAAAAAAACTGTCTGTTTTATTATTTACTGTCCACATTCCTCCGAATTTACTACTTTAATTAAAAACAAGCCGTGAGGTGGGTCGTTTATTAGAACTAAAGTGCGACCCTTGAGGTCCACACGACGAACTGTTTGATAAATATTTAATAATAATAATTAAATTAGATATTACACAGAAAAGTAATCATTAAAACATAATTATTATTTATTTTTAACCATAATTAAAAAAAAAAAAACGGCTGAACCGATTTTTATAAAATTTATGTCGGATCAAAATGACGTTAACACGCCTCGATTGACACCCTTACGAAGTCGATATAATTTTTTATTCGCGAGATATTGTGTAAAATCTATTTTTCTGGAGTTTATTTGGTTAAGAAAAAAGAACGGCTGAAGCGATTTTGAAAAAATTTCTTTCAGATCATATTTACGTTAATACGCGTCGATTGGCACCCTAACGTAGTTGATATCATTTTTCATTCTCGAGATTTCGTCTTAGAAAGAAATGGACACATACGTACACACACACATACACACACACACATACATCTTTCTAAAAATAGTGTAGTGACCTTGAAACATAAAAATTTGTTATACATTTTGATTTCGATTTTCGGACCCATTACAATAACTTCCAATGGGAAGTTAATAATATACATATACACAGTACGTCGACGCTAATGAGTTGTCGAGCATCTTTAACTACAATATCTCGCTACACAGTTGAATTTGGATCTATCTAAAGGGTTACTGTACTAATTTTCAATTTTTATAAAGATTACTATGAATATACACTTTAGGATTTAGTGATAATATATCTATGTTTGTTCCAGTTATTAAAAATGGTTGAGAAACTCTGCTCTGGGTAATATATTATGTTCATACAGGAAACATACAACTTTGTATTTTAACATAGAACTTTCACCAAAACGCTCATCTTGCGTTATCGCTCCTTGCTTTCAGGTTATTCAAAGGAAAATCGCGCCTTGTTCCATCATAAAAACAATGTTGATATTAATATACTCAAACATGCTGCTTGTATTTATTTAATGTAAATCATAGACGCGTCGACAACTTTGGTCATTAGCGTCTTGATTACAGTAAATACACTTAAAAGTAAATGACATCACAAAATATCTATGAGCGGAGGCGGGATTCGAACCCACGACATCGGAATCTGGAGCACAGCGGAACTGTTCAAATTTATAAAAATATTTAAAAAACTCGAAAGCTGCCCGATAGCAACGATAATAATTACGACGCTGAAGCCTAATTTCTTTTCGATATTTAATGGTTACAATTTAAGAAAAACTCGGGTCGCAGTGCCAAACCCTGCCGACAATATAGTGTATTTGCTAATACAGGCCTTGTGGCTTTAATACGTGAACTTAAGTTTGTTTTTGGACAAAATAAAAAATTCAACCCCTTAATACATCCCTTAAAATAATATTTTTTTCTTAATTTCAATATTATTATCATTGCAACCTCTGTACCAAATTAAATACACCCTTCAGTAAGTAAATCACTATCCGCAAAACTAGTGTTTTCATAAAATTTGTAAGTCCGGTCCTATCGGGCCGATTTTATTAAAATTTTAGCAGCACATTTTGATCTTTACTAAAAGGTTAAATTTCAATTTTGAAACAATTCTGAAATTTTTTTCGGTATTTTCGGGCGCAAAAACTTTTTTCAACCCCTAAAAACTACCCTTAAAATACTCCGATTGGGCCCATTTTAAATAGGTTCCGTGCGGTGATGGATTCCAACGTGTGTACCAAATTTCGTTCAAATCAATTAAGTCTTTCGAGAGTTATGCCGCGAACACATATATACAGTGTGTCCACAGACTCATCCTCAACATGGAGATCTCCGTTGTTATGGGAGATAGAGATTTGGTTAAATGAGACAAAATGTGCAGAATCTCCAGTACTACTACCCTGCGTAGTCAAACTTTCCATATTTTGCTTGGTTCGCGACCGACAGTTGAAAAACGAGATTTACCCATTTTCGTTTATTGTTTATAACTCGCTTATTAAGTAAGTTAGAAAAAAATATTTTCACTTTCTTAAGGCTCTTTTTTATGAAGATTTCAAATCTCTTTTCATATTTTTATTTACTTTTATAGTTTTAGAGATACGTGTATTAACTTTGTTTTTTTAAATACACGTCAAAGATGGCCATGACACCATTCGAAAGAGATTTTTTTTTCTCTTTAATTTGATATGAGGGATGATGGATTTATTTTTAAAAATAACAGAGTTATACGTAAAACACTGATTTTTAATAGTAGGCTATGCTAAATTAATTGATAAAACAACAGAAGGCTTAGCAAACAGTTGAAATTCGCGTTGGCTTAGTAAACGGCTATTTTGTTTTAGCTGTCAAAGTGTAGTTTGTTGCTAATTTGCCAGTTTACTAAGTGATTTATTAAATTCACTTTTGTTATCATGGAACCATTTTGTAACAATGAAAAATAAAGCGATTTTCAACAATTGATCGTAAAACAGTAGTTTTGTGTTCTTCACTTATTCGCGTTGACTTAGTAAACGGCTTTTTAAATGATCCATAGTTTATTAAATTTACTCGTAAGTTTCTGTAAATAGACGAATGAGGTTGTCTTCGTTCTGGATACTGATCGAAGTACATTTCTGCAGCTCTGGTCGAATTTTTGTGACATAGAATGTAACAAGATAACATATCATATTTTTCATTGTTACAAAATGGTTCCATGATAACAAAAGTAAATTTAATAAATCACTTAGTAAACTGACAAATTAGCAACAAACTACACTTTGACAGCTAAAACAAAACAGCCGTTTACTAAGCCTACGCGAATTTCAACTGTTTGCTAAGCCTTCTGTTGTTTTATCAATTAATTTAGCATAGCCTACTATTAAAAATCAGTGTTTTATGTATAACTCTGTTATTTTTGAAAATAAATCCATCAACCCTCATATCAAATTAAAAAGAAAAAAAATCTCTTTCGAATGGTGTCATGGCCATCTTTGACGTGTATTTAAAAAAACAAAGTTAATACACGTATCTCTAAAACTATAAAAGTAAATAAAAATATGAAAAGAGATTTGAAATCTTCATAAAAAAGGGCCTTAAGAAAGTGAAAATATTTTTTTTCTAACTTACTTAATAAGCGAGTTATAAACAATAAACGAAAATGGGTAAATCTCGTTTTTCAACTGTCGGTCGCGAACCAAGCAAAATATGGAAAGTTTGACTACGCAGGGTAGTAGTACTGGAGATTCTGCACAGTTTGTCTCATTTAACCAAATCTCTATCTCCCATAACAACGGAGATCCCCATGTTGAGGATGAGTCTGTGGACACACTGTATATATATAAATAAATAAATATATAAATATATAAATATATATATATATATATATATATACATATATATATAAACATTTCAAAAAATGATGCCAAAGTGTTCAGGAGGCTATGAAACGTCGAGAAATTTTGGTCCGACCCCTAGGTCCCGCCATCCGACCGACGCCAATAGTGTATGTGCCATATGGCAAATACACTAATAAATGTACATGTTGCATATTTTGTCTGATAACTGAGACAGTGAGACGTTTTCTGTAAACATACTGAATTAAAAAAAGTAATACATTTTTTGAGTGTTGGGTCTCCAAGTCACTATATGAATATTATGAAGTATTAGAAATACCTTGTATTATGTCCGTCTTTTGACTTCTTGTGATTTAACACTACGCGTTTCAGCAACGAGTTGCCGTCTTCAGGTGTGGTTAATTATTTTTTGAAAAACACACATTGAGTATTCGTAACACTATATAATATTATGATGCTAAGCACTGTGCATTATGTCGTGGTTTGTGAAGTACTGATTTAAATTTCGAGATTTTATGATTTGTATAGTAGGTATATGAAATGGAAATGTGAGTATGTGTGAAGACGATTACTGAGTATTGGGTGTTTGTGTGTTGTTAATTATTGTGTCGTATATTATGTTCGATTTTAGTGTTCTTAATGACAAACTAACACTAAAATCGAACATAATATACGACACAATAATTAACAACACACAAACACCCAATACTCAGTAATCGTCTACACACATACTCACATTTCCATTTCATCTACCTACTATATAAATCATAAAATCTCGAAATTTAAATCAGTACTTCACAACCCACGACATAGTACACAGGGTTTAGCATCATAATATTATATAGTGCTATGAATACTCAATGTGTGTTTTTTAAAAAATAATTAACCACACCTGAAGATGGCAACTCGTTGCTGAAACGCGTAGTGTTAAATCACAAGAAGTCACAAGACGGATATAATACAAGGTATTTCTATTACTTCATAATAAAAAAGTAAAGTATTTTGCGTTGTCCATGAATCCGGTGCGCCATTAATTACAAAACATAACGCAGAAACAAATGAACGAGACTAATTATTAAAAACTTTTTTCATATTATATAGGTAGACAAAAAAGAGTTGGTGATTTGAAAGCGTTTGTTTGATATAATGTGTTTAAAACATATGAAAAAGTTAAATTACACAAAAACAAACTTTATAAATTGCAAAATTGTTTTTATAATCGAACGTCGCAGTCACAAAAACTTGAAAATATTCGAAATATTTCTATTTTATATTTATTATTTAAAAAGCTTAAATATTATGTTAAAAATAAATTTTATAATCCCATATGGATAATCTACATAATTTTATAATTTCTAATAATGGCTGTCTGTCTGTCTGTCCGTATTTCCACACCCTCCATAAAGTCCCCGTTGACCTGGAGCGCCGAATAATAGACAGGGTTTCCCGGGAGGAATCTGCAGAATTTTAAATGTTTTGCTGTCCTTCAACAAGCCATAACTCGATAACTTTTTCGAATCGAAAATTACTTAAATAACTTAAGCTCTTAAACTTTGGCAGATTCCTCCCGGGACATCCTGTATAATGATCTAACGTGTGAAGGTTTGAGAAAAGCTGAGCATGTGCCTCCTCTATTACAAGCCCTTAGCTTCCAGGTTCTAATCCGAGAATATTCTTTGAAGAACTTCAGTAATCTGGCGAGATTGAAATTTTAAATATACAGGGTGTTCCATGACTCGAGGTCCATAACTTAAGGGCGTGTTATTGAAGTCATTCGGAGTTAAAATTGCTTAATAAACATGTGACCGAAAATTAATTAAAATTAATTACCTACTAATAAAAATAATTACTGATGTTAGCACTTCAATTGTCAATGGTTGTAGTTCTATTCAGGTGTGCAAGCTTTCACGGCCGACATTGTTCCAAGTCTTCATGGTTTCCGGGCTTATAGGCTGTGGTCCGGTGGTATTTCTACCTGACGTTTCACTGACGGCTCACAGGTCAGTGTGACCTGTGAGCCGCCAAGGAGGACACTTCGACCGCTGCCACATCGCCTTTGAGAATGTCTACCGCAGTTGTAGACGAAACGTCAGGTAGAAATACCACCGGACCACGGCCTACAAGCCCGGAAACCATGAAGACTTGGTTGTAGTTCTGTTAGGAAGCATTTTCGGACATATGTTTCTTAAGCAATTTTAATTCTAAATGACTTCAAAAACACGTCCTTAAACTATGGACCTCGAGTTACGGCACACCCTGTGATATATTTTGTTTAGGTGAGTACTAATTTCCAGCAAATTTCAAGTAAGGAAAAGTGCCATTCAACAGTTGTGCTAAAGGTAAAAGAACTTTAATTCAAAATGACGCTATAAAAAATGTATGAACTATTGAAGCAATGTGGATAAAAAAGTGCTTATGAATATAAAGTAGAAAAAAGTGCTCTGCTTCAAACAGAATGTAAAAAAATGTTATTTTTAAACAAACAAAAACACGAAGCAGTCACAAAGTGCAGAATGGAAAGTATTTTAAAATACTATTTTTATACAGTTTTTTTATCGAAATCAAATGGAGTTATGGTAGATTTTATACACAAGAATAATAAAAAAGCAACTTTTAAAACAAACTATACATAACCCTCCTTTTTTCGTAGTCGGGTAAATATACATGAGGGAGTGGATGCAGCATCTCGACTAGACTGTCGTGGGTTCGAATCCCACCTGCGCTCATTAATGTTTTGTGATGTTATTTAGTTTTAAGAAAGTTGTTATTTAGTGTAGTTGAAAGACGCTAATGACCTGAGATGTCGACGCGTCTATAATCTACAATAAATAAAAATACATGACGTTGTTCATAATTCGAATGTTTTCAACTTCTGATGACAGTTGTTGGAAAATTATATACTGGGTATTTTTTTTATATCTTCCTTAATTTTATTTAAACATTGCGTTGAATTTTCCACAAGACGTCTCTGGCTTGGATTACCAAGCCAGAGACGTGTTGTGGAAAACAATTTTGAACATTTTATTTTAACCCTATAATTATATAGGGTTAAAATAAAATGTTCAAAATTGTGCACACTCCGTCAAAAATCTGTAATTTCTTTGAAATATACTAAACTTTACAATGTTGTCTATACTTTTTATCAATGTTGACGTTATGATATAATTGCTAAATTTATTTCAGTTTTTTCTGATGAATACTTTAAAAATAAATGCAGGGGTGGGACAAGCGATTTTTGCGGTTTTTAATTTTTTATCTTAAACAAATTAAACTAAATAATTTTTTTCTTAAATATTACTGTTTTCTATCGGTCACTTGCTTTCATTAGACATTCCATTCGATGGGGTTGAATTTTTTTCATTATTTCATAACCTGTTTGACCCATGGCCCCCATTATTACCCGTAATAATCCGACATATTTATCCATATTGGGCCATAAAAAGCTTTAATTATGCCAAATTTCGAATCTCTAGCTTGCACCGTTTGGCTCTGGGAGCTTGTGACACACAGACGGACGGACAGACACCGGAGTGACGCCATAAGTGTTCCGTTTTTAACTTCCCATTGGAAGTTATTGTAATGGGTCCGAAAATCGAAATCAAAATGTATAACAAATTTTTATGTTTCAAGGTTACTACACTATTTTTACACTATTTTTAGAAAGATGTCTGTGTGTGTGTACGTACGTATGTTATCATTTCTTTCTAGGACGAAATATCGAGAATGAAAAATGATATCGACTACGTTAGGGCGCCAATCGACGCGTATTAACGTAAATATGATCTGAAAGAAATTTTTTCAAAATCGGTTCAGCCGTTCTTTTTTCTTAACCAAATAGACTCCAAAAAAGTAGATTTTACACAATATCTCGCGAATAAAAAATTATATCGACTTCGTAAGGGTGCCAATCGAGGCGTGTTAACGTCATTTTGATCCGAAATAAATTTTATAAAAATCGGTTCAGCCGTTGTTTTTTTTTTTTTTAATTATTGTTGAAAATAAATAATAATTATGTTTTAATGATTAAAATGATTACTTTTCTGTGTAATATCTAATTTAATTATTATTATTAAATATTTATCAAACTGGGAAGTTCGTCGTGTGGTCCTCAAGGGTCGCACTTTAGTCCTAATAAACGACCCACCTCACGGCTTTTTTCAATTTTGATACGGAACACTAAAAATGCATAGATCAACCACTATTTTTAAGTCAGAACGCCGTTAAAAATTATCCAACAGGAAGAGGGGCGAAGTTTTCATTTATAACTTAAGAAAGTTTTTCCAAACCCAAAGGTGCAACTTTTGCTATAGATGTGAAATTTGTCGTTGAGATCGTAGATCATTCTATATCTTATATATAATTCGAAGAAATATGAAAAAGTTATAATATTTTTACGTTCCACATTTTCACGTATGTACTTTACGACCTGTTGAATCACCTCCATGGTAAAATTTTTATAAATATAACTATTTTTTAGGAACTCTAAGAATAATATTTTCGTCATATTTGCATTTTTACAGGTCGTAACTCCGTAATCCAGTTTATTTAGTACTAACGTACTGTTTATTTTTTTCATCACGTACATAATATTTTTCACATAATATTTTCTTTACACCAGAATTTATGTAAAAAATACTGCAAAGTATACTTACATTTATTTTTGGAATTTTTTTTTACATCAGAAGCCTCGAAATGTACTACATAATTTAAAAAAAACAACAAACAAACAAACAAGCAGACAAACAGACAAACAGACTGTCTACAAAAAATGAGAAACACCGATATATTATAACTCACAACAATAATTAAGTTCTTTTATTTCATAAAAAGTCGTTAAAAATGTGAAATCGTAAAAATGTTTGTTGAAAAAATTTTGAATTTTTCCATAAATTTTTTATGTAATCCATGTTGGGGAAATTATTTTCACCCCTAATGTGCACAAAATGATGTATAATATACAATATACACAATATATACAATATGTTCTCTAAAACAAGTTCCATGTCTATTAACGCATTAAAAATTTGAGATAGGTAGCACATTTAGGACCATTTGCAGCCCAACAATCTGGGGGATTTAGGTTTAGTGTGTGTGTGTTTTAAAGACCACCAACAGCTAAGGTTATTTGGGCCTAGCGCCAATTCATATTTTCAATTCATTATATTTTTTTTAATAACAAATTGAAAATCCAATTGACACTTTTACCAGCTCTCGGGCTAGAACCCGGGAACTGGGGACTTGTAATAGAGGAACCATAGCAACGCCATGTAAACAACAGCATTGCTACACTCTCGGCTATTCTCAAGCCCGATTTAGGTTTAGTACCAATGCATATTTTTTTTTTAAATAATAGATTAAAAAATTCAATTGATACTTTTACTATAGTTCTCGGATTAGAACTTGGGAACTGGGGGCTTGCAATAGAGGTGCCATGGAAACATTATAATATAAACAACGCTCGACCGCATATGCTTGGAGTTACCCATACGAATATAATGAGAGCGAGTATGTTCGAATAATGATTGGCATAATATGTTAGAGTGAGATAAGGAAATCACAATATATCAGACGGATGCCTATATTGGCAACTGTAGCATATTATTATTACTATGATTATTGATTATTATCATATTATTCCAAGGCACCCGTCTGATACCTGCAATCAGTTCGTTTGTGAAATTTCCTTATCTCATTCTAACATATGCCAATCATTATTCGAACATGCTCGCTCTCGTTTTATTTAGTGTTGCCGTCTAGACAAGACAATTTATTTATTTATTGTAGATTATAGACGCGTCGACATCTAAGGTTATTAGCGTCTTTCAACTACACTAAATAACAACTAACATAAAACTAAATAACATCACAAAACATCCATGAGCGCAGGTGGGATTCGAACCCACGGCAGTCCAGTCTAGAGGTTGCGGCGCCAAGCATTCTAACCACTAGACTATACTGTCCTCTAGACAAGATAAGACAAGACTTTCAAAGTCTTGTCTTGTCTTGAAATATCAAGACTTCACTAAGTCTAACTCTAAATTAAAAAACTCTTATCTTGTCTAATATCAAGACTCTAGATTATTTTCAAGAATCTAGATTAACCGAGTGGTTTACTTTACCTACTACTACTTAGTTTATCTAGACTCTTGAAAATTGTCTAGAGTTTTGGCAAGAGTCTTGATAAAGAAGGTTTTGTCTTGTCTTGAAAATTTCTAGACAAGACTTTTGCAAGTCTTGTCTTGAAAATCTAGACAAGACAAGACAAGAGTCTAGAAAGTCTAGATCTAGATGGCAACACTAATTATATTCGTATGGGCAAGTCCTAGATACCCAAGCTGTGTAATAAAGTTGCATTATAAGTGGACACATGGTATTATGTAACATATTATGCATATGTATAAGAGTAATAAAGAGTTTTCATAATGTAAAAGTTTTTTACACGGATTTTAATCACAGCTTTAGTGGCATTTTCGTGCACCCTTTCTGGTTATTTTGCATAAGCCAGTGAGAAATTACTGTCTCCGAATTTATTACAATGGTGGACTGAGAGAACAATATCATGTTAAAATAAAACTGATGAGTAAATTTCTGCTGATTTAATTAAACAAATTTGCATTATTTTTGTCTTATTTTTGATATTATTTTTTTAACAAATTAATTTTTATTTTTATTTATTGTAGATTACAGACGCGTCGACAACTTAGGTCATAAGCGTCTTAATTCAAATGTATTAATAGTTTATAAGGGGATAAAAAAATCATGCATATACTCTAAGCATGCTTAACTGTATGTATGCTACAAAAAACAAATATAATTATTGAAACTCACCTAAAATTAAGTATATGTATTTCCATAATTGTAGTTGGTAAAACATTTAGAAAAATAACACAGTCGTCCGTCACAATCAGGAAGCGTTGAACTTTTATAAAATACACTCACACAATTTTACTTTTAATAGATTCATAGTTTAAAGTCAGATAAAATATCACTAATTAACACACTAACATTTTTTTCGTCAAATTAATTTCTCCAAACAAAAATATTTTATACACACATTTTTTATCATCAAATTCTGTTACGTTTTTTCGTCAAATATAGTTCATAAAAACATTTTTTTATCATCAGATTTTATTAAGTAATGATTTTAACACTAACATTTTTTCGTGAAATAAATTTCCTTAAACAAAAATATTTTATAGAAACGTTATTTTTTATCATCAAATTTTTACATAATGCATTGCTATAATTTATCAAATCAGCATTAGAAGGATTAGCATATATTGCGTGGTTGTATAGAACACTTTATGGTATTGTTATAATTTACTAATAATTAATCAATATAATATTCTATAGTTGGGTACCTGTTTGATGGGATTATTTCGTTAATTACGTCATGTTTTACATATACAAATTGTAAATTATATAATTTGTAAATGATTGTGTAATAATGAGCGCGTAACAAAGGGGTCGTCCTGCGTGTCAAAATTTAATAATTTTGAATAGTGTATGTCATTTCTCATTCATAAACAAATAATGTAAACCAATTTTTTATTCTTATCCTTCCTCTTATTTACATGCAAGAATTATAAAAATTTGTTCATTTCAAACGGCTGACCTTAGCCGCCATATGATGCCGTCAAACCCAGACATGAAGCCAGACATACGTCCACGTATTATAGATAAAGAGAGGTATGTCTATGTAAAGAGAGGAATAATTCCTCGTCAGTCGTAACTCGTGAAGAAACCTAATCTAAGGTCTAACTGCCGGCCTGTCAACTGTGCATAAACAAATCAGTGTACTATATTTCTTTATTTATGGATACGTGGTCGTGATTCAATTACAGCAGCCAATCAAAGAAGGCTGGTTGTGAATGACGTATTCTGTGGAGGTATAATTCTATGTTTAAAATTACACTGAAATATACGCACTTTTGGGAATTTCTTTCTCGTAGAAAAAGCTTCCGAAAAATTTTCAAAAAATTGTTTTATTATCTATTTGTAACGTAGATTTCAACCCTAAAAATTTTTTTGGATGACCCTACTGTGGACGGTATATCGAAATATTCGTCATTATAATAATTGAATACAATATTCATTCAATACAAAAATAAATTAGCCTTATTAGTTATTTTAAAAATAAATGTATTTTGTGAAAAATTATGTTGATGAATATAATTTTCAGTTATAAAACAACCTCATTTTAGTGCCATATTATTATGTAAAGATGTAGTGCATGACCAGTAAATTGTGACTGATAACACTCACAGAGCGTTAGTATTCGTATGTACATTTTGAGAAATAGTAACACAATGGGATATAAATCTAGTTTTAAACGGACAAAGCTTAATGTTGCAATGCATTGCACGATTCATTCGCACAGCTTTGTTAGACGAGCTATATGCATTTTTAAGTGGTGGTGTAAATGTGCTTTAGTGGTACAATTTACGGCAAAACTAGCATGCAACCAATTTTAGTAAAAGTAGACATGATAGGGTTTGTTAACATGAGATAGTACAACCATAACTGAAGAACAAGGTAGTTAAGTGTAGCAAAATAAACGGTAAAAACTATAAAAGCCTGATTTACAAGATAGCATTTTTAGTGAATTAATTAAGATAACAAAATGAACAATGAAATAATACTACAACTGACGGACAAACTAGTTAAATGTAATCGTAAAAATGTTTACAAGGTATAATTTTTATAGGCACAAAAAATCTGTATCGAACTCGCTTCGAATATTCTAAAGAACAATTTATTAATAAATTCACTTGGTTTTAAATTTGTCAACAAAAAGTCGCACAACAAAAATAAAAGACAGGTTAAAAAGATATAATATTTTATAGGTCACAAAAAAAAACTTTAACTCGCTTTACACCGATGAACAAATAGATACACTTAGTTTTAAATATTCCGACCAAAAATCACACACATAAAAGAAAAAACAGGTTTACAAGATATAATTTTTATAGATCCAAAGAAAAACTGTATTGAACTCGCTTTGATCCAAAGAAAAAATATATATTTAATTCGATTATTTTGAAATCACACACATAAAGGAAAAGGCAGCTTTACACGATATAATTTTTATAAATAAAAAAAAAACTGCATTGAACTCGATTTGATCCAAAGAAAAAATATATATTTAATTCGATTATTTTAAAATCACACACATAAAGGAAAAGACAGGTTTACAAGATATAATTTTTATAAATTCAAAAAGAAACTCTATTGAACTCGCTTTGATCCAAAGAACAAATATATAATATTATTTAATTCGATTATTTTTCACATAGCGCAAACACAGCGTCGTCCGTCAGAATACATAGTCGTATGGTTCAAACAGGCACATGAAAAGCGAAAAGATGGATTTTCGTTTTAATAATAAACACTAAAGAAGAGCTGTTATAAGAGTTGACAAGAGTAAGAGACGCGGACGGCCGCGAATAGACGAACAGACGAAGAAAGAATTCATTTTAAGTGAGTTATAAAAGAAAGATAGGACCCATGCTGAAGTTGGCACATCTATATATACCGTTTTGTGTATATGTTACGGGCATAATCCGCATAGTCTATAGAGGCACAATACGCACAAATAAACATTAAATAATATAAACACAATGAGTATTATGAAACAAAAATAATATAATACAGCACTGTGCGGCTTTGCTCGTCGTCCAACAGTCGCACTGACTAGTATGTAGGAAGCACCAATAAGAAAATAGTATGGGCGTGCCTGAACGCTCTGCAAGCTAACACAATTTGCGCAGCTCGTCTGACTGATTTAGGCACTAACGGTAGAGTGAACTTATTGGTTATTCTGTCTACTTTGATAGAGGTTTATCCAAGTGTGTAAGCTTTCACGGACGACGTTGTTCCAAATCTTCTTGGTTTCCGTGCTTGTATGACGTAGGCAGACGGTATTTCTATCTGTCATTTCGTCAACAACTGCGATAGAAACATTTTCAAAGGCGATGTGGCAGCTTACCTGTGAGCCGCCAAGGAGGAAAAAACTTCGACCTCCGCCACATCGCCTTTGAAAATGTCTACCGCAGTTGTAGGCGAAACTACAGGTAGAAATAGCATCGGCCTACGTCATACAAGTCCGAAAACGATCAAGATTTTGTGACGATAGCCTCCAGCATCGTCACTAGTGTGAACGGTGTTAAGTGAACGCGGTACCACTGTGTGTTATATTTTCCTGAAATTTTTATTTATATAGATAATATATTTTTTAAATTTTTTTATATTTATTTTTATTTATTGTAAATTATAGACGCGTCGACAGCTTAGGTCATTAGCGTCTTGTTTAAATCAAATAACAACTCACTTAAAACTAAATGACATCACAAAACATCCATGAGCGGAGGCGGGATTCGAACCCACGACAGTCTGATTCAGAAGCTGCGACGCTAACCACTGGACCACACTGTCCTCTAATTATTTTTTTTATATTGTTTTATTGGCACAGTAGTTTGGAGTATCGATGGTAAATTTGTCATAAAATGTATGTTATTCAAATTCTTTGAAGGTGACTGATTTTTTACTTATAATTTTTACGTACGTATTGCCCGAGCAATGTCAACTCTGTACACCCTGCGGGATGCGGCCTATGCCCGTAACGCATATAGATGTGCGAGTGTGTGTGTGTGTGTGTGTGTGTGTTGTGTTGGGACGCGATACAGGAAAATGGTTAAAAATAAATTCCTAAAACACATTCTCTGTTCTTGACACGTAGATTATCGTTAAAAATCAGCATTTCTCAATCTTCGGACGTTTCTCATTTAATCGTATAATGATTGGAAAAAAACTCGACTCACAATACCTACCGAACCCTACCGACAAATTAATGTAATTTCGAATACATTCGCTAAGGCCTGAGGCATCTGATGCATCGTTATGTGAACTTAAATTTGTTTATTCAACACATGCACGCTTTTAGTGTTCTTTCTTGTCTGTTTATGATCTATTATGATCTATTATGTAACGTTTTTCAGTGCTATAATGAAAAACAGTTACATAATGATCCATTATGTAACGCTTTTCAGTGCTATAATGAAAAGCAGTTACATAATGATATGAATTATGAACCATTATGTAACTAAACATTAATTCAAATAAAGTCTAAAGCCATGCATGTGTTGAGTACAATGCGTGTGCGCTAAATCTTTATACGTCAGGCGCTATGTTTTCAGCACTCGTATGAGGCTCGCGATGCACATTCGCCAAGGCTCGTGTGCGTTCGCCTACTACTCGTCTGAAGACATCGCGCCTGACGTATAAAAATGTATTTAGCACACTAGTTATACAATATACTATTTTTTAACAAAATAAAAAATTTAATACAGCTCTTAAAATAATTAGATAGATTAAAAAAAAATTCACTCGGTTCATATCCATTTTTTAATAAATTCAATACGGTTCATGGGTTCTTGGATTAAAATAAATTGTTATTGATTAACAACTCTTTTATTTATCTTCGTACGACGTTTCGTCTCTTTCGAGACTTTATCAAGTACTATAACAAAAATATAAACGAATACATCAAGTCAATAGTTGTCTATCTTGGAGAATAACAATTATAATTAGAAATAAAAATAAAAATTTGTTACCTCAATAACGAGTCATTAGTTGTCATTAATTGTACTTAAAATATCAAGACATGAAAATAATAAACTATAATTATAGTAACATCGTTCCATCCTTAATCAATAAAATAAATAGGTAATTTTTAAAAATCCCAATAATGCAGTAAGAAAACAGCTACCCGTTCTTTCTAACTATTCTAACCAAACTGAACTCATTTTACTGCCATGTGCTGTCAAAAATGCAGCAGCTGATGTAATAGTCAATAGTGATGTAAGTCAACTATCAGTCTGGCGCGGTATTTTTACATGTTAAGAATTAAATTATAAATACAATTTAAGTTATTAGTATCTGATCTCAAATTAACTGCATTATTAGTTTTTATAAAATACATTTCGCTAATGTCTCTCTTCTTCCAGTGCTTCTCTTTGTCCAGAATGTTACTATAATTATAGTTTATTATTTTCATGTCTTGATATTTTAAGTACAATTTTTGACAACTAATGACTCGTTATTGAGGTAACAAATTTTTATTTTTATTTCTAATTATAATTGTTATTCCCCAAGATAGACAACTATTGACTTGATGTATTCGTTTATATTTTTGTTATAGTACTTGATAAAGTCTCGAAAGAGACAAAACGTCGTACGAAGATAAATAAAAGAGTTATTAATCAATAACAATTTATTTTAATCCAAGAACCCATGAACCGTATTGAATTTATTAAAAAAAAATGTTCACCTCCTAAATACAAAAATAGTCCAAATGCGCCTATTTTAAATAGGTTTAGCGCGATAATGGATTCCAATACCAAACACCAAAATTAGTATTAAGTAGCTATAAATAAATACCTATAGATATTTTTTTAGAATGGCACCAAGTTGTTTGGAATGATGTAAAACGTCTCGATTTGATGGATTGCCAGATTATAGACGTCCGAGAATAAAGATAATTAACGTCTTATTAGAAATTACGTCAAATAAAATTAAACGGCATCATAAAACATCCATGAGCGTAGGTGGGAATCAAACCAACGGTAATTTGATTCAAGCTTTTTACATAGGCAAATACACTAAAAAGAGTATTAAATATCCCTTGTTTGTAAATCTGACTTCTTCTCTCTATCTCTTTCTCTCTCAGTCTCAAAGACACCGTTTAAGGTCCGATACAGTTACAATTCCTAGCTTTAGTCCGAAGTGCCCTTACCCAATATTATGAAGTATTAGAAATACCTTGTATTATGTCCGTCTTGTGACTTCTTGTGATTTATCATTACGCTTTTCAGCAACGAGTTGCCATCTTCAGGTGTGGTTAATTATTTTTAAAAAACACACATTGAGTACTTCACAAACCACGACATAATACACAGTTTGTCGACGCGTCTATAATTTACAATAAATAAATAAAATAAGACATAATACACAGTGCTTAGCATCATAATATTATATAGTGACTGTTACGAATACTCAATGTGTGTTTTTAAAAAATAATTAACCACACCTGAAGATGGCAACTCGTTGCTGAAACGCGTAGTGATAAATCACAAGAAGTCACAAGACAGATATAATACAAAGGTATTACTAATATTTATATACCTAGTGACTTGGAGATCCAACACTCTAAAAATGTATCTTACCTAATATACTTTGGATAATTTTGCGAAAGCACGAGTTATCTCTAGCTTTCCGGTTCCGTCAAAAATACGATTTCGTATTGCAATATATTGGATATAACGTGCTGCTATTTGCAACGCACCGATACCCATATTACCAGAAAATGGCCCAGTCTAATATTGTTTACAATTTAATATTTTAATTTACTGAAACTATATAAAGTTGAAAATGTTCTGTTTTCTATTTTGCCCAAAAAGTACATTAATTTTAATTTTACTTCAAAAATGTTTTTTAAGTTATCAGACAACAAAGAACTTTCGTTAACTTAATTATCTATAAGTAATAATTGCTAACTCATCCTTTGGCGGTTCTTTTAATTCGTTAATTGAGAACTGCTGACAAGCTCCGCCACAGACGACGCTTTCTAAGCACTGATATATATGTATGGATAGCGCATGGCGGACATAAACTTAAGTAGCGCCGTTTTAAATGTAATTTTTTAAGCCACCAACAGCCAGGGCTCTCAATCTATATATTAATAGGCCAGCTAAACTTCTGGACTGATTTTGACGATCGAGGTGTCACCGATGTGTATCGCGGAAGTGATGCAAAGCTCCTCCTGTCAGTTAAATTCTACCCTCATTCGTCAGCTGTCTGTTTTTTTTCAAATCAGTGGAAAAAACCCACGTCCAGCTTTTTAAGATGTTTCAAGCATATAGCAAAGGAACGAGATGTAGTGATGCGCGATTACGAGATATTTTAGTCGATTGTCTGGATTGTTCAAACATCTCGATGACTTTCGATGGTTGTCACTTGAACTCGATTGTTGTTGTTTCATAGTTCACTGAAACCGAGTCGCATAGTACTAAATCGTACAGAGTCGAGAGCCACAAAATATTATACAATCGTTCATCACTCAACAACTGTGGTCGAGTCGGTGGTCGATTGTGCAGTAATCGTGTAATACGAATTTAATAGTGAAGAGATCAGAGAGTAGTGAGTACCGACTGAACAATGTGAACAATGAACAATCAACGAGTCCCGTGAACGTCAGTCGGCTAGCATATAACCTTGAATCGCGATTGTATGTATTCTCATTACTATAACCTATGTGGCAAATAATCGACTTGAACAATCGAACATTTCGATTTTAATATCAAACTCCGAGTCGATTTTGAACTAGATTGTTATTATGAACGATTATAATTGTTTCGATTGTACAAACATCTCGTATTGCCCATCACTAACGAGATGTAAATTCTCGATTCATACATATTGATATCAGTGTCTTTAAATAAGAAGGACAATATTTACGTTATAAGACCGGCGTCCGCAATTATACCACAAAGCTGTCTTCTTATTGTCAGTACGACGTGCTGATAATTGGCGTTTACTGTACTAGTTACACACATTTGTGGTGTATTAATACATCGAATTCTTGGCCAGTGATTAATTTAAGACGACTTTATTCAGACCGATCTCTTTAATTCGTTTAAAAAGACTTAAATAAACAACATTTATTTCAAATTCTGTTACATTTTATTACAAAAGCCAGCGTTGTTAAGTTCTTCGAAATTTGAAAATTTGTGTTACTGCTGATCAAAATTGACAGAGAGGAGTTTAGTTTTTATAAAACTAGTAATGTTGATTTGGAGATTTTTCTTAGAAATCTGAGAAACTGGGGAAAATTTAGGGAGGGAACAAGAAAATCTGAGAAAAAAATTCGACTGATGACCAGTCCTATACTTCCCACCTAGTAAATATTTGCAAAAAATAAACACTCTTTTTTTATTCTTTGAAAAAAAGCATGGCCCTCTTTTTTGTTTAGTGATCTACTGATGGCTAGCTTAATATAGCAAAAATCATGATTAGGTATAGACTGTGTGCAGGGGGGCGGAGTTATAATAATATCGACGCGAGCGCTTGTTGTGGCATCCGTTGTAAACTCTGAACTGCAATTTTCCGTAACTGTCAGTGAGCATTATTGTTCAAAAAGTCATGTAAGTAAAACCATGGTTTTACTTCTAACTTATTTGGAAATTATTACTATAAATCGGATAAATTTTACACTTTTAAACTCGGTCCGCAAGATTACATGCGTCATGGTTTTAGGTTATATTTCCGTCTGTCAATATAAACCATAGACATAGGTGTAGGCACACCTCCATGTCTGTTATAAATTAATCAGTTATTTTTTATTATACGTCAAAATTGAAGAAGAAAAAAACTTAAAATCAATTTTTACGTACCCTTTTATGCTATGCTATTTATATACTATTTACACACAGCTAGATAAAATGGTAATCGTTTATTAAAAAAATTCCCGATATAAGACAACAATAAAAAATAGTTCAATCGTACACTATTGCCCGCTAGCGGCGCTAGTTGGCTTCGTGCACACAACCTATAACCTTGATTTACGTACAATTTTTATTTTTTTTAGTAAAATATTTTTTTTCTCGAAAACTGTACATTTCAGAGAAAAAAAATATTTACATTTTTTTCATATTATAACATCTAGAATTCATTTATATTTTTTTTACCTATAATACACGACATTGAGAACGTTTTTTTTAATATCTCAGGATCCACTGAACCGATTTGACTCAAAAACTAATCAGATCTAAGTTAAAGGCTGATAAATACAATAGAACAATCGGCATGGCCGTATGTTGTTCCGTTTTTACGATATCGAAGGCGAAAAATTGACCACATACACACACACATACAGACATCAGCCAGAAAATGATCTTAAACGATTGCTAGGGTCTCAAAACGTGAAGATCTGTTAAAATCTCGAAATATTTTTTTCGGACTAAATCCATTACCTCCCTACCATAGTAGAGGTGGGAAGTAAACATTGAGTTATTTGCTTAGTAAGTTGGAAGAGGAAATCTCTATGGCGTAAGATCAGTGATTGCAATACTGATATAAAGTTAATTGCATTTAATGTAGTACTAATGTTTCGGTACACTTCTTACCATCCTCAGAGTGGTATTTAGAATTTTACATTGATCCAACGCCATAGAGATTTCCTCTTCCAATGTAGGTACGTATATGTAATATGTATGTTAGTGTATTTTAATTTTAATTTATTGTAGATTATAGACGCGTCGATAACTCAGGTCATTAGCGTTTTCAACACAACAAATAATCCATTTGTATATTAGAATCCGCCAGTCGGCATACACAAACCGACTGGTACGACCTTGGGTACCTGGGAGCGCTAATTCCCACAAAACATTGGAACGCAAACTCAATTCCAATGGTTCCCCTGAGGGATATGTTAATGTAACCAAAATAATTGTACTGCACGCATAGCACAGATATATTGAGTTTTCTTTAAAATTTATTAATAATATTACATTAAATGACTATTAACAAATTTGATATTTGTTAAAGATGTTTATTATTTTCACACTGTTTACTTTAGGTATATGATTTTATGACGCGTTACTATGAAAATGTAGAACTCAAACATTTTCTCCAAGTGTCACTTACCTACAGCTTTACAACACAACAAATAAATAAATACAAAATTTGAAATTCCCCCAATCGACCAATCGCAACTCAAGAAACAAAGGGACACGTGCTGATCACCCACATATATTACTCTATCTTGAAAATGAATAGACTATAGTTTCGTGGAATAAATTGCTTTTAAAATATTTTGGCCGATTACCACAATTTCTTAAAATGTATTAAAATATTTGGCAGGATATTCATAAAATATTTTTGTAAAAAAAATTTAGCATGAAAGCGATGATACAAAGTTTCAAGAAAACATTTCATGGAGTAATTAAAACGCGCTGCTCAATTATTGACGAAATAAATAATTTAGAAAAAAGTCCTGTTATATTTTTTTGTCCGAACTCAATTCGTTCAAAAGATAAATGGGGGGACTTTAGACGCACACTAATATGTATAAATATAATATATATTTATATACAGGGTGAGTTCGACCACCCGTATCAGTCGTTTTTTTCGAAAACGGTTAGTCGTAGAGAGTTGTGTCAAAAATTTGTATTATAAAAACCCTATTAAAGAATCGAATGGTGATAATTTTTTTTTCCGGGAAGGTCGGATTCCCTATTAGTTTGCTCCAGAATGTCCAGAACTCCGGAATTATAAATGTAACGATAGGTCGAAAGTGGTATTGTTGAAAATATCTTTAAAAAATAAGCAAGTTTTGTAGGAAATTTTTTTTTATTACTGCCACCCCTGTAAATTTCTATAAGTATAAATATAAATTATTGTATGTTCAAAACTACGGAATTTTAGAAAGTACGATAGGTTGAAAGTGGTGCTGTTGAAAAGCTCTTTAAAAAATAGGCAAGTTTTGTAGGAAAAATTATTTAATTACTGTCACCCCTGTTAACAATCGTTTGAAATTATTAAATCAAAATTTCATAATAACTGTCGAATTCGGCATTAAAAATCTAGCAACCTTAGGCATTGTCACAAGTGTTCAAACTGTCTTCCATTTACTCTTTAATACATACTACTGAGCTATTCTGGTTATACTGTGAGTGTACTTCTTCAGTGCTTAATGATCGATAGATAGGTAACTAGATTTTAAATGCGGACTTTTAAAAAGTTCGTTATGACATTTTAATTTAGTAATTTCAAACAAATATTACTTAACAGGGGTGGCAGTAATAAAAAAAAAATCCGTACAAAACTTGCTAATTTTTTAAAGATCTTTTCAACAATACCACTTTCAACCTATCGTTACATTTATAATTCCGGAGTTCTGGACATTCTGAAGCAAACTAATAGGGAAGCCGACCTTCCCGAAAAAAAAAATTATCACCATTCGATTCTTGATTAGGGCTTTTATAATACAAATTTTTGACACAACTCTCTACGACTAACCGTTTTCGAAAAAAACGACTGATACGGATGGTCGAACTCACCCTGTATATTTATATATATAAATAATAAACAATAAAATAATAAATATCCCGTTCGCAGATTCCAATCAAAGGAATTTGGCAAAGTATCAATACTTTATTTGAAACAAGTGAATAGCAGCATCGTTTAACTGGAATCCATTATTTTATTTACTTGTGCAGTGTTTTATATACTCGAGAAATTACAAAGAGACTTTTTAGCATCCGGTTAAGTCGTTCTTTTCCGAAACAATACGAGAGCAATAAATAAAAATCTAATTTCGTACTCCGTATCATCCGTTAACGTTTTTTTTTTCAGCCGCTCGCTGCAGCGCTGTTTTCAGTTTGACATTTCGTTTCATATCGTATACAGAACCATATACTAAGTACATTATAGACTATCAACTAAAAAAAATATAAATGTCACTGCCACGTTGATTGAATTATCAGTTAGTTATGTAGATATAGATATTCATTTCTCTCCTATATACAGGATGAACCAAGTTATAGTAGCAATAATTCACCATTCGATGGTCCATCGAAAAATAAGTAGAAATGCATAATTTTATTTTTTTCCAAAACGCTTCCCAAGGAAGATACAGCCCTTCAAAGTCCAGTTTTAAAAATCAATACTGACAAGTGTCATAAATTATCTCAAAACCAAGTATCGCCTACTTTGTTGGTTATTTTCATATGTTATTTATTTGTTGTTTTTAATTTAATTAATGAATTATTTATTTAAATTCGTCAAACAGTAAAAAGTTTACAATTGTTGTACAAGATTCCAGACCTATTATGTTCATAGGTGGCTATTTTAGAAGTGTTCTAAACTTTCAACTCTAATTATCTCGTAAACGAAGCCTCAAATCGAAATTTTGCAAGAGTGACTCTTTTTTTCTAAATTGAACAGGGAATTCGAAAAAAATGTTATTCTTTAAAAATATCCAGTGGCACAGAAAATAGGGCGGGAAAAGTGAAACAATCCCCCTGTATCTACGCCACTTGACAATTTTGACAAAAGTTACTTACGTCAAGTAATGAGTATCTATTGCATAAATACTTGTACCAAATTTGGTCAAAAACGCATTAATGACCTGATAGGACAAAAAAAAGAATTTTAAAACTGAACTTTGAAGGGGTGTATCTCCCTTAGGAAGCGTTTTGGAAAAAAATAAAAATATGCATGTCGACTTATTTTTCGATGGACCATCGAGTGGTGAATTATTGCTACTATAACCTGGTCCACCCTGTACAGGGTGTTTCAGAATAAGATTCCGATACTTGAGGATCTTATTTCTCGGATGATTTTAAGAATAAAAGTTCATATGAACTATGTTCCGTAACCGCTTTATTTCTGAGATACAGGGTTTTTGAAATTAAAAAAAAAACTTTCATCAGAGGTAAAAAACTCAAGGGACCGTTTTACTGAGAATTGAATGACAATTATCAAAATTATTTTTATTTTTTTGAAAAAAAGCAGTGGCGTATCCTTTTCTCCTCTAAAAATGTTCATAAAGAAGTCCGCGCGGGCGCCACTGGTAAGCATGAAAAAATATTTTTGTTGTGGTTTCAAAAATATTGGGGAAAACCTATTTTTTTTTAAAATTTCAACACCTTGTTACTCAGAAAAAAGCGGTTACAGGCCATAATTTATATGAACTTTTTTACTTAAAATCATCCGAGGAATAAGATCCTCAAGTATCAGAACCTTATTCTCAAAACACACTGTATATAACATTTGAAAAGGTTAAACCCACTACCTGCGAGAGCTCTTTAAAAATTGCAAAGTTGCGGTAAATTTGTTTATTCTACTGAACCTTAAAGAGCAGCTTCCATCATCAGCAAGTTGTAAAAAAACAAGTCAAAAATGTTATATTAAATGGGTATTATCGTGTTTTAACACAAAAAATTAAAGCATCAGTATAGCTGCTGTTACTATCTGCAACAAAATTCTCATAATCCTGTACTGAACTTAGTTTGTTTATTTTTAATGTACTTGTACTATATACGATCGATATGCAATTAATAATTGAATTAAAAGCGTTGGTTGCCCGAAGCTTGAGATACCCCGATTAATTATTTATTACAACCATTGTTTACTAGAGAAGGAAATTACATGGCACAGTCATTATGCTATTATATTGTTAAAAAAATAATGGACAATTATAACATACATGATTATTTTCTGGTAGCTTTATAGGTGCCTGTATGTAACATAATATAGCGGAACGCTACAAAAAAAAATTTTTTTACAAAGCCGACAACGCTATAATTTAAGTTTTGGGTAGTGTAACAAGTTTTATAAAAATTGGTTCAGCAGTTTTCGAGTAATGCTCGTACAAGCTGGCAAGAAAACATTCTGGCAATGCATTCTACCGTCTTCCGAAATTACAGACAGAGGTCCCATTACGATTGTATTTATATTAATTAATAATTGAAAGAGCTGTCATATAAATTAATAAATTTGGACAAAATAATAGTTTATAGTGTCAGAATTAAGTAGTTTCACTGTATTAATAAATCATTCACTAAATAGGTCTTGTTTATCGAAATGAAAAATGTTTTTTACTATAGCCAAAATATTTAAATTTTCTAGGAAAATTCATGAATAATGCAAATAATAATTGAAATATTTTCCATTTTTGCTGAGGAAAATTAATAGACAATCTGATTAAAGAATTCTACATTACAGTATCTAAATGAAAAATAAATATTTTCTTTGGTAAAATATTTACTAAAATTAAAATATTTATTTATTTATCAGAATACCCACAAAGTCAGTTAGTAGTACTGTGGTAGTACATTTTCGATTTTAATAATTACCTTGAATACAAAATATAAATGCTTAAGTTAGCATTACTGTTAGAGATTAAATATCTCAAAAACTTTCCTCTAGAACATGTCACTTTTTTACACTGCCATACTCAAAAAAATATTCTCATTCCGAATCTGTCGAAAAAAGTTGGGAATGCAATTTAAAAAATGGCCGATGACGTAACTCAAAATAAAACACGATCGAAAAGTGAAATTTATCAGAAGATATGCCTTTTTCAAAAACGAAATCGACTTATCCGAGTATTTTTTTCAAAAAGTTTTAGCAAAAATTTAAATCGCACGTATCAAAACTTTACGTGCTCACTGTGGGGCTTGAGAATAGCCGAGCGTGTAGCAATGCTGTTGTTTACATGGCGTTGCTATGGTTCCTCTATTACAAGTCCCCAGTTCCCGGGTTCTAGCCCGAGAGCTGGTAAAAGTGTCAATAGGATTTTAAATTTATTATCAAAAAAAAAATAATGGATTGAAAATATGAATTGGTGCTAGGCCCAAATAACCTTAGCTGTTGGTGGTCTTTAAAACACTGCACACACGTTCTCACTGTATTTTGTGATAACCATAACAATTGGCCATTGTTATTAATAAGCAAATGTGATAACTGCATGAATAAAGTAGGAAACTGGTTTATCGATAAATTTAGTCTCGACAGTTTTAAGGAAATGCATTTTAAGATATACTATCAAAATCTTTTATTTACTACTAGCCTTGAATCGCGGTTACGTCGCCTTAATGTTGTTTTTCTGACTTACAATGAGCCCCTTTTAGTCCAAATACGACAATATAATATAGTCTATCTATATTCTCTGAGAGGGCAGTATAGCCTAGTGGCTAGCGTGCTTAGTCCCGCAACCTCTGGACTGGACTGCCGTGGGTTCGAATCCCACCTGAGCTCATGGATGTTTTGTGATGTTATTTAGTTTTAAGTTAGTTGTTATTTAGTGTAGTTGAAAGACGCTAATGACCTGAGATGTCGACGCGTCTATAATCTACAATAAAATAAATATATTATCTGATGTAATATACAGTATGTAAACAGGTAAGCTACACATAGAGAAATTAGTATTGGGAAAAAATGAATGGATCAGAGTGACCCATGACTCATAATATACGTATTTATATAGGATTGCTATGGTTATTTTAGTGTTTTCGTTTTAGTTTCAATTATTTTAATTTTATTTGACATTTAAAATAAAAATAATTGAGACAAATGAAAACACTAAAATAACCACAGCAACCCTATATAAATACGTTCATTATGAGTCATGGCTCACTATGATCCATTCATTTTTTCCCATTGTTAATTTCCCTATGTGCAGTTTACCTATTTACATACTTTATAACAAACACTACCGCTAAAGTACGATCAAAGTCGATTCATAAGTTTTTTAGTTAATAAACTGACAAAGTGACAGACATATAAAAAATACGAAAATGATTAATTCGGTCTATATTTAAGTTCCAAAATTTAAGATAGTGAGTCATGCATAGTTCGTAACTAGGTTAATGGAGCGGAAATCAATGAAACAATGCTAAGCTGCATACGCGTCCTATGCATAAAAATTCACAGATTTCGCAATCCTTGCAACCATCGAGGACATTGGAAATGATAACAGCATATATGAAACATAATTAACTGTTTATTATACACAGAATATTTATCAATGCACTGTTTAGTTTTGTCAGTAATAACCCTATTATTCTTCTGTTATATACGCGTTCACTTTTGCTTGATTACTTAACTTTTAAATGGATTTTTCTACAGTATTTATTAACATTTGCTCAAAAATAACATCCCAGATCGTCGCAAATACCTCTCAATTAACTAGACATGATATAAAACACATTTCGAAAAAATTGCACTTGTTCAATTTTGCATGATTGCTCCTCACTTGATCGCGACACCGTTGTCTTTTGGCCTTGAACGAAAACTCGTAACTCTGCCCCCATATACGAACATAAACATTTCCAATGTTAAAACTGTGCCGCTTATTAATTAAATAGTGAAGTATAAGTCCCTGACTCACTATCTTAAATTTTGGAACTTGACTATTATTATAGGTATCCTATAAAGTATAAACTGTACAAGTTACAGACAAAGCTATACGATTATAATTATTTGTAACTTCTGTATAATGTTAATTTTTCACGCATGTGGTAAATTTCTCCCAAACATTTCCACTTTTGATTTAAATTCTATTTATTTTTTATTTATTGTAGATTATAGACGCGTCGACATTTAAGGTCATTAGCGTCTTTCAACTACACTAAATAACAACTAACTTAAAAATAAATAAAATCACAAAACATCCATGAGCGCAGGTGGGATTCGAACCCATGGCAGTCCAGTCTAGAGGTTGCGGCGCCAAGCATGCTAACCACCAGGCTATACTGCCCCCGATTTAAATTCTAATATAGTAAACGTCACTATTTGCCGTAAGAAGATGGGTTCCAAAGCTTTTGCGTGATGCCCGATCAAACAAACTTGAGTTATAAATGGTGAAAAAAACTGCAATTTTGTTTTTATAAATTTCTAATCACATGATTTTTGTGTCGAGTATTTTTTGTGAAAAACAAAATGTAAATCTGCCTTAAACTTTCATCGCGTCATCTTCTCATAAAATTTAACTACTAAAACTTCATCTTAATGGTTTCATATACGAGTCATAACTTACAAGAGATATAACATGCTTATAATAATTACATTATTTGCCTCATTTCTGTATGTATTCCCTATACGTATCTACGGAGAGGATCAAAAATGCGCCCCTGACAATTATCTTTTAGGACAGGTAAAACAATGCCGTTGTTATTATGGTGTTGCCGTGGCTCTTCTATTTCAAGCCCCAACTCCCAGGTTCTAACCCGAGAACTGGTAAAATTTTCAATTTATTATAAAAAACAAAATGGTTGTGTGCTTATGACCACACGATAGAAATGAAAACTTCAGATTTTCTATAATTTTAAAATATATGTACATAATTTTTTAATCACACAGTTTAATCGTAGATATATTAAAATCGGCCTATACAATTAAATGTGATGAATATAATACCTTAACGATAATATTAAGTTTTAGTGTCATCTGTAAGCGCAATTGTTAACTACAAAATATTAGCGCACCTGTGAACTACTTTTTACTCGTATTAAGTTTTTAGTGTCATCTATTAACACACTTATGAACTACACACTATTACCAGCACATTGCAAATACGTGTTCGTGTTTGAGCCGAGTAGCTCCGACTGTCACCGTCGGGTGCGTTTCACATCACTATTATTAACAGCCCAGGCCAAGCGCGCCTAAGGAAGTTTTCACTTCAATAATAAATTGAAAATATGAATTTGTTCTATAGGCTCAAATAACCTTACCTGTTGGTGGCCTTGAAAAAAGGACGGCTCCCAAAACAAAAATTCTGAAAATCTAAAAGACAATGAAACTACAGACATAATATACAGATTGTCCGAAAGGAAAACAAAAATGGGTAGCGCGACAAACATAGAATGCGGTTGGCGAATTTTTAAACCAAATTTAATTAAAGCATGAAGTTTCAAAGATGTTTTAAATTGCTATATATAAGAAGACATCGGTTTCCACTCTCGGGCACTGTGGAGAAATCGGTAACTCACCTAGCCGGAAACTGGGAGTTTCGGGTTCAAGTCCCGACAGTGGTCATTTGATTTTTTCTTAGATATAGCTCAAAAATCATGGCAGCTTAGCTGTCTGAGATATTTATTATTTTCACCTCTAATTGTTATGTGAATAATATGGTGTGGATATAAGGGGTCTTAAATCGATTGATTTTATCATATACCAATTATGTTTTAATTTGTTTGAAACCAAAATATCCATGAAAAATATGACCTCTTTATTGCACTCAATAATTGTTTAACTTCAGAATATCTTTCAGACAAACTGTAGATCTCATGACAATTTTACGTAGGTATATTGTGTATTATTATTATTATTGTAGATTATAGACGCGTCGACAACTCAGGCCATTAGCATCTTCATCACAACAATTAATATTCCGTTTGTGTATTAGAATATGCCAGCCGGCATAAACAAACCGCCTGGTACGAGCTCGAGCTCCTAGGAACGCCAATTCCCAAAGAACATTGGAATGCAATTGCGGGAACAACTACATTCCAATGTTCCCCCTGGAGGATATTGTGTATTAACAAAAGCACTCAAAATTTTGTTATTTTGACGCACACTATATACATACGAAACGAACGTCTTACAGACAATAATATTATATATCTTCGCGAACTACTTGTAGTCTTGCGTAATGACGTGCTTATATTATGTAAATCCATAAGTTTATTAATTAACGCTGCAGGCAAAACACAAACGGTGATAATTAAAATGGCACGAATTAACGAATCGCAGACTCTTTATGACCGACTGTTGCCTATTATGTTTGTAAGCATAAAAGCGTTTATGAATGGACATGTGGCATGCACCTAAAGATCGTTACCGTAGTAGGTAGGTACTTGACTCTGGATCAATCCATTGACCAAAGAATACTGAAAAAAATCAATAATGGAGTCGTGCCATATTTTTTTCAGAATTGGAATCTACGTTACAAATAGATAATACTTATAAAAATTTTTTTGAGAAATTTTCGGAAGCTTTTTCTACAAGAAAAAAATTTCTAAAAGTGCGTATTTTTCTATGTAATTTTAAACATAGAATTATACCGCCACGGAATACGTCATTCACAGCCAGACTTCTCTGATTGGCTGCTGTAGTTGAATCACGCCCACTGATCCATAGATAAACAGATAATATAGTACACTTATTTGTTTATGTACAGTTGACAGGTCGGCAGTTAGAATTTAGGCTAGTTTCTTCACGAGTTACGACTAACGAGGAAGTATTCCTCTCTCTTCATATAGACATACCTCTCTTTATCTATGCGTGGACGTATGTCTAGCTTCATTGCTCTAGCTTTGACGTCATCATATTATGGTGGCTAAGCTCAGCCTTTTGAAATGAACTCGATTTTTTCTTGTTTACAATTAAAAGCAATTACGATACAAGAACGAAAAAGTTGATTTACATTATTTGTTTATGTAGGTATGAGAAATAACACACACTGTTCAAAATTATTAAATTTTGATACGCGAGACGACCTTATTATTATTAGATATATTAACATTGACATGATATTAACATCGACTCAATTTTATTTTACATAAAATAATAAATTATTTTTTTTGAATGCAATATTTCCAAAAAAAAAACTGTAGAGCGTCTATAATTTACAATTCATTCATCTTTTCATTCCAAAAAAAACATTAATCGATAATTAATGTTCTGTTGTCGAGCGTCTATAATCCACAATTCATTCATTAATAATTAATGTTTATGATATAAAAAAGTATGAGTCCAGTTAGTACTCTCATAGTATAGGTAAATACTTGTGTGTGTGTGTGTGTATGAAATTATTGTATGGATATGGTTACTACCAACGTGGCATCCGCTTATCAAAATTGGAAAAAAATTAATTAACTTTAAGGAGTGTTTCAAGGGATTTAAAAATAAAATGTTACATATTTTCAACTAATATAAGTTCACACAAATGGTACAGTTATGGCGTAATGCCACATATTAAATAAACAAATAGACTATTATTCCGGCAGGGTATGGCACTACGACCGATGTTTTTTTTTCATTGATAGACTTGCAGTTTTGTAAACTGCAAGTAGTCAACGTGTTGAAAGAAAACGATGAACTTTCGAGAAAGTTGCCTGAAGCAGTTTCAGAAACAAGTTTCACTGTTTTAGTCTTGTCTGAAAGATCAAAGACTTTTCAGGATGTTTCCACCAACGGAGACGAAACGCGATGGTTTGTCTACGATCTACGCGATATGCATTCATGAAATTTACTTGACAAGTTTCATTAATTTCATTTATTATGGAAATATAATTAATATAAGAGCTGAAGATGCACCGAATATTGATCAAGATTTTAGGGGGAAAACAACGTAGCTTTTCTTTTAAGAAAGGCCACCAACAGCTAAAATTATCTTATTGTTAGTATCAGATTAGCTGTCAGAATTATCTGGGCCTAGTATCAATAATTCATATTTTCCTACAGATTTACCTACAGATCACTTGTTTGCTTGAAAAAGCAATGTTACCAAACTAACTTCCAATGATACTTTATAATAATATCAAATCCCGTCTGATGTCGTTATTAATACTCAATTCACTATTTTCGTTCAATGTTAATCTCCCATAAGGAATATCGTGACAATTCTAATTGGAGATGAAGACCCAGCCGAGGACAGTATAAACTAGTGGTTAGCGAGCTTAGTGCCGCAACCTCTGGACTAGACTGCCGTGGGTTCGAATCCCACCTGCGCTCATGGATGTTTTGTGATGTTATTTAGTTTTAAGATAGTTGTTATTTAGTGTAGTTGAAAGACGCTAATGACCTGAGATGTCGACGCGTCTATAATCTACAATAAATAAATAAATAAAGACCCAGCCTATAAGGTATACCTATATTTGCAAAGTTTCATTAAAATCTGTCCAGTGGTTTTTGCGTGATGCGCTAACAACACGTACACCAGTTATCATTTTATAATAATATGCATAGATATTTTGAATAAACAAATTTATTATTATTTTTAATAATAAACTGAAATTCTAGTTCTCAGAATAGAACCTGGGAACTACATGGAATTGTATTACACCAGGCATGGGAACGCCATTCTCAAACCCTCCATTTATTATTTAAACAATGAAGTTTTATTAATAATCGCGGTTATTCTTAGCCTCGAGGTCAATTCTTAATCTATCGATTGTTATGTAAGATTCTTTGAATTATGAATAAACTATACTCAGTCACATAACGATTGACGGTATCGAAGGATAGCAACGTATCTAAAAAATATCAGTTTTCAGAGAAAATAAAAAATGTTAAACTGAATCGGATCGGTTCAATGCGCATGGCTTCGTTTTGTTACTGTTTTTTTCAGCTCCAGACTCAAATTTGGAAGGTACTGAGTTTGAATCCCGACAAGGGCAGATGCAGGTAGAACATTTTCCTATTGTTTGCCGTCGAGAAACGATGATTCCCCTGTATCGGCCATCTTGTTGCTAGGTTTATCATGGTATATCCGTCGGTGATCCATCGCCTCGTCTAGTTTGCCCCGCACTAAGCAATATTTTTCGTTTCTGGCGTGTTGTGGCGGTGACGATATCAACGCAATCAGAAGCATATTCCGTTCGTCTAGTTTAACTTGTTTGTAGGCACGGTTTCGATCTGAACGTGCAATCCGCCGAGTCAAAATCCGCCCGTGTAGTTTCGTTCTTACGATATTTTTCTTCGAACCCGTCGATTTGTAGTATAGTATGCCGGTGAAGTACATTCGTTATAATACTAAACACTTTAATTCCGCTTGTCTAGGTATAACCTACATACTTTTACACTTTGAATACACACACACAGACTTGATATAGGCGTCCCGAAGCTACGACTTGAAGCTACGGGCGCATTGCTACGTGTAGTCTGTCCGTCGTTTGAATATTAAATATATGCCAGCATGTATACACACACGGTTCGTATACAGATGTGTTGTATTTTCAGCGTATACTGGGTGTTTAATTATTAAAATATAAAAAAATTTAGATTGTTTTCTGTATCTCTTTTAGTTAAGGAGTTTTTCAGATCTTTTTTAAATCAGCTATGGAAAAAGGCACGATGAATCCAATAATAAAAAAAATTTGTGTGGTACCTCATTTAGTTTAGAATTTTATTTTATTTATTGTAAATTATAGACGCGTCGACAACTTAGGTCATTAGCGTCTGGATTACATTAAATAGCAACTCGCTTAAAACTAAATGACATCACAAAACATCCATGAGCGGAGGCGGGATTCCCAGCAATTTAGACAGTAATAGCATTTAGTTTAGAAGATATTTTTAATTTTTTGAGAAACTGTAACCGTTCATAATTACAAAACTAAAAGAAATACAGAAGTACGGATGTGCTCATTGTATTCAAAGTGTCTTCTTCTTCAAGCATGATTAAATGTATAAAAACAGCGTATGGCCTCTGTTGTCTCGCGTCTATAATTTACAAAAAAATGAAAAATATCTGAGAGGATTTAAAATTCGTCAAAAATCTCAAAAAAACTAGATACCTATACTTCTCAAAAGTTTATATTAGAAATCGTGTCCATCGTGATTATAATAAAATTAAGCAAAATCGCAGGATAGTGGACAAAATAATTTGATTTATTAAATTAAATGTACGACGTTTCGTCTATAGATTTAGACTTTTTCAAGTACAATATTAAAAATAATATTTTTAATATTGTACTTGAAAAAGTCTAAATCTATAGACGAAACGTCGTACATTTAATTTAATAAATCAAATTATTTTATCCACTATCCTGCGATTTTGCTTAATTTTACTTCTCAAAAGTATCATATTAATTATAAAAAAATCGACTGATGACCAGTCCTATACTTCCCACCTAGTAAATATTTGCAAAAAATAAACACTCTTTTTTATTCTTTGAAAAAAAGCATGGCCCTCTTTTTTGTTTAGTGATCTACTGATGGCTAGCTTAATATCATGGTTACCTTGATTTACGTACAATTTACTTTTTTTAGTAAAATATTTTTTTTCTCGAAAACTATACATTTTAGAGAAAAAAATAATTACGTTTTTTTCATATTATAACATCTAAAATTCATTTATATTTTTTTTTACCTATGTTAATACGTGACATTGAGAACGTTTTTTTTAATATCTCAGGATCCACTGAACCGATTTGACTCAAAATCTAATCAGATCTAAGTTAAAGGCTGATAAACACAATAGAACAATCGGCATGGCCGTATGTAATCCGTTTTTACGATATCGAAGGCGAAAAATTGACCACACACACACATACAGACATCAGTCAAAAAATGATCTTAAACGATTGCTAGAGTCTCAAAACGTGAAGATCTGTTAAAATCTCGAAACTTTTTTCGGACTAAATCCATTACTTCCCTACCATAGTAGAGGTGGGAATTAAAAAGACATGCTGATTTCAATAAATTTTTATTCATTTATTGTTGATTATAGACGCGTCGACAACTTAGCGTCTTGATTACATTAAATAACATAACTCACTTAAAACTAAATGAGGTCGCAAAACATCCATGTGCGGAGGCGGGGTTCGAACCGACGACAGTCTTATCCAGAGGCCGCGACGCTAACCACTGGACCACACTGTCCTCAGTAGCGGAAAAGTTCAGTGACCTATTTTCGATAGAGTACACTCGTATGAAGCTGACTCGTACGAGTGCACTCTGTCAGAATACACTCTTATCGTGTCAACGTGGCTTTAGACCAGAGGTTCCCAAACTTTTTTTCTCATAGACCACTTTAAAAATTTTGCTGGTTCCGGTAGACCCCCTGCAGCTACATTTCTACCATATTCCCAAAACTCGACAAAAAATGTGAAGATTAGATCTAACTATGGAAATTTGCTTTGCGGCTGAGTTCCAACCACGAATTAACAGTTTTTGAAAAAAAAAGTGAGAATTGATTGGTTAATTAATTAATTGATTGTGCTGTGAGTGTAGGATGTCAAAAAAGTAAAGTTGGCCAATCAAAAAAGTGATTCCATCCAACTTTTTTGACATCTATACTCACAGCACAAGAAACCAATCAATTCTCACTTATTTTATTTAGAAAACTCCCCATTCGAAGTGGTAAAAATAAAAAGAAAAATAGTATATTTTCTTGTGTTGTATATTTATTCAAATATGTAATTATTACATTATTAATTTTAGTTCTTCACTATCGAAACCAGAAAAATTTTCGTGGACCCCCGCTTACGAATTGTGAACCCCCATTTTTTTGTCACGCCAACGTAGACCCCCGTCGAGTCTCCCGTGGACCCCTGGGGGTCCACCTGGACCACTTTGGGAATCAATGCTTTAGACGTAGCTGAATTCGGTAACCGTTTTCCGGAAACATTCGGTATTCGTCGGAACATATATCTCCAGTAAAATCCGAGTGATACTTTAACACAAGTGTGAAATTGTAATCTCTCGGAAATACACGACTGTGGATTACAGATTAACATTATGACAAATTCCCATAAAAATGTTGCGCCAGTGCAGGAGGTACAGGTATATAGGTACCTACTATTATATACGACAAACGTGCTATTGCACAAAGCTGTCATAAACTATACTATACTTAACATACATCCAGTGTTGCCAAATTGGTCGTTTTATAACTTATTTTTGAAAAATTGCTCCAACTTTAATTTTTTAAATCACTTATATTAAACGGTTTTATTTAGCTTGACCCCGTATATTTGTTTGTTACTATCTTTGTTTCAAATCTTGCGACAGCTTTTTCAACTACTGCTACTTAACCGATTCTTATGAAACTTTGCACACACATTGAATTCCCGTGACAGTACAATATTATGATAATTTCAACTTGGTAACGAGGGTTTGATGATGGAATCAGGAGGTGGAGTTGAAAGGATAAGGAGTTTGCATTATGATACGGGCCAGAAATCAAACTAAAAACTAGAAAATAAAAATAGGTAAAAAAACTTTTAAGTTAACGGTTTTATTTTAAATCATCAGCTGTACGAAAAACTAGAAAATAATTAGGACACAAACCAAGGGGCACTTTGTGCCGCAGCATCAGCGGAATAAGTAATAAAAACGTGGGGCGCATAAAAATATGTATAACGACTGTATAATTATTAAATAAGAACGGCTTGTCTAGAAAAATGTGTTTCCAAGTCCACCAACAGAAATATTTCAAATGCGCCCCACGTTTTTATTACTTATTCCGCTGACGCAGCGACACAACGTGCCCTTTGGTTTGTGTCCTAATTATTTTCAACAGTCGAAGAAACTTCGTTTTTCATTAATTTATAATGTACTAGCGGCCCCGTCCGGGTCGCCCGGGTGCAATACACTACTCACTCGCTTCGCTCGTTCGTTTTTATATATAATTTTTAGTTTCAAAAAAATTACAATTATTGTCAAAGAAAGAATATAACAAAAATAAAAAAATATATAAATAAATATCAGGTAGAATCTATAAACAAAGGCCAAAAATTCTACGATGCCATCAGTTTCCGAACCCGGGTCCCTGTGCATAGAGTGCTGTGACGTTACCTCTACGCTACGAGTGGAACAGTTATGTACGCTCGTTTTTAGCATATAAGTATGTTGCGAATTCTTACGGTCGGGTTACGAATTTAATTAATTAATTATTAATTATTATTATTTATTACTTATGCTATATATATAAATCTTCCGTGAAAAATTATCTAACTGATGGTGAAAACCGCATCAAAATCCGTTGCGTGGTTTAGGAGGAGTTACCGGTTAAACAGACAGACATACAGACGCGAAAAGCGATTTCAATTTATACTATGCAGAGATTGCGTAAAAATGTTAATTTTTCTATCTCTCTTCTTTTCGAATCTTGATAATCATATAAATTGTGTACACGGTTTGATCGATTAAAAAAGTTTCGTCACTGTATTAAAACAAAGGCATGTGTCGTGGCACACGCGACCGAAGTAAAACTTCTTATATATGAGTAATGTAAAATGAATGGATCAGACTGAGCTATGACTACATTAATTATTGATTTATTTAGGGTTGTTATGGTCATTCGCGTCACACTATTTTTGTCATCCATTTTCGTTTCATCGAGTTAGCATTTTACCTTTCAAATCGCAGTGAAGAATATTCGTTCGTCGACATAGAAAAATCATATATTTATTTTTGTAATAAGGCCAAGGTATAAGCAAGTCAAACGGCGAGTACAAAAATATAATCTGCTTTATACAGGTGAAACCATAACACAAATAATATTAACTGAAATGACATAACCTCAATAAAATGTACCTAACCATAAACGAAGGATCATGGCTAACGATTAAAAATATTATGACGCGTACTCGTGTGAGCTGAATGTTGTTTTTACATTAAGTTAGCTGATCCAGCAGGGAAAATGAAGAGGATTGTAAAGTTTTAATTACAATAATTAGTGTTACACCGCTCTTTCTTATTATACACATACAGGGTGTTCAAATAAGGAAAACATAATATTAGTAAAAAAAACTTTTATTAAAATGTAGATATTAAACAAGAAAAAATAATATTTAATAATTTAGGTTCATAATAATTTTAAAAACGTGGGTTGTAAACTCTATGATAGTTTATTAGTCGCAACCCACGCTTTTATAAATTATTATGAACCTAAATTATTAAATATTATTACTTCCTTTTTAGTACATTTCAATAAAAGCTTGTCTCTAATAAGTTTTTTTACTAATAAAATTAAGAAAAATCGCAGGATAGTGGACAAAATATTTGATTTATTAAATGTACATTTAATAAATCAAATATTTTGTCCACTATCCTGCGATTTTTCTTAATTTTATTATAATCACGATGGACACAATTTCTAATATAAATTTTTTTTACTAATATTTTATTTTGTTCATTTTAGTCCCTTCTTAGTGGATGCTTACGTCAGAAAAGGAACCTAATGTCCAAGTTTAGCTTCAGCGATTTGGCCTGGACATTGATTAGTCAAAAAAAAACCTACACCCCCGTTTGAACCCCTTAGGGGTTGAATTTAATTCTAAAAATGATTTATTCATGTATTGTCATCGGGAATACATATGTGTACAAAATTTCAAATCATTGTAACTGTTTTTACACTGACGTAGAATTTAAAAGGTCACACCCATTTCCGTACTATTTTTTCAGGAGAGCGGCGCCACAGAAGATACGCGACAGGCCTATAAGAATAGTGTAACTTCTTTATTTTCAATATACAGGGTGTCCCAAAATTGCTGGGACACAGAGCTACCACGTGTAGTAGAGGTCAAAATAAGTCGATTGGACCCAATTTATTTATATACCAAAATGTACCGTTTGCTCGTGAGAAGAGTTCGAAGTTTACATAAAAAAACACATTTTTGTACGCTGTTCAGAAATGAGTGAAACAAATTGAATTAAATTTGACAAAAGTGCATTTTAGAGGATTACTCTCCTTTCGGTAATCAAAGAAACCCAAAAGAAATTGTAGAAGGGTTAAAACCACCCTCACCCCCTGACATTTTTTTCAGAACTTTCTTAGGAGTGGTAATACGGTTCTCAATTTTTTTTAGCAAGAAGACTGATTAATTATCTTCATTTTGTTACTCTTGTAAAAATTTCGTATTCCGCATAGTTCCGAAGGAAAAAAAGGTTTTCTTAAATAATGCTAACAGATATTCCTAGTACAAGTTTAATAAAATTGTAATACAAAATTTTATGTAAACTTTGAACTCTTCTCACGGCCAAACGGTACATTTTGGTATATAAATAAATTGGGTCCAATCGACTTATTCTGTCTTCTACTACACGTGGTATCCCTGTGTCCCAGCAATTTTGAGACACCCTGTATTTACGAAAAAACTATAAGGTTTCAAAAACATTTTTGTTTAAATTAATAGAGTAAATAAATCGTTATGAAAAGTTTATCGCTGTATTTAACAAAAACAAAGTTTTAGAACATATCGCTTCTGCGCCCCCAAACACAATAGTGCACTTCTTATTATGTCAAACATGCAATCAAAATTTCGATCCGCTTAGTTGTTTAACCGTGCTGAAAGAAAGAAGAACATATCTACTTTTTGAAAAAACATGCTCTTTGCACTTCAAAAAGAAAAAATACTATAGAATTGTGAAAAGTGAATTTTTATCATAAATTGTGCTTTCCATTCTCCACTTGTGGAGTTGGATTAGTAAAAATTAAATTTTCTAAAAAGTAAACTTCAACTCCAGTTCGGACATAGTGGAGTTACAAGACAAGATTGAGTCATGTTTAGCCGTAACTTGGATTCATATACAGGAAAGAAAAGTTTTACACTTCGTAAGTTAAATTAAGATGTGAAAATGTAAAAGAAAATTGTTTCACTAAAGAGACAGAAATTTATATTACATGACTTTTATATTAAGTTTTAAAACAATAAAAAAATATTTATTGTATGAAGATGACAAATTTCTTTCCCGCCACTTGAAAGTATTGCGCGTGTAAATAAAAAAAAGTAAATAACTTTTTAAATTTAATTTACTTTTTAAAAAAAAATTTATTTACAAAGTTTTCTTTAAAACTTTTTACGTTAATCAATTTTCTATAATAGGTAGCATAATTTTGTTACGGTTCCGTACCTCAGAATGAAAAAACGGAACCCTTATTGGATCATTCTCGTGTCTGTTCGTCCGTCTGTCACAGCTGATTTTCTCCGAATTTACTGGGCGAAAAAAGTGGAAATTTGATACATATATAGATTTAGGTGACCCGATCATGGAAGTATAGCGTAAATAATCGAATTCTGATTTTGGGGGTTAACTTTGGGGAGCAAAGTAGAAACTTAAAAAAAAATTCAAGTGCAGTATATGTGACATATCAAATGAAAGGGCTCATTATGAGAAATACAAATATATTTTTTTTATAATTTTAAAATGCATGTTTTAAAAGATATTAAAAAAAGTATACAAAACTAATAACAATAAAAAAATTTATAATGCCCTACACTGTGCCAGAAAAGTATTATTTATCAAATCAAAAAAAAAAAAAAATAGGTAAAAAAAACTTTTAAGTTAAACGGTTTTATTTTTATCAGCTGTACCAAAAACTAGAAAATAATTAGGACACAAACCAAGGGGAACTTTGTGTCGCTGCGTCAGCGGAATAAGTAATAAAAACGTGGGGCGCATTTGAAATATTTCTGTTTGTGGGCTTGGAAACACATTTTTCTCGACCAGCCGTTCTTATTTAATAATTATACAGTCGTTACACAGATTTTTATGCGCCCCACGTTTTTATTACTTATTCCGCTGACGCAACGACACAAAGTGCCCCTTGGTTTGTGTCCTAATTATTTTCTAGTTTTTGGTACAGCTGATGATTTAAAATAAAACCGTTTTTTCACCTATTTTTATTTTCTAGTTTTTAGTTTGATTTCTGGCCAGTATCATTATGCAAACTCCTCATTCTTTCAACTGTCCTCCTGATTCAGACTCTCGTTGAAATTATCATAATATTGTATTGTCACGGGAACTCAATGTGTGTGCAAAGTTTCATAAGAATCGGTTAAGTAGAAATAGTTGAAAAAGCTGTCGCAAGATTTGAAACAAAAATAGTAACAATCAAACAAATATACGAAGTCAAGCTAAATAAAACCGTTTAAAAATGACAAGGACCACCGCAACCGAAGACGTAGGACTACTTTTATTAAAAATAATAACATGACATACACGATACACAAATCACAAACAAAGTATGGCGTAACTACGGTAGTTCGTGTCACACTTTTTTTGTAACGCATTTTTCGTCTCGCATCATTTTACCCCCCTATATACCGTCGGGAAGGACGTAGTTCTACGTCGAGTTCTACGTCAAAAGATAATTTATCTGTCTTGATTAATTTTAAAAGGGTATATTTAAATCACGGACTGGATTCGAATCCTCCAGTTTAGTAATGAATTTAAAATCTAGCATAGTAAACATTTTTTTAACAAAATTGAAATGCAGCAGATTTTTCAACACATGATTTCTGAACGCAATAAAATAAATATCGAAATTGCAAAACAATATAAGTCCACCCACGGCCAGAGTGCAGACATTTTTTTATTCATTTTTTTACAACAAAACATATAAAACAAGTAATAAAATGGCGTGTATATTTATACAGACTTTATAATAAAACTATTGTATTTATGATTTCCATTGATTTGAATTTTACACAATAAAAAACAAAATGCACGCTCATCAATTATTTTATTTTCAGTGTTTTGAATTGGTTTTTCATTGTTAAATCAAAAAGGATTTATATTATAGAGTCGTCATGCAACGTTGAAAAAGCGTGACTAAAACTATACCAGCGAACATACAGTCAGCATCTTTGCCTAACAAATAATTTTTTGTCGGCCGACTGTTTAAACACATGAGTGACTACTAAGCGTTCTTATGAACACGCGTTCACCTGCGATTGTTAAGTAGGTCGATTAAATAAAATTTATGAATCATTTAGTTGGGTCTGTTTGGATGCTAATCGTCGATCAACCGATCGAATAATCGCGCAATAAAAAATAAAAATTGCCTGCCATGTCTAACGTAGTTCAAAGAAAATAAAAAAGGTGTACTACACATTGTGTTTATACGGCCAATTTTTAATTAAACAAGTTGTTTATATAAAAAAAAAATCCGTAAAAAGTAAGTTTATTCAATAATCCAATTGTTGTTTTAAGATCACCAACATCAAGAGTTATTTGGGCTTAGCATCAATTCATATTTTTAAATTATAAATTGAAAATCCTACATGATGGTTTCACCAGTTCTCGGATTAGAACCTGGGAACAGGCCAGGATTTATGCCTAGGCCAACATGGCACGGGGGCCCAAGCTACTAAATTCGCCGCAGGCAGTGTGACCCGTGCTATAGACGCTGATGACCTCAGCTGTTGAGCGTCTATAATCTACAATCTATCTATCTACAATCTATCTACATGCTTGGCTATTCTCGAGTCCACTATGTTAAATGTCAAATGGCAACCCACAGTCGTGAATCACTTCATATCAATAATTAATTCGTCTAGTTATATCAAATGTAAAATATGGTACTCATGATAGTATGTGGCTGTATCGGGCAATGTTTCAATGGATGTGGAGTCCAGATTAACACGCTTGACATTAATGGATTACATAATTGACTGGTCAATAGCTTCGAACCAACCATGTGCAGTGAGTTGTCTGAATGTTCACAATGCAAATGGACGATCGAATGATATTTTTATATTAAAATAACAGCTATTTAATATATGCGTTATTTTGATTGATTCATGATGAATTTTTCAATCAAGTTATTGTTCGAGTGAACAAATTATTTACAGTGTAATCATTTTTGGAGTACGGTATTGTTTTTCAATAAATATACGAATTTGAAATTTATAAAATATAGGTGTTCACAGAACTATTTTATATACGAGTAATTCTAGAATTATTCTGATGGATTGCTTTCATCAGAAAATATAAAAAAAAAATCTAGTGAAGTGCTTTGTTTGTAGATACTGGATTCCGTACTTGCAGCTGTTATATCTCACGAGCTTCTGATGCGCTTATCTAGTCGGATTTTTTATTTTTTTATTTATTGTAGATTATAGACAAGTCAATTTAGGTCATTAGCGTCTTAAATACATTAAATAACATTATTCTCTTAAAACTAAATGACATCACAAAACATCCATGCGCGGAGGTGGGATTCGAATCTACGACAGTGTGATCCAAAGGCCGCTTCGCTAACCGTTACACCACACTGTCCTCTATCTACACGGATAAAACTATCAATTGAACTTTCAATTTATTGTTAAAAATGATAACTCGAAAATTTTAATTAATATTCCTAGTACACACTAACAAAAATTTATAAATCGAATCAATTAGTCCTTAGAAAAATTGTGTTTTAAAGACCACCAACAGCTAAGGTAATTTGGGCCTAGCACCAATTCATATTTACAATTTATTATTTTTTTTTTTTAATAATAAATTGAAAATCCGATTGACATTTTTAGCAGCTCTCGGGAACTGGGGACTTGTAATAGAGGAACCATAGCAACACCATGTAAGCAACAGCATTGCTACACGCTCGGCCATTCTCAAGCCTCATTAGTCCTTAGATATTTTTGTATGAAAAAAATTCGAAAATTCTCACAAACCATTCTAAGTGAAAAAAGTGGGTACGTGCACTTATGTACGCGCGTTAGAAGTTATATTTCTTTGGCGTGTTAAAAACTAATTTTTAATTTGCATGCAAATAATTTATTGAACTAAAATAATAAAAGGACTGGAGTGAATTTTTACTTCCCATCTCTACTATGGTAGGGAAGTAATGGATTTAGTCCGAAAAAAATATTTCGAGATTTTAACAGATTTTCACGTTTTGAGACCCTAGCAATCGTTTAAGATCATTTTCTGACTGATGTCTGTATGTGTGTGTGTGTTTATCAGCCTTTAACTTAGATCTGATTAGATTTTGAGTCAAATCGGTTCTGTGGATCCTCAGATATTAAAAAAAACGTTCTCAATGTCACGTATTAACATAGGTAAAAAAAAAATATAAATGAATTCTAGATGTTATAATATGAAAAAAATGTAATTATTTTTTTTCTCTAAAATGTACAGTTTTCGAGAAAAAAAATATTTTACTAAAAAAAAAATAAAAATTGTACGTAAATCAAGGTAACCATGATTTTTGCTATATTAAGCTAGCCATCAGTAGATCACTAAACAAAAAAGAGGGCAATGCTATTTTTCAAAGAATAAGAAAGAGTGTTTATTTTTTGCAAATATTTACTAGGTGGGAAGTATAGGACTGGTCATCAGTCGAATTTTTTTATATTTGTTTATATGGTAACTATGGAAATCATTAATGCTGCAACTTCATCCTGTTATTATTTTGATCTTACAGTGTGAACGCGCATCGTAAAAAAAATTTTTTTTTAAAGATCACCAACAGCTAAGGTTATTTGGACCTAACACCAATTCATATTTTAAATTCATTATTTTTTTTTAATAATAAATTGAAAATCCAATTGACACTTTTACCAGCTCTCATGCTAGAACCCGGGAATTGGGGACTTGCGCATCGTAAAATTCACTCTAGCATCAATTTTTCATAACGCGCCAAAAGAAGTATAACATAAAAAAAATGTGTTACAGGTTAAAATTCGTGTTAATTCAAAATTAATTCGGTGAAATTTCTAAACAGCGAGCTGCTTTCATGAAAACTAAATAATTCATTGCATCACGTACTACGCGTCAAAACTTTTCCCGCATATTAACTAGTGTATTCTCACATTACCAACACATAAACCACTTCGTAGTGATAAGGGATCGTGTCAAAATTCAAGGACACTTGCACTGGGTAACAAGAACGCAGCTTAGTAAATAGGTTATTTAGGCAGAGTCTTATCGGTATCTTCACTGTTGTTGATATTTTTTAAGGACGCCAGCTGTCAAGATTATTTAGGCGTAGTACCAATTCAAATTTTCACTTTAATAATAAATTAAAAATCCAATTAATATTTTCCCTAGCTCTTGGATTAGAATGTGGAATAGAATTTTTGTCTGTCTGTTTGTGTGCACTGGCATTACTTGTGAACTTGGTAACACTTTTACGGATTACAGACGCTCGAAACTTAATTGTGTTTTAAATACCACCAACAGCTAAGGTTATTTGGGCCTACCACCAATTCATGTTTTGAATTCATTATTCGAAACTTAAAATATAAGATATTTTTTTCTGGTTATACCTACTTGAAATTCCAGTTAAAACTGACATTATCGCGTGTGACAGTGACCCGTCGGAGGCCCGGGGCGGCAGAACTAAATGAGGCCCCCGGTCTGCTTAGAAATTGATGTATTTGTAGTGTACATTTCGTAAAAAATGAATAATATAGATGTAATGGCTGACAATCAAATATTTATAATAAAAGACCTACCTACGTTTATATTTTGTATACGTACGGAGCCTACAACTCCAAACTGCCTCTTACTTATTCTTAACATATTTTGGCCTTGTTTGGGATTTGATTAAGAAGGACTTCTCGAGATTTGGAGGACCCCCAGGATCAGAGGTCCGGGGCGAGCTGCCCCCTCCCTCCCCCTTAGTCCGCCACTGGCGTGTGAATTGGTGAAAGTATATCAATTGGATTTTCATTTTATTATAAAAAAATAAAAAACTGAAAAAATGAATCCACCCAGGTAATTAATAACAAAAATAAAGATAGTTACTTCTTACCACAACAAAAATAAAGATAGTTACTTCTTACCACAACATTGATGGATGTAGATTTCGAAAGCTTTGCTTTCATCTTCAGCAAACACTATACATGATAGTATAGTGTTTGCTGAAGATGAAAGCATAGCTTTCGAAATGTACATCCATCAATAAAACTGTTGTGATAAGAAGTAACTATCTTTATTTTTGTTTTTATTCCGACCACAGTGATCATATATTTTTATTAGGCAATTAATAGTTTTAAAAATTAGGAGACGATCATATAAATTTTTTGGGCCACTTTGTAAAATTGTAGACAGAATTGACTATAATAATATTATAGTGTCTTATGTTAGATCACTAAGTACATATAGGTGTGTTATTAGGTAATTCTCATCTATCTATCTATCTATCTTTACATAATATAGAACAATTTCTACTTTGTATTTGTCTTTATTTCAAAACAAAAGACAAAAGTTTTCTTTGCATTGTAGACACCTATTTCCATTTTCTTCTCGTCTCCCACCCCCTGCGGCGATCTAAAACTTCGAAGTATGGATTGGAAAAAGACATCAAAAGGTAACCTTGTAATAAAAAAGCGGCCAAGTGCTTGTCGGACCACAAACAGTGAAGGGTTCCATTGTCGGGAAGAACGTTCACGATTAAAAATCAAAGTTAACAATAAATTTAATAATAATTTATAGTCTGTTATTTTAAGTTGAACATCGTTTTCCAAAAATAAGTTTGTATTTCATATAGACACAAAAAATAGCGTATAACCGAAAACACCCCATATCTCAAAAACTACACAACATATCTTATTCAAACTAATTTTCGTTGGAAGTGTTTTTTAAGTTCTACCACTTTAATTTTTTTCAGCATTTTCCACCCCATAGTTGAAAAGTTAGAAGAGGGGACTACACACTGCAACGTTTTGCAATTTGGGTACGGAACTCTAAAAATGGGTATGTCTGTATCGCGGGTACAGACAGATAACATGGATACCGCTAAACACAAATAATTGTATTCGTTGTCATGGAAAGAAACGCATCCACTTTTATTTATCTTATAAAATCAAATGTTCGTAAAATATTATAATAAATAAAATATTTGTAATTTTATTTTTTTATATTTTAAATTGTTATCCAATACCTGGCAATAATATATTTTCATTATTAAAAAAAATAAAAATTAAAAGCCTTCGTGAATCCAACCTGGTCTTGACGTTTGTACCTGTCGGTAAACTCGTACTTTTCCACACGACCACCTGGCTTACTGTGTCTGAGAGACCTTAACATAGTTATACATGCTGTGTTTTGTTTCACACGTCAACCACTTCCGACTATTTTTATTTCTAAACTGCGACCCCAGTATGAGACATTAAACGTTATTCAACTCAAAAATTATTCGATCGTCACAGCCCTATATCTTGCAATCGTGCATATATTAACTATTAAAACTTTTCTTCTTTTTTAGTTTCTACTTTGTCGAGACTCTGATTGTGTGACAGAGAACAAAGAAAAAGAACAGGAACAGAAGACTTCGACATTAATACTTGATGTAAACTCCAACTACCCATATGATATTTATTACAGATTTATATAGCAATAAATGTCATCATTTGCATAGAAGTTTCTTTTTTATTAGACTTAAATCTCCAAAAAAAATTGATCGTCTAACTTTTCCTATTCAACTGGTTAAATATACGTCGGTTTTTATCTAACCTAAACGGTTTTTTAAGGCCACCAACAGACAAAGTTATTTAGACCCAGTACAAATTTATATTTTCAATTTATTATTTCTTTAATAATAAATTGAAAATTCAATGGATACTTTTACCAGTTCCCGGATATAGACGCTGATAACCTGAGCTGTTGAGCGTCTATAATCTATAATCTAATCTAATCTAACCAGTTTTAGGATTTTAACCTGGGAACTGGAGGCTTGTAGTGCAAAATAAACACCAAAAAATAAATGAAACAAAAAAGAATAAATAAATAAGTAAACAATCTTAAAACTATTACATTAATTAAAATATTTTACTATAGTGAGGTACCTATATTTTGTATTTGGTGTTTTGATTTATTTTATTTATTGTAGATTATAGACGCGTCGACATCTCAGGTCATTAGCGTCTTTCAACTACACTAAATAACAACTTTGTTAAAATTAAATGACATCACAAAACATCCTTGAGCGCAGGTGGGATTCGAACCCACAACCGTCTGATCTAGAGGTCGACGCGCTAGCCACTAGACCACACGGTCCCCTTGGTGTTTTGACTATACCTCTTGTAATGTATTATGGATTAATAAATTCTATTCTATTCTCTATTCTATTAATTTTGACACAAGAAGGTTGAGAATAGCCGAGAGTGTAGAAATGCTGTTGTTTACATGGCGTTGCTATGGTCCCTCTATTACAAGTCCCCAGTTCCCGGGTTCTAGCCCGAGAGCTGGTAAAAGTGTCAATTGGATTTTCAATTTATTATTAAAAAAAAATAATGAATTGAAAATATGAATTGCGGTGCTAGGCCCAAATAACCTTAGCTGTTGGTGGTCTTTAAAACACAAAGAGGGTACTTAACAATAGCATGGCATTCAAAGGGTTAAAAGACAGTTAAATTTATTAAACAGGTCATTTATATACGAAACGTTATAACAATTCTAAAAACAAATTATGAAATCAAAACAACGAAAAAGTACTACATAATGTAGGTTAAAAACAGTGGATTTTATACTCTAGTCAACGATTTTTTGGCAATTTATCAATACCGATGTTATTATTTTTAGATTAAAATCTGTCCATCTGCATATTATTCTACATTAGTAGAGTCGAAAAAATTATATCTAAACACAAATTAATTAAACTTACGAATATTTAAAACACTCATTTTAGTAAAAGCACACAAATCCACAAGTTTTGATATTGTTTAAAAATTATTTTTAAACAAAAAAAAAACACTGCCAAACTATACACTACAACTCAAAAAAAAAAATCATTTATCAAATCGAAAATAAAACCACAATTTTTTTATATCAAAAAGAACACTTCAAAGTTGAAAAACTTTTTTTAGTTCAAAGAGCAAGAGAAATCGACAAATACATTTTTCACGCATTGATGGAAAATGAAAAAGTATATTTGAACATTTTCTTGAGTACTAAAAGAAAACAGTGAAAAGTTTTAAGTTCACAGTACGTCAGTTAAAGCCTGTTAAAGCGCACAGCATGCTAATGGCTTTCAGACAACCTTTCACGGATGCTTTCAGCTAACTAAATTCAAAAGCTCCAAAGCTTCAACGAGATGCTGCGTTATCATCGCATACAATATACATCTATTGCACTTTATCTTAAACAAACCGCTATTCATATCTCTGTCTAGCATTCACAAGTGAACACTTTGAAAAAGAAACAGACATATGCGCTACTGTGTTGATCTGTATTTGTGTTTCTTTTTAAGAGATGATAATAAATATATGTAGTGTTTAAAGACAAAGAAAGGAAACCACAAAATATGTCCTACTGTATATATCTATCTTTATTTACGTCGTGGTACGCTAAAAGTACTAAAAATAATTTTCATGCAGACCAAAATACTTATATTATGAGCTTGTCTTATTCTAACTCGAACTTTTTTAATAAACTATCTTTGTTTAACAGACACATATTGAAGTGGGTCTATTACAGAATGAGTTTTGTAATATTTTCCATTACTCTCTTACACATTATAGAATTTTAAGACAAGGGTTACGCGTCTCTATTTCAGTTTTTTTGTAGAAAAACACCTAATATAAGTTAAATTATAACTGCGCATGTGCAATAAGAAATAAAAGTCCTCAAAAAAAAATAAAATAAATGTCACAGAACTTCGTATTCTTTACTTTATCCCTAGTAAAGAAGACTTTAAAATGCTTTAATTTGGATTCTAATCCCGGATTTCCTACATTTTGTCATTGGTGACTCATTAGCGGAACAGCTTAAATAAATTCAGCTTTTGCCTGCGGCATTCCTTGCGTGAATGTTGATTTTTCTTACAGATTCGCTCGAGTTGATGTCAGTTTTGACGGGAACTCTGTCTTAACCCGAGAGTAGCCGGGTAAAAAGCAGAGCTGTGCCGATTACACAAAAAAAGTAATTGAATACAATTACAGTTACTCTACAACAAATGTTTTAGAGTAATACGATTACAATTACATTCCATTTTAAATTTAATTAATTACAATTATAGTTACATTCGTTTAAGAAAAGTAATTGGTACCTAACTCTAATTACATAATTACTTTTGCGCAATTACAGACCCAGCTCTGGTAAAAGTACACTTTTTTGGTTCCGGGTTGATCAAAATCGGTGTAGCCGTTTCGAGCTATGCAGATACAGACAGACAAAAATTCTAGAAACGCTTTCACCCGAATGTGAAAAATCCTACAAGAAAACGACATTACAGACAGACGTCTGGTTACAATTGTTATTTATATCTATTCATAAGATAATTTTGAAAACTGAAATATTTTATAAACACAAATATGCTGAAAATTTGGAAGATCTTGAATAAAAATTTAAAAAATCTGTACTCACCCTGTGTATGTTTCTAGATTGTAGATTATAGACGCTCGGCAACTGAAGTCATCAACGTATGTCAGTTTCAGTCTGCTAAAAGCACCTACCCTCGTGGTTGTGTCTTTTTTTTTGAACAATATTTTTAACCAAATTCAAAAGTCACCGGTTATTTTTATAATTTATATGTTGTTTTAAACACGTGTTTTACTTTGTTTTAAACAAAAAAAATCGCGCACATACGTTATTTGAGCCATTTATCCCGACGCGACGCCCGGAAGGCTCTGATTTCTGAATATAATGACGTCACGACGGTTAAGAATTCTACTTTAAAACTTGAATAAGCGAATAATAAATGTCAATGTTAAAAAGTAATTCCACTGAATTTTTATTTAAGTATTTTACAGTGTTCTCAAGAATTTTTGAAACCCTTCACCCGACGCACTGAAGGCTCTATAATGACGTCACATAGTACAATAGTAATTCTACAACGAGAGCTATACCTAATAACGAGCCTAATAATGAATGAAAATTTAAAAAAATAAATCTCAACTCAATATTTAAATTACTTAAATTACGATGATGTTCTCAAGAATTATTTGAGCCATTCGCCCGACGCACTGAAGGCTTTATAAGTTTATAATGACGACACATCGACCCTTGAATAAGCGAATTAAAAATATTAATTTAAATAATGTTTCAAAATTTTGTCGTACCAAATTTAATCAAATTAATTATTAGAGTAAAAAAAGTGTATATTGACAGAATATTTGATGTATAAAAAAAACAAAAATATTGCAATCCGCAGCCCGGGTTCGAACCGAGAACCTTTAGATCTTCAGTTGAACCAACTGGGCCATTCCAATGAATAGAACTACGGCTGGATACAGTGTTGTAGTAAAATAAAAAATATTAAATTATTAAAATTAATTGATTATTTAATTGTAATATTATTATATGCTAGGATCCATGCCACAACAACACACAATCTGTGAAAATTTAAACTAGCGACCTCTTACCGTTTGTGAGATAGTGGCTTGTGACAGACGAATGGACGGACGGATGGACGAACGGGCGGTACCTTTCGGTGGTACGGAACCCTAAAAAAGGATGTGACTTAAATTTTATTGTTTAAATTAAGACAATGTTCTCAAGAATTATTTCGTCGGCGAACTAAAGGTACTAAAAATAACAGTGCCATAAAGTTAAATAAAATTTGTATTATAAAAGTCAGTGTTGAGAATGAAATTCACTCTGAATTTAAAACACTTTTAACGCACGTCACTGCTGCGGTCGTTTTTTCTCATTAAGCTTTCTACCTGAAATAAAACAATAAAAAATTAAATTTCCCTGTTTAATTATCAAATTCATTTCACAAAGAAATTTAGTTTTAAAATATCTCGTCTATTAAAACCAGAATTTACTTAATTAAAAGAGATATGTTTTGTAAATTTTTATTTATTTTTTTTTGTTTATGGTCAATTCAAATAAAATGAGAGGATAAAAAAAGATTTATAAGTTACGTAGCCTTTTTATTAGTGGAACATCCATCTTTAATTTTACTTTTCCACAGTGGCGGACTAAAGCCCGTTGGAGGCCCAGGGCGGCAGAACTAAATGAGGTCCTCGTTCTGCTTAGAAATTGATGTAGGTATTTGTAGTGTAAATTTCGTAAAAAATGAATAATGTAGATGTAATGGCTGACAAAAAAATCAAATATTTATAATAAACGTAGGTAACCTACCTACTTTTATATTTTGTATATACGTACGGTGTCTCCAACTCCAAACTGCCTCTTACTTACTAAACATATTTTGGCTTTGTTTGGGATTTGATTAAGAAGGACTTCTCGAGATTTAGATGCCCCCCAGGATCAGAGGCCCGGGACGAGCCGCCCCCCTTCGCCACCGGCCCCTTAGTCCGCCACTGCTTTTCCAGAATTTGAGGGAGAAAAATGAAATCCAAATTTTCGCTTTCTTTTTTGAAGGAGCGTAACTCCTCAAGGAAGGATATTAAAGTATCTATATGTTTATACGAAATTCCCCTTAATTTTTGACAAGGAATTATCCCCTAAAATTTTCGCACTGATTTAGAAACACCCCGTATGGGTACTGCTATAATCAAAAGCTAATAATGACATTTTCAAATTTATTAAGTTAAAATTTTTTTGACGAAGGAAAAAATATGTGTCACGTAAAAACAGCATTGAAAATACAAAGTATATATAATTTTGTTTACAAAAAGTTCTGTTTGAACGTAAAAAAACTTTTATTTAGAACAGCTGATAAAACATTGAGTAGGGATGATAACCGAAAAGCGGGTAAGCCAAGTTTACACATCCTAATTTACTCGAGCAGGTTGAACAATAAATTTATCATGTACCTAACTGTAAAGTTTTATTTTGTTTTTACCTTTTTATATTATTTTACGTGATTAATTGTACTATTATTGAGTTAAGTATAATAATTTAATAAGGTAAGTGTTGTAACGTTTTTCCTCTTGTTTTTATTATATTTTTAACGCTAGTTTTTTTCTTAGAAAGATTCGATTTAATTATTTAAAATATTATTTAAAATTATACTTGATTATAATAAAATTAAGCAAAATCGCAGGATAGTGGACAAAATAATTTGATTTATTAAATTAAATGTACGACGTTTCGTCTATAGATTTAGACTTTTTCAAGTACAATATTAAAAATAACAATATTTATGAAAATTAATATTAATTACTAACCATAGCAATTAACATAAGATAGGGTACATAAGACAAAAACATGGTAACATGGTAACAAATTATGTTGACTATAAATTTTAACAATCAAATAATAATAATACAAAAATTAGTATAATTTCATAATATAATTGTACTGACTACTTAAATTTTGAGTGTCTGTTCTATAATTGATTGAATTGTTTTTTCTAATAAAACACATTTCACTGATATTGCGTTTCTTCCAATTTGACTCTTTATCTAATATTTGAACTTCATTGAAATGTGTTTTATTAGAAAAAACAATTCAATCAATTATAGAACAGACACTCAAAATTTAAGTAGTCAGTACAATTATATTATGAAATTATACTAATTTTTGTATTATTATTATTTGATTGTTAAAATTTATAGTCAACATAATTTGTTACCATGTTACCATGTTTTTGTCTTATGTACCCTATCTTATGTTAATTGCTATGGTTAGTAATTAATATTAATTTTCATAAATATTGTTATTTTTAATATTGTACTTGAAAAAGTCTAAATCTATAGACGAAACGTCGTACATTTAATTTAATAAATCAAATTATTTTGTCCACTATCCTGCGATTTTGCTTAATTTTATTATAATCACGATGGACACGATTTCTAATATAAATATACTTGATTATATACTTACATAATATATTTTAATTTAATGTTTAAGTAAAGCGTACCAGAAGTCGATTTTAAATATTATTTAATTATTCACTTTTTTTTATAAATATTAGATCGAAAAAAACTATTAATATTTCTAATATTTCCAAGTGCTTTTTAAGTCCAGTAGTTTCTATTTAAAAAAATGAGAGATGAATGAATTGATTTTAACACGAAAAAAGACAATTTTAATGTCTTGACCTTAAGCAAGGTCGCAATCACAATCAATTAGATAAATGATTGCACATTGCATAATTTCTTACATTTTATGAATAAAATTTTTAAAAAATATATAACTGATTTTATTTCAACATATTGTCAAAATTAATATTTTGACAATATGTAGCAGTGTTATTGTATGTTATAATTTGTGTATAATAATAATTTAGGTAGGTACTTTTTATTTATTTTTTAAATTCCAGGCGCTAGAAGTCAATATGCCAGAAATTAGCTAGTATATTACACAAAACTTAATTAATAAAGCCACGATGTTTTGGATATAACTGTGGAATAAATATATATTTCTGATAACAAAACTGTAGCCAAACAAAATATATTCACCGCTCGAAATATTATGAGATAAAATTGCCTTTTATTTATTAAAAAAGCGGCCAAGTGCGTGTCGAACCACGTACAGTGAAGGGTTCCGTAGTCGGGAAGAACGTTCACGGTTAAATTGCAAAGTTAATAATAAATTTAATAATAATTTATAGTCTTTTATTTTAAGTTGAACATAGTTTTCCAAAAATAAGTTTATATTTCATAGTATTTCTCAAAGACAATGTGTGTTATTTCTGCGGTCATTAAACTCTAAAAAATAGCGTGTATAACCGAAAATATCCCATGTCTCAAAAACTACACAACATATTATTATCTTATTCAAACCAATTTTCGTTGGAAATGTTTTTTAAGTTCCACTATCTTAAATTTTTTCAGAATTTTCCAGTGCATAGTTGAAAAGTTAGAGGGGGGCAAACACTTTTTACGATTTTAGAAGCGCATAAATCTCACCAACTATTGACTTAAACAAAAAAGTAATTTTGAAACTTCATATTATTTTTCAAGACCTATCTAACGATACCCCACGCTTATGTGCACTAGAATTTTTTTCATTCCTCAGTAACAAGTATGGAATTCCACCCCTAATTTTTTTTTCCGTATAATTTAACTAGCGGTTCATAGAAGACTGCCTTCCAAATTTCATCTATATAGTGCCAATAGTCTCCGAGTAAAATGGCTGTGACATACGGACAGACGAACAGGACGAAATTATAAGGGTTCCGTTTTTGCCATTTGGCTACGGAACTCTAAAAAATAGTGTTATGAGTTATGACCTTTACAAGGTTGCAAAGGTGTTTTAGAATAATTTTAAATAGTTTATAGCACAGAGATTTCTAGTGGTAGTCGTAAGAATTTGTGCTGTTAATTTTTTGTCACTTTCTAACAAATTTAAAATAACATAAGTTAAAGTGAGACAAAAATTTAACAGCACTGTAAATATTCTAACATTGACCATTACATAATAGCACCATATAGATTTCAATTACTTTTAAATGTTGAACAAAAATAAAAAATAATATGTCAACATATTAATATTATAATTATAGATAATTTTTAAATATCGCCCAACCCTCTGCATGAGAGTCGAATATTCATTATTTAATATAGTTGTGTACAGGTAATTTGTTTACGACATATTTCATAGATTTTTAAAATATTATTTTTTTTCTTAAGAAATCTTGATAATTCCTTTATTTGTTCGTCATCGACATTTTTGAAATGACTAAGTTTTAAAAGCTCTCTAACTATAGATTTTCATTCAAAAAGGAAAATTTAATCTGACTCAATTTATCAAGCTCTCTATACAGTAGGTACATGAAAGAAGATTTTATTTTCTCAAGGACGTTTCGATAAATTTGTACACTGAAATGTCAACGTTTTCTCTCTTTTCAGCAACACGCATAAATGTAAGAGAGAGAAAGTGTCTTTAAAAGATAAACGTAAATATGGTTTATCAAATTTACTGTGTTTATATATAAACTAATTTATTATAGCATTTATAAAATAAAAAAAAACACTTCCCTTTTTAAATATAAGGACTGTTTAGTATATTTATATTTAGGGCCAACAACATTAAAGGTTATTTGGGACTAGTACCAATTCATATTTCTAATTTATTATTTTTTTAAATGATAAATTGAAAATGCAATTTAATCATACTTCTACCAGTTCTCTAATAGACTACAGAAGTAATTTGAGCGCGAAATTTAAAATGGGTCGATTGGCGTTCAAAAATGTATGGGGTTTAACAGAATATTCGTTACTGTTCTCTTAAAACACATTTCTTACCAAAACAATGGCTGTTTCATAAAAATAATTAATAAATCCCGTCATTATTGGCTACAAAACTTTATTATTTCGTGTGAAATAATTTTTTATTTGTAATTCTAGATTTATAAAAAAACGTATGTCCTAACGGCTAACTTGATTCACTGATACAGCCTGACGTTTAATTCTAACCGAACTTCCTCGTTGACGTTTGTCGAGGTAATTTAAGCAATTATAATTAGAATTTGCGTTTGTTTTTTCCACTTGGAGATGGAAAAATGTTTTGAAGTCGTCTGAGTTACGCTAGATCAAGCGAAGGTACGCTAAAAGTATTAAAAAAAAAATGTTTTCATGTTTTCACTAATTAGGTATTGGATATCTAGGTATTATTTTAGCTTTTTCTTCAGTCGAAAATGTAAACTTTTTGCAGTCATAATTTTCATTATGACTGTAGTCAGGTACAAAACACCACCCCATAACAAATTGCTTTAATTATTAACGACGACAACGTGTTTAAAAAAACGAGGTTATGGGAAAGACTAATTTAAATTCAATTCAGAACGTACGTTTCTAGTTAGAAGAAGACATTTGCGACTCAGAAGGAGACAGTTGCGACTCCGCCACGCCTTCTTTTCCTAATCTATTAAGGGAACTGTTATAAAGGTGCCATGGAAACCATTATTTTGTCTACTATACATTTTTATGCCACTTCCCTTTTGAAACCACATTTTTCAGCCCATTTTTTAGCTTCTAAAACTATTTTTGTACACTTGTTAACTTCCCATTGGAAGTTATTGTAATGGGTCCGAAAATCGAAATCAAAATTTTTATGTTTCAAGGTCACTACACTATTTTTAGAAAAATGTCTGTGTGTGTGTGTGTGTACGTACGTACGTATATGTGTCCATTTCTTTCTAAGACGAAATCTCGAGAATGAAAAATGATATCGACTACGTTAGGGTGCCAATCGACGTGTATTAACGTAAATATGATCTGAAAGAAATTTTTTCAAAATCGGTTCAGCCGTTCTTTTTCTTAACCAAATAGACTCCAAGAAAGTAGATTTTACACAATATTATACGCGAATAAAAAATTATATCAACTTCGTAAGGGTGTCAATCGAGGCGTGTTAACGTCATTTTGATCCGACATAAATTTTATAAAAATCGGTTCAGTCGTTTTTTTTTTAATTATTGTTAAAAATAAATAATAATTATGTTTTAATGATTAAAATGATTACTTTTCTGTGTAATATCTAATTTAATTATTGTTATTAAATATTTATCAAACTGGGAAGTTCGTCGTGTGGACCTCAAGGGTCGCACTTTTGTCCTAATAAACGACCCACCTCACGGTTTGTTTTTGTGTAAGTACGATCTATTGCCCTTCATAATAAAAAAATTGACAACCCTAGACAGTTTCCATGATAATTCCTGGTCACAATGTAAGGTAATTGTCCACTATGTTTGTGGCAATAAATTTCACCCTGAATCCAACCCTGTATAAACAGACTTGTGATAGTGATCTGATTTAAAAAAACTCGGGTCGCAGTGCCAAACCCTGCCGACAATATAGTGTATTTGCTAATGCAGGCCTTGTGGCTTTATTATGTAAACTTAAGTTTGTTTTTAGACAAAATAAAAAATTTAACCCCTTAATACATCCCTTAAAATAATATTTTTTTTCTTAATTTCAATAATATTATCAATGCAACCTCTGTACGGATTAAATACACCCTTCAATAAGTAAATCCGTATCAACAAACTAGTGTTTTCATAAAATTTGTAAGTCCGGTCCTGTCGAGCCGATTTTATTAAAATTTTAGCAGCACATTTTAATCATTAATAAAGAGTTAAATTTCAATTTTGAAACGATTCTGACAAATTTTTCGGTATTTTTGGGCCCAAAAACTTTTTGGAGCCCCTAAATACAACCCTGAAAATGGTCCGATCGGGCCCATTTTAAATAGGCTTCGTGCGGTGATGGGTTCCAATGTGTGTACCAAATTTCGTTTCAATCGATTAAGTCTGTCGAGAGTTATCGTGTACACACATATATATAAATATATATATATATATAAATATATAAATATATACATACATATATATATAAACATTTTCAAAAATGATGCCAAATTGTTCAGGAGGCTATGAAACGTTGAGAAATTTTGGTCCGACCCCTAGGTCCCGCCATCCGACCGACGCCAATAGTGTATGTGCCATATTATGGCAAATACACTAATAATAGTTTGGCATTAAGTAGCCAGGGATGCTATATTGACATTGACAGGTCTCCTAGCGTGATAAAATCATCCATTGGTGCGGAGTTTCATAATTATTTTCGCAAACTATCACAGTTAGTTGCGGGTATTAAAAGTTACACATAACTAAAAGCAAAGTTAAGGAATGATTTTAAATCAGTTATTAAACTCAATTAACAACTCTATTATATACGTTTGATTGTGCAGGGCTGTACTTCGATATTAAAATTGCATTTATTCTTTGGTGAGACTTTGTTGTCTGTCTGTCTGTCACAGTCGATTTCCACAGGAACTATACAGGGTGTCCCAAAATTGCTGGGACACAGAGCTACTACGTGTAGTAGAGGTCAAAATAAGTCGATTGGACCCGATTTATTTATATACCAAAATGTACCGTTTGCCCGTGAGAAAAGTTCAAAGTTTACATAAAAAAACACATTTTTGTACGCTGTTCAGAAATGAGTGAAACAAATTGAATGAAGTTAACAATTAGATTAACAATCAATATTGTTATTACTTCCTATACTGTACAAATTCACTATTTTAGTGAAATTAACATAAGGACATCAGACGATATTAATCGCCATAACATGCCCTTATTAATTATTGTAGAAAGGCTACATAAGAAAAATTTAAATGCACCGCCGGGAATCGAACCCGGAACACCCAATATCGCGTCGGGCAAGTTTTCCAGTTACTCCACGGTGCCCATGGCGTACACTTAATCTTTTCTTATATATAGCACAAATACACCGCAAGTCCACAAACTGCGAGAGCTAATATTGTAGTGTTGTTATAAAAATAAAAATAATATTAGCTCTCGCAGTTTGTGGACTTGCGGTGTATTTGTGCTATATATAAGAAAAGATTAAGTGTACGCCATGGGCACCGTGGAGTAACTGGAAAACTTGCCCGACGCGATATTGGGTGTTCCGGGTTCGATTCCCGGCGGTGCATTTAAATTTTTCTTATGTAGCCTTTCTACAATAATTAATAAGGGCATGTTATGGCGATTAATATCGTCTGATGTCCTTATGTTAATTTCACTAAAATAGTGAATTTGTACAGTATAGGAAGTAATAACAATATTGATTGTTAATCTAATTGTTAACTAAATAAGATACTGTAAGTAATTTTCTCGCAAATAATTGAAATTATTACTAGGCATATCCGGCCTATTTTGAGAAAAGCAACATTCATTGTAGTGTTGTTATAAAAATAAAAATAATATTAGCTCTCGCAGTTTGTGGACTTGCGGTGTATTTGTGCTATATATAAGAAAAGATTAAGTGTACGCCATGGGCACCGTGGAGTAACTGGAAAACTTGCCCGACGCGATATTGGGTGTTCCGGGTTCGATTCCCGGCGGTGCATTTAAATTTTTCTTATGTAGCCTTTCTACAATAATTAATAAGGGCATGTTATGGCGATTAATATCGTCTGATGTCCTTATGTTAATTTCACTAAAATAGTGAATTTGTACAGTATAGGAAGTAATAACAATATTGATTGTTAATCTAATTGTTAACTAAATAAGATACTGTAAGTAATTTTCTCGCAAATAATTGAAATTATTACTAGGCATATCCGGCCTATTTTGAGAAAAGCAACATTCATTGTAGTGTTGTTATAAAAATAAAAATAATATTAGCTCTCGCAGTTTGTGGACTTGCGGTGTATTTGTGCTATATATAAGAAAAGATTAAGTGTACGCCATGGGCACCGTGGAGTAACTGGAAAACTTGCCCGACGCGATATTGGGTGTTCCGGGTTCGATTCCCGGCGGTGCATTTAAATTTTTCTTATGTAGCCTTTCTACAATAATTAATAAGGGCATGTTATGGCGATTAATATCGTCTGATGTCCTTATGTTAATTTCACTAAAATAGTGAATTTGTACAGTATAGGAAGTAATAACAATATTGATTGTTAATCTAATTGTTAACTAAATAAGATACTGTAAGTAATTTTCTCGCAAATAATTGAAATTATTACTAGGCATATCCGGCCTATTTTGAGAAAAGCAACATTCATTGTAGTGTTGTTATAAAAATAAAAATAATATTAGCTCTCGCAGTTTGTGGACTTGCGGTGTATTTGTGCTATATATAAGAAAAGATTAAGTGTACGCCATGGGCACCGTGGAGTAACTGGAAAACTTGCCCGACGCGATATTGGGTGTTCCGGGTTCGATTCCCGGCGGTGCATTTAAATTTTTCTTATGTAGCCTTTCTACAATAATTAATAAGGGCATGTTATGGCGATTAATATCGTCTGATGTCCTTATGTTAATTTCACTAAAATAGTGAATTTGTACAGTATAGGAAGTAATAACAATATTGATTGTTAATCTAATTGTTAACTAAATAAGATACTGTAAGTAATTTTCTCGCAAATAATTGAAATTATTACTAGGCATATCCGGCCTATTTTGAGAAAAGCAACATTCATTGTAGTGTTGTTATAAAAATAAAAATAATATTAGCTCTCGCAGTTTGTGGACTTGCGGTGTATTTGTGCTATATATAAGAAAAGATTAAGTGTACGCCATGGGCACCGTGGAGTAACTGGAAAACTTGCCCGACGCGATATTGGGTGTTCCGGGTTCGATTCCCGGCGGTGCATTTAAATTTTTCTTATGTAGCCTTTCTACAATAATTAATAAGGGCATGTTATGGCGATTAATATCGTCTGATGTCCTTATGTTAATTTCACTAAAATAGTGAATTTGTACAGTATAGGAAGTAATAACAATATTGATTGTTAATCTAATTGTTAACTAAATAAGATACTGTAAGTAATTTTCTCGCAAATAATTGAAATTATTACTAGGCATATCCGGCCTATTTTGAGAAAAGCAACATTCATTGTAGTGTTGTTATAAAAATAAAAATAATATTAGCTCTCGCAGTTTGTGGACTTGCGGTGTATTTGTGCTATATATAAGAAAAGATTAAGTGTACGCCATGGGCACCGTGGAGTAACTGGAAAACTTGCCCGACGCGATATTGGGTGTTCCGGGTTCGATTCCCGGCGGTGCATTTAAATTTTTCTTATGTAGCCTTTCTACAATAATTAATAAGGGCATGTTATGGCGATTAATATCGTCTGATGTCCTTATGTTAATTTCACTAAAATAGTGAATTTGTACAGTATAGGAAGTAATAACAATATTGATTGTTAATCTAATTGTTAACTAAATAAGATACTGTAAGTAATTTTCTCGCAAATAATTGAAATTATTACTAGGCATATCCGGCCTATTTTGAGAAAAGCAACATTCATTGTAGTGTTGTTATAAAAATAAAAATAATATTAGCTCTCGCAGTTTGTGGACTTGCGGTGTATTTGTGCTATATATAAGAAAAGATTAAGTGTACGCCATGGGCACCGTGGAGTAACTGGAAAACTTGCCCGACGCGATATTGGGTGTTCCGGGTTCGATTCCCGGCGGTGCATTTAAATTTTTCTTATGTAGCCTTTCTACAATAATTAATAAGGGCATGTTATGGCGATTAATATCGTCTGATGTCCTTATGTTAATTTCACTAAAATAGTGAATTTGTACAGTATAGGAAGTAATAACAATATTGATTGTTAATCTAATTGTTAACTAAATAAGATACTGTAAGTAATTTTCTCGCAAATAATTGAAATTGAATGAAATTTGACAAAAGTGCATTTAAGAGGATTACTCTCCTTTCGGTAATCAAAGAAACCCAAAAGAAATTATAGAAGGGTAAAAACCACCCTCACTCTCTGACATTTTTTCAGAACTTTCTTAGGGGTGGTAATACGGTTCACAAATTTTTTTAGCGAGAAGACTGATTAATTATCTTCATTTTGTTACTCTTGTAAAAATTTCGTATTCCTCATAGCTCCGAAGGAAAAAAATGTTTTCTTAAATAATGCTAACAGATATTCCTAATACAAGTTTAATAAAATTGTAATACACAATTTTATATACAAAATTTTATGTAAACTTTAAACTCTTCTCACGGGCAAACGGTACATTTTGGTATATAAATAAATTGAGTCCAATCGACTTATTTTGACCTCTACTACACGTGGTAGCTCTGTGTCCCAGCAATTTTTGGACATCCTGTATAATATGCTATCGACTTGAAATTTGGCATAAGTAGTTATAAAACTTGTGTGCTCGCACCTAGTCTAATGCTGGGATTATCGTACAATTTTAGTTTTTAATCACGCTGTTAAATGACGGTTGCTATGACAACGATCAACAATTTGCCAAAATGAAAACGCAGCAACCAAAGGGCCTAAATGTATATAAATAAATAAAATTAAATTAACCGGTCAAGACCGGTTTCTTTTAAATATCGAAACAGCAGAATAGAATATAGGGTCCGAGTGTCTCGTTCTCGACCGAGCCACTCAATGACGTGTTTAAATAGTTTATACATACCGTGAGCACTCGGTTGAGAGCACTGTCTCAGCCCTGTACTCTTTACGTGTAATAAGGCTATACCAACCAATTAGAAACATTGTGCATCCTAACAGAGCATGTGCTATTCACATGATAACTATATCTCTTAGTGGGAGAGACTATACCTATTGCTCGGTTTCTAGTAGGTACGCTTAATTCATTTTGAAGTAGATTTAGCGAAAATAAATTATTTTCATCCGATATATCGGTGTTAAGAAGTATCTCTGTAGTCAAAAGGCAAAACTGTGCAAGGAACTACAGTCTACAACCCTGCCGTGAATTACAAATGGCTTTCAGTGTGTAGGTATAATTGCTTTATGAATAGGTACCTATGTAAGTACGTATAAGGTACATATAGTATTATACACACATTTTACAGTCATACAAGTTCGGCGTTGATGAAAATCACTTACACGTCGTTCTAACATACATGTGTACTGATTTCCGGATCTATTCTGTATAAAATTAGTGCAAGGCTTGAGAATGGCCGCGGGCTTGAGAATAGCCGAGCGTGTAGCAATGCTGTTGTTTACATGGCGTTGCTATTGTTCCTCTATTACAAGTCCCCAGTTCCCGAGTTCTAGCCCGAGAGCTGGTAAAAGTGTCAATTGGATTTTCAATTTATTATTAAAAAAAAAATAATGAAATGAAAATATGAATTGATGCTAGGCCCAAATAACCTTAGCTGTTGGTGGTCTTTAAACACAATTTTTGAGAATGGTCGAGCGTGTAGCAATGCTGTTGTTTACATGACGCTGATATGGTTCCTCTATTACAAGTCCCCAGTTCTCGGGTTCTAGCCCGAGAGCTGGTAAAAGTGTCAATTGGATTTTCAATTTATTATTAAAAAAAAAACAAAAAAAAATGAATTGAAAATATGAATTGGTGCTAGGCCCAAATAACCTTAGCTGTTGATGGTCTTTAAAACACAATTTAAAAATTACTGTACAATTTTTCTTAAATCAAATAAAACTCAAACGAAACATCTGTCTATATTTTAGTTTTCTTAAGGATTAAATTAAAAATCTAGATATTGTAAATTATAGACGCTCGACAACAGAGGTCATAAGCGTCTGAATAAAAATCTAATTGATATGTACATCAGTTATGAGATTTGTAATAGATGAGCCGCAGAAACATTCAAACAACGAAATCACAAAATTAAGTTTGTATAAAAAATCAAGCCATAATATTTTTTTAGTAGACACTATTTGTAACGTCAAAGTTTCAGAGTATAAAACTCCAAAAAAAGAAATTAATATAATTAAAATATAGTAATATATAATTACTTACATTTTATGATAGTAGAATATCTCAGGTTTTTCTTAAAAACAATTTTTAATTAATATTTCACTAAACATGTGCACTTTATGTGCAGTAAAAAATCAAAAAACGTATGACACAGACCAATTCTTGCGAAACTAAACGAAATATTGATGAGAATAACGTATTAGGTAATCAGCAATAGCCAAGTAAGGCGTTCAGTGTCTATCTCGCTCAGTCTCATGACGGAATAGTCTAGCTCTCTCGCACTTACGCTAATGAGTTTAATATGTCAAATTCTATTAGAAAAATAAAATACATTTTTTTCAATGGTTTTATTAAGTTCGACATGACGTATATTTATTTATATGAAAGTAAGTATATTTAGATCAAATTTAATTATTGAAATTTGACCCACTACGCGTTACCCAATTGAGTTGAAATTTTGCACACGTGTATAAGTCCGGTGACATAGTATATCTAATATCGTTCTAAATCCAAAATGGCGGACGTCCCAAGATGGCGGCTCACCTTTTTTTGCAACCCCCTTGACATGGGTATCAAATGAAAGGGTTTCATGAGTAGAATACGATAAGCTACGTGACGCCATTCTAAATTCAAAATGGCAGACGCCCCAAGATGGCGGCTCACCTTTTACTTTGCAACCCCTTTGACATGGGTATCAAATGAAAGGGTTTCATGAGCAGAATACGATAAGCTACGTGACGCCATTCTAAATTCAAAATGGCGGACGCCCCAAGATGGCGGCTCACCTTTTTTCTTTACAACCCCCTTGACATGGGTATCAAATGAAAGGGTTTCATGAGCAGAATACGATAAGCTACGTGACACCATTCTAAATTCAAAATGGCGGACGCCCCAAGATGGCGGGTTACCTTTTTCATTGCAACCCCCTTGACATGGGTATCAACTGAAAGGGTTTTATAAGCAGAATACGATAAGCTAAGTGACGCCATTCTAAATTAAAAATGGCGGACGCCCCAAGATGGCGGGTTACCTATTACTTCAGAACTCCCATGACATGGGCATCAAATTAAATGGTTTGAGGAGTAGAATACGATAAGCTACATGACATCATTCTAAAATCAAAATGGCCGACGCCTTAAGATGGCGGCTTTCCTTTTTCTTTACAATTTTCTACGCATTTTAATTAAAATTTAACTTGAAAAGCGATCTTTTTCTATTTAGCCCATTCATTTGTTTTTGTGTGAGTACAATCTAATGTTCTACATAACAGTGAGTTTGACGACATTAATTGACTGTTCCTGCATGTATAAAAACTGTAATTATATGATCACTATCTAATATAAGGTCATTGCCAAATCAGATTTTTTGACAATGCTTTCTGCAACCCAGCCTTTCAAAAAGCAAATTCACAGAATAGATTCTATTATAATATACGTCATAGTAGGTGGCTGCTAATACGTAATTCAAATTAAAAGGTCGGTCGCCGGGTTGTCACTGCATGCACTTTAGGTAGATATTAGAAATTTACTGTGAAAATAGCAATACCTATATGTCGGTGATACTGCAAAACCGCTGAACGTTACTCTGCAGTACCGCGTAACGTCATTCTGCAATTATGAACTTATGAACGTAACCGTTTGAAGTAGCTAAATTTAGATTACCTACGTGTAGACTGTAGACATGACGTACGACCTTTTTTTTATTAAATAGGTATTAAAACGATAAAACAGATTATGATTTAAGAAAATGAGAAAAATCAATACAAAATCAGAGGGACTATTCACTTAAAAAAATTGTATTTTAAAGACCACCAACAGCTAAGGTTATTTGGGCCTAACACCAATTCATATTTTCAATTCATTATTATTTTTTAACTTCCCACTGGAAGTTATTGTAATGGGTCCGAAAATCGAAATCAAAAAGGAAAAAAAATTTTTATGTTTCAAGGTCACTACACTATTTTTACACTACTTTTAGAAAGATGTCTGTGTGTGTGTGTGTGTGTACGTACGTACGTACGTACGTACGTATGTGTACATTTCTTTCAAAGACGAAATCTCGAGAACGAAAAATGATATCGACTACGTTAGGGTGCCAATCGACGCGTATTAACGTAAATATGATCTGAAAGAAATTTTTTCAAAATCGGTTCAGCCGTTCATTTTTCTTAACCAAATAACCTCCAAAAAAGTAGATTTTACACAATATCTCGCGAATAAAAAATTATATCGACTTCGTAAGGGTGTCAATCGAGGCGTGTTAACGTCATTTTGATCCGACATAAATTTTATAAAAATCGGTTCAGCCGTTTTTTTTTTTTAAATTATTGATGTTTTAATGTTTGAAATGATTACTTTTCTGTGTAATATCTAATGTAATTATTATTATTAAATATTTATCAAACTGGGAAGTTCGTCGTGTGGACCTCAAGGGTCGCACTTTAGTCCTAATAAACGACCCACCTCACGGCTTGTTTTAATAACAAATTGAAAATCCAATTGACACTTTTACCAGCTCTCGGGCTAGAACCCGGGAACTGGGGACTTGTAATAGAGGAACCATAGCAACGCCATGTAAACAACAGCATTGCTATACTCTCGGCTATTCTCAAGCCCTATTCACTTAAAAAATCTGACAGGAAATCATATGGAAAATACTTTTTAGAGTTGTAAGAAATCAACGGAAATCGTGTATGGCCAACCCTTGAACAAAATGATTATTTTCCTGTCATCATAACACCATATTCCTTTTGTCAGATTCTAGAAGAAAACCATTTACTATCCTCAAGAATAACCGACAAAACTTTATGGCTACCAGATTTAGTTAAACAAGAAGAATGTATGTAGGTACAGTATATCTATAAACTAGTTTTAATGTCTAAGTTACAAAGTTTTATTGAAAGAAACGTACGTATAACAATAAAGAAAAATGTAACTATTTTCTTTATAAGGTGACAAAGAAATTTAAACCGATTTGTAGTTTTCAAAAATATTTGGAAAGTTTAGTATACACCGTGTCCCAGATTCATGTATGCATGGAAAATAACATTGAGAACATTTTCAATTTTTAGTTAGCTATATGGATTCATATATGTAATACTCCTATATTGCTTGCGCCCGTAAGTAGAAGTATCAGGCCGCAAGTGAGACAGCAAATGACTGTTAACATTGGAAATGTTTATGTTCGTATATGGGGGCAGAGTTACGAGTTTTCGTTCAAGGCCAAAAGACAACGGTGTCGCGATCAAGTGAGGAGCAATCATGCAAAATTGAACAAGTGCAATTTTTTCGAAATGTGTTTTATATCATGTCTAGTTAATTGAGAGATATTTGCGACGATCTGCGGTGTTATTTTTGAGCAAATGTTAATAAATACTGTAGAAAAATCCATTTAAAAGTTAAGTAATCAAGCAAAAGTGAACGCGTATATAACAGGAGAATAATAGGGTTATTCCTGAAAAAACTAAACAGTGCATTGATAAATATTGTGTGTATAATAAACAGTTAATTATGTTTCATATATGCTGTTATCATTTCCAAAGTCCTCGATGATTGCAAGGATTGCGAAATCTGTGAATTTTTCTATCTTTGTCGAGAAACCCATCTCGTTGTGCGCAAGCGTTGCAACATTCGATTCGTTATTTATTTTATTGTTTCCATAGCAATTTCGGAAATATTATTATCACTACTAACCTTGTTATCATAGATCAATTAATATTATAAATTGTTCATGCGCATAAGACTCGACGTCTTGCGAGAGAGACAGACATATATATGTCTGCACCGTAGGCTTTTCATCCGACTTCAGACCCCGGCTAACAATATAGGAGTATTACATATATGAGTGGATTACATAGAAAAAATAGATACATAGTAAATTTTTTAAACAATTTTCTATAGTAACGGTAGAAAAACATGTAGGAAAAAACGGGAAAGTGGTAAATGGAAAATAGTAATGGTGCGAATGGCGTCTGTTATGACAATCTTAATGTCAAAAGACAGACGTTAAACGCACTATTAATTATTATTATATTTTATTTAGAGGTACGGAACCCTGAAATCTGATATCCTTTAAACAGTAAACTAGCAAAGTTAAACTATTTTAAATGAGTAAATAATAAACTATGAGTGAAAGCAGTCATTAAGTAATCGTTAGTAAAACTGACTCTTTGAAAATAAAACGTTTCAAACATTTTAAGAACACTTTTCCATGAAACTGGGTCACAAAACGAAACTCACATTATAAGATTTTATGTGCCGTATTTTACAAAATGAAATTAAACAATATTAATTAGTATGCAGGCAATACAGTTAAAGCTGCCATAGAGTTTTCTTGTAAAGCATTGAACAAAAGGGTTTAACGCTTCTGAATATTTTTGTATACACGGTGTTCCACACATTACTCCCCAGGCCTGTTTTTCGAGTATTTTAGAAGATAACCCCATCAATAAGCCTGTATATTCGTAAATGGTATGAAATTCGCTCTACAAGGTGGCGGTTAATCACCGACGATATAGGTCAGAGAGGCGACAGTCAACTTTTTTTCTTAAAGAGGTTTTTTAGGTATTCTGATAGAACTTTTTATTTTCTTTTCAACCACGTAATAAAATATCAGTGTTACATTATAAAATTTTCGAAATAAACGTATTAAATTATACATACATTACTGTTGCCTCTCTGGCCTGTGCAAAGATATCGTCGACGATTGACCGCCATTTGGTAGAGAATTTAATTTCATTTGTAGTTGTAGCTGACAGATCGCGCTCATTGCGGCAGAAAGGGGAACTGAGCGACAACCGTTGTTTCGTTATATTATATTCATTTATTGAGATTCTTGTGGTAAAATGAAATATTTTTTGGGCTTATTTTGAATGATACATTTTTAGAGTGTTGGGTCTCCAAGTCACTATATGAATATTATGAAGTATTAGAAATATCTTGTATTTTTTATGTCCGTCTTGTGACTTTCTGTGTTTTAACACGACGCGTTTCAGCAACGAGTTGCTATCTTCAGGTGTGGTTATTTTTACTTCCCACCTCTACTATGGTAGGGAAGTAATGGATTCAGTCCGAAAACAATATTTCGAGATTTTAACAGATTTTCACGTTTTGAGACCCTAGCAATCGTTTAAGATCATTTTCTGACTGATGTCTGTATGTGTGTGTGTATGTGTGTATGTGTGTATGTGTGTATGTGTGTGTGTATGTGGTCAATTTTTCGCCTTCGATATCTTAAGAACGGAACAACATACGGGCATGCCGATTGTTCTGTTGTGTTTATCAGCCTTTAACTTAGATCTGATTAGATTTTGAGTCAAATCGGTTCAGTGGATCCTGAGATATTCAAAAAAACGTCCTCAATGTCACGTATTAACATAGGTAAAAAAAAATATAAATGAATTCTAGATGTTATAATATGAAAAAAATGTAAATATTTTTTTTCTCTAAAATGTATAGTTTTCGAGAAAAAAAATATTTTACTAAAAAAAATAAAAATTGTACGTAAATCAAGGTAACCATGATTTTTGCTATATTAAGCTAGCCATCAATAGATCACCAAACAAAAAAGAGGGCCATGCTTTTTTCAAAGAATAAAAATTAAATTGTGTTTTAAAGACCACCAACAGCTAAGGTTATTTGGGCCTAGTCAAAGAATAAAAAAAAGAGTGTTTATTTTTTGCAAATATTTACTAGGTGGGAAGTATAGGACTGGTCATCAGTCGAATTTTTTTTTTAAATTTAACCACACCTGAATTTTAAAAATTACACATTGAGTATCCAATACTCAATGCGTAATTTTTAAAAAAATTTAACCACACCTGAAGCTAGCAACTCGTTGCTGAAACGCGTCGTGTTAAAACACAGGAAGTCACAAGTCGGACATCAAAAAATACAAGGTATTTCTAATACTTCATAATATATACTTATTTTGAAATTGAAGTTTGATAACAAGATTTTTGAAATTAATACACTTTACATGTCAACATACCATGAAAATTGATAATTCATGTTTAGAGCAACCCGCTAGTAAATATGTTTAAACATCAAAAAATAAAAATGTAGGTATGCCGATAATTTTAATTTTTTTTGAAGCGAATTTCATTGCTTACTGCTTAGAGAGCAGTTGGTTTAAATTTTCAGAAACAGCTGATATATTAACGAAATATTATATAAAGTAATCGGTTTAAACCGGTTTTATGTTAATAAATTAATCATTTAGGTTATGTTAGATTGTTAATCATTATTCAAAATTATAAAATATAAAGAGGCGCTTAAGCGGCGTCATTATTATTGTGTATTATTGTGAACACAAAGGACGCTACAGCGTCGCAACAATATAGATACGTACACGCATGCGCGTGTATATGCGTGCAATATGTTTTGATCTGGGTAAACATGATTCGAACGAATCGTAAATAAAATTTTAATTCATTTTTTCTATCTTAAATCACGGATCTTTTGCATTTTTCCTGAAAAGCCCTTTAATCCTAGGATATTCGTTTTTAGGGTTCCGTACTAAATTGGCAAAAAAGGAACCCTTATGGTGAGACTTCTTTTCAGGAACTACATATTCTATCGATTTGAAATTTGCCGTAGTTACAAAGCTTGTGTGCCCGTACCTAGTCCAAGAGTCAAATTAAAAAAAAATTTCTATTTTTGGGGGCTAAAAATTTAGGGTAATCATTTTTGTCTTTATGTTATTTATGGCCATTAACTGACAGTGTAAACAGGCCTAGTGTATTCGTATATTTTAATGTTATTATCTATTTTTTATAGTACCTACCGAAATTAAAAATACAATTTGATAATTTCTATCTATAACTTAGTTTTTTACGAATTAAATTAAAAATCGAATTGCTATATTTACCAGTTCTCAGATAAGAACCTAAGGGTTTGTAATAGGAGTATCCCGGTGTCAATTAATTGTGTTTTAAAGACCATCAACAGCTAAGGTTATGTGGGCCTAGCACCAATTGAGATTTTTAATTCATTATTTTTTTTTTATAATAAATTGAAAATCCAATTGACACTTTTACCAGCTCTCGGGCTAGAACCCGGGAACTGGGGACTTGTAATAGAGAAACCATAGCAACCCCATGTAAACAAAAGCATTATTACACGCTCGGCTATTCTCAAGCCCCTATTCCGGTGTCAACAATGAATGAATCCAATCATACGTTGGGATCGATACAGATAGGTACATTGGGATTCCAAAACTAATGAAGATTTTTGAATTTCTGTTTTGTGGAAACGATTCGTTCAAATAAAACATGAAGCGATCCGTACTGACAAGCGGTAGGTGCGCTAATTACATACGCTGTTACAAAAGGATGTACAGTTAAGATAATCTTACTTGTCTTTCTTTTTGATTTATTGTAGATTATAGACCCTCAACAACTAACGCCATTATCGTCTAATAACATAAAATTAAATTAAGCGACATCACAAAACATTCAAGAGCGAAGGTTGGATTTGAATCCAAGACAGTTTATTCTAAATTCCAGGACGCTAACCGTTACACCAAGCTGTCCTCTACTTGTCTTTAAATTTATTACTTTAAAGTTATTTAATTTATCCATTGTGTCATGTAACACCTTGTATCTAGGTTTATGATTTCAGCGCCCAAAATACAACGAAAACGATTCGTAAAATGTGTAAAGAGCCTTTTTATTCCGCACTTCAATTCGTCGTGTATTATGTATTTACGTTTAATTATCTCAGAAACTGCTATACCAATTTGGAGGAAACATTTAGCATATATCTATTGTTTGGGATTGTATGCGAATAAAGACGTTAGCACAAGATATAAATATGATACTCGTACTTTTCCACACGGCTACTTGGCTTACAGTATCTGAGACCTTAAAATAGTTGTACATGCTGTGTTTTGTTTCATATGTCAACTATACGTCCGTCTATTTCTGTTACATGTAATATTTCTAAAATACCACCCCTCATGTAAGACATTTTAAACGTTATTCACTTCAAAAAATTGAATCGACTTCAGTAAAGTGTAAAATGAAAATAATTTAAAAAAATGTAACTGACTGCAAAAAGGAATATTGAAAAAAGTTACTTACTTTTATTTTCAATTTTCCACAATTTTGGCCGAGATTTCTCGAAGCTTGTCTCTCGTCTCGACCCGAAGGCCGAAGCTAACGCGATTCTGAAAGTTTTGGATTCGAGTTCCGACAATGACATTGTGTAAATATTTTTTTTCTGATATATTAAATAGATTTATACGGCTGTTTTGCAACTGAACATTTTTATTGGAAGAGCAGCCAATTACATAATTGATTCCTGCAAATATCGGAAAAAATCATAATTTCACCTACATATGAATAGCTCTCGCTACTACGATGATTCACATCTACAACCTAGCTATAATTAATAACACTCGTATGTAGTGGAAATCTATTGATTCCTTTGCATAATTGGAGAATGTTAGATTGGTAATCATGTCACGGTTGAGTGTAAGCTCATTCCGCCGCGATAGTAGAAAAAAAGTCCTGACTGTGACTATGGTTGTCAAAATGATTTTTTCCGATATTTGCAGAAATCAATTATGTAATTGGCTGCTCTTCCAATAAAAATTTTCGATTTTTTCTGATATTGAATTAGGTAACTTATGACATTAACTGGTGCTTGTAAACAGTAAAGTTGCTAATTATAACAAACTATTTTTGCGAGCGCTTCTTGTATGTGTGCTTTTTTATGATGGAAATATTAAATTTCTTGTTTTTCATCGAAAAAGCATATCGGTTCGACTGTACAAAGTTCGCAACTTGTTTCCAAAGCTCCCTTAGTTATTGTATTCAAAAATAAATGATGTTCTCGTCAGACTACGGCGGCTGGATTAAGATTTCAGCTACTGTGTGACGTCACACACAATGATTGATTACCGCATTTTACGTTACCACCACCGCAACTAAACAAAACACAGTCACTCACCACGTCTTTACTGTGATTCCCCGTTTTATTATTTTTAAAGCATTATACGATATTGGTTTGTGAATCTGTAATACCGAAGCATCATCATTCAAATATTTATTCGCACAAGTTCACAAAACAAAGGGTTTAATTCTGTCACAGTAATAAATTAAATTACAAGCTTATATAAAAGCAGGGCCGTCCCTGGGGAGGGGGGTTAAGCGGGTCAAGCTGATCCGTGCACCGTGTAAAAACCGAAAAATACTTATACCCGTTTGCACCACTTGATCTTAAAGTTAAGTGGAACTTAAAGTGAAAATTTTGTTTGCACCGGCTAGTACAACTTAAATTTTGAAATCGAAAAACATCCAAATTAAATTATGTTTTAACGACCACCAACAGCTAAGGTTATTTGGGCCTAGCACCATTCATATTTTCAATTCATTATTTTTTTTTTAATAATAAATTGAAAATCCATTATAGACACTTTTACCAGTTCTCGGGTTAGAACCCGGGAACTGGGGGCTTGTAATAGAGGAACCATAGCAACGCCATGTAAACAAAAGCATTGCTATACATCCATATATAATTAACAACTTTTTACGCGATACAGTTCCCAAGCTACATTTATCTTATTCTTATGGCCGGTTTATCATACATTTAATCACGATGTTTTTTAAATGACACTTACATTTTGACAGCTACGTGTTCATTGATTGCTGCGTTTCGTTACCATAGCAACCCGTCATTTAACAGTATGATTAAAAAACATCGTGATTAAGGGTAAGTTCGGTTTTGCACTCGATTGATCGAGCCGAGCGAGCAGATTTTTGGGCACGTGACAAGCGAGCAAATCGAGCCATCTAAACAATTCCGAACGTAATCTAGCAGATTTTTCCAAACGTCAAAATAAAATGGCGCCAGTAATTTAAATTCTTATTACTAAAGCCGAAATATATTCTTTATTGCTCTTCATTTTGATTTAATTCAACATTCTTATAATAATAAATCATGATTCACAATTTTTTTCGTTTTATTCCTTTATTTTAAAATTAATAGTACTACCGGTTGTTGATTTTTTCGACCCATAGATATAATAAATATTTTATTTAATCATTCTGTGCGATATTGACTTAATGGTTATTACTATTCTTTGGAATAAATATTATTCGTGTATTTTTACCTATTGAAAAATTACCTCATATAAATAAACTTCGAAATGTATCCATTCTTACAACAAGTGTTTCCGCTCATTTTTAAAATGAATGCTCTGAAGATGGTTAAATCTGCTCGCTTTCCTCGGAGCTCATATTTAAAATCCGAACGCAGGATACAGATCTTTCAGAGCATACAAATGTTAAATTCGAACGCATTAGATCACTCAGATCGATCTGAGCTCAAAACCGAACTTACCCTAAAATGAACGATAAACCGGCCAATAGTGCCCTCCTTAAAAACGATTGTCTAAAAATACTTACGTAGGTACTTATTATAAAAATACGAAAAATTAGTTCATTAGCAACAGTTTGTCCTAAAAACTAAATGAAAATATTTAAACTACATGGTGAATTTGACAGTGAGGAAGGAGGCCACCAGATGTCTTCGATCCGGGCGCCTCAACCCTTAGGCCCTGTATAAAAGGTGTTTCGAAATAATCAATACACTGTTTTATATAACAAAATATATTTCTCTATAACTCATAACAATTCATAGCATGATCTAAGTCTAAATTTTCTAATCATTCCGTACCTAGGTAATTGTATCCAAACATATCCAAGCTATTTTCTATCAGTTACCTGAAATACAAAAAACAAGAAGTTTAAAGCTGGGTCGCAGAAAGAATTGTCAAAAAATTTGATTTGACAATGACCTTAGATTGTGACCATATAATTACAGTTTTTATACATGCAGAAACAGTCTAACGTCGTTGTCAAACTCTCTGTCATGTAGAACATTAGATAGTACCGGTGTGCCGTTAGTTGATCCCAGCAATTTGATACCACGACATTTGATCCCACGACAACTGATCCCAACGACAATTGATACCACGACATTTGATCCCACGACAACTGATCCCAAAAAATTGTCTATAAACTAACACAAAAACAAATGATTGATCTATAAAGAAAAAGATCGCTTTTCAAGCTAAATTTTGATCAAAATGCGTAGAAAAATGTTGTTTCGAAATAGAAATTGTACAAAAAACTATGTTAAATAGATGTACACACAGTTTTAAAAAACTATCGTTTCAATAGATCAATTATTTTTCGATCAGGATCGATTTGAAATTCTACAATGCTTTTTTTATGGAGAAATATGTGTGGTCACAATCTAAGGTAATTTTCAAATCAAATTTTTTGACAATGCTTTCTGTAACTGAGCCTTGGACAAGATTAGAGCGGCAAATCTGAAAACAGAATTTTTGATCACGTAGACTGTTGGAATATTAATTAAGCTGTTTGTAATACCGATTAAAAATTAAACTGATTCTTGAGCGCGTTTAAATTCATAAACGCTTCCCCGTTCAATATGACTTAAACCCTGGCTCGAAGTGACCTTCTTTTGAGACCCTGGAATGCCGTAACCACCGCCTCCTGGAGTTTCCAAATGGTACACATCCTGAAAAGAAATATACTAATTGAAATGTCGATTTTAGAAAAATGTGTTAAAATTCAAAAATAAATTGCAAATCGATAGAAAAATTTTATGCAGAATTATAAAGAAACAAGTTACGGCAACAAGAAGAGAATTCCAGACCTGTTGATTTTGAGGCTAATCGGATCAGTGGTTTCGAATAGATATAGATATTGAATTATAGACGCTATAACAATATCGTCTAAGTATCATATAAGAACATTTTGGCAAACTCTGAAATTTTTCATATTAAAAGTTATTTTGAAAAATCCAAGAATGTTGCTGGAACCTTTTGGTGTGAATATAATAAAAAACAGAATTAACCACAAACACCAAACCAAGTTGGCATCATCAGGAGATGATTAAAAGTTTTAATCATCTCCTGATGATGCCAACTTGGTTGGCGAAACGTACGTCGAGTATTAAATTACTATGGTTTGGTGTTTGTGGTTAATTCTGTTTTTTATTATTTTGAAAAATGATTTTGGAACCCGATTTTTTAATATTATTAGCTCAAAAACATGCTTTTATAAAAGTCTGTTCTATAAAATAAAGCTGCAAAGGGTCTTCAGTGTATTTATTTGAAGAGGCTGCAATAAATACAGAAATTTATAGGAAATAAACAAGTCTCTATAAGGATATAAAACAAAGCAGTGTTGATTGATTTAATAGTTCCAGTTACAACTCATAACATTATACAACTAAGTTTAGTAGAGCTGCAATTATTGGCACTGATGTCGGCTGTCGTTAATACATTCGCCAACATTGGAATATGTTGGCCTTGTCCTCTGAAGTCGACTTAAGACAAATATCAAATTTCCGATAGTCGAGTGACTCGGTTGGTAGCAAATATTTCCGGGCTAGGTAGCCGTGGTCTAATGGATTTTACTCCGTACTCGCCCAAAGCTCCGTCGGGCATTTTCTGCGGCGATTGGCGATCTTCTTGCCGGTCGACTGTCGACCGGCAAGAAGATCGAATCGTAATGCCAATCGCCGCTGAAGATGCCCAACTTTGGGCGAAACGTACGGAGTAAAATCCATTAGACCACGGCTACCTAGCCCGGAAACATTTGCTACCAAGATGTCTACCGGCCGTGAAAGCATGAAACTCCAATTTAACTCGGTTGGTATTTCTATAAGCTGTAGTGTAAATAAGTTCCACAATGTGAAGCAATAAAAATGAACGGTAACAAAGTTTATTTATTTTGTCAACAAAATAATATATAAAATGGTCAAACAATAACCGCGGTTACACTATAATCGAGTAACATGTTGCATTATAACTCGGCAAGGATGTAGGTAATAAAATGTTAAAAGTAGAAAGATCAAATTCCCGTAAATGTATGAAATATTTTACTTTATATACAAGTACTAAACTTCAAAACATAGATTTTTATGACTGGAGACGTATAATTTTATAGATATAATGTTTTTAACTTGGACACAAAGATATAATGTGCAATACACTGTACACATAGAGCGGAGAATAGTCAATAAATGTGAATTTATTTTTTATATTAAACGTAAGTCGGATTATTGTGTCTGCATTTCGAGAATTCTCCAATCTTTTGTATAATCTGTATTTTTGGCAGGCCCGGATTTCTGCCTAGGCCAACAACGCACCGGCCTAGGGACCCAGCCGCTGAGGGGGCCCCGGCCAGGGCGGAGATAGAAATTAAAGAAAAAAGCCCAAAAATGTTGTAAGATAACCTAATTGGCGACTTTTTTTGCTAAATTTCCATCTAATTCCATTTTTTCATTTTTTTAACTTCCCATTGGAAGTTATTGTAATGGGTCCGAAAATCGAAATCAAAATGTATAACAAATTTTTATGTTTCAAGGTCACTACACTATTTTTAGAAAGATGTATGTGTGTGTGTTTACGTATGTACGTACGTATGTGTCCATTTCTATCTAAGACGAAATCTCGAGAATGAAAAATGATATCGACTACGTTAGGGTGCCAATCGACGCGTATTAACGTAAATATGATCTGAAAAATTTTTTTTCAAAATCGGTTCAGCCGTTCTTTTTTCTTAACCAAATAGACTCCAAAAAAGTAGATTTTACACAATATCTCGCGAATAAAAAATTATATCGACTTCGTAAGGATGTCAATCGAGGCGTGTTAACGTCATTTTGATCCGACATAAATTTTATAAAAATCGGTTCAGCGGTTTTTTTTAAATTATTGTTAAAAATAAATAATAATTATGTTTTAATGATTAAAATGATTACTTTTCTGTGTAATATCTAATTTAATTATTGTTATTAAATATTTATCAAACTGGAAAGTTTGTCGTGTGAACCTCAAGGGTCGCACTTTAGTTCTAATAAACGACCCACCTCACGGCTTATTTCCCTTTTTTTGAGCTTGAGGGGCCCAACTGTCAAGTGCTTAGGGGTCCTGGGTCTTTAAGTCCGGGCCTGGTTTTTGATGAATTTACAGGCAGCTTCCGTTTTAAAAGGTTCCGGAAAGAGTGTGTTCAGTTCTAAATCCGGATTCTTAGAGAGAGTGAGGCAGTGCATATATTCAAAAAGCTTCTATTAAAGCTTTTTAGTGTGCCGCGCACTTTAAAAATACTTTTATCTGTCGTGCTGTTTTATGCGAGTCTTCACACTGACAGTAAAGACACACGCTCACGCGTCCATGTGTTAGACAGATTATGTATATGCGATGCAGATCACTGCAGCTCACACATCTACATTCAAAACCATTTTTATTGATATGTGAAAATCTTGTTTTCCATTACAAAACAGAGAGATACACATTTAGATTTTCCGCATTCACTTACAATGGGATGAGATCAAAGCTTTTCTTTGAAACATGTCATGCAAATAGCGTTTTTCATACCGCATTTTTCATTTCATATATTCACACATTATAGATTTACAAAGAAGTTTTTCATCTAGAACGTTGGTTATTTAACGTAGAAAAGAAAAGCGAACAGAAGGACAGTTCGCGTTTTCATGCTTGTAGTTTTTCTTATCAATATTAAAATAAACAAACCGTGAGGTGGGTCGTTTATTAGAACTAAAGTGCGACCCTTGAGGTCCACACGACGAACTTCCCAGTTTGATAAATATTTAATAATAATAATTAAATTAGATATTACACAGAAAAGTAATCATTTTAGTCATTAAAACATAATTATTATTTATTTTTAAAATAATTTTAAAAAAAGCGGCTGAACCGATTTTTATAAAATTTATGTCGGATCAAAATGACGTTAACACGCCTCGATTGACACCCTTACGAAGTCGATATAACTTTTTATTCGCGAGATATTGTGTAAAATCTACTTTTTTGGAGTCTATTTGGTTAAGAAAAAAGAACGACTGAACCGATTTTGAAAAAATTTCTTTCTCAGATCATATTTACGTTAATACGCGTCGATTGGCACCCTAACGTTGTCGATATCATTTTTCATTCTCGAGATTTCGTCTTAGAAAGAAATGGACACATACGTACGTACGTACGTATATACGTACACACACACACACAGAAATCTTTCTAAAAATAGTGTAGTGACCTTGAAACATAAAAATTTGTTATACATTTTGATTTCGATTTTCGGACCCATTACAATAACTACCAATGGGAAGTTAATAATTTCGATAAATGTTTTTTATGTTATATAGCATTACTGTTAGGAACATGATGCTGGGTACAAAGCATTGTTAAAAAATTTGATTTGACAATGACCTTAGACTGTGATAATATATTTAGTTTTTTATACATGCAGGAGCAGTCTAATGTCGTTATGAAACTCCCTGTCATGTAGAACACTAACTGTACCCACAGTGCAAAATTGATATACATAGAAAAAGATGGCTTCTTAGGCTAAATTTTGATTAAAATGCGTAGAAAAATGTTGTTTAAAATGAAAATTGTTCAAAAAACTATGTTAAGTACATGTATACACTGTTTAAAAAAATATCGTTCGAATCGATCAATTATTTTTCGAGCAGGATCGATTTAAAGTTTTACAATGCTTTTCTCGTGGAGAAATAAAAGGTCACAATCTAAGATCATTGTCAAATCAAATTTTCTGACAATGCTTTCTGCAATCGAGCATCATCGAATGACATAACGTTACAATGCAATGCTAGAAAAATTCATTATAAACCTATGTCACCATCGGGACTCAAACCCGAATCTCTACTTTCGCGACGGCTGAGTTATCATTTACACTAGAATGACACGATTAAATAAAATCAATTGTTTCCATTATTGTAAATGTCGTCTTAGACAATAGAAAATACACGCTGTCTATGGTAAAAACCATTAGAGAGCAACAGAGAGGGTAACGGTTGTCAAGCACTAAGCAAACAGTCCGTTTTTAAGCGAGGGCGGCGATTTTCCGCCAATAGGCTGTGCCATTAACAGCAATCGGGCTCTATTAGACATGTAAAACATCAATCAGTGAAAAATATCTCAAGAAATTTTTAACTTACCCCAGGTTTAACAGGCACTACAGTTTTGGGGCCAACGTAAATAATTCTCCCGTCTTCCCTGTATAATAAATTACGTCCTCTTTGGCCAGGTTCACCACCTGCAAGAACCACAAAAAATATAATAATGAGCCTATAAAACCCCACTAAGGGGTAAATTCCTCCCCCATATCTGTAAAAATGTAAAAGAATACAAACAAATGTTGTACTACGGCGAAAATTTTCAAAAATTACCTTCCAATCCATACGGAGCGAAAACTCTTCTGTCCGTCAAAATGGAAACGGTCATGGGTCTTCTGAATAGGAGTTCACGAGTGACTCCATCACCACCTCGATACTGCCCTACACCTCCGGAACCTGGTCTGAGCGAAAAGAAGCGCAAGACGACGGGATAGCGTCGTTCTAAAATCTCCGCGTCAGTGATTCTCGTATTGGTCATATGAGTGTGAACACCTGATTTCCCATCCCAGTCGGGTCCCTAAAACATTATTCGATCCTGAATTTTTCGCAGCCAAAACGTTCAGTAAATTAACTAGAATCTAAATTATTCGCAGAGCTTATTTTCGTTAAAAAGTTGATAGGACATATCGCCAGATCGTTAAATACGTTCTACTACTTTTTGATCACTTACGGCACCGCTTCCGCCAGCAACCGTCTCATAATATCCCCAAGTATCCTCTCCGAAGGTAGTATTGTTCATGCAACCTTGAGATGCAGCGCATGCTCCGAACGCTTTCAAAACAACATCGACAATCCTCTGTGAAGTCTGAACATTTCCTCCGACAACAGCAGCCGTTTCGCTTGGATCCAAAATACTGCCTTTCGGAATTATCACTTTGACCGGTTTTAAGCATCCCTATAAATCCCATAAGAATTAAACGAAATTTCAAAATAAACCTCATAAAAACATCACAAATCATTAATTTTGAGGACACCCAGGATGAAGAAATAAAAACGCGAATTACACAAGGTCGAAAAGCTATAAATTCATTAAATTCAGTTATATGGTCAAAACAAACAACAAAAAAACGTAAAATTGGTCTCTAAAATACTAATAAAAAGTATAACCACATATGGTTCAGAAGTTTGGCAGTTAAAAGAAAACCAAATAAAAAATCTCCTATCGACGGAGATGGACTATATAATATGCGTAGAGCAGCTGGCATCTCAAAACTGGATAGAGTAAGGAACAGCACTATCAAAGAAAAAATGAAGATACAAGACCAAAAGGATATTAATATAAACCATAATATATAAAGCAAGCAACTGACATGGTACGGGCACGTAAAAAAATGGTTGACGAAAGGTTTCCAAAAGCATTGCTGGAATGGATACCGGAGGAACGGAGAAGGACAGATAGACCACGCAAAAGTTGGAATGCCGGTGTTCTGTGTGTTTTTAAAGACCACCAACAGCTAAGGTTATTTGGGCCTAGCACCAATTCATATTTTCAATTCAATATTTTTTTATTTTTTTTAATAATAAATTGAAGATCCAATTGACACTTTTACTAGCTCTCGGGCTAGAACCCGGGAACGGTGGCCTTGTAATAGAGGAACCATAGCAACGCCACGTAAACAACAGCACCACTACACGCTCGACCATTCCCAAGCCCGGAATGCCGGTGTTACAGAAATGGAAAGCCGAGGAATAGAAGATGCTGTCAGACGTTATGACACCGGATATATTACATATAAAAACAATTTGACATACTTGATTTAATGGCACATCGTGTCCCACCATGCATCTGAGACAATATATTAAAGCCGATAAAGTTACAGCCCTTGGGGCGTTACAGTTACCCCAAACTTCGTATCCGCTATCACTGAAATAAAAATAAAATCGTAAGTCAAAACTTAACAAATTTAAAATTTTATACAGGTTGTCCAAGATAAGCGTAAAATGGCATGGGGATTCCCTAAACGGTAAGAGATAGAGATTTGATTAAATAAGAGAAAATGTGCAGAATCTCAAGTACTACTTCATATTTTGCTTGGCTTTTAACAGACAGTTGAAAAACGAGATTTTCCCATTTTCGTTCTTTATTTAAACTCGCTTATTAATTAAGTAAGTGAGACAAAAATATTGTCAATTTATTAAGACACTTTTCTGTGAATATTTCAAATCTCTCCACATTTTCTTTCTTTTAACCAAATCTCTATCTCTTACCGTTTAGGAAATCCCCGTGCATTTCACGCTTATGTCGGACACCATGTATAATGTAAAAAAAATTACCTGAAATCGCAAACAGCCGAGCCATCCGACAAATCTATTTCAACTTTCAAAGCAATCTTTGATCCATCGTCCATAAAATCTTCAGAAGACAAAACTGTCGATTTTGTTTTCTGTAACGTCCTCAGTCCAACTTCTTTGAGCATATCTCTGACAGCAAATTCAGCGTTTTCTTGAATATGTTTCATATACGCTTGAACCACGTCCAAACCATATACATCAATTAGTTCGAGGACAAGTTGAATACCCTAAAATTAATATATTCAATCAAATTTTTTTCTAAACGGAGGTAAAACTCAAAATTCTTACTTTTTGATTAGCAGCTATCTGAGCCTTCAAATCAGATAAATTATTGGATAGATTTCGAGTTCCGGATGATCCTTCAATTAATCCCGGTTTGTTCAGTTCGTCGATAAGTTCTTTTTCTCTGAAAGTTCCTTGATCTACCAGCAGGAAACTTTTAAAGGTTGCACCTTCTTGATCCAACGATGTTGAATGAGGTGGCATAGAACCAGGGGTGATGCCACCAATGTCGGCATGGTGACCTCTGCTGGCGACGAAAAATACTGGTTTCTTTTCAGACCTGAAATAAACGACTTTTATTCAATATAAGTTTTTAATTTAATAGTTGATATGATTAATTAGTTAACCAGTGTATTCCGTAGAACCTTATCAACTACTAAATTAAATAAAAATTGGTATGTACAGTAAATTTAAAAATAAATTTTGAAGGTAATTATGCATTCTAATGCATGATTCAAGGGTGGAAGACATTGTAATCTCTTTATTAAAAAGAGGACTTATAGCGGGGTTTTTTTACAACAAAAGTTGTTTTCCCTCCCTCAATCTCCATAAATCTCGATCATCCCATTCTCCTTCTACCAATCTCCTCTCCCGCATCGCTTCTTGTATGCCGTCTCCCCGACTTCTGCGCGACCTTCCTCTTTTCCTTCTCTCTTCTGGGGTTCAGTCTATTACCTTCTTAGGCCATCTTTCTCCCGTTATTCGCCTTATATGTCCGTACCATATAAACTGTTTACTTCGTACAAAGTCAATGACAGTCGTACTGACTTCTATTTCCTGCCTGATGTCATCATTTTTTATATATTCCAGCCTGGATCTTCCGCAAAAATCGGACTTACCAACAAACCAACAAACGCTACCACATAAGGTTATTTTGTGAAGTCGACATGATTTTAGTGAACCTTACGTAAAAGCTTTTAAAAAAGCATTTCTGCCAATTTTAGCAAATTACCTCAAAAACAATTTTAAATACTTTACTTGTAGAATACAGGTGTGATGACTGTCAAATCCGGTAGATGTGAACCGCCTGCACAAGGATGATTTGACAGGATGACATCACCTTCGCGGAATCCGTCCTTCAAAGCCCTCATCTGGTACTGGACAGTCTCTTGCATGGCTCCTAAGTGAACCGGAATGTGAGGAGCATTTGAAACTAAACCACCATCTGGACCAAAAAGCGCGCACGAAAAATCTAAGCGTTCTTTAATATTTGTCGATATCGACGTCCTCTGGAGTATCCTATTGAAAATATAAAAGATTATAGACCCAAAAAGATGCAATTCTGATTGCCAAATTAATTACCTGCCCATTTGTTCAGCAATACTCATAAACCTATGACTGAAAATTGAAAGTTGTATTGAATCTAGTTCAGTACCGATTTTTTTCAATTTCCCAGAACCGATGATGATTTTTACGTCACCGTGTTTTGTGAACGTGGCTGTACAATTTGGTTCTATTAATATGGTACTTAGTTTATCGATTATAATAGCTGGTCCTTCGATATTGTTGCCAGGTTTTAAATTTTCTAATAAAAATATTTTTGTATCTTCGTATCCGTTCTCAAAATATACTTTTTTAATCTGAAATTAATTAAACCGAAAATTAAAAAGTTGAAGAAGAATAATATCAAAGATAGAATTAGAATTAACATCTTCCGGGCTTCTGAGTCGTGGTCTACTGGAACAAATTTCTCTTCCGGACGCCCGGAAGATTCTAATTCTATTGAAGCTGGCCGTGAAAGCTTATACATTTTTTAATTATTTTTTTTTTACTTACTTCTTCATGGATTGGCTCAGAATCCGACAGAGGTATTTCGTCTTCTAAATGAGAAAAACTTCTTCCAACACCTCGAACCCTAATATCATCCACAACAATATTTCTATTTGGTATAACGAAACCGAATTCCGTCTGGTATCGTTCCAAAAATGTTTCAAGAAAATCACCATATTTCGTACCATTCTTATTAGCTGAATTTAATTTTCCTAAACACATCAAGGCGCAGTCTGTTCCTTCATATCGCATATGTAAATATTGTTCTAATACAATTTTATCGTCGGAAAATCCCTGTTTCCGCAATTCGTTAGTACAACTATCGTTTAAATCATCGAACATTTTATCGAAATACAAAAAATTTTCATTTGTATAATTTTTCGAACAGGGTGTTTGATTTTCATGAACTACATCAGCTAACGCCATTCCGTAAGCTGATAAAATTCCTATAAAACGATAAATAGATACAATCAATAAAATGGCACCCTAAAAAAAATATAATTATCCTAAACATCAGTATTGCAATCATTTGATCCTGAGCCACAGAACTTTGTTTCAACCTTCTTAACAATCAATAAATCAAAATATAATCTTTTTATTAGTAAACCCTTCGAAAAAAAGTTTTTCAACTTTTTTTAATTTTCACATACCTAATTTAATCTAAATCATTTGTAAGAAACATTTTTGAAAAAATAAAATTGTTATTTTATATAACTGGAAACGTGAAAACAGTTGTTTTTCCCTACCGGCGTATTTATGGACAAAAACTGTAGTCATTCCTAGTGACCTAGCAATACTGCAAGCATGCTGTCCACCAGCCCCTCCAAAACAGGCAAGTACGTGCCTGGACGTGTCATAACCTTTAGCTTGGGTGAGCGCTCTTATTGGTCTGCACATAGCTTCATTCGCAACTTTTATAAAACCCATTGCAATTTCTTCCAAAGACATGGCCGGTTTCTAAAAACATCTCCCATTTAAATACACAGCTCTTTATCCGAAAACATTACAAATCATACCTTCTGTTCGGCCAGAAATTTATTAATATCTCCTGAGAGTTTGTCGAACTGTTTGTAAGTCGCATCTCTGTCCAATGGCGAATCTTCATTGGGTCCGAATATTTTTGGAAAATATTCCGGTAAAAGGCGACCCAAAGCCAGATTTGCGTCTGTTACTGTTAAAGGGCCGTTTTTCTTGTAACAAGTTGGTCCAGGATGAGCGCCTGCTGATTCAGGACCGACTGCAAAAAGACCTGATCTATAAAAATATAACATTTTTTTTATTTTACAATATTATTTATCATCCGTGAGTTTTGTTGGGGGTCGATGTTGTCAATCTCTGTATGTATATCAGTTATCGGAAAGTTTACCTGAAAAACAGCATTGATCCTCCTCCCGCCGCCACTGTATTAACATCTAGTTGGGGGGCTTGTATCGTCACCCCAGCCGTGGTTGATTCAATAACATGTTCGAATGCCCCTGCATATCTAGAAACGTCAGTAGATGTTCCACCCATGTCAAAACCTTTAAAACAGAACTTATTTTAAAATACATTCTGTGAAAATAAACTCGTAAATATTTTATAACCAACCTATTACAGGCAAATCCGTTTCCTTGTTAAACGTCGTCACGGCATAGCCAACCACTCCTCCAGCCGGTCCTGATAAAATTGCTCTGGATCCGTTGAACCTACAAAAATGTTTTCTTAAAAGTCACCATCTTCCAGGGTTATTATCTCGTTTTAATATCAATTCATACTTTTAATTTATTAGCAATTTTAAAAATAAATTAAAAATCCAATTGAACCTTTCACCAATAGTATTTTTTAAAATTTTAAAACCACTAACTACCACTTTATTATTATTTCTATAAAAAAACATTCAAAATCCCTATTTTATTAAACGAGCAAATCTTGTATATATGTACCTATGTACCTATATAAATATTTTCTCGAAAACGGCTCTAACGATTTTGATCAAATTTACCGAAATGGGGTTTCGGGGGGCAAAAAATCGATCTAGCTAGGTCTCATCCCTGGAAAAATTCGTTTTCTTATCGATTTTATCATTTTAAAAAACAGTTTTTTAACGTTATAAAACAGTGTCGTATGGTGAGTAGGCTTTGGAAAAAACAAACTATTTTCATTATTTATGTCAAATTACTCTGACAGTCAATCTTTAACTTATTAAACGACTAACGATTTTGATGAAATGGGAACTTTAAGTACTATTTTTTTTTTGAACTCATCAGAGCAAAGCTCGATCATCCAGATATTTTAAATAATCAGAGCTTTGGGGGGAAGGGTAAATGATCCATGAGAACACCCAATATAAACAACGAAATTCCAGCGAGCTCGGCTATTTTCAAGCTCGCAATATTCTGATTTCGATAATTTTTAAGAGAAAATCAATATAGAAAATTTTTTTACAAAGACGGATCACGAAAATTTTTACATACTGATCCATCGGTGTCAGGCCGCCATCGCTTTGCATAAACAGTACATTAGTGCCTTTCAGATTATTTTTGAAGCCACTAGCGAATCCTTGGACATATTTATGTATGTGAGGTGTTAAATACGCATCGGCGCATGCCGTAAACCCGCGTGGCACCATCCTGACCATTGGCATTATCTTATGACTCAACGACACGTTTTTGAAACCTTAAAGTAACAGACATTACTAAAATCGCAATTAAGACAGTTATTTTTGTTTTTCAGGTAAACATAACAGGAAAATTGCAGCAAATAAGCTACGGAACCTTCGACGCATGAAGTACGTTAATGCTTCAAAATCTTCATGGTTTCTGGGCTTCAATGGTATTTCTACCTGACGTTTCGTCAACAATTACTGCGGTAGACATTTTCAAAGGCGATGTGGCAGCGGTCGAAGTGTCCTCCTTAACAGAGAATTTCAACCGAAAAGGTGAATGATCTCAGTAAAACCTGGACACCAACACTACGACATACAAAACCAATGACCAATCACAAAAGGAACGGAATACGACCAAACAGAGAACACACTTACTAACATCATAAAAGAAGGAAGGACACCAGTCGTTGACACACTTAGCTGTGAGCCGCTAAGGTGAACACTTCAACAGCTGCCACATCTCCTTTGAAAATGTCTACCGCAGTTGTAGACGAAACGTCAATTAAAAGTATCATCGGAAACCATGAAGATTTGGAACAACGTCGACCGTGAAAGCTTACATACTTGAATACATTAATGCTTGACTGTTTTCTTTTTTTTAAATATTTTATACCAACCTAACGAAGTAGCAATTCTGCCAACAACCAACTCGTGTTCATGGTAAGCATAGCTATGTGCCAGGACAACAGCAATACTCTGAATGTCATATTTTTTAAGCTCCTTTAAGCTTTCCCTTACTTCATCCTCATCGATGCCTTTGACGACATAAAACTGTTCACCGGTTGTGCCTTCGACGACGGACCAATTTCTTGTACTTTGATCAAGTTGACATTTGTCTGAATGTCGAGGAATTATTCTAGAATCTATTTCTATCACTTTTTCGTATAATACTTCTGGAGTTTGGATATTCTAAAACAAATCAATAATATAATTCGAAATTGAGTGACAGAGAGTTCGAGAAATGACTCCGAACTTTTACAAAAGACTCATTGCCATTAAATTTGAATATGTCTTTGAATAATGGTCCTTCATGGAAAGCAAACGTTCAAAATAAGTTTATATTCAAATAATTTAGTCTCAAATTAGGAATACTAAAGGTTTTTTCTGCTGATCACTGAAGCAGAAAACTTACAGTGAGGATTACATTTTATTTAGCAGGTGAACTATATCTTCTCAAATATCAAAAGTTGTTAAAATGATTTCAATAGAATTATCTCTAGGTACTCGGTAGAAGATGATTGATAAAATAAATGCACTAACACTTCAAAATGTGCAATTTTTCAAGTGTTTGTGTATGTATTTATTTTAGTTTATAAAATAATAAATAATTTATTATTTTAATAAGTAACTAAAATAAATACACAAACACTTGAAAAATTGCACATTTTCAAGTGTTAATGCAATTCATTTTATTACGTAATAATTACATTTCTTAAATGAAAGTATTAAAAGCCTTAAAAAGATAATGTAGGTAAACTGTCTGGTGAAAGATGTAAATTCAGCATTACCACAGAATATCATATACAGAAGTATAATTAGTTAAGAAGGTAAACGAATTACTTATTAAAGGACGAATCTGTTTATTTAATAGCAGAACCATAAATATGACAGAACTATAAGTATGACATCTGTCAGCACGTCTGTTAAACATTAAACCAACGAAATTTTGGTATGCATATTATGGTATTACCAAATGGAAGATGTTTGGACGTGCTTGATTTCCGATTACCAAAAGGTCTCTGAATCCTTTATTGATTACTAAGGCCATCCTTTCTCCTTTTCGTTCCAAAAGGGCGTTAGTTGCGACAGTCGTCCCCATTCGTATCCAATCGATTCTGCTACTGTCGACCTTCCCATTACTGTCGCTAGAATTTCCGATTTCCTGTCGAATAATAGATATAATTTTTTAAAAATGTTTTGTCTGTGAAAAGCTGGAAACTAAAAAGATAATTTTGAAAATACCAATTGGATTTTTAAACTATTGTTTAAAATAATAAAAAATTGAAAATACTGGTATTAGACAGTTAGTCGCCTTAAATAAATAGCCGAGCGTGTAGCAATGCTGTTGTTTACATGGCGTTGCTATGGTTCTTCTATTGCAAGTCCCCAGTTCCCGGGTTCTAGCCCAAGAGCTGGTAAAAGTGCCAATTGGATTTTCAATTTATTATTAAAAAAAAAATAGTGAATGATTTGGTGCTAGGCCCAAATAACCTTAGCTGTTAGTGGTCTTTAAAACACATAATTTTAAATAAAAAAGGGCCAATGCACAACATGCTACTTTGTGTACCAAAAACGCGCAATTTAGGATACTAAATCGTGATCTGACGATTACTCAGCTATACTCAAAATTTCTCTTGATAAGTCTTTCAAGCAAAGAGTGTGCAACTTAATCGCAAAATCGCGCGACAAAAACTACAACTTTGAAATTATGATCATGCTCAAAATAGAAATTAAAATATTTATAAAGAAATCGAAAAAGTAAAATATTCGGCCCTTTAAAATGAATTAAAACATTTTTTTATTAATTCTTCGATTTCAGAAAGGCTTATTTTATTAGTTTCAAATTTTTATCTCACTTGTTGCAGAATACGGCGTATTCCTTCACGTGGTGCATCCTCGTAATTTGAAGGATCAACGGACAAAAGTTTCATTACTCTAATTTTGCCCCCAGGACATCTGGCATAAATGTCGGTGAACGTGCCGCCTCTATCAATTGCAAATTGAAATTTATTTTCTGTTCCTACTGATGCCATTTTAATGGTTTTTTTAGGAAGGCACTTCTGAGTTTTAAACTGAAATAAACATCAAATTTATAATAATAATAGTTTTTTTATACGGCTGTATGCAATTGAAAGATTTTTTCGTTGGAGAGCAGCCAATTATATAATTGTTTCGAAACATATAGGAAAAAATCATTTTACCAACCAGTGGTCACAATCAGGATTCTAACCTGAACCTTTCCACTTTCGCGGCGGAATGAGCTTACAATACTCAATCGTGACAAGATTGCTAAACTAATATTCTCCATATATGCTTCAGAATCAATAGATTTTCACTACATGCGAGCGTCAAGTCATATCTGCTAATTCTATAGCTATAAGATTTTTTCGTTGGAGAGCAGCCAATTATATAATTGTTTCGAAACATATAGGAAAAAATCATTTTACCAACCAGTGGTCACAGTCAGGATTCTCAAGCTCATTCCGACGCGAAATTGGAAAGGTTCAGGTTAGAATCCTGACTGTGACCACTGGTTGGTTAAATGATTTTTTCCTATATGTTTCGAAACAATTATATAATTGGCTGCTCTCCAACGAAAAAATCAAATTTATAATATTCAAAACTTCAAATTCAAATTTACTAATACGTAATTTCTAGTTAAAAACCCTGAAGAAGAAAATACATTTTTCGAAACGTCGGCTATTAAACAAATTTGAACATCTCTAAATATTATTTTTACAGCCTTTTTCGAACCAATTTCTTCCTAAAATAAATAAGTTTCTAAAGATAGGAAAAATCGTTTTTGGATTTCTGATGTTCTTACTTACTGAAATATTGTTTATTTGTAAACGAATATAAACGTTTAAAATTTATTTAAAATAAACGTAAAAACACGAAAAAATATTTTAAAAAATTAAATCAATTAAAAAGAGAAAAAGTTTGTAGGTTTGTTTGCGGCGGGTAATTTCAGAAACTACTGAAGCGATTTGAAAAACTTTTAACCATTAAAAAACTTACTTCTTCCCGAGTGACATTATGCGTCACGACATTATTACGTCACGACATGAATGAGCAGCGAGCGAAAATGTGAAGCAAGTCGGAGATTCTGACATACGGGCCGGAAAGCTTTTTTATGTAAATGAATAATAACTAAACCGTTTAAGAAATTAATTCAATATAAATTTTAGGGTAATAAAGTCCTCAGATTTTATAATATGTATAAAAAAACAAAGTAATTTCGGAATACTCACTTAAGTTAATGTATGAAATTATAAAAACTCACTGTTATCAAAAAATAAACGACTGTCGTGTTACTATGCACGTTTTCAACTGTTTTTGTTAATTAAAGTGTGGTAAAATATTTACATAAATTGTTTATCAAGTATTCCGATGTCAGATTATATCAAAATCAAGGTAAATAACAGATATATATAGGCGTCCCGAATATTTTTTGTTATTTACCAGATAAACAGCAGTGTATCTTTGTCTAAGCTCTATTGAAATCAAAAACGTGTCTATACATATAATTTTTGAATTTTGAACAATGGTCAATGACCTTTCAAAATATTTTATATAATTAGGTATTACAATTTAAAAAAATTATTAATTTTTTCTAATAATTTAACATAAATAATATTGAAAAACGAAAAGAAAATTTTTTTTAAAGTCATAGATAAATTACTAAAAATAATTAAAATGTATAAAAATTTAAAAAATATCACGTGACTTTAAAACGCGCCAGAAATGTTTGTGACGTCGTTATGTTAAAATTTATGTGCATTTGTTGGTATTTGTGAATATGTATTATACATAGTCAGGGGTACAGCGCCAATATTTTAAAGTGATTACTAACAGGCTGAATTTTCGTGAGTAGCTTAGTTTTGACGAGTCCCCCAAATCTCTCTCTGCGACAATTCTCGGTAGAGGTATGCAAAGTTCTGCGCAGCCGCTAAACATGTTGATTTGGCGAGTTTTTAAATTTTATACATAACACTTTGTTTTTCAGTTAAATTGCCAGATAATTTATACAAAAACAGGAAGCTGCGCTTGTCCTACAAAAGCGATGGGTGGACTGGCGAGTCCTCCGTCCCCAATATGTAAAAATAACGAGGTTTGAAATTTTATTACTAACGGGCAGATTTTTAGTTTATTGTTTAATTAATATTTTTGAAATCGAAGGGTCAAATTGTCCTACAAATTGTCCGGTAGGGTTTTCCGGTCCTACGCCCTGAAAATGTCAGATCCACGAATATTCTAAACTGATTACTAACTGTAGGACAAAGATAACACTGGAAGGTGTGTGTATTCTCTGATCAAATAATGCAGTGTCCTACAAAAATATTGGTAGGTATTGCTAGTCCTACAAAAAGACTTTAGTACTATAACGTATTATTTTAATTGGATATCCGGTAAATTGATATTTTTGTAATTTACGTATTTATATAGGGTCGCTATGGTTATTTTAGTGATTATTGAAAATAAATGAAACTAAAATAAAAACACCAAAATAACGATAGCAACTTTATATAAATATGTACATAATGAGTCATGGCTCATTCTGATATTAGTCCATTAAAATGTTACATTTTTTTAGGCTAACCTTGCATTTTGGACAGGAAAAGATTTTTTTTACCGTTGCGTAGGGGGTCCGGTGTAAGTTTAAAATTGAGTTTTCGGAGTTGGCGGCCCCCTCATTCGGCCGCAATCTTGAAAAAGGGGTGCTAACAGGTTTTGCAGTAACGGTATTTCTTACAGAAAATTAGTACATACGTTTTTTGTTTATAATCGAATTCTCTGCAACTTTACTAGAAACACTTTTTGTCATAAATTGAATAATTAAAAAATATTCTATCTTCTATAAAGCATATCTTTTTAATTATTCAATTTACGACAAAAAGTTTCTCTAGTAAAGTTGTAGAGAATTCGATTCTAAACAAAAACCTATCTACAGATTTTCTGTAAGATGTACCGTTATTGAAATACAGTACAAAACCTGTTAGCACCCCTTTTTCAAAATGGCGGCTAAATGGGGTGGCCGCCGACCCTGAAAACTCAATTTTAAACTTACACCGGGCTCCCCTACGCAACGGTAAAAAAAATCTTGTCCTACTCAAAATGTAAGCCTAATGTAACATTTCAATGGACTATAGTTTTTTGGCTTTTTTATTAATATCTCCCAATTTTATTGTAGGACACCAATTATATTGTATTCTACACTTCATTTCCACAAGAAAAAAACAAAAATTAAGTTGTTAGTAATCAGTTTAGAATATTCGTGGAACTGACACTTTCAGGGCGTAGGACCGGAAAACCCTACCGGACAATTTGACCCTTCGATTTCAAAAATATTAATTAAACAGTAAACTAAAAATCAGCCCGTTAGTAATAAAATTTTAAACCTCGTTATTTTTACATATTGGGGACGGAGGACTCGCCAGTCCACCCATCGCTTTTGTAGGACAAGCGCAGCTTCCTGTTTTTTTATAAATTATCTGGCAATTTAACTGAAAAACAAAGTGTTATGTATAAAATTTAAAAACTCGCCAAATCAACATGTTTAGCGGCTGCGCAGAACTTTGCATACCTCTACCGAGAATTGTCGCAGAGAGAGATTTGGGGGACTCGTCAAAACTAAGCTACTCACGAAAATTCAGCCTGTTAGTAATGACTTTAAAATATTGGCGCTGTACCCCTGACTAACATACTATCAAAAATAATAAATTTTTAGCTTGGTAACCATGGATACAAAGACCATAGATAACATAATGACGTCACACGCGTTCGGATTCTTTCGGCGCGTCATCGGAACTGAGTTTAAAAATTAATTTTTATCTAAATATAACTGTTTAATTAGTAAGCAAAAAAATTAAATAAAAACAGTTTTGCTATAAAACTTGTATGTGATCTTTTCATTTAAGTAAAAAAAAAATTCATTCAAAAACCCAATTGCGTAATAAGCATGTTATACAATCTATCTAAATACAAGGAGAACTATCAACAGTTTCTACTTGACAGATTTTGATCAATTTTTTTTTAATTAATCATGTAACTGAGAGTTTGTTTTGCCATTTTTACAAGCTTTTATTTAACTTGCAATGTATGTTAGTTAGTTAGTTAGTTTGTGTGTTTGTTTAGGTCAAAACTTGCAAGTCAATTTTGAACGATTTCCACGTATCCGATCGATTTGAAATTTTGTACACTTATGTATTCCCGATGACAATACATGAATAAATCGTTTTTAGAAATAAATTCAACCCCTAAGGGGTTCAAACGGGAATGTAGGATTTTTTTGACTAATCAACGCCCAGGCCAAATTGCTAAAGCTAGAAACTTGAAATTTGGACAGTGGGTTCCTTTTCTGACGTAATCATTCACTAAGAAAGAATTTTTCGAAATTCAACCACTACGGGTGTCAAAAGGAGGTAAAATTTTGAACAACAAACCATATAATCATAAATCTTTTTTTTAATAATAATAATAGATTTTTTTTCCAAGACGCCATATACAGCGTATAGAACAGGTCTGCAGACAAAAATGTTATATTGAAATAAAATATTTCAAAAAATTGATTTCTTCATATTCTGGGGGCAGGTGTTGAAAGTAACTACCTAATTTGAAAACATATTATCTTTATATAGTATAAAATGAAGTCGCTTTCCGCGTCTGTCTGTCTGTTTAACCGCTAACTCCTCCTAAACCACGCAACGGATTTTGATGCGGTTTTCACGATCAGTTTGATAATTTTTCACGGAAGGTTTATATATATAGCGAACGAGCGAAGCGAGTGAGTAATGTAATTCCTAAATCACGCAACGGATATTGATGCTGTTTTCACCATCAGTTAGATAATCTTTCACGGAAGGTTTATATAAGTATATAGCGAACGAGTGAAGCGAGTAAGTAGTGTATTGCACCCGGGCTTTCTTAGCACCCGGGCGAAGCCGGACGGGGCCGCTAGTAAACAATAATTTGTTTTAGGTAGGTACTGCAATTTTATTCTGTTTATAATTTTGTTAATTTTTTTTTTATGAATAATTATAAAAAGACCTGTATATCAATAACACTATGGGTACGTTTGTTTAATAATTTTCGTTTCGTTTTGCACTCGATAGATCGAGCTGAGCAAGCAAATTTTTGATCACGTGATAAGCGAGCGATTCGAGTATTTTAATAGTTTCGAACGTAATCTAGCAGTTCTTTTTGAAAGATCGTTAATATTTGATCAATTATTTGGCTATCCTGATAAGCCATCAGGATTACCAAAATTGTATAGTTTATCACAATTTGCAATAGATAAATGTAGATATTATTTTAGGTTACCAGCTCTGTATCACGACCACAGATAAAAAAAAAAACATTGGTCGCATTGCAAAACCCTGCCAGCAAAAGTGTGCTATGCTAATGCATGAATTATCATTATGTGAACTTAAAAATTGATTTTAGGACAAAATATAAAAGAACCCCTTAATACTTCCCTTAAAATAAATAATTTTTGTCAGTTTCATTATTAGTTTTATCAATCCAACATCTGCATCAAAATATATACTGCCTTCAGTATAAGTAATTCACTATCCGCAAACTAGTGTATTCGCAATTTAATGTGTCTGGCCCTGTCTTACCGATTTTGTTAAAATGCTAGGGACACATTTTGATCTTTACTAAATGGTTAAATTTAGATTTTGAAACAATTGCGCTAAATTTATAGGCTTCTAGGCTTCGTACCGCGATGAATTCTCGTATACTTATGTGTTCCAAATTTCGTATTAAGTCGTTCGCGAGTTATATTATAAATATAAACATTTTTAAGAACGGTGCCAAGCTATTCAGAGTAATGTCAAGATTTTATGGTCCGATCTCTAGGTCCTGCTGTCCGACCAACGACAATAGTGTGTGTACCCATGCACTATGTATTTGCAAATAATAATAATAATCACTGCTTCTCTGGGAAATAACAATGATCGTGCGTCAAGTATTATGTTAAAGCATAAGCTATAATTCCGGGAAAAAATTTAACGTGTATTTTTCATCATTTCATAAATGTTCCTGCATTTAATAAGACTAAAACATCGTGGAATTGTGCTTGTATCAGCGTGTCGTTTTTGTGCAGTGACCGATAAAATATAGGAAAATGGGGTTTCAAACTTGTGAAATATTTTTTGACAGTCCTTCAAATACTTATTATCCTGGCCAAACAATAAATGGTCACGTGGATTTCACTTTCGATTCAGTAAAAAAAATTAGAGGTGGGTAAAAAGGATATTTTAAAGTTACCTTTATTTTCATTATTCTTTTATATACTTTGAAAATATTTTGGATGCGCTAATTTTAATTTTTTTATAGAAATTTTAATAAAATTCAAAGGAGAAAGTAATACACGTTGGACCGAAACTGAATTTGTTACAAATAATGAAGGAAACAGGGAAAATAAAACGGTTGTATTTACTGGACATGAAGACTATTTTCAAATTCAATATAATTTGCTGGGGTCAAGGAGTACGTATATTCAGATTTATTTTTTATTTTTTATAAAACTGTACATCACACTTTTTTAATACAAACGCGTTTGCAGTGCAATACCAACAAAAAAAATGACAAATAAGGAGTATAAAGGGTTTCTCTTCTGGAATGTTTCCTTTCTAGGGCAACAATACACAATTTTTTAGTTTGGTCCATGATCCTGGATCCCGTAGTTTTTTTTTCAAAATTGGCAACATTTATTTCAGTCAACGCTCCTAATTTTCTCAAAAAAAAAAACGGTTGGACAAACAGTTACAAAAAAAGGTTTAAAATAAAATTGGAACAGTGGACTAAAAAAAAAACTTGCTCAAATTGATGTTTTAAACATTTTGTGTTCTAAAGTCGACAGTTTTTATTTCAGAGGAGCTTTGATTGAAATAAATGTTTTCAGCCATCTTGAAAAAAAAAATGACTGGATTCAGATCATGTAACCAAGGAGGTCAATTACCACCCTATAAAATATTCCAAAAGAGAATTTCCGTATACGCCAATGTTCCAACAGGTATGGCCTGGCCCTTAGTCAAGGTACCTACTATTAATGTTATAGACGCTGACGACTTCAGATATAGAGCGTCTATAATCTACACACTATCTCTATTAATGTATTTATGGTTTCTATTAGATGGTGATATTAAACTTCCACCAGGAAAGCACAGTTTTCCGTTCACTTGTGCTCTGCCGCATACATTGCCTTCCTCTTTTGAAGGAGAATTTGGACATGTCCGCTACACGGTTAAAGTTACCTTAGACAGTTTATGGAAATTGAGTCAGGACTCCGAAGTCACTTTCACGGTTGTGCCTCCTTTCGTCGATTTAAACCTTAATCCTAAAACTAAGGTAGGTACTTTTATATTTAAATCAAAGAGTAGGTAAGTTCTTTACGGGGAACAGTTTTGGGAAAAATTTAATAATTAATTAGATACTTGTGTCCTTGTAGAATGGACAATTATTTATGCATTTGTACATCTACAGATCCCACATCCTTTAGTGGTTCCCCAGGGCAATATCTTAAGCGGGTCCGATTTTTGTTTTCTGTTCATCTTTTAGTTGACTGACCCGCCACGACAGGCCCTTGATCGGGGGCCCAGGCAGAGCCCTGTCAGCCTCCCTCGTGGAGGCCATCAGTACACTAGCGTTACAGAAATACCTGTAGTCTTATTTTAGATTGACAAAAGAGGACAGCTTAGTCAAGCTGTCCCACCTCCGATCATAGATGTTTTATGATGTTATTTAATTTAATTTGATGTAATTAAGACGCCAATGACCTTAGTTGTCGAGCGCCTATAGCCTACAATAAATAAATTGACAAAACAAAACGTACCACGTAATTAACTAAATCTTGTTGCAGGAGCCAGTAAGACGAGAAGCTGAGAAAACGTTCTGTTGTTGGTGCTGTGCTTCAGGCCCACTTACGTTGGCTGTCTCTATCCCAATGTCAGGCTACGCACCTGGACAAAAAATACCCATAACAGTTGAATGTGATAATGCATCAAACGTTAAAGTGAATTTATTGTGTTTTATATTACGCAAAAAGCTCAAATATTATTCGTACGAACCAAGACAAAAAACCAAAGAATCAAACTCTATACTACGTCAACTTTCTGTGGGACCAATAGAAGCAGGTGGCTCACATTCTTCCGTACAAGATATTACTGTTCCACAATTACAACCAAAGAATTTAACTGATTGTGGTTTAATTGATTTGGAATACGAACTGACGGTAATTTGACTTTATCAATGATTTTTTTTTACCCGACTGTTGCAAGCCAAAAGGGTATTGTTTCTTAGCAGTCTTTGTTTGAAGTCGTCTATAACTAAAGTGACCATCCGTCCCGATTTAGGCGGGACAGTCCCGATTTTGAGCCACGAGTCCCGATTCAACAAGCGTCCTGCTTTTGTCCCGTTTTCATTAAATCACGTGCATTAAGAATGATTATTTTTTGTCATTAGATATTAGATATTTTTACCCACTCAAAGTATTTTATTTATCAATAATTATATAATTGATATCTACCTTAAAAAATAAATAATATTTAAAATAAAAATATTAGCGAGTTTTTGGGGATTTCTAGAGAGTTTTTGGGGGTTTCTAGCAAGTTTTTGAGGGTTTCTAGCGAGTTTTTGGGGATTTCTAGCGAGTTTTTAGGGGTTTCTAGCGAGTTTTTGGGGGTTTCTAGCGAGTTTTTGGGGGCTTCTAGCGAGTTTTTGGGGGTTTCTAGCTAGTTTTTGGGGATTTCTAGCGAGTTTTAGGGGGTTTCTAGGGAGTTTCTGGGGGGTTCTAGCTAGTTTTTGGGGGTTTCTAGCGAGTTTTTGGTGGTTTCTAGCGCGTTTAAGGCTTTTTTGGGCGTGAAACCCAACGGTTGTCTGCGCCGGGTTTTTATAGACCTTGTCCCGCTTTTTGATATTCAGGATTTGGTCACTTTATCTATAACCCAAACGGATGAACCGATTTTCATAAAAAAGGTATCAAACGATTCGTTTTGGTTCCACGAGTAACACTGGCCATATAAATAAAAAAACAACAATATGTTCGACGGTAGACGTCATATAAATATTCGTCTATTGCCAATCACCACAACTATGATCATTAAGGAAATATAATTAAATAAGTTTGACAACTCAATTAACATTGTTTAACAGCATAAGCTAAGAAAATTTGATCAGTTACAATCAAAATATTTTTTTCTTGTTTGAAGGTGGAAACGAGCGTTTCTGGAGCACATCAAGATTTAAAAATTAAAATTCCGATAGTTTTGGGTACTAAACCTCTTGCACAAGCACCTCCTAATACACCGTATGATGATGTTGCATCACACCAATTAATAAATCCAGCAATGAACAATTATGGCGCTACTGGATGGACTCAAGTAGGTCCAGATGGTTCGACAGTTCAATCAAATATTCCACCCCACCAATATCCTAATACACATATGTATAATCCTTATGTTGCACCAAACCAAATAAACCCTGCAGTGTATTCTGACGGCACTGGATGGAATCAAGCAATAGGTATATAATAATGTAATTATTTTGTTTCTTTGAGAAGAGAGATTTGTGATTCTTGAAAGTATTTCAAATTATTGGTAGGTGGATTTCTTCAATGTAGCATAAGATCAGAAATAAAGCAATTTTATTGTATTATATTCGCATTTACTCTACTGATGTTTCGACGGGTTTTACCATAATCTTCTGAGTATCTAAATAGACAAGTTTGGGTTTACAATTTTTTTGGAAACCCAAAAATTGTCTATTTAGATACTCTGAAAATGATGATAAAACCCGTCGAAACGTCAGTAGAATAAATGCGAATATAATACAATAAAATTGCTTTGTTTCTGATCCTATGCTGCATTGAAGAAATTCACCTACCAATTGGTATAGGATCTAATAATTAATAATATATAAAATGGAATAGTGCGTGCTAAGTTCATATGCCAATTATTTATTTATTTTATTTTCAGCACCTGCATTGATTTCTCAACCACCCTTTGGAACGATTCAAGATAATGGGTTGACCGTATATCCTGAAGACCAACAAAATTTTGTTCCAGTATACCCTGGGCATTCTTTCAATGTATCAGCACCTTTCCCGCAGCAGTAACTCAAATACTGTAGAATACTTTCTTTGCTCACGTGTTATATAGTCAAAAATATTTTTAAAAAGAATATGTGTTTCATTTACCAAAAAACATTATTGCGAGTTTGGTATAAAAAATCAAATAACTCGATAATTTCGAGGCTAAATTTTTTAATATTTGATTTTTCGTTTTTAAGTGAATCCTCGTTTTTTTCCCGTTCGGTTACGCATGTCGCGCGTCAAGTCACGTCCATTTATATTGTACGACTGCATACAAGTGTGATGGTATAGTCGACCAGACCTCTACTCATCGAAAAGCAGCGACGTCATGTTCCATAACGTACGTCTACATAACTAATCGAGCAGCACATTAAATACCCATGATCCACGATTGAAAGAATCTGGATTCTTACGTTCATCTCCATGCTGATCAGGGTTCAAATTACATTAACAAAACCGCGTAAATAAAATTGTATACTTTCGACGATTTTTATTACCCATTTATGAAATAAAGTTTCACTTGCACAGTGGTTTCATAAAACCGTATTATAATATTATTATCATGCCGAATGAAGGAATTTTGGATTATAGATACTCGACAACAGAGGTCATTAGCGTCTGAAATATTATCATGCCTAAACTCAAAAGCGATAAGTATTTTTTCACAGGGTATTAATAATGACAATTGTTATCAACATATTATTGTAGAAATAATACCCCTCTTTTTGGTCGGGTGCTAATTAAGAATTAGCTTTATAATAATTTAATGTATTAGAAATACTTGAAGTATTATATTTTTCATACAACTAATAAATAATAATGTCGTATTACTCGTTTATTGGATTAAATAATTATTATTTTAGTTTACCAGGTCTCTATCATGACCGCAGATGAGAAAAAAAACACTGGTCGCATTGCCAAACCCTGCTGACAAAATAGTTTATTATTTTGCTAATGCCTGCAATATGACATTTAAATATAGCATTATGTAAACTTGGTTTTAGGACAAAATTAAAAATTTAACGCCTCAATACATTCCTTAAAGTAATTAAATTAATATTCGACATGTGTTTTATCAATCCAATAAATTTTATATTTTATCAATTCAACACACCATTAACTGAGTAATTCGCTGTCCACAAACTGGTGTTTTCATAAAATTTCTAAGTGTTTAGGCTTCCCGTAACTACATGCCAAATTTCGTATTAAGTCGTTCGCAAGTTATATTATAAATAATATCTGGGTGCCGAGCTTTGCTCGGATGAGTTCAATAAAAATAGTACTTGTATGCTGTGAGATATTATTTTCTCAGAATATTATTCCGAAACGAATTTATTTCTGAAACATAATTTAAAATAATTGTTTCTGTTAAATATTTTAACTACCTATATGTGTACTTTTAAGCGTAAAAACTAAGTATTAACTTGAATCAAGCATTTTTTCCTGTAAATATTATTTAGGTCGCCATTTTCAAATCTACCGCCGTTATTGTTTTGTTGACTGAAGAACTCGCAAAAACCGATTTTCATAGATTGAATATCTTGTAAAAATGTTCGAATCAGATGAAATTTTGCTCGCCCGTTACCATTTTAACAATCCAATTTTAAGCATTAATACCAAATATCAACTTTATCGAAGTACTTTTTCTCTGTGATGTCATCTTAACAACTTCCAGTAAATTTCAAATACTTTTTTTTGCATAGGTACCTACTGAAAAACTCACAAAAATCGATTCTTTTAATAACAAACGTCAGACTAACCTGCGCAAAACTTTTTTTGCATGTATCTTCACCATAGTTTTTAAAAATCGATGTGTTTTGATACACATGCCTGCGGTGCTAGAAGTGCGGCCTTTTGGGCCGCCGTGCCAATTTTTAGATACGCAAAACTTTTTTGTACGTATCTTAACAATAGTTTTTAAAAATCGATGTGTTTTTACACAGACCCGCGGCGCCAGAAGTGCGGCCCTTCGGGCCGCCGTTTTGTCATTATTTACATATTGTGCAAGACACTTCTTATATTAGTGTTCATTTACAATTTTAACACTTGTGATATATTATATAAAATCTTTGTAGAAATAGACTTCGAATCAATCTGACTTTAATTGAGCGAGTTATAATAAATAAAAAAACACCTTTTTTTTAATTGCTCCCCTCTGGAACCAAAATTCCTACCTAGATCAATTTCTCGCCCCGAAAAATCCTCATTCTGTAAATTTCATCAAAATCGTTAGTCGTTTTTGAGAAAAAAAGGTCTAGGGAAGATTATACGTCATACTACATTTAACGTACCTACTTACCTATACTACATATTTTATATAAGTAATATAAAAATAACATACCTATTTATTTAAATATTAGCTAAAACTACTTACATAATAATTTATGTTTAGATTTTATTGTTGTTATTTTTTTACTTTTCAAATAATTACTGATTATTTTAATAAGTTAAAGATTGACTGTCAGAGTAATTTTGACGTAAATAATGAAAGTAGTTTGTTTTTTCCAAAGCCTACTCACAATACGACACTGTTTTATGACGTTAAAAAACTGTTTTTTAAAATGATAGAATCGATAAGAAAACGAATTTTTCTAGGGATGAGACCTAGCTAGATCGATTTTTTGCCCCCCGAAACCCCTTTTCGGTAAATTTGATCAAAATCGTTAGAGCCGTTTTCGAGAAAATATTTATATAGGTACATAGAAACATATATACAAGATTTACTCGTTTAATAATATAGGGATAAACATTTTTAAGAACGGTGCCAAGCTATACAGAATGATGTCAAGATTTTATGGTCCGATCCAATGGCTCCTCTAATTTTTTCACTGACTGCGTGGTACAAAAGTATATGGGAGCAAAAACGTTTCAAACGCATGTAAAAGTGTGCAAATGGGGACCCCCCATTTGCACACTTTTACATGCGTTTTCAACATTTTTGCTCTGTTTGAAGTCAATTTTTTTTTTAATAAATACTCTTGAAAATTACATTTTACAGCATTTTAATAACACAGAAACAAGACAGGATTTTTACATTATCGTTCATATTTTTGTTTATATTCTTTCTTTATTTGGGGCAAGATCTACTGTTTGAACGACATTTGTGCAGAATTGTGTGCAGAATATACAAACGGCTGTTCAACTTTCGAAAATTAGTGCGCGGCCGCGCACTCGCGCAGCTTAGAAGAAACATTGGTCCGATCTCTAGACCCCGCCGTCCGACCAACGACAATAGTGTGTGTACCCATATACTATGTATTGGTAATTAAAAATAATAATCACTGCTTCTCTGAGAAATAACAGAGGCTTCCGGGAAAAATATTTAACGTATCATTTTCCTCATTTCATAAATGTTTCTGCATTTAAAAAGACTAATATCGTACTCGTAGGATTGTGCTTGGATCAACGTGTCGTTTTTGTGCAGTGACCGATAAAATATAGGAAAATGGGGTTTCAAAGTTGTGAAATATTTTTTGACAGTCCTTGGAATACTTATTATCCTGGCGAAACAATAAATGGTCACGTGGATTTCACTTTCGATTCTGTACAAAAAATTAGAGGTGGGTAAAAAGGATATTTTAAAGTTACCTTTATTTTCATTATTCTTTTATATACTTTGAAAATATTTTGGATGCGCTAATTTTAATTTATTTATAGAAATTTTAATAAAATTCAAAGGAGAAAGTAATACACGTTGGACCGAAACTGAATTTGTTACAAATAATGAAGGACACAGGGAACATAAAACGGTTGTATTTACTGGACATGAAGACTATTTTCAAATTCAATATAATTTGCTGGGGGCGAGCAGTACGTATATTCAGATTTATTTTTTATTTTTTATAAAACTGTACATCACACTTTGTTAATACAAACGCGTTTGCAGTGCAATACCAACAAAAAAAAAATTTGACAAATATGGAGTATAAAGGGTTTCTCTTCTGGAATGTTTCCTTTTTAGGGCAATAATGGACCATTTTTTAAGTCATACTTCTTCTGGCGCGTTATGGAAAAATTGATGAGAGTGAATTTTTAGGATGCGCGCGCATCGCGTCACGAAAATTTGTCACAAAAGGTTTAATTTAAAATTTAGAACAGTGGTCTAAAGTTAACCATTTTCAATAAAAAAAACTCGGTTCGCAGTGCCAAACCCTGCCGACAATATAGTGTATTTGCTAATACAGGCATTGTGGCTTTATTATGTGAACTATAATAAAATTAAGTAAAATCGCAGGATAGTGGACAAAATAATTTGATTTATTAAATTAAATGTACGACGTTTCGTCTATAGATTTAGACTTTTTCAAGTACAATCATAACAAGCCGTGAGGTGGGTCGTGTATTAGGACTTAAGTGCGACCCTTGAGGTCCACACGACGAACTTCCCAGTTTGATAAATATTTAATAATAATAATTAAATTAGATATTACACAGAAAAGTAATCATTTTATTCATTAAAACATCAATAATTAAGAAAAAAAAAAAAAAAAAAAACCGCTGAACCGATTTTTATAAAATTTATGTCGGATCAAAATGACGTTAACACGCCTCGATTGACACCCTTACGAAGTCGATATAATTTTTTATTCGCGAGATATTGTGTAAAATCTACTTTTTTGGAGGTTATTTGGTTAAGAAAAAAGAACGGCTGAACCGATTTAAAAAAAATTCCTTTCAGATCATATTTACGTTAATACGCGTCGATTGGCACCCCAACGTAGTCGATATCATTTTTCGTTCTCGAGATTTCGTCTTAGAAAGAAATGGACACATACGTACGTACGTACGTACGTACACACACACACACACACACACACACACAGACATCTTTCTAAAAGTAGTGTAAAAATAGTGTAGTGACCTTGAAACATAAAAATTTTTTTTCCTTTTTGATTTCGATTTTCGGACCCATTACAATAACTTCCAATGGGAAGTTAAAAATAACAATATTTATGAAAATTAATATTAATTACTAACCATAGCAATTAACATAAGATAGGGTACATAAGACAAAAACATGGTAACATGGTAACAAATTATGTTGACTATAAATTTTAACAATCAATAATAATAATAATACAAAAATTAGTATAATTTCATAATATAAATTATTGTACTGACTACTTAAATTTTGAGTGTCTGTTCTATAATTGATTGAATTGTTTTTTCTAATAAAACACATTTCACTGATATTGCGTTTCTTCCAATTTGACTCTTTATCTAATATTTGAACTTCATTTTTATGATTGTACTTGAAAAAGTCTAAATCTATAGACGAAACGTCGTACATTTAATTTAATAAATCAAATTATTTTGTCCACTATCCTGCGATTTTACTTAATTTTATTATAATCACGATGGACACGATTTCTAATATAAATTATGTGAACTGTTTGTTTTTGTGTAAAATAAAAAATTTAACCCCTTAATACATCCGTTACAATAATAATTTGTTCTTAATTGCAATATTGTTATCATTACAGCATCTGCACCAAATTAAATACATCCTTCGGTAAGGAAATCCGTATCCGCAAACTAATGTTTTTATAAAAATCGTAAGTCCGGTTCTATCGGGCCGATTTTATTTAAATTTTAGCACCACGTTTTAATCTTTACTAAAGGGTTAAATTTCAATTTTGAAACGATTCTAACGATTTTTTCGGTATTTTTGGGCCCAAAAACATTTTTCAACCCCTAAAAACCACCCTTAAAATAGTCCGATCGGGTTCATTTTAAATAGGCTTCGTGCGGTGATGGATTGCAATGTGCCTACCAAATTTCGTCAAAATCAATTAACTCTTTCGAAAGTTATAGCCCGCACACACACACACATATATATATATATATATATAAACAGACATTTCCAAAAATGGTACCAAAATGTTCAGGAGGCTATGAAACGTCGAGAAATGTTGGTCCAACCCCTAGGTCCCGCCATCCGACCGACGCTAATAGTGTATGTGCCATATGGCAAATACACTAAAAAACCTGCTCAAAATGATGCTTTAAACATTTTGTGTCCTAAAGTCGATAGTTTTTATTTGAGAGGAGCTTTGATTGAAATAAATGTTTCCAGCCATCTTGAAAAAAAGCAGACTGGATCCATATCATGTGACCAAAGAGGTCAATTACCACCCTACAAAATATCCCAAAAGAGAATTTCCGTATATACTCCAATGTTCCAACAGGCATGGCCTGGCCCTTAGTCAACGTATTTACAATTGATTTTATAGCGCTGACGGCCTCAGATATCGAGCGTCTATAATCCACACTCTATCTCTATTAATGTAATAAAAAAATAACAGTTTAGTCACTTTTACTACAACTTTTTTTTATTAACTAATGTACATTTCAAGAGCTAAGCTCCCATCTTCAGCACATACTAAACTAAAGTCATTACTCTTATATACTTAATCTAAACCTGCTTTAGATTAAGTATTGTAACAAAACTGTATTTTGAGATGGTGGAATTAAATATTTATTTACTAAGATTTATGTACAATGTCTATTTACAATAATTAATTATAATTAACAATAATCACAATAACGGAAAAAGTCTATTCTAACAATAACACTTAAACGATAATTATAACACTTAACAATACGAGGATTATTTATTTTATCAAGTATATCCACAGAATACTGTTCTATTTATTTGCTATTTATTTCCGTACTTCGCTGATTAATCGCGATTACTGACTGCCTTATTCATTTGCAAGACAATGAATGACTGATCTATTTATTTTCACGAATCCAATTGACTGACTCAATACGATGCTGATTGTAGACTGATCCCCACTCACTCGCGCGCACCGCCTTATATACACGCATTGCCTGTGTTCCAGAACTTTCCGGCAGACACTCGATGCCGCAACAAACAGTCATTTCTCATTCTGGAATGTTCTTGCGGAGACAGTGGCGTAACATTTTGGGATATGCTACAGTATATAAGAGTAATGACTTTAGTTTAGTATGTGCTAAAGATGGGAGCTTAGCTCTTGAAATGTACATTCGCTAATAAAAAAAGTTGTGGTAGAAGTGACTAAACTAATATTTTTTTATTGTTAATCAACCACAGTGCTCTTAATTATTTCTATTCAATTAATGCATTTATGATTTCTATTAGATGGTGATATTAAACTTCCACCAGGAAAGCACAGTTTTCCGTTCACTTGTGCTCTGCCGCCTACATTGCCTTCCTCTTTTGAAGAACTTTTTGGACATGTCCGCTACACGGTAAAAGTTACCTTAGACACGTTATGGAAATTGAGTCAAGACTCCGAAGTCCCTTTCACGGTTTTGCCTCCTTTCGTCGATTTAAACCTTAATCCTAAAACTAAGGTACTTTTATATTTAAATTTAAGTTCTTTACGGGGAAAAGTCATGGGAACAGTTTAATAATTATTTACTTGTGTCCTTGTAGAATGGACAATTATTTATGCATTTGTACATCTATGGACCCCCACATCTTGTAGTAGTTCCCCAGGGCAGTATCTTTAGCGGGTCCGATTTTTGTTTTCTGTTCATCTATTAGTTGACTGACCCGCCACGACAGGCCACTAAGCCCGGGCCTCGTGGAGGCCATCAGTACACCAGTCATGGATTTTTAACGTTACAGACATACGTGTAGTCTTATTTTAGATTGACAAAAGAGGACAGCTAAATCAAGCTGTCCCACCTCCAATCATAGATGTTTTATAATGTCATTTAATTTATTTTGATGTAAATAAGATGCCAATGACCTTAGTTGTCGAACACATATAGCTTACAATAAATAAATTGACAATTAACAGAACGTACCACGTAATTAACTAACTCTTGTTACAGGCGCCAGTAAGACGAGAAGTTGAGAAAACTTTCTGTTGTTGGTGCTGTGCTTCAGGCCCACTTATGTTGTCTGTCTCTATCCCAATGACAGGCTACGTACCTGGACAAAAAATACCCATAACATATATATGTGATAACGCATCAAACGTTAAAGTGAATTTATTGTGCTTTATTTTACGCAAAAAACTCAAATTTTATTCGTACGGACCAAGACAAAAAACAAAAGAATCAAACTCTATACTACGTCAACTTTCTGTGGGACCAATAGAAGCGGGTAGCTCACATTCTTCCGTACAAGATATTACTATTCCACAATTACAACCAAAGAATTTAACTGATTGTGGTTTAATTGATTTGGAATACGAACTGACGGTAATTTGACTTAATCAATGATTTTTTACCAGGTTGTTGCAAGCCAGAATGGTATTGTTTTTTAGCAGTCTTTGTTTGAAATCGTCTACAGCCCAAACGGATGGACCGATTTTCATAAAAAAAGGTATCAAACGATTCCTTTTGGTCCCGCGAGTAACACTGGTCATATAATTTTAAAAAAATCAATATTTTCGACGTAGACGTCATAGAAATATTTGTCAATTGCCAATCACCACAACTATGATCATTAAGAAGTACAGTAGAGTCCGTTTATTACGGCTTCGTTTATAACGACTAACCGTTTTTAGCGACGTAAATGCAAACTCAAGGTAGGTTTCAAATAGACGTACTATGAAAGCGTATCCGTATACTTATAGTACGACTCCAGTTTAAGCGACCAACTGCTTTTAGCGACCTAATTTTATAATAATTTATAATAATCGTCCGGTTATAACGACGTGCACAAACAATACCTCACTCAAGAACAAGTAGATCAAACACTATTACAGTGGTTTAAGCTTCTGCATAACCGGGGAATACCCGTAAATGGACCTCTGCTTCGCAATGCTGTACGAAGTTCCTACTATCGAACAAAAATCAGTCACAAACAAACGAAAATTACAGACTTTTTACACTGAGAAAAAAAAGCAGTCGTATTCACCGAAAAACCCGTAACATTTACCGACAAATTAGGTTATTTAGGAACCTAACCTTTCAAACGGTGAATGCAACGTAAGTCAATCGGTTGAAATCAAAAGAGTCACATTGACAGAGTAAAAAGTTAAAATATTTATTCGGTTAAAAACAATGACGTCACGGTTTTTAACAGAGTATCGGTTGAAAATAACCGTTTCCTCAGTTAATGTAAAGTAACAAGGCTAGCAGAGTCTACCGTTTTCTAAGCTGATTCTACTTATGGATTAAGTCAATTTTAGCGAACGGTTAAAAATAATTTTTCTCAGTAGACCATGCGCAAAAAATTAGAATACATATATTGTTCCTCTGATCTGTAATACACACATATTATGAGCAATGTTTAGTTTTCATTAAAGTTACATAATACATACCCGGTAAAAAAATGGTTTTTACGTTTGACATGCAAATTAGCATTGAAAAAAATTCGAATTCATATATGAATTTTTAAAACTTAGAAAATTTTTTAAAAAAAAATTTTAAAAATTAAAAAGTTTTAAAAGTCTTAAAACATCCTGAAACGTTGAGAAAATCATGTAAAAATTTTTAAAATTTTTAAGAATTTTTATGAATTTTTAAAAACAGAAAAATTTTTAAAAAAAATTTTAAAATATCTTAAAATATCCTAAAACGTTGAGAAAATCATGTAAAAAATTTTAATAATTTTTATGAATTTTTAAAACTTAAAAAAATTTTAAAAAAAAATTTTAAAAATTTAAAAATTTTAAAAGTCTTAAAACATCCTAAAACGTTGAGAAAATTATGTAAAAATTTTTAAAATTTTTAATAATTTTTAAAAACTTGGAAAAATTTTTAAAAGAAATTTTAAAAATTTTAAAAGTCTTAAAACATCCCAAACGTAAAAAAGTCATGTTAAAAATTTAAAAAAATCATTTTTAAAATTAATATTTTTATTTGACTTGCAAAAAAATTTTTTTTAACAAATCGGCTTTATTTTGCGTTTTCCAATCGATTTACACTAAGAAATTCAACTTTGAAGCATTTTTGCACCCCGAAACCCGTTTTCGGTAAATTTGATCAAAATCGTTAGGGCCGTTTTCTAGAAAATATTTATATAGGTACAGTCGCGGACATAAAAAAGTTTACACCTAGTTACCGGTTTTTTTAATTTTCGCATATTGCAATTTGGCTTTTAATAGTAATGTATCAATTACTAAGGTTACATCCTAAAAATTCAATAAAAGAATATTATCAAAACACCTCAGTTATTTATTATACAATCCAAATTACTCAATATTATTCAATTAAAACATAAAAAGATTTGATAATATTTGATATTAGCAAATTCCTTCCTCCAATCTTGCAATAATTATTCTTCTTTTTTGTTCATCGTTTTAATAATATCACGGCATTTAAACGACAGTTATTTCTTTTAATTTTTGACATTTACATTACCTTTTAAAAACTAAATTTGTTGCTAAGCTACTGACTTTTTGTGAACTTACACTGAAAAACTCAAGTGTAAACTTTATTAAGTCCGCGACTGTACATATTTGTAAGTGTTAATATATTTTGTTTTATTTTCATATAAATTAATCTGTTGTACACTATATGTATTATATAAAAACAAGCTTAAATTATGCGTCCGCTTTGTGCGTCGTCCGGTTAATACGACATAATATCGCCGGTTCTTTAAAAGTCGTTCTAACCGGATTTTACTGTACAATTAAATAAGTTCGACAACTAGAGATTTTAATTAGTATTATTTAACATCATTAGTTAAGAAAATTTGATCAGTTACAATCAAAATATTTTTTTCTTGTTTGAAGGTGGGAACGAGCGTTTCTGGAGCACATCAAAATTTAAAAATTCAAATTCCGATAGTTTTGGGTACTAAACCTCTGGCACAAGTACCTCCTAATTCACCGTGTGATGATGTTGCATCACACCAATTGGTAGATCCACAAGTTAACAATTATGGCGCTACTGGATGGACTCAAGTTATAGGTATATAATAATGTATTTATTTTGTTTCTTTGAGAAGACAGATTTGTGATTATTGAAAGTATTTCAATTGGTAGGTGGATTTCTTCAATGTAGTATAGGATCAGAAATAAAGCAATTTTATTGTGTTATATTCGCATTTATTCTACTGACGTTTCGACGGGTTTTACCATAATCTTCGGAGTAACTAAATGGACAATTTTGGGTTACAATTTTTTTGGAAACCCAAAAATTGTCTATTTAGATACCGCGAAGATGATAGTAAAACCCATAGAAACGTCAGTAGAATAAATGCGAATATAATACAATAAAATTGCTTTATTTTTGATCCTATGCTGCTTTGAAGAAATTCACCTACCAATTGGTACAGGGTCTAATAATTAATAATATATAAAATGGAATAGTGCGTGCTAAGTGCATATGCCAATTATTTATTTATTTTATTTTCAGCACCTGCATTGATTTCTCAACCAGCCTTTGGAACGATTCAAGATAATAGGTTGACCGTATATCCTCAAGGCCAACAAAATTTTGTCCCAGTGTACCCTGGGCATTCTTTTAATGTATCGGCCCCTTTCCCGCAGTAGTAACTCAAATACTGTAGAATACTTTCTTTGCCCACGTGTTATATAGTCAAAAATATTTTAAAAAAGAATATGTGTTTCATTTACCAAAAAAACATTATTGCGAGTTTGGTATAAAAAATCAAATAACTCGATAATTTCGAGGCTAAATTAGAAACTATAGTTTTTAATATTTTATTTTTCGTTTTTTAAGTGAATTTTCGTTTTTTTCCCCGTTCGGTTACGCATGTCGCGCGTCAAGTTACGTCTATCGATATTGCACGACTGCATACAAGTGTGATAGTAGTCGACCAGACCTCTACTCATTGAAAAGCAGCGACGTCATGTTCCATAACGTACGTCTACACTCTACATAATTAATCGAGCAGCGCATTAATTACCCATTATCCACGATTGATAGAATCTGGATTCTTACGTTCATCTCCATGCTGATCAGGGTTCAAATTACATTAACAAAACCACGTAAATAAAATTACATACTTTCGACGATTTTTATTACCCATTCATTAAATAAAGTTTTACTTGCATCGTGGTTTCATAAAACCGTATTATAATATTATTATCATGCCGAATGAATGAATTGTGGATTATAGACGATCGACAACAGAGGTCATTAGCGTCTGAAATATTATCATGCCTAAGCTCAAAAGCGACAAGTATTTTTTCACAGGGTATTAATAATGACAATTGTTATCAACATATTATTGTATAGAAATAACACCCCTCTTTTTGGTCGGGTGCTAATTAAGAATTAGCTTTATAAATTATTAATGTATTAGAAATACTTGAAGTATTATATTTTTCATATAACTAATAAATAATAATGTCGTATTACTCGTTTATTGGATTAAATAATATTATGTATTATTTTATTTTACCAGGTCTGTATCATGACCGCAGATGAGAAAAAAAGCACTGGTCGCATTGCCAAACTTTGCTGACAAAATAATTTATTATTTTACTAATGCCTGCAATATGACATTTAAATATATCATTATGTTAACTTGGTTTTAGGACAAAATTAAAAATTTAACGACTCAATACATTCCTTTAAGTAATTAAATTAATATCCGACATGTGTTTTATCAATTCAACTAATTTTATATTTTATCAATTCAACACACCATTCACTGAGTAATTCGCTGTCCACAAACTGATGTTTTCATAAAATTTATAAGTCCGGCTCTGTCTGACCAATTTTGTTTAAACGCTTGCGACATAATTACTAATTTTTCTATTATACTAATTTTACTAAACTGTTAAATTTAGATTTTGAAACAATTGCGCTAATTTTCTCGTTGTCTTGGGCGAATTTTTTAAACCCCTAAATACAACTCTTAACTAGTGCGGTCGCGCCCATTTTTAATAAACTTAGTGCGGTAATGGATTTTGTGTATCCATAGAGTAAGTATAGGTACCAATATTATAAATATAATCATTTTTTAAAACGGTGCTAAGTTGTTTAGAATGATTTGAACGTCTAGATTTTATGGTATTAACCATAGACATACTATAAAATATATAGTGTTCTCTGCCCGTAGGTCACGCTGTCTGACCGACGCGACGCCAATAGTGGTATGGACTAGAGATGGGCGGTCCGGGTCACAACGAAGATTCGTTCCAACCGGATCTCGTTCACCTAATGAACGGGTCTGATTGAACGGATCAAGTGATCCAGTGGCTCCATAATCTCTATGTGTATGAGTATGCGCTACCGAAATTCCTTTTACGTACACTGTGTTACAGCCTGTTACAGGATCCGGTGATTCGGTCTTCTAAATGTGATGACTGATGATTTTTGATTATCGTATTTATTTTATTAATTTTAACGCGCGTTTATTTATTAGTAATAACAAAATTCATATAATATTCATTCAATGAAGATATCTACATTAATATCACATTTATTTAAAAAAAAAACAACTCAAAATTTTCAATTCAAAATAAAGATCTGGATACATTCTACATGCCACATTTATAAAAAAAACACACAAAACTTAAAATTTCCAATTCAATATAAAGATGAAAAAAAAAACAAAAAATTCACAATAGGTTCTATAGAGTAAGAATAGAATGTATTGGTAGTTTTAAACTTTATTTCTTACCTGATAAGGACCTATCAATTTCGTTCGTTCAGTCAGTCGGTCTCGGAGTTGGTTAAACCGTTTACCTACAAACTGAACCAGATCCGATTGGGAACTGAATTCAGATTCGTTCATAATCGTTCACTTATTAGACCCGTTCACAGTGAACGGGTCCAGCGTGAACGACACATCTCTAGTATGGACCATTATACTATGTATAGGGAAATAATACTGTTTCTTTGGGAATTACCATATTATTATGCATCAACGCGAAACTTTTTGTCATGCGTTATGTTAAAGGAAATGTTATAAATCTGAAAAAGAAATTAACACATGTTTTCCTCATTTCATAATTATGTGTATTATGTATGCATTTAAAAGGTAAATATTGTAGAATTGTGTTTGGATTAAACAGGTCGATTTTGCGCAGTGATCGGTAAAATATATAAAAATGGTCTTAAAAAGTTGTGAAATATTTTTTGACAGCCCGTCGAATACTTATTATCCCGGTCAAAATGTAAAAGGGCACCTGGATATCACTCTCGAGTCTGCAAAAAAGTTTAGAGGTGGGTAAAAAGGGTTTAAAGTAACCTTTCTTTTCATTATTCTTTCTTTGAAAATTATTTGTACTAATTTTCTTTTTTTTTTTGTAATAGGAATTTTAATAAAGTTCAAAGGGGAAAGTAACACACGTTGGAGAGAATTTGAATCTGTAACAAATAGTGACGGAAGCAGCGGACAGGAAAGTGTTGTATTTACTGGAAACGAAAAATATTTTAAAGTTCAATATCATTTACTTGGGGGGCAGAGCGGTACGTGTTCAATATATTCAGATTTATTTTTAACTTTCAATGTATGTTTGTGTGTTTGTTTAGTTCAAATCTTGCAAGTCAATTTTGAGCGACTTCCACGTATCCGATCAATTTGAAATTTTGTACACATATGTATTCCCGATGACAATATATGAATAAATCGTTTTTAGAAATAAATTCAACCCCTAAGGGGTTCAAACGGGGATGTAGGGTTTTTTTTTGACTAATCAACGGCCAGGTCAAATCGCTGAAGCTAGACACTTGAAATTTGGACAGTTGGTTCCTTTTCTGACGTAAGCATCCACCAAGAAAGGATTTTTCGAAATTCAATCCCTACGGGTATCAAAGGGGAGTAAAATTTTGAAAGACTAAAATGAACGAAATAAATAGGTATAAAAAAACTTTTTAGAGACCAGCTTTTATTTAAATAAAAGCTTGTCTCTAAAAAGTTTTTTTAAGTACGTACTTATATTTTTACTATTACTAAAACTAAAAAAAATTCTCGAACACGTAAATTGGCCACGCTGGACCTTTACGTCGCCATTTTAAACTAAAACATTTTTTCTTACTCTATATTCGAAAAGTTTATTTTTATACCCCCTTTTCGATGTATAATTGTATTAAAAATTTGCATCTTTCTGGGTTTAAGCCATCAGTTTACACAATACAGTGAAATCTCCCTTAACGGTCAGTGGACACCCCTTTTAGGCGAACACCTCCTATATACGGGCACTTTTGGTTGATCCCGACAGCTTTCCATAAGAATAGCACTATTATAATTCTCCCTTGAACGGACGTTTCCTTGAGCGGACGAGGACACTAATTATATCCACAATTTGACGACAATATGTTCTGAATCTATACTGAATTTGACAGGGTATTAAATGGTTTGATTTTAGGTGATTCTATTCTACTTCCACCAGGAAAACACAGTTATCCGTTCACTTGTGCTCTACCGTCCAAATTGCCTTCGTCTTTTGAAGAAAAATATGGAAATGTCCGCTATACGGTTAGAGTACACTTAAAAAGACCATGGAAATTAGATCAAAACTTCGAATTCGCTTTCAGCGTCGTGTCTCCGGTCGATTTAAACCTTAATCCTAAAATTAAGGTAAATTTACAATCTTTAATTATTTAATTACCATATAAACATGAAGGGTGAACAGTGCGTTCCCTATCCTTTTAGAAAGAGATAGCTATTGTAGACGACTATCATTATCCCTCTATGTAAAATTGTGATTGATTCTTCGTCCCAATATCTATATGTTGTACTTTTTATTTTGTTATATTATTTGAAAATTGTATATCCCCCTATATTATTAAACGAGTAAATCTTGTATATATAGTCAGTTCAAAAATCTTGTGAGAAGACGGTTGACTGAGACTGGTCTTTATAAAGTGGAAGATTTTTCATTTATGTAATGTATTAAACTTGTTTTTATTTGACGATGTTATGCCACGTAGCTGTGGTGCTCAAACAAATAAATATCTATCTATCTATCTATCTATCTATCTATGTATATATGTTTCTATGTATCTATATAAATATTTTCTCGAAAACGGCTCTAACGATTTTGATCAAATTTACCGAAAAGGGGTTTCGGGGGGGCAAAAAATCGATTTAGCTAGGTCTCATCCCTGGAAAAATTCGTTTTCCTATCGATTTTATCATTTTTAAAAACGGTTTTTTGACCTGTCAAAACATTGTAATATCGTGAGTAGGCTTTGGAGAAAACAAACTACTTTCATTATTTATATGTCAAAAATATCTGGGTGCCGAGCTTTGCTCGGATGAGTTCAAAAAAATAGTACTTGTATGCTGTGAGATATTATTTTCTCAAAATATTATTCCGAAACGAATTTATTTCTGAAACATAATTTAAATAATTGTTTCTGTTAAATATTTTAAATACCTATGTGTATTTTTAAGCGTAAAAACTAAGTATCAACTTGAATCAAGCATTTTTTCCTGTAAATATTACTTAGGTCGCCATTTTCAAATCTACCGCCGTTATTGTTTTGTTGAGTGAAGAGCTCGCAAAAACCGATTTTCATAGATTGAATATCTTGTAAAAATGTTCGAATCAGATGAAATTCTGCTTGCCCGTTGCCGTTTCAATAATCCATTTTTAAACATTGATACCAAATATCAACTTTATCGAAGTACTTTTTCTCTGTGATGTCATCTTAGCAACTTTCAGTAAATTTCAAATATTTTTTTTGCATAGAAGGTACCTACTGAAAAACTCACAAAAATCGATTTTCGAAGAAATAGAATTCATATTATATCTTTTAATAACAAACGACAGACTATAAACCTGCAGCGCAAAACTTTTTTGCATGCATCTTCACCATAGTTTTTAAAAATCGATGTGTTTTGATATACTGCATGCCTGTGACGCTAGAAGTGCGGCCCTTCGGGCCGCCGTGCAGATTTTTAAACAAAACTTTTTTGTATGTATCTTAACAATAGTGTTCAAAAATCGATGTGTTTTTACACAGACTTGCGGTGCCAGAAGTGCGGCCCTTCGGGCCGCCTATTTGTCATTATTTACATATTGTGCAAGACACTTCTTATATTAGTGTTCATTTACAGTTTTAACCCTTGTGATATATTATACAAAATCTATGTAGAAATCAGGGATGTGAAAAAATAATCGATTTTTATATTAATCGATTATTTTTTTCTTATAATCGATTTTTAACAATCGATTTTTTTAATAATAATAATCGATTTTTTATAAATCGATTAATTTTTTAATAATAATAATCGATTTTTTATAAATCAATTATATAAATTATAACACTTTTAAATCGATTATATAAATTACACTTTTTTTTATTTTTTTTTTATTAATATTAATATTAAGAAAAAATATAGGCTTTGGGAAACGCAATGCAGCCAACATTTACAAATTACACGTTTTAATCGATTTTTGTAAACAACGCCATCTGTGCGACGAATGAAAAAACGTAAAATAAATTCAAACGTAAAGTAATCAGTCGGAAAACAGCGCCATCTGTATGACTGTTTTCGAATAATAGAAAAAATCGATTTTTCCACAAAAATCGATTATTTCTTCAAAAATCGATTTTTCACAAATCGATTTATATTGAAAAGAGAAAAATCGATTATTAAATAATCGATTTATATTTAAAAGAGAAAAATCGATTATTAAATAATCGATTTTTTTTACTCAATGTCACATCCCTAGTAGAAATAGGCTTCGAATCGATCTGACAATTGACCGAGTTATAAATAAAAAAACTTTTTTTTTTAATTGCTCCCCCTGGGACCAAGGTTTCTACCTAGATCGATTTCTCGCCCCGAAAAATCCCCATTCTGTAAATTTCATCAAAATCGTTATTCTTTTTTGAGAAAAAAAAGTCTAGGTAAGATTATACGTCATACTATATTTAACGTACATTATATACATATTTTATATAGGTAATATAAAAATAACATACTTAGGTATCTATTTATTTAAATATTAGTTAAAACTACTTACATAATTACGTTTAGTTTTTATTTCTGTTATTCTTTACTATACAAATAGTTCACGGATTATTTTAATAAGTTAAAAATTCTGTCAGAGTATTTTGACATATTATAAATAATGAAAGTAGTTTGTTTTCTCCAAAGCCTACTCACGATATTACAATGTTTTGACAGGTCAAAAAACCGTTTTTAAAAATGATAAAATCGATAGGAAAACGAATTTTTCCAGGGATGAGACCTAGCTAAATCGATTTTTTGCCCCCCGAAACCCCTTTTCGGTAAATTTGATCAAAATCGTTAGAGCCGTTTTCGAGAAAATATTTATATATATATACATATATACATAGATACATACAAGATTTACTCGTTTAATAATATAGGGGGATACTCTGACAGAATTTTTAACTTATTAAAATAATCCGTGAACTATTTGTATAGTAAAAAATAACAGAAATAAAAACTAAACATAATTATGTAAGTAGTTTTAACTAATATTTAAATAAATAGGTACCTAAGTATGTTATTTTTATATTACCTATATAAAATATATGTATATTATGTACGTTAAATATAGTATGACGTATAATCTTACCTAGACTTTTTTTTCTCAAAAACGAATAACGATTTTGATGAAGTTTACAGAATGGGGATTTTTCGGGGCGAGAAATCGATCTAGGTAGGAATCTTGGTCCCAGAGGGGAGCAATTAAAAAAAAGGGTTTTTTTTATTTATAACTCGGTCAATTGTCAGATCGATTCGAAGCCTATTTCTACATAGATTTTGTATAATATATCACAAGGGTTAAAACTATAAATGAACACTAATATAAGAAGTGTCTTGCACAATATGTAAATAATGACAAACAGGCGGCCCGAAGGGCCGCACTTCTGGCACCGCGAGTCTGTGTAAAAACACATCGATTTTTGAAAACTATTGTTAAGATACATACAAAAAAGTTTTGTTTAAAAATTTGCACGGCGGCATGCAGTATATCGAAACACATCAATTTTTAAAAACTATGGTGAAGATGCATGCAAAAAAGTTTTGCGCTGCAGGTTTATAGTCTGACGTTTGTTATTAAAAGATATAATATAAATTCTATTTCTTCGAAAATCGATTTTTGTGAGTTTTTCAGTAGGTACCTTCTATGCAAAAAAAATATTTGAAATTTACTGGAAGTTGCTAAGATGACATCACAGAGAAAAAGTACTTCGATAATGTTGATATTTGGTATCAATGTTTAAAAATGGATTATTTAAACAGCGACGGGCAAGCAGAATTTCATCTGATTCGAACATTTTTACAAGATCTATGAAAATCGGTTTTTGCGAGTTCTTCAGTCAACAAAACAATAACGGCGGTAGATTTGAAAATGGCGAGCTAAGTAATATTTACAGGAAAAAATGCTTGATTCAAGTTGATACTTAGTTATTACGCTTAAAAATACACATAGGTATTTAAAATATTTAACAGAAACAATTATTTAAATTATGTTTCAGAAATAAATTCGTTTCGGAATAATATTCTGAGAAAATAATATCTCACAGCATACAAGTACTATTTTTTTGAACTCATCCGAGCAAAGCTCGGCACCCAGATATTTCATATTCATAGCCAACCATTCATGTTAGAGCGAAGAACCAATCACAATTCTAGAAAGAGAGAACGATAGTCGTCTACAACAGCTATCTCTCATTTCTGTGCCAATATTCTAGAGAAACGCTCTATCCCACCTCCATGTATGTGGTAATTACCACGTAATTAACAAAATTTTGTTACAGACACCAGTAAAACTAGAAATTGAGAAAACTTTCTGTTGTTGGTGCTGTGCTTCGGGCCCACTTACGTTAGCCATCTTTCTCCCAATGACCGGCTACGTACCTGGACAAAAAATACCTATAACAGTTGAATGTGATAATGCATCGAATGTTGAAGTAACTTTATTACATTTTATGTTACACAAAAAGCTCAAATATTATACGAAAAAACCAAGACGAAAAACAAAAAAATCTAACTCCATACTGTGTCAACTTTCTGTGGGACCTGTAAAACCAGGTGGCTCACATTCTAGCATACAATACATTACTATTCCACAATTGCCATCGAATTTAATTGATTGTAGTTTAATTGATTTGGACTATGAACTGACGGTAAGTGACTTCATCATTGATCTCTTTTTAACCGACTTGACGCGCCAAGAAGGGTATTGATTTTTAGCAGTCTGCGGATGGACCGATTTTCATAAAAAAATATCAAACAATTCTTCTTGATCTCGCAAGTAATACTGACCATACCATAAAGATTTTAATTTGAATATCTCTTTCGAAGTCGAGTTTTTTATCAATAGTTAAGAATTTTGATCGCAGATAAAGCTAATTTTTTGTTTTTTTGAAGGTGAAAACGAGCGTTTCTGGAGCACATAAAAATTTAGAAATAAATATTCCTATAGTTTTGGGTACCATACCTCTTGCACAACATCCTTCTAATACACCGTATGGTGATGTTGAACCATACCAAATAAATTCAGCAGTGAAATGGAAAGCATAAATAATTTTAGTTTTTGCTTTTAAAATATACCTACTAAGTACATCTGATGTTCTGATATAATTATTATTAATTATAGTTGTAAATATATTCAGTCAATTTACTTAGCTTTAATATTTATTTGTAATACTCTTTCTGTACAGCAATATTCTATTTACATTTATATAAAAGAAAAATATATATCTACCGACACTATTTTTTTTTGTTGACACAATTTAAAATTGCCGCTTATTTGATTTATTCAACTACTGTAATTGCATATAAATTATTAATAATAGTACGTTGTGTTAAAATAGGTATGTTATATACACTATAATTTGACCTTGATAAAACCAGAAAACAACACTTCAAACTCTCTTCTCTTATCTATACGTAAATAACATTAAATAAAATCACAAATGTATGTTTTTAACGCAATTTCGACATAGATGTAAGTATAGTTTATAGGACCCAATTAGCCATTTTCAGAATTTTTGTCAGTTTGGTTCGGATTAAGCCAAAAACTATTGAACCGATTTTGATCGGATTTTCACTATAGTGATTATTATACATTAGTATAAGATAACGCTATCATCGCGCTTCTACTAAAAGGGGTCAACCAGTAATCAAAAAACCAACATTTACGCGAGTAGGTCAAGGCTGTAGCTAGTTGTAAATAAAAATCAAGGTCAAATAAACTATGCAGCGGATAGCAAGGTTGTCATTTATTTTTATGAATTAAATTCGACATAGATTTTAATTTCAAATTTTCCTCGATAAAAAAAAATAAAGACAGCCAACTTAACATAAAAACAATACAAACTTACTATTAAAATCTACATTTCCTAATGTAAATAAATATCCCCATAACTTATAATAATTGTTTCACAAATGAAATACCTAAGTAATTATTGTTTTAAAAATTATTGTATTGTTAGAATGAAGGTGAAAAATTAATGTGAAATATTTGATAATTACTTAAATGGTTTCAATTACACAAGCACCACTTACCCAAGTATTATCAGCTAACACTTTATCGTAAAATGATAAGCAATTTAATTCACAAAAAAAACTATTTAATACATTAATTATAAATTGGACATTTTAGCACATTGTGTATTTATTTAAAAATTTTATTTTTCTAAACATGGGAAAATTTATAGTTTAATTTGATTTGTTAAAAGTATTCGAAAATAGTTGTTCGTCATTAAAGAACTGTTTACAAAAATATCTTATCTCTTAAAAATTCTATTTCTGTTTGTAAACATTTGTCGCCATGTTGGTTTCGATATCTTTCTGATTCTGAAAGATAAAAACATCGCCTAAACGGATACTCTGTCTCATTTCACATTATAGAAAAACGTATAAGAGCGACAGTGATACAAGATTTCATCTCAGTTACGTGAATACCTTACATTCAGTCCTGACTATACATGCAGCATCCGTTGAATTTATAGATTATACTAAATGCCGATTCACAGTCTAAACTTAATAATGTGGATGCACATTTTAATTTTTAGATATTTCTTTTTTGACAATATGTCATACTTTTTTGCCTATTTAAACCTTCGCTTGTCACTCTTCGTCACATTTTTCGACATCTTCGCTGAAAAATGAATAACTCTTAGCCCTGCGCCCCCTGCGTGTCGGCGACGATGAGACGAAAGTGTCGTCACGTTATCAATTATTAAGTTATCACTGATCTTTCCCACCCCCATTACCTTCCGTTTTTACGTTCCATATGACCCCCTCCCCTCCCTCATAACTGCGTGACGTATTATAATATGAGCAGCCCCTTTCCAGTTCTCGAAATCTGGGAACTGTGGGCTTTTTTGGGATCATTTCGATAACATAAAATTAGTCAAAAACGACTGCGAATTAGGCTAGCAACTGAATTAGGCTGTCTGAACAAATCAAAATTTAGAATTGAGGTAATTCATCTTGTATAAAAGTTGGCAAATGTCGTAAATTGAGTATAGTACGGTTCGAAAATAATAGCCAGTGAGTCATGCACATAGGTAATATACTTCACAATGTAATATAAGCGAAACAGTTTTTATGTACAGGACACGGGTATGCCTTACATCGTTTCATTGCTTGTCCGCTCCATTAGACTTGTTAGTAACTATGCATGATTCACTGCCTATTATTTTCGAGCTGAACTATATGTTATACAAATCTCACTGTAGAAGAGCTGATACCTCGTATGTGGTTTGAATTCACAAATTATAGACCGATTTCTAGAGGATTTTTTTAAATTTTGCCTTCATAAAAAATAATTATAAGTAATTATTTTTCTTTTATGATAAAACATTTTTGTAAGAATAATAGATCATTATGGTCTAGAATCTTGTATAAAATTCTATAACTTTTTAACTGTATGACCATAAACTATCTTTTGTTATTATTAGAGACAGATTCTTAACCTGGCGCATACATTCAATTTTTAATCACTCAACTGTTTAGTTGTTTGTCAAAGGGTTATGGAATCAGAAGGGACTGCGCATACTATTGACACTGTAGTTGTACGACAAAAAAATCAAAGACCGCATCGATCGTCTTTTGACTTTTCTGTTGAACAACTATCGTCGGCAGCTTATGTCCACAGCTGTGTATTGACGCTAGAGCATACGCTCGACTAAATAGTTGTTCGGCGATCCATTAGTGTAATGGTGAAATTATGTCACAACTGATTCATTTTATGCGCACCTCTAACTAAACAGTTTAGTCGAATCGAAATCTGGACACGTACACAACTCGACTAAACTGTTTAGTCATGGAAACAATTGTGTGTATGCGCTGAACGACGTACAAATCGGGCTTTAATTTGTGAATTCAAACCACATGCTACCAGCGCTTCTACAGTGAGATTTGTAAAACACAAAATACGCTTTTATCCCGATAGATGGAAAGGCTTATAGTTTTCAGATTTGTACTACATAATAATATATTGTTTACATGTCGATAGCCGATAGATAGCAAGACTTGTACAGAATAGAGTTTTAATTTAACCGCACCCCCATAGGCGTACCCAATTCAGGAGAGGCGAGGGATGGCAGTTGCCTCGCTTCAATATTTGGAAGGAAAACAAATTTTCGTAATATTACAAACTTAGAATTACAAATTTCACAAGCATACGTTTTTTGTTACTCTGGCAAGGAAACAAAATTATTGTTGCAAAATTGTACTCTTAGGTACTTGTCGATAGAAATTGTTCAATTTTGTGGTCGCAAATTTAGATAGTCAACCCAACCTATTTATATGTTTATGACATTTGCATTAACGAAGTCGCGTGAGAGGCATTTAAAATTGGCATAACTTTTTTATTTGTCAACCGATTTAAATGAACCAAACACTAAATGTTAACCCAAGCTTATCTGAATACATCACTGAAAACCACATCCAAATTGGTTCAGTCATTGCGGAGATTAGACGTACAAACAGACAAAAAGAGCGTTTACGATTATATTAAGCCTGCAGAGTTAACCTAGTTCATTTTGTAATCGACAGAGATTTTTTTATGCAAATAGCTTAAAAAACTCCCAGGATATTGTTCTATATACAACCGTGGCAACAAAATCGAAATTGGTCCAGCGAAAAGGGAACTTAAATTTATTATTATTATTGTAGATTATACACGCGTCAACAACTCAGGTCATTAGTGTCTTCAACACAACAATTAATAATCCATTTGTGTATTAGAATCTACCAGCCGGCATACACAAACCGACTGGTACGAGCTCGGGCTCCTGGGAACGCCAATTCGCAAAGAACATTGGAATGCAATTGCGAGAACAACTACATTCCAATGTTCCCCCTGGGGGAGAATTAAATTTATATAGGTAATAGACAAAGATACTAATCAAATGGTTTTTGATTAATTTCACTCAAAAAAAATTAAAGAACAGCTGAGAGTTTGTAATAGACGATCAAACGAAATGTCCATGAGCTCGGCTATTTTCAAGCTCCGCCATAAATAAATTGTAATTCATCATAAATTTGACATAATAGGCCTTTCCTTATGGAAACAATGACTAATTTTATTTTATTTTAAAACTTTTAGCTACAAAGTCTGTCTATATCAGGTAAGTACTCTACAAAGTTTATACTCTATGGAGTTTATAATCTAGTCTAAACTCCGTACCCATATAAAGTCTAAAGATAGTGGCAAGTTATTCGACTTCTGGACTTTGCACGACACACAGTTCTCCTAACCATAGTTGTTTTTTTTTATATTATTCATATATAAGAAGTTTCATTTCCGTCGTGTGTGCCGTGACACTTGTCCTTTTGTTCTGCAGTGGAATATTTTCTCACGCATTTGAGAATTTGGGCCCAAAAATTCAAAGCCGCCTCTGCAGCGCATTCAAAGATAAAACAATCAATCGGGTCTAACTGACAGAACTATTGTCAAAGAGTAAAGAAAGAAAGCATCAATTGTAGTTTTTTGACGTCGCCACTTGCGTGACAGATATAAATGTGCGAAAAGCCGTGAATAAGATGATATTTGATTTTCAGTTCAAACAAAATAAATACACGCCGTTGAAATGTTTCAAACTTGTCTTTCTTTTCATCTTTTCGTAGTAATATAAACTTACAAAATAAACGGCCAAGTGCGTGTCGAGCCACGCAAAGAGTAGGGTTCCGCACTATGCAAGTTATGCAAAACCTACAAAAAATTGTTAAATTGTGTTTTAAAGACCACCAACAGCTAAGGTTATTTGGGCTCAACACCAATTCATATTTTCAATTCATTATTATTATTTTTTAATAATAAATTGAAAATACAATTGACACTTTTACCAGCTCTCGGGCTAGAACCCGGGAACTGGGGACTTGTAATAGAGGAACCATAACAACGCCATGTAAACAACAGCATTGCTACACGCTCGGCAAAACCTACAATTTTGATGAAATAAATAAAATAAAAAAACATTCATAATCTACTCAAAAGGCCCTTTTCAATGATACCCCACAAGAATAGGTACCTACAAAAAAAATGTGTGTCCTCCATTTGCATGTATGGGCGCTTTCTTTTTTTCTGTTTTTAGTATTTGTTGATTGACTAGACTAGAGGATATGAGTGATACTTGACGTGAGTAGCTTTATAGGTAATGGCGTTGTTAGGATAGACCTGGTAACAAAATAGGTGTAAAAATTGCAACTTTAACGGTCTCTAAAACCTATAATTTTTTGATAAAATAAATAAAAATAAAATCACATTCATAATTTTCTCAAAAAAATTTTTTATACCCTTTTTCTCTTTTGTTATTCTCTCCGTCTTTGGGCCGCGGTAATACATATTATGTGTGAATTTCAAGTCCCTATCTCATTTTGTTTAGAAGTTAGAGACCTGCAACCGACAGACATCGTTGGAACAACAATAGGATTCCTTTCTGGTACGGTATCCTAAAAACTGACAGATCGCAGTTTCCCTTTTTTTCTCCCTTTTTTTCTGCTACATTGCTTACGAAACGTCAAAAAAAGTCATCATCCTTTATTCGACTTTTGACTTTTTGAAACACGCTTTGGTAAATAAAAATTTCTGTTTCTCAGACCAAGCGAACAAAAAAATAAATAATTACCTAATAAAAAAATTGAAAATATAGTATATTGCGGAACAAATGAGAAAAAGTGCCTTTTTTTAAAACGAGTGCGACGTTTTGAAACGACTTGAGTGACCGAAGTGAAACTTCTTATGTAAGTAAGAATAATATAAAAATCAATTAGGGTTAGGAGTACTTGTACACTGTGTGTTCCCCCAGGGGGAACATTGGAATGTAGTTGTTCTCGCAATTGCATTCCAATGGTCTTTGGGAATTGGCGTTCCCAGGAGCCCGAGCTCGTACCAGTCGGTTTGCGTATGCCGACTGGCAGATTCTAATACACAAATGGATTATTAATTGTTGTGTTGAAGACGCTAATAACCTGAGTTGTCGACGCGTCCTATAATCTACAATAATAATAATAATACACTGTATGTAGTGCGAAGTACAGAAGCCGAATGAGTTGCCATTGGCCATACACTGCAAATAAATATATTTAGTTAGCCTTTATTTTGTTGATATAACAAACTGTTGTTTGGCAGTCATTCCATGCTTGAATTAAACAAATTGATGTAATCTATTCAATTAAATTAGAGGCAGAGCTGGATCACGGTCCACGATCCGACCAATTATAAACGTCACAACTGCCGTTTGAATGTTTCTACAGAGTACAGACTATAGAGTGCTTGCGGTGAGAGATGAAGCCAGGCACGTCATCAATAATATATGCTAGTGAACGCCTGCTTGCCCGCAGACAGTGCCGTGTACACAAAACTGCACATTGGGTTTTATGACGTTAGGTACAATTTTGGCAAACTGCTATTCATGACAATAAACAGCCAATAGCAAGCTAGAAGGCGGGCGCAATGCATTCACGTTACTATGACGCGGTGGCTTCATCTTTCGCCGCGCGAGGTCTACCATATTATCATAATTATGACATAACACAAACCCCGCGGATGCATTCCAAAATCCAAACCACAGAGGACATATTATACTATCCAAACATTCTTTCTCGCGCGTGCCGCAGTCTTTGTTTCATCGAGTTAGCATTTTACCCGTCGAGGCAGTGGCGCCGCATAAGAAGGTTCACTTCAAAAAGTGTAATTCTCAACCAATCGTTCATACACATGTGCCAACAATGTCTGTCTGTACGTCTGTTTCAGGCTTCTAATTTGTAAACGAATTGAAACGGGGATTTGAAATTCACACATAATATGTATGGCGGAAAGATCACAAAGGTTTATTTAAGAGGGGCGCCCATACATGCAAACAAGGGATAAAAAAAATTTGTACCTATTCTTGTGGGGTATCGTTGAAAAGGGCCTTTTGAGTAAATTATGAATGTGATTTTATTTTTATTTATTTTATCAAAATTATACATGCAAATGGGGGACAAAAAACATTTTTTTGTACCGACCTATTCTTATGGGGTATCGTTGAAAAGAGCCTTTTGAGTAGATTATGAATGTATTTTTATTTTAATTATTTTATCAAAATTGTAGGTTTAGCATAACTTACATAGTACGGAACCCCACTCTTTGTGTGGCTCGATATTTTTCTCTCGGGTATTTTATAAAACAATTTTATTCTCAAACGGTTAATGGCACATTGACATTGATTTATTCCGTGATACAATATCTGTAAGTCATATTTTGTTATACAAATATTACTGAAAAATTGAAAATGTTTATACGCAAGCGTGCTATTGTGACGTTATCCGTACACCATTTGTTTTATTAAAAAAAAACAGCCGAGTATCACTGTTACCGTAATTTGTATTATACTTGAATATACAAATATTTGAACCGCACGGCCGCGAATAATTGGTTAAAATTACGTCAATATTCACAGCATACATGTTAATTAATTAAATGAGCGAATTTTATTGTTTGCATTAAACTGTGTTGTCGCAGCTTCTGTCAGAATGCTAACTCAAAAATATTTAAATGTAAAATTGAAAACAAAACAAGACAGTAAACAAAAGACAATAATAATATTAATAAAATCAAATTAGAATGTAATAAAAAAACGTGTGTTTTTTTAAATGGTTTTTCTGACCAACTGGTTTATTACTTATTTTAAATGTCGGATCCTACCAATTTTTTAAAGAAGTGAAAAACGTTGCTTAATAAAATGTGTCGCAAATAAACACAGAAGATTTGATCCTTATTCACACTTATTCACACCTGCAGACACAAAAGATTAGGTAATACCTAATAGGTATATTTCAGAATTCACCGTTGACCAGAGGAGTGCATCAAGGTTCAATTCTTGGTCCACTTTGTTTTAGTGTATGTAAATAATCTACCATTAATAATAATATCATTCAATTTGCAGACGATTTATCTGTCCTACCTTACAAGAAATAATAGATAATCTAAGCTATACCTTTAAAAACAATGGTTTGCCGATAATAGCTTAAAATTAAATATTATAAAACCTCAGGTTCTATACTTCTCTGATACTTCCCTTCAAACTGTAAATACTGCAGACAATGACATTATTACTGTTGCAGACAAAGCAAGATTTCTTGGAATTATTATTGACAACAAATTAAACTGGAAAGAGAACCACATAATCAAGAAAACATCAATATCAAGCGAATTGGAAAGCGTTTAGTGTCAAGAAAAGTAGCAGATTTACAAAACGCATGTAAACATGCAAAGAATTGCGATATATGCAAAAATATAAAAATATCTCAAATATACCTGAAAATTATCAATGTGTCTTATATAAAAAAAGTACGCTGAATCGTTTAGGCCCAGTCGCAAGTTCGTATCTTTATTTTATTTATTGTAGATTATAGACGCGTCGACAACTTAGGTCATTAGCGTCTTAATTACAGCACGTTCGTATCTCTTTTAGGTTAGGGGCAATGATCAAATGGATCCCTGATTAAGAATCACTGAATTGCATTGTAAAAACGCAAGCATATAGACGAGTGATTGTCTTTCGGATCGCCTATATATTAGGCACAAAAGCGCCAGCAAACACAATTCATTTCCGCGACTGATGACTGATGACACTAGGATAGCATTACATAACATACACATATGTGAACGAGGTTTGGATGGTGCAAATGGATTACATAAGATCTACATAAAGCCAGCTGTAGATTGCATTGTGTGCTTTGCGTTGAGCGCCAGGTCAGATTACTCGTTCACATTTGCGCGAATAACAAAGCGTTTTCTAAACTTGTCCGCTTACGGATCCATTAGATCAGGGGCTCCCAAAGTCGGGGTCGCGGGCTGATTTTTTGGAGTCACGGCCTGTTTCCGTGATTATAAACTCTCGTGATCATTTTCTATATTACTTTTACTGTACTTTTTTATACTTAAATTCTTGAATAAACGACTTAAATTTGAGTTGCTGCATTTTTTTACAGGAAAATCTTTTTTATAGACTATTTTGTACATTGCGGGGAAAAAGTGTTTAAGGGTCGCGAAGGCTTTTGCAATTTTAAATTAGGCTCATGATCAAACAAGTTTGGGAACCCCTGCATTAGATATTAGCAGTACGTTGAATTATAAGTCACTCATAACAGATACTGTAACACTGTGGCTGCTATCAATAACTAAAAAGTGTAGCTATTTTATAAGAGAGGGCGCTACTTTTATTTTGTTTACATCGGTATAAATATCAGTTAATTTCGTGTTCAGTTCGTGTTTTTTCAAAGGTTTTGTGATTGATTGTGTTTCAAGCATCGATGCGGTAAAGTGTAAGTGACATCCTCTATGAGGACAGTGTAGTCTAGTGGTTAGCGTCGCGGTCTCTGGATCAGACTGTCGTGGGTTCGAATCCCGCCTCCGCTCATGGATGTTTTGTGATGTCATTTAGTTTTAAGTTAATTGTTATTTAATGTAATCAAGACGCTAATGACCTAAGCCAGGGATCGGCAACCTGCGGCTCTCCAGTTCCATGCGCAAATATTAATAATTATATTATTTTATTTTCAAAACTCATAAAAAATATTATACTGCAAAAAAAACTTTAAACAGAATAAAAACACTCAACAGAGAACAGTGAGAATAGGTGGAGTAGAGAGTATACGGACAGCTGACATTTTTTAAATGTGGCAACACTGTTCTGTTTGTTTAGTTATAATCCTAATCAAATACCATAATATTGAAATAAAAATGTTAGTGGCTCTTTAAAAACTGGGAAATTCTGTAAATTGTAACTTTTGGCTTTTCCGTCTCAAAAGGTTGCCGACCACTGACCTAAGCTGGCGACGCGTCTATAATTCACGATAAATAAATAGACATCCTCTATATGCTAGTAGTCGAACTACTCAAAATATTTTAAAAAATTAAACTGTTAAAAATAATATTACATAACTTATAATGGGACAGCGCCTCTAAAGGTTTTCAACGGCAACTTGAAGTGCAGGCCCCCTTTAAAACGATAAAATCAAATGGTCGAAGCACTCATTTTAATAAATTCGAACCTTTTGATGAAGCCATCTTATTAATCAAATTGATTGAATTCGTGCTCGCAGAGCGTGTAAAAGTGACCCAAACATTACACATATAGATATAGATTGTATATCCGCACAGAACGTCACGAAGCGCTTGTATTTTAGTCAGCTGTCTCATTTATTACCACACTTACCCCATCTAGTACTATGTCAGGTAAATAGTGCGATTCAATTGTCATCAGATGACAGTCGGAAGGGTTCGTATATACCAGATAGCACTTATGCTTATTGAATTTATAGTTGGATAGCCTTACGGGGCTATTTGACGTCCAATGTTATTCATAATATTATCTTTTATCCCTTTTCGCGTCGTTTGTCGGTATGTTCGCGATTTACTTGAATATCGCTGAACCGATTTCAATTTGGCTTTAACGATTGTATAGAGCACTATCTTGGGAATGTTTTAAGCTACATATAGAGGTATTGAAAACGACGAACTTAACGTCACAACTCACAAACTATATAATTGTAAATAATTGTAAATTTCAATCTATCTATATCTATTTGTTTGGTTGAACGCGCTAATCTCGGGAACTATACCAGTCCGATTTGAAAACATTTTTTTTATTAGATAGCCCTGCATTTATCGAGGAAGGCTATATGCTATATAATATCACGCTACGACCAATAGGAGCGGAGCATCAATGAAAAATGTTGCAAAATCGGGAAAAATTATTCCTTTTGAGAGCTTCCGTTGCATGCGCTGCGTAAACGGTTAAAGTTACGCAAAAATCATGTATGACGGAATTGTTCCCGGAAGGTTTATATATATAGCGAACGAGCGAAGCGAGTGAGTAATGTAATTCCTAAACCACGCGACGGATTTTGATGCGGTTTTCACCATCAGTTAGATAATTTTTCACGGAAGATTTATATATATAGCGAACGAGCGAAGCGAGTGAGTAATGTAATTATAATATTCAAGCGAACGAGCGAAGCGAGTGAATAGTGTATTTATAATATTCAAGCGAACGAGCGAAGCGAGTGAGTAGTGTATTGCACCCGGGCGGGGCCGCTAGTAGCTGATAAAAACGATTAGAGAGCAGCAGAGGAGGTAACGGTTGTCAAGCAGACCGTCCGTTGCTAAGTGAGGGCAGTGCTGTGTCGCCAATAGTTTGATGACGTCACTGTGTCGTTCTGAGAGAAATCAGACTCTACCTTTCTCTTTAAGTAAGATATTAAAACATTAATTATAATTTTTATCGACTCCTCCAAAACAAACGAGCCATTTTACACGAACCGTTGTCTAACTAGTACATTTGTGTAAGTGAAGATTGTTACATACAAGAAAATGTCACGAATGTTGGTAATTCGACTAACGGGCTGGAGCTGATGTGGGTTTGTGATTTGTATTTGATGTCAGCTGAAGCATAAACAAGAACGCCGTGAAATCTCTGAAGTTGGCCACATCTAACACTCTAACTGAAGAGATTTACGTTTTACATATTTAGTTATTTGTTAATTCAGATACATATTAGGTCCCGTTCATAAATTACTTAACACATTTATGAATATTTTATTACCCCTCGCCCCCTTAAGTAACACATCGTAACATAGATCTAATAATATATCTAGATGAAGTGCCCCTCCATAATGTTGCATCTATATGCATGTCAAAACTGTCATATCAAGCACAGTCAATCGTCGATCGTTGTAGCGTAAACATCAAGTGTTTTCAATGATAAGAAATAGTTTCTTTAACTTAAAATGATGAGGTGAGGTGAGGTGAGGTAACAAACATAAAAAAAATACAACCGAATTGAGAACCACCTCCTTTTTTTGAAGTCGGTTAAAAAAAATAAAACCGAATTGAGAACCACCTTCTTTTTTTAAGTCGGATAAAAATGAAAAAAAAAACAAAACAAAAAAAAGTTTTTTTTTTCCCTTTGTAGGTGACCTTTTGATGATTGACGCCAATACATTGATGACGTATCGATACCATTCTAAGATTAATTGGAGTCTATTCAAATTAGTTGAAGAAATTTAAATGAAAACAACCCTTTTTTTTTAATTTGAAAAATTAAACATTGATTTGTATTGATTGCGCATAGAGCGTGGACAGATATAAAAAGCTATTAATGATTTGTCATTATTTGTCCCCACATTACAATATTTAATTATTCTGAATTCCATTGCAATAAATTTGCTGCCTAAAACGCGCGGGGTGCGAATTTGTCCTGCGGCACCACTTTAGTATAAAACAATGGGGCTGTCAAATGGTTAGGTAAAGGGACCGCGCCTACCTCGCATGATAGTTTTTTTATATTTTTAATTGGGTTTTGTTAACCCTTGGCGTACTGACTATACTGCATTATGGCAATACTATAATATTCAGATATCACATTTTCTACTAGTGATGGGCGATTACGAGATATTTTAGTCGATTGTCTCGATTGTTCAAACATCTCGATGACTCTCGATGGTTTTCACTTGGACTCGATTGTTGTTGTTTCATATTTCACCGAGACCAAGTTGCATAGTACTGAATCGTACAGACGACGTACACTGTCGAGAGCCACATAATATATTATAATCGTTCATCACTCAACAACTGTGGTCGAGTCAATGGATGGTCGATTGTGCAGTAATCGAATGCTCTGAGACCGACTGAGCAGTGTGAACAGTGAATCAACGATGAACGAGTAGCGTAAACGTCAGACTTCATTCGACCAGCATATAACCTTGAATCGCGATTATATGTATTCTCATTCGCTGGCAATAATCGACTTGAACAATCGAACATTTCGATTGTAAAATCAAACTCCGAGTCGATTGTGGACTCGATTGTTATTATGAACGATTGCGATTGTTTCGATTGTAAAAACATCTCGTATTCGCCCAACGCTATTTTCTACTATTTGAAAAAAATCCCAAAGGGTTTTGAGAATAGCCGAGTGCGATTGGAATGCAATTGCTTAAATGACGCTGTATGGTGGTTCACGTTACAAACCATCAGTTTTCAGGTTCAAAATCGAGAGCTGGTAAAAATATAAATAGCGGAAATTTTTGAGGGGGACGTCAGTTCTATAGCTACCTCTGTTCTGAGTAAAAGATACTGCCTAAAATATTGTTACGGATCACCCTGTATATAAACGGAAGGCAAGAGTTCTGAGAAACGGGGTCTGCTTACTGTAACAACTAGTACCTGCGCGAAAGTTCTAGAAAAAGCGAGAACGCACTAGGCTTAGGCTACGCAGCATATATAAACAGCCAGTGCGAGTGAGTGAATCAATCAGTCAACGGTGAGTCACGCAGTCAAGTCTACGGTGGATCAGTGATATAAATAGTGCCGTGATATAAATTAATAGAGTGATAAAATAAATACTAGTGTAGTGGTAATAATTATTACTGTTTAGTTATTGTTTACTTGTGTTGATTGTTAGAACTGACTTTTCGTTGTTGCATTCATTGTTATTGTGTTTTTAATTATTGTAAATAAATATTTATTTCGCCAACTCAGAAAACAGTTTTGTAACAATATTATATAGATATAATACGCAAACGATGCATAATATGCCCTTTCTAAAATCACGCCTGGATCCGTCCCTGCACTGATGTTGCGGTAAAACTATGCACATTCTAAACAATTTGAATACAAAAGTTTGTTGAAATTCTTTAAAACACAGCACATAGAGATATTACATATTATTGTTATTACCCTCAATTAACCGCGGATGTTTAAACGTAATGTAAACGAAAAATACATACAAGTATTTTATACTGGGTAGGTACTACGCGTGTTTCATCAGCGTACGTCTGTCTATACAGGGTGTAACTTAAACTTAGGCATTCATATCACACATCAGAATCAGGAAAACCAGAGAAAAACCTTTTGTAAACTTTCTGTTGTGTGTTTTAAAGACCACCAACAGCTAAGGTTATTTGGGCCTATAGCACCAATTCATATTTTCAGTTCATTATTTTTTTTTAATAATAAATTGAAAATCCAATTGACACTTCTACCAGCTTTCGGGCTAGAACCCGAGAACTGGGGACTTGTAATAAAGGAACCATAGCAACGCCATGTAAACAATAGCATTGCTTATACACTCTCGTCTATTCTCAAGCGCGTCACTGTTTGCTGCTGGCTAGGTAACAGGACACGGTATGCGTGAGGAACCATATTTTTCATTTCTTTTTCTTACAGAACAAGCAATAACGACCTCTCGCTCATATTTCGAGAAATAGCTCCAATAGCACGCCTTTTTCTATAAATACCGTGATTTGAAAAAGATCTAAAAAATGTTTATGTTTTATTTTTCGAGGTGTCCCAAACGTCTTGAAACACCCGTTATGTAACACGTATTACCAACCACAACATAATAACAGCAGGCGAACGGGTGGAGAGGGAAGAAAATGGAACGGCATTGAGCGTCACGGCACGGCGACACGACGCGGCAGACAAATGCGGTGTCGACACACTAATACGCACAGAATAATATTTAAATAAATAATGACGTCATAGAGCCCAGTATACTCGTCAACGCGCCATGCCGTTACCGACGGACGCTCATTGCATAAGGGCTTTGTGTGGTCAATAGACGTGTGCGACGCTACAACAGTAACGGAGCCTAAAACCGCAATCCCACATATACAGGGTGTTTCAGAAAATAGTATTTCCGAAATCAATAGTATACATTGTGCCACAAGGGACTCAGGGAGGAAATGTAGTAATTTCCTCCCGTGTTGCGCATACTATTTTTTCTCCTGCCAGGCCGAAAGTTCGCAAAATTGAAAAAAAAAAATTAAAATTATTAAATAATAATTTTAAAGGAAATAATTTTAATGTGTAGCAGACAGAAGTAGGTGCGTGAGAGCCGGCATAAGTACTATTGCGCACGCGCACTTATCCGTACCACGGGAATAAAGAGCGACTTTGTTCCCGCTTGGCAGGGACGAAAGTACGAACTTTCGGCCTAGGTAGGGGAAAAAAATGTTTTGTTGACGCTATTCGCTATATGCTGCATGCATGACCCTGAGTATTAATAGAAAGAACTTAAAGCGCCCATGGTAGCAAAAGCCAAAAAGTGAAACATTTGGACTTAAAAAACATTGACAGGTTATATTTTATGTATGTGTAAACATTAAAAAAACGCGAAAGGACATTTAAATTGTGCAAAGTTGTAAAAATACAGTTTATTAGATAATTTTATTTTTTCATTTTTAATGGAATCAGTAGTTATTTTTCACAGCAGCTATAAGATTTTTATTGTTTTTGTCTGAAATAGAAATACAAAACTGATATGTTTTTTTTATATCGAAAAGATGTGTTCATCGCGTCGTGACGCTATTAGGTTCTGCACTGTAAGAAATGAGAAGGCCGATTACATAGATTATCGATGGTCCATTTGTAGCCAGCGATTAATCTGGTAATAGAACACAAAGAGACAATGGCGTCGCATGCACATCGCGTAGATTCCATAAAAACACATTGCGCATGCGTGGTTACTAATTTTACATTAATTTGTTTTGTATTCATTCATTTTATATATGTAACTATACATTTTATTTTGTAATTTTTACACACTTTATTGGAATATTACACAAATTATGTAATTTTAATTTACTTTATGTAAAAATCACAAATTCGTTTAGCTTCACAGTAAAAGTCCAAATTTTTATGAAGTTTTCTCTGTAAAAATAAATAAAAATCACTTAGAAAATCAAGCGAATTCTACCTTAACTTTCAAAGTATTTTTACATCCATTTTTTACAGTGATGTGTACGTAGCGAATAATATCGAAATAGACATATCTGTCTACTAATTTATAAGAAATTAAATCCCAAAATATAGATAACACAAAAAGAAAACAACTTTTTAACAAAAAAAAAACTTCTTTCAAAAAGCCACTAAAAAGAGGAAAATAATGAAATTTTGAGGTTTGCGCCAATTTAATAAAATATGAAGTCGATTAAAAAGAAGATATTAATCACTATAGGTACTATACTTTTTAACTGACTTCATATTTTATTAAATTTTAGTGGCTTTTTGAAGGACGATTTTTTCTTGTTAAAAAGTTTTTTATTTTTTACTTTTTAGTGTCAAAAAGTGACATTTACCTTAAAGGAATCACACGCCGTTACTCACTTTTATTAAATCGACTTTCTTACGCTGTCTAATGTGTCAAAAAGTGACATTTACCTTAAGGAATCACACGCCGTTACTCACTTTTATTAAAATCAGCCGAATTACTGTACCGATTTTGATGACATTTTTATGGAACCAATTTGAAAGTATATCCTTTCAAATAAAAGAAGAATTTTCCAAATTGGTTTATAAATGACGGAGTTCTAAGGTAACAAACATAAAACAAACAAAAAACTACCGAATTGAGAATCACCTCCTTTTTTTGAAGTCAGTTAAAAATAGACGCTTATTACCTCAGCTGTTAAGCGTCTATAATCTAATCTCAAAAAATAAAATAAAGTATAGAACTAAATTAAAACTTTGAACCTCCGCCCTCCGGTCTGCCTTGTATACAATCGACTGCAGATCTCACACTTAACTGATTTTCAAACAACCAATTAGATACTGACTGTGCATCCCTAGAGTCAAACAGCAGCTGCACGTAACAAAGCACGTACTATTATCTGTATAGGTCGAAAAAACTATAGGGATATTGTTCGGTTCATCTGAGTATAGCAGGTCAGTTAATGGTTCATAGTCGTACGCAATACAATAATGCAAATACAATGTTCAACTGATGTAAGCTTCGGGTCAGTATCGGTGGCCCCATCATAAACACTAACCGCGCCATTATGTGTCACGACCCTAGCGCACCAAACCGCGTTGCGTTTGCATAGCGTAATATAATATTGTTAGCAGTGGCGTGCCTATTAATTGTGTCGAAAGACCAGAAGGGACGACAATGTGACAACACATCGTACTGATCTAAAGCCGAGAATACATCTGACAAACGTTGCCATTCGTTTGCGTCGCTATGATTGCTGCTCGTACGCAAACATTCTCGGAAACGTTTCTGGGTAGCAATACACATCTGAACGAATGACTTGCCTTGAAGCCTAACTAAAGTCGGAAACACATCTGACAAACGTTGTCATTCGTTCGGATTCGTTTGCACGTTGCTGTCATTGCTACTCGCACGCAGACATTCTCGGAAACGTTTCTGGGTAGCAAATAGCAATACACATCTGAACGAGTGACTTGCAATATTTTTACAATCGCTAGCATTCTCAGTAAAACAACCTTTCTCGACAAATGGCAGCGAACTACTGCAAATTGTCACTCAGCGATGTAGCTTAGTGGTACAGCACTAGACTCGCATTGGGAAGGTACTGGGTTCGAATCCCGGCGGGGTCAGATGTGGCTAGGACTTTTTCCTACTGCTTCACGCCGAGAAACGGTAATTCCTGTACCGGCCATCTTGTTTGAGGTTTTCCATGGTTTCCCTCAATAATTCCAGATGAATGTCGAGATGGTTCCTTATTCAAGGCCATGCCCGATTACCTGTCAAACTCCTATTCTCCCAAAGTTCTATGATTCCTCCATTCGCACATTGCTATTAATTAAGTTGAAGTATAAAATAAAAATGTATAAAACGAGAAGTGGTAAAAATGGAAAATATAGTAATGATGCGAATGGCGTCTGTTATGACATAATGTCGAGAAACGGACGTCAAACGCATTATTATTATTACTGCAAATTGTCAACACGTTCACATAATAGCAACCTTTCCAGACATACGTGGCTCACATTTTCTTTTGATCTTTGTATTTTACCGACAGCCAATGGAAAAAGTTCGTTCGCACTGCTAGTCAATCGAATCACCCTTAATTTGTTGCAAACGATCGTCTACACTTCACGAACGCATATAAATAAACCTTTGGCAACTCGAACAAAAGTCAACAATTGTCAGATGTATTCCCGGCTTTAGTGTGATCATATATTATAAGTGTTTATAGATGCAGAAACAATCCAATGTTGTCAAACTTTTTTGAAGTGAAAACTTCCTTAGGCGCACTTTGCCTGAGCTGTTAACAACAGTGATGTGAAACGCACCCGACGGGGACAATCGAGGCTACTCGGCTCAAACACGAACACGTATTTGCAATATGCTGGTAATAGTGTGTAGTTCATAAGTGTGCTAATAGATGACACTAAAAACTTAATACAAATAAAAAGTCATTTGTAGTTGACAAGTGCGCTAACAGATGACACTAAAACATATATTTTGTAGTTCACATTAAGTGCGCTAACAGATGACACTAAAACTTAATATTATTGTTAAGGTATTATATTCATTAAATTTAACTGAATAGGCCGATTTTAATATATTTATGATAAAACTGTGTGATTAAAAAATTATATATATATTTTAAAATTAGAAAATCTGAAGCTTCCACTTCTGTCGTGTGGTCATAAGCAAACACCCATTTTTTTTTATTATGTAGAATATTAGACTGTATTCACACAAAAACAAGTGATTGACTCTTATTTAGAAAAAATCGTTTCTCAAGCTGAATTTTAATCAGTACGTATGCCTAAGAAATTATTGTTTCAAAGAGAAATTGTACAAGAAAGTAGGTATGATAAGTACATATACAAACAGTCAAGGAAAAATATCGTTCTAATCGATCAGTTATTTCTGAGCAGGATCGATTTAAAAATCTGCAATGTTTTTTTCTTATAAAGAAATAATTGTGGTCAAAAAAAATTATTCGAAATCTGTGAGCCTTCAGTTATTAATTAATTATTTGTAGATTATAAACGCGTCGACAACTCAGGTCATTAGCGTCTTCAATACAACAAAAAATCCATTTGTGTATTAGAATCCGTCAGCCGGCATACACAAACCGACTGGTACGAGCTCGGGTCCCTGGGAGCGCTAATTCCCAAAGAACATTGTAATGCAATTTGCGATAGCAACCACATTCCAATGTCCCCCCTAGGGGGGAACCCTCAGTTATGTTTTTTGCTTATTACAGCAGGCATCGAAACTGTTTGTCTTCAATAGAGAGATTGTAGATTATAGACGCTCAACATCTGATAGAAATATAGATACCTATACTCAAGACAACGCTAATTGTCTTGAGTATAGGTATCTATATTTCATATTTCATATCTACATTCATTGTAGTGTTGTTATAAAAATAAAAATAATATTAGCTCTCGCAGTTTGTGGACTTGCGGTGTATTTGTGCTATATATAAGAAAAGATTAAGTGTACGCCATGGGCACCGTGGAGTAACTGGAAAACTTGCCCGACGCGATATTGGGTGTTCCGGGTTCGATTCCCGGCGGTGCATTTAAATTTTTCTTATGTAGCCTTTCTACAATAATTAATAAGGGCATGTTATGGCGATTAATATCGTCTGATGTCCTTATGTTAATTTCACTAAAATAGTGAATTTGTACAGTATAGGAAGTAATAACAATATTGATTGTTAATCTATATTTCTATTTTTTGTGAATTCAATTTTATCGTACGCCACTGGATCGACATATTACCTTGCCAGTGTAGACATACACCTATACTACTACTAAAATATCAATTCCACTTGCAGTATCTTACTTTGTATACAGGTCCCTTTAAACAATATCCTTGTTAATATTTCAAGGATATGGTTTCTGGTCATCCTTCTGACATTTATATATAGCACTTCCTTCCATATTACTGCACGTCCTCTTTAACCATACGCGTCCAGTTAAATTGACCTTGAACTTAATGTATTTTGCTAAACAATTTATCCAGAAATTTATGTTCATTGTTCAGCTTTATGATGTGTCTTCGGTCATTTTCGGATATATAATAAAGGTCGGGCTACGGGCTATCCCAAAATAATCATATTTATTTAAAGAATAAATTAAAAATCCTAAAATCCGAGATTCACAGAGAATGTATAGAATAATTTGGTCACTTTTGTCTGCATCCTGAAAAATGACAAGGGGCACAGTAATTACGATTGTTTTATCTTACAATTAATAATTTTTAATATTATGTAATCAAAGTAGATACCTATAAAATATTAACATGTTTATTTTTTTATATTCACTACATAATCAGATATTGACATGAACTTTGGTTTTTCTTATGGGCGCCATTTTAGATTTTTAGATATTCGAATTCTGCTTATTTTTCTGATTAATTTGGTGTATCACATGCCACATTTAAAAAATTTGCAATTAACGTCCCATATTAGAGACACATTACAAACAACTGACAGTCAAATTATAATTCAGTTCTGCTAAACTACGATTTATTAGTGTATTTGCCATATGGCACATACACTATTGGCGTCGGTCGGATGGCGGGACCTAGGGGTCGGACCAAAATTTCTCGACGTTTCATAGCCTCCTGAACACTTTGGCACCATTTTTGGAAATGTTTATATATATATGTATATGTATATATATATATGTATATATATATGTATATATATATATATATTTATATATGTGTTCGCGGCATAACTCTCGAAAGCCTTAATTGATTTGAATGAAATTTGGTACACACGTTGGAATCCATCACCGCACGGAACCTATTTAAAATGGGCCCAATCGGACCATTTTAAGGGTAGTTTTTAGGGGTTGAAAAATATTTTTGGGCCCAAAAATACCGAAAAAATTCTCAGAATTGTTTCAAAATTGAAATTTAACCTTTTAATAAAGCTCAAAATGTGCTGCTAAAATTTTAATAAAATCGGCTCGACAGGACCGGACTTACAAATTTTATGAAAACACTAGTTTGCGGATATAGTGATTTACTTACTGAAGGATGCATTTAATTTGGTAGGTACAGAGGTTGCATTGATAATAATATTGCAATTAAGAAAAAAAATATTATTTTAAGGGATGTATTAAGAGGTTAAATTTTTTATTTTGTCCAAAAACAAACTTAAGTTTACGTATTAAAGCCACAAGGCCTGTATTAGCAAATACACTATATTGTCGGCAGGGTTTTGGCACTGCGACCCGAGTTTTTATTAATTTTACACTTCAAAATTTCGCACTACTTAATTGTAATTTGACTCTCAGTTGTTTTTAATGTGTCAAATTACTAATGACGTTAATTGCAAATTTTTTAAATGTGGCACGTGATACACCAAATTAATCAGAAAAATAAGCAGAATTCGAATATCTAAAAATCCAAAATGGCGCTCATAAGAAAAACCAAAGTTCATGTCAATATCTGATTATGTAGTGAATATAAAAAAATTAAACCTACGCCACTGGAAATATTTTAAAAAATTATCAAAAAATGGTTAAAGAAATGTTCCGATATCTTCATAAATAAAAAAGTTATGGCCAGTTTTCAAAAACGGCAATTTTCACTATTTTCTAAATAAATCCATAGTGTGTCAAAATTCAATTGTTTTTTCAACGGGACGTTAATGAGCACATAATTCTGCACTACTTTGCCCATTTAACCGACTTTCTATCTCCACTAATAACAAAGATACCCATGTTAGCCAACGTCGCCGTGAACACCCTGTATACCGGCGGAAAGACGTAGTTCCACGTCAAAATTTGTAACTTGATGAATTGTATCATCATACCCTATCTCCACGAGCTGCGCCAAGACGAGCCACGAGCCGTGCCAAGACGAGCCACGAGCCATATATCACAAACTACGTGTAGTGTGACCAGACCTTAATAGCCTAAGCCATGTCGATATGAGCATTGGTTCGGGAAATTTCGAAAGTATTCACAAGGATTAAGGAGAGATGTCCATATAATAAGGGGTTTCACTGTATTTATATTTATATTATGTATTAACAAGCCCTAAGAAGTGCTCCACTATAAGCACAGGGTTGTATAATAAACCGGGGAACACCCAAAACTCGTCATGCATATTTCATTGGCAATAAAATGATGGGTACATAAATTGACAATGACTGTGTACTGATTCTAGTGGTTTTGGATTCTAGTGGTTTTGGTATGGTTTGTGGTTTTAACGTTGATCTATTAAGCGCTGGTTGTATAACAACCCCCCAAATGTTATACAGGCTGTTCGGAAAACGGTGCATCAAACATTACAGGCGAAACAATGCGACCAGTTTAGTAAGAATGATATAGAGTACCTCGTATATACTCTCACTAATCCAGCTTATATCAGACCAGGGACGTGTCGAAATTGCCGGATTACTGGAATACTACAGCATAAACTTGTAATGAAATTGTAATGAAATTGTGTTTTAAATAGTGATGTGCCGGATATCCGTATCCGTATCCGCGGATATCCGAGGGAAAAGAAAGATCCGTATCCGTTAGTTTTTTGGCAGATCTTTTACGGATCTTTTACCTTACCAATTTTCAATTCATAGATAAAATTTTATATATATAGGTGATTAGGTAATAATGAAAAACAGATAAATTCTATTCAGATTATTTTTTATTTTTTAATATCGTGGTCAATAACTTTTTCCCATAACAGATAGTCTCTTTCCAAAGGTCGATGTGCAATATTTAGTATTTACCGCCGCGTACTCTAAGAAAGTTAAGATCCGTATCCGTATCCGTATTCGCGGATCTTGAGACCAAATATCCGTATTCAGATCCGTATCCGCGGATATACATTTTTAACGATCCGGCATATCACTAGTTTTAAAGACCACCAACAGCTAAGGTTATTTGGGCATAGCACCAATTCATATTTTCAATTCATTATTTTTTTTTTAATAATAAATTGAAAATCCAATTGACACTTTTATCAGCTCTCGGACTAGAACAACATAAACTTGTGTATTGTACTGTGATTTTATTATATATTTAAAGTATGAAAATGCGCTCACAATAATTAGCTCGCAACGCCGAATCACCGGCCGGATTAGAGTCTGTACTAGGTAGGTACCTACCTATATACAAAAAGCAGATATGAAAATTTTGCCGATAAACTGAAAACAGGACGGTGTAGTTGACATTTATTTTTATTTTTTCGTTTTTCGAAGATGCATAATAATACGTAATTAAAAAATACAAGATATATTTTTATTTTTTTATTTTATTTTAATTTGTAAATCTGGCAGGCTAACAGACAAATAATGTCCAGTAACAAGCCTGCACACAGTATTACAACAAATTCAAATTTGCAGCACAGTAGCTACATTACAAAACATATGACAAAAAAAATTACATAATTAAATAATATAAATAAAAGAACTCACTATTACTTCAAAAAAACAGAAACTTGTCTTTGAAATGAGACTTTTTTAATTTTACGTCTCTCACACCACATATACCCGTACGTCCACCATCTTTCATCAAATTATTTTTTTTTATTTTCGAGTGAACATAGGAGTGAAGCAAGTGTTGTAATGGTGAAAAAAAATCGAAATAAAGATTTTGACGAATTTAGACGATTCATGGGGCCAACATAGCGAAAAATCGAACTTTGGTTGTACGTGTTGAAGGGCTAGCTGACACGCAGCTTAACGAATCGGTACCAAATACTGAACGTACAGTATTTATAGGATTACTCAAGTTTTTTTTAATATGGGTAGTTTCCTGATGAAACAAGCGATTTTCTCGAAAACGGCACCAACGCAATGATTTCGTTCATATTGCATAAATCGATATGTCATCAAAGACCTTGCAGTATGCCATCATTAATTTGTCTCATAAAAATCCAAAAAGTTAACTGATAGACAAAAATTCGCGACCGATGCAGTTGAGCGAGAAAGGGGAAAATGAACTGAAGAAATTTCTTATTAGGTAAATGTGAAAATCATCCGATTTTTAACCTCGTATTACAATATTATTCACATAACAATTAGAGGTGAATAATATATCAGGCAGCCAATTGTAAACTAAATCTAAGAAAAAATTAAATGACCACTGTCGGGACCTCTAATATTATTATATGAATAATATTGTTGTGGATAAGGGGTTAAAAACCAGTTGATTTTATCATTTACTTAATATTACTTTCCACAGAAACTCAAACCTTTGTTAGTTTATAAATTTCTTATTAACAAAGCATAGATAGATAGATAAATAGATAGATGATTTATTGGTGCTTACACTATATAGTTTACACAAGTCACATTAAATACATTTAAAATTTTATAAAATTATTTTTGAGTAAGTTCTCTCTTAATTAAAATCTTTAATATAAAATGATATTTTTTCTTCTATAAAACATTTAAAAAAAATTTTATATAAATTTTTTATTCAAAAATTCCTTGATGGAATAAAAAATATTTTTGTAAGGTAGTTTTTTATCTGTTCCTTAAACTGGTTAACTGACAAATCTCTAACAGACTGTGGTAGAACATTGAATAATTTTGGCCCATAGTGGGTTATACCTGTCTTTATTTTTTGGATACGATGAAATTCTATATGTATGTCCATGTTGGATTTGTGTTATGTGAATGAAAATTATTCTTAATTTTAAATTCAGCTAAGTTTACTTTTACATACATAATTTAATGAAGAATGTAAATAGACGGCACAGTCAAAATTTTAGAGATTGCAAAATATTCTTTACAGTCCTGTCATGTTAAAGAATACTGGACTATTTTAATGTAACTTCCCATGTAACTTTTAATTTAATATTTGACTATGTATGGGACATTGTGCTTTTCATACAATAAATGTATGTACATATTTATTTTATTATACACTTTCTATCTCAGAAGATACTTCGTTCACAGTTAATTAAAATTCCAATAATGATTTACAAAAAACTCATTTTCGTAGCAGAAAATTTATAATTTCCCATCAAGAATATTAAAGTAATGCTTTATATAATATACAATGTAAGAGATTATGGATTTAGAAATCCAATTAAAAAATTAATTTCAAGCATGGCACTAAAGTGTAAGTATGGAGTAAAGCTATAGTGTACGTGGATTAACACCTGTGCCTTTCATTAATCGGCCCTATCACAATTCAAGTAATTTAAATCCTTCATTGATAATATTCTATGAATACGCTTCAATGAACAATGGGACCGTAGCGAACTTTTTTAAGTGAAGCTTTATTAATATTGTTACGAAACTGTTTTCTGAGTTGGCGGAATAAATATATATTTACAATAATTAAAAACGCAACAATAATAAATACAACAACTAAAAGTCAATTATAACAATATAAAAACTTAAACGGTAATTATTGAACTAAACGAGCCACTTATATAACACTTAACTATACATACAATTATTATTTATTCGTAATTATATTAGTCACTGTATTTATATCAGATTTATTTATTTGTTCAAAACTGTCACAGTACAATCTACACTGACTGATTACCGTTGACTGATCAATATTTATTTCATTGCATGACACCGTTGACTGATCCTCTGACTCACTCGTACTTCGCTTATATAGGTCGCGCAACCCCGCCTAGTACGTTCTCGCGCTCTCCAGAACAATCCGGCAGGTACTCGTGGTTCAACAAGCAGACACCGCTTCTCGATTTCTCTATTGGAGGCAGTGGCGTAACATCTTGGGGTTTACTCCAATATTGTTTTTTTCCGTTCAGTTACGCATGTCGAGCGTCACGTCACGTCCAATCGAAGCGATCGACCAGACCAGTAATCATCGAAAAACAGCGCGACGTTATGTTCATAATTCTTATATTGCACAGGAACCCGGCCAGGGCGGAGATATAGAAATTTAGTATATAAATAATATCTTGATAAAACCAAAGTAAGAATTAGCATTGCGAGGTATTGGTGAGAGAGAAACGTGCATGCTAGGCGGCGCAAATCGGACAAAGAAGGAGGAGATTTTTAGAGAATATACTCTCTCGGCCGTTTCGACTTTTGATGTCGAGCGCGCTCTTTGTAAATTATAGACGCGTCGACAACTTAGGTCATTAGCGTCGCGCGCTCTTTGATTTAGTGACGGACGAAATCCGTCCGGATCCTTTTTTTGCAAAATTTCCAACCAATCCAATTCCATTTCCATTTTTTCCCAATTTTTTTGGGGGCTTGGAGAGGCCACTGCCAAGTGCTAAAAATCCCTGGGTCTTTAAGTTCGGGTCTGCATCTAGCCAGCGTTTTCTCGGGCGTCCGAGAAGACATCTTCCTTCTGGATGGTTCCTGAAGACATGTCGTGGTTCCGTGCAGCTCTACTTTTTGTAATAAATTAAACGACTGTTCATAAAATATTTTATATAACACATGCACGCTTTTAGTGTTTTTTCGTATCTGATTTGCGAACCTTAAATAGCCGTTTATTGACTAGTGACCATTATGTAACGCTTTTCAGTGCTATAATGAAAAAACAGTTGCATAATGAACCATTATGTAACTGTTTTTTTTTTTTTAATTCAATTAAATTCTAAAACCATGCATGTGTTATACAGGGTGTCCAAGTTGACGTTGGCTAACATGGGTAACTTTGTTATTAGTGGAGATAGAAAGTCGGTTAAATGGGCAAAGTAGTGCAGAATTATGTGCTCATTAACGTCCCGTCGAAAAAACAATTGAATTTTGACACACTATGGATTTATTTAGAAAATAGTGAAAATTGCCGTTTTTGAAAACTGGCCATAACTTTTTTATTTATGAAGATATCTGAAAATTTCTTTAACCATTTTTTGATAACTTTTTATGATCTTTTCAGTGGCGTAGGTTTAATTTTTTTTATATCCACTACATAATGAGATATTGACATGAACTTTGGTTTTTCTTATGGACGCCATTTTGGATTTTTAGATATTCGAATTCTGCTTATTTTTCTGATTAATTTGGTGTATCACATGCCACATTTAAAAAATTTGCAATTAACGTCCCTTGTGAGCGCTCTCCTACTACTCGTGCTGAAAATATCGCGCCTGGCGTATAAAGATGTATTTAGCACACTAGTTACACAATATACTATAACGAGACGAGAATAGGGCTGTATGTATAGTGTATCTGCATGCATGAATAAATAGGGATTTATCTTATGAAACATTGTCACCGGCGGTTGATTAAACAGTGAATAATTTACATTGAATCTACTAGACCATGCCCATTATATTGTTATAATGACAGTATAGCAGTATATCGCTCTAAAATCTACAGATGCTGTTTATAAAAGAGAGATAGGCATAAAAAAGTGGCAAACTTAAGTGCTAAGTATAAACTTAATTTATAAAACTAATTAAAAGAAAAATCGCTTGACAACTTCTTTTGTGGCCAACAACTCCCAGGATTATATTATTGTTTTAAATTTTTTTAGGCCACCAACAATCAGTGTTATTTGGGCCTATAAGCATCAATTCACGTTTTCAATTATTTTTTGAAGCTATGCTTCTATAGGCTCGTTAGACGAGTTCTGGGAGGGGAAAAACTTATGGGTTCGCGTCACGTCACCGACATGCTCATGTTAAAAGTATATCTATAGCTACACTCATAGCTATAAAAAATTGTGTTTTAAAGACCACCAACAGCTAAGGTTATTTGGGCGTAGCACCAATTAGGAAGTTTCCCTTTTTTATTTTTTTGATCTAAATCATAGTTCTAAAAATTATAAAATTAATAGCGGAAGAATTTTTGAAATATCTTTAAAAACAACAAAGTTATGCTACTTCAAAGTTTGAATTGACAGTTCTCCAAGAAATTACGTTTTCAGTCCGGGTGACGTCACGCGGCACGATATTTTTAAAAGTTATTTTCAATTTGTATGTGTGGTAATTTAACATGGTAAATTCCGATAAATCTCTTTCTATAAACTCGTAAATTGTTATGGAAACACTAAAAACAAACCAGTTGATGACGGAAAATATTGACATATTTAAATTTTTGACAGTTAATTTTAATTTAATATAAATAGAAAAGTCTGTATTACAACAAAATAGTTACTAAGTAACTTAGGTTCTAATTACTCACAAAGCTAAAAAACAGCAAACTTGTACCGCGTGACGTCATATTCAAAAATCAGTTTCGTTTGCGACCCCACGTACAAGAAATTGAATATCTCCGTTGAAATTCAAGATATCAAAATAATTCTTTCAGAATTTTTAAAGTTATCTTTATTATAATGATGTGACAGTATCATAATTAGTATTTTCGTCCAATGGAAACTTCCTAATTGCGATATTTTCAATTCATTATTTTTCTTTTTAATATAATAAATTGAAAATCTAATTGACACTTTTACCAGCTCTCGGGCTAGAACCCGGGAACTGGGGACTTATAATAGAAGAACCATAGCAACGCCATGTAAACCACAGCACTGCTACACGCTCGGCTATTCTCAAGCCCATCATATCTGTAGATATAAGCACGCGCAATGTATGTACACGTATATGCACTAAGCAAAGATAACGTGTTGTACAACATTAGTACTGTGTGTATCTATACAAGTAAAGTTGAATTGATTACGTGAAAATCTCAATGTGTGTATTGTTTAAATTGTGTTTTAAAATAATATAAGTATGTTCATTCTTATTTCAATTAAATTGTATTTATATTTTGTACTGGACTTGCGCAGCCCATCGCATGTGTTGACGTAAAAAGCATAGCTTCTGTCGGGTGTCCCATGACACCTCTTGACTTTTTTTTAATAAAAATACAGGAATAACCGGAAATTGGACTCGTAACTAAATCAAATACCTACTAAATTTTATAAAGTTTGCGACGTTTCGCAAACGATTATCTGCTTCTTCAGGCAAACTACAATAAAAGAAATTTATTTAAAATATTAATTTACAATGGTTTTGCTTTTATATAATAATTCTTACTTTATAGGTTAGCATCCTGGTTAACATTTTTAACATCGGAAATGTTTATGTTCGTATATGGGGGCAGAGTTACGAGTTTTCGTTCAAGGCCAAAAGACAACGGTGTCGCGATCAAGTGAAGAGCAATCATGCAAAATTGAACAAGTGCAATTTTTTCGAAATGTGTTTTATATCATGTCTAGTTAATTGAGAGGTATTTGCGACGATCTGCGGTGTTATTTTTGAGCAAATGTTAATAAATACTGTAGAAAAATCCATTTAAAAGTTAAGTAATCAAGCAAAAGTGAACGCGTATATAACAGAAGAATAATAGGGTTATTCCTGACAAAACTAAACAGTGCATTGATAAATATTGTGTGTATAATAAAAAGTTAATTATGTTTCATATATGCTGTTATCATTTCCAATGTCCTCGATGGTTGCAAGGATTGCGAAATCTGTGAATTTTTTTTAATAATAAATCGAAAATCCATTTGATACTTTTTTTCGGATTAGAACCTGTGAACTGGGGCTTGTAATAGATGAGTCATGGAGACGCCACGGCATCCCTACACGCTTGGCTATTCTCAAGTTCTATACTCTTTTTAATAATAAATTAAAATTCAAATTGACACTCTCATCAGTTTTCGAATTACAACCCGGAAAACAGCGGAATTAAAATTTTAAATTGAACGTGGGTGTCACCATCTCTTGACAGAATTTATGAACTGAGACTCTTGAAGTCTATACTTTTAAAGGTACGTGCAGTATGGAGCTGGGATTCTAGATGGTAGCGTAGATCATAGCAGGCCTTGCTTAAATTAATGCATTGTTATATATGCGAGCGTACACAACGAAGCAGTGAGTGTAGCAGGTATAAGCGCTGCTACAAGAGCTGGTAGATTCAAGAATGTATCTCACCATTCTTTCAGCGCGCTGACTACTGCAATCAACGTGTGACAACTGTCAAATGGCCGTTACAAGTTTCGCAATGGATGTGACTAGTTTAATAAGTGAAATTTTGCTACAAGAGCTGGTAGATTCAAGAATGTATCTCACCATTCTTTCAGCGCGCTGACCACTGCAATCAACGTGTGACAACTGTCAAATGGCCGTTACAAGTTTCGCAATGGATGTGACTAGTTTAATAAGTGAAATTTTGCCAGTTTTTATTTAATTTGTTTTGAGTCTTTTCTAAGACGTATTTAAAAGTATTAGGTTCCATACGTAAATATTCAAAAAACCGGTTTGGGTAAAATTTTAATTCTTGGTATAAATGATGAAATTCGCCATGTTTAGATCGTTTTCTTAGGGTGGACATGATAGCTCCTACCCAAATTTGTATTTAAAATATACCACTTTGTAGCAGAAGAACACAAATATTCGTCTTCGCTATTTGACATTTCAAACGCGATTTAAGCTTGTATCAATACTAGTATCAAAGCTTCGTTGCGCAAACCTATAAGCGCTTATAATTTCAGCCACCATGTACCATACATGCTACCATCTAGAATCCCAGCTGCGTACTGCACGCACCTTAACACAGGTCGACGTAACAAAATATCTTTTAATAAACTGCGTAGTGCGTAACTAAAGTGAACATGGAATTTTAAAGCTTCAAAATTTAAAGTACAAAAGCATAAATAATGCATATTTCAATTAAAAAGAAATTTTCCCGGCGCTGTAAAATTTGCGGCCGGTTGATAGACAAAACAAGCTTTTTCCTTGAAGTAGTATTTTCTCTACTTAAAACGGCACTGAAAATATTCTATTATGCTAATCATTTAAGTTTAAAAATGTTTTATGTAAAAATGCAAACTACGTAACTCGAGTTAACATATTCCTTTGTTCTTTTGGTTCTAATCTAAACTACCAAGATGTTTTTTGTAACTTTTATTTTTTTTAAAAACAAGTTTTAAAACTACATTAATTAACGGTGTAGACACTAATGACCTAAGTTGTCGACGCGTCTATAATTTACAATAAATAAAAAATAGAACAGGGGTGTATGATTAAGATCATTTTACACACATCAGTACTGTATCCGTGTCGTATCAGTTTAGTATCAGTGATGTCTATTCACACACATTCCGTACAATGTTTTCAGTGATTTAGCTCTTAATTTTATTTCACGTTTTTTTCTTAAAAAACACGTCAGTGTGAAAAATGCAAAAATATCGTTGACAACAACAAAAATTATCAATAAAAACAAGGAGTTATGTAGGGGTAATAAATTAACTGATTTATTTATTTAAGCTTGTTTTTCAAAAGTTTCAAAGTTTCAAAATTTTTCCATATCAAATCGAATCAAATTAATTTTTAAATTAAAAAAAAATATATTAACAGAATAATATTTGATACCTTACTAAAAAAAATATTGCGATCCGAAACCCGAGATCGAACCAGGTGTCGAACGCTATACCAACTGGGCCAGTCGAACGATGATGTTACACGCTCTATAGTACAGTATAGATTATAGAAGTATGGCAGCCATACTTCTATAATCTATACTGTACTGCAGACTCCAGCCATACTATGGCTGGAGTCTGCAGTTTTATAGTAAAATAAAAAAACATCGTAGGCTCAATAATAAAGTTCCTTTCGGAGGTGCTGAACCCTAAAAATAGAACGCTCGATCGACAAAAATAATGTTCGATTTCTGGTACGACTTTGAAAGCAGATTTAAAAAGATATTTTAGACGCTCGCCAATTGAGGTCATAAGCGTGAAAGTAAATTTCAGGTAGATGTAATACTTCTAGCACTGAATACTATAAAAAAATACCTACACTCATTTACGATGAAGTGCGTTAGTGAATGAAAATTTCGTGCGAACAAAACTCCTAATTCCGTTAATGGTGGCAGCGGTCCCCCAGGGAAAAAATGTAGAAAAGAAAACGGCACGAAACGCGACTCTTTTTTTTTCAATTTAATTGGCGAGGTGATTTGCACCGGAAATCGATTTCTTAACTAGAACGACGACGGCTGAACGTATCCACCTGCCGGGCTTTAGCCGTTATACGGTGCACGTGAGACCACGTGATGTGAGCCGTTCTGGACGTTAGTGTTTAGATACAGACAGGGTTGCCAATTTTGCACCCAGCTAAACCCGGAGAAATGAGATGGACGGGACAAGGTGTATACTGTATAGTAGTGTTATAGCCCATACACCAGGGGGTCTAGGGATATGTGGAGCACCCCCCAGTAAAGGAGGAAACATTAAAAAAATAATCAAATCAAAATACAGAAGATCTGTAAGGTAGTTACGGAAATATTATAATTAACAAGACATTATTAATCCTATCCGTAAATAAAATCACATATTAGTGAATAACACAATATATCAGACGACATAATATTATCGCCATGATTTTTAATAGAAGGCTATAATATAAGAAAAATATAAAAGTCACTGTCGGGAGTTTCGGGTTCAAGTCCCGACAGTCACATTTATATTTTTCTTATATTATAGCCTTCTATTAAAAATCATGGCGATAATATTTTGCTTTATGTAACATTATTATTATTATTATTATTTTATTTCATTCAAAAGACTACATGGAGTCATGCGTTCAAAAAGTCTTTAAATCCTAGGCGCCTATGGATTTGCATAAAACGGATGTCTGTGCTACCTCTTGACGCCATTGGGCATTGGTCCGAGACCCGAGTTTAAATCCCAGTAAACGCTATATAGGTCAGAGTCTGAATCTCTATCAACGCTATTGGTCCGAATCTGAATCTCAGAATCTTAATCTTCCTGAACGCTATTGGTTCGAGTCTGAATCTATGTGAACGCTATTGGCCCCAGTCTGAATCTCTATGAATGCTATTGGTTCTAGTCTGAATCTCTGTGAACGCTATTGGTCCAAGTATGATTAGAAAAGGAAACGATGTTCTCACGATTGCCTATCTTCTAATACGTATAGTAACACGTTTTCTGCCCCGTTGCAAAGTTCATCCTCTATGCCAATAGTACAGACAGGCAGACATCTTAAGTCAGTCAGCGTGATATAACCTCTTCTACCTATGGCACATGTGTTTACGTGAGCCAAAGCGAGATAGATGATAGATGTATGTATGAACCAGTTAACCACTGCCAGCTAACTGCAACCTCGTTATGCGCGAGGTGAGGTATGTAATCGTCTTCAACCACATAGACACTATCGTCCGTTCCACGATTTAATGTCTGTAGCAAAATTTTGCTTATACATATTACAAGGTTAGACTGAACATTAATTAATTTTTGAATGAATGAATTGTAAATTATAGACGCTCGACAACAGAGGTTATTAGCGAAATTAATTTTTGAGTCGGTATATTATTAATAAACCAACTCAAAAATTAAGTTCGATTTTTTTTCTGCACATCTATGGCACAGTACTTTTCGAATGATAAATGTTTCATTCACCTGCTTTCATAATAAATAGTAAAGAAGTGTGCCAGAACATACGGTGTTCATATATTAATATGTATAGATAAGTTCAACAATCCGCGTTAAAAATGAGAGAGGCGTTAACAATCTGCTGCACAACTATTATCAGCTGAAAGAAGACATTCATTTAACAATTTCGCATCTGCAGAAGGACTAAGCACGTCTGCACTCCGCAGTAATCATGGAAACAAAGTGAGAGATAAATCTGGCAATCGTTTGCAGTCATCTCAATTGCAAACAAACCACTATTGTGTATTCAATGATTTTTTGCCTATACCCACTATAAAATAGCTGTTTTTTTCTTCATTTTCAGTATTTTCAAAAGTGTTGACATTTGACATGTACAGCAAACTTCACTTCTAATGCAGGTTATAGTCGTCAGTCTGTAGTGTTGCCGTCTAGACAAGACAAGACTTCACCACTTGAAATATCAAGACTTCACTAAGTCTAAGTCTAGATTAAAAAACTCTTGTCTTGTCTTGAAAATTTCTAGACAAGACTTTTGCAAGTCTTGTTTTGAAAATCTAGACAAGACAAGAGTCTAGAAAGTCTAGATCTAGACGGCAACACTACCAGTCTGTATATATAGGCATTATATTGTGTTGATAGGTATGTATCTGCTAAGCTCTATCGTTCAACTGGTTGGCTATGGTCGAGCGATACATGGCGTTGCTATGGTTCCTCTATTACGAGTACCCAGTTCCCGGGTTCTAGCCCGAGAGCTGAATTTATTATTAAAAAAAAAATAATGAATTGAAAATATGAATTGGTGCTAGGCCCAAATAACTTTAGCTGTTGGTGGTTTTTAAAACACATTTTTTTTTTTGGTCGAGCGATTTTGAGTTATACGCTATAGACTACAAGATTCCTGGTTCAAACCTGACTTTGGAGTAATATGAAATAAATTTATTGATTTTTTCTTTTTTTATTAAATTGTGTTTTAAAGACCACCAACAGCTAAGGCTATTTGGGCCTAGCACCAATTCATATTTTCAATTCGTTATTTTTTTTTTTTTAATAATAAATAATAAAATCCAATTGACACTTTTACCAGCTCTCGGGTTAGAACCCGGAAACTTGTAATAGAGGAACCATAGCAACACCACGTAAACAACAGCATTGCTACACTCTCGCTATTCTCTTTATCATTAAAAATACATTGAAAAACATTAAATTATCATTGAATTTACATTATATTACCACTGAATTTTACTTTTCCGTATACCTGCCTGTTAAATGATCTATTACAGACATTGCATGTAAATTGTAAAACACCTATTTTATAGTAGGTATAGCAAAAATGTCATTATAATTATCAACATTTTGATGTAAATCTACGGACAAATAAAATCAAAACCCTTCTTTTTTTCGTAGTCGGGTAAAAATTAATCTTAATTGTTTGACGTTTAACATCACGATGGCAGGTTGCCGACTGATTACGTTAAGAAAAGTATTTGCTTGTGGAATGGCTACCGTTTATTTAATAATTATTAAAAAATTATTATTAAATGCATAAAATGGTGGAATGGAGGATAGAAGAATGTTCGTGTTAAACGGCGCGGCATAAAGCACATATGGATGCAATGGTCTGTGTTTTTCTTTATATTATCTTAATAAATTGTTAAGAAGAACCTTCGTCGAGAAGTACGCGAAGTAAACTGCTTCAGTTCTGCTTTCGGAATGAGTTTGCAAAGCTAGCAAAAGCTTTTATAGCCATTTTCATCTCTTCCTTTACCCTTCTCGTCACCCCGTCCACCGACTCCGGTCTGTTCGATTCATGATACTATTTGGCAACGCGTGGATTCCATCTCTTTTAAAATTCCACCTCTTCTACCAGAAAACTAATTAGATATTTTACTAAATAGGGTCGTCTCGCGTATCAAAAGCCCGCGCTTAAAGTTCCTTACCAATATGGCGCTGCATTATAAGGTCAGCCATTTACTGTAAAAAATATTTACTATAAAAAATGGATGTAAAAATACTTTGAAAGTTAAGATAGAATTCGCTCGATTTTCTAAGTAATTTTACATTATTATTATTATTTTTACACAGAAAACTTTATAAAAACTTGGACTTTTACTGTAAAGTTAAACAAATTTGTGATTTTTACATAAAGTAAATTAAAATTACATAATTTGTGTAATATTCCAATAAAGTGTGTAAAAATTACAAAATAAAATGTATAGTTACATACCTATATAAAATGGATGAATACAAAACAAATTAATGTAAAATTAGTAACTACGCATGCCCAATGTGTTTTTATGGAATCACGCGATGTGGAGGCGATACCTGTTTGCGACGCCATTGTCTCTTTGTGTGCCTATTACCAGATTGACCAAATGGACCATCGATAATCTATGTAATCGGCCTTCTCATTTCTTACAGTGTTACCAACGTCCCAAAAGCTCGCTCTTAAGTTTTCGCATAAAAATGGTGCTGCAAAAGTTAAAATGTCTGCCAATCCCGACGTTCCAAAAGCCCGCGCTTAAAGTTCCTCACAAATATGGCACTAAATCAAATATAAGGTCCGCCATTCCCAACGTCCCAAAAGCTCGCTCTTAAGTTTCCGCATAAAAATGGCGCTGCAAAAGTTAAAATGTCTGCCAATCCCGACGTTCCAAAAGCCCGCGCTTAAAGTTCCTCACAAATATGGCGCTGAATCAAATATAAGGTCCGCCATTCCCAACGTCCCAAAAGCTCGCTCTTAAGTTTCCGCATAAAAATGGCGCTGCAAAAGTTAAAATGTCTGCCAATCCCGACGTTCCAAAAGCCCGCGCTTAAAGTTCCTCATAAATATGGCGCTGAATCAAATATAAGGTCCGCCATTCCCAACGTCCCAAAAGCTCACTCTTAAGTTTCCGCATAAAAATGGCGCTGCAAAAGTTAAAATGTCTGCCAATCCCGACGTTCCAAAAGCCCGCGCTTAAAGTTCCTCACAAATATGGCGCTGAATCAAATATAAGGTCCGCCATTCCCAACGTCCCAAAAGCTCGCTCTTAAGTTTCCGCATAAAAATGGCGCTGCAAAAGTTAAAATGTCTGCCAATCCCGACGTTCCAAAAGCCCGCGCTTAAAGTTCCTCATAAATATGGCGCTGAATCAAATATAAGGTCCGCCATTCCCAACGTCCCAAAAGCTCACTCTTAAGTTTCCGCATAAAAATGGCGCTGCAAAAGTTAAAATGTCTGCCAATCCCGACGTTCCAAAAGCCCGCGCTTAAAGTTCCTCACAAATATGGCGCTGAATCAAATATAAGGTCCGCCATTCCCAACGTCCCAAAAGCTCGCTCTTAAGTTTCCGCATAAAAATGGCGCTGCAAAAGTTAAAATGTCTGCCAATCCCGACGTTCCAAAAGCCCGCGCTTAAAGTTCCTCACAAATATGGCGCTGAATCAAATATAAGGTCCGCCATTCCCAACGTCCCAAAAGCTCGCTCTTAAGTTTCCGCATAAAAATGGCGCTGCAAAAGTTAAAACGTCTGCCAATCCCGACGTTCCAAAAGCTCGCGCTTAAAGTTCCTCACAAATATGGCGCTGAATCAGATATAAGGTCAGCCATTCCCAACGTCCCAAAAGCTCGCTCTTAAGTTTCCGCATAAAAATAACGCTTAAAAAGTTAAGATGTCAGCCAGTCTTAGTCTTCCGACAGCTCGCTCAAAGTGAACAACGCGTTGGTTTCACATAATGGCCGACATTCACAATGCATATTATAGAGATCAGTGATTAAAAAAAACTGGAAATTTGAATATGTTCCATAAATTATTTAATATGCAATAATAATATATAATAATTTAGTTAATATGTGCGCTATCGATAAATTATGCATTTATTAGTAAACATTTATTCACAATAATAATCACATAATATTGAACTCCAATAAATAATAAATTTAATTTCAATTAAAGTTATGCATATTATGTTCAGCGTAGGTTATAATTAATGAATAGTGATTCGGCTATAGACATCAATATTTCATTACAGTTATATAATACTTATATTTAATTGATATTACGTTGAATGAATGTTCTTGTTAGCTTAATTGGCAGGAAACAAAAGACAATTTCATTAAGACATTTCTTGTTTCCGATGCTCATTTTTTTTTTGGACAACGGAATTAAGAGATGGGATTTTTACAATGTCATGAAAACATTGTTTTTAATACGTATAAGTTTTATTATATAATTTTTTTAATGGCCACCAGCAGCCAGGGTTACTTGCGCCTAGTACCAATTCATATTTCCTTAAGTTATTTTTTGTGTCCGATGCTGATTAGGGTTCCGTAGCTAAATGGCAAGAACGGAACAATTATAATTTCGTCCTGTCCGTTCAAAATGGCAACGCAAAATATGAATCGGTACTAGACCTTTAAAAATTATTTTTTTAAAAATCGACCAATTTTTTCAAAACCTTTTTCTCGCTAGTACGCGAAACTTTTTTTGTAATCGACACATTTCTTTAGTGATGCGCGATACGAGATGTTTAAGTCGATTGTCTCGATTGTTCAAACATCTCGATATGACTCTCGATGATTGTCACTTGGACTCAATTGTTGTTGTTTCATAGTTCGCCGAGACCGAGTCGCATAGTACTGAATCGTACACTGTCGAGAACCACATAATATACAATCGTTCATCACACATCGACATTACTATGGTCGAGTCGATGGTCCACTGTGCAGTAATCGCGTAATACGAATTTAATAGTGAAGAGATCACAGCTAGTACCAACTGAACAGTGAACAATCAACGAGTCGCGTGAACGTTAGTCGACTGGCATATAACCTTGAATCGCGATTATATGTACTCTCATTCGCTGCTATATTGCTACAACCTATGTGGCAAATAAACGACTTGAACAATCGAACATTTCGATTGTAAAATCAAACTCCGAGTCGATTGTCGACTCGATTGTTTTTATGAACGATTGCAATTGTTTCTATTGTAAACACATCTCGTAAACGCCCATCACTACATCTCTTGAATTATCGCGTCATCCTTTGCAAGCTTAATAAAACTGGTCAAAACATTGTAGGTACCTATCCTATACGATTTTTTTGTGCGATTCGGTGTATATTGGGCTTGAGAATGGCCGAGAGTATAGAAATGCTGTCGTTTACATGGCGTTGCTATTGTTCCTCTATTACAAGTCCCCAGTTCCCGAGTTCTAGCCCGAGAGCTGGTAAAAGTGTCAATTGGATGTTCAATTTATTATAAAAAAAAAATAATGAATTGAAAATATGAATTGGTGCTAGGCCTAAATAACCTTAGCTGTTGGTGGTCTTTAAAACAGAATTTAACAATTTTTTTTTTCGGCGTAATTATTTGCAGAGATCGATTTAAAATCATTTGGACCATGTCGATATGTTCAAACTGACATATCGTAACACATTGCACAATAACACCACCCCTCCGATAGTAGCGAGTGTATAGACAGTGTTTTGTTTAAACGACGGGACATCACTGACATTTTTAATTTATCAGTTTTTAATTACTAGAATCCGCTATACTAATGAACCTATCTTTGTTTCTGTCGATCACATGCCGTCAGTTTATACGCATCGACGGCTACAGTGAAACAAATTTCGGAAAACATGCGTCTTCAAAGTATACCTGCCACTGAAAGACGTGCCTCAAAGCTCTCAATTTCCCCCAAGAGATCCCAATAAACATTTCTGGTTACTTGTAGTAACGCTTAAGTTATATAATAGGTTTATAATAGTATTGCTCAAAACCAACGTTTTATAATGATTATATGGCAGACGCCTGGATTACCTTCTAAAATGGTTAACAGAAGATATATAAGTTTAGTGTTGTAAAAATTGACGTTACCTTCTTATATTACTAGAAGTAACGAGAGCTAAAAGTTTTATAAAGAGGTTATATAACAGTTTCAATCACTTCGTTATATAACTGTACTTATATTGTAGTGTTCATCGCTACCACTATAAATTTCAAGTTATATAACGGTAGCGTTGACAACAATTATAAAACCTACGTCGATTAGTACGCTTATAAAACCTTTACAAAACTTTAGGTAATCACGATTGTGTATATTAGTAACTGCGGTAACAGCTATATAACTATAGTTGTTGAGATATCAATTTATATATTGCAGTATCGATATGACAATTTAATAATTATTAAGTTTATAGAGTAAAGGTTAGCGTGCTGGCCTCTGAATCAAACTGTCATGGGTTCGAATGCCACCTCCGCTCATATGAATGTTTTGCAATGTCCGCGTTTAAATTAATTTGATGTATATGATACGCTATAATGACTTTAGTTGTCGAGTGTCTATAATACAATTACTTGTACAAAAATTACAATGAGTACACGCGCACTCCATGTTTCTTTTGGATTAAAAGCTATAGGGACGTTTAAAAGTTTTTTTTTAATTTTCGAAAAAAAATTTCACTCATAGCTTTCGAACTAAAAGAGATACAGATGCTTTCTTTTGTTTATCAGAATCAGTATATCTTTTTTTATTAGGCCCGTATTCACCGAGCCTAGTTAGTTATTTATTCCGTTGATTTATTCCCCTGGTAACTATTACTAGGAATAAATAGCGATAATTCAATTCACCAAACATTAGTTAAGTTTACTGCAGGTATAAATCATAAGAATAACTATTCTGTCCAATTTTAAGGGTATAAATATTTATTCGCCTAGTAAAATAGGATGGGCACGAAATGCACAAATTACTTTATGGCGACCTTTTCAGGTAAATATTAATTCCATATCTTTCAGGTAAAGGCTTTTGTAGTAAAATAAAATAAATTTACATTTTCGCACGATGTGCCATCGGTCGGATCTTTGGTAAACGTGTTTTAGAATCGAAATATTTGACAAAATGTCCAAGGTGTATGGCATAAAGTAAATTTGTACCTGAAGTTACTATTCTATCAAATGAATTGCTTGGTGAATTGAAAGTTAATTTTATTCCAAGGAATAAATTTATTCTAAGATTAGTAACTTCTATCTTTAACAGTGTTTAGTGAATACGGGCCTTAGTAAGGTAAATTTGAAAAAGATCTAAGAAATTTCGTTTTCTACGATTTTTTTAATTTTGCAAAAATGCGATTTTTAACGTTAAGTAAAAATTTCAGATTTTTTTCAAATTAGTAATGCTCAACAAGCATATGCGCACTTCTGTGACAATAGGTAGGTATAGCTGTTTAAAATTTCTCAAAAATTATAAAAAATCTTTGCCAAATATATTTCACTGTATATAACACAATAATATATCCATTCTCTATATGATGATGAATTCTGCAATAGCGTGCAAAGTTTTAGCCGTGAATGTACGTTTGCAATATTGGCAACCGTGCGCAGCACTCAATATACGTATACGTGTTGTTGTGTTGGCAGCACGTAATTAAAATTTACATAACAAACAAAACATGCAATGATGACCGGTTGCGGCACACAAAACACTGGTTTCATAGTTTATTCGTCAACCGGCCACGATTACAGAACCAACGGACAGGAACACGCTGAAGCAATAGGGTCGTCCTAAGTAATATCCTTCCTCTTAATTAATGTGATCAACGGTGCTGTTTATTTTTAACCGACTTCAATTTTCAAAAAAAGAGGAGGTTCTATATTCGGAACATATGTTTTTTTTTTGAAGTGAAAACTTCCTTATGCGCGTTAGGCACTCATTGCCTGGGTACTGAAATAAAGTGAATCGTTCGCGACGGTAAGAATTCGCTGAATCGGGGTTAATCGGCTCAAACACGAACACAGTATTAGCAGTTGGTCCGTTCCCTTACAACTGTGCCCGGCTGACATACTTATATCATAAAAACGGCAAGATATACAGTTGTATCAATAGCTCAGTTAGCAGCGTCTTTGCGTTATATGCATAGGGACCTCGGTTCGAAACCTGATGGCATCGTAGAATTTTTGACGTTTTTTCTAAATTCTACATGATATTTATTTATATATTTTTTAATTTTTGTTATATTCTTTCTTTGACAATAATTATAATTTTTTTAAAACCAAGGTGGCATAAATTAAAAATATAATTTTGGTAATCAAATTATTACTTCCCACCTCTACTATGGTAGGGAAGTAATGGATTCAGTCCGAAAACAATATTTCGAGATTTTAACAGATTTTCACGTTTTGAGACCCTAGCAATCGTTTAAGATCATTTTCTGACTGATGTCTGTATGTGTGTGTGTGTGTATGTGGTCAATTTGTCGCCTTCGATATCTTAAGAACGGAACAACATACGGGCATGCCGATTGTTCTATTGTGTTTATCAGCCTTTAACTTAGATCTGATTAGATTTTGAGTCAAATCGGTTCAGTGGATCCTGAGATATTCAAAAAAACGTCCTCAATGTCACGTATTAACATAGGTAAAAAAATATATAAATGAATTTTAGATGTTATAATATGAAAAAAATGTAAATATTTTTTTTCTCTAAAATGTATAGTTTTCGAGAAAAAAAATATTTTACTAAAAAAAATAAAAATTGTACGTAAATCAAGGTAACCATGATTTTTGCTATATTAAGCTAGCCATCAGTATAAATCACCAAACAAAAAAGAGGGCCATGCTTTTTTCAAAGAATAAAAATTAAATTGTGTTTTAAAGACCACCAACAGCTAAGGTTATTTGGGCCTAGTCAAAGAATAAAAAAAAAAGAGTGTTTATTTTTTGCAAATATTTACTAGGTGGGAAGTATAGGACTGGTCATCAGTCGAATTTTTTTTAGTATATAACTGCGCTAATATTTTTACAGAATTCCATCCGATGTCACTGTTCCTGTAGTAATCCGTCTATCTATAGATTTATAAACTTATAAACTGACAGTTGAAACCAAGGTGGAATAAATGAAGGATAAAATTCCTCCATGAATAAAAAGTGTTAGTAATTAAATTGGCGCCGACCTCAAAATTTTATTATTTTCCTCTTAGACTTTTTTGAAGATTTTTTTTGTTAACAAGTTTTTTTATTGATGCGAAAAATAGACCTCTGGCTGACTCACAAACTCGCTAGAGTTAGAGTCTAATTACTCTTAGAATGGTACCGATACGTCATCAATGTATTGGCGTTAATCATCAAAAGGCCACCTAAAAAGGGAAAAAAACAAAAAAATAACTCTTTTTTGTTTTGTTTTGTTTTTCATTTTTTTCAGTAATTACCACACTACGCCATTGGGTCAGGTAGGCGGCGTACAGATAAATAGGCGTTTACTGTCAATGACGTAGCGATGTCATTTTTAGAGTAATCGGATTATAATAAAACGTTTTTAAATGCAATTTTAAATTTAGATTTATATGCAAAGAAGATAATGTTTAAACAATTTTAGAAAAAATATAATTAAAAAGTCTATAATATAAAGACTAAAGCAAATATTGACTTCTAAGTAAGTGCATGACTCACCCGGAGAAAGGGTGATTCACTCCCAAGTATAGTGGTTCTCAATGAGATTGGCCTTTAGTTTAGAAAGTAAATAAATTGATCTTAAGTTGGTGACGCCGTTGATATACATAGATGTTGTTCGAGTCTATAGATTATATAACGGTGTGGTGGGACGCAGGTAATTCCCCTGACAGATATCGAATCTCTGAAACTGTCGTTGGCATTGAGCAATGCGCGTGCAGTACAATTGAATCAAATGCTCAGTATGCCTTACGACACTTCATGCGAGCACGTGTAGCTTGTACGGTACTGGTTCAAAGTTTCCAACAAACTACTACTGGAAAATTTACAAAAAAATATATACATGGTGACACATCTTAAACAATGCAGTGAAATACGAGCTAAAGTTAATAAATATTGAGATATTTACAAATTAAATAGCAAAGTTAATTTGTCAATTCGGTTCTTTTATGAATCGAATTCAAGCCAAGAAGGCCGGTGCGTAATATCATGGCTATCTGCTATGCCATAATTTATCCAATTGTCGTTCATTTTGGCCGTTATTTAATTTCTAAATATCTCAATATTTATTAACTTTAGCAGATATGTACCTTAATAATTTACTGTTCACTATTAAATACTGTATCGTATTCTGGAATAAAAAAGCACTGTTACAATTAAAAAATCGAAGCTGACCTTCGCCTGACCTTCACAGCGCCACCTATGTTATACTGCATTGTTTAAGATGTGCCACCCTGTACATATATTGTGCAGTGATCATTTTTTTAAAGGCCGCAAACTGCCAGGATCATTTGAGTACCAATTCATATTTTCGAATTATTATTTTTAATATCTAATAATAATTTTTAAAATTTTAGACCCAAGTAGTTTTAGAGATAGAGGGAGACGCACTTTTTGGTATATTTTTTTAAAAATAATCTATAGTACCTATAAATAAAATTACTGAAAAAAAATTTAACGATACTAGATTCGTTTTGCCCAAAGAGTTGAGGGACATACGACAAAAAAATTCATCAAAAAAATATATTTTAGTATTTTTGAAGTAAGCCTTTTCCAACGGGCAACGATATGCCACATGCTAAACATATTTTATTTTTAATTTTCACTGAGGACGTCAATTTTTATTATTCAGTAAAACGACCCGTGAAAAATTTGCGGAACGCATGTATGCTGACTATTTTTAAGGGGCTTTGAAATTTCATGGCAGGTCATTGCCACTCCATGCCCCCACCTAACTACGAGCCTGGACGGACAACGGAGTCTCACCATAAGGATTCCGTTTTTTACCTATTTGGTACGTCTAAAAATATCTCTTGACAGCCATGGTCTATTTTTTTGAAATTAGAGATCAAATATCTCAGAAACTTTCCCTCTTCAAGATGTCACTTTTTACTTCCCACCTCTACTATGGTAGGGAAGTAATGGATTCAGTCCGAAAACAATATTTCAAGATTTTAACAGATTTTCACGTTTTGAGACCCTAGCAATCGTTTAAGATCATTTTCTGACTGATGTCTGTATGTGTGTGTGTGTGTGTGTGTGTGTATGTGTGTGTGTATGTGGTCAATTTTTCGCCTTCGATATCTTAAGAACGGAACAACATACGGGCATGCCGATTGTTCTATTGTGTTTATCAGCCTTTAACTTAGATCTGATTAGATTTTGAGTCAAATCGGTTCAGTGGATCCTGAGATATTCAAAAAAACGTCCTCAAAGTCACGTATTAACATAGGTAAAAAAAATATAAATGAATTCTAGATGTTATAATATGAAAAAAATGTAAATATTTTTTTTCTCTAAAATGTATAGTTTTCGAGAAAAAAAATATTTTACTAAAAAAAATAAAAATTGTACGTAAATCAAGGTAACCATGATTTTTGCTATATTAAGCTAGCCATCAGTAGATCACCAAACAAAAAAGAGGGCCATGCTTTTTTCAAAGAATAAAAATTAAATTGTGTTTTAAAGACCACCAACAGCTAAGGTTATTTGGGCCTAGTCAAAGAATAAAAAAAAAAAGAGTGTTTATTTTTTTCAAATATTTACTAGGTGGGAAGTATAGGACTGGTCATCAGTCGAATTTTTTGACATATTTTCTTTCCGAATCAGTCGAAAAATTTGAGGTTGCCATATCAAAAATTATCATTGACGTCCTAGCTCGAAAACAAAATACGATCAAAAAATGAAATTTATCAAAAAATGTGCCTTTTTAGAACACAAAATCAACGTGTCCGAGTATTTTTCTCAGAAAGTTTCAGCACAAGTTTAAATATTATTTCATAGTGCAAGACAGTGTTTTCACTGTATTGAATATTGAAGTTTAGCTGCGTGTAATGTAAGCTTTACTTCTAAAATTAATAGTTACAAAACTTCCCTTTCACGTCTGTTCTTCCCCATTTCTCCCTCTTTCGCATTGAGCAAGCAGGTGCAGAGAGCGATTTTTGTTGCCTACCCAGTAAATGTTTTGGGACATGTCTGGAATTAAGGATTGTACCGAGATACAGTTAAATGTTGTTTGGAAAAAAAAACGAAAGAAGGATAAAGGAAAAAGGGAATCGAATTTTGCAACGTATCTAACAAAATGTTTCATTGTACGAGATTTCCCTCTCTTTTGTTTCGTCATTGCCAATGACGAAACAAAAGAACTCATTGCTCTGTTTCGTTGCAGCACAGAGCTGTTATAAATCGAATTAGCAGTAAAAAAATTCGACTGAAGACCAGTCCTATACTTCCCACCTAGTAAATATTTGCAAAAAATAAACATTCTTTTTTTATTCTTTGAAAAAAAGCATGGCCCTCTTTTTTGTTTAGTGATCTACTAGGTTAATATAGCAAAAATCATGGTTACCTTGATTTACGTACAATTTTCTTTTTTTAGTAAAATATTTTTTTCTCGAAAACTATACATTAATTTAGAGAAAAAAATATTTATATTTTTTTCATATTACAACATATAGAATTCATTTATATTTTTTTTACCTATGTTAATACATGACATTGAGAACGTTTTTTTTAATATCTCAGGATCCACTGAACCGATTTGACTCAAAATCTAATCAGATCTAAGTTAAAGGCTGATAAACACAATAGAATAATCGGCATGGCCGTATGTTGTTCCGTTTTTACGATATCGAAGGCGAAAAATTGACCACATACCCACACACACATACAGACATCAGTCAGAAAATGATCTTAAACGATTGATAGGGTCTCAAAACGTGAAGATCTGTTAAAATCTCGAAATAATTTTTTCGGATTAAATCCATTACTTCCCTGCCATAGTAGAGGTTAGAAGTAAAAATAATATTTAATAATTTAGGTTCATTTATAGCAGGCCGTAAGTAGGTAATAGCGGGCGGATCAGAGAGAATAAACATAAATCACTATGGAAACTTTTTATACTTACTACACTAGTGCGCTTTGAAAACACTTTCAACACACCTGCCTGTTAACTGACCCATTCCATGCATACATACAAGCATGTAAAGTAGCTATTTTATAGTGGGTATGGTAAAAAAATTGAGATACACTGTTTTTAATATCCTTCCTATACTGTCGACAGCAACTGTTTCAACAATTTGTAATTGCAATTTTTATTAAATGAAACAACGTCAGTGCAAACGGCGTGATTTCAAAGAGGGATTAGTAAATAGTTAATAATTCAACGATTTTAAATTACACTTTATTTTGCTTTGATACGTCTATTTTTTTTATTGTAAACTTTATTATAACGTTTCTGAAATAGCAAGGACCATTATGTGTTTCCAAAATTTTATTTTTGAAATATAGTTTGTTTTAGGTAGGTACTACTTTGGAAGTGTTTTTCTTATTTATTACATAATTTCCAAATATCTTTAATATTACGTATAATACCACAATGAGGTACTACTAATTTATTTTTACTTCCCACCTCTACTAAGGTATAGGGATTAGGGAAGTATTAGGTATATTCATTCCGAAAAATTTTTTCTGGAAAATTGATAGATATTCACATTTTGACTGATGTCTGTATGTGTGTGTAGTTTTCCAAGACTGTGGCCGTCCTGTTGTGTATACTTAGATAATTTGCACACTGCAGAGTATATACAGGATGGAAACGGTTTTATCGAACATATAGGGCAAATAACATTGAGAACATTTATAATTTTTTAGTAGGCTATGGGGCATAAAATCAAATGAAAGTATGTTGTAGATGCTTTTTTTTTATTTAGAAGATTCCGAGTTACCGTTAGGAAAATTGTTCAAAAAATTCACTGTACTATTTTTTCTAAGTAATCCACTACTTATATTTACATTAGGTCTTATGGCCCATAGCCTACTACAAAACTGTATATATTCTCAATGTTATAAATGTCCGGTAAAACCGTTTACATACTGTATAATCAATTCATTCAAAACACATTCATTGCTACACCAACAATGAACAAATAATTCAGTTGTCCTTCAAGAGTATCAAAAGATGAATTTGAATCGGACAAAACGTGGAGAATGTAAAGAAATATAGCTCGAGGATGATTTGGCAACTTTGATCAGTTAAAAGTGAAATCGGCCAAAGCAGCGAAGTTGACGATGCGGAAACATGGAAGTGACTTGCTTTCCTCCTTTGTTTGACAGCCAGAGCTGTCCGCTGTGAAGTTTTATATCTCTATATAACACGTAATATTTTGTGTAAAGATGATCACGATTGTGGACTGTGCTGAAAAATACTTAATTAGTTAACGGAAGGAGTGAGGCTCTGTTGTCACAAAGGAAATGAGAAAAATTGTAAATTTTTTGCCATACTCACTATAAAATAGCTGACTGATATGCATGTATGTAAACTTTGAATGCCCATACTTCTAAACCAAAAGAGATTACAGACGTTTGCTTGTATAAATATAGTCTTACCTAATACTGTTTTACTTTCCACCTCTACTATGGTAGAGAAGTAAGTATTGGATTTAGTTCGAAAAAAATATTTCGAGATTTTAACAGATCTTCACGTTTTGAGACCCTAACAATCGTTTAAGATCATTTTCTGACTGATGTGTGTGTGTGTGTGGTCAATTTTTCGCCTTCGATATCGTAAAAACGGAACAACATACCGCCATGCCGATTGTTCTATTGTGTTTATCAGCCCTTAACTTAGATCTGATTAGATTTTGAGTCAAATCGGTTCAGTGGATCCTGAGATATTAAAAAAAACGTTCTCAATGCCACGTATTAACATAGGTAAAAAAAAATATAAATGAATTCTAGATGTTATACCTAATATGAAAAAAATGTAAATATTTTTTTTCTCTAAAATGTACAGTTTTCGAGAAAAAAACTATTTTACTAAAAAAAATAAAAATTGTACCTAAATCAAGGTAACCATGTTTTTTTCTATATTAAGCTAGCCATCAGTAGATCACTAAACAAAAAAGAGGGCCATGCTTTTTTTCAAAGAATAAAAAAAGAGTGTTTATTTTTGCAAATATTTACTAGGTGGGAAGTATAGGACTGGTCATAAGTCGAATTTTTTTTTACATGTTGGGGGCGGTCTGCATCCCTTCCATACCGCTATCTAGCAAAACCCCTTACACACGGCACTTTAATATGCCTTCCTCAACGTCTTCACAAAAATAAGGCCTTGAATAAATAACACCAAAAAATTGTCACTATATAGCTCTCGGTCTATAAATTGCCCTCACCAACATAGATTTATTCTGGCTACGCTCATGGAACTATGCAAGATATTTAAGTACGTCATCATCGAGACACTGATAATCTCAGCTGTCGATCGATTATAATCTACAATCACTCTCTCTCAAGTGCGTCGTCTATAATCTAAAATAATCTAATCAGTGAACTGTATTCATTTAGCGATAAAAACCCGAAGCCTATTAAATGCAAATGGCTACATTTAATCTGTATGCATTTTTTGCATTTCACCAGTTGCGATCCATTACATTCACCTTTTTTTCTGAAAGTAGAGGACAAAGGCATTTGACACGAAAAAGGCGTTCTTTTAGTCGATATGTTCGAGCTGATTACGTACACACCTCCAAAGCAAACAGGCGCTTTGTTTTTTTTTTGAAAAAGAAAACAATTGAAAAAAAAACAATTACAAATCTGGTTCATTCATTGTCGTATAATAGTGCTACTCAACGTAAGATGTGGACATTTAGACAACTAGCTTGAACCCGCGGCTTCGCTCGCGTTATACATATAACAGCTTCGCTTCCGTGAACGTCAATTTTACTCATATTCGTCGCATAGACGTGTCGGTTTTGACGGGAAGTCTAGCTTAAACAGTACGCCATATTTTATTCAATTCACGCCAAACAAACGTCACACGCCGCACCATTGCGCCCGCCGTTCCCCCTTACCTCCCCATCGCCGTGTAACCTGCCGGGTTCGAGACATGTCCGCTTTCCGCTTCTAGAGCAATCTCACCAATCAGCGTTCGCCGTGCCATGTGTGTTCCAGCTATTGCCGCCAGAGCACAGCTTCCGCCGCTAGAGTAGTACACACCCCTTGTTGCAATGTTAATAGTCTTAAGCCAAGGAACCTAAAGAGATAATAACCAAAAATTCATTCAAATCGGACTAGGGGTTTAAAAGTAATGGCTGAACAGACTCACATCCTCCCTTTATTATTCAGTTCTATTATTAGTACTGATTTTAATTCTTAAAATAATTATTAATGGGCTTTATTTCTACCTATAACAGGACAGGTGATGTGACAAGCTAAAGTAGGTACCTATACTGTTGTATCAAAATTTAAGGAGTGACTCACGCAATTATACATTACCTATACACATATTATATACTTATACCTACATAAATTTAGTGACGTATAAGTACATAAATTATTACTTTAACAGTATATAGAGGCTACGAGAAAACGTATCGATTTAGACGACTTTACGAACACGCTGTACATTTGCAGACCAGCAAATGGAATTGAAAGCATCAAAAGTAAAAATTTGCATATAAACGATTTTAAAAAAATCTATAAAATTAACTTACGACGTCTGGCACTGTAATGAAACGAAAATATTCTCGCAAAGTCGTCGAGACCGTTCATCGCTTTTTTCAATTTTTAAATCGCCAAAAATAGAATCAATAATATAAGTGCAGGCAATGATGATTGCAATTCAAAGACTTCATTACGTCACGTTAGGTTTGTTCCTAAAGAAATTCAAAATCGTCCGTGGCCGTCAGGAATGTGCGCAGTGAAATTTTTATTGTACCAACAGCCGTCTCACCCAAATACAACTATATTGTGTGTTTTAAAGACCACCAACAGCTAAGGTTATTTGGGCCTAGCACCAATTCATATTTTCAATTCATTTTTTTTTAATAATAAATTGAAAATCCAATTGACACTTTTACCAGCTCTCGGGCTAGAACCCGGGAACTGGGACCTTGTAATAGAGGAACCATAGCAACGCTATGTAAACAACAGCATTGCTACCCGCTCGACCATTCTCAAGCCCAAATACAACTATAGTCTATTCATTTTCAAGATAGAGTAATTTGAAAAAATACATTCCAACAGTGTCACTTATACCTACAGCTTAATAATTTGTTTCAACCTTTAATTGTCTCGGCTAACAAAAAGATTGCAGGGATTCGAAATGAGAAAGAAAATGAAATCAATTTGTCATTATTAGCTTTAGACAGACGACCAAGGCATAAGCATACAAAAAATAAAAATAGAATCAAAAAAGCCAATCTTATGCCTCCTCTACACTATCGGCCATGATTTACGAACGCGATTGGGCCATGATTGCCACCATCATTGCGCAGCTGTCCACACAATCGTGCATTGTCCATTTGATGACCCAACGTCTTTTGATGTTTGTCCGAAAAACCGACACAACGGCGATTACGCTCGATCGTCACCGATCATGGGCAATTACAGGCGATTATGCCCTCCACACATTCGTGATCGCCTGTAATCGTCCATCATGGCCGATAGTGTAGAGGAGGCATAAAACATGTTAAAACAAACAACGTCAAACAAAATAAATGGGTAAACATACGGTCCAGTACCTTTGCAAAATTTGAAATTCTCCGAACCGACCAATCACAACTCAAGAAACAAAAGGACACGAGCTGATCACGATCTTGAAATTTTGTTCCAGCAGATTTATAAACCGTGTGCTGACAAACAGAAAAGTTTGCGGATAGTTCGCAAATTTTTAATCAGAGGCAGAATTGTAAAGAGTCCGAGGAAAGTTTTTGAGGTTACCTGTTTTGCTTTTCTTTTTGGTGTACAGTAAATACCGCGTCAGCTGTTCCAAGAAACAAGCTTGAGACTAGTTTAAAAATAGTTATATTTAGCGCATGCGTAATGCAAAATCTGAAACTTGTCGGGGACAAATTATCTATAGGAACGAACCTATTAAGGACGTTTTATTCCAACGGCGTTCGAAATAACGTTAGGTAGGTACGTGGAAAACAAAAGAACGTCACTACCTGTGTAAAACAGAGTTGTCTGACTATATGGTGACTATGTGGCGTGCGTCATTAACTTTGCATCAAATAGATTATTTTCAGTTCGTTTAAAGTTGCTAGATGGAGGATTAAATGTTTCAAAATAAATTTGCCATTAAATTATATCGTGCGTTCTATCTACATTTTTTTATCACAGAAGACGACTCAACCGTCTTGATCAAGTCTGCTATATGCTTGTTTAAATTTTTACTCCATAGATAATAAAATTTTAATCTATGGAGTAAAAAAGTAAAAATTTCAAGGTGCATTATATTATAATATGCACCTTGGGATTTGACAAGAAGGCGTGCAAATCTTCGCTTGACTATTTTTCTGGCAGGTAGCCGGGCGTTAGACGCTGTACCTAACGGATAATTATATCTATAGAGTTTCTGTACGGCTCATTCCAAATTGACAAATTTGACTGTAACCACTGAGGTAATAGGTATAGAGGACAAGTTACTGCTTATATTATACACAGTTGAAGCCAGGTCTGACGTCACAGGGCCGAGTAAACATGGCGGCCGAACACGGGATGCATTGGGAATATTATTCTCTTCTTTTTCTTACATATAAAATGAGAATCGAGTAAATATGGCGACTGGCTTCACTTTAATGCTTGTAGCGTCTCCATAACCTTTTAACTAGAAGTGACCGTATTTTATTTATTGTAGATTATATAGACACAAAACACCCATGAGCGGAGGTGGGATTCGAACCTACGACAGTGTGATCCAAAGACCTGCTACACTGTCCTCGAAGAAGTGACTGTAACCAACAATTTGAGACGGATATATTCTATTGACTATTTTTATATCTGCGAACAAATGTGTATCGCGGTATCATTACTAGCGCCTGCGCACTACGCATTTGCAGATAGAAGTAGACTTTCTATACACAGTATGGAAACTCATGTTTTTTTGTACCTATCAATATTCAATATGTTGGCTACACATCTACACTTTATAAACCTAATGTGCCATATAGAACTTTGTAGATATATGGTTGTAACATATCATACATTTTCCGCTTAGCGCATTTTGATATGAAATATTCCCGACAGGGTTAAAACTTTCCTGCAGATATTAGAATAACAAATTGAAATAAAATAATCATTTTCGAAGCCTGTTTTACGAAAACAAAAACAATTATAGCACACTGAAAAGATATTTTAAATTAATAGAAACTTGATTTCTTTTCGCATTTTTCAACACAAGTAATGAATGTGAAACAAATGAATGAACATTTTTAATTTCAACTGTCTTTTACATGTCATATCACTGTCATAAAATTTAACTGTTTTCCACCTTCATTCTTTTGTCGTTTATATAATGACAATAGACAAACGGCTTCTTATGTTTACATTTTTTTATGAAACAAAAGAAAGCTAACTGATGTTTTCTTTTGTTTTAAAGTGCTTTTTTTCATTAAACAGTATTTTATATCTTAAAAGCTAATTAGATGTTTTTACTTTGAAAAATAGAGAGAATTATTTATAAACAATTATTGTTACATCATTACGTCAGGACGCTATTAGGTACTTGTAAGCTTGCTACCGTGATAATTAAAATATCTGTTAATGTTTCATCGAAAATTATTGACACCTCTGCATCGACAAAAGTTAAATAGATATTCTATATCTACCAATGCTATAGCTGAAATTAGTAGCCATTTTTTTCTCAGAGGTGCCTTCCGGGAAAAGTGATGTAGACATTATAACAAAATTTCATCCAAATCGGCTCAGCGGTTCTCTAGTTATAAGTAAACATAAACTTTCCTTTAAAATGTTAGGATGCATGTATAAAAGATAATAAATAAGTCACAAATGCATGTATTTTAATAAAAAAGTTGAATAATGAAATGCGTAAAATTCGAAAGCCACTTAATCTTCCACATTTTAAAAAGCAATAAAAATAAGTAAACAAATAAAATTTACCTACGCTTAAGATGGATTTAATTGTTACAAGCAGTTTTTATTTCGGCTACACGTGAAAAATCTGTTCGTTTAGTTACGACCTGCACATTTTTACGCAAACAGTAATATTTTTTTGTAATATGTTAATGCTTTTTTACGACCCTCGACGATAAAATTCGTACATGTGTCCACGCAGTATAGTCGAACGAAAATGACCTGTTCAATTACGTCACGACACAATGGAGAGGGACACATGAGATACGTTATGTAAATGGCCACCTAAGTTACCATTGATTTTCATAAAAAAAAACGCGCTAAAAGTCCAGTTTTTTTCCCTTCTGATATAGCATGCAACCTCTTCTTTTTCAGTTCTGGATCATTTGGATTTTTTATTTATTGTGAATTATAGACGGATCGACAACTTAGGTCATTAACGTCTTGATTACATTAAATAACAAGCCGTGAGGTGGGTCGTTTATTAGGACTAAAGTGCGACCCTTGAGATCCACACGACTATCTTCCCAGTTTGATAAATATTTAATAAAAATAATTAAATTAGATATTACACATAAAAGTACCTAATCATTTTAATCATTAAAACATAATTATTATTTATTTTTAACAATAGTAATTAAAAAATATAAAAAACGGTTGAAGCGATTTTTATAAAATTTATTCCGGATCAAAATGACGTTAACACGCCTCGATTGACACCCTTACGAAGTCGATATAATTTTTTATTCGCGAGATATTGTGGAAAATCTACTTTTTTGGAGTCTATTTGGTTAAGAAAAAAGAACGGCTGAACCGATTTTGAAAAAATTTCTTTCAGATCATATTTACGTTAATACGCGTCGATTGGCACCCTAACGTAGTTGATATTATTTTTCATTCTCGAGATTTCGTCTTAGAACAAATCTCAAACTAAACTCGATATTATCCTACTTTCTTAGTCACTATACGTTAAATGAGCAAAATAAAATTTTGTGCGCTTTTTTCAGTGTTTACCTTGATAAAGCCTACCCTCAACTGGGTCAAGCCCCTCCCAAACCAAAATCCTGATCCGCCACTGACGCCGTCTATGGTTAGAGAGCAGCAGAGAGGATAACGGTTGTCAAGCAGACAGTCCGTTGCTAAGTGAGGGCGGTGCTTTGCCGCCAATAGACTGATGGCGTCACTGTGTCATTCTAAGATTAATCGGGCTCTACGACCCAAGGAGGACAGTATAGCCTAGTGGTTAGCATGCTTGGTGCCGCAATCTCTAGACTAGACTGCCGTGGGTTCGAATCCCACCTGCGCTCATGGATGTTTTGTGATGTTATTTAGTTTTAAGTTAGTTGTTATTTAGTGTAGTTGAAAGACGCTAATAACCTTAGACGTCGACGCGTCTATAATCTACAATAAATAAAATCTACGACCCAACAGGAACCGGACAATGGCTATCCCTGTGCAAATGAAACAAGAGAACGGCGCATTGTGGGAACGTCGCGTCTTCATAAGCGGTTATTATCGCGTTTTCAGAAATGTGGCAAATATTATTATATCTATAGTTTAAATGTGTTTGAGGTATAAATGCCATATTAACGTTTACTTAAAAGGTTCAGACTTTAGAAATTTTTTTGAGATATATTATTAGCATTTTTGTTTACATTTCTTTGTATTTTCCCCACCGTGCGGTTTCGAAATAATACTGTTCGGAACCGAAGCTAACGGCTACCCGTAAGATGGGTTTTATGACCTTGTTCTAATTACCCGGCTTAAGTGTATCGACCACACAAAATCTTTTTTATACGGAGAGCACCTTTAATTGCACATTTCGACATAAAAACGAATCTACTTGTTTATAGCGACTTTGCCTTTAAAAATATGAAATTAATACCTACGTAATTTTTGTTTTAACCATCATCAATGGCTTCAGAAGCTTATAGCCTCATGTGCCAGCACTAATTCCAAAATAACCAAACCTACCTAATTAAAATAGCCAGGCCTTAGGGTTGAAGCACATTTTTGTTTTTTCTTGTTATAATAAAAAAAAAAAAAATAGCCAGGTATAAGAAAAACACCCAATGACGTCACATTATCAGAAAAAAATATTTATTTACCCCGTCACCGTCGGGACTCAAATCCGAAACTTTCAGATTTGCGTTGGCTGGAAGTTTCGGGTTTGAGTCCAAACAGTGTCGGGTTAAAAAAAATAAATTTTTCTGATATTGCATTGTAACGTGGCGTCATTGGGTGTCATCTCTTATATTATGGAGTTACAAGCGTTTCTCGTAAGGGCAGAATTAATATATCTTACTATTATAATGTAGTATTTAGTCTTATGGCCGGTTTATCGTACATTTTAATCACGATGTTTGTTTAACCGACTTCAAAAAAAAGGAGGTGGTTCTCAATTCGGTTGTATTTTTTTTTATGTTTGTTACTCATAACTCAGTTATTTATAAACCGATTTTGAAAATTTTTTTTTTATTTGAAAGGATATACTTTCAGAATAGTCCCATAGAAATTTCATCAAAATCGGTTCAGTAGTTCGGCTGATTTTAATAAAAGTGAGTAGCGGCGTGTGATTCTTTAAGGTAAATGTCACTTTTCGACACTAAAAAGTAACAAGCCGTGAGGTGGGTCGTTTATTAGGACTAAAGTGCGACCCTTGAGGTCCACACGACGAACTTCCCAGTTTGATAAATATTTAATAATAATAATTAAATTAGATATTACACAGAAAAGTAATCATTTTAATCATTAAAACATAATTATTATTTATTTTTAACAATAATTAAAAAAAAAAAAAAAAAAAACGGCTGAACCGATTTTTATAAAATTTATGTCGGATTAAAATGACGTTAACACGCCTCGATTGACACCCTTACGAAGTCGATATAATTTTTTATTCGCGAGATATTGTGTAAAATCTACTTTTTTGGAGGTTATTTGGTTAAGAAAAAAGAACGGCTGAACCGATTTTAAAAAAATTCCTTTCAGATCATATTTACGTTAATACGCGTCGATTGGCACCCCAACGTAGTCGATATCATTTTTCGTTCTCGAGATTTCGTCTTAGAAAGAAATGGACACATACATACGTACGTACGTACGTACGTACGTACGTACATACGTACACACACACACACACACACACAGACATCTTTCTAAAAGTAGTGTAAAAATAGTGTAGTGACCTTGAAACATAAAATTTTTTTTTCCTTTTTGATTTCGATTTTCGGACCCATTACAATAACTTCCAATGGGAAGTTAAAAAATAAAAAACTTTTTAACAAAAAAAAAACCTCCCTCAAAAAACCACTAAAAAGAGGAAAATAATGAATTTTGAGGTCTGTGCCAATTTAATAAAATATGAAGTTGGTTAAAAAAAAGATATTAATCACTATATTATACTTTTTAACCGACTTCATATTTTATTAAATTGGCACAGACCTCAAAATTTCATTATTTTCCTCTTTGTAGTGGTTTTTTGAAGGAGGTTTCTTTTTTGTTAAAAAGTTTTTTTTTAATCACTGTTAAATTTTGACAGCTAAGTGTTCATTGGTTGCTGCGTTTCGTTACCGTAGCAACCCGTCATTTAACAGTGTGATTAAAAAAACACCGTAATTAAAATGTACGATAAACCGGCCATTACCTTATTATAGAAAATGGCACGCTGAATCAGTGAGCCCACCAGTTGCTCAGAGTACTTCTTACCGTTTTAATTTTTGAAGCTATGCTTCTATAGGCGCGTTAGACGATTTCTGACAGGGGAAAAACTTATGGATTCGTGTCACGTTACCGACATGCCGTCACGCGACATGCTCATGTTAAAAGTATATCTATAACTATGAGTGTGACGTATATATACTGGCGCACACGCTGTGGCCCATGTACACGTATATGCACCAACACAAAGATAACGACATGTTGTACAACATTAGTACTGTGTGTTATACAAGTAAAGTTGAATTGATTACGTGTAAATCTCAATGTGTGTATTGTTTAAATTGTGTTTTTAAATAATATAAGTTTGTTAATTCTTATTTCAATTAAATTGTATTTATATTTTGTATTGGACTTGCCATGTGTTGACGTAAAAAGCATAACTTTTGTCGGGTGTCCCATGACACCTCTTGATTTTTTTTAATACAGACGTCTGTTGTCTATGCGATGCGAAACATTAAAATTAAAAAGAAATAAGATTTGTTTATGTTTAAGAGGTATTATTCAATATTATAATAATTATTAACATTTTATAAAAACAAGTTGCAATTTATTAGTATGTTAGATCCGATTTAAATATAACATTGTGATTACCGATACCATTTACTTAATAGTTTAAGTTCATCCGCTTCATTCTAAAAACAGTTTTCATTTTAAAATTAGAAAATGTAAATAAATTGTGCTTCACTTAGGTAGGGTAAATGCGGGAGAGATGCCGCGGTAGGAGAGACGCCGCATGGCTATTAACTTACCTATTTACCATTAATGGATGGTGCTACAAGTACGTATGTTCGTTCATCTTATCTTGTCAAGATAAGATAAACGAACATACGTACTTGTAGCACCATCCATTAATGGTAAATAGGTAAGTTAATAGCCATGCGGCGTCTCTCCTACCGCGGCATCTCTCCCGCATTTACCCTATTTCATTTACAAATAGACAAGACGTTTAAAGAGAATTATTTTTTATCGCAATAATTTGTTTACTTTGTCTATTAATTATGAAATATTATTATTGTTTATATAACTTTATCATTCTGGGTTTTTGATACGACTTTTAGCTTTAAATCTAGAATTACGAAAACTTATTTTCAACTACCTACATGGAGATCTCCATTTAGAACCAAACTACATGGGCGGATTTTCCGCGGCAAATTGTACGTTCAAATCAAAACCGTGCCTACAAACGAGTGCAACTAGTTACTAGATGAACGGGATATGCGTTGATTTTAAATTCCGCCGGCGTGAGCGAGTTGAACGCTTCTGAGCCGCCACAACACGCTAAAAACGAAATACATTGTTTATTGCGGGGCAAACTAGACGAGGCGATGGATCACCGACGGATGTGCAGTCTGGGTAAAATGTTCGACACGGAGAAATTTATATAGTCTGTTTCTGAACCTTCTATTCTTTAAAAATAAATTTGCAAATACAACAGCAGCGCAACCTAACACAGTGGAGTCCATTTTGCAACTAGCAAAAAGCAGTTGTATTGTTTTCCGTGAATGTACTCGACGGAGAAAAACGCTTTCTGTTTTCATATGTAAAATTCGGCGGAAATCTCGTCGCGAGAAAAACTCCACGGAAAATCCGCCTTTGTAGTTTGGCTCTTAGTTGAAAATAAGTTTTGACTCAGGGCGCAAGCGGCTACGCCGCAAAATTATGTATAAAAATATTTTTGTTGATTTTTTCAGTACTTTTTCATTTTGACCGTTGTAGGTATTCATGAATCTCCATATCATCAACATGTCAATTATCCGATTGTGCTTTGACAAATCTAACTTCTGACATTTTTATATAACACGAATGTCAAATTTATTTTCTTATATTCATAACGACGACATGATAAGTCCGGGAGCCCGCGATCGATTTTGGTCAGACATTTCGCCAAGGTTGACATGTATTTATATGATTAATATATTATTAACTAGTGGCCCCGTCCGGCTTCGCCCGGGTGTTAAGAAAGCCCCGGTGCAATACACTACTCACTCGCTTCGCTCGTTCGCTATATATATAAACCTTCCGTGAAAAATTATGTAACTGATGGTGAAAACCGCATCAAAATCCGTTGCGTGGTTTAGGTATTACTTTACTCACTCGCTTCGCTCATTCGCTACGCTCGTTCGTTATATATATAAACCTTCCGTGAAAAATTATCTAACTGATGGTGAAAACCGCATCAAAATCCGTTGCGTGGTTTAGGAATTACATTACTCACTCGCTTCGCTCGTTCGCTATATATATATAAACCTTCCGTGAAAAATTATCTAACTGATGGTGAAAACCGCATCAAAATGCGTTGCGTGGTTTAGGAGGAGTTAGCGGTTAAACCGACACACAGACAGACAGACGCGGAAAACGACTTCATTTTATACTATGTAATAAAGATAATGAAATGTGGTGTACTTCAACTGCGATAGTACCGGTGGGTTGGGCTACGGCAGCTTCCCAAAGTAAGATTTGTCAAAAAAAAAAAAAATGAACAATGCTTTCATTATGACATCACATTAATCTTATAAATAAAAATCAGTTTTGGCGATTTTGGTCGTCAAAATCGGTTGCGGACTGCCGGACTATAACACTTCTGTCATTTTTATTCACGATACAGCGCTTTCGTCACCTGTCATAAATTGGACAATACGTGTATCACATAGTTCTGAGAAACCGACCAAATAAAATATTAATATTGACGCAAAAATGTACAATTTAATACAACTTAAATGAAACAACTACCTACGTCAAAACTAATAAATTTTTTTGTTACTTTGAAATAAATGTCAAATAGATATGAAAATATCAAAAAAGTATGAGAGCTTTAACTGATAATAAAATCCGTGGCATTAAAAGCTTCGAGTGCGCGTTTTCAATAGATTAAAATACGGCGCGATGCCGCGATACGTTTGTTTAAAATGTTATTAAAAGAATTTTAATGGCGCAGTTAAAATATTTTTTAATAGTTTAATAGCCAACGTCGATTAAAAAGTTACTGACAATTTAAACATAAGACAATGTGCACGAAGGGAGTTGGACTTAGAGCCGTACTTCACTGGGATGCCACGCCAACGTTGCCATAGCTATCTCTGGCAACCGAAGGTTGCCCGATAGAGTAGCCAACACAGATGTCAGTGCGTCAGTTCGTTCTCACCGGGAAATTAAACAAATGTATCCCAGTTAAAAAAAAAATAATGTAGGTAAAATGATTGCCGAGCGGGCGAGCACAATGGCGACTGGCGTCTGAGTGATTGAGGCGCGATCTACACGTATATATTTTATTGGCAACGTTGCCAGCGCGCCAGGGTCGCCAAACTCGACATAGCGGGTCATTGGTAGTGGCTACGCTGCCAGACTAGCGACGTTGCCAAACCGTCGCCGCTTGAGTTAGCTCTCATAGATTTCAATATGAATATAGTTTGGCGATGTTGCCGTGGCTCTTAACTGCTGCTTCGGTATATTATATTCATTTATGGAGATTTTTGATAAATTGAAACGTTTTTTAAAGTGATTTTATTAGTTGGATGAATGATGTCTCACCTAAAAATGGTACGGTTTTTAGTGTGAGAACTAAAAGGGGAATTTGATATTTTTGGAAATAATACAGTTTACATGTCAATATAACATGAAAATTGAATTCACCACTGAAGTAACGTTTCCTTAATATTAATAGGTAGCTATTTTGTTTAATAATTTAAAAAGATATGACTCATTATTTGTGTTAAGAACTGTGTTTACTTGCCTTAAAAAACGGAAAAACTTTTTATTAAATTTTTAAAACATAATTTATTTTTTGAATTTTTTGTTAGTTCCTTGGTCCATGTCCATGTACCAGATTAAAATTAGGCTAGAAAAGTAGGAATATTTCGTTCGTAGAGTTTAAATTGACGCATAAGTACTGACCAAAAAATTGACGCATAAGTATTGACCAAAAAAATAAAATACAAAAATAATCATTTCGTACAAATTGCTGTCTAAAAAATTAATCCGGAATATTTTCATGAGATGTTTGTACACCACTTTTTCAACAGTGCCACAAATTGATGTCCACCCAAATTTGAGCAAAGGACCAATTAAAAACAAGTGATGTATTCTTAAAATTATATCACTTACCGGTACAATCTGCAGGTCCGTTGAATTCACGGCGACAGAACGGATGCATCGGTGCTTGCGGTTGTTGAAAAGGCGGTCTGAAAGTGTTTTAAAGTAGGTAAAAAAAAAAAAATTATGTACGCGTGTCAGAAGTTAAGGGGTTTGCAAACCGAAGCGGCCGCGGTCACTGCCCAACTGCGGCTAAACGTAACACGTTAATTCTTGCCAGTCTATCTAAACCAACCACGGCCTGGCAAACGCGGCTGCGGCTTAGACAGCGTTCTGTCTAGCGGCCACGGCCAAACGCTGCCTGCAGAGTTTGGCCGCGGCCGTAATGTATTTCTTCCATATTGTTACGGATCACCCTGTATATAAACGTCAGGCAAGAATTCTGAGAAGCGATGTCTGCTTGCTGAACAACAAGTAACTAGAGAACGCGAGAAGCACTGGGCTTCAGCCACGCAGCGTATATAAACGAGTGAGTAAAGCGATCAGGAAAATGAGTCAATGGTAAGTCGTGCAACCAAGCGAATCAGTGATATAAATATTAGTCAATCAACGGTCGAATCAGTCAGTACAGTGATATAACTGGTGAAGTGGATATAAATAAATAGTACTGAAGTAACTGAGTAAATGACCGACATAAATAAACGTTAGAAATAAATCTGATATAAATAGTTCCGTGATATAAATTCACCTGATAAAATAAATATTAATGTAGTCAATTGTATATATTTAAGTGTTAATTACTTGTGTTGATTGTTAGAACTGACTTTTGGTTGTTGTATTTATTATTGTTGTTTTTAATTATTGTAAATAAATATTTATTCCGCCAACTCAGAAAACAGTTTTGTAACAATATCTTCGTTTTTATAATAAGTACTTTTTACAGCTGATACACAAAACAGGGTCGGCGTCATTCGGTCATTATAATAGAATTTAGTACGAACATAATTTAAATTTGAAACAAAGAAATGCCACTCACCTGTTATTTAAACATTTGAACCGATTTCTCGAGTGTTCAAAGTTCGCTCGAGGATTTTGATTATTGATTGGAAAAGCGTAATATTCGTTCTGACCGATATTTGCGTTTTCCAAAGCGAATTTCGGATTCTTGTTGGTTGCGTTAGCGGAAAAGTCGGGAAATGGAGGACGTTTCAAGGATTTCGGAAAATTATCTGGAATTAAAAAAAATTTTTTTTTTCACTTTCATCAAAAAAAAAAATCACTCGGAAAATATTGAATCGGACTGGAAAAAAAATGTCAGGTTATGTTTGATATTCGATAAAAACCGATTTTGCACAACTACGTTTATTTTTTATTATTTTTAACACACGATTTTATTTATACACAGACTACAATGAAATTACAATTATAAATATTTTTTAGATGAAAACTATCATATTTCCTAATTACGATATAACTGCAGAAAACAGAGTACTACAGTAAAGCAAACTAATTTATTCAGAAACAAAATATAAAGTTTGTAGGCGACGTATCTCACAGGTTAACGGAATTACGTAATTCGTTCGTAATTATAAAGCGGACCTCAGACGGTCAGCATTTATTGTCGATACGTGAATACTGTTTTACGATTCAGAGATCAAAACGTTGACGTACTGATAATAAAGGTTGGTCGTCTGAGGGCCCCCTTTGGCTTTATAATTAATTGATTTCAAGACGTAATAAAAAAAGCCTTCAGACAATCAGATTATTGACCGTCTACGTGTTCCTTCATGAATACTTTAATTCAACGAACTTAAAGGGGCCCTCACACTATCAATATGTAAATATTATTGAAGATATGAAGAGTAAATATTGAAGAATCAAAATTAGATGTTGACAATACTTACTGATTGTCTGAGGACCCCAGACTGGAAAAAATAATTCCATCTGAAAATTGTCGCATACGTGATTTGATTTTAGCAAATTCACGCCCACTTGAGAAAAGTAAATATTTTATAATTTATTATAAATTATTCCAAAAATTCTAAGATAGAACCAGCTTTCGCATTCTTGGAAACCTTTTTATTTTGTTTATTATAATAATTTAATTGCAATTTTAATTTGACTTTAATAAACGCGATATATTGTTTATTTTTTAATGTTACTTTGACTAGCAACATTAATAATTTCTAACAAATTTATACTAAATAACCTTAAAACACTACAAAGCAAAAATAGTTTTAAGCAAAACGTTAAAAAAAATTGTAAAAAATCAATAATTAATGTAGGTATATATTTTAATGCCAATTTTTACAATTATAAAAAAATATTTTTCAGTTATTTATTTTCATTTTAATTGTTAATAATTGTTTTGTATAGACTTAAAATATTTTTTGTCCCTCATGAACAGTATATTTTAAAATTAAAATTAAAAAAAAAAAATTATAATTTCGTAAATACATTTTGAATATAGCAAATAAAAAAGGATTTTTTCTAACACTAATGATTTAAACACTAAACACATTTTAAAAGGACTGTCTCAAAATATTTTTATTTTGCACCGAAAATGTTACTTTTAACATCTACAGAGACAAATCACACCAACGTTTTTAAAAATGGTGTCCACTGAACAGCTGATGCCACATTTATACTTACAACTATTTTTATAGGTTATGTTGTTATACTGTAAATACGTTATTTTATAAGAACCAGTTTATTTTCGGGATTTCTTTTTCACCTCACATATTTTTTGAGTTTGTGAACAAAACAAAATAATTAAAAATTTTCAAAATGTGGTTTATTTAAAATGTCCACTTTTAGTATGTACTTACATAATAATGCTTGATATTTATAATATATCAAAATGGTGGATATTTTTTTTTTAATAACTAACGCATTTAATATTTCTATCGTTAACGTTTTAGGTGCAAATGTTTAAATAATTACGTAGGGGTACATATCAAATATTAATATTTAATGATACATTTATTATTATCAAATGCATATTATGCGCTACATTCACCGTAATTAAAAGGTTTTAGTTCTGTAATTAGCTCAGAATATTACAGTTACCAATATTTGTTTGTATTTTAACTATTAATAAAATGTATATAATTTTCATAAGTAATAATTATGTTTATATTAATACTGTACAACATAATTGTCCTTGCAATTCATATGCAAATTTTAATCTGTTATAATTGCGTTTTGAAGACTTATTTACGACCTTTATATGTTCGATTATGGTAAAACATAATGTGGGTATTTTTTTATTATTTAAATTATACAATTTTTGTATCTGTTTAATAAAAAAAGCGAAAGTCAAAAGATTCAATTTAATTTTTGTTAAATATATATATCTTTGTTTTTAGGTAGCGAATTTAAATAAATTAAATACAAAAATCTTTGGCGTTGTGTTTTTTTTACGTTTTAAATGTTTACGATTAAACCTTTAAGTTGCAGTCACAAACAAGTGAATGTTGTGAATAATTAGAATTGTTTTATGTTTTTGTTTTGTCGGAATATATTCGACTTAATTTTATTAATATTGATTTATCTGAAATATTAATGTACCCCTATCGTGACGTAACAACGCGACAGCTTCGGTCATTTTATTTGCTTGGACGAGAATATGGCGATGACCGATAGCGCGATGACTCGTGATGACGAGAACTGGAGCTGGACGACGGCTTGTACGATTTCCATGAACGATGACTAGATCCCTCTGCTTATTATTTTAAAAAACGTATTAAAAATATTTATATTTTTATGTTATTTTACATGTGTAAAAAAATGTAAGAAAATATTATATTTATACAAAAAAATTATCTTCGTATCATATTATTACATGATTCTTTACGAATTTAAAACATATTAAATCAATTCTCGCAATATGTTTAAAAAATTAAAAACAAATCTTTGGAAATATTATTTTAAATTACATTTTAACAAATATTTTATTTCGATTATTTTTCTACTTTAAATACAATTTTGGGGGAAATAGTTTTAAATTTAATATCACAGAAAAAATATTCTTTTTTTTTCAATATTAGTTTTCGATTGTTTTTTTTTTTATAGTAGTAACTTTTCAGTTGTCATGCTACTTTGTCAATATTATTAAGTTTTAATTATGCTGTGAAAATATGCAGAAAGAAATACAATAATAAGGTATCATTTCTCATATTTGTTAAAACGAGTTAATGATGTCTCGGAATATTAATAATAATAATAATATTATAACTGTTTTAAAATAAGTTGGGGAAATTTATTTATTTTCATAGAAAATAAAATGGAATTGCACTTATTTTTATATTTTTAGTGTCGATTTATAAAATTATTATATTTCAAATATGTAAAAAAGGCACTAAATCACGTCATTTATAATTATGACATAAAATTAAAAATATTTTCTGTCGACGATTTTAACACTGTTAAAAAGTAAATTAAAAATTTAAGAGATCAAACACATTAATATCCTGAAAAAGAAACTCATAATAATTAAATTAATCTTATATTAAACTGAAATTTTGATTCTACTGAAATGTATCTGAAAACAATTTAGCATTTATGATTATCAGAGTCCAATTTTCAAAAATAAATATTTTTTAAAAATAATTAAGGTAAGACCGACCAAATATGTCAAAACATCCAGCCTTATTTTCAAAATACACGAACAGAATGGAAAAGATGGTTTATAAATTGGAAACACAGAGGCATAGAGGATAGAGGGAAAGGAGACTAATTTCAATCGTCATTATCTAAAATGAGAAAAATAAGGGTTCCTTTTCCGGCGGTAGAAGCGTTGACGTTGTAAGACCCCAAGTAGAGCGCGTAACCGGCCGATTTGAATATTGATTTCTTTTTTGCAAAACACATTAACTGACAAAAATAATTGATCAGGTTAATTGACTGTAAACAATGTCACGTTGTCGTGAATTCCTTCGTAGAATCATGGAGGCCTCCATGTAGAAAAGTGCAACAATGCACGAGACTCGCGGGGCCTTTAGTGGGGCCATATAGCTCTTAAAAATCCTTACCTTACCTACTCGATTTTAAAAACACGCGCTTCACATAGAAGCCTTCCCAGCGCCCACATCAGTTTTCTTTCTCTCTATCCCTCTATGCACAGATAGCTTTTACAAATCCTTATCTTACCTACTCGATTTTAAGAACACGCGCTTCAACTGAAGCCTGCCCAGCGCCCACATCAGTCTTCTTTCTCTCTATCCTCTATGCACAGAGGGATGGTAATGAAGAAAGTGGAGAAAGCAGGACATGGCGTTTTGGCATATTTGACTATCCGTCCACGAAAAAAAAAATTGATTTAGATTACGAAAAATTAAAAACACTCACCAGGATATGTTTCGGTAGTCTCGTGATGCCTTGAAGCAGGATAGTACTCGGCATCGTACTCGTCCTCGTAATGACTCGCTGAATAAGCATGAGTGCTCGGAGGAGTCACATAACTCTCATGAGGCACGTAGGACCTCTCATGATGAGGCGGCACGTCATACGCTTCTTCATACCTAGACAACATAACATAATATCGAGATGCCTTCACTTTGGTAAACAATAACTTTTCACGTCATGTAATTATTCAAAAAAACCGTTTAACTTGTATTTCAGCTCTTCAGTAGAGAAAGCGAGACAGATTGCAGATTATAAACGCTCGACAACTGAGAATCGGCTTTTTTTGTTTTATACCAAAATCAGGAATAAAAGAACGTAAGCGTCGGTTTTAATAGAATTAACATCTTCAGTAGTGTTGACCCAATGAATGTTATAATTGAAGGAAGGTTTTGTTGAGAGTTAAAATAACGAAGCTTTACCAAAATATCGCTTGTGGCCAAATATTTAATTTCATCTTCAGGGCTTGAGGCCCTGAAGATGAAATTAAGTATTTCGAAACGTTGGCCACAACTCACAAGAGATATTTTGGTAAAGCTTCATTATTTTGACCCTCAACCAAACCTTCCTTCAATTAATAGAATTAACATCTTCTGGGCTTCTGAACCATGGTCTACTGGAGCAACTATCTGAGGCCCTGAAGATGAAATTAAATATTTCGAAACGTTGGCCACAAGCGATATTTTGGTAAAGCTTCACTTATTTTGACCCTCGACCAAACCTTCCTTCAATTATTAGAATAAACATCTTCTGGGCTTCTGAACCGTGGTCTACTGGAACAAATACCTCTTCTAGATGTCAGTCATCAGTACAGTTGATAGCAAAACGCCAAGAAGAACACTTCGACCACGTCCACCATGCCACTGAAGATGCTTTCCGCAGTCTCAAGCGAAACTTCTGGAAGAATAATATGTTCCAGTGGACCCAGAAGATATTAATTCTAGTATCATGGTTGTTAAAATATCAAAAAAGAACTTATATTTACTCAACACAGTGCGATTGAAGAAATAAACCTACTAAAGTTTCGATTTCTATTTTTTAAAACAATTCTAAAGATTTCTCGGCCAATCAAAATGCGTTATTCACTGTTCAAGACTTTGCGTTGAAATTTTTCAAAAGATACGCAAAAATATATAACAAAAAATTCGATTGTTCGTATCGCGAATGCAGTTAATTCCGGCTTTCTATCAATTACATACCCTTCATACTCATACCCATATGATTCCTCCATTGCGACACGTGCGCGATCCAAAATCGACATGATCTTGGTCTTGGCCGGCATCACTCTTGGCGTTGGAACGGCCGTCCTTGCCGGCGGAGGAACGCCGCTTACCGTGCGCATTGCCGGACGTGGACGAGTCAGTACGCTGCCGCCCGACGGAGGTCCGCCTGTGTTGACAAGCAAATTTATAATTCGAACTGAGGTGCTTGAGATTAGATGACGAGAGCCAACGTCAAGGGGTCTCAGATTTCGATTAAGGTTAAATTAGATTGTAGATCAGCGTCTATTCACAATAAAGAATATTAGGAGCACAATGGTTCAAACTATATAAAAAACAATTTGGTCACTTGTAAGAAGTGATTGCTGTTTTACACCAATAGACATCGGAAGCTTCATCTTAAGATATTAAATTTTAAAAATGTAAATCATCCAGAATAGGTGTACATCATATCAAGCAAGTACACTACCTCCATGCGGCGTTCTTTGCATTTGACATAAATTTTTTCGGTGTTAAAAATACTCACCGTTGGAAGGATTAAATTTACAGTTTATTGTGCTTGGCAAATCTGGATTTAGCTCGCTAAGTTGTTCCCTTCCCAATTTAAGTTAGAGTAAGTTTTCCCGGCTAATTAAGGTTATATATTATTACGCTCCGAGCGAAGCCAGACCGGGCAACTACTAAATATTTAACAGTCAACACTAAACCGCGCAAGATTGAAGTTATTTTCAGGGAAAATTTGCAACAGAACTTCCAAGTGCAAGCCGTAAAACTTTCAATATATTTTACCACCGAATCTTTATGTACTTTAAATGCACTGACGCAGCATCATCAACCAGATGCAACTTCAAGTGATACACAGGGTAAAGCTAGCGATTTTCAACCGCCAGCCTGTGATCTACCACTTATATATTTTTTCGTCATACCTACTATAAAATAGCTACTTTCAATGCATGTATACCAGCCTGTATTGGGTCATTTAACAGGCAGGCGTGCCGAAAATGTTTTCGCCATAGTAACTTACGTTTATTCGCTCTATCCGCCTGCTATTACATACTTACGGCCTGCTATAAATACAAAGATAGCGACGCAAATGAACTGTCAAAATTTTTTGAAAATACTGAGAATGAAGTGAAAAATAAGTATTTTGTAGTGGGTATATCTCGTGCGTAACGGTATTGACTCGTATGACTGTAAAAACTTGCCATCGGTCGTTTTTACATACTGTCACTACTCGTCAGTAATAAACCCCATTACGCATCTAAATATATAATCTACTATTTTAGTTGACAGAATAGATTATTACACAACATAATATATTTTCTATTTTAAATCTCCAATTTATGTACTCTATCGGTGCAAAGAGAACTAAGAAAATATTCATTTGCTAGTGAGTTACACATCTGTTCCTTAATGTGCAACTCACTTGCATATTAATATTTTATAATTTCTCTTCGCACTGAGTATATTACCGGTAAAATAGGAAACGGTATATTTTCCTTTATTCAACGTCACATCAAAGTACAGACGTATAATTCATTTGCAAATTGATATTTTTTATAATTTCTCTTCGCACTGATCGCGACAGAGTATCTTAACGGTAAAATAGGAAACTAGAAAATAATAACAATAAAATTTTCTTTATTGAATAATATGTAATAATCTATTTTGTCAAGTATAAATATAAAACTAGTCGATCAAAGGTGAGCGGTCGGGAACTGGTACCTTTACCCCATATAAAACACTTTACTATTTCTTCATCTTGAGAGTAATTTGCCACTATTTTTATTCGCGCTATGCACTATCTTATATTTTCATGAATAAAATTTTCAGTGTTAAATTGTTTATTTTAAAATCATGCATAAAATTAAAAATTATTTATATTACAGTGCAAGTTACCAAAAACATTACACATCTAGTCTTACAATAAAATTACACGTTTTGAGGAAACGATAAAATTTATCCAGAGGCCGCGCATATCAAGCAATCGGGTTTGCCCCCCTTTTTCTTTTGGAATCATTACAAATGGATTATGGAACAGTTTTCGAAAGCTTTTTCTATAATAAAAAAATCCCAAAAGTATATATTTCGCAATAGAATTTTAAACATAGAATTATGTCGCTACCGAAAAGACGTAGATAATATTCAGCCTGTGATTGGCTGACTGGATCTACTGATCTGTCAAATTGAAAACAAACCACGAGGGAGATAATTTATACACATCTTTTTATACATAAAGAAGTGTGACTGTCTCATACATACATATATATATATTTATATATTTCTTTAATGCTTGCAAAAAATGCACGCATGCAAAAATAAAAAAAATCTCTAAACTACGTTTAAAAAAACACTATCGGCACTAAACTATTGCGTCATGCTACAATACTGCAATGTATGAAATTTTCAACTTACTTCAAGTCGCTAAGTTTCATTAAAGTAGTAAAAAATAATTTAATATTAAGTTGTGTGGATTTGATTCAGAAAAAAAAATGTCCAGACAAAGTCTTCCATTTATTTATTATTATCTTTCTTTATTGCACCTTCCTAGGAAATACTAAAAACTGGAATAAAGACAGATTTTTACAAACTTTTATTTAACTTGCAATGTATGTTAGTTTGTGTTTGTTTGTTTAGGTCAAAACTTGCAAGTCAATTTTGAACGACTTTTTCGAAATTCAACCCCTACGGGTGTCTAAAGGGGGTAGAATTTTGAAAGACTAAAATGAACAAAATAAATATTAGTAAAAAAAACTTTTTAGAGACAAGCTTTTATTTAAATGCACTAAAAAGGAAACAATAATTTTTAATAATTTAGGTTCATAATTATAAAAGCGTGGGTCGTGACTAATAAACTATCAGAGTTCACGACCCACGCTTTTATAATTATGAACCTAAATTATTAAAAATTATTTTTTCCTTTTTAGTGCATTTAAATAAAAGATTGCCTCTAAAAATTTTTTTTTATTACTAATATTTATTTAATTTTGATTGGTATGTAAAAATAAAAAAAAAATTAGTGGACCTCTTTCATAGACCCCACGTTTAGGGCCGCTGATCTATACCACAGCTTATACAGATATAGTAGCAGAACACTGGAACCTAGGTCTATAATACTGTCAAACTATAAGACCCCATAAGCTAGGATATAACTTTTGTTCACCTTATGTAATATCAAATATTCTGAATCAAACAACGCAACTCAATATAAAACAAAGGAACAAAACAAAAAAAAAATCGCTCTACGAACAGACACAGACCTCTCAATATCCCACCTGGTGTCCTGCGTATGATTCCTCTGGGACCCTTAACTTCCTCGCCTGTCGTCGGATCAATGGTCGATATTATCTCCATCTCTCTCATCTGTTCCTGGCGGATGTTGTCGTTGTTGTCCGGGATCAGATATTTCCTGACTTCGGCGAGGGCATATGCGACTCTAGCGTGAGCTTCGGCCGGTGGTCCTGCATATAGTAAACACAGGTAGATAGATCGGTGTTTAAGATACTTTATGTGGTGACTCACGTCTAATGATGACGAAAGAGAATTGTATCACCCCTACAGCTAAGTTAGGAATTTTGTAGCGCCTACCTTTAAAATTTATTCTATGATGAAATTAATCATGAAACATAAAATACAGGCCAAGTTATAATTATGTATCTATATGACCTGAGTATTAAATTTCGGATTTGATTTAATTTTTTTAGATTTAGACCTTTGATTTACCCAAAAGTGAATTATTAAAAAAAATCAAGAAGAATAAAAATTTAAACTAGGTTCCATCGAATGTGATTTTTAAATTTCGTTTCCAAAAGAGATGACATTTAAAAAAAAATTCAAAATTTATTTCATAAAAAAACCACGCTAAAATCTGGCTTTGGAGTAGCATTATATTTAATTTCTGTGTTTTTAGGCAAAAAGCGAGGTTATACCAACATCTCCTCAATTCACCCTCATTTACCGACAGTAATGTCCGGAAAAGATTAAATCTATTTTATAAAACTGCATGAGAATGTACAAAAAAGAAAATAAAAACGATAAAATAATGATGATTTATTACACGAAAACGTGCATCTGCTTGTTGGTTTTCTATCAGAGAGAAGAAAATGAAAAGATAAGCTAACAGACCGAAGTTGTGTTGATTACACTTCTCTATGGAATAGAACCAGATATTCTTCTTCTATGACTTACATTGGTACATATCATTACTAGATTACTTTTCTAGTCTCTGCTCTCTACGACGACTATATTAAAATTGTATTTTTCAATTTCTTGCTTCACCGTACGAAAGAGCAATAATACAAATTACAATGCCATGACGAAATTGAAAATATGAATAGCACTACTTGTTTAACAAATTGGTTGAGGCTTTCGTGGCCAGTTGATGAGCTGATGTTGTCCTGATTCGGGTCTATAGGCCGTCGTTGGTTGGAATTGCTTTCTAACATCCAGCATCGGAGATGGAAGGACCTTTGAAGAAGCTCGCCACTCGTGCTAGCGAAACGTTAGGAAGCAATTCCAACCAACAACGGCCTACATCCAGCATCGGAGATGGAAGGACCTCTGAAGAAGCTCGCCACTCGTGCTAGCGAAACGTTAGGAAGCAATTCCAACCAACGACGGCCTATAGACCCGAATCAGGACAACATCAGCTCACTACTTGTTTATTTCGAAAAAAAACCATAATCAAAACGAAACTGGGTGGTCAATTTCATCCTTATGACTCACTATCCATTCCAGACTTGGATTAATAAATGAAACGTTTGGTTCTTATATTATTTCAAGGAAAGCTCATCTGTAGTTACAAAGTATTGAAATATACAACTGTAACATCACCCAGCAAGGCCGGGTTAAGAACGTTGGAGGCTCTAAAATGGAAGGTGTTGAATAATAATGCAGTATGCAGAGGTATTTGTTTATAAGCTATTTTATTCCAATTCCGGCGGTGGAACCAATAATTATTGACGATCAAAAAGCTGAATGTCAAATAATGTGTACAAAAGAAATTTCGAGTTTTCAATTAGTGCAGGCCCACTGCAGGTGAAGGTCCTAGGCCCCGCTGGCCCCTGCCTTAATCCGGCCTTGTCACCCAGGGTTCAGGTTATTTCACTTTTCACTTTAAAAAAAATACAATTTTATTTAGGGTTCCGAACAGAATAAAAAAACGGAAACCTTATTTTATTATAAACTTCCCTTTGATCTGTTGATTTATCAAAACCCCACTTCTTTTGATTAACAATTTAAAGCACGAATTTGCAAATCAAATTATATTAAAAGACACTGGACGTTAGCGGTTTGAACTTTGGATCGTTGAATCAAGAATAAGAGTGAGTCTACAAAATGATTAAAATAATCTTTCGAAGTTTAGCACTCACCCAATGCTGAAATTTCAACATGCAAATCGTCGCTAAGATGAGCATATTTCGGGTCCAAACTGTTGCGCAGTTCTTCTTCTTTTGCGCGATCCTTCATGGACCCGCGACCCAACACTGCCATTTTGCACATTGTTTCCTCCTGAAGACGCTTCATCGAATTGCCTTTTGGTCCCAACAGTTTACCAACAAAATTGAACTGAAACAAGAAGAGAAGCTGTTAAATATATTACCACCGTCGGAGTGATATTTTCCAACACTTTTGTTTTAGAAAATAAAAAAGGCATACGTGTTTTACACACGGCGGAAGTTATACTTCTTAACATATACCCCACGATTGGTACGGCAGTGACATCTATGAATCGAATTACAAAGTATTCTTGGCGTGACATCTAACAGAATTTTTTAAAAGTTCTTAGTTCAACAATTACCTGCAGTGGGGCGCGCACATCGTTTAACGCTTTGCGTAAACTCGCTCGAGTCGCATACAGAAGTACAACTTCTCATAAAAAAATATTAACCGATTTTATTACAGGAATCAAAATACCTCTTAAAAAGGATAGCGTGTTTTTTTCCTTATAGCAAGCGATTTCACGCATCGTGTAAACGTCGATTTATATTATCCGGTCAGACACGGCGCGGGAACGTAGCGTTTCCGGCAAGACAAACATTTTTACATGCAAAATGTTTTTTCGTTGGAGAGCAGCCAATTATATAATTGTTTCGAAAGATATTGGAAAAAATCATTTTACCAACCAGTGGTAACTGTCAGGATTCTAACCTGAACCTTTCCACTTTCGCGGCGGAATGAGCTTACAATATTCAACCAATATGTTTCGAAACAATTATATAATTTGCTGCTCTTCAACGAAAAAACATTTTTCAATTGCATTTCAGCCGTATAAAACTATTATTTATTTTTACATGCATTTCAAATACGAATATTTATACCTAGCGGATCCCGTCCGTTCAGACACGTATCAATATACTCGTATTTGAAATGCTTATGTAAAAATGTTTGTCTTGCCGGAAACGCTACGTTCCCGCGCCGTGTCTGACCGGATAATATAAATCGACCTTTAGCCGTCTACTTTTCTCAGGACGCACAGTATATAATCAGTTCAAAATCAGTGTTTGTTCAAACTGTTTACATTCACTGTGAACACAAATGTTTTTGATTGAAATATACCGTGTATCTGAACAGCCCGCGGCCATAGGAACATTTCTCAAATCTACACCACCCTTTAGACGCGAGTCTAGAGAAAAGTTGCTTTATTCTTACAGGAATTATTTTATTTTTCTCTGTTAATGGTAAATTAAGCCCGCTTCTATAGCTCAAGAAATATTAAAACAGAGTTCGAGGTAGGTACGTTAAAAAATAATACACTTTTGATAAGACTGCCACACCGCCATCTTTACGCAAAACGAAAATATAGGTACTAGGGAATGCAATCTCGAGCCGAGATTGGCAATTCGAGATCTCGCGAGATCAGTCTGGGTTCGAGATTGGCAATTCGAGATCTCGCGAGATTGTCTGGCGAGATCTCGATAAATCTCGACAATATCGAGATTTCGCCTACTTTTAAAAGGAACGTATTATTTTGTATCTAAAATACTTAAACTTAATTTGTTAGCCATCTAATGCTTGAAGTCAAAGAACTGTCCATTTTACTCAAGAAAACAATAATTACCTACAACAATATATGCAGAGAAACAAACAGAACCAATTAGCGCGACTGTCAAAAACTATTACGTATAAGTTTTTTTCAAGCGCGTTCTGGGCTTGAGAATCGCCGAGAGTGTAGCGGCGCTGTTGTTTACATGGCGTTGCTATGGTTCCTCTATTACAAGTCCCCAGTTCTCGGGTTCTAGCCCGAGAGCTGGTAAAAGTGTCAATTGGATTTTCAATTTAATATTAAAAAAAAAAAAAATAATGAATTGAAAATATGAATTGGTGCTAGGTCCAAATAACCTTAGCTGTTGGTGGTCTTTAAAAACACACACAATTATCAAGCGCGTTCTTTCTTGAAATCTCGTTCGAGATCTCTACCATATCGGGTCGAGATCTTCGAGATCTCGCGAGATCGAGATTGCATTCCCTAATAGGTACGTCAATTTGAACAAAATCTGAGAACCATTGAACGAATCGTCGAGGCGCAATAATTTATTAAAGATGATGTGTTATTTAAATGACATGTGACATCACACAGCTCCGCTGACGTCAAAAGTTTGGATTCCTCGTCCAATATCGAATAACCATAGTTACCAGATTTTTAGAGTTTTGTTCAAATTGTCGTACATTTTAGTTCTGCACAATAAAAATGCGATGAAAAATCCATGCAAGTAGGGTATCCTGTTGTTTTTTAATAAATTATTTTTTGAAATAAAATTTCACAAACATTTGACTCAGCGACGAGTGAGACAGGTCCTGTTTTAATTCGAAAATGGAGCGCAACTAGTTTGTGTGATACATAACCTATCCAATTAGAGCAAGTGAGAGAGATAAATACAAGTCAGGTCGTGTTGAAGGAGACAGTGAAACCGGTGCGCATTTCGTTCTGCGCATTGCTGTGGGAGCTGCGTTGTATTTATCTCTCACGCTTGCTCTAACTGGATAGGTGTGTTTTTATCTGTCTGAATCGTCTGCCGTTTTTTGCCAGTGATCGCGTTTGAGCGCAGCGGCCGTCGGCCGAACAAAGACCGATAACAAGCCGTGAGGTGGGTCGTTTATTAGGACTAAAGTGCGACCCTTGGAGGTCCACACGACGAACTTCCCAGTTTGATAAATATTTAATAATAATAATTAAGTTAGATATTACACAGTAAAGTAATCATTTTAATCATTAAAACATAATTATTATTTATTTTTAACAATAATTAAAAAAAAACGGCTGAACCGATTTTTGTAAAATTTATGTCGGATCAAAATGGCGTTAACACGCCTCGATCGACACCCTTACGAAGTCGATATAATTTTTTATTCGCGAGATATTGTGTAAAATCTATTTTTTTGGAGTCTATTTGGTTAAGAAAAAAGAACGGCTGAACCGATTTTGAAAAAATTTCTTTCAGATCATATTTACGTTAATACGCGTCGATTGGCACCCTAACGTAGTCGATATCATTTTTTATTCTCGAGATTTCGTCTTAGAAAGAAATGGACACATACGTACGTACATACGTACACACACACACCACACAAATCTTTCTAAAAATAGTGTAGTGACCTTGAAACATAAAAATTTGTTATACATTTTGATTTCGATTTTCGGACCCATTACAATAACTTCCAATGGGAATTTAAAAATGTCAAAAAAAGATAGGTCACGAAATTTTCTTTCTTCTGTAATGTACTAGTCCTATACTTGTTATCTTAGGGTAAACTGACAAAAGAATTACCAGTCGACTTTCCCTGCTACTACTATAATATTATCATAGATTTCTACAGGTATTTTATGTGCATAATTCTATGAGCACAGAAGAGTATGTTTTTGTTACTAAAAACAACCGCAAACAAACCAAGCGTATTTGGAATTCAAATAAATTATCTGCTAGCGTTTTATTATACATAAGTTAACTGCTCGCGGGGCGTACTCGAAAAAGATAAATATTCCAGTTTTTTGGAATATTTAAATTTATTCATGCATGTGTGTGCGTGTGTACATAACTTCAGTAAACAAAACTAATAAATTCTACTAAATTAAATGCATATAGCTATTTACAGATGATTATGAAGTATAATTATCTATAATTAATTAATCAATCCCATTGGAAGTTATTGTAATGGGTCCGAAAATCGAAATCAAAATGTATAACAAATTTTTATGTTTCAAGGTCACTACACTATTTTTAGAAAGATGTTTGTGTGTATGTGTACGTACGTACGTATGTGTCAATATCTTTTAAGACGAAATCTCGAGAATGAAAAATGATATCGACTACGTTAGGGTGCCAATGGACGCGTATTAACGTAAATATGATTTGAAAGAATTTTTTTCAAAATCGGTTCAGCCGTTCTTTTTTCTTAATCAAATAGACTCCATAAAAGTAGATTTTACACAATATCTCGAGAATGAAAAATGATATCGACTACGTTAGGGTGCCAATCGACGCGTATTAACGTAAATATGATCTGAAATTTTTTTTATAAAAATCGGTTCAGCCGTTTTTTTTTATAATTATTGTTAAAAATAATTAATAATAAGTAATTATGTTTTAATGATTAAAATGATTACTTTTCTGTGTAATATCTAATTTAATTCGTCGTGTGGACCTCAATGGTCGCACTTTAGTCCTAATAAACGACCCACCTCACGGCTTGTTTATATATTTATTTACCAACAGATATTAATGTCCAATTACAAGTGAAAAATATAACGCGTGCAGGCAAAATTCAAAATAAAATAGAGAGAAGTGAAGAAAAGAAAATAATGATAAAGAAGTATTAAGCCTAAATATCTTAAGAAGCCATGTTATGCAATTATAAAATAATAATTAAAAAACAAATTAAAAATAATAAATTGATGCTAGATCCAAATAATCACGGTTGGTGGCATTTTTATTATAATATTTTGTATAGATGTGCCAATTGACACTTTCAACAGTTCTCCGATAAGAACCTGGAAACTGGATGTTTGTTATAGACGAGCTAACCTGCTTTTAGAAGTTGAGATAAAAAATGTCAGCACATCATCATTAAGCTTAAGCCGTTAATTGGTAGGGAATAAACATTAAAAAGAATAATACTGTACATCACAGAAGGTCGTGGAAGAAGGGGATACTTAGCGACTTTTCTCTTGACATGAATATTATATCAAGTTTTGTTCTCGCAATCTACAAACGCTCTAGTTATCCCGAATAACTGTACGCTCGGTTATCTATCATTCGTTCTCTCTCGCACTCATCAATTATTATCGTAGCGTGTAATACCTCCGTCTCTGTCTGACAAGTTACACTTTCGTTAAACGCATACAGCCGTCTAAGATCTCTAGTGTATGCTTAACACTTAACTTTTAACTCGAAGTACGAAAGAAAAATCATAAGAGCTCAGTAAACGTCATACGGGATCCGCTATCCATGTTTATTGTAAAGCTGCATTGAAAACTCAGTTACGTATGCCGTACGTTACGTTAAATGCGTCATCTTTTTTTTACGTTTTTCGACCTGAATTTTAGATTTTACCCGTATAGTAGCTCTGCTTTGAACGCGTTTTATAATTTTTGAGTCAGCTTTCATGGGAGATTTATATGCACTCGATCGGGTATATTTCTGTCAAAACCGAAAATTATTGTTAACGAAAGTTATCTCTGATATCTAGCAGCCAATGGCTGAAGTAATAATATAATAATTAAGTCATTGGTTGTAAGATGTCGAAAATAATTTATCGTCATTTATACAGTACTTACTTTAATAAATAATAAATTTAATACCTTAATTATTATTATTATTTTGAGTTCAGTACAGCACAAAAAATTTAAAAACTACTCTTTTGATATTGTAATTGTATTGTATTTTAAAGACCACCAACAGCTAAGGTTATTTGGGCCTAGCACCAATTCATATTTTCAATTCATTATTATTTTTTTTTTATAATAATAAATTGAAAATCCAATTGACACTTTTACCAGCTCTCAGGCTAGAACTCGGGAACTGGGGACTTGTAATAGAGGAACCATAGCAACGCCATGTAAACAACAGCGCCGCTACACTCTCGGCTATTCTCAAGCCCTCTTTTGATATTCATTTTTGACTACTTTAAATGCACTTAATTAAAATGCATACAATAAATTAATTCGCTTCTTAAACCAAAAAATAAAAAAAAATCGAGTTACATTTTTTTTTTTTATTTGAAAAAGAACAAAAAAAAGCGACTACTATGGTCACTAGCACCGGATTTTTGAAGGTTTGAAGTGCCATAATTCATTAACATTTTAATTAAAATATGTAAATGGCGCTTCAGCCGTTTACTTTTTTTATCGTGCAGATTCAAAGTGAAAAGATCTATAATTTAATGAACAAGTAAAATTGAGGAATCCCCGGAAATTTTATGTACCTGCCTACAACATTTTAAAAAAAAGATCTTTATTAAACATAAAAAAATTAATAAAAATTTATGAACGTCGAGACTTGTTGTATCGCAATTAATTTTAATTTTATGTGATGGCATACTTTCTCCATACAGGATGTTTCCATTTTCATTTTGATCACTATTGGGCCCTCAGAATCGCCAGCTTTTAACCCCGGCTTCGCTCGCGTTAATGCCGGGTTTTGAAAGGAACTTATTTTAATCCAATCATAGCTGTACAAAAAGTACCCTATAATTTAAACTTGTTAACCCTTCAGAGCTGCAGAAGATATATTAGAAAGTCTAGATACAAGCAAATAGTCAATACCTCAAAAATATTTTAGTATCTTTAAGATTACTTTCTACCGACAAACACTAAAGTAAAGTAGGTATTTAAGATAATACAGAGTGGCCCAATGAAAACAGTCCGGGCAAGTTTTGGTCACTTAACATCAGTTTTGCGAAAAAATCTCGCACACGTCAATTTTAGAATCAAGGGGAACATCTAAATCGATTGGTATTATTTGCGTAACTTCAACTCTGAGAGAAGGGTGAATTGCACCCCAAAAATTTTTAATGGAAAGGGGTGTCAAACGATTCGCAGTTCGAAAGGCCTCTCAATTCTTTTTACAACAGTCTCTTTGTTTTTCAAATCCGATCATTAATTGCGGAGAAAATGACATTTTAAATTGTATCAGTAGTCTTAAACAATTGAAAATAGCAAACAAAAGCACGTCACCTGTCAAGTAAAAATACAGACAAGAACTCAAGGATTATTTTATTAAGTGCTCAAAATGACCACCTCCACCGTACAATAATAAAGATTATCCTCAAAACGTCGTCGTACGTTCTCCAACATTGCTGGAGTAATCTGACTAAGATACTTGATACAAATTAAAATGTCATTTTCTCCGCAATTAATGATCGGATTTGAAAAACAAAAAGACTGTTGTAAAAAGAATTGAGTGGCCTTTCGAACTGCGAATCGTTTAACACCCCTTTCCTTTAAACATTTTTGGGGTGCAATTTACTCTGCTCTCATGCTCTCAGGGTTGAAGTTACGTAAATAATACCAATCGATTTAGATGTCCCCCTTGATTCTAAATTTGACGTGTGCGAGCTTCTTTCGCAAAACTGATGTTAAGTGGCCAAAACTTGGGGTGACTGTTTTCAATGGGCCACTCTGTATATTTCAGCATCTATTTTTAACACGCTTATATTAGCTTCACTTGTATGTTTGTAACCGACTTCTTTGAACTTGATTTTGACCAACTTTGAACGGTCAGATTTAGTTTAAACTTTGCACACTTATCAAGGACCCACTACAATACAATAATTCAATAAGTTTGTTCCATTATCCTGACCAGGATCTCCAGGACTAAAAAAAAAAAGCAAAAAACTTCAGATTGAACTGAAACTTTTTCACACTTATCAAGGACCGATTACAATACAATAATTCCATAAGTTTGTCCCATTATCCTGACCAGGATCTCCAGGACTAAAAAGCAAAAATAAATTATAATTTAAAAAAACTAAAAAACACGCTTTGATGAACTAAAAACTAGAAAATAATTAATTAATTTTATTGTAAAAAAGCGTGGGGTGCTTTGTATCATATTTTCATACTACCCCACGCTTCTTTACAATAAAATTAATTAATTATTTTCTACTTTTTAGTTCATCAAAGCGTGTTTTTTAGTTTTTTTAAATTATAATTTATTTTAAGTATCTTTAGGTATAACAAAATAATAGTCAATCACATGCTGCCTTACTCGATTATTCACAAAATTCAACATTCGGCTTTGGCCAAAGCCTAATGTTTGGCCGAAAGTTAAATTTTTGGTCGAAGGTGGCCGAAGCTTCGGTCGGACTTTCCGAGATCCCATTGGTGAACTGAATAGAAACTATATCACATACAAGTATTACATTGCAAATTATCGTTTTATCGTTCAGGCAGCCACTTTGTGAACTTTGACGTCGTAAAAATTAGACGACAAATTTAATATTAAAACGGATTCCGTGCTATTCCCTTATCGAAAGCACTTGTTTATGTGTTATACATAGCGAATTTAAGTGTGCAATAAATGGATAAATCTAGTGTCACATTGAACAATTCACAAAAGCCATAACGTTCTATTCTATTTCTCCAATCAGATTGAAGACCCCGTTAAAAATATAGTAAAGATAGTGAATTAATTGTATTTAGCTTTAACGACCTTCGGTATTTTAGACTTATAAATATCACGCAGGGTGGCCACTTTTTCTCCAGAACAAAGTTCATAGAATCTCCGTGGTGTGGGTCACCAGAGGTCTTTAAACAGCGAGAGAAACAACGCTTTTGCATGTAATATTCTCCCGTGCAGTAAAGGCATGCTTTCATTGGAAATAATGTGTGTATGTTCACTTTATTTTATTACAATCATGAACTTCCGACTAACTTCATGGTGTTACTACCGACTAACTTCATGGTGTTAAATTTTCGTGACGCGAAGCGCGCGCATCGTAAAAATTCACTCTCGTCATCTTTCCATAACGCGCCAAAAGAAGTATAACTTCAAAAAAGGTACCACAATTTTCGATACGTGAACATCGAAAATATAATAGATTTGTAACAGGTTTCAAATAACAGTAACGTCTGTTAATATGAATAGAACAGCTCTGTCTGGTTCACACATTTATCATACAAAACATGCGGACGACATTAATCATGGGGTATGAAATTATAAAGTGCAAAAAAATGTTAACAAATACACCAAATTAATAAGGTGCAAATTACACGGTCGTAGCGTTTTTACGTGCGCGGCGGCATTTTTTTTAGGACACACAAAATGGGTTGCTCAAATGAATAATCGCTTGTGTCCAATTCGCCAAGCCACACGGATATATAGGGTCTTACCCGGCGCACATATTACGTATAAAGTCAATACGCACGACTCACTTATCTATAATCTATACTAATATTTATAAAGCTGAAGAGTTTGTTTGTTTGTTTGGTTGACCGCGCTAATCTCAGGAACTACAAGTCCGATTTGAACATTTTTTTTGTTAGATAGCCCATTTATTGAGGAAGGCTATAGGCTATATAATATCACGCTACGACCAATAAGAGTGGAGCATCAATGAAAAATGTTGCAAAAACGGGAAAAATTATTCCTTTTGAGAGTTTCCGCTGCGTAAACGGTTAAAGTTACGCAAAAATCATGTATGACGGAATTGTTCCCCTTTAAAAGTTCTAAAAAAAAGTCCGCGACAGCATATGTCTATCTTTTAAGGTTGACTCACTATAACTTTTTTTATGGTAATCAAATTTGTTCGTAATTATAACATTCAAGCGAACGAGCGAAGCGAGTGAGTAGTCGTATTGCACCCGGGGGCTTTCTTTGCACCCGGGTGAAGCCAGACGGGGCCGCTAGTATATACAATAAACTCGTAGACGCTCTTTTGTCTGTGTATCTGTGTGTGCACGCTATTCGCTAATGGCTGAACCAATTTGGATGTGGTTTTCAGGGATGATTGAGATAAGCTTGGGGTAACATTTAAATCGGTTGACAAATAAATAAGATATGCGTCAATTTTAAAATTCGTCTCGCGCGCGTTGTGACACCGTTAATGCAAATTTTTAAAACGTAGGGTTAGATTGACTGTTCATTTATGTGACACTGTTAATGCAAACTATTTCCAAGTGATTTTAAGTCCGACTTCGCTTCGCAGGGGGAGAGCTTCTCGTGGGGGGGGGATAATAAATACTTCGCTTCGCAGGAGAGAAATTCTCACAGGACACTACCCTCTGTACAAAAGCACTTCCAGAAGCGCTACTAGCAGGACCATCGCTGGTACAATCTCTCATTAAGCTTATAGTGTCTTTTATGTAAGCATGGTAAATTTGAAAACGATCTAAAAAATAACTCAAACGAAATTACTACTGCCAAAGAGACAAATAAAGCTTGCCAAATGTAAGCACCAATTTTGATTAGAGCGCTTACACGCATAATATATAGAAAGACAGGGATGTACTATATAGTGTGTAGAGGGACTTTTTTGTTCTATTATAATGCTGATTGCCGTCCCTACATGCATGTACACTCCGTTCCACAATACAGAGAGATCCCCGTATCTGTTAATCTAAGTTCCATCGCTCTTGTACCGCCGCTCTTTCAACCATACTATTCACACCGCATTGTGATGTCACCAGGAAGTGAAAATATTTTTTATATAGGGTCTTAACCACCGCATTTTCAGCAATAACACTAAACCAGGTTTCTTACAGAGACTTCTGAAGGGAATTTTCCTTGAGAAACGTCTTCGAGAACTCTAATTGTATGTCAGTCTCCTGGCAGATAGTTTTAAGGAGAATCTCTTTCCTAGGAACCGTATTTTTAGAAAACTCCATCAGTTAACTTTCTTACAGATACCTTTGAGGTGAGTCTTCTTTTTCCCTGTACTTCAATTGTATTTTCTTCTAGAGTTTTGAGGGGAATATCTTTACCCTAGACTTGTGGATAACTTTGAGGTTAATTTTTTTAGAAATCCTTCCCTGTACATCAATAGTATTCTCTTCTAAAGTTTTGAGGGGAAAATCTTTATTTACCCTAGGACCCAGAGTCAATTCTTTGAAAATTTTTGTGATCTCGATAAATCCGTCTCGATGGATATCTTAAACGATTTCTGATGACTGATCAAAAATCACAGTTTTAAAGGGAATCTCTTTCCTATAGAGACCGTATTCTTAGACAACTCAGTGTACTTTCTTACAGATAGTTTCAAGGTGAATGTCTTTCTGAGGGAGAGTCCTTTCAGATCCATATATCTATTGTACTTTCTTCTAAAGAGTTTTGAGAGGAATATCTTCCCTCGGAGCGTCTTTTTAGAGAACTTTTCAGGCATCTCGACATATCCGTCTCGATGGACACCTTAAACGATTTCTGGTGACTGATCAAAATTTCGAGGCGAATCTCTTTCCAGGGGAGATCCTTCTTGGAGAACTTTCCCAATATATTTGTTATGTACTTTCCTAGCGAGATTTGAAGAGAACATCTTTCCTCGGAACTCGGAGCATCTTCTTAGAGAACTTTCCCTGCATCTCGATATATTCGTCTCGATGGACACCTAAACGATTTCCGGTGTCCAATCAAAAGTCTACTTAACGCAGTGGTCTACATCACCATCTATAAAGAAAGATAAACAGTCTATACAATATCAGCGGGAGTTCACGCTGTTAGCGGTCTCTGGTGTTTTGTGTTCGTACTAACAATAACGTCCTGTAATATCTCTTCAGCTAGCTTCTACGCACGACGTTGTACCTTTTTATTACACCTCATCAAATTTATATAAACATTATTACATTATATCGCACCTATTACGACGAGTTATATGTCATAAGGGCACTCGTTTTTTTGTAATATACAAAATTGTAGTGTCATTTATAAAAATTTAAGTCTCAAAAAAAACACGCATGAAGTACTTATATTGTGTCATATATAATCCATCCATCCTTCTTTTGTTCAAAAAAATATTCTACTAAATTTATGGGCGCTTTCTGAAACAAGGATGTTTACATATCGAAGACTCAAATATTAGTAAACATTTTGACAAAATGAAGGTTTTTTGAAACGAATAGAAAGTGAAAACTCTGGTATAATTAGCTAGCGGCTTTTAATGTAGTTCAGATTATTGCAAATATTGATGTATTTAGAAAGAAAATTACATCAGCATTTTGACAAAATTGTATCTAGGGTCCGCCATATTGAATTTTCCGTGACGACATTTACCCAGTAGTTTTCGTGAGACTACTTATGACAAATCTATACACACCTCATTTTTCAAAATCCATCAAGCCGTTTAGGCTACAAAAGGCGGCAACGAAAATGCAAAGATACATAGACACACACATACATACCTACACCCGAAAAACATTACTTTCCTTCGGCAGTCGGGTAAAAATAAAATCTAAAAGATATTCATCGACTAACTATTTTAATTTTGCAATTTAAAAGAGAAATTCAAGCCAATGAAATCGTTTTTATCAACTTTTGGAATTTTTTTCCTTAACACGATTTGCTTTTTTCATCAAACAGAGCTTATAAGAATAAACCTAATCCACAAACGAATTTTCAACGAAAGAGCTACAGTTTCACAAGGCTATATAAGAAACCGAGACTGGCGCTAACATTCTTTGTTATCCACTTAAAGTCTCTTAATTTGAAATAAAAGCTGATCAGTAGCTGCATTAAATAAAACTAGCCGTCCTGTTGCTCAAAAATTGAACAAATTGTTTCCCGTCTTGTGACTTCCTGTCACAAGACGGACATAATACAAGGTATTTCTAATACTTCATAATATTCATATAGTGACTTGGAGACCCAACCCTCTAAAATGTATCAAATTATTTCCCCTTTGAATTGAAATAATTTACTGTTTAATTTGATAACTAAAAGGTAAACTGTCATTATTTTGACATAATGCAAATTGTTTGCTGTTTCTTCCACAGCCTGCTTATAAGACGCTGGCAACAGCTATTAGTAAAATAAAAATACTCGTTAAGTACATATTACATAATATGGCAATGCTACAGCAAAAAATAAGTAAAATGCATTAATGAATTTAAATTTTTGTCGGATTCGCCTGATGTTCTATTCGATTCATCATCAACTCATACCGTCGTTATTTAGTTATATACAACATACTTCATGGATACTCACATTAATTTCATGTTTATCCGTATATTTTAAAAGTTGAACAATTTTTTGACAGTTTGACATAATATATTCCACACATGTACAATGCACATTCCACGTTCACAGCAAAAATGCCCGCCTACGAACTATTCATCGTACAAATTAATTTTTTAATAGCCGTATTTGCCCGGCGTTGGTCGGGAATTCCGACTCCAAAAAAAAAATGGTGGTTCTCAATTCGGTTGCATTTTTTTTTCGACCGCGTGGATATTAGTGATGGGCAGAATCGCATTATTTCAATAATCAGATTCTTAGATAATGAGTAATTGTAATAATCGGATGTTTCATTCGAATTATATCAAACGATTCTTTAGAATTATGAGTACTGCATTTCTTATCTGTAATAGGCGGAACTCCGAGCTAAGACTAGTTCACTAGCCAGTATTCATCAAAAAATGTATTTCGTTGTTGTTACTTCTATCTCTGTATCATGTTACATTTATTTCACTCAGTTTCATTGGAATTTCCGATCATAACAATGTCTTATCTTTATGTTTCCGATTATTATATTTAAAATTGTTTACAATTCAGATTATATAATATCATTCAAGTTATATATAATTCGAATTATTTCCATAATCGGATGTTATAGATTATTTTTAATTCGAATTATCCTATCACGAGTGGATATATAGGAGCGCCTCAAAAGATTGAGAAATTGAACTTATGTATCCTATTTTCGCATAGACCTATCTGCACGTAACATTTCATTCAATTTGTTGACCTTAATAATTATAGTTTATCGTTTGGAATTTGTTTCGAACGATCGGAAAAGTCGTTTATTTTAATTATACAATAAAATATAGTTTCATTTAAAAATTAATTCATTCTTGCAGCTGTTTTATTTTTTATTAATTTCCGATTCGTTTTCAACACATTAGAAGGATAGTCCAGTGTCGAGTCTCAGCTGTTGGTGGATAGTAATTTTCAAAAATTGGGACAGTGAAAAATCACTCATGGTTGCCTATATTGCGGCTCATAGTTCCGACATTTTTCACAGCGTTTTCTAATTAGTTTTTGCAAAATATTACGAACTATTTTTAACAAACACTAATTTAATAAATATTTTAAAAGTATTATACACTAATAAACTTACATGTCTCAATACTTTTTATAGACTCATTTTCTAATGGATAGCTGCATATTTTTTTTTATTTATTACCCATAATATCTAACAGCTAAAAACCAGCAAATTGTAGTCTGTAAGTTTTATTTAAGCTTTCCAGACTCAAGTATACAGGTAAATTTTATTTATTGTTCGTTTCTCAATTATACAATTTTGATGTAAACTTTCGTGTATTTGTGAAATTAATAAACAAATAGATAAATGGCTTCAGGGGATCCTCCATGTACCAATGCATAATATTTATATACATATTGGAGGCGCAGCCAATTACATAATTGTTTCCTGCATTATCGGAAAAAATCATTTTACTAACCGTATAATCACAGTCAGGAATCTAACCTGAATCTGGTTAGATTCCTGACTGTAACTATGGTTAGAAAAATGATTTTTTCCGATAATGCAGAAAATAATTATGTAATTGGCTGCGCCTCCAATAAAACTCTAAAGGTTCAGGTTAGATTCCTGACTGTGACTATGGTTAGTAAAATGATTTTTTCCGATAATTCAGGAATTAATTATGTATAATTGGCTGCTCTTCTAATAAAACTCTTAAATGAAAATTAATTCTAATCAAAATTACTAAACGCAACTTTAACTTTTTGAATATCTGACCAACTTAAAAGTAACAACAATTGGTTAATCAGACAATTATTTATTTAGAAAATTATTATTAATAAGTCACCTTAGGATGTTCTCGAACTGGAACCAGTACTTTAACAGAGACTTTGATTGGTTTCTCCCGATAGATGTCGACATATTTGTACTCTCTTGGTGGTGCCTTCCCAATCGCCTGCACTTTTGCCACCTCTGAAACAAAAAAAAAGATAGTTACTTTCATGTTTAAAATTTTAAAAGCGGAAACCCCTTTCCGAACATTGAACATATCATAAACTAGAATTTACCCGCGGCTTTTCTCGGGTTAATGTAGGTTCCGACAAAAACGTTATATTAAAAAAAAATTTGCTTGTCGATTTTTTGTAAATTTTGTTCTTTTAAGTCTTACGTAATAAAAACATCTGAATATTTTTTATGGAATTTTAAACTATTGCGGAAATGTAACTGCGAAGAAAAACGATGTTATTTTTATTCTATTTCTTTTAGAATATCACTTCTTTCTTTCGAATTCATATAAATATTTACAATTATAAAATACAGACAAAACGATAAACAAATACTTTGCCAAAACTCAAAGATGATCCAGATACAGTGAAACTTGGCTAATTACGAACCCTAGATATAACGAACTCTTGGCTATAACGAACAAAAATGAAAGTCCGGTCAAAGATATGCTGTGTTCATTGTTATTTTTTATCGCTATAATGAACCACGAGTCCGTGGTTCGTTATAGCGATAAAAAACTGTTACAACGAACAAACGGATATTACGTCCTATTATTTTGTACTGTAACGAACTATCGTATCAAATTATGTGATTGAAACTGACGTGCAGGGTGAAATGGTTGCTTGTAAGCGTGCGTTACGTCACTAATCACGTGGTTTGTTTTGACAGGCTAAAAAATGATTAGTTCTTCAATAAAAAATATTATCATTACATACCGAAATGTTTGTCTTTAGCGAACTCCTGGGTATAACGAACGTAAAAACTATATGGCTACTTGTGGTTTTCGTTATAGTCGAGTTTCACTGTATTAGAAAAAATAAATAAAATAAAAACAACTACGCAAACTTGTTTTCTAAAGCATAAAACGATGTAAAACAATTACATATTATATTTTAGTTTTAACGATGTATCTATTTTTTAACAACTGGCACAAGGACGCAAAAACCAAATTAAATATATTAACGCGTGCATGCAGTGAAAATTGAAAATAAATATAACTTAAGTTTAAAATGATGTTACATTAAATGAAAATATTACACAGTTATGTTATAGATTAGGGTAACGTGGGGGCCACAATCAACGCATTAAAAAGATTACTGATTTATTTTGTAACCGGCTAAAAGAAATGGATTTCCAAAAACGAGTCGCCGCATTATTCCACCCGACAAAAAAAAAAATAATAAAATAAAATAAATAAAATGTCACTACAGAATATCGGATGACATTTGTTGAATATTTGGACACCATACGGTGACAACCACAAAAAAGATCTTAATTTTTTTTACAACTGACCAAGAAACACTTCCCAGTCACTACATTAGGAATTTGCGGGGGGGCAGTAAAGATATTTAAATATCAAAAAATGGCGAAGCTGGATACAGGATCAGATGGAGTTGTTTTTTGAAAACAAGTGTCATACAAAAAATGTCCAAAAAAAGAAATCACAGATAAGATGATTACTTTATACATATTTCCACCTGGTTTTAAATCCCCCAAGCTACCCTGACAAGTGGAATTTTTATTATAATAAAATTGCGCAACCAGATGGAGTTATTTTTGAAAACAATTGTTGATCATACAAAAAATGTAAAAAAAAATCGCAAGGAAAGGAAATCACAGACAGATGATTCGTTTATATTTCCACCTGGTTTTAAATCCCTCAAGCTACCCTGTGCAGTGAAATTTTTATTTAAATAACAAATAATAAAATTGCGCAACCAGACAGTGTTATTTTATTGAAACAAGTATCATACAAAAAATGTAAAAAAAATCGCAAGGAAAGGAAATCACAAACAGATGATTCGTTTATATTTCCACCTGGTTTTAAATCCCCCAAGCTACCCTGGCGAGTGAAATTTTTATTTAAATAACAAATAATAAAATTGCGCGACCAGACGGTGTTATTTTTTTTGAAACAAGTGTCATACAAAAAATGTAAAAAAAATCGCAAGGAAAGGAAATCACAGACAGATGATTCGTTTATATTTCCACCTGGTTTTAAATCCCCCAAGCTTCCCTGTGCAGTGAATTTTTTATTAAAATAATAAATAATAACATTGCGCAGGTATATATACTTAATGCTTGTTTCGAGAGCAATGTAATGTAATAAAGTTGACAAAAATACCCGGATATGCGAACAAGATCCAATAATAATAACAATGATAAATAGCTCGCTTAAGTAATTACACTCGTAATACTGCCAACACAAACAAATTCGAGTGCAAAACGCTCAAAGCAAATATAAAAGAAAACATAAAAATATTAAGGATGTACAAACCACATACTAATCAATATTAATATAAAAAATTGTTTTCAAGCCTATGGCCGTAATTTCGTTTCCATGTACATTTTTTTGAGAACGGTCGGACCGATTTTGATGAAACTTGGTATACCTACTGATCTAGGTACAAATGCTTGAGCTATATACATGGTGGCACATCTTAAACAATGCAGTGAAATATCTCGTAAACGGTACAAACCATAAAAAAATGTTTTATACAAAAGTATTAAAAAATCGAAGCTGACCTTTGCCTGACCCTCACAGCACCACCTATGTTAAATCTGATATCACAGTCTTCCGTCCCCCTTGACACTCTATAACTTTTGTATAAAACATTTTTTTATGGTTCGTACCGTTTACAAGATATTTCACTGCATTGTTTAAGATGTGCCACCCTGTATATACGGTACTTTTTATCCAGTTACATTCGGGTTAATATACGGTTTCCGTTAAAATTTACCCAAGCAAATCATATGGAAAAATCGACGCTCTTGTCAGCGAAGTTATAGACACAATACTATAAGAATGACACCGAGACGTCATCACTCGACAACGGCTATTGTTCCGGTCTCCACCCTTGAGTATGGGTGGAGACCGGAACAGCGACCACTCCACTCACTTGTACTTCGTCTCTAGATTCCTGTCTAAGGTGTAGACACAATACTATAAGAATTACACCGAGACGTCATCACTCGACAACGGCTATTGTTCCGGTCTCCACCCTTGAGTATGGGTGGAGACCGGAACAGCAACCACTCCACTCACTTGTACTTCGTCTCTAGGTTCCTGTCTAAGGTGTAGACACAATACTATAAGAATGACACCGACACGTCATCATTCGCCAACGGCTATTGTTCCGGTCTCCGCCTACTTGAAATCAGTGGCGTAGTGTGCAAAGGGTTAAATGATAAAAACTATTAGAGAGCAGCAGAGAGGGTAACGGTTGTGATGTAGACAGTCAGATGGCTTAATTAGGGCGGTGCTTTGCCGGCAATAGGCCGATGACGTCACTGTGTCATTCTAAAAGTAACCGGGCTCTAACAACGCACATGTCCAACATAAAAAAAATAAAAGATTGCTCTGAAATATTAAAACCCAAAGTAAAAAAACACAAATTTTTTCTTCTCGTAATAAAATGCGTTTAATTATTTTGACGCAAATGGCATTCACAAAAACATTTATTACTTAAATGCATTCATTGTTGCAGTCTGTTTTACATAAACTACTTTTATTGCGACAGTCATAAAATGTATTTTGAACCAAAAACTGCACACAGCGTTTTTAATTTTTTTAATGGAACGCTGAAAACTTTACTGCAATGAAAATTTCTATTGATAGGTACATCGGATGTGACAATTTTTTTAATATTTTTTTTTACTGAAATCGATACTTGATAGATATTGATATATCCAAAATATATGTTTGCCACACCCACTATAAAATAGCTGCCTTACATGCATGTATGAATGTAAAGTGACTCTTGACAGGTCGGTGTATGGTAACGTATCTTTCCCACACTATAGTGATCCATTTCCATAGTGATTTATGTTTATTACATACTTCTGTGCGTGTCTCGGTCTACTATAGGAGTGAAGTTAGCGATAAAAAATGAACTGCCAAAATGTTTTGAAAATACTGAAAATGAAGTGAAAAGCAGCTATTTTATAGTGGGTATAGCAAAAAATACCCAATATATCTCGTGCGTAATGATATTATGACTCGTATGACTGTTAAAACTCGTAATCACTCGTTTTAAAATACGATCACTACCCGTCAGTAATATACCTGATCATTACGTTACTAGATATACAATCTATTTGTTTATATTTTTGAAGAAAAAAAATTACTCATTTTTGTACCTAACAAACTTAAAAAATCAATGCCTACACCAATTTTCCAATCTGGAGAATTTCGTAAAAAGAAATCGAACGGTCCATGTGAGTTGAATGCTTGTCTACATTCGCTGTGGCACACACGTCCACAATCCAGATTTTGTCAACCACGCACAAAATGTCAGCTACTGAGATATACAACACAAATAGTCATTGAGGAAAAGGCTTAATATATATATTTCTTCATTTTCCAATATCAAAGTCCTCTTAATTTTCCAACCAGAGAGAGATTTCGCAAAAAGAAATAATAGAACAGCTGACGCAGCTGAAAAGAACGTCTCGTTAGGCGCCGCTCGCATACAAAACCAATGCAAACCGTCAACGAATTATTGAACACAAAAAATAAGTCTCGCGCGCGCTGAAAACATCTGAAGCGTGGCTTACAAAAAATGACAGTCGAGGTGACAGACAGGGAGTAGTGATATCATCATCATCTGGGGAAACTACCTTTCCTCGAGTTGGCATTATACATATTACACCGCGAGTATATTTATAAAGTTGGCTAACCTTTCCATCTCGACTCTATCATGAGCTTAAGAATATATGTCTTTATTCCTCAGTGATCTATCATCAAAAAACATAACGACAAATATATAATACGTTGTACGACGTAAAGTTAAGTCCCATTCACAATGAAGTTAAACGCGTTCTCCTGTCTAGGTATCATATACAGAATGTTCGAAAAATCCGCATGAAAATGAAATCCACGAACCTTTTTTACCTCAATGCGTGCGCATACCGTGTTCACAGATGATCCGGTAACTAGGCAATAGCCGCAATGCGGCAATAGTCCTGTGTATATCGTTTGTTACTGACTACTGCTTCCTAGGCGACAGGACACCGTATGCGTGCGCAATCGTCTTTTTCTCTATTTTTCTTGCAGAACAAGCAATAACGATCTCTCGCTCTTATTTCGAGAGATAGGTCAATTACAGACAGCACTTTTTACCCAACTATACGGTGACTTCCAAGTTACAAAAGAGGGTATTGTGTTTCAACGTGTCACGGTGTCTGTAATGAGTATGTTTACGTGTTATATTCTAGAATCTAAACGGCTGGACCGATTTCGATCAATTTGGTATTAAAGGATTTATCTATATCTCTCGAAGGAAACTGAGTCGATCTTATCAGAATAATTTATAGTTTAACCAACAAAAAAAAACGCCGGTCAAGAGAGAGAGAGAGAGCTATTGTAGATTATAGACGCTCAATATACATTCTCTCTCTCTCTCTTAACCGGCGTTCTTTCGCTGGATAAAACAAGTCATCGAAACTATACACGACTGATCGAGTGATGTACCTTAGTGGTACAGCACTAGACTCGCATTCGGAAGGTACTGGGTTCGAATCTCGGTGGGGGCAGATGTGGCTAGAACTTTTTACTACTGCCTCACGCCGAGAAACGGTAATTCCTGTACCGGCCATCTTGTTTGAGGTTTTCTATGGTTTCCCTCATTTATTCCAGATGGATATCGAGATGGTTCCTTATTCACGGCCACGTTCAATTGATTACCTGTCAAACTCCAAGCTTCCAAAGTTGCCTACCTTAACCTAATTTCCTGTCATTCCTCCATCCGCACATTACTTTTAATAAAAAAAAGTTGAAGTTAGAAAACAGCGGAAAGTGGTAAAATGGAAAATATAGTAATGGTACGAATTGCGTCTGTTATGACATAATGTCGAGAAACGGACGTTAAACGCATTATGAATATTATTATTATTATTACACGACTGCAAAATTTCAAGTCAATTGGACAAGTTGAAGTGGATAAAAAATGCGCGCTACAACATTTCATCCTTACAGAAAATCTAAACAAAAGTTTGTAAAAAATCAATTCTATTTTAAACCAGGTGTCCTGGTGCTGTCCACTTAATACCCGTGTCAACAACTGATTTCTCAGTAAAAAAGAAAAAATAAATCTAGCAGAACGATAGATATTTTTTCACATTATAAATCATAGTGCATCGTTATAACATTACGAGTTCAGTGGTGTTTCTACACAAATTATGTGAAGCGACAAAATGTTTTTCGTCGCATCGGATCTATTTTCGCATTCACACAGGAAAAAGTCAGAAAGCAGTCACGCTGTGTGTATAGACATAGAGCGGCAGGAGTAATAAATATCTTTCACATGTCGAAAGAATGAATGCTAAAAAAAAGGAACGCACACACACACAGGGTCACCCACACAGAGAAGCGAAGGCGTCGGGTGTCCTTCGTGAGATCTGCGTGTGAAAAACAAATGCAGTCGAAGAGCCGCGCGAGAATAGCCGAGATCTCTTACAAGTTCCCAGGTTCAAATCCGAGAACTGGTAAAAGTATCAATTAGATTGTCTTAAGTTATTATTAAAAACTAAATCCATGTGTTGAGTCGCATCCATGTTGATTTAATATTAATAATAATAAATTCTCGGGAACTTGGATAAAAATAAGTTGATGCTAAATTTTCAAAATTTGCAACGTTTCGTTGGTTTATTTTCCAACTTCTTCAGGCAATCTACAGAAATACAATTAATTAAATGACAGTTGCATTACATAAAACGATAATTATCATAAATTATAACATAAAAAGTCAAATAAAATTACTATATTTACATTTGAGGTTAGCATCCTCGCTGAAATATTTTGGTTCATACTACTACCAAGTCTTTAAAAATAATATAAGACCAGATAAATTATTACATGCAAAGATATCTTTCCCAATAGCTTGTCGAATAATTTTCAATAATAATGAATAAATAAAAAATTATTTAATGAACAACGTGTCAGACGTAGTGACGACTTAATCACAAACTGTACTGCAGCTACAACACATCTTGGTAACAGCGATTGAGGAGAGTTATCTAACTTGCCGACATGAATCTACTGGCCAATGACAATATAGTAATAATAACAATTCGTAATTATACAGTTAAAATGAATAAATTAAAAATTACACCTTAAAATTTTTTATTTTTTGAATTTACCAAGAGAAGCTTTGACAACATTAATCAGGTCACTGTACACCGAACTCAAACCCTGTGTGTCAGACCTAAAGTTAATTGTATTTCTGTAGATTGCCTGAAGAAGTTGGAAAATAAACCAACGAAACGTTGCAAATTTTGAAAATTTAGCATCAACTTATTTTTATCCAAGTTCCCGAGAATTTATTATTATTAATATTAAAAACTAAATTGAAAACAATAACCCGCGCTAGGCCCAAATAACCCTGGCTGTTGGTGGCGTACAAAAAATCATAGTGACTGGCTGATTCTTTAGATTCGCTTGGACCCACCACGGCTATACTGAGGAAACTGGTCGTGAGAGCTTTGAATGAATGAATGAATGAATTGTGAATTATAGACGCTCGACATCAGAGGTCATTAGCGTCGTGAGAACTTTGACATATACCGTTGCTTATAAGAGAGCTTTTAATTTGCTCAAAATGTGTTACACCCGTGGGTTTGCTTATTTTGAGTCACCCAACTAGGGAAGCCGGGTCACCTTATAGTTGATCTTTGGTTTGACTAGAACGTCGCCAGTGGCTGGTCGAGTGTTGCGTGTCGTTGTCCAGTTAGATGTTTCGGTATTTTTGGTACAAAGAAATCTCTGAAATTGTCAGATATTTAGTCGAGTCGCTTCCGCGCTTTTGTTAGATTGATTCGATCGTTTGAGGATGTGTCTGCTTGTTGCCAAATAATCTCCGAGATTGTCAGATGTTTCTATTTTCCCCCTGTCCAATTGGTTTCAAGGGAATCCCCAATTTTCTAAAGGATTGACACCCACTGGGATTGGGTATACCAACACCTTTTTTCGCTACATGCCCTCGCAATTCTGCTCACCCCGGATGAAAGATGAAAAATGCAAGTATTACGAACAAGCTATGATGTGAGTCCCGAACAATCAAGGCTGCACTGTATATACGATGTGCGTTGTAGTCCCGACGTATCCAAGCATTCTTTATTTTGATAATCCACTTACTGGAAACGTATTTTTAACTGTCAAGAACAAACAGTCAAATGGTTCTAAAACTGTACAAGGAGACGTTGAAATTAATGAGAGACGGTCTGTTCTTGCATATTGCGTATCTAACTCATACCAAAATGCAGTTTTAGCAGACGGTTCATTTTGCAATTAAAAACAGTCAACATATTGGAAACTGAACGCGCTGTCAATTTTAGAACATTAGCCTTTTCATGCATGCAGACAACCATCGCGATTGACAGCTGTCAGTTAGTCATTGTGCTTTTATACAAATGTATAAAGACCGAGAGCTAGTGACAATTTTTTGGTGTTATTTATTCCAGGCCTTATTTTTGTGAAGATGTTGAGGGAGGCATATTAAAGTGCCCTGTGTAAGGGATTTTGCTAGATAGCGATATGGGAGGGATGCACACCACCCCCAACATGTAACAAAAAAAAATTCGTCCGGTACATAACACGTTTAGGATGATCTGCGACCCTTTTAATACCGACCAATCGACCTGAAAATATTATAATGGCATTACTGGGTTCACCGACAAGCTACACAAACAATTTCAGTCTTGAAGCAATAATAATTGTGAGCATTTTTTTTATTACATGTTGAGGGCGGTCTGCATCCTACCCATACCGCTATCTAAGCAAAATCCCTTACTCAGGGCACTTTAATATGCCTCCCTCAACATCTTTACAAAAATAAGACCTTGAATAAATAACACCAAATAATTGTCACCAGCTCTCGGTCTAATAGGGTCTGACCAAGTCACACAGTTTAATCATATCTCTGTCATAACAAAACCTACATTTTGGTAACAAATTTTAAAAAATATAAACATTAAAAAGCTTTCGGAATATCTTGTATGATAGTTTTCAGAATTTTTGTCTGTGTAATATTAAGAGACAGGCTATCAACAGAATATTTCCACACACATTTTTCACGCAGACATGTACATTCGTCGGTGATCCGTCGCCTCGTCTAGTTTGCCTCGCACCAAACAATGTTTTTCGTTTCTAACGTTTTGTGGTGGTGACGATATCAACGCAAGCAGAAGCGTTGAACTCGCTCAAGCCGACGGAATTTAAAAAAAACGCGACGTGAATTTCGTTCGTCTAGTTTCACTCGTATATGTAGACACGGTTTCGATTCGGACGTGCAATCTGCCGCGTTAAAAACGCCGCGGAAAATCCGTCCGTGTAGTTTTGCTCTTAGACAAACTATATTTGATTATCAATACGCATCATAATTTGAATGACTGTCATAATTCAATCGAAGTTATATACAGTATTCCAATTTGCTAATTACATAGTAAATTGATTGTGTATAACATTCGAACCAAATTAATTCTGTAATATTAATAACAGCCATCCTCTAAACGTGAACAAAGTTCTGAATGGACGTCCCCAGCGACTGGAGCAAACCAGTACCACAGAGGTATTGTAAGCAAATCGATTCAATATTAGACAGAATGAAAAGGATTATATTAAGCACAGTGCGTGGGAGTGAATACGATACACAGATTATTATGTAGGTTTTGACCGCACCTATATCAGTTGGATTAACCCTTTACTTACCGCTGCAATCTATGTCTACACACGAAGATTATACAATTAACACAGTCTATTTGAAACGAGATGACGACAGTGACACAACGCAGTACAGCCATTGTGACTGACGTCGTATCTTCTTGTTAAGGATAGATTGTAGACGTTCGACAACTAAGGTCATCAGCGTCTTCTTGTTAAGGAACTATCTCGATATTTATCTGGAATTATTGAAGGAAATTATGGAAAACTTTAACAAGATGGCCGGTGCAACGGTTACCGTTTTTTCGAAGAGAAGCAGTAAGAAAAAGTTCTGATCACATCTGCCCCGCCGAGATTCGAACTAGGCCTGCCGCAAAACAGTTCCAAAAATTGAATGGAAACGTTTCTTTTGTTAGCGGAGCTAGTTCGACGAAACATTTCCGCGAAACTATCTAATTTCACTGGCACCTTAGCTTTGAAGGAAGGAAAATATTGCAATCTTGTCTCATCTTTCTTTAGTTCTAATTATTACAAGGAATAAGTCGACCCTTTCTTTTCTTCAATCACTTTTTTTATAGAAGTATTTAAAACTAGATTCATATAATGATCCCTTATGGGTTTAATTACTTAAGTAGGTTTTAAAAATGATCCGAATAAATTAAACTCTTCACGACTGAAATTAAGATCACCAACGGATAGACAGAGAACATAATTCCTGGAACTATACAGGTTCGGAACTGTCCATGGTCTAATTCGAACCCAATATACCTTCCAAATTCCAAGTCTTGTTATTATCTCACTACTAGGCTACTCGGTTGGCCTGTGCCGATGATATAAATCTACCTTAAATTCAAAAGAAATTACGGCTTATTCAATCGACCGCCAAACTGCAATGTGAAAACACCTCGCACCGTTGTACGGTGGTTTGTTTCCGACTTAAGGGAACAACAGCCAGCGGTCAGCAACGGGTCGAAAGTCACATCACAAATGACCGCACGTATTTATCTCTATCTATCCTTCTGATACCACAAATGACCAGACCTTAATAACAAAACAGGCATCTGTGTTCACGAGACTCTCTGCGGATTGCCGGCAAGTTTTAGACCTGGATTCACAGCTTCCTTTATAACGGAATATCGCGTACAGTACGATCTTATATCCGACTTTCTTCATACGTCATTTTTCAAAAAATTGTACAGGCGCCACTTTTTGCTTTCACAAACCGTTATTTTTTAACCGACTTTTTGAGGAGATGGTTCTCAATTCGGTTGTATTTTTTTATGTTTGTTACCTCAGAACTCCGTCATTTATAAACCGATTTGGAAATTTTTTTTATTTGAAAGGATATACTTTCAGATTGGTCCCATAGAAATTTCATCAAAATCGGTTCAGTAGTTCGGCTGATTTTAATAAAAGTGAGTAACGGCGTGTGATTCCTTAAGGTAAATGTCACTTTTTGACACATCAGACAGCGTTAGAAAGTCGGTTTAATAAAAGTGAGTAATGGCGTGTGATTCCTTTAATGTAAATGTCACTTTTTGACACTAAAAAGTAAAAAATAAAAAACTTTTTTACAAAAAAAAAACCACTAAAAAGAGGCAAATAATGAAATTTTGAGGTCTGCGCCAATTTAATAAAATATGAAGTCGGTGCAAAAGTATAGTATAGTGATTAATATCTTCTTTTTAACCGACTTCATATTTTATTAAATTGGCGCAGACCTCAAAATTTCATTATTTGCCTCTTTTTAGTGGTTTTTTGAAGGAGGTTTTTTTTATGGAGTTTCCATGCCTCCTCTATTACAATCCCCCAGTTTCCACGTTCTAACGTTCTAGTTCGAGAACTGGTAAAAGTGTCACTTGGATTTACGATTCAGTATTAAAAAGTTATGAATTAACTATGAATTGATACTTTGCCCAAAAAATAACACTTGTCGTTGGTTGTCTTAAAAAAAGACAACCCTGAAAAGTATGCTTATTTAACTAATCTAATCTTACACCGGTTTATTGTATTAAATTTTAGTATTTTAATTTGATTTTTACATTCGTCAATAAAATCGTAAAAGCAATAAACTCATTTGAATGGTTTTTTAATATCAATTTACAAACATTTACAAAGCGTCCATTCAGAATATCACTTTATTCCCCACGTATAGAAAATATTTTCACCGTAACCAATGCGTATTTAATTGCATGCAAAAAATCAACTGAAAAGATCAAAGCAATTATGTTGACAGAAATGTACATTAAATTATGACTGTGATATAGTATCGAATCTGCCAAAAGTACACGTACCACCCAAACTGAAGTTTCGCGTATTTTGATTTATAATTTTTTAAATATTACGGCAGTCAGGAAGAACGTCGCAAGCCCTTTTTATACGAAGAAAACGTTGCTTTTATGCAAAAAAAGCTTGCGGAAACAGGTTAAAGTTTTATTACTCATGATAATATTCAGCATCCGTTTCTCAGTATTTCTAGTAGCACAGGATGACCACAAAAAATATCAAGAAAAAAATCCTTACTTTTACAGCTTTTCATGTACCTAAAATATAGTTTTCTTTGATATTTTTTCTACTCATTAATTGGCAATCGGTCTAGGTATTGGTAAATTAGTTCCATGCATTCGCTAAGTTTACGCTCGTTGCCGCGTAGTACGGCACTCAGCCCCTAGAAATCCACACACGGTTAGACAGTCAATCAACACAGTGACTTTTTTACGAGCATCAACAACTAAGGTTATTTGGGTCCAGCACCAATTAATATTTTCGATTTATTTTTTAATAATAAATTGGTAACCCAATTGGAAATTTTACGCTCTCGAACCTGGGAGTTAGGAGCTTACAATAGATGAACGCCATATAAACAAAGGTATTAAGTTACACGATCGGCTGTTCTCAAGCCCTAAAACTATGTCCTACAACATTTGAATCATACACATTACTTCATATGAAGTTATACAGTTATTGGCCTGACGCTGTCCTTAATCCTAACACTTCATTGCCTTGGTTTCCATCATAGTCGTTGATTATGCAACTGTTACAAGGTGTAAATACTAAATTTTAATCCAATGGACTCTGTGTTTCTTCGTTTCAACTGTTCCTTCTGCCTCAAGGATTCCAGTCTAACTTCATACTTCTCCGCGAACCATTTTCTTTTTATATCGATTTTATTAGAGGGAAGGCGTTCTCTAAGAAGACATTCTTCCTGGGAAAGAGATTTCCCTCAAAAAATCTTAAGAAAAAACAGTAGATACAGATCTTCTTCTTAACTGCATTTCCTTCTGAGGAGAATTTCTTTCCGAGGGAGGGCCTTCTTAGATAACTTTCTCTTTAATAATTTTTGTATCAACAATATTTTAGTGCTTTTTCTTGAAGTGTCATTCTTATAGAGAGTTTTCGGGGAATTTCTTTCCTAGAGAGTGTTTCTAAGAAAATAGTGAACAAATTTATGCAATAACAGACAAACTGTTGAATAACCTCTTCTTTCTATACTATTTACTTCTTACCTACATTTATATACAGGGACAGTGTCTTCCTACAGAGAGTTTTGAGGCGTTTCTCTTTCTTAGGGAAGCGTCTTCTTAAAGGACTTTCCCTGTACACGTACATAATATAAACGTAAATATGTACAGGCAGCTGTTATCTATTGTTTGTTTGCTTACTCCTGAAATCATGTTTATATTTACTCTGAATGCATCTTGAAAACTGAATAATTTATCACTGATCGTATTCTTTCAGGAATACAAAAAAAGTAAAAATGCGAAAACACGAATAATATACAGATTCGAAGTCGTGGTTAAATTTGTAATAGACAAGAGAGTGACATTCTCTATATCTACGGACTGTATGACCTTCGTAGTGACAAAGCTTGAGTCCTCCAATGATTTCTGGGACTATGCCGGCGGTATAGTTTAACTACTGGCAGGGCCTCCCTAGCCGGACAGGTCCAGAAGGAAAAAGCAGCCAAAGAAGCAGTCCATCGATCCTCCAGGATCGCTGGGGGTTGGGCATAAGACTAACAACCTCACCCCGTAAAAACCTAATCGTTTCGGAATTTAAAAGATAAAAAGTCGAACGGACTACGACTAGAAAAATCCCCTGAAGAAGGCCATGGGCCATCCTCGGCTGTAGTGTCAAAGATATATATAATAGATTGACACTAAAATTGGAAGGTTAGACGGTCGCTTCGTATGCACAAAAAAGCCACAGTTGACTGTTTAATAATAATTGATAATTGTGTTTTAAAGGCCACCAACAGCTAAGGTTATTTGGGCCTAGCACCAATTCATATTTTCAATTCATTATTTTTTTTTTTTTTTTAATAATAAATTGAAAATCCAATTGAGACTTTTACCAGCTCTCGGACTAGAACCCAGGAACTGGAGACTTGTAATAGAGGAACCATAGCAACGACATGTAAACAACAGCGCCGCTACACTCTCGGCTATTCTCAAGCCCTTTGACTGTTCAACCAAATGCGTATTTTCACAACCTGAATCACATCTTCACATTAGCTTATTACGTTTCGGTGCAAATATCTTTACGAACTTGATAATAAAAGTGACAACGATATGGATTGTGTGCGTTGAAACATTTGTGAACGTTCATATGCGGCACACACGTCCACATTCAGATAAAGTTGACATCGCACAAATTTATGCCAGCACACAACACAAATGTTTGTTAATGTGGACAAACCTTTATACCTAATATTCCGTGTTACATAAATATTTAATGACCAGGATTGCAAATTATAAAATATTAGATAAAATATAAATATAGCTGTAGTTTATAACTTCTATTAAATATATCTATAATACACTTAGAAGTTGTAAATAATTAATAAGAAACATCCCGAGGGAATTTTCCATGATTTACGACAGCTTTTTAAACAATTTTCATGCGTAGGAAAATTTAAAGCTATCGGGTGAAAACAAAGCCAAGCTATGAAAAGAGAAATTTCACTATTTTATGTTAGTTTATAGTAGACTAGCGGCCCGGTCCGGCTTCGCCCGGGTGCTATGAATTTATAATTTATTAATACATTACTCACTCGCTTCGCTCGTTCGCTCGAATTTATAGTTATAATCAATAGTTTTCACAGCGCTGCACGCCAAATAATGACTTCTATAGGCAAATTTTTGATATCTTGGGTTACATTGTTGTAATTTTCGTAGGAATCTCTAATTTTTTTGAAAATAAAATGCAGCCCATGTTACTCGCTGATAATGTAGCTTTCTATAGGTGAAAGAATTTTTGAAATCGGCACAGTAGTTTTTGAGTGTATTCATTACAAACATACACACACACAAAAATACAAATCTTTCCTCTTTATAATATTAGTATAGATAACTGCACTGATTTTTTTGAAGTTCTAAAAATATATTTTATTTCAATAAAGTCTAATGAACTGTTTTCAGCATATCAACTTACAAATATTTTTAAAAAAGCGGCCAAGTGCGTGTCGGACCACGCACAGTGAAGAGATTCTGTAGTCGGGATGAACGTTCACGGTTAAAATTCAAAGTTAATAATAATATAATATTATAGTCTTTTAAATAGCGTGTAAGTAGTATATTTATAAGAGTTCTGGATGACGTGACGGCGGTTATACTACTTGTGTAACCGAAAATATCCCATATCTCAAAAACTAGAAAACCAATTTTCGTTGGAAGTGTTTTTTAAGTTCTACCACCTTAAATTTTTTTCAGAGTTTTCCGCGTAGTTGAAATTTCGCTCGTGATCCCAAAAAAAACTTTTTAACAAAAAAAAAACCTCCTTCAAAAAAGCACTAAAAAGAGGAAAATAATGAAATTTTGAGGTCTGTGCCAATTAAAATATGAAGTTGGTTAAAAAGAAGATATTAATCACTATACTATACTTTTTAACCGACTTCATATTTTAATTGGCACAGACCTCAAAATTTCATTATTTTCCTCTTTTTAGTGCCTTTTTGAAGGAGGTTTTTTTTTTTGTTAAAAAGTTTTTTATTTTTTACTTTTTAATGTCAAAAAGTAACATTTACCTTAAAGAATCACACGCCGTTACTTACTTTTATTAAAATCAGCCGAACTACTGAACCGATTTTGAAGAAATTTCTATGGGACCAATCTGAAAGTATATCCTTTAAAATAAAAAACAAATTTTCAAAATCGGTTCATAAACGACGAAGTTATCCGCGAACATACATAAAACATAAAAAATATATACATATAGTCGAATTGAGAAACCTCCTTTTTTTGAAGTCGGTTAAAAACCGTGGCGAAGTTACAAGTATTGATTGAGTTTGTTACAGGAAACAAACAATGCAATTATAAAAATTACATAAATCACGTTTTATTTTAGACTCCTATAAGCCAGTCACAATATAGTGGAATATCTTGTATGTACTACCTACTTCTGTAAGAGGATTGTGGGTAATGTAAATATGAAATGAAATATGAATATACGGATACATGTATTCTGCACAGTAATAATTATTACTTGTCATTTCGACACTATCAATATTCAAATGATATATTTCTCTGTTTACAATCGAGCTTTTCCCAGTGGCTTCGTTCCAGTGAACGTAGCGTCTCCTTTGAGTTGAGAAGCCCTATCAAATTTCATTGAAATTCGATTAGGGGTTTAAGAGTTATGGCAGAACAGACAGACAGAAACAAATCTGAAAATGATCAATGACTTGGTATCAAATGCAAGATGCCTAACCTAGTCAGCAGTCGGTAGAAATACGAAACTTCTATCAAAATGAGGTCTGGCTATTTTTTACATAAATTATATTCACTAAATTAACCCTGTACAAAATTTCAGTTTTTAAAAAACATTAATTTTTTATGTGTAACATCTTAGCTCTCGGTATGCGGCATTTGGTGGGACTAATTTCGTGAATGCGACGGAAATTTGTAACAGGAAGTAGAGAAGCGCGCGCTATTCAATTTAAGGGTATTCGATAGCGAACGTTATCCCCTGCACTCTCCATCTCAAATCCTTTCCCATCGCCTATAAAACGGTTCCCCGCGGTTCCCGCTCTCCCTACGCTATTTTTAAAGCACCAGGGTTCGGGTAAACACCAAACGAAGGACCAATAATCACACCACAGATACTACAGGCGAAAAATTAAAAAAAAAATCCTGAAAAAACTTACAACTTTTTAAAAAAGTACGTAATCTTTCACACGTATCCAAAACTTTTTTTTCAAAAAATTCGCCCATAGGATCTGTAGTGTGACTATCGGTACTTCATTTGGCGTTTACCCGAACCATTTTGCTTTAAAAATAGCGTCGGAAGAGCGGGAACCAACGAGGGGAAAGGATTTGAGATGACATTATAGTATTGAACAGCGTAACGAGGTCAGATTGGCGACTATTGTACGACTCGCTAATTTTTTTACATCTTTTAAAGCGTCCGACGCCAGGTGACCTGCTGACTGTAGTACATTTATTTACACCCAAATACTAACTAATCTCAAAATATTATGGGCTTGAGAATGGCCGAGAGTGTAGCAGTGCTGTTGTTTACATGGCGTTGCTATGGTCTCTCTATTACAAGTCCCCAGTTCCCGGATTCTAGCCCGAGAGCTGGTAGAAGTATCAATTTGATTTTCAATTTATTATTAAAAAAAAAATAATGAATTTAAAATATAAATTGGTACTAGGCCCAAATAATCTTAGCTGTCGGTAGTCTTTAAAACACAATTCCATTCAAAATATAAAATTCTTGCAATTTTTATCATGCTGAATATTATTTTACATCAAGTTATAGGTACTCACTCTATTTTTGGAGGGCTTGAGAATAGCCGAGAGTGTAGCAGTGCTGTTGTTTACATGGCGTTGCTACGATTCCTCTATTACAAGTCCCCAGTTCCCGGGTTCTAGCCCGAGAGCTGGTAAGGTGTCAACTGGATTTTCAATTTAATAAGTGCGTTTGGTATCAAGGTGTAGTGTGAAAAGTGTAAGCACTTTTGACACTATTACGTTTGTTATACAAAAGTGTAAAATAACTGATCTGTTTGTTATTTCAGTGTGGGACTAAAAGTGTAACAACTATTAGTCCTGACTTTTGAGCAGGTGCACGTAGTGTAGTGTAGGTCACGTGATATATGACTGAATTGACAATCGCTTTGACAGATTTGATACTTTTTTCGTACTCAATTTTTTACATTTTTTGTCTCTTAAAAATGAATGAACTTCAAAATGTAATGGTACAAGATAAATATGGCAGTGAGTTTAACATTTTTACGACCAAAAAAAACTGTAAAATCTAGAAATAATGAACTCAGCCAATCTGTCATTATTTTATTTTGTAATGCGCATGTACAATCTACTCAGAATGTACACTAGCCCGTTTGTTACAAGTGTACATTTAGTTTACACTTTTGGTGAACTTTTTACACTTTTCAGTGAAAAATTATCTACACTACACTACACCTTGATACCAAACGCACCTATTATTAAAAAAAATAATGAATTGAAAATATGACTTGGTACTGGGCCCAAATAATCTTAGCTGTCGGTGGTCTTTAAAACACAATTCAATTCAAAATATTATAAAATTCTTGCAATTTTTATCATGCTGAATATTATTTTATATCAAGTTATAGGCACTCACTCTATTTTTGGAATTTTTTACCACGAGCTCTCGGACTATTAGTACATACAAATGCCAAACAATCCAACTCCAGTCAACTCAGCGCTTGTAAACAAGATTTTCAAATGCTATTAAGTCGAAGATTATTATGTATCCCCTACACACTTAGTTGAATATTTCATGAATTGCAGTTCCAACACACAGGTAGAAATATCTAATATTCTATATGGTAATTTAGCATGACGTTTGAATTATTCAAGCATCAGTAAGTTTCTCTACCGTCAACTTTACCCAACTCGGTAGAGCGTCAAAAATATTGTCCCAAAATTAATTATTAATTTCAATGTAAATGTTTCGAGTTTCGAATTATTTAAATGTACTGTAATTCATTTTGTTCAAAAAGTACTTATAAAAATAAAAGTTTTTAATGCATTCAACAAAAAAATAACATCGAACAGTCTCTTTTCAAGCCGGTGACGACGAATTTGAATAAAAATCATATTAAATAATGAACCTGACAAAGCACTTAGCAGGATTTATTTTTCTATTGTTTTGTCGAGAAACATAGTACCTAAAGTTAGTTTCAAAAAAAAAAAAACGCGAGTCCTCGATACTCTCACGAGATGTCAGCTACATAATATTATAACCTCAAAAAATATTGATAGTTAACCAAGAAGAGTAGTTTAAAAGTTCCATGGCGACATGATTGATATTATAACCTCAAAAAATATTGATAGTTGACCAAGGAGAGTTATTTAAAAGCTCAATGGCGACATGATGGCAACTCTACAACTCAACAAGCAACCGACTTAAAAAATATAATATAACCTCAAATATTTCATAAATAACATACTACAGAGATAGAGTACCTACAGATTCATCCAGAGGCCGTCAGAATGACAACTGATCAGATTATATAATTTATACGTTTAAATGCATATATACACATAAACGACGTTACGGGCAAGTTAGATAATGATTTTTGTAATAAAATACAGATATAATAATTTCAATCTTATTAAATGTTGGCCGTGTGCCAAAACCTCACAGAGCACATTTTATATATTGACCAATAAATGAGGATGACAGTTATATGAAACGTTTGTCTGACCGCTGATTTCTGTATTACATAAATTAGTGCATAAATTAAAATATCTGTGCGCAAAAATCAAAAGTGCAATGTAGAGTATTTTTAGGGTTCCGTGTCAAACTGGTAAAAAACGGAACCCTTATAGTGAAACTCCGCCATCTGTACCAGAATTCCTAAACGGTTGTGTACTTAGAAACTTGGGTACATAGCCAGAGTATCGCGATTCGTAGATATTCTAGGGGTCGCTTTTAAAATTTCGTCCTCTGCGGGCAATGAAGTGACATAAAAAATATATATTTGAAGATATCTACTAGACTTTAGCAGGTATTTGCAAATATATTTTTTTATCATTAAATGATTAAGGTATTAATGACATTATTAGTGTATTTGCCATAATATGGCACATACACTATTGGCGTCGGTCGGATGGCGGGACCTAGGGGTCGGACCAAAATTTCTCGACGTTTCATACCCTCCTGAACAGTTTGCCACCATTTTTGAAAATGTTTATGTATATATGTATGTATATATATATACTAGCCGTTACCCGTGGCTTCGCCCACGTATTTTACGATTACAATTTATTATCCCCCCCGCGAAAAATTCTCCTCCTGCGAAGCGAAGCCGGGCTGGTCGTGTTTATTCGCTCGAATTTTATAATACATAACTCATTCGCTTCGCTCGTTCGCTCGGATTTTATTAATACATTAGACACTCGCTTCGCTCGTTCGCTCGAATTTTATTCATACATGACTCACTCGCTTCGCTCGTTCGTTTGAATATTAATAATACAATACTTAAATTTATTAATACATTACTCACTCGCTTCGCTCGTTCGCTCGAATATTAATAATACATTACATTTGTTATCCCCCCGCCAGAATCTCCCCCCTAAATTTGTTATCCCCCCGCGTGAATCTTCCCCCTAATTTGTTATCCCCCCACTAGAATCTTCCCCCCTAATTTGTTATCCCCCGCGTGAATCTTCCCCCTAATTTGTTAATCCCCCCCGAGAATCTGCCCCCCTGCGTAGCTTTCTATTAGTGAAAGAATTTTTAAAATCGGTTTAGTAGTTTCAAAGATAAAACAAAAACAAATCTATCCCACGGGAACCGTACATTTTTCCGGGATAAAAAGTAGCTTATAACATTATCTGACCCCTAAACTACCACTATGCAAAAAATCATGTCGATCCCTTGCTCTGTGAAAAACAAAAACAAAATTATCCTACGGGAACCGTACATTTTTCCGGGATAAAAAGTAGCCTATAACATTCTCTGACCCCTAAACTACCACTATGCAAAAAATCATGTCGATCCCTTGCTCTGTGAAAAACAAAAACAAAACTATCCCACGGGAACCGTACATTTTTCCGGGATAAAAAGTAGCCTATGTGCTATTCCAGACTATAATCTATCTCTGTGCCAAATTTCAACCAGATCCGTTCAAAAATGACGAATTTCCATACAAACTTTCATCCCCTATTTAGCCCCCTTAGGGGTTGAATTTTCAAAAATCCTTTCTTATTGCTCACCTACGTAATATAAGGAACTCCTATGCAAAATGTCATGCTTCTAACTTTAAAAATGACGAACTTCCATGCAAACTTTCATCCCCTTTTTAGCCCCCTTAGGGGATGAATTTTCAAAAAAAAATTCTTAGAGCTCACCTACGTTATATAAGAAACTTTTGTGCAAAATTTCATGCTTCTAACTTCAAAAATGACGAATTTCCATACAAACTTTCATCCCCTATTTAACCCCCTTAGGGGTTGAATTTCAAAAAATCCTTTCTTAGTGGGTGCCTACGTCACAAAAGGAACCTACTGTCCAAATTTCAAGTTTATATCTTCAGCGGTTTGACCTGGGCGTTGTCTGTCAGTCAATCAGTCAGTCAGTCAGTCAGTAACGGAACTGTTTTATATATATAGATATTTATATATATATTTATATATATATGTGTGTACACGATAACTCTCGACAGACTTAATCGATTGAAACGAAATTTGGTACACACATTGGAACCCATCACCGCAAGAAGCCTATTTAAAATGGGCCCAATCGGACCATTTTCAGGGTTGTATTTAGGGGTTCCAAAAAGTTTTTGGGCCCAAAAATACCGAAAAATTTGTCAGAATCGTTTCAAAATTGAAATTTAACTCTTTAGTAAAGATTAAAACGTGCTGCTAAAATTTTAATAAAATCGGCCCGACAGGACCGGACTTTCAAATTTTATGAAAACACTAGTTTGTTGATACGGATTTACTTATGGAAGGGTGCATTTAATGTGGTACAGAGGTTGCATTGATAATAATATTGAAATTAAGAAAAAAATATTATTTTAAGGGATGTATTAAGGGGTTAAATTTTTTATTTTGTCCAAAAACAAACTTAAGTTCACGTATTAAAGCCACAAGGCCTGTATTAGCAAATACACTATATTGTCGGCAGGGTTTGGCACTGCGACTCGAGTTTTTTAACTTCCCATTGGAAGTTATTGTAATGGGTCCGAAAATCGAAATCAAAAAGGAAAAAAAATTTTTATGTTTCAAGGTCACTACACTATTTTTACACTACTTTTAGAAAGATGTCTGTGTGTGTGTGTGTGTGTACGTATGTACGTACGTACGTACGTACGTACGTACGTACGTATGTATGTGTCCATTTCTTTCTAAGACGAAATCTCGAGAACGAAAAATGATATCGACTTCATTGGGGTGCCAATCGACGCGTATTAACGTATATATGATCTGAAAGGAATTTTTTTAAAATCGGTTCAGCCGTTCTTTTTTCTTAACCAAATAACTTCCAAAAAAGTAGATTTTACACAATATCTCGCGAATAAAAAATTATATCGACTTCGTAAGGGTGTCAATCGAGGCGTGTTAACGTCATTTTGATCCGACATAAATTTTATAAAAATCGGTTCAGCCGTTTTTTTTTTTTTTTTTTTTAATTATTGATGTTTTAATGATTAAAATGATTACATTTCTGTGTAATATCTAATTTAATTATTGTTATTAAATATTTATCAAACTGGGAAGTTCGTCGTGTGGACCTCAAGGGTCGCACTTTAGTCCTAATAAACGACCCACCTCACGGCTTGTTATTACTATTACTGCGGCCCGCAATTTCATGTAAAACATCTAATTTGGCCCTCCACTTCCAACGATTTTGTACTAAAGCAGTGTTATTTTTTGACAAGTTTTTTGTAGTGTTGGGTCTTTTTGAGACAGCGTCAATACCCTACATCAGGGATAGCGAACCTATGACACGTGTGCCATAGGTGGCTGAATATTGTCGACCACGCCATTGATTGAGGTACACAATCGAAATAATTAAAAATTTGATACTGTCGAAAAAATTTGACTAGGTATCATTCAATTAACATATAGATTATGAGATCGACACGACAAGTCGACGAAAGTTTCATGGCACATTGTCGAAATAATTCGTTATATCCATTTTCAATAATATTTTCCCACTTTATTTCTTTAGGTGTTTGTTGACACATCATGGCCACATTAAACATATTCTTTTTTTTTTAATTGACCCGTATAGAGGTGAACTTTGAGACAACATAACATTTCATAAAAATATGGTAGAAAGGTATACTTATTTCTTTTCTCTCTTTTCTTGGCATCGAAAAGTAGAGAACTGGATTGGAACTGTATTATTCAATCGTCATTAATCTTTTCTTTTCATAATTTCGACAAAATCGATTTTAACTTTTAGAGCGATGTCACACACAGCGGTTTGTGCCGAGGCGGTTGCCGAGTCGGCACGTATCAGTATGTTAGGTCGATGACACACACGCAGCGGTTTGTCAGTTGGCACGAATGTTTGTTTTTCAATGATGCAAAACACACAACGCGGCGAGAATTGCCTGCCGACTGAAAGCCGACTCTCAACCGCCTCATTGACACATCGTTCTCCACAAGAAACGCCTGACTGCCGAGTTGACACCGCTGTGTGTCATGTCGAGGCGACAGCCGCCTCAGGCAGCTAGTCGGCGCAGAACCGCTGTGTGTGTCATCGCTCTTAATGTTTTTCAATGATGCAAAACACACCGCGGCGACAATTGCCTGCCGACTGAACGCCGACTCTAAGCCGCCTCGACACATCGTTCTTCACAAGAATTAACGCCTGCCTGCCGAGTTGACTGCACCGCTGTGTGTGTCATAGTCGAGTAGGCAACCGCCTCGGTTGCCGAGTCTGCACAAACCGCTGTGTGTGTCATCGCTCCTACAGATATGAAAGAGTGGTGTAAAAAAATGTAACTAAAAATGTATTTACGTAAAATGGATTTGAGAGGTACTGACAAAATCTATACTTTAAAACCAAACATGTTTAATTCATATTTTTCTTGTCTGGCTTTTCTATTTCCTTTTAGTCTTGTCGTTTTTGTATCAAACAATATATTTTATACACCTGTCTACACAGATATTCTACAAAATGCTGCGGATAAATTTATATAGTTGAAATATGTTTAAAAATAAAATATCGGTCCAGATTAAAAATAAGTTTTGCTCCGCAAACTTTAGATAGTCAAATGGTAAATAAACCCGCAAAGTCCGTTAATCAATTTTGAAACTATATATAAAATGCATTTCCTTTTATTCTCAATTTCTCAAAACTGCATATTATTTCATCCTGGTACACAAAAAATAGGTTCAAGGTTCTCTCAAAAGATGTGTAAACATTCAGATTTGAATACAATGACAGTTACATATAACCTAAAATTTTTGAAATCTGACTCCAAGGAGGACAGAATATAGCTGACAGTGCTTTGTGTCACCTCCGCGACACATGGAAGATGACATTTCATCGAATTACGCTAACAGAAATGTTTGGAGCGCGCGCCAGTAAAGATGGTTCACATTTAAAAAAAAATAATGTGCAGAATAATTTGGTAATAGTAGATTGTATATCTAGATGCGTAATGGGGTATATATTAGTGACGAGTGATGACATTATGTTAGAACGAGCGATACCGAGTTTTATTTTTTATTTATTTTAAATTATAGACACGTCGACAACTTATGTCATTAGCGTCTTAATTGCATTAAATAACAACACACTTAAAACTAAATCACATCACACCACATCCATGATCATAGACGGGATTCGAACCCACGACAGTCTGATCCAGAGGCCACGACGCTAACCACTGGACCACACTGTCCTCGATACCGAGTTTTAAGTCACACCAGTCATAATACCATTACGCACGAAATATATACGGTATATATTTTTACCCATATCCACTAGAGAATACCTACTTTTCACTTTATTTTCAGTATTTACAAAAAAAAAATGACAGTTCATTTGCGTCACAATCTTTACATTTACAACAGGCCGTGAGAGTATGTTTAATTTATTTATTGTAAATTATAGACGCGTCGACAACTTAGGTCATTAGCGTCTTGATTACATTAAATAACAACTTAAAACTAAATAACATCACAAAACATCCATGAGCGGAGGCGGGATTCGAACCCACGACAGTCTGATCCAAAGACCGCGACGCTAACCACTGGACCATACTGTCCTCTCCGTGAGAGTATGTATAATAGCAAGCGGATAGAGCTAATAAACACTATAATATGGCAACCGTTTACTTACCGCACTAGTTATATGTTATTAAAACACTTTCGGCATACGCCAGCCTATGAAATGACCCAATACAGGCCGGTATACATACATGGAAAGTAGCTATTTTGTAGTGAGTACGGCAAAAAATGCTTTGGTTCTGTGGCTGGAATTCCTCTTAAAAATTATACTAAATCATACGGGTTTACATTTATTTGCTTGTAAACGTAAAAACTCGTCAGCGAAAATATGAATAATAAAATAAAATACTGTAAAAACATCAGTTAGTATATTTTAAAGTATATTTCACGGTTCAGGAAACGTCATGTACTACATTTTCAGTATAAAAATGTTTTTACAAACGTACATTTATATGACTGCTAAATGATGAACAGGATGAACGTACGGTATTTTTATTGGTCAAATGGGAAAACCGCACAATATTCATTTTCATTCTCAAAAACACATTCAATTCATTGTTCACATTCAGCTAACAATAAATATCGAAAAGTTTACTTCCAAAGAAAAATTCACAGATTTCGCAATCCTTGCAACCATCGAGGACATTGGAAATGATAACAGCATATATGAAACATAATTAACTGTTTATTATACACACAATATTTATCAATGCACTGTTTAGTTTTGTCAGGAATAACCCTATTATTCTTCTGTTATATACGCGTTCACTTTTGCTTGATTACTTAACTTTTAAATGGATTTTTCTACAGTATTTATTAACATTTGCTCAAAAATAACACCGCAGATCGTCGCAAATACCTCTCAATTAACTAGACATGATATAAAACACATTTCGAAAAAATTGCACTTGTTCAATTTTGCATGATTGCTCCTCACTTGATCGCGACACCGTTGTCTTTTGGCCTTGAACGAAAACTCGTAACTCTGTCCCCATATACGAACATAAATATTTCCAATGTTAAAATGTGTACCTATACATAGTATAAGAATTACGGACAATTCTCGAAACTTCCGAATATAATTCCTTAAGACTTCCCGAGACGTCCGAAAGAATTCCTAAGGCTTTCGAAGAATTCCGAACAAAAATGTACGCAGAGAAATTCCGGGAAATTACCCCATCGGAAAATATCTGTTCCGGAGAGATTATACCATCGATCTTTGAACGCCACTGAAATTTTTATCAATGGATATTTTTTCAGTGATGTAATATCACCCTGCACTAGAATGTCAACTTCTTATATATCATTCTTGTAAACAATGTTTACAAGAATGACATAAGAACCTTTAGTTATTAAGGAAAGTAGGCACTGTCTTCTAGTTGAAGATCTGGTAATATTTTTACCCGACTGCGCCAGAAGGAGGGCATTGTTTTTAGGGATGTGAAAAAATAATCGATTTTTATATTAATCGATTATTTTTTTCTTATAATCGATTTTTAACAATCGATTTTTTTAATAATAATAATCGATTTTTTATAAATCGATTAATTTTTTAATAATAATAATCGATTTTTTATAAATCGATTATATAAACTACACTTTTAAATCGCTTAGATAAATTACACTTTTTTTATTTATGTTTATTTTTTTTTTATTAATATTAATATTAAGAAAGAATATAGGCTTTGGGAAACCCAATGCAGCCAACATTTGCAAATTACACGTTTTAATGGATTTTTGTAAACAACGCCATCTGTGCGACGGATGAAAAAACGTAAAATAAGTTCACTAAACGTAAACTTATCAGTCGGAAAATGGCGCCATCTGTATGTATTATGTAAAATAGTTTCATTTCGATACACTTCCAATTGTTTTCATTCATTATAAAAGTATGCAATTTTTCGAATAATAGAAAAAATCGATTTTTCACAAAAATCGATTATTTCTTCAAAAATCGATTTTTTACAAATCGATTTATATTGAAAAGAGAAAAATCGATTATTAAATAATCGATTTTTTTACTCAATGTCACATCCCTAATTGTTTTTCGAGTGTATGTATGTATGTATCTATGTATGTATATTTCTTTATCACGCTCTGTAGCCTAAACGGCTTGACGGATTTTGAAAAATGAGGTGTCATTAGATTCGTCTGAATCCCCAGAGTGACATACGGTATGTGACGTCACGGAAAATTCAATATGGAGGACGCTAGACGCCATTTTGCCAGAATGCAAAAGTAATTTTCCTTCTAAATACATTGATATAGGTATCAAAATCAAAATAAAAGAAAGGTTTCGTTGACATTTCAAATAGGCTACATGACGTCACGGAAAATTCAATATGGCGGGCGCTAGACGCCATTTTGTCAGTACGCAAAAAATCGGTAAAACCTTGTGTGTGGGGTATCAAATTAAAAGGCTTGATGAGTAGATTCAACTAAAAGGAAGGAAATAAAAAATTTATTAAAAAAACAAAAAACCCGACTGCGTAAAAATCGAACATAAAAGATGGAAACAAGATCAAATGATAACATGCAGTCGGAGGCATAGTAGTAACAAATTGAACAGAAATACCTGATGTTACTACTATGCCTCCGACTGCATGTTGTTACTACTATGCATCCGACCACATGTTATCATTTGATCTTGTTTCCATCTTTTATGTTCGATTTTTACGCAGTCGGGTTTTTGGTTTTTTTAATAAATTTTTTATTTAAGTAATTTGTTATTTCGTAGATATTTATATGAAATATTACCAGATATAACCTTCGATATTCTGTTTCAAAAATGTTACTAATTACACGAAATCCTACGGTGCTAAAATTGCACTGCCAGTCGAATTCTCGAAGAGGTAGCAAATAAGAGTATATGTATAGGGTAAACTATTGAGCGCAGGCAAATTGGCAATATATATTCCGATTCACGTTTTATAAGTTAGAAATAATCAGAATATCTGCCTGGCATATCAAATGGCGTCCGTCATAGCAATTCGCAGAAAACGAAATGACCTGACCTATTTAGTATTCAGTACTACACTCGCAATATCTAACATTTATTAGGGTTCAAATACGTGTCCAATTTTGATTCAATTTACTTGGGAGAGTGTAAAATTTCGTACCTATACAGATTTTTCTGTGGACAAATAACGCATTTAACAAGTTCTGCAATAATAATTTATAAGTATACTTACTTAAAGAAAATAGAAATGTCAATACATAGTGTTGCCGTCTAGATCTAGGCTTTCTATATAGACTCTTGTCTTGTCTAGATTTTCAAGACAAGACTTGGAAAAGTCTTGTCTAGAAATTTTCAAGACAAGACAAGACAAGCCTTGCTTTATCTAGATCAAGACTCTTGCCAAAACTCTAAATTTTCAAGAGTCTAGATAAACTAAGTAGTAGTAGGTAAAGTAAACCACTCGGTTAATCTAGACTCTTGAAAATAATCTAGTCTTGATATTAAACAAGACAAGAGTTTTTTAATCTAGACTTAGACTAAAGTGAAGTCTTGATAATTCAAGACAAGACTTATGTGAAGTCTTGTCTTGATATTTCAAGACAAGACACGACTTTGAAAGTCTTGTCTTGTCTAGACGGCAACCACTAATACACCTATACTAACACATCTCACATGAATATTGCGATCTTTTAAAATTTATTTAAATAATCAATCCTTTATTAGTTCATGCTAACAACTTGTTAAGGTCTTCTGTTTTGCTAAAGTTAGTATTGATATCGGGTAAGTTCGGTTTTACGCTCAGATTGATCGGAGTGCTCTAATACGTTCGAATTTAACATTTATATGCTTTGAAAGATCTCTATCCTGCGTTCGGTTTTAAAATCTGGAGCAGATCGAGCGCGCTCGATTTGCTCCGAGGAAAGCGAGCGAGCAAGCAGATTCAACCATCTTCAGAGCATTCATTTTAAAAATGAGCGGAAACACTTGTTGTGAGAATGGATAAATTTCGAAGTTTATTTATATGAGGTAATTTTTCAATAGGTAAAAACACACGAATAATATTTATTCAAAGAATAGTAATAATCAATAAGTCTATATCGCACAGAATGATTAAATAAAATATTTATTATATCTATGGGTCGAAAAAATCAACAACCAGTACTACTATTAATTTTAAAATAAAGGAATAAAACGAAAAAAATTGTGATTCATGATTTATTATTATAACAATGTTGAATTAAATCAAAATGAGGAGCAATAAAGAATATATTTCGGCTTTAGTAATAAGAATTTAAATTATTGGCGCTATTTTATTCTGACGTTTGGAAAAATCTGCTAGATTACGTTCGGAATTGTTGATGGCTCGATTTGCTCGGTTGTCACGTGACCAAAAATCTGTTCGCTCGGCTCGATCAATCGAGCGTAAAACCGAACTTACCCATCATATTTCTATGACGGTCTTCTGAAAAGACAGAAACGTAACGTCGCATTAATTGTAAATTATAGACGCTCGACACGTAACGTCGCGTCGGTACCGGTGATCTTACATAGTTTTATGAATTGTAGATAGATATTGTAGATTATAGACGCTCGACAACAGACGTGATAATCGTGATAACCACTATATTGTTCTATTATTTTTGTTTACAAGTTTCTTAAATTTCTTTGTAAGTAGGTATATGCCATACATGATACAAGGTCATATTACAATATAATATTATAGTATGAAAGTACCTAAGTAAGTATATAAATGTAACCGAACAAGTTTTAATTAATTTTTTTTTGCTGTACAATTCAGTTAAAAGATGATAAAAAAGGGGTCGAAATCGAAAGTGGCAGTACGCAAATTTTTAAAATTCTTCTTTCAATAATAGAAAAATTAAAGTTAGACAAATTCTAAGAAAAAATGCATACAACATTTCTAAAATTTTCCATAAAACGAACATACGAAAATCCACAGATGACTCCGTACCCTTAATAAATTGCAATAAATTCCGAAAATATACTTTACAATCATAGTTCGGTCCTGTATTTTCACCAACATTGTTTATAAACGGTATATTAGTATTACAAATGTTTCATTCTTGTGTAAATTTGTTGAAACGTGGACCGGTAAAACGGAAATTAATCCTCATAATCCCGTAGGCACAAATAGAACCGTGTAGGTTTGTATGTAAATCAATAATTTTGTTTAGTTTCAAAGGTCGCCCAAAATACTAACCTAAATGACAGCATGTTTATATTCATATTAGAAATAATAATCTTACCTTGCTCAAGAAGACGTGCAGCATTTGGACATTTGCCGTGATCTAATATTATCTTTTCTGATAATAAATCCCGAACATATTCAGCGGCTTTTTGACCCGCTGGATTTGACTCCTCGTTGTCAGTGTTTTCATTTCTTTCGTTACTTTCTGATAAACTTTTCCGTTTAAAATCACTCGAATTTGAACCACTGTAATTATTATAATCGCGATCACCGTTTGAATCGTATTTGTCTGCCATTTTTTATTAGAAATCACACAAATTACTTATAAGAAAATAAATTTTATACAAACAAGCGTCACTTTTAACACGCGGCGGCCATTAAAGTAGTGAAGAACACGAAGCGTTTGTAGAAAGTCATTCAGACTAGTCAGTTTATTCACTCTAACATGCAGAAATCACTACCTGTGGAAGTCAGATAGACACATTACGAACTGGTAATTTACGTAACTGATCATAGCATAATATGACGTTCTTCTACAACAGTGGCCTTCAAACTTTTATAATACGTAAATGCAATTCATTATTGATCCATGTAAAATGTTATTTTTTTAACTGATTACAAAATCAAATATTAAATTAATAGATTATCTGTGTAACAAATATTTTTCATCAAATTTAAATTTATTGAAAAAATATAGCACACACAAAATCGTAATAATTTTTATAAAAAAGAGAATTGGTGTTTGGGTAAAACCACACTGCTAACTTCCCCATTGGGTGCCCTTATAGAGATTAGAGACCAGTCTACGGCCGTAGAGAAACATTTTACAACTATTTTACAGTAGTTTTTTTGTTAGAAAAAAAACCGCAAATTCAATTTTTTGCAAACCTTATCAGGTGTTCATTATGCAATTATGCGTCGAATGAAATTGGTCCGGACTCCGGAGTCGATATCGCGATTAGTCCTTGATATATGCGGGACGAAAGGAGTTCAATTATGACTTTTTTAAAGTTTCTTATAAACAAAAAACCGCTAATTTAAATTTCCTGCAAAGCTAATCAGGTTTTCATTGTGTAATTATGTGTCGAATGAAATTGGTCCGGAGTCGATATCATTATTAATTGTTCTTGAGATATTATGTGAGCGGAAAAAAGTTCATCAACGTACGAACGAATGAACGTACGTACGTACACACACCCAGATATCTCTCTAAAAACAATAGAATAGGACCTCTAGAGACCTCAAAACGTTCAGATATGTCAAAATTGTTCTTTCGCACAATTGGACCATTACAACAACTTCCAATGGGAAGTTAATACATTAAAGTCCCTTTCAAATAACGCAGAACAGCGGATAAGAAAGTAGCAAAAACGCCGCGAAACGAAAATTTACAAGGAAACTTTACTTCACCTTTTGAAAAAGGTAAAAAATACGAAGTAACTCGAATTTGACAAAAGCTGCGTATTTGGGAGCCCAAAAAGATAGATCATGCATCTAACATTAGAAAAATATAAATCGCTAATAATAAAATTCATTTTCAAATCCCAAACTTTTTTTAATCGTGTGTTTTTGACTCCACGAAATCACAAACATTGGAGGGATGTACAACCTATGTGTACCTATGCTTCGAAATTACACATCCCGTGTAAAACAATAGAGTCGGCTGTATGGAATTTAAGTGTGGTTTAAAAATTAGGCAACGGTAATAAGCATAAATAATTATTGAAAAGTACCTAAAGCACAGGACATCGACAACAAAATAATATATTCATGCAAGTATTATTTTTAAAATCACTCTTGGGTCATATAACTTATATAAATTGTAATGTACATCATTTCATAGGATTTAGAAAACGGCTTTACTATACCTGACCTATAAATCGTACTAAACCCTTAGGGATATATTATGTATCTCTACTACCTATACATTGCCCTTTATGTACTACTATTATTCTACTGACTCTTTTATAATTTTTCTTTTTCCATTATACTTCCTTAAAGATTATTCCCTGACATATTTTTAAGACTTTTTTTAGTTTTACCCTTCGTAGACGTAAGAGTGGTACATCTATATACGCAATAATATGTCGAGCAAAACTTTTAAATTACAGTAATTCTTTATCTCTTTAATTGCAACATTTTCTTATAAATTCAGTTTATTTATATTTTTTAGTGTTCTACTTCCACCCAAAGAGTGAAATCCGGTTGCTCTCATTATTTATGTACATTTGTAGATACTAATCAAATAAAGACATCTATCTATTATGTCTATTTGTCTGTACGTCTGTCACGGCCTTCTAGCTGCTAAACTATAGCTTTGTTCCAACCACTCTGAATACCGTAATATTACCGTCACGCTCATGCGCAGTGGATAGAACGCGTTCCAACCGAACTTGTTATCGTTTGTGGACGATTCTTAAAGCGTTCCAACCGATTTGTGATAGTTTGTGAACGGTTCCCGAACGATCATTTCGGTACATGCTCTAGATATGAAACCAAAATGAAACTGTAAAACTGACATGCGCATTAAACACTTTGTTACGTTTGTCTCTGTTCAATACCAACTTGAGACAGTTGTTTATTCATTTGTAATTTGTTTTATGTTTGTTTTGTCTCGTCTATAATCAAATATCTCTTTATTCTTCATATATTTGTTTTGTTTGTTTTTGCAAAATTATTAATTTAAATATTTATATTTGAATTCTTAGTTATTTAATTATATTTATATTCGTGTAATTCTAAAAATTTAAAATAAGTAAATGCTAGACGAAAAATACAATTTTTAACAAACGCTCAAAAACATCACGACTACAAATTAATAATTTGCATATTTTTTATTTCCAAAAAAAATGTAGCTAGCATATTTTACCAAAAAAATGTTTTTAACAGTTAAAACATTTAGTACGTTTATTTATTTATATTATTCTTACGTTATAGCTACCAAATAAGTTATTCATTTTCAAAATGTTTTTAACAACAAAAAAAGCCTGAAATTAGGACTTTACATTTGACAAATGACAATTAATATATTTTGATCATATGCATGGTCATGGAGGCCATGATTTGATGCACAAAACGGTCACAAAAGCATTCCAACCAATGTCTACGTTTGTACCGTCACATAATCGTACAAGGTTGACGCATGCGCACAAAACCGATAAAAACAGTTTCGTTACCGTTTCAAAACGATCCATTTATTTATAGGAGGTTGGAACATAGCTTATAAATGCAGTAATGAAATTGGCATCAATTATGTTGGTAAGTTGGTGGTTCAAAACCAAGCAAATGCTATTTTTATTAGGCTTTTAGGGGGCTCCCGTGCGTTTAAACGGGAGTAAAATAAAATTTTTGAAGGTAGCCATGTGAGGTGGCTATGAATAGGTTTCATTAAGAGTAGAAAAAAAATTATTCCAAAAAAATGACAACTTTTCCTAAACCTAGTTCTTAGAGAGAAATTACAGTAAACTTACGTTTTATATAAAGCGGAAATAAATAGAGAAGTTCTGAATGGTTTATTTATTGATGTTTACAAAAAATGGCGCTATTTAAAAAAAGCTGACTTTGGATGTTTTTCTTTCAAAAAGTATATTTAACAAGAGTTTACGAAAGGTTAATACAAAATTAATCTTGCAAAGAAAAATACAAAAATATTTTTTCTGATAAACCGGTGTCAAACCGACCTTACTAAATAATTAAAAAATTATAAATTCACAAGAATATTTTGTTTTTAATCAAAAATAAAATAAATAAAAGTAAATATTTTCTAAAACGAATGTTCACTTCGCCGTATAATATCCTCGAGATAAATATATCAACTGTTTTTCTACAAAAAAAAAGCAAATAATATAAATCCAGCTTTTAAATGTGTAAATAAAAAATGGCTCATCATAAAAATATAAGAGAGTAATATTAAAGAAATAGGTATCTCAATGTGATTTGTTCATCGATTAAAAATTTAAAAATCTTTTAGACAAATTCAACTTCTATTTATAATAGTCCCTTGGCACTAATTGGGTCGAGCACCAATTCATATTTTCAATTAATTATTAACTTACCATTGGAAGTTATTGTAATGGGTCCGAAAATCGAAATCAAAATGTATAACAAATTTTTGTTTCAAGGTCACTACACTATTTTTAGAAAGATGTCTGTGTGTGTGTGTGTGTACGTATGTACGTACGGACGTATGTGACCATTTCTTTCTAAGACGAAATCTCGAGAATGAAAAATGATATCGACTACGTTAGGGTTAGGGTTCAAAATCGGTTCAGTCGTTCTTTTTTCTTAACCAAATGGACTCCAAAAAAGTAGATTTTACACAATATCTCGCGAATAAAAAATTATATCGACTTCGTAAGGGTGTCAATCGAGGCGTGTTAACGTCATTTTAATCCGACATAAATTTTATAAAAATCGGTTCAGCCGTTTTTTTTTTTTTTTTTTAATTGTTAAAAATAAATAATAATTATGTTTTAATGATTAAAATGATTACTTTTCTGTGTAATATCTAATTTAATTATTTTTATTAAATATTTATCAAACTGGGAAGTTCGTCGTGTGGACCTCAAGGGTCGCACTTTAGTCCTACCTCACGGCTTGTTTTTTAATGATATTAGAAAATCCAATTCACACTTTTACCCATCTTTTGCTAGTTCTCAGAATAGAACCTAGGAACTGGGGGATTGTAATCAAGGAGCTATGTACACGCGCCATATAAATAATGGCATCGCTATATGCTCGGGTATTGTCAAGCCCTACACCATGATTATTTTATAAAACAAGCCGTGAGGTGGGTCGTTTATTAGGACTAAAGTGCGACCCTTGAGGTCCACACGACGAACTTCCCAGTTTGATAAATATTTAATAATAATAATTAAATTAGATATTACACAGAAAAGTAATCATTTTAATCATTAAAACATAATTATTATTTATTTTTAACAATAATTAAAAAAAAAAACGGCTGAACCGATTTTTATAAAATTTATGGCGGATCAAAATGACGTTAACACGCCTCGATTGACACCCTTACGAAGTCGATATAATTTTTTATTCGCGAGATATTGTGTAAAATCTACTTTTTTGGGGTCTATTTGGTTAAGAAAAAAGAACGGCTGAACCGATTTTGAAAAAATTTCTTTCAGATCATATTTACGTTAATACGCGTCGATTGGCACCCTAACGTAGTCGATATCATTTTTCATTCTCGAGATTTCGTCTTAGAAAGAAATAGACACATACGTACACACGCACACACACAGACATATTTCTAAAAATAGTGTAGTGACCTTGAAACATAAAAATTTGTTATACATTTTGATTTCGATTTTCGGACCCATTACAATAACTTCCAATGGGAAGTTAATTAATATGTTTACAAATAAGTAGCATATAGTTAATTATATAGTAATAGCGTAAGTGCCTATAAATTTTTTCAAACTGCCGGACGTTATTGAAGCAAATAGGCGTCAATTTAGATAAACTCTTTGGAAGAGTGTTACTTTGTCACTATATATAGTCGAAAACTGATATTGGCACTCTACTGTATTGATCTTACCAAGTCGAACATATAAATATCTCAATTTCAGATCCCTATACATCAGACAGTCAATGTAGTAGTGGAAACTTCTTCTTGTTCTAACTGTTCAGCCGTGGCGTTCTAAATCTATTTGGCGACGGCTAAAGGATTGCACCAAACCTATTAGTTATGTGCCAGTAGGGCTGTTGCACAGGAGAGCGTCTGTATTTTAAAGAGAAAACTTGAATACAGCCAGCCTTCGATAAAGAGGATGTTACATCTTAACATCAGAATAATAGTAGATTGTATATCTAGATGCGTAATGAGGTATATTACTTACGAGTAGTGACAGTATCATAGTATGTAAAAACGAGCGATGATGAGTTTTTACAATCACACGACTCATAATACCTTTACGCACGAGATATAATATATGATATTTTTTTAAATACCCACTACAAAATACCTACTTTTCACTTCATTTTCAGTAATTTTTACCAAAAAAATTTGACAGTTTATTTGCATCGGCATCTTTACATTTAGAGTAGGCCGTGAGTATAATGTAATAGCTGCAGGCGAATAAACATAAGTTACGATAGCAACCGTTTACTTACCACACTAGTTATGTTATGAAAACACTTTCGGCGCGCCTGCCTGTTAAATGACCCAATTTATTTATTTATTTATTGTAAATTATAGACGCGTCGACAACTTAGGTCATTAGCGTCTTGTTTACATCAAATAACAACTCACTTAAAAGTAAATGACATCACAAAACATCCATGAGCGGAGGCGGGATTCGAACCCACGACAGTGTGTTCCAAAGGTCGCTACGCTAACCGTTACACCACTCTGTCCTCCTAAGGCCCGTATTCACCAAACACTGTTAAAGATAGAAGTTACTAACCTTAGAATAAATTTATTCCTTGGAATAAAATAAACTTTCTATTCACCAAGCAATTCATTCGATAGAATAGTAACTGCAGGTAAAAATTTACTATATACTATACGCCTTGCAGATTTTGTCAAATAAAGCACGTTTACCAAAGATCCGAAGGATGGCGCATCTATCGAAAATGTAAAATGATGAATATTGACATATTTTACTGACAAAAACCTTTACCTGCAAGATATGAAATTAATATTTACCTGAAAAGGTCGCCAGGCCATAAAGTAATTTATGCATTTCGTGCACACCCTATTTAACTAGGCGGATAAATATTTATACCCTTGAAATTGGACAGGATAACTATTCTTACGATTTATACCTGCAGTAAACTTAACTATGTTTGGTAATTTGAATTATCACTATTTATTCCGTGTGATAGTTACCAGGGGAATAAATCAACGGAATAAATAACTAACTAGGCTCGGTGAATACGGGCCTAAATGACCCAATACAGGCCGATATACATGTATGGAAAGTAGCTATTTTGTAGTAGGTATGGCAAAAACACGTTTCTCGACTAGAGATCATACAAAATACCCGAGAACTAATCACTGTCAAATCATTGATGAGAAAATACAGATTAAATCCATTAATTAAATCGACAATAATTATAAATCGTCCCTTAGATTTCGTTGTGGCTGTAATCCATTATTTGTAGACTACAGAACGGTGAAATTGTGAAACCATTCCCCAACATTCCTTTACCTGTACAGAAGGTGCATACATACATTGTAAGTAACAAAACCCGATTGGGGAATTCCGGACGATTCCCTGGAGTGACATCCGTTAAATAAATGGTTAACGTTCCCCAAACCAGTCTACTGCAGTCGATGTTGTAGCTGTCTATAGATTTTATACGGTGACGTGGTCCCTTCCACACGACTTCTAACTGTTATCTAATGCCGCATTCTTCAGCCTACCACTGCCGCTACATTGATACTACCAGCGCCGGATTTAAAGCAGGGTAACAGGGGCCTCCGCAAAGCATGGACCTTCACAAAATTAACCGTTGATTTTTTTGCAGTTACAAAAATTATTTGAAGAAATAAAATTTACTTCCCATCTCCTGATGAAACACTAAAATTGAATATATTCTAGTGTATAAGAGTTTCACGGCCGACTTTGTTCCAAATCTTCATAGTTTCCGGGCTTGTATAGGTCGTGATCCGATGGTACTTCCACCTGTCAGAACATTGAGTTACTACTCACGCATATACAGGGAGAAATACAAAAACACAAACCGAAAAGATGAAGGCCTGATCTCAGTAAAACCTGGACACCAGCACTACGACATACAAAATAAATCGCAAAACGACGGAATACGACCGAGCAGAGAACTCACGCACTATACTACACACAACACAATTAGGTATTTAAGTTTAAAAAAAATTATTAATTTTTTAATTTTTTCTAATAATTTAACATAAATAATATTGAAAATCGAAAAGAAAAAAGTTTTTAAAGCTATAGATAAATTACTAAAAATTAATTAAAATGTATAAAAATTTAAAAAATATCACGTGACTTCAAAACGCGCCAGGAATGTTTGTGACGTCGTTATGTTAAAATGTGTCTGCATTTGTTGGTATTTGTGTATATGTATTACACATACTATCAAAAATAATAATTTTTTAACTTGGTAACCATGGATACAAAGACCATAGATAACATAATGACGTCACACGCGTTCGGATTCTTTCGGCGCGTTATCGGAACTGAGTTTAAAAATTAATTTTTATTTAAATATAACTTTTTAATTAGTAAGCAAAAAAAATAAAAAAAAAAGTTTTGCTATAAAACTTATATGTGGTCCTTCCATTTAAGTAAAAAAAAAAAATCATTTAAAAACCCAATTGACCAATCATAGAAGAACGGACTACAACCGAACAGAGAACACACTGGCACTTAGCATAAAAGAAGAGAGGACACCAGTCGTAAGTGGTTGACATACTTACCTATGAGCTGCCATGGAGAACATTTAGACCGTTGCCACATCGCCTTTGAAAATGACGAAACGTAAGGTAGAAATGCCATCGGACCACGGCCTACAAGGCCAGAAACTAAGAAGATTTAGAATATATTCTTCTTTGATGGCGACGTCAGAAAGTTAGTATTGGCCAGGAAACGTTGTTACTTTGTTTAATAGGTACTCGATTATCTGAGTACTCGAATACTCCCCAAAATTAATGACGACATCGAAATTTAAAACAATGTTAAACATATTTTTTATGTCTTTCAATGTACTATATTTTGATATGTGAAATAAATGAAGGTGATTTTTTGACTCTTTTTAATTCGAATTATCGAAATTCCTTTCAGCCGGTCAATTTAAAATTGTTGACAATTCGAAATAGAAAAAGTCGACTGTTTTACCTGAAAGGTTCCTTTAATGCATTTTGAAATAACTCAAGTCCTGTAGATAGAAGAAGGGTTATAATAAAATAAAGAATATGTAAATTGTAACGTAGATATTCTGCAGATCTGTAAACATTTTAAATGAAGCTTTGCTGTTTTACAGACTTAAATATGTCGTAAAAACTATATTGAAATATTCAGAACACAGCGTTGCGTTTGTTGAACCACATATAAATTATCTCATAGAAAGTTCTATAGTCTGTTTCACAGTCAAGATAAAATGAAACTAAAAAAATCTATAAAATATAAAACAAGAATTTAGTCACTTCTTAACCACAATAGTTTTATTACTGGATATGCATTTCGAGAGTAAAGTTCGCATAATCAGCAAAAACGAAGCAGTTTAGTTTTTGCTGATGATTGTTCTCGAAATGTACATCCAAAATTCTTCATTCTTTAACAAAGTTAACAAACAATAATTTAGTCCTTTGACATCAGAACACCAGTGTAAATTAAACAAGCCGTGAGGTGGGTCGTTTATTAGGACTAAAGTGCGACCCTTGAGGTCCACACGACGAACTTCCCAGTTTGATAAATATTTAATAATAATAATTAAATTAGATATTACACAGAAAAGTAATCATTTTAATCATTAAAACATCAATAATTAAAAAAAAAAAAAAAAAAAAAAAACGGCTGAACCGATTTTTATAAAATTTATGTCGGATCACAATGACGTTAACACGCCTCGATTGACACCCTTACGAAGTCGATATAATTTTTTATTCGCGAGATATTGTGTAAAATCTACTTTTTTGGAGGTTATTTGGTTAAGAAACAAGAACGGCTGAACCGATTTTAAAAAAATTCCTTTCAGATCATATTTACGTTAATACGCGTCGATTGGCACCCCAACGTAGTCGATATCATTTTTCGTTCTCGAGATTTCGTCTTAGAAAGAAATGGACACATACATACGTACGTACGTACGTACATACGTACACACACACACACACACACACACACAGACATCTTTCTAAAAGTAGTGTAAAAATAGTGTAGTGACCTTGAAACATAAAAAAATTTTTTCCTTTTTGATTTCAATTTTCGGACCCATTACAATAACTTCCAATGGGAAGTTAATAATAGTTTTGATTTTACAGCTATTTCTTGAGCTCAGGTAGCTGTTGCCTGTTGGTGTTTCCCAGTATAGCCTAGGTAGTAGGTATCTTGTTTGACACGATACCTGCCCTGTTATATCTATTTTCTAAAACATCTTGTAACGTCAGAACCGATTACAAGACGTTATACGCCACATAGCATTAATAGATTACAAAAAATAAATTGATATATACGGGGGAGGGGAACAGTTAGCTGTACTAGAAATCAATATCTTATTTCTTGATGTCCTATCAAAATCACCTTGTAATATTTCTGATTTCAATATGAAAAAGTAATAAGAAAATATACGTCTTAAATCTGATATAATATATAGCTTAGATTATGTAAAAATCTTGCAGTTTATAAAACATAAAATATTTAAAGTCTGACTATCAACTCAGTTAATCCATTTGTAAGCAAACCAAGTAAAATAAAAATGTGCATAAATCCATTTCAAAAATGTTGTTTGCCCAGACATTATTTATATGAATGCAATTTTGTTCCTAGAGTATAAATATTTCTAGACAACATTGTTGATGAATCTGGGGCTGGCTTTTAAAAGCTTCATGTAACTTTTCAGACGAGAACTTAGAAAAAAAGTCACTAGTCACAATCCAACCTTAACACCATGCTTTTATTATCACACAGAGTCTGCCAGACCCTCTATGATCTGTTCCTGCTGCATTTGATCTATCATGATTTATAAATCAATCTTTTTTTAATTGATAATAACCCGTTGGTTGTCAAAAATGTATACCTGTAAGGAATTTAATTTTTATGAACAGTTTTATTGATTTATTATTTTAAAAAATAAAAATAACATTAAACAATCAACAAGGTCTGATAGACCACCTTACCGTGTGATTCTAGGGTTAGCACCTGGGCTTAATAATATGAAGTGTGCTCGATTTTTCATTTTATTTAGTGGCATATCTGAAAAAATCATTATTTGTATAATATATATATTTTTTCTAAGGTTTGATAACAAAATTTCAAATATCCCTTGCACTAAAGCAACATACTAGAAAAAATAAGGATTTTGCTTTTGCAGGTGTTTTGGCAAAATCCTTGAGTTATGAAACTATTATATCAAACTAAAATATCAAAGGGTATGGCAGCCCCAGAGAACATTGTGCACCGCCACCTTAATAACACTGTAGCATAGTCAGGAACATTACCGAGTAGCCCATATCTGTGCTCAAAAGGCAAAACTGCTGATGTCTAATTTTTTCTGTACCTTCAATATTTTTTTGCATTACCCACTATAAAATAACTACTTTTGATAGGCCGGTGTACGGGAACGTATCTTTCCCACATTAATCTGGGAAAGCAAGCCATTTCCATATTGATTTATGTTTATTCGCCCTGATCCGCTCGGTATATTACATACTCCTGTGCGTGGCTCGGACTACTATAGGAGTGAAGTTGGCGACACTGACACAAATGAACTGTCAAATTTTTTTGAAAATACTGAAAATGAAGTGAAAAGCAGCTATTTTATAGTGAGTGTGGCAGAAAATACCATATATACAACGAGATTTTGTGCAAGCGCCTCAACTCTAATCCTTGGAAGCCAAGCAATTGCAGGGTGCCAAAAGATTTATCAGGTCAATCACGAAATGATTGAGCGTCTTCTCACGACGGCTCAGAACTGTTTTGGACCTTGTTTACAGATGTTAGGGACGCTGATGGCCTCAGTTGTTGAGCGTCTATAATCTACTGTCTACAATTTAATCTAAGGATCAGGGATGCTGCGATGTACATTGAACAATGAGCCATATGTAGACTTCAGTGCAGTGGGAACTTCTCCTGCCCCCAAAATCTGAATTTGATCGTCGGTGAGAGACCTCTTTTTCAGAGTTCTTCAATTTTTTTACGCCTGTCGACCGGCAAAAATAGAAGGAATATTTCGCGGACCGGCTGACGACGAAGACAGAAATAAAAATCAATGTAGAAAGTATTTCGCCCTGCTCGTCCCACAACCATGTAGCGGCTACATGATTCGGGCAAAATTTTTTGCAGATCGACAAATTTTCCACGGACCGGCACTAGTCCGCGAACCACCAGTTGAAGAACACTACTCTATTTCACTACAATTACTGACATACCGGCACTGGTCAGCGGACCACCAGTTGAAGAACACTTCTCTATTTCAGTACAATTATTGACATACCGGCTCTGGTCAGCGGACCACCAATTGAAGAACACTACTCTATTTCACTACAATTTGACATACGCGGTTTTGCTTTAAAGTCTCTGATATATGTGTTCGGTCCAGAGTCGACATTCTCTATATGTATGTCTCTGTCCATTGTTTATTGACAACGAAACCAGTCTCTTATTAAATTATTTAGGAGCGCACACTGAGAGAAAAGGCAACAAGGATATGTGCACACCGTGTGAAATATCTCCGTACATATGTTAGATAAAGACGGCCGCAATGTTACGTAACAATTTTGAACGTATAGCGAGCGGCAAAACTAAGTATAAACAAACAAGGAACAGGCCGGGATTTACAAGATTTTTGAGGACAGTGTGGTGTAATGGTCGGCATGCTGGCCTTTGGATCAGACTGTCGTGGGTTCGGATCCCACCTCTGCTCATGGATATTTTGTAATATCGTTTCAACCCAGCTTAATGATACTGGTCAGACACCTTATTTGGTGGCGCCACCCCCCCCCTCCAAGTGATATTCTCTTGTATATGTGCATAATGCATATGCTCTATATAATTATGAGGACATATAATTGGATATAGATATCTTTAAAAATAAAAAGTGCAAGATTTTTTAAGTGTAACATCTTTACGCACAGTATAGTGACTTGAATTCACGCGACTGAAAGTGTAAAGTGTAACTAAACTATAGTCTTTCTCACGAACAGATATAGTTATCACGTGAACACTTGCTTTATGTTAGAACGCAGAAAGTATCTGATTGGTTGTTCTGCTGTGTTGAGTTTCAAGCAACCAATCAGATGCTGATCACGCAGTTTTATTGCTATATCGGTTCATGGGATAAAGTATGGGTTTAGAAAAAGACTTGGCGAAACGCTGGACCACCACTCCTCTGCGCTGTTGACGTATGGATGTGCGTGTGTGAGTCGACGCAACTAGAACCCTACCACGCTTGTCTCGAAAACCAATATTCGTGCTGTGACGTTTTATACATTCTATATAGATATATTATACAGGGTGTATATCACAGGATTAAATACATAGAAAAGTAATGAGTGCAACAAGGAAAACATAAGCAAAATGAGTAGCGTGACAAAAATAGAATACACATGCCTATAACTTAACTAAATTAATTATCATGGTTTTTTACATGAATAGACGGCAAAGCAATCTCTAATCTTAACTAATTTGTACTGTGTACCTTTCCCTATGTTCGGTTTCCTGTGATACACCCTGTATATTCGAGTTTGTAGACTCATGTGCCTCGAGAAGTTTCATTTCTATATACATATAGTGTGTAGTGTAAATTTTTCTTAAAAGTCAGCCAGTGCACTCTTCTTTTCTTCTGCACTGCCTGTATTCACCGAATCCGATTTTTTTGAAACCATAATATTTTATGGTTTGAATTTTTTAGAGGTAGGTACTTGAAGCAGCACCATTGTATGCGCAGTAATCTATTGCTTCCTGCAGGAAGGATTACTTACTAGCTGGATAGCTGTTCCTGTTGTTCGCCATTGTCCCAGTTTGAACGGGTAATCAGCGCCACACAATATCGGGCCAGCAAGTAAAATGTACATTATTGCCATCATAGACTAACTAGTTGATCTATGTGATCTATGATTGCCATGGAGATCAGTTCTTAATTCATTTTAATTTTGGCACGATATTGTGTTCCGCTGGCTACCCCATCAATTGGTTCCATATTTTTAATTTTTTTCCATATATGCATCAGCTATCCAGTTAGTAATTACCTATAGAGATCAGTGCGCTTCTTGCCATAGCACTAACATTGCCAAAGGAACAAGTATGTAAACATCATCATTAATATATATTATATTATTAAAAAAAATGCTAAGTAATTCAGTATTCCTTTTGGCGCCGCCACTGGCTAACCTAAGTTAACATTTTTAACATGGCGCGTTTGTTATGTCAGTATCGTTAAAGTTCAGTAATTGTCGATATATATATCTGAAAAAGACAGTTGACTTTGTATCCACGAAAAAAACACAATTATCCATTTGTCAAGTTTTTTATCTTTTGAACAAAAAATATACTTTTATTTCAAAGAAGGAAAGAAAAACTCAGATAATACGCTTTTAAAATATATCTCTTCTAATATTATAAATAGAGTGTGAGTTTGTTTCTTTATTTTTTGTTTGTGAGAAGTAAACTCGGAAACTACTGAACCGATTTCAATTTTTTTTCACTGTTAGATAGGTGATACTTTGCCTTAGGACATAGGCAATAACAACTGAAACTAGCGAGCGAAGCGAGTGAGTAATCTATTTTATTTATTTATTGTAAATTATAGACGCGTCGACAACTTAGGTCATTAGCGTCTTGTTTACATCAAATAACAACTCACTTAAAACTAAATGACATCACAAAACATCCATGAGCGGAGGCGGGATTCGAACCCACGGCAGTGTGATCTAAAGGCCGCTACACTAACCGTTACACCACTCTGTCCTCCATGTGAGTAATTTAGAAATCAATTAATCATAAGTTCGAGCGAACGGGAGACGCAATTGAGTAATCTATCTATACTAATATTATAATTACTGGACCGATTTCATTAATTATTATAAATTCGAGCGAACGAGTTTACCGGGAATTTTTCGAAAAAATGCGTTTTTGTGTAAAAATGTTTTCGATGTTTTTTCATATATGTATAAAGACATTGCAACATAATATTATAAAAAATATTAATTTTTATAATAATAATATGTTGAAATAAAACTTAAAGTATTCTTTTTTAAATTTGAAAATCAATACAAATTCGTTCATAAAATGTATAATATAAATTATACAATATGCAATCAATTATTTAATTGATTGCGTTTGCGACCTTGCTAAGGTCAAGACTCAAGACATTAAAAATATCTTTTTCTGTGTAAAAATTAATTCATTCTCTTCTCATTTTTTTAAGTAGAAACTACTGGACATAAACACAAATAAAAATATTAGAAATATAGCTTTTTCAATTTAATATTTATATTAAGAAAAGTGAATTGTCAAATAATTTCTAAATCAACTTCTGGTGCGCTTTACTTTGAACATCAAATTAAATAATTTAATAATTAAATTTATAACCTGTATATTATCAAGTCTAATTTTAAATAAATATTTAAAATAATAAAACTGAATCATCCTTAAAAAAATTAACGTTAAAAATTACAAACAAGAGGAAAAACGTTACAGCATTGCTTTATATTGAGTCATTGACTTGAATCACATTAGCCGTGATCAGTTTTAATTTGAGTGACTTCTGCATGTTGGTCAGACTGGAAACAAAATAAAAATATGAACGACGCGCTGTCACTTAATTATAGTCAATTTGCAACTGTGTAATATTTTTGAGTTTCAACATAAAAAGTCGTTAATTTAAACATCGTGATTGTTAAAAAATGTTTTTGACATTCCTTTTTTACGTGTGTGATATTGGTTTGCCTGTGTTTTTCGTAAAAATGACTTTTTTCAAGGCATGAGAGGTTATGGATACCGGGTTGTATATACTTACACCGATCTCAAGGTAAGAAATAGTTAATGTACGTTATATTTAAAATAGTAATTTTATCGAAATGATTTTATGATTAGTGATTTTATACTGGGGATAGCACTTTTGTATGGTCCCACTTGTATTATATTATTTTAATTAGGTATTTAATATATTATAGCTTATGCCTTATAGGTATTTAATAATTATATAGCTCGAATTTATGATTTATTAATTAATTCATCACTTACTCGCTTCGTCGCTCGCTCTCCAACTTGAAATCTGTCCTATTTGCACTCGGTTGAAGGCGGGCCTATAGACCTAAACCTTCCTAAAGAAATAAACTATCGAATGGTAAAACCAGATTCAAATCTGTTCAATATAGCGAATTCAATCCTATTATTATTATAGCCCTAAACCATCCCCAAGAAATTTAAGCTATCGAATGGTAAAAACCGCATTCAAATACGTTCAGTAGTTCTCGTGTTTTCAGCGAAATTATAAATTTGCCGCTAGTTTGTAGATAAAGAAACAAAACAATAATTATTATGTATTATGTCGGATGTCCTACACTCCTACTTCTAAGGTTTCTCCTGATTTTTTGTAATTTTTTACATAGTTGTCAACTGCAATAAGGAAAAAAATAGTTTGCAAAAAGCAGTTGGTAACTATGTAAAAATTTACAAAGAATTCATATTTTCAGTTTATTATTATCTTTAATAAATAAATTAAAAATCGAATTGATACTCCAACCTGTGCCAGATTGGAGCCTTGAGACTATTTTTTTTAAATTTATTACCACTTTCATTCCGCCATAATGTTTACGTCATAAGTAAACTCCTTCCATACCAGAGTCCAATATAATATTTTTACACATAACATATTCTACACTAAATAGTAAATATTTAGTTGATGTAAATGCTTCCCTGTCCTGGAACCGTAAACTAAGGAATATTTCGGAAGAGCGCAGTTTAACAATGCGAGAGATCTTCCAAACCGTCTGGAAGACAATATAAAGATGGATAGACGAACAGTCAGTTGTTTATAGCTGGTTAGATTTCCTAACAGAAATGTAAGTTGGTAGAATTGTATAACAGTTTCTTCGTTTGCATGTCGGCTTCAAGTTCCGCCATCTTACAAGTCATTTAAAATTCCGCACGAAACAACGAAATGTATAAACAAAGGTAATTTATTTTTTATGTCGTAAAATAGACTTACGGTGGTCTAGGAAAAAAGTTTATTGTCAATAAAAACCTTAATGAAACATTGATTATGGATACTCAATTTTGACAACATAAAAATTATCTGCGGCCATGTGAACTATTTTATTTATTTTTTCAAATGTTCGTTATAGCTGTCTGGTAATACAGTACACGCATCTTCCTAGCTTAAAACGGCATGTACACTCCCGATCGCATTATTAACACGCTTTTATTAGCTTCACCTGTATGTTTGCTTGCTTGCTTGCTTGCTTGTTTGTAACCGACTTCTTTGAACTTGATTTTGACCAACTTTGAACGGTCAGATTTAGTTTAAACTTTGCACACTTATCAAGGACCGACGACAATACAATAATTCAATAAGTTTGTCCCATTATCCTGACCAGGATCTCCAGGACTAAAAAATAAAAGCAAAAAACTTCAGATTGAACTGAAACTTTGCACACTTATCAAGGACCGATGACAATACAATAATTCAATAAGTTTGTTCCATTATCCTGACCAGGATCTCCAGGACTAAAAAAAAAAGCAAAAAACTTCAGGTTGAACTGAAACTTTGCACACTTATCAAGGACCGATGACAATACAATAATTCCATAAGTTTGTCTCATTATCCTGACCAGGATCTCCAGGACTAAAAAAAAGCAAAAAACTTCAGATTGAACTGAAACTTTGCACACTTATCAAGGACCGATTACAATACAATAATTCCATAAGTTTGTCCCATTATCCTGACCAGGATCTCCAGGACTAAAAAGCAAAAATAAATTATAATTTAAATAAACTAAAAAACACGCTTTAATGAACTAAAAAGTAAAAAATAATTAATTTTATTGTAAAAAAGCGTGGGGAGCTTTATATCATATTTTCATACCACCCCACGCTTTTTTACAATAAAATTAATTATTTTTTACTTTTTAGTTCATTAAAGCGTGTTTTTTAGTTTTTTTAAATTATAATTTATTAAAAACATAATCTTTAACGAATAATAATTTGTTTAAAATTGCATGGGTAGGGTCAAGCCATCAATTTAATAAATCGAAACAATTGTAATCGTTCATAATAACAATCGAGTCCACAATAGACTCGGGGTTTGATTTTACAATCGAAATGTTCGATTGTTCAAGTCGATTATTTGCCACATAGGTTGTAGTAATAGCAGCGAATGAGAGTACATATAATCGCGATTCAAGGTTATATGCTAGTCGACTGACGTTCACACGACTCGTTGATTGTTCACTGTTCAGTGTTCACACTGTTCAGTCGGTACTGACTACTCTGTGATCTCTTCGCTATTGAATTCATATTACGCGATTACTGCACAATCTGACCATCGACTCGACCACAGTTGTTGAGTGATGAACGATTGTATATTATGTGGCTCTCGAGTTTCGACACTGTACGATTCAGTACTATGCGACTCGGTCTCGATGAACTATGAAACAATAACAATCGAGTTCAAGTGACAACCATCGAGAGTCATCGATATGTTTGAACAATCGAGACAATCGACTATAACATCTCGTATCGCGCATCACTATAATTTCACTTTTCACGTGAAATATAATATGTGCTTTGTACAATGCTGCTCTGTTAATTTACAAGCAACCAATCAGATTCTGCGACTACATTATGTAAGTAATCAACGGACATCTACAACTTAACGTCGACTCCATATCATGGAAATTATTTTGTACTTTTAATTTAATTTTCTCGGAGGTGTTTGGCTAATTATTCCTAACTTAAAAGCTTCTTAAAGAAGCCGCTAATGTTTTAGTAACTGTCAACAAACATGAAGTCATTCTATTATCTATGCATGAAGTTATCTACATATTTAAAACACAAACCGTTTTATTTCGACAGTCCGCCAGCGGTCCCTACCCAACCGATTTACATAATTATTTTTTAAATTGAAGCTTGTCATCACGATTTTTCTGTTTATTATTATTGTTTTTATTATTAAAAAGAAACACTTCTTTTCAATATGCTCATTGCTCGTGTATGAATCGAGTCTCATCGGAACTGCTCGGAAAAGTCCAAAGCCAGCAACCGAACATACATAATACAATAAGTCTAGTATTATTATAATCATTTTGTGTTTATCGACAAAATGCATTGATTATTAGGTACCTCTTATTATTGAGAAAATAAAGATTATCTACTTAAAAGAATTAAGAACTATTTAATCTTCTTCACTGTCTCAAGTACATTTGTTGAGTCAATAATTTATGGTATTTTTTATTGTTATAGTTCATAAACATCCAACTGTCTGATACAGTAATACAAAAGTGTTTTGAACAAGCATTAAAAAGTTTGACTATACGCTATTGCTTTTATTGCTCTGAAATCAAAGACTAGAAATCATTTCTTTCTTCTGTATCAAATAAGGAAAAAACTTTTAAACAGAAAAAAATCGTTGAGACATACTGGATGGTAGGGGGGGGGGGGGGCAGTGATTCCTCGGTACATGTGTAAACATTCAGATTCTAATACGATGACCAAAAAAATTCAATCTCTAAATACAACCCTTAAAATGGTTCAATTGCTTATTGCACTCATTTTGAAGAGATTCCGAGCGGTGGTGGAACTCAATATACTCGTATAATGTTATGTAAGTAGGTATCTATCTATTAAGTTTCATTTAAATTTATTTGATTAATATTAACAAAATGAAAAAAATTCGACTGATGACCAGTCCTATACTTCCCACCTAGTAAATATTTGCAAAAAATAAACACTCTTTTTTTTATTCTTTGACTAGGCCCAAATAACCTTAGCTGTTGGTGGTCTTTAAAACACAATTTAATTTTTATTCTTTGAAAAAAGCATGGCCCTCTTTTTTGTTTGGTGATCTATTGATGGCTAGCTTAATATAGCAAAAATTCGACTGATGACCAGTCCTATACTTCCCACCTAGTAAATATTTGCAAAAAATAAACACTCTTTTTTTTATTCTTTGACTAGGCCCAAATAACCTTAGCTGTTGGTGGTCTTTAAAACACAATTTAATTTTTATTCTTTGAAAAAAGCATGGCCCTCTTTTTTGTTTGGTGATCTATTGATGGCTAGCTTAATATAGCAAAAATCATGGTTACCTTGATTTACGTACAATTTTTATTTTTTTTAGTAAAATATTTTTTTTCTCGAAAACTATACATTTTAGAGAAAAAAAATATTTACATTTTTTTCATATTATAACATCTAGAATTCATTTATATTTTTTTTTACCTATGTTAATACGTGACATTGAGGACGTTTTTTTGAATATCTCAGGATCCACTGAACCGATTTGACTCAAAATCTAATCAGATCTAAGTTAAAGGCTGATAAACACAATAGAACAATCGGCATGCCCGTATGTTGTTCCGTTCTTAAGATATCGAAGGCGAAAAATTGACCACATACACACACACATACACACATACACACATACACACATACACACACACATACAGACATCAGTCAGAAAATGATCTTAAACGATTGCTAGGGTCTCAAAACGTGAAAATCTGTTAAAATCTCGAAATATTGTTTTCGGACTGAATCCATTACTTCCCTACCATAGTAGAGGTGGGAAGTAAAAATCATGGTTACCTTGATTTACGTACAATTTTTATTTTTTTTAGTAAAATATTTTTTTTCTCGAAAACTATACATTTTAGAGAAAAAAAATATTTACATTTTTTTCATATTATAACATCTAGAATTCATTTATATTTTTTTTTACCTATGTTAATACGTGACATTGAGGACGTTTTTTTGAATATCTCAGGATCCACTGAACCGATTTGACTCAAAATCTAATCAGATCTAAGTTAAAGGCTGATAAACACAACAGAACAATCGGCATGCCCGTATGTTGTTCCGTTCTTAAGATATCGAAGGCGAAAAATTGACCACATACACACACACATACACACATACACACATACACACATACACACACACATACAGACATCAGTCAGAAAATGATCTTAAACGATTGCTAGGGTCTCAAAACGTGAAAATCTGTTAAAATCTCGAAATATTGTTTTCGGACTGAATCCATTACTTCCCTACCATAGTAGAGGTGGGAAGTAAAAATGATTGTTTTAGAAATATTTTACTGACAATGAGTACATGCAAACGTTCGTATCTTTTCTGGTTTAGAAGTTGTATGCGTCTAAAGTTTTAAAAAAATCACAAAAAAATTTTTGAAATAGGTCGTATCTTCTAAACAAAAAGAGATAAAAACGTTTGCTCGTGCTCATTGGAATCAGCGCAATTTTTTCAATAACGCATTTTTAATATCAATAACATATTATTATGAAAGAATTCTATTTTTGAGATTATTTTTGACAAATGTTCAACATAATAAAATATCTATTAAAAATTCCAACTATATCCTATGTTATGAAGTATGAATAATAAAAATATTAGTAAAAAAAACTTTTTAGGGACAAGCTTTCATTTAAATGCACTAAAAAGGAAAAAATAATTTTTAATAATTTAGGTTCATAATTATAAAAGCGTGGGTTGTGAACTCTATGATAGTTTATTAGTCACGACCCACGCTTTTATAATTATGAACCTAAATTATTAAAAATTATTTTTTCCTTTTTAGTGCATTTAAATAAAAGCTTGTCTCTAAAATGTTTTTTTACTAATATTTATTTTGTTCATTTTTGTCTTTCAATATTTAACTCCCCTTTGGCACTCGTAGGGATTAAATTTCAAAAAATCCTTTCTTTGTGGATGCTTACGTCAGAAAAGGAACCAATTGTCCAAATTTCAAGTTTATAGCTTCAGCGGTTTGGCGTGGGCGTTGATTAGTCAAAAAAATCCTACATCCCCGTTTGAACCACTTAGGGGTTGAATTTATTTCTAAAAACGATTTATTCATGTATTGTCATCGGGAATACATATGTGTACAAAATTTCAAATCGATCGGATACGTGGAAGTCGTTCAAAATTGACTTGCAAGATTTGACCTAAACAAACACACAAACAAACATACATTGTAAGTTAAATAAAAGCTTGTAAAAATATAGCCACTTTTCCAATTTAATTTTGCTATAGACAGGTTCAAAGCTAGACTTTGAATATAATTTATTAAAGAGATAGGTTCATACTTGATACTATCATTTTAAGCAAGCGGCTGGGAAAACAAAATCATAAATCAAACAAACCTGGCTAAAAGAACATTCATAAAGGAAATTGCCCTATATTTTTGTCATATCACATTTTCACGGAAAAGCTTTTGTGACTACCAGAATAAAAACTACTCATTAAAAGCTTTTATTTAACATTTCTTTTTACTTTTACCCAAGTTGTAATCTTATACCTATATTATTGAAATGTTACTGGACCCAGATAACCATTGGCAGGTATAGTGATTCTAAAAAAATAAATGTCTTTTTTGTAAGGCAACCAGCGGTTAAACTTATTTGCACCTAGTACCAATTCATATTTTCTGCAATTTAAAAATTTTAACTGCTCCGTCTATCTACATTTTTTACTCGCTTTGTCACATTCGGAAATATTTTTGGAAGCACTCCACTCACAGTACACTGCATAGTTATCAGACACGTAATAACAACCTGATTTTACTCCCTAAACCGAACTTAAGTCTCTTTTGCAATAGCCCAGAATATTCAGCTTTAAAATTTTTCAACAGTCTTCCTGCTGAGCTGAAGTCACTTCCTTTCCCTAAATTTAAGAGAGTTAAAGACTCTTCTAATTAAAACATGTTTGTATTCAGTTAATGAATTTTATTCAATTAATATTATAATTATTAAATATTTTTGTACGATGAAACCTGGCTCACTGCTATATTGGACAATAGATAAAAAATAAATAAATAAATAAATATTATTTTTTCGTCTGTTGAAACCCGCCAGTCAAATCTATTTGTACAAAATCTTCCTATTTACGTTTTGATTCATTCCTAATTCTGTTATCGTTTCTGTTACTATGACAACGCATCGATCCGTTTTCCATATGTTTCGGGGTGAGAGAATCCTGGATACACGGGCGTCATCTGTATGACATTATTACGCATGTGTTTCCATCTTACCGACTGACTCAATTCTGTTGTGGAATAGAAAGCAGCTGTCGGGAAAGATTTTTACGCTTGACTCGTTACCAGGTTCGGTTTCAGTAATCTATTAAAATGATTACATTACATAATAATACATACAATTATTGGATCAAACAAATTTTTGCAGTCTTTTACAGGAGCTGCTAAAATCATAATCTAAACATGCAATGTTCTATTTTGTATATTATAAAACATCAAAGTGTGTGTCTTTGATGCACGTCCAGAGTCCGATTTTGATGTTGTGGTTACATTTCACTGTGTACATAGAAAATTGTGACCTTAGATGATTTATAGACACTAGACAGTTACAAATCTATACTGTCATCATTTACATAATATCAGAGTGTGTGTCTTTGCTAAGCGTCCGGAATTCGATTTCAACCGGCGATTCGCTGATCTTGTAAACATCTGTTTAAAATCGTCGTTACAACTTCGTATTGAGATTTTATAAGGTATTAAATTAAAACTAGAGTGACATCTTCAGTTCTCTTGCACGGCAGCGATTTATTAAGCAGGTTTGAATCATTTACTACCACATTTATCATATTGTGTATCTGTTCTCTTTGACAAGAAGTCCTTTGTAAGTTAAATCCCGCAGGTATACTGGCACAGTACATTCGAATGTTAATCTCTATGACGGTTATGCGAGAGCGGACGTGTCATCTGTCGCAAGATATAATACTGACAGATCACAGAGATTCCACCCCTTGCTCCAACACATCGATGTGATGGTTTTCACACACAGAGACGACCTACACCTGCACCAGTGTAGACGTCACAACTCCATCTTCCTGGTTGCACGCATCTAACAACAACTATATGGCGACTAGAACGTGTGGATTTGTTACTTCCACACTGTTGGATGGAAAACGTGCCAAGTGAACCAAGTCTTCAGACCCGTGGCTGGGCTTGAATCATCAACACCACATACAACGCAACCGTTTCTCCTTCTTTATCTCCGACATTTACAGTCGAACCTTTACTCCAAGGATTATTAATCTCCTCAGAAAGCTCACTTATTGTTTGCATCTCCCCGCTTTCCCCAAAAAATTATGAATGAAACAATCTAGACGTCATTAAGATAAAAAGATTTAAGTTCCAGACAATTACATACATAAAAAAAGATCTTGAAAGAGATGACCTCTGCTGCTAGAAGAGAATATGTGGTATCAAAGGGCTATTAAGTAAAATCGAGAAGGGTGAAAGAGAAAGGAAAGCCAAAACGTTCATGAAAGAATCGAAAGAGAGAAAGGATCAATAAGGAGGTTTCCAGAAAAATAACAGACGTGGGAAATAGCCTAATAGGTGAAAGTGTATAGAGAGAGGAATCCTGAGATGGAAGAGATTGTCTTCTAGGCTTAATATATGGAATCCAAAAGGAATAAAAAGAAAGGAAAGGCAAGGTTCTCATGAATGAACTACAATTAGGCCATGATAAGTAGAAGAAGATTCTTTTTTGACAGACAAGATTGGAGTTTTGATTTTGGATATCTGCAGATGTTACGAGGATGGAAGATAATAGATGACTTCCAGAAAAAACGAGAAGTAAGAAAAGCTAAGACGAAAAGCAAAGAATTAGTAGAAGAAGAGAAAGAGTTTTTAAAATTTTCCTGCTTAGATATAAAGTATTTACTGTAAATACGGATACGCCTTGACAAGTTTTATGTTTACCTGGATTGTTACACGTATAAAAGCTATTTATATACCCCCTCTGTGTGGATACTGTGATAGGAATAAACCATCTGTGATATTGATACTCCTAGTGCAGTGGTTATTTTGACAAAGAATTAGATATAATATCTTTAAAACATTTTATTTTTACTGTTTCAAAATTTATAGATCTTTAGGATTTTAATTTTTAATAAAAATGGAGATGTACTGCCAAACTTGACCGCTAAGGGCGCCACCTCGGTCTGTGGGCAGTTCATATAGTAGTGTGAACAGAATAAGTCTATTTAAAATAATAAATCATTGACAATGCCGATGTGCTGTATGTTTACCAATGTTCAAATCATAGAAGTGTTGTATTTTCAAAGGATTCAGAACTGAAAAGAAGTGGTTGCATGCTATCAGAAGAGAAAAAACTTGATTTCTCGCGCATTATTCTATGAAAACCAATGATAACTTAGGTGGCTATAAACCTGCTGCCATCTATATTACGTTTCTCATGTGCCCATCTCCATTACGTGATAGTTGTTTTTTCATCATTTATTTAAAAAGTAACCTCTACAGTAGGTTAAATTTTTGATTAAAAAAAATACCTGATACCTACCTAAAAAAAACATACATTATTAAAATACTCATTTCATTTGAACAATACTCTATTTTTTAACAGACCGAATAACATTAGTTCAGAAAAAAGGTTGAAAGTATTCGAGCTTATCAAACTTTCACAGCTTGCACTAATGGCCTAATAACTGATAATTACTGGCGTATAACCTTAAGCTTGTAGAAAGCTCTGAACTTACAAAGATACTATGTGCGGGTCTTATGTATCGTACGTGAAACGCGTTACCGCTCCGCCGTCTGTTTCTGCTCTCCTGATAGCCTTCTCTAACACAGGTCGTGCCACAAAATATGCCCTGAAAATAATCAACATTAAATTAGAACTTAGTCGAGCGTGTACTGCAATGCCGTTGTTTATGGCGTTTCCATAGTTCCTCTGTTTCCAGTTCCCAGGTTGTAATTCGAGAACTGGTTAAAGTTTTTAATTGGATTTTCAATTTATTTAAAAAAAAATGATAAATTGAAAATATGAATTGGTGCTAGACAAAAATAATCCTGGTATTGTGGCAGATACAGACTTTTAGTATATTTAATATTTATATGCATACATCATGGGCGCCGCGGTAAAAATCAGTCCAAAATCTACAAAAAAAAAGCGAAGAAAATATTAACATATTAGTAACACTACAATCTATTTTGCCGCATTGAAATTCTGAGCAACAGTTTAACGATTTAATTTAAATTTAAAAATGTTATCGTACTTACACCATATAGACACTCAATTACACCATATAGACACGTACTTACACCATAATATAGACACGTACTTACACCTTAATATAGACACGTACTTACACCATATAGACACGTACTTACATCTACTGAGTAGTAGTTAAAAAATCAGCTTTAACGCGAGCGAAACCGCGGGTAAAAGCTAGTCATAATAATAAAAATACTATACCTTCCACTGAAAAGAAGTTACATTTAATGTCCATTTTTTGATACCTTTGCGTCACGTGACTTGATAAAACATCGTTATATTTATACTTTTTTTGTATAAAAAATAAAGCAATTTCACTTATAGTTTTCAAACTTTTAATCCAGTTTCAAGAAAATATTATATTTAGAAACTACAACAAAAGTGATGTCAGAGAGAAAATCAAAAGTTTTTTTCGTTGACCACATCTGTTACATAAGAATTTTTTTATTTGCAGTTGAAGAAAGTTGAACCAATTGTAAAAAGGTGTTGCGTGCTCAGAAACAAAAATAAGGCTCTTTTTAATACGTAATATATTTTGATTTTTAGTTTCACATATTATAATCAATACTAGTGTCGCCTGTGAATTCGACCAATTGTGTCTGTAAAGTAACGAAATTCTAATTGGAATTTATAACATTAACATAACTGTACCGACAACGAAGAAATTCGACAAAACGATACCCTCTACATATTGATAGTTCATAGAATCTCCATGGTGTGTCACCAGAGGTCTCAAATTACACCAAACAGCGAGAGAAACAACGCTATGTATTTGTTTGCATGTAATATTCTCCCGTGCAGGGAAGCTTTATTTTACCTGCCGTAACGGCAAAATACACACATGCTTTTTGTGCACATCTATGGCACAGTACCTTTCGAATGATTTAAGTTTCGTTCCCCTCCTTCCATAATAAATGGTAAAAAAGGTACCACAATTTCCGGTGTCCACGTCTTAATATATAGATTTCAAAAACTATACTGCCCACTTTTAAAAGTGATTATAATTTAGTTATTACTTATTATGTATTACTAATCGAGTTTATGCAAATGTATAAAATAAGTTCTTCAATCTTATAAGATTTATAAAGAACATAAAAGTCAACAATACAGGAATAACACGCACGTCATGACTAAATACATAATTAAATGTCGATCGTTTGAAAATGTATAACTGTGTGAGTAATTGTCAACTCAGTCCGCCGCGATTGTGGAAAGTTTAGGGTTAGAATCCCTACGATGACATAGGTTTGAACTAATGAATTTTTCCTGATTACAGCATTATGTTACGTCTTATTCTTTCAATAGGTGCTTCATATTTACCGATTGCAGTCATTATGCATTCATTTAATTATAAAAGTCAACATTTTACTCTCATCGAGCCATTTTTTAAGGTTACATAATATATCATACTCCAGTATTGTAATTACAAACGTTTTGTGTAGGTCGTGTTGTGAGGATAATGAATCATCCTACCACTGAATTGGTGAATGTGCTACTACAGCGGCCCTCAAATATAAAACCTTTGGTTCCCAGACTCTGGAACCCAATGATTTATAAGGCATAACCCTGAATTGACTGATTGCCTTTTGTGAAGGCTCAAGACTTTTCGGAGACATGCCTCGACAGTAATAAATAACGAGGTGCTACACAAACGCTTCCGACAAACTCATGGAAACCATGACTTCTCATGAGGTCCAGGACTGTACAGGATTCGCTGATGCACAATGGGCTCTTACTACAGACCTGAGACTTTTTTTCTGCTCTCAATTTCATCTATATATTTATGCTTCAGTATAAAATTTAAAATATGTGTTAGAACCAATATATGCAGTGGAACAGAAGCTGCAGATTTTTTTTTCAAGGCCACCAACAGCTAAGGTAATTTAGGTCTCGCACTAATTCATATTTTCAATTTATTATTTTTTAATAATAAATTAAAAATACAATTGACATTTTTACCAGCTCTCGGATTAGAACCTGAGAACTGAGGGCGTGTAATGGAGAAGCCATTGCTGCAGATTTATTAATACAATATTTATAATTCTATTGACGTCCCGCTGGAAACGTAGTAACTGAGAGTACAAATATTGCTGTAGGACTCTTTCAGTAAGGAATAAAAAAAATCATTTTAAAGTACGTGAACCTCATTAATAAACAGCCGCGTTGATTTCCTTCCCTCTACAATGGGTCTTTTGTCTTGTATGTCACGTCTTATCGATAGACAAGCATCTGATAGATAGATATCACTAGCGTAATAACAGCGTCTCATAAATTTCTATAAGATAGGTCACTAAACGTTCTGCATACAAAATTATTATATTTTCATATTGAAGAAAAAGGCGTTAGGAAAATTAAGGCTCTAATGTACTCACTCTTTTATATTTTTGGCAGTCAAATGACTCAATCAGGTTTACTCTTAGAGCGAAACTACACAGGTGGATTTTTCGCGGCGTGTTTCTCGCGACGAGATTTCCGCTGAATTTTACGTATCAAAACAGAAAAGCGTTTTTTCCGTCGAGTACATACACGCAAAATAATGCAAATTTTCCTAGTTACAAAATGAATCTCTACTGTGTTAGGTTCCGCTGCTGTTGTACATGTAAATTTATTTTTAAAGAACATAAGGAAAAAACGACTTTGACGGGTTCATTCAATATTAAATGGTCTCGTAAACCCTCATGGGCCCCTAAAATGGTCTCGTAATCCCTCGCGAGTCCCTAAAATGGTCTCGTAAACCCTCACGGGCCCCTAAAATGGTCTCGTAAGCCCTCACGGGCTCCTTAAAATGGTCTCGTAAATCAGGATATTTCCTCACATTTTGTTTACAGACTACACATCTATCGGTCATCGGTGATCCGTCGCCTCGTCTAGTTTGCCCTATTAGTCAATAAGAAAGACTCAGGGTCAAAATACCCCAGTTAGCAATCCTACTAGCAGGTAGCATAAAGAAGTAGGAAAATATATGTCTTTATGTATGACTTTTGTTGTACTGGCTAGAGTTTATAAACACGATTACGAATAACGATCACTGATCATTTAGTGCAATTTCGTTTATAAAATTTAGTAAAAATTTGTTTATGTATAATACAGAAATGCTTCAGGGCCCCCAAGACTTCCGGGCCCGAAGGCAAATGCCCACTCTGCCCCCCCCCCTGTAGTTACCGCCGCTGGTTCAAATATGACGGCGTAAAATGTGTAGTCGTTTTCTCGATCTCGATTTATTTCCGCCTAAGTACATTAGAACCTTAAGTCCAACGATGATAGCATCTCTCATATTATTGAACCCATATGTATAATATCTCTTAAAAGTTTTTCGTCATGACAGTCATATTAAAGAGAATAAAAGAAAAAAAACACGTTCAAAGAGTTTTCTTGTAATAAAACTTGAAAAGGATGTTGGAAAAGTTTCTTTTGTACTTTTTCGCTTATTAAAATAACAGCAATAGAGTATTATTGCCATTTTTTTGGTTCCGAGATTTTATTTTTATCAAAAAATATTACTTTTCGAAATTTTTTGTTGGAAAGCAGCCAATTATATATAATTGATTCCAAACATATCGGAACAAATCATTTTACCAACCATAGTCACAGCCAAGATTCTAACCTGAACCTTTCCACTTTCGCGGCAAAATGAGCTTACAATTACTCAACCGTGACATGATTACTAATATAACATTCTCCTTATATGCTTTGGAATCAATTGATTTTCACTACATGTGAGTGTTAATTCATTATAGCTAAGTTGTAGAAGTGAATCTTCGTACTAGCGAGAGCTCATCATGAAAATGAAAATTTTCAATTGCATATCAGCCGTATAAATATATTAATTTATGTTATAATAGTTTTCACAGTGCAGTATTTATTTATAAATTTAAAAAAAACATTGGACGCAGTGCCAAACCCTATCGACAAAATATACGCGCATTGTGGCATTTAATTTGTTTCATGATAAAATAAAAAAAAGTTTATCTTTGAAACATCTCTTAAAATGATTAAATTTTTCTATTTCAATATTCGGTAGGTACTTAAGCATTATATCATAATCATTCCAAATTAAATACGTAGCTACGTCTTTTGTAAGTAATTCACTGCCCGCATAAATTCCGAACCTGGCTGATTTTGTTAAAATTGACAATTTTAAACCTTGTATTTAGAAGTTAAAACATTTTCTACGCCCGAAAAAATTTGCAAATTTATTTCAAAATCGAAAATTAACCCTTTGGCATCTAAATATTAAAACATGGTATTTACTAAAGGATTATTTTTCAATTTTGAAATAAATTCGCTATTTTTTTCGATTCCAAATTTTTTTTGCAACTTTTAATTACAAGCCTTAAAATGGTCTGCTTGCATAATTTTTTAAGTTCTAAGTGGTGGTGGAACACATCACGTGTACCACATTGAAAACGTGAAACGTCCCATTTTTTTGGTACCGTCATCCGACCAAACGTCAATAGTGTATGTGCCGTATACTATGCACTTTAGGAAAATACACTAAAACGTATAAAAATGAGTTTTTAATATGCAATTTAACAGTTTTAAATGTGTTACAGTTGCTGAGAACTGGTTCTGCGACATTAAGGAAATAATTAGCAATTCTTTACTTTAATGACGTTGTTTTAATTGTTTTGTTTTCTCCATTGTTGTTTGGTTAAAGCAGATACGTGTTTCTGGTTGAAGTATTCCGAGCTTATATTATGCATATCATTTTACATTTAGTTGGTACCTCGACTAACGCAAGAATTCCGGGAAATAATGAAAAAACACGAGTGATTCAAAATATTTTTACGAGTTTCCAAGAAGCTTGAAATTTCGTGCTAAACTTTTGTCCGTTAACAAATAAAACAATTATTATTCATTATTTTATATTACAGATTCGAATAATGGACCATATCTCTCGTAATATCGTTATAGCTTGTTCTGCAAGAGAGAAAAAATTTGGTTGCTCACGCTACCGTGTCCTGCTACCTAGCCAGCAGCACAGTGACAACCAATATAGATAGACTATTGACTAGTTACCGGAACATCTGTGAACACGGTGTGCGTGCGCAATCCGAGTAAAAAAGATACATGGATTAGATTAAGCGAATATAGGAGATTTTCTTACATCCATATTGTTTCAAAACTGTTTTTTGAGTTGGCGGAATAAATATTTATTTACAATAATTAAAAACACAATAATAATGAATGCAACAACGAAAAGTCAGTTCTAACAATCAACACAAGTAAACAATAACTAAACAGTAATTACAAAACAAAACAACTATATACAATAATTCGTAATTATTATCACTACACTAGTATTTATTTATCAATTTTGTTATTTATATCACGGCACTATTTATATTACTGATCCAACGTGGACTTGACTGCGTGACTCACCGTTGACTGATTCCCTCACTGACTCGTACTGACTGTTTCTATATGCTGCGTGGCGTAAGCCTAGTGCGTTTTCGCTTTCTCTAGAACTTTCGCGCAGGTACCAGTTGTTCAGTAAGCAAACCCCGTTTCTCAGAACTCTTGCTTGCCGTTTATATACAGGGTGGTCCGTAACAATATAATTGTTACGTAAGCGATGGAACTCAAATTATTATGTTGTCAGGCAACAGACATAATTCTAATTGTTTTAATGCTCGTTTGGATGACTGCTTGGCTGTTAAATATATTTTTCACATATTTATTTCAATAAAATTATATAAACCGAACCTTACTTTCAATTATATTGCCCAGCTTTAATTAAATATTAACCTAATAATAATTACAACGAAAGCGAATTGTCTGTTGCCTAACGCAATAATTTACGCTCCATTGCCGTCGTGCGAAAATAGATGTAGGAAGATATGTTCTATTTGTAATTATCCAAATCTATGACATCTGCAGTTCACGTCAAATTACTTACCCTGTATTAAAATAATTTTATATAATATATTTATGCATCATATCATACGTAGATAATTATTATTTCGAAAACTGTCAATTTTTTACAAAATAATTTTAATGATATATTTTTAGAGTGTTGGGTCTCCAAGTCACTACTTATTTGAGTATTATGAAGTATTAGAAATACCTTGTATTATGTCCGTCTTGTGACTTTTTGTGAATTTATCACTACGCGTTTCAGCAACGAGTTGCCATCTTCAGGTGTGGTTAATTATTTTTAAAAAACACACATTGAGTATTCGTAACATTATAATATTAACACCATAATATTATATAGTGTTACGAATACTCAATGTGTGTTTTTAAAAACATAATTAACCACACCTGAAGATGGCAACTCGTTGCTGAAACGCGTAGTGATAAATCACAAGAAGTCACAAGACGGACATAATACAAGGTATTCCTAATACTTCATAATATATATAAATAATTTTATATCAAATTTCATCTTATTCGTTTTGTCTCGCGCCCCCTCCGAATTTTTTCTCAAAACCTATTTTGAGAAACATCCTGTTAAAGTGTTCAGTCCAGTAGGATAGTTTGAAGAAAACCAAACTGTGTATTTTTCATTCCTCTATTGTTCAGTTACATGAATATGCAGACAGATACCTATTTATTATTTTATGTTTCCACACATTTCATTTCCTTGTTTGCAGAATACGACAAACGTCGTTTTTCTACGATAAAGAACAAGACACTCTATCGACTGTCACAAAAAATTCGGTCAAATTACATTTTTATTTTAGTAACAGAACCTAAAACCAATTTCATTTATTCAATTAGGTAGCTAAAAACATAGCTTTTGAAAATAATAGATAATAATAATTATACGTTTACCGTCCGTTTCTTGACATTATGTTGAAAATGGTCCTCAGCTTTTTCTTTATTACAGGCTCTTGGGCCATATTTTTCAACATATAGCTTTTAAGGACGCATTGAAATCAGTGTTTTTTTTTAATGCTCTAAAGGAATTTAAATTTTATCAAAAATCTCATTTTCACAAGGAAATCACAAAAATATCTTTTTTTTACCATATTTGCAGACACGCTGATTCCAATGCGTATAAAAAAGAGGTTCGTATTTTATTAGTATCAATAATTATATTTATTTCTAAATGGTGGCAAAGGTTCATCTAAAAAATCACCAAAAATCGTATGCCCATTTCATATGAAAATATTAAAAATTAAAATTAAATAAACAAAAAAATCTGACGCGATTTTATTTTTTGTGTCCTATAAAACTCTCCAATATCAATTTTCAAAAGGATCGAAACATTTTTACAAAAAAAACATATGGCCGCCATTTTGAAATCTGACGTCATATTTTTTTTGTGTCCTTTGAAGCTCTCAAATATCAGTTTTCGAAAGGATCGGATGATTTAAAAATAAGCCAATATGGTTACCATTTTGAAATCTGACGCCATTTTATTTTTTTGTGTCCTATAAAACTCTGAAATATCAATTTTCAAAAGGACGGGATAATTTTTTCAAAAAAGTACATATATGACCGCCATTTTAAAATCTGACGTCATTTTATTTTTGTGTGTCCTATGAAACTGTCAAATATCAATTTTCAAATGGACCGGATAATAATTTTCATTAGACGGTTTAATGCACAATAATAGGGTATTATAATACTTATAATGGAAGCGGTGACGGTGACGTGACGGTACGATGACGTTTTATCTCGATTTACTCCCCTGCGGCCAAGCGCACAACATCCGTAAAAAAGTATAACTTCAAAAAATATCTGAAAGAATTCATCAAAAATCGTATTTTTAACATCCCATTTAAGTTGTTACAATGGGACCGATTTTGCGAATGAAAAATTTGAACATATCTGTACGTTTTGAGGTTCCTAGAGTCCGAATCTTCTGTTTTTAAACAGATATCTTTCTCTCTCTGTGTGTACGTACGTAAGTACGTACGTCAGTTCGTTCGTTTGTTCGTTCATTCGTTCGTACGTTGGTGAACTTTTTTCCGCTCGCATATCTTAAGAACAAATGATATCGACTCCGGACCAATTTCATTTTATTTTTGTGTTAGCCAGTATATGATTGGTTGATGCATGCATTTTTTTCGTTTTTCTTGTTTTCATGCTGCTATAAGATACATGGTTATGAGATCGAAATGCATACATTACTAGCGGCAGTAACTAAAGGAAAACGATTTTTCTTCACTGGTGTATAAGACTTCCTCAATATCTCTTTTTCCAGTTCCAGGAATAGAAATACAGGAATCCCCGTGGAATACACACTTCTTACCTTGATGGTTTTCAATACGTCTTTATATTATAAGTACAGTCAATGTCAAAATAATTTTGCTTTAATTTTATTTCTTTTTTGAAATAAAAGCAGAGTGTCTGACACTCGGTGTTCGAATCCGATGTCGTCGTAAGTGGGGTCTACGAGAGAACGAAATGTCATAATATGTCATGCCCTGCTGCTTTAACCTCTAATGATTGTCACATGTATGTTGATGCTCGATATGACATTGTTGAAATAAAAATCTAACCTGATTAATTAAAAATTTACTTTACTTACAAAACCATTCAAATCATCATTTCGTCCGAAGTGCTGACATCTTCATACACTTTGTGATACGACCGATTAAACCCCACATTTTGACGTCCGAAGTTCTGACATCTACACTCAATTTGCGATACGACCATTTGAACCCCACATTTAGACGTCCGAAGTGCTGACATCTGCACTCAATTTGTGATACGACCGATTAAACCCCACATTTAGACGTCCGAAGTGCTGACATCTACACTTAATTTGCGATACGACCATTTAAACCCCACATTTAGACGTCCGAAGTGCTGATATCTGCACTCAATTTGTGATACGACCGATTAAACCCCACATTTAGATGTCCGAAGTGCTGACATCTACATAAGCTTTTAATTGCGAATGTCACAAAATGTCTATTTAAAAGATAGTCCAGTCCTGCGGCAGTGATTTCAATTTTCAGCGACTCAGATACGGTACAATGATTTCTAATTAACTCTTTCTTTCATTCCTTGCTTTTGATGAATCAGCCCGTTCAATTTTAATAAAACGCGTCTTGTTCAAACGGATTAGCAGGAAATGAGGCTGATCCGGTAAAAAAAAGTTCAAAAAGTTTGTAATATCGCCTAAATAATTAAGTTATATTATATAAAATACACTTGTTGACGTTGTGATATAAAAATTTTAAATTAGCATTGATTTATCGCCGACTTTTAAAAAATGTATTAACTTTTTATAGACAGAAATGATTGACATATAGACATATATGATTGAAAATATAAAATAAAAATAAATAAGTTTTAAACGAAGATTTTTCTCTTATGGTATAATGTCACTACAGGTAAAATGATTTTCAAGTTTTTTCCGTTTGCTGCATTCTCGATAACTAAACCAAATCTAATGTTAAAAAAATGTCGTCTGTCTGTACGAACGAATTATACTCAAAAACTACTAAAGCTATTGACATGAAATTTACACAGGATATAGATTATAGATAGTAACCTTGGGACCAACTTTGTTTTTGTTTCATCGTGGTATCTAATATAAAATACTTATATTGTTAAAACTACGCGTATGAAAATCTGTATGTTTTCAAGCCCACCAACAGAAATATTTCAAATGCGCCCGACGTTTTTATTTTAGTCTGTTAAAAGTCCCAGATTATTACTTATTCCGCTGACGCAGCGACCCAAAGTGCCCCTTGGTTTGTGTTCTAATTATTTTCTAGTTGTTGGTACAGGTGATGGTTTAAAATAAAACCGTTTAACTTAACAGTTTTTTTACCTATTTTTATTTTTAATTTACAAATAAATATAAATAATAAAACCATATTACCCGGAAATATATTACTTTTTCATTATGAAATTCTCTTTAGCAATAAGTAACTTCCTAATGAAAAAATAAAACCCTTGAGACCAAATACATTTTACAAATGTTTTCTTCTTATTTTTAAGCGATATTAATATTTTTATCACAAGGGATTTTTCTAGTAAATACCAATATGACAAGCGACTAGGCCCTGCAGTCAGGGTCCATTCTGATTGGTCGAATACCCCATTTAGATGTCATTTGAGACGCTCACACACACCTAAACGAACGTAACAACTAACTAGTGAACTCTGTATACTAAATACTAATATAATAGTTGATAGCGATTAAAAAATGGGTTTTGTATATGGACAATGTTCAAATATATATTCTTCAAGACAGGCATTAATGTTTACAAAATTAGAATGAAAATTTCAGGTAAGGCTTGTAATCTAATTCTTTCTATAAAAGTCGGTCAATTTTATGACATTTCAAAATAAAACTTAATTAAAATTTATTTTTCCATCCCAATTTCTCAAGAACACTGTTATTGTATAAATTTTGGACATCCTTATAAATATCTCAAATAATAATATTAAATTAGGTTTTATTTTGAAATGTCAAAAAATTGATCGACATTTATAGAAAGAATTAGATTACAAGCCTTATCTGAAGTTTTCATTCTAATTTTGTGAAGAATGTTCAAACACATATTCTTCAAGACAGGCGTCTTGAAGAATGTATGTTTGAACATTCTTCACATACAAAACCCATTTTTTAATCGCTATCAACTATCCATATTAGTATACAGAGTTCATTAGTTAGTTGTTACGTTCGTTTAAGTGTGTGTGTGTGTGTGTGTGTGTGTGTGTGTGTGTGTCAAACATCAAGATGTGGTATTCGACCAATCAGAATGGAACCTGACTGCAGGGCCTAGTCGCTGTTACCGTATTAGAATCTGAGTATCGGCTCTGTTTTTTTATGAATCTCAATATTTTTACTGCGCACTCAAAAAGCGTGCTTTTAAACATTTTTGAACCACTGGACTGCAGTAATTACAAAAGTTTCATTTAATATTTCCCAACTACTAACTAACTAGTATGGCCATTTTTCCTTCAATATCAAAGCGGTCTTGTTTTAGCAATTCAGATCATAGTACCAAAAAGTAATTAAATATTCTTTTTGAACAAACTAAGAAATTCCTTTTGATGTTAATATTATGGAAATTTGTCACAAATTGCGACTTCCAGTCGCTTTGAAGGAGCAACAATTAATTTATTCTTTTTAAAAAAGGCGTGCACATTTATTTTTAATTTAAATATCTTAATTATTTTAAAAAAATGAATTAAAATCATCAACATCAATGGCGTAACTAGAGAAGATTCAAGGATTTCTTAACAAAAAATCGTATGTCGAACATTTCTCTAAATTCGGAACTACATAATAGCTTAAGGACAGTGTAAAACTTTCTTTTCGAATAGACAAGGATCTATTCCTTTTTGGTACAAACTCCTGCAAGGTTAATGAATTTATTAAGTGTCGTAAATGTAAATGTTAGAGCTGTGTATCTTTGAAGTAAAGTTATTAAACAAACAGAAAGCAAACAACTGTTACCATCTGTTATAAATAGGATGTTTCTGCAGGACCTAGTGGTCCTTTATCAAAGACTAGATATTCTGTAAGACGCGACACTAATTGTCCCCTGCTAAATTCAAATTTACGTTTCTGTTATAATTCAGCTATTGTTACTTGACTAAGGATTCAACATGCATGATAAGAATTATAGGCAGAAGAAAATCACAATTTTATGTGAGAGATCTTGCTATTAAGATGCATAAATTAATAGATTTATACGGCTGAATTGCAATTGAAAATTTTTGTTAGAAAGCAGCCAATTATATAATTGATTCCAATTATATTGGAAAAGATCATTTTACCAACCATAGTTACAGTCAGGATTCTAGCCTGAACCTTTCCACTTTCGCGGCGGAATGAGCTTACAATTACTCAATTGGTTATTTATAGCATTGACATATCTAGGTACTTATTTAATGTATCCCATTTAAGGGTATTTGAAATAATTTTCATTTTCATGATGAGCTCTCGCTAGTACGAAGATTCACACCTACAACCTAGCTATAATGAATTAACACTCGCATGTAGTGGAAATCAATTGATTCCAAAGCATATAAAGAGAATGTTAGATTAGTAATCATGTCACGGTTGAGTAATTGTAAGTTCATTCCGCCGCGAAAGTGGAAAGGTTCAGGTTAGAATCCTGACTGTGACTATGGTTGGTAAAGTTATTTTTTTCAATATGTTTGGAATCAATTATATATTATAATTGGCTGCATTCCAATAAAAATTTTCATTAAGATGTATATATTTTCAGCTGATATTTTATTTTCAATTATTTGCGAGAAAAATTACTTTTTTATTGTTTCATCTTTTCTTCTGTTTTGTATTTTCTAATAGGTTAAGTGGAAGAACAGCTATGCTGAACTTAATTCTTGAATAAATGAAATGAAATGTTCATTTCAAACAGTAGTTTTTGAGATCTGTTGTGATTCAATCGGATTCGAGCAGTCCAGACAAATAGCGGTATTGCGACGTCATCACGGTTAAATATGACCCAATGAACGACGTACGAACTTGGCATTCTTTTGTTCCTCAAATTACGTCACAATATTTAAAGCGCGCTAAAGTTTATTTTTGCCGACTTTTTCTCACAAAATAAGAGTTTGATGAGCATCATGTAACTTTTTTCCAATATTTTAGTTTGGGTATGATATTCGGATGATGATGCACGGCGACCACGTTCGCGCGGTTTATATACACTATCTATTTAAAGGGTCTGAAAGTTTCAAAGCGTCGCCTCTTCATAAAACTGATTTACTCCTGTCTCATAGACTGTGGGTACCTCTACTTTATGAAGGATAGTTGAAGACCACGTACTGTTTGAGTTAGTACAGACGTCCTATCGGTGGAATGATTACTAAAGTCTGAAATTATTATATACAGTATGTCTTTACCCTTAAGTAACATCGGGCTTGAGAATAGCCGAGCGTGTAGCAATGCCGTTGTTTATATGGCGTTTCTATGGCGCCTCTATTACAAGCCCTCAATTTCCATGTTCTAATTTGAGAACTGGTATGTTTAGCAATCAAACGGCTGGACAGATTTTCACAAAATATGAGGTGTCAATAGATATCACGAGTGAATTACTAGGTATATGATGTCACGTAAAATTTCAATATGGTAGACGCTATAGACGCCATATTGTCAAAACGTTATCATCAATAAATATTAGTAAAAAAAACTGTTTAGAGACAAGCTTTTATTTTTTAAATGCACTAAAAAGGAAAAAATAATTTTCAATAATTTAGGTTCATAATTATAAAAGCGTGGGTCGTGAACTCTATGATAGTTTATTAGTCACGACCCACGCTTTTTTATATTATTATGAATCTAAATTATTAAAAATTATTTTTTCCTTTTTAGTGCATTTAAATAAAAGCTTGTCTCTAAAAAGTTTTTTTACTAATATTTATTTTGTTCATTTTAGTCTTTAAAATTTTACCCCCGTAGGGGTTGAATTTCGAGAAATCCTTTCTTAGTGGATGCTTACGTTAGAGAAGGAACCAACTGTCCAAATTCCAAGTTTCTAGCTTCAGCGATTTGACCTGGGCGTTGATTAGTCAAAAAAACCCTACATCCCCGTTTGAACCCCTTAGGGGTTGAATTTATTTCTAAAAACGATTTATTCATGTATTGTCATCGGGAATACATATGTGTACAAAATTTCAAATCGATCGGATACGTGAAAGCTGTTCAAAATTGACTTGCAAGATTTGACCTAAATAAACACACAAACACACAAACAAACACACAAACTAACATACATTGCAAGCTAAATAAAAGCTTGTAAAAATCAGTCACATAATATTTTGTGTGGGGTATGAAGTGAAAGGGTTTGACGAAAGGATTCTAATAATATATATAGGATTATAGGGGCTATAAAAAATCCGATTGCGTCTAGCACAAAAATACAAAACAAGCTTCCAATTTAAAAAATAGACGGGTAAAACTTTAGGTAATACCTTTTTACCCGAATATTTTTCATATTTGAAGCTTGTTTTATACTTTTGTGCTAAATAGTCGGGTTATTTTTTTTTTTCAGAAATTATCTTTTTTTTGAAATCGAACTGTCCGTACAATTTGGGACAGTCTGTGTGTTCTCACACTCGCAGAAGTTCGTACAGTGAATTGTATGAAAACTGAGAAACAGTTAACAGTTTCTTGTAGATGACCAACTGGGCTGTTTCTTTGAAGACATATGTATATTGCACGAATAGCCCTCGGCAAACTTCGTGCCTTAATGGAAATCACACTAATGGTCCTTTAAATGTTTACAACTACTGTTAAATAAACGTCGGGTTCATGATCAAAGCAATTCTGTTATTTTGCAATTAATTTATTAGGTTATATCAACATATTGGGATCTGTCAAATGGAAGGGGCTTTAAAAACATGACGGAGTTAAGGGAAAAATGTCAATGGTTGCTATGGCTTTATAGTTTAAAAAAATTTGACTGATGCCCAGTCCTATACTTCCCACCTAGTAAATATTTGCAGAAAATGAACACTCTTTTTTATTCTTTGAAAAAAAGCATGGCCCTCTTTTTTGTTTAGTGATCTACTGATGGCTAGCTTAATATAGCAAAAATCATGGTTAGGTACCTTGATTTACGTACAATTTTTATTTTTTTTAGAAAAATATTTTTTTTCTCGAAAACTACATTTTAGAGAAAAAAAATATTTACATTTTTTTCATATTATAACATCTAGAATTCATTTATATTTTTTTACCTATGTTAATACGTGACATTGAGAACGTTTTTTTTAATATCTCAAGATCCACTGAACCAATTTGACTCAAAATCTAATCAGATCTAAGTTAAAGGCTGATAAACACAATAGAACAATCGGCATGGGCGTATGTTGTTCCGTTTTTACGATATCGAAGGCGAAAAATTGACCACATACACACACACATGTACAGACATCAGTCAGAAAATGATCTTAAACGATTGCTAGGGTCTCAAAACGTGAAGATCTGTTAAAATCTCGATATATTTTTTTCGGACTAAATCCATTACTTCTCTACCATAGTAGAAGTGGGAACTAAAAATATAACAGCTTTTTCACATTTAATTAGAAAATAATTTGAATTGAATTGAATTGAATTGTGAATTATAGACGCTCGACAACAGAGGTCAATAGCGTCTGAAAATAATTTGATGTAAAGTAAGTTTTAACGAGGATTCCATTTTCGATAAACTTTTTGTTTTATTCAATTCAATACGGTTCATGGGTTCTTGGATTAAAATAAATTGTTATTGATTAATAACTCTTTTATTTATCTTCGTACATTTATTTTAATCATTTATTTATTTATTCATTTATTTTAATTATTTATTATTATTTATTTATTCATTTATTTTAATTATTTATTATTATTTATTTATTCATTTATTTTAATCCAAGAACCCATGAACCGTATTGAATTTATTAAAAAATGGATATGAACCGAGTGAATTTTTTGTTTTATTTTTGTAATAAACAATTTGACGATAAATTTACACTATTAGCATGTAAATTTTTCCCTTATTCGAGTAAAATTTACAATCACCAGATGTCATATTATGCCCATTTGACTGATCCCAAATGATTTAATAATATTTGCCCTATGAATCTACCTGAATATTTAAAATAAAAATCTTAGTATATTGCGTAACAAGTGTAAGAAAGTGTCTTTTTTAAAACGAGTGAATATTTTGAAACGAGTTGGAGGCGAGTGTGCCGGAGACGCCTTCGCCAGAAACGAGTTTTAAAAAGGTAGCACCTTCTCACACTTGTCACGCACGATACTTTTTTATAACGAGATCATGTAAACAGATGTGCGTAAAAAGTGACAGCCGCGTGTAAAAAGTGAAACAAAAGAGAAACCCGTGTCGAAAAGAATATATTGTATATCTAGTGGCGTATTGAGGTATTATTACTGATGAGTAGTGACAGTATGTTAAAACGAGCGATTAAGCGAGTTTTAACAGTCACACGAGTCATAATATAATTCCGCACGAAATATATATGGTATTTTTTGCCATACTCACTTTAAAATAACTGCTTTTCACTTCATTTTCAGTATTTTCAAAAATATTTGACAGTTCATTTTGTGTTGCCAACTTCATTTCTATAGTAGGTCGAGGCGCACACAGGCGAATAAATATAAATCACTATATGGAAATGGTTTGATTCTCTACACTAGGCTCCCCAGGGGGGACATTGGAATGTGGCTGCTATCGCAAATTGCATTCCAATGTTCTTTGGGAATTAGCGCTCCCAGGGACCCGAGCTCGTACCAGTCGGTTTGTGTATGCCGGCTGGCGGTTTCTAATACACAAATGGATTATTTGTTGTGTTGAAGACGCTAATGACCTGAGTTGTCGACGCGTCTATAATCTACAATTAATTAATTTAAATTCTACACTAGTGTGGGAAAGACACGTTCCCGCACACCGGCCTGTAAAAAGTCACTTTACATGCATGTAAAGCAGCTATTTTATAGTGGCTATGGCAAAAAAGTTTTAACACTCCTGTTACATTGATGTAATTCACGACTAGTTGGACCACAACAAAACATACTGACAGAGGACGGCTCAAGTTGAACACTGAACAGTTCCAGTTACATAAAGACTTTGGCTGGAGTGTAGGACCGCCTGTTGGTCCTGTTGAACAACTTCGAACACACACAGCCACACTCGGGCGCCAATAACTTTGTTGTTTCATTTCGCCAACGGTCGGCTAACACTTAAGTTAAAGATTAATTACTGCAAGTCAAGTCCTGGACAAATTAGATATAAACTGGTCGAGAAACAGTGCCTTTACCCGTGATCCAGACTTAACTCTAAACTCTGCGTTAACCCTTTGACTCACGAAATACGAATTAAATTATTCTAGTCAACCAAAAAAATATTAGTAAAAAAAACTTTTTAGAAACAAGCTTTTAATGAAATGTACTAAAAAAGAAAAAATAATATTTAATAATTTTAGTTCATAATTATTATAAAAGCGGGGCCGGTGTTGCAATCTCTATGATAGTTTATTTGTTGCAACCCCCGCTTTTACAATAATTATGAAACAAAATTATTAATTTTTTTTTTCTTTTTAGTACATCTCTATAAAAGCTTGTCTCTAAAAAGTTTTTTTTACTAATATTTTATTTTGTTCATTTTAGTCTTTCAAAATTTTACCCCCCTTTGACACCCGAAGGGGTTGCATTTCGAGAAATCCTTTCTTAGTGAATGCTTACGTCAGAAAAAGAAACAACTGTCCAAATTTCAAGTCTTTAGCTTCAGCGATTTGGCCTGGGTGTTGATTAGTCAAAAAAAACCTACATCCCCGTTTGAACCCTTTAGGAGTTGAATTTTTTTCTAAAAACGATTTATTCGTGTTTTGTCATCGGGAATACATATGTGTACAAAATTTCAAATCGATCAGATACTTGGAAGTCGTTCAAAATTGACTTGCAAGTTTGACCTAACAAACAAACAAACAAACACACAAACTAACATACATTGCAAGTTAAATAAAAGCTTGTAAAAATATTTCACGTTTGATACATTTTGTTGTATTTGGCTCGGTGTTTGGTTTTGCGACGAATTCTTTTTGTTTATGTTTTATGACGCGTTTCGGCAACGAGTTGCCATATCTTCAGATAAAAAAATTTAAGAATTACTCACATGGTTCTTTAAATTATTTATATTTCTTAGAGGTACTTGATTTTTTGTAATAAAAATATTTCATTTTGTTACCCGTGTACATATTTTTTTTTTCAAAATGGCTGCCAACATTTATTTCAATTAACGATCATAATTTTTTCAAAAATTGTTGACTTTAAGACAAATCTTATAAGTTACAAAAATGTTAAAAAAATAATTTTTTGAGCAAGTTTGTAATATTACAGTTTTTCCCCAAAGTGAACCGGTTTAACAAAACATTTTCAAGAATGTATAATAATTAATTTTTCATAAATACGCTCAGATTTTTTTAAAAGTGGGATTCAATATTATATTACAAAAAAAATCTATCGTAGAAACTATAGAAATATCGAACGAAGCTTTTGTAATTTATTAATTTCATGTACAAAAATGTTGCATGATAACTTAGAGGGTTAAGGCCAGCTGCTGCAAGGATGGTATCTGTAAAATAATGGACATAGAAATTGTATTATGCCTCTTGTTAATTAGTATCAAAGCGTGCGTTGTATGGACCAATTATATGAGAGTTTGTACGTCTGTTTTAATTGAAATTAGTTATGTAATATTCACATATAGCGCAAATGTTGCTTAATAACTTAATCTTGATATATTGCAGTCTCTAACCATTGTTTAGGGCATTTTATTTGCTATGGATTCTTAGGCGGATTTTTATTATTCGGTGTAGAAGATAATCGAGTAGCGAGCGTCCAAAAAAACATGTATTCTATACATCTGTTGTCAAGAGTCTATAATCTACAAAAACATATGGTTCCTCTATTACAAGTCCCCAGTTCTCGGGTTCTAGCCCGAGAGCTGGTAAAAAAAAAATAATGAATTGAAAATATGAATTGGTGCTAGGCCCAAATAACTTTAGCTGTTGGTGGTCTTTAAAATACAATACAATACAAAAACATATCATTTTCACTTAAACTCTATAACGATTCCATCTTTGATTGCCCATAATTCAGTTTAGAGATATCGATATAAGATAAGGATGGTTTATGAAAATAAGTATTTCCAATTTAAAATTCGATAAAGAACATGTACACCTTGATGATTTTTTTAATCTAATTTTTTAATGTAACTTTTATTGTATGTACGACGCTATTATATTCCGTTGAGTGATGAACGATTGTGTATTACGTGGCTCTCGACAGTGTACGATTCAGTACTATGCAACTCGGTCTCGGTGAACTATGAAACAATAACAATCGAGTCCAAGTGACAACCATCCATCGAGATGTTTGAACAATCAAGACAATCGACTAAAACATCTCGTAAACGCGCATCACTAGTATATTCACCCATTTTTTTTAAAATAACAAGGCAGGTTTTAGAATCGTAATAATTCGAATGCTTCTCACAAACGACGCATATTGGGTTTGTTTTCAGCAAACAGGTTTTAATCATTAATATTTTATAAAACTCGTTACGGAGTGGCTGTAACTTACGCTGTACTAATAATAAAGTATATGAAACAAGTTTTTAATGCGAGTGTCTTTTAAAAACTTTCATAGAAACTCTCGAACTTTTGGTACTTTGCTACAAAATATTATATGTATAGCTTCTTTATTTCTAAGTGCCAAGTTTGCTAAACAATTTTTCAATGTTCCAATGGACTTTTTTAAGTGTAACTATTAGCTAGCTGACTAATTTTATAAATTCTTAAATATTTTACACAAGAGCTATTAGCTGGCCATACCGTTAATGGCTGTTTTCTCATAGGCTAGGCAGCATTTAAAATGGGCTCGATCGAATAGTTTTAAGGGTGGTATTTACAGGTTGAAAAAATGTGGGCCTGATAATAACGAGAAAATTAACAGAATTGGTTGAAAATTAAATTTAATTGAGTTAAATGTGTCTCTAAAACTTCGGATTTTCAAATTTTATCGAAATTGGATTTCCAAATTTTATCAAAATTAAATTTTCAAATTTTATCAAAATCGGATTTCCAAATTTTATCAAAATTGGATTTCCAAACTTTATCAAAATCGGATTTCCAAATTTTATTAAAATCGGACATCCAAATTTTATCAAAATCGGATACTATCCAAATTTGATCAAAATAGGATTTCCAAATTTTATCAAAATCGGATATCCAAATTTTATCAAAATAGAATTTCCAAATTTTATCAAAATCAGATTTCCAAATTTTATCAAAATCGGATTTCCAAATTCTATTAAAATCGGACATCCAAATTTTATTAAAATCAGATTTCCAAATTTTATCAAAATAAGATTTCCAAATTTTATCAAATTCGGATTTTCAAATTTTATGAAAACACTTGCGAGCAATGAAATACCTACTAGTTCAGGCAAATTTGATAAAAAATATTCAAATAAAAAATAATTAAAATCTGATGGATTTTTCTGAAAATGAATTCTTAAAAGGGTTAGAAATAAGGAGGTACTAAAAAGTTCCCACCTATATCGTGGATGAAACATCCCCTTTTGGATGAATAACTACTGAATAGAGTGTATACAGGGTGTCCAAGACTTGCGTTGTCGGCCTATATATTGATTTTGGGTGAAGATAGAAAAAAAGTTTGAATACAAAAGTTGTATAAATTTTAATGGTGAATAACCTAAAAATATTTTCAATTATACAGCCTGTCCCATTTAAGCGTGGCAGATCAAAGTTATGTTTTTTTTAACCTAGCACCCTGTTTTTAATTGTTTTTTCAATTCTGCATCTAAATGTGAATAGAAATTATAAGAGAACCTATGCTCGGAAATTCAGTAATTTTTGAGTTATTCAAGTTTTTTAGAAATTTTTGACAAGTGCAGACCTTTACCTAAAATTCGACATAGCCAAAACAGAAACCTTTATCAAACTGAAATTTTGAGGATCACTAAATAGTAGACGAACAAATCAATGTCTGTCCTAAAAAAATAAATTTATAATACAGGGTGTTCAAAATAATTTACTTCTTTTACCTAACTTCAATCACGTGTAACTTTTGATTGTTAAATACAACGAGGTTATTTTTTGCTGGAATTGTATTCTTTAGGATATTTACTAACACTTTTATTAAGGGTTGTCCAAACCTAAACCTAATATTTTAATACGAAAATATTAGGTTTAGGTTTGGACAACTCTTAATAAAAAGTGTTAGTAAATATCCTAAAGAATACAATTCCAGCAAAAAAATAACCTCGTTGTATTTAACAATCAAAAGTTACACGTGATTTAAGTTAAGAAAAAGAATTACATTATTTTGAACACCCTGTATAATAAATTCATTTTTTTAGTACAGACATTGATTTGTCCGTCCATTATCTAGTGATCCTCAAAATTTCAGTTTGATAAAGATTTCTGTTTTGGCTATGTCGAGTTTTAGGTAAAGGTCTGCACGTGTCAAAAATTTCTAAAAAACTTGAATAACTCAAAAATTACTGAATTTTCGAGCATAGCTTTCCTTACAATTTCTATTCACATTTAGGTGCAGAATTGAAAAAACAAATAAAAACAGGGTACTAGGTTAAGAAAAACATAACTTTGATCTGCCACGCTTAAATGGGATAGGCTGTATAATTGAAAATATTTTTAGGTTATGCACCATTAAAATTTATACAACTTTTGTATTCAAACCTTTTTTCTATCTTCACCCAAAATCAATATAACGCCCAACAACGCAAGTCTTGGACACCCATTATAATTTGGTGCAGATGTTGGATGGATACAATGCATACTGCGAATATTGAAATTATATAAAAAATAAATCATTTAAAAAAAATTTAACTTTACGTAACGCTACATTTAGTAAGCAAAATGCATGTATTAGCAAATACACTGTTTTGTCGGCAAGGTTTTGTACTGCGACCGGTGTGTTTTACTCTTTGCTATAAGCATAATATATATGAGTCATCGACTGGCTTTTTGCATAATCCCGATGAATTACAATATGCAATATGCATGTCAAAACGTTTTGTGCCAGAAATTGCATAAGTTTATCTGACACAAGGCCAAACTTCACATCGACTCCGTTTTTTACTGAATGAGAAATAATTGTTATTAGTACAGAAATTTCAGAAATATTATAACACTTATACTACTTATTTTAAATACCTCAAATTTATTGTCGAAAACGGAACTTGACAATAATTATTATTACCATTTCGTTGGCCAACTATTCAAACTAAATTATATAAATGCATACAGGCATAGAGAATGCTGCATCATTTCATAACTTATGAAATTTTAATTGCGTTTTTGATGGTTGTAATTCAAACAGCGCGACGGGAATTTTATATACTCAGTAGTTCTTTTTTCTTCCACCTGGATTTCCGCTCGCAGGTACTGTTCATGTACTGAAAATATAAAGTAGGTTTAATAGGCAATGAGGAAACCAATCCGCTCATTTTATTACCAATTAATATTACACTTAATCTTTGCCATTCGCAATAATTAAAAGCGAATGCAGATGTCAGCACTTTGGACGAAATAATGACATTACGGGAGCCGCCATTTTTTTTTCTCGTAGACCCCACATACGACGACTTCAGATTCGGTTACCAGATGTCAGCCAAAATTGCGAATATTTAGATACCAAAATTTAAGGTATGACGTATTTGAATACGTCATACCTTAAATTTTGGTATCTAAATATTCACTTCACTATTTATATAAGCGGCACAGTTCTCATGCATGGAACGCATCTATGCGGAAGCGTATGCTTACTGTACAAACAGTACCGCTTATAGAAATAGTGAACTATACTTGCATACGTCACACCTTAAATTTTGGAATCGTTCTATATATAGGCACTATATACCAAGTCATGATCATTTTCAGATTTTTTTCAATCTGTTCCGCCATAACTCTATAAACCCCTAATCAGATTTCAATGAAATTTGGTACACGTATCTAGGGCTCCTCAACTCAAAGGAGAAGCTTCTCTAGCGTTAAGGTAGGGCTCCCTTATAAAAATAATAGTATTTTTGACACAAATTCAACAAACGACTGAAATTATTTTTAGTAAAATTCGGCACACGTATTATGGGGCTTCCATACTCTATAAGGGTATTGAAGTTTAATCCATAAAAATTTCCATTAAATGTTGGTGTAACTTTACAAAATAAATAAAAAGTAGTCTATTATCTGTTTAAATAAATAAAACAATTTCATAAATTGAATTAAAACTAATTCGCTATTAAATTTTAAAGGTAAAAAAGATACGTGGATGATACTCTAAGTATGTATCATCTACGTATCTTTCTTACCTTTAACATTTAATAGCGAATTAGAAAGATACGTGGATGATACATACTTAGAGTATCATCCACGTATCTTTTTTACCTAGATTGCGCGCACATACCATGTTCACAGATGATCCGGTAACTAAACAATAGTCTGTCAATATCGGTTGTGACTGACTGCTGCTGGCTAGGTGGCAGGACACGGTATGCGTATGTGAAACCTTTTTTTCTCTCTTTTTCTTGCAGAACAAGCAATAACGATCTCTAGCTCTTATTTCGAGTTAACTTTCAATTTTCCTGCGTATAACTAAGGAAAATAATTTAGACAATAATATATTAGGGAAAGAGAGATAATGTAACAAATTGTTGCTACAATTAAAGTAAGTATAGCGTACTTTTTATGCTAGGCTTCCCGAATTTATGCGAGTGAATCTACACGAAAAATATTGACGTTCACACGAGAAAAATCGCGGGTTCTAGCTAGTCAATAAATATTTGTGGTTACATATCAAAACTGTTCATGACGAATTTATATTAAAATAAGTTTCATTTTACCAAAAAAAAAAACAATCTGAGTAGTTTTATCTTGTGAACGCTGATATTTGTTGCATTCAAAACAAACAACGGCAATTGAATTAAGCAGCGCTTAGTACTGACTGGACTTTAAAACCCTCAGAAAATTATGCAGTCGGACAGCAATTAACTGCTGGCTAGATGCATTATTTTGAAATGTATAACATATAATGCTTTAAATCAGCATATAAATTCATATAAATATTCCAACGTGCCATGTCTGGTTAGACAAGACACACTGTCTGATGACCTGACGGCCATTTTGCATTATTTATCTTTATTGTATGCCGCTGTTGTCAAAATTAACAAACGAAATTATCACTGACATAATATAGTGTTGCCGTCTCATTTCGTCTCGACGAGAAATAGCCATTCTCGACTCTCGTTCTCTTTATTTTCTCTTTTCTCGACTCGATAGGAAGAATTCTTGAAAAGTATCGACAATTCGGAATGCTATTTGGAAACGATGTTTCTGCAGTGTTTATTGCATAGCAAGCTCACGTTTTCTGTAAGCGAAGATCACAGTTCGGAGATTCATTTTTTATTTATTGTAGATTATAGACGCTCGACAGCTAAGGGGTTGAAGACAGCTTGGTGTATTGGTCAGCGCGCTGGTCTTTGAATCAAACTGTCGTGGGTTCGAATTCCATGGATGTTTTGTGATGTTTAGTTTTTATTTTATTAAACACCCCCCTTGGCTTCAAGGATTTAATCTCATGTGCCAGACACAAAATGATAAGGATTAAACAAACAAGGATTAAAGGAACCAACACCTTTTCTCGCCACAGGCCCTCGCAGCATTAGGAATCATGCTATTTGATTTAATGAAGACGCTACAATGACCTAAGTTGTCGAGCGTCTATAATCTACAGAATATAAATATATAAAGACAAATAAGACTATTAGCGTTTGAATTACATTAAATTAAAAATCACAAAACATCCATGAGCGGAGGTGGGATTCGAACCCACGACAGGTTTATCCAAAGGTCAGCACATTCACACCAAGGATTTATTATTGCATTGCATCAGCTGTTTGGTTTGTCGGGGCTTAGTACTAATTCATGTTTTCGATTTATGATTATTTTTAATAGCAAATTAAAAAATTCAATTTAGGCAATCAGAAGATGTTAAAATTTTTAATCTCGCCAATTAATCCAGTAGGTATCGTTCAATTCTAACTTAAGACGTTAATACTAAATATGGAACGACATGAACACAGTTAGTGTTAATTAAAATCTAGATCTAAAGTTCGTAGAATAATAAAATAGGTCGTTAAGCACTCAGAACTGCGAAACTATTCACATTATTTTTGCAAAACTATATTACAGAATTAAATATTTGCATTGCCAGGGTAGCAGAACTAAAATATAGTTCCGAAATTATAAAATGGTCGTTCTTCAGCTATGAATTTTACAATGAAAAGAGACAGTATTGCTGTTAGAGTCGTATATTGAAATTGGAAGATATATTTAAACGCCCTAGGGTTGTAGCATAAAGAAACATCAGTTGAATCACTCGACTGTCCCTACGTCCTGTTAATAACGTAGCAGTCATTTGCGCAGCATGTGTCACGTGTGCACAAATTAAGTTTTACAGTTAAAGTATTCTGCTGGTTGTTTCTTTATGCTTTATGATATTTACAGAAGGGGACTATTTTTCCTTAATCTTGATGGTTTCCGGGCTTGTAGGCTGTGATCCGACGGTATTTCTATGTCTCAATAAAACCTGGACACCAACACTGCAACATACAAAACCAATGAACAATCGCAAAAGTACGGAATACGACCGAGCAGAGAACTCACGCACACTAGCACATACAACACAATTGACCAATCACAGAAGGATGGGATACGACCGAGCACAGAACTCACGAACATTACCACATAAAACACAATTGACCAATCACAGAAGGATGGAATACGATCGAGCAGAGAACTCACGAACATTACCACATACAACACGATTGACCAATCACAGAAGGATGGGATACGACCGAGCAGAGAACTCACGCACACTAGCACATACAACACATACAACACAATTGACCAATCACAGAAGGACGGAATACAATCGAGAAAAGAACACACTGGCTTTTAGCATAAAAAAGCGAGAACCTCAGAACATCAGTCGTTGACACACTTACCTGTGAGCCTTTGAAAATGTCTACCGCAGTGGTAGACGAAACTTCCGGTAGAAATACCATCGGATTACGGCCTACAAGCCCGGAAACCATCAAGATTTGCCGGCCGTGAAAGCTTGCACTCTTGGATATTTTGCCTTACTTTCTCGAAAGAATGAATGAATTGTGAATTATAGACGCTCGACAACAAAGGTCATTAGCGTCTCTTACTTTCTCGTTTATTCTAAGCCTCCAAATTTAAGAAGTTATGCAAATTTTAACGTAATAATATTTTTAGTTTGGGTCACTCGGGGAGAAGTAGGCTTAAATATTTTTTAAATTGGTTCAGTAGTTTTAACTAACACTGAACTATCGTGTTATTTTTATATGTTACTACTGTTGATTTAAAGTATAAATCTGTACTAAGCACAAATAACTTTAGCATTTGACAGTATTCATAAAAATGGTATCGTTTTGAAAATTCAGATTAGACTACTTTTATTTGTGTTTAAGCAATCAGCTGTTGGTTGTTTGAGCAGCCTCTTCAGATTGGTTACTTTTATAATTTTAAAACGAAATTGAACAGTAAAAAATTTTTTCCACATGTTCTTATTCGTAGGAGACAATTTTCAAATCTATAGTAGCATGTGATCTCAAAAATATTGTTTCGAATTTTTTAGAAAACGCCTGAATTGCAATTGAAAATTTTTCGTTGGAAAGCAGCCAATTATATAATTGATTCGAAACATATTGGAAAATTGTCTAATATGTTTCGAATCAATTATATAAGTGGCTGCTTTCCAACGAAAAATTTTCTACTAAAATTAATTTTACTTGTATCGACTAACTGGTTGAACTATTTACAAGTACAATATTATAACGATTACGTAAAACATTTTATACAACGTAAAATAAGAAAACAAAGACTTTTAAAAGTTGTTAAACTATAAAATAATCTTCCATGCTTAGATGTAGTACATGTGTATATATAGTGTTCTTAAAATCAGTGGCGTTACAACTTTTTTTAAATATAAGTACGCGTTACAAAAGGGATAAATTCTCATGATTAATTTATCAAACCGCATGAATCACTTTAATCTGTTTCTAGTTATAGTCTTGAAAACAGCTGGACCAATTTTAATATACTATGAGTGTTACCCTAACTAGAAATATAGTGTACCTACTTTTAAACTGGATACGTACGGGTTAACATAAAATTTCAGTCATTAACGAGATTAATTTGACGGGCAAAATTAATCTATACCTATCAATAATATAAAGAGAAAAAGTTTGTATGTTTGTATGTCGCGGATAATCTCAAAAACTACTGAACCGATTTGAAAATCCTTCAGCTTTCCTATACCTTCAGCTATACCTATCTCTGACCCAAAAAAGTGCTACGCAAAAAAGCAAAAAAAGTCAAAAAATCGAAATTTTGGTTTTTTTTTCTTTTTGTTTCAACATTTTTGGCATAAAAAAATGTTTTAAATTTTTTTAAATAAGCCATTTCGATGGGAAATTCAATTCTCTACAAAAAGTTTCATATAAAGTATATCGAAATTTTGCTTCGTTTGCAAGATATATTGAAAAAACTGAAAAGGGTGCATTTTCACCCCTATCTCCAATTTCCACCCTCTAATTTAATAGCACTCCGCGGTTTTTTCTTCTTAAATGACCCATTGACCGATTCCTGCAATAAAAACCCGTGAACATCTTAGTTCCTTATTGCCCTGCTTTTTAGGACATAATCAATAGCCTACAGAGCTATAGTATAGAAAAGGAAAATACTGACTGTCATTGAATTTCAAATTACCGGCATCGGTTCATCTTATAGAAGTTTTTAGTGTACGCCACTGTTTTGGAACCGTTAAAGAACCGGCTGCGTCATATGTACTATGTAGTTAACACAAATATACATTATTGCACTACTGTACTACCTTCGCTCTATGCATTTATGACTGCAGTTAGAGCTGTTCTCACATACTCAATACACGTTACATTATTATACTAGCTTTTGCCCGCGGCTATGCTCCCGTTAATATCAATTTTGCCCGCAGAGTCGCTCGCATATATCGCACACACATCGTCTCTCAGGTAAAGACGTATCTGCCATTTACACTACCACAGTTACTCCACATCGTGAGAGGAAAGTCAGACTTAAAGACGGTTGTTCGATGACGTATTTCACTTTTTAAATTTTTGTTAGTTACTTCTTTGCGTCAGATGAGGGATGATATATTTGCAAAGTGCAACAACTCAAAAAACAAGATTTCTTAGGCCCGTATTCACCAAACACTGTTAAAGATAGAAGTTACTAACCTTAGAATAAATTTATTCCTTGGAATAAAATAAACTTTCTATTCACCAAGCAATTCATTCGATAGAATAGTAACTGCAGGTAAAAATTTACTATATACTATACGCCTTGCAGATTTTGTCAAATAAAGCACGTTTACCAAAGATCCGACCGATGGTGCATCTATCGAAAATGTAAAATGGTGAATATTGATATATTTTACTGACAAAAACCGTTACCTGTAAGATATGAAATTAATATTTACCTGAAAAGGTCGCCAGGCCATAAAGTAATTTATGCATTTCGTGCACACCCTATTTAACTAGGCGGATAAATATTTATACCCTTGAAATTGGACAGGATAACTATTCTTACGATTTATACCTGCAGTAAACTTAACTATGTTTGGTAATTTGAATTATCACTATTTATTCCGTGTGATAGTTACCAGGGGAATAAATCAACGGAATAAATAACTAACTAGGCTCGGTGAATACGGGCCTTAGTAATTTAATTACTCCATAAAGGTTCGACAATATTTCTCTTATCATGCTTCAAGCACTTCATCAATGTAGCTTCAATACTTCTTTGCTTCAGAATCAGTTATTCTCGATTTCTGAAATTTGCTCTTTTTAGGGTTCTGTACCAGAAAGAAATCCTATTGTTGTGCCAACGATGTATGTCTGTTACAGGCCTTTAACTTCTAAACGAAATGAGATAGGGTCTTGAAATTCACACATAATATGTATTACCGCGGCTCAAAGACGGAGAGAATAATAAAAGATTAGAAGAATTCATTTACATAATACGGAACCCTATCTCTTTGAGTGGCTCGACACGCACTTGGCCGTTTATTTAGCGTTGTATCATCTTTTAAACATGTCAGTTTTGACGAGAAGCCTAGCTTAAATAGTACACTATATGCTTTAAGTTGAGGTGTCATCAAACAGATAATAATTTTTTAACTTCCTATTGGAAGTTATTGTAATGGGTCCGAAAATCGAAATCAAAATGTAAAAGCAATTTTTATGTTCCAAGGTCACTATACTATTTTTACACTATTTTTAGAAAGATGTCTGTGTGTGTGTGTGTACGTATGTACGTACGTACGTACGTATGTGTCCATTTCTTTCTAAGACGAAATCTCGAGAATGAAAAATGATATCGACTACGTTAGGGTGCCAATCGACTCGTATTGACGTAAATATAATCTGAAAGAAATTTTTTCAAAATCGGTTCAGCCGTTCCTTTTTCTTAATTTTCTTAACCAAATAGACTCCAAAAAAGTAGATTTTACCCAATATCTCGCGAATAAAAAATTATATCGACTTCGTAAGGGTGTCAATCGAGGCGTGTTATCGTCATTTTGATCTGACATAAATTTTATAAAAATCGGTTCAGCCGTTTTTTTTTTTTAATTATTGTTAAAAATAAATAATAATTATGTTTTAATGATTACTTTTTTGTGTAATATCTAATTTAATTATTATTATTAAATATTTATCAAACTGGGAAGTTTGTCGTGTGGACCTCAAGGGTCGCACTTTAGTTCTAATAAACGACCCACCTCACGGCTTGTTAACTTCCCATTGGAAGTTATTGTAATGGGTCCGAAAATCGAAATTAAAAAGGAAAAAAAATTTTTATGTTTCAAGGTCACTACACTATTTTTACACTACTTTTAGAAAGATGTCTGTGTGTGTGTGTGTGTGTGTGTGTGTGTGTGTGTGTGTACGTATGTACGTACGTACGTACGTATGTATGTGTCAATTTCTTTCTAAGACGAAATCTCGAGAACGAAAAATGATATCGACTACGTTGGGGTGCCAATCGACGCGTATTAACGTATATATGATCTGAAAGGAATTTTTTTAAAATCGGTTCAGCCGTTCTTTTTTCTTAACCAAATAACCTCCAAAAAAGTAGATTTTACACAATATCTCGCGAATAAAAAATTATATCGACTTCGTAAGGGTGTCAATCGAGGCGTGTTAACGTCATTTTGATTCGACATAAATTTTATAAAAATCGGTTCAGCCGTTTTTTTTTTTTTTTTTTTTTTTTTCAATTATTGATGTTTTGATGATTAAAATGATTACTTTTCTGTGTAATATCTAATTTAATTATTATTATTAAATATTTATCAAACTGGGAAGTTCGTCGTGTGGACCTCAAGGGTCGCACTTTAGTCCTAATAAACGACCCACCTCACGGCTTGTTTTAGATTAATTTTTATTCATTGATGTTCCATCTAAATCCACTGGAAATGTTGTTGGATTAGATCAAAGTGTGTATCAAGTTCTACATTTACATTAAAAATTTGAACTCATTTAGATAGCCCTGGCAAACAATAAATTCGTAGCCCTGGTTGTCGTTGATCTTGCTTAATAAAAAAAATGGGTGTGTGCTTATGACCACACGACAGAGTTGAAAACTTCAGAATTTCTAATTTTAAAATATATATATATAATTTTTTAATCACACAGTTTAATCATAAATATTTTAAAATCGGCCTATACAATTAAATTTAATGAATATAATACCTTAACGATAATATTAAGTTTTAGTGTCATCTGTTAGCGCACTTGTGAACTACAATTGACTTTTCACTCGGATTAAATTTTTAGTGTCATCTATTAGCATACTTGAGTTGAGCTACACACTATTACCAGCATATTGCAAATACGTGTTCGTGTTTGAGCCGAGTAGCCCCGATTGTCACCGTCGGGTGCGTTTCACATCACTGTTGTTAACAACCCAGGCAAGCGCCGCGCCTAAGGAAGTTTTCACTACAAAAATTGCATAGCAACATCTTCATTCGTCCCTACGATGACTGCAACCTCCCACAACAGAACAATGAAAGACTTTAATAAATTCTGGTACCAAATATTCGTTCCATCTTTTGTGTATTTTTATATTTTCTGATATTTTAGTGCATTGTTTTTACGACGCTTGCAGTTGTTTTCGATATCTTTTGTCGATGCAAAAGCTCGACAAAAGCTATCGTCCCGATGACGATATCTCATTAAATGAAGTGACACATCGGAAAGTTCTTGCTATAAACTGTACCTTTGTTTATAGTACCTTTATAGTTAGCCAACGCTTCATACAGAATTCGTTTTTAGATATAACCAATAGTTCACTCAGACGCCGCTGTAATCAACGACTCATATATTTTCAGCGGTGAGCTGAATTTCTTCTATCATTATAATACTTATATTATATCGAAATATATATTAAAATCACATAAAATATTTTTTTTATATTTGTATTTAAATTGATTAGAAACCAATCATGACATCTCCATGCATTTTTTTCTTTTGCTTGTTGCTTTTCGCTTACAAAAAATATGACAAAGTATGCCTGTAGACATGAATACTCGTCGTAAAAAAACATCAAACTTCCGTTAGCGACGAAATAATATAGGCATTTACCTATAAGTATTGACCGGGAAATTATGCAATATTATATAACAAACTAACATATTATATAACAAATTACCTGAAGGGTACAACACAAGTCCCCAGTTCCCGGGTTCTAGCCCGAGAGCTGGTAAAAGTGTCAATTGGATTTTCAATTTATTATAAAAAAAAAATAATGAATTGAAAATATGAATTGGTGCTAGGCCCAAATAACCTTAACTGTTAGTGGTCTTTAAAACACAATTCAATTCAATTGAAGGGTACACAATACCTTTTCAATTTTTATGTTTTATATTTTCTGTTGACGTGTTAAACAGACTTTTTGTATCTCAACTGGTCAAATAAATATCTGTCTATCTAAATTATTCTCTGAAACAATCAAACTGTGGCCTATATTCTTCTTGTGAACGACAGGTTTTCTGGCCTACTTCCCGGTCCATTCTCTCTAACTTATCGATCTAATGCTTGGCAGGTTTATAAGGTTATCTAACTATAAGATTCTATAAGCAAGGAGTAAAGTCAATGCTTTTAGCATTACATGAACAACAATGTTGCTGTAACGATTGTACGTTAAATTGAACATTTTGCAACATGTTGATTAATATCGATTTCCTTTTAAAACTACAATATCTTATTTTTCGCCCGTTAATCCGATGTAATGGATTAAGAATTTCTTTCCAAACAGTTTTAAATATATTGACATAAGTATAGTGTCTTCAGCTGGTATGCACTTTTTTACGCTAGTGGCGCGTAGTTTTGCGCTAGCACCGTGTCAGTGTTGAGTAGTGTACACGCTCTTCATGTAGGCCAGTACTCTTTCATTACCGCTGTCATGTTGCACTCCTGCGACCTCCTGCGACGGTGGTAAAAGTGTAACACTGAAGGTCACACTAGTATCCTACCGCCGCCCAGTCGAAGACGATACACTGTAGCATTGCGTTCTACACTGACCAGTCGAACACGGTTCTTGGTGAAAGCTTACGGTAATGCGGCCTAGTATAACAAAGTGTAACCAGTTGAAAAAGCTAATAGATTCATCGCTTTTGCAGTTTCACAGTTTTTAAACGAACTGGTACCTTTATATGTTTGAGCTGTGGCTTTAATTTTTTTTTAATTTTTGAAAAAAAAAATTTCGTAACTCGTAAACCAAAAAAGTCACATTAACTATGTTTAACCTTATCTGCAATTAATTAAGTAATTTGGATAACGATGAATGAACTCACTTTCATTAACGGTTTACAGTTTCCAGACAACAATGTTGCCATTTTTACTTCCCACCTCTTCTATGGCAGGGAAGTAATGGATTTAGTCCGAAAAAAATATTTCGAGATTTTAACAGATCTTCACGTTTGGAGACCCTAGCAATCGTTTAAGATCATTTTCTGACTGATGTCTGTATGTGTGTGTGTATGTGCGTATGTGGTCAATTTTTCGCCTTCGATATCGTAAAAACGAAACAACATACGGCCATGCCGATTGTTCTATTGTGTTTGTCAGCCTTTAACTTAGATCTGATTAGATTTTGAGTCAAATCGGTTCAGTGGATCCTGAGATATTAAAAAAAAACACTCTCAATGTCACGTATTAACATAGGTAAAAAAAAATAAATCAATTCTATATGTTATAATAGAAAAAAAATGTAAATATTTTTTTCTCTAAAATGTACAGTTTTCGAAAAATCTCGCCCAAAAAAATGTTATCAACTTCGTTAAGATGTCTATCAAAGCATGTTAACGTCACTATGATCCGACATAAATTTTATAAAAATCGGTCCAGCCGTTTTTTTACTTTATTGTTAAAAATAAATAATAATTATGTTTTAATCATTAAAATTATTACTTTTCTGTGTAATTTCTAATTTAATTATTAATATTAAATATTTATCAAACTGGGAAGTTCGTCGTGTGAACCTCAAGGGTCGCACTTTAGTCCTAATAAACGACCCGCCTCACGGCTTGTTTTATCTGTGATTACGTGTTGAATGTGCGATAAGCTTTAGAACTGCATTTTCCTGTGGATCATTCTGTGGCATATTTAAGTGCATTCGTTAAAGCGCAAAAGTTATAAATTATAAACGTCAAAGAGATTTCCGAATAAGTTAAAACTTTAAAGGCTTGTTTTACTTTGCTAATCTTTATTGTTTACTTATTACAATAAATAAATGTTATTCAAATTAAGATTGAGTATATTCATTTACATTTATATAAACTTAATTAAAACCTAGTTTACAACTTTTAATTGAAAATCGGGTTGTTTCATTTTTAATGGAATTTTTAAATCTCTCATTCACTCTATTTTTTTCTATTGCACAGTAAAATTAATGGGAAGAAAGGTACATGCCAAAGTGAAAGTAATGAATTATTAGATTTTTTTTAAATTAAGCAAAATCGCAGGATAGTGGACAAAATAATTTGATTTATTAAATTAAATGTACGACGTTTCGTCTATAGATTTAGAATAAATATTGTTATTTTTATGTATGTACTTGAAAAAGTCTAAATCTATAGACGAAACGTCGTACATTTAATTTAATAAATCAAATTATTTTGTCCACTATCCTGCGATTTTGCTTAATTTTATTATAATCACGATGGACACGATTTCTAATATAAATTAGATTTTTTTATTGTTAAAAACAAGGGTGCGGTTTTATGAAACCACGGTGCAAGTGTAACTTTATTGACATAACCCTAAACGCTTTTAACTCGAAACCGCCGAAAGTATCTTAATTTTAAAACGGTTACAGCTCCCCCGACGCTATTTTTAAAGCTACTATGTTCGGCTAAACGCAAAATGAAAGACAAAGAAGCACACTACAGATTCTACAAACGAAAAATTGAAAAAACATTTCCTTGAAAAACTTGCAGCTTTTTAAAAATTACGTAATCTTTCACAAAACTTTTTTTCACAAAATTTGCGTGTATAGGATCATGGTCTTTCATTTGGCGTTTACCTGAAAATAGCGTCGGGAAAGCGGTAACCGTTTTTAGGCGAGGGGAATGGATTTGAGATTAAAAGTGCAGGGGCTAACTTCCGGATTGAAAGAAGTATTTTAACAGAATGAAAACTTACAAGGTATGGAATTTTTTGGAAAATTCTTTAGTAACTTTATTATTACAAGTTTCGCATCATTAATTATTTTATGTGTTAAATTTTCGCATACAAACATTACACAAACTTGATCTTATTTTTAGTTTGTATAGAAATTTGTGCGTTAAACAAAATTATTAATTACACAACATAAGCGTCTCGGTAATTTTTTTATATTTTTATTTTCGAGCGAAAAATCGCGGTGGATGCCGTTGAGCAAGAAAGGCAGTGCTGTGGAGTTGTATAATTTATTGATTTCATAATTGAATTATTTCCAATAGATTTTTTGGGACCCAAAAATATCACGGAATTATTTTTAACAAAATCGGTTGAGCAAGATCGGATTTAACAAGCCGTGAGGTGGGTCGTTTATTAGGACTAAAGTGCGGCCCTTGATGTCCACACGACGAACTTCCCAGTTTGATAAATATTTAATAATAATAATTAAATTAGATATTACACAGAAAAGTAATCATTAAAACATAATTATTATTTATTTTTAACAATAATTAAAAAAAAAAACGGCTGAACCGATTTTTATAAAATTTATTTCAGATCAAAATGACGTTAACACGCCTCGATTGACACCCTTACGAAGTCGATATAATTTTTTATTCGCGAGATATTGTGTAAAATCTACTTTTTTGGAGTCTATTTGGTTAAGAAAAAAGAACGGCTGAACCGATTTTGAAAAAATTTCTTTCAGATCATATTTACATTAATACACATCGATTGGAATCCTAACGTAGTCGATATCATTTTTCATTCTCGAGAGTTCACGTACACACACACACACACACACACAGAGAGAGACATATTTCTAAAAATAGTGTAGTGACCTTGAAACATAAAAATTTGTTATACATTTTGATTTCGATTTTCGGACCCATTACAATAACTTCCAATGGGAAGTTAAAAATTCGTGAAAATTATTATCTGTAGACAAGGGTTACTGAAATATAAATGAGAAAAAATGTATTAAGTTTAATTTAAAAATTGAATAATAATCGTGTCACGGTAGTGCAAGGATGCACATTCTGCCGCGAAAGTAGAACAGATCGGGTTCGGTTCCCGACTGTGACATAGGTTGTAAAATGATTTTTTCTCTCCAAAATTGCAAGATAGATTATGATGATATGGTCTATTTGGCTGCTTATCCAATTCCCTTCTTTACTATGAAATTCAGCTGCGTATAAACATGTTACTTATTAAATTTAAAGTTGAAATTTGTTTGTCTTTTATCAGTTTAATTAAAATAAAGGTATTTAAACATGCAATAATTCATGTATAGCCAAAATATTATTTTGATGGCAGGGTTTGACACTGCGTCCGCGACCCGAGTTTTTTAACATTGGAAATGTTTATGTTCGTATATGGAGGCAGAGTTACGAGTTTTCGTTCAAGGCCAAAAGACAACGGTGTCGCGATCAAGTGAGGAGCAATCATGCAAAATTGAACAAGTGCATTTTTTTAGAAATGTGTTTTATATCATGTCTAGTTAATTGAGAGGTATTTGCGACGATCTGCGGTGTTATTTTTGAGCAAATGTTAATAAATACTGTAGAAAAATCCATTTAAAAGTTAAGTATTCAAGCAAAAGTGAACGCGTATATAACAGAAGAATAATAGGGATATTCCTGACAAAACTAAACAGTGCATTGATAAATATTGTGTGTATAATAAACGGTTAATTATGTTTCATATATGCTGTTATCATTTCCAATGTCCTCGATGGTTGCAAGGATTGCGAAATCTGTGAATTTTTTCTGACGCCAATGGAGGCCTCGGCTTTTTCTCACATAATTAATCGATAAAGTTCCACAGAGTCTTAAATACGTGCTTATAAGCGTCCAGCCGAAACCCTCGTCCTTCTTTTCGTCGTTATTTTACAGAGATTTCTTGTTAATTAATGGCATTTAACGATCTGGAAAATGTAAAACGGTTGACTGAAAAATAAATAAAATAGAGACGAGAATTATTTTTTTACGGCAAAGTTTTTTACTTAGTATACATTTTCTACCTTGTATACCTATGAATTAAGTTACAAGACCTGGACAGGTCCTGACTCAGTTTAAATTTCAATTTTGATATGTAAATATATCACTTGAACTGATTTTTCGCGCTTGGCATCCATACTAATAATATAAATGCGAAAGTAACTCTGACTGTTTGTCTGTTACCTTTTCACGCCTAAACCGCTGAACAGATTTCGATAAAATTTGACAAGGAGATAGATTGCATCCTGCGGAAGGATGTAGGCAACCTTTTGTCTCAAAAAAAAACCTGAAGGGGTGAAATAGGGGATGTAAGTTTGTATGGGGAACCCATCATTTCTCAAGTTAGGGATAAGTACGAATAAAAATATATACACCAGCCCGACTTCGTTTCGCAGGGTAAGAGTTTCTCGCGGGGAGGAGATAACAAATCATAAATTCCTAGTATCCGGGCGGGGTGGCAGGGGGCTAATAAATCATAATTTCTTATCTCTGAAACTACTGAACCGATTCTAAAAATTCTTTCACTAATAGAAAGCTACGCAGGGGGAGAGATTCTCACGGGGGCAGGGGGAGAAATTCTTGCGGGGGCTAACAAATCATAATTTTTTATCTCTGGAACTACTACACCAATTCTAAAAATTCTTTCACTAATAGAAAGCTACACTATCCTTTAGTGATATAGGCTATATTTTATTTTGTTAAATTTCGCGCGGAGGGGAGAATAACTCCTGTGGAATTGTAACTAAACGTAACTCTGAAATTCTTTTGCATTTTAGCGTATGTATAGGCGGAATCCTACTAATATTACAAACACCACCGGCCCGACTTCGCTTCGCAGGGGAAGAATTTCTCGCGGGGGGAGGGTAACAAATTAACAATATACTAAATATACGTGAGCGGAGTCATAGGTGACCGCTATCAAATCATACTTTCATACCAATTACCCCCAAAAAATTACCCCCAAAAAAATTACCCCCCCAAAAAATTACCCCCAAAAAAATAACCCCCAAAAAAATTACGGGCCGCTATATAAATACATAGGTAAATACTCATATCATTCAAAAACTCTCGAACGGTGGGTTCTAGCGTCATGGAATTTACATTTTTTTTTTGTACTTGACAAATCTAGATGAATGTGACTATTTTCAGCTGGTAATCTATATTTACAATAACATAAAACTAAAAAAAAAAAACAATCTTGTTATAAACAAAATTTGATTGCTTTTTTAAACGTGATTTTTTTGACATCATTGATGCCCACATTTTTTTTATTAAACTTAACAGATTGAAATTGCGCCATTGTTCTGTTTTAACCTAACTTTTCGAACTAAAATTAGCGTATAGAACATTGAAACCAATATTCTAATATTGCTAATAGTAATTGTCTTGTTCAATTATTATATAGTTTCTAGTAGTTTTGTGCTCGTTGCATTTTTGTTTGCACTTCTGTAATGAGAAACCGCTGCAAATAATCATAAAAGTAAAACAGTATGTTTCATTTTATTTTCAAAACTTTATCTGTACTGTAATTATCGATTTCAATTTTATTTTTGCATAATCGTTTTTATACATTTTCTGCATATATTTTTCAATCAAGAAATGAATTAATTGGTAGTGACTAATACACTTATGCATCACAATTCATGTGATGTAATAGCGGGTGGATCAGACAAATAAACATAAATCACTGTGGAAATGATTTGCTTTTCCACACTAGTGTGGGAAAGATACGTTCCCGCACACAGGCCTGTCAAAAGTCACTTTACATGCATGAAAAGCAGCAATTTTATAGTGGGTATGGAAAAATGGAATTTATTCGGCGTTGGTAAATTTCAAGTGATTTCCTTCTTTATCATCGTTTTTTGTAGAGATGAGGCAACGCGAAAGCCGCTTCCCGTTTTGATGCTTTACAGTGGCGTCGCTAGGATTTTTTTGTTAGGGTGAGCCAGAGTTGAACACGGTATTCTGAAGGTGGGCCAATAACATTTATTCCCAAAATTTCAGTGCTCGTTAAACTTTTAACCCAGATTTCTTGCTATAGAATTTATAAGAGAAATTGTTGAAATTTCGAGGCTTAAAAACGTATTTAAAAGATAAACTAGAGATTGAGATTAACTAGATAAACTAGAGATTGAGATTAAGGGTGGGCCAAGGAGTGGGCCAAGACAGTTTAAGGTGGGCCATGGCTCACCCTCTAACGCCACCACTGATGTTTTAATTATTACACCCCTGAAAAATAAATGAATGTAATACATTGCACACAGAGAAGTTTGTACAGTGGAAGAATGCATAGAAGAGATGTAGAGTTTCCTAGAATAGTCTAGTCTAGAACACTGAAACCAAATGACTACTTCTATTGGGATAAAAATATCAGCAGCTATATGCAAGAATATTCAATACAAATGTATTAGGGCCAGCATATACATGCTACTTTTTATATCACGATTGTGCGATTAAGTTGCTTGTGGATCATCAGATGCAGCTGCCAACAGCGTATGACAGCATACTATTCGCTGAAATACACAACAAATCGCGCAATCGAACGAGAAATTTTCTACTAGCCGAGTAATCATCAAATTTCGATGCAGGTCTACTTGTAGGCTTGCGGAAAACAGTTCTATAAAGACGGAACGAACATGGAACATTGCTATAAAAGAACGTAGGCTTTCACGGCCGGCGTTAATATAGAATTAAGATAAGAATCTTTCGGGCTTATGAACCGTGGTCTACTGAAATGGCTTCTTCTTCCTCCAGACGTTTCGCTTGCAACTGCGGCAAGCATCTTCAGTGGTGTGTTCGACGTGGTCGTAATGTTCTTCTCGGTGTCCTGCTGTCGAGTCTGGAAGAAGAAGAAGCCATTCCAGTAGACCACGGCTCATATTCCCGAAAGATTCTTATCTTAATTCTATGGAACATTGCCTTTGTTGAGCGGGCATGTTTCCGAAAAACATGTCCGACATGTCCGAGGAACGATATTGTTCCACAGGTTCATTGACTCCTTTTCGTTGAAAAAAATAAATTACATTATGACCTATCTCGTTCCACAGTTCTAAAGTCTAAACGGGCATGAAGTAGTGTAAAACGCCGAGCTTACCCGAACACATCAGATGCTCGATATAAGTACATATACACTCACATTCGAGAACGAATGAATATTCATATCGTGGCCGTTGTTGGACTTGACAAATGATGACAGATCTAGTGATGAAATCGGACTATATGCCAGAGTATGGACATATGAGTTCGAAGGAAAGATAGTAAACATCTCCAACAGAGGACATGATTCCTGGAGCGATATATGTCCGGAACTATCCAAGTCTATATCTACTTGTCATCCGGATTAATATAGTTGAGTCTTTCGGTTGTCGAATCTTTCCCAGGCAGGCGCGGATCCAGCCTTCAAAAAAGGTTGTGGTCACGGCTTTCCGAAAATCGGCTAAGTGCGAGTCGGACTACTGACTCGCTCACGATCTATACATTACGTTTCTTTTTTTAATTTTATTAAGGCATTGGATATAACATCAGCCTATCGACCTCAATTAGGGTTGCGCTGTTGTTTACATGGCGTTGCTATGGTTCCTCTATTACAAGTCCCCAGTTCTCGAGTTCTAGCCCGAGAGCTGGTAAAAGTGTCAATTGGATTTTCAATTTGTTATTAAAAAAAAAATAATGAATTGAAAATATGAATTGGTGCTAGGCCCAAATAACCTTAGCTGTTGGTGGTCTTTAAAATACAATTACAATTACTCAATTAGGGTTGTGGGCATGCCCATCGTGCCCACAACGCTGGATCCGCGATTGTCCCCAGGATACCCTGAATAGAAGTGGTAGATTCTCTACTGATATTCGGGTCTCTAAGGTTTCACCGCGGCAAATATATGATGCCATGACTTTAAATCTCGTTTTCTAGTCGCATTTAACGACAGACTTGCTGCAACACTTCGTCAGAAACGTGGTCTGGTAAACTTTTAGTTTCTTGCACTACGAAACTTATCTTCGTACCTTTCAAACAATTTATTAACTGCGACACTATCGCGAAATTTGTCAACAAAATAATGTCGCAAATTATAATATGTGTTTTTGTTTCTAGAAATTAGAGTTCAAAGTTTTACAATACACTAGGGGTGTGCGAGTACTTGATAAATCAATTATTAAAAAGGTCAGACCACTTTGACTTCGGGCAAAAATTGAACGTTCGAGAAAATAATACTGAATAGTTAGTCGAACAGAAGCTTCGGCTTTGAACATCTATAATCCTAGATTCAATTCAATTCAGAAACTTCGGCCACTTTCAGTCGAAAATTAAACCTGTTCGGTCTGATTTTAACCGAAACCGAAGTTGATCGAAGCAGAAGCCAAATAGCTTCGGTCCGACTTAGGGTTGCCACCTGCCGCTTGTTGATTAAAGGGTTACCAGTATAAAAAATACTGGTTTTAGATATTTTTACGGGAGACAATTAAAACAGCAATGTTTTATGAAGATAATCTATTTTTTAAATTTATATTTATGATTAGAAGAAACAGCTTTTAAAAGCTCTTCATTTTGAGAAGCAAATATATAAAAATCTTTGCAAGATAACTTAAAATTACATTTGACTTGTAACTTGGAGCTTTATTTACCCCGTATTTTATTTTCGAAATTATGGGTTTTTGTATTATCTTAGCCTGAAAAACGGGGTAACTCGTAAAATACGAGGCATCTGGAAACCCTAGTCCGCCTCTACTATTACGTATTATTTTGAAGTACCCACTTAAATCGCAAAAAATATCTCTGTGTGCTTTTGGCATATAAAATAAAATGTGAATTATTAAATATAAACACTTTGTCTTGAATTTGCTTGATACAGTTTCTTTGCTTTTGACTTCGGTAGAAGACGGAAAATAGTTCGGCTTCTGTTAAAAAAATTACCTTCGGTCGGGCACTAAATAAAAATACTCTATTATTGAAACGGATCCTCTTGCCTTTAGAATTAGTATCAATTTTCAATTGACTATTTTTTAATAATTGTAAGTTAAAAATCCAATTGACACTTTTAACCGGTTCTGGGATTAAAACCTGGGAATTGGGAACAAACACAATATATACAACGTCGACGCTACACGCTCGGCTATTTTGAATTTCAGTTCTCCTGTCTGAATATAAAGGGTTTTTCAATTTGGGCGGGTCGATGTTGAAATGGAATAACGAAATTCTTTATTTATTTGAAAGGCCCATGTATGCCATTATGTATGAAATATGACATCGTTCAAATGTCCGCCGTGGCTTCGCACGGTGGCACGGATCCGAGAGGTTCAATTTTCAATGACTCTGCCGCATAGATCCGGCTGAATTTGAGCGATGGCCTGGATTATGTTGACTTTGAGGGCATCGGTCGATTGCGGCTTATTGGCATAGACCTGCGACTTCAGAAAACCCCACAGGAAAAAGTCTAGCGGGGTTAAATCGCACGATCTTGGTGGCCAATTCACGTCACCTCTGCCAGAGATAACCATACCCTCAAATTGTTCATGCAGAATGTCCATCGGCGCGGCGGACATTTGGACGATGTTATATTTCATACATAATGGCATACATGGGCCTTTCAAATAAATAAAGAATTTCGTTAATACCTCACACACAGCTTGTTTTATTCCATTTCAACATCGACCCGCCCAAATTGGAAAACTCTATATAATTCGAAAATACCCAAAAACTTCGCAAAAGAAATTACAGATGGCAGTTGACTTAATGAAACTCCATTGTAATTAGTTTCGTTATTATGGATCAGTATGTATATTTGCTAAACGTTAACTCTATTTACTTGTTTCTTCTTAGCAGAAAGTTCCCCTTCAGCTGTTTAAGTTTGGCCAACTCTGATTGATAATGTATATCTATGCATGTATTTAAGCGACAACGTTTTTGCCGCTTGCACTAATTTAAAATCAATAGTTTAAAAGTCGTAAAACTTGTAAAGGCAATTAGAGTGTATGTCAAGTATTTCAGATCCTCGACACACAGTTTTAGAATTTCTACTGCCAACAACTTTTATAAATGACAGATAACTTTTCGTAATTATGCTAAATTCTAACATCTACGCGAACTGAAACATTGAAATTGTTGCCAAAAATTAAGATTAAAAGATTAAAACAAATAAGGGTGCTCGTAGATTACCCCAAAAAGTGCCCCACATTCTATAAGGATTTTTGTGCTTCCCCTTTTTATACTGGATCTACACTGTAAAAAATGGATGTAAAAATGCTTTGAAAGTTAAGGTAGAATTCGCTCGATTTTCTAAGTGATTTTACATTATTATTTATTTTTACACAGAAAACTTCATAAAAACTTGGACTTTTACTGTAAAGTTAAACAAATTTGTGATTTTTACATAAAGTAAATTAAAATTACATAATTTATGTAATATTCCAATAAAGTGTGTAAAAATTACAAAATAAAATGTATAGTTACATATATAAAATGGATGAATACAAAATAAATTAGGTAATGTAAAATTAGTAACCACGCATGCGCAATGTATTTTTATGGAATCTACGCAATGTGGCGATACCTGTTTGCGACGCCATTGTCTCTTTGTGTGCCTATTACCAGATTAATCGCTGGCTACAAATGGACCATCGATAATCTATGTAATCGACCTTCACATTTCTTACAGTGTATAAGGATTTTTGTGCTTCCTCTTTTTATACTGGATCTAGTCAGCAAATAGTCTGGATCTTATTACGAACTCCAGAAGACTCGCCAGTAGATTTATCCTATGGAATGAATCCGTCCTCATCTATTTAACCAAAGAATGAGTGTCCTCCTATAGGCTAGAGCCTCACATTCGAACACGATATGGGTGGCTGTTTCATTAACCATTTCGCAAAATTTTCTCAAAAATTTTAAAACCAATTGAGATCATTTAAGACACTAAACATTTATAAAATTGAAAGTCCGCCGAACGTTTAAAAATTTATTTTATCAAAATGCGTTCATAGATTTTGACGATCCGCGTGATACACAATTTTCTGAATCTGTTTGATTAAATAAAACGTTAGAAAAGATATTTAATTACAATGTAGAAAAATGAACTATAAGTCCTAAAAGGGTTAAAAAAACGTTAACTAGTTTCTGAGATATGTCTGCTGAAACCGTGAATATTGCATACGTTCCAATTTTCCGTAGTTTTTCTGGTGGAAAAATATGATAAGTGCATCTGAAATGTAATTTCCAGGCTTTTGACTATTTAGGTAAAGTTTTTGTACACAGAGCATTCATATTATTAATCTATGCGGAAGAGTTTCTAGTACTCACAAACTGGGTAAATTAAAGGATAGTGCAGGCTATTGGATGCAGTGCATATCAGTGATGAGTAAAACAGTTCTTTTCCAATAACAGAACTGTTAATGTTGTTCATAACATTAACCCTTTCTAAATAGCTGGTTATGAAATAACAGTTTTTTGTTGTAAATATAAATGTCTATGAAGTTTTCAAGATGGGCAAAAGTGCTCCATTACTTCCCGTTGCTTTGGGCCACTCGAGAGAAATGAAAGAGATATTGAACTAAAAATAGCCGTTTTTCCGCAAATGTCCATAAATTATAGACGCTCGACTGAGGTCTATTAGCATCGCAACTGCAGTTCATTTGATAGAAACCATTCTTTAAAAACTCGTTCTTCAAGTAGCTGTCCTTTGAAAATCGGTTCTTTAAGACACTTGTTATTCAAGAACCGATTCCCTAAAAACCTATTGTTTAAGTGAATTATGTTTTCAAGAACACGTTCTTTAAACACAAATTCTTTTTGAGAACCTATTCTTCCGGTTTTTTTACAAACGGTTTCTTTAAAAACCTATTTTTTATTACTGAAGGGCATAATTCTAAGAACAGTTATTTTTGGAACCGGTTCTTTTTCAGTAACAGTGTTAAAATAACTGTTATTGTTGCTTAGTCCCATCATAGCGTATGCCTATATAATATTTATATACGTTCTAAATATTAAGAACTTACTAATTTGTACAAATACCGTTGGTAAGCCAAAAAATGTAGGTAGGTACTATTTATAGCACAATATTTTAAAGCATGTTAAATATTCTTCATATAAGATTATTTTTAATTAAATGTTATATAGGTAATAGTGTAGCAACATTTTTGTTATATTAACACGCTTTCTAGATATGATTTTTTCCAAATTACTTTTTCTTAACTACGGTAGAAAATTGAATGTTGTTGATAATAATAAAAAATTTGGTTTCATTTAATCAGATATCGATATTGAGAAAACATTTTTAATGACGAATTCATTTCAATTCAATATAATAGTGTTTTTTATTTATTTAAAGTTAGTACATAAAATTGTACTTACAATAGTAATTTAACTACTTCTCATCATGAAAATGACGAGGAGAGCTGACCCCAAATGAAATGGGATAAGGCTATGAAAAAGAAGAAGAATAGATTATTAGTAATTGAATATGACAGTTTTTATCCATTTTTAAATCAGTGAAAAATATATTATTGGGCATATTATGGACAAAAAAATACCAGCAATGACTATTTTTCAATTGCCAGCGTTTCGCTCATAAATTCGAACTTTCTCAAGGCTCTAAAGACTATCATTGACATTTTATTGTCTACATGCCCATAAAAACCTTTTTTTCGTTTATAATTGACATAATGCATTAATTATTGTAAATTTTATCCTATTTAAAACATATACGTGAAAATTTTATCCGGTTCTCTTTTACCGGTTTGTTCGGTCACCAAAAGAAAAAATCTAAAACAATGCCAACCCTCCATTCTGGAATTCCAAACTCGAAAAATAAGATTCACGAGCTGCCCGGCTCGACTTCGCTCGGTTAAAGCGTTAACATAAATCGGGAACGGAATGACGTAGCGATCTGAAAATAGTTACATTCATCCTGATTTTCCAATTACAATAAACTGTGTAAATTTCATGACGCCAGGGCTCACCACTACACAGTTAACAAATGGTGGCAGCGGTGGGATACACTGCTGGACTGGTAACTGTATTAATGTATAGCCTTAGTTATTCTGGCTAACTTATTCTGACATAAGTCTGGAAGGGAACGACGTAGCGAGCTGAAATAGTCACACTCATTCTGTTTTGCCAATCACAATAAACTGTGTAAATTTCATGACGCCAGGGCTCACCATTGAAGAGTTTTTGTGTGACGGACGGATACATTCACTATATTTTATAATTAAAATAATACTAAATTGTTTAATTAACCAAATTACAGTTAACAACTTAAATCCATTTTAAATGTAACGCCAAAAAAATATCGCTGATTTCAAGGTCACGCAATTCTGTTTATCCAAGATCAGTGAGTGTCGCTTCTGTAACGTTTTTCTGTGACTCAAGTTTCGCGACGGGCGATGACGACTTGGGGATCTCGTCTTAATTCCCCATAGTACGTATCTACTGCTCCCCGCTTTTATTCCCCCCCACAACGTGCTCTGCTCGCTAACAGAAAGAGACGTAAACTTGTGCAGCAAAATTGTACTGGTAATTCATTACAATCACTTGCATATTTTATGTAGGGTTGATAAAGATGCCTTCACACTTAAATAAATCCCATAGTGCTCATAAAAGATGTTCGCCATTAACCGTATAATATCGTACAACCTCGTAAAAACTGGAATATTATTCTGAATTAGATGCTTCGGTGTGTATTGAAACGAGAGGTTTTCAAAAGTTATCTCCGGTAAAATTTTGGATGAACTTCTTCCGAAGAAGATTGGATTTTTCTAAAATTTTTTTAGAAACCATGGATTTTATTAATAACTTTCGACCCAGCGATGTAGCTTAGTGGTACAGTACTAGACTCGCATTGGGAAGGTACTGGGTTCGAATCCCGGCGGGGGCAGATGTGACTAGGACTTTTTCCTACTGCCTCACGCCAAGAAGCGGTTATTCCTGTACCGGCCATCTTGTTTGAGGTTTTGACTGGTAAATTTAAAAATATAGAACATAAAATTTCAGAACAAGTTTCACCATTTTTATACAGTAGAAATGCGCCCCGTTCGGCAAGATTTTAATAAGGTAAAGCCGAAGGCCTCATAATAGGAAGCGAATCTTCCTCCGAGAACCGAAGTGTCTCCAAGTTTTGAAGAAAGCGGCATAGCTGCTCGAAGCCAAAAATAATTAACGTCCTTAAATCTAGATTTAAAGCTGAAAATCGGATCAGAAACCGGGCATTAAAATGTGAATGTCGCAAATTCAAATGAATCAGTATTTTCCTTAAAAGATTTTCCAACCGATCTCTTTGACAATACGCCTTTACAAAATTATTAAAATACTTCAGCTCATACTTATTTCCCATAAATCGTTAACAACGGAGCGTCGACACTCGTTCTTTGTCTTGCCATCTCCTTTCTCCCTCGCACACGCAAATGAATCCTTCATTTCCATTTTACCCGTCGACATATCGCCTTTTCCGTGGACATTTTTATTACCCTCTCCCCTATATTTTCAATATAAAATCTTTACGATTCTATCTCAGAGCCATCTTCAATTATTTTAATGAAATAATTATATGACTGATTTAATTGAACTAATAAAAACAATACGAGATGATTTTATAAAAGAATTGATTGTCGTCAATGATTATGACATCGATTATTTTAATAATTTAAATTAACGATCGTTTTATTTTAATTCTTGAAATATTTTAGAGATTCAACGACGTATAACTTAATAGTCTTTATTAAAACGAAGTGTAATTAACACAATATCTACTTGTACAATATGATTTTATTATATTTAAAAATTGAGAGCGTCGCTGACTTTTCATACCGACTGTTCCATTTAGCTCTGAATATATTTAACGCAAAACACGAAAACAATAACACTTTTTTTCTCGAAGAACGCTTGACTTTCTTTTATTAATTTGCAATAGAAACTTAAGTTTTAATCATCTCCTGCATAGTTATCCAGGAGATGATTAAAACTTAAGTTTCTATTGCAAATTAATAAACGGAATTCTTAGTAGTTTTTATTCTAAGGTAAATTTACGAATAAAATTTATGATGTATTCCCCGAGCCTAGTTAGTCATTTATTCCGTTGATTTATTCCCCTGGTTACTATTACTCGGAATAAATAGCGATAATTCAATTCACCAAACGTAGTTAAGTTTACTGCAGGTATAAATCGTAAGAATAACTATTCTGTCCAATTTCAAGGGTATAAATATTTATTCGCCTAGTAATATAGAATGGGCACGAAATGCACAAATTACTTTATGACCTGGCGACCTTTCAGGGAAATATTAATTCCATATCTTTCAGGTAAAGGCTTTTGTAGTAAAATAAAATAAATTTACATTTTCGATCGATGCGCCATCGGATCTTTGGTAAACGTGCTTTAGAATCAAAATATTTGACAAAATGTCCAAAGTGTATGGTATAAAGTAAATTTGTACCTGAAGTATTTGTAGAATTTGAAGAATTTGTACCGAAGAGAAAATCTTTTTGGCTTAAGAATCAAAACACAATGATACTGATGTTTCAAATTTGCATTTATTCCTTACGTTACGGAAGATGATGAGCTCTGAAAATGGGAGAAAATCTCCCGAAACGTAAGCAATAAATGTAAATTTGAAACAGCAGTGCTTTCTGACCCTTAAGCCAAGAAGATTTTCTCTCTCAAAATTTCACATCCAAAATCTATGTTTTGACTTAAGGATCAAGAAACAGCAATACTAATGTTTTAATGTTTACTTGAGTTTTAATCTTCTTTGGATGATGCTGACATAGTTAACGAAACGTGTTTCGAGAAAAAAGTATTAGTTGTTTGATGTTTTGTGTTTATTTTCTTTATATAGAGATTCATAAAACTAATTTAGTGAATATTAAATTATGGGACACACTGTATATTTTTTATGTAAAATGTTTCAATCAGTTTTATTAATCAACGAGTAAAATACTGGAAAACTTGTTAGGTGTAAATTCTTATTTAATAAAGTGATTAATATAATATTTAAAACTTTGGAAAAGTGTTTAAAATTGTTGAATTAATAATTATCATTAGCCTAAAGACATTTCAAAAAATTAATTTTGTTTCTTACCATGAAAAGCAAATAAACGTGGCATACGAAAGAACGATCAGTCTTAAAGTTTTATCATTTTCAGATATTTATATTTTCAAAATTATTTAATCTGCTTTGTTGGTTGTCGTTTCTTGAATTTTTCCACTACGAAATTTTTTTTTATCAAATTCACCCTCTTATTCGTGAAGAATAACTCTACTGAAGCCAATTTGATAAAGAACATAATATGCATGTCAAATTTCGTGTTTTTAACTCAGGCCGTCTCGGAGAAAGCCTATTTTTTTAAAATAAATTAATTTATTTTCAGTTCAAAGTGGCTATAATAACATTTAAACAAATAATAAGTTAAAAAATGAAAATAATAAAATGTGGTGGAAGTCCCGGTGTTGGTGGTGGGAGAACGTGTCTCTAGTTGTTTTTACAAGCTTTTATTCATATAATATAAATTATGCAATGACGATAAATTTAAAAATAAAACAGGTAAACAATTTTTTATAATTAAGTCTAATCTCGATTTGTAATTTCAATACTATAATTAAAACTTTTCCAATCTAAATATGAATGCAACAATACTGCGTACGATGTGCAAACGTTTACTCGTTTTAATTAATGTTTATCAAACCAAATTTAATTGTTTTTACATTATGAATCAAACTAATTGCAGTGCATATTATAAAGCAAATTATTACAGATCGTTTCATAATTAATCAGCAACGCATCAAACTATGACAATAATATCATTGTAGGTACCTACACGTTTAGTATTCTTTAATTATAAAGAACCTTTTTGTAATTCAAAACTCGGTTTTCGGATCATACTTATAAAAAAATTGCAAAATTGAGGCTTGGTATAACGATTAGCGTGCTGGATCAAACTGTCGTGGGTTCGATTCCCACCTCCATTCATGGATGTCATTTGATTTAAATTGATGTAATTTGACACAAAAAAATGAAACTATTAACTTTAGGATATTTACTAACACTTTTATTAAGGGTTCTCCATACCTAAGCCTAATATTTTAATACGAAAATATTAGGTTTAGGTATGGGGAACCCTTAATAAAAGTGCTAGTAAATATCCTAAAGAATACAATTCCAGCAAAAAAATAACCTCGTTGTATTTAACAATCAAAAGTTACACGTGATTGAAGTTAGGTAAAAGAAGTGCATTATTTTGAACACCCTGTATAATAAATTCATTTTTTTAGGACAAACATTGATTTGTCCGTCTATTATTTAGTGATCCTCAAAATTTCAGTTTGATAAGGGTTTATGTTTTGGCTATGTCGAATTTTAGGTAAAGGTCTGCACGTGTCAAAAATTTCTAAAAAACTTGAATAACTCAAAAATTACTGAATTTTCGAGCATGGCTTCCCTTACAACATTTAGGTGCAAAATTGAAAAAACATATAAAAACAGGGTGTTATAGGTTAAAAAAAATAGCTTTGATGTGCCACGCTTAAAAGGGACGACTGTATAATTGAAAATATTTTTCGGTTATACACCATTAAAATTTATACAACTTTTGTATTTAAACTTCTTTTCTATCTTCACCCAAAACCAATATATCAGCCGACAACGCAATTCTTGGACACCCTGTATAGATAAATATGAAAAAACCGAGAAAAAAACAGTCTTACTTTGATAAAACCGATCTAGTCATCAGTCATATATGTTCGTAATTTCCACCGACTTCTGACTACAATAAATTAATAATAATAAATTAATGCGGTGCCAAATTCAGCTTTTACAAATTACTATAGTTTTTTTTACATCTTTTAAAGCCCCGACACCAGGTGTTTCGACCACTGACTTGATTACTGTAGTATATACACCGTAAATGCTAGCTAATCTAAAAAAATGTCTTAACAAGAATTTTACAATTTTTGACTACGAGCTCTTGAACTATTAGTGTCAAATTAGATCAAATTAAATCAAATGACATCCATGAACGGATGTGGCAATTGGATCCACGTCAATTCGATTCAAAGACCAGAACGCTTACCGGTACTCCAAGGTGTCATATCGAAATTTATTCGCCACGGGAAGCAATTGCTATTCATAAAATAAATGCACCAAAGTTTTGATTTGTGTTCAGTTCGAATAAAAACGAACTGATAATATCGTATATTTAATATATTCATGGACGTGTACCCCCTATCAGCCATCATCCAGATGTCTACTGATGGACAGAATCAGTCATTGCTATTGACAGCTGCTGTTTATGAAACGCTCTACCCTATTGGTTGATATTTAACACCACCGATTTTCAGGTCGATGTATTTCATAGTGTATATTTCGCTGATATTTAATGTCTATCTACTGATTAGAGGGACTAACAGAATTTTTTATCGAATCATAAAGGTTGATTTACGTTATTTTCAAACTGAAAACACTTTTTTTATCTTTTTTTAAAGCCACCAACAGCTAGGATTATTCTGGTCAAGCATCAATTCATATTTTTAATTTATTATTTTTTTAATAATAATATTGAAAATCGAATTGATATTTGTATCAATTCTCGAATTAGACTTGGGAACTGAGAGCTTATTAAATCAAACAAGCGAATTGCGAATAGACGTATCCAGGTTGAGCAAATGAGAGAGATAAAAATAATCCGGCTGCCACAACAATGCGCAGAACGAATAGACCTAGGTATATCCAGTTAGAGCAAGCGAGAGAGATAAATACAACGCAGCTCGTGTTGAAGGAGACAGTGAACCGGTACGTGTATAGTTCTGCGCATTGTTGTGGAACCAGCGTTGTATTTACCTCTCTCACTTGCTCTAACTGGACAGATCTATTACAGAACATAAAATTTTCCTCCGTGCACTGTTTGACACGATTTGAAATAGTTCTAATCATTTCGGATCAACTACTGATCATATTTAGACTGAGTAGTCATCAATAACGTTGTTCCTTGGTTTCCTACTCGAATAGTTTTTTTTTTACTTTTTTTTTCAACTTGATTCGACGAGCGAATACTTTTATGGAGCTAAAAAATATTAGTAAAAAAAAACTTTTTAGAGACAAGCTTTTATTGAAATGTATTAAAAAGGAAAAAATAATATTTAATAATTTTGGTTCATAATTATTATAAAAGCGGGGGTTGTAATCTCTATGATAGTTTATCAGTCGCAACCCCCGCTTTTATAATAATTATGAACCAAAATTATTAAATATTATTTTTTCCTTTTTAGTACATTTCAATAACAGTTTGTCTCTAAAAAGTTTTTTTTACTAATATTTTATTTTGTTCATTTTAGTCTTTTAAAATTTAACCCCCCCTGTGATACCCGTAGGGGTTGAATTTCGAGAAATTCTTTCTTAGTGGATGCTTACGTCAGAAAAAGAATCAACTGTCCAAATTTCATGTCTCTAGCTTCAGAGAGGTCTGGGCGTTGATTAGTCAAAAGAACCCTACATTCCCGTTTGAACCTCTTATAGGGGTTGAATTTATTTCTCAAAAACGATTTATTCATATATTGTCATCGGGAATACATATGTGTTCAAAATTTCAAATCGATCGGATACGTGGAAGTCGTTCAAAATTGACTTGCAAGTTTTGACCTAAACAAACAAACCAACACACAAACTAACACACATTGCAAGTTAAATAAAAGCTTGTAAAAAATAAACAGTTTTCAACAATAATATATTTTGTTTATTTTGAATCAGCCTTAATTTATTTTGACATATTATTTCATTTATGCACCAATTTAATACAACAAAACAGCGAAACTGCAAATTAGATTCGATGACATTTAAAATAAATAGGTGCAATGAAAGAATTATCAGATCGGCGCAGTTCAAAATATAAAACGTCAATTTTTACATTTTAAAATTATGCATTTTTATTGTGCTGCAATAATGAATTTTTTGTCATCGCCACTATAAAATAGCTACTTTACATGCATGAAATGGGTCAGTTAACAGGCAGGTGTGTTGAAAGTATTTTCAAAACACACTAGTGTGGTAAGTAAACAGTTTCCATAGTTTATTCGCACTGATCCGCCCCCTATTACCTATACTCATGGCCTGCTATAAATGAGAAGTTGGCGACGCAAATGAACTGTCAAAATTTTTTGAAAATACTGAAAATGATGTAAAATTAGCTATTTTATAGGGGGTATGGCAAAACATACCATATATATTATCTCGTGCGTAATGATATTATGACTCATTACGCATCTAGATTTTATTTATTTATATTGTAAATTATAGACGCGTCGATAACTTAGATCATTAGTGTCTTAAATTACATTAAATAACAACTCACTTAAAACTAAATTATACCTATCACATCCTATCACATCCATGAGCGGAGGCGAGATTCGAACCCACGACAGTCTGATTCAGAGGCCGCGACGCTAACCACTGGACCACACTGTCTTCACGCATCTAGACATACAATCTACTATTATACAGGGTGATTCCAAAGTTGACGTTATCCTTTTACTAGCGAATAGGGCTTCAACAAATAAGATTTTTCTTCCTTTGGCGCTTTTTCGAAATATCAACATGAACGGAGATACAGGGTATCAAAGTTTTATTTAAAAAATTAAAATTTATTAATAACTGCCAAACCACTTGAGATATTTAAAAATTTTTTTGTAGATGTCAATAACTACGTGGGAGGGAAAATAAAATATTTTTGGGTTGACCAGTGGCGCGCGTAGAAAAAAAACTGATTTTTCTAAAAATAAAAATTGTTATTGAATCTTTTGTTTTCGAGTAAAAAATAAAAACCGTTTTAATGTGCACCTAAAATTAAGTTTTGAATACATACATATGTATTTTATTTTTTTACAAAATTTTTCTTAAATATCTCAAGTGGTTTGGCAGTTATTAATAAATTTTAATTTTTTAAATAAAACTTTGACACCCTGTATCTCCGTTGATGTTGATATTTCGAAAAAGCGCCAAAGGAAAAAAAAATCATATTTTTGAAGCCCTATGCGCTGGTGAAAGATAACGTCAACTTTGGAATCACCCTGTATATCCAAATGGAAGAAGGAAATTTCAAAAGAAAACCAACGGTCCTAGCCATGGACAACTTAAAAAAATAATGAAAAGGAGCAAAAATTCATTGACTGAATAGCTCACTTATATTTAAATATCTTAGGATTTTGCAAGAAAACCTGCAGGATTAAAGTTAGATAAGGTAAAATGCTTTGAACTTTCGGTTGTAAATCTGGGTCAAAGTACATTAAGAGCGACCTGTTCGATGCAGACACAAGTTTAGGTACTATTTTGTGACACTAAACCACACAGAACTGCAGCGCTCAAAGTGCTCAATTGGTCAATGATCAACCAATTGAGAAAATGCGGTCGGCAGATGATGTGATTTTGTTCATTCAGTTCACAAATCGTAATTATGTTAAACACGACTATTTTTACCAGCACTGTATTTAGAGGTTGGCGGGGATGGCTCGCACCAGGGGCGCTGGGAGACACAGTAAAATCTATATTATTGCAAAATGCAAATTTCAAAGAGCGCTTACTCATTTTAAAGCCGTTTGTCAGAATAAAGCTGTTTTGTCTCTTTAGGGTTCTGTACCTCCGAACGGAACCCTATTACTGAGTTTACGATGTCTGTGCGTCTGCCCCTCTGTCACAAGGCTCTATTTCACAAACGGTAAGAGGTACTATCTGGCAAATAATAATTAAAATTAAAAAAAATAAAATTTATTTTAATAAATTAATGTTGTTACACGTTCATAGTATAGAGTAATATAGACTATAGAGAATATTATTAAATCTCTACTATATGACTAGTCCTAGTTCTGCCTTGTGTGAATTTTATGACATGCTATAGCGTCAAGTTCTCCTTTCGCCACTCTCCAGGGGCGCCAAATTCCCTTTCCTCCAGGAACACCAAGTCATCTTTTCGCCAGGGGTTCAAGACTCCTTGATACGGCATTGGTTCTCATTCTCCCCAATAAGTATCTAATGTATAAAATTGCAACTGGAACCGTCTGTCATTTATGAGATGGAAGAAGGCGTTTATTGTCTTTTTATCGGCATCACTCGAAAACGACCGAACCGATTTGAATAAAACTTGGTATAATATAGCAATTGTTAACGGGAATGTGGACAGGTACACAAATCAAACACCTTATTACGCTGTGTATAACGTTTCGCCGGTGATTCCAGCTTCTTCAGAAACGTTATACACAGCGTAATAAGGTGTTTGATTTATGTAGGTCCACATTCCCGTTAACAATTGCTATATTATATCAATAATGGACGTGAAACCAGAAACTTGGTATAATATTTAATACTCAAAATATAAACAACTTTTTATGTGGCTACGTTCAGGTTAATAAGGCTCCTGTAAAAACTGACAATAACGTGGTAGAAGCCGTAGAAAAAGGCTATATTATAACTTAAGTCAGTGACTATACTAGATGTCAGACTCAGGGATAATTAACGTTTAAATATTTACAAACATATTAAAAGATCGCTATGGCCAGGTAAGCTTCTGCCAAAATCGACATTAAATCCTCGTTCACGTGAGCGAATCTGAAAATTAAAGCTAGTAAAGTTATGAACGTTGAACGGAATATCTCAAATAATCCAGATTACAACAGTTAATCGTTTGATAAACACCGTTCAATGAAACAGGGATCAATCAGTCGTTTTAAAACAGGAAAGTTTGTCGTTGGTCGAGATTAAGTTTAATCTCTGTATTTAATCCTGTTAACTGCCTATAATTGATAAATCAGTAGTCAGAAATTAGTCGTTTGAATTTCGCTTAAGCGTCAGTTTTAAAGTGTCAGCTGCAGTTGCACTGACGGTAAAGTGAGATGGAATATATTACGATAGTCGTTTCTTGGTGATGTTGCTATAAATATAAATTATGCTTTCGAAAATATTTTGTGTTATGGCTTTATTAAGGCATGAACACATTTAAATTTTAGTTTCCGACCACCCGTCTGTGGTTGATCATTAATTGTACAAGGTTTTAATATTTGGAAGACCGAGCTTTGCTCGGATGAGTTCAAAAAAAAAAAAACTCGAGTCGCAGTGCCAAAACCCTGCCGACAATATAGTGTATTTGATAATACTGGCATTGTGGCTTTATTATGTGAACTTAAGTTTGTTTTTGAACAAAATAAAAAATTTAACCCCTTAATACATCCCTTAAAATAATATTTTTTTTCTTAATTTCAATATTTTTATCAATGCAACCTCGGTACCAAAATAAATACACCCTTCAGTAAGTAAAGCACTATCCGCAAACTAGTGTTTTCATAAAATTTGTATGTCCGGTCCTGTCAGGCCGATTTTATTAAAATTTTAGCAGCACATTTTAATCGTTACTAAAGGGTTAAATTTCAATTTTGAAACGATTCTGAGAATTTTTTCGGCATTTTTGGGCCCAAAAACAGATTTCAACCCCTAAAAACCACCCTTAAAATGGTCCGATTAGGCCCATTTTAAATAGGCTTCGTGCGGTGATGGATTTCAACGTGCCTACCAAATTTCGTCAAAATCAATTAACTCTTTCGAAAGTTATTGCCCGTACACACACACACATAAATATATATATATACATATATATACATATACATATATAAATAGACATTTCCAAAAATGGTGCCAAAGTGTTCAGGAGGCTATGAAACGTCGAGAAATTTTGGTCTGACCCCTAGGTCCCGCCATCCGACCGACGCCAATAGTGTATGTGCCATATGGCAAATACACTAAAAACTCGAGTCGCAGTGCCAAAACCCTGCCGACAATATAGTGTATTTGATAATACTGGCATTGTGGCTTTATTATGTGAACTTAAGTTTGTTTTTGAACAAAATAAAAAATTTAACCCCTTAATACATCCCTTAAAATAATATTTTTTTTCTTAATTTCAATATTTTTATCAATGCAACCTCGGTACCAAAATAAATACACCCTTCAGTAAGTAAAGCACTATCCGCAAACTAGTGTTTTCATAAAATTTGTATGTCCGGTCCTGTCAGGCCGATTTTATTAAAATTTTAGCAGCACATTTTAATCGTTACTAAAGGGTTAAATTTCAATTTTGAAACGATTCTGAGAATTTTTTCGGCATTTTTGGGCCCAAAAACAGATTTCAACCCCTAAAAACCACCCTTAAAATGGTCCGATTAGGCCCATTTTAAATAGGCTTCGTGCGGTGATGGATTTCAACGTGCCTACCAAATTTCGTCAAAATCAATTAACTCTTTCGAAAGTTATTGCCCGTACACACACACACATAAATATATATATATACATATATATACATATACATATATAAATAGACATTTCCAAAAATGGTGCCAAAGTGTTCAGGAGGCTATGAAACGTCGAGAAATTTTGGTCTGACCCCTAGGTCCCGCCATCCGACCGACGCCAATAGTGTATGTGCCATATGGCAAATACACTAAAAAGTACTTAAAGTTCCCATTTCATCAAAATCGTTAGTCGTTTTTAAGAAAAAAATTTACATACTTATAAGTAGATAATATTATTAAACGTCAGTATACATCATACTACATAACGTATGTACGTACATATTTTCAAATAATTACTGATTATTTTAATAAGTTAAAGATTGACTGTCAGAGTAATTTGACATAAATAATGAAAATAGTTTGTTTTTTCCAAAGCCTACTCACCATACGACACTGTTTTATAACGTTAAAAAAAACTGTTTTTTAAAATGATAAAATCGATAAGAAAACGAATTTTTCCAGGGATGAGACCTAGCTAGATCGATTTTTTGCCCCCCAAAACCCCTTTTCAGTAAATTTCATCCAAATCGTTAGGGCCGTTTTCGTGAAAATATTTATATAGGTACATAGGTAGGTACATATATACAAGATTTGCTCGTTTAATAATATAGGGATTAAATTTCACTTTGTGAAATATTGTAACACATTTTTGACCCACTTCAACTTGTCCAATTGACTTGAAACTTTGCAGTCCGATGACAATTCAATATTCGAAAATTTTTGCTATAATAATATTTAAATAATAAGTTTAAAAATAAAAAAATAACGTGTGGTGGAGGTTTCGGTGCTGGTGATGGGAGAACGTGTCCATAAACGTTTTTTTAGCTTTTTTTTCGTATCTATACCTAAAAATATAGGTAATGGGAAAACATTCAAAATAAAATAGGTTACAATTTTTTTAAACAAGCTTTTGTTAAAATGTACTAAAAAGAAAAAATAATATTTAATTTAGGCTTATAATTATTATAAAAGCGTGGGCCATGACTCTAATAAACTCTTACATGCTTTTATAAATACTAGTATCGCTTGTGGTCGAAATTCGACCAATTGTGTCTGTATAGCAACGAAATTCTCATGTTGCACTTTATTTTACCTGCCTTAACGACACCATACACACATGATTTTTTTGTGCACATATATGGCACAGTACCTTTCGAATGATATAAGTTTCATTTCCTTCATTTCATAATAAATAGTAAAAAAAAGGTACCACAAGTTTCGGTGTTCATTAATAAAAAATTTAATAAAGAAAATTCAAATTAAATGACTAAGGAAAGTATCAATTGTGAACAAGTGAGTGCTAATCAAAATTAAAATTTAAAAAATCAACCGATTCAAAAAATCAACTGTGTATTTTAATATCCAGACACATTGTAGATTACAGACGCTCAACAGCTTGTCATTAGCGTTTTAATATCCATATACCTATTAAATTAAAATTAACGGCCAAAAAATGTTGGCTTATATAATGTTTTTTTTTCATTTTCCATCCATATATATAAAAGAAAGTCGTGTTAGTTAGTTAGTTACACCATTTATAACTCGAGAACGGCTGGACCGATTTTCATGATCTTTGATTTTTTAAATTTGTCTCTGCCCTGGTTAACAGAATAACTATTAAAACATCGGAAAAATTCACCCAGGAGCGAACGAGCGAAGCGAGTGAGTAATGTAATTATAATATTCAAGCGAACAAGCGAAGCGAGTGAGTAATGTACCACCCAGGAGCGAACGAGAGAAGCGAGTGAGTAGTGTATTGCAGTCCGGGCGAAGCCAGGCCGGGCCGCTAGTTAATCATAAATTACGACAGACATCAAAGTCAATTTTAGTTCGTATAGAGAAAATTATATTTATAGTTAGGTAGTTATTTTATAACGTTTGTGCTATCAAGTTTCTCGGAGATAATAATTTATATTCAGTTAGTACCTAAACCGTGTCACTATACCTGCGGCAACTTTGACAAAACTAAAAGTTACTAAAAACACATCCCCTTCCTGTATCCGTAACCCGAGAATATAATGTATTAGTTTTTTGTGTGAATTTTAAACTTATTGTGATACGATAAAAAATTATGATCCGAAAAAGATTAAATCGTACAGAAAATTGATTTATGGTGTCGATATTTTATTTTCAAAAGTCACTACCACCTATTCTATTCTCGCAAGTTTAAGCTATTGTGTAAGGTTACCTTCCCATTTTATATATTTTATATATAATATGCATATATAGTCTATTTCCAATTTAAGGCGAAGCGTGCGATTAGGCAAGGAAGTCAAAATAAACGAGCAAATTCAGTACAGTAACCCCTCTCTGGAACTCGGTTAGCAAAGGATGCGGGTCCATAAGGCAAGTTTTAGGCCATAAATGACATTTTTGTTTGTTTTTTTGTTTGTTTGTTTTTTTAACATAATATTAATACATATACTAAATCTACATATTACATGTTATACATGGTAATGAGCACTACAGAGGTGTAACCACAATGGAAATTCTGCCCACTGCACTATATTGAATCATTATTTATGATTTACATTAATTGATTAAATATTTTATAACATTATGTTTAAAAACCTTATTAACTTCCCATTGGACGTTATTGTAATGGGTCCGAAAATCGAAATCAAAATGTATAACAAATTTTTATGTTCCAAGGTCACTACACTATTTTTACACTATTTTTAGAAAGATGTCTGTGTATGTGGATGTGTGTGTGTACGTATGTACGTATGTGTCCATTTCTTTCTAAGACGAAATCTCGAGAATGAAAAATGATATCGACTACGTTAGGGTGCTAATTGACGCATATTAACGTAAATATGATCTGAAAGAAATTTTTTCAAAATCGGTTCAGCCGTTCTTTTTTCTTAACCAAATAGACTCCAAAAAAGTAGATTTTACACAATATCTCGCGAATATAAAATTATATCGACTTCGTAAGGGTGTCAATTGAGGCGTGTTAACGTCATTTTGATCCGAAATAAATTTTATAAAAATCGGTTCAGCCGTTTTTTTTTTAATTATTGTTAAAATTAAATAATAATTATGTTTTAATGATTAAAATGATTACTTTTCTGTGCAATATCTGATTTAATTATTATTATTAAATATTTATCAAACTGGGAAGTTTGTCGTGTGGACCTCAAGAGTCGCACTTTAGTTCTAATAAACGACCCACCTTGTTTAATTATGTTTCGATCAAGATATATATAGTACTTTTTGCCATAGCTACTACAAAATAGCTGATTTTCACTTCATTTTCAGTATTTTCAAAAAATTTTAACAGTTAATTTTCTCTAGTAGGCCGAGAGTAGCTGTCAGTAGGTAATAATGGGCGGATCAGGGCGATTCAATATAAATCACTACACTAGTGTGGGAAAGATACGTTCCCGCATACGCCGGCCTGTCAAAAGTCACTTTACATGCATGTAAATCAGCTATTTTATAGTGCGCATTATTTTTGCCATACCCACTACAAAATAGCTACTTTACATGCATATATACTGGCCTGTATTGAGTCATTTAACAGGCAGGCGTACTGAAAGTGTTTTCATTACATAACTAGTGCGGTAAATAAACGGTTGTCATAGTAACTTATGTTTATTCGCTCTATCCGACTGTTATTATACTCATGGCCAGCTGTAAATGCAAAGACGACAACGCAAATGAACTGTCAAAATTTTTTGAAAATACTGAAAATAAAGTGAATAGCACAGCTATTTTATAGTGGGTATGGCAAAAAATACCATATATCTTACAGCCTAATTTAAATCGGTCTCACACATACGGATCGCCTGTGTATTCACCCGCACGTATGCGATCGGTCCCGCTGTCAATTGCGTGGCTTCAACAATACCACTGAATGAATTCAACAACAGAGCACGGGAGACAACTTCGCCAGGTTTATTGATTATCACTTGTTCACACTACACTGGGTTCGATTCCTGCTCATACCACAGCTCAAACTCACAATTTATACTATATGTTACTTTAAATCCAAAACCTTCTACATGCATATAGATACACGGTGTTTCTAAAAAAATGCCAAGACAATAAAATAGTTACAATCATCCTAATGGTAAATTGTATATCTAGATGCGTAATGGGGTATATTACTGACGAGTAGGGACAGTATGTGAAAATGAGCGATAGCGAGTTTTTACTGTCACACGAGTCATAAATTATAATACCATTACGCACGAGAAATATACGGTTTTTTGCCATACCCACTACAAAATACCTACTTTTCACTTCATTTTCAGTATTTTCAAAAAAGTTTGACAGTTTTATTTATTATAATATTATATCAAATGTCAGTAATTTTGAAGTTGGAATGGTCCAATTGGCTGGAATTTTTTTGTTTATTCCTAACCGAATTTGAACTCTGAGGATGTGAATATATTTCACGAAACGTTGGCTAATAAATGCGAAATTTATTACAGTGCAGTAATTGCGTTTTTATTTTGGATCATTCATCCAATTTGAAGACATCGTCTTCAACGACTTATAATAATTATATCATTAACACTACAGCCCAGGGTGGGCCATGGCCTTCCTTAGCAGATTTTTCCAGTCATCCCAATTACTGGCCTTCCTTCTCCAATTACGTTCTCCTATATTGTTTTCACGTCCTGGTCCTGGTCACTTCACCACAGTAGGTCTTTCTTGCTTCCTTTTTCCCTCGGGCTTGGTGGTGAAAATCATTTTTGTCGATATGTCATCGTTAGACGCTAATGACCTTTGTTGTCGAGCGTCTATAATCCACAATTTATTCGATATGTCATCGTTCATCCGTATGATATGCCCCGCCCACTTTAGTTGGCTTACCTTAACCCACTTGACAATTTTCTCAAAATAGGATATAGGATCGATTGATGATAGGATTAGTTTCATCAAAAACAAAAAATTGGTTGAACTCGTCGACCTCTCAACAGTAGGGCCGGTTGTTAGTTGCTATTACTGTGTGGTTATATATTTTGGACCATAGATTTATTTTTACTTCCCACCTCTACTATGGTAGGGAAGTAATGGATTCAGTCCGAAAACAATATTTCGAGATTTTAACAGATTTTCACGTTTTGAGACCCTAGCAATCGTTTAAGATCATTTTCTGACTGATGTCTGTATGTGTGTGTGTATGTGTGTATGTGTGTATGTGTGTATGTGTGTGTGTGTGTATGTGGTCAATTTTTCGCCTTCGATATCTTAAGAACGGAACAACATACGGGCATGCCGATTGTTCTATTGTGTTTATCAGCCTTTAACTTAGATCTGATTAGATTTTGAGTCAAATCGGTTCAGTGGATCCTGAGATATTCAAAAAAACGTCCTCAATGTCACGTATTAACATAGGTAAAAAAAATATAAATGAATTCTAGATGTTATAATATGAAAAAAATGTAAATATTTTTTTTCTCTAAAATGTATAGTTTTCGAGAAAAAAAATATTTTACTAAAAAAAATAAAAATTGTACGTAAATCAAGGTAACCATGATTTTTGCTATATTAAGCTAGCCATCAATAGATCACCAAACAAAAAAGAGGGCCATGCTTTTTTCAAAGAATAAAAATTAAATTGTGTTTTAAAGACCACCAACAGCTAAGGTTATTTGGGCCTAGTCAAAGAATAAAAAAAAGAGTGTTTATTTTTTGCAAATATTTACTAGGTGGGAAGTATAGGACTGGTCATCAGTCGAATTTTTTTTTATTGTAGATTATAGACGCGTCGACAGCTTAGGTCATTAGCGTCTTAATTACATTAAATAACAACATCCTTAAAACTAAATGACATCACAAAGCATCCATGGGCGCAGGTGGGATTCGAACCCACAACAGTGTGATCCAAAGGTCGGCTACGCTAACCGTTACACCACACCGTCCTCTTGGACCAACATTCGCGAATACGATAACAATAGAGTAATGCTGGAAAGACTGTGGATTGACAGTATTGTATTGATTGTGTTGGTAAACCTGTGTACTGCGGTATAGGTACTACCAACGTAAACATATTTACCCACCGTGAACCTGCGTAATTATGCATATATAGATGTTTTGTACAAGTGATTCAAAATGAAATTTCAAGAAATTCACATACAGAGAAAATGTCGTATTTTGGAAGTGTCGCGGGAACTACTAAAAACCGATTTGAAAAATTCTTTCACTGCAAACCTCCCGAGTAACGTAGGCTATACGTTATTACGCAAATTCAAAAGGGGATGAGCAGTAAGCGTAAATGTAAAACATTAGAAGAACATATAAATAAATATATATATAATAAATATAATTAAATCCATAATAGGACTAGGAACAAAAAACTTCCAAAAAGAGCTCAAGAAATATATTTTGGACAAATGTCCTTATAATCATGAATTGTAGCTGAACCAATTTTACTATACTTTGTTTTATTAATTAACTTATTTTAATTTGTCATAATGTAATGTTTATCATAATGTTTTATCTTCTACCTAGGCCGAAAGTTCGTACTTTCGTCCCTGCCAAGCGGGAACAAAGTCGCTCTTTATTCCCGTGGTACGGACAAGTGCGCGTGCGCAATAGTACTTATGCCGGCTCTCACGCACCTACTTCTGTCTCCTACACATTAAAATTATTTCCTTTAAAATTATTTTTTAATAATTTTTAATTATTTTTTCTTGAGACCCGGACCCCGTAAGTGTTATTGAACGTTTCTTCAATTTTTTTTCCAATTTTGCGAACTTTCGGCCTGGCAAGAGAAAAAATAGTATGTGCAACACGGGAGGAAATTACTACATCTCCTCCCGCGTATTTGCCACCCTCACCTTCGGCTCGGGTGGAATTTTATACGCGGGAGGAAATGTAGCACTTTCCTCCTTTGTGGCACAAGTACTATTTATACATAATGTTTTTTATATGACCTTTTTGTATCCACGTGATGGCCATGCAAATAAAAGTTTATCTATCTTTATCTATTATAGTAAAAATACCTTTTTTTCCTTCTTGCTTTTCTAATTTAGTTGTAACGACGCGTTTCGGGCCTACGATCCCATCTTTAGGTTACAACTTACTTACTTATATTGAAATTTTCGTGAAAATTTGTATAGTCATTTTTGCGTGATGCCCGAACAGACACAGACTTACTATTGTGTATACGTAGATTGAAAAACCGTAAGAAAAATTAACTAAAACATTATAATACGTACAACACTATAGCATTTAGCATCTGATATAAATTCACCAGTTACATTTTTCATAGTTTCGTGAAAGTGTCTTCAGTCATTTTTGTGCCCTGACCGAACAAAAAGGTACAAAATAACGATTTTATGGAGGTAGATTGAAAGAACAAGAAACAAATTTGGGATCACTTAAAAATTTATTTAGTGTTTTCAAACAGTTATTTATGCCCGGTCCTGTACGTGCTAGGGGAATTTCATGCGTGCACTAAAATGTAACATCCGACAACAGTATACCTATGTGTCTAGTGAATTAATTCTTTTAACGTTGGTAAAACACATGCTGTACAATCGCATACAAATCGATTGTTCCTGTTATATATGGACCATGGAGAGACGTAACAGGCGTTGGAAGCTTGCAGACCGCTTTTAGTTTTAATAACACACTCCATTTAACTAATTAGCTTTGAGTGAAGCTTATTAAAGAGCTTTATGTTAATAATACTCAGTTATTATAGGCACATGTTGCAAGCTTACATTGCGTAATTAATTGCTGCTTTTATATGCTCGTGAGTGTCTAAAAATATTACCTTTTTCCTATAAATAAATAGCTGCTCAAATATACGATTTAAATTATATTTTGAAAAACCATAACCCTTCCTTTTATGCAGTCGGATAAAAATATAGTGTGTATCCGATGCTCGCAAGAGATGTGTAAACATTTAGATAAAAGGGCTTGGGAATAGCCGAGCGTGTAGGGGCGAAGTTATTTAAATGCCGTGTCCATGGCTCTATTACAAACCCCCGTTCTCATGTTCTTATCTGTAGAGAACTGGTAAAAGTATCAATTGACTTTTCCACTCCCCGCCTCTCCCTTTGTATTGCTTCTAAAAAAATTAATATACCATTTTGTAGGAAATTTAATCAGCTTCATTATTTATGAAACGTTTTTTTCTAGGACGCTTAGTTTTCGAGATATTTACGAAAAACCAAAAAATGGGACTTTTCACCCCCCTCCCGCCCAAAGCTCGCATCCCCCTGGTGGAGCCTTTTAGTATGTTATACCTGGGGGTCACCCCTATCACTTAAAATAATAATCCAGACTACACGATTTATTGCATTTATTTGCCAATTTCGGATCTTCGTTGACTGAACTATTACATACACGTCAAGGTACCTTCCCACCCATAACGTTCGCACAAGTGGTAAGGTACCTCAGATGTATGATCAGAAATGATAGCTTTTTATTCCTCTGAAACAACTGGTTGAACCGTGGACTATTGAAGCGGACATATTTTAAAGCGTTTTTTTTTGTAACATGAACTTTAACAGATCATTAAATTTTTCCAAGAAAAATATGTCGTCTCGTATTTCACAACAGCGATTTTCTTTTTTTTTCCTTCTTGGAAATGTTGCCAAATAAGTGAATAAATGATGTATTTAGTTTCCTGCAGCAATGTAATGGTTCCATACAGAATATATTGAGTTGGTATTACTTTTTCATCTTTGCTTTCTTCGCATTGTTTTGTTTTTTGTTTACAACTTTTGTTTTTCTCGTTACGTCTCACTTGGAGTCCTTAACACTTTGTGTTTCTTGCGTCTCTATTGGATCAGAAACAAAGTGTGACAAAAAAACCAGTGAATTCTAAGCGATCAAGTCTCGCAAAAAAGAATTCTTCGATATCCTTTTTTCTTTGAAAAAATCCTCTCTTTAAAAACGAACTTCATTCTGCAATAACGCAATTTATTTTCAAGTGAATAAATCATTTTTGTAGAATACTCAACATTTTTGCCAATTTGTGGATTTAAAATCCGCACAAAGGAGGTTGATAATTGCTTCTAAAGAGGCGCCCTTATCATTTGAACCATTCCTTTGGTCTGGTGCTATAGTGATTGCTCTATCATAAAATGATCCTTTTAATAAAATAGCTATAATAAATATTGCGATTAAATCTACGATTATTGCTGTAATATTTTAAAAGAAAAGGAAAGAAGTCAAAGTCTATTCAGTGCTAAAGAGCCAACCGAGAGAGAACTACATAGCATAGTTCATCGTACATTTTATACGGAAAATGAAAGGGGAAATTCTGACGGAGGAAATTATCCGCATTAGTAGAGAGAGCAAAGTATGTTGCATACAGACTACCCTACAAACAGAAGTCATATTTTACCTTGCTTACCTTAATTCAATGAGCCATTTTCCTGAGAGTAGTTCTTTCAATTATCCACGAGAGGCAGCACTTGTGGTAGGTACAAACGTTATTTATCCCCCATAGTGTCGTGTCATTTTAGTGGTATAACTTAATTATTATTATCATTAAATTAATTAAATAGTTAAGTTATACCACTAAAATGACACGACACTAATAGGGAATAAATAATGTTTGTACCCACCACAAGTGCTGCCTCTCGTGGATAATTGAAGGAACTACTCTCAGGAAAATGGCTCATTCTATTCATTTAAATGACTAATATCTGGATGACCGAGCTTTGCTCGGATGAGTTCAAATAGTACTTAAAGTTCCCATTTCATCAAAATCGTTAGTCGTTTTTAAGAAAAAAAATTACATACCTATAAGTAGATAATATTATTATACGTCAGTATACGTCATACTACATAACGTATGTACCTACATATTTTCAAATAATTACTGACTATTTTAATAAGTTAAAGATTGACTGTCAGAGTAATTTGACATAAATAATGAAAATAGTTTGTTTTTTTATAACGTTTTTTATAACGTTAAAAAAACTGTTTTTTAAAATGATAAAATCGATAAGAAAACGAATTTTTCCAGAGATGAGACCTAGCTAGATCGATTTTTTGCCCCCCAAAACCCCTTTTCAGTAAATTTCATCCAAATCGTTAGGGCCGTTTTCGAGAAAATATTTATATAGGTATATAGGTACATAGGTACATAATATATACCTACAAGATTTGCTCGTTTAATAATATAGGGATAGGGATAGGGATACAGTTATCATAATTTTGTCAAAAAATACAATTAATAAAATCTAAAGTAGCACGGATATAAAAATGAAACTTGGTACACTCCATAATCTTGATGACCTCATCCTATCCTGAAAATTTGAGACCTAAAGTGTTATCTAGACCGAAGCTATGAGGGCTCAAAAATGCGCCGAATCGCTTCAAGAAAGTAGACTTGGCAGTGCTTGGCCGTGCACCCAGTTTAAATTATAAAATCATCGTCATTATATAAACATTCTGCAAATTATTAATGATTTATTAAGTTATTTTTTTAAATTTGTTAAATGTAAGATCCTTTAAATCAACAAATAAACAAGTTTGTCTGTCATCGTCTGTTACAGGCCTGTAACTTCTAACCGTGGAAAAAAGGCATGCAAATAGAGTAATGTGTTCCACAGACAATCCAGGAGCTGTTTTAAGAAAAAAAAATTTTATCCACTACGACTGTGGCCTGCGGCCAATAAAGTATTTTTTTTTATTTTGCATGTGACGTATCGTTGATTACTTTTTATAAAAGTATACTAAATAAAGAATTCCCTATTATTAGGTCTAAAAATTTTGAAAAAGCAGGCATGTAAAGAGACTAGTAAAGTTTACAAGAAAGCTATAGTAATTAATAATGTTGTATGGAAACCTCGGTACAAAAACGTACGCATGCACCGAGGATTCCGCACACAACATTCGCAATAGTTTTCCTGTAATCTTTACGAGCCTCCTTATAAGCCTGCATTTGCAAAAAAAAAAATTAAATTTACGGAAAATATGTCTTTCGAATATTTGGATTTTTTACATTTCACGATATCATTAATTGATTGTTCAATTATTATTTTATTCGCTGACACATCAATTCCTACAAAGTCACCCGGTATATATTCTTATCATGATACCATACTGCTGCCAGCTGTAGTGGTCGTACCGTTCCATTCCTGATGCACGAAGAACCCTGTTCCTTGTTAAAGGAAGTGTGAGATACGCGCACTGAATTGAATTGAATAGTCCTGATCTATAATCCTTTTTGTCAGGACTATGTATGAAATGAAGATAGAAAACAACGCTGCCTTTTTTTGTAATATCTTTTTACTTCCCACCTCTACTATGGTAGGGAAGTAATGGATTCAGTCCGAAAACAATATTTCGAGATTTTAACAAATTTTCACGTTTTGAGACCCTAGCAATCGTTTAAGATCATTTTCTGACTGATGTCTGTATGTGTGTGTGTATGTGTGTATGTGTGTATGTGTGTATGTGTGTGTGTATGTGGTCAATTTTTCGCCTTCGATATCTTAAGAACGGAACAACATACGGGCATGCCGATTGTTCTATTGTGTTTATCAGCCTTTAACTTAGATCTGATTAGATTTTGAGTCAAATCGGTTCAGTGGATCCTGAGATATTCAAAAAAACGTCCTCAATGTCACGTATTAACATAGGTAAAAAAAAATATAAATGAATTCTAGATGTTATAATATGAAAAAAATGTAAATATTTTTTTTCTCTAAAATGTATAGTTTTCGAGAAAAAAAATATTTTACTAAAAAAAATAAAAATTGTACGTAAATCAAGGTAACCATGATTTTTGCTATATTAAGCTAGCCATCAATAGATCACCAAACAAAAAAGAGGGCCATGCTTTTTTCAAAGAATAAAAATTAAATTGTGTTTTAAAGACCACCAACAGCTAAGGTTATTTGGGCCTAGTCAAAGAATAAAAAAAAGAGTGTTTATTTTTTGCAAATATTTACTAGGTGGGAAGTATAGGACTGGTCATCAGTCGAATTTTTTTTTGTACGAACGATCGAGGTTACTTACGTACGTATTTTTCACGCTTTCCTTTAGAATATTGAGACCTCTTCGGCTGACTATTCAAAATTTTCCTTGGAATTTTAACTCTATTGTTGTTCGCTTAGCAAATATAAGACGTAATCTTTATTTAAGAATATAATTGCATTAAAAATATATTTAACCAGAAGTAAAAATCAAAACATACATTGAAGAAACAAGCCGTGAGGTGGGTCGTTTATTAGGACTAAAGTGCGACCCTTGAGGTCCACACGACGAACTTCCCAGTTTGATAAATATTTAATAATAATAATTAAATTAGATATTACACAGAAAAGTAATCATTTTAATCATTAAAACATAATTGTTATTTATTTTTAACAATAAAAAAAAAACGGCTGAACCGATTTTTATAAAATTTATGTCGGATCAAAATGGCGTTAACACGCCTCGAATGACACCCTTACGGAGTCGATATAATTTTTTATTCGCGAGATATTGTGTAAAATCTACTTTTTTGGAGTCTATTTGGTTAAGAAAAAAAGAACGGCTGAACCGATTTTAAAAAAATTCTTTCAGATCATATTTACGTTAATACACGTCGATTGGCACCCTAACGTAGTCGATAGGGCCGGATTTACAAATTTTCTGAAAACACTAATAATAATTTGCAGATATAGTGAATTATACTTACTGAAGGTGTATATAATTTGATTGTTGAATATTAAAATTAAAAAAAATGTATCTATTTTAGGGGTTGTATTAAGGGTTTAAATTTTTTATTTTGTCCAAAAACAACCTTAAATTTACATAATAAAGCCACGTAATGCATAGTATTAGCAAATACACCCGAATTTCAAATCTACGCCATTGCATTTGAATTTCGCGTAGAGTACTTTTCAACAATCCATATATTCATAGTTGGTTTAACAATGTCGCTGATAATAAAACAGTAGAATGTAAATGTCTATTGTATGAATTTGAACCTCTCATATTGTATATAATATGGAGCTATTAAGAAACTATAACATAATCCCTTAAGTACTATCGTGAGCTATGTAGCTCTCTATATGTAGATGAAATGCTTACAGAGTAATGTAAGAGCCTAAATATCTAATCCAGCATATGCTCTTGCTTTATATCTACATACAATATCCAATACTGAATGCGAACCGACTGTTAGATCTGCTCTAATAACATCCACATGTTTATTAGTAATACAGCCCTTTTGTAGGACCAAACTAGGATATGAAGGTCCCATGAATATTGGAATCAAATATTTTAATGTTTTACCTAAGTGCAATATAGGACTCAAAAAAATTTTAAAAAAAAGGTAAAATACGTTTTAATAAATCACTGTTTTTACTCTGTGAATGAATTTTTAAATGTTTTTAAGTGGCACCTTATGTATTGTATACCTACTTTTACTTGACTTTGACTTTGGTCTCCTTTACTGCTAAATATATTATTATTGTTATTATTGGCCCAGCGATGGTAGTATAATGTTAGCCAATCAATGGTTGCCTCGCCAGTACCTACTGCATTAATGCCTCTTAAAAAGGATAAAATTATTGTGCTCTTAGTTTTACATAATCACCTTCCCTACTTACAATTAATAATAATAATAATAATCTCTGTTTTTACGTCCATTACATATGTTAATATAATAAAGTATTGGGTAATAAGGACCAGGTAAATGTATAAATTATTTATTCTTTGCCAACGTTTCGTTGCGAATTTGCAACTTCTTCAGGGCTCTACAACAGTGAAGTACATACATAATTAATCTTTGAATTATAAAAGAAAAAAATTTTTTAACCTTTAAAAATTTCTTACCAAATGGTCAATATTATACATTAATTGTCAAAATTTCTTGTTACTTATACTTGATGGTGAAAAATACATAATATATAATTGCCACAAAATTCGATTATATTTCTTGTTACTTATTAGTGTATTTGCCATATAGCACATACACTATTGGCGTCGGTCGGATGGTGGGACCTAGGGGTCGGACCAAAATTTCTCGACGTTTCATAGCCTCCTGAACACTTTGGCACCATTTTTAAAAATGTATATATATATATGTATGTATATATATATATTTATATATATATATATATTTATATATATATGTGTGTACACGATAACTCTCGACAGCCTTAATCGATTGAAACGAAATTTGGTACACACATTGGAACCCATCACCGCAAGAAGCCTATTTAAAATGGGCCCGATCGGACCATTTTCAGGGTTGTATTTAGGGGTTCCAAAAAGTTTTTGGGCCCAAAAATATCGAAAAATTTGTCAGAATCGTTTCAAAATTGAAATTTAACTCTTTAGTAAAGATTAAAATGTGCTGCTAAAATTTTAATAAAATCGGCCCGACAGGACCGGACTTTCAAATTTTATGAAAACACTAGTTTGTTGATACGGATTTACTTATGGAAGGGTGTATTTAATTGGGTGTACTGATAAAATCCATGTCTAATATTGAAATTTAGAAAAATTTAATTATTTTAAGGGATGTATTAAGGGGTTAAATTTTTTATTTTGTCAAAAAACAAACTTAAGTTCACATAATAATGCCACAATGCCAGTATTAGCAAATACACTATATTGTCGGCAGGGTTTGGCACTGCGACCCGAGTTTTTTTAAACGTTATTGATGATTGTAATGATATTGTGAAATCCGCGACCAAAATGACATTTCCATTTAATATTATTATTATTTCTATTTATTATTAAAAATGTAATGTGTATCATAGACAAGGCTTAGATGCGTTTTACCTTTTCTATCAACTTAAAAAAATGTTCTTTCACAATTAGAAATGTCATTTTGGTCGCGGATTTCACAATATCATTACAATCATCAATAACGTTTAAAATAAGTAACAAGAAATATAATCGAATTATATATTATGTATTTTTCACCATCAAGTATCAGTAACAAGAAATTTTGACAATTAATGTATAATATTGACCATTTGGTAAGAAATTTTTAAAGGTTAAAAAATTTTTTTCTTTTATAATTCAAAGATTAATTATGTATGTACTTCATTGTTGTAGAGCCCTGAAGAAGTTGCTAATTCGCAACGAAACGTTGGCAAAGAATAAATAATTTATACATTTAACTGGTCCTTATTACCCAATACTTTATTATATTAATAATAATAATAATAATTTATTGACCAAAAAAAAAAACTAGATCAAAAGGGTTAAACGAGTTCAGCATAAAATGCTGCTTTTCAACTCACCCTCACACAAAATAAAAAAAATATATACAACCATTTGTGAACAGAATACAATAACATACAAAGACACAAAATATAAATAAAAAAATAATAGTAAGAGTGGCATCACATAATTATTTAATTAAATAATAATACTTAATAAGAGAGTAGAAACATATGCTATAAATTGTGGCTGTTTTGAATCCATTCTTTGAGCCTTACTTTAAAATTTCGAATGCTTAAGGATTTTATTTCATGTGGTAATTTGTTATACCAATGAGCTGCCATGTAGATAAAGCTCTTAATAAATTTAGTGGTACGAAATCTAGGAATATCGAGGCGTTTACAGCATCTTAGATTATGATCATTAATATTTTTTGTAATCAATTTATTGAACAAATATTCGGGAGTCTTTGTCACCAAATTTTTATGAACAATCAAAATAAAATTTATAACCATCATTATGTCAATACTCATCATATTAGCTTTGATTCTGTATATATGTATGTATTCCGAGATATGATCGAATTTACGAATCCCATAGGCGTATCGAAGGCACGAATTTTGTAGGATCCTAAGACGATCCTTATCACTGGAGCGCAGGTGAGGTACATACACAGTATCACAATAAGAAATCGACGATAATACTAGCGAATTAGTTAATTGAAGCTTGATATTTGGGCTAAGGTCAGATCGTAATCTAAATATACTTTTCAAGCGCAAATAAGCAGCTTGAAGCTTCCTGCTGACATGTTCAGTAAAGAACATATCCTCGTCAATATAAACCCCTAGACTCTTAACAACTTGAGAAAACTTAAGCTGTTCACCATTAATAAATAAAGAACTATAGATAATTATAGAGAAATCCGAATCCAATAATTAAATGTAGGTACAGAAGGTGATTGTAAAACTTGATACAAAATCATTTTGTCCTTTTTTGGTTCAATTTATTTAAAGTAATATTTTTTTTAAGATTCGGTTCAAATCGTGTACTTTTGTGTCGGGAATCATTCGGTAATTGTTTCTAAAGCTAATGCGATAACACTCATATAATACTTACGTTAGAGGTTTTTGGAAATGTTAACAAGAATTAGTTTAAATATCTTAAATAACCAGCTTTAAACGTATTCGCGGTATTTTCAAATTAAACTTGAAATTGTGGAACTTCAAAATACCAATAAATTTACTAAAATGCTTCCTTGAAAGATCATTAGTATTTTATTTATTTATTGTAGATTATAGACGCGTTTTACATACTGTCACAACTCGTCAGTAATAAACTCCATTACGACACTAAAAATACAATCCACTATTGTGGTCCTACGGCACTGGCTTGTCAAATTGGGTGAGATAATTCTAAACAATTTAGAATTATTTTTTTAAACGGATTGTAAAAAGTAGTAAATAAATAAAAAATAAAAAATTGGTGACCTTAAAAATACATAACATTATTTTCTCCTGTTGATATTGTATGGTTTTTCCGTTAACAAAATAGCCGTTACGCCACTGTCTGTCAGGGTTCTACTTTACACGAATATTATTAATTATTCATGACACAAAAAATTCATAGCCAGGGCATGTTTTGTAGTACAGCTCTGGAAATAACAAAAAACCCGCCCGCGTTGGGAATTTGTGTCGGCTTATTTAATGTCAGTAAATTTTGTTTGGACATTTATAGAATAATTAACGTTGTTACAAAATTTTACACCTCGGTAATTTGTTCACTAACAAATTTTCCCTACGGAAATGTGTTACTTCGTAGACATTATCTAATAATAATTTTCAGTAGATAATCCCTTTTCACGTAGACATGGCACAACTCTTTCAAGTGACCTAATGTCACATAATATTTTGTAGTGTAGATTGTTGGTCCAAGCTTTGTATGTAATGATGTCGTCCCTCATTTTTTTAAGTTCTTTTGGCGCGTTATGAAAAAATGATGAAAGCGAATTTTTACGCTACGCGCGCACACTGTATAAACTGAGAGCTAGTGACAATTTTTTGGTGTTATTTATTCAAGGCCTTATTTTTGTGAAGATGTTGAGGGAGGCATATTAAAGTGCCCTGAGTAAGAGATTTTGCTAGATAGCGGTATATCCCTCCCATATCGCTATCTAGCAAAATCCCTTACTCAGGGCACTTTAATATGCCTCCCTCAACATCTTCACAAAAATAAGGCCTTGAATAAATAACACCAAAAAATGGTTACTAGCTTTCGGTCTAGTAGTCTGTAAGATCAAAACTAACAAGATGAAGTTGCAGCATTAATGATTTCCATAGTTACCATATAAACAATTATAAATAAATTCACTCCAGTCCTTTTATTATTTTATTTCAATAAATTATTTACATGCAAATTAAAAATTAGTTTTTAACCACGCCAAAGAACTTCTAACGCGCGTGCATAAGTACACCACTCACTTTTTATTTTTATGAAATTTACATTACAAATAGATTATGAAACAACTTTTTTGAGAATATTTCGGAAGCTTTTTCTATAATGAAATTTGGAAGGAGTTCATAGTTTGGATTGAACATAGTTATAAATTGAATAAATGTACAGACCAAATCCCAAAAAAATATTCGATTTAATTATGATTAAATCCAAACCATCATTACACTCTAATAATATGAATAACATTTTCTTTTGGATTTGGTCTACATTTATTCAATTTATAACTATAATGAAATTATCTTTTTATATTAAATGGTACCTATCTGAGAAAAATGCCTGTGACAGACAGACACCAAGGTGATTCCATAAGTGTTCCGTTTTGCCGATTTGGATACGGGACACTAAAAATCCCAAAACTGAGTATTTTTCAATGGAATTTTAAACATAGAGTTATGCTGCTACAGAAATGACGTAGACAACATTCAGTCTGTAATTGGCTGACTAGATCTACTGTGTCACGCCGACTGATCTGTCAAATTTAAATCTCTTATTATACAGCGTGTCCACGAAAGTTCTTTACAAATGGAATTTTTTTTTATTAATTATTGGAGCAAAAATTTTTTTCTGTGGAAAAGTTCTGCTACGTCCAAAACCTCTAAAACACCAAAGAAAATTTTTTCGGCTTAAAGTTATACGAGGGAAATCAAAAAGTTTTATTTTACTAAAAATAAAAATTATCTGTGATATTCAAGATTTTCGCAAAATTAGTTACATAATCAAATTTAATTCAAAATTATAACATAACTAACTTCTAAGTAATTATTTATTCAGAATTATAAATCAGAATTCAACATGTCCTCCATCTCTCTCCATACAAAGAACAGTTCTCCTTCCAAAATTTTCTTTGGTGTTTTAGAGGTTTTGGACGAAGAACTTTTCCACAGAAAAAAATTTTTGCTCCAATAATTAATAAAAAAAATTCCATTTGTAAAGAACTTTCGTGGACACGCTGTAGACAAAGAAGTGTGACTGTCTTCCATGTAATCGTATGGCGGCTTATGCTCTGCGTTTAAAAATATATATTTCTTTAATTCTTGTTTGCAAATAAAAGGAAGGATATAAAAATAAACAAAATGGTTTACATTATTTGTTTATGCATGAGGAATAATATACATTATGCAGTGTTCAAAATTATCAAATTTTGATACGTGGAACAATTTTTCATTTTATAGCATTTTAAAATTTTGTCCTCTTTTTCAGGAATTGTTGCTGCCAACAGATATACTTCAGCTGCAGTAACCATCCATTCGGTATGTACCTTAAGTTTTAACATCTAATATTATGTAGTAAATTGGAACAGACCTGAATTCTGAAAGTCTATTATAATTTCAAATCATAACTGAAATCCACTGGGAATGCAACGTTTCCAGAATTCAAACGAACAGCTCTCTAATAACATTGAACGTGTGAATTATACAGGATGATCGACGTCTTAATGAACGATATTGAGATTTTAAAGACAGGAGACTTTAAAAAAAACGAAAAAGTAGGAAATTTATAATCAATAATACCGAAATTAAATTCACTGGTGAATTAAACGTAATATAACAGACGACTAGTCGCCATGTTATTTTATTTTTGAGGTTACATTAATACATATAAGGGAAAAATATAAATGCCACTGCCAGGACTTGAACACGGAACACCCAATTTCGCGTTGGATTAAAAAAAATTGATTAAAAAATTAGGATTAGGTCATTTTGAACAGACATTCTGTTGTGTTTGTGACCTTGAACTTTAAACGTAAAGCGGAGGAAATTTAAATTTGAAACTCAAGTATCTAGATTTTATATGTTATGTGTAAGTAAAATTGCACTTGTGATACTTAAAACGCCTAATGTAATATTATACATTAGAAAAAAAAACATAGCTCTTGTGTAGTGAAAATAAATGTAAACTCTTTAGTTTGGAATCTATCTCTAGTTCGAACGACATGTTTTTGGTAGAGCCATATAATAATAATTATAATGCCTTTAACGTCCGTTTCTCGACATTATGTCATAACAGACTCCATTCGCACCATTACTATTTTTCATTTTACCACTTTCCCGTTGTTTTCTACATTTTCTAAACTTCAACTTTTTTTTATTATTAATAGCAATGTGCGAATGGAGGAATTATAGGAAATTAGGATAAGGTAGGCAACTTTGGGAGCATAGGAGTTTGACAGGTGATTGGCCATGACCTTGAATAAGGAACCATCTCGATATTCATCTGGAGTTATTGAAGGAAACCATGGAAAACCTCAAACAAGATGGCCGGTACAGGAATTACCGTTTCTCGGCGTGAGGCAATAGGAAAAAGTCCTGGCCACATCTATCCCCGCCAGGATTCGAACCCAGTACCTTCTCAATGTGAGTCTAGTGCTGTACCACTAAGCTACATCGCTGGATGGTAGAGCCATAATAAATATATCTATAAAGTTCTCTATGGCGCATTCTGTTCCTAAAATGTAACCAACATATTGAGATAGAAAACCAAAAGTTCCACATGTAGAAAATTTTAACTATTTCTGTTAGTGGACAGACGCACAGTGAGCTTGATCTATGACACCGCGTTAGAGTAGTATTAAGTTTAGAGAAGACATCGTCAAGATGGCCGATCTTCGCCGTAGCGGAAGTGGGGAGTAGTGATGCCGTCTAGATCTACACTTTCTGGACTCTTGTCTTGTCTTGTTTAGATTATAGACAAGACTTTTGCAAGCCTTGTCTATAAATTTCAAGATAAGACAAGTCTGACAAGACCTTCTTTATCAAAACAGCTTGTAATAATCAAAAGTCAATCGGTACAGTATTGTGAAGGAAATTACCAATAGTGTAATTTCCCGTAATTAAAGCAAGCTGTCTATAAGTTTAAATTAATTTAAATTGACTTTATTGCATGTGTGTTACAGCTGATAGTATATTATTATCTTCTATTCACTCGAGTACATGTAGATTTTAGCGAGTTTGTCTCTTTCTCTCGCAGCGTCGAAAATTATTCGCACATATCATTTCAGTTCAGCCATTAATTAACTGATTTATTTTTTTTACAAATTACTGACTACATTATATCTGTAGGTGAAAGATAATACCGTTCATGTCAAATTTTTGATAAATTTTCATTGTTCGTTATAGGAAATAAAAGTATGGGGAGAGGATTGAAAAATTATTTCCAGGATAAGGCTATAAATCCTGATTGTAATACTAACCTCAAAACGTATGGTAACTATGCATACTTTATATCTATCCGTCCGTCTGTGGCTTTTTTTCATTCACAATAACTTCTGCAAAAATGAATCAATTTGTATGATTTTTTTTAAGGCCATCAACATCAATTCAACATTTTTAAGGCCATCAAGCATCAATTCATATTTTCAAGTTATTTTTTTTATAATAAATTGAAAATTCTCGGATAAGAACTTGAAAACTGGGGGCTTGTAATAAAGGAAGCTTGAAGACGCCATATATTGCTACACGCTCGGCTATTCTCAAGTTCTGATTTTTTTTTTAAGTATAAGAATGTAAACAATCATTTATAGTAGATTGTATATGTCTAGACACGTAATGGGGCATATTAAAACGAGCGATAGCGAGTTTTTAGTCACACGAGTCGTAATACCATTACGTACGAGACATATATGGTATTTTTTGCAGCTTTTGCCGTACCCACTACAAAATATCTACTTTTCACGTCATTTTCAAAAAATTCTGACAGTTCATTTGCGTCGCCATCTTTTCTTCCAGTGTGCCGCGAAGTTCGTGCAAGTAAGTAATGACAGGCGCACGCAGGAGTATAGAGCAAATAAACAGAAGTTGCTATGGCAACCGTTATTTTCTGTGCTAATGCAGAAAGTAAACCATTTTCCGCACACCTGTCTGTTAAATGGGTCATTAATGGCCGCTATACATACATCAAAAAAATGGGTCATTATTGGCCGCTATACATACATAGAAAGTAGCTATTTTGTAGTGGGTATGGCAAAAAAATATTTATACGTTTCTAGTATTTTTATTAAAAGCTAACAATGAAAAGAAGGCACAGCTTTCTCGTTGTTTTTTTTTTTTTTGTAACGTAGGCATAGCTTGTACAAATTTATTGTTATTAATTTATTTGTGATTTAGTATCCGTTTTGATTGGATGCAGATAATGGGTTCAAAAGACGCAAGCATATGCGACGTCGGGAATCGTTTAATGCATGAATACATACGCGTCGTTGTATGTACACCATGAATAGGAGGGGGAGACGTCGGCGTCGGGACGCTAGACTTGCCATCGGCTCGACACTCAACAAGCTGCGACTGGCTGTTGCCTCTTAAATAAACGCCGTTATATATCAGCTAGAGTAGCTATACAAAAAAAACATGATAGGCTATAGTCTAGTTCGCAAAATTAAGTCAGTGATTCATACACGGTTACTTACAAGCTTATAGTGAATCAAAAAGCAATGAACCAGTATAAAACAAACCGGTCCCAATAATTCCCATGCATATAAACTGTGACGCTTATATTGCATTGTGAAGTATAAGTGTATTAGTCACTGTCTATTATTTTCGAACTGAACTATAGCCACAGTTGTAAGTTGGCCATCTATACGTAGCTGGCCACTTTTGCGCGGAATCGACAAATTGCATTTTGTTTAAATCAGACTGACTCCGTAGAAATTCAAGGATGTTTGGAACTGCAATATCTTAGAAATAAAAGAAGTAATATTAGATTTGTTTATATTCATAAACATTCATTTTTAGCACGCTTGGTTGTTTGCTTTCGGCTTCACCGTGCGGTTAGACCAAATCCGAGCTTGCACACATATTGTGTGTTCAGTTACTTGCTTTGGACTTTTCCGAGCAGTTCTGATGCAGTGCCGAGCAGTTCAGATGAAACCCCTTTCATATACTCGCACGAATAAGTTCAGTTCGAATGTGGGTTCCACAGATTAAAGTAGGATTCTGCGAATTATGGTCAAGTTTTGATGCGAGTCGACGGATGGCTAAATGCAATTTGGTCTTGTAAACCCACGCGTGCACAAAAGCCAGATGTTACCAAACCGTCGTATAGTTAAGATAATATATTGCGCTATCTAGTAGACCTAAAATAGAATTCTGTGATATTATAAAGGTGTGTACTAAAGTTTTGGCGCGACCCATGAATAAGTTTGGTTTCAAAATGGTCCCACAGACAAACAAAAGCCAGATGTTACTTTGATATATGAGCCATCTAGTAGACTTAAATTAGAATTCTGTGATATTATAAAGGTTTGTACTAAAGTTTTGGCGCGACCAATGAATAAGTATGGTTTCAAAATGGTCCCACGGACATACAGAAGCCAGATATTACTGTGATATATGAGCCATCTAGTAGACTTAAATAAGAATTCTATGATATTATGAAGGTTTGTACTAAAGTTTTGGCGCGACCCATAAATAAGTATGGTTTCAAAATTGTCCCATAGATATACAGAAGCCATGAGATGTTACTGTGATATATGAGCCATCTAGTAGACTTAAATTAGAATTCTGTGATAATATAAAGGTTTGTACTAAAGTTTTGGCGCGACCCATAAATAAGTATGGTTTCAAAATGGTCCCACAGACATACAGAAGCCAGATGTTACTGTGATATATGAGCCATCTAGTAGACCTAAAGTAGGTTTCTGTGATATAAACGTTCATATTAAAGTTTCGACGCGCTGCATGTAAATCAGCGTTTCCTAAACTGGGGTTCGCGGACCCCTAGGGATCCGGAAGTATATCTGAAGGGGTCCGTGGACTCATCTCTAGTGTAAGTAGGCAAAGCTATACAGTTCGGCCGGCGACGACCGAACTGTATGAACGCCGTCCGACAAACAGTGATTCTATAGTCGCTGATCTATAGAATAATAATAAATAATAATAATAATAATAAATAAATTTATTTCATATCCATACAATAATCAGGTAAGTACAATGATTTTTCAGAAATATTTTTCTCCTCACTAGGGTCAAGGCCCTGCACCGAGGAGAAACAATTTGCTCTAACGTGCTGAACTTGAAAGCTGATTTTTATTTTTTTTTATTTGTTTATTTTATGGTGTGTGGAATGCAAGTTAGTAAGACGTGGAAAGTGCACATCCCGATACGTTTGATTGTATGATAAAAAATAAATAAAAAAAATACTAAAAAATTGAAAAAACATAGGTAGAAATAAATAAATGTCACGTGGAATTTGGAATAGTTGTAAAAATAACATAAACAGTAATTGTCTTTTTTGAATGATTTGTGTTATTTTATGGAAATAAAAACATAAACAAAAAAAACTCGGGTCGCAGTGCCAAAACCCTGCCGACAATATAGTGTATTTGCTAATACAGGCCTTGTGGCTTTAATACGTAAACTTAAGTTTGTTTTTGGACAAAATAAAAAATTTAACCCCTTAATACATCCCTTAAAATAATATATTTTTTCTTAATTTCAATATTATTATCAATGTACCCTCTGTACCAAATTAAATACACCCTTCAGTAAGTAAAGCACTATCGTTAAACTAATGTTTTCATAAAATTTGTAAGTCCGGTCCTGTCGGGCCGATTTAATTAAAATTTTAGCAGCACATTTTTAACTTTCCTAAAAGGTTAAATTCCAATTTTGAAACAATTCTGAGAATTTTTTCAGTATTTTTGGGCCCAAAAACATTTTTCAACTCCTAAAACCCACCCTTAAAATAGTCCGATTGGGCCCATTTTAAATAGGTTCCGTGCGGTGATGGATTCCAACGTGTGTACCAAATTTCGTTAAAATCGATTGAGTCTTTCGAGAGTTATCGTGCTAACACACACACACACACACACATATATATATATATATATGTATATATATATATATATATATATATATATATATATATATAAACATTTCCAAAAATGGTGCCAATTTGTTCAGGAGGCTATGAAACGTCGAGAAATTTTGGTCCGACCCCTAGGTCCCGCCATCCGACCGACGCCAATAGTGTATGTGCCATATGGCAAATACACTAATAAAGTACGAAACCTTGGTATTTATAGATAATATCCATTCCTGACACCTAGTGGCAAAAATGGTAACTAATAAAATGGTGCATCAACAAAATTTTTTAATATAAGTAATTATAATAGGCATGGTCAAAAATTTTAAAATAAAATACAGTTGAATATAATATCACATGACCATTCTGAATTCAGCAGTACAAATTATTGTACTGACACTGGCAACATTGGATCATATAATACGTCTTCTCTGTCTCTACTGCCCATCTGTGCCGTAGTGTAGGTACATATCCCGCGACTAAAGCGACATATACATTTTAATAGAATTGAGATTATTTTAAGTGTGTGGGCTTAGAACCACTCCTATGTTTTCAATCAACTATAACACACATACATATTTCAAGCTTTTGAATTCTGCTAACAGATGCAGTGGTCAAATCTGGCCTTCAAAAGGTGGGTCGATCGTTAGTACAGCCACAACATATCTGTATTATACACTGTAAAAAATGGATGTAAAAATACTTTGAAAGTTAAGGTAGAATTCGCTCGATTTTCTAAATGATTTTACATTATTATTTATTTTTACACAGAAAACTTCATAAAAACTTGGATTTTTACTGTAAAGTTAAACAAATTTGTGATTTTTACATAAAGTAAATTAAAATTACATAATTTGTGTAATATTCCAATAAAGTGTGTAAAAATTACAAAATAAAATGTATAGTTACATGTATAAAATGGATGAATACAAAACAAATTAATGTAAAATTAGTAACCACGCATGCGCAATGTGTTTTTACGGAATCTACGCTATGTGCAGGCGATACCTGTTTGCGACGCCATTGTCTCTTTGTGTGCCTGTTACTAGATTAATCGCTAGCTACAAATGGACCATCAATAATCTATGTAATCGGCCTTCTCATTTCTTACAGTGCACTGAGCTATTTATATCCATGTGATGTGTGACTGCATATACATGTTGTACAGGATATAACATAATAGGATCGTGTTGAACGTGACGTGACGTGACGATCGACATGCGTAACCGAACGGAAAAAAATCACTTTTAAAATTAAATAAATAATGAGTGTTTTATTATAATGGAGGTCCGCGACATTTGTGCTAATCTCTAAGGGATCCGTAGACGAAAACGTTTGGGAACCGCCGATGTATATAATATTATGTAAGGTTTCAATGTGGTCCCACAAACACATATGCGAGCCAAAGAGCGAGTATTGGCAGTACGCCAGATGTTTCAAAACCATCATAGCTGATATATGCGCCATCTATCATCTCTAATGTCAACTAATGCTTACTGGATGACGGGCACTCCTCTAAATAAATCCTTCACGACATCAGCTCGCTTTATAATATAGCAACCCGCATTCTGTAAGTGTAGACTCAACTTTAGTAACCATTAAATGCACCAATCATGTCAACTGTTACGTGCATTTTACATACAGACGTGAAAATATAATAAACTTTAGTTTATACTTTATTCAAGAAGTTTGCTTTAGAACCGAGTTCAAAATGCTTCGGCTTACTGCAATGGGGAAGATGCATTGAATCACCGTAAAAGTCGCATTATCTTGGAAAATAATACTAATGGCCGTTTTACCGTACATTTTAATCACAGTGTTTTTAACAGACTTCAAAAAAAAAAACAGATTACTCAATTCGACCGTATATATTTTTTATGTTTTATGTGTGTTCGCGGATAACTTCGTCGTTTATGAACCGATTTTGAAATTTTTTTTTTATTTGAAAGGATATACTTTCAGATAGGTCCCATAGAAATTTCATCAAAATCGGCTCAGTAGTTCGGCTGATTTTAATAAAAAAGTAAGTAACGGCGTGTGATTCTTTAAGGTAAATGTTACTTTTTGACACTAAAAAGTAAAAAATAAAAACTTTTTAACAAAAAAAAAAACTCTTTCAAAAAGGCACTAAAAAGAGCAAAATAATGAAATTATGAGGTCGGTGCCAATTAAAATATGAAGTCGGTTAAAAACTATAGTATAATAGTGATTAATATCTTCTTTTTAACCAATTTCATATTTTAATTGGAACAGTCCTCAAAATTTCATTATTTTCCTCTTTTTAGTGCCTTTTTGAAGGAGTTTTTTTTTTTTTGTTAAAAAGTTTTTATTTTAATCACACTGTTAAATGAAGGGTTGCTATGGACTATGGAACAAAGCGCAGCAACCAATGAACACGTAGCAATCAAAATTTAACAGCGTGATTAACAAAAACACCGTGATTAAAATGTACGATAAACTGGCCATAATTACTGGAGATATTGATAGACAGATTGTGGATAATTGACGCTCGATAACTGAGCTCGATAACAGCGTCTATTATATTATTCATATCATATTTTAACTCTACAAGAACACCAGGACGGAAAGGTTTCAGTTGCGACAAAATCTCCACATTTTTATTAAAATTACAAAATTGCCCTTTGATTAACTTTGAAAATTACTATTTTATATATTACTTGTTTTCTTTATTTTAATTACCTATTGTAGATTATAGACGCTTGACAACTAAAGTCATCATCGACTAATTACATAAAATTAAATTAGACGACATTACAATACATCCATGAGCGAAAAGCGTCTCCGGACAGCACGAAGAGTCTGCATTGATATCTATCTCCAGTGTATTCCTTTTCATGTATTGTCTGCGAGGTGAAGAGGGGGGTGTGCTTGTGCGACGGTTTTGTCTGCGGAGTGAAAAGAAGGGGGAGATGGAGGCGGTGCGCGCCGCCTCCACCCCCCTTCTTCACCCCGCAGACAAAACCGTATCACAAACACCCCCCCGCCTCTTCATCCCGCAGACAAAACCGTCGCACAAACACACCCCCCCCTCTTCACCTCGCAGACAATACATGTAAAAGAATACACTGGAGATAGACCAATGCAGACTATTCGTGCTGTCCGTAGACGTTTGTTCATGAGCGGAGGTGGGACTGTAACTCACGACAGCTTGATCCAAAGGCCAAAACGCTAGCCGTTACACCAAGCTGTCCTCTTTACCTAGTTTTCAAAACACACTGTATTTAGTAGAAGAAACGATGCACCTGTGACCATTAACGCGTCGCAATTAAAAACCAAAGCATAAAAGTAATAAACATTTGTCAGAATATTAAATGTCGGTACAAATTATTATCAAGTTTCAAATGACACCATACTTTATTAAAGGTGCAAACAAATAAAATTGTTAATATGACACGTCAAGTCTTACTAAAGCTTGGTTCACATAAACTTACAAATGGATTAAAAATAAAGGGTGGTCATGTTGAAATATACATGTTAAATGTCGCAGCATACTAAAGCTCGAAATTGCAACTGGACTTCTGCAATTTTGTATTCGGTTTTTTCAGTATTTTTATAAAATTGGCGGTTTCGCTCGGATTAATTTCAGAAACTTTATAATTTTAACCCATGAATCGCAGCGTACCATAGTGCAACGTGTATAAGTAGATGGTCTAGTTTTATAAAAATCGGTTCAGTCGTTTTCGAATGATGAGTATCTACAAACAGACAGATAAAAATTCAGGTAACACTTTTTGTCATCTAATGCTGGGTTGCAGAAAGTATTGTCAGGAAAACTAATTTGAGAATAACCTTAGATTGTGACCACACATATTTCTGCATAAGAAAAGAATTGTAGAATGTTAAATAGATCCTGCTCAAAAAATAATTGATCGACAAATAGATTGTACCTAGATTATAGACGCTCAACAGCTAAGGTCATCAGCGTCCATAATTGATCGATTGAAACGATATTTTTTAACTGTGGATACATGTATTTAACATATTTTTTTGTACAATTTTCACTTCGAAACAACATTTTTCTACGCATATTGATCAAAATTTAGCTTAAAAAGCAATTTTAACATTGGAAATGTTTATGTTCGTATATGGGTGCAGAGTTAGGAGTTTTCGTTCAAGGCCAAAAGACAACGGTGTCGCGATCAAGTGAGGAGCAATCATGCAAAATTGAACAAGTGCAATTTTTTCGAAATGTGTTTTATATCATGTCTAGTTAATTGAGAGCTATTTGCGACGATCTGCGGTGTTATTTTTGAGCAAATGTTAATAAATACTGTAGAAAAATCCATTTAAAAGTTAAGTAATCAAGCAAAAGTGAACGCGTATATAACAGAAGAATAATAGGGTTATTCCTGACAAAACTAAACAGTGCATTGATAAATATTGTGTGTATAATAAACAGTTAATTATGTTTCAAGTATGCTGTTATCATTTCCAATGTCCTCGATGGTTGCAAGGATTGCGAAATCTGTGAATTTTTTCTGTGTAGATCAATCATTTGTTTTTGTGTGAGTACAATCTAATGTTCTACAGGACAGAAAGTTTCACAACGACATTAGACTGTTCCTTCAGATATAAAAACTGTAATTATATAATCATAATCTAAGATCATTGTTAAATCAGATTTTTGACAGTGCTTTTTGCAACCAAAAACGATCGCAAGTTAACGAAATTAGAAAAAGAGGGCCAAAATCTCGTGAGTAATGAGATGTGACTGTTAAAACTCGCTGTACTTGTTTTAACATAATGTCACTTACTCGTAAGCAGTATACGTCATTACGTAACTAGATTACACAATAAAGGCCTTAATGCTGCCCTGATTCGGTGTGCGGAAAAGTGTGGGAAAGAGTGGGAAAGGAATCCATTTCCATAGTGATTTATGTTTATTCGTCCTGATCTGCTCGCTGTTACCTACTGACAGCTACTCACTGTCTACTATAGAAGTGAAGTTGGCGCCACAAATGAATTGTTAAAAAAATTTGAAAATGAAGTGAATAGCAGCTATTTTACAATACAATATACATCTCGTGCGTAATGATATATTGTTACAAAACTGTTTTCTGAGTTGGCGGAATAAATATTTATTTACAATAATTAAAAATACAATAATAATAAATGCAACAACGAAAAGTCAGTTCTCACAATCAACACAAGTAAACAATAACTAAACGGTAATTAACACTTAATTATATACAATTGACTATATATACTAATATTTATTTTATCAAGTGTATTTATATCGCGGAACTATTTATATCACTGATCCACTTGATTGCACGACTCACCATTGACTGATTGACTGATCGCTTCACTCACTCGTTTATATACGCTGCGTGTCTGAAGCCCAGCGCGTTCTAGCGTTCTCTAGAACTTTCGTGCAGGTACCAGTTGTTACAGCAAGCATTCACCGCTTCTCAGAACTCTCGCCTGCTGTTTATATACAGGGTGATCCGTAACAATATTATGACTCGATGTGACTGTTAAAACTCGCTATACATAATGTCACTTAGTCGTCAGCAACATACATCATTACACAACTAGATACACAATCTTATTATTGCTTGCGCAATAAAGGCCTTAATGCTGCCCTGACTCAGTATATATAGCCAACAAACGTAATGAATGCCGGTAAATTATCATGATTTAGCATAAGTGCTGTAAAAGGCTATTAATTATAAATACATGGATAATTACAGTCTGTTAAAACATAAATGTTTGCTTTCGGAGTTTTGGTAACGGTGCCTAACAGTTTCACCTATGTGTTTACATAGAGATCTTTCACGCCTAAAGCGTATTACATAATATATCAGTGGCGCACTATAGTTTTTGTCAAAATAACAAGGTACATATTATACTATTTTTACGATATTTTGAATTTTTGTTGCAGATTTTTGGAATAAAAGCTATATTTTTTTGATCGTAATTCACTAAGAATTCTTCAATTCTTTAATATTTATTTCGCTAGGACACTCAACGATACCATACCTAAACCTAATATTTTCGTATTATGGAGAACCCTTAATAAAAGTGTTAGTAAATATCCTAAAGAATACAATTCCAGCAAAAAATAACCTCGTTGTATTTAACAATCAAAAGTTACACGTGAGTGAAGTTAGGTAAAAGTAGTACATTATTTTGAACATCCTGTATAATAAATTCATTTTTTTAGGAGAGACATTGATTTGTCCGTTTACTATCTAGTGATCCTCAAAATTTCAGTTTAATAAAGGTTTCTGTTTTGGCTATGTCGAATTTTAGGTAAAGGTCTGCACGTGTCAAAAATTTCTAAAAAACTTGAATAACTCAAAAATTACTACATTTTCTATTCACATTTAGGTGCAGAATTGAAAAAACAAATAAAAACAGGGTGCTAGGTTAAGAAATATAAAACTTTGATCTGCCACGCTCAAATGGGACAGACTGTATATAATTGAAAATATTTTTAGGTTATACATCATTAAAATTTATACAACTTTTGTATTTAAACTTCTTTTCTATCTTCACCCAAAATCAATATATCGGCCGACAACGCAAGTCTTTGAAAAAGATACGATAAATTACTGAAACGTTGAGTAATAACCGAAAAAGTAGTTAATTTATCTTTTATCTTGTTACAGATATGATTTATTTGAAATTAAATAATTTATTTGTACAAGAAAAGTGTACAATTGATTTTAATTGACCATCAGAACTGTTCAAATAAACTTGGATAGAGAGAGATTAGTAGACACTCGGCAAATGATGCCATTAGTGGTCAATGGTCATAACTAAAACTTTTTTTGCTACCGAAATTTAGCAGTCACTTAAAATTCGTAACAGTATATATTATTTTCGTTATTTATTTTAGCTACGCAGTTAGTCTGCAGGACATTATATTAATTTATCAAAATTCTCCGCACGTCACTGTTTTCAAAAACGTTGTTCTTATTTCCATATGTAAATATCATTGAACAATACATTCGAAATGTTCCCAGTTTGGCTGTATATTAGCATTATTACGTCTTTACAGCAAAATTACGAAGTTAATCAAATTATTTTACTTCAAAATATGTCGCCAACAGGTAAATCAAACTTATTATTACTACAGCATTATGTTACGTCATTGTCAAAATGGGTATTTCATATAGTGTGTTCACAGACTCATCCTCAACATGGGGATCTCCGTTGTTATGGGAGATAGAGATTTGGTTAAATGAGACAAAATGTGCAGAATCTCCAATACTACTACCCTGCGTAGTCAAACTTTCCATATTTTGCTTGGTTCGCGACCGACAGTTGAAAAACGAGATTTACCCATTTTCGTTTTTTGTTTATTTGAAATCTTCATAAAAAAGGGCCTTAAGAAAGTGAAAATATTTTTTTATCTAACTTACTTAATAAGCGAGTTATAAACAAAAAACGAAAATGGGTAAACCTCGTTTTTCAACTGTCGGACGCAAACCAAGCAAAATATGGAAAGTTTGACTACGCAGGGTAGTAGTACTGGAGAATCTGCACATTTTGTCTCATTTAACCAAATCTCTATCTCCCATAACATACGGAGATCCCCATGTTGAGGATGAGTCTGTGGAGACACTGTATACTGATGCAGTCATTATGCATTCATTTAACAAATATTATGCTTTATTTGAAGCTCCAAATTTTAACGTCGCTGAAATTTTCAAAACTTTATCATATAATCAAAAAACTTTCACTTCGGTCATCAACGAAAATTCGGTCAAGGCAAATATGAACCATATACAAAATTATTACAGCAATTTTATGTTGGTAGTATTTTTACCAGCGAATGAAACGATAATTCAAATTTTATGTGAGGTGAGTTTTTATAAATTTATACACACATGCACAAATCAATCGATTTGATTAAACAAAGTGACGCGTGTTTGGCAGGAAATTAAAATGACCAAATCACAAAATATTAAATGGATAATTTTCGTGGACGCCGACATCAATTTCGAACCGTGGCAAATTTATGCATTCAGTTCGAATATTTTACTCGTTAATATTTCCAGTGAAAATTCTTTTCACATCCAGGATTTATGTAAGGAAAAAATAGAAATAGCTGGAGAAAGTTGTTACAAAGAAATAAACAGTATTAATGGCGCCACTGTACGTACTGTTAGATTTTTCGATTTATTGGTAAATCATCTATTTTGCTACAATATTTGGCAAGAATTGGGAACTTCATTAAATTTTACGTAAGTTAATTATTAACTTAAGTTATTATTACACAGTCTAAAAATCTATTTTAAGATATAAAAAAGTAATTTTATCAAAAACTTGCAATATTACAAAGTTAAGTACGATTTTATTCTTCTGCATGAAAAATAAAATGATTTTGCTTTTTTGGCAACCGATATTTTGAAAAAAAGGGTGTGGGTCTCGGGGCCCCCGACAGATGTGAAACATCAAAGAAAACGTTATTGAACTCGGTGGTATTCTCTATGTAGTAGTATATATTTTTCAAAAGCAGCAACTAACTGTTATGCTGACGTAATCCTATATACTGCACTGTAACACACGCGGTTACGACGTTTGAGCACGTCTGAGCCAGAAACGCAACTAAATATACAGCGAAGTATCTATATTACATACCTAAACGTGTATACATATACTTTTGCTTTACAGTACGTTCGTATGTATACTCTCTCTCTCTCTCTCTTCCCGTGTCCGAGCGCGCGGAAGCCGAGAGAGAGAGAGAGAGAGACAGTGCCGCAGTGGTGGGGAGAACAGCAGCGAAGGAGCGGACCATAAATTTCGATGCATATTTCCCCTCACGCGGCTGTTCACAGCCCGACATAAGATGTTTCACATCAAAAAAATATTGATTTCAGGACGGAATTTCAGTCGAAATTCATGGGAAAAAATATCAGTAAATACGATGACATAATACGTTCAATCACTGAAGGATACAGTGACATAACTTGCCATTGTTTAGAATTATCTACTGAAAGACTTATGCTACTGAATTTTTTACATCCAATTTTGAAATCAATGTAAGTAAGATAATATGGCGAATCGTAATTATTTAATTAACGCAAATATTAAATACATTTTTAATAATAGGGGAATTTGTCAGACAGAATTGTGAGAGTAAATGATAATGATTAGAAGTAACGTTACAATGCAATACTAAAAAACTTCATTTTAAACCTGTTACCGTTGGGGCTCAAACCCGAATCTTCCACTATCGCGGCGGCTGAGTTATCATTTGCGCCGCGATAGTGGAAGATATTTGGGTTTCTGTCCCGACTCCCGACGGTGACATAGGTTTAGAATGATTTTTTCTAGTATTGCACTGTAATGTTACGTCATTTGATGGGTGTTCCTAACAGTTATACTAACGTAAGCATTAATTATTTGTTTATATTAGAAATCGTGTCCATCGTGATTATAATAAAATTAAGGAAAATCGCAGGATAGTGGACAAATATTTGATTTATTAAATTATTTAATTTAATTTAATAAATCAAATATTTGTCCACTATCCTGCGATTTTCCTTAATTTTATTAATTATTTGTATTTAAGAATTCAGAGATCTCTTATAATTAAATTTAAACGAATGTTTTTCACATCTATAGCCTGCTGTAATATAAAACATGTAATATTTTATATACGGAAGACAACAACAGTCGTAAAAAAGGAACCTTAAGGACGATATTCAAGGATATAAAATTCAGATGCACTTACGTCTGAATTCTTTTAATAACGTTGTCTTTAACTAGGGTAGAAACAAAATGGCCGTAGTAAAAGTTCAAAGTTATGATGTTCAGTAAATTAATTTTTTGCCATATACCCACCGCAAAATAGCTACTTTGCATGCATATATACCGGGCTGTACTGAGTCATTTAACAAGCAGGCGTGGCGGAAGTGTTTTCATAACATAACTCTAGTGCGGTAAGTAAACGGTTGCCTCAGTAACTTATGTTTATTCGCTCTATCCGGCTGCAGCTATTACATACTCACGGCCTGCTGTAAATGTAAAGATGGCGACGCAAATGAACTGTCAAAATTTTTTGAAAATACTGAAAATGAAGTGAAAAGTAGGTATTTTGTAGTGGGTATGGCACAAAATACCATGCATATCTCGTACGTAATGGCATTATGACTCGTGTGACTATTACTTAAAACTCGCTACCGCTCGTTTTTACATACTGTCACCACTCGTCAGTTATATACCCCATTACGCATCTAGATATACAATCTACTATTTTTAGGCACCCCCCAGGGGGGACATTGGAATGCATGGTTGCTATCGCAAATTGCATTCCAATGTTCTTTGGGAATTAGCGCTCCCAGGGACCCGAGCTCGTACCAGTCGGTTTGTGTATGCCGGCTGGCGGATTCTAATACACAAATGGATTATTTGTCATGTTGAAGACGCTAATGACCTGAGTTGTCGACGCGTCTATAATCTACAATTAATTAATTAATTTATTTTTTAGGCGTATACTTCTTGTCAAACAAGGAACAGAAAGTTATAAATGGTGGGATTATTTTCAGCCATTTTCAAAAAGATTGTGGTTATATATTTTCTTTTTGGTGTTGGTAATAACGTCTCAACTTCTCAGTTTTCATACGTTATTAAAAAAATTTGGTAATATTTACTGATAAACTTGAAAATTTCAAAATCAGACTGTTAAAAATCTGTCGACATATCTTACGATTTTTCCAGAAGTTGGTGTCAACGGTAGGTCGACGTTAGCATTTCGATGGATTTATTTCGTAATAAACGTGTCGTTATACGTTTTCTATTCAGCGTACAGTTGTGAAATAATCAGTTATGTAACAATTCCCCGGCCAAATATACCATTCACATCCCTTTCAGAACTTTACAAGGACGGTTCTTATACATTGGCAATACTGAGCAGAGGTGTAAACCATTACATTTTTAAGGTAAATATGAAATACAAAACTTAATTTCGATATTTTGTGATACACAGTAGACTCCCGATTATTCGCATATGTCTGTTATAATTATAGATATTCTGATTTACCCGACATATAAAAAAATTCGACTGATGACCAGTCCTATACTTCCCACCTAGTAAATATTTGCAAAAAATAAACACTCTTTTTTTTTATTCTTTGACTAGGCCCAAATAACCTTAGCTGTTGGTGGTCTTTAAAACACAATTTAATTTTTATTCTTTGAAAAAAGCATGGCCCTCTTTTTTGTTTGGTGATCTATTGATGGCTAGCTTAATATAGCAAAAATCATGGTTACCTTGATTTACGTACAATTTTTATTTTTTTTAGTAAAATATTTTTTTTCTCGAAAACTATACATTTTAGAGAAAAAAAATATTTACATTTTTTTCATATTATAACATCTAGAATTCATTTATATTTTTTTTTACCTATGTTAATACGTGACATTGAGGACGTTTTTTTGAATATCTCAGGATCCACTGAACCGATTTGACTCAAAATCTAATCAGATCTAAGTTAAGGGCTGATAAACACAATAGAACAATCGGCATGCCCGTATGTTGTTCCGTTCTTAAGATATCGAAGGCGAAAAATTGACCACATACACACACACACACATACACACATACACACACACATACAGACATCAGTCAGAAAATGATCTTAAACGATTGCTAGGGTCTCAAAACGTGAAAATCTGTTAAAATCTCGAAATATTGTTTTCGGACTGAATCCATTACTTCCCTACCATAGTAGAGGTGGGAAGTAAAAACCATGTAGAAATAAATGTCTCTATAACCCGATTACTCTTACGTCATCAGCCTATTGGCAGCAAGCACCGCCCTCACTAGCAAGCTTTAGCCACGGATTATCTGCTTAATAACCGTTACCCTCTCTGCTGCTCTCTAATGGTTTTTACCATAGACGGCGTGTTACGTGTATGAGTTTGAACTCACTCGACAACGGCTATTGTTCCGGTCTCCACCCATACTCAAGGGTGGAGACCGGTCACCGGAACAATAGCCGTTGTCGAGTGATGACGTCTCGGTGTCATTCTTATAGTATTGTGTCTACACCTTAGACAGGAATCTAGAGACGAAGTACAAGTGAGTGGAGTGGTTGCTGTTCCGGTCTCCACCCATATTCAAGGGTGGAGACCGGAACAGTAGCCGTTGTCGAGTGATGACGTCGCGGTGTCATTCTTATAGTATTGTGTCTACACCTTAGACAGGAATCTAGAGACGAAGTACAAGTGAGTGGAGTCGTTGCTGTTCCGGTCTCCACCCATATTCAAGGGTGGAGACCGAAACAATAGCCGTTGTCGAGTGATGACGTCTCGGTGTCATTCTTATAGTATTGTGTCTACACCTTAGACAGGAATCTACAGACGAAGTAAAAGTGAGTGGAGTCGTTGCTGTTCCGGTCTCCACCCATATTCAAGGGTGGAGACCGAAACAATAGCCGTCGTCGAGTGATGACGTCTCGGTGTCATTCTTATAGTATTGTGTCTACACTTTAGACAGGAATCTAGAGACGAAGTACAAGTGAGTGGAGTCGTTGCTGTTCCGGTCTCCACCCATATTCAAGGGTGGAGACCGAAACAATAGCCGTCGTCGAGTGATGACGTCTCGGTGTCATTCTTATAGTATTGTGTCTACACCTTAGACAGGAATCTACAGACGAAGTAAAAGTGAGTGGAGTCGTTGCTGTTCCGGTCTCCACCCATATTCAAGGGTGGAGACCGGAACAGTAGCCGTTGTCGAGTGATGACGTCGCGGTGTCATTCTTATAGTATTGTGTCTACACCTTAGACAGGAATCTAGAGACGAAGTACAAGTGAGTGGAGTGGTTGCTGTTCCGGTCTCCACCCATATTCAAGGGTGGAGACCGAAACAATAGCCGTCGTCGAGTGATGACGTCTCGGTGTCATTCTTATAGTATTGTGTCTACACCTTAGACAGGAATCTAGAGACGAAGTACAAGTGAGTGGAGTGGTTGCTGTTCCGGTCTCCACCCATATTCAAGGGTGGAGACCGAAACAATAGCCGTCGTCGAGTGATGACGTCTCGGTGTCATTCTTATAGTATTGTGTCTACACTTTAGACAGGAATCTAGAGACGAAGTACAAGTGAGTGGAGTGGTTGCTGTTCCGGTCTCCACCCATACTCAAGGGTGGAGACCGGAACAATAGCCGTCGTCGAGTGATGACGTATCGGTGTCATTCATTACAGTATTGTGTCTCTAAAAGTAGTATACTAATGGCCGGTTTATGGTATAATTTTAATCGTGATGTTATTTTGATCACGCTATTAAATTTTGACAGCTGCGTGTTCATTGGTTGCTGTGTTTCGTTATCATAGCAATCTGCCACTTAATCGTGTGATTAAAATAACATCGTGATTAAAATGTACGATAAACTGGCCATTAATATATTAAAGTTGCAATGGTTATTGAACATTATAAAGGCAGTTGTGTCACTCAAATTAAAAAAGAAGTTGTCGAAATCTTCACCGATTTTAAGTTGCAATGGTTATTGAACATTATAAAGGCAGTTGTGTCACTCAAATTAAAAAAGAAGTTGTCGAAATCTTCACCGATTTTAAGTTGCAATGGTTATTGAACATTATAAAGGCAGTTGTGTCACTCAAATTAAAAAAGAAGTTGTCGAAATCTTCACCGATTTTAAGTTGCAATGGTTATTGAACATTATAAAGGCAGTTGTGTCACTCAAATTAAAAAAGAAGATGTCGAAATCTTCACAGATTTTTAATGACAATATCACTCATATATCTCTGAAATTTTAACAATATCAAAATCGAGGCATTAACCTACAAAGTTAGATTGCAACATATAGTGTTGCCATATACGAGTAATCATCTTGCACCTGCCATTTTTATATTCGAAACTATCATTTATCCTACTTGTCGGTCTTGTTTATGTCGAATAATCGAGATTAAAAGTAGTTTTCAAGATTAGACAAGTTGAACTCCTGTTTTAATTGTTTCTAGAACGCGAAAAGCGGCCTGTTGCACGATATAGAACGCGACATATTCGATTCAGACGACAAGTTGCCTTTGAGACATATAGATGGCATAAATCAGGTCTGTACCAGGCCTAAGTACACGTTCATGACAACAGATAATGTTCTAATACACAAGCCATGCGCAATGCACGTGATTCCGCTTTATGAGCTACCTCAAGCTCTTAGCTTTGCCATTGCCAAGGGTAGTTCTTATAGATATGTCCTTGGACTCACGTAAGTACATGTTATCATATATGTAATACTCCTATATTGCTAGCGCCCGTAAGTGGAAGTATCAGGCCGCAAGTGAGACAGCAAATTACTGTTTCTATCTTTATTGAGAAATCCATCTCGTTGTGCGCAAGCGCGTTGCAACTCTCGTGGGGGAATTGGCAAGTATGGTGGGGAAAGCCTCCTCTGCTCGAAGCTTAAAGCCTAGTTATAGTAAACATTCTCGGACATGCGCATAAGACTCGACGTCTTGCGAGAGAGACAGACATATATATGTCTGCACCGTAGGCTTTCGTCCGACTCCAGACCCCGGCTAGCAATATAGGAGTATTACATAATATATGCATATTATAGATAATTCACTTTTCGAGCCAGATTACTCTTAAAATGACACAATGGCGGCAAAGCACCGCTCTCAGTTAGCAACGGATTGTCTGCTTGTTAACGGGTACCCTCTCTGCTGCTTTCTAATGGTTTTTACCATAGACGGCATGTATTTTCTATTGTTAGAGTCGTTGCGTTATAACAGAAACAATATAGCCGTCGTCGAGTCATGACGTCTCGGTGTCATTCTTATAGTATTGTGTCTACACCTTAGACAGGAATCTAGAGACGAATTACAAGTGAGTGGAGTGGTTCCTGTTCCGGTCTCCACCCATACTCAAGGGTGGAGACCGGAACAATAGCCCTTGTCGAGTGATGACGTCTCGGTGTCATTCTTATAGTATTGTGTCTACACCTTAGACAGGAATCTAGAGACGAAGTACAAGTGAGTGGTGTGGTTGCTGTTCCGGTTTCCACCCATACTGAAGGGTGGAGACCGGAACAGTAGCCGTTGTCGAGTGATGACGTCTCGGTGTCAATCTTATAGTAATGTGTTTATACTTTTGTATAGGTCAAATTTGACATATCAAAAACTGTAAAGACAGACGAAACGTCCTACCAGACGTAAACTTGGATAGTTCCCGACATGTATAGCTCAAGGAACCATGATCTCTAACGGAGATGTTTCCAATTCCTTTCCTTAGAACGCATCTTGACATGTGTAATACTCCGGCATATAACCCGATTTCACCACGAAATCTGTTGCTATTCGTCAAGTGCAACATCGGTCACAGTATGAGTATTCGTTCGTTCCCGAATAAAAGTGCATATGTACTATATCGAGCGTCTAACATGTTCGGGTAGGCTCGGCGTTTTACACTACGAAGCATATCCCTGTTCGCTTAGACTTTAGAACTGTGGAACAGGATCGTTCCACAATCCGCAGAGACACTCATAATATATTCTTTCCTTTAACGTAAAGGTGCCAATGAAACGAGATAGTTCCTCGGACATGTATCTCCGAAACATGTCAGCTCAACAAAGGAAATGTTCCATGTTCGTTCCGTCTTTGGAACGTTTTAGCCATAACAAATTAAACATAAAACAACTAAAACTTACCTTAGACAGCTATGTAATCTATGTGTAGCAGTTTTCTTAAACAATTGTTTTGTTTTAAAATCTGTTTACAAAATTATTGTTATTTTGTTTTAAAGGCTATCGCGCATGCGTGAATCAGGATTACTGTACAGAATAAAGGATCAAAGTTCAACATCGCAACAACCTTTCAAGACACCACAATTTTTACCCATTAATTTCCAATCCGTTATATCTTTAATTATTTTTCTCCCATCTGCGCAAATATTGACGATATTTTTGTATTTTATTGAAAAACGTTATGATAAAGTGATTAAAAAAAGAATAAATCTAACAAAAGGCGTAGCTAATGACCTAACAAAGTTAAAATTATTTAAAAATTACTAGCAAATATACTCGTTCTTTGCAAGGATCCTAGGCAATTGCAAATTTCGATTTTTTTTCCGGTCAATTTAGTTAGTTGGCACCTTATTAATTGAAATTGAAGTTGTGGGGAGTGTAAAAGTGAGTTTTAGAAGAATTCCCTTTATTTCACAACGTTTGTTCTCTAGTTTATAGTTTGTAGACACTCGGGCTTGAGAATAGCCGAGAGTGTAGCGGCGCTGTTGTTTACATGGCGTTGCTATGGTTCCTCTATTACAAGTCCCCAGTTCTCGGGTTCTAGCCCGAGAGCTGGTAAAAGTGTCCATTGGATTTTCAATTTATTATTAAAAAAAAAAATAATAATGAATTGAAAATATGAATTGGTGCTAGGCCCAAATAACCTTAGCTGTTGGTGGTCTTTAAAACACAATTCAATTGTAGACACTCTTACTTGAAATTGGAGTTTTACAGTACACAGCACTCTTGACGTTAGCAAAGCTGAGTGACATCATATGTTGTTTAAATAGCACAGTAAATTTAATACGCTATTGCGCTTGAACGAGTCGCTCAATGTTTCTCAGATTTTACAGTTTTGTTCAAATCCACGTATATTTTCGTTTTGGATAATAAAAAAGTTCCATGTTATGAGAAAGGAATAAATAATTAAAACAACTGGGTGTTTTTTAAATAATTTGTGATGAAATGTATGTTTTTATTTTATATTTTACATTTACAATAATATAATGAACATTTAGTTAAATTGTGTACATAATTGTTATTAATTATTTTTAATTAATATAAAATATCTTTAATATAGTTTGTTTGCAAAAATGTACCTACTTCAGTTTTCCACAAAAATAATATATATAACGATAATGTGTGGGTTTTTTCAAATTTTTTCCCGCAAAAATTATAAATTATATGTTATTTTGCACACTGAAATATCAATTTATTCAAGCAGTGGTTGCTATGGAACACTGAATATAAAAATGTATAAATGTTTATGTAAAAATTTTATGATATGACAATAAAATCTTATCTATCTATATATAACGAAGATTGTACTGCGGAACTGGTACTAGACCTTAATAACCCTAGCAGTTGGTGACATAAAAAAACAAAAATTAAAAAAATATGGACACCCTGTATATTTTCACTAAAATAACATACATATACACCCTCTAACCACAATTTTTTATTCCACTGCATAATTTCAAAATCGAATACAAATATAATAAGTATTTGTATTCTGGGGGGTCCAAGTTAGAAATTACCGTGCTGTTTAATTTTTGTCACTTATCTAACAAATTTGACATTACATAAGGTAAAGTGAGACAGAAATTTTACAGTGCTAAACCATACAGAATAGCACCACATATTTATAATAATTAATGCCCTGGAGACAGGTGTAATAATTGTGTGTGATCTTTAATTAAAAATATAATTACAAAATGCGACAAATTGAAAAAAGCACCTGTTCCATGTATTTATATAAACTCACCTACGCCGCAAAAAAAAAATCAGTCGAGCCAAAAAAATAGCACTGTCATGATCACCTGTCCACTTTAATTATATCATTTTAATGTGATTTTGAAATATCACAAATACAACGCCTGCCGCGATGATAGTACGTTTAATGACAGTTTTATAGGAAGGCGGAACTTCCATCAAATGAATAATAGCTGTACATTTTAATATGCATTAAAATAGTAAATAGTTTTTTGGAAGATAAAACGATTCTAGTGGCAGGTGCATATTTTATTAATATTTTACAAAAGAGTAAAGCATTCTACAAGAGGCGACACTTCAGCAACAAAACTGATTGTCAACACAAAAGAAAGATTGCAATCAATTTAAAGAATTATTGTAGATTTTCGGTTACTTACGTCTCGGTAAATAATCTGGCGTATTTTTTAACCGACTTCAAAAAAAAAACAGAGATTATCAATTCGACATGTAGGTACCTACTTATATATTTTTTTTAATGTTTGTTCAGTCATAGTTTCTTGAGGGGTTGACCGATCTGAATAATTTAGACGGCATTGGGTTCAGAATGTTTACGGAATGGTCCCATATATTTTTTTTTAAATCGGTTCAGTAGTTTTTATTGGACGAGATTGCTGTGTTTCTGAAAAAGTGTCAAATCAATTAATGATCATTGAAAGAAACACATGGTGTTTATGAAAAATTCTTTGAGAAAAAAAATATCTTTACGATGAAAAAACTAATTTCATTGTATGAAAATAGTTTAAGCATTTTCATCGAGACGATGTAAAAAAAATGACGATCACAATCAGCTCTGTTTATCGTAACTTTTCGGTTAGATTCGTCTCGGTACGTATTCTGGAGATTTTTCATTGCATTGTTGCACAAGATCGGCGTTAGTCTCTTCTATTAGTTAGAGAGAGAGATAAACATGTTAGTGGTTTTAAGTCTCTGTCTTACTTACCAGTTACCGCCATTAATAAATGTGACATTTTGTCACCGCACATTTTTTTTGTCTTATAATTAAAAAAATTAGCGCGTTTTGAAAACAGAGATATATGAGCAAACAAATTTAAATATAGAATTTCAAAAGTATAAATTATATTTTACTTCAAAAATCTGGCCTTGATTTTTAAAGGGCTAGAACTTTCAAGGTTGTTGAAACTCTGTAATATATTGAAATAAAAACTAAGAACTTCTAAAGTAGAAATTGTACTGTTTCGGTATTCTGAAAGCGTTCTGTTTTCTCACGATGCATTTAAAATACGCGCGCTTTTTACACAATTTAAAAGAGTTAAAGTTGTTGTAATTCCATGCTAAACATCAACCAAACCTCAGAACAGAGATAGCTATAGAAAAAACATATCACGTCGCTTGTGAAGCCACAACTATACACTAAAGCACGACCTCTTATGTACATTTTGATCATTCGTTGCTTGTATTCCGTAGTGTTAATTTTATTCTTTATGTCGTGTTGTGTGCCTAGATGTTACAATAAAGGTTCCAAAGCGCTTATAAAAAATCAAGGTGTATCTTATCATCAGTAAGGAAAAATATTTTAGTATATTTTCAGTTGTTTCAATTGTTCCTCGCACGTCTTGACTGGCTTCAGTTGTACATACCTACAAGCTGTGATATGCCCTTTCTATAGCTATCTCTGTTCTGAGAAACAAACCGTTCAGAGTGTCGCCTCGTATAAAACTTATCTACTCCTCGATTTTACAATAAATATTTTTCATTTAATATTACATGAACGTTGTCTGCAATAATAATCGCCACGTATACCTAAAACTTATCTACTCCTTGATTTTACGATAAATATTTTCCATTTAATATTACATGAACGTCGTCTGCAATAATAATCGCGTCTTTTAACTTATTTTATGAATTAAGTTTTATGAACATTCAACACTTCAGCTACATTGAGTTAAAAAATTTATTGAAAAAGGAAACGTCAAGTGCGTATCGGACTAGAAGGCTAATTTAAAATAAAAAAAATGTTTAAAAATAAAATATTATGACATTTACTAGCGAGTACTAGCGCAATAAATTATTTTAATTAGAAATATAAACAAACATAGAACTGCGATTAGACGCTTATAAACCGAGAGCTAGTAACAATTTTTTGGTGTTATTTATTCAAGCCCCTAACATGTAACAAAAAAATTCCCCCCTCATGTTGAGGGGGGAATTTTTTTTGTTATAATGATTTATGTTTATTCGTCCTGATCCGCCCCCTATTACCTACTGACAGCTAGCTACTCTCGGCCTACTATAAAAGTGAAGTTAAAGACACAAAACATTTTGAAAATACTGAAAATGAATTGAAAAGCAGCTATTTTATAGTGGGTAGGGCAAAAAATACCGTATATATATCTCGTGCGTAATGATATTATGACACTGTTAAAACTCGTTATCACTCGTTTTGACACTGTCACTACTCGTTAGTAATATGCCTCGTTACGCAACTAGATATACAATATACTATTACAGCATTAACTTTGATACACTTTTGTAGTTTAGTTTTTGACATGGTTCTCACAAAATCTTTTTATTTTGTACTTTTCTCTCCGTACTACTAGATAAAGACTTAAAAATCTCTCTTCTGGCATTATGAAAAAAATGGCGGACACAGGTCTCGTATTAAAGAGTTTCTAGTTATCGTAACCAAAAATAGAATAATGGAAAATGTGGGTACATCGGTGCAAACAAGCGTATGTTGAATGTACTATGTACTTATATAAAGTTATTATTATATTGAAAGTATATTTATTATTGGTGCATTTTTGCGGTAGAGAACAATTTTTTGTGTTTAAATGTTCTTCCAAAAAATGTAATGATCGTTTGTGTGAAGTGAACCGTGTTATTTTAATTAATTCATTAATAAATATATTTTAAAGGTACACAGAAAAACTGTTGTAACATTTTTTTTTAATTTTTAAATACTGATCTACTTTAATATTTGTATTTATTTATTAAAAACATTTAAATATTTTATTTTTTAAAAGACATCAATTTAATGGTAATATTTTTATCATAAAGTATCTCGGTCCTCATTTTCAAAATTCCAGCAGAATTTTGAGTAAAATAATTTGTACAGAAAATGTTATTTTTACTGAAAAAAACATTAATAATACAACTATATTACTATTAAAAAAGACGCGAGGGGTGAAGTTGATACGCGAGCCGCAGGCGAGAGTACCAACACCCCTCGTGTCTTATATTTAATTTTACGAGTTGTATGTACTATTTTTTGTAACACATATATGAAATGTACAACATTTTCAACTTTAGAGCTTTATTGAATTAATTTCAAACACCGAAAGCTAAAAATATTGGCCATGATCCAATATTTATTTACTTCGTTACCATAGCAACTATATTCCTATATTTCTCGTATGGTATAAAATGTGTTTTATTGCACGCTAACGTCACAGTTTATATTTTACGCACGCCTAGCTATGATGTATCACATAAAATATGTATTATTGTACGCGTGCTATATATATTATTTTAAGCAGTCGACAAGAGACACGAAATGTTGTACATTGCATAATATATGTGTTACAAAAAATAATTTTTGATACACTAGAAATACTGAAAAATGAAATTTATCATCTAAAATTTATTCAAGTAGTGTTGCCGCTGACGCAAGATTAATCATTTTTTTGTCTCGAATTGAGATAAGGTCTTGAATAAGCTATCGAATAGAGAAACGAGTTTCGAAAAATCTCGACAAAATTGTAAAATATCTAAGTAATTATGGGATCAAAAGAAATAAAGTTGTTATTCTTTATTTCTATATAAAATAATGAAATAATAACCACATAAATTACTATTAAAAATATTAATAATGCATCGAAAATATGGCCCAGATAATCCTATTTTAAAAATTGTGAAGATGAATTTGGATTATCAAAATATTGATAAAACAATTCCAAATTTTTTTATAAAAAATATAAGTTTATTGAGATTATCCTGGTAGTTAATGAAACGAAATAATGGATCCACTGTAGTTGTGTACTCGATAAGTCTTTGCTTACAAGTTACAGGAAACATAAGTTTCCGACGTTTTAACCGCCGCTGAAACATGATTTCCGCTACTCTGTTAGAGACGGCAAACCGAATCGTCGAGACTAGATTTTTCGAGAATTCTCGCACCCTCGAGAAAGTAACTAGACGAGGGACAAAATTTCTCGTTTCGATATACGATATGGTTTTTTTTTTCATCGAGGCAGCAACATTATACAGAGTGGCACATCTTAAACAATGCAGTGAAATATCTCGTAAATGGTACAAACCATAAAAAAATGTTTTATACAAAAGTTATAGAATGTCAAGGAGGACAAAAGACTGTGATATCATATTTAACATAGGTGCTGCTGTGAAGGTCAGCTTCGATTTTTGTATTGTAACAGTGAATTTTTATTCCAGAATACGATACAGTATTTTATAGTGAACAGTAAATTATTAAGGTACATATCAGCTAAATTTAATAAATATTGAGATATTTAGAAATTAAATAACAAATTTAATTTGTCAATTCGGTTCTTTTATGAATTGAATTCAAGCCAAGAAGGCCAGTGCGTAATATCATGACTATCTGCTGTCATAATTTATCTAATTGTCGTTCATTTTGGCTGTTATTTAATTTCTAAATATCTCAATATTTATTAACTTTAGGTGATATGTACCTTAATAATTTACTGTTCACTATTAAATACTGTATCGTATTCTGGAATAAAAATACACTGTTATAATTAAAAAATCGAAGCTGACCTACGCCTGACCTTCACAGCACCACCTATGTTAAATCTGATATCACAGTCTTCTGTCCCCCCTTGACACTCTATAACTTTTGTATAAAACATTTTTTTATGGTTTGTACCGTTTACGAGATATTTCACTGCATTGTTTAAATGTGCCACCCTGTATAAAATAATATTTTCCGCATTCATGTGTTCGTAATACTCCATTCTAATAATGAAGAAAATGGAATAGAAAATACCATTGAAAATGTAAATATTTCGCGTACACAAATAATTGGCTAGTGTTGGCTAAAGTAGTGTTGGCACCTTAATAAAACTAATCGCATATCTATTAATTAAAATGCATAAATGAATCATAATCACTGGCAATCTATCTCGTTTATTACAACTCATTTGGGTGCGTAATCTAATATATTTATTTTGGCACTATTTTTAAAAATGAGCATTTGCTAAGCATTCGACAAATTTTAAGTGTTTTTAACTTTTCTCATTCATTTCGACACAATAATAATAATATAATAAATTTATCTTTCGTTTATTTTTATTTTTAAATTTATTTTTTTTATTTTTTAATACTTTTAACACATTAGTCTTATATTAATACTATTTAATTTTTGGCAAAAATTGTTAGTACTTTTGATAATAATATTATAATTTTGAATGTTGATTCAACTTTATTTTATTAGTATATTATTTTAATATTACTAATTAACTAAAATCTAAACGATTATTTTTTTATTCGTCGCTAAAATTTAGAGATATGTCACTGACTATTAAAAAGCATATTTTATTTCAGTACAAAGGTACATAAATACATATTTTTCTTCATAAATTAACAACATTTTTTTAAATATATTTTTTTTTTAGTTATTTCCAATATTTCTCGATTTTCATTATTGTATATTTAGATTAACTATTTCACCGCCATTTTTATAATCTTTATATGAAAAATTTTAATTTTTCGAATCAGTCTGTTTTAAAAGTTTCAATTCATTTTAAAAGAAAAATAAAGTCTTTCTCGTACTAATCAATTTTTGGGAGATGGTAGTGAAATGGTTCAATCATATTTACGTACCTATTTTTTGAGATAATAATATTATTTATTTTATTATACAAAATATTAATTCAAAGAACACCAAATATTGCACCAATTCAACTGACACACTAAAAACTATTTTTTTTTTATCTAACTGCGGTGAAATTAAAAACAAAAACTTATTAACATTTAAGTTTGCCATTTATTTTATTGAAATAATTTAAATTATTTTAACGACATTTAACTCTCTATAAGATTTATTTATAAACAATTTTTAATTTAAACGTAGAACATTTCTGTTTTTCATTGATAATTATTACATTTTTCATTCATATTTTTCCCTACTGGCCATTTTTTTAGAAACAGTTTTGGTCATGGTTTCTGTCCCTGACAATGTAATAAAAACAACTGAAGTTAATAAAATATTGGCTGGTTCAAAATTCTTGTATTAGTTTTCAATAATATTACAATAATAACTTCAATTATCAAAATATGCCCAAATATTTTGATTTTTTTTATTTGTTAGGAGTGAACCACCGTGCATATGATAAATGTTTAAACGCAAGAAAATTACCACTTTTATTTATTATATTTATATTAATTCTCGTTGCAAATTCGTTTTAGATAAATATAAATATTTTTTCATTTTGAAACGCTTTTTTTCTGTGTGAAAATTCGACGACAATATATACAGGGTGTATCACAGGAAACCGAACATAGGGAAAAGTACACAGTACAAATTAGTTAAGATCAGAGATTGCTTTGCCCTCTATTCATGTAAAAAACCATGATAATTAATTTAATTAAGTTAGCCATGTGTATTCTATCTTTGTCACGCTACTCATTTTGCTTATATGTTTTCCTTGTTGCACTCATTACTTTTCTATGTATTCAATCCTGTGATACACCCTGTATGTATATGAATCATAATATTTAGAAAGAGACAAAATATACATAATATTATTTATATAGAAAAAAATGAGTCATTCGTTTAAAAAATTAACTATTTCGTTATATAAGGACTAAATTATATTATATTCAAATTTACAGCATTGGCGATGTATTCTTCTGTTAATAATGGAACCAGAGTTGTGGTACGCCTGTAACAAAAAGAAACATTATTTAGAATACAATAAAATATAGAATAGAATATAAAATGGCCGTACTACTCAACCATTTTGAAGTTTTAGTTACTATGCTCCCAGTAATTACAAAAATGAATATATTTTAAAAAAAATAAATAAGAAAGGGGTGTATAAATTATTTCACAAATGAACTTAACTATAAATATCTAAATTATAAAATAATTATAATTTTTTGCATCACTGAAACTCTAGCATATTACATAATATAAGCATACTTCTGAACATTTACTTTCATTGAGAAAAATTTTTGTTATAATTTTAGATCCAAACTTTTTTAAGGGTTCGAATTTTCTAACGACTGATATTGTTTTCGCAATTTAGTTTCCTTTTTTTTTATAAAACTTTCAACTTTACTAAAAAACGCCCTCGAGCCTGAATTTTCCCTCCACAGGCATGTTGAAGGGTTAAGCCATTTTGAAACGCAGTTTAAATTTAAAAGTTATGTAAAAATTTAAATGTTATGTAAACGATAAAAGTTTATACGAAAAATTCGAGTTTGCGACTTTATTTTGCGTACACAGTTACGTATTTTATTAGTGTATTTGCCATATGGCACATACACTATTGGCGTCGGTCGGATGGCGGGACCTAGGGGTCGGACCAAAATTTCTCGACGTTTCATAGCCTCCTGAACATTTTGGCACCATTTTTGGAAATGTCTATTTATATATGATATATATATATATATATATATTATATATATATATATATATATATATATATATTTATATATATATTTATATATATATATATATATATGTGTGCGGGCAATAACTTTCGAAAGAGTTAATTGATTTTGACGAAATTTGGTAGGCACGTTGAAATCCATCACCGCACGAAGCCTATTTAAAATGAGCCCAATCGGACCATTTTAAGGGTAGTTTTTAGGGGTTGAAAAATGTTTTTGGGCCCGAAAATGCCGAAAAAATTCTCAGAATCGTTTCAAAATTGAAATTTAACCTTTTAGTTACAATTAAAATGTGCTGCCAAAATTTTAATAAAATCAGCCCGACAGGACCGGACTTACAAATTTTATGAAAACACTAGTTTGCGCATAGTGCTTTACTTACTGAAGGGTGTATTTAATTTGGTACCGAGGTTGCATTGATAAAAATATTGAAATTAAGAAAAAAAATATTTTTTAAGGGATGTATTAAGGGGTTAAATTTTTTATTTTGTCCAAAAACAAACTTAAGTTCATATAATAAAGCCACAATGCCAGTATTAGCAAATACACTATATTGTCGGCAGGGTTTTGGCACTGCGACCCGAGTTTTTTTTTAATGTCGAACCATAAAATATTTACAGGCGAGCAGACCGCGATGCTCGATGATTTTGTCGTCGTGTGGTTTGAAAAGCTCCAACGAAACCACAGTGTCGTTGGTTTCGTGTGGCGGCGTTGACGCTAAATCTCATATTTGAGTACTTTAATCATACATGAATTGTGTAAATGGGCGTAATAACAAACTGATACAGCGGTTTGTAAACCACGTGTTTGTGTACTTTATAATGATGCAGTGGTGTACGCATCACTACCTAAAACAACATTCATTATCATACAATATCATATTATAGTGGCCGCTTATTATTCACCTACACCAAGAATTACACATGGTTTCATACATAATATTAAAAATTCGACTGATGACCATAGGACTGGTCATCAGTCGAATTTTTAATATTATTATTCCTACCTAGTAAATATTTACAAATAATAAACATTCTTTTTTTATTCTTTGAAAAAAAGCATGGCCCTCTTTTTACTTCCCACCTCTACTATGGTAGGGAAGTAATGGATTCAGTCCGAAAACAATATTTCGAGATTTTAACAGATTTTCACGTTTTGAGACCCTAGCAATCGTTTAAGATCATTTTCTGACTGATGTCTGTATGTGTGTGTGTGTGTGTGTGTGTGTGTATGTGTGTGTGTATGTGTGTGTGTATGTGTGTGTGTGTGTGTGTGTGTGTGTATGTGGTCAATTTTTCGCCTTCGATATCTTAAGAACGGAACAACATACGGGCATGCCGATTGTTCTATTGTGTTTATCAGCCTTTAACTTAGATCTGATTAGATTTTGAGTCAAATCGGTTCAGTGGATCCTGAGATATTCAAAAAAACGTCCTCAATGTCACGTATTAACATAGGTAAAAAAAATATAAATGAATTCTAGATGTTATAATATAAAAAAAATGTAAATATTTTTTTTCTCTAAAATGTATAGTTTTCGAGAAAAAAAATATTTTACTAAAAAAAATAAAAATTGTACGTAAATCAAGGTAACCATGATTTTTGCTATATTAAGTTAGCCATCAGTAGATCACCAAACAAAAAAGAGGGCCATGCTTTTTTCAAAGAATAAAAATTAAATTGTGTTTTAAAGACCACCAACAACTAAGGTTATTTGGGCCTAGTCAAAGAATAAAAAAAAAAAGAGTGTTTATTTTTTGCAAATATTTACTAGGTGGGAAGTATAGGACTGGTCATCAGTCGAATTTTTTGTATAGTGATCTACTGATGGCAAGCTTAATGTAGCAAAAATCATGGTTACCTTGATTTACGTACAATTTTTATTTTTTTTAGTAAAATATTTTTTTTCTCGAAAACTGTACATTTTAGAGAAAAAAATATTTACATTTTTTTCATATTATAACAGCTAGAATACATTTATATTTTTTTTTACCTATGTTAATACGTGACATTGAGAACGTTTTTTGTAATATCTCAGGATCCACTGAACCGATTTGACTCAAAATCTAATCAGATCTGATAAACACAATAGAACAATCGGCATGGCCGTATGTTGTTCCGTTTTTACGATATCGAAGGCGAAAAATTGGCCACATACACACACACACACATACAGACATCAGTCAGAAAATGATCTTAAACGGTTGCTAGGGTCTCAAAACGTGAAAATCTGTTAAAATCTCGAAATATTTTTTTCGGACTAAAACCATTACTTCCCTACCATATAGTAGAGGTGGGAAGTAATAAGCTATATTTATCAATATATCAGTATATCAATGTATCATTATCAATATATCATTATATTATCAAGACATCAATATATCAATATCAAATAAATTTTATCAATGAATAGGTACGTCGTCATTCTGTGACATTGTAATTGGCGGAATGCAATTTCGCTTATTGTTCTCAGACGAACAATTATGATTTCGATACTGATTTACACACGCTAACGATCTCAGTTATCGAACATCTATAATAATCTGCAATCCTATCGATACTGATTTCAGATACAATAATGCACATCAGTTTGATGAAGCGATCAAATTTGTTTATCACATCTACATTTTGCACAATATTCGCTGAATGTTCTCAAGTGAACATTTCTGACCACAACACTGATTTCATAGATACTATATACGTGCTTACTGAAAGGGGGCCAATTCAGTTTTCGCATTTTAATTTTGTACAATGTTCGTTGAGTGTTCTCAAGCGAACATTTAAAATTGATATCATAGATACTATAGGTATAATACGTGCTTACTGTAAGTGGGCCAATTCAATTATCGCATTTTAATTTTGTACAATGTTCGCTAAATGTTCTGAAGCGAACATTCCTGGTTACAACACTGATTCCATTCAGGATGTGCTCAATCTTACTGTACCTACGTACATAAACGAGTCAATTCAGTTATCGCATATTTTTTCGCACAATGTTCGCTGATTGTTCTCAAGCGAACACAGCATATCGCATTACTGATTCCATGGAATATAATGCATGGCGACATATTGTACAAGCGATTTTAGTTATCATATCGTAATTTCATATAGGTAATATTTGTTAAATGTTCCGAAGCGAACATTATACACAAGTCAATTAAGTTATGGAGTCGTTATTTCGTACAATGTATACTGAATGTTCCCAAGCGAACATTACTTCAGATTAAGGCACTAAGTCCATATAACAATGTACACAAGTTTTAAATAATCAATTCAAATCGTTATTTTGTACAATGTTCGCTGATTGTTCTCAACTGAACACTGCTGGTCATATTACTGATTCCAGGCGAAATCTTATATAATGTACATCAACTTATTATACTAAAGCAAGTAAATTGATTAATTATCATATCGTAATTTCGTATAATGTTCGCTGGATGTTCCCAAGTGAATATTCTTGATTACGGCACTGATTTCATAACATAATGCACACAAGTTGGCTCTGCGCACATGTATTATATTTAAGCAGTTCCACATCGTCATGCTGTGACAACCGCGGCATGTAGTGTTCGCCTATTGTTCCCCTTATCTGTTTAAATCACGGATTAGCACAGACACTCGACTCGACTACTCTGTGAGTGACTACACCCACGCTGACAATACAACGCTAACCACAAATAATAGCTGTCTTATTTTTTTGTATGTAGATTAACAGGGTCGAAAAATAAATACTACTTATTTTTATCTGAGCAAAACTATGTTTGTAATGTAATTTGTAACAACACTCTTTACATTTTAAGATCAAAGTGAAATATTTATAGTTGTAGGTACATATTTCTTTAGATTATATAAGTCACAAGCGAAATAAAAATAAATTCAAGACATTATTTGAGATTTGAAATTGCATTGTCTATTTTTGGGTATACCTAATTTATGTAACCGTTCTAAACACTCCTTCGAGGGCAGTACAGCCTAGTGGTTAGCGTGCTTGGCGCCGCAACCTCTAGACTGGACTGCCGTGGGTTCGAATCTCACCTGCGCTCATGAATGTTTTGTGATGTTATTTAGTTTTAAGCTAGTTGTTATTTAGTGTAGTTGAAAGACGCTAATGACCTGAGATGTCGACGCGTCTATAATCTACAATAAATAAAATAAATCTAAACACGCATTCGAAATTTAAACAAATCCAATCTAGTAGTTTGGGCTCTACAAACATACATTTTTTTCAATTCAGGGGACTTGAAAATGTAATTGTGGATGGTAAATGTGTGTGGGTGTGGTTGGACAGAGTGTTGTCAAAGAATTATTTATCAATGAAATAGCAGGGAGATTGATCGATTTGATATTTATATACACAATTACAAATGTACAGTGGCATCAGAATATTATAAAACAAATAGGCGCGCAGAAAGAGTCATAATTCAGTTATACAGGGTGTCCCAAAATTGCTGGGACACAGAGCTACTACGTGGAGTAGAGGTCAAAATAAGTCGATTGGACCCAATTTATTTATATACCAAAATGTAACGTTTGCCCGTGAGAAGAGTTCAAAGTTTACATAAAATTTTTTACTAGGAATATCTGTTAGCATTATTTAAGAAAACATTTTTTTCCTTCGGAACTATGCGGAATACGAAATTTTTACAAGAGTAACAAAATGAAGATAATTAATCAGACTTCTCGCTAAAAAAATTTGAGAACCGTATTACCACCCCTAAGAAAGTTCTGAAAAAAATGTTAGGGGGTGAGGGTGGTTTTAACCCTTCTACAATTTCTTTTGGGTTTCTTTGATTACTGAAAGGAGATTAATCCTCTAAATTGCACTTTTGTCAAATTTCATTCAATTTGTTTCACTCATTTCTGAACAGCGTACAAAAATGTGTTTTTTTATGTAAACTTTGAACTCTTCTCACGGGCAAACGGTACATTTTGGTATATAAATAAATTGGGTCCAATCGACTTATTTTGACCTCTACTACACGTGGTAGCTCTGTGTCCCAGCAATTTTGGGACACCCTGTGTATGCATATAGTGGTTGTCGTTTGCAGCTTGCCCGCAGTGGTCTTTCTAATTGCTGAAGCGGCGAAACTATTTCTATAGTACGCGTTATAAATATACCAAAAATTTAAAATCAAATTTTTGTACGGTCACAAGACTTCTTTATATATTTTGTTTATGGGAAAGAAAAAAGAACGAACTATCGAGTGAAAACGGGACCTGACTCGCTTCGCTCGCTCACAATAATAAAATTTCAATGTAATTTGTGTCAATGCAAGATAGTAATAATAATAATAATAATAATATATTTATTAGTCAAACACAATAAAAATTGTTCAGACATTGTCAAGATACATATAAGATCACAATATAGGTTGAAGTTAATTATGTAATATAATAATAATATCTGTTAACAAAGTAAGTGAATTGCACTTGTCAGTGATCTGTCTACAAAAGCGAACAATATTCCCGTAGAAAAGGACTGCAGTCATTTGAATGCGCGAACAGATTTGCAATTCAGATTTAAAGTTCACACGGAATCCTACGGGATAAATACATGTCTCTGACACACTGCGCATTTCTTATTACGTTTGTTTTCGTCCTTTTTTTAACGATTGCAAATTTATTCAAACATCGGGTATTTATTTGAACTTGTTATAATTATTATTTTTCTATAAAATCCTTTGAGCGTTTTTATTTATTTTAAGAGAATGTTTTTCCAATGAAATTGAAAAAGATGGTCTTCGAAATATAAAATTGTTTGAAAATTTCTATTGGAAGCGCAGCCAATTACATAATTGATTCCTGCAAATATCGGAAAAAATCATTTTGACAACCATAGTCACCAGTCCACCTTTCCAATATTGCGGCGGAATGAGCTTACATTACTCAACCGTGACATGATTACTAATTTAACATTCTCCATATATGCAAAGCAAGGAAATGATCTTGCATTACGTGCGACGTGCGAGTGTTATTAATAACACTCGCGTCGCATGTAATGCAGATCATTTGATTGCTACGACCTAGCTACAATTATTATTATAGCTAGGTTGTAGATGTGAATCATCGTAATAGCGAGAGTTATTCATGTAGGTAAAATTATTTCAAACATCCAAAGTGGATACATTAAATAAGAACCTAGATAAAAATGTTCAATTGCAAAACAGACGTATAAATCTATTTAATATATAAAATTGTTTATTTAGTAGTATCTATAAAATATAAATTTGAATGGAGATTTTACACTAAATAAATTTCAATTTTATATTCTGATACAAAAGTTTTCTTGTTTCTAGATATAGTCGACTCTGTCGTTTTGCACAGAGTGTGTAATTTCGGAGCAATGCAACTATTTGAAAAGCTTTACATGATGTGCATCTACATATAATATTATAAAATCAGTAGATCGGAATTCAGATATAAATAGCGACTGCCAACAAGAGCTCTCTAGACGCTAATGACCTGAGTTGTCAACGCGTCTATAATCTACAATTAATTAACAAGAGCTCTCAATTGTTCTTAGAACAGAATGTTTTAAATATAACAAGAGTTTTCGTTATTATAAACTCACATATTTTTAATAATGAAAGTTATAATGAACTAGCCGTTATCCGCGTCTTTCGCTTGCTTTAATATCGATTAAATTATTCTCCATATTTCAAGTTTGGGTACCAAATGATATAGTGTACCAAGTTTCATCAAAGTCGTGCCAATCGTTCTTGGAAAAAAATCCTAGAAACACGTTTTCCATGGTCCATCCTTCTTGTGTCCCCGTTTTATATTATGTGTATGTAAAATTTGTTATCTCAGTTAGAATTATTTTATGGTTTTAGATAGTGACTGAATACACAAAAAAGTGTAAAGGCCAAAAAATTTAGAATAAAAAACAAGCCGTGAGGTGGGTCGTTTATTAGGACTAAAGTGCGACCCTTGAGGTCCACACGACGAACTTCCCAGTTTGATAAATATTTAATAATAATAATTAAATTAGATATTACACAGAAAAGTAATCATTTTAAACATTAAAACATAATTATTATTTATTTTTAACAATAATTTAAAAAAAACGGCTGAACCGATTTTTATAAAATTTATGTCGGATCAAAATGACGTTAACACGCCTCGATTGACACCCTTACGAAGTCGATATAATTTTTTATTCGCGAGATATTGTGTAAAATTTACTTTTTTGGAGTCTATTTGGTTAAGAAAAAAGAACGGCTGAACCGATTTTGAAAACATTTCTTTCAGATCATACTTACGTTAATACGCGTCGATTGGCACCCTAACGTAGTCGATATCATTTATCATTCTCTAGATTTCCTCTTAGAAAAATATGGACACATACGTACGTACGTACATACGTACACACACACACAGTCATCTTTCAAAAAATAGTGTAAAAATAGTGTAGTGACCTTGAAACATAAAAATTTGTTATACATTTTGATTTCGATTTTCGGACCCATTACAATAACTTTCAATGGGAAGTTAAAAAAATTAATTTGTCCGTCCTTAATTCGAATATTCCATACCGATCAATCGATCTGTTTGAACAATTGTGAACGCAGTACAGTGAACAATAATTCTGGCGAGTTTGACCGCTGTCCACAATATATTCTAGGCTAGACAAGCTGATGGACAGACATAATATTATATCTCTAGTGGTTGTTATATCTGTTTACATATGTACAGATAATTACGGTGAGATTAACACCTCTCTTGATTAACCGGCGTGACGTCATTAATCATCCAGCGTTATTGTCATCTCGTCTATACCTTCTCTATATCCATGCATCCCACCACTCCATGCATCCTACAAACACGCTTTGAAATTGATAGTTGAGACACGCTCGCTTGCCTTCAACGCCATTCATTATACATTCCACTGCAAATGTCCATTCTTGCGTCCAGTCATTTTCAACGCAAGGTTTGCAGTTACATTTTGATAATTAACATAATATTGAGTTCGCTCCTCAGAACAGAGATAGCTATAGAAACAGCATATCACAGCTTGTGGGTATGTACAACTAAAGCCAATCGAGAATCGAGAAAGCAGGTTATAAATTACCACGTCACAAAAAAAAAACGGTCAAGTGCGAGTTGGACTCGCGTGGAGAGGGTTCCATGCTATCCCATTTCTTGTGGTAATTTAAAGACTTCGGATTTTCGTTTAAGTTTTCCTGTACTACCTATTTTTTTTACATTTTAGGCTTATTAGTTTCGGAGAGAAGGGTGGAGGAATGCTCGATTTTCGTATATTTCCTTTAATATCTCTTTTAAACTATGCATTTTAAAATTATAAAAAAATATATTTGTATTTCTTATAACGAGTCCATTCATTTGATACGTCACACGATGCACTTAAATTTTTTTTTCTAATTTGCCCCCCAAAATTAACCCCTAAAATTAGAATTCGTTTATTTACGCTATACGTCCGTGATTGAGTCACCTAACTCTATATATGTATCAAATTTCAACTTTTTTCGTCCAGTAGATTCGGAGAAATTAAGTTGTGACAGACGAACAGACAGACAGACAGACAGACACGAGAATGATCCTATAAGGGTTCCGTTTTTTCAGCGGATGTACAGAACCCTAAAAACAAAACAAAAACAGCGCAACAGTGCCAAATCCACGCGGATGCTGATTACAGCTAGTAGGAAAAATATTGCAGCTATCTTTGTACACCTTGTATTTACACTCTTCATACGTATATTGGAGGTTTAGGACGTGATATTAGCGTGACAGTTCATGCGTGTATGCATATCACGCTGACGTGAACAACGTTCACAGCCCTCGGTGATAATTTAAGGTACCTAATGAGAACATTTAATATCGAACATGAAACCTATAATCCGTATACAGTATGGGCTGGAAAAGTGTATTTAATATTAGGGAATAGAGGAACCATGAAAAAACCATATAAACAACGGTATCTCTACGCCTCAGAACAGAGATAGCTATATAAACAGCATATCACGTCGCTTGTGAAGCCACAACTATACACTAAAGTGCGACCTGTCAGATACATTATGATCATTCATTGCTTGTATTTCGTATACTGCTAATTACTCTTTATGTCGTGTTATGTGCCTGGATAAAGGTTCCAAAGCGCTTACGAAAAATCAAGATGTACCTTACCACCAGTAAGTAAAAATATTTTATTATATTTTCGATCGTTTCAATTGCTCCCCGCACGTGTCGACTGGCTTCAGTTGTACATACCTACAAGCTGTGATATGCTGCTTCTATAGCTATCTCTGTTCTGAGCTTTAGGGCCTGAGCACATTAGCGCGGTGGCGGTGCCGTTTAAACGCAACACTAATAAACAAATTGACACGCGCATATCTATCGCTGATTGTCAGCGTTAAGAGCGTTCTGGTGCAGCGTTCTATGGCGCGGTGGCGATCAGACACAACTTATTGAGTTTGACCACGTGTACCGACGTATAGTAAACGTTATTGTATTGTTGAGATGGCGAATGACGAAGACAATTTTACTGAAAAACCAATTGAAAGTCACCGCAAACACCACCGCAACAGTGTGTGTGTTTTAAAGACCACCAACAGCTAAGGTTATTTGGGCCTAGCACCAATTCATATTTTCAATTCATTATTTTTTTTTTATAATAAATTGAAAATCAAATTGACACTTTTACCAGCTCTCGGGCTAGAACCCGGGAACTGGGGACTTGTAATAGAGGAACCATAGCAACTCCATGTAAACAACAGCATTGCTAAACGCTCGGCTATTCTCAAGCCCGCGCAACAGTGTGGCCTATTCAAAAAACGCCACCGATATCGCCATCGCCACCGCGCTAATGTGCTTAGGCCTTAACGCGCTCGACCATTCTCAAGCTCCAAATAAAACTATAGAACTCAAACAAACGCCGCTGCTCTTTTCCCAGATAATTTACTGTATTTTGAGGTTCAAGTAAATCTCGGATAGTAAGAGAAAATGTGATTTTTATTGGCTTTAATTTTAATCTAAAGGCGGAAGGGAGGAATAAAACTAGCCACAGGGTACGGGTTACGAAGTTCTCATCATGACGAGTTAATTGGATTGAGGAATGAACGCAGGATATTCCGATTTCTACGGAAAATATGATTAAAGTAAAAACTCCCACTTGGTTAACACGCGAGTAAAAATGGAAATCAGAATTACTTACGAGATCATAATATAACAGGGACAGATTCTCTCTTTTTAAAGAAAAGACGGCGAAGAAAATATGAAAAGTCATTTCAGAAATACATATACATATCTATACAGTGTGTTCCATAAGTAATGCCAATTAATTATAAAAGAGTATATTCTTTGTGAGGTTCGCCGAAACAAAAAGTCTTTTAACGTTTTTGAAGTTATACTTTTTTAGGCGCGTTATGAAAAAATGATGAAAGAGATTTTTTCAAAAACTATGACATCAAAATTAACAGGATTGATTTCCATAGTTACCATATAAAAAAATCTTGTCTTATTTTATTTCAATAAATTATTTGCATGGAAATTAAATCCTCGGCGTTATTTCTGGGACACCCTCTATAGTTATGTGTAACGGTGCAGATATAAATAATTCATTTTTCTCTGCGTGTCTTTTATCAAACGACGCACCTTACGAGCGTCGGGACGCTCTCACGTCGATTTGCAGTGGCGTATGTGGCGCCAAAAATAATTAATCTAAATAAATTTTAGCAAAATATATCATTTATATTTTAATTTAAATGTGTCGAAAAAATTTCCAAAAATTTAGAAATTCATAAAAAAAATAGTTCCAACGAATTTGGCGAAAAATGATTCGTTAACTCAATTCGTCCAAGATAAAGATAAATTTCGAATCTCACATTATGACGTTTCCGTGGCTCATCCTATAAATTATAATCTAAAAAATTGGCGATAGTATCGGGAGAGTTTGTAGATTATAGACGCTTGACAACTGTGTCACCGATGAAAATATCAAAATTATTTTCAATTCATTATTGAAAATAATACAGTTAAATATTCGCACGATCAAATTATTCACTTATTAAATACAATTATTGGGCTTGAGAATAGCCGAGAGTGTAGCGGCGCTGTTGTTTACATGGCGTTGCTATGGTTCCTCTATTACAAGTCCCCAGTTCTCGGGTGCTAGCCCGAGAGCTGGTAAAAGTGTCAATTAGATTTATTATTAAAAAAAAAAAAAAAAATAATGAATTGAAAATATGAATTGATGCTAGGCCCAAATAACCTTAGCTGTTGGTGGTCTTTAAAATACAATACAATACAAATACAATTATTAATTATTTAATCGTGTCACCGTAGAGTAAATGATAACTCAGCCGCCGCGATAATAGAAGATTCAGGTTTGAGTCCCGACGGTGACATAGGTTAGAAATGAATTTTTCTAGTGTTGCACTGTAGTCATTCATTGGGTGTTTCTAACAGTAATGCTAATCTAAGAGTATTCGACAGCGGAAGTTACCCCCTGCACTCTTTATCTCAAATCCTTTCCCCTCGCCTATAAAACGGTTCCTGCTCTCCCGACGCTATTTTGAAAGCTAAAGGGTTCAGATAAACGCCAAATGAAGGACCAAGAATCACACTACAGATCCTACAGGCGAAAAATTGATAAAAAATTCTTGAAAAACTTACAATTTTTAAAAAAATTACGTAATCTTTTACACGTATTCAAAACTTTTTTCAAAAAATTCGCCTGTAGGATCTGTAGTGTGATTCTCGGTCCTTCATATTTTGACGTTCATCCGAATCCTTTAGCTTTAAAAGTAGCGTCGGGAGAACGGGAATCGTTTTATAGGCGAGGGGAAAGGATTTTTAGATGAAGGGTGGAGGGGGTAACTTTCGCTTTTGAATACTCAGCAGTTATTTGTATTAAAAATAATAACTCAATTCGAAGCAAATCCAGTCATTTCGACTCATCTACCTGTCCTATTATTGCAGATCAAACGGCGAATGTTGTTTCTTTGTTTACTCGAATATGTTCCTAGTTCACTCGAAGTCAGCGTACTTTTACTACTCGACCGATACTCGTTTTTCCGAGTCCCTGCACACTCTTAGTAGATCCTCGGTTTAGTTCGATTCCCAGTTTAGCCAATAAAAATGTGTATTAATTTGTTTTTATATATGAAATTTCAAATGCATTTTGTGCCAGACTATTACAATAAATAATAGTTTTATACGGCTGAAATGCAATTGAAAAATTTTTTCGTTGGAAAGCAGCCAATTATATAATTGTTTCGAAACATATTGGAAAAAATCATTTTTACCAACCAGTGGTCACAGTCAAGATTCTAACCTGAACCTTTTCACTTAATTTTTCACTTTCATGTTGGGCTCTCGCTGGTACGAGGATTCACTTCATATCATAGCTATTGAATTAGCATATATATGAATTGACACTCGCATGTAGTGAAAATCTATTGATTCTGAAGCATATAAGGAGAATATTAATTTGGCAATCATGTCACGGTTGAGTATTAAGCTCATTCCGACGCGAAAGTGGAAAGGTGCAGCTTAGAATTCTGACTGTGACCACTGGTTGGTAAAAATGATTTTTTCCAATATGTTTCGAAACAATTATATAATTGGCTGCTTTCCAACGAAAAAATTTTTCAATAGTATTACAATATACTAGTAACAGTACCTACATTTTGTGTTTTTCCAAGGTCTGAGTTGTGTTTGTTTTTGGTTGCTAATGCTGCGAAAAAGGTGTTGGTTCCTTTATTCCTTGTTTGTTTAATCCTTATCATTTTGTGTCTGGCAGGAGGGATTTAAAAAAAATTATTTTTATTTTTTTCTTTTAGAAAAACCGCCACTGCACTTTGTTCACATATCTTGTGTTTCTTACCCCTTTTATAATTTCATAATGTATAATAGAGGTAGGTACAGAAAGGTCTAATCTTTTATTTAAGACGCCTGAAGACTTGCAACGTATCTCCTCGAAGCGTCTCTTCACAGATGGCTTATACTGGCCTACGTCAGTAACGACAAATTATTAATCAACTAAATTTCACTCTCATGTTTTTACCAGACTGTATCATTTTTTTCTTTGCATTGTATAATATAACTTTTTTATGTATAATATAGCAGTTGTTAACGGGAATGTGGACAGGTACTCAAATCAAACACCTTATTAAGCTGCGTCCACATTCCCGTTAACAACTGCTATATTATATCAACAATGGACGTGAAACCAGAAAATTTTTTATGTATCTTCACTGATGCAATAATTGTATTTTTTTGATCTATTATTAATAATTTCTTAAAAAAACAACACCGTCATTAGGCGAATTACCACTATGTTTAGCCTGTGGCGTCTATAGGTTTGTTACAATGGCATTGGTTTGCGTCCGTAGTTTGTTTTGCACTTGTCATCTAGATGGCTTTTACATGACTGACGGGACCAACGATTTCATATCATGACGTCTGGATCAAGACTAATTTAACGACACCTCATTTGTTGAAATCGATTCAGTAGTTTAGACTGTGCGAAGTAGCAAACTATTCACAGTTCATATACATACATATATAACCTGTGAAATGCACAACCCTCCTTTTGGCTTTGCCATAGTAGGGTAAAAATTATAGACCCGAGAGCTAGTGACAGTTTTTTGGTGTTATTTATTCAAGGCCTTATTTTTGTGAAGATGTTGAGGGAGGCATATTAAAGTGCCCTATGTAAGGGATTTTGCTAGATAGCGGTATGGGAGGGATGCAGACCGCCTCCAACTGTAACAAAAAAAATGGTCACAATTATTATTGCTTCAAGGCTGAAATTGTTTGTATAGCTTGTCGGTGACCCAATAATGCCATTATAATATTTCCAGATCGCTTAGTCAGTATTAAAAGGGTGGCAGATCACCCGAAACGTGTCATGTACCCGACGAAATTTATATTATTAGTTCAAGGTTCAAATTTTAATATGTTGTTACGGCGACTGTTTTAAGCATATATTTCAATTTGCAGAACAAAATGTCGGTATTAACCCCCTTGCAGAACGATATAAACAACTAGGCGAGCAAGTTTCCCTCTAAGAGAGGAGGTTAATTTGTAATACTGACCAATCGATCTGAAAATATTATAATGGCATTATTGAGTCACCGACAAGCTATACAAACAATTTCAGCCTTGAAGCAATAATAATTGTGACCATTTTTTTTGTTACATGTTGGGGGCAGTTTGCACCCCTCCCATACCGCTATCTAGCAAAATCCCTTACACACACTTTAATATGCCTCCCTCAACATCATCAAAAAAATAAGGCTTTGAATAAATAACACCAAAAAATTAAGGACATTTGAAAAATCGAGTACCGACCGAGTTGCAAAATTACTCGAATAACAAATGGAGTAGAAAAAATATACGACAGAAAACTCTAAAATTTCAGTTAATTCAACGGTTCGTTAAGCTGAATAGTTTATTAAAGTTTCTTGCTATTTAAATGATATGTGACGTCAGTAATAAGTATAAGTAGTTAATATCAACAAAGCACTTTTGACGTTATAGTTATTATGACGTTACATAAGTTTCATTTAAATAGCACATCGATTTTAACAGTAGCAAAATGTTTTTAGAGTATCGGACATGTTAAATTTTAAAAGACACGCGGTGCACTGAGGTTTCTAAAACTCTATCCTTCCTGATATATTATTAATTCAAGAAGTATGTTATTATAAGTCCTCTAAGGAAGTCGTAGTGGAAACTACATAAGAGATTTAAAGATAAGACTTTAGAATTTAATTAAATATTTACAAAATAATATGCAATATTTAGCATGCTGTAAAATATTTAGACTTTACTCATCCTCAACTTAAATAAGTAATAAATTTTGATAGTAAACGCGAAAATGCCGCAAAAACTCGATAAACGTCAGTTAAGTTAATGTAAAAAATTGGTATAAGTTTCATTTTCTGTTTTTTTAAACGTCACTAACTTTTAGAATTTTAAATCGATTCGATGAAAAAATAACTAAAATACTGAAACTTTTTTTTAACTGTATAAATATATTGAGCAAGTCACCACACATTCTTTTATAACCTCCTTTTTGCAATATTTTCTATGAATTTCTGTTGAAATGTAGCTTGAAAATTAATTCTTTTTTTGTCAATATTTATATGAAAGTTTTTGTCAATAAAAAAGAATTATTTTTTGTCAATCGAGGTTAGAGAAAATTTGCAATCGATTGAGCTATATTTCCCGAATCAAATTTATTTTTTTCTTATAAAAAATTGTAACTAAGGACAAACATATGTACCCTGCAAGAATAAAAATTTTATGAAACAAATTTTTTGCTTGAGAAACGATTTTTTTTTGCGATGTGATTGGAAAACATATTTTACAAGGGGAAACCAAAAACCCATTTCGACCATTTTTTTTGGTGAAATTAGACCCCAAAATAAATGAAAACCCTTCATCTGGAATAGTCTGGGCCCCAGCCTTAACCTCATAATATTATGATTTTTTTTTTCAAAATGGCGTGAAAATAAATTGAGAAAAAAAACAGTCACGCATCTACTTATTATTGCAAGTTCTCAAACATGGGCATTATTTATTAGTATGCAAACCTGTTAGGATTTCACAAAATTATCAGATTAAAATGAATACAGTTTCCAACAGATGGTGAAATATTTTGTTATCACCTCGTATATTTACCGTCTATATTTTCTCGTTATATAGAGGCCTTATTTCCTATCATAATTCAATTCGACATTGACAAACGATCTTTATAATACTTTGGTTAATAGCGGTTTGATGTACAAACTCGGTTACAATAATTGTTGTAGACAGTTAAAAAGGTTACGAAACATCCTGTCGATGTCTTGTGTAAACACGACTTCTACAAACTATGATAAAAAATGAACCTGTTGAAAATAATGAGCAAAGTTTGATTTTAAACGGCTACAATACAAAGTTGTCCATGTCAATTATTATTGTTTAGTTTTTAGGAATTTATTTCTGGTCCAACTTCATTCGAATAGATTTTAATTTGGTAGTGAAATAATCAAGAGGTCTCTGGTTTCCTGATAGCAAGTTTTTGAAAACGGACCTCATTCCTCAATCAAAAATAGGTGGTGGCGTTTGTAATCTACTGTGTTAATTTATACAGAATACTAGCGGCCCGGTCCGGCTTCGCCCGGGTGCTAAAAAAGCCCGGGTGCTAGGAATTTCCCGGGTGCAATACACTATTCCCTCGCTTTGTTCGCTTGAATATTATAATTGCCTTACCACTCGCTTCGCTCGTTCGCTCCCGGGTGCTACTTAGTCTCGCTAAAACTCAAAAACGGCTTGACCGATTTTAATTTTTTTTAATCTAAACCATTCTCGAACCCATTTAAGTACACACAAAAAATTTCATCAAAATCGGTCCAGCCGTTTAGGAGGAGTTCAATGACTAACACACGTACAGAAGATTTATATATATAAAGATGTTTTAATTAAATGAAATGATTAAAACAAACTTTTTATGTTTAATTCTTGCTTGAATTTGGGCTTCCATTTTAAATTCATTATGTTACATAATTGCGTTTGTCTTCGAAGAACAATTATGTAGACATTTTTAATTAATTAAACTGAACGATTAACATTTTGTTAATTAAAATTTTATTTTAAGAAATTCGCAATTGATGAGAAACTAGCTAAATTTTTGTGAATGGAGCCATAGGCTTTGATTTACATAAATATATTAATTATTATTTTTCTGGCATTTGAAGGAAAATTAATTAGCACAAAAATTTATTGTTATAAGTAGCTTTTTCAAAATATAAATTACTCTTGTGTTCATTTATACATCGTCGACAGATTTATGCGGGAATTTCAAATATATTTTGTTAGACTAATTTGTTTTTTTATTACAATTATTTTTGTGCAGTCGTGCCAATAGAGCAAGATTTTCGAACAACACCTACGATTAATTTTTGTACACCAAAGTTTTAAGGACATATTAAGTTAAAAAAACAAAGCTTTTAAAAAATCAAAATCAACAGAGGTTTTTCTTAAGACGCTAATGACCTAAGTTGTCGACGCGTCTATAAATTACAATAAATAAAAATAAGAGATTTTTCTTTAAAGATCGATGCTCTGCAATTCTACGATTGGGATGTACCTACAAAAATTTTAAAATATCAATGATATCGAATGATGCTTAAGAGCCTAAGAGGTCATCGATGTTGTGCATACCTTCTATGCTAGACAGAGTAATAGAGTAAATTTAAATATTTCAAAAATCGATACGGCCAGTCAAAATTTATTTTTTCCAGTAAAGACCAACAACTATCACGGTTATCTGGGTCTTGTACCAATTCATATTGTTTATTATTATTTCTAATAATACATTGAAAATTCAATTGATACTTTTACCAGTTCCCTGATTCGAACCTAAGACCAGGGGGTTTGCATTAAATGATCCATAATGCAGTACAAACAAAGGCATTGCGATGTTTTTATATAAATAAATGTTAATTCTAGAAAACTTTCTGTAAAAAATATACAGGAAACCAATAATCGACTACAACAACAAAATACTTTCAATTTACGGCTATTTTTATTTTATAAATGCATGTAGTTCTATGTTATAGAGAAGTTTCAGATGTTACGAAATAACATTATATTATGTATTTCCTGAAACACTGAAACTTTATCTACATTGAACAAGCTAAAAGTGAACAATGCCTCCATTATTATAATTAGAAAATTGAATACAATGTCTATGAATAGAATTTGGTTTGAATCCGCTATTTATAAATTTTGTTGAAAAGTACGCTTGTGTGATAAAAACAGCCTCCAAAAAAATTTACATTTTCTTTTTTCAAAATAGTTTCAGTGGTATATAAAATAGCGGACACTGTACGTATGACTTCGACTTTGTTTATAAAAAAAATGTTCGAAAATTTTAAAAATATTTCTAGACGCGCCTAAAGACACGTAAATCAAAGAGAAAGAGTGGAAGCGAACACGTTGTTGTAGATTATAGACGCTCGATAACTGAGATCATTAGCGTCTTAATTAACAAATTACATCATTCACAAAACATACATAAGCGGAAGTGCGATTCGAACCCACGACAGTCCAATTGTCAGCACGCTAACCATTCCACCAGGCTGTCCTCTCGATTAAAAAATATAACGGAAGCAAATGTAAATCCCACTGTACGTAGGTACTTTCGTTCCACGTTGTGTTCGTTCCCGCTCCCAATATTTCGCGTTGTGTTCGTCCTCGCTCCTGATATCCCGAGTTGATTAGAAGAAACTTTTTTTTATAGCACCTATACAAGATGTCTCAAAAAGAATGGGACATAAAGTAACAGCTGATTCCTTACAAAAAAAATAGTGCAATAGACCCCAAATGTCTATTCCGAAAGTTGATATTAAAAGAGATTGCAGGGTGTCAAAGTTTAATTTTTATTTTTATCATTATGATGCGGCATTTTAATAAGAAACATTGAATTTTTAAATAAAACTGTCAAAATTACCATGATAACGCCGCGCCGGCGTTTTCAAAGCCACCTATGTTCATTTTCAAAATTTGCCATTTAAAACCACAGTGCATCGATTACTAAGGTGTGTAAGTGGCGCCCCCTACAAGTAAGAGCCATACCAAGGTCAGATTTGAATTTCTCATGTTAAATTATTTTAAAAGTTATTTAAGAAAATCAAAAATAAAAATTAAACTTTGACAACCTGTATCTCTTTTTATATCAACTTTCGGAATAGACAAGTCGGGGTCTATCGCAATATTTTTACTTCCCACCTCTACTATGGTAATGGAAGTAATGGATTCAGTCCGAAAACAATATTTCGAGATTTTAACAGATTTTCACGTTTTGAGACCCTAGCAATCGTTTAAGATCATTTTCTGACTGATGTCTGTATGTGTGTGTGTGTGTGTGTATGTGTGTGTGTATGTGTGTATGTATGTGTGTGTGTGTGTATGTGGTCAATTTTTCGCCTTCGATATCTTAAGAACGGAACAACATACGGGCATGCCGATTGTTCTATTGTGTTTATCAGCCTTTAACTTAGATCTGATTAGATTTTGAGTCAAATCGGTTCAGTGGATCCTGAGATATTCAAAAAAACGTCCTCAATGTCACGTATTAACATAGGTAAAAAAAAATATAAATGAATTCTAGATGTTATAATATGAAAAAAATGTAAATATTTTTTTCTCTAAAATGTATAGTTTTCGAGAAAAAAAATTCGACTGATGACCAGTCCTATACTTCCCACCTAGTAAATATTTGCAAAAAAAAACACTCTTTTTTTTATTCTTTGACTAGGCCCAAATAACCTTAGCTGTTGGTGGTCTTTAAAACACAATTTAATTTTTATTCTTTGAAAAAAGCATGGCCCTCTTTTTTGTTTGGTGATCTATTGATGGCTAGCTTAATATAGCAAAAATCATGGTTACCTTGATTTACGTACAATTTTTATTTTTTTTAGTAAAATATTTTTTTTCTCGAAAACTATACATTTTAGAGAAAAAAAATATTTACATTTTTTTCATATTATAACATCTAGAATTCATTTATATTTTTTTTTACCTATGTTAATACGTGACATTGAGGACGTTTTTTTGAATATCTCAGGATCCACTGAACCGATTTGACTCAAAATCTAATCAGATCTAAGTTAAAGGCTGATAAACACAATAGAACAATCGGCATGCCCGTATGTTGTTCCGTTCTTAAGATATCGAAGGCGAAAAATTGACCACATACACACACACACACATACACACATACACACACACATACAGACATCAGTCAGAAAATGATCTTAAACGATTGCTAGGGTCTCAAAACGTGAAAATCTGTTAAAATCTCGAAATATTGTTTTCGGACTGAATCCATTACTTCCCTACCATAGTAGAGGTGGGAAGTAAAAATATTTTACTAAAAAAAATAAAAATTGTACGTAAATCAAGGTAACCATGATTTTTGCTATATTAAGTTAGCCATCAGTAGATCACCAAACAAAAAAGAGGGCCATGCTTTTTTCAAAGAATAAAAATTAAATTGTGTTTTAAAGACCACCAACAGCTAAGGTTATTTAGGCCTAGTCAAAGAATAAAAAAAAAGAGTGTTTATTTTTTGCAAATATTTACTAGGTGGGAAGTATAGGACTGGTCATCAGTCGAATTTTTTTGTAAGGAATTAGCTGTTACTTTATGTCCTATTCTTTTTGGGACATCCTGTATAATCTTATATAAATCATTGTCTAATGCTATTTTTGCCGCGCACCCGGTATACTGTGCCATGTAACAGCACTGCACATCATATGAAGTAGTCGAGTACACTCTAGACCATGCACAGTGGGGGAGGGGGGGGGGGATTACATGCTTTGTTGTAGCTACTCAATTTTGTGAAGGTTTGTCCAACTTAAAATTTTCAACCGGTACTTTCGACTTTGGGGCCGATATATTAACTCTTTTTTAGAGAAATTCCTGCGCTTATTTACAAATTTGGTGTCCTTGTTCGAGCCAAATTCATGTAGGATACGCACACAAGGCGTTTTTAAATGTTGGTTATTAGTGTATTTGCCATATGGCACATACACTATTGGCGTCGGTCGGATGGTGGGACCTAGGGGTCGGACCAAAATTTCTCGACGTTTCATAACCTCCTGAACACTTTGGCACCATTTTTAAAAATGTTTATATATATATGTATGTATATATATATATATATTTATATATATGTTTATATATAAATATATTTATATATATATATATATATGTGTGTACACGATAACTCTCGACAGACTTAATCGATTGAAACGAAATTTGGTACACACATAGGAACCCATTACCGCAAGAAGCCTATTTAAAATGGGCCCGATCGGACCATTTTCAGGGTTGTATTTAGGGGTTCCAAAAAGTTTTTGGGCCCAAAAATATCGAAAAATTTGTCAGAATCGTTTCAAAATTGAAATTTAACTCTTTAGTAAAGATTAAAATGTGCTGCTAAAATTTTAATAAAATCGGCCCGACAGGACCGGACTTTCAAATTTTATGAAAACACTAGTTTGTTGATACGGATTTACTTATGAAAGGGTGTATTTAATTGGGTGTACTGATAAAATCCATGTCTAATATTGAAATTTAGAAAAATTTAATTATTTTAAGGGATGTATTAAGGGGTTAAATTTTTTATTTTGTCAAAAAACAAACTTAAGTTCACATAATAATGCCACAATGCCTGTATTAGCAAATACACTATATTGTCGGCAGGGTTTGGCACTGCGACCCGAGTTTTTGAGTGTTTTTCTTCTCGAAATCTTTGAAGGGATGATGATTTTTCGTTTTGAAGTTTTTAGTCCTGAATACCTACTATTTCTACTTTGCGAACAGAAAGGAGCATGTCGATCGAGTTTCCCCCTCAGCACATTCGTACACTACCCGCCAGCCAATCGGTATCGCCCCCCCCCCCCGGCCCAGGGGAAACATTGAAATGCAAACTACATTCCACTGTTTAATGGGATTAGCGCTCTCAGATACCCGATCTCGTACCAATCGGTTTATGTATGCCGGCAGATTTTAATACACACCTAGACGCTGATGACCTCAGCTGCTGAGCGTCTATAATCTACAAACTATCAATCGGTTCCGTTCCGGTTCCCCCACACTAACGGTGTCGTTTTTCGTTAAGCTGTTGAAATTACTCCTTTCGCGACTAAAGAATTTTCACTATAGACTAATTCGAAGTCGAGGGCAGTATGGTGTAACGGTTAGCGTAGCCGACCTTTGGATTACACTGTCGTAGGTTCGAATCCCCCCTCCGCTCATGGATGTTTTATGATGTAAGTAATTTCGTTTTAAGGAAGTTGTTATTTGATGTAATTAAGATACTAATGACCTAAGTTATCGACGCGTCTATAATCTACAATAAAAATAAAAAATAATTCGAAGTCATACGTGCAGTGTCCGCTATTTTGTATACCTCTGAAACTATTAAAAAAAATAGTAGGTCATATTTTGAATTTTTGAAAATTTACGTCGCCGAAGAGATTCGACATAAGGTTTCACATACTTGACAGAATGAAAACCGACAAACAGAGACCAAACAAAGTTCACAAACTTAATGAAGTCTTGTATATCTGTTGTTACGTCTGCTTGTGTGTGTGTGTGTGTGTGTACCTGTAAGAAGATGTACGCGGGTGGCTATGGCGGTGACGACATAGACATAGGTATAATTATACAACGCGAGGTAATGTTAACCCGGTCTCTAAAGTTTATGGCAGTCGTAATGTCAGTCTCTATGGCATTTGTAAAACAACTTTCGTTTTGATATTGTAATATTATATAACTCCTTGACTCCTGAGTATCGGTGTGTTCAGACAAACTACCAGTTACGAAGACTGTGCTGTGGTCAGGGTTGCTAGGTCGATTTACTGAATATCAAATATTCCCCCAAAATCATTTTTTTATCAAAAACATTTCCCAGTTTTTTCTTGTAATTTAAATTTAAATATTTCATAAACCATTTTGAAAAATATGCCAAAATTAACATATTTAAAAAATACCATAAAATATGAAAAAAACCTAATCTTAAATAGTGATGTGCCGGATCATTAAAAATGTATATCCGCGGATACGGATCTGAATACGGATATTTGGTCTCAAGATCCGCGAATACGGATACGGATACGGATCTTAACTTTCTTAGAGTACGCGGCGGTAAATACCAAATATTGCACATCGACCTTTGGAAAGAGACTATCTGTTATGGGAAAAAGTTATTGACCACGATATTAAAAGATAAAAAATAATCTGAATGGAATTTAACTGTTTTTCATTATTACCTAATCACCTATATATATAAAATTTTATCTATGAATTGAAAATTGATAAGGTAAAAGATCCGTAAAAGATCCGCCAAAAAACTAACGGATACGGATACGGATCTTTCTTTTCCCTCGGATATCCGCGGATACGGATACGGATACGGATATCCGGCACATCACTAATCTTAAATGATACATTTTTAGAGTGTTGAGTCTCCAAGTCACTATATGAATATTATGAAAAAAAAATTTAACCACACCTGAAGATAGCAACTCGTTGCTGAAACGCGTCGGTTAAAACACAGGAAGTCACAAGACGGACATCAAAAAATACAAGGTATTTCTAATACTTCATAATACTAATCTTAAACATAAACAAATTTGAAGTTTTATCTGTTAACTAGGGAAATTATCCCCAGTGAAAAATAACCCCCAAAAATACACGATGAAAAGTTGGCCTCCAAATTTTCCCCGACCTGCATAAAAATCCTAAAAATGTTGGGGACAAATTACGCAATCTGGCAACCACGGTTGTGGCTAGCGTGCTGGTTTTTGGAGCAGATTGTCGTGGGTCGAGTAAGAGGCTTTATTTAATAAAATCTCATAAGATACACAGACAATAACTTTGCTAAGGTTCACGACAATAACTGTCTTAGCTCTGTTGATTGGTGAAATAAATAAATAAATAAATAAATAAATAAATAACATATTAGCAGAGATGTGCAGCAAAATTGTTGTAACGACTGAAATAAACGATCCAAAATATGAAATTTCTCCCTATTTCAAATACATAATGGTATTGAAAAATGCGTTTGAAATGCAAAATAGGTATTGTATTTTCAAAATAGTTTTTAAAATAAAATGCTTATTTATTTTTGTTCATTGATATTTTTATTTACTGTAAAGCTAAACTTTAGAGTTAAAACACGGTTTGATCTAGTTTTTTTGCCAAAATAGTTAAGCTATTTTTTCTTTTCGCAACAAATAAAAATAATTCAGCTGGTTGTCATAATTATCATCGAGTACGATATAAAAACCTTTATTTTTTAAGTCTGTACAAAACTTTTATAAGAAATAAGACAATGAAGTATTTTTATCTTACCTAAAACACGGTTTTACAGGGCGAAACTTTGTTTCGGACTGAATTCAATACTTCTCTACCAGAGTAGAGGTGGGAAATAAAAACAAAGAAAAATTTGTCGTGAATTAATTTTGTTCAAATTTGAAATATAGATAAACAATTTTAAAAATATAAATTAATTACTAAATAATTTCAAAACTAACAAAGTGATGAACAGTGAAATATAAATAATTGGGGGATCATTGTGTCACCCAGTTGCACCATCTCTGATGAAGTTAAGCTATTGTGTGTGTTTTAAAGACCATCAACATCTAAGGTTATTTGGGCCTAGCACCAATTCATATTTTCAATTCATTATTTTTTTTTAATAATAAATCGAAAATCCAATTGACACTTTTACCAGCTCTCGGGCTGGAACCCAGGAACTTGTAATAGAGGAACCATAGCAACGCCATATAAACAACAGTATTGCTACACTCTCGGCTATTCTCAAGCCCTTAAGCTATTGTGATTCGCGTTAAGTTTTAAAGCAGGAATTGTTGGGAATACAGTTACATAGCAGTAATACGCAATAACAAAGCTGACAAGAATTCTAATCCAAAATTCAAAACTACATTTTACTTAGAAAGAACGTTGACAATTTGCATACAATCATTTTCAAAACTTCTTTGAGAAACTTATTATATAATTGCTGTTGTGTACAAAAAGGGAGCTATAATTTGCATTGTCATATTTCCTCGCGACTTCAAGGGCTTTTAACAGGCTTATATTTACAATGCTTCTTACTGAAAGACAGGAAATTATTCTAATAACTGTTCAAACATAGTGTACAGGATTGTACTATGATATTCCAAGTCTTCATGGTTTCCGGGCTTGTAGGTTGTGGTCCGGTGGTATTTCTACCTGACGTTTCGTCTACAACTGCGGTAGACATTCTCAAAGGCGATGTGGCAGCGGTCGAAATGTCCTCCTTGGCGGCTCACAGGTCAGTGTGTCAGTGACTGGTGTCCTCCCTTCTTTTATGCCTAGTACCAGTGTGTTCTCTGTTCGGTCGTAGTCCGTCTCTCTGTAATTGGTCAACTGCGCAGTGTGTAGTGGTGGGGGTGAGTTCTCTACTCGGTCGTATTCCGTCCTTGTACGATTGGTCATTGGTTTTGTATGTCGGAGTGCTGGTGTCCAGGTTTTACTGAGATTGAGGCCTTCATCTTTTCGGTTGAAATTCTGTGTGTGTTTTTGTATTTCTATGGCCTCTCTGTATATTCGTGGGTAATAACTCAACGTTCTGTCTATGGCTTGGGTTTCTTCGAAGAGGATCTTATGATTGTCCAGAGTCAAAGTGTGTTCGGCTATGGCAGATTTTTCTGTTTGTCCTAGTACTATGATATGTTTACAGATGAAATTATTTTCAAAATCAAACAAGTTTCGTATGCAAGGTGTGTAAGCTTTCACGGCCGGCGTTGTTCCAAGTCTTGATAGTTTCTATCTGACGTTTCGTCTACAACTGCGGTTGACATTTCCAAAGGTGATGTGGCAGCGGTCGAAGTGTCCTCCTTGCCGGCTCACAGGTAAGTGTGTCAACTACTGGTCCAGGTGTCCTCCCTTCTTCTATGCTAAGTGCCAGTGTGTTCTCTGTTCGGTCGTAGTACACACAACACAATTGACCAATCACAGAAGGACGTGAATGTGACCGAACAGAGAACACACTGGCAGTTAGCATAAAAGAAGCCTTCAAGTCGTTGTTGACACACTTACCTGTGAGCCACCAAGGAAAACAGTTCGACCGCTGCCACCCGCCTTTGAAAATGTCTGCCGCAGTTGTAGACGACACGTCAGGTGGAAATACCATCGGACGGCGGCCTACAAGTCCGGAAACTATCAAGATTTGGAAGTTTCATATGAAGTTAAACATAGATGTTAAATGTAATGAGGAAATACATAATTACAACACTAGAATCAAAGAAGAGATTCGTGTTCCTTTTAGTCGGCTTAAAGTCATAAAAAATGGTCCTCTACCCATGGCTATCCGCTTGTTTAATAAACTGCCATCCAACATTAGATGCATTAATGATGTTTTGAAATTTAAAAAATATCTTAAAAAATTTTTACTTAATAAGATGTACTATAGTGTAGATAATTATTTTAATGATTAAATTTTAACTTTGTCGTGACTTATCCTATACTGTATTGTCCTTGGATTAATAAATTTATTATTTATTATTATTATTATGATAAAGATAGAAATATCTTTAACAGCTATCTCTCTCGGCTCATGTACTATACTCTATCCCATGAACTGATATAGCAATAAAACTGTGTGATCAGCATCTGATTGGTCGCTTGAAACTAAACCAATTCGCAATTAAAAACGACTCAAACCAAAGTATTACGTATGTATGTTGTAAATTATAGACGCGTCGAAAACTTAGGTCATTAGCGGTATGTATGTTAATGCTCGATCTGACATACAAATCTAACATATCATTAACTTAAAAATTTACTTTATTTACAAAACCATAATTTCGTCCGAAGAGCTGACATCTGCATTCTCTTTGTGATACGACCGCCCCACATAGACGTACGAAGTGCTGACATCTATATCCGATTTTAATTGTGAATAAGATACTTTGTGCATTCTAGCCAAGCATGTGCTATTCACATGATAACTAAATATATCTGTTGGTGGGAAAAACTATAATTCTGTGGTATCAATCTATAATTTATTTATTTATTTATATAAATAACCTACACACAGGCCAAGGCCTAATTATAATGAATGACGTCACAGAATGTTTCACGTGCAACGGCTTTAATTCCGAGTGCACAAAAGCGAAAACATATACTTTCCAGGGTCCTTCTTTACCCGCGACTTAGTGTGTCATGTCTTATGATGACACTTAATATCACCGTATATAATAATATGTCTAGGCTAGATATGACGTACATACAGACACGACAGTCAACACTGTTATACTACGGTCTGTGCTACGATGCTACGACTCTAACTTAATTACATTCTACTGGAAGAGAACTCAGGTATGTATATGTATGTATATTTGCTCAGAGGTTCCATTTTGTGGCTGCTACAAAAACATCGGTGAACAGATAAAGTATATATCTGTTGACATATTAAGGTAAAATGGTTTACGTCAAATGTTTCGGTGAAATTATTAAAGATTTTTAATCATTTTAAGTTCATTTAATGAATAATTTTATTTTTTGTTGTCTAGCCAAGCTGGTGATAATAAAGATAAAGATAAATTTATTTGAAAATCACATATTGGGGTTACGAAACGCCAAAAGACAGAGTTAAAAACTATGATTAAAATGATGATTTAATTATCCAAAACAATTAATGGTTCAGACCCTCCTAGTTCAAGCTGGGGATAATGATGATTTAATCCTTCAAATCAATTTATGGCTCAGTTCTCCCTTTTTAGTCAAGTGAGGACTTAATTTTCCAATTCAATTAATGGTCCAGTTCTTCATTTTTGGCTATCTATAGCCCAGTAGGGTAAAATGATGATTTAATCAATCAAATCATTCAATGGCCCAGTTCTCTATTTTAAGCCAAGTGAAATAAAATGACGATATAATTAATCAATGCATTTAATAGTGCAGGTTTCCATTTTAGTCCAGCTTTGGATAATGATAATTTTATCATCCAAATCATTTAATAGCCCAGTTATCCATTTTTAACCAAGTTGGAAAATGACGAATCAAATAATTTTATGGTTGAGTTCTCTAGATTTTAAGCAAATTTGGGGATAATGATGAATTGATCATCAAAATCATTTAATGGCCCAGTTTATTTTTCGCTGATCAAACACTATCAAAAATTCTACATAAGCAACTGTGTCTTGTGGGGACAGATACGTAGGGCTTTGCCTTCTTGAAAGCGAAAGTGTAATATTCAATTATTGCTGACTCCAGAATGCCCTACAAGTCTGTATTTAATTTAAGGTTTGAAAGGTTTTTGATGTAGTTTCACGAAATTGTCTTATGACGACATTTCCTAATGTAAGAAGCTTTGGATTTAACGTGAATAAAATTCAAAATAAATATTTCTCTTTTTTTTTAATATACGTACAAAGACAATTTGATAATTTATTGGATTTACATAAAATCGGATATTTTATGCTCGAAATTATAAAGGCTGTTAGCTTTTTCTAAAAAATTCTAAAATTGAACCTCTCACAACTCTATGAATTCTTCAACATATTTTGCACATTTAATCTTTTATTTATTTTTAGGGTTCTGTACCAGAAACGAACCCTATTGTTGTGCCAACGATGTCCATCTGTCCGTTTGTCTGTTTAAACGAGATAGGGACTTGAAATTCACACGTAATATGTATTACCGCGGCCAAAAGACAAAGGCCCAAAGATCAAAAAGGTTTATTTAAGGAAGGCGCCCATACATTCAAACGGGAAGCAAAAAACATTTTTTGTACCTACCTATTTTGTGGGGAATCGTTGAAAAGGGCCTTTTGATTAGATTATGAATGTGTTTTTATTTTATTTATTTTATCAAAATTATACATGCAAACGGGGGTCAAAAATTTTTTTTCTGTACCTATACTTGTGGGGTATTGTTGAAAAGGGTCTTTTGTGTAGATGATGAATGTGTTTTTATTTTATTTATTTTATCAAAATTGTAGGTTTAGCATAACTTACATAGTAGAGAACCCTACTCTTTGCGTGACTCGACACGCACTTGGCCGTTTATTTTTATAACGTAACGATTCACCTTGTAGATGCAGAATAGCTATTGATGTAACGTAAATAAGGATAGAAGTAGTGTATAACAAAGATAGTGTATCTAACTAAGTGAGAAATACCACAACAATGTACCTGGGGGAATTGAATTTTATATTATGTTAAAATACACAGACAATAGAGTTGATACTGCGTCGAGTGGAAAATATTGTCTACGCCTGCTATCAAGAAAATTACTAAACATTGAAAGATTTCCTTTCTTGTCGAGTATATATGAAAAACAGGGTAGGATTAAACATTTAAAAGATTATTTTTAATAAAAAAAACAAAGATTTTCGCTCGAAAAAATATCATACCGTAAAAAAATTTCAGCTGATTGGATTAGGCGACTGGACCATTTCAACTCCAAAAATACTGACTTAATAAATAAGTATAATTAGTAAACAAGCCGTGAGGTGGGTCGTTTATTAGGACTAAAGTGCGACCCTTGAGGTCCACACAACGAACTTCCCAGTTTGATAAATATTTAATAATAATAATTAAATTAGATATTACAAAAAAAAGTAATCATTTTAATCATTAAAACATAATTATTATTTATTTTTAACACTATTTAAAAAAAAAAAAAAAAAACGGCTGAACCGATTTTTATAAAATTTATCTCGGATCAAAATGACGTTAACACGCCTCGATTGACACCGTTACAAGTCGATATAATTTTTTATTCGCGAAATATTGTGTAAAATCTACTTTTTCGGAGTCTATTTGGTTAAGAAAAAAGAACGGCTGAACCGATTTTGAAAAAATTTCTTTCATACGCGTCGATTGATACCCTAACGTAGTCGATATCATTTTTCATTCTCGAGATTTCGGCTTAGAAAGAAATGGACACATACGTACATACGTACACACACCACACACACACATAAAGACACACAGATATATTTCTAAAAATAGTGTAAAAATAGTGCAATGGCCTTGAAACATAAAAATTTGTTATACATTTTGGTTTCGATTTTCGGACCCATTACAATAATTTCCAATGGGAAGTTAACAATTGAATATCAATAGCTTTGCTCTGTCTTGCAGCTTTTTTTTATTTGTATTTGTATTTTGACGCGTTTCGGCAACGGGTTGCCATCTTCAGATAAAATTATTTAAGAATCACTCACATAGTTGTCTTTAAATTATTTACAGGATGAGCTCATCTGATAGACATTGCGTATAGTAGGTATACATAGGCATATAAGCTGTGTTGTTCAACTGGTTTCTTTCTCCTTACTATAGGTCACGTGACCTAGACAAAGTTATTGGGGACTAATTGGGACGAGAGCTGTTGAGAATGTATTGTAAACTTTTGGAAATAATTGCAGTATTTGCTTGCAGCACTTCGACTATTTGTAAACTGTCAAATCTGTCTGAAAGATCCTGGTGCTGCTTACTTGGCTGGTAAATTCCTTGAGCTCAAGTACCCTCAATCCTCATGTACACAATACGTTCAGTATCTATATGCAAGATAAAGGTACGTGCAGTACGCAGCTGGTATTCTAGTTGGTAGCATGTATGGTAGATGGTGGTTGAAATTATAAGAGCTTATAGGTTTGCACAACGAAGCTTTGATACTACATTGATACAAGCTTAAGTCGCGTTTGAAATGTCAGATAGCGAAGACGAATATTTGTGTTCTTCTGCTACAAAGTGGTATATTTTAAATACAAATTTGGGTAGGAGCTATCATGTCCACCCTATTAATAGAAAACGATCTAAACATGGCGAATTTCAACATTTATACCAAGAATTAAAATTTTACCCAAACCGGTTTTTTGAATACATTTCAAAAAATAGAAAGAAAAAAGTTGAAAAATAATTTTAAGAAACAGGCTTGTCAGTTTCTTTTTGATCCGCAGAAAATCGTTTTGTTGACTAATTTTCAGTATTAATGTGAACCCGTAAAATGAAGATGTAAAGAAAACAGTGAAAGAGATATTATATAATAAGTTGATTTTAAATAATGATATGCAAGCTGCTCTCCCTAATATTTGTTTACATTCAAAGTACCTATACATTGTGTGTTGCCTTCTGTGTTTTCGGCCTTCAACTGATTGTGTAAAGGATCTGTTAGATTGTGTTAATATCTCAAGAATCATTATTTTCTTTACTGTACCGTTAAACATAATGTCAACAGGCGAATTAATGTTAACCCTTTAGGCACTATTAATAATAATATTAACGGCTTGAGAACTGCGAAAATCGCAGAGGCGTCGTTGTTTATACAAAATTACCATGATTCATCCTTTTGTTACTATTAACAACAATTATTAACGGTTTGAAAATAGCCGAGATCGACGTCGTTGTTTATATTAAACCAACTTTACCCACTAGAGTTAATTACGGTTTTGATGGAAACCTTATCATAAAATGGGCCCAGTCAGTAAAAAATACATTTACTTTAAATTTGACTGAATAGTGTACCAAAAAATTGAGTGATACCGTTACAAACAGACACACAAAAATTCTAAAATAACATTCTCCTCTCTACTTTTGTGTGTAAATATATCTATTCTATTCTATTATACAAAATACTCCAAAACACAGATGGCTTGTCAATTGGAAAATCTATATTCTAAATCTAAAACCTGATCAAAACATCACTTAAATTTTCATTTATCAATATTGAGAAAATGATGGCAAACCTTAATCAAAACTGCAGCAAACCGCCGAAAAACTCCTATTTCTCAATGGCATGTATTTGGGTAAAGTCCTATGTCAACTTTTTCGGTCGGGATTCATTACCCAATACTTTTCAAGTATAAATTAACCCCTTTCACCAATTCGCTAGTTGTTTGATCAAGAAAATCGAATTAGACTTTCGTGTTTTTAACAGTTCAGAAGTATGCTTTGAATTGAAAGCAGCCAGATATTTGTTTAGTCAGCACAAAAAAGTGAATAATAGAGGAGAATATCGATTGAGATTGACTCGTCCGCTTTTCTATTAATATTCTTTGCGTTTTAATGATCGTCTGCTTCTTTTCAATGCAAACAAAGTTACTCTATGATTCCCGTCTATTTTTTGTCAACTGTACATTATGTACAATCAACCAGTCAGTAATACCTATTCAAGTGTTAAATTAGCTAAAAATAGAAGAAATCTCGTGTTAACTCTGAAAAAAGGATTGTAGCATATTTTGGGTACCTTATGACCTTATGAAAAGTCAACATCTAGACCTTCAAAAATTGATTCTGTTACGAAAATCAGGAGGAAAAGTTTCAAGAGGCAGGAGAAAAATAACATGGCTAATTATTATAAAGAATTGGACCAATATGAAAAGTTTAAAAAATTATGTAGGTATTAGACAGAGACGTACGGAAAGAAGTGATTGCCAAAATCCCGTAAAGTATAAGGCACTATGGTTGGTTGGTTGGTTGGTCGGTTGGTTGGTTGGATGAATGGATGGATGGATGTATGAATGGATTGGTAGATGGATGAATGAATGGATGGATGGATGGATGGATATATACATTAGTAAACTATCCAGAAACCAGTTACAGAAATTATCTTCTTAACAAACTGTTAAAATAAGATTTTTACTTACTCGGTTCCTCTTTGGAAAGAAGCTGGTATCTGTTTGGCTTGCGCCGCTCTGGCTCTAGCCAAAAGCGACATGACAGTTCTTTTCGTCGGTGTCATGTTAGCCCTCGTTCCACCAGCCAGCAGCGGCCTCTTCCTGCCGCCTCCAAGCTGTGCTGCCGCCGCACTGCTGCTGACCGCTTGCAAAATAGCAGCGTTGTTATTGACCTGAAGGGCTCCACCAGCAGCACCAACTTGTCCAACCGACTGTTGTTGCACCTGCTTCAATCCTCGAAGTGCTGGATGATCGACCAGATCGACTGGACATTGCACTGGCGGGGTCTGTGAACCGCTGCTCGAACAAGTGACGCCGCTCACGATTCCGTTTTGTTGCGTCGCGACGCTACACTGGTTCACTAGCGAAGGTCCACCACCTGATGATGGCATCACTGACGCGGACAAAACGTCCACTGAACCTGCTTGTTGGTGGCATGCTGAAATAAAACGAACGACAGATTTTCAGTACAACTTCCTCTGAGATTAGAACTAGACAATTCAAAATTTCATTTCGGTTTTCCGATTCGGAAGGAAATTTGGAAAACCTAATTAAGTTTCTTCCTGAACCTAAGAACACAAAAAAGGGATTTTTTTAAAAAACATTTCATATCGACTCCACTTATAGAAAAAAAGATACACTGATTCAAAAAAGTTAAATAAAACTTCTCTATCTGTTTTAATTTAGAAATTATGGGCATTATTATTTTTCTATTTTTATAGAAATTTTGAACATGTATAGCTTTTAAATTTAAAAAGATACTACAGAAGTTTTCTTTTGCTTGTTGAAATCAGTACTTGTCTTTTTCTGTAAGTCATGGTCAGTTTGAAAATGACCTGATCGAATTTTTTTTTAAATCGAGAAAATCTAATCTTGTTAGATTTCTTTCAAATTTACGACAATTGTAGAAAAAGCTCTGATTTCAGTAAACTAAAGGACAGTTTTTAGTTTCAAATTTCAAAGATTTATGGAAAAATTCAGATAATCTCATATGTCATAAAATCGTTTATTTTATTGTGCTCTATTAAATGTCGATTAAAAAAGGATAAACAATACCATTCAATCAATATTAATTATAAAGCGCATGTAATTTATTTTCTAGAACTGACATATTAGGTAGCTAAATTACAATTTGTAACTTTAATCCACAAAATCATACAAAGGTACTTTATTGTAATTAACATATAATATTGCAAATTATAATATCGTATTTTCAACTGATTTGGTTTTATCTAGTTCAAATCAGTTAAAACTGAAATAGCTGGTGCAGAAATTTATACAATTGTAATTTAGATTTAAATACAGAACGAATCAGAAATATCTCCTCCACCCTATTTTCCTTAGAACTAAATTACATCTAATTTTGGGATACTTTTACTGGAACCATAGACGCTAATGACCTATGCTGTCGAACATCTATAATTTACAATCTCAAAATTACCATGTTTGTAGAAAAAAATACGCTGAATCCAATGAACACAAGCAAACGTCTGTATCTTTTCTGGTTTAGAAGTTGTATGCGTTTAAAACTTTTAAGACCCACTGTATACATATTGTTACAAATAAGGGGTTAACTATATTATTGACAGAACCCAAAAACTATTATTAATAACTATAATTATTGTGACTTAATACAGGAAAGCATAATTGAATTATTTGTAACTTGCAGCCTATGCTAAAATAATTATTAACCGCCTAAACTTAACAAAGTTCAAAATCACATATAGGGCGATCTGAAAATACAGGGAAAGTTTTAAATGTATTTAATTATTTTTTATAACTGTTCACAAATTAAATGTAAAAAATATAAAATAATAAGAAACTAAAAAAAACGACACAACGTATTAAGTATTATTTTTTCAATTTCATCAAGATATGATGATTTTTCTAAAATTATAAGATGGCGAGTCCATTTACCTAACCTTCGCGTTAAAATGGTTTGTTGTACAAAGAAAAATGAGTCATTTTCCTGGAGCAAAAAATCAGAAGGGACGTACAGTTTAATGTGGACATGAACAATTAACACTTGCGTTTTTTTTGTAAATTTCCCAAAGAATTTTGACCGATAATATTTTGAACATTTAATCAAGGCTTGCCAAAAGAAGCCGACAACTTTGAAAAAAAATTTCACATTTTTTCAGCGTTCGCTGGATTTGAACCTGAGATTTCTGGATGGTAGGCTATAACTTTAGGATTACCAACTACCCAGCACCAAAATTTATAAATTTCCACCTGTATTAGTAGTTATCGAATTTTAGTTCAATATCCGTACACATAGTTGGCAATAATTTATAATTGTTGCAAAGTTTCAAACAACCAAACTTTCATTAAAGTTTTGGCTTTATACATTTTCATTAATTAAATAAAAGCCGTGTGTTGTTATAGAAATAATTCAATAAGCTCCTTTACTGTCGGATTTCCAAACGTTATGCATGCATAACGCCTGTCAAAATAATTGATAAAGATGATTGACAATGAAATAAATTTCTCGATGGCTTGCAGATTATAGACGCTCGACAAGTAAGATCATTAGCATCAATACATTTCTTGTGTGGGCACATTCGACGTCTATCCAATTTTGCATTTTTGATGTGTAACCATCTTTACTGGCGCACTCCCACCAAAAGTATATGTTAACGTGACTTGATAAAATGTCACGAAAGTGACTCAAGAATTCACTGTCCGCTATATTAACCCTCCTTAATCAGTGATAACATTACTTAAATATTATTGCAGCGCATAAAAATGGGTGTCGGGAAGATGTACAAATGACTAAAATATTAAATTGATTATTTGAAAAATAGTTGTTATCAAGATGATTCCCCTCCCAGGGGAAACATTGGAATGCAAACTACATTCCAATGTTTTATGGGATTAGCGTTCCCAGATACCCGCGCTGGCTGATTCTAATACACATCTAGACGCTGATGACCTCAGTTGTTGAGCGTCTGTAATCTTACAATCCATCAAGGTGAATCCATGAAAAGTGAAACACACTGTACAAAATATATACCTTGGGTCGGCATTTTCATTCTTCCGTTATATTTATAATTTTTACATACTTCCATTTTATTAAAAGATTCTTAACGGAGCTACAACATATTTTCTTTCTTTCTTGATACTTTTAATTTAAATATATTACATTTTTTCCATAGATTATATAATATTTAGGAAGGTGGAGTTTATTGACAAACTATGAAAATGTTTAACTTTTTTATTAAAAAAAGACTGGTGGATTCTTATATACAGAGTGTTCTAAAATTGCTGGGACACAGAGCTACCACGTGTAGTAGTGGTCAAAATAAGTCGATTGAACCCAATTTATTTATATACCAAAATGTACCGTTTGCCCGTGAGAAGAGTTCAAAGTTTACATAAAATTTTGTATATAAAATGTTGTATTATAATTTTATTAAACTTGTACTAGGAATATTTGTTAGCATTATTTAAGAAAACATTTTTTTCCTTAGGAACTATGCGGAATACGAAATTTTTACGAGAGTAACAAAATGAAGATAATTAATCAGTCTTCTCGCTAAAAAAATTTGAGAGCCGTATTACCACCCCTAAGAAAGTTCTGAAAAATATGTCAGGGGGTGAGGGTGGCTTTAACCCTTCTACAATTTCTTTTGGGTTTCTTTGATTACCGAAAAGAGAGTAATCCTCTAAAACGCACTTTTGTCAAATTTCATTCAATTTGTTTCACTCATTTCTGAACAGCGTACAAAAATGTGTCTTTTTATGTAAACTTTGAACTCTTCTCACGGGCAAACGGTACATTTTGGTATATAAATAAATTGGGTCCAGTCGACTTATTTTGACCTCTACTACACGTGGTAGCTCTGTGTCCCAGCAATTTTGGGACACCCTGTATAATATTATAATTTATAATATGCTAAAATAAATATCTAATATTTGCCAAAAATTGATACGCCCTATGTATGTCTAACTGAGGTTAACATCTGGTACTAAAAACAGTTGCATAATTAACAAATACAAATAATAGTTCTTTGTGTTGGGGAGCGGTTGGGGGCGGCGCAACGATTCGACAACTAAGTCACGTTGTGTCCCCTTATCAATTATCCAAGCCCCTAAAGTTTCTAATTTCTAACTCAAAATGCAAAACAATGAAATACGCGGAAAGTTTTCACAGGACACCCGGTATAATAATTTGCATGAAATAAAACTATTTTAGAAAAATATTTTAAACTGAAAAAATATACTATTAAACGAAAACTAGCATTAATAAAATTATAATAATTTCTGAATAATTATAGGTAGGTAAAAATAAATGTTATTTGAATATTTTAGAAACTCAAAAAATATCAGCGTTTTCAATTCATTGTGTTCCATTCTTTGCTATTAGAAGGTGATAAAAAAGGACAGAGTATAAGTTAATATGTAATTTTATAGAAGTGCATAATAAAAATAGGTATTATGAAACACTTTGAAAGATGCAATGATAATCTAATAAGCGTGTCTGAACTAGACAAAGTGACCGCGTCGAACAGTACAGATTGTGACAGGAGCGGTATAATTTTATATTTTTCTTGGAAATTCAATATAAAAATTAAACATTATTTCTGTGAATAGTTGAAGTGAAGTGTTTTTAAATATTATAAACTATTTAGAATATTTAGACAATTGTTATAAATATGGTTTTGTGTTTTTTTTTAAAAGTGATATATTTGTAAAATAATATATAAGTACCTACGATTTATTATTCAATATTAGGTACTATAATTTCAACTAAGTATGTATTTTTGACAAAATTGTAAATTGATTCAAAAATGAAGTGAAATTAATTTTAAACATTTTTTTTATATTTAGACAATCTAGTTATAAATAATAGTATGTGTTTTTTTTTTGAACCAGATCGATATATTTTTTAAATGATTGTGTAAGTATTTCATTATTAACTTATTGTAATGGGTCCGAAAATCAAAATCAAAATGTATAACAAATTTTTATGTTTCAAGGTCATTACACTATTTTTAGAAAGATGTCTGTGTGTGTATGTGTGTGTGTGTGCAGGTATGTACATTGTACGTATGTGACCATTTCTTTCTAAGACGAAATCTTGAGAATGAAAAATGATATCGACTACGTTAGGGTGCCAATCGACGCGTATTAACGTATTAACGTAGATATGATCTGAAAGAAATTTTTTCAAAATCGGTTCAGCCGTTCTTTTTTCTTAACCAAATAGACTCCAAAAAGTAGATTTTACACAATATCTCGCGAATAAAAAATTATATCGACTTCGTAAGTGTGTCAATCGAGGCGTGTTAACGTCATTTTGATCCGACATAAATTTTATAAAAATCAGTCCAGCCGTTTTTTTTTTTTAATTATTGTTAAAAATAAATAACAATTATGTTTTAATGATTAAAATGATTACTTTTCTGTGTAATATCTAATTTAATTATTATTATTAAATATTTATCAAACTGGGAAGTTCGTCGTGTGGACCTCAAGGGATGCACTTTAGTTCTAATAAACGACCCACCTCACGGCTTGTTACAATAGTTTTAATTGTGTAACATTTTTACATCATTATTTTTTGGTAACCCTACATTTCTGGGTGATAATTGTCTATTTAGCACTGCAATGTTATTTAGGTAGTTTATATAAATAAAGAACACATAAAAATGAAAGCAGATATTAGTTGAATTATTTAAATTGGCACAATAGTAAAATAATGATATTTTTTTCAAAGTTTGAAAAATTACGTATCTTACTAAATTATCTAACCTCTGACATTTCTAAGTATTAATTTAAAGTGTCACAGGTTAGGTAATCCCTCCAGAGCAAATAATCGTGCTTTCAATTATTTTAAAGCGGTGCCAAAGTAGGTAGGTACCTACATAGCTAATATATCATGTTTTTTTGAGTTTACCGGTTGAAATATCACGGTAAAAAGTGTTTATTTTACGAAGCTGTTAATATTAGTTTTATTGATCTGTAAATAGCTTTACTGGCTCTCTCAAAATGTGATTTATTTATTTATTGTAGATTATAGACGCGTCGACATCTAAAGGTCATTAGCGTCTTTCAACTACACTAAATAACAACCTGAAAATGTGAAGTGATGTGTCTTCAAGGCATTTATTAGCTGATTTTGTTTATTACAAATTTACATTTTGAGTACAATTGAAACAGAGTCTGAAATGTGCAGTGGCGGACTAAGCCCGTCGGAGGCCCGGGGCTGCAGAACTAAATGAGGCCCTCGGTCTGGTTAGAAATTGATGTATTTGTAGTGTAAATTTTGTAAAAAATGGCAAATATAGATGTAATGGCTGACAAAAAAATCAAATATTTATAATAAACGACCTACCTACGTTTATATTTTGTATACGTACGGGGCCTCCAACTCCGAACTGTCTCTTACTTACTAAACATATTTTAGCCTTGTTTGGGATTTGTTTAAGAAGAGAACTTGTCGAGATTTGGAGGCCCCCCAGGATCAGAGGTCCGGGGCGGACCGCCCCCTCCGCCCTCTCCCCCTTAGTCTGTCACATTTTAATGAATGCAGAAAAATATTTTCACTAATCGGAAAGTTATTTTAAATTTATTAATGAAGTATTATTCTAATTTGTTTCTAGGATACAAGATGAACTAAGTAACGGAAACGCTTGAGGCGATCCATAGCAAAGAAAAAGGGGTTCCAGGAAAAACGTACCCGTAGAGAAGGCTGAGAAGGTAAGGTAAGAAAATATCAAATTTTTAACATTTTTGCTACTCTATTTTTGTAACTACAATTACAAATTTTGGATGTAATTAGAATAACCATTTTTATCTTGGTTAAAATTTTGAAATGAATCACCGATCGATTTTCTTTTTAATATAATAAAATTTAATCAAAATATATGCGGGAGAAAATATTTTATCAGCTAAATATATAATTGAAAAAAAAAATATACACGGTGTCCAAGACTTGCGTTGTCGGCCGATATATTGATTTTAGGTGAAGATAGAAAAAAAGTTTAAATACAAAAGTTGTATAAATTTTATTGGTGTATAACGTAAAAATATTTTCAATTATACAGCCTGTTCTATTTAAGCGTGGCAGATCAAAGTTATGTTTTTTTAACAGCTAGCACCCTGTTTTTATTTGTTTTTTCAATTCTGCATCTAAATGTAAATAGAAATTGTAAGGAAAGCCATGTTCGAAAATTCAGTAATTTTTGAGTTATTCAAGTTTTTTAGAAATTTTTGACACGTGCAGACCTTTACGTAAAATTCGACATAGTCAAAACAGAAACCTTTATCAAACTGAAATTTTGACGATCACTAGATAATAAACGGACAAATCAATGTCTGCCTTAAAAAAATGAATTTATTATACAGGGTGTTCAAAATAATGTACTTCTTTTACCTAACTTTAATAACGTATAACTTTTGATTGTTAAATACGAGGTCATTTTTTTCCTGGAATTGTATTCTTTAGGGTATTTACTAACACTTTTATTAAGGGTTGTCCAAACCTAAACCTAATATTTTAATACGAAAATATTAGGTTTAGATATGGAGAACCCTTAATAAAAGTGTTAGTAAATACACAAACACTTGAAAAATTCTACACATTTATTAATCTCAACGATCGTTTCGGGTTTTTAGCCTAACATCAGAAGAGTTCAAACTAAAATTGAAATTTATGTTTTAAAATTAATCAAAAAAATTTCAACTAGGTATTTAAAATTCATAGTGAGAATTTTATCATCCTAAAAAAAGCAATAGTTACCGACATGTTAGCTTGTTTTTTTTTTTTTTAATAGTTATTTTTGGACGCATCAGCATCGAAGTAGCTTGTTTCCCCGTAAAAATTTATCAAATTGTTGAATGGTATTGTTTTTCTATCGAATTTGTGGCCACGAATGGGTTTGAACTGTATGAAAAAAAAAAAAAATGTTCGCTTACCAAGAGTATTAATAGTCGATGTGGTGAGACATTCGTCACTTCCGGTCTTCGATGACGTCGAAGTGCCCTCGGACGACGACAGGGCCACTTCACTTCCGTTTCCGGTTGATTTCTGATTGGCACCGCTGCTCAATACTTGCATTTCCCACATCTGTTCTTGCCGGATGTCGTCGTTATAGTCCTGAAAAAAAATTAAAATTTTAATTTTTTCATTAGCATACCTAATAATAAACTTTGTTTCACAAAAATGTCTGGAAATATGTTGAATACAAAATCTGATAGACACTTATGACTTTAGTTGTCGAGCGTCTATAATCTCTAGAGTGTATCTATCTAGAACTATTTTTATTTGAATCAAAATAAGCTTTGGGCAGAATTTTATAAATATTCGAAAATTAATTTTTTAAACTTATTTGAAATCAGACTTAAGTGATTTAGGTGTCATTTCGTTCGGAATTTATAGCTCGGTTAATATAGCACAAAAATACATACACATTCCCTCGCACATTCCTTATTCTCAAATATTTTTTAAAATATAAAATACATACATTTTTTGCAGAAATTGTTTTTGAAGTTAACCAAAATGAAATATGTTTATCAATAGATAAATAATAATATATTGCATATCTAGTTGCGTAATGGCGAATATTACTGACGAGTAAGTGACATTATGTTCAAACGAGCAAAGCGAGACGTTTTAACAGTAATATACAATATATATTGTATTTTTGCCATACCCACTGTAAAATAGCTGCTATTCACTTCATTTTCAGTATTTTCAAAAAATTTTAACAGTTCATTTGTGGCGCCAACTTCACTTCTATAGTAGACAGTGAGTAGCTGTTAGTAGGTAACGACGGGCAGATCAGGACGAATAAACATAAATCACTATGGAAATGGATTCCTTTCCCACACTTTCCTGCATACCGGTGACCGACCTGTCAAAAGTCACTTTACATGCTTATACATAATGCATATAGATAAAGCAGCTATTTTATAGTGGGTATGGCAAAAATGATTTTTTTAACATATTACAGAAAAACTATTCTCTGAAAAACATGTCTTAGGCTGTGAGGTACTTTTTTTGTTGCAGAACAGCATATTAACTAACGTACATAAATGTACATGACAACTTATTATTATAATTAGCATTTAATTAGTAAGTTGAAGTAACTTTAACTACAATTCTATTATGACAATTAATAATAGAAGCATTCTTGTTAATTGTAATAAACACACACATCTTTGTTTATTAAAATCTCTTACAGCGTATAATCAGTAGCGTACCTACAGTTTTTTTTCTAAAATAATATAATATATTAAGTAGGTACTGAAAAGATCTAAATATTATTTAAACAACAATCTCCGAATAAGTTAAAAAATGTTCTAACATTGTAAAGTTGACATTTAGGTACAACAAAATATTTAACCCATTATTATTCACATACATTAACAAAAATGCAAACTTGTAAGTAAGCGCCATCTTGTATAATTTATTGGAACAGAGGAAAGGCCTTTTTCATTAATTTTTAACTCCCATCTATTAGCAAGTTAACTAATTCCTCTATATACCAGGCGTGGGCTTTTTTTTAAACATGTTTAGGGGCCCGACGGAGAGACTTTATTAATTTGTTATTTGTTGGGATTGGGAAAAGGGAGGACTCGAGCTTTCTCCAACTCCGGGGACCTGGAACGCTCCATTGGCCAGTCCGCGCTTGCTATATACTTACTATATACTAGTAGCGTGGTTGTATTCCTTTCTCCTTACCCCCACCAATACGTCAGTCAAGCTTTTCCCAAATTTGATCGGAATCATTTCTACCTACCGCGCATAAAGAAGTTTCACTTCAAAATTCAAACCCTTCCTACGCCTAGTGATGTAAAAATACGGTATTAAACTTTTTTGTGTATTAAACCCATGGTATAATAACGTATTTTTTCCGTATAAAACGGTTTTTTACTTTTTCACACTACGGTTACGGTGCATTATTCAATAGATATTTCCAACTGCATAATAGGAAAAGTTCCTGTTTTCTTTTTGGTATTAAACCGTTTTAAACGGTATTAAACCGTTTTAAACGGTATTAAACCGTTCTAAACGGTATTAAACCGTTTTAAACGGTGTTAAACGTTTTATACGTGCTGTATAAAATAGTAAAATACGCAGTATTTTTACCTAGTATAAAACTGGGGTATATTATTTTTTTTACATACCGTATAATACCGTTTTATACAAGACGTATTATACCAGAGTATTATACATCACTAGTTAGCACTGAAATATAGACTCAGAGCATAGAATTCTTATATCCAGCAAATTTTAGATTACAACTTCTGTAGACTTCGAAGGAGACCTTCGTACTTTTGGTTGATTTTGTACGAAATGTTTATTTTAAATTTAAGTTAACTTGCAAGAAAGGGTAATTAAAACACGCTAGGTAGACATCTACACTAAAGAAAACATTTTTCGGACGTGTTTATGTAGCAACTGTCTGATGCAGCCAGTCCAAGTAACTAAATAAGTTCGAATTAAATTTATTTATTTCATTGTAGATTATCATAGACGCGTCGACAACTTAATCATTATCGTCTTAATTACATCAAATAACATATCACTTAAGAACTAAATGACATAATAAAACATCCATGAGCAAAGTGGGATTCGAACCGACAACAGCTTGCTCCAAAGGCCAGCACGCTGACCATTACACCAAGCTGTCCTCTAATTCAAATTGTAGCATTCACAGATTAAATAAATTTGTAAATGGACACCCCTGTGATATTTTGATGATCTTTGAGCACGTTTTTTTTTTAAGTGAAAACTTCCTTAGGCGCGTTAGGCACTCTCTTCCTGGGTAGTTAAATTAAAGGGAACCGTTCGCAAAAATGTGACGCGGCTGACATAGCTATATCATAAAAACGATATGCAGTATCCTTGTATTCATAGCGCAGTTGGTAATCATGTTTACGTTCTATCCATAAGAATCTGGGTTCGAGACCTGATCGCAGCATAGATTTTTGGCGTTTCTTTTCTAAATTGTACATGATATCGATACAAGGTTAGTAGAGTATAGGTTGCCTCATTCCGATAGATAGTAGTGGGGGGATGACGTCACTCAGAATATACCATGCTTGCTCACTTCAATAGAAAAGATCAGACGATGGACGCTGCTAATTTTTGGAAATAAAAATCACAGTAACCATGGTAGTGTGATATGTTTTTTCAACACCTAATAGAAACATGATTCTTCTGTTAGTGAAAAAAATATGATAAGTTGCCAATTTTGCGATAGCTGTTAAGTGTTATGGTGTTTTGTGGTTATTTTTAATATTTTGTGAATATAAAAGATAAAATAATTAATTTATCAATTTGTTAGTTAATTCTATTCGTTTCTTAAATTTAAAAAAATAGGTAATTAACAAGATGTGCCATTTCTTGAGCATTATTTAATTTTTTGTTTGTTTATATTATAGATATTAAAACCTAAATTTTGTAATAAAAATAAAAATTATCCTATTTTTTAACATCTATTCTTCTATTTATTGTCTCCTGCCAAGTTTAAGAAAAAATCTGCACGAAGCACCTAATATAAATAAGCATAATCTTCATCAATTTTTGTACTTCATTTAAACTATATTCTTGCTGACGTCATTCCCGCGCTTACGCTGATTGGTCAGATGAAACGAGGCAACCTGTACTCTAATAACCTTGATATTTATTTATATATTTTTTTATTTTTGTTGTATTCTTTCTTTGACAATAATTATAATTTTTTTGAAACCAAGGTGGAATTAATTAAAAATAGGTACAATTTTAGTATTTTAGTAATAAATTATTTTTTTAGTTCATAAATGCGCTATAATAAATGACACCAAAAATTAGAAAATCTGAAGTTTTCACTTCTGTCGTGTGGTTATAAGCACACACCCATTTTTTTTAACTGTAATTTTATTAAACTGTTTAATCGGCCTACTTAACAGCCGTCCGACTAAAAACTATCTATCAGTTAAAAATAAAATAAAAACATGTCTGAAAATATTTTATTAAACTTATTGTCAAATAAAATTAGTGGATGATTTTTCACATTGGAATATTTAAAATTTTCAAGTTATTGTGCGTCAAGTTATTTAATCATGTTATATTAAAACAACTGAAGCTTTCACATATTGAAAGTGAAATAGCAATATACACTTGATCTCTCACTCAGACCCGTTATGTACAGTAGGTAAATTCAATTTGGCAGCAGCTCTAACAAAATTTTATCATATACCTACAATTCTCCGTCAGCATTAACCAATTCCCAAATCAACCAATTACGCTATCAAACAGACTCTGAACTGCCTCTCATCAGTAAATAAATTAAAATTTCGTCACAAAAATTCACTGGAGAATTACTTTTTTACGTAGCAAATTTAAAACACGTGTTTATTGTTATAAAATTGGATAAAATTAGAAGCAGTTTACTTTTTTTATCGAACATATTTCGAGTCGTAATACATGTAAATTTTTTTATTTCATATTAATTATACCAGCCTTTGCCCGTGGTTTCACTTGCAATCATGTCGATTTTAACTACAAGATTAGGTAGCAAATAGTGTACAAATGTTCATCAAAATCATTCTAGTCGTAGGTACTGATCAAATGACACAAACAAACAAATAAACATTTTGGAAATATTTCCCATCTAATTATCATACAGAAACCCCAAGAAAAAAATAAACCCCAAAAGATTACAAAATTACCGGTAGAGGTCTATTTCTATTGGCAGGCCCGGATTTCTGCCTAGGCCAACAAGGCACCGGCCTAGGGGCCCAGCCGCCGAGGGGACCCCGGCCAGGGCGGAGATGTAAATTAAAGGAAAAAAAGCCCAAAAATGTTGTAAGATAACCCAATTGGCGACTTTTTTTGTTGCTAAATTTCCATCTAATTCCATTTCCCGCCCCTTTTTTTTGGGCTTGGGGGGCCCAACTGTCAAGTGCCTACGGGTCCTGGGTCTTTAAGTCCGGGTCTGTCTATTGGAATTAAACGTCATCGTACGCGGTGATTATAAACTATATTATTTATACTGACAAGAGGAAGTGGTGTCATCACATTATAAACAATATTATTTCTATTGGAATCAAACCATATAACTATTGGATTCGTCGTACGCGATGATTATAAACTGTATTATTTATACCTACTGTCAACCGTGAGGTTCAAGCTTACACTGCGCTTTTTAACATAGCCACAGCTCACGCTAATTAAATTGTTGTAAAAGTACGGAACCCTCGTGGCGCGAGTTCTACTCGCACTTGACCAGTTTTTTGTTGTTTATGTTAATAATATCTGGATGACCGAGCTTTGCTCGGATGAGTTCAAAAAAAATAGTACTTAAAGTTCCCATTTCATCAAAATCGTTAGTCGTTTTTAAGAAAAAAAATTACATACCTACCTATAAGTAGATAATTTTATTATACGTCAGTATACGTCATACTACATAACGTATATACCTACATATTTTCAAATAATTACTGATTATTTTAATAAGTTAAAGATTGACTGTCAGAGTAATTTGACATAAATAATGAAAATAGTTTGTTTTTTCCAAAGCCTACTCACCATACGACACTGTTTTATAACGTTAAAAAAACTGCTTTTTAAAATGATAAAATCGATAAGAAAACGAATTTTTCCAGGGATGAGACCTAGCTAGATCGATTTTTTGCCCCCCAAAACCCCTTTTCAGTAAATTTCATCCAAATCGTTAGGGCCGTTTTCGAGAAAATATTTATATAGGTACATAGGTACATATATACAAGATTTGCTTGTTTAATAATATAGGGATAGGGATTTTATTTTGTTTGTTGAATAACCTCTAGACGCGAAAATGAACTGTCGATAATTTTAATTATTAATCCTAATTATTTTGGATGTAATTAAAAACAAACAATAATTATTAAATATATGTATAAATGTGTATTCAAGCATTGTTCTAACTTGAACCAAAAATAGCCGACGAATATTTAGTTTTTATAATGGGTCACTACGGTATACTTTTTTAATAAGACATGTAACTGGGGGAAAAATTTTATATTTTAGTCGCTCTCGCTTTTCAAATTAAGTCGTCGAGAAGCTTAATACATTATACCACGTGAAAAATAGGTGGGGAAAACACTCTTGTGGAATTGCAGGTAACAATTTAGTGGAATTAGGGCGGACGCACATCGACAGTGTTCGTATCAAAATCGATTTTTTTATATTTAAACATTTTTACTTCCCACCTCTACTATGGTAGGGAAGTAATGGATTCAGTCCGAAAACAATATTTCGAGATTTTAACAGATTTTCACGTTTTGAGACCCTAGCAATCGTTTAAGATCATTTTCTGACTGATGTCTGTATGTGTGTGTGTGTGTGTGTGTATGTGTGTGTGTGTGTATGTGTGTGTGTGTGTATGTGTATGTGTGTGTGTGTGTGTGTGTATGTGTGTATGTGTGTGTGTGTGTGTGTGGTCAATTTTTCGCCTTCGATATCTTAAGAACGGAACAACATACGGGCATGCCGATTGTTCTATTGTGTTTATCAGCCTTTAACTTAGATCTGATTAGATTTTGAGTCAAATCGGTTCAGTGGATCCTGAGATATTCAAAAAAACGTCCTCAATGTCACGTATTAACATAGGTAAAAAAAAATATAAATGAATTCTAGATGTTATAATATGAAAAAAATGTAAATATTTTTTTTCTCTAAAATGTATAGTTTTCGAGAAAAAAAATATTTTACTAAAAAAAATAAAAATTGTACGTAAATCAAGGTAACCATGATTTTTGCTATATTAAGCTAGCCATCAGTAGATCACCAAACAAAAAAGAGGGCCATGCTTTTTTCAAAGAATAAAAATTAAATAGTGTTTTAAAGACCACCAACAGCTAAGGTTGTTTGGGCCTAGTCAAAGAATAAAAAAAAAAGTGTTTATTTTTTGCAAATATTTACTAGGTGGGAAGTATAGGACTGGTCATCAGTCGAATTTTTTTCGAATATTATTCACACTGTAACTACGCAACTTTACATTTTGGGAAAAACGATAACGAATGTATCGTGTGTTAAATGTAATTTAAATGTCTGACATCCGGCACACACGTTCACATTCAGATAAATTAGTTAACACAATATGACAAACTTATTTCGGTTGGATAAAAGTGTGTATATAAAGGTCTAGCCTCTGAGTATGGCAGCTCCATAAAGCTCGATTTATATTATTCGGTCAGACACAATAAAAAATACCGCAACATGTTTCTTGTCGCCTGATGATGGCAACCTAAGTTGCCGAAACATGTTGCGGTATCTTTTATTTATTAATAAAATTTCAAAGTCTTGCCAAAGAAGTTCACATTTAATTTTTAATTATTATAGTAAATATTTGTATTTGAAATGCATATAAAAATGTTTGTCTTACCGGAAACGCTACGTTCCCGCGCCGTGTATGACCGGATAATATTAATACATGTACTAAATTTTACTGAAAATCAGTTCAGTAGTTTTTTTGATTTTCTATGAAAAATACGTTTAGTTATTTGTATGGGAGCCCTATTATCTTAACGCGAGCAAAGCAACCTATTCTTTGAGTGTATCAAATTTCATTAAAATCAGAGTTAAATGCTGGGTTGCAGAAAGCATTGTCAGAACATCTAATTTGACAATAATCTTAGATTTTGTTCGTATTATAATTACAGTTTTGATGTATGCAGGAACAGTTTAATGTCGTTGTCAAACTCTTTGTTATGTAGAACCGTAGATTGTAAAAACAAATTAGGTACTCGTCTATCGAGTGGCGAATTTAGGGTCGATGCCGCCCTAGGCCCTTGCCGATGTGCCGCCCTTTTTTCTATGTAAAAGTGATTGTAAAAATTATATTATGAGTTATTTTTTTCCACATACTTATTAGTTATTTTTCCACAGTGTAATAGTGAGAGAGAAAATAATAAAATTCAATCTCACAGTTGACGGAAAACTTAATCAATTTTGACTTTCCAGCGCCCGGGAAAAATGTTTAGGTTCAGGCGCCTTCTTAATTTGGCCGCCCCTCAAATGTTGCCGCCCTAGGCCCGGGCCTCGCGGGCCTAGGCCTAAATCCATCACTGCGTCTACGTAGAAAAATATCGCTTTTCAAGCTAAATTTTGATCAAAGTGCGTAGTAAAATGTTGCTTCGAAGTGTAAATTGTACAGAAAACTATATTAAATACATGTATACACAGTTTAAAAAAAATATCGTTTCAATCAATCAATTATTTTTCGATCAGGATCGATTTAAAATTCTACAGTATTTTTCTTATGGAGAAATATGTGTGGTCACAATCTATACGGTCATTGTCAAACTAAATTTTGTGGCAATCCTTTCTGCAACCCAGCAAGAGTTAACGTGGAACTGACAGACATACAGACACACAATTCCCCTTTTTAATTTTATTTTTAGTATTCAATTATTATTAGAATTGATTATCGACAAGATTTGCTGTGTAACTGTGCGTTCATGTTTTTGAATAAGCCTTGAAACATGAACTAGGAAACTGTGAATATTTTGTCTAATATTACAGTAAGGTGAAGAAAGATGAGTATGAGATATGGCATAGCTGGTGGTGGAGTAAATGGATAGAATGGGGCCAACGCTGTCACATTTGAATCCCCAGTGGGGATGTGACAGCTCCGCCATTCAACCGACTAGGTATATATTTTTCGCCCATCATTGAAAGGAATTAAGCACTGGGTTTTGCCAACTGTGCCACTGAACCATGTTATTAGCTCTTTCTTTCATTTTTTATGTCTTATTTTTATTCAGTGGTGTAGTTTTTTATTCATGTCACGACACCAGAGTATTACAAATAAACAGTCGATTCTTTTATCTCTCTATTTTTCGTTTCAAGGGGACTTCGTAAAGCAGGACGTGCAATGAATTGGCTCTGTTCAGTGCTCAGTGCGGCACTGACTCACTGGTACTTTTTACCCGACTGCGCACGCAAAGGAGTGGTATGTGTTAACAGCTATGTATGTATGTATGTTTGTATGTTCCTTTGAAGCACTATACAGACCAAACGCCTGGGCCGATTTTTATGATTCACACGTCAATCGATTCCCCTTAGTCCGGCGAGTGTCACTAAAGACATGACGTTAGTGAAAATTCAATATGGCGACTACAGGACGCCATATTGTGAAAATGAAAAAAATGAAAGTCAACAAACTATGTCAAGTGGGGTATCGTTGAATAGGTATTTAAAAATCATTTTTAGTTTTCCCTCAACATTTTTCGATTCGACTGACCGTTTAGGATTTATATCGATTTATTTTTAACTAAAAACATTTGAAATAAAAAATTTATTAAAAAACAAAAAACCCGACTGCGTAAAAATCGAACTTAAAAGATGGAAACAAGATCAAATGATAACATGCAGTCGGAGGTATTTCTGTTCAATTTGTTACTACTATGCCTCCGACTGCATGTTATCATTTGATCTTGTTTCCATCTTTTAAGTTCGATTTTTACGCAGTCGGGTTTTTTGTTTTTTAATAAATTTTTTATTTAACATTATAAATTAAATAAAATACAACGTTTTAGCTTATTTATACATAAGAACTTTATTTTATAACAATTAAATGAATGCATAATGACTGCAAACAGTATATGAAACACCTAATGTAAGAACAATGACGTAACACAATGCTGTAATCAGGGAAAATTCATTAATTCAAACCTATGTCACCGTAGGGATTCTAACCCTAAACTGTCCACTATCGCGGCGGACTGAGTTGACAATTACTCACACAGTGACACATTTTCAAACGACCGACTATCGCCCTTTAAAGCATTCTGTTACTGAAAAACAACTACATGCGAGAGTCGATATTCGAACTGGGAAGTTCGTCGTGTGGACCTCAAGGGTCGCACTTGTGAGTCCCAATTAAAAGTAACTTTAGTCCTAATAAACGACCCCCTTCACGGCTTGTTTCTGCTGGCTTTAATCTTATTTGGCTGTTAAAATTCAAGCGCGAACAGAGTCCTATGACGTCATACGACCAACAGTTTTCAACTTTATTATTTTTAAGGCCTTTCAGAGTGTAAAAATCTCGAAAAAATTTGATAGACAATTCAAAAACACTGTCTTTCGCTGTATTGGATCGGCGCGCGAAGTTCGTCTATATTAAACTACGTAAATATACCTGTCTCACGGTTTTACTATCCTTGTCTAATTTAACATTGGGACAATGCTAGCTGTTTCGTGCGCTAATAGAAAAGCTCTGCCTTCGATGCCTTGGGTAAAATACAACAGCTCAGCAGATTTGTTCAATGAAACATGATTAACCGATTATAATATTTGATTCTGTGTAGGCGTATGACGTGTCATCGTTTATCAATAAGTAAATTCATAAATTTATTTATTTTTTAATTTTGCGTTGCGTTGCATTTCAACTGGCAGTGCAGTGCACTAACGCACTTAAAGACGGGCCGCCACTGGGGTCAACCCCATTAAAATTCGTAGCGAGACGCTACTGAATATTTCAGGTAATATTAGCGAATATTGCCTACTTGATATTCAACAAAAAAAATTCTGTCTGGCGAGTCATTTTTAGACATTTCTAAATTGCTTTATTATATGTGCTACGGTAGGTTTATTTTTACTATTTCGTATAAGCGATATTCTTCACTATATAACAGAGAAATATAAGAAATGATGAGAGATACCGTTAAAAGTTATATGTTTTTATATTTTTCTCTTCACTTTGAAAAGAGAAGTTTAAACGATTTCCTCATTTTCCCCTGTTTAAATATTGTTAATTCTATACATTTGTCAAGCTTAAACAAATTAACTAAAAGAAATAGGGTATTTGACTAAAATTTTTTTTGGTGTTATATTAATAGAGTAGTAAATTCTGAACAAAATGACACCTAAATCACTTCATTCTGATTTCAAATTAGCTCAAAAATAATTTTTGAAATATTTATGTTAGCCCCGCCCGCTAATAATCGTTTTTGCTCTACGAACCTATAATAATAATAATATAATAACTTTATTCAGAAAAATGTCACAATGACAAAGAATGCGTCGGTCATATTATTATGAATGTACGTTTATATCTACTAACTCTATGCTAATTATATCTGAAACAGAGTGTTGAAAAATACCGTTTTGTACTTATGTGAACATGATGTAAACAATCTAAGCTCCGTTGCTATGGATACATTCATTTTTTTACTTAAAATTGACGTCACACGTTCACACACGATGTTTGAAGTCACGTGACATAGATTAAAAATCATGATTTTATTTATTTATTTAAATATGTTTACAAAACCTAATTAATAAAAATAAAAATTGTAATAACTATTTTAGAGCATAAACTTTCATTATAACAAAGTTTTATATTTTATTTTGATCACTGGCAAATACCCTATTACGTGTTTTTGTTCATTGATTCAAAAATATTCAGAGTATTTGTACTTACGTTACGTTATAGCTTATTAGTGTATTTGCCATATGGCACATACACTATTGGCGTCGGTCGGATGGTGGGACCTAGGGGTCGGACCAAAATTTCTCGACGTTTCATAGCCTCCTGAACACTTTGGCACCATTTTTAAAAATGTTTATATATATATGTATGTATATATATTTATATATTTATATATTTATATATTTATATATATATATGTGTACACGATAACTCTCGACAGACTTAATCGATTGAAACGAAATTTGGTACACACATTGGAACCCATCACCGCAAGAAGCCTATTTAAAATGGGCCCGATCGGACCATTTTCAGGGTTGTATTTAGGGGTTCCAAAAAGTTTTTGGGCCCAAAAATACCGAAAAATTTGTCAGAATCGTTTCAAAATTGAAATTTAACTCTTTAGTAAAGATTAAAATGTGCTGCTAAAATTTTAATAAAATCGGCCCGACAGGACCGGACTTTCAAATTTTATGAAAACACTAGTTTGTTGATACGGATTTACTTAGATATGGAAGGGTGTATTTAATTGGGTGTATTGATGAAATCCATGTCTAATATTGAAATTTAGAAAAATTTAATTATTTTAAGGGCTGTATTAAGGGGTTAAATTTTTTATTTTGTCAAAAAACAAACTTAAGTTTACATAATAATGCCACAATGCCTGTATTAGCAAATACACTATATTGTCGGCAGGGTTTTGGCACTGCGACCCGAGTTTTTTTAGATGCAATAAAATGAGGCAGCATGTCATAACGCTAGTCTTTTTTTTATGTAACAAAAATTAAACTGTCGCGTATAACCCATTAGAGAGTCAATTTTAAGTGAAATTGTAATTTTTTGTATAAAATATTGTAATAATTTAAAGTTAGATTAAAACATAAAGATAAAATTATAAAATTCCTTAAGTATTAATAAAAACTTTCGCTGCGTTAAAGTTATCATATATGTGAAAATGCGGCAGATGAAAGTTTCTGAAAACAGAAGCTTTTTGCAGATGGTTGTAATAAAGATCTTTAATTTTCACAGAAGAAAAACTATGCTGTATTATATAAGAGTTTAGGAGACATATTTTGTTCAAGTGGTCGGAAAAAGTTGAAAACAAAGTTATTTATGTTGTATACTTTTTAGTGTATTTGCCATATGGCACATACACTATTGGCGTCGGTCGGATGGCGGGACCTAGGGGTCGGACCAAAATTTCTCGACGTTTCATAGCCTCCTGAACACTTTGGCACCATTTTTGGAAATGTCTATTTATATATGTATATATATATTTATATATATGTGTGTGTGCGGGCAATAACTTTCGAAAGAGTTACTTAATTTTGACGAAATTTGGTAGGCACGTTGAAATCCATCACCGCACGAAGCCTATTTAAAATGGGCCCAATCGGATTATTTTAAGGGTGGTTTTTAGGGGTTGAAAAATGTTTTTGGGCCCAAAAATGCCGAAAAAATTCTCAGAATCGTTTCAAAATTGAAATTTAACCCTTTAGTAACGATTAAAATGTGCTGCTAAAATTTTAATAAAATCGGCCCGACAGGACCGGACTTACAAATTTTATGAAAACACTAGTTTGCGGATAGTACTTTACTTACTGAAGGGTGTATTTAATTTGGTACCGAGGTTGCATTGATAAAAATATTGAAATTAAGAAAAAAAATATAATTTTAAGGGATGTATTAAGGGGTTAAATTTTTTATTTTGTTCAAAAACAAACATAAGTTCACATAATAAAGCCACAATGCCAGTATTAGCAAATACACTATATTGTCGGCAGGGTTTTGGCACTGCGACCCGAGTTTTTTTCATTTTAGTGGCAACTAAAGGTTTGTTTTCTTAAATCTTACATATAGATTAAAATATACAAAATTAAAAAACGAGGATTATTTTCAAAATATTTAAAAATTGCTGAAAAAAAAACGGCTAAAACATTGCATCATTTTCTATAGTTTTCCTGTAATCTCACCAGTTTTTTATGCGTTAAAAATTTAGGTAGGTACCTACCAAAATTATCTTACGCTCTCAGAAATTAATGAAAATATGATCGCTATAGTTTTCTTGTAATCTTTACCAATGTCTTTATATGCCTGATTTTTTCCCAAATTTTGACCAAATACTTTCGGAGAGTGTAATGGTCAGCGTGCTGGCCTTTGGAGCAAGCTGTCGTGGGTTCGAATCCCACTTCGCTCATGGATCGCTAATGACCTAAGTTGTCGACGCGTCTATAATCTACAATAAATAAATTTTGATACGTGATGTACCAAAAAAAAAACATGTCTCACTCTCTCCCCTCTTTAACTCCGAAAGTATTAGATCTACAATTTTGAAAAAAATCAGGCATATAAAGAAGTTGGTAAAGATTGCAGGAAAAATTTAGTGAGCAATGTACGGAAGCCTCAGCGCATGAAGAACGTATGCTAGACGGGTTTTATATGCATTTAGATAGTACCGTACCGTACCTATCAAAATTAACTATATTTTAAGAACACTAATGAAAAATCACGTTCCCTCTAATTTTAACGTTTCTTTTACCAGTCTGCCTGATTTTTTTCCCCCACATTATATAAACCTAATACTTCGGAGTAAATTTAAAGGGCAATGTAACCTAATAGATTGCGTATTTGGTACCGCAGCCTGTAGACTAGACTGTTGTGGTTTCGAATCCCACCTGCGCTCATGGATGTTTTGTGATGTTATTTATAGTTTTAAGAATGTTGTTATTTAGTGTAGTTGAAAGACGCTAATGACCTGAGATGTCGACGCGTCTATAATCTACAATAAATAAATGAATCGGAGTAAATTTACAAAACTAATAAAACTACTGAACATTTTTATACAATAATATAATTTCAATTGGTTTTTTTACAATCAAGTACAAGATTTGAGTAACTGTGGACAACAATATTAGAAAAATAATTAAATCAAACGATTTAAAACCTCTATAAAATCCACTCCGTATTCGCTTGACAATTAGTGAATAAACAATTAATATATCAGGCGCATCAATGCGGCCATAATTGTTAGACTATATCTAAGAAAAAATCAAAAGTCACTGCCGGGACATAGAAGAACAGATTCTGCTTTCGAGCACTGTGGAATAATTGGTAACTCAACCAGCCGGAAACTGGGAGTTTCGGGTTCAAGTTCCGGCAGTAGCATTTGATTTTTTCTTAGATATAGCCCGTGGTGTGAATATAGCATGGTGTGCTACCTAGGGTACCAGTTTTCGACTGCTTTGCGCAGTGACGTCACGTAGGGAGCAAATTTGAACTTAGTTGGCAGGTAAATGTCAGTAAATGTATACAAAATACAAACAATTGATTATTAATTTCATTTATAAACGTATTTTTTGACAGAAATGTTGCCATTTCGCAAAATTATCGAAAGTTTTGGGGAATTTATGTCCAGAGTATCCTTTTTGAATATACTTTTATTAATTTTGCAAAAAATATCACAAACTGTTACAGTACCGAATTGGCAAAAATTTGGAACGCCCAGTATTTCTAAACTATTAACTTTAGACATATGCCGTCTTGGACTTTTTTGAAAGAAATTTTATATTTACAAAATTATTAGTATGCAGTTTTGTCCTATCTAGCATGGTTCTCACACAAATTTGAGTGAGAGTTGAAAAAACACATTTTTAACAATTGAGAACGCTATTTGGGGAGGTTCTACCGCAGTAATTTTGGTCCAGAGTATCCTGACCTAATACACTTTCGATAATTTTGCGAAAGAACGGTTATCTCGAAGTTACCAGTTACTAGATTTCTAAAAGACTTTTAAGGGGTAAGTTGCAGGCCTATTAAAAACCATGAATATTGAAAATGGATATACAATACTTCTATACCAACTTCTCATAAGCCTTTAAAAACAATTAGTAAACAAATTTTGTCGAAATTCCCATTATTTTTTCCCAAAAAACGCCAAAAATAACAAATAATTACTAGGTACTGTTTCCTACGTGTCGTCACACGGAAAGAACGAGCCGGGCGTATCTCACTCACTCGCTGCGCAAGAGCACACCATGCTATACTAACACCACGATATAGTCTAAAAATATGGCCGCATTGCTTTTTGATATTATATTAATTATTATATTCACTAATTGTTAAGTGAATACGGTGTGGTTTTAAATCGTTTGATTTATTTATCTAATACTTTTTTAAAGTTACAATGATAAAATCGGTAACTATATTTTACTGAATCCTTCAACGTTTTCACTATATTGATATCAAATCCACATAAGTTTACTTTTCTTTTATTTCTTTCAAAAAATCACACTTCAAATCTCACGAGATTTAACAGTGGATATTTGTTTTATTAGTTTTAAAACTTCAAAGTCATATAAACTTAACTCCTGTGGGAAAATTCTCAACAAATAGATGTTTACTGGAAAATTTTCAAACAGTGATCTTTTATCGAAAATAAAATTGACTATTTAGTAAATGATTGAAAATATTTGGTAATTGCTCCATTTTATTTAAATCACTCAAAAAATATATCTGTATTTTTGATGTGAAACATCTTATGTCGGGCTGTGAATAGCCGCGTGAGGAGAAATATGCAACGAAATAATACAACGAAATAATGCAACGAAATGTTCTCCTTCGCTGCTGTTCTCCCCACCACTGCGGCATTTATATTGTACTGGATAAATAATATATAAATTAATCGGGTATATTAAGTTATACATATATCAGTAACATTACGGCTGTCTAGACAAGTACATCCGTAGAGTAGTGGTACGACTTTAGCCTTCTATGCATGGGGACTTGGGTTCGGAAACTCATGGCACCGTACAATTTTTTACGTTTTTTTTTCTAAATTCTACATGATATTTATTTATAACATTTTTTATTTTTGTTATATTCTTTCTTTGACAATAATTATAATTTTTTGAAATTTTATGACACCAAAAATTAATTTTTTTGTTTTTTAAAAAAACGAAAATTTGAGTAAATTAGGGTATTTAGCGTAAATTAGAGTAAATTAGGGTAAATTGGGGTAACTTAAGGCAAAGGGGGCTAAATAAGAGTAAATTAGGATATTTAGGGAAAACTAGGGTAAATTCAAGAAATTAGGGTATACTGGGGTAAATTTGGGTAAACGAGGGAAAATTAGGGTAAATTGTGTTAAATTGTAAATTCTTATCTCTCGAACTACTGAACCGATTTAAAAAATTCTTTTACTAATAGAAAGCTACACTATCCCTAAGTGATATAGGCTAGATTTTATTTTGATAAATTTGTCAAGTTCAATAAATAAAAGATTCAAGCTATAAAAATGTTTCACATCTGCCAGGCGTCCCGCGACGGCTCACATTTTTTTTTATGTATCTGTATTAAATTTTTTGCTTAGATTAATATTTTTTTCAATACATAACTAGCTTTAAAATGAAAAGATAAAAGCAACAAAAAAATAATATTTTTCTCTGAAACATCAACACAATAAATTTTCGACGCGTTCAAAAAAACGATTAGTGATTGTGTGATTGTGTGATGATAATTGCTTCGTTATTTCTTGATGATTAATTGTTTTTTTTTACACGGTTATACGGTTAATGTTGTTTTCATTGCAATAATATTATGTTTAGTAATTTTGTTAGTTGGATGATCAGAATGACAACATTAATTCAATGAAATGAATTATGAAATAATAATGGAAAACGGTCTAACTTGGATTTTAAATAATCGGGTATTCAGTCAGTCATTTTCAGTTCCGAATTTAATAAGAGACATGTGTTACTTTACATACACTTTAGTAAAGTCGATTTTTTAACTTCAACAAAATTAAAAAAAAATTTTTAGTATGTGGGGATATTAATAATTATTGTTGTTCTCGCTTTGAGAAAAGAATTAATTTTTTGATGTGTCTTTTACAGGTTATTTTATTCAAATGCACCAAAAAAAGTATTTCCTCCCCCCTTATTTACAAAAACATTAGATCTAAAATTTTGAAAATGAGGTATAAACGAACGCCAATAGCATACGAGTCATAATATCATTACTTACGAGATATATATGGTATTTTTGCCATACCCACTATAAAATAGCTACTTTTCAATTCATTTTCAGTATTTTCCAAAAATGTTGACAGTTCATTTTCGTCGCCAACTTCACATTTATAGCAGGCTGTGAGTAGGTAATAGCGGGCCGATCAGAGCGAATAAACATAAATCACTATGGAAATTGTTTATTTTCCACACTAGTGTGTTTTGAAAATACTTTCAAGGCACTTGCTTGTTAATAGACCCATACACATGCATTTAAAGTAGCTATTTTATAGGGGGTATGGCAAAAATAATATTTTCGTCTGATATTCTTATGTTAATTTCCACTAATAGTGAATTTAGTTACGGTATAGTAATCTAATCATATTGATTGTTAATTTCATTAATTATTAAAAATAATATTAGGTACTTAACTTACTTATATAGTAACTATAACATTAAAGCTGAAAACTGAAAACTGAAATGAAATTGAATGCGTTCATTTCTGTTCAGAAACTGTAAATTCCATACAAAATCTCCAAATTCTGTCAATGTGGAAAATATGTATAAGCGCAAGTATAAGGGAAATGTGCCTATATATACACGCATCTGCTTTTCAAATTTTCTCAACCGTAACATTTTCCGACGACCCCCCTCCCCCCGACGTGCGTCTTCCTGTGTAGTACATGGTACGTACACAAGATCAAGGCTAGCAGCACTGTCGTACGACATGCTACGTGTAATCCTTATAGGTCCGTTTCAGACGCGAAATAGCGTCTCACCGTTAAATAATATTGACTCATTATTGTAAAATAAAAAGAAAGATAAGTAATCTATTTGATATACAGAGAAAGTTTTCTAAGAAGACGCTTCCTACAGAAAAGTGAATTCCTCAAAAACTTCTATATGAAAGTGCACAGATATACCTACGGGGATAGTTTCTCTAAGGCGTTACTCCCTATAAGCACTCAAAACGATTTTTATTACCTTTCGCAAAAATTTTACAACAGTTTACCTCAAACAATTAAAGATCTACCTGACAATGTTTTTAAAAATAAAATTAAAAAAACTCTGACTGAAGCGTGTCTATACAATATCAAAGATTTTAACATGTAATTTTATTTGTAATCTGACTCGTCATATAGATACTTGTATCTCCAATATGACTAAATAAACTATCTATCTATCTATAGGAAAGAGAATCCCTATAGAAATATAAGTAACGTTTCTATTTGGTACACAGAGAAAGTTCTCTAAGAAGACACTTACTACAGGAAAGAGAATTCCTCAAAAACTTCTATATGAAAGTGCACAGATATACCTACGGGGATAGTCTCTCTAAGACGTTGCTCCCTATAGGGAAGAGAATCCCTATAGAAAGTTAAGTAACGTTTCTATTTGGTATACGGAGAAATTCTTTTAAGAAGACACTTCCTACAGGAAAGAGAATTCCTCAAAAACTTCTATATGAAAGTGGATAGATATACCTACGGGGATAGTTTCTCTAAGACGTTGCCCCTTATAGGGAAGAGAATCCCTATAGAAAGATAAGTAACGTTTCTATTTGGTATACAGAGAAAGTTCATTAAGAAGACACTTCCTACAGGAAAGAGAATTCCTCAAAAACTTCTGTATGAAAGTACATAGATATATAGGGATAATTTCTCAAGACGTTGCCTCTTTTAGGAAAGAGAATCCCTATAGAAAGATAAGTAACGTTTCTATTTGGTATACAGAGAAAGTCCTCTAGGAAGACACTTCCTAAGAAAGAGAGTTTCTTCAAAAACTTCTATGTGAAGGTTTTCTAAAACGTCGCTCAAAATCATTTATAAGCAAGCATGCAGCTGTTGCAGGCAGGAAAAGTTCTTTGAGAAAGAAATTTCTCCCAAAACTCCCTATAAGAAAGTACACATATACGCGGGAAAAATTATCTGTAAAGACACTCCCTATAGGTATAAAGAGATTTTCTCAAAACTCTATACAAAATAACCTGAATGGAATCGATGTTTTCGGTAGATTTTTTCAATATTTTCATTCTGACCCCAAATTTTAAGACTTTATAAATTTCCTCAAACGAATGTAGAATATGAAAAATTGACGACGTTTTTTAAAGAACTTATTTTTAATTTCAACGTATTTTTAAGACTTCTAAAAATTCTTTCAAATAAACGAATCAACAAAAAGATAAGTTGTTTTGAGATTAATTTTTGAAGTACTTCAAAGCGATAATATCGCGCACGCGCTGTATCGGTTAGTGTGAACGGAGCTTTATTGAAGTGCACCAAGGTGAAACGAAGTACTGCTGACTCATGCCGGAGTGTCATGGTATGGCGCGCAGCCATCTTACTGACGCTGAATAACATTATTACGTAAAGTAATATCTGTCCTAAATCAATGACTCGCTAAAATGTAGACCCAAGCTCTTTGCTTCCTTGTATGATGTCTATTATATTCTGACGTTTGCATGTTTGTTGGGAAAACTGACAACTCTTTTAGATTTAAATCGGTTAAGGTGAGATGGGGCAAGTGCGACCCAAAAATTAAAAATGTGATTTCCAATCACTGAATAATAATGCAACTAAACATCACTAGTGAATAAGATAAATAATAGTTTTATACGGCTGAAATGCAATTGAAAAATTTTTCGTTGGAAAGCAGCCAATTATATAATTGTTTCGAAACATATTGGAAAAAATCATTTTCTGAAGCATATAAGGAGAATATTAATTTAATAATAATAATAATGCGTTTAACGCCCGTTTCTCGACATTATGTCATAACAGACGCCATTCGCACCATTACTATTTTCCATTTTACCACTTCCCGTTGTTTTCTACATATTTTATACTTCAACTTTTTTTTTATTAGCAATGTGCGAATGGAGGAATTATAGGAAATTAGGATAAGGTAGGCAATTTTGGGAGCATATAGGAGTTTGACAGGTAATCGGCCATGGCCTTGAATAAGGAACCATCTCGATAATCATATAATTGAGATAAACCATGGAAAACCTCAAACAAGATGTTACCGTTTCTCGACGTGAGGCAGTAGGAAAAAGCTTCCTAGCCACATCTGCCCCCGTCGGGATTCGAACCCAGTACCTTTCCAATGCGCTGGGTATATAAGGAGAATATTAATTTAACAATCATGTTACGGTTGAGTATTGTAAGCTCATTCCGCCGCGAAAGTGGAAAGGTTCAGGTTAGAATCCTGACTGTGACCACTGGTTGGTAAAATGATTTTTTCCAATATGTTTCGAAACAATTATATAATTGGCTGCTTTCCAACGAAAAATTTATCACTAGTGAATAAACTATGCAAGAATATGTTAGGTATGATGCATAATTCATAGATGACAGTGCAATACTATATGCAAGTATGTGAAATAAGTTGGCAGCAACTGAACTTGCCTCGGAAATGCACTTGCCCCACCTTAACTCAATCACGATTGATTAAAATATGCTAGCAATGGATTTTTTATTTTACAAATTTACTAATGGGATCTGATATTATATGGAAAAAGGTAACGTGCCGTAATCCATATGACGACATAATAATCTTAAGACATCAAAAATCTAACAATATTATTATAAATTTGAGTAAACAAAGATACCTACTATTCATTTAAAATGCTCGTTTAATAATTAAGATCAGGATGCTCTGAGATTACATACTACGTGTAATCTTACAGCTGAGACTCTATCTATATATATATTTTTTCTACTAGTTTTTATCGGAACAATTCACGTCGTGTAAACAATCAAGAAATATCACATTTAAAGTTTCCCTTTAAACTGGAGATAACTTTAGTATTTTAAACATTTGCGTTTTCTAGTTAATTTGCTCCATAAAAACATTATTACTGCCAAAAGTAGTTAAATATTTATTATCTTTTGTAATTCCAAAGTACTTTCTTTTACAATTACTATTTCCGTCTGTTAACTGTGGAAGACTCAAGTTACATTTTTTGTCCTCCAATTAAATTTAAATTATCCTCGTACACCCATTTCTTTATCTACGAAATTTTTTTTTTTAATTTTACAAAAAACAAAATTTATTTTTATTTCTGGGGTTAACCGTACCAAAATGGTAAAAAAAGAACGTTTATAGTGAGATGCAGTTGTCCGTCTGTCTGTCTGCCACAGGCCTCTAAAGTTCGATATTTATATTATCCGGTCAGACATGGCACGGGAACGCAGCGTTTCCGACAAGACAAACATTTTTACATAAATTTCAAATACGAGTATTGATACGTGTCTGAACGGACGAGACCCGCTAAGTATAAATATTCGTATTTGAAATGCATGTAAAAATGTTTGTCTTGCCGGAAACGCTACATTCCCTCGCCGTGTCACCGGATAATATAAATCGAGCTTAACTCCTAAATGGTTAAATTTATAAACTTGAAATTTGGCACATCACTCGTCTTTTGCGTCCAAATGAAGTGAAAATTAAAAAAAATATATATCTATAATTTTAAAGATTATATTCATGTATTTTTTAATATCCATTAGTAACAAAGTTATGACAAATTATTAACATCAAGAAAATTTAAATTTTCGACTACAGTTTAATAACAATCCGTAATTAAAATTCTAAACGTGAAATTTGTCGCAAAAGAGTTACATAAGAATATATTTAATTAAGTACTAGTTTAACGTTTGTATAAAAAGTTATGTTATAAGCAAGAAGCCGAAAAAAGTGCAAAAAAATCGTGGTTTTTAGCCCACCAAAACTCCCCCGCCCTGTTTTAGAGGTCGCAAACTTGGATTTGACATCTCCTAGACATGCTTGAGGACACAAAAAAATAAAATCATTTGCTGCACAAAACGCAAGGTGGACTTCCTCTCGTGACTGGACTACAAGCAAAGAAATTATATATTAAAAATATTTACAGTGAGCGAATCGTCGTATATTTTTAATAAATAATTTCTTTGTTCAATTGATATTTAATTTATTTAAAAATATATTTGGTTGTTCTCTATTATATCCCAAAAATGGGCCACCATATAAACTTACTCCACTGGTGATTTAAACATACACACAATTAAATCGGAGAAGTCCGCGTGTGCTTCTAAATTACACATCCTGGTGCAATATGAAAGAGCCAACTGTGCCATATTATTTAAAACAGCAGAGCGAAGTCAATGATAGCGACGTTAAAGCAAAGCGAGAAACAAAAGTCGCACTTGTTGCCATGGTAACGGAGAAATCAAAATCGACATAAAGCGACATGTTGCACTGTACACAACCTTAGTTCACCGACGATAATAATGGTTACAGTCGGCAAAACTACCACTGCTACCACCTATATATAGCGAAGTTGTACGCAGGCATTCAGTGCTCAGTGCTACCAACTGTTTATACAGACGCTCGTTTGTTTTTATGTTTACGTTTATCGTCGCCGTGCATATTATATAACCCGCTAGTTTACTCAACTCCCCTCTCTCTTTTTCCTACACGGCCTGATATCAGTGTCACAGTACACTGAGGTGATCAGAGTCTAAAGATGATTGTAGTCAGTTCGACTAGGAAAACGATTGCTTGCAGCTTTTTAGTCTTTCCGACCAACAGATATAATTATCACGTGAACAGCACATGCACTGATACGTGCAGCTGCTGTCTGAACAAAGTATCTGATTGGTTGTTTGAAAATCAATCAAGCGTGAGGTCGTGTTACCTGCAGTCGGTTGTTCGGTTCTACACAAGGCAAACAGAACTTCAGAAGGCTCAGAATTTAAATTTAATCTTTTGTAAACAAAGCGAACAGAACGTTAAAGCAAGTGCCATTTGTAAGACGATTTTAAATTTGTACCCAAATTAAAAATGTTTTAGTACATCCCTATATAGGTCCTGTCTTCTACTATGCTGAATTTCAAGTGACCAATCCGATGCTGATCATGCAGATAGACCTCGGGATAGACTATATAGCCCTTTCCTTCCTGCGCGCCTTACTGTCTTCAACCGTTATCATCGCCTCATTTTTTGCATTTATTATTCGAATATAATAGCTAACATAGTATCAACTCTTCTCTTTTATCCCTTTCCTACCTGCGCCTTACTGTCTTCAACCGTTATCATCTCATTTTTTACGTTTATCGTATAACTTTTATTTAAATAATTAATGCTTTAGTTGTTGAGCGTCTTTAATTTCATTCATTTCATTTCATTCATTCAGGTACAATACTTCCGTTAAGTCAGAGATCCCCTCCTTGCTTTACATTATCGCTCACTACTCATCCCCGCTTTATAGTAGCGTAACAATATATAGCCTATGTCACTCACGAATAAGTAGGCTTTTAAAACGTTACAGAATTTTTTTAATCGGTTCAGTAGATTCTGAGACAAACAAGCACCAAACAAATAAACCTATTTTTTGCCATACCCACTATAAAATAGCTGTTTTACATGCATGTATGTACACATGTAAAAAACTTTTGACAGGCTGGTGTGCGGGAACGTATCTTTCCCACACTGGTGTGGGAAAACAAACCATTTCCATAGTGATTTATGTTTATTCGCCCTGATCCGCCCGCTATTACCTACTGACAGTTACTCTCGGCCTACTATAGAAGTGAAGTTGGCGACACAAACGAATTGTCAAAATTTTTTTAAAAATACTGAAAATTAAGTGAAAAGCAGCTATTTTACAGTGGTTATGGCAGAAAATTACATATCTATATCGTGCGTAATGATATTATGACTCGTGTGACTGTTAAAACTCGCTATGCTCGTTTTAACATAATGTCACTACTCGTCAGCAAAATACCTCATTACGCCACTAGATATACAATCTAGTATAACCCGTTTATACATGCATTAGTTAGGTATAAAAATGACAATTATACAAATAAATAAAACACAAAAAAATCTATGTATAATATTAGTGAACGTCTATAATTTACAATTCATTTATTAAATTATTACGATGTCGGCGTTGATGTAGTACAGTCGACTCTCGTTAATTCGAAACTCGAGGGACTCTTAAAATATTACGAATTATCGAGTGTTTGAAATATCAAATGGTTCGACAACAAACAAACGTTGATACAAGTTTGAACTTATCGCAAAATGTATGTATGTACTTACAATCTTTCCGCCTCTTTCTCTCTGCAACTTTGAATTGTCGAGTGTTGGACGCCGATGAGTTCGAATTAACGCGTCGTTTTGTTATATAGCAATGATTTTTTCGTGCGAATTACCAAGTGCATAAAAATGTATTGATTTAGTTCGAAATATAAAGAGATTTTGTAGGGAACTCGTGATAACTTTGAATTATAGAGAGGTTCGAATTATCGCAGGTTTGAATTAACAAGAGTCGACTGTAATTCAAAATGTTGTGGAAAGCATCTGCAGTGCGAAGTTCTATTTGTGAAAACAAATCTCTAATTAACTTTAAAATTAATACATTATGCAGGTAACAAGTTTAATTATAGCTAAAGGTTGGATAGCTCATTTGTTATATTTTATGCAAACATACAGTTTACATTTACTTTCTCAAACTTCAGATGGAAATGTAGTTCAACTTAATAAATATCTTTAAATCAATATATTAATAATATAAAACTGCAAAGTGAGGTTGTATGTATGTGTTTCATTATAGCTCTTAAACCCCTAACCCGAATTTAATGAAATTTGGTACACGTATATATAAGGATTCCTCGGCTCAAAGGATAGGCTACATGTTATCCTTTTTCAATCTTTTTCAAATTTACCATACTTTAACAGTTGGGGTTTATCCGGATTTATCAGGTTCGTTATTAAATCAAACACTTCATCTTAATTTAAAATATACTTATATTTTTACTTCCCACCTCTACTATGGTAGGCAAGTAATGGATTTAGTCCGAAAAAAATATTTCGAGATTTTAACAGATCTTTACGTTTTGAAACCCTATAGCAATCGTTTAAGATCATTTTCTGACTGATATCTGTATGTGATCAATTTTTCGCCTTCGATATCGTAAAAACGGAACAACATACGGCCATGCCGATTATTCCATTGCGTTTATCAGCCTGATTAGATTTTGAGTCAAATCGGCTCAGTGGATCCTGAGATATTAAAAAAAAAACGTTCTCAAAGTCACGTATTAACATAGGTAAAAAAATGTATAATATGAATTTATAGATGTTATAATATGAAAAAAATGTAAATATTTTTTTTTCTCTAAAATGTATAGTTTTCGAGAAAAAAAATATTTTACTAAAAAAAGAAAATTGTACGTAAATCAAGGTAACCATGATTTTTGCTATATTACTAGCCATCAGTAGATCACCAAACAAAAAAGAGGGCCATGCTTTTTTTTTTTAAATAGAAAAAGAGTGTTTATTTTTTGCAAATATTTACTAGGTGGGAAGTATAGGATTGGTCATCAGTCGAATTTTTTACTTCCCACTTCTACTATGGTAGGGAAGTAACGGATTTAGTCCGAAAAAAATATTTCGAGATTTTAACAGATTTTCACGTTTTGAGACCCTAGCAATCGTTTAAGATCATTTTCTGACTGATGTCTGTATGTGTGTGTGTGTGTGTGTGTATGTGTGTGTGTGTGTGTGTGGTCAATTTTTCACCTTCGATATCTTAAGAACGGAACAACATACGGGCATGCCGATTGTTCTATTGTGTTTATCTGCCTTTAACTTAGATCTGATTAGATTTTGAGTCAAATCGGTTCAGTGGATCCTGAGATATTCAAAAAAACGTTCTCAATGTCGCGTATTAACATAGGTAAAAAAAAATATAAATGAATTCTAGATGTTATAATATGAAAAAAATGTAAATATTTTTTTTCTCTAAAATGTATAGTTTTCGAGAAAAAAAATATTTTACTAAAAAAAATAAAAATTGTACGTAAATCAAGGTAACCATGATTTTTGCTATATTAAGCTAGCCATCAGTCACCAAACAAAAAAGAGGGCCTTGCTTTTTTTTTTAAATAAAAAAAGAGTGTTTATTTTTTGCAAATATTTACTAGGTGGGAAGTATAGGATTGGTCATCAGTCGAATTTTTTACTTCCCACTTCTACTATGGTAGGGAAGTAACGGATTTAGTCCGAAAAAAATATTTCGAGATTTTAACAGATTTTCACGTTTTGAGACCCTAGCAATCGTTTAAGATAAGAATGTCTGTATGTGTGTGTGTGTGTGGTCAATTTTTCACCTTCGATATCTTAAGAACGGAACAACATACGGGCATGCCGATTGTTCTATTGTGTTTATCAGCCTTTAACTTAGATCTGATTAGATTTTGAGTCAAATCGGTTCAGTGGATCCTGAGATATTAAAAAAAACGTTTTCAATGTCACGTATTAACATAGGTAAAAAAAATATAAATGAATTCTAGATGTTATAATATGAAAAAAATGTAAATATTTTTTTTCTCTAAAATGTATAGTTTTCGAGAAAAAAAATATTTTACTAAAAAAAATAAAAATTGTACGTAAATCAAGGTAACCATGATTTTTGCTATATTAAGCTAGCCATCAGTAGATCACCAAACAAAAAAGAGGGCCATGCTTTTTTCAAAGAATAAAAATTAAATTGTGTTTTAAAGACCACCAACAGCTAAGGTTATTTGGGCCTAGTCAAAGAATAAAAAAAAAGAGTGTTTATTTTTTGCAAATATTTACTAGGTGGGAAGTATAGGACTGGTCTCAAGTCGAATTTTTTTTATTTTAATTATCACTCACAAGTACAACGTTATTTGGCCAGCATGATCACCGCCTACTTCTCCTTTTTGACCAACTTACATCTAATTTTAATTATAGCAATTAAAATTCATACTCTTAAGAACACATTATTATATAATACTGTTTAAGTTTGTAAATACTCTTACTTTGCAGTTTTACACTTTAATTGACACAAATTAAGTACTTAAACTATATTTTACATGTATAGGCTGGTACACATATTATATACATTTATACACTACAATGGTTATGAAAACACGCTATAACTCCAATAAGCAGTACCTTTGTACCTATATCTTTTAGTTCAATTATTTTTTTAATTTTTGAGAAATTATAACCACCGATAACTTCTAAACTGAAATAGAAGTACCCCCGGGTGTCTAATAAAAGTAGCGTGTCTTTACAAATACTTAGACTTAATTTGAAAAATATCTGAGAGATTTTTTATTCCAAGTCTTCATGGTTTCCGGGCTTGTAGGCCGTGGTCCGGTGGTATTTCTACCTGACGTTTCGTCTACAACTGCGGTAGACATTTTCAAAGGCGATGTGGCATTGGTGGCAGCGGTTGGATTGTCTTCCTTACGCTTACCTGTGAGCCGCCAACAGAAGGTTCAAATCTTGATGATTTCCGGGCTTGTAGGCCATGGTCCGGTGGTATTTCTACCTGACGTTTCGTCTACAACTGCGGTAGACATTCTCAAAGGCGATGTGGCAGCGGTCGAAGTGTCCTCCTTAGCGGCTCACAGGTCAGTGTATGAAAATGTCTACCGCAGTTGTAGACGAAACGTCAGGTAGAAATACCACCGAACCACGGCCTAGAAGCCCGGAAACCATAAAGACTTGGAACAATGCCGGCCGTGAAATCTTGCACACCTAGATTTTTTATTTGTCAAAAGTTGAAGTTTTAAAACCACCTCATGTTACACTGTGGAAAAATAACTAATATGTGAAAAAAAATAATTCATAATATAATTTTGATAATCACTTTTACATAGAAAAAAAGGGCGGCACATCGGCAAGGGCCTAGGGCGGCATCGAACCTAAATCCGCCAATGCTCATGTTAGTACTAACAATAAAAAGGATTTAAGTGAAAGGAAATATGAAAGATAATTAAATGAACTCGTAATATTATCCAATTAATTAATTTCAAATGAATATATTTATTTATTTGAATACAATCAAAAGCAACATTATTATGAATTTGTTTGATCTAACTTTGATGGCATTAAATGATAGAACTGTGTTGAGATATATTATACTCGTATTTACTCAGTTTTTAATCTCGTCTACATTTCTTTGTAGTCCATACCTAGCTTTCCGTTTTAATAATAATGTCGAGTACCTATAACAACACAATGACAACACAATGAGGAATTATAGAATATTAGTAAAAAAAACTTTTAATAGACATGCTTTTATTAGGTATTAAAATAGACTAAAAAGGAAAAAATAATTTTTAATAATTTAGGTTCATAATTATAAAAGCATGGGTCGTGACTAATAAACTACCCACGCTTATATAATTATGAACCTAAATTTTTAAAAATTATTTTTTCCCTTTTTAGTCCATTTTAATAAAAAAAGAAGCTTGTCTTTGAAAAGCTTTTTTTAATAATATTTTATTTTGTTCTTTTTAGTCTTCCAATATTTTTACTATAAACCACCATTTTGGTTTTATAATGACGTTACACTGCTTATTCTATTCTACTCGTCATACCCTTTCAGTTGATACTTATATCAAGGGGGTAATCCGCAATTTTGTGTCGGCCGCCATATTGAATTTAGAATGACGTCACACAGCGTATTTTATTCTACCCTTCATACCCTTTTATTTGATACCCATGTAGAGGGAGTTGCAAAGAATAAGGTAATCCGCCATTTTGTGGTGGCCGCCATATTGAATCTACTATAATATTAAATATACTATATTGTATTGTCTTCAAAACCAAGGTTGTGTGCAAAATTTCAGCATGATTGGATATCGGGAAGTGGTCGAAAATTCGATTGCCAGATTTGTCCCGGACAGACAGACAGACAGAATGACAGACACACAGTCAGACAGACAGACAGGCAGGAAAGCAAGTTGAATAAAAGCCTGTAAAAAATTATTAATCTTTGAACGAAATGTACAATTAAAAAAAGAATTAATTTTTCAGTGTAGGTACCTACCTACTTAATTTTTATTTCAAAATTAAAAAAAAATTTTTTTTTCAAAGAATGGTTAGATGAGTAGTTCTGTACACATTAGACCTCGCTCGTTTTATATTTTTGAATTTAAAATAATTTCGTAAACCTATTCACATAAAACTGCGATCCCATTTCAAATATTTCTGTCAGAGGTGGTTCGCAGAGTTGAGTTAACCTCAAAAACTACTGAAAATCTATTCACTGTTAAAAATCTATATCTTTCCAAGCGACATATTATTACGCTACGACACAAGGTGGATGAGCAGTGCGCGAAACTGTAAATTTGAACTGTAGTATATTGAACTGTATATTTTATTTGAACTGTATATTTTATTTGAACTGTGTACGTATTGTAACAAAACTGTTTTCTCACGTGGGTGGAATAAATTATTTATTTACAAGAATTAAATGTTAACAAAAAAAAAATTATAACAATAAGATGTAACAATTATATCTCAATTCTAACAGTCAACATTGTTTATATAATAATAACACGAACAGTAATTCTTAAACGAACTGAAGCGCTTTAATAACACTGAACAATTTATATGCTGTATTTATTTCCAATCGACACTGTCACACGACTCTCGTTGTTTTTTCTCCGGTGACTGCTCCTGCTTATATAGAACTAGCAGCTTGACCCCCCCCCCACGCTCGCGCGTTTTCCAGAACATTCTGGTGGTTACCTGTGTCTTCGATATCAGGCCACACCTCACCATTGTTACTTGTTCTCGATGATTCTATTGTCGCCAGCGGCGTAACATCTGGGGTTTCGCTACAGTATTTATTCAGTAAAATTATTTAAAACTCAATCTTATTTTCAATCTTATTTCCCGAATTTAAATAAATATTAACCTAATAATGATTACGACGAAAGCAAATAAAATTATCGCTGAACACAATAATAAAATAAATTATTGTGTTCAGCCATAATTTTATTGCCTACATGAAAATGGATTTAAGAAGATCCATGCTCGATTTCTAATTTCATCCTGTATGTTAGATTTGTTGTTTTTGATTATCTCGCAGTCAAACCAAAATTTGCCCGGACGAAGCCAAACCGGAAAGCTACCTAAATAAAGAACACATTCCACTTGATGCTCCAGTCGTACGGAACACAATAGAATTTTCCTAGTTCCGAAAACCAATTCAAGTATTTTGTATACATTGAGCAAAGATTAAATTCTCTTGAGTTGGTAGTATGAAGTTATTAGATTATTGATCTGTTTTGAGTTAGCTTTGCTTTATACGAAGCCAATTGTTACACATTCAAATAAATGGTCTGTGAATGTTATAAATGAATAAATAACAAAATTTGATTTTGTTTTCAACCCAGTCTATCGTATCGAGTTTTTCACGAAAAATTCGAATAAACATCTTTGAAAAATATTTTATTTTTTGAAAAATAACTTTATTCAACACATTCACGCTTTTAGTGTTTTTTCGTGTCTGTAATGCGGATCTTAAATGGCCGTTTATTGATTGGTGACGTCATGATCCAGGGCTTGAGAATAGCCGAGAGTGTAGCGGCGCTGTTGTTTACATGGCGTTGCTATGGTTCCTCTATTACAAGTCCCCAGTTCTCGGGTTCTAGCCCGAGAGCTGGTAAAAGTGTCAATTGGATTTTCAATTTATTATTAAAAAAAAATAAATAATGAATTGAAAATATGAATTGGTGCTAGGCCCACATAACCTTAGCTGTTGGTGGTCTTTAAAACACAAGTATTATGACGTCATGATCCATAATGAAAAACATTTGAAAAACCCATTACATAATGAACCATTATGTAGGTAGTTCTTTTCGATGCTATAATGAATTATGGTTACTAAGACCAATGGTTTTATTATGAGATGTAGGATGCTGACAATGAATCTAAGGTGTTTGACATTAATTAAATTGTCTAAAACCATATGCATGTGTTGAATAAAGTATAGTGTGGAGCGCGTGTGCCAAGTCTTTATGCGCCTGACGCATAAAAATGTATTAACACACTATAGTTACACAATATACCTACTATTGTATGTCATGTATGGTTTCTATGTTTTCAAGTTCAATTTAGATTATTAAATTATGTAAATATAAGCTTTGAAACCATTCGTTTAAAGAAAAACTACCGGAACAGATCAAAAAAAGCTGTAAAAGTTTAATTAAAAGTTTGAAAACGTCCCATCTGGCCAGTGTTGCGAAGCCATAATGTTTTTATATAACATTTTTCGCGTGTACATAGTTTTATATTAATCCTACGTACTTTTTGTGTTCTACTTTGATACTTATTCAGTAACTGCTGTTGTGCCGAAACAGTAACTGTTTACAAGCCATGGCATGCCCTGTTCTTCTCCAACAAGAGTATAAAACTAAATCCCGGTTCTAAACACTCTTATATTGTCACCAAACGCATGTCATCTTTTACAGGGTTTCACAAAACAAAAAAACTCGGGTCGCAGTGCCAAAACCCTGCCGATAATATAGTGTATTTGCTAATACTGGCATTGTGGCTTTATTATGAGAACTTAAGATTGTTTTTGAACAAAATAAAAAATTTAACCCCTTAATACATCCCTTAAAATAATATTTTTTTTTCTTAATTTCAATATTTTTATCAATGCAACCTCGGTACCAAATTAAATACACCCTTCAGTAAGTAAAGCACTATCCGCAAACTAGTGTTTTCATAAAATTTGTAAGTCCGGTCCTGTTGGGCCGATTTTATTAAAATTTTAGCAGCACATTTTAATCGTTACTAAAGGGTTAAATTTCAATTTTGAAACGATTCTGAGAATTTTTTCGGCATTTTTGGGCCCAAAAACATTTTTCAACCCCTAAAAACCACCCTTAAAATGGTCCGATTAGGCCCATTTTAAATAGGCTTCGTGCGGTGATGGATTTCAACGTGCCTACCAAATTTCGTTAAAATCAATTAACTCTTTCGAAAGTTATTGCCCGCACACACACACACACACACACACACACACATATATATATATATATATCCGACCCTTAGGTCCCGCCATCCGACCGACGCCAATAGTGTATGTGCCATATGGCAAATACACTAATAAAGAAATTTACATGTTTAATGCTGGGTTACAGAAAGCATTGTCAGAAAATCTTGTTTGAAAATGACCTTAGATTGTGATTATATAATTACAGTTGTCAAACTCTGTCATGTTGAACATTAGGCTGTACTCACAGCATACACAAAAACAAATGATTGATCTACATAGAAAAAGATTGATTTTCAAACTAAATTTTTATCAAATTGCGTAGAAAAATGTTGTTTTGAAGTGGAAATTGTACCAGAAAACTATGCATACACAGTTTAATAAAAATATTGTTTCAATCGATTAATTATTTTTCGACCAGGATCGATTTAAAATTATACAATGCAAAGGAGAAATATGTATGGTCACAATCTGTCATTGTCAAATTAGGTTTTCGGACAACGCGTTCTTCAACCCAGCATCAGTTTCCAACGTCTTGCTTATTGTTGGCCCTGAACAAGTTGACAAACTGCAGCAACCAACTGTTGTTAAGAACTGGAGTTACTACACCATGATATAAAATAGAATACACGGTACATATGGAGTAGGTGTAGATAATACCCGGACCTATTCAGCTTATTGCACGAAACTTAACCCATAACAAGTAACTTTATTACAAGAACGGAGCTTTGTAAGATGTACGCTGCGTTACGAGAGAAAAAAGATTAATGAATTGCTTGTTATGTTAGCTGGATAAGCGTCTATGTAATATTTTATAGTACAATATGTTTAAGAATACGGTCGTCAACTAAATTTTACCTTTAGACGGTTAGGGCTAGTTCAGACACGGCGGAATCAGCGCGGAGCATATTTACATTAGTGTAAGCATATTCGTTCATACATGCCCGCGCGGATCGTCAATCCGTGCAGCTGCCAGCACTCGACCGCCGGACAATAGAACCGTACGGCGTACGTGCGGTCCTATTACTATTCGTTCATATATGCCCGTGCGGATCGTCAATCCGTGCAGCTGTCACCACTCGATCGTCGGACAAAAGAACCGTACGGCGTCCGTACTATTTGTTCATACATGCCCGCGCGGATTGTCAATCCGTGCAGCTGCCACCACTCGACCGTCGGACAATAGAACCGTACGGCGTCCATACTATTTGTTCATACATGCCCGTGCGGATCGTCAATCCGTGCAGCTGCCACCACTCGACCGCCGGACAATAGAACGGTACGGCGTCCGTACTATTCGTTCATACATGCCCGCGCGGATCGTCAATCCGTGCAGCTACCACCACTCGACCGCCGGACAATAGAACCGTACGGCGTACGTGCGGTCCTATTACTATTCGTTCATATAATATGCCCGCGCGGATCGTCAATCCGTGCAGCTGCCACCACTCGACCGCCGGACAATAGAACCGTACGGCGTCCGTGCGGTCCTATTACTATGGCGTGCCGTGACGGCGTTCAGTTGCTTTGCGGAGCCCGCGCGTTTCGGATGTGTGAAGAAATACAAACACATTACTTCTACGACTTCTATTTTAGAAGTAAGATGTGTATAACCTCGCCCCTCTCCTGTATTTTCGCCCGCTCACCGCGGCTGTTATGAACACAGTATACTTTTTCTGCGTTTTAAAACGTGCGGATTCCGTCGTGTCTGAACGAGCCCTTAGGTGAGGTACATTTTGCCTTTTTACTTCCATGTTTCGTGAAGAAATGGAAGCACGATTATGGAATCGAAAAATCGTATCCGAGATGAGGTCAAATTCTGATTGTACTACCCTCAGAACGTCAAGAAAATGTATTCGATGAATGACGTCTGTACGTATGTGCAAGTTTCTTTCGTTTACAATAATTTTCGCAAATTACAAATAATCTTTGATTTTTGTGGCAACTAGATCAATGGTTTTAAAAAATATACGCAATTGTGTGCATGTTTTGTAACTCAAATAATATCATCTGACAAATTACACCAAATGTTTTCATATTAAAAATTATTTTGGGACTTGCTTATGTATCTACTACCTACTTATAGTTCTCCATGCCGTTTTTTTTCGTTCTAACACCTAGTCACCCTGCAATCTGGTAACAGAGCAGTAAGTTGTTCTGAAGGAAATAAATTTTTTCATCGCTTGGGAGTCGTTACATGAGAAAGTTTGGAAACTACTGATTTATTAAATATTGGAGTTCATAAAGAGGGGTACGTTTTAACGAAAACATTATTTCATTAACAGTTGTGAAGCGAAGCAGTTTAGGGTAGTCCGCTGTCCTAATTAATTCTTTCCATTTAGTTTTCGGGCAGAGAGAGCTTCGTGAAGTTTTAATCCGATTGTGTAGTTGTGACATAGAAAGTTTGTACAAGCTTTAATAGATAACTGAACTTTCGAACTTACGTATAGGTATCCAATACACGCAATTGACGGAGCATGCGCGGTGCGTCTGTACGATGTATTTAGATTAAAAATTATTTATTTTATATTTATGCTTGCATCTTGCAAGCATTAAAATTATATTCTGCTATAGTCAAGTTACAAAATTTAAGATCGTGAGTCATGCATAGTCGTAACAAGGTTTAGGGAGCGACCAAACCAATAAATCAATGTAAGCATACGCGTCCCTTTTGCTTAAAAACTTTTATTTATTTATTGTAAATTATCGACGCGTCGACAACCTGTCATTAGCGTCTTTGTGTGTTTTAAAGACCCCCAACAGCTAAGGTTATTTGGACCTAGCTCCAATTCATATTTTCAATTCATTATTTTTTCTTTAATAATACTTCAATTGAATATCCAATTGACACTTTTACCAGCTCTCGGGCTAGAACCCGGGAACCATAGCAACGCCATGTAAACGACAGCACTGCTACACTCTCGGCTATTCTCAAGCTCCATTAGCGTCTTGATTACATTAAATAACAACTCACTTAAAACTAAATGACATCACAAAACATCCATGAGCGGAGACGGGATTTGAACCCACGACAGTCTGATCCAGAGGCCGCGACGCTAACCACTGGACCACACTGTCCGCTTGCATAAAAACTGTGTCACTTAAATAATAATAATAAATAATGAAATATAAGTACATGACTCACTATCTTAAATTTTGGAATTTGACTAGGTACTATATAGCAAATGTCGCATGAGAAAACAAATTATCTATATATATTACGAAGTATGAGAAACACCTTGTATTTTTTGACAAGATGAACATCAAAAAATACAAGGTATTTTTATTAATATTTCATAATATTCATATAGTGACTTGGAGACCCAACATTCTAAAAATGTATCAAATTATCTATTTTAATATATTTTGTTCTATAGTTTCTTTCTTTTTCACAATATTTTTAATGACTATTATTCATCCCCAATACACCAATATTCGCATAAAAATTCAAATAAATCAAAATATATATATTTCTGGATAAAAAATAATTAGTTTTGGCGGATCATCTATTTTATTACCCATATGGAGTTTCAGAGCTCGTTTGTTTAAAATCCGCTGAAAATTTTTTTTTAATAATGTAGGTTCATAATTATAAAAGCGTGGGTTGAAACTAATAAACTATCATAGAGTTTAAAACCCACGCTTTTATTAAAAAACTTTTTAAAGACAGAAATTTACTAAAAGAGAAAAAATAATTTTTAATGATGTAGGTTCATAATAATTTATAAAAGCGTGGGTCGTGACTAACAAACTATCATAGAGTTTACAGCCCACGCTTTTATAATAATGAACCTACATCATTAAAAATTATTTTTTCTGTTTTTGTAAATTTTTGTTTTTAAAAAGCTTTTTTTACTTACTTATATTTTTCCACATAATATTTATGAAGCTTTCTCAATATAGTATCTAATTTATAAAGCTCGTTTGTATATTTACATATTGTTAACACGAAATGACTTATGTTTGTACACACATGTGTGTACATGCATGCTTAGGTGTTTGCTCTTTATATTATAAAAGGCCTCTCACAGCTTTCTCCGCTGTCTACTGTCGCCTCGGTCGCAGAAACACGCTGAGCCCCGCTATATATCAAATGTTTAGAGCTCCCGTATTATATGACTGCTGGTTGGGCTCACACTTTTCTACTGAACGATCACATAATAATGCGTGCGTTCAACGACGACATACAACTAGTTGTTCTAGCGCTTTATTAAATACTATCGGTTACCCGTGGCGTGTGTGTGTGTGTGTGGTTTTAAAGACCAACAACAGCTAAGGTTATTTAGGCCTAGCACCAATTCATATTTTCAGTTCATTATTTTTAACTTCCCATATTGGAAGTTATTGTAATGGGTCCGAAAATCGAAATCAAAATGTATAACAAATTTTTAAGTTTCAAAGTCACTACACTATTTTTAGAAAAGATTTGTCTGTGTGTGTGGGTGTACGTACGTACGTACGTATGTGTCCATTTCTTTCTAAGACGAAATCTCGAGAATGAAAAATGATATCGACTACGTTAGGGCGCCAATCGACGCGTATTAACGTAAATATGATCTGAAAGAAATTTTTTCAAAACCGGTTCAGCCGTTCTTTTTTCTTAACCAAATAGACTCCAAAAAAGTAGATTTTACACAATATCTCGCGAATAAAAAATTATATCGACTTCGTAAGGGTATCAATCGAGGCGTGTGAGATAGGAGTGAGATATGAACATTTTGTCAAAAAATTCTACACCCCCTTTTGACCCCCTTAGGGTTTGAATTTCTAAAAATCCCTTCTTAGCGGATGCCTACGTCCTATGCTTTATAGTTTTTGAGATTTCGTGATGAATCAGTCAATCAAGCAATCAATGAATCAAACAGTCAGTCAGTCAGTAAGGACATTTCTTTTTATATATTGATCGTTCGCTATGTTTATAATTTTTATATAGCTCTACGTGCAAGGATTAAAAGACGTACGGCACAAAAATATGACAAACTGGCTTTAATTTTAGACTACATTATATTTTATAGGTTAATCCTGCGCTACATTTGTCATTCTCCAAGACCGCAGACCGTTTCTCTGCTGTATACAGTGTTGCGAAGACGCCCCCTGTAATACGTAACCTACATGTCTAGTAAATAAGTTACGTACTTAACTTTTTATGTTGGCAACACATACTGCAGTCCGTAAAACTTTTCTTTTGCCAGTCCAAGCATTCGTAAGAGCGTCAATTGTGTAACAAATGTAACGACGCTTCTTAAAAAAAAACCAGCGGTTCAAAATAAAGAAATTCAATAATTTTAATATTTCATGTTACTCGTAGCGCGAATCTGGGATCTGACGCTCGTTTAATATAATGTCACACCTCGTCAATAATGTACTTCACACTGTAAGAAATGAGAAGGTCGATTACAAGATTATCGATGGTCCATTTGTAACCAGCGATTAATCTGGTAACAGGCACACAAAGAGACAATGGCGTCGCAAACAGGTATCACCTGCACATCGCCTAGATTCCATAAAAACACATTGCGCATGCGTGGTTACTAATGTTACATTAATTTGTTTTGTATTCATCCATTTTATATATGTAACTATACATTTTATTTTGTAATTTTTACACACTTTATTGGAATATTACACAAATTATGTAATTTTAATTTACTTTATATAAAAATCACAAATTTGTTTAACCTTACAGTAAAAGTCCAAGTTTTTACGAAGTTTTCTGTGTAAAAATAAATAATAATGTAAAATCACTTAGAAAATCGAGCGAATTCTACCTTAACTTTCATAGTATTTTTACATCCATTTTTTACAGTGCATTACGCCCTAGATACACAATATACTATTATAATAGATTGAATATCTAGTGACGTAATGAGGTATATTACTGACAAATAGTTTTAACAGTAACACGAATTGTAATATCATTACACACGAGATATTATGATATATATTATATAAGTATGGTATTTTTGCCATACCCACTATAAGGTAACTACTTTTCACTTCATTTTCAGTATTTTCAAAAATTTTAAGCACAGGAGTATGTAATAGCGGGCGGATCAGGGCGAATAAACAAAATCACTATGAAAATGGTTTATTTTCCGACACTAGTGTGGGAAAGATACGTTCCCGTACACCGACCTGTCAAAAGTCACTTCACATGCATACATACATGCATGTACAGTAGCTATTTTATAGTGGATATGGCAATATAAAAAATGTGAGCCATCGTGGAACGCCTGGCAGATATGAAACATTTTCATAGCTTGAACTCCCCCGCGACAAATTTATCAAAATAAAATATAGCCTATATCACTTAGCTTTCTATTAGTGAAAGAACTTTTAGAATCGATTCAGTAGTTCCAGAGATAAGAATTTATGATTTATAACCCCCTCCGCGAAAATTCTCCCCCTGCGAAGATAATTAGTGAAAGAATTTTTAGAATCGGTTCAGCAGTCCCAGAGATACGAATTTATGATTTATTACCCCCTCCCGGCGAGAAATTCTCTCCCTTGCGTAGATAATTAGTGAAAGAATTTTTGGAATCGTCTCAGTAGTTCCAGAGATAAGAATTTATGATTTAGTACCCCCCCCCCGCGCGAGAAACTCTCACCGTATTGAAACAGCAATACACAGATATTCACACACACATACACACACACGTCTTAACATAGCGAGTGTGTAACAGTATTAGTGCGGGAAGACGCGACGTAACTACGTGCGTTCTGAACGACGTTCCATTCAAACGATTTTACACCCGTGCCTAGAGATGTTTCATATCAAAAATTAAGACATTCCATGTTTGCTAATAATAAAGACTTTGTCTTTTAAACTAATTTAGCAATGTGTTTATTTCATAAGTGATTATACGTACAATTGTTGTGTCAATTTTCTTAAATATTAAGTGGAAGAAACATCTGAACATGAATTGTACATACGTAGAAAATTAAACGGAAAATAAGCAATTTGTAGATGTCATAAACAATGAAATTAGTTGGCGGTTTTATCAAGAGAAATAACTGTACAACAGCTTCTTCCATTACTGTATAATCGTGGGCCTCGCTTTGCAGTGGCGTAGAAGCCATTAATAACGGTATTAAATAACTTTATGATATTAGTAGTTGTCTACGAAGTGCACTTTGCATTATTTTTAACGTTTAAAATTTTACACACTTAAAACCTAAGCACTTGAAGCCTTTAAGTCTTGAATTTTACATTATCCTGTACCTACGTACGAAAATAGGATAATTGTGGAAAAATATTAACATTGTAGTGAATAAAAATATCAATATTATAAAGTATTAGAAAAACCTTGTATTTTTTTATGTCCGTCTTGTGATTTCCTGTGTTTTAACACGACGCGTTTCAGCAACGAGTTGCTATCTTCAGTCGTGTTAAGCCACAGGAAGTCACAAGACGGACATAAAAAAATACAAGGTATTTCTAATACTTCAAAATATTCATATAGTGACTTGGAGGCCCAACACTCTAAAAATGTATCATAAAAATATCAGCTTTCGTATGCAGTGGAATAAAACGGTTGCATTTGCTATACATAAAGGAAACTAATGATTAACCTATATGGTCACTGTTGAGTAATAGAAAACTCAATCTTGAGGACAGTGTGGTGTAACGGTTAGCGTAGCGGCCTTTGGATCACACTGTCGTAAGTTCGAATCCCACCTCCGCTCATGGATGTTTTGTAATGTCATTTAATTTTAAGAGAATTGTTATTTAATGTATTTAAGACGCTAATGACCTAAGTTGTCGACACGTCTATAATCTACAATAAATAAATTAAAGAAAACTCAACCAGCGCGAAATTGCAGGAGTGTCGGGTTTGGATTCTGATAGTGGCTTTACTATTCTTAACTATCCTGTACAACTTAAATTTGATTTTTCTTTGCTGTGTTTTTTTTTTCAAACTAATTCAGTAATTTTTATAATTTCATCGAAATATTTTTAATATTATATAGAGTGTCCGGAAATTATGAGCAAAAAAACTCAGAGGATGATTCTACTTGAAAAATAATGCTACAAATTACTGTAAAATTTTTCTAAAAACTCAAACATACATAAAAAAAGTGTACATACATCAAATTGAGAACCTCCTTCTTTTTTGAAGTCGGTTAAAAATAATCGGATTTGCGAGACAACAAAGATTACTTTTTTAAATCAATTTTTTCTAAGAACTTTTTTGCTAGCATACAAAAAAAACTGTTTTTTTTAATGTTACAGGCATTTGTGGAATTAATTTTTCAAGTAGCATCGTCCCCTAAGTTTTTTGATCATCATTTCCGGACACCCTATATATTTTAATAATAATAAATTTAAAATATAAATTGGTACTAGGTCCACATAATCTGGTAATAGAATGCCTTTATTTAAAAAAAAATGCAATCTTACAAAAACCATACTAAATTTACTGTAAGTAAATAGACGCTACTGACATCAAAATCAAAGTTTTCATCTACGCTCATGAAACTCGTTTGATATTTTATTCACGTTGTCGCTTCGCTTTAATTAAAGCAGGTAAAATGTCATTCATTTGTGAAAATTGTATTAAATTATAATTCGTCAGAAATAATATTATGTGTCCGCCCAGTTGGTCGGATGCTCCATTAATGTTAATGCTTTTTACAATAACTATGCTAATTGCATATTATAACCTTTTTTCCTTAGATGCTAAGTTGTCGTGCGTCTATCATCTAAAAACTCTTTTCCATTTTCTATATCAATATTTATATATAATATAATAAAGTAAAACTTCTTAGGCAACACTGGCTCGTCGATTTGAGGACTAAAATGCTTGATGAAACGGAAGTGTCTACGCGCGTAACCAATAGCAACGCTATAAATAAATCAATAATTGTAGTACGCAAGGTCGGAAATGTCAATTAATGTCAGAAAGAGATAGGCGACTTTCTCGTAATATTTTTGTGTTGTATGTTTCATTAAAATTGGTCCAGTCGTTTTCGAGTAATGTAAGTATGAAAAATTCTATCTGTAATTTAATTTTATTACGAGATTTTATTCCATTTTGTATGCGTTTCCAAAATTTCTGTATGCCTGTCTGTATCGACATCACTCGAAATCGAGAATGGGTCTCGACAAAAGTGTGCATAAATAAAAATAAAAGTAAAGAAGAAAATTAATAATTAAAAATGAAAATAATTGAATAAATGTGGTAATTATTCGTTTTGTGACGTATAATAAAGTGCCTGTAATATAAAGCTATAAATTGCAATAATCGGAGGATACCACTATACCCTTTTCCTCCACCACATTAGATACGTCTCTCCCACCACTGTGTTACGGTTAATTCTAAACAATTCACTAAAAGGTACGACTATACCCTTTCCCTCCATCACATTAGTTACGTCTCTCCCACCACTGTGCTACGGTTAATTCTAAACAATTCACTAAAAGGTACCACTATACCCTTTCCCTCCACCACATTAGTTACGTCTCTCCCACCACTGTGATACGGTTAATTCTAAACAATTCACTAAAAGCTACGACGATACCCTTTCCCTCCACCACATTAGTTACGTCTCTCCCACCACTGTGATACGGTTAATTCTAAACAATTCACTAAAAGGTACCACTATACCCTTTCCCTCCACCACATTAGTTACGTCTCTCCCACCACTGTGATACGGTTAATTCTAAACAATTCACTAAAAGCTACGACGATACCCTTTCCCTCCACCACATTAGTTACATCTCTCCCACCACTGTGATACGGTTAATTCTAAACAATTCACTAAAAGGTACGACTATACCCTTTTCCCTTCACCACATTAGTTACGTCTGTCCCACAACTGTGATGCAGTTAATTCTATAACGATCCTCTAAAAGTATTAGGCTCTTACTTGCTCATGTAGCGTTTAAATGAGACAGTGATATTATCTCGAATTGTTTCAAAGCAATTTAACCTGTAAATGTTTAGTTTGTTTTTATAAGTGAATGAGGAAAATATTTTGTATTTTTAACGGATTAAAAGTGTTGTGTTTTGTGGTAAATATTCATTAAAAATTTAAAGTAATTAAAAGGTTTTCTGTGTAAAATGAAAACGTTGTACCAAAAAGTTGTTTCTTTTTATGAGAAAAGCACTTTAAGGAAAAACTGTTTGGCAGCAGTGATTAATTTTGTGCTTCAAACATCAAGATACTTAACTGATATAACTGCATGAAAACCGATCTAGTATTTCAGACTAGGGTATGACGCTTTTCCGATACATCTACAAAAATATCGATATATCGAATTAGTATATGCTTTTTAAAGAATATCAATAATTTGTTTATCGGTACATCAATGTTTCGATATGTTGATTTAGTCGATAATTTCGATTATATTGATATATCGGCAAACCGGATTTTATACATTCCTTTAGCTTCTAGCTGTTAGCCTTTTTCTCTTCTTATGGTTTTACTTATTTTCTTATTATAAAATTCAAAGTTGCAAAATTCCAATTTCCAACCGTGTAATTTTTTTAGTTTTAATTAGTTCTTCGCTTCTTACCTAACCTGTCTAACTATATTTTACACTCGATAGCATACACCTAGATATCGATATATTCGATATCTATGAGAGAGAGAGAGAGAGAGAGAGATTGTAGATTATAGACGCTCGACAACTTATAGAATAGAATAGAATAGAATAGAATAGAATAAATTTATTGCACTTAAAAACATAGTTGTATGTACATAGTCAGAATGGTTTGGTACTAACGATTAAAAAATTCATTTAAGTTGTACAATGGTTTATCGCACAAATATTCTTTTAATTTTTTTTTAATTTATTAAAGGGTTCGATATATCGGTTATCGATACATGAGCTTCTTAGATATGTCGATTTTAACAATGTTTTTTAAATATCGGCAAATCCGATAATTTTCGAATATCGATCACCCCTATTTCAAACTGCATAGTTATGCAGTAATGACGTCATCAGTATTAATATTTTTCCAGGTGTAAATATTAAATGAGGGGTTGTAATATGTTTAGTCAGCTGAAATTGCCTTATATATAAAATGAAGCATAATTAATGTCTTAACTGCTTCTAAGAAATGGCACAGCGTTATGAAATTCTTGTTTGGGAATGCCCGATTACACAAGACATAAAACAGAGATTCTCAAAATGTCTACTTTCTGACTTCATTAAGGAGGTTCACGCGTATCTAATGGTCAATGATAATTCCAACTTTAAGGCTGAAAATTTTACAATATTGTAGGAAACATTACCATACATCTATTCTCAGAATTATTTTTGGATCCACCGTCTAGTTATTGAGAAAAAATTGATGAAAATCACATTTTTTTGAGAATTTTTAGATTCTTTTGGTAGAAACACTCCTTTGGAGACTATCTGTATTTTTTTAAGATTAATCTCTCCAACTTTGAATAACCAAAAACGAATATAAGAAAATAAAGTGTTCATAGAGCACAAATAGTGTATTTACAAACCCTTGTTACCGTTAAAAATAAATTTAAAATAAAAGTTAAAAAATTGTTTCTTGAGGTTGACAAGTAATGGCGACATACTTATACATAGGGTAAGTTTAGTTTTGTGCTCAGAGCGCAAGATGCATATAAAATAATGTTAAATTTAACGTAACATTAGATCGATCTGAGCGTAAAATCGAACTTACCCATAGACTATGTACTACTACGAAAGTATTTCCAATATTGTTATTGTTTTACATCAATTAATTTAAATATCGTAGATCCTTATATACAATTAATAATAAATACATACAACACAATAAAATTTGATTTAATCAAGACGAGTCTAAAATACGTCTGATCACACCGAGATTACATTTTGAATTACTTGTTTGTTTCAAAAGCGTAGCTAATAGAAACTGCCAATACATAACAATGTGGTGTCGACAATTTAGAGTATTATGTTGACTCAAAACGACTCTGCATAACTCCTCCCTTCGCGTGGGAATATTTCAAATGAAAGTGGCCAGTTTTCAAAACTATCTGCAAAACCCACAGGAAGTAACCAAAGAGTAGATGTATAGTTTATTACGCATTAGTAATTACATACTAGTGTTTGTTATGATAAAAAAATCAATGTACCATGGTGATCTTCGTCTGAGAACCATAAATGGACAGCTAGGCACGTTGTAGAAGGCGTGACAAAAGCATGAGTCCACTAGTGATAGTTCGTGAAGACGTAAACAATTGAAGTAAAATAAGTCTACGATATTGATGAAATATAATGGTAAATATATAATTAAATCAGCTGAACATACATATCTGCTTTGAGCATTGCGTCAAAAAGAAGAAAATTGTTGAACATAATTCTGCTGAAAAGACAAAAATTATCAATTCGACTGCAGATGATCAAACACATGCGAGAACAGGTAATATCCTGTAAGTGTACAAACATATATAGGAGAGTATCGACCTCAGCAGGAGTAACCTGAAACGAATATAACGAATAAGAACTAGTTGTTCACTTCGTAAAAAATGACGGTAGCATTTCGCTAATCCGTTGTCACGGAGGAAAATAAGGCTAGCAAACCCATGTCTGAATCAAAAAAGTAAATATTTGATAGACAAAATAAAAAATGTTAAATACTGAATAATTATACATACCAAATATCAAAATTCGTAGTGTTGTGCAATTAGTGCACAATATAGCATTTGAGTTGTTTGATATAATGTTGTGAAATGTAATGTGAATAGGTATAAATATATGTAAAAGAGCAAAAAATCGCACTTCACGCGCGATAGACGTATGGTACCTACTAGCGAACACGCTATTTCCAATATTGTTATTGTCTTTAGCATCAAGTTCAATTTAAACAAATAAGCTACAGATAATCTTTAATAATTAAAATAACAAATTTTTATCATTTTTAACGGTCAAAAGAGCAAAAAAGTTCAGTCGCTTTTTTGAGTCATTATAGTTACGCGTGAACCTCTCTTAAATTACTACTTTCTTTTCTTCTTTTCTTTTATACAAAAAATTAATCGAATCGAATCGAATCTAAATCTTTTCATATAGCAAACTCTCAGCGACTCTGGAAGTTAACTTGTGTCACCTCATGTCGATCTCAAATAAGACGATTGTTAATTTCTCAACATCTCCCAAAGCCAACCACAGGTTGCCATCTTGTGTCCACTCTCTTATTAAACAGTCTCTAATTGAATAGTTACCGAGATTTTCAAACTGTAAAATTCTATAAGCGAAAGCAAACTCGCATAAGTAAACCAACTTATCAAGACAACCGTTTTAGGGTCACTGTGTCGTGTAATGTGGAATGTTTATACAGAAAGTGTATACAGTGCAATGTGTGTGCAGCACACTCAGTGCAGATGTCCGTAATTTAACATTTGAATGTGCGCCATCAACACTGTGTTTGCACAAGAAACAAGGAGGAGGACAGCTTACGGTGTTCACATCATTTATGTAAGATACTCCGTCTTCCCGTTTCTATTCTCAGGACTTAAGGACACATACATGCACGGTTTTGACTGCCTTAAAAATGAACCGAAAGTCGCGACAGTATTGATTTTATTTTTACCCGACTGTCCCAGAAGGAGGGTAATGTTTTTCGAATGTATGAATGTATGTACGTATGTTTATTTCTTTGACACGCTCTGTAGCCTAAACGGCTTGACGGATTTTGAAAAATGTGGTGTCTATAGATTCGTCATAGTTTCACGAGTGCTACTGGGTATATGATGTCACGAAAAATTCAATATGGTAAACTCTAGACGCCATTTTGTCTGAATACAAAAGTAATTTTCCTTCTAAATACATCGATATTGGTATCAAAAGAAAGGTTTCGTTGAGAAGAATATGACGGAACGGAAAATTAAATATGGCGGACGCTAGACGCCATTTTGTCAATACGCAAAATAGGAAGCTCAGACAAAAAACGTGACCCAGTGATATTCTCGATATCAACGGTTCCATTTGTGTGAAGGCGAACGAGCATTTATATTATTAAACATACGAACATAAATTAGAGTTACAGTGGTGGAAGTGGCGGTGGTGACCTGATCGACTAGCAGCTGTATCTAGAGATAGCGAGAAACGAACGTGAGCTATTTAAATAATTTAATGCACCTGAAATTCTAAAGTAGAATGTATTTCGGGTCAGTCGTGCAGAACTGAAGTCGTTAATTATTAATTAATTCACAACGTGACAGGTCAGGTCAACTCTTGAGTTATCCTTAATTTAGAATACAGCAGTAATTCCTATACCACGACTGCGACGCTGCCACGCGTTTCAACATTTTCTGTGCGTTTACTTTATATTCACACAAATTAAAAATAAAATTCACATTCCTAAAATCTGTAAATATACAGGGTGTCCCATGACTCAAAGTCCATAGCTTAAGGACGAGTTATTGAAGTCATTTAAAGTTAAAATTGCTTAATAAACTCTATGTCCGAAAATGCTTCCTAACAGAACTACAACCATTGAAAGTTGAAGTGCTAACATGTAAAAAACATTAATTTTATTTAGTAGATTTCGTGTCCATGTTTATATAACTAATGTAGTAAATTCACAGGTAAATAAAAAAACAGACGGTTTTTTTAAAAGTACTACTTTTCGTTTATTGATTTAAACTTTATACTGGCAGAAAAAAATTATTAGTACTGCCAGTATGAAGTACGTACTTGAAAAAGTTTAAATCAATAAACTTGTGTTTTTAAAGACCACCAACAGCTAAGGTTATTTGGGCCTAGCACCAATTCATATTTTCAATTCATTAGTTTTTTTTTTAATAATAAATTGAAAATCCAATTGACACTTTTACCAACTCTCGGGCTAGAACCCGGGAACTGGGGACTTGTAATAGAGGAACCATAGCAACGACATATAAACAACAGCACTGCTACACGCTCGGCAAATCAATAAACGAAACGTCGTACTAACTGTCTGTTGGGTAGATTAAATTCCTAAGAATTTTGCATAAAAACAAAATTGTGTATTGTGTTTATTTTGGAATAAATTTATTTATTATTATTATTATTTACTGTCCACATACCTGTGAATGTACTACATTAATTAATTTTATTAGTAATTAATTTTTATTAATTTTCGACGTAAGCTATTTTCACTGTAAATGACTTCAATAACACACCCTTAAGCTATAGACCTCAAGTCATGGGACACCCTGTACATTCTTTTTACCCGACTGCGCGATAGCAAAGACAGGGATTTCACGCGTATGTGGGTATGTATGTGTGTGGGATTCTTTATACCCTCGTAGCATCCAAACGGCTGGATGGATTTTAATAAATGAGGTGTCATTAAATTCGTCTTTATCCCTAGAGTGACAAAGGGAAAATTAAATATGGCAGACGCTAGGCCGTTAGACCCCATTTTGCCAGAATATAAAAGTAATTTTCCTTCTAAATACATCGATATGGGTATCAAAAGAAAGGTCTCGTTGAGACGATTTCAAAAAATATATTATAATTTCTTATTATTAAATGTACATTGTACAATACTCATAGAAACCTACATTGAAAAATGTATATAAACACTTGGGAATTTTTTATTTTAGAAAAAAAGGTTCCGAAAAATTTACAAATAAAAATAGTTTAATAATCTATTTATAATGTATAGATTCCAACAAAAAAAATGTGGGGCGACCGCATTAGACGCGACTGACCTTAGTTGTCGAGCGTCTATGATCACCAATAAATAAAATAAAAACTATTCAACTAAAACAAAAAATGGATTGTGTGCCTCTCCCACATAAGCGCACGGTTGAAGTTATACTTCATACATTTTTCATTAGAACACGTTCTGTTGAAGTTTTTGGCATTTTTAATTTTAACTATTTACTTATTTTATTCTTTTTTTCATTTATTCAATTCATTTTTTTTAATAATAAATAACCATGGATAATAAATATTCATAAGTATCCAAAATTGCACTATTTTGAAACTTCAAAAAATTAATTTTTAAGATTAGAAACTCTAGAAAACAAATCTTCCTGGGATGAGAACTAGTTAGATCGATTTTTTGTCCCTCAAAACCTCTTTTCAGAAATTTTCATCTAAATAATTATAGAGCTGTTTTAACCCTGTCAGCGTTTCAATATTTTTTTACTCTGTTTTTATGTCGGTATTTTTCGACTCGAGGTCATTCCAATTCACTAGGTACCTTCGCTAAAGAAGTATAACTTCAAAAAGTGGGACGACCTCATTTTAACTTAGTTGTTGAGCGTCTATCTACAATAAATAAAATTAAATCTAAACTAGTCATTTAAAACAAAAATGAACGACGTTCGACATGAATAGAAACTTCTTAATTGGAATATTCGCGTGCATAATTATCATTTCAATATCAGTTACGCTCCAATAAATAAAGTTAGAACTATCAACAGATCACTTATAAACTGTGAATAGACTTACATCCGACATTCTAGATCTAGAAGACGGGTTAATGTAAGCTATCTTATCAAACAAATCTTATTTGTTATGTTCCGTCTCTCTCTGTTTTGCACACCACGTAAATAAACAAACTAAGGTAATTTAGGACAACAATAGTCACATAGGTACAATATAATATATACAGCTATCTCTGTTCAACTCGTTATAAAGTTAACATGAAGTCATTATAGTTCTCTTTCCTTCTCATACACATATGTGACTATATTCACACACCTGATAACATCGCACTAACGATTCTGTATGTACTTTGGGTTTTGTGCACAGCGGCTGTCAAACTGTGGACAAAGACATTTATATTTTATATAAACACATTAACATTTTAATAAAGCTTTATACATAAGAAAAAATTCACAGATTTCGCAATCCTTGCAACCATCGAGGACATTGGAAATGATAACAGCATATATGAAACATAATTAACTGTTTATTATACACACAATATTTATCAATGCACTGTTTAGTTTTGTCAGGAATAACCCTATTATTCTTCTGTTATATACGCGTTCACTTTTGCTTGATTACTTAACTTTTAAATGGATTTTTCTACAGTATTTATTAACATTTGCTCAAAAATAACACCGCAGATCGTCGCAAATATCTCTCAATTAACTAGACATGATATAAAACACATTTCGAAAAAATTGCACTTGTTCAAATTTGAATGATTGCTCCTCACTTGATCGCGACACCGTTGTCTTTTGGCCTTGAACGAAAACTCGTAACTCTGCCCCCATATACGAACATAAACATTTCCAATGTTAAAAACCAGCGAGTTCCTAGTACACTTAATCGCGCTTTTTTGATACAAAAAATTGTGGGCTAGCCCTTATGCTATTTTTATTCATTTTTTAAACGTACTCATAAGTAGAAGTTAAATAATAAAATAAAAAATAAAAATTAATTAAATCAGGAATTCTTTTATTTGCATTTATCACCAATTTTTTTTTTCGATGCAAAAATTAGCAGGTGCGCGTTGGTTCTAAAAAATTGTATTCTTATACAACATTAAAAAGTATTATAAATAATTAGGTAAGTAACCTTTAAAGTCCGCCATTTTGTGTTTAGTGAAAATTTCGTCAGCAATTATAATTTATGTAAATTAATTTATATAAAATAACGAGACGGCTTTTGTAATAAAGAACGTGGTGTGATCAGCTGGTGGTTCCAATTAGACGTGCCTAATTAAGACGAGAATTGAATTATTGTCGAAGAAACGCGGTTAAACGGGTAGCCTGTTTGAAATATGCCTCGAAGCAATTTTAATTTTCTACTTGTTTTTGATTGAGATTTATAAATAAAATATCATCGGATGTTTTAAATCATAAATTAATCAAATAAACACAAATAGCTAAACCTAGAGTCTTAAGATTATAATCAACTATATTTTGTTAAAATATATTTAACTAGCCTTTACCCGCGGCTTACCTCGCGTTAATGTCGGTTTTTTTACTTTATGAGTTTTCTTTTCATAGACAATATCAAACAACTTACAAACAACTTAGGGAGTGATTTTTCCAATACTCACCATTGGTATCTTGGGAACAGTTAAAGATACAAGGTCGATTAAATTAAAGAAAAGTTGCGCTTTTTCATGAAGATTGAGAATCTGAAAAGAAATCCAGTATATTTTGATGGGTTCCCAATTTATCGCGAAAAAACTAAAAATTATGGTTTCAGAAAAAAAAAACATGATCTTCCCTAAAAAACATATGAGTTACCAAGTTTGATTAAAATATTGTCAATACGCCATTTCAATCAAACTTGGTAACTCATATGTTTTTGATCACTCCGAGTTAAATGATGTCAACAGAAATTTTCTAGATATTTTAGATTTCAAACTGGAATAGTCAACTTTACTAATGGTGGGCATTGAAAATATCACCACCCTTTCTCTCATTTAAGCTTACATCGGAGTTAAAAAGAATCTCTGAAAATTAAATAACAGATTAAAAAACAAAAGATACGACGTATTATAGCAACCCACAAAAAATTCTAAAACCTCGTTTGTCCGAATTAGTCGACTTAACCAATCCACAAGTATTGCACGGATTATCACAGTGGAAAGTTTGGTATTTATACCAAAGCCGTACGATTTTATATACTCATAATGGAACACGTAGTGTCACATGCATGTTCAAACAATTAGAAAAATGCGAGAAAATACGAATAGCGACAAATATTTTTAATTAAAAAATCGTGACAAAAAAAATGTATTAAAACTATTATCTGCTATTTGTAACTTTATGTATAGCTAACTGTAATAATTGTTCGCATCAGCTAATTAAAGTTCCGTAAATCCATCGGATGTTTTGCTTCGTTTCAGAGATTCGGTCGAATTGTATAGAATTAGGCCAGTTGCACTGTGTTTTACATTTTAGCGCAATGCATATACATCGCCGACAGAGTTATAAAGGACGTCTCAAAAAATTCTGACCAACTTTAATTTGAAATGTTCAACTGTTTGAAATAATATTAATCAAATCGGTTAACCCCTCGAGAAGTTATGGCTGAATAAACATAAAATATAAATATAAAAAATATACTTGTTGAATTGACAAACTCTGGTTTTTTGAAGTCGGTTAAAAATATGTTGAGAAGGATTTTGAAAAAGATTTATTTCATTCATAAATCAAACTGAAAGATTAAGAATTTAATTGGTCAATATCTACAACCTTAAATTTCATAGATCAATTAAATTTGATCCATCTAAACCGGCTTTTATTTACTTTTTAACCGACTTCAAAAAAAGGAGGTGGTTCTCAATTCAGTTGTATTTTTTGTTATGTTTGTTACCTCAGAACTCCATCATTTATAAATCGATTTGGAAATTTTTTTTTTATTTGAAAGGATATACTTTCAGATTGGTCCCAAAGAAATTTCATCAAAATCGGTTCAGTAGTTCGGCTGATTTTAATAACAGTTAGTAACGGCGTGTGATTCCTTAAGGTAAATGTCATTTTTTGACACATTAGACAGCGTAAGAAAGTCGGTTTAATAAAAGTCGGTTTACCTTTAAGGTAAATGTTACTTTTTGATACTAAAAAATAAAAAACTTTTTAACAAAAAAAAACCTTCAAAAAGCCACTAAAAAGAGGAAAATAATGAAATTTTGAGGTCTGCGCCAATTTAATAAAATATGAAGTTGGTTAAAAAGAAGATATTACCTAATCACGATACTATACTTTTTAACCGACTTCATATTTTATTAAATTGGCGCAGACCTTAAAATTTTATTATTTTCCTCTTTTTAGTGGCTTTTTGAAGGAGGTTTTTTTTTTGTTAAAAAGTTTTTTTATTTATTTATTTTCATTTACAAGTACGGGGATTTGACACTGAGGCATGGCAACCACATTTTACTATACTTTTAAATTACCATTGACCTTCATTTTGTACTTCTTATGCTGGGTATCATAGTGTATTCAAAATAGACGCTATACTAGGCCAGGACAATAGTTTTAGAACCACCTTATACATCGTACACTTGTATGTGCAATGATTACATTTGCATTGTATACACTATACAGAATACAAATCACAATAACAATCCCGTTGCGTGTGTTTTTACCCGACTGCGCGACTGCAAAGGAAGGGTTATGTTTTTTTAAAAACTTATTTAAAAGATTGCAAAAAAACTGCGTTTTTTAAATTTGTTTCAAATTGTAGAAAAAGAGCGGTAGAAAAACGGTTGGGCCGATTTTGATAAAATTTCTTTCAGATCAAAATAACGTTAACACGCCTCGATTGACACCCTTACGAAGTCGATATAATTTTTTATTCACGAGATATTGTGTAAAATCTACTTTTTTAGAGTCTATTTGCTTAAGAAAAAAGAACGGGGAGACCGATTATGAAAAAATTTCTTTCAGGTCATATTTACGTTAATACGCGTCGATTGACATCCTAACGTAGTCGATATCATTTTTCATTCTCGAGATTTCGTCTTAGAAAGAAATGATCACATACGTACGTACGTACACACACACAGAAAGAGAGAGAGACTTCGTTTCAAAAATAGTGTAAAATAGTGTAGTGACCTTAAAACATAAAAATTTATTAAAAATTTTGATTTCGATTTTCGAACCCATTCAATAACTTTTCAAAGTACTGGGAAGTTAAAAAGAAGAAATAGCACGAGACGTTAGAAGTACTCTAGACAACGTCATTCTCATTCCTACTTTAAAAACTCTGCGCTATGCATAGACAGATCTCTCTACCTATGAGTCTATCTTTTATTACGCCAGCTAGCATTATACACTGACCGGCAAAAAAACTGGTCATTTTTTTTTAAATTCCCCCCACCGCATATTGTATTTCCACAAAGGGAGCTTAACTGTTTTTTCTTCATTATTAATGCTTTTAGATGTATATTTCATTTCATAATACCTTTTTATTTACCATTAATGGATGGTGCTACAAGTACGTATGTTCGTTCATCTTATCTTGACAAGATAAGATGAACGAACATACGTACTTGTAGCACCATCCATTAATGGTAAATAGGTAAGTTAATAGCCATGCGGCGTCTCTCCTACCGCGGCATCTCTCCCGCATTTACCCTATTGATTAACTCGATGCCACGACGGCTCAACGATGTAATTCGAGTTCGAGGAGAACATACACATTATTAAAAATTACTGGAGTCTATTAAAAACAGTAATAACAGTGTAGTCCAGTGGTTGGCGTCGCGGCCTCTGGATCGGACTGTCGTGGGTTCAAGTCCCGCCTCCGCTTATGGATGTTTTGTACTGCCATTTAGTTTTAAGTGTGTTGTTATTTAATGTAATCAAGACGCTAATGACCTAAGTTGTCGACGCGTCTATAATTTACAATAAATAGATATTAAAAACAGCCCACTTTAATTTTTTACAACTTAGACAAAAATCATATTTACATTGTTTCTGTTACTTTTTTTAATTAAATTTTTTTGTGTTTATTTGTGGTCTCTTTTCAGTTAATTTATGCATTCCGTGTTAACAACAAATGATTTTTTAACTTACGTTCAATATCTGGTAAAATTATTTAATATTTCAGTACTTTTGTGAAATATTTCAGGGTGGCCGGTTTTTTTTTGCCGGTCAGTGTAGTATACAGGCGTCCAGTTTCCACGGTTGCAATAATCTTTATCCGACACCCAACGGCTGTCCGACGAATCGGTGCTCGCAAAGTCCGACACTTAAACGTTTTAAGTAAACAACGTTCGCTTATTCTCGCTATCTATAACAGACCTATGTCAATAATATGTATACAGGGAGTTTGATTTAAACCAACGCAACATATTGACTTTACATGTTAAATTTCTCAATTTGATTTACATTGAATTCAAGTTATATCAAATATAGTACATTGTGCCACAAGGGAGAAAAGTGCTACATTTCCTCCCGTGCTGCGCATACTATTTTTTCTCCTGCCAGGCCGAAAGTTCGCAAAATTGAAAAAAAAAAAATTATTAAAATTATTATTTTTATTTTATTTTATTATTAAAATTATTAAAAAATAATTTTAAAGGAAATAATTTTAATGTGTAGGAGACAGAAGTAGGTGCGTGAGGGATTGCATAAGTACTATTGCGCACGCGCACTTGTCCGTACCACGGGAATAAAGAGCGACTTTGTTCCCGCTTGGCAGGGACGAAAGTACGAACTTTCGGCCTAGGTAGGAGAAAAAAAGGTTAACTCATTATCTGCATTGGATTCAAATTATAGAAAATAGTAGGCTAACTCTGAAATCCACCTCAAAAAGCATGCTAAAGATTTTAAAGTTGTTAGAAAAAAACTAACAAAAAATCGTTTAGTAAAACGCTTTTATTTTTATTAAAGTCTTGCATGAATGTACTCAAAAGAAAAAATAATATTTATTTTAAGTTCATAATTATAAAAGCGTGGGTCGTTAACTCTATGATAATTTATTAGTCACGACCAACGCGTTTATAATCATGAACCAAAATTAAATATTATTTTTTTCTGTTTAGTAGGTACATTTGTGCATGACTTTAATTAAAATAAAAGCGCTTTACTTAAAAATATTTTTTTATTAACTTCATTTTATAGTTTCTAATTACAAGATTTGATTGTTAGTTAGCTGTGAAACCAAAAAAACTGTAAACATTATGTAAACAATCTAAGCTATAAAATTAAGCAAAATCGCAGGATAGTGGACAAAATAATTTGATTTATTAAATTAAATGTACGACGTTTCGTCTATGATTTACAATATATAAAAATAAAATCAAGTTAATTGACGTCACCCACTTTTTTGATCACATCAAATGATTTCTATTAAAGTGCGATTTGTACCCGGGAGAAGCCAAGCCGGTCATTTAGTGACCATAACAATGTATTGTCATCGGAACTACGCAAGTGTGCAAAATTTCAACTCAATCGGTTAACGGGAAGTGGGGTGAAAATTCGATTACAAGATTTGATTGTTAGATAGTTAGGTAGCAGTGAAACTAAATAAAAGCATTTAAAAAATTAATTGTTTCTCTAATAATATTTACTGTCAAAAATATCGTTCCCACGATTTTATGGCCTGAGCCTACTATTTGATATACGTATCTTGATTTCAATGTAATTCAAATGGAGAAATTTAAAATGCAATGTCAATATGTTGGCTGAACACAAACCAACGCAAGCTCTCTAGTCTGACTCAAGGACAAATATTACGTATAACAATCAAGACGGAGCTGGAGATTTGATCTCAAGTCGAGACGACTCGAATGGTATTTTCTGAAAATAATGCTGATAAGTAGAATTGGTTTAGGTAAACAACAAGTATAGTCGCTAGCGTAGCCCCCTAACCAATGTTATCTGTATCAAAATATACTGGGTGTCCAAGATAACCGTGAAATTCATGGGGATTTCCTAAACGGCAAGAGATAAGATTTGGTTAAATGAGGGAAAATGTGCAGAATCTTCAGTACCACTACCCTGCGCCGTCAAACTTTTCATATTTTGTTTGGCTTACGACAGACAGTTGAAAAACGAGTTTTTCCCACTTTCGTTTTTTTATTTATAGGTAGATAACACGCTTATTAAGTAAGTTAGAAAAAAAATATTATTATTTTATTAAGGCACTTTTTTATGAAGATTTCAAATCTTTGCACATTTTCTCTCATTTAACCAAATCCCCATGCATTTCACGCTTATCTTAGACACCATGTGAGGGCAGTATAGCCTAGTGGTTAGCGTGCTTAGTGCCGTAACCTCTGGACTGGACTGCCGTGGGTTCGAATCCCACCTGCGCTCATGGATGTTTTGTGATGTTATTTAGTGTAGTTGAAAGACGCAAATGACCTGAGATGTCGACGCGTCTATAATCTACAATAAATAAAATAAAAATAAATGGACACCATGTATAGTATATAATTTTATTTTTCAAAGCTGGAAAAATACTATGTAACCATAGTTTTAGCTGGCTTTAGAATTGGCCAAGGGCCCCCTAAGCCTTGGGGCGCTGGGGAACTGCCTCACTTTGCCCTATGGTAGCTACGTCATTGAGTATAGTCTGTTCGCTGTGAAGAGCGTACTGTGAAAAAAATATTTAACAAATTCATTGAAAAAAACTTCTGCGATATTAATAAAATAATTCGCTAAGAGATGGCAGTAAAAAATAAATGAAAAGGCATTCCCTCTGTTCCAATAAATTGTCCTAGATGACGTTTACTTAAAAGTTTTATTTTTAGTGCATGTGAGCGAGAGAGGGCTCAAAATTATACCAATTTATGAGTGTGACCTTAAGCAATTTTTAAGGGCTTGAGAATAGCCGAGCGTTTAGCGATGCTGTTGTTTACATGGCGTTGCTATGGTTCCTCTATTACAAGTCCCCAGTTCCCGGGTTCTAGCCCGAGAGCTGGTAAAAGTGTCAATTGGATTTTCAATTTATTATTAAAAAAAAAAATAATGAATCGAAAATATGAATTGGTGCTAGGCCCAAATAACCTTAGCTGTTGGTGGTCTTTAAAACACAATTAATTTAAATTAATTAGCAATTTTTAACAATTTGAAACATTGGTAACGTCTCTCATCTCACGTAAAGACGTATCTCCTATATACACCAAAATTACGCTTCTTCGTAAGAAAAAAATCAGGTTTAAGGGCGGTTGTTCGATGGCGTACTTCATTTTTCAATTTTTGTCTCTACATCAGATGAGGGACGATACGTATTTAAATATACTGCAGGTATCGAAAAGAGAAAATTGATTTTCAAAATAATTTCTTGTCGATCGTCCTTTATAATGCAGCAAAGTATAAGTGCCTATCTTAGCACAATTTTAAAAGAGGTCGTTCGAACACTTTCATTTCAATATTAAACAGTTTTCCATATATTTTTATTGCCTATTGAGACAGTTACAATAATAAAATTGTCAATAAAAGACTTCATAATTCCCATGAAATTTACGAAGACTATTTTCTTCTTTTATTCGAACAGTAAATAAAATTATACTTATCTATACTAATATTATAAAGCTGAAGAGTTTGTTTGTTTGTTTGTTTGGTTGAACGCGCTAATCTCAGTAACTACTGGTTCGAATTGAAAAATTATTTTTGTGTTGAATAGTCCATTTATCGAGGAAGGCTGTAGGCTATATAATATCACGCTACGACCAATAGGAGCGGAGCATCAATGAAAAATGTTGCAAAAACGGGAAAAATTATTCCTTTTGAGCGCTTCCGCTGCGAATTATTAAAATACAAATTTCTCAAAAACCATGAGAGTAATCGAGTCTTATTAAGAGTAGCTTTTTTGTAGCAAATAAGTTACTGATCCTAAATTTTATACTTAAACCCCTTTTCTTCCATTGGCGTAGAAATTTGAAACGTTCAAATATTAAAAAACCCGATTTCTACGCCTATGGATTTATATTAATCATAATTTTAACATGGGTTTTTTTGTTCCATAAAACTATGTCAACGTGCCAAATTTTAGTAAAATCGCTAAAGCCGTTTTAAATTTATAACAAAAAAACTATTTCAAAATTGTAACTTAAGGGCCGTATAGCGCCCAAACTAAGCAATTTTGTAAAAAGGTAAGTTTGCTTAAATCGGCTTATTTTGGTCTCAGGAACATGTGGTAAGCATGTTTTTAGTGTCTTTGAGGACACCCTGTTAATAGCGAACGAGCGAAGCGAGTGAGTAGTGTATTTATAATATTCAAGCGAACGAGTAAAGTGAGTGAGTAGTGTATTGCACCTGGGCTTTCTTAGCACCCGGGCGAAGCCGGACAGGTACCGCAAATGTGTATAATAGTTTTTGTTTTCGTTTATGCTACAATAAAACTAATGCATCAGGAAAAAATAAATTCTTTTTAAATTACATATTTCAATATTGAAGCTACACGTATCTATATTTCAAATCATTGGAAATGCATGCAATATTTTCACTGCTGAATAGTTGAACCTACTTCGTATATTGAATACAAAACAGAATTTACTATTTTCAGTTGGAAATTTGAAAAAGCAATATCCGTAATGAGACAATTCACGACAAGCGACTATGTCCTGCAGTCAGGGTCCATTCTGATTGGTCGAATACCCCATTTTGATGTCGTTTGACACACGCACGCACACCTAAACGAACGTAACAACTAACTAGTGAACTCTGTATACTAATATGGATATAAAAAGTCGATCAAATTTTTGACATTTCAAAATAAAATCTAATTTAATATTATTATTTGAGATATTATGGGATGTCCAAAATTTATACAGTAACAGTGTTCTTGCGAATTTGGAATGGAACCCCCCCCCCCCGAAATATTTTTCTGAATCCGCCCCTGAAAGTTATGGATACCATGGTATGTACTTTTGCTCATTTTGGTTACAGTTCTAACATAATATGAATAGAAAGAATGGTAATTTTATGTTCTAATTGCATTTCGTTTTACCTCACGCCTAAAAATATAAATGGAAAAGTGTTTTTACAGTTTGTCTTGACTATTTACGAAATGTCTCATTGTTACAGCTCTAACATATGAAAGAACAGTAATTTTATGTTTAAAATTGCATTTTTATCCATCATACAACCTATAAAACATATTTTATTCTCAAGAATATTGTGAAACGAATAACCATAAATGCGCATTTAATAAAAAAACGAAAATAAATTCTATACCTAATATTTTTCTTTTGAAATGTAATTTTTTGTTTTAAGGTTATATTCGTAGTTGAAAAAAAAAGGTATAAATTCATGGAACGAATATAAAAAATGATTTCCACATCAATTAGAAGGTTTTAATCGGAGAAATGACGAAAGAATTAATTGGATTATTATTTTTTTTTAATAATAATGAATTGAAAAAAACAAATTGCTCCTGAACCTGAATAAATTGTTACTATAGTTTAAATTTTCATTTGATCTGTTTTATTTTACTAGGCCCAAATTACCCGAGCAATTGGTGGCCTTAAATATTTTTTTTAAAAATAATACATCTATGAAAACTACGAATTAAAAGTAAATAACATACTAGTTTGAATTTTCATTGAAGCTTATTTTCGATACTAGGCCCAGATAACCATGGCAATCGGTGGCCTTAAATAAATAAATAGAAAATGGCAGTTTGAACTAAAACCATAAATTAAATTTTGAGACACTCTCTATATTAGCTGTTACTGAAATTCCATTTGATTTTTTTAAATTACTTTTTTTTTGTTTTGTTTGAGAGTTGTTATTTAAATCACAGTTAAACAAGTCTTTTTTTAACTTTATTCAGTTGTTTTATATCTATGTAGATACTACCTGTACTTATCAGTATCGACTATCAAGTTCAATTTAAATTATTCAACTGTTTTTACTTCAATTGTTTCTATAAAGTTTTTGTGCAGTTCGAATCTAATGATAACACAAGTAAATTGAATTAGTTGTATATTAGTTCACGTTCAATAATGTACTGTCATGCTTTCAAATAACACTTTTATATCAATGATAGCATTCGACTGTTTCAAAACAAAAGCCGTCACATTTTGTTTGAAAAAAATGTTCAACTGTTTCATGTAAAACAAAAGTCACTTGATTGTCAATTCATGTTACAGGTAAATTACATCTGAATGCGTTGATTTGATATTGTTTTTTTGATAATAAAAAATTACGGCGCGTGCTGTTTTTGTTTTAGTATAGCGCGCGATTTCAACATGTAATTAAAACTGATTTTTTAATAGTAGATTTTATATCTACTAGCGTAATGAGGTATATTACTAACGAGTAGTAACAGTATGTTAAAAAAAACTCGGGTCGCAGTGCCAAACCCTGCCGACAATATAGTGTATTTGCTAATACAGGCATTGTGGCTTTATTATGTGAACTGTTTGTTTTTGTGTAAAATAAAAAATTTAACCCCTTAATACATCCCTTACAATAATTTTTGTTTCTTAATTGCAATATTGTTATCATTACAGCATCTGCACCAAATTAAATACACCCTTCGGTAAGGAAATCCGTATCTGCAAACTAACGTTTTTATAAAAATCGTAAGTCCGGCCCCGTCGAGCCGATTTTATTTAACTTTTAGCACCACGTTTTAATTTTTACTAAAGGGTTAAATTTCAATTTTGAAACGGTTCGGAAAATTTTTTCGGTATTTTTGGGCCCAAAAACATTTTTCAACCCCTAAAAACCACCCTTAAAATAATCCGATCGGTTCCATTTTAAATAGGCTTCGTGCGGTAATGGATTCCAACGTCCCTACCAAATTTCATCAAAATCAATTAACTCTTTCGAAAGTTATAGCCCGCACACACCACATATATATAAACAGACATTTCCAAAAATGGTGCCAAAGTGTTCAGGAGGCTATGAAACGTCGAGAAATTTTGGTCCGACCCCTAGGTCCCGCCATCCGACCGACGCCAATAGTGTATGTGCCATATGGCAAATACACTAATGAGACCTTTAGCGAGTTTTAACAGTCACACGAGTCATAATATCATCACGCATGAGACATTATGGTATTTTTTGCCATAGGTACATATACTATAAAAATAGCTACTTTTCACTTTATTTCCAACATTTTCAATAACTTTCGACGGTTCGTTTGCGTCGCCAACTTGACTCTATAGTAGGCCGAGAGTATAGCTGTCAGTATGTAATAGTGGGCGGATCAGGACAAATAAACATATATCACTGTGGAAATTGTTTCCTTTCCACACTAGTGTGTTTGAAAACACTTTCAACAAACCTGTTTATTATAAGGATTATAGACGCTCGACAACAGAGGTAGCTGTCTATTAAGTGACTTATTACATGCATACATACATACATGCATGAAAAGTATTTTATAATTGGTATGGGAAAAAGATAATATACTGTTTACTAGAAGTAAGGAATTAATTCCGTTTTTTTTTATTTATCCATGAAACTGATTAGTTGAAAAAGCTCTCTAGCAAACTAAAATTAAATAGAGTGTTATTTCTCGAAAACAATTCACGCACGAAACGAGACGGTTGCCTAATCTTTTAAATATGTTAGAATATAATAAATTACTGTCGGATATTTTTAGTTTAAGAGATTTATAGATCACATTTTATATTTACGTGTTTTTGTAAATTTTGAATTTTCAAGTTAAAATTCTGAGATACCTACCTACCTATTTATTTCATTTTAAAAGACAGTTTTTTACTTTTTTTGACAGCTTTGTACAAAATATGTTGTTATTAAACTTTGAATACAAAAAGGAATTAAAAATTTTATTTTTAAAAATGATAAATTTAAGTGACTTATCGTGTGCGACTTTTTACACTTTAAACACACAAAAATACCAATTGCACAAATATACAAACATACTTTTGTCAGTCAGTCAGTAACGGAACTGTTTTATATACAGGGTGTATCACAGAAAACCGAACATAGGGAAAAGTACACAGTACAAATTAGTTAAGATCAGAGATTGCTTTGCCCTCTATTCATGTAAAAAACCATGATAATTAATTTAGTTAAGTTAGCCATGTGTATTCCATCTTTGTCACGCTACTCATTTTGCTTATGTTTTCCTTGTTGCACTCATTACTTTTCTATGTATTCAATCCTGTGATACACCCTGTATATAGATTGGAGCTAGACCTCTCTTAAAAACACATTAGAGCGATATTTGTATTGAACATATTTGCGTAGAGAAATGATAAAAATAAACTTACCGGAACTAGAAATCTTCTGACTTCCGCCAAGGCGTAAGCTATTCTTGCATGCGCCTCTGCAGGAGTAGCGAACGCCGATATTTCAACGTGCAAATCTTCACTCAAATGTTGAAATTTTGGATCACCCGATGCCCTCAATTCTTCTTCCTATATTTTATAAAAATTAAAAAAAATATATTAAAATATCAAAGCCATAGTTATTTCGTTTAATATTTGTTGCGTTAAATTTATCTTTATAAAATGTTACAATATATGGGTAGTTGAGTGTTGAAATGAACCAATGTATAAGCGTTACGTCACACCCGAAGTGCACCATGAGTAGCAGCTATATTGGTGAAGCGCTGTCAGGCGTCAACTGGCTGTCACTGCGTTTTTAGGTTAACAGTTTATTTATACGTTTATTCGTTTACAGTTATTAGAGATAAAAAAAGACCAACAAATAACAAATTAGCTAAAGTTTTACTATAATTAGCGCAAAATAGACAGCCACATTTGCAAGGCACACTCACGTCAGTTATCATTCTTGTCAACTTGACGTGACTTCACCAATATGGCGTCCACTGTCGCTTATACCGCACTATATCACACTGACAGCGCTATACCATCGCAATATTTTTATAAAGTTGATCATATTAAAAAATAAACTATTAATTATGTCATTTATATATCCTAGACTAATTCACCGAGCCCTGCAGTTAAATTTAAACTAAGATCAATATATCAGGTCACAATTTTAGATGAAGAACCGAACTGGAGAAAACGTAATTTAAGTGAAATGATTTTCATCAAGCAGAATAACACCGTTAATAGAAGGACTGATACAGAAAATTTGAACTCAGTATATAATTTATTAATACACAGTTCTCATTAATTAATTTTTTTTAGATGCTAAATCCACAACACTGTTATGTTGGTTGCATGACAACAAACAGCTGATAATCACTTTCATTTTTATTAATCCGTTTTAAGACCATGTGTTTTCAGACAGTATAATAACGAATTCAGTTATTAATCGTTTTAACAATAAAACTAAAATAAAATATTTTCCTATTGTGTTTTGGATATACAATATAAATATCAATATCATAATGACTATTTTAAATAATAACACAAACATCATTCAGCTAAGGTAATACTTAACCTAAAAACCTTTTTTATATTTTTTATTATATATACATGTTTGTTAATTAATGTAATTTTTAGTATCTGAAGAAGCTGGAATTACCGGCGAAACGTTATACGCAGCTCAATAAGGTGTTTGATTTGAGTACCTGTCCACATTCCCGTTAACAACTGCTATATTAATATATCACTTTATCATTTGTGTCTATAATAAATTGCCTATACTGAATATAGAAAAAGCAGCTTTTTATGATTTAAAAAAAAAATTAACCTCGGTAGGCTCAAGAGATGTGTAAGCATTCATATTCGAATAGGAAGACACGTGTGAGCTCGAAAAATTTTGACATCTGACCAAGGAGGATTCAATATTGCTGATGGTGTAGTTTTGCGTCATTTCCGTGACACAAAACTTCCGGTTTAGCGGTTATTTTTGAGACGCAACGCTAGTAAAGATGTTTACTTACACATCAAAAATGTAATTATTATAATTATGAATGTTACAATTATTAGTGAGGTCATTTTAAAAGTAGTTTCCTAGGAATAAAAACTATTTTGCTCACCTTATGTCTATCCTTCATCGATCCGCGTCCCAAAACGGCCATTTTGCACATTGTATCTTCTTGTAGTCGTTTCAATGAATTGCCTTTGGGACCCAACAGTTTACCAACAAAGTTAAACTGGAACAAAATAATCATAATAAAATTATTCTACATTATTTTTGTCGGCAACTATTATTTTATTAATGTTCCATACGGTTGGCACAAGTGCCAACTTTGTTTATTTTGTTATGAAAAATACAAATGTCTTCAGATAGCTTCCCACTACAACCCCACCACGACGCTACGTTCTTTCAAGGTCTCACACTGCGTCAAATAGAACTTATTTCACCAAAATAAAATGTCAATGCTAAGTCTTGAACCCGAAACTCCCAGTTTCCGGCTGGATGAGTTACCAATTACTTGTAACTCATCTTGCCGGAAACTGGGAGTTTCGGGTTCAAGTCCCGGCAGTGGCATTTGATTTTTTCTTAAATATAGCCTTGTAACAATCATGGCTGCTTAACTATCTAATATTCTGTTATTCACTAATATGTTACGTGAATACGTTGTGGATATTAGGGGTTCAAATCGTTTGATGTAATTATTTGTCTAATGTTGGGTTTATCGTACAATTTAACTTTTAAATCACTCTGTTCAATCAAAATTTAAGAGCGTGATTAAAAAACAGCTTGTTGTGTTTTAAAGACCACCGACATCTAAGGTTATTTGGGCCAAGCACCAATTTTCAATTCATTATTTTTTTTTAATAATAAATTGAAAATTCAATTGACACTTTTACCAGTTCTCGGGCTAGAACCCGGGAACTGGGGACTTGTAATAGAGGAACCATAGCAACGCCATGTAAACAACAGCATTGCTACACTCTCGGCTATTCTCAAGCCTAAAACAGCCTGTTAAAAATGTAGGATAAACCCTTAGCATAAGAAAGATAATATTGTCATCATGTTTAAAACTTGCAGAAGGCAACAGTTGGTGAACGTAGACATAAGAAACAACTTAAAACCATTGTTGATTTTCTTTCGAACTTCTATTATATTGACAGAATTTGTTAGATTCGGGTGACGCTTACCTTCGGATGATCTCTGACAGGGACAACGACTCTTACAGCAACTTTAATCGGCTTGTCTCTTGTTATGTCAACCATTCTTCTATCACTGTTCTTGTTTCCTGTAACAAAAAAAATGTTTATTTTATGAGGAGTTCTGGAATAAATCTTCCATAGTTTGATACTTTCGTTTCGTTTCTTTGTGTTTACGCGAAAATGAGCGCCCTCCATTGCAAAAGTTAAATTTAGTGGATGTTGTAAAATATGCCGTCATGTCATACACACCGATTTTAAATCCGAACTAATATAGTTCGTTCGTGTTGAATGATTGATTGTCAACACACGTTATAATATGATTTTGGTTTTTGCCTTTGAGGCGGCAACGCTGTACTAAAAACAGTTTCGCCACTACAGCCATTCACAAAGCAACTGGGCAAGGTGCAAACGACAACCACTATTATGCATATAACTGAAATATGACTTATTCCACGCGCCTATGTTTTGCTGTACAACAAACTGTTTCGCCGCTACCGCTAATCACAAGGCCACTGGGCAAGGTACAAACGACAACCACTATGCATTAACTGAAATATGACTCTCTCCACGCGCCTATGTTTTGCTGTACAAGAAACAGTTTCGCTGCTACAGCAATTGACAAGGCCACTTGGCAAGGTGCAAACGACAACCACTATGCATATAACTGAACGCCTATGTTTTACGTTATTCTAATGACAGTGTGCATTTGAACTTGTATAATATATAAATATCAAATCCTTCAATAAAACTCTCTGGGGTCTTTCAATGTTAAATAATTATTTGACTACACATCTCCATCCATCCACACGCACATTTATCTCCACACTTTTATGTTCCGAAAGTAAATGGCAAGTATATGATGATAAAATCGAAAAATATTCGATATGAAGTCAGATTATGATTATCCTACCTCAAAATACAAATAACAGTGGTTATCCGTAATGTGTGTGGCTATGTGTATGGATTTTTTTGTCCACAATGTTGTTACAAAGATGCACCGATTTGAATAATTTTTTTACGAAATGGTGGTCTTAGTTAAAGCTCTAAATCAGAGTAGAAGAGCTCTCTGACAAATTTTTCATCTTAAAAATTATTTTGAAGAATGATTTTGGAACATTGAAATTATGTATAGCTCTCACTATCGATTTTTCAATTTCTTAATATTATTTTTTAAGACTAACTATTAATATTTATGAATTATTATTTTCAAAAATAAATCCAATTTCTAGTTTCATCAAGTGGGCTTGAAAAAAGCCGAGATTATAGAGTAACATTATTTATATTGCGTTTAGTAAAAAATTATGTTTCAATAAGAAATGAAACGCTACTTTTCACTTATAAAATTAAGAAAAATTTTTTTTTTTTTTTTTTAACTCCTAGAGAGATCTGCAATCTGCCCAATGGGCAATAAGCGTTTATATTGACAAGGAAATACGACACGTAGAGTATCACTTCATTAAGTGATCTCCTTAAAAATTAATCTAAATCTTAATCTAGAATTTATGTCTATATTCTGATCTTAGGTTTTAACTTTATCTGGGTCCTATAGTCAGGTCGAATGGTATCAAACGTTTTAGCCTACGCACTTCACTGATATCGCGGACATTTAACCGATTGGCTAGAACGTTGGGGTGCGCTAGCACTCTTTCTGAGTACTTAACACTTGAACTATGTATGGCCTCCTTGATGGATTCCAGAGGGATATCACGCTGAATCACCTCGTTGGGGACGTAGTAAGGTGCGTCGGCTATGGCTCTCAACACTTTATTTTGAAATCTCTGAAGAATGGCGACATTGGAGTTACTGGCAGTACCCCACAGCTGAATTCCGTAAGTCCAAACGGGTTTTAGAATGGATTTGTATAGTAAAACCTTGTTATCCAGGGTTAATTTTGATTTGCGGCCGATAAGCGAGTACATTTGGCTTAGTTTAAGTCCAAGTTGCTTGCGTTTGGTGAATATATGTTTTTTCCATGTCAGGCGTCGATCTAAGTGCATTCCAAGGTATTTGGCATCCTCTGCTTGCGGAAGTTGACAATTGTTGATCTTCACTGGTGGACATGTTTCTCTGCGTAATGTGAATGTTACGTGAGTTGATTTAGTTTCGTTGGCCTTAATGCGCCATGTTTTAAGCCATTGCTGGATTTTATTTAAATTTGTTTGCAGGTTTCTTGAAGCTGATGTTGGATCAGTGTGGGATGCCAAAATTGCAGTGTCGTCAGCATATGTTGCTACCGTAGTAGTTCTTGATGTTGGCAAGTCTGCTGTGTACAAGAGATATAATATTGGGCCAAGGACGCTACCCTGGGGGACTCCTGAGTATATTGGATGCAATTCAGTGTATTCACTACCTTGTTTAACCATAAAGTGCCTATCTGTCAGATAAGATTTCAATAGTTGAAAGTGGGGGTGCGGGAGAAGTCTCTTTAGCTTAACTTGCAGTCCAACGTGCCATACCTTGTCAAAAGCTTGTGATATGTCTAGAAAAGCAGCTGAGCAATATCTTTTAGCATTTAAGTCTTTATTTATTTGGTTGACCAGCCTATGAACTTGCTCTATTGTTCCGTGTTTGTTACGGAAACCAAACTGATGTTCTGGGATAATTTTTCTTGCATCTGTTATTACTTTGAGTCTTTTAACATACATTTTCTCAAAAACTTTGGAAATCATGGGTAGTAGACTTATAGGCCGATAGGAAGAGACATCTTCTGGTTTTTTTCCAGGTTTAAGAATCATAATGATTTGGGCCACTTTCCAACTGCTAGGGTAGTGGTTTATACGCAATATTGCATTGAATATAAAAGTTATTATTTTTATGCACTTTTCTGAGAGTTCTTGCAAAATTTTGCCTGATATCAAGTCAAATCCGGGTGCTTTTTTAATGTTGACTTCTTTCATTATTGTTTGTTTGACTTGCTTAACCGTAAATTTGTTATGAGGCAAATCCATTTGGAATGGTACGTCTAGGAAATCGGTTATTTCTGTTTCTTCATCTATGGTTAGTGCAGAAGGAAAGGGCTTAAATACATTTTTTAAGTGTTTAGAAAAAACCTCAGCTTTGTCTTTATCGTTCCTGGACCAATTATTGTCATCGTTTTTAATGGGTGGGCTGTGTTGTTGAGGCCTTTTGAGCTTCCTTGTGGCTTTCCAGAGAGAATAATCCGTGACCTCAGTTGGGGTTAGACTTTCTAAGTATTTTTGAAATCCTTGGTTTTGTTCTTCATAGATTAAGTCTTTCAGCTCTTTTGTTGCTTTGTTAAGTTTTCTCTTGTTTTCTTCCGTTCTTGCCTTTTGCCAATTTTTTCGCAGTAGTCTTTTTCTTGCAATTTTCTGTTTAATTGTGGGTGATACGTCGTTACCTCTATGAGGTGCCGTCGTGTCAGTAGTCGCGTACCATGCCGCATCTTGTATGTTTTTTGTTAAGGCCATTACTGCTGTTTCTATGTTCAGCTCAGTTTTTAAAGGCAGATTTAAAGAAATCAGAGTGTCTAGTTTTTCTCTAAATAATGACCAATCAGTCCTATAATTATGTAGTGAAGGTTGCTTTTCTTTTTTTAAGATTTCTGAGTATATTGTTACTATCATCGGAGAGTGGTCAGATGATAAATCAAAGCATGATACGGCTTTGCATTTTTTAATGTCAATACCTTTCGTGACGCATAAATCTATGGCATCCGGAATTTTGTTTCTATCTGACGGCCAATATGTTGGTTGACCAGTAGAGATTTGTTGTAAATTATTTGCTTTCATTGCTTTGACTAATTCTCTGCCCTTTGGGGTTGTCAGTCTTGAGCCCCACATTGGATGTTTAGCATTGTAGTCTCCTCCGGCAATGAATTTATTACCTAAGGTGTTGAAGAATGCCTGAAAGTGTTCTTTTTTGTTACTATGCTTAGGTGGACAGTAAATTGCAGACATTGTTATTGGTCCATGATTTTGTTCGATAGTTACGCTGGTGGCTTGTAGATAGTCCTTGGTAAATTTTTCCCTTTCATAATGTTTAATATTTTTGCGAATAATTATGGCAGTTCCACCATGTGCTCTATCATCTGGGTGTTTTGTGTGGTACAGTTCATATTCGGGAACCCGTAGGTAATGTTTGTCTGTGAAATGTGTTTCAGAAATCATCATTATGTCGATATTTTGTTCATATATGAATGTTTTAAGTTCTCTAGCATGTTGTTGCAGGCCATTGGCATTCCAGACGGCTATTTTATATTTTTGGTGCCCAGCCATTAAGCCAATTTGCTGACGACGGTCGTAAGTAAGTTAAGCATTGTGCTCATTTGCTCCATTAGCTTACTCATCATTTGTTCGAGTTTGCTCATATTATTGACAGGTTGATTAGTTATTGGCGATGCTTGGTTGTTTTGTATGTTGCTATTGTTGACTATTTGCGCGTATGACATACCTGACTGGATATGTTGGTTTGACGTAATCTGTGGTAGTGGCTGTGGGTTTCTTTTTTCCCTTAAAGCGGGATATAACTTTTGTTGTAGTTGTTTATGCACTATGCATCCTCTGTAGTTAGCTGGATGGTCACCGCCACAGTTGATACATTTTACTTTTTCATCGCGTGTTTTGCGTGTGCATTCTTTTGTTTCATGGTGACCCGCGCATTTTACGCATCTAAATGTTTTTCGGCAATAGGTTTTGGTATGACCGTAAGCCTGACATCTGGTGCATTGAGGGACTATTCTTTTAGTGTGCGGTGGTTCGCATTTAATGATGTTGTTTCCTAATTTCTCTAATTTATATACTTGTTTGTTGGTTTCCATAGGTTTAATGTCAATATAAAACATTGGTAGTGGATTTTTTGTGTTACGATGTTTTATGTTGTGTATATTCACCACTTCATGACCTTGTTCTGCAAGGCTTGTCTTTATGTCGTCGGTATCTGTGCCGTGGTGTAGTCCTCTTAAGACGAATCTGAATGTTTTTTCACTTTTTGGTCTAAATGTATGGTATTGTGTTTTTCTGTTGTCGAGTTCTTCGATCAATGTTTTAAAATGTTCGGCCTCAAAGACTTGAACTTTTATAGTTTCGTAGCTGATGGTTTTGATCGTGTAATTGTTTGTAATTAGTTTAAGCAGGTCGTGGATATGTTGAATAACCCCTACTTTGTATATGGTTATGGGTGGCGGCTTGGACACAGCTTTTATGTTGTTCTGTTGACCGTTTTCTTTGTTTTCACCATTTTCTTCTGATAAGCTGCTAAAACTGTTTTTTGTTTCTAGTGGCTTTTGCAACCAATAGTCGCTGATTCTTGTTTGTTTTCTTGCATTCAGCACTTCTGGGCTTCTGAGGCGTTTTTTATTTATCACGGCAGTCCATTCTGATTGTGTATGTTGCTGGGACACCTGTGGATCTTGGTTTTGTGACTGAAAAGTCTGTGTTATTGATGGTTGCTGTTGGTAAACAGAATATTGAGGTCCCACTGGTTGCATTATCGGAACTGGACCTTGAGTTTGCTGATATTGGGGATACATCATTTGATTTGACTCATTATGCATGGGAGGTTGCACTAACGGCACAGCAGCATAATACTGGGGACTAGCCATTTGGCCTACCCCTGTATATGAATTGACCACAATGCACTATGTCGATACAGTTATTTTCTATTTATTAAAAATATGGAATATTTTTACGTGAACGGAAGAGCACTCCATTACTCTAAAATGTTTTCACTTGCAATGTCAGAGCAGAAATAGCACTGTACTCAATAATATATCACTAAAATAACACTTAAAATGTCATTAAATAGTATGACAAAATTATTCAGTACAAAAATTACACACTTTGAAATTTTATAAACTGTCAAAACCCTGTTTTGTTATTATTAAACCCTATAATCCTTCAATAAAACTCTCTGGGGTCTTTCAATGTTAAATAATTATTTGACTACACATCTCCATCCATCCACACGCACATTTATCTCCACACTTTTATGTTCCGAAAGTAAATGGCAAGTATATGATGATAAAATCGAAAAATATTCGATATGAAGTCAGATTATGATTATCCTACCTCAAAATACAAATAACAGTGGTTATCCGTAATGTGTGTGGCTATGTGTATGGATTTTTTTGTCCACAATGTTGTTACAAAGATGCACCGATTTGAATAATTTTTTTACGAAATGGTGGTCTTAGTTAAAGCTCTAAATCAGAGTAGAAGAGCTCTCTGACAAATTTTTCATCTTAAAAATTATTTTGAAGAATGATTTTGGAACATTGAAATTATGTATAGCTCTCACTATCGATTTTTCAATTTCTTAATATTATTTTTTAAGACTAACTATTAATATTTATGAATTATTATTTTCAAAAATAAATCCAATTTCTAGTTTCATCAAGTGGGCTTGAAAAAAGCCGAGATTATAGAGTAACATTATTTATATTGCGTTTAGTAAAAAATTATGTTTCAATAAGAAATGAAACGCTACTTTTCACTTATAAAATTAAGAAAAATAATAACATAAATTTTATTTCAAGGCATTTTTTTTCAAAATATGTCGATACACAACCACTTTGCCTAACAAATTGACTTCTAAGATATTGAAGCCGCAGGTGTAATATTAGTATATAAACATATTTCATTCAAAAACACGACAATTTATAAATGTAGGTCAACCAATCTATCTGTCTACTTGAAACACAGATGTTAAGTTTTTTCTCCATTTATTTGAGTCCGTGTTTTGTGCGATTTATAGACAAAGATCTTAAACCATGTAAATTTAATAAATAATTTGAAACGCTGTGTTTTAATAAATTTAAAATGCATTAAATTAATTAACGGCCGAATCTATTAATTATATATGATTAGGTAAATTAGGCTTTCTCACAAAATCGACTTTAACGCAAGCAAATCCACTCGTAAAAAATATAATCTATTATAATAATTAATAAAATATACAAGTTAATGCTTACTAAGTTTGCATTAGTGTTTTAAAACACCCATCGAAAATGACGTAACAGTACGATGCAACACTGGAAAAATTCATTTTCAAACCTGTATGTCACCGTCGGGACACTAACCCGAAACTTCTACTTATGCAGTGGCTGAGTTAACATTAATTACTCTACAGTGACACATTTTAAATAATCAATTGTTTCCATTATGAAGCAGTTGGTAACTAATATATCACAGCATGCGAGAGCCGATTTTAAATTATAGGTATTGTTAGCGATGAACTCAGCTACCGCGAAAGTGGAAGTTTCGGGTTAGAGTCCCGATAGTAACATAAGTTTGAAAATGAATTTTTCAATATTTCAAATTCAATCTCAATTTCTACTTTTATTAATTTCAATACATGAACCCAAACATGTTTAATACCAAGAATATCATCTATAGAATCTTACTGATCACACAAATTGACTGTACTTTCAATATAAAAGATGCAATGTTGTGAGAAAGATTGGGTTAAATTACATATTATGGTGGCGCTATCTTTTGAAATAGGTGAATTGCGCCATATTTGGTATACGTTTGCTTGCCCGATGGAAGCGTAAACTATCAGGTGTACTTCTACCTATAGAAAGAAGAGAGAGTATCAAATCATATCTGCTTAAGTGGTCACTGGAAAGCACGTTTATATCGTAGTCAAAGTTGAGTGCAGACTTGTAGAGGTATGAGTAAGGCGTCATGAGATCTGCCTTATCGGCCTCTCGGAGCAACGCTTGTCTGAATAGGGGATTATATAAAGGTGGTAGCCTTGCTGTCTATCCTACTATATACATGGATATGTGTATGGTTCGGTTGGATACACTGCAAATTGACGTTGTGTGAAATGATGATCGCTTTATATTTTATACAGAACCGGATTCAGGAAGCGATGTTGTTTTTGCATGCTTTGGACTATAAGCCAGTCGACCAAATAATACATGACAAGTCGATGTAAATTCAAAGATGTTTTGATTTGAATGACCCATTTTGCTGAGAATAGTTTTTTCAATTATCCACGAGAGGCAGCATCTGTGGTAGGTATTTATTCCCATTATGTCGTGTCATTTTAGTGATATAACTTAATTATTGAATTATTATTATTATACCACTAAAATGACACGACAATAATGGAGAATAAATAATGTTTGTGCCTACCACAAGTGCTGTCTCTCGTGGATAATTGAAAGAACTACTCTCAGGAAAATGGTATATTGAACGTTGCTTATATTTGACAGAGGACTGGATTCAGGAAACGATTTTGTTTTTTTTTTTCAGTGGACTGAAACCAGTTGACCAAATAATACAGACAAGTCAATGCAAAAATTCAGAGCCGTCTTTATTTGAATTGATCATCGTTTCCTGAATCCAGTCCTCTATAAAATATTGTAAGATATTGAGGAGTGGATAAGCGATTTTGTTGTCGTTCAGTATACTGAAATCAGTTGACCAAATAGTAGGTAGACAAGAGTCGAAGTCATAGACAGGTTGGGAAACTATGGTTTTTAAAATAAACTTCGCTAGGTTTGTCAATGGAACCGAAATTGATGATCAGCCATGTTGATAATACTACGTGTGTACATTTGTAGAGTCCCGTACTAGAATGCTATTATTATGTTTGCAGCGCATGCGTCATCAGTAAATTAAAACTTATATTCAGCTTGTATCGACAACATAAAAAGAGCAAATATAGTATCATCTGTCTACATGGGAAACGTAGACCACGACGAATCTAGCGGGGGTAAACTGTACTCCAATCGTTTTCTTTAAAACTATGGACAACACCACCACCGAAAAACCCGACTAGTTTCCCGACCTATATAATATATGGCCGCAGTATTTTGGACAATCGACTACGATCTGAAAAATTCACCACCATTGGTTTCATAGGATTCTCAAAGGTTTTCCCAAAATTGATTTTGGAAAAAGCGTAAACGAGTAGTATGACAGTTCCCTGTTTTGACAATGAGCCATTTTCCTGAGAGTAGTTGCTTCAATTATCCACGAAAACACTTGTGGTAGGTACAAACATTATTTATTCCTCATTAGTGTCGTGTCACTTTAGTGATATAACTTAATTAATAATAATAATAATTTAATAATTAAGTTATACCACTAAAATGACACGACACTAATGGGGAATAAATAATGTTTGTACCTACCACAAGTACTGCCTCTTGTGGATAATTGAAGGAACTACTCTCAGGAAAATGGCTCATTAAATAACTGTACCTACGATTGATTTGAAAATTAATCAGCCCAAAAGCAGTTCGACAAGTATAAAAAAACACCATTAATGCTGGATTTCTGGTACGACTATCAAAGTAAATTTAGGAGAAACCGAGTTCCTTCCCAGATGATAAATATCACGAACGACTTGAACTCCATCTCTTGAAAATGAGATACATTTTAGTTCATTTCTTGTATTAGCCAAGAATTTCTCACTACATAGTTGAAAATGATTGTCATCCTGCCATAAAACTGAAACTTTTATTACCATTCCTTTAAAATGTGAAATTTTATGGATAGGAGGTTTTGCTATATTGTCCACAATATGCTCACACTCTATAAACATTATGAACATACGAAATAAATTGGAACGCTGCAGGCATTTTGAATTTATGTAGATAATTTAATTTGTATTAACTGTACAGGAAAAATAGTTTTATTTTTTTAGTCGCCTAAAGTGCTGCCGAGTCTGTTTTTTTATAATCAAAAATTCGTAAAAAAATTGAAATAAAAAAAAGAATGCGTATTACATTTTTGTGAGATGGAATACGCATTTCTTATCAGCTGCTGGAGAAATTTTATTAAAATTACTAATTATTGTGTTCCTTCAAGAAAAGTATTTCTTTTGAAAAAACAAAATTAGTAATTTTAATAAAATAAAAACTGCGTATTTCACCGTACAAAAAAGTAATACACATTCGTGTATATTTTTCAAATTTCTTCCAGATTTTTGATTATAAAAAATTAATTTTAGTAGCTCTGCTAAAATATACAGCCAATACATTTATCAGACCAAAATTTCGTTGCACGTTTCAGAGTAACACGAAAAAAAATCAGAAAATTAACCTAAATTCAGTTTAAAAAAATGTACTGGATAGAAATTGTGTGTGTTTTAAAGACCACCAACAGCTAAGGTTTTTTGGGCCTAGCACCAATTCATATTTTCAATTCATTATTTTAACATTGGAAATGTTTATGTTCGTATATAGGGGCAGAGTTACGAGTTTTCGTTCAAGGCGAAAAGACAACGGTTTCGCGATCAAGTGAGGAGCAATCATGCAAAATTGAACAAGTGCAATTTTTTCGAAGTGTGTTTTATATCATGTCTAGTTAATTGACATGTATTTGCGACGATCTGCGGTGTTATTTTTGAGCAAATGTTAATAAATACTGTAGAAAAATCCATTTAAAAGTTAAATAATCAAACAAAAGTGAACGCGTATATAACAGAAGAATAATAGGGTTATTCCTGACAAAATTAAACAGTGCATTGATAAATATTGTGTGTATAATAAACAGTTAATTATGTTTCATATATGCTGTTATCATTTCCAATGTCCTCGATGGTTGCAAGGATTGCGAAATCTGTGAATTTTTTTCTTTTAATAATAAATTGAAAATCCAATTGACACTTTTACCAGCTCTCGAGTTAGAACCTGGGAACTGGAGACTTGTAATAGAGGAACCATAGCAACGCCATGTAAACAACAGCATTGCTATACACGCTCGGCTATTCTCAAGCCCCAGTACTGGACAGATGTTCACAAGTTATGTATATAGGATAAGTGATGATAACCGCCATTTTTATCCTGGAACCTATTATATAAATTGAATTATATTGATATTTTGCGCCTTATTTTAATATTCTGAAACCCTCAATAAAGGTGCAGAAACAAATTCAGCAGGGTTTAAATATTCAGTGAACTATAATGTAAAATACGTTCTATATAAACCAAACTTACATTTTTTATCGAACCTATCGTACACTTTTTAAAACGATTTTTAATCTTATTATATATCTCGGAATAACACAAAGTTATTATTTTGAATAGCCGAATTTTTATTTTAAAAATAAAAAGGTAATTATAACAAAAAGTTTAACATTTTCTAAAAAAATTACAAAGTGGTCATTTATCATCCAGTCGCCATTGTTAGCTAGAACGACTATATTGGCGATCTTTTCTACATTATTCTGTTCACCATAACCTATATAATAAGAGTCACTATCAACTGCGTTTTTCTCACTCATACAGAATTTGCTATTAAGTTGTTATAATTATCGGTTTTGAAACAATTTTTTTGAATTAGTTATTTACCCACAGTAGTAGTGCAGTTGAAAGAGACAGCTTTGCTGATTGAGTGATTGAGATGGAATGTTAAAAAGGAGTGATGAGGATTGAATGGTGTTTTGGGGTGTACGTGAACAGGTGTTCTTATTGGGATTCTCGGGGAAAAATACGTATGTGTGATTGAGAGAGTTTGGGTAAGTGTTGTTAAAAGTTGTGATTGATGGCATACTTGTGTATAAGACTAAATATCCAGATAAAATGAGTGTTTTGTAATTTTTCTCCCGACACAGAGTTTTTACTCCAAACTTTAAGAAATGAGAAGGCCGATTACATAGATTATCGATGGTCCATTTGTAGCCAGCGATTAATCTGGTATTAGGCACACAAAGAGACATTGGCGTCGCAATCAGGTATCGCCACATCGCGTAGATTCCATAAAAACACATTGCACATGCGTGGTTACTAATTTTATATTAATTTGTTTTGTATTCATCCATTTTATATATGTAACTATACATTTTATTTTGTAATTTTTACACACTTTATTGGAATATTACACAAATTATGTACCTAATTTTAATTTACTTTATGTAAAAATCACAAATTTGTTTAACTTAGTAAAAGTCCAAGTTTATATGAAGTTTTTTGTGTAAAAATAAATAATAATGTAAAATCATTTAGAAAATCGAGCGAATTCTATCTTAACTTTCAAAGTATTTTTACATCCATTTTTTACAGTCCAGTGTGAGAAAGTATATTCCATATTGTTGTTTTGTTTTTTTTTTGATGTGAAAATTTCCTTAGGCGCGCTAGGCACTCTTTTCCTGGGTAGTTAAAAAAAAGGAACCGTTCGCAAAAATGTGACGCGGCTGACATAGCTATATCATAAAAACGGTATAACGCAGTACAAATGGCATTCATAGCGCAGTTGGTAACGTGTTTGCATTCTATCCATAGAAACCTGGGTTCGAGACCTGATGGCAGCGTAGAATTTTTGGCGTTTTTTTTTCTAAATTTATATATTTTTTAATTTTTATTATATTCTTTCTTTGACAATAATTATAATTTTTTTGAAACCAAGGAATTGATTAAAAATACAATTTTAGTAATAAATTATTTTTAGTTCATAAATGCGCTATAATAGATGACACCAAAAATTAGAAAATCTTAAGTTTTCACTTCTGTCGTGTGGTCATAAGCACACAACCATTTTTTTTGTGTATCACTGAAATGGTATTATAATAATAATAATAATTAATCGCTGATATAACAAACCAATCTGTAATTAATAAAATTCTCATTTTCTTTGCAGTGAAAAACAGACTAGTTGGTGATCCGCCGCACACAATCTCTCGTGACGCTTACTGTGGATCACACTATTACATCGAGGTAGGTGTTGTTATGACAACCTTTCTGGAATGGAGACTATTTAGATAGTGGAGCATTGTAGACGGTCCCCTTTATGTTTGAGCTCCAAAAACACATTTATTATAAGTTTTTGGAGACAGTTATTGCATATTATACCATAATAATGACGGTATACACCGGATATAATGAAATGTACCTTCTCAAAATAAAGCTGCAAGGTTTTATCTTGACCTGTAAGCTCGCTCAACGCTCTGCTCTGGGAAAACGAAAGATTCAATGTAAATAAGATGATGTTTTTTTATTAAAATAACTCCGCAACATTATGTAAAAACAAAATAGTGTCTTCATATTTTTGACAAACATTTTATTTTTTTACACTAAAAACAAAATCATCACGCAAAGTTAACAATAATTGGTAAATAAGTCTTGTTTCCAAACAATGTCCATAGCTTACTCTAAGTTTTATGGACAAAAATTAAATAAGTTCAGAAAACTTCTTGCATCGATGTCTCCAAAACAAAGGCCGATCGGAAAAAAGCTATTTCACATTTTTTTCTGAAAACTCAATCCTGAACATATGATTCATTTTTCGCCCTCTGGTGTAAATCACCGGCCTTTCTAAACGCACATCCTCTATACTTGCATATATCATGACGTCACAAGCAAAAACGCTTTTTAGTGGGCGGGGCTTATATACATATTTCAAAACTTATTTTTAAGCTTATTTGAAATCAGAATGAAGTAATTGATGTGTCATTTTGTTCAGAATTTACTGCTCTATTAATATAACGAAAAAATAATTTCCATGCATATGTAGATACCCTATTCTGTATAAAAATATACCTACTTGACTAATATTTAATAAAAAAATGAGTGTGTGTGTACTATGTACTTACGCACGTCAGAAGTTATACTTCTTTTACGTAACAAAAAAAATAACTCCAAAAATTTTATCCCGCGGGCCAGTACTAAACGTCTGTAAAAAAGACGATAAAATAATAAAATAAAGATATTAAATAAATTAATTTAATTTAATAAATTGTTAATTTATTAATTATATTTATATCTAATTATTTATTAAAAAAAATACATACCTCCATTAACCTCAATAATTTAAAAACACATATAATTTTTTTCATATTGTAACCTCACTTTTTTATTTGACAGTGATTTTGACAGTTCAATTAGAGCGAAGCTAGTTCAGCAAGGAGTATAGATGACAATGCGATGAACTCATATTTAACGAAAGCGGCATAAACGAGCGTTTGCAAAGCAATAGCTTTTATTAACGTTAATCAAAACTGAAAACGCTCTTGTCACATTGTGACTGGTGTAACGACTCTAGTAGAAGTTTTACTAACGACTAACTTCAAGGTGTGAATTTAGTTGCAACTTCATGGTGTCGGTAAATTTCGTGACGCGATGCGCGCGCATCCGAAAAATTCACTCTCATCATTTTTCCACAACGTGCCAAAAGAAGTATAACTTCAAAAATAATTAATTATTAAATTAATGTTCATACATATATTTTCAATCTTATAAAAGTTTTAATAGCGCCATTATAATAATACTGTTTTATTTGTCAATGAAACTTTTTTTTAATGAATAAATGAAAACGGTGTGATCGTAAACGAATATATTTTTTTCTTTGTTCCACATGAAGACATAAACATAAAAACAAAATGTTGTCAACGACCGGTTGTCGGAACAATTCCATACGCACCACACAACAAAGAGTCATTAAATCGCAATAGAACAGTAACTATAAAAACGCGCTCGTCCGAAACACACACTACCAACTGACTGAACTGTTAACTAAAATATCAAATCGCTTTTCAACAATTTGTGCTCGGAATTTTATTAGTTTCAACAGGACGCGGTCGTCCCTCTACAATTTCGCGATAAAAACAACCTGTATACATATTGCAAAAAAACGAATACAAAGCAATGAAAAAATAAAATTACGATTTGAAATTTATCCGTACCGCCACTTCCACCATATGACCCGGAATGTCCACCGTAAAAATGAATTTTAACGACTGAGTAACTTAATTTTTTTTTGATAAAATTTAGACACAAAATGTTAAAAAAACTTTTTAACAAAAAAAAACCTTCAAAAAGCCACTAAAGACTTGCTCGTTTTTTTTATAAATCAAATTCAATGCAAAAACGCTAAATATAAATTTAAATACTCGTTTAAAATGTAAATAAATCAGGCGAATTAATATAAAATTGATCAAATATGTTCCAGTATATAACAATAGTACTAATCTGATCAATTTCACAATTAATTTATTTTAGACACGTATACTTTAAGAGGATTAAATCTTTTTACATGCAATGCACAAAATAACACTGTAATATTAATTATACAGTCATAAATTTATTCACAAATTGCACTATTTTTTATTTTTTTAAGTCCACAAATTTAACTATTTTATAAAACACCGGACCCGGTATAAAGCAGTGTATCTTTTTGAGTTGAAGAGCCAAGTATACGTATACCAAATTTCTTTGAAATCGGAAAAGGGATTTAATAGTTATGACGGTACATCCACACAGACAAACAGAAAAAAAACTGAAAATGATTTATGATGACATGACATCATGTAAAATGACCAAAAAATTTTAATTTCTTTAAAAAAAATATACTAGGTATAGGAAAACTTCCCATATAGTAAAGTTTTATTATTATTTAGTATTGAACAAATTTGACTATAGAATTAGCTTAACCGTTGCTAGGGTAAATGTTTTGTGGTCAGGGCTTTGCTCTAAGACTCAATATTGCCGAAGTTAACAACGACCTGCTTTTGACATTTGAGGTTATGTCAATCTTAATCCAGGATTAAGTTCTAACGACGCCGTTTGAGTTCTACGACTATTTCACTTATCTACACTAACAAGACAAAATGGGTTATGTCATATTTCTGTAAAAATAATAATAATCGTGAAAAAAATAAATTTTATAATTTCATACATTTAATAATATTCTGACAGCATTTGATACTCTTAAGATGGCACAAATTGTGCCGAAACGTAAATTATCCTAAACATCAGTATTGCAATCATTTGATCCTGAGCCACAGAAGTTTTTCTTTCAATCCTCTTATCAATTCTATACGGAACGATCCCGAGGGGAGACAGGGCGCTACGAGGCCGGCGAGTGTTGTCAGTACACTCTCGCGTTCGGGTAGTCTCGGTATCCCTCGGCGAGAGTATACTGCAGGCATAAGGAATGCAATTTGTCGCTCTAAACTAAATTTAAAGCGAAACTACATGGCGGATTTTCCGCTGAATATTATGTAACAAAACAGAAAACGTTTTTTCCGTCGAGTACATTCACGCAAAACAATGCAACTGCTTTTTCTAGTTACAAAATTGACCCCACTCTGATAGGTTACGCCGCTGTTGTATGCGCAAATTTATTTTTAAAAATTAGAATGAAAAAACGACATTGATGTGTTCATTAAATAGTCAGAGACAAACTATATAAATTTCTCCAGACTTTATACATCCGTCGGTGATCCGCCGCCCCGTCTAGTTTGCCCCGCACTAAACAATGTTTTTCGTTTCTATAGCGTGTTGTGGCGGTGACGATATCAACGAAATCAGAACATTTTACCCAGACTGTACATCCGTCGGTGATCCGTCGCCTCGTCTAGTTTGCCCCGCACTAAACATTGTTTATCGTTTCTAGCGTGTTGTGGCGGTGACGATATCAACGCAATCAGAAGGGTTCAACTCGCTCACGCCGACGAAATTTATAAAAAACGCGACGTATATTCCGTTCGTCTAGTTTCACTCGTTTGTAGGCACGGTTTCGATTTGAACGTGCAATCCGCCACGTTAAAAACGCCGAAGGAAAATCCGCCCATGTAATTTCTTCCTTAGACTCTATACTCAACCGTCACTTTAGTAATTCCATCCCACTGATCTGTTAAATATGCAATTTGGTAGACTTCCACTAAAGAGTGTTTTTCAAAATGGTGTCTATTTGGTTATATTTCGAACCCAATGTGCACGAAGTAGCGGGCAGCAAATAATAATAAAAATGTTATGAACATTTCCATGCGACTGCCCTATTGGAATTTTCTATAGCTTCACTCGCTCGGTCAAAATATAAGTAAAAATTCTACGTGAGCCATTCTGACTTGCGGCCACAAAAATGGCCAACTACTTGACTCTATATAAATGCATGTTTAATCCCCACAGAACAAAGCAGTTCTCAATCCCCGTTTGTGGCTATTTGATGATCGTAGCGCAATGCGTGACGCATTAAACAAGCCTACACACACACGCACGCACACACACACACACACACACCACACAAGTGTCACGCACAATAAGCGTGTCTGATGACAACTTTACGTCATTATATAACATACATATGTCGGAAGTTTTTTGTGTGCCGCTTTAAGCTTTGAATTACAAAACGATTAAGCTCGTTTTGCGTGGAGTCCGTTTCTTTAATCCATACAGGTGAATCAAAATTTTCATGTTCAAATATTATATGCCTCACAAATATTTTATTGTGACACAGGGTGATCTGTAATGAATATATCGATATGCGAATGAGGATCTGATAATCGAGATTGGACTGTTGGCGTTACTATGGGTGGTCTATTAATCGGAGAGATACTGAAAGTAGCAATTGAATTTTTAATTTAGTATTATTATTACTAAATCAACTTGAATAATTGTAATTTTATTTTTTTTATATTTATATACATATATCCAATACTTATATATTTTCATTATTAAAAAAAATATACCTATATATTAAAAGCCTACTGGATTCGAACCACGGGCTTGTCATACCTGTCCAAAGCTCGTGTTTGTTAAACTATCTGAATAAAAAAGTCACACATACCTACCGTAAACTGATTTTAATTTTCAAAAGAAATAAATACGCTCGGGACGTTTAATTTTCATTACGATAAAAAATAAAAGAGATATAATTTACATGGAGTAAAAAGCAGTGGTTTTCTGCGACACGGTGTGGAACTTTACGATCCCCACATCCTGTATAACGTGTTTTAGAGTCCAGTAGCGAGGGGGGCGGGGGCGGTGAAGGACTCTTGGGTGTGAGAGAGCTTTAGTACCGAGTCCGAGCGACCGCAGCGGTAATAAAAGTCGGCAGTTATTATCGTCAAACGATCGTTAGAAAAAAAAGCTTCATTCGTTATTAAAGGCGAGCTTACATGTAAACACTCAACATTTCTGCGGATAGAAGCGATAAATCTAATTATTTGGGACGATAAACTTTATATTATCAAATTATAGGCTGGGAAACAACACACAATAATACTTTAGTCTTTAATGTAGGTATATATGGGATTTGTGATTCGTTTGTTTATGATACAGTTTTCTGATTATACTATCGTTATCAAACGAATTTGTAATTTCGAGTATTTAATCTGTTCAACTTCGAGGTTCCCCCAAGGGGAACACTGGAATGTAGTTGTTCTCGCAATTGCATTCCGATGTTCTTTGGAAATTGGCGTTCCCAGGAGCCCGAGCTCGTCCCAGTCGGTTTGTGTATGCCGACTGGCAGATTCTAATACACAAATGGATTATTAATTGTTGTGTTGAAGACGCTAATGACTTGAGTTGTCGACGCGTCTATAATCTGCAATAATAAAAAAAGGATGTGGGTCTCGGGACCCCCGACAGATGTGAAACATCAAAGAAAACGTTATTGAACTCGGTGGTATTCTCTATGCAGTAGTATATATTTTTTTCAAAAGCAGCAACTAACTGTTATGCTGACATAATCCTACATACTGCATTGTAACACACGCGGTTGTCTTCCCGTGCCCGAGTGCGCGGAAGCCGAGAGAGAGAGAGAGAGTGCCGCAGTGGTGGGGAGAACAGCAGCGAAGGAGCGGACCATAAATTTCGTTGCATATTTCCCCTCACGCGGTTGTTCACAGCCCGACATAAGATGTTTCACATCAATAATAATCAACTTCGAGGTATTAGCTTAAGAGGCGTACCTCACCGGGATGCCACAGCAACGTTGACAGCAACATTTTAGTTGTCAAGCATCTATAATTTACAATCAATCAATTTAAATTTTAATCAATGATTAACGGCATATTTAATTCCGCTAAACGTCGATTAAAACCGTATGCTTTAAATAATCCAAATGTAAATTTTAATTTTACATACTGAAATATTTCGGATGCCCAAATATTGCAATATTTCAAACGCTTTGGTATGAAGCAATGCTTTGACAGACACGATTGTGACTTCACCTTTACCGCATTGCGATAATTTCATCTCGTACATACTATACGCATTCATCTATGGCAGTTCAATGCAATTTCATACAATAAATAATGGTTCGGATGATATACCTACGTACGTACCATCCATGACAGAATGGTTTGACATAGCCGTAGCAATTCACTTTAACGCACTATGATAAGCTGTCCGGCCAAAGCCTATCACATATTCGACTGGATTCGTCGGTACATACAGACTGTCACGTGACAAATAAAATTCTATAGTCTTGTCTATGATGTGTCGACTAATTTAATTAAAAATACGTTTAAAGAGGTAATTACAAAACTATTTTATCAATTTATCTGTTCAAAATAATATTTAATAAAAAATAATAATATTTTTTTATCAGCAAAATAAACCAATAACAAAAATTATGATTATTAACCGACTTCAAAAAAAGGAGGGAGGTTCTCAAGTCGATGCGTATTTTTTTTTTATGTATGACTACGCATAACTTTTTACAGAGTAGTCCGATTTTGATGATTCTTGTTTTATTGAATAGGGTATACCTCGAAGTTGGTCCCCTATAAATTTTGATTTAAATCGGTTCAGTAATTCGCCTGATTTTAAAAAAAGTGAATAAAAGTCACTTTTTGACACATCACACAGCGTAAGAAGTCGGTTAAAAAGTTTGTATAAGTGAATCTATTATTTTCCTCTTTTAAGTGGCTTTTTGAAGAAGATTTTTTTTTGTTAAAAAGTTTTTTTTTGAAAGATGGTTTCTCTATATAATTTTTTTTTAATAATTCTTTTTAAAATTGATTGTAAGCCATAAATTAACCTACACGTAATCCAATTGCATATGACCTGATTTTTTTACGCTGATTAAATGAATTTAGAAAATAACCTAATGATAATTTTGCAATAACCACTTTATTTCTCTATATAATTTCACGTTTCTGCGGTGAATTCACCTTTAGAAAATTTCCACGCAGGAAGTCGATGCACAGAATGTCATAAATGACGTTCCGAGCCGCATATAACAAGCTATTGAGTCTGCAGCGCCAAGCTGGTTGTGTTATGAACTGTTTATTGCGGTATTATAGAGAACCGGTCAGCGCAATCAAAATGCCCGACCGTTATAATATTTTCACATGCACAACGTTCCTTTGTACAGTTTGCTCCAGTTCTGTGCGACTTTATCGATAATATGCGATATATTAAACTATTCCATTATGGAGAAAACGCTAACCCAGTACCTCGGATAATTATTTTAAATCTCTAAAATCAATTCTTTTTACAAGAATCGGTTTTAAATTTGAAGTTTTGACCCTTTTAAAATTTACCCTACGTATAGAAAAAAAATGGGTGTGTCCTTATGACCACACGACAGAAGTGAAAACTTCAGATTTTCTAATTTTAAAATATATATATAATTTTTTAATCACACAGTTTAATCAGAAATATATTAAAATCGGCCTATACAATTAAATTTAATGAATATAATACCTTAACGATAATATTATGTTTTAGTGCCATCTGTTGGCGCACTTGTGAACTACAAAATATATGTTTTAGTATCATCTGTTAGAGCACTTGTGAACTACAAATTACTTTTTACTCGTATTAAGTTTTTAGTGTCATCTATTGGAACACATGAATTACACATTATTACCAGCGTATTGCAAATACGTGTTCGTGTTTGAGCCGAGTAGCCCCGATTGTCACCGTCGGGTGCGTTTCACATCACTATTGTTAACAGCCCAGGCAAAACGCGCCTAAAGAAGTTTTCACTTCAAAAAGGCATTTCTGTGTTTTACACATGGCGAAAGTTATACTCCTTAACATCCCGCGACTAGTAGGTACGGCAGCGACATCTATATGAATCGAGGTACATTGTGTTCTGGGAAACAATTTTTGTTGTAAAATAGTTCATAACTCTAAATAAATTAAAGTTATCGCATTTAAAATGCATTTTTAGGGTTCCGTGCCTCCGAACGGAAACCTACTACTGAGTCTGCGATGTCTGTCCGTCTGTCAAAAAGCTCTATCTCACAAACGGTAAGAGGTAGCTAGTTGAAATTTTCACAGATAGTGTGTTGTTGTGGCATAAATTCTGGCAAATAATAATTTGAATTAAATAATCAATTAATTTCAATAAATTATTGTTTATTTTGTTTCACTACGATACTGAGTCCAGCCCACAGTACCTCTATACTGTACTATATAGGTATAAAGCTGTACCAAGTGAGCCGATCGAACGATGCTTTTAAACATCGTTCGGCTAGCACTTGGCCGGTTTTCTTCTTCTGAGCTAGCGGTATAGAGGTATTATGGAAGTCTCTAAGAATGCAAGAATGCACAGGTCACGTGGTTTACAGTTCAGAGATGAAAGGGTTCACAGCTCTATACCTACAGCAGCGGTTCCAAGAGATGGAGCCACAACATGCATTGAATATGAATGTCCTCAGTGTAATGTTCAAACTACAGATAACTCCATGCTACAGATCGCCCTCCCACACGGCATGTACACATTCTGCCCCAAATCGTCGAAATTACTGGTACAAAAAATACTTATGCTCTTGCATTGCATACATGTGTTCAGCATGAAAACATTTTTCGATTAAATTCCTTCAGCTACTAAGGTGAATTATTTATCATTCGCTATAGCCATTAAGATGTTTTTACTTTTAAAAATATGGTTCAATTCATTCATTTTTCACTATAGTTGCCCGATCCAGCTTCGCCCGGGTGCTATGAATTTAATGCCTATTTTGATAGTTAAAAATGCAATAACCTGTTTTCTAAAATACACAAACACATGATGCGTAAGGTAACTATGGAAACGTAGAACGCATCATTTCTTTCCATAGGTATGCACAGTAGTGTGTTAAAAATTGTGTTTTAAAGACCACCAACAGCTAAGGTTATTTGGGCCTAGCACCAATTCATATTTTCAATTCATTATTTTTTTTTAATAATAAATTGAAAATCCAATTGACACTTTTACCAGCTCTCGGGCTAGAACTCGGGAACTGGGGACTTGTAATAGAGGAACCATAGCAACGCCATGTAAACAGCAGCATTGCTACATACGCTCGGCTATTCTCAAACCCTATGCACAGTACCTAGTGTATAGTGTGAATGCATGACTTGAGTGCTCTTTGTCGGGGACAGTTTTTCGGGATAAAACGCAGCCTATATGTCCTTTCTCGTGCTTCAAAAAATCTCTTTGCCAACTTTCGTCGAAATCGGTTCAGTGGTTAAGCCGTGAAGAGGTAACAGACAGACAGACACACTTTCGCATTTATAATATTAGTTTGGACCAGCATTTCACATATTTTTACTTAAAAAGTAAGGATTCAGTATCTGAGTAGACTACTTTGGTTGAAATATTTTTTGGCTGTGAATACATTTTATTTAGATCATTCAAATCAATTGTCGCTTGCCCTATCGACCGGTATACTTGATTTTTTAAGTGCTCATCCGCTTCTAATAAATAGTTTTCTATCGAAACCCAAAATTAATTTTCTAAATCCTGGTCTGTATTTAGGTTTACCAAATACGAGTAAATTGAAAAATTCACATTTTAAATAAAAATATCTCAGTAACGACGTGGTCAATAATTTTCATTTTTAATTTTAAAATAATTAGGCTCATATGATTTGTATTCAGTCAAAGAATAATTAAGCAAAGTTTTATCCTGCATCCTGCATCCGTTGGACAACTACCTTAAGACGTCCTGGGCGGTAAATGATACCAGCACTTACAAAAATTATGTAAACGCCTGAATATGATAATATGTATTATGTAAGTCTAGTTCAATAAATCTTATCACCCATTAAAAATAAAATAAGTGAACCGAAAACACCCTGTATATAAAAAGTTTGAAATATTCTGTTTTCCAGAGGCTATACACTAACGTAATATAAATATTTTGATTTCATGTTTTCTCTAAAAAAATATGTAAAGAAAGATGACAAATATTTCAGATACACTAGCCCATAAAAACACGTGTTCTATTCTTCTATACATATTTTTTTATAGATTTTATACATAAAAATCCGCTCTGCCAAGGAATTTTCCAATTTTGTTTTTATGTTTGTAAGAACGCTGAAAATATGCTGTTACGAAAATTTCAATTTTCTGAGAAATTTGTTTTAAAGTGTTTATGATTTTTGTAAAACTTCAACGATCAAAACATTTCACAAAAATGCTTTCAATAAAAAGTTTTACAAAAACTTTGAGAAATAGCAAAGTAAGTAAATTTTAAATAAAAAAAGCCCGACATTTAAAAAAAAAGAAAACTGTAAAGCAAACTTCAGTAGTTCATAAAGCATAGTTAAATGAAGTTTTTAAATTATGTTGTAACTTTTAATAAGAGTTCTTTTCAATTGGAAAATGCAGTCTGCTATTTTTTAACTTACACTATGCAATTAATCTAATGGATTATTTATACAATATATCCAGAAATATTTTTATTATAGTTAGATATTGTAGATTGTAGACACTCAACAGTTCAACGTTATTAATGTTGAATCGACCTAGATCACGAATAATCGACCATATTAATCACTAAGAATCGACCTAGATCATTTAGAATCGACCATATTGATCACTAAGAATCCACCATATTGATCACTAAGAATCGACCTAGATCACTAAGAATCGACCATATTGATCACTAAGAATCGACCTTATTGATCACTGACAATCGACCATATTTGTACAAAGAGTTATATAACAACAAAATGTTATGTAAATTGAATTAAGTTTGGTTACACAATTTTTCTGTAGAACGCTATTTGGTTTTGTATTTCTTTTGTTCTGCGTAAAAACACTCGTAATAGTAGATTGTATATCTAGTGGCGTAATGAGGTATATTACTGACGAGTAAAGACAACCACACGAGTCATAATATCATTTCGCACGAGATATATATGGTATCTTTTGCCATATCCACTATAAAATACCTGCTTTCCACTTCATTTTCAGTATTTTCAAAAATGTTTTGACAGTTCATTTGCGTCGCCAACTTCACTTATTTAGTAGGTCGAGAGTACAGCGGCTGTCAGTATGTTATTGCGAGCGAATCAGGGCGAATAAACATAAATCACTATGGAAATGGTTTGCTTCCCCACACGTGTGTGAGAAAGATACGTTCCCGCACACCGACCTGTCAAAAGTCACTTTTCATGCATACATACATGCATGTGAAGCAGTTATTTTATAGTGGGTTTGGCAAAATAAACAAACATACACAAACTTTTTCTCTTTCTAAAATTAGTAGGTGTAGATAAAAAACAAAGTTATTATGTTGAGAGAAAATGTTCAGTTTTGTGCCAGTAACGAGCGATTGTCTACTAGGTGGAAAATATAGGACCTTTTTTGTTTATAAATTATCACCAAAAAAATGAGATTTTATCGAATTAATTGTGTTTCTTCGTTTTGTATTTTAGTTGTATTTATTTCCCACAGGAGAATGATAATTTACATTTTTTTATTGTAAAGATATTTTTTATCACGCATTGTAAGCGGAAACAAATCTCCAGAGCCTACTTGGATGTTGTTTTCGACATTATGTGAGTCCAACAGAGTATAAAACTTTTAATCCGATAAGATAAATACATGCCATAAGTATAATCTAATTTAAAAGTGCATTAGCAGTCGAAGTTGAAATTATATCTCGTTACATTGTTTTTTACGGTATGCCATACAAATAAAACATATGACAAACATTAAAGTGGTCTGTTAAATAATTAAAATTAATTAGCTTTACAATGAATGAATTGTAAATTATAGACGTTCGACAACATAGTGCTGTGTGTTTTTTAAAGACCACCAGCAGCTAAGGCTATTTGGGCCCAGAACCAATTCATATTTTCAATTCATTATTTTTTAATAATAAATTGAAAATCCAATTGACACTTTTACCAGCTCTCGGGCTAGAACCCGAGAACTGGGGACTTGTAATAGAGGAACCAAAGCAACGCCATGTAAACAGCAGCATTGCTACACGCTCGGTTATTCTCGAGTCCCTCGACAAGAGAAATTTTAGAGAAGATTAAATATTAAAACGAAGATTAAAGGAAAAATCTTCGTGACACAGGATCAATTATTGCAATACTGATATTTAAAATAGCTATTTATTTGCTTACGTTTCGACATTCTTTGTGCCATCTTCAGAGTAGGTATCTAGAAATTAAAATTTGCATTGATGGTGAGGACAGCTTGGTGTAATGGTTAGCGTGCTGGACTTTCGGGTAAGGTGTCGTGTGTTCGAATCCTACCTCGCTCATGGATGTTTTGTGATGTCATTTAGTTTTAAGTGTGTTGTTATTTAATGTAATCAAGACGCTATAAAGACCTAAGCTGTCGACGCGGCTATAATCTTCTTATTTATATATAAAATTGAATGTTTCTTTGTTTGTTTGTTTGTTTCTTTGTTTGTCCCGTATGCGTTCCCATACCATTCATCCGATTGCGCTGAAACTTTGGTGGGTTGTTGTGCGCACGCCCGCAAAGGTTTCTGTAGGTTCATAAATTCTTAGCAGCCGGACGAAGCCGGGCGGGACCGCTATAGTCTACAATAAATAAATGTTATAATAAAATTTAAAGTTTAAGAATTATACCATCAATGTACCTATATTTTAATTTCTAGATACTCTGATAGATGGCACAAAGAGTCAAGTAAACGTCAGTAAATAACCGCAATTATTTTAAATATCATTATTACAATTAAATTGATCCTGTGCCACAGTAGTTTTCCTTCAATCTTCATTTTAAATCTAAGTATCACATGCTGCTCTATTTTAGGATCAACTTAACCATTAAAGATTAAAACATATAAGGTTGGTGCTAGTTTTGTTCCAAAAAATTTAAAAAATTTAAATTAAAATTTTACCAAATCCTATCAGGATTTTTCTGTTTCCCATTTTTACTGGATCTAGTCAGCAAATAGTCTAAATCTTCTTATATGAGCTTTAGAAAATTGGCCACTGGGCTTTAGAGAAATTAAAACGAACAAAACCAGACATGAGTCAGAACCGGCATAAAGATCAATCAATACGAATATGTAAAATAGTAACAGGACCTCAGTCTGTAATGTAGTTTTCTTGAAAATTATTTAGTCTCCTTTCATTTTTTTTAACTGACCGGTGTTCTATGAGTTATGACGGTAAATTTCTTGCTATCAACGCTTAGGCTATCAGTTTCTGCGATGCAAATCTTATGTTACTTAAGAATCAAGAAACTTTTGCGCGCCAGCCTGTATGTTATTTTCATCAAGGTATAAATGCTTAAATTTAATTGGAGTTAATTAACAACATTTTTTTTTGTACAAGAATATGTGTATACGAAAGCATATTCAAAGTGAATAAATGAAATTATATATAGTGTGTAAACGGTTTTACCGAACAAAAAATAGCATCGAGAACATTTACAATCTTGTAGTATGCTATGGACTATAAGATGAAAATGTAAATATGTAGCGGATGCTTTGTTTTTTTATTTAGCAGGTTTCAAATTAAGCTCGATTTATATTATCCGGTCAGACACGGCGCGAGAGCGTAGCGTCTCCAGCAAGACAAACTTTTTTACATGCATTTCAAATACGAATATTTATACTTAGCAGTTCCCGTCCGTTCAGACACGTATCAATACTCGTATTTGAAATGCATGTAAAAATGTTTGTCTCGCTGGAAACGCTACGTTTCCGCGCGGATTATATAAATCGAGCTTTACTCTTAATAGTCAACCGTTGCTATGGAAAATTGTTTAAAAAAATCACTCTACTATTTATTCTACAGATTGTATCAAATTAAAGCTGTGCATATAGGGAGTTCTGTGTGTAAGATAGAGATCGATATAAAGCAATAAGTAAGAATGAGATAAATGATCGCTAATAGGAAGTTACTGTGGTTACTGTAAATAAATAATACTGAACAACCTGATAGCGTCATCGTTGTTTTCTACAGTAAAAATAGTCACTTCTGAAATTATTGATAAAATGGCAATTTATACTGTTCGGGAAATAATTCAAATAATTAAATGGTTTTATGGTGGTAATTCAACCGCCGACATAATAAAATTATTTGTAGCTGCCTTTGAAAATAGACCGTCTCTATCTGCCACAACAATTCGCAATGTCATAGCAGAATTTGAATCAAATGGTTGCCGAAAAATCATAAAAAACAGATTCGTGTGCAAATTAATTAATAAAATAATTGTTAAAACTTTTGTACCAGATATAAATAATATTACGAATTAATATAGTTGCTTTAGTTGGTAAATTAGTAAAAGATATACATTTTTACAGCATAGAAGGTGCGAAAAAATAAAGATGATGCTATTAGGTTGTATATAGATAATTATTTTTTTAAAGTAACTACAGTAACTTCCTACTAGCGAATATTTATCTCATTCTTACTTAATACTTTATATATCGATCTCTGTCTTACACACAGAACGGCCTATGCACAGCTTTAATTTGATATAATCCACTACATATTTACATTGGATCTTATGGCCCATAGCCTACTACAAAGTTGTAAATTTTCTCAATGTTATTTTCCTTGTGTTCGGTAAAACCGTTTATATACTGTATACGAAAACCACAAGCATTAATCTCTAAATAATACTATTTTAAATTTGACTTGCTTTTCCTCCCTCTCTCTCTATCTTTGACGAGAAATATTCCGTCGCGGTAAATACGTAAGCCGAGAGAAAAGTTTTCGTGAGTTATTTTTTAAATAAACATTTTTACATTTTCCATATTTTATCGGCATCTGAATATTTAAAACTTTTCGTTTGGAACCGCAGCCAGCCGTTGAATTAAAACAACACAAAAAATATTATATAAAAAAATCCCCTGTGAAATGGCCGCTGGCGCTCTACCTCTAAAAATTTTCACTACGGATTAATAATTCTTTTTTTTCTTTTGTTCACCTTAAACTCATTTACAGTCCTTTACTTGTATATTATTACTAGCTGTTACCTGTGGCCCCGTTCGCTTTAATGTTTTAACAAAAACCTTGAACCCTTGCTGATCATAACGTCTACAAATTTAATTCAAACAAATTTGCCTCGATTAAATTATTTCATTAAATTAATAAAATTTAATAACTTTATTACTTATCAGGCTCTGTTTGTTTAAAGACAATTTTTTGGGATCAAATGTCGTGGGATCAATTGTCGTTGGGATCAATTGTCGTGGGATCAAATGTCGTAGTATCAAATTGCTAGAATCAAATGTCATGGAACTCTGATTAAAAGCAGATTGATTTAATAAGATTTTATTTAGTTTCACTTTTTTAAGGGTTAAATCTTGTAAAACATTTTTCTGACAATTGACTTGAAATTTTACAATAGAATATAGTTCAGAAGAAAATACAATATTCCGATATTTTGACTATAATAACATTTAAATAACAAGTTTTAAAAATGGGAAAAAGAACATGTGGTGGAAGTCCGGTCTTGATGGTGGGAGAACGTGTCTCCAATCGTTTTTACAAGCTTTTTCATATAATATATATGACTAAAACTAAAAACAAACTTTTGTTAAAATGTTGATACAAAAATAAAAAATAATATTATACCTACTGTTTAAGCTCATATAAAACCGTGGGTCGTGACTATATTAAACTACTTAAGATTTTATAATTATGAACCTAAATTAAATATTATTTTTTTTCCTTTTTATAGTACATTTTAATAAAAGCTTGTTTAAAAAATTGTTTTACCTATTTTATTTACAAATATTGCTTTGATAGCAGCAATCAATTTTCAAAAAAAAAATAATGTGGCAAATTGTCGCTACACTGTAATACTCAAAAATAACATAATGTAGGGTAATTTATTGTAGATAATAGACGCTCGACAACTAAAATCATTAACGTCTCAAATAATTATTAATTATTATTATTTATTAATTATGCTATATATAAACCTTCCGTGAAAAATTATCTAACTGATGGTGAAAACCGCATCAAAATCCGTTGCGTGGTTTAAGAGGAGTTAGCAGTTAAACAGACAGACAGACGCGAAGAGCGACTTCAATTTATACTATGTAGAGATGTACATTATGATATTAGAACACACAATTTTGGTATTCTTCATTTGTGAATTTGTAAAATTCATGAATGGTAATTTAATTATGTTTGTTTTGAAACTTTTCTCTCCACGTTTCTGCGTTGTTAATTTACTAATGTTTAACAAGCCATCTTGGAAACAAAGCTGCAAAACTGACATTATGAGGGTAAACATGCACATTTTATTTTATTTGTATACATTATTTGAAAACATTTTTATCACCGCGAAACTGATTGTTTTTTTCGAATAATAGTTTGAGAACAGCTGAGCCTTTATTTATTCAAGGCCTTATTTTTGTGAAGATGTTGAGGGAGGCATATTAAAGTGCCCTGAGTAAGGGATTTTGCTAGACAGCAGTATGAGAGGCATGCAGACCGCCCCTAACATGTAACAAAAAAAATTCGACTGATGACCAGTCCTATACTTCCCACCTAGTAAATATTTGCAAAAAATAAACACTCTTTTTTTTTATTCTTTGACTAGGTTCAAATAACTTTAGCTGTTGGTGGTCTTTGAAACCCAATTTAATTTTTATTCTTTGAAAAAAGCATGGCTCTCTTTTTTGTTTGGTGATCTACTGATGGCTAGCTTAATATAGTAAAAATCATGGTTACCTTGATTACGTACAATTTTCTTTTTTTAGTAAAATATTTTTACTTCCCACCTCTACTATGGTAGGGAAGTAATGGATTTAGTCCGAAAAAAATATTTCGAGATTTTAACAGATTTTCACGTTTTGAGACCCTAGCAATCGTTTAAGATCATTTTCTGACTGATGTCTGTATGTGTGTGTGTGTGTGTGTGTATGTGTGTGTATGTGTGTGTATGTGTGTGTGTATGTGGTCAATTTTTCGCCTTCGATATCTTAAGAACGGAACAACATACGGGCATGCCGATTGTTCTATTGTGTTTATCAGCCTTTAACTTAGATCTGATTAGATTTTGAGTCAAATCGGTTCAGTGGATCCTGAGATATTCAAAAAAACGTCCTCAATGTCACGTATTAACATAGGTAAAAAAAAATATAAATGAATTCTAGATGTTATAATATGAAAAAAATGTAAATATTTTTTTTCTCTAAAATGTATAGTTTTCGAGAAAAAAAATATTTTACTAAAAAAAATAAAAATTGTACGTAAATCAAGGTAACCATGATTTTTGCTATATTAAGCTAGCCATCAGTAAATCACTAAAAAAAAAAGAGAGCCATGCTTTTTACAAAGAATAAAAATTAAATTGTGTTTTAAAGACCACCAACAGCTAAGGTTATTTGGGCCTAGTCAAAGAATAAAAAAACAAGCCGTGAGGTGGGTCGTTTATTAGGACTAAAGTGCGACCCTTGAGGTCCACACGACGAACTTCCCAGTTTGATAAATATTTAATAATAATAATTAAATTAGATATTACACAGAAAAGTAATCATTTTAATCATTAAAACATCAATAATTAAAAAAAAAAAAAAAAAAAAACGGCTGAACCGATTTTTATAAAATTTATGTCGGATCAAAATGACGTTAACACGCCTCGATTGACACCCTTACGAAGTCGATATAATTTTTTATTCGCGAGATATTGTGTAAAATCTACTTTTTTGGAGGTTATTTGGTTAAAAAAAATGAACGGCTGAACCGATTTAAAAAAAATTCCTTTCAGATCATATTTACGTTAATACGCGTCGATTGGCACCCCAACTTCGTTCTCGAGATTTCGTCTTAGAAAGAAATGGACACATACATACGTACGTACGTACACACACACACACACACACACACACACACACACAGACAGACATCTTTCTAAAAGTAGTGTAAAAATAGTGTAGTGACCTTGAAACATAAAAATTTTTTTTTTTTTGATTTCGATTTTCGGACCCATTACAATAACTTCCAATGGGAAGTTAAAAAAGAGTGTTTATTTTTTGCAAATATTTACTAGGTGGGAAGTATAGGACTGGTCATCAGTCTAATTTTTTTTCTCGAAAACTATATATTTTAGAGCAAAAAATATTTACATTTTTTTCATATTATAACATCTAGAATTCATTTATATTTTTTTTACCTATGTCAATACGTAACATTGAGAACGTTTTTTTTGAATATCTCAGGATCCACTGAACCGATTTGACTCAAAATCTAATCAGATCTAAGTTGAAGGCTGATAAACACAATAGAATAATCGGCATGCCCGTATGTTGTTCCGTTCTTAAGATATCGAAGGCGAAAAATTGACCACATATACACACACATACACACACACACACATACACATACACACACATACACACACACATACACACACACATACACACACACATACATACAGACATCAGTCAGAAAATGATTTTAAACGATCACTACGGTCTCAAAACGTGAAGATCTGTTAAAATCTCGACTAAATCCATTACTTCCCTACCATATAGTAGAGGTGGGAAGTAAAAAAATGATCACAATTATTATTGCTTCAAGGCTGAAATTGTTTGTATAGCTTGTCGGTGACCAAATAATGCCATTATAATATTTGCAGATCGATTGGTCAGTATTAAAGGGGTGGAAGATCACCCTAAACGTGTCATGTACCCGACAAAATTTATATTATTAGTTCAAGGTTCAAATTTTAATATGTTGTTACGGCGACTGTTTAAGCATATATTTCAATTTGCAGAACAAAATGATGATATTAACCCCCTCTCTTAGAGGGAAACTTGCTCGCCTAGGTGTTTATATCGTTCTTCAAGGGGGTTAATACCAACATTTTATTCTGCAAATTGAAATATATGTTTAAAACAGTCGCCGTAACAACATATTAAAATTTGAACCTTGGATTAAAAATATAAATTTCGTCGGGTACATGACACGTTTAAGGTGGTCTGCCACCCCTTTAATACTGACCAATCGATTTGCAAATATTCTAATGGCATTATTGGGTCACCGACAAGCTATACAAACAATTTCAGCCTTGAAACAATAATAATTGTGACCATTTTTTTGTTACATGTTGGGGGCGGTCTGCATGCCTCCCATATCGCTATCTAGCAAAATTCCTTACTCAGGGCACTTTAATATTATGCCTCCCTCAACATCTTAATAAAAATAAGGCCTTGAATAAATAACACCAAAAAATTGTCACTAGCTCTCGGTCTATTATTTATAGGTCGTTTCCATGACCTGTGTATTACGTATCCCCCGTTCTCTGGTTCTAACCTGAGTTCTGGTGAAAATGTCAACTGGATTTTCAATTTATAATAAAACACTAGTCTGTATTTTAAAAAAAATAAAATAATTAACTGGTACTAAACCCAGATAACTTTGACAGTTGGTGGCTTTAAAAATAAAATACTCCAAATATCGATGTTTTCAATTACAAAAATACAAACTGATGCTTTTTAAAAAATATTTATTTAAGTCAAATTAAATCTGTGAACAGATGAGTTACAATTTTAATACGCATAGTTGCCTCATATCTGCTTTTAATCAGCTTAAATTGATTCGGAATTAAACGGGATCCGGTTCAATTTAATTCAGGAACATCATAAACATAAACTGTTATTCGTTATTGTATTTTTTAAGCGACAAACAAGTGATAGATAAAATGACAGTTGAATGGATCGGTGTTTGTTTGTTTGTTTCTCATTTCTTTTTGTTTTTGTCGATATGTTGTAATCTAAACAGTTTCCTGCATAAATCACGTATATGTCTGTGTCCACACTGGTATGAAAATAATATGAAACGGCAACAAAATAAATAGTGAACCCTGCCCCTGGTATCTACTTTTGAATAATACGATGACATCTACATAACACAAAATCAAAAAAGAGTGTGTGTGTACTTATGTATGCACGTCAGAAGTTATACTTCTTTGGCGTAACAAAACAAAAATTACTCCAAAAATTTTATCCCGCGTGCCAGTACTAAACGTTTGTAAAAAAGACAATAAAATAAAAAAATAAAGAGATTAAGGCCCGTATTCACCGAGCCTAGTTAGTTATTTATTCCGTTGATTTATTCCCCTGGTAACTATCACTCGGAATAAATAGCGATAATTCAAATTACCAAACATAGTTAAGTTTACTGCAGGTATAAATCGTAAGAATAGTTATCCTGTCCAATTTCAAGGGTATAAATATTTATCCGCCTAGTTAAATAGGGTGTGCACGAAATGCATATATTACTTTATGGCCTGGCGACCTTTTCAGGTAAATATTAATTTCATATCTTACAGGTAACGGTTTTTGTCAGTAAAATATATCAATATTCACCATTTTACATTTTCGATAGATGCGCCATCGGTCGGATCTTTGGTAAACGTGCTTTATTTGACAAAATCTGCAAGGCGTATAGTATATAGTAAATTTTTACCTGCAGTTACTATTCTATCGAATGAATTGCTTGGTGAATAGAAAGTTTATTTTATTCCAAGGAATAAATTTATTCTAAGATTAGTAACTTCTATCTTTAACAGTGTTTGGTGAATACGGGCCTAAATAAATTAATTTAATTTAATAAATTGTTAATTTATTAAATATATTTATTTATTATATTTATATCTAATTATTTATTAAAAAAAAGCAAGTTTGTGTTGAGATTCGAATTCGAGACCTATTGCGAATTAGCTATCCGTTACGCTACGTACGTCTTACTTAGCAGTGCTATATAATAGGGTATTATAATCATGAACTTCCGACTAACTTCATGGTGTTAAATTTTCTTGACGCGATTCGCGCGCATCGTAAAAATTCACTCTCATCATGTTTCCATAACGCGCCAAAAGAAGTATAACTTCAAAAATGTTAACAGGTGAACAAGGAAGATAGAATATAGCTGACTGTGGAGCATTGCGTCACTTTTGCGACACACCACTTCCGCGATATTTCACTGAGTTACTCTGACAGAAATGTTGGGTAGGCGCCATAGTAAAAATCAAAAAGCACTCAGCAATAGAACAAATACTTTGAATTTAATCAATAAAATTGCATTTCTTTATAATATTTATCTATTTGTTTGGGTATCACTAGTGATGAGCAAAATTGGTCTTGGTCTTGCAGTCTTGGTCTTGGTCTTGCGAAAAAGCAAGACCAAGACCAAGACTATCATTAGACTAGCAAGACCGAATGAACAAGAACAAGACCAATGCCAAGACCGAATATGCAAGACCAAGACCAAAACTATCATTAGACTAGCAAGACCAAGACCGAATGAACAAGAACAAGACCAATACCAAGATCGAATATGCAAGACCAAGACCAAATACACAAGACTAAACTAAAAATTCTTAGGGGAGACCGGGGTTAATTGACTATATGGGTAGGTTGACTAATTGCCGATAGTTCCACTATTAAGTATTTGCGATGTTCAAGAACACAGGAATGAAGTTCATCATTGTATGTGCCGCCGTTATAGATATTCGCACAGTGTTTCAAGAAAAAATCAGAAATCTGAAAACATCAGCGATAAGTAATTATTTTTGTTCAAACTATTTGTGTATTATTGTCGAATAAATAATCTTTCACATATTTTCAATAATATTTTGTGAAAATATGTTAAGTTTTAATATGATTTAAGGTGTATTGTTTTTACCGAAGTCTATTAATTTCTGACGTACGGCGCTCAAAATGTCAAAATGGCGGATGGGGCTTGTTGACTAAGCGGAGTCGGGGTTAATTGACTAAGGCTAATTGACTAGCTTCAATGCACATGTTGCAATAGATGGGCCCACAACAAATGCACCAAAAACTCCAATTTAACATTTTATGTGTGCATTAACTGTGGCTCAGATGATGATTTGTAAACTTTTTGTAATTGTTTTTTATTTTGTAAACTTTTTGTAATTGCTTTCTATGTGAAATTAAACGTTTTTTTCACTCATGTTATTGTTTTTACCCCTCATTTACATGGGCGCACATACAGGGGGAGTCAGCTGCCCCCCCGTCCCTATCTTTCGGCGCCCATGCTCAAATATAATATAAAAAAACCTGTCTAGTCAACTAACCCCACCATGCAAGTCAACAAACCCCGCTACCGGGGCCAGTTGACTTACTCTGCTTGTCAGTCTAAATATGGTAAAAAGTTTTATCTCGGTTCGGTTAAAGCGATTTAAAAATTAAAATAGAATACCTGAACAAATTTACAACCTTGTGGTACATTTTAATTTGAGAAAATATGAACGGTTAATTTATAAAAAAATCTTATGTAAAAATTTAGTCAACTAGCCCCGGTCTCCCCTACTTCAGAAATAATGAGCAAAATGAGCAAGACCAAGACTTGATACGCAAGACCAAGACCAAGACTAAATAAGGAAGACCAAGACCAGACATATTTGAGCAAGACCAAGACCAAGACTGAATCAGCAAGACCAAGACCAAGACTGTCCAAGTCTTGGTCTTGGTCTTGCTTTGCTCATCACTAGGTATCACACAAAACTGGCTTCACCAAACATGCAACATGTCTTAAGATCCAGTCGACATAGAACTTAGGCGACTTGTCTTCGTCCATGATAGAATTTCAGGTGTCTTCTCACCGCAAGAGGTATGAACTCTTTATAAATATCAAACCTGTAACAAACTGGGCAACAATTTAAAAAAGTGTGGACATGGAATAACAAACAGGACAAACATAGTAACATGTTTTGCTTTCGCATACAAATAAAATAATTTCCATGACATAAATATTGTTGTACGAACGCCATTTCTCTCGTTTTAGCAAGCGTTCTCTTTTTCTAATCCAAAGGTTGCGTGATTCCTTACAGTAAATTGTAACTAATTGAAGGAAGGTTCAGAAATGTGGAAAAGATGTTTTTTCCAATACTTTTCTTTTGTTTCGTTTCTCTTTTCTTTTTTTGCAATTCTTTCTTGTATTTGTTTCAGCTTTTTCAAATACGGTCTGCTAAAATAATAAGTGGCAATTACTAAGTTGACGTTTTTATAAAAGTTTAATGAGTCTTTATTCCACCAATTGAATGTCAGTAAAAAATACAAAAAAAAAGAACTTTGAAATAAATTAAAGCTTTTGTATGAACATTTTCCAAATCGACATAATAATGAGTTCGATAAATTAAACTGAAGTACAGAAACAATTTAAATTTAGAATCTTTAATGATGCAATAAATAATCAAACACTACGTATTGTTTTTTTTTTTTTATTTTTAAATATTTATGAGATTAAAATTGCCGCAATTCAAAAAAGACATCTACCCAAAATATACAGTCAGTTCTCTCAAATAACACCCTCGCTAAATGACATTCTTTTAAATCATCTGTCTGAAATCATCTATAATTTACAATAATTAATGCCTCTCTCCAAGAACTGTAAGTAGAGAAAGTACTGTAACACCTGTTGAGGTAAATGTGCGTGTGAATGGATGGAGTTGTTATGTTTACTCATATAATTATTTAACAATGAAATACAAGAGAGTTTTATTGATCTATTTGATACTAATATATACAATTACAAATGTACAACGTCATCAGAATAATGTAAAACATAGGCGTGTGGAAAGTATCATAATATTTCAGTTATACGAATAGTGGTTGTCTTTTGCACCTTGCCCAATGGCCTTAAGTGAATTACTGTAGCGGCGAAACTGTTTCTTGTACTGTGAAACATAGGCGTGTGGAGAGAGTCATAATATTTCAGTTATACGCATAGTGGTTGTCGTTTGCACCTTGCCCAGTGGCCTTAAGTGAATTACTGTAGCGGCGAAACTGTTTCTTGTACTGTGAAACATAGGCGTGTGGAGAGAGTCATAATATTTCAGTTATACGCATAGTGGTTGTCGTTTGCACCTTGGTGGCCTTGTGAATTGCAATCTATATTACGTAATAAAATTGAGACAGAGGTCCTATGTTTTATTTCCATCTGCGGAAAAATGCATATCGTTGTATCACATCTCGATTTGTGATTATAATATAATTATTTAAAAATATTAATTTTTAAAGTATGATTCACATATTATACCCAACCTGCACAGATGTGCACCGATACGTAACGGACCGACAAGATATTGAGCAATGCATTGTATATGGCGCAATCCCCACCTATACACTGCTGGCTCCGCACAGACACAGCACGGAACAGCACAGCGCCCGCCGGCATTCTTTGAAAGAATGTTTTGCTAGAGACGGTCGGTGTCTGTACATGTATTTACGGTCAGTGCCAGTGTACTTTAAATGACGAACGTGTGTCGACGGCCTGTCTGATTGCGATCACGGCCAAATTTTCCAATGATAGGTGACCGAACATTTTCAAAAGTTGGCTGCAGTACCTAATGTCTGTCTTTAATCGGTTAAATGTGAATTACAGCTCAACTTGTCGGTCCATTACGTGCCAGTGCGGACCTGTGCAGGTTGGGTATATGTGAATCATGCTTCAGACATGAGGATATCCGATTTTTCTGTTCAATAGGCTATACCAATTCCCAGGTTCTAATTTCAGAATACCGGAAAAAGTCAATCAAACTCTGGACGCGTAAAAAAAACACGCGTGAATGTATGACGCCTGGTAAAAGTATCAATTGTGTTTTCAAGTTATTATTAAATTTAATAATTATTAATTAATTCAACAATGAATTTAATCCACAAGGCATCCACTAGGTAGTGAATAGTATTTCTTAACATATCAGTCAACATATTATGCCATCATGATTGTTAAACGTCAAACGATTATTATGACATATAAGGTAAAAATCAGAAACCACTGTCGGGACTTGAACCCGAAATTCCCAGTTTCCGACTGATTGAGTTGCCACTTACTCACACAGTGCCCCGAAAGTGAAATCTGTTCCTTCCCCATATATACCAATTTCAATGTATTGAAATAGGTATAGTAGACATGCCTTGTGGATTTAATTCATTGTTGAATTAATTAATAATTATTATATTGTTGTCCACAATTACCTAACTCATATATTGTTATTTATTAAATTAAGTTAATAAATTAAAAATATTACTTGATAGTGACCTTAAAAAAATATCAGGCCTCTAATTTTTTCCCTTAAAACTTTTGCTACCAAATGTTAATATACTTGTTCACTAAATAAAAGCACAACATCTGAATAATATTCTCCAACTTTGGAAATAATTAGGGAAACTTTTTCTGTCCGCAACGCACATACCAGAATAACAAACATTTATATCTGTTTATTTAGTTTTTTTCTGTTGCCGAACACCTGCGTATTCGACACAGCTGCAACTTTTCTATACAAGCTTTGCTATAGATATAAGCTTTTACATTATACAACGTGTCCAATTCATATGTCCACCCTTACAATTAAATGAACTATTGAATAAAAATAGCTCGATAGTTCAATAAAGCTTCTAGAAATTACATCACTCCATTTTTAGAGTTCCTTACCCATTAGTCTCTCTGTCTGTCACAGCCTTTTAGTTCATAATGATATTAAATGATATCTCAATTTCGCAGTAAAATTTTATTAAAAAATAATTTAAGTTGACAATATTGTATTATTTATTCCCGCATAATTTAGTCATAATATTGTTACAAAACTGTTTTCTGAGTTGGCGGAATAAATATTTATTTACAATAATTCGTATAACAATTAACTATATACAATAATTGCAACAACGAAAAGTCAATTCTAACAATAAAAAACTTAAACGGTAATTATTGAACTAAACGAGCCACTTAAATAACACTTAACAAATAACTATATATACAAAGATTATTTATTTGTAATTATTTATGTCACTGTATTTATATCAGATTTATTTCGCTGTTCAACACTGTCACAGTACAATCTACACTGACTGATTCCCGTTGACTGATCAATATTTATATCAGCTTGGTGGCACGACTCGCCATTCACTGATTGCCGATTGCGTGACACCGTCGACTGATCACTGATTCACTCGTACTTCGCTTATATAGATCGCGCAGCCCAGCCTAGTACGTTCTCGCGTTCTCTAGAATTTTCGATACCATTCCACGCTTTACTACTGTGACCTTTCTTTCTCGTGGTTTCTATTGGAGGCAATGGTGTAACATCTTGGGGTTTGCTACAATATTAATGCATGCATTCCTTCAGAACTCTTCGTTACGACACCCCGTAGCTTCATTACAAGTCGTTTACTACAGGAAAATATGCTCCGTTTCTCTTAAAATTTCCTCGGAGTACAGCCCTTTAAATATACAATACACCCAAAATTATCCTATATGTAAAATTGTATCGAAATGCTGCCTTCGTTCTTCAATAATACAAGACTTGCACGCACAAACAATTTCATATTTTCCGCACCAGTCTCTTTGGCACGCAACAGCACACTTCATAAGTACGTTAAATCTGTCTAAAGTAAGATAGTTGGACGTGCAGTGTGGCGCGACGAGCTGTGGTCTCACGTGATCATTGTTAAGGGATGACTGTTTGAGTCCTCCGAGACCGCAGTTAAGTCAGGATGGCCGAATAGTCGGCATTCGGCCAGTCTTGTCTGCACGCTTTCCCTTTGCACGAAGTCCCTCTATAACAGCTTCGGCCTACGGGAAGGGAAGCTACCTACGGAGGAATGATGACCACCCTCGTATTCTGTTATATACGACAGATGCTACGCACGGACTCTTAAATTGTTGTCCGCTTATTTCGTTTCGTACGGGCACGCACGCATGCGCACAGAATCACTGACTATTGACTGTTCCATACTTTTATGTGACTCGTGTAAATTAAGTGGAAAAATAAACTTTTTAAATTATGTGTGTATTTCTCTTCTTACGCATTCCGATGTAATCTCTAACTATCACGGTTATTCCATGCTTTTATGTAATCTGATATTTTACTCCATATTGGCTTAAATTGATATTGCGCTAAGGGCTAATTTGTAATGTAGAACTATGACAATATATACATACATACATATATAAATTGACATTTTGCACCGGAAGTGGCTTTTCCCGGCCGTGGCATCAGGATTTGACGAGGCAACCCTAGCGCTTTTTCTTTGTGATAATAAATACTACCTTCCCTGAAAATGTCATCCTGTCATTAATTGGTTTACATATTTACGCCCGGCTCTTGGTCTATTAACTAATAAGGACCTTGTATCAATGACAATGTTTTTTTCAAAATTTATAGAGTCGAACGCATGAAGTCAATCCTCAACGACAAATCTAAAACTATACTAATTATACTACTAAAACTACTAATTATATGGTAAGTGCTCTGGTGGTAGAAAATAAAAGCAGTAACCTTGACATAAACAGAAATAAAAGTACAAACGTGTCAAAATTTATCTATAATGAATAATAAACAATATTAATAATAATGATACAAATATCTTCTCAAGTACAACAATATTAAATTGAAATGAAGTTAGAACTTATCAATAATGAGACAAATATTTCTGCAAAATGCTCTTGATAATATCATTAATATTTATTTCAAATTGTTTATTATTCATTATAGATAAATTTTGACACGTTTGTACTTTTATTTATGTCAAGGTCAGGTCATATACTGCTTTTATTTTCTGCCAGCAGAGAGCACTGACATCACTTCCTACGGCGAATTACATAGTAATATTATACAGCTTGGCTGACTTTCCAAATTCTGACCACAAATTATTTATTTTATAAAATCTCCAATAATATACTGTTACAAAACCGTTTTCTGAGTTGGCGGAATAAATATTTATTTACAATAATTAAAAACAATTAACTACATATATACAATAATTGCAACAACGAAAAGTCAATTCTAACAATAAAAAAACTTAAACGGTAATTATTGAACTAAACGAGCCACTTAAATAACACTTAACAAATAACTATATATACAAGGATTATTTATTTGTAATTATTTCTGTCACTATATTTATATTAGATTTATTTCGCTGTTCAACACTGTCACAGTACAATCTACACTGACTGATTCCCGTTGACTGATCAATATTTCATTGCATGACACCGTCGACTGATTGCCTGTTCGCTTCACCCACTCGTTTATATACCTGCGCTGCCCAGCCCAGTACGTTCTCGCGTTCTCCAGAACATTCCGGCAGGCACTCGTTGTTCAGTATCTTCGATACCATTCCACGCTTTACTACTGTGACCTTCTTTTCTCGTGGTTTCTATTGGAGGCAGGGGCGTAAGTCGTAACATCATGGGGTTTGCTACAATACTTTCAAATTCTCACAAATCATCCACAAAAGGTGTAATAAAATCACCTATCCTCGCAGAAATTTATGAGAGCGAACCGCGATCGAGCAGAAAAGATTAAAACGGTGTATTGACTCCACGATAGAGCTGCCTTTGTTTTTCAGTAACTCCTTAAATCAATGTAGCTAGAAGAGCGATGTCACAGCACTTTTGCAGATTTATTTATTTCCTTTTTCTCCGATGGGACAACGTCTACGCTGTTTTCTCGACTTAATTAATGTCTAAATAAAAGGTGCGTGATATTTATTACTTTTTAAATACCCGTCTTGGACTTACTGCTTTTTGTTTTGACACATTTTATGCTTCGCACTTTAAAAGGAAATGTTGGATGTGATTAATTAACGAATCACTGAAATAATTAAGTTTTCGTTGTTCGGAAGTTGCAAATCAAATAATAAAAGTTAATTGAAACGGAAAATGTACCTTTTGTACTTTAAGGATGTATAGCACGTAGTCACAGGCACAAATATGTATCTAAGTAACTATACTAAAAGATACTGAATTTTTTAGTTAAAATTTTTTACCCCGGTACAGGTTGTCACACCAACACACAGATATAAATTAATACTGTTACAAAACTGTCTTCTGAGTTGGCGGAATAAATATTTATTTACAATATTTCGTAACAATTAACTATAAACAATAATTGCAACAACGAAAAGTCAATTCTAACAATAAAAAAACTTAAACGGTAATTATAGAACTAAACGAGCCACTTAACTAACACTTAACAAATAACTATATATACAAGGATTATTTATTTGTAATTATTTAAGTCAGATTTATTTATATCAGACGCACTATTCGTCGCTCAGTACTTGACTTCGTATTCAACACGACACTGATTGCCTGATTGACCCACGCCGCTGTTTATATACCTGCGTGGCGTAAACTCAGTGGTGTTCTCGATTCTTCTAGCGTTGTCCAGAATGTTCGTGTAGGCACCAGTGTGTACAGCAAGCAGACACCGCTTCCTGCCTGACGTTTGTATACAGGGTGATCCGTAACAATACATATGACTGCATATTAATATAGCAGAAATCTTGGCAGCGTTGTATTTGAAACGGACAAAATCTATCAATTTCGTTGGTTAGTTCTCAAAAGTGGGCTGTAATAATATGTTAAAAATGTTTGTTTGAGAGCGCTGTTGCTAAGTATAAACACGCAATTTATAAAGTACGCCATTTGTTTGATACTTTTCAGCAATAATTATTTTTTTTCTCGTGATTGACATCGATGACCATAGATAAAATTTTGATCAAAGCTTGTTAAATATGTAACGAACTTATTCTAAAAATTGCACATTTTTTCTCGGTGATATTACTATGTGTTTTACTGTTATTAAACTATGAACGCGATTTTTTCCATTAGAGCTCATGTTAATTTTATAGTTATAAATCTTTTTAAACTATTCGGTAAGCCGTACTGAAATTTTTTGTACTTATTTCAGATATATTAAGAAGTAAGTTTAGAACATTTCAATTATTTCTCGGTGATTTGAGATGCCATACATCCTTAAAAATGTTTAGGAAAATTTCGCAGATTTTTAGACTGAACTTGAAGTTTATTTACGTACAGTTTAAAACGCTTAACACGAATCCTTTAACACTTCATTTATCAAAATCGGTCCAGCCATTTAGGTTCTAAAAGGCTGCACGTAATATACAGACAGTTGAAACACAGTACCCTCTTTTGGCTTCACCGTAGTCTGATAATAAAGCAGATTCATACATATCTTGTTCATTCATAAAGGTAAACAAAGTAGAACTAATTATTAATTAATTAATATTATAATCTCTTTAAGTCCCATACTATTCTACGATTACGCCCTAACTAGGAACACGTTAAGCGTTCAACACGGTACTGTACGCTCAATAAGCTTAAAAGTTATGAAGCTACACGTATACACGAACCATTGTGAACGAATTCAGAACTAATGGATTTCATCGGATTTTTTTTATTATCTACCGACTGGTAACATTTTCTGCCAAAAATGTATTCTAATAATTCTCTTCTTTTCATGAAGTCTGTTACTCGTGTATTGTTGGCTTTCTTTTATCATCCCTTCTGGAGTCCATTTAAGAATTCTAGAAGATCTGTTACCATACCACCTCAGGATTTTTTTCTCCATTCATTCTATGACCATTCTAACTTTTCTTTCTCTTCCTTCTGGAGTCCATTTAATAATTTTTAGAAGCACATCTGTTACCACATCACCTCAAGATTTTTTCTTTCTTCATTCTATGCCCGCCGTGATCTTCTTTTCTTTTTTCCTTTCCAACTCTAGAACCCATTTTATAATTCTAGAAGAATTTCTTTCTCCCATCATCATAACGTAATCATTACCTCTTCAGAATTATATCACCGTTCATTCCTTGACTTCCTCGGTCTCCTTTTCTTTCCACTTAATTTCTTAAGGTACGTGCAGTACGCAGCTGGGATTCTAGATGGTAGCATGTATGATAGATGGTGGCTGAAATTATAAGCGCTTATAGGTTTGCACAACGAAGCTTTGATACTAGCATTGATACAAGCTTAAGTCGCGTTTGAAATGTCAGATAGCGAGGACGAATATTTATGTTCTTCTGCTACAAAGTGGTATATTTTAAATACAAATTTGGGTAGGAGCTGTCATGTTCACCCTATTAATAGAAAACGATCTAAACATGGCGAATTTCATCATTTATACCAAGAATTAAAATTTTACCCAAACCGGTTTTTTGAATATTTACGTATGGAACCTAACACTTTTAAATACGTCTTAGAAAAAACTCAAAACAAATTAAATAAAAACTGGCAAAATTTCACTTACTAAACTAGTCACATCCATTGCGAAACTTGTAACGGCCATTTGACAGTTGTCACACGTTGATTGTAGTAGTCAGCGCGCTGAAAGAATGGTGAGATACATTCTTGTATCTAGCAGCTCTTGTAACAGCGCTTATACCTGCTACACTCACTGCTTCGTTGTGTACGCTCGCATATATAACAATGCATTAATTTAAGCAAGCCCTGCTATGATCTACGCTACCATCTAGAATTCCAGCTCCGTATTGCACGTACCTTTAGTCCTAAAAGACCATTCATCCTCATAACATTGCCGCTAATTGTTGAAAATTAATAAAATAAAATTAAATTGAAAATACGACCACAAAAATTAACAGAATGTTTTTCTGAATACTCGGTATAGGTGAATCGAGTGAAGGAGCCAATGGTATCATCAACATGAAGTAGCTATGTAGTATGTACTAACATTCATGTAGTCGTTATCTGTCTCGTATAACGGCGTTGTAACGACCAATCTAAATTAATATCTAGTGTCGACAAAACGACCGCGGTATAAACTCAACCTGAACCCTTTTCTTTCTTTGAATAATCATGATGTAGAAATGCACCTCGGAATTTAAACTAGTTGAATAATAAGCGTGGAAAATCTAATACTTTTTTCAGCTGACTTTGCAAATTCGTGAAATAATATTTTCGTATTCCAAGCTTCTAAGATTCTGTGTTGTTTCTTTGGAATAATTTTGTTGCAAGAAAACTGTTGAAATTTTTGTCAGGTTTCACAGATATTTGAATATTAATGTTTTCGTATTCGAGATTCTGTGGCGATGATAAAATTTGGTTCTTTGAAAAAAATCTGGTAGAATTAGGTACCTGTGCGTTGCATGTAGCGACACGTTACATTCAGTACAGGCTTGAAACAAAAAACATTATTTTACCCCAGAGGGTTTGAAGTAGGGGTTAAAACTAATCTGAATAATAATTACTCCGAAACTATCTATTAAAATCCAAAAGTAAACACTAAACAGAAATGGTCGTGTCGATCGAATTTACCACTCAATGCAATCGTACCTACCCGCAAGTCAATCGGTTCCCCGCTAGCGACTCATTTCTCCCACTTTTGACGGTGTTGTTTCGTGCCTACCCTCCAACCAATCAGTTCTCCGCTACCCACTAATTTTCTCCACTCTTGACGGTGTCGTTTCGTATCTAGGTATCTACCCGTCAGCCAATCGGTTCCCCGCTAGCAACTAATTTCCCCCACTCCTGACGGTTTCTTTTTCAGTTCTCGTTTCGCTATTGAACAAAATTACTCCCATCGTGGCTAAGTTTCACTTCAAAACAAAATAACAGTAAAATGTTCGGTTAATTAATAAACTGCTTTGAACATATCTAATACTTTGAAATTATTAACGTCTCTACTAAAATTTTCTTATAAACATCGTGAAATTCATCTGGGAAACTTTTAAAGTTATTTTTTATTAAATCCTGATATGATCAGTCGATAGCAGTCGATTGAGCGTCTTTTAACTTTTCATTAAAAGTTGTTCTGTCTGTTAAATAACTTTTAACCATCATACAGAATGGAATACTTTCGCAAAACTTAAGTTTGTTTAAGGGATTGTATGAGGTTAAGGAAAATTCTTACTGCTTATCCAGACTAGACTGAAACTTTTTTTTAATGAAAATGTATGTTTTTATAGTTTCCCTGATAACTTCAGTTCACTGAAAATAACAAGGTGAACTTTTAAATAAAATAAAATAGAATGAACGTTCATTACTAAACAAACTTTTTTCGTTTTCTTTTTTAAAATTTTAACCAGCTAATTTTGCATCTATTTTTTTTTTGGAAATAATTAAGGTTTTGTGTTAACAGTAGCGTAGCATAATTTTTTTCACATTTAGGGAAACCATAGAAAACGTCAAGATGACCGATAAATGAATTATAGTTTCTCGGTTTGAAGTGGTAGAAAATGGTGCTATCCACAAACCACAGGTGGTTTGTATGGTGCTAGCCACATCTGCCACCACCGGGATTCAAACACAGTTCCTTCTGGATGTGTCTACTGCTGTAACCACTTGGCTACTCTCACTCAGTATTACGATAATATTTTTCTCTAATTTTCTATAAGAAGCTAGGCCATATTTCTCTTAAGGCCGATTTTACAATGTGAGTTAAAATGCAGTTTAAGTGAGCTTAGTTTGTATTACTTTTTTGTATCAGTCGTACAACCCAAACGGCTTAGTCAATTTTGAAAAACTTTTTTTTTTGTTTGATTCCTTTCGAGGCTTGTGCCTGACGTTGCCCAATTTTTGAATTTTGGTACCAGAAGGGAGCAAATTTGAAATTAGCTCGAAACCTGTACGAAAGAGGAGAAACTTCTACATAAATTTCGTATATTAGAAAGTATCAAGACATTTTTTATACAGAGTAATTAAATCTTATCAATTAAACTCAATAATAATTAATAATAGTGCGTTTAACGTTCGTTTCTCGACATTATATCATAACAGACGCCATTCGCACCATTACTATTTGCCATTTACCACTGTTTCGTTATTTTCTACATTTTTTTAAACTTCAACTTAATTAATAGCAGGAGGAATTATAGGAAATTGGGATGAGGTAGGCAACTTTGTGAGCTTGACAGGTAATCCGCCATGGCCTTGTATAAGGAACCACCTCGATATTCATCTGGAATTATTGAGGGAAACCAGGAAAACCTCAACAAGATGGCCGGTACAGAAATTTACCGTTTCTCGGCGTGAGGCAGTAGGAAAAAGTCGTAGCCACGTCTGCCCCCGTCGGGATTCGAACTTAGTACCTTCAGAATGCGAGTCTAGTGCTGTACCACTAAGGTACATCGCTCGGTTAAACTCAGAATGTAAAACACTACATTTTAAGCTAGGTTCAACAATAAGGTATTTAAATTTTAAACAAATTATTAATTTTTTCTAATAATTTAACGTAAATAATTTTGAAAAACGAAAAGAAAATTTTTTTTATAGCCATAGATAAATTACTAAAAATTAATTAAAATGTATAAAAATTTAAAAAATATCACGTGACTTCAAAACGCGCCAGGAATGTTTGTGACGTCGTTATGTTAAAATTTGTGTGCATTTGTTGGAATTTGTGTATATGTATTACACATACTATCAAAAATAATAAATTTTTAACTTGGTAACCATGGATACAAAGACCATAGATAACATAATGACGTCACACGCATTCGAATTCTTTCGGCGCATCATCGGAACTGAGTTTAAAAATTAATTTTTATTTAAATATAACTTTCTAATTAGTAAGCAAAAAAAAAAAATAAAAACAGTTTTGCTATAAAACTTGTATATGGTCTTTCCATTTAAGTAAAAAAAAATTCATTCAAAAACCCAATTGAACTGAGTTTAAGCTGAATTTGTAAAACCGGTCCTTAGTGTGATACACGTCTTATTTTATCTAATACTTACTAAACTCTCTGAGTATTAGATAAAATAAGACGTGTATCACACTAAGGACCGGTTTTACAAATTCAACTTAAACTCAGTTCAATTGGGTTTTTGAATGAATTTTTTTTTTGATTCAAAGTAGATACACTTATTTTATCTAATACTTACTAAACTCTCTGAGTATTAGATAAAATAAGTGTATCTACTTTGAATCATTTAACGTTCTTGTAAGAAGAAACACAACTTACATGTTTGATCTTCGAACCATAAAGTAAATCTTCGTACCTATACCTAGGTATATATCACACATGTGACATTTTCGTTCTTTACGAATATCATCTTTCAAAAGCTCAAAGCCTACTTTCACTTCGGAAAATCCTCAAATTCTACTTTAAAATTCCTTTTATGTTTCTTATGTATAATATATATATTTGTGTGTGTATGCGTGCGCCTCTGTGTGTGAACAGGTAAATAAGAATACGAGCGGGATAGGCTGGTGTCGCGGAATAGGCTGGAGTAGGTACCTTACGGTTTTCGGGAATGAATAGATGACGAGTTTTATAAGGGCTCTTATTTCGTTTATATCCTGGATAATGAGACACCTACAGATGTTTACGTGACTATCTCTTTCACTCACTCTACCACATTTACGGTAATGTGTGCTAGACGGAGAGAACGAATAGAATAAAAATGCGTAATGTGCGATTTGCTATTTAGTTCTCAAGAAATAGCGGATTTACTTTTACTTCTGTGAAAAGTTTCTTATACGGTTTTTTAATATTTAAATATTTCCGTCTTTATAAGTAACCGAAATTTATGTGTGATAAATATTTAGAAAAAATAAATAGTGTGTTGTTATAAATACCAATAAAATGAATTAAAATCACGACGCGGTTTACGATATCTATTTGAATCGTACAATAATTCAATTTTTTTGCCATACGAGAGTGTGACTAACGTGCATAAAAATATAGAAATATGGTAAATAAATATTGTATCAAGGCTAATATTTTTAGTATAATGTACTGCTGTCAATGAATCTACGGTGTTTATTGTTTAAGATTAATAATCTATAAAGCTCTAAAGTGTTACAAAAATAATATATACATCTCGTAAAATTAAGTATAAGACGCTCGGTGCGTAGATTATACTGTGACAGTGTTGAACAGCGAAATAAATCTTATATAAATACAGTGACATAAATAATTACAAATAAATAATCCTTGTATATATAGTTATTTGTTAAGTGGTATTTAAGTGGCTCGATTAGTTCAATAATTATTACCGTTTAAGTTTTTTTATTGTTAAAATTGACTTTTCGTTGTCGCATTTATTGTTATTGTATTTTTAATTATTGTAAATAAATATTTATTCCGCCAACTCAGAAAACAGTTTTGTAACAGTAATATGATAGTATACGTGGCCGAAGCGAGTTAGGTAGGTATAGTACAAAAGTAAAAATATTTTTAAATTCAAAAATAGAACTTTACGTAATCACTTCAAGATTATGTGAAAAATGTGTTTTTTTATATATCTACATTTCGTAAATATTCAATGTAAGTGTAATATTATAATCTTCGATATATTTATGTATGAACAACATTTTAAGCGTAGTATGTCTTGATGAAATGCATGACTAACGCTTATAATAGCGTTCAATGACTGAAGATGAATGCATACCAATATTCGAACTGTACCAATAACTAGTAATCGCCAGTGCTGATGCATTGTCAGTGCCGGACTAGAATCTTTTTTAAAAAGGTAGATCATATAAGTATCCGATTGCAGGTATATATTCACATATCTACAGTGAATTTCATTTAAGACGCAACAAGTTTTGTATACCTGGTAGTTATGGAAAACATTAATGCATTAGAGCAGTGGTTCCCCGCGGGCAGCGTGGTACTGGGCCGTGGACGCTGGTCGAGAGTCTAAGCCAAGATAAATATTATCGGAGCTTCAGGGGTCGAGGGCTTGAGATTAACCGAGCGTTTAGCAATGCTGTTGTTTATATGGCGTTGCTATGGTTCCTCTATTACAAGTCCCCAGTTCCCGGGTTCTAGCCCGAGTGCTGGTAAAAGTATCAATTGTATTTTTAATATTTTGAAAATATGAATTGGTGCTAGGTCCAAATAACCTTAGCTGTTGGTGGTCTTTAAAACACAAGTAATTCAGGGGTCGAGATGGGAACAATCGAGTATATGTGTCCATTTGTGTTCGTATGTTTATAGTTTTTACTTGTATATTTAGTGAGTGGGACTCAAATTTTCTTTACAAAATTAGTGGTCCGCACAACTAAAAAGGTTGGGAAACGCTGCATTAGAAAAACTCATTTCAGTTCAATTGCAACATCCACTAAACAAAAACATACATCACTAACAATATTTCGATTACCAAGAATTTTTTTTTAATTCAAAATTTTTTAGTGATGTATGTTTTTGTTCCATGTAGCAATAAAACTGCGTAATCAAAATCTGTCAGCATCGGATTGGTCACTTAAAATTCAACCAATCAGATACTTTGTGAATTCCTACAGAGCATGTGCTATTCACGTGATATAACTATTTCTGTTGGTAAGAAAACTATAAACGCACGGTAGTGTGCCAAGCCAAGTTCTTGCTGGTACCCTGACGCATAACCGCAAGTGCCTATTTGACTATTTACACCTACTTATCACCCCTCATAACTTCGTTTTCCGTTAAACTAGTAACATGAAAATTCAATATGTAGTTAAGATTAGTTTCGTTAAGGCCCTGTAAAAATTTCAAGCTTTTACCTCAAAACTTCTAGGAGATCTAAAATCATCAAAATCTATAAGATGCTTCCCGTATACGTTATAAACTTGAAATTTGGCACATAAGTAAGACTCGGGTACAAACTAAAAAAAGAACAAACAACAGCTCATACTGCGACTGTTTACGCACGGTCCGTAACCATGTAAAAACATAATTTTAAATGTTCGTGTTATTTAAAATTCGTTATGTAACCGTCTTTGATAATAAAACGAATTTCACTCGCACATGTTTCTGACCATAGGTAGGAGTAGTAAGACTACCCTTCACCCACCCACCCAGCGCGTGCGTCCTCGTTTCGGTTTCCTCCGACAGCAGTCGTCCACCCCCTTATCACTTATGCAATACTTTTGCGTATTTATTCAGCACCCTTTTATAATGCCCCACGTTTACACACCCTCTTTATAAAGAATATAGATACAGCAAGGTACGTCTATTTAAATATTCCCTCTGTATCAGCATCCCTTATCTCACGTCTTATATCTGACTTTAACGCCCCCCCTTACAGTTTACGTCAAATGACCTGGCATTTTTAGGGTTCAGTACCTCAGAATGTAAAAACGGAACCCTTATAGGATCACTCTCGTGTCTCTCTGTCTATCTGTCCGACCGCCCCCCCCCCTTATCTCCGAAACTACGGAACCTAAAATTTTCAAAAAATGAGGAATATAGGGTGTCACTCATAGTTTACAGGAAAACCTAAATGAAAATCCTAAGTTTTAATTTTGGGGGGCAAATTAGAAAATTAAAAAAAAAATTTTTTTCAAGTGCATCATATGACGTATCAGATGAAATGGCTCGTTATGAGAAATACAAATGTATTTTTTTTATAATTTTAAAATGCATAGTTTAAAAGATATTTAAAGAAATGTATATGAATATCGAGAATTCCCCCCTTATCTCCGAATCTAATAGGGGATATATGGTCTCACTGATAGTTTACAGGAAAACCTAAACGAAAGTCCTAAGTCTTTATAGTACGGAACCCTCTCCATGCGAGTTCGACTCGCACTTGACCGGTTTTTTTTGCCATGTCATTTTGACCTCAAAAAAAACTTCTTAAAAGTACTAAAAATTTAGAAGAAATATATGTCTAGAGTAGGGCATCGAACCCGGTTTTTCCCGGTTCCAAAAGAACCAGTTTTTCCCGGTTCCGAGAAGCAAAATAAAAACCGATTCGTAAATATAAAAGCCCGGGTAATTCGGTTCTTACGGTTCTTGCAAAAAACTGATTATTTGATAAGTATGTAATTAAAATACTTAAAAAGACTATTGTTCTTAAAATAAATAATTCTTTGATATGGAATTTATTGTTTAATTTACGATCTTTCCCTTGTATCATGTTCGTAATAAACAAAACTCTAAAATAAAAAATATATTAAAAATAATCTGCTTACTGTTTTATAGCTAAGAACCAATAAAACCGAAAGAATCGGATACCCGGTTCTCGTATAAGTTCAGAACCGAAAGAACCGGTTCTCAAAATATATATGGCCGGTTCTCGATGCCCTAGTCTAGAGTCAATTCATTTTCAAGACAGACTGACCTGTGTGCGTGATCAGCTCTATCCCTTTGTTTCTTGAGCTGTGATTAGCTGCAAATGTACTGGACCGTATTTACCTATTTATTTTGTTGTAAACTCTAAGTAAGTGACACTGTTGGAATGTATTTTTTCAAATTACTCAGTCTTGGAAATGAATAGACTATAGTAACACTGTTGAGTGTTGACGTATGTATACCTATTACCTAGTATAAGGGCCACTGGGGCCATACATTTTTTTAAAGGAGCCTTGAAATGAAAAGTCGCCCCGGATGTCAATTAGCTGAAAATGGAGTTTTGCGTCGCTTTCGTCACATTTTATCGAGTAATTACCGAGAAATTGGGAGGCGGGCAGTCAAGAAGAAAAAATTTTATTTCTAACATTTTTATATAACATAGACAATTGATAATAGTTACGTTTTGAAATATTTCTTCTTTAGAATATCGTTATTATTATTTTCTTTTTCAATTTTGGATAGGTTCTACAAAGCTTGTCATTTTAACTTTAGTGAATATAAATGTCCAGTATTAATAAATATGAAATTAACTATTTTAATATACAATTTTAAATTTTGTGTTGAGGAAAAAAGTTTTATTGCGTCATCAAATATTTTCCTCCCAATAAAAATGTGAAATACTGTTCCTAGTGCTACGTCAAATTAATTCAACTGTAAATTTACAGTTCGATAAGATATTTACCAATGTGTTCTTTTTTTGGTTTGGCGACCTTTTTCACAAGTTCCTTTTAATGTAACTTTGAATATTTAAAATTTCCGGAATCTGCAAAAAAAAACAGCATCGAAAAAAAATGTGAGCCGCCGTGGAACGCCTGGTAGATGTGAAACATTTTTATAGTTTGAACCTCCCGCGACAAATTTATCAAAATAAAATATTGCCTATAACACTTAGGGATAATGTATCTTTCTATTAGTGAAAGACTCGGTTCAGTAGTTCCAGACAGTGGCGGCTCCTCTATGAGAGCTGCGGAGCTGCCACACTGCCAGAAAATAACGCACAATTACAAAAAAATTGTATTATAAATCTAAAAAAATTGTATTATAAATCTGCATAATATGTTTTAATTTCATAATTATGAAGCCTAATTATGAAGCCATCACATAGCATTATTATAAATGACGGCATGCCGCAGGGCCTATATTCTATAAACCGTCCTCAGCCGTAGTAAATTCACTACGCACGTGACACGTTCTGCATTATATTTTGCACCAAAATCAATGTGTTAGAGAGAGAAAAAACAGTAAACAATGAGACAGATTTGTACGCGTTAACAGCTTATCTGGGTGCGCAGAACTTACGTAGTACGAACTCTAATTTAATAAAAGCGGCATATCCGGGCTGCTCCAGACATAAGAATTTATGATTTATTACCCCCTGCGAGAAATTCTCCTCCTGCGAGGATGCTCAAAATCACACTGACGTAAAATATCTTGTATCTTGTATTTATAACCCCCCTCCCTCCACCCACCGAAACGGCTGGAAGCCTCCTGGCAAGTCATACACACACACGTAAATTACTGTGTAACAGTATAAACATAGATATGTAAAGACGCGTCGCTCGATTCAAACGAAATCACACCCGCGGCATAAGAAGATTCACCTTTAAATATTGAAAATTTCCGACATCTGCAAAAAAAGCATCGAAAAAAAGAATGCGTTTCCTTTATATAGGTATAAACGTTTCTATAAAACACATTTCCATGTTCGTCGTTGTTAAATCAAAAAATCTTAATACCTAAGAACTTTTTTTTGAGTGTGTAGCGATACCATTTGTACGCTACAGTGTTTTCAAGTTTTTTTGTTAAACTGAAAATAATATTTTTTTTCTTGTCTTTGTATAAATTTGTAGAATAAAAATAATTTTAGTAGGTATAAATGTTATGTAATGATTAGAATAAAAAGAGGTTACATAATTTTTTTTTTGCTGTGAGATGGCTATTCGTGTTGTCCTTCTCTGTTTATTATAAAAACGGATGTTTTTTGGGGGACACGAATAGTGATCTTACAGTCGTCGCTGCGGTAAATTTAGTGTAAAATTTAAAATTTAAAAGTAATTTTGTACAACGATCTTTTTGACTTGTAATTTTTTTGTAAAAATTTGATGTTTGATTTTTTTTTGTTTTGTGCTTCGTATCCCCATCAGGGTCTAAATTTATAGTTTTGTTGTGAAGCGGTTTGTATTTTTTAAACACACGCACACTACACAAAACATTTACTAGTCTTGTCGACAGTAACTGAATCCAAACCACACCTTTGCCTGACAACAGTTTTCTACGGAAGTATTTCTAGAAGCTGTTGTTTCCCTTTATCCGTGTCTAAACTTTGGATTCTTTCAAGTTTAGACGCCTCTCCTTCCTACACAATACAGAATTTTTGTAATTATTTTTATTTTATTGTAAATTATTGTACATAGTTAAAAGAAAAGAAAATTTTTTTTGATAATAATAAACGCTCTGAGAGCAATTAAATAAAAAGTGTACTTGTGTTTTTCTTTTATTTGAAAGATAGATAATTTTGTACGGCCCGTTCCACCCCTAGACGACGAAAAGAGCCAGAAGGAACGGGAACGTTACAAGTGTCATTAAATACTAGGTTTTTATATACAAGATGTACATAATATAGCTTAAGTTGTGTTGCTGGCGTTTCTTTAAATCGAACAGTTCTTAATATAGAATAGTTGTAAAAATAACAAAAACAATAATGGTGCCGACGGAAATCGAACCCGGAACCAGCAATTTTCTGCGTACAAAGCAAACATTATGTCACTGAGCTATTTTAGTAATTTGATGTGCGGCTGTTTATATGCTATATCTAGAATTGTTATTATTTATTTATTAACTTCTCATTGGAAGTTATTGTAATCGAAATCAAAATGTATAACAAATTTTTATGTTTCAAGGTCATTACACTGTTTTTACACTATTTTTAGAAAGATGTCTGTGTGTGTGTATGTGTGTGTGTGTGTGTACGTACGTACGTACGTATGTGTCCATTTCTTTCTAAGACGAAATCTCGAGAATGAAAAATGTTATCGACTACGTTAGGATGCCAATCGACGCGTATTAACGTAATATGACCTGAAAGAAATTTTTTCAAAATCGGTTCAGCCGTTTTTTTTTTCTTAACCAAATAGACTCCAAAAAAGTAGATTTTACACAATATCTCGCGAATAAAAAATATATCGACTTCGTAAGTGTGTCAATCGAGGCGTGTTAACGTCATTTTGATCCGACATAAATTTTATAAAAATCGGTTCAGCCATTTTTTTTTTTAATTATTGTTAAAAATATATAATAATTATGTTTTAATGATTAAAATGATTTCTTTTCTGTGTAATATCTAATTTAATTATTATTATTAAATATTTATCAAACTGGGTCTCACTTTAGTCCTAATAAACGACCCACCTCACGGCTTGTTTATTTATTTATTTATGTCTATAAAGAGGCGTTAGCCTAGTAATATGTAGACTGCCCATATTACACAATACTGCGATACAAAACGCAAACAAATTAATATTAATATGTTAGGCAGTGTTGGACGTAACGTGACGTGTCGATCGACATGCGTAACCGAACGAAAATTTTTAAAAACAATGCTAACAAGCCGTGAGGTGGGTCGTTTATTAGATTTAAAGTGCAACCCTTGAGGTCCACACGACGAACTTCCCTGCAGTTTGATAAGTATTTAATAATAATAATTAAATTAGATATTACACAGAAAAGTAATCATTTTAATCATTAAAATATAATTATTATTTATTTTTAACAATAATTAAAAAAAAAACGTCTGAACCGATTTTTATAAAATTTATGTCGGATCAAAATGACGTTACCACGCCTCGATTGACACCCTTACGAAGTCGATATAATTTTTTATTCGCGAGATATTGTGTAAAATCTACTTTTTTTGGAGTCTATTTGGTTAGGAAAAAAGAACGGCTAAACCGATTTTGAAAAAATTTCTTTCACATCATATTTACGTTAATACGCGTCGATTGGCACCCTAACGTAGTCGATAGCATTTTTCATTCTCGAGATTTCGTCTTGGAAAGAAATGGACACATAGGTACGTACGTACATACGTACACACACACACACACACACATATACACACACATACACACACATATACAGACATCTTTCTAAAAAGAGTGTCGTGACCTTGAAACATAATAATTTGTTATACATTTTGATTTCGATTTTCGGACCCATTACAATAACTTCCAATGGGAAGTTAAAAAAGTTTCACTTTAAAAGTTTGCAAACCACTGATATATATGCGACAACAAATCGATTTAAAAATTTGTCAGCAACCTTGTCGTATTTCAGACACGTCTCATTTTGAATTCATTATATAAAATGTTTGCGGTATAAATATGATAAAAATAAACACATTTTAAAAGGAATGGCAAATATGTCAGTCAACAGACTGTTGATGGATGTGGCATTTATTCTTATTACTATCTCCATATAAAGAATTCATACGTAAAATTTTTATAAGTGAAAAACTCTTCAAACTTTTTAATTTGTAAAATACATAATACAATACTGTGCTGCCCCCCAGGGGGGACATTGGAAAGTGGTTGCTATTGCAAATTGCATTCCAATGTTCTTTGGAAATTAGCGTTCCCAGGGATCCGAGCTCGTACCAGTCGGTTTGTGTATGCCGGCTGGCAGATTCTAATACACAAATTTATTATTTGTTGTGTTGAAGATGCTAATGACCTGAGTTGTCGACGCGTCTATAATCTACAATTAATTAATTAATACTGTGCTGTTTTTTTTTTTTTTTTTATTTTAGTAAGACGCGCAGCTACTAGGCTATATGCGTCATTATAAGTCTGTTGTTTAAAACAGGTAAGTATAGTTTGTGCAATACTGTGCTGTTATCCGTGCGTGCTGGTTAGATCATCGCTTTTTGCTCAGAAATGATTAGTATCCGACCGAAGGTTTAGTTTCGGTTTCAGCCTAAAATATGAATTTCGGGTTCGGCTAAAATTTGACCGAAACTGAAAAAAAAAAAGTGTGAAAAGGTGCATTTTTTAAAATGAGTGCGGAAGTTTCAAAAGCATCGCACGTGTTTTAAAAAGGAGGTATACTTTCTCACACTTGTCACGCACGATAGTTTTTGTAACGAGAACTTGTAAACGGATATGCGTAAAAAGTGACGTGCGTAAAAAGTGAAACAAAAAAGAAACCCGTGTCGAAATAGTAGAATGTATATCTAGATGCGTAATGGGATATATTACTGACGAGTGGTGACAATATGTAAAAAACGAGCGATAGCGAATTTTTACAGTCACAATAGTCATAATAGATACCATCACGCACGAGATTATTTTGCTATACCCACTACAAAATACCTACTTTTTCATTTCATTTAAAAAAAATGTTGACAGTTCATTTGCGTCGCCATCTTTACTTTTACAGTAGGCCGTGAAGGTCGTGAGTATGTAATCGCAGGCGGATAGAGCAAATAATGGAAAACCTTTTGCAAGCCTGCCTGTTATTAATTAACAGGCAGGCTTGCAAAAGGTTTTCCAGCACAGGTCGGTATACATGTATCGAAAGTAGCTATTTTGTAGTGGGTATGGCAAAAAAAGGCTTTTTTTAAATATGTAGGTAGATATAAGTAAAATTTACAAAAAAGGTGACCCATTTCGTAAATGTGTATGTTTTCCATCTGTGTTTATGATGGGGGCTATGTAAAATTTTGGGCAAAGGGGGGGGGAACCCGACTTACGTAATAAGTCTAGGGACGATCCGCTTATGTAAATCGAGAACTGTGGGTATTACTTGAGGGAATGATTAACGCCGCGCCACTGTTTTATAATAAAAGCGTACAAGACATTCTTATTGTTATTTCACACAACTACCACCAGGGAAATTGAAATCTGATCAGTATACACATGTAGAGCATAATAAGGCTGCTATGTAGCTGCCAGATGTCAGAGTTATATAAATAGAACTTGTTACATTAACTTAACTAAAGATACAGACACACTTGGTCGTACTAATTTTTACTTCCCACCTCTACTATGGTAGGGAAGTAATGGATTTAGTCCGAAAAAAATATTTCGAGATTTTAACAGATCTTCACGTTTTGAGACCCTAGCAATCGTTTAAGATCATTTTCTGACTGATGTCTGTATGTGTGTGTGTGTGTGTGTGTGTGTGTGTGTGTATGTGTGTGTGTGGTCAATTTTTCGCCTTCGATATCTTAAAAACGGAACAACATACGGCCATGCCGATTATTCTATTGAGTTTATCAGCCTTTAACTTAGATCTGATTAGATTTTGAGTCAAATCGGTTCAGTGAATCCTGAGATATTTAAGAAAACGTTCTCAATGTCACGTATTAACATAGGTAAAAAAAATATAAATGAATTCTAGATATTATAATATGAAAAAAATGTAAATATTTTTTTTCTCTAAAATGTACAGTTTTCGAGAAAAAAAATATTTTACTAAAAAAAATAAAAATTATACGTAAATCAAGGTAACTATGATTTTTGCTATATTAAGCTAGGCATCAGTAGATCACTAAACAAAAAAGAGGGCCATGCTTTTTTTTTCAAAGAATAAAAAAAAGTGTTTATTTTTTGCAAATATTTACTAGGTGGGAAGTATAGGACTGGTCATCAGTCGAATTTTTTTTATTTATTTTTATTAATTTACTTGGGATTTACTTACTTTAATATTGCAGTTACCTTATCTTAGCCCGATCGTAACGATGACATCTAGCAGATGACCTTTATTTCAACGGATTTTCCTCACATTCAGACATAACATAATTTAGTGAATTTTTTTCATTTACTTATACTGAACGCAATAGAGAATATACCTGTAATATACTACGGTATATGTACAGTATAGAATTAATACAGTAAAATAAAAACATTAATTAATTAAAATTAATTTATTATTTAAATTTAAATATTATTTAAGAGGATTGATGCTATACAACTCACAATCTGTGAAAATTTTAACTAGCTTCCGCTTACCGTTAATGAGATAGAGCTCTGTGACAGACGGACGGACGGACGGATAGACATCGTAGACAGGGTAATAGGGTTCCGTGCGAAGGTACGGAACCCTAAAAAGAACATTTTAACAAAAAAAAAACCTTCAAAAAACCACTAAAAATAGGCAAATAATGAAATTTTGAGGTCTGCGCCAATTTAATAAAATATGAAGTCGGTTAAAAAGAAGATATTAATCACTATACTATACTTTTGAACTATATTTTATTAAATTGGCGCAGACCTCAAAATTTCATAATTTGCCTCTTTTTAGTGGTTTTTGAAGGAGGTTTTTTTTTTGTTAAAAAGTTTTTATTTTTTACTTTTTAGTGTCAAAAAGTGACATTTACCTTAAAGTAATCACACGCCATTACTCACTTTTATTTAACCGACTTTCTTACGCTGTCTGATGTATCAAAAAGTGACATTTACCTTAAAGAATCACACGGCGTTACTCACTTTTATTAAAATCAGCCGAACTACTGAACCAATTTTGATGAAATTTCTATGGGACCAATCTGAAAGTATATCCTTTCAAATAAAAAAAAAATTTCCAAATCGGTTTATAAATGACGGAGTTCTGAGGTAACAAACATAAAAAAATACAACCGAATTGAGAACCACCTCCTTTTTTTGAAGTCGGTTAAAAATGAGAAGGAATCATAACGTGGATACAATGTAACATTGCTACAATATTACAATAAAACAGTTTATAGGCGCAAGTATGAAAGCAGCTTTATTTGGAACAGTTCGAACAAGCGTGTGTACGTTAGGTACGTGGAACTCGGTTTGATAAATTGCCAGGTGCGTTCTTGGAACGCTAATGTGTCACTCGCTGAACGGCGTTTCTTATTCTATACTTACTAAGATGTTGCTTCAAATGAAACGATAAAATATAGTAGAAATGCATTATACAGGCTGTCTCACAACGCTTTTTCTGCGTCACAATCTTACAGACGGAATCGTACTTCATCACAATCAAAAACAATTTCAGTTTCGCTGCGTAGTGGAAAACAAGTATAAGGTCAAATTTAACACTTCGCCCTATCTTCTATTTAATAAATAAAATATCTATTAATTTACTTTTAGGCCAAAAAAATCGTAAAGCTGTTTAAAGAAACTTTATTTTTAAAATCACAAAATGTTTTAGTTTTTTTTTCTGTATATCAATTTAAGCTTTTACAAAATTTCCTACAAAAAACTTTGCGGTGGCATTTTGTCTAAATCAATTCTGTCAAAAAATAGTTTTTTTCTGCAGGCCTACCTATATTGCATTTGCATGTAACATGTCGCTATATGTAACCAACAGGCACTTATGAGACCAGAAAACATCCCTGAGTATACATGAAGGCGTGGTAACCACATTTTATTGTACCTACTTTCATTTTCTATGACCAGATGGCATAGCGTCAAATGTCCAATCTCTATAAAGAATTTGACATGAAGGCATGGTAACAACATTTTGCTACGCTTTCATTTTTTGCCACTAGATGTCAGTACGGATTATTTGTTGATATTAAACCATCATGTTTTTAACATATTCCTTTGAATCACCTGATAAAGAAACATCGGAACAAGTAGACTGTAAAACACTTAAGTTAAATTATTTTTAAAGGACGTGTAGTATATTTTTTCTTCTCTTTGTCTTGTTGAGAACTGGAGATGTCTCTGTCTAAAGAGAAAAAAGAAAACTGTTCTTCTTTCATGTTTTTGTGTTATGTAAGAGTAATTGTTATAATTCACAGCTAAAGCCGTACGAAATCAATAATGGCCGAGAGAGGATATTTTATACTTCCGTAATGATATGTTTCCTCCTTACTGTATCGTAGAAACATTTTTATTTTAATCTGTGAAAAATCCTATTCTGTTTTCAGAAATAAACAAGTATTGTTGTTGTCGTTTTTTTGTCTTGAGTTTGATGTTAAACATCTGAACGTCGTTCTGAAAAATTTAATTACGTAATAGCTGACTATTTCTATCTGGTACTGATATTTTACAGCGAGCTTGTAAAGTTTAAGAAAAACTTTCTGTAATATCTTTTATTATTTTTTTAAATAGTTTTTTTTTTAATGGCGTCATCGATATTACATTTAATTAACTACTCCTCTTTTTGGCATTATTTTGGTACCATTTTTTTTCAGCTGTTTACAGGGACATCATACCGGATAACTTCCAAATTGCATCAGTATTTTGTCTGCTGAAATCGTACTCTAAACGCACAGCAAAAACACACATTTGATTCTATAACGATGGTAACAATTTTGTAATGGGAATAATTTTACAGGAAACCGCAGCCAGATAACTATATTTGCAATGTTAGAAAAAATCATTTTTAAATAATTATTCCCTTTACAATATAACAGTCGTATTAAACTCAAGTAACATACAATTTTGTAATATTTTCTAATTTCTAACAACAATTTCACAGCCACTTGGCTTTATAACTACTTTATTATATCTCAGCTATTATTTTTGATGTGAAACATCTTATGTCGGGCTGTGAACAGCCGCGTAAGGGGAAATATGCAACGAAAGATCAATGCAACGAAATGTTTCGTCCGCTCCTTTGCTGCTGTTCTCTCCACCACTGCGGCACTGGCTAGGCGTGCACAGTAGCACACGCGGTGTTACAGAGCTGTATATACGTCAGCATAACAATTAGTTGTGCGTATAAATATGACACGAGGCGAGGCTCTGTCTTAATCTTACAGTCACATGTAATATATGTTTTTTTTAATTTACTGTTGACGTTATAATAGTAGTGATGTAGAAATGAGCCAAAGTGATCAACAAGTGTGTACGCAACAGAGTGATTTATTTTTTTTTGTAATTGATTACCGATAACCTCTAATATTTATACGAGAAAGTAATGCACCAACCAGACACGTGTTGAGCATACCGGTGTGCGTTTGGAAACGTATTGTTAGTTCGACTATACGAGTAGTTTTATGACGTCACTAGCCATACGATTTCTATATTGTGATGTCATGTACACGGAAAAAAAAGTTGTTATTCATTAAAAAAATATATACTACTACATAGAGAATACCACCGAGTTCAATAACGTTTTCGTTGATGTTTCACATCTGTCGGGGGTCCCGAGACCCACACCCTTTTTTTGTCAAGAAAGAGAAAAATACGACACTTATAGACGATTATGATCTAAGTTCTCGAGCGGTTATAATCTACATTATTTATCTTTACAATAACATTTCTACTGATTAAATATGATATTTCGTTGTCTCACTAGGCATAACCAGTGTTGAGGCAGAATAAAAACTTTTTGCAAACTTCATTAAAGCAGAGAATTTAAAAATCTGTCATATAAATAATGAATTTATTGAGCGGACAAAATAAATCATTTTAAACACTTAATTTACCTCTGTAAACCGATTAAGCATGATGATTTATGATCGTCGTTTGACAAAAATAATAATCTGCCATCGTTTCCAAAATATAAGTCAATTAATGTTAGCATACTCATTTTTATTTGAAATGCATTTTGAATCGGAACTTGTGTTATGTAATCCCGTTTTCGTTATGAAAACTAATTTTTATATTAAATAGATTTATATACGGCTATTTTGCAATTGAAAATTTTTATTGGAAGAGCAGCCAATTACATAATTAATTCCTGCAAATATCGAAAAAAATCATTTTGACATTCATAGTCACAATCAGGATTCTAACCTGAACCTTTCCACTATCGCGGCGGAATGAGCTTACATTACTCAACCGTGACATGATTACCAATCTAATATTCTCCACATACTATGCTTTGGGTTCAATAGATTTCAACTACATGCAAGTGTTATTAATTATAGCTAGATTGTAGATGTGAATCATCGTAATAGTGAGAGCTATTCATGTAGGTGAAATTATTTTAAACACTCAAAGGGGATACATTAAATAAGAACCTACACTCGTAAAAAATGGATGTAAAAATACTTTAAAAGTTAAGGTAGAATTCGCTCGATTTTCTAAGTGGTTTTAAATTATTATTTATTTTTACACAGAAAACTTCATAAAAACTTGGACTTTTACTGTAAAGTTAAACAAATTTGTGATTTTTACATAAAGTAAATTAAAATTACATAATTTGTGTAATATTCCAATAAAGTGTGTAAAAATTACAAAATAAAATGTATAGTTACATATATAAAATGGATGAATACATAACAAATTAATGTAAAATTAGTAACCACGCATGCGCAATGTGTTTTTATGGAATCTACGCGATGTGCAGGCGATACCTGTTTGCGACGCCATTGTCTCTTTGTGTGCCTATTACCAGATTAATCGCTGGATACATATGGACCATCGAATGAATGAATGAATTGTGAATTATAGACGCTCGACTGGACCATCGATAATCTATGTAATCGGCCTTCTCATTTCTTACAGTGTGGTATTACCACATAATATTCTAGAACTAATTTTTATCTTTCGTTATGTAAATAGAGAACTTCTAAGTCAATTTCCGTGTATGCTTTCCTCGTTATTGAACCGGATATTCGATAGACAATCCGTTCACATATTTGCACAAATATTATTATAAGTTAAGATTTTCCTTCTTTACACTGTTTTTACGTTGTTCAAACAATACATATCTTGCTGATTTTTATAATAAAATTGCATTCAACAGCGCTTTTCTCAATATTATGTCGCCATTCGCACCATATTATAGCACGTACACAAATAAATTATAAGTTAAGATAATCCTTTCTTTCCCTACACTGTTTTTACGCTGTGAAAACAATTAAATCGTACAGACTTCTTATAATAACAACACGTTAAACACTCATTTTCTTGCCACTCGCACCAATACTATTTGCTATTCACATTATTCCCGTTATTAGTGTATTAGCCATAATATAACCCGTGTCCAGTCTCAAAGGTGAACATAGGGATTTAAAGTGCCCGCGGTGAGAGATGAAGCCAGGCACGTCATCAATAATATGCTGGTGAACGCCTGCTTGCCCGCAGACAGTGCTGTGTACACAAAACTGCACATTGGGTTTTATGACGTTAGGTACAATTTTGGCAAACTGCTAATCATGACAATAAACAGCCAATAGCAAGCTAGAAGGCGGGCGCAATGCATTCACGTTACTATGACGCGGTGGCTTCATCTTTCGCCGCGCGAGGTCTAACATGGTATTGTTCATTTTTGCTGATTCGTGTTCGCCAATTCAACGTACAAGAAAGGTAATGGTACGTATCGAAAGATAAAATTATTGCGCATCAACTGATTCTAAAAATAAGACCTAAGATGAAATTTTTACTTTAAAATACCAATTTGAAATTTACCGATTTTGCTGTAATGATGTCAAATTAAGTAGGCGAAAAACAAAACACTGAAAGAATTAGTGTGCTGTAATAAAATTGTCAAAAAACTTTTGTACTCATAATTGGTGCACGTAAGCATTTTTACAAGAATTAAAGTAAAAATGAATATTTACTCCAATGAAGAAAGAGTTTTTAACGTTTTACAGCGGTGTTAGTTTGCGGAGAGTTACAGATTTGTTATCTATTAAGTTTAATGACACACAGCGTTAATTTCCTGTGTTCGACTTTGAGACCGGACACCCGGTATAGGTATGGCAAATATACTGTTGTCCGTCGAATGGCGAGACAAAATCTCGACGTGTTAATTGATTTTAACGAAATTTGGTTCACATGTTGGAATTCATCACCGCACGAAACCTATTTAAAATGGGGCTCCTAATTGTACCATTTTAAGGGTGGTTTTTGGGGGTTAAAAATGTTTTCGGACCCAAAAATATCGAAAAAATTCTCAAAATCGTTTCAAAATTAAAATTTAACCCTTAAGTAAAGATTTAAATGTGCTGCTAAAATTTTAATAAAACCAGGATCGGACTTAGAAATTTTATGAAAACACTAGCTTGCGGAAACGGTTTACTTACTGGAGGCTGTATTTAATTTAGTACAAGTGTTAGATTATTAATAATATCGCAACTAAGAAAAAACTGTTATTTTAAGGGATGTATTAAGGGATTAAATTTTTTTGTCCAAACGAACTTAAGTTCCCATAATAAAGTTACAACGGCTGTATTCGCAAATAGGTACACTATATTGTCGGCAGTGTTTGGCACTGCGCCCCGAGTTTTTATTTTATTTACGAAAGGCTTCTAGAACAAATTTATAGAATATAGATCGGCTCACTTTAAACTGTCTTGGCCCAAAATTAAATAATAGAAACATATTATATAAATCATCATGCATCAATCAATCCACGAATTATAAACTAATTAAAAACACATTTGAACCTTAAAGATTTATTCAAATATAGACATGTCTTTATACAGGGTGTCCAAGACTTGCATTGTCGACCGATATATTGATTTTGGGTGAAAATAGGAAAGAAGTTTAAATACAAAAGTTGTATAAATTTTAATGGTGTATAACCTAAAAATATTTTCAATTATACAGCCTGTCCCATTTAAGCGTGGCAGATCAAAGTTATGTTTTTTTTAACCTAGCACCCTGTTTTTATTTGTTTTTTCAATTCTGCACCTAAATGTGAATAGAAATTGTAAGGAAAGCTATGCTCGAAAATTCAGTAATTTTTGAGTTATTGAAATTTTTTAGAAATTTTTGACATGTGCAGACCTTTACCTAAAATTCGACATAGCCAAAATAGAAATCTTTATCAAACTGAAATTTTGAGGATCACTAGATAATGGACGGACAAATCAACGTTTGTCCAAAAAAATGAATTTATTATACAGGGTGTTCAAAATAATGTATGTCTTTTACCTAACTTCAATCACGTGTAACTTTTGATTGTTAAATACAACGAGGTTATTTTTTTGACGGAATTGTATTCTTTAGGATATTTACTAACACTTTTATTAAGGACTGTCCAAACCCAAACCCAATATTTTAGTACGAAAATATTAAGTTGAGGTTTGGACAACCCTTATAAAAGTGTTAGTAAATATCCTAAAGAATACAATTCCAGCAAAAAAATAATATTGTTGTATTTAATAAGCAAAAGTTACACGTGATTGAAGTCAGGTAAAAGAACTACATTATTTTGAACACCCTGTATAATAAATTCATTTTTTTAGGACAGACGTTGATTTGTCCGTCCATTATCTAGTGATCCTCAAAATTTCAGTTTGATAAAGATTTCTATTTTGGCTATGTCGAATTTTAGGTAAAGGTCTGCACATGTCAAAAATTTCTAAAAAATTTGAATAACTCAAAAATTACTGAATTTTCGAGCATAGCTTCCCTTACAATTTCTATTCACATTTAGGTGCAGAATTGAAAAAACAAATAAAAACAGGGTGCTATAGGTTAAAAAAAACATAACTTTGATCTGCCACGCTTAAATGGGACAGGCTGTATAATCGAAAATATTTTTAGGTTATACACCATTAAAATTTATACAACTTTTGTATTTAAACTTTTTTTCTATCTTCACCCAAAATCAATATATCGGCCGACAACGCAAGTCTTGGACACCCTGTATATGCATAATTATGTGTAATTAATATCCAATATTATGTCTATTTTTTTAAGAACGTTTTTAACCCCCGAAATTTCCACAATTTTTCCTATAAATTCTATAGCAAGTAACCCGGGTTAAAATTTTACCGAGCACTGAAATTTTGGGGATGTTATTGGCCCACCTTCAGATCACCATTCCCAACACTGGCCCACCCTAACAAAAAATCCTAGCGCCGCCACTGATATAGATCCAACATTTTTTACCTCCCAGTTTATCCGGTACCTACTTATAGTTATTTGCTAAATAGCAAAATAAATATATTTTTCATCGCGTTCATTTCCTTATAACTAAATTACATAGAAGAATACAGTTAATGTAGAGACACGAATAATGAAAAAGAAAAGTGCGTAAAAAATATGCAAACGAAAAGAAAGGCAGCTGCCTTCCCGTTTTAAAACTTTTAATATACAGTGCACAAGAAAAATGAAAGTAAAAAAAAAGTTGAAGTAAAACGAGAAAATGGTTCTTTTTACTTCTAAGCTAACGAACGGAAGAGCGGAAAAATTAACATTGAAATGGCGCGTGCTCTGTCAAGTCAGTCAGTCGTTAGTCTTTTGTTTATATGGAAGGCGAGTCATCAGTTGTTCAGTTGTTTTTACTTCTTTAACATTTCTCCTAGTTTAAGCCTCCATTCTTCATGCTTGTTATATAATTCTATATGAGAGAACATTTTCGCAACAATTTATTGTTAGTGTAATTTGTAATAGGAACAAAAACTATTATAATTATTCAGCGAATTTATTTTATTACCAAATATATAACCTTGTAATATTACACTTGTCTAAAACTGAAAGTCCCCTGGAATATTAAAAAACTATATTTATAAAGTAAAAAAATAATTAACTGAGCTTTTGATGAATAATAAAAAAACAAAAATATCGGGATTAGTGATGGGCGATTGTAAGATGTTTTTACAATCGAAACAATTGCAATCGTTCATAATAACAATCGAGTTCACAATCGACTCGGAGTTTGATTTTACAATCGAAATGTTCGATTGTTCAAGTCGATTATTTGCCAGCGAATGAGAATACATATAATAATCGCGATTCAAGGTTATATGGTAGTCGATTGAAGTCTGACGTTTACGCTACTCGTTCATCGTTGATTCACTGTTCACACTGTTCAGTCGGTCTCAGAGCACTCGATTACTGCATAATCGACCATCGATCGAATCGACCACAGTTGTTGAGTGATGAGCGATTATATATTATGTGGCTCTCGACAGTGTACATCGTCTGTACGATTGAGTACTAAGCAACTTGGTCTCGGTGAACTATGAAACAACAACAATCGAGTCCAAGTGAAAACCATCAAGAGTCATCGAGATGTTTGAACAATCGAGACAATTGACTAAAATATCTCGTAATCGCCCATCACTAATTGGGATCCGAAACCCCGAATCGAACCTTTTCAATCTTCAGTCAAATGCTTTCCATGCGAATTATGTTATAACGCGCGCCTAGTGCCACACAATCTGTGAAAATTTCAACTAGCTACCTCTTCGTTTGTCAGATAGAGCCATAGATATAGAAATCCGGGGATGTAGTATAAAGTGCCACTTTAGACGAGGGGGGAAGCCATTCAGAGAAGAGTGCATGCCTGTCTTATGGACATGCCCATGCATGTGCCCACGTTACATTAGCCGCGTCTTTACGCATGCTCAATTGCGCCAGATGCAGTCGTCCACGTCTTTGCGCATGTTCAATTGCTCGTACAGCGCTTTTGTACACATATGTATTCCCGATGACAATACATGAATAAATCTTTTTTAGAAATAAATTCAACCTCTAAGGGGTTCAAACGGGAATGTAGGGGTTTTTTGACTAATCAACGTCCAGGCCAAATTGCTAAAGCAAATTTGGACAATGGGTTCCTTTTCTGACGTAATCATCCACTAAGAAAGAATTTTTCGAAATTCAACGCCTATGGGTGTCAAAAGGGGGTAAAATTTTGAAAGGCTAAAATGAACAAAATAAATATTAGTAAAAAAAACTTTTTAGAGACAAGCTTTTATTTAAATGCACTAAAATGGAAAAAATAATTTTCATTAATTTAGGTTCATAATTATAAAAGCGTGGGTCGTGACTAATAAACTATCATAGAGTTCACGACCCACGCTTTTATAATTATGAACCTAAATTATTAAAAATTATTTCTGGCGAATTTCGAAAAGTTAGTCTAGAAATAAGTACTAATAACTAAATCAACATTCTATAGTATTTACGTTTCCACTTGGATTATGGCGGAGAGTTTACGAAACAAAACAATATAAATCTTTAAACTTCTCGAGACTTTTTTATAGCAAAATCATAAAATGGCTGCTGTTTTTGCAGCAGCAATGCGAAATAATGGTGCATTATGACCTACGAAATAACCAGTAACTGAATGCAATAAATAAAAAGTTATAATTGAAAAACTGCAATGTGTTTCGCGCCGTACTTTGTGAATTAAGTTTTCGTAAACAAATTTAAACTTTTTTGTCCAGACTTAGCATGAAACTATAACTTTTGTAAATTTAACATATCGTTTCAAAATATTCAACCTTCTACTTATTTTCAACTTTTTTTTTATTATAAGTTTTTTTGGCCTTTACACCTTTGTGTATTTAGCCACAAACTAAAACCTTAATTTAATTCTAAGTAAGATGGGGGATTTTACATACACACATAAAACGGGTACACAAGAGGGATGGACCATCAGGATATAGGGATCAGGACAACGGATGTACCTCGGACCCAACTCGGCAGGCAAAACTAACAAGAGGTCAATTTTCAACTTAAAAGATAGATTTGAGTGTCAAAATAGTCGCAGATTTGTAAAACGCATGAAAACATGAAATGATTTGCGATATATGGAAAAATCTCTCAGATATGCTTGAAATTATTTTGTCTTATGGAAAAACGTACGCTGAATCGTTTAGGTCCAAGCGCAGGTTGGTATCTCTTTTAGTTTAGAAGTTGAAGCGCAAACGAGAACAGTGTGGTTCAACGCCCACCTCCGCGCATGAATGTTTTGTGATGTAATTTAGTTTTTAAGAAATTGGTTAATTGATGTATTTAAAAGACACTAATGACCTGAAATGTCGACGCGTCTGTAATCTACAATAAATAAAATGAAGAGCAAACCCTAATCCATCTAATCAGAGATTTTTTTATTGAAAATTAAAAAATATATATTTCGAAGAAGTTTTTTTTAATAGATAATAAAATTCGAACAAACTAAAGTTTCTGAAAAAATATCTTGAAAATTCAACACTACAAATTTTTTTAACGTTTGTAAGTTCATCTTCGGATCCCTTGGGACACAGGCGTGATCAAATTAAGTCCTGGACAGATAGCTAAGCAGACAGCAAACAAAAGGCATTCTATTATTTTAAGATTAAACTTAAACCAACCTACCGTAATAATAAAGATTAATATATAAAGAACGAGAGATGAAATCCTTGTAATGCGCATATGATATACAGGGTGTCCCAGACATGTATCTCGATGATTTTTGAAGATAAGATAAGATAATTTTAATGGTTCAATAATGCGCCAAAGTGTGGACAAGTCAACATAAAATTACATAATATTAAACATAGTATAAACATTTTTCATAGAAGATAATTTTTCATCACAATGTTGAAATTTTTATTGCTTAACTTGTTTTTGATTTGATCTGACAACCCATTATAAATGTTTACGACAGAGCAACGCAGGCTTTGCTTATATTTTAGCCTATATATTCGTAAATGGGGTTAAATTCTGTACAAGATGGCGGTAAAATATCGACGATATCTCTGTATATAGGCCAGAGAGCAGCAACAGTCAGCTTTTTTTCTTAAACAGGGCCATAGGTATTTTTTTAGTTATTCTAATATTTTTTCAATGTAATAGAATGTCAGTGTTACAATATTATAATAAACGCAACATATACATAATATATAAGGTACATGAATAAAAGTACTTGATTTTAATATCAAGTAGGTACGTGTATCATTGTATAATATTGTTCTAGCGGCCCAGTCCGGCTTCGCCCGGGTGCTATAAAATTTATTATTTATGATCCCCCCGCGAGAAATTCTCCCCCTGCGACCCGGACGAAGCCGGGATGGTGGTGTTTATAATATTAGTAGGATTCCGCCAATACACTAAAATGCAAGAAAATTGTAGAGTTACGTTTTGTTACTACCTTACAGGAACTATACATTTTTCCGGGATGAAAAGTATCCTACTACCCTGTGTCCTATTCCAGGGCCTACAGTAATTATTACACCCTGTATATTTATGTCGACACAACTGTAGTGCACGTAGTAACGTACTTGGTAATTACTTATCTACTTAATTATGAAACGGAATTTAATTGAAAATAAATTATACTGAAAATTGATAATGGTTGGTTAAGGGTTAACTACCTATATATTTAAGACCTAATTCTCAATTCACGAATTTAAATCAGCGTTTTTCGGTAGTATATTTAAGTGTAAATTTTCTTAAAGACTTCTTTTTTAACGATGTAATGAAAGCAAATTTTGAAAAATTTGCATCCCGTTTAGCCACGGAAAACATCTGAAAACGTTGAATTCCTGAAGGATGAATAAAGGATTAATAAAACCAATTGAAAATTATTTCGTTGGAAAGCAGCCAATTATATAATTGATTCGAAACATATTGGAAAAAATCATTTTACCAACCATAGTCAGAGTCAGGACTCTAACCTGAACCTTTCCACTTTCGCGGCGGAATGAGCTTACATTTACTCAACCGTGACAAGGTTACTAATCTAACATTCCCCTTATATGCTTCGGAATCAATTGATTTTCACTACATGCGAGAGTTAATTTCCAACGAAAAAATTTTCAATTGCAATTCAGCCGTATAAATCTATTAATTTATAATAAAACCAATATTTTTATTGAGTTAAATTATTGTACAGAATATTTCTTCGTAATACCTAAAATTTTGAAGGGTGATTCGTGAAATTTAAAAATCCTTAGTTAATTAAATTAGTGATAATAATAATAATTTATTTAATAATATATGAAGGTTATGTTGAACGAGTGTGTGTTTACCGCACTCGTTCTGGTATAACATAACCTTAAGAACTAGTATTGTAAAATCGCGACTGTCAGATCCGTCACTTTAGCCACGCGTTACATATAATATTTTTTGCAACAACGGCTTCAATGGATTTTACTCCGTACGTTTCGCCCAAAGCTCCGTTGGGCATCTTCAGCGGCGATTGGCAATACGATGTGATCTTCTTGCCGGTCGTCTGGTGACAGTCACCAGTCGGCAAGAAGATCACATCGTATTGCCAATCGCCGCTGAAGATGCCCAACGGAGCTTTGGGCGAAACGTACAGAGTAAAATCCATTGGACCACGGCTACCTAGCCCGGAAACACTTGCTACCAAGATGTCTACCGGCCGTGAAAGCATGAAACTCCAACTGCTTCAAAAGTTCAATTTTAAGCAAATAAAACACAATTTGGATAAATATTTTATTAGTGACACTATAGCAAAGTAATCTAAAAAGTACTTTATTACGCACATGAGTTATAAAGTTAAACAAAACAGTATTACTTTATAGAACGGAGTGCGTTAAAATTTACTTTAAACACTATAGTTCGAACGCATCAGAAGCTTCCATAAAGAATCACTTTTGAAATGGTACACAGCCATCTAAAATTGTACTTTTGATGCAAGTGTTGCATATAAAGTTTTATATAACACATGCACGCTTTTAGTGTTTTTTCGTATCTGTTTTGCGGAGCTTAAATAGCCGTTTATTGACAAGTAACCATTATGTAACGCTTTTCAGTGCTATAATGGTTTATTATATAACTAGTTCCATAATGATCCATTATACAACACTTTTCAGTGCTATAATGAAAAAACAGTTGCATAATGAACAATTATGTAACTAGTTACATAATGAACCATTATGTAACTGTTTTTTTAATTCAATTAAAGTCTAAAACCATGCATGTGTTATATAAAGTATAGTGTGCAACGCGTGTGCTAAATCTTTATGCGTCAGGCACTCGTATTCGGCTCGCGATGCACACTCTCCAAGGCTCGTGTGCGCTCCCCTACTATTCGTGCTAAAAACAACAGCACTTGTATTCGGCTCGCGATGCACACTCTCCAAGGCTCGTGTGTGCTCGCCTACTACTTGTGCTGAAAATATCGCGCCTGACGTATAAAGATGTATTTAGCACACTGGTTACACAAGAGACTATTACATTCAGAAACCGCGTGACATAAGATATTAAATAGTAGCTATAACTCAAAATGTTAGTCTTTACAAACATTTTGCAATTTTTGACCAAGAGCTCTTGGACTATTTAGAATGGTCAAAATGTTACAATACACTGAAATTTAAACCTCAAGAGTTGAATACAAAACACAGAAAGTTTTGAAGAGTTGCTTCGTAAAATGGACGACGCGGCGCGGTGTAATTGCCGCTTCTCAATTATGTAAATTACAAAATTAAAAATAAAAAAAATACCATTGGTTGGCATAAAATCGTTTGAGAGTGTATACGCAGTGCCGGTGAATCCCCTAATTAAATTATATGTACATTAAAATTTTACGAACGGTCGCAATATAATAAATTACATTATATTAAAATTTAAGTATCCTTTCTCCCTTTTGAGCTAAATTACATAATATTACACTTTATACCTTATGTACCGGCCTACGAGACGAACACTTGCAGCTATACAGGGTGTTTCATAATAAATGCGCAGGACTTCAGGATGTGATAGCTCGTCCAAAAATATGAAAAAAAGTTTCTATTAACTTACCCTCTAAAATGCACCATTTTAGAGATACAGGGTGTTGAGATTGAAAAAAAAATGTCGTTTTTTGCGAATATCTCCGGAACCGTTTATCGTACAGAAAACAGCTTTTGTAAGCATTTTCTACTCATAATAAGCTTTGTTTTGTGCGGAATTTTTTTTTTTAAGTCATAATTGGTGAAGGTTTTGGGTGTAAAATGGTGCATTTTAGAGGGTAAGTTAATAGAAACTTTTTCTCATATTTTTGGACGAGCTATCACATCCTGAAGTCCTGTGCATATATTATGAAACACACTGTATAGTACAAGGTGTTTCAAAAATGTTATACTTTTACTAACTTTCCGGCCTGGATTTGCGCGGGTAAATTTTGATTTGACAACGAAATTTCTTTGAATCAGTAGACTCGTACTTTCCCACATGGCCACCTGACTTTACTGTGTCTAACACCTTACACAAATATACTGAATTTTTGACAGCATTGGTAAGTTTTTTCGCTTGCTTTGTTTAATGTGAAATTCATACAATTTTAAACAGATTATAAATCAAACTTAATTTTAGATGCTCTGAGGATGATGCAATGAGCACCGAAACGTAAGCTTATAAATGCAAATTTAATCATCAGTATTGCAAATTTTATTTGATTCTTTTGCCACTGAGTTTTTTCTCTCCTAATTTCTACATCATCTACGGATCACCATTTCTCTATATCATAGAGTTCTGCAACTTACATAAATGCTGTTTTGTTTCACATGTCAACCACTTCCGACTATTTCCGTTTCATCTAATATTTCTAAAATGTCACCCCAGTATGAGACATTAGGCGTTATTCACGTCAGAATACATACCGAATTGATAACCTGCTACTTTTTAGAAGACGGTTTAAAAAATCCAAAACGCATTTGTTTTGTGGTGGTCACTTATGATTTTAGCAACAATCTATTCGAAGACGGTCGTATACTTATATAGATATTACAGTAATAAAATGAAAACCAGCTCTCAGAATGTATCGTATATATAATTTATATAAGCGTAAATGCGTTTTAATATAATAATATAGCGAGTTAGTCTTAACTGACTCACATTTTTCATAAAGTATTACAGAATCTCAACTCATATATGAGAAGTATGTCAAGTAAAAACAAACTTTAATAAATATTTGTACAGTGCTTTCAAAACTTTAAGTGATGATTGTAGATTATAGACGCTCAACTGCTGAGATCATCAACGTCTTCGAAACTTTAAAATGATGTATTCGAGTGCACAACTTATTTCTATGTTGTACAGTTTTCGCTATATGAGTTTGTTTCAAGTATCAACAAAATTTAAAATATTATTATTATTGTCGACAACTCAGGTCATTAGCGTCTTCAACACAATAATTTATTAATCCATTTGTGTATTAGAATCTGCCAGCCGGCATACACAAACCGACTGGTACGAGCTCTGGCTCTTAGGAACGCCAATTCCCAAAGAACATTGGAATGCAATTGCGAGAACAACTACATTCCAATGTTCCCCCTGGGGGAAAAATTCAAAATAGAAACATTCACTACAATAAATATATCTCAGAACAGAGATGGTTATTGAAACAGCATATCACGTCGCTTGTGAAGCCACAACTATACACTAAAGTACGACCTCTTAGGTACATTTTGATTATTCGTTGCTTGTATTCCGTAGTGTTAATTACTCTTTTTGTCGTGTTGTGTGCCTGGATGTTACAATAAAGGTTCCAAAGCGCTTATAAAAAAATAAGGTGTATCTTATCATCAGCAAGTAAAAATATTTTATTATATTTTCAATTGTTCCCCGCACATCTCGACAAGCTTCAGTTGTACATCCCTGCAAGCTGTAATATGCACCTTCTATAGCTATCTCTGTTCTGAGGAATAAACACTAAACGTTTGTTAAAATGGAACGGATCAGTATAGTTGTCTTTATCTAAATATTTTTTACATGACTTGTTAAATACTCTTGCTAGATATGATGACTAAACATGTGTAATGGCGCCCCAAAATAGAATCTATTAAAGTAACTAAACGCCTTCTTAAGAGAACCCAGAACTATTCGGAACCTAGTTAGTTGTCAGGAGCCTGATAGTTCTAAGTACAGCGGGAAAATATTTTCTATATCCTTCATTATCTATCTAACTAACATGTTCAATGCCCCCCTCCACCCAAATTATATTAAAGTGACTAAACGCCTTCTCAAGAGAACCCAGGACTATTCGAGACATGGTTAGTTGTCAGGAGCCTTGTAGACATAAGTGCCGCTGGAAAATATTTTCTGCCGTCCAATTAATTATCTAAGTCTTCATGGTTTCCGGGCTTGTAGGCCGTGGTCCGGTGGTATTTCTACCTGACGTTTCGTCTACAACTGCGGTAGACATTCTCAAAGGCGATGTGGAAGACTTGGAACAATGCCGGCCATGAAAGCTTGCACACCTGGATAATTAATTATCTATCAATAATTTGACCGGTACTTGATTTTCAGTGTATTCGTACACCCCTACATTTTTGCCGTCCTATTTATTTTCATTCTTCTTTAGCGCCTTTTGTCAGTGTACAGAAAGCGATTTCTCGTTTCATTACATAAAATGTCCCACGTAGAAGTCCAGGATTGATATGTGTAGTATATAACGTAATACTGAAAGCAAATGCTTGACAGATTGGATTCCTGTTAGAGAATATTCTAGTTTGTTAGTCACAGTCTGATGGGTGAGAGATATGCTTTGCTAGACTTCAGTTTATCTTCAAAATGAAATAATCTCTCCAATGGAACGTGATTATTACCTAGTACTCGATTACACTTGAAGCTTTCTGCTTCTCCTGGCGTCCTGGTAATGAAAATAGTTGCAATACGAATTTCTTTTAACTACTAAATGCAGTTAGTGTTGCCGTCTAGACAAGACAAGACTTCACTTAAGTCTTGTCTTGAAATATCGAGACTTCACTAAGTCTAAATCTACATTAAAAAACTCTTGTCTTGTCTAATATCAAGACTCTAGATTATTTTCAAGAGTCTAGATTAGTAGTAGTAGGTAAAGTAAACCTTTACATACTACTACTTAGTTTATCTAGACTCTTGAAAATTCTCTAGAGTTTTGGCAAGAGTCTTGATCTAGATAAAGCAAGTCTTGTCTTGTCTTGAAAATTTCTAGACAAGACTTTTGCAAGTCTTGTCTTGAAAATCTAGACAAGACACAAGAGTCTAGAAAGTCTAGATCTAGACGGCAACACTAAATGCAGTTTTAATCAAGGTTATTAGAGTACAGGTTGCCTCTTTCCATCTGACCAATCAGCGTAAGCGCGGGAATGACGTCAGCTAGAATTTAGTTTAAATCAAGTACAAAAATTGTTGAGGATTATGCTTATTTATATTAGGTGCTTAGTGCAGATTTTTTCTTAAAATTGGCAGGAGACAATAAATAGAAGAATAGATATTAAAAAATAGGATAATTTTTATTTTTATTACAAAATTTAGGTTTCAATATCTATAATCTTATAAACAAACAAAAAATTAAATAATGCTCAAGAAATGGCAGATCTTGTTAATTACCTATTTTTTTAAATTTAATAAACGAATAGAATTAACTAACAAATTGATAAATTAATTATTTTATCTTTTATATTCACAAAATATTAAATACAACCACAAAACACCATAACACTTAACAGCTATCGCAAAATTAACAACTTATCGTATTTTTTTCACTAACAGAAGAATCATGTTTCTATTAGGTATTGAAAAAACATATCACACTACCATGGTTTTTATTTTTATTTCCAAAAATTAGCAGCGTCCATCGTCTGATCTTTTCTATTGAAGTGAGCAAGCATGGTATATTCTGAGTGACGTCATCCCCCCACTACTATCTATCGGAATGAGGCAACCTACACTCTACTAACCTTGAGTTTTAATAAACTTTTGTCCGTAGATATTGTAAATTGAAGACGCTTGGCAACAGAGGTCATAAGCAACTCCGTGAATCACAAATAAATTCCTAGTCACTACTCAGTTTTTCTGTTATATTTTTAATATTAAAAGAATTATTGAACTGGAAGTACGATTTGACTTTTTGATGAAACAAGGGTAAGCTTTGAAATCACCCGCTCCCTGTGAAGGAGTATGACGAAGACCTGAAGATTTGCTACCAGCAGTATCTTTCCAAACGAACTATTTGGTGTTCTGGGAGGAGAGTGCTCCGACACCTGCACAGAGATACTGCAAACAGCAAATCTTTCTCTAGGCCATTATATGTCATATCTTCAATTTTATAACCCAGCGATGTAGCTTAGTGGTACAGCACTAGACTCGCATTGGGAAGGTACTGGGTTCGAATCCCGGCGGGAGCAGATGTGGCTAGGACTTTTTCCTACGGTCTCACGCCGAAAAACGGTAATTCCTATACCGGCCATCTTGTTGAGGTTTTCCATGGTTTCCCTCAATTATTCCAGATGAATATCGAGATGATTCCTTATTCAAGGCCATGGCCGATTACCTGTCAAACACCTATGCTCCCAAAGTTGCCTACCTTATCTTAATTTCCTATAATTCCTCCATTCGCACTTTGCTAATAAAAAAAAGTTGAAGTTTAAAATATGTAGAAAACAACGGGAAGTGGTAAAATGGAAAATAGTAATAGTGCAAATGGCGTCTGTTATGACATAATGTCGAGAAATGGACGTTAAATGCATTATAATTATTATTATCTTCAATTTTATAATTAATTGACAAATCAATTATACTTTTACAGTTGATAAGGATCTGTTTTAATTAAAAACAGAAAACTGTGGTGATCCTGATGATATTTTACTTTTACAAATTCAATTGATGTATTTTAATTCAAAAGTTAAAAAATTTTGAGACAAGGAACTCTGCATGTTTCTAACCAAAATTTTTGACATTTTAAGGACGATGATCTTTTAGGACCCTACATATTCTATTTTAAATAATAATATGCAAGCTTTATTTTTCCACCCTCAACGTTGCTTAATTTTAATAAATTATTACACGTCGCTTCTTTTTAAAATGCAATCAACCAAAAAATAGAGAAATACGTTTTTACCTCTTTTTTGTGTAGCCGTTTAATAAAGCGACAAGTTTTAAATTTTCATAATGAAAGAAAAATATTAATTTTAATTTATATAACTCTCTCATTTTAATTAAATATGTATATATCACAACAGCCTTTATTTTATTTAAAATAAAGACTTATAAGTACAGACATCTTCTTTGATGTTTATTATATAATATAGTTACAGTATTTCAGGAAAGTTGTTGGAAAAACACCCAAACATATTATATAAATTGTATACACCTAGTCGTTAATTTTACTTATATCGACATATCATTTAAATTTTGAGTTTTCTCAGGATGCTATTAAATTACTTAGCATCGTCTTGGGCCTTGGATTGCAGTAATTAAAACAAGCCGTGAGGTGGGTCGTTTATTAAGACTAAAGTGCAGCCCTTGAGGTCCACACGATGAACTTTCCAGTTTGATAAATATTTAATAACAATTAAATTAGATATTACACAGAAAAGTACTCATTTTAATCATTAAAACATAATTATTATTTATTTTTAACAATAATTAAAAAAAAAAACGGCTGAACCGATTTTTTAAAATTTATTTCGGATCAAAATGACGTTAACACGCCTCGATTGACACCCTTACGAAGTCGATATAATTTTTTATTCGCGAGATATTGTGTAAAATCTACTTTTTTGGAGTCTATTTGGTTAAGAAAATTAACGGCTGAACCGATTTTGAAAAAATTTCTTTCAGATCATATTTACATTAATACGCGTCGATTGGCATCCTAACGTAGTCGATATGATTTTTCATTCTCGAGATTTCGTCTTAGAAAGAAATGGACACATACGTACGTACATACGTACACACACACATACACACACAGATATTTTTCTAAAAATAGTGTAGTGACCTTGAAACACAAAAATTTGTTATGCATTTTGATTTTCGGACCCATTACAATAACTTCCAATGGGAAGTTAAATAAGGTAAATAATCAAATGTATAGATTTTCTTATCGAATACTTCCCTCATTTCAATCCTTCCTCAACTGATGTGTACCGAAAAGTAACAGCACAGATCCTGGGTTACAGGACGTGTTGTCATAAAATCTAAATGACCTTAGATTGTGACCACATATTATAGTTTTTATATCCGTATTGAGCACAGTCTAATGTCATAGTCAAACTTCTTATTTTCTAGAACACTAGACTGTAAACACAGAAAAACAAATTACTGATTTAACAATTATTTTTCAAGTTAAATTTTGATCAAAATGCTTAGGAAAATATTGTTTCGAAGAAGAAATTCTATAAAAAAGTATTTTAAATACATGAGAGTATAAAAATATCGTTTCATCGATCAAGTTATTCTTTGAGCAAAATTGATTTAAAATTCTAAGGTTACCGTCTATAATCTATAATCTGCAATCTGAAACCTACGAAACACTTTGCGGTCTGTTTCAGCGTACAAAAAATAAATAAAACTTCATAAAAATACAGTTTCATGCTATCAAAGCTAATCAAAAATTACGTCCGTAAAAAAGCCAAACTGCGGTTTGTGATCTGCTACTGTAACATTATTTTCTTAAAAGAACCTTCGAAGAAAAAACGTATACGCATCACTGATCTACAGTATCTATTTCTTATAATGTTCGAAATCTCGAAGATTTCAGTGTTGAAATGATTTATGTTTAAAGGAAAATGATTAATGCCCCGGAAGAAAACTGAACGAATCAGTGTTGGACATGCTTTGGTTATCACACTAGACAACCGGATTTAAGTAGAGTACATTTCCCTATATGTTCTGTTTCATAGTTGATTAATCACAGTAACAAGGAGAACGTATGATCGATCAAGCGTAAAGATATAGAATATTACGTTATCAAATACCATGCTTTGATTAAATTGCATATGAATATTCGAACCTAATGTATCTATACTCTGGCTGCACTCTCATTTCACTTTGAAATATATTTACATGCACTCTAGTACCGCCAATAGCAATTCAGAGACGAGATCGAGATTAAATTGTCGACATCTCGCCGAGACGAGAAATGGTATCCGAGATATTTCGATCAAATTTCGTAATTTCGAAATACTTATCAAAAGAAAAGTAGTCGATATTCTTTATTACTTTATAAAAGAATAAAACGAAAAAAGTTTCAAATTGATTTTCAATTCATTATTGAAAAAATAAATATTAAAAAAATGGTATTAGACACAAATAACCCTGGTAGTTGGTGGAACACACGTAGTCATTATTCCTAAATATATCTTATAAAATAATAAAATGAAAACCACCTAGTTGAGGTTTCAATTGGATTTTCAATTTATTATAAAAAAAATTAATATTAAAAAAAAGTTATTAGGCGCAGATAACCCTGGTAATTGGTGAAACATAATCATGAATCCACAGTATAGAACTCCAATAAGTCTTTACTTACTGGAAAGATAAGTTTGCGATGTGCAAAAACTGCAAAAACAATTTCTGTAAGATTCTCTACTCTCTGCTCTCAATGAGTAATGATCAATTCCTTTACGTAAAGAACTACCAAAATGATCTTCACTTGTCATTGTTAAAACAAAATACGACGCACTGAACCATTAAATTGTTTTATGTGACCTTCTTCTGAAGTTTCTAAATTCTTCCAAACGCTTGGATATACAATGTAAACTATCCCACTAGAGACATTAAAATATAGTTAGTTTACTGCAGAAAGTTTCAAATTTATAGTTTTGGCTACCTTACATAAATTTTATCAACGATACAAGAACATTAAGATAATGCTTAGTAAACAAGTTTATTTTGTTTAACATGGGTAATTCTATTTAGTATGCATTTACTATACAATATTTTGTTAAAAAAATTTAAGTTTGTTTAAATATCACATAAAACCTTGAGATTATGCCATTGTTAATATAGCTTTTCCATAGTTTGTCTATTACAAACTTTGCTAATAACCTCAACTGTCGAGCGTCTGCAATCGACAATCTATCCTTATATTATTAAACGAGCAAATCTTGTATATATGTACCTATGTACCTATATAAATATTTTCTCGAAAACGGCTCTAACGATTTTGATCAAATTTACCGAAAAGGGGTTTCGGGGGACAAAAAATCGATCTAGCTAGGTCTCATCCCTGGAAAAATTCGTTTTCGTATCAATTTTATCATTTTAAAAAACAGTTTTTTTAACGTTATAAAACAGTGTCGTATAGTGAGTAGGCTTTGGAAAAAACAAACTATTTTCATTATTTATGTCAAATTACTCTGACAGTCAATCTTTAACTTATTAAAATAATCAGTAATTATTTGAAAAGTAAAAAAATAACAACAATAAATACTAAACATAATTATACTTACATAATTATGTTTAGATTTTATTGATGTTATTTTTTTAACTAATATTAAATAAATAGGTATATTACTTTTATATTACCTATAAGTATAAAATATGTAGGTACATACGTTATGTAGTATGACGTATACTGACGTATAATAATATTATCTACTTATAGGTATGTAATTTTTTTTCTTAAAAACGACTAACGATTTTGATGAAATTGGAACTTTAAGTACTATTTTTTTTTAACTCATCCGAGCAAAGCTCGGTCATCCAGATATTGTCTCTAAACACTGCAAGAATTGAGTTACTGTGAACGGCTCTAAATAAATAATTAAAATCAAACGATTTTTTATCTCCTTATATCCACACCATCTTCACATAACAATTAATTATAGTGAATAATATATTATCAGACAGCAAAGCTGCGGCTGATTGGTTGGCTATATCAAAGAAAAAATAAAATGCCACTGTCGGAACTTGAACCCGAAACTTCCAAGTTCCAACAGTGGCGCCCGCAGCTTTGCTGTCTGATATATTATTCACTATACTTAATTGTTATGTGAAGATGGTGTGGATATAAGGGGATTAAAAATCGTTTGAATCTATCTCTCTATTACAAACCTACAGTTCCCAAGAGGGCAGTGTGGTCCAGTGGTTAGCGTCGCGGCCTCTGGATCACACTGTCATGGATTCGAATCCCACCTCCGCTCATGGATGTTTTGTGATGTCATTTAGTTTTAAGTGTGTTGTTATTTAATGTAATCAAGACGCTAATGACCTAAGTTGTCGACTCGTCTACAATTTACAATAAATAAAATATACAGTTCCCAAGTGCCAGTCCAAGGGCCAGTGAAATTGAATTTTCAATTTATTTTTTATTAAAAATAATGTCTAGTAAATTGAAAATATGAATTGGTATACGCTTAGATAACCCCGGAAGTTTCTGGCTTAAACAATATGGCATAAAGACGGCTGGACTGATTTAACCTATATAGTGCCAATCCAAGAGCCAGTGAAATTGAATTTTCTATTTATTATAAAAAGTAATAGTTAATTGAAAGTATGAACTGATACGACGCTCAGATAATCCTGGCATTTTCTGGTCTTAAATAAAATTATATAAAGACGGTTGGACTGATTTCCGCGAAATGTTCAGCAGATCTTAGTCTGTCTAATTTAGAAATAGAAGTTTAACTACATAATAAAATTTCAAATGGATTTTTTGCAGAGGTGAATTAACTACGAATAGATAAAAAATACATTATTCTAATGTAAAATAAATAAATTCTGTTTAATAAATGAAAGATAATTTTAACTAATAAAATCAATTCGGGTAACAGAGGATCTATAAGGGGGCTTTATGTTGTTAGCCGAGGGTATTTAAATTTCTTAGGACAGCTTTAGCTCCTGACTGTACTGATGTTACATTAAAAATTGGTTTAAAACAAGATCAATACATATTGTTAAACAAAGTCCTCGCCGCGTCTGTCTGTCTGTCCGTCTTGCCCGATTTTCTCCGTAACTACTGAACGAATTTTGTTCCGGGTTTTTACGATTAGATAGATTGATTCACGAGGAAGGTTCAGATGTATAATTGAAACTGGCCGGTCCGGCTTCGCCCGGATAAAAATCGAGGGGAATCTCAGAAGACCGATTTCTCCGTAACTACTGAACGGATTTTGTTCCGGTTTTCACGATAAGACAGATTAATTCACAAGGAAGGTTTAAATGTATAATTGAAACTGACCGGTCTGGCTTCGCCCGGGTGAAAATCGAGGGTAATCTCAAAACACCGATTTCAAAAAAAGTTGACTGTTCGATAGGTGATATTTTGCTTTAGAACATAGGCGATAATAACTGACCGGCCCGGTTCGTCCGGATGAAAATCGGGGGTAATCTCAGAAATTACTAAACCGATTTCAATTTTCTTTTTACCGTTTGATAGGTGATACTTTGCTGTAGAGCATAGGCAATAATAACTGGAGCGAGCGAGCGAAGCAAGTGAGTAATGTAATAATAAATCATAAATTCATAGCACCCGGGCGAAGCCGGCCTGGGCCGCTAATAAGTAAAATTTACTACATTAAACAAATTCTGACTAGCTACGTTTTGAAATTGAATTTGAAAATAGTTAACTTATTAGCATACAAGTCAGAATAATGTCTGCAATGTAAACGAGTTAAAGTTTTAATACTGCTGCAGCCAGATGCACTGTTTTCAAGTAGGTAGTTATAAGTTCTGATGATTCTAAATAAACCGGTAACTGAGAAGAGACAACTGGAGCTTAGAGCTTCATCGAGAAATACCCAACTTCAGTTGCAAGACGTGCTCAGTCGATATGAACGCTACTAAAGTGGTTTCCATTTTACAACTACTTACTTGAACAACCTCATTGCTCACTCCCAAAGCCACATCCGATCTATACCATTACCACACCTATATGTATACAGATTGTTCGCATAAAAAAGTTTGGTTTAGCTGAAGATTCGTTTTCTGACTTTCACAAAATGTTCAAACTTCATACAACTTTTTTCCCAATTATTGATATAGGTAGTTTTAATAATAAGGGAAAATTTGAAAAGAAAACATGATTAAAGTAAAACTTCTTTATTTTTGAATGAATGAATGAATTGTGAATTATAGACGATCGACAACATGGGTCATTAGCGTCTTTTTTATTTTTAACTTCCCACTGGAAGTTATTGTAATGGATCCGAAAATCGAAATCAAAATGTATAACAAATTTTTATGTTTCAAGGTCACTACAATATTTTTAGAAATATGTCTGTGTGTATGTGTGTGTGCGTGTATACGTACGTACGAATGTGTCCATTTCTTTCTAAGACGAAATCTCGAGAATGAAAAATGATAGTGACTACGTTAGGGTGCCAATCGACGCGTATTAACGTAAATATGATCTGAAAGAAATTTTTTCAAAATCGGTTCAGCCGTTCTTTTTTCTTAACCAAATAGACTCCAAAAAAGTAGATTTTACACAATACCTCACGAATAAAAAATTATATCGACTTCGTAAGGGTGTCAATCGAGTTGTGTGTTAACGTCATTTTGATCCGACATAAATTTTATAAAAATCGGTTCAGCCGTTTTTTTTTTAATTATTGTTAAAAATAAATAATAATTATGTTTTAATGATTAAAATGATTACTTTTCTGTGTAATATCTAATTTAATTATTATTATTAAATATTTATCAAACTGGGAAGTTCGTTGTGTGGACCTCAAGGGTCGCACTTTAGTCCTAATAAACGACCCACCTCACGGCTTGTTTTTTATTTAACAAAACAACATAATATGTGCATCGGCATTTGCCACTAGTACCACAAAATATAGTGACATAGAAGTAAAACTTCTTTAGCTGCAGTGATTTCAAACGCATATATTATATTTATTTATTTATTGTAAATTATAGACTCGTCGACAACTTAGGTCATTAGCGTCTTGTTTACATCAAATAACAACTCACTTAAAACTAAATAACATCACAAAACATCCATGAGCGGAGGCGGGATTCGAACCCACGACAGTGTGATTCAAAGGCCGCTACGTTAACCGTATATATTATAGATTAAACGTAACGGAAGGAGGCGTTTCTATTAGTGATTGAGATGGAACGGGTGAAAAATAACAAGATATTTTATTTTGAGTGTAGAAAGTAAGTGGAAGTGAGAGAGTTTTATTTCTACATGTGGTTTTAAGCAAACGCACTCATGTTTATTACAAGCTTTTATTTAACTTGCAATGTATGTTAGTTAGTTAGTTAGTTTGTGTGTTTGTTTAGATCAAAACTTGCAAGTCAATTTTGAACGACTTCGACGTATCCGATCGATTTGAAATTTTGTACACATATGTATTCCCGATGACAATACATGAATAAATCATTTTTAGAAATAAATTCAAACCTTAAGGGGTTCAAACGGGGATGTCGGTTTTTTTTTGACTAATCAACGCCCAGGTCAAATCGCCGAAGCTAGAAACTTGAAATTTGGAAAGTTGGTTCCTTTTCTGACGTAAGCATCCAATAAGAAAGGATTTCTCGAAATTCAACCCCTACGGGTGTCAAAGGGGGGTAAAATTTTGAAAGACTAAAATGAACAAAATAAAATATTAATAAAAAAATTTAAAAAAGATTAATTCAACTGATTCTGTATTTACGAACATCCTGTATACAAACAGAAGTACACAAACAGATGAAAAATAAATAAATAAACATAGAAATAAAATAGAAACCATAGAGCTGAAGCTTCTTTTAGACACATAGATATATATTTCTTCCGGTTTCATGAATTTGCAAACTCAGAAACGTTGTTGCAAGAAAGTTGCAAACATAGTTGCTTGTTTACGTTCATTTGTCACATTTTACATAATATATAGATAAAATGTATCTCTAAAGTGCAATGCAGGTATTTAATAATTTATAGTATGAAATAAGAAAAACGTGATTAGAAAACTCTATGTTTTTGTGATATAAATAAATAGATAAATATAAAATGACACATACTCAGGAAATTGCTCCTGTTTCTGGCACGACCCTGAAAGTAGATAGATTACAGTAGTGAATTTTAATTCACAAATGTTTAAAACTATTCTGATTAACTTATAATCACTAAAAAAAATTATTTTCTACTTTTTAGTGCGATTTTGTTTCAAAATAAAACCATTGTTTTTTAAAAAGTTTTGTTTTTAAGTTATTTATTCCCCCTTTTTCTTTCAGAACAAGCAATAACGATCTCTCGCTTTTATTTCCACAGATAGAGGTCCATTGCTACCACGCAACGTTTTCATTCTATGTACAGGTACCTATGTACAGGGGAACCCTATAAAATGAATTATTTAAATTTTGAAAATTCTGAAACTTGATCTTTTATCCCCTGTACACTTTATCTTATATCAATTTAAAAAAAACTCGGGTCGCAGTGCCAAAACCCTGCCGACAATATAGTGTATTTGCTAATACAGGCCTTGTGGCTTTAATACGTAAACTTAAGTTTGTTTTTGGACAAAATAAAAAATTTAACCCCTTAATACATCCCTTAAAATAATATTTTTTTTCTTAATTTCAATATTATTATCAATGCAACCTCTGTACCAAATTAAATGTATCCTTCAGTAAGTAAATCACTATCCGCAAACTAGTGTTTTCATAAAATTTGTAAGTCCGGTTCTGTCGGGCCGATTTTATTAAAATTTTAGCAGCACATTTTAACCATTACTAAAGAGTTAAATTTCAATTTTGAAATGATTCTGACAATTTTTTAGGTATTTTTGGGCCCAAAAATATTTTTCAATCCCTAAAAACTACCCTTAAAATGGTCCGATTGGGCCCATTTTAAATAGGTTCCGTGCGGTGATGGATTCCAACGTGTGTACCAAATTTCATTTAAATCAATTAAGTCTTTCGAGAGTTATGCCGCGAACACACACACACATATATATACATTTCCAAAAATGGTGCCAAATTGTTCAGGAGGCTATGAAACGTCGAGAAATTTTGGTCCGACCCCTAGGTCCCGCCATCCGACCGACGCCAATAGTGTATGTGCCATATGGCAAATACACTAAAAAGTAAAATAAAAATTACGAATCCTTCCACAGAAATTGCATTTCATATTTATACTTCGAAAGGTTTACTTCAATTCTCCGCTGTTCTACAAACGGTAGTTCAATATCGTTGATCGATATAAAATAGGTATCGATATTGACATATATGTATTATGAACGTGCCTGCAAATAAGATTCACATGTCACATCCTGTAATGTAAATGTCAAAGCGGATGTTGACATATAAACAGGAACAACTGGATGCATTTCCGCGTAACATAACCCTCTATATGATTCGTTCCTGTGGGAGATAGCTAGTTACTTCCTAGAGGTGGATAGACACGTATCACAACGACTAATCGAATAAGTTATGAGAACAAAAAACAGAGCCGTACAACATGCCACTGTTTCGTAAAAATGGTAAAATGCAATTAAGTAGTCAACAATTAAAAATAATTCTAATAATAATTTTAGAATTATAATTAATTAATTAATTAGAATTATAATTAATAATTATTATTAGTTAATTCATGCCACAACAACACACAATCTCTGAAAATTGTAACTAGCTATTGCTTACCGTTTGTAAGATAGAGCCTTATGACGGACGGACGGACAAACATCGTAGGCTCAGTAATAGGGTTCCGTTCGGAGGTACGGAACCCTAAAAAAATTGTTATATAAAAATGGGCTGTCGGGATTGAAAATAACCGAGCTGATAGGGGTACCGTTTTTCATGGATTTTCTCCAAAAGCACCAAACTTAAGAACATTGGACAATGTCCAATTAAGCGTTTCGTCTGCTGAAATAGAATTCCGGATTCACAGAAAAGACGCGCTGGATTTTTGAGATTAGCTAGATTAATTTGTAGCTTATAGACGTTCAGCAACTCAGGTCATTATAAATTAAATGTCTGCCGTCGTGACAGTACACCGTAACTAAAAACAGCCCCAACATACAAAATATATTTTTTGCAATACCCATACTATAAATTTCGCTGTAACTAATAATTATGCATTCCAGTTATTATTAAGTATCTATGGTTGTATAAATTATTTTGTATCTTTTTTTTTTCTTCTTGTGTACAATTTTTTTATACTCTCTAATTGGGACTATTTTGTCCTGTTGAGTATTATTATAAATAAATAAATAAAATAGCTGCTTTACATGTATGTATGTATGCATGAATGTAAAGTGACTTTTTACAGGCCAGTGTGCGGGAACGTATCTTTGCCACACTACTGTGAGAAAGCAAACCATTTTCATAGTGATTTATGTTTTTTCGCCTTGATCCGCCCGCTATTACCTACTGACAGCTACTCTCGGCCTACTATATATTATGTGAAGTTGGCGACACAAAATAAAGTGTCAAAAATTTTTGAAAAATGAAGTGAAAAGTATAGTTATTTTATAGTGGTTATGGCAAAAAATACCATATATTCTCGTGAGTAATGATATGACTCGTATGACTGTTAAAACTCGCTGTGCTCGTTTTAACATATAATGTCACTATGCTCGTAGAGGGCAGTATAGCCTAGTGGTTAGCATGCTTGGTGCCGCAACCTCTAGACTGGACTGCCATGGGTTCAAATCTCACCTGCGCTCATAGATGTTTTGTAATTTTATTTAGTTTTAAGTTAGTTGTTATTTAGTGTAGTTGAAAGACGCTAATGACCTTAGATGTCGGCGCGTCTATAATCTACAATAAGTAAAAATAAAATAAAACTATGCTCGTTTTAACATAATGTCACTTACTCGTCAGTAATATACGTCATTACACAACTAGATATTCATTAGTCTACTATTTTTAATAATATTTTTACTTTTTAGTCTATATAAATGTAGTGTATATTTTTCCCAAATTACATCGAATAGGGGCCCTGTATTATTGTCTGTGTAATTTATCTACATCATACTAACCAAGTCTATCAGAATCTGTAGCTTCCAATGAATGGATTTCATTGTTCTGTAAAACAAAACAAAGTAACTAAATATCAGAATTTAATAATAAGGTATTGTTTAGAAAATTAATGTAAGGAGTTACTGATGAATGACAAGTAAAAGATAGGTAATAACTAAGACATTAATAATTTATAAAAACGTCATATACGTTCTCAAAAAAATAGCGCAGAAGTTTCTGATATTGCGATATTTTTTTAAATATACTTCTTTTTAATCCGAATATAACGTAGCTTTAAATTTAACGTGATCCGTTAATTTTTCATCGACAATTTCAGAAAAAATGAAACTTTTATTTAAAAAAAATTACAATACACCAAAACGACCACCTCAAACTATTCTTATTTCTATAAGAGAATTTTTTATTGTTTCAGGAATTCAGCAATCATCAAGCATCCATCCACAGTAATAAGAAGTGAGTAGTACACAAAATTTTATTAAAATTAATTTTAAAATGTTTGAGTTATCATTTCTCTAAAAACGCATTCTTTCATCAAAAAAAGTATCCTTTATTATTTTTTGCAACACTTGCATCAAAAGTACAATTTTAGATGGCTGTGTACCGTTTGAAAAGTGATTCTTTATGAAAGCTTCTACTGAATTCGAACGGTAGTGTTTAAAGTAAATTTTAACGCACTCCGTTCTATAAAGTAATACTGTTTTGTATTACTTTATAACACACGTGCGTAATAAAGTACTTTAAAGATTACTTTGCTATAATGTCACTAATAAAATATTTATCCAAATTGTGTTTTATTTGCTTAAAATGGAACTTTTGAAGCAGTTGTTGCAAAAAATATTGTATGTAACGCATGGCTAAAGTGACGGATCTGACAGTCGCGATTTTACAATACTCTCTTAAGTTTATGTTGCATTTATACCAGAACTCGAGTGATTACCGCACTCGCCTTCGGCTCACATAATCTTAAGCTCGTATCGCAAAGTCGCGACTGTCATATAATCCGTCACTTAAGCCACTAGTTGCATAAATTACTATTAGAAACTTGAAGAAGTACATACATCCGCCCATAATATAAAATACTTAGTAGTTACAGTAAATTTTGCATAAAATTCGAGTTATCGTTTCGCTGTGAAAGAGAACATACAACACAAGCATGATATATTCGGGCGAAGCTATACTAAAGTACGAATTAATCTAGTCGATTCCTCTCGGCACGGTATGGAACAATCTGCACATTGAAAGAAAACAAAGGCAAACGCACTGTGGCAGAGAACCAACCCTACGTTGTTTATTTCTATGCTTTCCAAAAATGCCGCTTGTTTTCAATCCACCGCAAATCTTTTTAACTCGATTAAAAATTTTCATTAACGTAAAAGTTCAATAAAAAGTGGTGGAACCTTTGGTGTAAAGATACGAAATGTTATAATTACCACAAAACACCAAACCATAACAAACACTCTCGACGTACGTTTCGCCAACCAAGTTGGCATCATCAGGAGATGATTAAAACTGTTTTAATCATCTCCTGATGATGCCAACTTGGTTGACGAAACGTACGTCGAGACTCGAGAGTGTTTGTTATAGTTTGGTGTTTTGTGGTAATTATAACATTTCGTAACGTAAAAGTTATAAAGAAATATAAATTAATGAACTTCTCATTAATAAATCATCAAACGTTTCTACGTGTTTTATTTCCTTATTCTGATTAATTTATTTAGCTGGTCAGTATTTTTACATACAAGTATTTGCCAGATTAGTAGAAAAAAACAGGAAGATGATAAAGTGCTTCCGTCCGCTTAGAGGAATGTAACAAATGAACTGAGAAAATATAATTGATGATAACATAACAATCCACAGTTTCTTCGTACACAATAATGCACTAGTGGTAAGTTATGTCCGAACGAACCCCCGATGCGCATTCTCTGACCAATCAGATATATTTTATAGTAGGTTATATAATAGAAAAACAAAACAAACATCGCACGAAACAATAGCCAGGCACACTATGAGAAGTAATAAGATCTTGTTTTGTTTCCGATCCTCACGTTTTTCTCATAACAAACGAAATGCATTCTATAATGAAATCAATTAAAAACAAATTAATGAAGCTATTATTAAAAATATCATAACGAAACATTAATATGACAAGCATTATAAATAATTAAAAATACCAGTCACTAAATTCTTCAGTCAATTAAATGAACGGCCAAGTGCGTGTCGAGCCACGCAAAGAGTTGAGTTCTGTATTATATGTAAGTTATTCTAAACCTACAATTCTGATAAAATAAATAAAATAAAAACACAGTCAGAGTCTACTCAAAAGGCCCTTTTCAACAATACCCCACAAGAATAGGTACAAAAAAAAAATTTGTTTTGCCCCCCTTTTGCATGTATGGGCGCTTTCTTTTTTCTGTTTTTAGTATTTGTTCATTAATTAGAAAATATTAGTGATACTTGACGTGAATTACAGCTTTATAGGTAACGGCGTTGTTAAAATAGACCTAGTAACGAAATAGGTCTAAAAATTGCAACTTTGACGGTCTCTAAAACCTATTTGATAAAATAAATAAAAATAAATACACATTCATAATCTACTCAAAAAAGGCCCTTCTCAACGATACCCAACAATAATAGGTACAAAAAGATTTTTTTTGGCCCGCGTTTGCAAATCCCTTACTCAGGGCACTTTAATATCTTCACAAAAATAAGGCCTTGAATAAATAACACCAAAAAATTGTAACTAGCTCTCGGTCTATAATCTGGTGTAAATATTGTTTATCTTAACAAAAATTTAAATAAACAAACATGAGATAAATAATTAAAAATGACCGGCAGCTTTCGTTGTCCAGATACTTCAAAAGGCAACAGCACATTTATGTATAAATAATAAAATGGAGAATAAAATAGAATTATTCGGCCACGGGAAATTTAGCGTCACAAAAGAGTAACGGAAAGTGTTTACGCAATTCTTGTTCGCTGCATTCCGAATTACAAGTAACAAAGTGAAACAGCTTGCTCTAAACAGCTCGGTGACCATTTTATTTCTGTCGCTTTATTTTCACGTGTCACGACTGAACACCGCTCGCTGGAGGGATTTTTATTATTGTTTTTTATTTTATTTATGTATGTGTGTACTTACTGACAGGTCCAGGCAGAAATAGTTCACTCTTTTGTCTATCTATTGTTAAATAATGGTACAGTGCTTCGCGTTAAGTGTCTATGTTAAAGAAATTTTTTTAAGGAAATCTCTTATCTAGGAGATCAGGTGTGGGAAATATTCTAATAGAATATTGAATATTTCCCATACCTGATTTTTCAATAACTGGTCTTCTTCTGTCTTTTCTACGGAGAATTTTGAGGGGAATCTCTTTCCTAGTCTTTCTTACAGAGAGTTTTGAAAGAATCTGTTTTCTAGTCTTCCCTACAGAGAGTTTTGAGGGAATCTCGTTCCTAGTATTTTGTACATACAGTTTTGAGGGAATCTCTTTCTAAGTCTCTCTTACAGATATTTTTGATGGATATCTCTCTTCCAAAAAAGTTTTGAAAAGAATCTCATTCCTAGTCTTTTTTATACAGATAGTTTTGAGGGAATCTCTCGCCACAGATAATGTTGGGGGGAAATCTCTTATCCAGGGAGCATCTTCTAACTTCTTCTAGAATATCTGCCATACCTGATTTTTCAATAACTGGTCTTCTTCTCCTTAAATGTCTTTTCTACGGAGAATTTTAAGGGAATCTCATTCCTAGTCTTTTTACAGAAAATTTTGAAGCAATCTCTTTCCTAGTCTTTCTTCCGGAGAGTTTTAAGAAAAATCTCATCCAGGGTGTATCTTCTTAGAGAACTCTCCTTGTATAATAAGAATAAGAATTGTTTATTGCAACAAAAGAAGCAATGGGAACAGATTCAATCATCAAGATTGATCTTCCATCTGCCCTTACAAAAACAAAAAATATAAGAGCATTTGGTATTTCTGTCGGAGCCTGTCCTGACGTGAGGTATATGTTTGTGTCAGGTTGAGATATACTTTTAGTCATTTTATATTTCTCGCGTGCAAACAGAATTCTGTACCCATTACGGATTTAAAATAAATACAAAGCTTTTATCCTTTAAATCGAGCAGACCGTCTTTTCAAATGGAACAAGTTCGTACAAACACCCCATCCTATTCAAGTTTACATTAACCCTTCAATGGACACTTGAATTAAAATAGTTATCCAGTTGTATATGTTTTCACTACAACAGAAAAAGCACTCCTGTACAATCATCGTAAATGGACGATAGTTGCAAAATTTACTTTTTTTATTTTTACTTTATTTTTTCTGTCTTCACATAGACATGCTTAGTTATATTATTCAATACAGAAACCAATACCTTGTATTAAAAAAGATAAACAATTGAAACCTAAAATTCAAAAAACTAAATAGGTTAAAAAATTGGTTTAGACAAGCTTTTATTAAAATAAACTAAAAATAAAAAAATAATAGAGTTTCCGACGAGTTAACGAACCTAAATTGAAAATATTTTTTAGTACATTTTAATAAGTTTGTTTTAAAAAAACACCCATTATATATTTTTTAATGTTTATACATCATATATTTTATATAAAAAAAAATTCTAAAAACGAATAGAGACACGTTCTCACACCATCAATACCGTGAGTTCCACCACCTACAATACATAGTAGATAGTAGATACCTATTAATTTAAAATATCAAATATTGTAGTCTAGATGCTGGCGGCGTATGAACTACCTCATTTCATAAACATTACCTTCTATACCTGCCCAGCGGATCATCTGTTAACAAAACCGAAGGTCTAGCTGGGCGCATTTGGTGGGATTAAAAGTCGAAGTGAAAATCGTACCTTTTTTGGAGGTCTACGTGTGGCTCTTTGGTTTCTTAAGTATCAATTAGATTTTCAATTTTTAATTATTAATATCAATAAAATTGAAAATCCGATTGATATTAATTCTCACATTTGTACCTGGGAACTGAGTGTAGATAGAAATTCTATACAAACAACGGCATCTCCACGAGTTCGACTGGAGGGTTAAAAGGGACCTGCACTTCATCCATTTCAAAAGATGGCGCCACCATATGTAATTTAACCCAATCTTTCTCATAACATAGCAGCTTTTATAATGAACGTACAGTCAATTTGTGAGATCAATAAGATTCTATAGATGATATTCTTGGTATTAAACATTTTTGGGTTCATGTATTGAAATTTATAAAAGTAGGAATTGAGATTGAAATTTTTTTCAATGAAAAGGCATTTAAATACCTAAATTGGAAGACAACAAATGGATAGGCTGAAGTTCAAGACGAAAGTGTTATTAATAACAGCAGAATGTTGAATAATAAGTCACTCATGACAGATACTCTGACATTGTGGCTGCTATCTTATTTATTTATTGTAAATTATAGACGCGTCGACAACTTAGGTCATTAGCGTCTTGATTACATTAAATAACATAACTCACTTAAAACTAAAATACATCACAAAACATCCATGAGCGGAGGCGGGATTCGAACCCACGACAGTCTGATCCAGAGGCCGCGACGCTAACCACTGGACCACACTGTCCTCTGTGGCTACTATCAATCATTTAAAAGTGTAGCTGTTGTCTAAGAAAGGACGCTACTTTCGCTTTGTTTACATCGATATAAATGTCAGTTTTGAATTTTGTGTTCAGTTCGTGTTTTTCAAAGATTTTGTGATTGTGTTTCAAGCATCGATGCTGTAAAGTCGATGTGGTAAAATGTCAGACGTCAGACATGTATTGATTTATCGTTCGTTCAGAGTCCTCTATATGCTAGTAGTCGAACTACTGAAAATATTTCAAAAAATAAAAGTGTTAAATTATAATTAAAGCGAGTCTAAAGGTTATTAACGGCAACTTGAAGTGCAGGCCTCTTGTGATCTTTTAAAGCCTGAATAAAAGCGTCAGACGTTCTGGACATGAAAGTGAATAGAACAAACATTTGGCGCCCGTCTACGTTAATTCACATCCTTTTATTTTCTAATTTGAAGAGACCGTTTTTAGATGAAGTGGATTTTCGTGCAAACAATATTCTCTACCTACCCGAGTTTGTTAGCTTAAATTATTCACAGTAGTGATGTGCGATTACGAGATGTTTTTACAATCGAAACAATTGTAAACGTTCATAATAACAATCGAGTCCACAATCGACTGCGGAGTTTGATTTTACAATCGAAATGTTCGATTGTTCAAGTCGATTATTTGCCACATAGGTTATAGTAATAGCAGCGAATGAGAATACATATAATCGCGATTCAAGATTACATGCTAGTCGACTGACGTTCACGCGACTCGTTGATTGTTCACTGTTCACACTATTCAGTCGGTACTCACTACTCTGTGATCTCTTCACTATTGAATTCGTATTACGCGATTACTGCACAATCGATCATCGACTCGACCACAGTTGTTGAGTGATGAACGATTGTATATATTATGTGCCTCTCGACAATGTACGATTTAGTACTATGCGACTCGGTCTCGGCGAACTATGAAACAACAACAATCGAGTCCAAGTGACAACCATCGAGAGTCATCGAGATGTTTGAACAATCGAGACATTCGACTAAAACATCTCGTATCGCGCATCACTAATTCACAGCTCTTAGGCTTCATAGATTACACGAAGTCGAGAAAATAACAATCTGGACAGTTTTGTTACTTAGGTTCTTTATCCCTTTATAGCAAAACAAGCTTTTCAACCTGGCGTCGCCCGAGTAGATTTTTCTATCTTCAAATTCAAGATTTTGTTTTGGTAGCGAAATAATTAAGACCAGCAAATCACTCATTTATCATTTTAAATGACGCTTGCAAAAAGCAGTTAGAACAATAAATATTGGATATAACATATTATGCTATAAGATAAATAATAGTTTTATATACGGCTGAAATGCAATTGAAAAATTTTTTTTCGTTGCAGAGCAGCCAATTGTTTCGAAACATATTGGAAAAAATCATTTTACCAACCATGAAAAATGGTAAAATGATTTTTTCCAATATGTTTCGAAACAATTATATAATTGGCTTCTCTCCAACGAAAATTTTTTTTTCATATTATGCTATATTCTACCCTCCTTGGTTAATTGTTTAGAGGTTATATGCAGCCGTCATCGTATTCGAATCTGAATGCTTATTGTTTATACACCTCTTGAGATTACCGGGAATATAAATTTCGCTTTAGTAATCGTTAAGGAAATACATATTTTATATACTTATAAAAACACTTTTTTACTTCCCACCTCTACTATGGTAGGGAAGTAATGGATTCAGTCCGAAAACAATATTTCGAGATTTTAACAGATTTTCACGTTTTGAGACCCTAGCAATCGTTTAAGATCATTTTCTGACTGATGTCTGTATGTGTGTGTGTGTGTGTGTGTATGTGTGTGGTATGTGTGTGTGTGTGTATGTGGTCAATTTTTCGCCTTCGATATCTTAAGAACGGAACAACATACGGGCATGCCGATTGTTCTATTGTGTTTATCAGCCTTTAACTTAGATCTGATTAGATTTTGAGTCAAATCGGTTCAGTGGATCCTGAGATATTCAAAAAAACGTCCTCAATGTCACGTATTAACATAGGTAAAAAAAAATATAAATGAATTCTAAATGTTATAATATGAAAAAAATGTAAATATTTTTTTTCTCTAAAATGTATAGTTTTCGAGAAAAAAAATATTTTACTAAAAAAAATAAAAATTGTACGTAAATCAAGGTAACCATGATTTTTGCTATATTAAGCTAGCCATCAATAGATCACCAAACAAAAAAGAGGGCCATGCTTTTTTCAAAGAATAAAAATTAAATTGTGTTTTAAAGACCACCAACAGCTAAGGTTATTTGGGCCTAGTCAAAGAATAAAAAAAAGAGTGTTTATTTTTTGCAAATATTTACTAGGTGGGAAGTATAGGACTGGTCATCAGTCGAATTTTTTATAAAAGAAACATCTACTTTTCAATTTTTTCCGTCTTACATCAAGGACATTATGTAATATATAAACATTTCTGTCTAGAAGCTCAAATATAAGCTTCTTAGCTTCCTTTTTTATTTTAATATTAATATAGTACAAGTTTTCTGTTTTGTGAAAACATACAAAAGCTCTAAGAAACTAACAGGTTTTTTTCTTTACATGTGCTACATTTAAAATCTTATATTAGTTAACTTGTTTTAGATAAAAAAATACATAATAAGAAGTATTAGAAATACCTTGTATTTTTGGTGTCCGTCTTGTGACTTCATGTGTTGTTAACACGACGCGTTTCAGCAACGAGTTGCCATCTTCAGGTGTGGTTAGTTTTTTTTTTGATAAAACACACATTGAGTATTCGTAACACGTTATAATATTATGATGCTAAGCACTATTATGTTGTGAATTGTGAATCCACAACATAATAGACATGTGCTTAGCATCATAATATTATAACGTGTTACTCAATGTGTGTTTTATAAAAAAAAAACTAACCACACCTGAAGATGGCAACTCGTTGCTGAAACGCGTCGTGTTAACAACACATGAAGTCACAAGACGGACACAAGGTATTTCTAATACTTCTTATTATTCATATAGTGACTTGGAGACCTAACACTCTAAAAATGTATCAAAAAAAAAATACAGTGTAAAATGACAAATTCTGAAAGTGTTACATTTTTTAGAAACAAATCGCGATTTCACGAATCCGTTTTGATGTAAATTTTAAATACTATTTACTAATTATTACAAAATAGAATTTACGACCATGCATTCGTTGTATCTGCATTGCATTTCTAAATTAAATAAAAAATAAATCAAATGTTTGTTTGCTTTATCAAAAAATAAAATATTTATTTATAGTTACGCTGATTAAAATCCGGAGCTATTTTAATTAAATTTAGTTAGCAACTAAATATAGTTGATGAACTTATATTTTTCATTTTAATGTTGACACTTTTGTTTCATTTAATGTATTTGAAAAACTAACTCAAGTTAATAAAGTAACGAAATCTACAAACTAAATATTGTTGTCTATACCAAACGAATAATTACTAATAGATCTCATCATTAACTGAGGACAGTGTTTCAGTGGTTATAGCGTCGCGGCCTCTGGATCAAATTGTCGTGGGTTCGAATCCCGCATCTGCTCATAGATGTTTTGTGATATCATTTTGTTTTAAGTTAATTGTTATTTAATGTAATCAAGACGCTAATGACCTAAGTTGTCGACGCGTCTATAATTTACAATAAATATATAAAAATCATCATTAACCAGTTATTTTATCTAATTAATTAATTAATTGTAGATTATAGACGCGTCGACAACTCAGGTCATTAGCGTCTTCAACATAACAAATAATCCATTTGTGTATTAGAATCCGCCAGCCGGCGTAAAAAAACCGACTGGTACGAGCTTGGATCCCTGGGAGCGCTAATTCCCAAAGAACATTGGAATGCAATTTGCGATAGCAACCACATTCTAATGTCCCCCCTGGGGGGTTATTATTTTACCTATAGTAACCCAACCGCTAAAAGCACTAGTGCCAATTCTATTCTACTAGTCTTGTACTGCATTCATAGTGTATTGAAAAGAGATACAACACAATATGTCGAATTATACAGACAGTGATATATGACAGGTGATTTACTATTGTCTATATATAAATTTTAAATGATTTTGTAAGAAAGTTGTTTTATTCGTTTCATGTGAATGACAAATCCAGTTTTTTCCATTATTTTGTTTCGAATTATAATACAAAAAAAAAAACTTACTGGTAGCCGATATCGCCCGTAGCGTATTGGAATTAGACACACATCAGGAAACTTACCTGCAACAAACAACAAACATAATAAATATCAGAAATATGATTTAAAATATAAGAAAAAGAAAAATAATAGCTTTTTTATAGTAGCTACCTACATGGAATAAAGAAAACATGACGTGCGTCGAAAAAAACTTATATAATATAGGGTAAGGGCCGTTTCCCGACCACCCTCTTGTCGTCGACTAGTTTTATAAGTATTTATAGTTGAAAGAATAGATTGTTACATAACATAATATGTGTAATAATAGTAAGTAGATTGTAATGTCTAGTGGCATAATGACGTTAACTGACGAGTAGTGACAGTATGTTAAAACGAGTCATAAAATCGTTACGCACGAGATATATATGCTATTTTTTGCCACACCCACTATAAAATAGCTGCTTTTCACTTCATTTTCAGTGTTTTCAAAAAAAAAATACCGTTCATTTGTATCGCCAACTTCACGTCTATAGTAGGTACAGGCCGAGAGTAGCTGTTAGTAGGTAATACTGGCCGGATTCGGGCGAATAAACATAAATCACTATGGAAATAGATTGCTTCCCACAGTTGTGTGGGAAAGATACGTTCCCGCACACCGGCCTGTCAAAAGTCACTTTACATGCATACATACATGCATTCAAAGCAGCTATTTTATAGTAGGTATGGCAAAAGGCAAATTGTAACAAATTGTTTGAGGCTTTCGCAGCCAGTTGATGAGCTGGTGTTGTCCTGATTCGGGTCTATAGGCCGTCGTTGGTTGGAATTGCTTCCTAACGTTTCGCTAGCACGAGTGGCGAGCTTCTTCAGAGGTCCTTCCATCTCCGATGCTGGATGTAATTCAGCATCGGAGATGGAAGGACCTCTGAAGAAGCTCGCCACTCGTGCTAGCGAAACGTTAGGAAGCAATTCCAACCAACGACGGCCTATAGACCCGAATCAGGACAACACTGGCAAATTGTAATCTATCTAATTATTTTAAATGTTTAGTTTTGTGGTTTACTGACTATACTTATACCTACTCTATCGGTGCGAAAAGAAATTAATTATTAGTTTAAAAGTGAGTTACATTTTTCAAACAACAAATGTATATAACTTTATTATTATCTGAATTTTCCTAGTGAAGCATTTCAAAAGAATAAAAGTACTTTATTACGAAAATTCTGACATTTTCAGCAATTATTTCAGCATAAATCTTTTCCATATTTTGTCAAAACTAATAAGACCTGAAAGATAAAATCGTTCTACTAGTTCTATTCTATTTTATTTTTGTTTATTCCAGGAAACTTACAAACAATAAATTTGATTTTATATCTTATAAAAGGCAGCACCGATTTATTTTGATGTACGTGTATTGAGTACACAGTCAACGCTTTCAAAACACATAAAATTCTTTTCCATGAAACTATATCTGTCTTTCTTTGTCTTTATGTCCGTAGTTTATAGTTTAGTAATTGTATCATTGAAGGCTTATTAAATTCATAATACGGTATTGGGATCCGTCAGATAGGTGAGATTAAAAAACATGGCGCAGAGGGAGGGAAATTTCATATACGGCGTACACTTTTGCGTGTAATTTTATGATTTTCAAAGTGATAAGAAATGATAAATATAAGTGCAATTTGTGATTGGGCCGGTACGAATCCTAAACAAAGGAATTTTGTTGAAGGAGAACGGATTCTCAAAGCCGGGCATATTATCAAATGTCGGAAATATAACGAGAAAAATCCATGCAAAATGAACTGTCAAAAGTAGTAATCTTTACGACATATTGCTTAAAAACATCAAAATTAAAAGAAAATCTCAACGAAATTAATCATCCGCGTTCAATGCGCTTTTAAGGCTGGGTTAGGTGAATAATGTAAACACATAACTGCAACATAATAAGTTATATTGTAATAAGTTGTCAAGTTACTAACCTCAAAATATTTGTATACGAAGTTAATCCTGTAAATTTGTCAATTATCAGGGATTCAACTATTCTAGTGCAGTATGATAACAAGTACATCTTATTATTAATATAAAATATTTTTTTAATTCATAAATACAGTTTTTCCACGTTTCATTAGAAAATAATTCGCTGCAAAGTAAATTTTACAAGGCAATAACTGATAGTGTGTAATGCCACGATATTAGAAAACGTCGCGAATTCCATTTTCGATAAACTTTTTATTTATTTTACTTGTTTTATTCTTGTAATAACCAATTTCACGATAAATTTGCACTGTTAGCATGTGAAATTTTCCCCCGTTTTGATACAATTTTCTGCCACCAGATGTCATATGCTCATTTGACGGACCCCAATACCTACATTTTTTTTATTGATCAATTGAAATTCATTCATACCAGCCAAGACAAAAATAAAAATTAATTTTTTAATCGCTAGAATTTTTTTATCAAAAAATAAGATTCTTTTACACCGTTCGCTACTGATTCTAGTTGTCGAGCATTTTTTCTTGTATTTTTTAATTTTTTGAAAAAAACGTAATAAAATAGCTTAGAGCCTTAACTTTCCAGATTCCATAGCTCAAGGGCGTGTTATTGAAGTCATTTAGAGAGAAATTACTTAATAGACATAAGTCCGAAAATTAATTACTAATAAAATTATTGATTATTGATTGGTTTCTCTAACCTTTAATTAAATAAATAAAATTACTTGGGTGAACTGAACTGGATGTTAATTAATGACTAAAATTTCTTACATGTTAGCTCTTCAACTTTCGATGGGTTTAGTTCTGTTAGGAAGTTTTTTCGGACATTTATGTTTATTAAGCAATTTTCAACTATAAATGACTTCAATAACACGCCCTTAAACTATGGACCCCGAGTCATTGGACATCCTGTATATAACTAGAGAAAGAGCAAGAGTCAGTTATTCTATTTTTAAAACAAAGCATTGAAGCTAATTCTAATATATGAAGAAAATACTGTATGAATGCTTATAAAAAAAGAAACACTGCGAACCAATTTACGAAGTATTTTTTGTAATATTAAGTAGGTACTATTTTTCCGTCAAAGTTTGAAACTATGGTCTATCGAGTTAAGTGAGAGTTTCAAGGGAAGAGGGCACTCCTAAGCGAATTTATAATATGTCCATAAAATACAAAACTCGTAAATTATTTTTAAAAAAATATGATCACATATAAATGTTATACACTTAATTTCTCTTCAAGTTTTAGTACAAATTTCCTAGACGAATTATTATATTATTTAAATTAAATTTTGAAACTGACACTTTTCATTTATTTTGTTATAAAACGCTTGTCAGAACTTTAATAACACTTAAACTTATTTAATTCACAAACATGTTCATTGTCAAGAATAATTTCCAGTCCAACTACTTTTAGAAATTTCATTTTTTTTGTTTTGATATTAACTTTTGTATTAAAGTAGAAATGCAATCTGTTGATTAAAATACATATACACAGTAGAACCTTGATTATCTGTCAGAGATCGGGACCGAGGGAGTGAGAAATCGGCGGATAATAGCATTCCATGAATCATATTTTATTTTTTAACACTTACAAGACATGTTATAGTATGTGATTGAAGGACGATCGGCCTTATCTATTTACACGAAACGGATAATCGAGTAACGGTTAATAGAGATTCTACTGTATATATATGCAGACCTTTCGTTTACTTCATATCTTTCTTAGAATCTATTTAACTTGTTTGCGATGTTTTTTCTTCCTTTTTTGTAATAAATGATTTCAACATGTATTAAAAATAATTTATGAGAAAGTTCAAAGTAGTAAACAAAAAACAAAACATTTAATTTTCTTTAATAGAAAAACTTAGCACATTTCAACTATTTACTTTTTTTACTTTCCCGTATACTAAGTGCAAAAAATAGGTTTTGAGATTTTGCTGAATTTACACATTTTCAAGTTACCTGAGCCTAAAAAAGTGATTTTAAAAAAATGTTTGTCTGCCTATCATGTGATCACACCTAAAGCTCAAACTACTGGTCGATTTTGCTCAAATTTTGCATTCGTGACGCACGTCAAGGCAAATCGGTCCTGGCCCAAATATGAAAAAAGTACTTAACACCCTAAAAACCTGTAAAAATAGATTAAAAATTAAAAAATAATTTTTTCCTCAAAAAAAGATCTGGTTTTGATTACATTTTACACATGGATACCTTTTTAGTACCAGCATTAGATGACATGATTAGTGCCTCCTAGAAAATGCAGGGAGACAGTCTATGGAGGTAGAGTTAGTTCGAATTGTGTCGGACAATTTATTTTTACTTGTGTGTAAAAAAACATCTACATTTATTATAAAGCATAAACATTTTTATGGTACAATAAAGTAAAAAAATTGCGTAATGTAAAGAAAACAAACGATAACTCGTCCTTTTTAATTGGTTTTGTTTTTAATTTTATATATATTATAATACTGAATCTTGAAACTTCAGTCATAAACCGATCAAAGTAGCTGTGCTGTTCGACACGAAAATGATATTATCATCTAAGTACACTCTTCAAAAATATTATAGTTTTGAGCTAGTCAATTTATGTAACGTGTGATTTCGAAAGAAACGACCCCATAAAAATTTATAGAAAATAATAACTGAAAACTAAACTCAGATATTACCAAGAAATAGTGAGGTAGCTTAGAACTGTATTTCAAGATTACCGATACCTGGCGGATAAAAGCACCAAATTTAGTATGATGGTACCTTAGGGTATACTAATAAATGTTCCTAGGAGCCCTCCGGGATTTCTAAAGAACAACTTTTGGCGGCCGAAAAACCACGAAATGTTACCACCTTTTCTGCTTTTTTCGAAATATCTCGACTTAAGCGATTCTTTCATAATGTAATGTTTTAAAGAGTGTTACATTTTCTACAATTTTCATTCCTGCAACATTTCTGTGGTATTACTGGTAAGCGCGCTACAGCTTCTTGAAAAGTACTTTTTGTAACCTTGGTAACCAATTGTCCTTTTTAATAGCTTCATTTATTATGTTCTTTCGTGATTTTTCGACCGCCAAAAGCTGTTCTTTAGAAATCCCGGAGGGCTTCTAGGCTAATATTTATTAACAAAATAAAATATAGTTACTTCTTACCACAACAGTTTTATTGATGGATGTACATTTCGAAAGCTAAGCTTTCATCTTCAGCGAACACTACATGTAGTGTTCGCTGAAGATGAAAGCTTAGCTTTCGAAATGTACATCCATCAATAAAACTGTTGTGGTAAGAAGTAACTATATTTTATTTTGTTTTTATTCCAACCACAGTGCTCATATATATTTTTATTTTTTAATATTTATTAGTATACCCTAAGGTACCATCGTACCAAATTTGATGATTTTATCCACCAGGTATCGGTAATTTCACTAAGCCATCTCAGTAAAATCCTCTACTCGGCAGTAATTGTGGAGTGTAACGTGTGTAAAACACACATATACCTTTTGTTAATTCCCTAGCGTAACAAAAAGAAAAAACCACCTTCAAAAAAAAAGCAAAAACCACCTTCAAAGAAGCCACTAAAAAGAGGAAAAAATAAAATTTTGTGGTCGGCGCCAATTTAATTGCTAAAACTTTTTTTATATCTACTTTTATTTTATTAAATTGGCGCCGACCTCAAAATTTTATTTTTTCCTCTTTTTAGAGACTTTTTTAAAGAAGATTTTTTTTGGAAAAAAGTTTTTTATTTTTTACTTTTTAGTGGCTTTACTATACGTAATTTGTACGTTATAAACCAACTTCTGTCTTGATATTTGATTACTAAACTAAAAAAAGAAAACCACTAAACCCATTTTAGTAAAATTTATATGGAGCCGCCCTGAAGGTATTCCCTATTAAATAAAACAAGAATCATCAAAATCTGTTCACAAATGCAGGAAATACATAACATACGTAAAAAATATATAATAACAAAAAATCAGTCGAACTACTGGACCGATTTAAGTAAAATTTATATAGGACCACCCCGAAGATATGCCCTATTAAATATTCATCCAAATCGGTTCTCAAATGTGGGAGAAATCGATGTAAGTACATACAAAAAAAATACGCATCAAATTGAGAACCTCCTTCTTTATTGAAGTCGGTTAAAATATAGAATATCTAGCCAAATAACGCACCTATAAATTTAAAAAAAATCATGTAATATCACTGGTACTCGAGTTACAAGAGTTCGAACGGACAGATCATATATGTAATACTCCTATATTGCTAGCGCCTGTAAGTGGAAGTATCAGGCCGCAAGTGAGACAGCAAATGACTGTTTCTATCTTTTCGAGAAATCCATCTCGTTGTGCGCAAGCGTTGCAACTCTCGTGGGGGAATTGGCAAGTATGCTAGGGAAGGCCTCTTCTGCTCGAAGCTTAAAGCGTGTCCATTCTCGGAGATGCGCATAAGACTCGACGTCTTGCGAGAGAGACAAACATATATATGTCTGCACCGTAGGCTTTCGTCCGACTCCAGACCCCGACTAGCAATATAGGAGTATTACATATATGGGACAGATAGACAGAGAGGCATTGCGTTTAGTAATATTTATATAGATGAATACGCCATCATTTTTTCAATCAAACCAGTTAATTTTTTGACAAGAGTGTATCAGAAATACTTGCAAAGCTATAAATTGAAGTTGTGGAACGCCGTGTCGATTTATTGATACCAAAATTCCCCTATACACTATCGAGATGGTTTTATATATTGCTATGTTCACGACGAATATATCTCATAACGCGAGTCAGAGCTGCCAACCTAACACTATAAAGTTAAATTTACCTTTTTATATCAGACGTTATGTTTCTTTTAGGATTTCAATGTAATACTCGACACAGGCGAAGAATTAGGCCCGGATTAAATAAAAATGTGATAATGGCGTCCTTCCCTATTTTATATGCTTGTCAGATTGTAACGAGCCGCCTCGAACTAATCCTTTAAGAAGACAGAACCGGTTTTAGTATTGCCAAGGCCCGCTCGTCATTACACAAGTTTGCGACGTACATTTTTTCAGACCAGATCGCAGTCTCCCATTATTAACCGGCCGGAAAATTATCCAACAGTTGGTTATTGTAAATAAATAATTGAACATTGTCAAAACGTTTATTAAATGAACAAACGATTTTATGCAATACGTCATAAAATACCGTAAACTTGTAAAAATGCTTGACTTTTCGATATTGATTTTAAACTACTAAAAGATTTCTTCTATTCCTGATCTGTAAGTCGTCGAAATGCTTTTATGTGTCTCCGGAGTCTCCGGGTAACGATTGCGGCACGGCGCCATGCTACGACCTAGGTTTAGGGTAAATGTATCAGTTATCGTACCCGACAACATGCAAAATCACTACAATAAAATCAGACATTTAAAATTGTCTCTAAAGAAATCTATACATAAAATCGCTATCTGCGTGTTCGGGTATTGCGCAAAAATGTCTAGACGAATTTTCACGAAACTTGCATTCAATGGCGGATTACTGTATACGCTCAATAAGAGCGCGCTTATTACAAGCTTTTATTTAACTTGCAATGTATGTTAGTTTGTGTGTTTGTTTAGGTCAAATCTTGCAAGTCAATTTTGAACGACGTTAATTGCAAATTTTATAAATGTAGCATGTGATACACCAAATTAATCAGAAAAATAAGCAGAATTCGAATATCTAAAAATCCAAAATGGCGCCCATAAGAAAAATCAAAGTTCATGTCAATATCTGATTATGTAGTGAATATAAAAAAATTAAACCTACGCCACTGGAAAGATCTTAAAAAGTTATCAAAAAATGATTCAAAAAATTTTCAGATATCTTTATAAATAAAAAAGTTATGGTTAGTTTTCAAAAACGGCAATTTTCACTATTTTCTAAATAAATCCATAGTGTGTCAAAATTCAATTGTTTTTTCGACGGGACGTTAATGGGCACATAATTCTGCACTACTTTGCCTATTTAACTGATTTTCTATCTCCACTAGTAACAAAGATACCCATGTTAGCCAACGTCGCCGTGGACACCCTGTATGTTCCAAAATCATTTTTCAAAAAAAAAAGTGATATGAAAAATGTCAGTGGAAAATCTATCTGAAGTCAAGTGATCATTGTAGAAATGTTACGGTCGACAATTATTACATTTACCCTAGTCAATTCGGTAGAGGGTAATGAGCCAGCTACCTACGCTACCGAAAACTAATCAGTGAAGGTCAATTTTAACACGTTTTTTATCCAGGATTTAATGGATCTGAACCTTCCCTACGTATAGAGATAGGACAAGAGTGTTGAGTCAAGGTGAACGTTAAACATTCTATCTATATTGTGTAAAAGCTTACTCGCCGTTCGGCGCTTACCCATTAAATTAAAATTAAAGCGAATTCCTTCAATTGTTATATGCTATTTAATGTGCCGTGACGATTGATTCTTGTTTTCCCAAATAATTAACGAAAACTTTTGCATTTATTGAAAAAAAATTTGCAACCGCATTTCTATATTTTTCGTTTCTATAAAAGTTCCGATTCAGGTGCTAGCTTCATATTAAGCTAGCACTGAGTGCAAAATTATTTTTGTGGGTACAAAATAGAACAAAATGCAATACTATTTGTATTTGGTCGTGCGAGCTAGTCATATTAAGTTGATTTTTTTTTAATGGCAGGGGGTACAAAATTATTTTTAGTAGTACAAAATAGTACATATTTAGCACTATTTGCACCTACTTTTTTCTTTGGCCTTGTTAGCGTCATATTAAGTTAGCAGTGCTACGATATTTTCTTAACTGGCCCGAGGTGCAAAATTATTTTTGATGGCACAAAATAGTACATATTTAGCACTATTTGTACCTACTTTTTGCTTTGGCCTTGTTAGCTTCATATTAAGTTAGCATTGTTATAATATTTTCTTAACTGGCCCGAGGTGCAAAATTATTTTTGATGGCACAAAATAGTACATATTTAGCACTATTTTTACCTTTTTTCTTTGGCCTTGTTAGCGTCATATTAAGTTAGCAGTGTTATGATATTTTCTTAACTGGCCCGAGATGCAAAATTATTTTTGATGGCACAAAATAGTACATATTTAGCACTATTTGTACCTGCTTTTTTCTTTGGTATTGTTAGCGTCATATTAAGTTAGCAGTGCTATGATATTTTCTTAACTGGCCCGAGGTGCAAAATTATTTTTGATGGCACAAAATAGTACATATTTAGCACTATTTGTACTTGCTTTTTTCTTTGGCCTTGTTAGCTTCATACTAAGCACTAAGCAGTATTATGATATTTTCTTAACTGGCCCGAGGTGCAAAATTATTTTTGATGGCACAAAATAGTACATATTTAGCACTATTTGTACCTGCTTTTTTCTTTGGCCTTGTTAGCGTCATATTAAGTAGCAGTGCTACGATATTTTCTTAACTGGCCCGAGGTGCAAAATTATTTTTGGTAGCACAAAATAGTACATATTTAGCACCATTAAATGACCTGCTTTTTTCTTTGACCTTGTTAGCTTCGTATTAACTTAGCAGCCCCGCAGCCTCAAAATATTTTCTTAACTGGCTCAAGCTTCAAAGATATTTTTGGTGGCACAAAATAAGTATACCTACAAAAAATACACTAGAACGCATTCGATTTTGCTGATTTGGTCCTGCCAGCTTACGGTTAGTGTTTTGCGTTATATGTTATTATATCACTGAAACGTGCAATTTCGTACATACTTACTTTCCTTATATGCCGTGTTGTGGTTTTACGTAGATATTAGACTAAAATAAAAGAAAATGTACATACTTTAGGCAGTAAAAAAGTCTTGCTGAATAAACGAGGCTGGCCCGTAATATCAATAAATAATTTATGCGAAAATGTTTATTGTATATAAACACGAAAATGCTCTTAAATTAATAAATAAAACATACCGAAAAAAGCTATTCATATGTAACGTTGTATAAAAATTAAGAATTTTTATACGCGTACAATTTTTATTTTTTATTTTCATATTTTTTTGTTAATAGCTGGTATTAATTTTTGATTTCAAATATCCTATTTTTAATTCATTATACAAGCATTTAGTTCATTATCTAATCTAATATTACATAAAGGTTCTGTGCACAGAAATCTTTCTTTTTGAAATATTCATTTTTCAATCTTCGGTAGTACCTACGAATATTAACATCTAAATTTATTAAAATATTAATAGCTTATAATTCAAATTAGAATTTCAATCATTAAAGTATTTTCTGAGCTAATTTGAGAAAATTATTGAAGCTAAAATTAATATCAGCTAAATTTAAATAAAACATTTCTAACTGTAATATTTTGCTAAATAAAACCTTATATTTTTTTTGAAATCTGCGATCTAAATTTATTTAAATAAAATAAAATCTTTAAAATTGTTAATTGACAAAATAAATAAGAAGTATCCAAGACTATAAATTATAGTAAATATAAAAAAGTGTCTACGGTTACACATAAAAAAAGCTTTTAGATATTTATATTATTATCATTTTTCCATTTCGCGACATATTTTATGATAAGATTTATCTGGTAACAAAATTGTGAACTTCGCCAAAAATTCCAGATTATTATCCATATTGTACGATCGCGATAATGTCTATTTTTGAAGTTATACTTCTTTTGGCGCTACTATTACTATACTATTGCAAGGTATACAATGATATTTGTAATCTGTAAAATGATTTTAAAAAATCGCATTAACCTGCCACCGATTTGGTGTTTTCCATCATAATATTATATAATAAATTCACTAATAAAACTTTAGTAGTGTTGTTTAGTAAACTTTTGTACGCTGGAATATATATTCAATATTTTTATTTTTCCTTACTAGACAACGATGTTCACATAATATTTGAGAATATAATATAATAAAAAGCTAAATAAATGTATGTTTATTATTTAAAAACTTCGTAGCGCATTGTCAATAATTTGTAACATTCCACGTTACATATTTTGGAATTTTCATGTAAAGTGATATATTTCGATCATTTCTCCAAAAAAATGTTATCTTCGATCAACGGAAATTTGAGTCAAGTGACGACAATTGCGCACTAGTTTTAAGTAAGTTATTTGCTAAAATGATTCGAATTGATCCCAGAAGTAATATCAGGTGAAGAAAACTCCAAGGATTTTTCATTTTCTTTTTATCTATACGATGCAGTCGGAAACTAATATTATGGAAATTTATTCTTTGGAATAATATACAAGATGTTCCATTTTAATGTTTTTATTTTCTTTGCACTTCTTCTAACGTTAATATATCAAAGTCAATTTATAAATTTAATCTGTATTTACAAATAGAATTAGAATTCTGTATGTCTATCTAAAAACGGTAGGGTAAAGGCACCCATTTCCGGTCTGTGGTCGAGCACTTTTATGTTTTTATAAATTATTACATAATAGGGTTGTCCCGCGTATCAAAATTTGATAATTTTGAGCAGTGTTATATCTTATTCCTCATACATAAACAAATAATGTAAACCAACTTTTTTGTTCTTGTATTCTTCCTCTTAATTGCAAACAAGAATTTTAAAAAATGTTCATTTCAAACGGCTGAGCTTAGCCGCCATATGATGACGTCAAAGCCAGACCAATGAAGCCAGACATACGTTCACGCATAGATAAAGAGAGGTATGTCTATGGAAAGAAAGGGATACTTCCTCGTCTGTCGTCAGTCGTAAGCGTGTTGCTCTCGAAATATACATCTATACTATTATATAAAATTCTTTATATGTATGTTTTATTCAACTTTTTAAATTAATTTTTGAGTTAATTAATTAATTAAATTTTTATTGGTTCTCTACTACTAACAAAATGTGAAATTCCTTTGCATTTTAGCGTATTGGCGGAATCCTAGGGATAATAAATCATAAATCAAAATAAACGTGGGCGAAGTCACGAATAGCGGCTAGTACATTAATACAATTGTTGTCAGTTTTGTTATAGCTCTCAAAATGTGTATCAAATAAAATTATTGTGTTCAAGAAGTAACTAAACTGTCGTTTTTTCTAATGTTAGTTTCAATAAATATTTTCGTTTTATTTATTTAATGTAGATTATAGACGCTCGACAATTAAGGTCAATGGCGTCTAATTACATCAAATTAAATTTAACTACATCACAAAACATCCATGAGCGGAAGTGGGATGAACAGGCCCGGATTTCTGCCTAGGCCAACAAAGCACCGGCCTAGGGGCCCAGTCGCCGAGGGGACCCCGGCCAGAGCGGAGATGGAAATTAAAGAAAAAAAAAGCCCAAAAATTTTGTAAGATATCCCAATTGGCGACTTTTTTTTGCTACAATATTTGACAAAATTACGACGTATCCCGGGCAACGATAAATAAAAGTGAATTATTCAACTTGATCATTACGTAATCTCCAAAGGATTATTAACTCATAAATACATTATACTATTACATTCGTTAGAATTCTAATAACAATGTAATTACTAAATATATCATAATGTCTACAAATTTAATTCAAACAAATTTCCCGACAAAGGGAATAATCGATCAAATTATTTCATTAAATTAATAAAATTTAATAACTTTATTATACTTATCAGGCTCTGTTAGTTTATAGACAATTTTTTGGGATCAAATATCGTGGGATCAATTGTCGTTGGGATCAAATGTCGTTGGGATCAATTGTCGTGGGATTAAATGTCGTGGTATCAAATTGCTGGGATCAAATGTCATGGAACCGATCTAAAGCATGCTAACCGTTACACCAATCTGCCTTCTCAAATATTTTTGAACACAGTGTAAATAAAGTAAGTACATGTCAACACGTAAAACTTTTAATCTATTATTACAATAGATACTCTAGTCACTAGTGTCGTCATTGTTCTTATAATATCGTACAGTATGTCAGAACTTTAACGTCTTTTGCTCCAGTAAATAAGTTCATATAATTTTATATTCTAGTTGCAAAACTTTAAAATACAAAAATTACTTAGAACAAACATTTGCTATTTTCTTTCTTTCCATTATCTATTTTATTTTTATTTTTAAACAAAACGATGTTTTTATGACTGTTACTTTAGCGTCGATTAGTTTATTTCATTTATAGTAAACTCTTTCTAAGAACACTGTTATAGTAACGTTTCATTTTCTCTTTAAAGAACGACCTTGTAACATTACATGTTTAAATAATACAGTAAATTTGATAAATTATTGTGCGTAACAAATCGTTCAATTTTTCTCAGATTTTAGAGTATTGTTCAAAATGGAGTATATTTTCGTTCTGAATCTTAAAATTTCCATACAAACAAAAATCATAACTTCGTGGACGATATTTATATAATTTGATGTATCACATTTTTGCTTTATTATTGTATTAGTCTGCGTAGGTACCTATTATATAAGAGCTATGCGTATTCATTAAATGAACTGTTATAAAACATTTTTCAAACACAATGACTTCTGGCACAGTAAAGTCAGTATACAAGTGTCTGTAGCGCTGGTCTCTCTGAACAGCCGTTGCCGATCACCGACGACCGGCGAGGACACGTCGCGCCCGACGTACGAATGATATACGGAAAATACACAGGGCTGGTCTGTCTGGCCGGTCGCGTGCGACGTGCATTTCGACCGACGAAAGTCTGCCGCTGCACGCGTCGGTCGCTATCGTTTCGGAGTACATTTAGGCGCTGGTCTCTCTGAACAGCCGTTGCCAGTCGCCGACAACCGACGCGGACACGTCGCGCCCGACGTACGAATGATATATGGGAAATACACAGGGCTGGTCTGTCTGGCCGGTCGCGTGCGACATGCATTTCGACCGGCGAAAGTCAGCCGCTGCACGCGTCGGTCGCTATCGTTTCGGAGTACGTTTAGGCGCTGGTCTCTCTTAACAGCCGTTGCCGGTCACCGACGACCGCCGCGGACACGTCGCGCCCGACGTACGAATGATATATGGGAAATACATAGGGCTGGTCTGTCTGGTCGATCGCGTGCGACGTTCATTACGAAAGTCAGCCGCTGCACGCGTCAGTCGCAATCATTTCGGAGCATATAGCGACGTGTAGACGCGCGACGTGTGGTTGTATAAACAATGGTTTAAAACGTGAAGGACGTGATTCGTTTTGACATTTGTACAGTGCGTATAGTGATTGTGTAATGTGTTTACATATTTTATCTTTCTGTCACTTCAAATAAAAGACCTTCGCATGAAGTGGGAATACTTTGTCAATTAGCTATGTACAAAAAGACGTTTGCTATTGGATCTGTAGTTTAAACTGTGTGTCACAAAATTCTGGATTCGTGTCCCGACTGCACTAACAGTGGAATTCGGAATCTTTATTTTATTTGCAATTAAAAAAATTGCCCATGAAACAGTGGCGTAACTAAACTACATGGCGCCCATGGGCGAGCAAATTTTTGCGCCCTAAAAAATTTCTTTGAAACCGCAACAAAAAAAGGTAATCTAAATCTAAAATCTATTATAATATTATTATTGCTTATTTTTGGCGCCCCTAGGAGGACATGCGCTCGTGTGCCGTCGCACACACCGCACATCCATAGTTGTGCCATTGCCATGAAAACTATTTTAATAGCACTAAATTGGCATGGAAACCATGGTTAATGTTAAAAGTACTTTTTTACCATACTCACTATAAAATAACTACTTTACAATTTACATGCGTGTATGAATGCGCGGAATGGGTCTGATAACAAGCAGGTATGTTGAAAGTGTTTTCGAAACACACTAGTGTAGAAAATAAATTATAATTTACATAATGATTTATGTTTATTCGCTCTGATCCGTCCGCTTTTACCTACTCACGGCTTGCTGTAAATGTGAAATTGGCGACGAAACTGAATTGTCAAAATTTTTTGAAAATACTGAAAATGAAGTGAAAAGTAGCTATTTTGTAGTGGGTATGAAAAAATATACCATAATACATATCTCGTGCGTAATGATATTATGACTCGTGTCACGTGTGACTGTTAAAACTAGCTAGCGCTTGTTTTAACATACTGTCACTACTTGTCAGTATATGCCTCATAACGCATCTAGATAGAATCGTAAATATTCTAAAAATAATCTAGAATAAAACAAAAAATATTTTTAGGTCGTATTTTAAAAATACATATACGTAGGTATATATATAAAACTAAAAAATAAAAAAAAACATTTAAATAATTAAATAATTAAAAATATAATAAAAAAATAATAATAATAATAAATAAACAAACAAATGAGTGGTTTAAAAATAAATAAAGTTTGGACGTGGCTAACTGTTCTACGTAACAAAGGCCAACAAATCATATAAAAAAAAACATATTTCGCGTTCGTTTTTGGCAGTTAAAAAAGTCAGCGTGCATTTTCTTTTCTTTTATGATTTTCGCAGTTAAACGTTGTGATGACTGTTTTTGGGCGCCTTATGAATACGAATGGACTATAAGTGCCTGGCGCAGTGTAAGGTAAGACTATGTCACTTTCAGTAAATAAGGTAAGGTAGAATAGAAGGTAGGACTACTGAAGCGAACCCCGATGAAGGGGAGAAAACCATCGATTGTACTATATTTCCAATTTCCTTCAATCTTGAGTAAAAGCTGTCGTTCTTGCTATTATATAACCACACATCACTTTTTCCATTCTACTTTTTCTTTTTATTTTTTACTGGACGTCTTTGGAAAAAAAATGTCTTTCTAAATGACTATATCGACGGCTTACAATGGAAACCAGTTACGTGAAAGATTTGTTTCGCTAAGAAAAATAAAAAATTACGTCCTTACTAACTGTGAACATTTTTATGTCAAGTCAAAATTTTATTTAAGGTCCCTCTTCTATTAATATTATTATTATGGTTAAAAAGCACAACCGCTTGTATTAAATAAATTGACGCTGATGACCTTAGCTCTCGAGCGTCTGTAATCTACAATTGATCTAGCTATCTATAATAAATGAACTGGATTATTAAATCGCCATAAATCTGATCTCCAAATATTTTTACGATAGAAGTCCTCTTACAGAGTGATACATTATATTAACTTCTTTATTTCTTATTTTAGCCTCTTCGACCCAAACTCCAAGTCCAAATTCAGCTACTGCTCCGCTTTAGACCCCATTCATTTTCAAACCAAAAGTATTTTGAATGCTCCAAAGACTTTTACAAAAATATTAGTAAAAAAAACTTTTTAGAGACAAGCTTTTATTTAAATGCACTAAAAAGGAACAAATAATTTTTAAGAATTTAGGTTCATAATTATAAAAGCGTGGGTCGTGACTAATAAACTATCATAGCGTTCACGACCCACGCTTTTATAATTATGAACCTAAATTATAAAAAAATGTTGTTTCCTTTTTAGTGCATTTAAATAAAAGCTTGTCGCTAAAAAGTTTTTTTTACTAATATGTATTTATTTTTTACTTTTTAGTCTTCTTTTTATCCCTGAGTGATATATTAAAGATATCTGTCAGAGTGTTTTTGAAAAATCCCCATAATCCCTTCACATAGTGGGTGCTTACGTCACAAAAGAAACCAACTGTCCAAATTCCAAGTTTCTAGCTTTAGCGGTTCGGCCTAGGCGTTGAATAGTCAAAAAACCCTACTCGCTTCTAGTTTGACCCCCTTAGGGATTGAATTTAATTCTAAAAACGATTGATTCATGTATTGTCATCGGAAATGCATATGTGTACCAAATTTTAAATCGATCGGATACGTGAAAGTCGTTCAAAATTGGCTTGCAAGATTTGACCTAAACAAGCAAACTAACATACAAACATTGCAAGTTAAATAAGCTTGTAAAAAATATACCTATAAATTTTATCTAGTCTAATTTAGTTAGTGTTTAAAATTGCGTTGCTTCGAGCAAAAAAAAAAGTAAAATCAATTACTTAAAGTGAATTTCAAGGATCAAATGCATTTAAACAGAATTATTTAGAAATCCAATAAAACGAAATATTTGCGCGATAAGACGTAATAAAATTTAAGAAAAGTGATTCAGTGTATCGTCGCTCTACGTTTAGAGGTTTCAAGCATCAGCTTTGCGCGGCTTTAAAAATATTTAAACGTCAACGATTTCACTTCAATGCAAAGCTGAAATGTATTGAACTAAGCTAGATTGATTAAATCAACGTATAAGTTACCAAAATCTGAAATACAAGCTATTGGAACAAGACTTTTTCAAATTAACATATTGTAGCAAACCCCCAGATGTTACGCCACTGCCTCCAATAGAGAAATCGAGAAGCGGTGTCTGCTTGTTGAACCACGAGTACCTGCCGGAATGTTCTGGAGAGCGCGAGAACGTACTAGGCGGGGTTGAGCGACCTATATAAGCGAAGTACGAGTGAGTCAGAGGATCAGTCGACGGTGTCATGCAATGAAATAAATATTGATTAGTCAACGGTAATCAGTCAGTGTAGATTGTACTGTGACAGTGTTGAACAAATAAATAAATCTGATATAAATACAGTGACTAATATAAATAATCCTTGTATTTATTTGTTAAGTGTTATATAAGTGGCTCGTTTAGTTCAATAATTACCGTTTAAGTTTTTTTTATTGTTAGAATTGATCTTTCGTTGTTGCGTTATTATTATTGTATATAGTTAATTGTTTTTAATTATTAGACAATAAATATATATTCCGCCAGCTCAGAAAACAGTTTTGTAACACTATCATACATTTTTAAGAGATCATCAATTCGACCTGTATGTATCTAGATATATAAAAAAATGGGTGTATGCTTATGACCACACGCCCGAAGTGAAAACTTCAGATTTTCTAATTTTAAAATATATATATAATTTTTTTATCACACAGTTTAATCATTAATATATTAAAATCGGCCTATACAATTAAATTTAATGAATGTAATACCTTAACGATAATATTAAGTTTTAGTGTCATCTGTTAGCGCACTTGTGAACTACAAAATATATGATTTAGTGTCATCTGTTAGCGTACTTGTGAACTACAATTGACTTTTCACTCGTATTATGTTTTTAGTGTTATCTATTAGCACACTTATGAACTACACATTATACCAGCATATTGCAAATACGTGTTCGTGTTTAAACCGAGTAGCCCCGACTGTCACCGTCGGGTGCGTTTCACATCACTGTTGTTAACAGTCGAGACAAAGCGCGCCTAAGGAAGTTTTCACTTCAAAAAAACACACAAAGACATCACGTTCCAATGCAATATCAGAAAAAATTATTTATTTAACCCGTCACCGACGGGACTCAAATCTGAAACTTCCAAATTCGCGCTAGCTGAGTTATCAATTACTCTACAGTTGTAGAGTTATCGATAAAAAATTTGTCTGATATTGCACTGTACCGTGACGTCATTGGGTGTTCCTCTTATATATTTAGCGTTACGAGCGCTACTCGTAGATGCTTTAGGTAATATGTTTTGCTATTATGATTTATGATGTATGTAGATATGAATATATGTATGAACGCGATTTTCTCAGGAACTACCGAATCGATTTCAATGAAACTTTTACCATATTATTTAAAACTGTATGAGCAAGAACCTTAGATAAGTCACATTATCTGACTTTATATCTGAAAAAGCAAAATAAAATAAAAAACAAGGGAAAAAAATGAAAATTGAACCGACTTCAAAAAAGAATCGGAATGCTTCTAAAAAGGATAAAATATTTTTTCCCGTCGTTTTACAGTTACGTTACTATCAACTATCAATTAAAAGTCGCCGAAATTATTTCTCTATTATAGATACTCATAGTGATTTATTTACGCAGTCTTCTAATTGAAGGTAGGTAGGGGAGGGGATTGTAAGCCGAAGGGAGGAATTATTTTATCTTTTTAGAGGCATTCTGAATCTTTCTTGAAGTTGGTAATTTTTTTTGTCTCCAAACCCAATTAAAATTATTCTTGTTATATTTTTTCTAACTCTCTGATGTATCTATAGAAACCGTGATTCGTTATTAACTTCCCATTGGAAGTTATTGTGATGGGTCCGAAAATCGAAATCAAAATGTATAAAAGAATTTTATGTTTCAAGGTCACTACACTATTTTTAGAAAGATGTCTGTGTGTCTGTGTGTGTGTGTGTGTACGTATGTACGTACGTACGTATGTGTCCATTTCTTTCTAAGACGAAATCTCGAGAATGAAAAATGATATCGACTACGTTAGGGTGCCAATCGACGCGTATTAACGTAAATATGATCTGAAAGAAATTTTTTCAAAATCGGTTCAGCCATTCTTTTTTCTTAACCAAATAGACTCCAAATAAGTAGATTTTACACAATATCTCGCGAATAAAAAATTATATCGACTTCGTAAGGGTGTCAGTCGAGGCGTGCTAACGTCATTTTAATCAGACATAAATTTTATAAAAATCGGTTCAGCCGTTGTTTTTTTTTTAATTATTGTTAAAAATAAATAATAATTATGTTTTAATGTTTAAAATGATTAAAATGATTACTTTTCTGTGTAATATCTAATTTAATTATTATTATTAAATATTTATCAAACTGGGAAGTTCGTCGTGTGCTCAAAGGTCGCACTTTAGTTCTAATAAACGACCTACCTCACGGCTTGTTTCTTAAATTTTGATGATAGATGTGAATTATTTCCACTTGAGAGTCTTGAGTGATCGTGAACTAGTATTCATGAACGTGATTCGTGACTAAATTAAAGGTGAATACATCTCAACTCTGAACACTGAGCAGCACAAATAGGAAAGAAAAACAAGAATGCTGTAACAAAGCACGTGCATAATGTACTGTAAACAATTTATGGTACAGCCGCATTTAGACATGGCTGTAAATGTGTATCTCATTTCACAAATACAATACAGCATTACATATAATTACAGTATTTCGACGACTGCGTCTTCATTTTACACAAATGAGTGATCCTCAAGAAGCGATTTTTATCTGACATCGTGATACCAGGACCGGCTCTGAACACCAGCGAAACAGGGACGTACTTGCGACTGCATATCTTTAGAAGCCCTTCAGGAAGTAATTCCGTATCCGTAAAATTGCATTTTTATAAACTTTGCAAGTTTGACCCTGTCTTGCCGTTTTGTTAAAATTAAACAAATAATTTAAATCTAGGTTTTGAAGCAATTCCGATAATTTTTTCGGTATTTTTGAACTCAACGAAAATTTTGAAATCCTAAATACGGCCCTTAATATAGCTTGATTACGTCAATTTTACATTATAAAAACTATAAAAAATAATTTAAACTGTAAAATTAACACAAAATAAAGATTTTGTATAACAAAAACTATTTGTATGAGAGCCCTACTTTAACGCAAACGAATATAAAGTAGCCTATCACTTGAGTGGAGGAGTCCGTTGAGTGAAATTCTCAGTCATAGATGAGTCCTATACACGTGCACCAAATTTCATTTAAATCTAACTAGGAGTTAAAAAGCTATAGCGGAACAGACAGACAGCCACACAACCTCAGTATTTACAGTTTTAGAGCAAAACTACACAGGCGGATTTTCCGAGGCGTGTTTCTCGCGACGAGAGATCCGCTGAATTTTACGTAGGTATCAAAACGGAAAGCGTTTTTTCCGTCGAGTACATAACGCAAATTTATTTTTAATAATAAATAGAAGGAAAAACGACGTTGATGGGTTCATCCAATATTCAGAGACAGACTATATAAATTTCTTCGTGTCGAACATTTTACCCATCGGTGATCCGTCGCCTCGTCTAGTTTGCCCCACACTAAACAATGTTTTTTTTGTTTATAGCGTGTTGTGGCGGTGACGTTATCAACGCAATCAGAAGCGTCGAACTCGCTCACGCCGACGGAATTTAAAAAAAGGCGACGTATATTCCGTTCGTCTATGTTACACTCGTTTGTAGGCACGGTTTCGATTTGAACGTGCAATCCGCCGCGTTAAAAACGCCGCGGAAAATCCGCCCGTATAGTTTCGCTCTTATTATTAGTATTGGTATAATAATCTTTATTTGTAAATCATACCGTATGTACTGCGTATTATTTAATATTAATTGAACACGTAGCTGATGTAGAATTTCATTAAAGCTGATATCGTTTAAATAACAATTAGGCTATTTCGTGTTTAGATTTGTGTACATAAAAACAAAGAATAATTATCGTTTGCACCGCTTGTATTGTAAATGTAGATTTAATTGCTGTTTAAAGCCGATGAAGCATTAATTCTGTTCATTAATCAAATGACTAATTAATTTAAAAAAACATTAATCTGTTTTAATTACGTAGTTAGAAGTAAAACTTATACGTCGTTATAAATAAATATATATTTATTGTTCCTTTTACGAAACAAAAGGTGCGGGATTCAAACATAATGTTTGTTCTTCCACCCATCCATTTACAAAAGACATATACAGACACTTTAAAAATATTTAAACAAAAACACTTAGATTTTTTTACAAACAATCCGAAAACAAAGCGAAAATATTTGTTTTCTTGAAGGTAAACTTATGTCCGGCTTCTTATACGACTTTCAGCTTTAAATCTAGATTTGAGATGTCATTTTTGTTTTCCCTCAAATGGAGATCTCCATTTGGTTGAAAACAAGCGACATTCTCGAACCTAGATTTAAAGCTAAACGTCCTATCAAAAACCAAACATTAGTGTGAAAAATTTGATTTTTTTTACAAAATTGACATATTGACCTATTAAATGACATTGCCATTTATCTGATAGAAGAGATAGTGTTTTTTTCTGTGCCTACATTACAACGAAAATATTTTTCAAATTTGTTTTATCCTTTTAAAAAATCTGTGCCTACCGATTTCTCAAAAAATAAATCAATTAATTGTGAAAATGTTTATAGAGAAAATAATAATGTCTACAAAAAAAGTACTTTAATGTCAACCATTACAAAGTAAAATGTCAGGATAAAAAAAATTATGATAATAAAAAAAATGTAATACCTATCATCATAGTGAGCCTTTTCCAACGATATGCCACATGATTTGCTAAATAAAAACAGAAGTGTTTTCAGTTAATGGGGGCCACATAGAGACGTAAAAAAATTTGTTTTTGTTAAAACGACCTCTGAAATATCTCCAGACCCCATTATTCTGGGCTCTGGCTATATACCAAAATTCAAGTTTTTTAAGTTCATCCTTTTAGGAATTAGAGGCAAGCAGGATGACGGACAACGGAATCAAACTATAAATATTTTTTTTTATTATAAATTTTTTTGGTCTTTACACTTTTGTGTATTTAGCCACAATCTAAAACCTTAATTTAATTCTAACTAAGATGGGGATAACCATAAATATTATTAATTGAAGATTTTTTAATGGTCATATTACTAAGTATAGATTGATATTGTAAATTCTAGACGCTCGACAACAGAGATTATAAGCGTATTAAGTATAAAATACAGAAATTATTACAAAATCGTTAAAAAAGCCTGTAACTTTCCCCGAATCTCTAAAACAAGATTGCGTTTACTGAATGAAATTTTCGTTATTAATATGAGTTTTTCAGTAATCCAATTTAAAAGTTTTCAGTTTTATTCAATATGCTAAAATACTTAAATGTTGTTATTTAATATTTACGTCATTTTCCAATATAATTTTCATAATTATAAACCCTCCATCTATATTTAATATTACAAAAAGATCGAACAAATTAAATTCCAAATTTTAATTTACTGACGTAACATAATAAATACCATACGTTCAATAAATTTCAGATTATTAACATTGCTTCTTAAACAGTGAACTTTTTAAATTTATACCGTCAGTAGCGTCATCTGGATATAAATGACGGTTTTTATGAACGTATGGTACCACGGTCTTATTATAAGTTCAGTAAATTATTTAATAACTTTTGAAACTCAAGTGTACGTTTTGAACAATGATAAATTCTTTATTTAATAATGTCAAAATGAAAATCTAAAAAATATAATTCCTACGAAGTCTTACCTACTTCTTGAAAATAGCTTCTAATTTATACAGAAACTAGCGACCCGGTCCGGCCTCGCCCGGGTGCTATGAATTTATGATTTTCACCTATCGAACGGTGAAAAAGAATTGAAATCGGTTCAGTAATTTCTGAGATTACCCCCGATTTTCTCCCGGGCGAAGCCAGGCCGGCCAGTTTTAATAATACATCTAAACCTTCCTCTCGAATCAATCAATCTAATCGTAAAAATCGGAACAAAATCCGTTCAGTAGTTACGGAGAAATCGATCTTCTGAGATTACCCTCGATTTTCAGTTTTCACCCCGGCGAAGCCGGGCCGGCCAGTTTCAATTATACATCTAAACCTTCCTTGCGAATCAATCTATCTAATCGTATAAATCGGAACAAAATCCGTTCAGTAGTTACGGAGAAATCGGTCTTCAAAGATTACTCTCGATTTTTCACCCGGGCGAAGCCAGGCCGCCTAGTTTTAATTATACATATAAACTTTCCTTGTTGATCAATCTATATAATCGTGAAAACCGGAACAAAATCCGTTTAGTAGTTACGAAGAAAATCGGGCACAGACATACATGAGACAGACGCGGTATTGATAAATTAGAATAGAATATAGAATAGAATATAACTTTATTGATGATTGATTGAAGACGCTCTAAAGCAGGACGCGAACTGAATCGGCCCGGCATGGCACGAAACAATCCACACTTTCAGAAAACTCTAGATAATAAACAAAAGTAAAAACACCGCTCGGTATTTATGAATTTTTCAGTTTATATGTTTTTGTAAAAATGCCGATTGTTCCGTACAGTGCCGATCTGTACCAAGTAGATTCAGCACACGTTTAATTTTAGTCAAGTCACGTGTAATTACTGCACTTTTTGAAGAGGCGGTATTTTAGTTCGACGAGAGCAACTCCGATATATTATGCGGAGTCTAAATAATTATAAAATTACGCGACAGAAGCGCATGCGAAACGAGCGGCAAAGAGGGGAAGCACAGATGCGAACGGAACTTGAGGGCGTACCGGAAACAGGAAACATTTGTTTCGTGAACGCACGAAGGAAATGAAAGTGTACACTCGCTATATAATCCATATTTTTACTCAAACTGATGATTGATTTAAAATCTCATTTTAATGAAAATTACAAAAGTACAGAGAACTGAGAAATAATTTATACGTTATTGTAACTTTAATTTGTTTCGTTAACTTTATTTACTTTTTTTGAAGCTATGCTTCTATAGGCGCGTTAGACGATTTCTGGGAGGGAAAAAACTTATGAGTTCGCGTCACGTCACCGACATGCTCATGTTAAAAGTACATCTATAGCTAGACTCATAGCTATAGATATACTTTATACGTATTGCGCTTGGCCAGCTGTGAAAGTAATATACTGGCGCACGCGCAGTGGCCTATGTACACGTATAAGCACCAACACAAAGATAACGTGTTGTACAACATTAGTACCTACTGTCCGATCCTTTTGAAAATTAATATCTGAGAGTTTTATAGGACAGAAAAGAATAAAATGGCGTCAGATTTCAAAATGGCGGCCATATGTACTGTTGTAAAAATTATCCGATCTTTTTGAAAATTGATATTTAAGAGTCTTATAGGACACAAAAAAATAAAATTGCATCAGATTTCAAAATGGCGGTCAAATAATAATTTTTCAATTGTATTGTCTATATAGCTTTGATAAATTCGGTTTTATATACAATGCGTAAAAAGCATAGCTTATGTCGGGGGTCCCATGACACCTCTTGACTTTTTTTTTATTATTTATTTTAAGAATGTGTGAATAATATGTTTTTGCAAGCTATATTATTAATTAACGTCACATTTTATGAAAAGCTTTATTGTTTAGCTATTTTATTAAAACAGCATATCAGAGAATATTATATTAGGTAGGTACTAGCGGCCCGGTCCGGCTTCGTCCGGGTACTATGAATTTAATATATGTATTGATACATTACTTACTACGCTTCGCTCGTTCGCTCCAGTTATTACAGTCTATGCCTTGAAGCAAAGTATCACCTATAAAAAATTGAAATCGGTTCAGTAACTTCTAGGGTTCATGATTTCTCGAGCTTCTCAGTTTCTCGGGTCTCGAGAATTCTCGAGGCTAATTTTCTCGGGTCTTCTCGGGTTGTCGAGAAATTTACATTTACGTATGTTTTTGCATATCTTTTCGGTTCAAATAATGAAAAAAGTCGTCACAAAATTAAAAATGTGTATCATAAAAAATATCTTATTTTAAATCAATAAATTAAGTGGTTTTCCTGTCAAATAAAAGTATCAAAATAATCATAAAACTTTTATTGACAGTTTTCAACAAAATTAGCTTCTCTCAAACAAAATAAAAAAAATTAAAAATTTAAACACTAAAACGTTAATACTACGCTGACTTATAATTACAATCACAGCACCATTTTGGCAGGTTAATTAGGAAATAAATCAACTTAAAACTTTGCAAGATCAATAAAATAACATCTGAACATAGTACATACATACAAAACAATTAGATCTGTTTACTCTGTCTGATAAAATATGCCTTTAGAAAAACTAAAGCATTTATAGCTTTTCCTGAAATAGTTTTATTTTATAATTTTATAGACTAAAATATGATTTCTCGAGTTCTCGACTTTTCTCGAGCTTAATTTCCCGGGAACAAAGCCCAACGATTTCCCGGGAATTCTCGGCTCGGGAATTCCCGGGAATGAACCCTAGTAACTTCTGAGATTACCTCCGACTTTCACCCGAGCGAAGCTGGGTGGGCCAGAATAACTATTATAGCCTATGCCCTAAAGCAAAGTATCACCTATCGAACTGTGAAAAAAAAATTGAAATCGGTCTTCTAAGATTACCCCCGATTTGCACCCGGGCGAACCGGGCCGGTCAGTTTCTTTTATACATCTAAGCCTTCCTCCTTGAATCAATCTATCTAATCGTGAAAATCGGAACAAAATCCGTTCAGCAGTTACGGAGAAATCGGTCTTCTGAAATTATCCTTGATTTTCACCTGGGCGAAGTCGGACTGGCTAGCTATCATAGCCTATGTTCATCTCCATTGCGGAAGCTACCCGTATGCAAAATTTTTCAGCAAATGGTTGTAGTTGAAGCGCGAAATCGGAACAAACAAACAAACAGTCTAACTAGTTCGGCTGCGGTGATATGACCTTTTCTACCTTATTGATAGTATTGACAAAAGTTCAGTTTACCTATATTTTATTAACCGACTTCAAAAAAAGGAGGTTTCTCAATTCGACCGTATATATTTTTTATGTTTTATGTGAGTTCCCGGATAACTTCGTCGTTTATGAACCGATTTTGAAAATATTTTTTTTTATTTGAAAGGGTATACTTTCAGATTGGTCCCATAGAAATTTCATCAAAATCGGTTCAGTAGTTCGGCTGATTTTAATAAAAGTAAGTAACGGCGTGGGATTCTTTAAGGTAAATGTTACTTTTTGACACTAAATGTTACTTTTTGACACTAAAAAACATTTTAACAAAAAAAAGACCTCCTTCAAAAAGGCACTAAAAAGAGGAAAATAATGAAATTTTGAGGTCTGTGCCAATTAAAATATGAAGTCGGTTAAAAAGTATAGTACAGTGATTAATATCTTCTTTAACCAACTTCATATTTTAATTGGCACAGACCTCAAAATTTCATTATTTTCCTCTTTTTAGTGCCTTTTTGAAGGAGATTTTTTTTTGTTAAAAAGTTTTTTATATTTAGTGAGTTCAGTGGCGGAGATGAGACGGTAAAACGCCCACTTAAAAAAATTAAATTGTTGTAATTGACAGCTGCTACTCATTCAACACTTCAAAAACTTAATAAACTTGGATACAGACAAAGAAACTTTTGTTCAGTTTCTTAATTAAAGAACTTAACGGTTAATTAAGCCGTTTATTATTTCGCATCGTTCAATTTCCAAAGGGTTCTACCACAACACATTGCAACTGTATTTTCAACTGAAATTACTAAAGATTTGTATTGGAGCACTTAGTACAGCCCCATACTTTATTCTTTCTTTTTTATCCTTTCTTTTCCTCGTTATAGACAATCGACCTTTCTTTCGAGTACTCTTCACCATTTTATATTTGTGTGCGCTGTTTGTCAGTAATACCACCACACAACACCACAAGTACAATGATGCCAACCTTTTGAACAACCATGTCCCTTGCACAGTGCACACTTGTACGTAAACAAGAAAACAAATTACAGTTGTTCTCAAAATGTTCTCATAGAAATGACAGAAATAGAGCTTACCAAAATATCTAAATCTAAATAAATCGTAAAAAGAAACATAACACTTAATCCAGGGGTGTCAAACTCGTTGGAAGTGGAGGGCTAAATTAGATATTTTATAGGAAATTGCGGGCCGCAGTATAATAGTATTAATAATAATAACACCAATAATATCATACTTCAACAAGTATAGTCCTGTATAATTCGCTTTATTTAAACATGGGCCACAACCTTGTATAACTTAATATTTTACCGAGGGCCGCAACTGGCTTAATCCATTCATGGCTCGGAGGATAGAGTGTCGCGTAGAGCTGTGTAGACAGATATTGTAGATTATAGACGCTCGACAACAGAGGTCATAAGCGTCTGCGTTGAGCTGGGCTCAGCGCTCATAATAACACACATATTGTTCGTAATTTAAGAGTATAGGTACCTATTCTCTACCGGATTGTACCCCCTGCACTTTTCATCTCAAATCGTTTCCCCTCACCTAAAAACGCTCTCTTGACGCTCTTTTTAAAACTAAAGGGTTCGGGTAAACGCCAAATGAAGGACAAAGAATCACCCTACAGGCAAATTTTTGGAAAAAAGTTTTGGCTACATGTGAAAGATTACGTAATTTTTAAAAAGTTGTAAGTTTTTCCAGGAATTTTTTTTCTCAATATTTCGCCTGTAGGATCTGTAGTGTGATTCACGGTCTTTCATTTGGCGTTTACCTGAACCCTTAAGTTTTAAAAATAGCGTCGGGAGAGCTGTTACCGTTTTTAGGCGATGGGAAAGGACTTGAGTTGGAGAGTGCAGTTGGCGTAACTAGGGGGTGGCCAAGGGGGGCCAGGCTTCCCCTGGAAGGTGATGGCCTCTCCTAGAATAATTACGGCACGTCGCTCAGGGTGCTGACGTAAGAATAAAGAAAGTCGACTTAAAATTATTACAAACTATTGAAAGTAACCGTTTGGGGGTACCAAAACTTGAACCAAGCGCCATATTCTGTAATTTTGTATTTTCCTTATTATACTTAAAAAAATAGCAGCCACTCAAAATAAAAACTTCATACAAGACAAGCAACTTTTACTGTTTTTGTTTAAACATACCATTTAATGACTATTAAATTACTGACAATAAAAGATCTCATAATAGTAATTTTCAGTTCTCAGATTGAAAGGGCCATGGCCCCCCCTGGAAAAAATCCCTAGTTACACCAATGGGAGTAACTTCCGATAGAGATTACTCTTAAACTCAGAAAACTCTCATCGTGTATGCAAAAGAATGCAGTAATCATACCAAATGGATAGAGGTGGAGTGTCGCATAGAGCTCTGCTCAATGCTCACATTGTCATGTTCTCAATTTAAGACTTGAACAACTTGCATAATCGGCTGGAAAAATTTTCCAGGGTAAAGATTGCTGGAATAGATTTAATAATAGCCTACTATGACGGTTTTACTTCACCAATTATAATAATTATGAAAACAATTAACGCAGTTTTTTGCAAAATTTATTTACTAAATTGTTTTGAGACTCCTGTACAGAAGCTCTTTCATACGTGGTAAGTGGTTCTTTTATTCTTTTTGAACTCTTCTTTTTGTAACACGAATGTGGTATATATATTTATATATATATATACAATGTATACACACCGGTTCAATAATAATTCAAATGTTCATCAGTAAACCTAAAATTATTTTCAATTATAATCGTGACAATTTTAAATTAATTACAACAAATCATCTCTATTATTATTAATAAGGCGTTTAGCACAAATTTCCTCTCTATTACAAGGCTTCTCTATTAAAAGGCTTCTTTATTACAGGGCTTCTCTATTAAAAGGCTTCTTTATTACAGGACTTCTCTATTAAAAGGCTTCTCTATTAGGTACATAACTTCTCAATTACAGACCAGGTTCTAATTCGACAAAATTATGTATTATTAAAACCGTATCATGTTTCCTCCTCCTTATAATTTCTGAACCAAACTTTCTTTATAAAAATGACGTTAATTCGAATCGTAAAATATTTCCCAATTTACGGGCCTAATTAATTACGTTTAAGATTCGATTTATTGTATTTATTGTAGATTATAGACGCGTCGACAACTCAGGTCATTAGCGTCTTCAACACAACAAATAACCTATTTGTGTATTAAAATCCGCCAGCCGGCAAACACAAACCGACTGGTACGAGCTCGGGTTCCTGGGAACGCTAATTCCCAAAGAACATTGGATTGCAATTACGATAACAACTACAATCCCAATGTCCCCCCTGAGGGGTTTAAGATTCGATTAAATTACTAACGATGATTACACAGCAATAATAACATCTTATAACTAAAAGCGATACAGCGGTGCGGCTGGTCGGAATCGATTCAGCGTTCTTTTTTTCTATAAGTGTATTTAAAATATCAACCGTATCGGAAAGCGCTTAGTGTCAAAAAATGTGCAGATTTGCAAAACGCATGTAAACATGAGAAGATTTGCGATATATGAAAAAATATAAAAATATCTCAAATATACTTGAATTAAAAATGTCTTTGAATCCGATCTCAAAAGATTTCCGAACATCTACTTGCCTAATTATGTTTAAGATCAAGTAAAAAAACATGTAAAGAAAGAAAATAAAAAATAAACACTTTTCTATGTGAGAGAAATAAGTGATATTAAATTTAAAGTGTTCTTAAAAGACATCAAAAAAACTTTATTCGTAAACGTTGACTGATGTATTCATATACATTGACTTTTAAGTTCAAATATGAAACGTATTAAAAAGAATTTCATACATAAATAAATATTTATAAACAGATTCTCCGAGAGCAAATGATGATGTTTTTAATTTTAATAAATATACAAATCATACGTTTGCCATCGTTGCATTTGTCAACTCAGTTTTGTACACCATGTCAATATAATCTGTACTTAACTTCACAAATAAGTAGTTTGTGATGTCAACCTAACCTCAGAAATTGTTTGTGATATCAACCTAACCTCACAAATTGATTGACGTATTAACTTACCCTCCCCTCACAAATAGTCTGTGATGTTAACTTAACCTTAGAAATAGTTTTTTATGTCAACTTAACCTCACAAATGGTATCTCATATCAATCTCTCACAAAGTTGGCATGTCAATTTAAACTCAGATATAATTTGTGATGTCAACCTAACCTCACAAATAGTTTGCCATATTCTCACAAACAGTCAGTATTAAAATGTACTATTTCTGACGGAGTGATCTTTGCACTATGAAATTATTTATGAATTTGTGAGGTTAGATTAACTTGATGTAATATTAAATTATTTGGGTTTGGGGACTGCAACGATGCCAAATTTTAATTCACAAGTAAAACTTCCTCGTATGTTTAAAAGTTTCTAATTAAAATACATTTTTCATTACATTCTGAAAGACTGCCCTTCAACAAAAGTAAACAAGTTAATGCTAAAAGCAAATTAACCTTTCAAATCATTTAATAACATTTGAATCAAGCCTACAATTTCAATGTAAACATTGTTTTCAATTATTCAATTATAATAACTCAATGTTAATTTGTTCGTCGTACGAAATTCTCAGAAATTATTTGTTTTATTTTAATAAAATACAAACACAATTGTCCTTGCTATATTTACACAGCTATAAAATGAAAAGGTTGATCTAAAAGCCACTAATATTCATAATCATAATATTAGTAACTTTATTTATTTAGCAACGACGCGCGACAACTATTTCATAGCAGATTGGTCCGAAATCAAACCTGAACATAGCAAAGTAATGACGTGCACGCAAAGAGTCCATGAGAGTAGGCGTTAATCGAGTGCAACAACAGAGGTCATAAAGCCGATACTTTAACAGTTACACCACCTGTCCTAGTAGATTTCGGGTCCGCATATTTATACAGGGTGTTCCGATAATCATACCTGCGCAGGCACTTCATGATGTGATAGCTCGTACAGAAAATGAGTGAAAAAAAGTGTCTCTATTAACTTACCCTCTAGAAATCGGGCCACCATTTTAGAGATCACAGGGTGTTGAAATTGAAAAAAAAGATTCGTTTTTTGCGAATATCTCCGGAACCGTTTATCGTAGAGAAAACAGCTTTTGTAAGCATTTTCTACTCATAATGAGCTATGTTTTTTGCGGATTTTTTTTTTAAAGTCATAATTGGTGAAGGTTTTGAAGGAGTAGTGGGTGTTTTTCTCCCCAACTTCTACGCTACTGGAAAAAGTACGGTTTTGAGACGCTCATTTGAACCGCCAATGTTTTCTACACAAAAAAGGTACTCCAAGTCTTCATGGTTTCCGGGCTTGTAGGCCGTGGTCCGGTGGTATTTCTACCTATTAGGTAGAAATACCACCGGACCACGGCCTACAAGCCCGGAAACCATGAAGACTTGGAACAATGCCGGCCGTGAAAGCTTGCACACTTGGAAAAAAAGGTACTCTTGGTCATAAGCTCTAAAGTCGATCGTTTTCGAGAAAAATCAACTTTTATGTTGAAAAACATGGTCAATTTTTTTAAATAAAATTTCTTTCTTACTAATTAAAAAAAAATTATTTAAACGTTAGAACAAGTAACAAAACCAAACGTTAACTTCATAATTGCAAAATCAAAAAAAAATGAAAAAATGATACAAAAGTTGTCTTTTCAAAATTCCCCAAACACCCTGTATCTCTAAAATGGTGCATTTTAGAGGGTAAGTTAATAGAAACTTTTTTTCATATTTTTGGACGATCTATCACATCCTGAAGTCCTGCGCATATATTATGAAACACCCTGTATAATTAATGTAGTAAATTCACAGGTATGTGGACAATGAATAATAAAATGAATAGTTTTTCAAAAGTGCGACGTTTCGTTTATTGATTTCAACTTTTTCAAGTACTTCATATAAACAAAACGTCGTACTTTTGATAACACTATCTGTTTTATTATTTATTGTCCACATACCTGCGAATTTACTTTATTTCCATGGACATTTTAATGTTTACTTAAAAGTTTGAAAATTTCATAGAGATATATCATAGATAGTGTAGGCGCAACTATAGGTGACAGTGTCAGTTTGGAAAAGAGAGATAGAAAACGGATAGTTTCTCTTTTCCTTGCCTTCTGACGCATTTGTAAATATAAAAATTTATAGTAGATACCTATTGTTAATTTACATCTGTAACCATGGTTATGTATTTGTGATAGAAAAAGATAAAAGTACACGTCCATTCTCCATCTCTATCTTTTGCACCGACACTTTTTTGGGTGGATTATCTCCTCTATCTATGATATCTCTATGAAAAATGTATATTTATAGCGTCAAATAAAGTATTATGCTGAAGTTATCTTTGAATAAAAAATCGCAGACTGATTATTAATTACCCGACTGCAACGCAATGGAGGGTATTGTGTTTATCAGTCTATTTTTAAATCGATTTTGAAAGTCCACTGCACTGACGTAATATTTTATCAAAAATGCACTTTGATATTTTCCACTAAGTTTGTATACGTAGATGAATTAATATCTAAAGCTGTTTCTAAAGAACAAACCTACTATAAAACGAACCAATTATTTAATTATTAATTAAAAAAATGCTAATATTATGTTAACCATACATAATAATTTCTCCCCCCTTTTCCCTAAAATTTGGTGAACTGTCACGAAAGTTATGTGTAGCGTTAGTGAGGCAAAACTGCACTGTCATCTATATTCCAGCCTCGATGGGCAGTTGTCAAAAATTTTCGAGTTTATGTAGCTGTCATCGTATTCTAATCTAAATGTTTACACGTCTCTTGAAAATACCGAGTATCCCCTGTTTTTTGTTTTTTTTTTACAATAAATTCCAATTTAATCTCTTTTCTTCCACCACAATAAGCGCTTTACGTCCACCACATGAGACAAGCGAACTCTAAACAAGTTACAGTCTACAAAAAAACAAATTGTTTTGTACAGTTTTTCTCTCGAATCATAAAAAATATACTGAAATAACACTAATGCAAACTTAAAAAGCATTCATTTGTATATTATATGAAATAACAATGTTCTGTTTGAATAACTTTTTTTCGCAATAAAACAAATATTGGAATTAGCACGAGTAGGTATTATATCGATTAGATTACTGAAACAAAATAATGAATATATATCTCTATATACTATTAAAAAAATTTAGCGTGTGTTGAGGCATGTATGTATGCGCACAATAAACTCGAAAACCGGTGTGCCGATTTCGATTCACTAATGACTAAAGGATAGGAAATTTCATCAGTTTGGATATACATATAACAGGCAAAGTTTTTCTGACTGAGCGCGATAGGCTCGCGAAAACTATTCAACCAATTTCTTGGGGTTTTGACGAATAGGCAAGAAATATTTGGGGTGGCTTAAGGTTATATCTTATTACGCTATTATTACAGGACGCCAGGGCCAAAAAGAGAAAATCCAGACTCGAATTAATTTATACAAAACATTAAAAAAAGAAACAAATATACATATTATACTCGTATATATTATGGTTTTTTGAAGTCGGTTAAAAAACAATAGACCGTTGGAAAATTCGGGCCCTTTTTGGTATTTTTAAAAGCTTTTTATTTATTGTTGGTACTATGTACATACATAGTCAATATAATGTTCCATGAGTTATATTTTGTTGTGTGGAAGACGCTAATGACCTGAGTTGTCGACGCGTCTATAATCTACAATAAATAAATAAATAATGTTCCATGAATTTAACCATCTAATTAAGTCTGATAAGTTACAAAATTAATAATTAATTTGATTTTTAATTAATGAAAAAGAGGCCAGGAAAAAAATACAATTGTGTATGGATATTCGAGGCCTTTAAATTTCCCACGATCCCAAATAAATTTATTTTTAATTTTTTTAATTTTTTTTAACATCCTTAAAAATTTTTTTTATTTATTTTTATTCGAGCCCTTAAAAAATTTGGGCCCGTAGAAAATCACCTTGTCTTTCTTCCGCTCTCGTCAGGCCTGCAAGTAACTGTCATTCCTGAGCAATGCCGGGTAAACACTGCTAATATTATATGGAGTGTTATGCATTATCCAATTTATGTATTTTCAGGTTATAACATTTTTCATCTACGCTTTCAAAATAACTTGAAAGAGATTACACCAAAATGGTGTTTGATAAAGGAAGAAAACAAGTTACGTTATTTGAATAGAACTCTATTTTCGTACTCTATACCACTTCAAAAAGTTAATATAAAGCACTATACGGAGATATTATATATGTTACAGGCAAGTTCAAAACAAATATTAAAGTCATAGTTATTATAACTTTTCAAATTATTTGTACAGAGCCAATATACTGGATGAGTCATACAAATCATTGTTTTTGACTAGATTTTTTCTTCCTTAAAAGTTTTGATAGTATCGACATATTATTATAAATAAAATTGTAACGTAATCTTCCTTTGTAATTTGATTTTTTCCGAGGTTTCCTAAATTTTTGTCTGTCTGTACTGATATGACTCAAAAATTACTGGACCGAGTTTGATGAAACTTAGAATACTATCAATTGGTACCTACTTAAATTTAAAGAATATCGTTGACATCGGTGAAATTCTGCAATTTTTTTCCTGCGTAATCCGGATTTCAACTCAACATAGCTAGAATCTTAATTAATTTTATTCTTCAAATTGAAATATAGTCGCCGTAACAATATATTAAAATTTGAACCTTGAACTACTAATATAAATTTCGTCGGGTACATGACATATTTAGGGTGATCTTCCACCCCTTTAATATTGACCAATCGATCTGCAAATACTATAATAGCATTATTGGGTAACCGAAAAGCTAGACAAAAAATTTCAGCCTTGAAGCAATAATAATTGTGACCATTTTTTTTGTTACATGTTGGGGGCGGTCTGCATCCATCCCATACCGCTATCTAGCAAAATCCCTTACACAGGGCACTTTAATATGCCTTCCTCAACATCTTCACAAAAATAAGGCCTTGAATAAATAACACCAAAAAATTGTCACTAGCTCTCGGTTTATAATGGATCTATGGCAGGGGTCGGCAACCTGCGGCTCGCGAGCCGCATGCGGCTCTCCAGTTCCATGCGCAAATATTAATAATTATATTATTTTATTTTCAAAACTCATAAAAAATATTATACTGCAAAAAAAAACTTTAAACAGGATAAAAACACTCAACAGAGAACAGTGGAGTAGAGAGTATACGGACAGCTGACATTTTCTAAATGTGGCAACACTGTTCTATTTGTTTAGTTATAATCCTAATCAAATACCATAATATTGAAATAAAAATGTTAGTGGCTCTTTAAAAACTGGGAAATTTTGTAAATTGTAACTTTTAGCTCTTCCGTCTCAAAAGGTTGCCGACCCCTGGTGTATGGCTATATACCTACTAAAATTTTCTTAAAAAATCTACTAGGATAAAGGGCGGCATCCGAGATCTTTACCCCCCCTTAGAAAAAAATCTAGATCCAGGACTAAATAGATCTATCTAAGCTCAACTCAAAATAAGCGCATGAGGCAATTGAGAATTAGTCAACGTCGTTACGTCGATGTTGAAATGTTTTGTAAAATATTTTCCCTGTGTAAATTGCGTTTCAGATTTAGCTTATAACACACACACACAAGCTTAAGAGTTCATTTCATTAAATATCTGTGCATTGAATATACTAAACAGTGCCCTTTATAGAAAGCTGGCATCAAAAGCTCGCCGCAACGACGTAAATGCGTTTGAATTAAAAGAGAGAAAGAAAAGAACACTCTTCTAGCAAAAAAGCTTTCTCCTTTCGCACACACTGTAAATATAAAAGCACGTATTAACTTAGTTGAAGTTTTGATTGAATTTGGTGTTGTATAACTCCACGCTTGGGGAAAATGAGTCAACTCTTCTATGCAGCAGTTCTCTTGTACGAAAACCAGTCCTCCCCCTCCTCTGTCGATCCCGCACCCCGCACTTACTACATTAACCGCACATATTCCCCAATTGCTAAGTTCTGAACCAGGGCTGCACAGTCTAATTTAAAAAAGGGTATGTGCCTCATCCACATAAGCGCACGGTCGAAGTTCATACTGTCTCCGAGGGTCACGCTTGTACGCGGATCTTTCTCAGTCCGTTTCCACGCCGCCCGGATTCCGGCGGCTTCCGCCCGCGCCCGTGGACCGGCGACAATGTGCGCGACACCTGCCCGACGCCCCAGATAATTAATTATTATTAATAACAATCCATGGACATCATAACATCTTATTTTTATTTATTGTAGATTATAGCGCGTCGACATCTAGGGTCATTAGCGTCTTTCAACTACACTAAATAACAACTAACTTAAAACTAATTAATATCACAAAACATCCATGAGCGCAGGTGGGATTCGAACCCACGGCAATCCAGTCTAGAGGTTGCGGCTCCAAGCATGCTATCCACTAGGCTATACTGCCCCCCATAACATCTATACAGAAGTATCCAAAGCCTGCTTACAATATTACACTATTTTGAAAAGTCAAAAAATTGATTTTTAAATAAAATTAAGCAAAATCGCAGGATAGTGGACAAAATAATTTGATTTATTAAATTAAATGTACGATGTTTCGTCTATAGATTTAGACTTTTTCAAGTACAATATTAAAAATAACAATATTTATGAAAATTAATATTAATTACTAACCATAGCAATTAACATAAGATAGGGTACATAAATCAAATTATTTTGTCCACTATCCTGCGATTTTGCTTAATTTTATTATAATCACGATGGACACGATTTCTAATATAAATTGATTTTTAAAATTATAAAATCTATGAGAAAACGAATTTTTCCTAGGACGAGACCTAGCATAATCGATTTTTTTGCTCCCAAAAACCCTTTTCAGTAAATTTCACCCAAATCGTTAGAGCCGTTTTGTCCCTGTCAGCGTTAAATCACAGCGTTTTATTAATTTTTGAATCGGTAATTTTTGACTCAAGGCCTTTCCAATTCACTGCCCTCGCTAAATAAGTATAACTTTAAGTATCAGTGATTCCCCGCTACTCTTTAAAAACATTCAGATTCGAATACAGTGACAGCTACATATAACCTCTAATAAAAAACTTTTTAACAAAAAAAAAACCTCCTTCAAAAAGGCACTAAAAAGAGGAAAATAATGAAATTTTGAGGTCTGTGCCAATTAAAATATGAAGTTGGTTAAAAAGAAGATATTAATCACTATACTATACTTTTTAACCGACTTCATATTTTAACTGGCACAGACCTCAAAATTTCATTATTTTCCTCTTTTTAGTTCCTTTTTGAAGGAGGTTTTTTTTTTTGTTAAAAAGTTTTTTATTTTTTACTTTTTAGTGTCAAAAAGTAACATTTACCTTAAAGAATCACACGCCGTTACTTACTTTTATTAAAATCAGTCGAACTACTGAACCGATTTTGATGAAATTTCTATGGGACCAATCTGAAAGTATATCCTTTCAAAAAAAAATATTTCAAAATCGGTTCATAAACGACGAAGTTATCCGAACACACATAAAACATAAAAAATATATACGGTCGAATTGAGAAACCTCCTTTTTTTGAAGTCGGTTAAAAATGACAACTGGCCAAGGACGGTTGCATATAGATTTGCAAGCTTAGTTGTCTAGAAAAAGTGATTCGATTATGAAAATGAATTTATATTGTGGAAAGAAGTTATAAACAACTCGATATGTTTATGTACTTTTATATTTAATCAGACAGTACCTATATATTTAATGTCTTAGGTCATGATTAAGGCCATAGTTTAGTCGAAATAAAATAAAGATTAATGACCTATCTTTGTACTGATACATAATTAAATATCTAGTGTCTGGTTATAAACAACATTTATAGTTATCCACAAATTACTCCAAAAAAAGTATTAGAGCCAGGTAACTACGACAGTCGGTGGCCTTAACTAAATAAAAATATATCTAGCGCGAGAACCAAGTCTAATATAATAAATTACGACGAAAATAAAGGAAAAAAATCGTGACTGTTAATATAACGTAGTTCTAGTTTCGAACTGTTGGCAGCACTGGGTATAAAAAAGGTTGGTATTATATCATAAAGAATAATTTAATGGAAAGTGCAGGTATAGGCAGAACGTATCTATATAATAGTGTTATATCAAACTGTACGTTTTTTGTAAGCTGGAACAACTCTGTTATAAAATCATCTCGTTTTATCTTAAACTTTTTTCTTACATCGTCTATAAAATATTCGCTAGTTTTTTAAGCGTGATCTCAGAATATAGCCGCGTCGACAACTTAGTTCATTAGCGTCTAAATTACATCAAATAACATATCACTTAAAACTAAATGACATCATAAAACATTCATGAGCAAGGTGGGATTCGAGCCCACAACAGCTTGTTTCAAAGACCAGCACGCTGACCATTACACCAAGCTGTTCTAGAATGGCGACAGATCTCATGGTGAAATCGGACGATATGCCGGAGTGATGGGCATGTTAAGATGCGCTCTAAGGACTCCAAAAATGAGCTTTACCCTCCCTTTTTGTTAACGAAAATTTGCTCTATGCAAAACAAAACTTTTCCAATTTTCAGTCAGTTGAGGACCGGTGCACTCTTATAACATCAAGAGCAATACTAATAGTCGAGTCCCTTTTTTAATTAGTGTTGCCGTCTAGATCTAGACTTTCTAGACTCTTGTGTTGTCTTGTCTAGATTTTCAAGACAAGACAAGACTTGCTTTATCTAGATCAAGACTCTTGCCAAAACTCTAGACAATTTTCAAAAGTCTAGATAAACTAAGTAGTAGTAGGTAAAGTAAACCACTCGGTTAATCTAGACTCTTGAAAATAATCTAGAGTCTTGATATTAGACAAGACAAGAGTTTTTTAATCTTAGACTTAGACTTAGTGAAGTCTTGATATTTCAAGACAAGACTTAAGTGAAGTCTTGTCTTGATATTTCAAGACAAAACAAGACCTTGAAAGTCTTGTCTTATCTAGACGGCAACACTAACCATTATAAAATTATAAAGATTTCTCATAGTTAATTGCATTTTCTTTGTTTTTTTTTTGACGATTTTATAATTTGTGTTAGGTAAACTAATTCACAAATAAACTATTCTATTCTATTAGAAACATCTCCGACAGATGGTTCCTGAAGCTATAAATGTCTACTCAAAACTAAAAAGACGTAAATCCCATCCTTGGCATTGATATAGTAATTCTAGAACGTAAACGTACAAATCTGTCTACGCAAGGGAGTAGAATTCATCTAACTACACACATTTAGTGGGGCCGTGCGGAGTTCTGAGTCTGGGGCGAGGTGCGGCTAGTTGGGGTCGATGAGTAGACTGGGAACGAATGAATGAAAAACACCTTCTCGTTAACGAGAATATGTTTCAAGAGCAAGTCAACTCTTCCGCAAATAGTTACCGTTGGGGAAAGTCGATCCAACTTCTATACATTTTGCTGCATCGCGTTTTATATAAAAACATTGCCGCGAATTGCTTGTTAGAATTAAACCTCAATACGAATATTTTTAATTAAATATTTAGAATTGTATCGAGAGAGAGAGAGAGAGATAGAGAGGGCGAGAGAGAGAGAGAGAGATTGTAGATTACTAGACTCTGGACGACTTCGAATCATGAAGGGAGATATTTACTAGTTTTATGTACATTGTCTGGTAACAAAAGTACCTGTACGTTACATATAGCGCGGTGTTATATGCAATGTTGCACGGTTGTTTTTTGGAGTTGCTACAATAATCTCTGCTCAAATAATCAAGACAAAATTAGTTTTTTTTGCTCCCCTGAATAATGCAGCTTTTAGACATACGACCTTTTGCACTTTGAGTGACTATAGCGGCACGTTATATGTAACAATAGCTGCCCGGTCCGGCTTCGGTCAGGTGCAACTTTGTAATATGTAACGCACAGGTATCTCTATGCTACGACAAAAGGACGCGTCAATTTGGACGCGCGACAAAACGACGCGGTCATTTGGACGCGAGACAAAAAGTCGCAAGGGACAAAAGGACGCGGAGAAATTTGGACGCAAGACATTAGGTCGCCTTCCAGTTGGACGCAAAAGGCGAGGTTAATAGTCAAAACTAGAATATAATAAACAAACTAGGATGTTTTCTTAAAACTAAAATTTTTATTACTATATGAAGCTTACTATAATATGAAGGTCATAAAATATTCAACTGAGTTGAAATATTACCTACTGTGCGATGAGGTCAGTTTGATCCTAATGCAGGTCGAAAACTAGTTTAATTTTAGTTACTATAGTTAATAAATTTTTATTTAACTCTGAGTGACCGTGTTTTGCTTTTTTAATTTTTATATTTAAATACGGACTTTCATAATAAAATATATACACTGCAAACTGAATTGAATTTAAAAAAATATTACAGTAACTCCAAAAAAACATATGGCTTACATCTAAAAATATTATCAACTTTTCTCCCTCGACCTAATGTCTTGCGTCCAAATTTCTCCGCGCCCTTTTGTCCCTTGCGACTTTTTGTCTCGCGTCCAAATGACCGCGTCGTTTTGTCCCGCGTCCAAACTGACGCGTCCTTTTGTCGTGATACCCCAGAAAGTAGCTCTTAGAATGTGAATCCGAAGGGAACTGACAACTTTAACAGCAGGGTAACAATCGAATGTTCAGTTTAAGATTAGTTTTAAGTTTTGAGGAGGGGTCGAGTAAAAGTGAAACGTTTGCAGTCACGCACGTTACGTGCTGAACAAATATGTGTTTTGTCTCCACTTTATTAAAGAGTTTGTTTTGTGTTTGACCCCTAGAGACGCTGTCTGTTTGCTCTAACACTTGAAGGAGAATGAAAAGTTCGTAGAGAAAAAGTTTGTTGTTTTCGTAAATAACCCTTATAGACAGTCTTTATAGGTTATGCATTGTCTCTTTCTATTCCAAATATGTATACGAGAGTAGGAATTAATTAATTTTATGAATTCGTTTATGAACTTTGATAACCAGTAGCGGCGGATTTTATTTATAGTAAACTATAGACGCGTCGACTACTTAGGTCATTAGCGTCTTGTTTTCATCAAATAGCAACTCACTTAAAACTAAAAGACATCACAAAACATCCATGAGCGGAGGCGGGATTCGAACCCATGACAGTCTAATCCAGATGCCGCGACGCTAACCACTGGACCACACTGTCCTCAGTAGCGGCGGAATTTCATTTTTTGTAGCTGTAGCGTTGTAGTTCCGAACCTTTTCTACTCGCGACCAAAAATGTTTATATTATTATTTTAGACAAATTAAGCTAGCGATTCAAATTTTTTACACAAATTAGCCTCGCCACCGAACAAATTGATGCTAGGCTCAGATAACCCTGACAGTTGGTGGCCTTTAATAAGAAACTAGCTACCTCTTACCGTTTGTAAGATATAGAACCCTGTGACAGCGACGGACGGACGGACGTAAATCGTAGACAATAATAACTAATAATAATAGTAATAACTAATAGGGTTCCATACGGAAGTATATGAAATCCTAAAAAGTAACCTCCTATGATCTATACCAGGGATGGCGAACCTATGACACGGCATTTATTGAGGTACACAATCAAAATAATTAAAAATATGTTAGATAGTAAAATTTGACTGTCATTCAAATAACATAAGTACCTATATTATGAGATCGACACGACAATTCGAGGACAGTGCAGTGGTTAGCGTCGCAACCTCTGGATCAGACTGACGTGGATTCGAATCCCACCTGCGCTCATGGATGTTTTGTGATGTAATTTAGTTTTAAATTAATTGTTATTTAATGTAATCAAGATGCTAATGACCTAAGTTGTCGACGCGTCTGTAATTTATAATAAATAAATAAATAAACACGACAAGTCTACTAGTTTCATGGCCCTCAATGCATTATCGAAATAATTTTTTTCATCTACGTTTAAATATTTTTTGTGTCCGCTAAATTTTTTGAAATGTTGTTCGCACGTCATGGTCACATTAAACATTTTTTGAAAAAAATTGGCACGCACATGTGAAAAGGTTCGCCATCCCTGCCCTATACAATTCTTTAATTTTCACAAGAAATCATCTGTGAAACGTTGAATTTTTTTATTAAATATATTTTATGTTTTTTGGTGTGTAGCGCAATATTTATAAAACATTTGAATTGAAGTAATAAAAATCAAATATAAATAAAGTTAATATTTACATTTTTTTTATTTTAAAGGGCGTCATTAGTTTTCTTTTGTCAGTAAATATTTGTTTGCAAGAAATTTCTCTTTACTCATAATTTTTTATTTTTTAAACAAACTAAATTCAGTGTGTGTTTAATTTTATGAGAATATACCGAATGTTCATAAGAGTTTAAGTTATATTCAACTGATATAAAGTTAACAGATTTGGAAGCGATTCACGCAAATTTAGGTTGACTTTTCAAAAATTCGAGAAGTTTAGAGATAATTTTCCTGCATAATTTGATTTTTTCAAAAACGTTCATAGTTTTAATTTTAGTACATGCATTTTTTTCAACTACAGGCTCTACTCAATAATATATACATACAGTATATAAATGATTCTTCAACAACCAAAAAAATTCGACTGATGACCAGTCCTATACTTCCCACCTAAGTAAATATTTGCAAAAAATAAACACTCTTTTTTTTATTCTTTGAAAAAAAGCATGGCCCTCTTTTTTGTTTAGTGATCTACTAATGGCTAGCTTAATATAGAAAAAATCATGGTTACCTTGATTTAGGTACAATTTTTATTTTTTTTAGTAAAATATTTTTTTTCTCGAAAACTGTACATTTTAGAGAAAAAAATATTTACATTTTTTTCATATTATAACATCTAGAATTCATTTATATTTTTTTTTACCTATGTTAATACGTGGCATTGAGAAAGTTTTTTTTTTATATCTCAGGATCCACTAAACCGATTTGACTCAAAATCTAATCAGATCTAAGTTAAAGGCTGATAAACACAATAGAATAATCGGCATGGCCGTATGTTGTTCCGTTTTTACGATATCGAAGGCGAAAAATTGACCACATACACACACACACACACACATACAGACATCAGTCAGAAAATGATCTTAAACGATTGCTAGGGTCTCAAAACGTGAAGATCTGTTAAAATCTCGAAATATTTTTTTCGGACTAAATCCATTACTTCCTTACCATAGTAGAGGTGGGAAGTAAAAATATAAACGGTCTCAAATTCGATAAAAAAGTTATGTGCCTCATCCACATAAGCGCACAGTTGAAGTTATACCTCATACAATTACATTTTCTCTTTTCCTCTTTCAGCATTTTTAAAATTAAATAATATTTAATATTAATAAAAGTCATGTATATCATAACATGTATACATACATAAGTATCCAAAGCCTGCCTACGTATATTACACTATTTTGTAACGTCAAAAAATTGATTTTTGAAATTATAAAATGTATAAGAAAACGAATTTTTCCTCGGATGAGACCTATAGTTAGACCGATTTTTTACCCCCCCCCCCCAAACTCTTTTCAGCAAATTTCTTTCAAATCGTTAGAACCGTTCTATTCCTGTCAGCGTTACATACAACGTTTCGTTAATATTTGAGTCGGTAATTTTTGACTCGAGATCACTAAAGATCGCTAAAGAAGTATAACTTCAAAAAATCCCAATGTATCAAATAGAATACCAATTTAAAAAAGGAATAAAAAAACAAGAAGCAAATCTCTCTTGGCCTTCAAAAACCACATTTAAATTCATGGTTGTTGTTAACACTACGCTGCCATTTTAACATGACAGTTTGCTGTCCCAAAGGACAGGCAGAAATATAATTTATGTTTACCTCCGTTCCTTTCGCGTTCATATAAATTGCTTTTTAAGCATTTCAATCGCGCGTCAGTCCGGTTCAAGGTGATGCACTGTACCTTGTATGAAATTATATTATGTATACGCTTATGTAAATTTTGATACCAAGTAACGTAAAGAAAACATAAATGCCGTTTGGCAGAGGATGAACGCAGTGCGGTTGATATACAGGTCGTGTAAAATATATACCATGTGTTTGAAAAAAATTTCCTATATAAATTTTTTCATTGAATTTTTATTAAGCAAAACGAAAATATGCATATTGCATACGTTAATTTAAAACTCTAAAATCTGAACGATTCATTTAGGGGCGAATCTAGGTTTCTCAGGGCCTAGGGCTTATTAAAGTTCAATGGGACCCCATTTTTTTGAAAATGTAAAAGTATTAAAAATTATGATAATATAATTAAATTTTTGTGGGCTCTTGATACTTGATGTCCCAGGGCTTTATCCCTATTGAATTAATGATTGAATTGTAGATTAAACACGCTCGACAACAGAGGTCATTAGCGTCTTTATCCCTGTTAATCCCTATGTAGATCCGCCCCTGAATTCATTGAAACACAATTTATTAATGTATTCGCTGTGAGCAGATGTATGGAGGGGATTTCATAGTGACTATTAGCGCGCAACAGCGGATAAATAGAGAAATATTCGGTGGGTACCTATCTTCCTTCTCTATGGTAACTGCTAAGCATAAATACGTCATTGTAAATAATAAAATATAAAATGGGCCATGAAAGTGACACTTCTTATCTCTCTTCTTATCAAAATAAAGTTCGAATTTTTTGTAGAAAAAAATATAATATACAAAATACTCACTTGCTTTTAAATTTATTCTAACATAATTATTATTATTATTTTCTTTAATTATTTAATGATTATAAAATATTTTTTTGAATATAATTTAACTACATATTTTACATTAATGCTCTAATTTGACAGAGCTTGAGAATAGCCGAGCGTGTAGCAATGCTGTTGTTTACATGGCGTTGCTATGGTTCCTCTATTACAAGTCCCCAGTTCCCGGGTTCTAGCCCGAGAGCTGGTAAAACTGTCAATTGGATTTTCAATTTATTAAAAAAATAATGAATTGAAAATATGAATTGCTGCTAGGCCCAAATAACCTTAGCTATTGGTGGTCTTTAAAACACAATTTATTTTTTTTTCTAATTTGACAGCTGAGATTTCGGTTTTGCGCATAGATTTGATAAAGTGTACTTAAAGAAATTGCTTTGCGAATCATCAAAAAGAAGGTTTTTGATTTATATTGTTCACAGAATTTCACAAAACAAATTTTCAACGTTGCTCTTTTCGAATTCAACAAAATCATTGAATGATTACATTGTAACTTTAGCACCGCCGAATTACGCTATCACTCACCAGATGGCAGGACCGGTCGTGCTCACAGCGAATAGCTGAAGCGTAAATACTTCTTCCTGTCAGTACAAACACCCAGTATATTGTTTGTTTATTTAGAAGCACTTGTAATACTGCACACATACTGTAGACACGGCACATGGAACTAGCATCCTATATATTTCGAGTTTGCTTGTTTTGTGTGCGATATGTCGCCATATTTTTATTTCCCGTCCTTTCACGCTCTCTACACAAAATAAAATTGGTTTTAAGCATGCAACAGCCAACAGCGCTCTGATATATGAACGGCACGTACACACACTACACAAGTACATCGTTTTCTAATATTGTATATTACATTTTAAAATTCAAACGGAGTTTTCATAAGAAAATAGATTTCGTAATATTGTCTTCTCTATAGCGTGTTTCCCGACACAAACTTTGATTTTAGTTTTATAATATAAAAAAAATTTAATATGTGTATTAAGGTGGTCCTTAATTTGGTAATTTCCGAATATTAATGCTCCCATGGTTCAAATGCTTTTAACTAAATAAAAAAAAATGTGATCAAATATTCCATGTCCTTATTTTAATCCTAATCTTTCATCCCAAAGCCTTCGAGTTTAAATAACACGTTTTTTGGTAAATTTTATATATAATATAGTAGTAGGGCATTTGAGAATAGAGGACAGTGTGGTCCAGTGGTTAGCGTCGCGGCCTCTGGATCAGACTGTCGTGGATTTGAATCCCACCTGCGCTCATGGATGTTTTGTGATGTAATTTAATTTTAAATTAATTGTTATTTAATGTAATCAAGACGCTAATGACCTAAATTGTCGACGCGTCTATAATTTACAATAAATAAAATATTTGAGAAAAAATTTAAGTTCCCTTTTCGAGTCCGTCTGTATGTTTGCAATTAAACCGCTGGACCTATTTCAATTTGGCTTTAATGTTTGTATAAAGCATTATATCTTGGGAGTGCTTTAAGCTTATCGTCACTCAAAGTCATTGGGCACGGGTTTTTAACTTTCTTACTGATATTAAAATACATTCTTCCGATTAACACTACACAGAACACCGAAAATAAAGTGGTTATTGAAGATTATAGACGCTAGACAACTGAGGTCATTAGTGTCTGTTTCTGTTGCTATTGAAATATTTGTTCATCACATAATAATATTGTTTTACAAATTCATGATTTAATTTGACATTAAAAATATTACTTACCTATTAATTTAATTTTCCCTTCGTGAAAAACTTATGTCGGGTTTATCGTACATTTTAATCACGCTCTTATGTTAATTCGCTGTTATTTCTATGGTTACTTCGTATGTTTTATGTGTAAAAATTTAACAGCGATTAACAAAACAGCGTGTTAAATGTACGATAAACCCGACATTAGAGTTCAAAATGATCATAAAAAAATAGTTAAAATTGGTTTCTTTTATCCCAAGATAATTTTGAAAAATATTTATAAAGATTATTTAAAAAATATTGTGAATCACTGGTTTGTTCTAATTGTCCAATCTATCAACTAATTAGATTACATGAAATCTAAAACCTCTCGTAGAAGTGAAAGTTTTGGCAAAACGTCAGAACATTCACTAAACGCTCTGACCAAACGCATTAAATTTGATTTTCTCACTCGTATTTTGTTTCTAAATTTTAATTTCTGCTTTGAACGTTTTTTGCTTGACAGTATATGTGCAAATTTTTCATTTTTCGGTTAGAACTATAATTATTAGATCTGAAAAATCTTTAGATAACCAAACGTAAAATTTAGCATTGCCAAGGTATTGGTGAGAGAGAAACGTGCATGCTAGGCGGTGCAAATCGGACAAAGAAGGAAAAGATTTTTACAGAATATACTCTCTCGGCCGGTTTCGACTTTTGATGTCGAGCGCGCTCTTTTTGATTTAGCGACGGACGAAATCCATCCGGATTTCGTAATAAGAATTTAATTTCAATATTAAAAAAAGTGTAGGTATTTATATATTTTAAATTTAATGAAACACACCGTTTTAATTTATTTCCACTGAAGAATTTTATTTTATAACAACTGTTTCGCACAACACAGTGGCTTCGATAGACAAATATCTTAAAGGTCTTAAAGATTTTTGTCTGTCGAAGTCACAGTGGCTTCATCAGACAAAGATATGAAATCCAAGTGTGCAATTTTTCACGGCCGGCATTGTTCCAAGTCTTCATGGTTTCCGGGCTTGTAGGCCGTGGTCCGGTGGTATTTCTACCTGACGTTTCGTCTACAACTGCGGTAGACTAACTCAAAGGCGATGTGGCAGCGGTCGAAGTGTCCTCCTTGGCGGCTCACAGGTCAGTGTGTCAGTGACTGGTGTTTCCCTAGGTATAAAAGAAGGGAAAACACCAGTCACTGACACACTGACCTGTGAGCCGCCAAGGAGGACACTTCGACCGCTGCCACATCGCCTTTGAGAATGTCTACCGCAGTTGTAGACGAAACGTCAGGTAGAAATACCCCCGGACCACGGCCTACAAGCCCGGAAACCATGAAGACTTGGAAAGATATGAAAGGTCTTCAAGTTTAAGATTTTTGCCTGACAAAGCTGTTGCTATAAAATAAAGTTCTCAAGTGTAAATAAATTAAAAACCTATATTTTATAAAATATAAAATGTATATCATTAATTTAAATCAAATAAGAGCCGAGTCTATTATATAAAATAGTATATTTATAGTAAAACAGTTATTTTGAAATGCAAAATCAATTCAAATCAAATGACTAGGTATTTTGTCCTCCTATTCGATCATTTAGTGAGCTACTTTGCCCTTATAATAACATTCATTGACATTAATGAATGGATGGTGCTTCCCCTACAAGACCGAGGCTTATAAATGCTATTGGACAACATCAAAAGCTTAACTTTATCACATTGATATCACCGAAAACAAGCCGTGAGGTGGGTCGTTTATTAGAACTAAAGTGCGACCCTTGAGGTCCACACGACGAACTTCCCAGTTTGATAAATATTTAATAATAATAATTAAATTAGATATTACACAGAAAAGGAATCATTTTAATCATTAAAACATCAATAATTAAAAAAAAAAAAAAAAAAAAAAAAAACGGCTGAACCGATTTTTATAAAATTTATGTCGGATCAAAATGACGTTAACACGCCTCGATTGACACCCTTACGAAGTCGATATAATTTTTTATTCGCGAGATATTGCGTAAAATCTACTTTTTTGGAGGTTATTTGGTTAAGAAAAAAGAACGGCTGAACCGATTTTAAAAAAATTCCTTTCAGATCATATTTACGTTAATACGCGTCGATTGGCACCCCAACGTAGTCGATATCATTTTTCGTTCTCGAGATTTCGTCTTAGAAAGAAATGGACACATACGTACGTACGTACGTACGTACGTACGTACGTACGTACGTACGTACGTACGTACGTACACACACACACACACACACACACACACACACACACACACACAGACATCTTTCTAAAAGTAGTGTAAAAATAGTGTAGTGACCTTGAAATATAAAAATTTTTTTTCCTTTTTGATTTCGATTTTCGGACCCATTACAATAACTTCCAGTGGGAAGTTAATAAAGAATTGCTTTTAAAGTAAAGGTCCACAAACACACTCGATATCTATCTTTCAAAGTGTTCTTTTAATCTGATTCAAATACATCAATAATTTTGACTTTAAAATTAACCTACAGATCGTCTGACACACATTTTCTTTGTGGACCATCTTTTGAAATTTACTAAACAAAATCAGTCAAGAACATGGTAGAGGTGGTACAAACTGTTATTTTTTAATAACAGTTCCGTTCCTGTTCCGCTTACGGAACAGTTCCAAAAACCTGTTACTTTTTAACAGTTCCAACGTTGGAACCTTGACATTCTCGGAATAGCTTGTAACATGCAACGTTTAAAAATTTGAAATTATGATGTGTATATTATTTGTATTTTTTTGTGAATTAATTCTATTATTCAAGTTTAATAATTTAAGGTACCTAATTATTCAAAAAAACAAAATAAATTTGTCCACAATATATTAAAAATATACTTTTACAGAAAATCAATAGCGAAAAATGGATTTTACCATTAAATAAAAAGCGTTATTTAATAAGGCGCGATGTCGTTGTGCGACGCATGTTAATGTGATGATGTGATCCTAAAATCGACTTTACGTACAATGTACGCTAGCCGTAGGTGACAAGCAGTTTGCAACCTAGGTACAAATGTACAATTGACAACGGGAACGGAGAATGTTTCTTTTATGCAGAAGAACGCCCGTTTTGTTACTCGGAACAGTCGAAGCATTGGAACAGCCCGGAACAGGTATTTTATTTAACTGACAACTGCTCCAATCTGTTCCTCGTTCGAAACTGTTCCAAAATAATTGTTCCTAGTATTTTGTATCATCTCTAGAGCATGGCGTGCCATGCTTAGTGTAGGGTTCCGTAGCCGTTACAACAATCGATAAATTCGATTTTTTTTTAAATGTTTAGGTAATTATTTTTGGTGATTGAAACAATTCAGATATCCTTATACATTTGGCGTATCCTAGTAATTGTCAATATGAGGGTACCCCACTATCTTTCATGACTTGTTTCTGCCGTGGTCAGACTGAAAGATAGTTAAATTATATTTTAGTTACACTTACATATTTTCTTACGTGTATTAATATACTACAATTTACATTTTTACCTGTAATATTCAACTTTGTAAATATTTGAAATTTTAGTTTGAGCCATAACCTCACATGTTACCTTGACCTCTTCATTTTCGCTTTTTCATGTTCGATCACATTTAAAACATGTCCAACTTCAAACAGTTTAATGCCTTTTTGAATATTTTGAACACGTTCGCAGTCATATTTAATTGGTAGAAATCCAAATGTTATTATTTTGTTATGATTTGGACAGAACGTAATATGTGAAGACGCTACATATAAATTCTTACTACTGCCATCTAGTGGACAGTGGACTGACTACATGACAGAACATAATTATTATTATTCGTAATATTTAGTCCAACTTTGGCCGGCTATATCTTGTAAACTATATGACACTAGTCATTCGTGTTATTTTTAAAAGTAATTTCAAGCTATGTGCTAGTACCCTGATTTTTTTTAGATTTTTCCAAAATCGCTTTCAGAGTGGTACCGTGGCCGACACGAAACTTACCAAAAACGGCCACTTTGGAGCCGAATATTTCGAAAACGGGACATAAATTGTTGACTAAAATTTTATGTTACCGGCCAAAAGATTCTCTTTAGCAACTTTGAAGATAATCTAAATCTTACATTCATTTCGATGTTATATTTGTGATTCTCCTGATTTTGGTTCGCGGACATTTTAAATAAAATTTAAATCGTGAAATGTTACAGGCTTAGTAGCCACGCCTTTTACGTGTAGTGAGGATGTGCAAGAATTTGATTAGATAAGTAAACAACATATTGTTATAAAAAGCTGTTTATATGCCTACATCAAATATAAGATGGAACAAAGAAATTTTAAATCACGGGACAGCTGACTGTTTTGTTTTGATAGAAAAATCTATACTTAGAGTAATTCAAAATGACCTGACCCTAGCCAAAATGACCTTTAATAATCGTTACATTAAAATCAAAATCGGTTCAGAAGTTTCTGAGATTATACGCGAGCCAAGGGCACATTAATTGTTTTTTTAAACCCCTTGGCTTCAAGGAATTAATCTCATGTGCCCGACACAAAATGATAAGGATTAAACAATCAAGGAATGAAGGAACCAACACATTTTCTCGCCGCATGCCCGCGCAGCATTGGGAACCAAAAACAAACACAGGACTCAAACCTTGGAAAAACACACAAACTGACTACTGTTAGTAAGTGAAGGACTCATAATATAGTAATACTATGTCTGGCACAAAATTCGTTTAACAATGTTCATGTACCGTCGAAGTTAAACTTGACTTAAACGATCTCTTTCTTTGAACTCTCCGTTTTTTAGGGTTCAGTACCTACGTATGGAACCCTATTACTGAGTGTTAAGAATTGTTGGAAATGAGAACTTCCGTGGCACAAAGGATCAATAAAAAGCAATACTGATTTTATTAAATTTGCATTTTACTAACGTTTCGGTATTCTTTATACCATCTTCAGAGTCTACAAAATAATACAAACGTGGGTGAAAATATGTGGAAATAAAGTTAAAATTAACAAAAATTGAAATGTGTGTTTTTTTTTATATATAACTTACCAAATGCTGTCAATTTCTTTCAGTATTTTGTTTGAGCGATTAATGAACAACATGGTGATGACATTGTTGGTTTTTTTTAAATAAAAACTCATAAAAATTGTTAAAAGTAAAAAACTATGTAGTTATCACTGATAAAATTGGAAATAAAATTGCTCTATTTAAATATAGCAACTTCGAATCCTATTACTGAGCCTAAGATGTCCGTCCGTCTGTCACAAGGCTCTATCTCACAAACGGTAAGGGATAGCTAGTTGAAATTTTCACAGATTGTGTGTTGTTGGCGAATCCTGGCAAATAATAATTAGAATTAACAAATCAATTAATTTTAATATTAGTTATATTAATGTTATATTTTAATATTTTTATTTACTATACACTGACTGCCACCCGTACATGTATATTCTACTACAGAGCGTCTAATACCATCGTTCGACTCGCTTAGTTGGTAGAGCGTTCGACTGAAGATCTAAAGGTCCCTGATTCGATGCCGGTTTTCGAATCGCAATATTTTTTTTTATTTATGAAATATTCTGCTAATATTTTTTTTTCTGTAATATTTCTTGATAGCTCGGGAATTTCCGGGAACATACATAAAGAAATTCTATGTCAGTGTAACAAGGTACTATCATTAATGTTAAAACTTATTGCAATAAACCCCAGGCGTTACGGTTACTGCTTAGAACAAAGTTGAGTTGACAATTACGTTGTTGCAATATTAATTTCCCGTAGTCCATTTGACCTCTGCACATAACACTTTAGAAGAGAAAGCTGGATGAAGTTAGTTACAAGTAAAAGACATACACACATGGCTCTCTTGTGACTAACTTCATATATATCGATAAGGAGTTGGTAACCAAACTTGTGTGCCTTAGGTTCACCCATACTCCAAGATACTAAAATCATACAAATGTATTATGTATGCAACTATATATACAGGGTGTATAATCGGGAATACACCCGTCCAGTTAGAGCAAGTGAGAGACATAAATACAACGCAGTTCGTGTTGAAGGAGACAGTAAAGTTTTGTTCTGCGCATTGTTGTGGCAGCTGCGTAGGATTTATCTTTCGCTTACTCTAACTCAGTGATTCTAAAACTGGAGGGCGTGAAGTAACGCTAAGAGGGCGTGAGAATATATGAATTTTGAATTTAGGAATTGACACGGTCCGATTGTTTTTAAAACAGGACGCAAAAAAAAATGCGTGCACAATATTCAGATTGTTGAATAATCTGAATATTGTATATGCTACTTAACTTTGAAAAATTTGCTTCGAATTTGAGTTTTTAGTCCTATTTTTTGAAAAAAAAAATTCGGGAGAGACCATCGGACCTCCTTCTACCTAGGGGGACCCCCCGGTCAGTGGACTAACTCTTAGATATCTTAAACTTCGTCAGATCAGGGGGGTGTGAGCGTTCCATTTATTTATTGTAGATTATAGACGCGTCGACATCTAAGGTCATTAGTGTCTTTCAACTACACTAAATAACAACTAACTTAAAACTAAATAACATCACAAAACATTCATGAGCGCAGGTAGGATTCGAACCCACGGCAGTCCAGTCTAGAGGTTGCGTCGCCAAGCATGCTAACCACTAGGCTATACTGCCCCCATGTGAGCGTTCCATATTATCAAAAAGGAGGCGCCACATCAAAAAGATTGGGAAAAATCTCTTGTGTGAAGACACTGAATATTTAAAAATAACCACAAAACACCAAACCATTTTTTATTGTCACAAGATTGTTAACTCCTGATGATGCTAACATGGTTAGCGAAACGTACGTCGCGAATAAAATGTTAGGGTAGTATTTTGTGGCTATTTTTAATATTCATTGTTATTTCCCTCTATATCAATTCCACACCCTGTATTTACGTATATATGTGTATGTTGGTGTTCTGAGGACTTCCAAGGGTAGGTTTGAGAATTGTTATTTTACATATATGAATGTTTTGTGCAGTATTATACCTGGACCACTGACGTTAGGGCTCGGAAAACATCTGACTCTCTGACAGTGCAGAATCGCACACTTCACAAATTACATCCCTACTGTTGTAAATTCAATACCATTTTTAAAATTTATTTAGTATTTATAAACTGTATTTTCACAAAATCAGCTTTTAATATTTTGTTAGTTCATTGATACACGTCTATCATTAATTTTATTTATATACCCGGCACCTACACAATAAATATCGTAATTTTTATATACCCGGCACCTACACCATAAATATCGTAATTTTATATACCCGGCCCCTACACCATAAATATCGTCATTTTATATACCCGGCACTTACACCATAATACCGTCATTTCCTAACAATATGGAAAATGACCCCCAAACATTCAAATTATTTGTGTTCTCTTATAACTAGAGAGCTTAGATATTTTACTTCAGAGTTTAGAGCATCTGTCAGTAAAAAGTATCTTAGATACTTATATTTTATTTAGATACTCTCAGAAGACAGCTTGGTGTAACGGCTAGGCTGCTGACCTTTGGATCAAACTGTCGTTTGTTCAAACCCCACCTACGCTCATAGATCTTTAATTTAATTTGATGATTGTTGCCGAGCGTCTACAAGGAAGAAAATATTAATTTCAGTTAGTAGTTTTAAATATCATTTAAAAATAAAAATATATGAGCACTGCGGTTGGAATAAAAACAAAAATAAAGATAGTTACTTCTTACCACAACAGTTTTATTGATGGATGTACATTTCGAAAGCTATGCTTTCATCTTCAGCAAACACTATACATGTATAGTGTTTGCTGAAGATGAAAGCATAGCTTTCGAAAACAGTTTTATTGATGGATGTACATGTATAGTGTTTGCTGAAGATGAAAACATAGCTTTCGAAATGTACATCCATCAATAAAACTGTTTTCGAAAGCTATGCTTTCATCTTCAGCAAACACTATACATGTATAGTGTTTGCTGAAGATGAAAGCATAGCTTTCGAAATGTACATCCATCAATAAAACTGTTGTAGTAAGAAGTACCTATCTTTATTTTTGTTATCATTTAATAAGGTAATGTGGTTTAAAAAAAAGTTGATAAAATAAATTTGCTCGATTTAGAGAAACAGGACGGCTAGTGGTATATAAACTCATATATTCCAAAATTGATATCCTTAAATCATTTACGGATTAAGTAAACTAACGTTACCTAATGCTTTACTCATTAACTTAAAAACGAATCTTGTACGATATCTCTCTGTGTGTACATTAAGGGTATTAAGTCCGTCCCTCTTTAGTCCTTTAGGTTGGGACTTTGAAACAGGATGTGCCAAGACAACATCACAAACGCGGTGTAAACAGAATAAACCCATTAGTGAGTGTGTGTGGTGTTTTGCCTATATATAAGAGATCCTATTTTATCGAAAACGATTTACAAGCGCACGTCAAACATCAATAATGTAAATTTACGAAATCATAGTTAAGCTTCTAGAAGTACGTGTCAAATATTTAAAGTTGACAGGATTATTTCTAATAATGAAAATTATAATAATAGCTACTTTTCACTTCATTTTCAGTATTTTCTAATATTTTTGACAGTTCATTTGCGTCGCCAACTTTATTTTTATAGTAGGCCGTGACAGGGGCGGATCTACATAGAGGCTAATAGGGATTAAGCTTAATCCCCAAGTGTCAAGGGCCCACAAGTGTCAAGAGCCCACAATTAGTGTCAAGGCCCCAAAGTGTCAAGGCCCCAAAGTGTCAAGGGCCCACAATTAGTGTCAAGGTCCACAAGTGTCAAGGGCCCACAATTAGTGTCAAGGCCCACAAGTGTCAAGGGCCCACAATTAGTGTCAAGACCCACAAGTGTCAAGGGCCCACAATTAGTGTCAAGGGCCCACAATTAGTGTCAAGGGCCCACAATTAGTGTCAAGGGCCCAAAGTGTCAAGGACCCACAATTAGTGTCATGGCCCCAAAGTGTCAAGGGCCCACAATTAGTGTCAAGGCCCACAAGTGTCAAGGGCGCACAAACATTGAATAATCATCATAAATTTTTAATACTTTTTCATCAACACTGAGCACTTATCGTGTAGTAAAAAATGGGGCCCCATTGGACATAAATAAGCCCTAGGCCCAGAAAAACCTAGATCCGTCCCTGGGCCGTGAGCTGTCGCAGTGCGCACGCACAGTAACAATAAACATAAATCACTATGGAAATGGCTTTACTTACAACACTAGTGTGTTTTAAAAACACTTTCAACATACCTGTCTGTTATTTGACCCATTTCATGCATACGTACACGCATGTAAAGTAACTATTGTATAGTGGGTATAGCAAAAACATATAATTATACCTGGTCGAGTGAGTGATTGGGAACTAGTGTCTTTACCCTAAGTGTAACTTTTATGTTTTGAGTCTGTAAAAAATTATTCTTCTGCTTTTAACAAATTCTCCAGCAAAGAGTCAGATTCCATTATCTGTTATTTTATTCATCATTTTAGTCCTCGGAATGTCACTCAAATTTACGAATTCCAAAACACTTGAGAATATTGTTGAGCAACGTTGTCGCATCATTTATCAAACATAACCTCATCCTTTTAAAGTGAGCTATTGTTACAAAGAACATACATAGTGGGTTTGTACACACGACCCAAAGTTCGGTTTGAACGTAAGATAAAGGCAAGGTATGGAAGTTGGTGTCGCTCTAGGCTCTGTATACGGCAGTCAGTTAATTATATACATACCGGACTTTCCGAATAATGTAAGAGGAAATTCACCGGACTAATATCACACTGACATCACGTGACCACTATCTTTTAGACGAGAATTCGATCGAGAGTGATATGTTATTTTTTTTATGTAGAACTACGTCTTTCCCGGCGGTGTAGGGAGGTAAAATCATTCTTTCGAAAAACAAAGCCAAGTAGATAATATTGTAATTAATGAATGAGTTATAATGAATGAATTGTGGATCATAGACGCTCGACAACAGAGGTCATTAGCGTCTGAGAATGAGTTACACGTCTTCGGTTGCGGCACAATCGTAATTGATGTGCTCCTTATCATTTCAACCCCACAATTTATTTTAATAAATATATTTTTTTTGGTCGCCATGCTAAATGTGTTTAAAACAAGCCGTGAGGTGGGTCGTTTATTAGGACTAAAGTGCCGAGCCCTTGAGGTCCACACGACGAACTTCCGAGTTTGATAAATATTTAATAATAATAATTAAATTAGATATTACACACAAAAGTAATCATTAAAACATAATTATTATTTATTTTTAACAATAATTAAAAAAAAAAAACGACTGAACCGATTTTTATAAAATTTATGTCGGATCAAAATGACGTTAACACGCCTCGATTGACACCCTTACGAAGTCGATATAATTTTTTATTCGCGAGATATTGTGTAAAATCTACTTTTTTGGAGTCTATTTGATTAAGAAAAAAGAACGGCTGAACCGATTTTCAAAAAATTTCTTTCAGATCATATTTACGTTAATACGCGTCGATTGGCACCCTAACGTAGGTAGTCGATATCATTTTTCATTCTCGAGATTTCGTCTTAGAAAGAAATGGACACCGACGTACGTACGTACGTATATACGTACACACACACACAGACATCTTTCTAAAGATAGTGTAAACATAAAAATTTGTTATACATTTTGATTTCGATTTTCGGGCCCATTACAATAACTTCCAATGGGAAGTTAATAATGAAGTAAAACGCCGGATCACTGGAAGTACCGGACTACTGAACTGCTGGATTAGTGTTAGATTTTACCGTGTTGCACATCCATATCAAATATTATTCCCAATCTGTATTTTCACTTATATGGCAACAGTTCCATGCCAATACGATGCCAGATGGATGCCAATTTGAAATTTCTACTAAAACTCCTTCACTACTCATTTATTTGTTATCGGATATCGTCGTTCCGTGGTTTTGAATTTGATATCGGAAATTTTATCCATGCGATCGCATTTTTTAGCCTTTACAAATATTTGCATTTAAAAATATCATGAGTCAAGGATATCAAGCTGTATAATCTACAATGTCAGTGGGGCGTTATTGAAAACCTATCAAACTGTTTACCTTTTTTTTAATGTTCAAATCAGATTTCAAAAAAGGTATTTTTTGTTTACAATTTGTATTATTTTAATCACATATAAAAGGGATTGAACGTATCCACATAAAAAATGTTCGAAATATTTTTGCATACTTTATATTTAGTTAATAAATTCGCCGTGCTTCGATGTTTGTTAAAAAAATTATGAAAACTTTATTAAACCGTTTTGTATTTTTAAATATTCAGTGCAAATTTCAGAAAAAAGTTCTTACTTTATGTCTATTGTTTCGTTTTATACAATTTCTATTCTTCCAGAATAGCTTTAATCACTGGCAAGGTCAATGAGCTAAATTTACTATATCGATATTAAAAAAAATCGATGTTTTTTTTACTTATTTTTATAATGATACATTGGTTACTCTAAATTCAATTCTTTTATCATATTTTATAGGCATAATATATTTAAAATAAATACGAAATTGAAATTTAACTTAAAATCGACTCATAAAGGTCCAAGCTTTTGGCTTCGTTAACAAATCTATACCTTTGATAAGTCATCTTTAAAATACAAGCATTAAAAGTAAATTTTTAGTATCAATAAATTTATAGTCAAACAAAAAAGACTTTATGAAATTTCAAGTTCTAGATAAAATTTTGAAAAAAATTGCACATCCAAATGTGCAATTTTAAAAGAAAATATTAATTTATTTAAAATGTTTATAAATGTATGCAGAAAAATACAATAATTTAATTTTGTTCCGCAATTCTAATATGACATTGCCATAGCTTCAGTTCGAAAATTTAATCGAACTTGTTGGAATTGATTCAGAAAATAAATCCAGGCGTTTTGTTTGGCGCCCATATAGTAGCTTTTTACCTCAGGCTTCGCTAGAGTTAATATCCTCTAGAAATAGAAGCATGGTCATATACAGGGTGGCACATCTTAAACAATGCAGTGAAATATCTCGTAAACGGTACAAACCATAAAAAAATATTTTATTCAAAAGTTATAGAGTGTCAAGGGGGACAGAAGACTGTGATATCAGATTTAACATAGGTGGTGCTGTGAAGGTCAGGCGAAGGTCAGCTTCGATTTTTTAATCGTTACAGTGCATTTTTATATACCAGAATACAATACAGTATTTAATAGTGAACAGTAAATTATTAAGCTACATATCAGCTAAAGTTAATAAATATTGAGATATTTAGAAATTAAATAACAGTCAAAATGAACGACAATTAGATAAATTATGACATAGCAGATAGCCATGATACGCACCGGCCTTCTTGGCTTGAATTCAATTCATAAAAGAACCGAATTGACAGATTAAATTTGCTATTTAATTTATAAATATCTTAATATTTATTAATTTTAGCTGATATGTACCTTAATAATTTACTGTTCACTATTAAATACTGTATCGTATTCTGGAATAAAAATGCACTGTTACAGTTAAAAAACCGAAGCTGACCTTCGCCTGACCTTCACAGCACCACCTATGTTAAATCTGATATCACAGTCTTCTGTCCCCCTTGACATTCTATAACTTTTGTATAAAATATTTTTTTATGGTTTGTACCGTTTACGAGATATTTCACTGCATTGTTTAAGATGTGGCACCCTGTATAGCCAATTTTATTTCCTGATGTATCACAAACACCCATCCCAAACACTAGTGAAAATCTGATCAAAATCGATTCAGTAGTCTTTGAGTGAACCCGGAACAAACAAACTGACAATTCTATAAACTATACCAGTGTACCTATATCTAAATTTCCTTGAAAGCTTACAATTTTGTACCTTTAAATAATTTTTAAATTTTTGTTTCAGGTTTTATCAATGCGAAACTCCTGCAGTGCGTTTCAGTTTGGTGAGTAGTATAGCTCTTCAATAAACATTTTTGTGTATTAGTATCCTCGACCCTCTCCTTTACTTGCGTTTTTGACATAAACATTTTTACATAACATAAAAAGCAATCTCGGAATCCTACAAACTGTTAATCTCAGTCAAAGCTCCGTTAAAAACTTACAGAAAATAAATTATAATTTAAAAAAACTAAAAAAAACACGCTTTAATGAACTAAAAAGTAAAAAATAATTAATTTTATTGTAAAAAAGCGTGGGGTGCTTTGTATCATATTTTCATACTACCCCACGCTTTTTTACAATAAAATTAATTATTTTTTACTTTTTAGTTCACTAAAGCGTGTTTTTTAGTTTTTTTAAATTATAATTTATTTTTGCTTTTTAGTCCTGGAGGTCCTGGTCAGGATAATGGGACAAACTTATGGAATTATTGTATTGTAATCGGTCCTTGATAAGTGTGCAAAGTTTCAGTTCAATCTGAAGTTTTTTGCTTTTTTTAGTCCTGGAGATCCTGGTCAGGATAATGGGACAAACTTATGGAATTATTGAATTGTCATCGGTCCTTGATAAGTGTGCAAAGTTTCAGTTCAATCTGAAGTTTTTTGCTTTTTTTAGTCCTGGAGATCCTGGTCAGGATAATGGGACAAACTTATGGAATTATTGAATTGTCATCGGTCCTTGATAAGTGTGCAAAGTTTCAGTTCAATCTGAAGTTTTTTGCTTTTTTTTTTTAGTCCTGGAGATCCTGGTCAGGATAATGGGACAAACTTATTGAATTATTGTATTGTCATCGGTCCTTGATAAGTGTGCAAAGTTTCAGTTCAATCTGAAGTTTTTTGCTTTTTTTTTTTTTAGTCCTGGAGATCCTGGTCAAGATAATGGGACAAACTTATTGAATTATTGTATTGTCGTCGGTCCTTGATAAGTCGACAACGTTTAAACTAAATCTGACCGTTCAAAGTTGATCAAAATCAAGTTCAAAGAAGTCGGTTACAAACTGACAAACAAGCAAGCAAGCAAGCAAACATACAGGTGAAGCTAATATAAGCGTGTTAAAAATCCGATAATGATTGATTAGATCAGCGGTTCCTAACCCATGGGCCGCGAACCTTTTATGGGCCGCGGGCAGCATGATACTGGGCCGTGGACGCTGGTCGAGAGTCTAAGGTAACATAATTAGATAAATATTATTGAAGCTTCAGGGGTAGAGATGGGAATAATCGAGTGTGTGTGTTTATAGTTTTTTACTTGTATATTTAGTTAGTGGGCCTCAAATTTTTTTTACAAAATTAGTGGTCCGCACAACAAAAAAGGTTGGGAACCGCTGGATTAGATGTTAAGAACAGTAACCTATTTCCCACATTGCGAATTCACTAATGTAAATACAGTAGAATCCGGTTAGAACGACTTTCAAGAAACCGGCGACATTATGTCGTATTAACCGGACGACGCACAATGCGGACGCATAAAGCGCATAGTACGTCTATATGAAACCTAACTTAAGTTTGCATTTACGTCGCTAAAAACGGTTAGTCGTCATAAACGAAGTCGTAATAGACGGACTCTATTGTAGTGAATTATTATAACATATAGTTGTTGTAACGTTACAACGCTATATACAGAAAAAATTCTGTGTAGACATACCACCATCGGGATTCAAACCCGAAACTCCCAGTTTCGCGCTGTTTGAGTTCTCAGTTACTCCACTATGGCCATATAGGTTAACAATCATTAGTTTCCCATCTATAGCAAATGTAACAGTTTTTAATTCCACTGCATGCGAGAGCTGATTTTTAACCGACTTCAAAAAAAGGAGGTGGTTCTCAATTCGGTTGTATTTTTTTTTTTATGTTTGTTACCTCATAACTCAGTCATTTATTAACCGATTTTGAAATTTTTTTTTGTTTGAAAGGATATACTTTCAGATTAGTCCCATAGAAATTTCATCAAAATCGGTTCAGTAGTTCGGCTAATTTTAATAAAAGTGAGTAACGGCGTGTGATTTTTTAAGGTAAATGTCACTTTTTGACACATCAGACAGCGTAAGAAAGTCGGTTTAATAAAAGTGAGTAACGGCGTGTGATTCTTTTAAGGTAAATGTCACTTTTTGACACTAAAAAGTAAAAAATAAAAAACTTTTTAACAAATAAAAACCTCCTTCAAAAAACCACTAAAAAGAGGAAAATAATGAAATTTTGAGGTCTGTGCCAATTTAATAAAATATGAAGTTAATTAAAAAGAAGATATTAATCACTATACTATACTTTTTTACCGACTTCATATTTTATTAAATTGGCACAGACCTCAAAATTTCATTATTTTCCTCTTTTTAGTGGTTTTTTGAAGGAGGTTTTTTTTTTGTTAAAAAGTTTTTTATAATCACTACAATGTTAAAGACATGAACCTTAACGCATGCGAGAGTTGTTAAGAATTGATTGATAAGTTTTTATACCAAGATAAAATCGTGTCGACATTCCTTTATTAAAATATCCGTAGAGTCACTAAATTATAGTTTCAGATTTATATAAAAGAGTTTCATAACTTTGCAGTTTATTACTTAAAATATATTTTCTATATCTCTTTCTGTCACCAAATTGAACAGTTAGACGTAGAGCCGACCGTCAAATTTTTCTATGTACCAAAGGCACAGACAGTTTGTGTGAGTTAGCATTGGGAGAGGCAAATAGAAAGCCACAACTATTATTATTATTTTTATTCTGCCGGATCATGGAATACTGACGTTACTTCAGGTCATTTTTTGGATTGTCTTCTATGTCATCGACTAAAACTGACGTCAAAATGTTGGTCTCAACGAGTACTTTCATATCATTATGGAGTGCCAGAGTTTATCCTGTTTCAACCCCTTGGCAGTCCTCATTTTTAGATTTTTGAAGCTATGCTTCTATAGGCGCGTTAGACGATTTCTGGCACGTCACGGCACGTCACGCTCATGTTATTAAAAGTATATTATAGCTATGGCCAGCGGTGAAAGTAATATACTAGCGCACGCGCAGTGCCCTATGTAAAATTAATACCTGAGAGTTTTATAAGACACAAAAAAATAAAATGGCGTCAGATTTCAAAATGGCGGCCATATGTACTTTTGTAAAAATTATCCGATCTTTTTGAAAATTGATATTTAAGAGTTTTATAAAACACAAATAAATAAAATGGCGTCAGATTTCAAAATGGCGGCTATATGTACTTTTGTAAAAATTATCCGATCTTTTTGAAAATTGATATTTAAGAGCTTTATAGGACACAAAAAAATAAAATGGCGTCAGATTTCGAAATGGCGGCCATATGTACTTTTATAAAAATTATCCGATTTTTTTGAAAATTGATATTTAAGAGTTTTATAAAACACAAAAAAATAAAATGGCGTCAGATTTCAAAATGGCGGCCATATGTACTTTTGTAAAAATCATCTGATCTTTTTGAAAATTGATATTTAAGAGTTTTATAGGACACAAAAAAATAAAATGGCGTCAGATTTCAAAATAGCGGCCATTTGTACTTTTGTAAAAATCATCCGATCTTTTTGAAAATTGATATTTAAGAGTTTTATAGGACACGAAAAAATAAAATTGCATCAGATTTCAAAATGGCGGTCAAATAATAACTTTTCAATTGTTTTGTCTATTATAGCTTTGATAAATTCGGTTTTATATACAATGCGTAAAAAGCATAGCTTCTGTCGGGTGTCCCATGACACCTCTTGACTTTTTTTTATTTTCTTATGTCTACATATATAAAATTGATGTTAAAATGTCGATCTCACCGAGTACGTGCCAGGGCTGCCGGTCTCCGGCGAGATGTAGCGGCGGCGCTGCACCTCGACTGGACGCCGGGGCGCCCCCTGCGCCGGGGGGGGGGAGGAGTTGGCGCATGCCGGTCGGCGCGCCTCACACCGGCGCCACTTGGCAGACCTGGTTTTTCAATTTCTAGCAGAAAAAAATTAATAATAATTGTGGCTCCTTATTGATCTGCCTCAATGTTAACTCACACCGACAGATTTGTCTGTATATTCGACACGTCGTAGGAAATCCGACAGTCGACTCTTAATTTAACCGGCTCATATCATTTAACGACGTTCGAAGCCTTAGCTGGATAACAAGATTCATCCATTTAGTTGATTTACTATCATTATTTATACAATGTTTAAACGAAAGTTTTCCTTAACATTTTCTTCCTTTCTTCGTTCTCATATCCTCATGAAAAATGTCTTTGGTTTCAAGATTAAATATTGAACTTTGTTCTCCTTCAGGAAAACTCGGAAATTTATTTACTGTGTCTGCTTGTTTAAAACTCTTAATTAGATAAGTTAGTTTTTAAAATTGTTATTCTCATATAATATAATGCAGCATCACCATTGTCTATTAGATCAGCTAATTACATTATAGGGCCCGAATTTGTTTTGAACAAATAACAGACTGTTGGAATTTTTTAATAAAACGTTGTTACACAAAGTTTCACAAGTTTGTGTAGCTTTTAACTTTTTTTTATAAATGAAATTGTTCGATCAAAGAAAGCTTCTTTTCGCTTTGTTCTAGTTATATTTATAGGTTATCAAATATCAATATTGTTTTCCCATCTCAAATCTACTTTTTCAGATACAGTAGAAACTCTGGAACTTCAAGAGAAATGCTAAAACTTTCGAGTTATGGAGTTTTCGACTTATCGAAGATTTTATTACCTCGAGTTAGGGAGTCTAACAGACTTTTACAGGGACTGTAAAGTCGCTTAATATTTCGAGATATAGAGTTCGCAAGACTGGAACTTCGAGTTACAGAGTATAATATATATTCACAGTACCTCGTTGGAAATTCATATTTAGTTCGAGTTATAGAGTTTAAATATTTCGAGTTATAGAATTTTAATATTTCGAGTTATTGAATCTTTTGGGTTTCAGCAGAAGGGAATGGCTAATTCCTTCGATTTAGAGAGGATTTCATCTTAACGAGGTTCGAGTTATAGAGTTTCTACTGCATTTAGTTTCTAGATTTATGCAAGCTTGAAAAGAAGAAAGAGATAGATTGTTGATTATAGACGCTCGATAATTGAGGCCACTAGAAACGAAAAATCGGTCAAGTACCAACTCCGTTTGTCTACAGAACAAAAACCACTGAGCCGATTTTAATGAGACATACGTATATGTCGGTAGTTTTAATCGTGAAAACTACACATCTACCAAATTTCCTGTTTCGAGGTCAAATAGTTTCCGAATGTGACCGCGCCATTTTAGACCAAAAAAAGAAATAAAAAAATTACATTTTCGACCAAAAAAAGAAATAAATAAAATCACTCTACTTACTCGATGAAACCTATTTACAACCATCCTATATACGGAGTGTCTGCAAGAATTAGAATTTTTTTACCCGCTTTTCGTTGTAAGGGTTTCCCCGTAAAATGTAAGTTCAATAAAAAATGGCAATTGTCTGAATTTGGGTCACACAAATTCCTTACACTGATCCAAAAAAATATATTGAACAATGAAATATTCATGCCTTTTTTTTTCATGAAATAATTGATTTTTACTGAAATAAAATTGTCTTCTTTGAATGAAATTTTCATTGTATTTCCTTTCAATGGTTTCATTGGTTGAATACTTTTTGCAAGGAAAAAATCAAATATTAAATCTAAAACTTGACTCGATTGTCTGTTACAAAAATGTATTACATAATTTTCTGATGTTCTTTTATTCACGTCACCGATCATATGTGGTGGAAGTTACGGCAATAATGGTGTGTGTATCGGGTACATATCCATATTTATAATGTTTTGTGTTCTTTGTTTTTGCATGTTATACAAAAACATAAATCACGGAATATTGTAAACATGTTTTTTGTTTGACTAGACAATAAAAAAATTTTGAGATTCACAATTTTTCCATATCAGTTTCATTTATTTTGCGATATTATTTATTTGTTTTCTCACCTCATGCGATAGTAAAGTTTGAAAGAAAACAGAAAGCGTAATAAATCATGCAAATCTATAAACAAGTTTTTATACTGTAGAATATTCCAAAGCCTTTCTTAGTGGGAGTTAAACCTACTTGTTATAAAAATTAATGTGCCTGCTCTCCTTCTTTTTCGTCTTATATTGCAAAAAAAAACGTGCTTTAGAAAGCCTGAGCGTATTGAGTAAAGAAACTCTCAAAATGTTAATTTTAATGTAGAAATTAGGAGAGAAAAAAAACTCAGTGGTAAAAGGATCAAACAAATTTGCAATATTGATGATTAAATTTGCATTTATAAGCTTACGTTTCGGTGCTTATAAATGTAAATTTAATCATCAGTATTGCAAATTTTTTTTGATTCTTTTGCCACTGAGTTTTTTTTCTCTCCTAATTTCTACCTCATCTACGGATCACCATTTCTCTATATCATAGAGTTTTTCAACGTTAATTTTAATACTTTTAAATTACACACAATTTAAACTCCATCTAGTAAAAATCAGAGAAACTAAAGAAATTGGTTTAAAATACGTTTGTAGTGACATCGAACGGATTTTCTTTAAAACATATGGTTCATTCTACCTAAAGTAATGAGGCGCGCTCGTCGTTTAACGCTTTGCGCAAACTTTTTCGCAGGTTTAAAATAAGTTTGTAGTGACACCGAGCGGACTTTCTTTAAAACTTATAGTTCATTCTTTCTAAAGTAGTGAGGACGAACGCGTCTTTCAACGTTTGCGCAAACTTTTCCGCAGTCGCATAAGAAATTATAACTTAAAAAAAACGTTCTGTATAATAAAGATATAACACGCATGCGATGTTTTAGAACTACTGCATTACAAAAAAATATCTGCTCTTGAAACATAAAGTAATTTTTCATGAATAGAGTATGCGTTTAACTTTTCTTTTACATATACAGAATGTGAGAGAAAATATGTTTTTTTACTTTTGTAAAACGTGCTTTGATCGTGATCCGTAAAGCTTTGCAGAGTTAAATACAAAGACTCTACACATCTTCAAACCGGCTAAAATCTATGGCAACTTTGAAAAAAAGAAATCAAATATTTTCGTTCGTCAGCTATGATCGATAACGGGACATTTTTCAAACAAGTGAAGTGCATTTTATTAAAAACAATCTGTACAATTTATTATTTTACCTTCCCCTTGTCGCTGAACTCTGCTTTTGCTGTTTTAAACACAGAGACTTTTCACAAGCATCGTTTCTTTTCAAGATTTTAAATTCTCTTTTATCTGTTTACTACGGTAAAAATTTTGTAAGTTGACGAAATCACCATAAATTGACGTATAAAAAAATAAATTGCATGTACTTATTTTCAAACGCTGTTATAATCAAGGAAGCCTTTTCAAATATATTCAAATAAAGGAAGTATGTCACCTATCTCAAGTACCGAGAAAGAAAAGAAATTTTGTAAACTTAGTTCTTAATATATCTGACATAAATACACAAAATTTCAAACCGACTTACCGAATAGTTCAAAAAGATACATACCTAAATTTATAAATTAACATGAGCTCTTTTGAAAAAAATCGCGTTTTCATACTTTAAAACACATAGTAATTTCAACGAGAGAAATTTTTAATTTTTTTTTTTAGAATATGTTCGTTACATATCTAATAAGCTTTGGTCAAAATTTTATCTATGGTCACTGATGACAATCACGAGAAAAATAATAATTATTGCTGAAAAGTATCAAACAAATGGCGTACTTTATAAAATTCGTTTTATACTTGGCAACAGCGCTCTCATACATAAACATTTTTAACATATTACTAGCGGCCCAGTCCGGCTTCACCCGGGTGCTAGGAATTTCCCGGGTGCAATACACTACTCACTCGCTTCGCTCGTTCACTTGAATATTATAATTACATTACTCACTCGCTTCGCTCGTCCGCTTGAATTTTATTAATCACTATTCACTCGCTTCGCTCGTTCGCTCGAATATTATTAATACATTTCTCACTCGCTAAGTTCGTTCGCTCCCGGGTGGTATGAATTTATCATTTGCTAAAATTCAAAAACGGCGTGACCGATTTTAATTTTTTTGTTTTTAAAAAAATTATTCAAATCAGTCGAGCCGTTTTTGAGTTTTAGCGAGACTAATGAACATCATTTCATTTTTATAAGTATATAAGATTACAACCCACTTTTGAGAACTAACCAACGAAATTGATAGATTTTTTCCTTTCAAATGCGATGATGCCTATGTCTCTGCTATATTAGTATGCAGTCATATGTATTATAATTTATATCTGTGTGTTGGTGTGACAACCTGTATACTGGGGTAAAAGTTTTATCTAAAAAATCAAGTATGCTGGTATTTTTTAGTATAGTTACTTAGATACATATTTGTGCCTGTGACTGTACGTGCCATACATCCTTAAATTGTAACGGGGCCTCGATTTAAAACACCATACGTTCGCGAATTTGTCTGTCACCTAGACGAGAGAATTTTTGTCTTGTCTATTTAGTAGATGGACCAATTTTTATGAAACTTAGTAAACTATCAATATTGGTACCCAAACTTGAAGTATATCGTATTTTTGATCCAGCTACATCCGAGTTTAAATGAAGTTCCCGTAATAGTAGACTGTAATAAAATGGAATTAAGCAGAGATCTCGTTACTATTTTACGTGATAGTATTGATACTAAAATGTTAAACGTTTCAAGTAACGCTACTGATTATTATAGCTATATTTTACAGTTGAAATTTTCACGTTCTTACAAAATTTATTTCTTATTCATGTCTCCCAACGCTCACCCAGACCCTGCGTGCGCGGTCTTTTTCCGCCAATATATCAATTTTTAAGAAACACACTCACGTGCAATTCTTTATACAGGTTCGCGTGTAGGATAGATTTATATATCGCTAATGCGACATATTCGTTGATCGAAATAAATCATAAACGCCAATTTATTGTTTTATATTGAATTGAAATCCCCATCCCCTCTACATCCCTCTCAAAACCCACCCCCATCCCACCCTCTCTCTCTTACTCCCTTTCCCACTCTCTTCCTCCCCCCTCATTCTCTCTTCCCCCATATCTCCATCCATCCCCTCCCACCCTCTTCCTCCCTCTCCCCCCTCCTCCTCCCATCTCCCCTCCCTCCCCCTCCCTTTCACCCCTTTCGCTTCATCCCTTCACTCTTTTCTTCCTCCCTCCCCCTTCCTTTCTCCCCTATCTCTTCATTTCTTCACTCTTCTCGTCCTCCCTCCCCCTTCCTTTCACCCCTATCGCTTCATCCTTTCACTCTTCTCTTGCTCCCTCACCCTCTCTACATCCCTTCCCTCTATCTCTTGGTTATGAGCTATTCTGAAGTGGTAGCAAATTATTTCTTTAAATTGTTCAAAAAATGCTTAAAGTAATGTAAGAAAAAAATATGAGTAAATCTGCACAACCGTGAAAACTAAATTGAAATCGGTTCAGCGATTTGCAAGTAAATCGCGACATATACAGACGCGGAAAGGAGATCTTATGTAATATAGATGAAGATCACACAATATTATTAACTCATAACAAATTCACTTAAGAAATAAATAATCAATCACTAGACCCAACGACATTAGATTAAAAACGCCTGACAAATTCTGCTGCAGAAATATGTTTTTTTAATGTTATATTAAAATGTATTGACAATCATTTATCTAAGTTTGATATTACGTCAGAGACGTAAAGACGTAAAGAGTAACAAAAATGTCAATTTACAAAGGTAAATAAAATTTAGAAAAAGGTCACGATCAGAGAAAGGTTAAGGAAGCATTGATACAGAGCGTTTGTTAGTCAAATAATATTGGATATATATTATCGAACCCGATAAATTTTTGTCAGAAAATTGTAAATTATTGAATTTTCAGATTTTCTCGATATTTTCTGTCTTTATTTAATAATAATTCAATTTTTCTTTGACGCTAACAAATATGTCGACACAAGTAAATAAAATTTAGATTAGGGTCACGAGAAAAAAAATTGAGAAACGCTGATATGAAGCTTTTGTTAGTCAAATAATAGTGGACATAAATCATCGAAACCGATAAATTTTTTTGTCAGACAAATAATTTGCGAATTATTGAATTTTCATATTTTATTTCTCCGTTTTCATTTAATAATTCAATTTTCCATGAGAAAGTACCTTTCAAAGATGTTACATTTTTAAAGCAGCAATAAATATATTCTTAGAAGATTTCTGTTGACATTACATTTAAATAAGGTGTAAACAGCTATGGCAGATAGCTCATTTTAAATTTATTCAACGAATAGTTTATGTATTTTTTTATAATACTGGGCCTTAAGAGAATATTTTTCTTTATAAGAATTTTTATGATCTCGAATGTGCCGACGTGAAGGTAGAGATATATTTAAAATTGACGCAACCCTCTGCGTTAACTTATTCCATGCTCTTTTCCGCGTATATTTTGAGTTTCTTAGATCTGGGACACAGACCTGTTCACTTCTGTATCTTAGATACAGATGATTTTTAATTATATAACCATAAAGTCGTTTATTCAACACACGCATGCTTTTAGTGTATTCGGCTCGCAATGCACACTCGCCAAAGCTCGTGAGCGCTCGCCTACTACTCGTGCTGAAAACATCGTGCCTGACGCATAAAGATTTAGCACACGCGTTGCACATTATACTATTTTGATAGACCTTCATAGGCTTACAAAAAACAGTTATTCGGTGCACTTATCCTATTAAGGGCATTCTCTACCAAAAGTTACCCCCTGCACTCTTCATCTCAAATCCTTTCCCCTCGCCTAAAACGGTTATGGCTCTCCCGACGCTATTTTTAAAGCTAAAGGGTTCGAGTAAACGCCAAATTAAGGACCAAGAGTCACGTTACAGATCCTACAGGGGAATTTTTTGAAAAAAGTTTTGGCTACGTGTGAAATATTACGTAATTTTTAAAAAATGTTAAGTCTTTTCGGGAAATTGTTTTTTGAATTTTTCGCCTGTAGGATCTGAAGTGTGATTCTCAATCCTTCATTTATTTGCCCGAACTCTTAAGCTTTAAAAATAGCGTCGGGAGAGCCAGGCGCGGACTGACTATATTTTTTCAAGAATTCTAACATTTGTGGGGGGCCGAGGGAAACTTGAGTAATTTGTTATTTGTTGGGACTGGGAAATGAGAGAGCTCGGATCTTCTCCAACTCCGAGGGTCCGGGATGCTCCAACACCCAGCTCCCTTGGTCAGTCAGCACCTGGGGAGAGTTGTAATAATTACTTTTAAAATAAAAAAAGTGCAGAAGTGAAACTTATAATCTGGTTACACGTGACACTAACAATCTGATTTACTCTACCTTGAAAGTGCAAAATGTAAAGTTTCAATTCAATAAATCATTATAAATGTTTTTATAAAGTTGTAAAAAGTGAGTTACGCGTGTTAGTTATAAAGGTGACGATATATGAGTCCGTCGTAAATATTTTCAATCGGAAATAAGAGAGTTATCTATTTACTGTAAGTATTGTAAGTAGGTACAAAGAATCAATACTCTTGAATCTTGACAGTTGACTATACCACTATAAGTCTCCAGTATAAGTAGAATATATGACTCTATCGAATTCACTGTGAATACACTTGCATTAGTAGATAAGGATCTCATCTACGATTTTACTTACTTATTTATTTATTTCTTTCCTTCTTTATTGCCATCCTTTACAGTATAAAATGATAATAGAAAACCGGTATTCACTGTTGGTACAGAAGTCAGTCAATACTAATATATAAAACTAGATGTCCCGTTCGGCATTGCCCTCTTGTCGTGTGTTTTAAAGACCACCAACAGCTAAGGTTATTTGGGCCTAGCACCAATTCATACTTTCAATTCATTATTTTTTAATAATAAATTTAAATTGTGCAAGCTTTCACGGCCGGCATTGTTCCAAGTCTTCATGGTTTCCGGGCTTGTAGGCCGTGGTCCGGTGGTATTTCTACCTGACGTTTCGTCTACAAATGCGGTAGACATTCGACACACACATTCGACACTTCGACCGCTGCCACATCGCCTTTGAGAATGTCTACCGCAGTTGTAGACGAAACGTCAGGTAGAAATACCACCGGACCACGGCCTACAAGCCCGGAAACCATGAAGACTTGGAAATAAATTTAAAATTCAATTGACACTTTTACCAGCTCTCGAACTAGAACCCGGGAACTGGGGACTTGTAATAGAGGAACCATAGCAACGCCATATAAACAACAGCACTGCTACACGCTCGGCTATTCTCAAGCCCTGTCCTCTTGTCAATTAACTGTCGTAATCTCCGTTATTCGAATTCTGCTACCGCACCATAGATGGCACCATGTGGAATTTTATCGAAACAGATTCTTTACTATCAGGTATATGTATAGTCCAAGCGGCAAGTAATAATTAATGAAGGGGGTTACCTGGAATGTATTTCGAAGTTAATGATATTTTGGTTTGTTGTTTGCGGGTACTGTGTGGTGTAGAATCTGAGTTTTCGACCTCGAGGACCCTGTGCTAACGTGGGGGGAGCCGAAAAAAAAATTTCAGGATAGTGTGGAACCATCAAACTTACGTAATGTATTAATTAATAAAACAACAGTAACGAGACCTTACCCGATTTTAATATTCAATTATAATAGTAGAAATAAATTAATTGAAAACGTTTCGATAATAAAATTTTGTCATCTTCAGTTCATTGATAATTGAATATTAAAATCGGGTAAGGTCTCGTTACTGTTGTTTTATTAATCGTTTTCAATTAATTTATTTCTACTATTATAATTGAATATTAAAATCGGATAAGGTCTCGTTACTGTTGTTTTATTAATCGTTTTCAATTAATTTATTTCTACTATTATAATTGAATATTAAAATCGGGTAAGGTCTCGTTACTGTTGTTTTATTAATTATCATCACCGATTTTTTGGATTTCTAAGTAATGTATTAAGTTTCCTTTTTATAGCCGCGCTACTTTATATTTTATTAATCATCCTGTATGTAAGCGTTAGATTCCCGTATCGGTAGAGGCACTCGTATTATTATATTATGCCTTATATACATGTAGGTACTTCCTACATGTACGTTACCTGTACAGCAGCTGGCATGTGGCATAGCAGGTCTACACTTCTGCTACGGAGCTACGGTACTGAGACGTGTATACCTACGGGATAAGGTTATGTTCTACACACAGATACGTACGTGACACGTAGCTATACCAGCGACTAGCAGCACCATTTACATCGCTTGCTCCACAACTTGACTTTACTACTGCATAATATTAAACTGTATCAGTTTTAAAAAACAAACATGTACTAAAAAGTTGAGTTTAGTTTCCCGAGAAACGTTATTTCACGCCTCGTCAATATTTAACAATTTAAAGTACCAAACATGGTTTCCACGTTCTAAAATAATTTTTAATATGAATTATTTCAAAGGAATTTGCCAAAAAAACCTTTAATTAGACGATATTGTTTTAGGTACAGGATATGCACAGCTTTCAAAACGACTAAAGCCCTAATTAGATATTTGAATTTAAAAAAAATTATTAATTTTTTCTAATAATTTCTAAAAATTATCTAGAAATAAACTTCGATATTTATCCATTCTCACAACACGTGTTTCCGCTCTATTTTAAAATGAATACTCTGAAGATGGTTAAATCTGCTTGCTCGCTCGCTTTCCTCGAAGCTCATAGAGCGTGCTCGATCTCCTCCAAATTTTAAATCCGAACGCAGGATAAAGATCTTTCAGAGCATATAAATGTTAAATTCGAACGCATTAGAGCACTCGGATTGATCTAAGCACAAACTTACCCTGTATAAGAACTGAGATTATATTATGATCACATTGTCAAATCCGATCTTTTGACAATGCATTCTACAACCCAGCATCAAAGTCTTTATTTTCACCGAATTTACGGAACACAAGAATAGAAACTACACACGGTTCTTTGAAAAACGTTTGTAACCTGAGTCCCCCAGTATTTCAAACAAAACAAACACAATAGTTTCAACTGAACGAATCCCTACAGTTTAAATGCATTATAAGCTTTGTGCTTTTCTGCTTACACATCTTTATCTTGCTTCATTCGTTGCGCTCAAATAAATTGAGTTGTCAACGCCAAACGACGTCTGTACCTGTCACTGTGGCGTCGCGACGTCATATTTGACGTTCAGGTATTTTATAAATGAATCCCATGCATAATAATATCGACGCATCGAAACGTGAAAAGCGTCTTTTAAAATATATCGATCGGTTTTGCGCGATAGCTATTTCAATATGGATTGACTATTTTAAGTGTCACGTACAAAAAATTTTATATCTTTCTATATTAAAATTATAAACCGCTTTCCTTTAGACATAAATCTCAACAAATCTCGGTTTATCCCATGTCACTTCAAATAGGATCACGTCCTTTTTTTGACATTTGATAAAACAACTGATATTTTTATTTTCTCCTATTTTATTAACCGGACAAGTTAATTTCAGTTTTAACTTGACCGTTTGAGATTTCGTTTTGATTATCTATCTGTTCGTACCTCAATTACGACCTTTGAATTTGAATTTGAGAATACCGAGCATGTAGCGAAGCCGTTGTTTACATCTGGAATTTCCATGACTTCTCTATTGCAAGCCCCCCCAGGGGGGACATTGGAATGTGGTTGCAATCACAAATTGCACTCCAATATTCTTTGGGAATTAGCGCTCCCAGGGACCCGAGCTCGTACCAGTCGGTTTGTGTATGCCGGTTGGCGGATTCTAATACACAAATGGATTATTTGTTGTGTTGAAGACGCTAATGACCTGAGTTGTCGACGCGTCTATAATTTACAATCAATTAATTTCTATTGTAAGCCCCCAGGTTCTATAATCAGAAAACTGATAAAAATATCAATTAGATTTTAAATTTATTATAAAAAAATATGAATTGGTACTAGGTGCAAATAATTCTGACTGTTGGGGGCAAAAAAAATAATTAACGAAATTTCCCAACAACATTCTTTTGCGGGTCAATTTGTATAATTAATGGTTTTTGCGATCGGAACACCCCTTGTTTAATTTTCAGGAAATTTAATATCTGGGGGTTTTCAAGGTCGGTAAATACGATTACTTCATTGGTAACTTGGTTTCTCTAAATTCGAATCAACTTTTCTAATATTGAAGCTATTTTTAACCGACTTCAAAAAAAAGAGGTTTCTCAATTCGACCGTATATATTTTTTATGTGGTTATGTTTTATGTGTGTTCGCGGAAAACTTCGTCGTTTATGAACCGATTTTGAATTTTTTTTATTTGAAAGGATATAGGTACTTTCAGATTGGTCCCATAGAAATTTCATCATAATCGGTTCAGTAGTTCGGATGATTTTAATAAAAGTAAGTAACGGCGTGTGATTCTTTAAGGTAAATGTTACTTTTTGACACTAAAAAGTAAAAAATAAAAAACTTTTTAACAAAAAAAAACCTCCTTCAAAAAGGCCCTAAAAAGAAGAAAATAATGAAATTTTGAGATCTGTGCCAATTAAAATATGAAGTCGGTTAAAAAGTATAGGTAGTATAGTGATTAATATCTTCTTTTTTTAAACCAACTTCATATTTTAATTGGCACAGACCTCAAAATTTCATTATTTTCCTCATTTTAGTGCCTTTTTGAAGGAGGTTTTTTTTTTGTTAAAAAGTTTTTTATATTATTTCAAAAAGAGCACTGACAATCAACAATCAGTTGTAGAAAGGAGAAAGTGTAACACAAGCTTATGTGAATCGGTACTTTTAATAAGTTATATCACAAAATACGGTTGACAGCTAACCGGAATAAATCTATGTAAATTTGTATACATGAATTATATGTAGATTGTTCTCAATTGCACCGTATATTGTATTTGCAATAGGCGTAAAATTTTGATTTATGGTGGAATAGTAATTGCTAAATAGTCCCTAGTTAATATTCAATATCACTGGGGATTTCCGCACTGCGATGCAATATATAACAAATTTTTCATATTGTTTAACTTTTAAAATAAATAATATTTATACGCTAATTGTGCTGCTGTTCTCTATTATAAACAAAAAAATCTAATTTTTACTTCCCACCTCTACTATGGTAGGGAAGTACCTTATGGATTTAGTCCGAAAAAAATATTTCGAGATTTTAACAGATTTCACGTTTTGAGACCCTAGCAATCGTTTAAGATCATTTTCTGACTGATGTCTGTATGTGTGTGTGTATGTGGTCAATTTTTCGCTTTCGATATCGTGAAAACGGAACAACATACGGGGATTGTTCTATTGTGTTTATCAGTCTTTAACTTAGATCTGATTAGATTTTGAGTCAAATCGGTTCAGTGGATCCTGCGATATGAAAAAAAACGTTCTCAATGTCACGTATTAACATAGGTAAAAAAAATATAAATGAATTCTAGATGTTATAATATGAAAAAAATGTAAATATTTTTTTTCTCTAAAATGTACAGTTTTTGAGAAAAAAAATATTTTACTAAAAAAAATAAAAATTGTACGTAAATCAAGGTAACCATGATTTTTGCTATATTAAGCTAGCCATCAGTAGATCACTAAACAAAAAAGAGGGCCATGCTTTTTTTCAAAGAATAAAAAAAGAGTGTTTATTTTTTGCAAATATTTACTAGGTGGGAAGTATAGGACTGGTCATCTGTTTAATTTTTTAAGTTTGAACCAAGTACTTAAAAAAAGGAATTAGAATACCTACCTCTGGGATAAAACAACTTTTAATAATTGTAAAACTAAGGGAAAATTATTTTATACTTTTTAGATTACTTCTAAAAAGGATAAAATAATTTTCCCTTAGTTTTACAATTATTAGTTTTACAATTTGCATCAACTAAGAAGACATTTTTCGAAATTCAACCCCTTCAAAAAGGGGTAAAATTTTAAAAAAAATTTGAAAAAAAACTTTTTAGAGACAAGCTTTTATTGAAATGTATTAAAAAGGAAAAAATAATATTAATAATTAAGGTTCATAGCTATTATAAAAGCGTGGGTTGCGACTAATAAACTATCGTAGAGTTTGTAACCCACGCTTTTATAATTATTATGAACCTAAATTATTAAATATTATTTCTTCCTTTTTAGTACGTACATTTCAATAAAAGCTTGTCTATAAAAAGTTTTTTTTTACTAATATTTTTTTCTTTATAAAATGTCATTTGAATGTAATTTCCACAAAACTAAACTATCGTAGAGTTTGCAACCCACGCTTTTATAATTATTATGAACCTAAATTATTAATATTATTTCTTCCTTTTTAGTACCTACATTTCAATAAAAACTTGTCTATAAAAAGTTTTTTTTTTACTAATATTTTTTTCTTAATAAAATGTCATTTGAATGTAATTTCCACAAAACTTATTGGTTGGTGTAAAGATAGCCGTATAGATGTTAAATTTATTCAATGGAAATTGGTTTTATATTCAATTTTCGTGCACAGATTTCCCTGTAGGATTTTCCACGACTGGAGACGTTGTGATTTCGAATACGTTTTGTTTGTACGTGTCCAGACGACACGATGTGTTCACTACAAGGGCTGGGAAATTTATTGTAGATTATTGTAGACGCTCGATAATTGAGGTCAATAGTGTCGGAAATTTATTGCCAACCAAAGAAACGATTTACTAAAACAAGGTAGTACTAAACCAATGCTGCTTGGCGCTGCAACCTCTAGACTGGACTGCCGTGGGTTCGAATCCCACCTGCGCTCATGGATGTTTTGTGATGTTATTTAGTTTTAAGTTAGTTGTTGTTTAGTGTAGTTGAAAAGACGCTAATGACCTTAGATGTCGACGCGTCTATAATCTACAATAAATAAATAAAAATTAAACCAATGCTAACACGCAATATTTTTTTAACTTCTAATTTCAACAATAAAAATTCGACTGATGACCAGTCCTATACTTCCCACCTAGTAAATATTTGCAAAAAGTAAACACTCTTTTTTTATTCTTTGAAAAAAAGCATGGCCCTCTTTTTTGTTTAGTGATCTACTGATGGCTAGCTTAATATAGCAAAAATCATGGTTACCTTGATTTACGTACAATTTTTATTTTTTTTTGTAAAATATTTTTCATATTATAACATCTAGAATTCATTTATATTTTTTTTACCTATGTTAATACGTGACATTGAGAACGTTTTTTTTAATATCTCAGGATCCACTGAACCGATTTGACTCAAAATCTAATCAGATCTAAGTTAAAGGCTGATAAACACAATAGAACAATTGGCATGGCCGTATGTTGTTACGTTTTTACAATATCGAAGGCGAAAAATTGACCACACAGACATTAGTCAGAAAATGATCTTAAACGATTGCTAGGGTCTCAAAACGTGAAGATCTGTTAAAATCTCGAAATATTTTTTTCGGACTAAATCCATTACTTCCCTACCATAGTAGAGGTGGGAAGTAAAAATATTAAAATTGAAGTTTTTGAGAGGGTTTCAGCCACCTCCCGCCTAAATTTTATGACACGCTCCCGATTGTATTTGTGATCCGATGATAGATTTTTTTGCGCCAAATTGAAGGTAATTGTCTCCTCTTGAAGCGCTGCAGGTCAAATTTTGGAAAAATGTGTTCAGGCCCAATGCCCTTCTGAATTATACATGGTTTTACTTCAGCTCTACAAAAAAAGCTTTTTAATATTTTTAAAAATTGTCCTGTAGCGCGCCTAGACTCATCCTTTAGCTTTAATTTAAGATCAAAACGAATCCTGTAAGTTCAAAAATAAGGTCGGGAGAATGTAAATAGTGAACGTATGTTTTTTATTTTTTTGCGTCACAAGCGACGACATGTATATTTTTTTTAATGTTGTATTAACGTCTGACGTTATTTAAATTGAAATATAACGATCATATTAATAAACGTCATCTTAATAAATAAATTAATAAAAAATACTATGGATCCTCTATTACAAGTCCCCGTTTCCCGGATTGTAGCCCGAGAGCTGGTAAAAGTGTCAATTGGATTTTCAATTTATTATTAAAAAAAAATAATGAATTGAAAATATGAATTGGTGCTAGGCCCAAATAACCTTAGCTGTTGGTGGTCTTTAAAACACCAAAAAATACTGATCGTTAATTTTATTTCAAATTAGTATAATTTTTTGTTCTTGTCGGCTGCATTTAAATTCCTAAAAGTATATTTTTTATAGTCATTACATAAGTAAAAAACATGGTAAAATTTTAATTATTTTGTAACGTAGAGTTCTTTTAAATTAACACATCTGACGTAGTGGGGGACGCAGTTTATCAGTCAATAAAAAAAATAAATTGGAAGGTCACAAATGCATTTTTGGGGATGCAAGCAAATGCATTCTTGCAGTCCTTCTTTTGACTACGCCACTGCAACTTTTTCGTAATACAACAATCATTCTCTGTGAGATTCAATAAATTGTCAAATACCCAAGTATTAAATAACAAATTTGAAGGTCTATGAAACATGTTACGTAATCTTGTTTTATTCAAATCGATGTTCCATCAGATTTTAGTTCGAATTGTGACAACAGTGTAGCGTGTAGTGTATTAAATTTTACGTAGTTTTTTCAGTGACTAATAGTGGGAGGGTACTTTAAGTGACTTAGTGGTAAAATATCAACAATGTGTACTAAACTAACAGTGATTTTTTCATGTGTATGAAGAATTTTCTTTTTAAACAATCATTACTATGAATTGTAAGTGAAACGATTTTCTCTAATTATCTAAATTCTACTGCATTAATGTGTTCCATAACTATCAGATAAATAAACACTTCCTAAGTTGCGTCTTAAATGAAATTCACTGTATTCTTGGAAATTGTGTTTTTAAAGACCACCAACAGCTAAGGTTATTGGGGTCTAGCATCAATTCATATTTTCAATTCATTATTATTATTTTTTTTAATAATAAATTGAAAATCCAATTGACACTTTTACCAGCTCTCGGGCTAGAACCCGGGAACTAGGGACTTGTAATAGAGGAACCATAAAGTATTCTTGGACAAGGATAGAGAATACGTAAATAGATCCTCCATTCTTGTTCAAGAATATAACGATTACTATATCTGTTGGTGGGAAAGAGTGCCTATAGGTATAAAAATCTCGCTTGCCAGGAGCACCTTGTGTTATATATGACAGGACGTAACGTCTGGCCGACCATATGCGAACACTCGATCTGATTTATGGAGGCGATTCCCCGCTGGGCAATTTATATTATATTAAATATACCTACGGAGTTATATAATGGCGGGCGAAAATAAACTAAGCGCTCTTATATAACGCACCTCTGCTACACACAGCGTAGGAAAACAATCCGCTGAAAAATTTAATTGTTTCAAAATATTTTATTTAATTATTTGCCTGCAATTTGAAATAACCGAGAGCTTTATTTACTTTCGGAGGACAGTGTGGTGTAACGGTTAGCATAGCAACCTTTAGATCACACTGTCGTGGGTTCGAATCCCGCCTCCGGTCATGGGTGTTTTGTGATGTCATTTAGTTTTAAGTGAGTTGTTATTTAATGTATTTGACCGATTTTTTATTCCTTGGTTTGTAGTAATTACACACTCACACACACTTGCATATACTTCTCCGTTCTCACATTCACACTCGCCGCGCGATACTTTATTTCCAATTACTGGTTAAATAACTCTTTCAGGAAAATATGTCGGTAATTAATAAATTTAACTGAGTCAGTTCGCCGATAATAGCATTATTCATCGCTATTAAACGTTATTCGATTTTAATTTAATTCATATATTAATTGCAAATCACCACCTTTCTACGGAAACAATCTATTAAAAACCGAAAATAAATCATCCTTTATCAGGGTTTGAAAATATACTTTTGAAGAACTACACATGAATTCCAAAATTATTTTAATAAATATGAAAAATTTCAGTGGAATTTGCCAGAAAACCAGTTATATAAGATATTTAGACGATATTGTTATGTAGTTACAAGATTGCGTATATTTCCAAAAATACTAAATCAAATCTTCATGGTTTCCGGGCTTGTAGGCCGTGGTCCGGTGGTATTTCTATTACCGGGCCACGGCCTACAAGCCCGGAAACCATGAAGATTTGGAACAATGCCGGCCGTGAAAGCTTGCACACCTGGATAATACTAAATCAATTGGCACCAAAATAAAATAAATCAGGAGTCTATTTTATTTTGACTTTCTGACAAATTTCACTGAAATTGTTCATACTAAAATAATTTTGGAATTTATGTGTAGTTTCTCGATATCGATTTATTGCAGTCCTCGAATCTTTACTGAGACAAACATTTTCCCCGTGCGATACTCATGTCGATCCGAAACAACTTCAGTTGATTCGGCTCTTCTACCGGTTTTGTTTTTGCAAATCGAATAGCCATTAAAAACGCCGTTCCTTTATTTAGTACCCAACTTGATTTTTTTCAACTTGACCCAAAGGTCGAATACTTCTCGAGCACTCCTACACTAATACCTTCCTACGCGATGAGGGCTTGAGAATAGCCGAGAGTGTAGCGGCGCTGTTGTTTACATGGCGTTGCTATGGTTCCTCTATTACAAGTCCCCAGTTCCCGAGTTCTAGCCCGAGAGCTGGTAAAAGTGTCAATTGGATTTTCAATTTATTATTAAAAAAAAAATAATGAATTGAAAATATGAATTGGTGCTAGGCCCAAATAACCTTAGCTGTTGGTGGTCTTTAAAATACAATTCAATACAATTCCTACGCGATGAAAAAATTCTCTGAATAACACTAATTATACACCGCTATGCATTCACGCTAATGATCTGAGATGTCGACGCGTCTATAATCAACAATTCTGTTATGCATTCAATTTTCTATTGCATATTTTTATGAAAGGTAAACAAGCACTACTTGAATACAATATTAAAATTATGGTACAATAATTACGTATTCATATAATGAAGTTAATGCATTATCGCGCTTTGAAATTCTGAACTGTTTTTACTATACAGCTTCGTTTGTTTAAGTTTTACTTGTTGAAACGCATTTGTTTTATATTAAACAAATGCCAGCTGTACGTTGATAAGCAAACAAATGCTTGCTATTTCTATTCTAACCTTACCTTTTCAAATAAGAACTACATAGGCACTTTGATTTGAACGTAGTTACATTCACAAATCGTGTAAGTTTATAAAATAAGATAACAGGGTAAAGGTACCTCTTCCCAACGACCTACTTGTGGTCGAACGCTTATATTTAGTGTATAGTAATAGACGACGACAGGACAGCTTCGTGTAACGGTTAGCCCTTGCATTAAACTGTCGTGGGTTCGATTCTCATCTCCGCTCATGGATGTTTTGACGATTAGATTGTAGATTATAGACGCTCAACAGCTGAGGTCATCAGCGTCATGCGGGATGTTTGTGATGTTTAGTTTAATTTGATGTAATTAGACGCTGATGACCTTAGTTGTCTAGCGTTTATAACCTATAATAAATAGTAATAGACCAGCGTACAACCATACCGCTTGCCGTGCAGATTCAATCATTCAAACGAAAATTTATAGTATGTTTTTGTTCGCGCAATATTGCTGCTCGTGTATCTACATGTGTAATAAGTAATGTATTGCTTTGCCGGCGTTTCTTATACACGACGCGTACAAAACGCGATCAGTGTTCGACCAGCGGACTCGAACCTTATCGCTTGTGTATTTACTTCAATTTTTACAACTGTTTGCATTCCGCAGAAACAATCCCCAAAGGCACTAATGTCCTCAATTGTCGAGCGTCTATAATCTACAATCTCTGCCTATAACAATCCCCAATCTGTTTTAAATTGTTCGCTGTAGGAACAGACAGCGAGTGTGTGGTAAGTGGTAACTTTAAACGTAAACAAAACGTCTAAAGACGCACAAACAGAAAAGATTTTTAGGTTAGAAAACACAATTGGGTTTTTTGAATGAATTTTTTTTTTACTTAAATGGAAAGACCACATACAAGTTTTATAGCAAAACTGTTTTTATTTAATTTTTTTGCTTACTAATTAAAAAGTTATATTTAAATAAAAATTAATTTTTAAACTCAGTTTCGATGACGCGCCGAAAGAATCCGAACGCGTGTGACGTCATTATGTTATCTATGGTCTTTGTATTCATGGTTACCAAGTTAAAAATGTACTATTTTTGATAGTATGTGTAATACATATACACAAATACCAACAAATGCACACAAATTTTAACATTACGACGTCACAAACATTCCTGGCGCGTTTTGAAGTCACATGATATTTTTTAAATTTTTATACATTTTAATTAATTTTTAGTAATTTATCTATGGCTTTAAAAAATTTTTTCTTTTCGTTTTTCAATATTATTTATGTTAAATTATTAGAAAAAATTAAAAAATTAATATTTTTTTTCAATTTAAATACCTAATTGGAGATGGCCTGGTGAGTGATAACGCACGCTTCTTGCACTGCACTAATCAGCGAAAAATCTGCAAACGGTTATATTAATTGGTTTTAGACTAACCAGAGAAAGTGCTGAATCGCCAAACTACTTGTTGGAATTTGTTTGATTTTCCCTGCTGGAACCAAAATTATATTGTGCGCAGGTGACTGACGCGGCGATTTCAAATCGTTGCGAACTCGTTCAGGAACAAACCTAATATATATTCATAGACCAATATTATTATTTGAAACCATTTTGAATGAAAGTGTATATGGCTAACCTAATCTAAATCTCTTTCCCTCGACTTTCGTTCGCCCAACAGCCATTTCAATGCGTGCGTCTTTACTTAAATTCATTCATTCGTTTCGCTTTTGTTAACAATAGAGTGTAGCTCTATTGTAACATACGGTAAATTTATTATTATGTAGGCAAGTTTACGTTTGCCTACATTGCTATCGAACTCAGTGGTGTAGACGGAAAGTTTGATTCTTAAAAAAAAATTTTATAAAAAAAAACTCCTTCAAAAATAGCCACTAAAAAGACGAAAATTATACAATTTAAAGTCGGCGCCAATTTAATTACTAAAAATTTTTATCTACTTTTATTAATATTTGGCGTTGAACTGAAAATTGTATTATTTTCGATTTTTAGTGGCTTTTTTTGAAGAAGGTTTTTTTTATTTTTTACTTTTTAGTGACTTTACAATACGTAGTTTGCACATTATTAACCAACTACTTTCTTGATATTTGAGTACCTACTAAACTAAAAAAAAACACCTACTGAACCGTTTTAAAAAAAATTTATGTCAAGGGTCCACCTTAAAATAATTAAAATCGGTTCGCAAATGCAGGAGATATGAGATAACATACATAAAATAATTCCTAAACTTTAAAAAAAAATTTAAATTAAAATTATATGGTACCCTTTCGTAAACATTCTGAACCCAACGACATCGAAGTTATTCAAATCGGTTACCCCTAGATAAGTTATAACTGAACAAACATACATTTTCTAGATTTATTTAAAATGTACAATTCTTATAGAAAAAGACAAGCTGAGTACAAGAAGCTAAAGAAAACATCATTATCTCTTTTATTTTGGATGTCATGGGATTGAAAGTTTTTTTTTATTTTTGAGAAACTCTAAAAACCAAATCTTCTAGATTATAACAGATACAGAAGTACTCGTAGACCCATTAAAATCAGCGTGTCCTTTTCTACAAGCGTGATTAATTTGAAAAGTATCGAACCAATTTCGAAATTTGTCAAAAATCGCATTTTTTTGACTTTATATTTGCCACAAATTTCTTTTCAAATCAATATAATTTATATAATTGCAAATATGAAAGATTTAATTATATTTTATACATTACGGCATCAGTGAAATAAATTTTGTTTTTTTTTTGTTATAAAACAAAAAATGGGTGCGTACTGCGTGTACTTATATCTACCTACGCTAGAAGTTATACTTTAAAAATCGAAGTGTTGATACGGGGCGCCGTCAAAAGAATCGGATAATTTTTACAAAAAGTCAATATGGCCCGGGCCACCATTTTAAAATCTGACATCATTTTATTTTTTTGTGTCTCTCAAATTTCAATTTTCGAAGGATCGGATAATTTTTACAAAAGTACATATGGCCGCCATTTTAAAATCTGACGCCATTTTCTTTGTGTCCTATAAAAAAAGTTGTTAGACACAGCGCGAAGTTGGTGATGGTGACGTTTTTGGTCAGTTTACTCCCCTGCTGTCGAGCGCACAACGTCCGTAAAAAAGTATAACTTCATTATATAAAATCATTTAATAGGTACTCAGACATAGACAATCAGATAAAGTTTATGATTCGATTTGTATGTCTATGTTTTTATATTATCATATTTAATAATTTAATATCGGAATATAGAATCTAAGTTACGTTTGTGACAAAAAAACATACACATGCGATAATAAATTGAATAGAAATCAGATACTCGACGTAGATTTAATTCGATGTTGAATAAAACCGAACGTGCAGAATAATATCTACCAGAATATATGTATAGGTATAATCGAAGCGTACCTATATTTCAAAGGAATTTATTGCATTGTGTTCCTATAATGCATATGAGCATGTACACAAATCAATCTAAATTACTACCAGTTTTTTTTCCAGTTGGAATTTTTGTAACCAATAATTTTATTTGAAATGAATCAAGTACTGTACAAAGTTGTACGGGTTGTCAATTTCAATTTTGTTTTCTTCAACTAAACCCCAGAGTCAAAATTCTTGGTTTTTTTGCTATATTTTTAGCGTTGAAATAATTGTACTCATGGAAGCATGAATTGTTTTCTGATGTAAGTTTAAAATAGTTGGCAAAACCAAAAGAGCACATCCCGCTAAGTTTTATTATTCTTTTAACATGTAATCGTAGCGGGTCTTTGAGTGGACCTTGGGCAGAGCTTTTAGAAGGAGGCGGGTTATTTTTAATATTTGGTCATAGAAGGAATCTGAAAAAAATAATCTTAAGGTACAAAACAGCCGAAAAACCGAATGGTGCGTTAATTTTGACTAGGAGTGTATATTAATCCTATTTTAGTTTATCTCAATTTTCTAAAAAGGAAATGTATTTTTCTACTTTTTTATTTTGTCACAAGACAAATGGATAGCAACGAAAGAAGTTTAAGAACCACTAATATAGATAACTATTGAGTAAATAAAAATTTCAAAAAAAAAAATATTTTTTGCACAGTTTTCTTCTACTCAAATAACGACTATTAAAAAAAATACATTCAAATATTCAGGTTTATAATTTTTTTCTGCACATCACTGTGCTTAAAAGTGTCCATTCCATCTAGACACTCTTGAAAAAATTTCAATTGAACAAAATTTTCCCAAATTTAAATCGACGAAGGAAAGTTTTTTTTTGAATCGTATCTTCTAACATTATTCTGCATTGAAACTTTAAATTTGTTCAGATTCAATCACAAAAAAAATAGTTTGTGAAACAAATTTGTCGCAAACAACGAAAATGATTCCCAAAGTTTATTATATAGAAAGTATGGACAAACTTTTTAACAAAAATAAGAATATTTGCTAAAATGCGTGCCAACTCTGGAAACAACACTTTTTTTCATGTTGTGTACATATTTTTACCCGACTGCGAAGCAAAGGAGTGGTAATGTGTTTAACAGTCTATGTATGTATGTATGTTCCTTTGAAGCACTATACAGACCAAACGCCTGGGCCGATTTTTATGATTCATACGTCAATCGATTCCCCTTAGTCCGGCAAGTGTCACTAAAGACATGACGTTAGTGAAAATTCAATATGGCGACTACAGGACGCCATATTGTGAAAATGAAAAAAATGAAAGTCAACAAACTATGTCAAGTGGGGTATCGCTGAATAGGTATTTAAAAATCATTTTTAGTTTTCCCTCAACATTTTTCGATTCGACTGACCGTTTAGGATCTATATCGATTTATTTTTAACTAAAAACATTTGAAATAAAAAATTTATTAAAAATCAAAAAACCCGTAAAAATCGAACTTAAAAGATGGAAACAAGATCAAATGATAACATGCAGTCGGAGGTATTTCTGTTCAATTTGTTACTACTATGCCTCCGACTGATTTGATCTTGTTTCCATCTTTTAAGTTCGATTTTTACGCAGTCGGGTTTTTTGTTTTTTAATAAATTTTTTTTATATTTGTTTTTCAATATTGTTTCAGGAATCAATTATTTCCCAATATTGCAATTTGCTAACTATAGCCAACTATTTGTGAAAAAAGTTATCATTAAATTATAATGAGACCTCTGTCTGCCTGTTAATATCAGCATCGCTATGAGTATACGCAATAATTTCGAACAGCGATATTATTTTGAAACGAATTTACCATATTTTCGGCTGCATAAAAGAGAAAGAGGTATATTTTTAAATAGCATTTACACCCTACGGCTAATTATTAGGCAGTACAGGTTTGCGCTCGAATTACAGTGTTCTACACAAATATTATTATGAAAATTTTTTCGGTCGAGTTATTTTTTTCGGTCTACTGAATGAACACTAATTTCCCGATTTATTTACTTATGCACATTATTTGTGCCTATTAGTTTAGTGAACTCACCCAACAACAACCCCTCCTATCCACCGATCTCCAACTAATGAATCGTGAATGACGATCGTTGTAAAAAAGAATATTTGTATTTACAAGCTTTTATTTAACTTGCAATGTATGTTAGTTAGTTTGTGTGTTTGTTGGTTTGTGTGTTTGTTTAGGTCAAATCTTGCAAGTCAATTTTGAACGACTTCCACGTATCTGATCGATTTGAAATTTTGTACACATATGTATTTCCGATGACAATACATGAATAAATCGTTTTTAGAAATAAATTCAGCCCCTAAGAGGTTCAAACGGGGATGCAGGGGTTTTTTGACTAATCAACGCCCAGGCCAAATCGCTGAAGCTAGAAACTTGAAATTTGGACAGTTGGTTCCTTTTCTGACGTAAGCATCCACTAAGAAAGGATTTTTCGAAATTCAACCCCTACGGGTGTCAAAGGGGGGTAAAATTTTGAAAGACTAAAATGAACAAAATAAATATTAGTAAAAAAAACTTTTTAGAGACAAACTTTTATTTAAATGCACTAAAAAGGAAAAAATAATTTTTAGTAATTTAGGTTCATAATTATAAAAGCGTGGGTCGTGACTAATAAACTATTATAGAGTTCACGACCCACGCTTTCATAAATTATTATGAACCTAATTTATTAAAAATTATTTTTTCCTTTTTAATGCATTTAAATAAAAGCTTGTCTCTAAAAAGTTTTTTTTACTAATATACTTTTTTCAACCAGGTCATGAGTATGGCCAAAAATGTGCCGAAACGTCAATTTAAATTATAGATTAAACTGTGGTTTTAATTTTACCGCTGTACTAACCCCAAACTACGATATTTCAACCATAGTATATACATAATAATATATTGTGTAACTAGTGTGCTAAATACATCTTTATGCGTCAGGCGCGATATTTTCAGCACGAGTAGTAGGCGAGTGCACACGAGCCTTAGCTAGTGTGCATCGCGAGCCGAATACGAGAAATCGTCTTATAAAAATAAAAATAAAAAATTATTATATTTATACTATAATAATATATTGCAGTAATAAATTAAATACAATATATTCATTTTAAATATTTTCAAACTACAATAATATTCACAACGTAGCGTGAGTTACCTGTATGCATAATAATTTCCCGCTGAAATTGCCACTGAAAGCTTACCTCTCCAATAACCATAGTATTGCTTTGATTGTATAGAGACTGCCGTCTATCCGCAGTCCATTAATTGGGGATCAGTGCTCATCTCTCTCCCTCCTTCTCTATTCCACCCCCATCCCTACGTGCGTGAGTGAGTGAACTAAACAATACCATCTATATTAGGCAACCATGTTAACGCCGCGCCGTAGGACAATTTTATCAACAATAGTAAACCAAACACGCGTTTGTCATTTTATCAACGCGGTAAATGATTCTATATAATTTCACGTTAATCTAATTAAAACTAGAGCGGTTACATAGTAAATTAAGTACAGGCCGGCATAAACATTTTTCAAAACCCCTTTCAGTCATCGAAATTTATTTATTTTAAGTCTTCATAGTTTCCGGGCTTGCAGGCCGTGGTCCGGTGGTATTTCTACCTGACGTTTCGTCTACAACTGCGGTAGACATTCTCAAAGGCGATGTGGCTGCTTTTGAGAATGTCTACCGCAGTTGTAGACGAAACGTCAGGTAGAAATACCACCGGACCACGGCCTACAAGCCCGAAAACTATGAAGACTTGGAGCAATGCCGGCCGTGAAAGCTTGCACACCTGGTTATTTATTTTAATTTGTAAATCTGGCAGACTAACAGACAAATAATGTCCAGTAACAAGTCTGTACAGTACACACAGTAACTATCCCGTCACTTCCATCATAAATGTCCCGTTTCTCCCGCCATGCGAAATATTTCCATGCTTCGAAAAAAAAACCTGTTTTAATTTTAAACTTAGGTATTGTATATATTTATTTTCACAACGGCGCTATTAAAAATTCGATTTTCGGTACCTGTTTAGCCGGTTGAAACTGAGAGTTTCAACCCTAGGGATGAACATTTTCAGTTGTCGGTTTTCTCTGCTTTTTAACGTTAAGAGAGAGATAGAGCGATTGTATCGCGCCAACTTCAATTCGCATATAATACTCGAAAACGTCAAAATGACAGACATAACCCCACATAAATTTCACATGGATCTGACAGATCTAATATTTTTGTGGCTTTTTTGCGCGCCCAAAACGAATTGTCAATAGAGTTGTTCTGAAAAATAATATGCATTTACTCGGACCGAAATACAGCAAATTCAACGTGTATGAATTGCTGCAGCCCTCATTCCTCGGGCAGCAAACTTCATACTAGTTGCAAACGCTGCGTTTCGTCCCTTTTAATACAAATATTGTTAATTAACAATGAAAGATAAACAATCAATATGATTAATTTCCCTAGACCGTAACTAAATACATAAGAATATCAGACGACATTATCGCCATGATATTATATAGAAGGCTATACAGGAAAAATGTAAATGCACCGCCGGGATTCGAACCCAGAACTCCCGATTTCGCGTCAGGAAAGTTTCCACTTACTACACGGTTGTTTTGCTTTACTTTTTACATTTTTAAATAAGTAAAACAGAACGTTTTTGGTCCATCGTAATAGCAAGATACGAGTATATATTACGGAAAGCGCTCGTAACTCTAAATATTTAAGAAACACCCAATGACGTCACATTACAATGTAATATCAGAAAAATTTATTTATTTACACCAATCACAGTCGGAACTCAACACGAAACTTCTGGAAGTTTCGGGTTTGAGTGACTGGTGTAAATAAATAAATTTTTCTGATACTGCTTTGTAACGTGATGTCATTGAGTGGTTCTTATATAGAACCTGTTTACTTTTTGTTGATCAGGCATTTATGTGTTCATATGTTGAGCGACTATAATTATTTATAAGCTTCGGTTTGTTTAAAAGGAAAGCGGCTGATGACAGCTGAAACCCCAGCGTTATATTAGTCCAAAAACATGGCGCAATCTGTCAGTAACCGCAGGAGCCATCCTGTCCTCCTGATCATGCTGTTTACATTATAACATTTGCCATGACTGGCTTGCGTTTAATATGTCTGTTCCGGACGGATAATAATTAGTAACAAAATATCTGTGGTCATAAAACAAAGTCGTTCATGTCATAGATTCAGTAATATAAGAATAACGACGATGTCTCCGTCCAAGTAGCTCATATATTAATCCAACTGTCGCGAGGTTTAGGTGACTATGGTCTGTGAAGGTGAAAAATAGCCATTTCGTAAAATGGTGAATGAAAGCGAAAAATAATTATTTCTGTGCGTAGTGGGAAGTCCAGAAGTCGAATGACTTGCCACCGATGACTGACTGTTTCAGGGTTTATACGTATGGGTAAGTTCGAGTCCCACCTCTGCTCATGGATGTTTTGTGATGTTATTTAGTTTTAAGTGATATATGTATATTTGTTGTATTTAAGACGCTAATGACCTAAGTTGTCGACGCGTCTATAATCCACAATAAATAATTACGTATCGGTAAACGAACCGACCAATCGTTCGAATGTAACTACAGACAATACAATTAACACTATTATAACACAGACTCCGCGAAGAAGAGGGGATGTACATTCTTTGTTTCATAGAGCTAGCATGTTACCCTTCAAATCGTCGAGGCAGTGGAGCTGCGTAAAGCCCTGTCTACAATCGTCGCAAGACAAAGAAATACGCAAGTTGGCGTTGCATCAACTGTCTATAATAAAAGTGCGCGTTTTTCCTGCGCTGTCCAATCAGAGCAGTTGTTTACTTCGTCTGCCATAACCTCGTTCGTTCCTGATTGGCTAGCGTAAAACACTTGGACGTGAACGCAACGTAAAAGTTGGGCTTGAATCAACTTGACGCGATCTAAGTTTTACGTTTTGCATGACGCACTGCGATCTCTTGCGTTCTGCGTTTTGCGACAATTATAGACGAGGCTTAAGAAATTTCACTTCATAAATTCTAAAATTCAACATAAGATAGTTTGAAAATTTTGTTGGAAAGCAGCCAATTATATAATTGATTCCAAACATATCGGAAAAAATCATTTTACCAACCATAGTCACAGTCACGATTCTAACCTGAACCTTTCCACTTTCGCAGCGGAATGAGCTTACAACAAAATTTTCAATTGCAATTCAATTGCAATCTATTAACTTATATAAGATAGTTTGTACTGTGACCGCGGATTCATAACAAAGCAATCATCTACTATAACATATTATATCAGATTTATATCATAACTCTACCACTATAATGAGTTATAATCTTTACATATCAGTAGACTGGAAAGCATTTGGATGAGTCAGATAACTGACGGCTTATCTCTCTTGATATCTTCTAAAAGAGTATTCTGCGAAGTGCGCCATCAAAATAATAACATAGCAACGATAATTGAGTCAGTTCTTAACTCCGCTAAAATCGTTATTTTCTTCTCAAGCGCTTTCATAAACACGTATCATCAAAAGTCAAAAACAACAAAATAAGTAAAATATGTTAGTTTATAGTAGATTGTATATCTAGTAGCGTAATGAGGTATATTACTGACGAGTTTCAAAAGTCACACGAGTCATAATATCTTTCCGCACGAAATATATTATGGTATTCTATGCCATACCACTTATAGTGGGTACTTTTAGCTTCATTTTCAATATTTTCAAAAAATTTTGACAGTTCATTTGCGTCGCCAACTTCACATTTATAGCAGGCCATGAGTAGGTAATAGCGGGCGGAGGACAGTGTGGTTAGTGTCGCGGCCTCTGGATTAGACTGTCGTGGGTTCGAATCCCGCCTCCGCTCATGGATGTTTTGTGATGTTATTTAGTTTTAAGGGAGTTGTTATTTAATGTAATCAAGACGCTAATGACCTAAGTTGTCGACGCGCCTATATTTTACAATACCTAAATAAAATAAACATAGCGGGCGGATCAAAGAGAATAAACATAAATAACTATGGAAACTGTTTATTTTCCACACTAGTCTATTTTGAAAACAATTTCAACACACCTATCTGTTAACTGACTCATTCCAAAGTAGCTATTTTATAGTGGGTATGGGAAAAATTAAATTAAGGTGAGCAAAGTCTTTGCTCAATATAACACATTAAGTTGAAAATGACTGACGCTATTAAATTTTATATTTGTAACTATAATTTTTAACTACCTATGTACCTTTTCTCAAACTTAATTAATTCATTTTAATTGGTCCTGAGATTGTAAAAAAAATTTACAAAACAATGGCTATATTAGACATATGATAAATTTTTTCTTTCAAAATTGCCGAATTCCCCATCACTATTTTCTGATTATAAAAATGTCATTTTCAGACAATTTTTAACCTTTTTGTTATACAAAAAATTTATAGGTAGCTATTGCTTAAAATGATCAATTTGAAAAAATCTAAATTAATAAAAAATCGCTCCAACTAAAAATATTAATGAAACCGAAAGTCAATCATGAAATGCCAATTTCAAAGTGTTTATTGTAAACAACCAGGTTAATGATCTTTTATTTTTGAAATTTATATACTGTAATATTTTTAAGCAAAGGGAATATTTACAGAATGCAAATAGAGCATCTTAACATTTTTAACTGTCGTCAGCTTAGCAATTTTGTTAGCATAACACAGACTGGAGTAATTTGCATACATACTGAAATCTGATATCATTTACCCATTTGATATTCACTACACCTGTCTTGCGATATGTACCCAGTCAACAGATGTCACTCTCTGTACAAAACAATCAATTTAGATTTAAACTAACATTATATGTATCATCGATTTATACATCGACCTAGACCGACCACATAACCATGGCATTTCCATGGCTACTCTCTGAATACACTCTTGCAATGACTTCTAAAGATATATTGTTACACGCATCAAGAGCAGTGGCGCTTCAGTTCGACTGATGACTATTTTACTACTGATTTAGGTTCACTGACGTCTAATCATAGACAATTACCATAACCATAGACAATAACAACAAGGCGTATGTATTAGCCTAGCGGCCAATTGTGCCAACACGGCACACGGTGAATGGTCTCCAGGCGGAAATGGAGGGGATTGGATTGGGGCATCCCGGCGAACGGCGACGCGCGTTCCACACGTGTATAACTACGTAGCTAAGAAAAGTGTATTTTAACGGACATAATAAAACGGTATAAATAATTTCCGTAACAATATATTATATTAGTTATAGGTTATATTAAGAGATTCTAATATTCATAGATTCTAAACCTTTATATTTAGATGTATAATATATGTACCGTATAGTGTATACATACAAATTATCCTATACAAATTTCATGGTATTAGTAAAATACATACGAGATGTATAGGTAATTATATAGTCTATATACAGGGTGTCCTATGACTCGAGGTTCATAGCTTAAGGGCGTGTTATTGAAGACATTTAAAGTTAAAATTGCTTAATTAACATATGCCCAAAAATACTTCCTAATAGGGACTACAACCAATGAAAGTTGAAGTGCTAACATGTAAAAAACATTATTCATTAATTTTATTAGTAATTAATTTTAATTAATTTTCGGACATCCTAGGTCTATTAAGCAATTTTAACTCTAAAAACTTCATTAACACGCTCTTAAGCTATGAACCTCGAGTCATTAAACACCCTGTATATATACACACATATGATAGGTACGTATGTAGAGAAAGGTCTCCTGTAATTAACAGCGACTTCATAGTCAAATCGTACTCCGGACTCTAATTCTTATTCAAATTTTACTCACTATTATGTGCGAATATTGTTACAATGCCTCAACGTTTCGTAGTTGGCCAAATATAGAAAGTAATTGTACCACTGTGGAATTTGTTGCCATCAAAAATTATCGCATCTATTTAATTTTACGTTATCGTTGTCGAAATAGCACATTCTAAATACAGAATTACAATCAAAATGTATTTGCTTTATATATTTATTGTACCCCCCAGGGGGGACATTGTGGAATGTGGTTGCTATCGCAAATTGCATTCCAATGTTCTTTGGGAACTAGCGCTCCCAGGGACCCGAACTCGTATCAGCTGGTTTGTGTATGCCGGCTGGCGGATTCTAATACACAAATGGATTATTTGTTGTGTTGAAGACGCTAATGACCTGAGTTGTCGACACGTCTATAATCTATAATTAATTATATTTATTGTAGTACGAGTAGATGCTTTAAAGAAATTGATTCATAAATAAAATTGTTAAAGGTACCAATAGATTCCGAACTATCGAACAGTAATGAGGTCACCGGTGTTATATTTTACTAACTTATTACCTGCGACCGTGATTCTTATAAATAAATATTAGTAAAAAACTTTTTACAGACAAGCTTTTATTTAAATGCACTAAAAAGGAAAAAATAATTTAGGTTCATAATTATAAAAGCGTGGGTCGTGAACTCTATGATAGTTTATTAGTCACGACCCACGCTTTTATAATTATGAACCTAAATTAATAAAAATTATTTTTTCCTTTTTAGTGCATTTAAATAAAAGCTTGTCTCTAAAAAGTTTTTTTTACTAATATTTATTTTGTTCATTTTAGTCTTTCAAAATTTTACCCTCTTTGACACCCGTAGAGGTTGAATTTCGAAAAATCCTTTCTAGTGGATGCTTACGTCAGAAAAGGAACCAACTGTCCAAATTTCAAGTTTCTAGCTTCAGCGATTGGGCTCTGGGCGTTGATTAGTCAAAAAAACCCTACATCCCCGTTTTAACCCCTTAGGGGTTGAATTTATTTCTAAAAACGATTTATTCATGTATTGTCATCGGGAATACATATGTGTACAAAATTTCAAATCGATCGGATACGTGGAAGTCGTTCAAAATTGACTTACAAGATTTGACCTAAGCACAAACACAAACAAACTAGCATACATTGCAAGTTAAATAAAAGCTTATAAAAACACTAAACCACGGATCGTAAGGAGATTTCGGACAGGCGATATTAAAGGATCATATCGAGATTTAAGTAAATCCTCTGAGTCCACAACCAATTCTCCATTAAATCTATTAAACTGCATTATACATGCATATTTGAGTAGGAATTCTTGTGGTAAAGAGGTAAAGCGAAAATGCACACAGATGGTCATACAGTCACACAGGGCAATTATGGAATGCTTGCTTCTATTCCAAGGCCAACGTTTGATTATACAGTGTGTCCACAGACTCATCCTCAACATGGGGATCTCCGTTGTTATGGGAGATAGAGATTTGGTTAAATGAGACAAAATGTGCAGAATCTCCAGTACTACTACCCTGCGTAGTCAAACTTTCCATATTTTGCTTGGTTCGCGGCCGACAGTTGAAAAACGAGATTTACCCATTTTCGTTTTTTGTTTATAACTCGCTTATTAAGTAAGTTAGAAAAAAAATATTTTCACTTTCTTAAGGCCCTTTTTTATGAAGATTTCAAATCTCTTTTCATATTTTTATTTACTTTTATAGTTTTAGAGATACTTGTATTAACTTTGTTTTTTTAAATACACGTCAAAGATGGCCATGACACCATTCGAAAGAGATTTTTTTTCTCTTTAATTTGATATGAGGGTTGATGGATTTATTTTCAAAAATATCAGAGTTATACGTAAAACACTGATTTTTAATAGTAGGCTATGCTAAATTAAATGATAAAACAACAGAAGGTTTAGAAAACAGTTGAAATTCGCGTTGGCTTAGTAAACGGGTGTTTTGTTTTAGCTGTCAAATTGTAGTTTGTTGCTAATTTGTCAGTTTACTAAGTGATTTATTAAATTTACTTTTGTTATCATGGAACCATTTTGTAACAATGAAAAATAAGCAATTTTCAACTATTGATCGTAAAACAGTAGTCTTGTCTTCTTCACTTATTCGCGTTGACTTAGTAAACGGCTTTTTAAATGATCCATAGTTTATTAAATTTACTCGTAAGTTTCTGTAAATAGACGAATGAGGTTGTCTTCGTTCTGGATACTGATCGAAGTACATTTCTGCAGCTCTGGTCGAATTTTTGTGACATAGAATGTAACAAGATAACATATCAAAATTTTCATTGTTACAAAATGGTTCCATGATAACAAAAGTAAATTTAATAAATCACTTAGTAAACTGACAAATTAGCAACAAACTACACTTTGACAACTAAAACAAAACAGCCGTTTACTAAGCCAACGAGAATTTCAACTGTTTGCTAAGCCTTCTGTTGTTTTATCAATTAATTTAGCATAGCCTACTATTAAAAATCAGTGTTTTACGTATAACTCTGTTATTTTTGAAAATAAATCCATCAACCTTCATATCAAATTAAAGAGAAAAAAAATATCTTTCGAATGGTGTCATGGCCATCTTTGACGTGTATTTAAAAAAACAAAGTTAATACAAGTATCTCTAAAACTATAAAAGTAAATAAAAATATGAAAAGAGATTTGAAATCTTCATAAAAAAGGGCCTTAAGAAAGTGAAAATATTTTTTTTCTAACTTACTTAATAAGCGAGTTATAAACAAAAAACGAAAATGGGTAAATCTCGTTTTTCAACTGTCGGTCGCGAACCAAGCAAAATATGGAAAGTTTGACTACGCAGGGTAGTAGTACTGGAGATTCTGCACATTTTGTCTCATTTAACCAAATCTCTATCTCCCATAACAACGGAGATCCCCATGTTGAGGATGAGTCTGTGGACACACTGTATTAGTACCGAGGAATGCTGCCAAATCATAATCTTTAAAAACAAACTAATAAATGGCCGGTTGATTGTACAGTTTAATCACGATGTTTTTTGATCACACTGTTAAATGACGGGTTGCTATGGTAACGAAACGCAGCAACCAAACACGTAGCTGTCAAAATTTAACAGTGTGATTAAAAAAACATCGTGATTAAAATGTACGATAAACCGGTCATAATTTTTATATTTTCCTAGGTGTTCATTTTGACTGTTGGCAACATTCCTTTCTTATATAAATCCATGCACAGGCATTAAGAAGTGTATCGAATTATCATAATAGACTCTCAGTGCATGTAGATTATCGTGTAAGCATAGGTGTACTTTCCTGTATTTACATATTACTTATGGCTTGAGTAACAAGTAGACGCCATTAGGAGTTAGTACACTCGACAACGAATATTTAGAAACTATCCATCTGCAGTGAACGATTAGATAACAAGCGTTCGAAATCCATGTATCTACTATACATTTTCCCAGCGATATCGCTAATGGTAATCTTTTTTAAGGAAAGCCAACCTAGTCAGGGTACCTATTGTGTATCTCGTTTCTAGTGATATCACTAAAGTGAATTGGTTCACACGATTGTGTATAATTCATTCTAGTGAAATATGAACCATTTGACGTGAATTTGTCAGTGAAACGTGAAAATGAAAAAGAGGACAGTATGGCTCAGTTGGTAGCGTCGCGGCCTCTGAATCAGACTGTCGTGGGTTCGAGTCCCACCTCTGCTCATGGATGTTTTGTGATGTTATTTAATTTTAAGTGATATATATTGTATATTTATTGTATTTAAGACGCTAATGACCTAAGTTGTCGACGCGTCTATAATCCACAATAAATAAATAAAAGTGAAAATGAAATATTTCACGTTTCACTGACAAATTCGATGGCGAATAAATTCACGTGAAATGGTTCTATTTCACTAGTGTGAAAAATACACGATCGCGTGAACCAATTCACTTTAGTGATATCACTAGAAACAAGATACACAATAGGTACCCAGACATAGCCGTTTTTGGTATAAATCGTCCCCCCCCCCGGGCGCCGCCACCCTGCTTCATACAAGTTGCCAGATTTTCAAATAAGGTTGTTATTGGACTATTGTGTCTCCTGGGTTTCCAACCCAACATACATCAAAATATATACCTGATTTATTTTTTCAATTTTTTTTTATTTCATACTGAAGTGTAATCTATGGGTGGAATAATTTCGACACCACGTTGTAAATAGAGTAATTTTCGTTCATAAGATTACTTCAACACTCAGCTATCATATTGTTTTGTAATTTAAGTAATTATTAACCAAACTTAAACGTTATAAAATAGACATTGCAGAACCTACTTGTTCAGTTGTTGGGGTTTGGAGTACAGTTTCGAATAATTAAAAAAACTCGGGTCGCAGTGCCAAAACCCTGCCGACAATATAGTGTATTTGCTAATACTGGCATTGTGGCTTTATTATGTGAACTTAAGTTTGTTTTTGGACAAAATAAAAAATTTAACCCCTTAATACATCCCTTAAAATAATTAAATTTTTCTAAATTTCAATATTAGACATGGATTTTATCAGTACACCCAATTAAATACACCCTTCCATAAATAAATCCGTATCAACAAACTAGTGTTTTCATAAAATTTGAAAGTCCGGTCCTGTCGGGCCGATTTTATTAAAATTTTAGCAGCACATTTTAATCTTTACTAAAGAGTTAAATTTCAATTTTGAAACGATTCTGACAAATTTTTCGGTATTTTTGGGCCCAAAAACTTTTTGGAACCCCTAAATACAACCCTGAAAATGGTCCGATCGGGCCCATTTTAAATAGGCTTCTTGCGGTGATGAGTTCCAATGTGTGTACCAAATTTCGTTTCAATCGATTAAGTCTGTCGAGAGTTATCGTGTACACACATATATATATAAATATATATATATATATATATATATATATATATATACATACATATATATATAAACATTTTTAAAAATGGTGCCAAAGTGTTCAGGAGGCTATGAAACGTCGAGAAATTTTGGTCCGACCCCTAGGTCCCGCCATCCGACCGACGCCAATAGTGTATGTGCCATATGGCAAATACACTAATAATTAAATTATTAAATAATAAGTTTTTTCATACTAATTTGGGAAGAGTCTACAGTATTTTTTAAAGTTCAAAAATCCATTGCCAAATTCCAAATATTCGAGAAATAAATTAATGAAATCACATTTGTGGGGCGAAATTATAACAGTTTTCTAGAAAACTACGTTTAAGGTACTTTCGTTTTTTATTTATTTTATTTATATTTAGGTCATTAGCGTCTTGTTCACGTCAAATAACAACTCATTTAAAACTAAATGACATCACAAAACATCCATGAGCGGAGGCGGAATTCGAACCCACGACAGTGTGTTCCAAAGGCCGCTACGCTAACCGTTACACCACTCTGTCCTCAAGGTACCTACTTTCGTATTCGCTTGGGTAGAGTCTGCAGTATTTTTAAAGTTTAAAAATCAATTGCCAGAGCCCAAATAACCGAAAAATGAATTATTCTCAAACATAAAGTTTCAACTCGCGGAGCCACTGGTGCACAAAATACAAATCGAAGAAAGAGTCCGTGTAATATATCTCTGCTCTGAAAATACACATTCGATGTAAAGATAGAGTCGACAGTATTCCAATAGTCTTCTATCATTGGATAGTTACACTACTACGGTATCATAAGTTGCCATTAGAGGAGGTCACATAGCATAATAGGATAATATGCATGCATATGATGCAACATATTCCGCCCTGGAATCATTTAAAGGACCGTGACGTCACAGGAACAGATTACGTGTTTTCCTCATTACTGAATATTAGATAACGGCATGCAGGCAGATTGTGTTTGAGTACCATCTAACCGCATCCATTATAACACAATGTTTGGGTACTTAATACTAAAGCTACAAACGCCCAAGGATTAGCCCTTATCCTTATATGTTCTCAGTGTCCACTATGATTAAAACTGTGCTCTGCTGCCGCATGCGAAGTTCACAAACCATCTTAAAATATGAATGATTAAGTACCTTATCCTTTATGATTATGGTCTATGTGCCCACACTATGCTTTGCTGCCGCAGTCAAACCATCTGCATATGAATGTTGAATTTTTTCGAATTTGAACCGCTCTATTTTTTTGAGAGATTGAAATAACTTTATGTAAATGTAAAAATGTAACATAAAAACTGGTAAAGGAAGACAGCTTGGTGTAATGGTCAGCGTGCTGGCCTTTGGAGTAAGCTGTCGTGGCTTCGAATCCCACCTATGCGGTAAGGCGCTGGTCTCTCTGAACAGCCGTTGCCGGTCGCCGACGACCGACTCGGACACGTCGCGCGCGACGTACAAATGATATATGGGAAATACACAGGACTGGTCTGTCTGGCCGGTCGCGTGCGACGTTCATTTGAAAGTCAGCCGCTGCACGCGTCGGTCGCTATCATTTCGGAGCATAGCGACGTGTAGACGCGTGACGTGTGGTTGATTAAACAATGTTTTTTACTAGCAAAAATGATGAGATGCTGATTGAACTAGTCCAAAACAATTTGGTTTTATATGATGTGTCACATACTAATTATAAATATAAATAATAGTTGTGGAACGTTTCCTTCTTCTTCTCTTTTTGGAACATTTCATGAGTTTTTTGTCTTTTTTTTGACAAAATCATCACTTCATCGTCTTCTTCTTCCCCGAAAAGGAAAAAAGTTTATATTTTTTTATTCATTTTGACTGCGGAGAAACCTAATGATAAGTGAAACGCGCGTGGCAGACTGACGAAACTGCCAATTCAGAGAGACCATAGGCACGTCACCGGCGACGTCTAACGCACACGCCGTGACGTCACTGCACGTCGTCGGTCGCGTGCGGCGGTTCAGAGAGACCATAGCAATTCATTTTGACTGCGGAGAAACCTAATGATAAGTGAAACGCGCGTGGCAGACTGACGAGACTGCCAATTCAGAGAGACCATAGGCACGTCACCGGCGACGTCTAACGCACACGCCGTGACGTCACTGCACGTCGTCGGTCGCGTGCGGCGGTTCAGAGAGGCCATAGCAATTCATTTTGACTGCGGAGAATCCTAATGATAAATGAAACGCGCGTGACAAACTGACGAAACTGCCAATTCAGATAGACCATAGGCACGTCACCGGCGACGTCTAACGCACACGCCGTGACGTCACTGCACGTTTTCGGTCGCGTGCGGCGGTTCAGAGAGACCATAGCAATTCATTTTGACTGCGGAGAAACCTAATGATAAGTGAAACGCGCGTGGCAGACTGACGAGACTGCCAATTCAGAGAGACCATAGGCACGTCACCGGCGACGTCTAACGCACACGCCGTGACGTCACTGCACGTCGTCGGTCGCGTGCGGCGGTTCAGAAAGACCATAGCAATTCATTTTGAATGCGGAGAAACCTAATGATAAGTGAATCGCGTGTGACAGACTGACGAGACTGCCAATTCAGAGAGACCATATAGTCACGTCGCCGGCGACGTCTAACGCACACGCCGTGACGTTACTGCACGTCGTCGGTCGCGTGCGGCGGTTTAGAGAGACCATAAGCCTAAGACTTCGTTGTTTGTCTGTATGTCACAGTGGATTTTTTTCTCAGCAAGAATTAATTCGTGGCAAAGGGTTAATTTATAAAATGTGTCCTTTACAACGTTCTCGTTAAATGTAAAAATAAATATCAAATAATAATTTTGATATATACGACATTTTTAATCGACTCTTTATTTATTATTCACCTCTGAATGCACAAAAAAGTAATGAAATCGTAAATGTAAATTTATGAAAATGCACGAAATGCAAGAACTGCATTTTCTTTTCCTGTCTGCGGTTGAAAATATCTACCTTACCTACTGAACCCTTATTTCTGATGTTTGAGAAACAAGAAAAGCAAATCCCAGTTTTGTTATATTCTTTTATGTATATCCTTTTCTATGAAGAAGATAATATAATCATTTTAACTTCAACTGCGTATGGAGCAGAATCTCTACAAAAGTTGAAACAATAAAACTTATTAAAGCGGATTTTCTCTGTTAAAATACTGATACACTGTAAATAATTCTGAAATCGTGAACTTCGTAAGTTATAAAAAAGAATATAAAATTCAAAAACTTAAAATAGAAAGACACATTATGTCCGTCGGCAGATTACAAAATATGAGTTTATAACATAAGATTTATGTAAATTTAAACTGGCAATAATCCAAACGGAAAATCGTACTTGAAGAGTCTTAACAAAATGCTGTATAGTAGATTACAATCTGATTATTTATCTTTCTTGCTAAAAATTATATCGACTACAGTTGGGAGTTTCTTACAAATAAAAGAATATTTTAGCCATACCCACTATAAAATATCTTACTTTTGACAGGTTGGTATACGGGAACGTATCTTTCCCACACTAGTTTAGGAAAGCAAATCATTTCCATAGTAATTTATAATTATTCGGCCTGATCCGCCCGCTATTACCTACTGACAGCTACTCTCGGTGAAGTTGGTGACAAAATTACGTGAAAAGCAGCTATTTTATAGTGGGTGTGGCAAAAAATACCATATATATATATCTCGTACGTAATGATATTATGACTAGTGTAACTTTTAAAACTCACTATCGCTCGTTTTAACGTACTGCGTCATTACTCGTCAGTAATATACCTCATTACGCAGCTAGATATACAATCTACTATATTTATCTATATCTATGTAAATATAATAAAAATGTAATTCTAACTGTCAGTTCCGAATTTGCACAAAAACGACCGATCCGATTTTATTGAAATTTGCATAGTTTTGTAATAAAAACTCCCAGACACTGGCCTGCACTTTGTTTCAACTTGTTTCTAACCCTTTCGCTTTAAACGGGACCATTTCTTATTTTTTGACATACCTACTGATACTATGAGCATAACGCAACTTTTGCTATTTTCCGCAGCAGTAATTTGTAAACTTCAATTATAATAGATTTGATTCTATATATTATTAAATAAAAACGGCCAATAAGACAGACAAATACATAATATTGGTCGTTACATGATTCTATTTATAATTATTTTATTTTAAAAAAATATTCAAGTTATTAGGATACTATTTATACGTTGATGTCTTTTTAAGCTTTGTATTTTATTAGTTAAATATACTTTCTAATCGCACATTTTTTGTACCCCTGGTGTACGTATAACCATCATAGCTTTGTTATTTGTTTTAAACTATACATGAACTGCGAACTTCGTTATGTAATACACTCTGTGTAATGAAATCCAAAAATAAACATTATTTTTGATTGAACTACTCGGAATTTATCAAATTAAGGAAATTACTACTGAGCGATACAAATTAAACAGTGGCGTACCGTATAAAAAGTTTTTACACTACTTGGAAAAGAACCCTTCTTTCAATAGTCTCGGCAAATAATGTTTTATTTAAATACCTATATGTTTTATAGATAATGATTTCTATATATCTACCAAAAATTTTCAAAACAAATGTTATTCTTTTTGATAAATCCGTACAGAAAAGTGTGAGTTTTCAAAAAGAAGTCGTCATACTCATATTATGATATTATGAAAAAATAGTCTTGCGGGGAGTGTAGTCTAGTGGATAGCGTACTTGGTACCAGCCTCTAGACTAGACTGCCGTGGGTTCGAATCCCACCTGCGGCGCTCATGGATGTTTTGTGATATTATTTAGTTTTAAGTTAGTTGTTATTTAATGTAATTTAAGACGCTAATTACCTAAATTGTCGACGCGTCTATAATCTACAATAAATAAATAAAAAATAGTCTTGAAAAAATTGATAAAAGGAAATATATCGGTGGGCGCACAGTTTGTGTGCCACTTGTATACCTACATACAGAAAACAAAGCTTGTTTAGTTTTTATGCTTTGCTTCAATTCCAACTGCTTTACTATTTTATTGTCATATGACCTCCTCGATCCTCCAGTAGGTATACCACGTGTGGCTTTACCACATACTACTGTATGTAAAAATATACACGTAAGAAGTTTTTCTACTACATTGTTGGATATTTTATTTTGAAGTTGGCAGTTTTCTTATTTTTATTATACCGACATATCTAAATGGATGTCTATACAATACAAAGTATTTTTGAGAAATCTTTGTTCAAAAGAAGAACGCAAAGAGGCATTACAACAAATTTTATTGAAATTGTTTTACTCATGATACAAGCTTTGTATATAAAACTAGCTAAAATACAAAAACGTCTTATAGACCGAGAGCTACTGACAATTTTTTGGTGTTATTTATTCAAGGCCTTATTTTTGTGAAGGTATTGAGGGAGGCATATTAAAGTGCCCTGAGTAAGGGATTTTGCTAGATAGCGGTATGAGAGGGATGCAGACCGCCCCCAACGTGTAACAAAATAAAATGGTCACAATCATTATTGTTTCAAGACTGTAATTGTTTGTATAGCTTGTAGGTGACCCAATACTTCCATTATAGTATTTGCAGATCGATTGGTCGGTATTAAAAGGGTGGCAGATCATTCTAAACGTGTCATGTACCCGACGAAATTTATATTATTATGTCAAGGTTTAAATTTTAATATGTTGTTAGGGCGACTGTTTTAAGCATATATTGCAATTTGGTATTAACCCCCTTGCAGAACGATATAAACACCTAGGCGAGCAAGTTTCCCTCTAAGAGAGGGGGTTAATACCAACATTTTGTTCTGAAAATTGAAATATATGCTAAAACAGTCGCCGTAACAACATATTAAAATTTGAACCTTGAACAAATAATATAAATTTCGTCGGGTACATGACACGTTTAGGGTGATTTGCCACCTCTTTAATACTGACCAATCGATCTGCAAATATTATAATGGCATTATTGGGTCACCGACAAGTTTTACAAACAATTTCAGCATTGAAGCAATAACAATTGTGACCATTTTTTTTGTTACATGTTGGGGACGGTCTAGCAAAATCCCTTACTCAGGGCACTTTAATATGCCTCCCTCAACATCTTCACAAAAATAAGGCCTTGAATAAATTGTCGCTAGCTCTCGGTCTATTAGGTCCTATATCAATTTTTTTCGTATTTTTTTCTATATCATACATTAAACTAGAATAAGTAGATACTTACCTTTGTATTCAGCTGCAAAAAAAATCAAACTGTCAGAATGTGTAATATTTTTAGGCAGAATTTCAAACAAAGAAAAATTATTAGTACAGTCATCTTTTTTTATAAACAAACAAAGGATTGAGTTTCTGTGAAAAGTAATTATTAGATAAATGATAAAATCAAACGATTTTTTATCCCCTTATATCCACAGCATAGTCGCATAACAAATTATTGATAGTGAATATATCAGACAGCAAAGTTGCCATGATTTGTAAGTTATATCTTAAGAAACAATCAAATGCCACTTACAAATCATGGCAGCTTTGCTGTCTGAATATATTATTCACTACTAATTATTATTAAAATATATTGTAACAAAACCCCAGATGCTACGCCACTGTTTCCAACAGAACATTCCAGGCTGAAGCGATTGTCTGTTTGTTATAACACAGTAGTGGAATAGTATCGAAGATTCCGGACGTTTCTATAGACAACGAGAACACAGGCATGCGTGTATATAAGGCGGTGCGCGCGACTGAGTGGGAATCAGTCATTCAGCGTCGTGTTGAGTCAGTCAATCGGTGATTTGTGAAATTAAATGGGAAATAAATAAAACAGTATTCTGTGAATATACCTGTTAAAATCAATATCCTTGTATTGTTAAGTCTTATAATTACCGTTTAAGTGTTTCATTGTTTAGAATTGACATTTTCGTTATTGTTATTATTGTGTTTATAATTATTATAATTAATTATTGTAAATAGACATTGTACATAAATCCTAATAAATAAATAATTTAATTCCGCCAAATTAAAAACAGTTTTGTAACAATATGAACACTGTGGTTGGAATAAAAACAAAATTAAGGATAGCTTTCGAAATGTACATCCATCAATAAAACTGTTGTGGTAAGCAGTAACTATCCTTAATTTTGTTTTTACTAATTATTATGTGAATATAAGGGGATAAAAAATTGTTTGATTTTATCCTTTATGTAACAGTCATCTTTTTATTTTTGTAATTCACGTTTCTAATAGCTTTAGTTCATTTTCATGAACTAATATTATAACTACACAATATATATAACAAAATATTTATCAAAATAAATTCGATCTAAAAAAAATCCAAGATTCTTACCGTTGGTATCAACGGCCCGGTATTAATTTTCGATTTTTTTTTCTTCATTTAAGGATAACTTAGGTAGGCAGAAATACCTACTCAAAATGTTATTTTAAAAAATGTTTGTAACAACAATTTTTATCCTAAAGTGAAACCGTTTTTGAGAAAATTACATATTTCTATTATCAAGTTCCAAAATTTAAGATAGTGAGTCATGCACTTATACTTCATTATTTATATAAACGGCACAGTTTTAATGCATGGAACGAGTATGCTTACAGTTTCTTGGCTTTCCGATCCATTAACATTGTTACGAACTACGCATTACTCACTATCTTAAATTTTCGAACTTGACTATAGCCGCGTGGACTGAAATAAAACTTAGCAGCCATTTTGAAAAAAAACTAACCGGATCGAGATCATATAACCAAACTAGAAATAATCTATTGCCATGCACCCTAGAAAACATTCCAGAATCGAAATCCCATATACGCCGACTTTCCAACAGGCATGGCCTGGCCCTTAGTGCTTAAAGCTGATCAAGTTTATATTTGCATCGATTTCGTTTAAATTTTTCAATTTTATTGTATTATCAAGTCAAAAAACGGATGCATAATCTACGTGTATGGAGCGAACAAACCCATATATCTTTGATACGAGTGAAGGTAGCATCAAACGGGAGTATATTATTATGGAAGTTCAGAGGGGGCGCGCATTCAAAGCTGAAAGATTAAATTGATTTCCACGCTTTTCTTTTCATGCCGTTTCGTTTTTTCAATGACGGCTTATATACAACTATCGCTTGATAAAACATTATCATAAATTTTCCACACTTTGTCTATATAACAAAAGATGAACGTTTCATGAGTTTTTACTGCAGTGTTTTCTTTTTTTTTTGTATAGCAAGATTATATCGATAGGAAATTGTTTTTTCCTATTGTACAATTGTTCGTCGTTAGTCTTTTATTATATTATTTTATTACAATTTCATTTAATTTTATTACCAATGGATCATTGTTTATTAAATTCGAATGGAATTGGTTTATGATTTGAAAGGGTTGTTTTTATTGTAGAACCAAAACAAAATTTACCATATTGGAAGCAAATGTATTAAACCACATATAGATATTTCACTGCGGGATAAAATGCATCTTATCATCGTAAATGCATTTCTCTTTTCCAATTTTAAGTAAAATTCGCAAAGTTCTATTCAGAAAAAAATAAAGAAGAACTACGACACCCGAGAGAGTGTATAAAGTTTATTTATGTACCTATTCGCAATTAGAAGTAGTTAAGTGACTGACATCTGGTCTACTTTTAGAAAAAATGACAGCTCGCGTAATGTCAATATGTCATTCCCTGCTGATTTTTGACTCAAACCAACGTATTTATAAATATCAATGTATGTTAATGCTCGATCCGACGTTGTTCACATAAAAATCTAACCTCATTAAATCAAAAATTTACTTTATTTACAAAACCATTCAAACCATCATTTCGTCCGAAGTGCTGACATCTACAACCGATACGACCGATTACACCCCACATAGACGTCTTAAGTCCTGACATCAATACATTCGCTTTTAATAGACTACAGAAGTAGTCCTAATTTGAGCGCGAAATTTAAAGTGGAGTCGATTGGCGTTCAAAAATGCATGGGGTTTAACGGAATATTCGTTATTATTCTCTTAAAACACATTTCTTACCAAAACAATGGCTGTTTCATAAAAATAATTAATAACTCTCATCTTTATTGGCTACAAAACTTTATTATTTCGTGTCAAATAATTTTTTATTTGAAATTAAAAATTTATGAAAAATGAATGTCCTAACTTGATTCGGCCAGTGACGTTTATTCTAACCTAACTTCTCGTTGACGTTTGTCGAGGTAAAATTTAAGCAATTATAATTAGAAATTGAGTTTGTTCTTTCCATTTGGAGTTGAAAAAGTGTTCTGAAGTCGTCTGAGCTACGCTAGATCAAGGGAGGGCAAGCTAAAAGGATAAAAAAATGTTTTCATCAATTAGGTATTGAATATTTAGGTATTTATTTTAGCTTTTTCCTCAGTCGGAAATAACTTTTTTCAGTCATAATTTTCATTATAACTGCAGTCAGGTACAAGACACCATCCCATAACAAATTGCTTTAAATATTAACGACGACGTGTTTAAAAAAACGAGGTTATGTCAGTAGAATTGAATGAAATTTTACAGTTGGGTCGTGTCAATGGGTGAACGCAGATTCTAGTTAGAAGGAGACAGTTGCGACTCCGCCACGCCTTCCTTTCCTAATCTATTACAAAAGCCATTTTAAAATGGAGATCATTCTAAGTCATAGGAAAAAAAATTATAATTTAAAAAAACTAAAAAACACGCTTTAATGAACTAAAAAGTAAAAAATAATTAATTTTATTGTAAAAAAGCGTGGGGTGCTTTGTATCATATTTTCATACTACCCCACGCTTTTTTACAATAAAATTAATTATTTTTTACTTTTTAGTTCATTAAAGCGTGTTTTTTAGTTTTTTTAAATTATAATTTATTTTTGCTTTTTAGTCCTGGAGATCCTGGTGAGGATAATGGGACATACTTATTGAATTATTGTATTGTCGTCGGTCCTTGATAAGTCGACAACGTTTAAACTAAATCTGACCGTTCAAAGTTGGTCAAAATCAAGTTCAAAGAAGTCGGTTACAAACTGACAAGCAAACATACAAGTGAAGCTAATAAAAGCGTGTTAATGAGCAACGCTAAGCTTAACAGCTAGTTTGAACTAAGCAACAAAATAATTAATCTTCAATTCACATTGCTTTTTTCAAAGTGAAAAATAAATTCAGTTTAAATGCAAATTTCTTTAGTAGACGCAGGTACGAATTGAATAGAGAGAACTACCATTTCTGATGTTTAATTATGTAAACAAAATTGTTTACTAATTAACTCAGAACTTTGAAGTTACACTACAGTGTGATGTCAACAAGTTGCAAAGGAATTCTTGACAACAAGCATGCAAGTTTATATTACACTGCATGTAGAGAGGTGTACGTAAGTTAGATGAGCTATACAGTGAATCTAACAAGCCCTTGACACAGGTGTGTTTGTCCTGTATAAGTATACGTGCTGTATATTACGTAATTACAATATACCGACTGACGTATTAAGGTACGTGCAGTATGGAGCTGGGATTCTAGATGTTAGCGTAGATCATAGCAGGGCTTGCTTAAATTAATGCATTGTTATATATGCGAGCGTACACAACGAAGCAGTAAGTGTAGCAGGTATAAGCGCTGTTACAAGAGCTGGTAGATACAAGAATGTATCCCACCATTCTTTCAGCGCGCTGACTACTACAATCAACGTGTGACAACTGTCAAATGGCCGTTACAAGTTTTGCAATGGATGTGACTAGTTTAATAAGTGAAATTTTGCCAGTTTTTATTTAATTTGTTTTGAGTTTTTTCTGAGACGTATTGAAAAGTGTTAGGTTCCATACGTAAATATTCAAAAAACCGGTTTGGTAAAATTTTAATTTTTGGTATAAATGATGAAATTCGCCATGTTTGGATCGTTTTCTATTAATAGGGTGGACACAAAAATTCGTCTTCGCTATCTGACATTTCAAACGCGACTTAAGCTTGTATCAATGCTAGTATCAAAGCTTCGGTGTGCAAACCTATAAGCGCTTATAATTTCAGCCACCATCTACCATACATGCTACCATCTAGAATCCCAGCTGCGTACTGCACGTACCTTTATACAGACGGACACATTCTATGCGTCATGAATACACAAAACTGTAACGAAACCTCTGTCTGCAATTTCGATTTTCTTCGGGTTTTTCGAATATTTTGTATGATATCTAGAATGTTTATCTGTCTTTCTGTTCATCCGTCTGTCTGTCTTACTCTCCATCAGCCTGTCTGTCTATACTGTCCAGTGTCCAGTTTCCATCCGGCTGTTTGTCTTACTGTCCATCCGTCTACCAGTTTTTTATACCCAAACAAATAATCACTGCACCCGTTACGTTTTTTCAATGTCCGATCGGAATCACTCCTGCCTATCGCGCCTAAAGAAGTTCCACTTCAAAATGTGCTTAAAAGAACGGAAATAATTACAAAACATTCAACTGGAGTAATTTTGCCTCAAAGATTATAAAGTTGTGGCAGAGCGTTAAGAGGGCAGTGTAACCTAGTGGATAATGTACTTGGTACCAGCCTCTAGACTAGACTGTCGTGGGTTCGAGTCCCACCTGCGCTCATGGATGTTTTGTGATGTTATTTAGTTTTAAGTTAGTTGTTATTTAATGTAATTTAAGACGCTAATGACCTAAGTTATCGACGCGTCTATAATCTACAATAAATAAATAGACAGAGCGCTATTCGTGAACTATTTAGAGCCATTCCACAGCGACGCGTATGGCCGGCAAACCGGCCGAGACACGTCCGACCGGTCAGTCACGTGCACAGGTTGACAGCTTATATACAGCGTTCAAGACAAAGTGTGTGATGGCCGCGCGTGTGGTACAGTTATGGCGTATAATATTGAGCGAAATGGGCAACTATGAAAGCAGAGACAACCGCCGAAATCAGGATGGGCGAAATATTGACGCGAGCGGCGACACGCGAAACCGTGTAAAGGGCCTTAATAATGGTTATTCGCTACTGCGTGGCAACACTAAATAGAAACACAGTGCATAATGACCCTAAGGAATTCGGAGTGTATCTTCGCTTTTAATACTATTATGGAAAGTAGATGGCGTAATTTAATTTACATTGAAATGTGTGCTAGGACAGTAAACAAGCATCGACCTTTCTGCCAGCATTGCTTAACGATCTAGTTGTTTTATTAGGTATGCGATCTGTTTATTTATAACAGGGGTGTTACGAATATTCGCATCCGCATCCGTAAATGCGGAATATTCGCATTAATTCAGACATCTGCAACCGCATTCACATCTGCATCAATCAATGCGGAGTTTTTACGGATGCAGATTCACATCAACAAGTAACTACATGTAAAGAAAGTGTGCGGAGCCAGAGTGGCACGTGCTAAAAATATGATTAAATAAATAAAAAGTTAAAATTAAATTGATTTTCAGTTATTTATGCACTTAAAATTTAAATAATTATCCTTTTAAAATCCCAAAATCCGCATCCGCATCGCATCCGCATCAAATCCGCATCCGCGGATGTGAACTTCTAATAATCCGCATCTGCATCTGCATCCGCGGATGTCTAAATTTTTGCATCCGTAACAACCCTGTCTTATAATATAAATCAGAAATACAAACGTTACCTATGTTTAACAAATTATGTATTATCAGTACGACATACCTACATTTTTCAAAATTAGTAACGCAAGACGATTTGAAATTCCAAAACTTGGCAGAATATTGAAGTTTGGTAATAAAAGAACTACGAAATTTGAAAATAGAAACATAATTTCTAAAATTGAAAAGATTTGAATAAGAACAACGTATGATATAAGAAACATTTTTACTTCCCACCTCTACTATGGTAGGGAAGTAATGGATTTAGTCCGAAAAAAATATTTCAAGATTTTAACAGATCTTCACGTTTTGAGACCCTAGCAATCGTTTAAGATCATTTTCTGACTGATGTCTGTATGTGTGTGTATGTGTGTATGTGTGTGTATGTGTGTGTGTGTGTATGTGTGTGTGTGTATGTGTGTGGTCAATTTTTCGCCTTCGATATCTTAAGAACGGAATAACATACGGGCATGCCGATTGTTCTATTGTGTTTATCAGCCTCTAACTTAGATCTGATTAGATTTTGAGTCAAATCAGTTCAGTGGATCCTGAGATATTCAAAAAAACGTCCTCAATGTCACGTATTATTAACATAGGTAAAAAAAATATAAATGAATTCTAGATGTTATAATATGAAAAAAATGTAAATATTTTTTTTCTCTAAAATGTATAGTTTTCGAGAAAAAAAATATTTTACTAAAAAAAATAAAAATTGTACGTAAATCAAGGTAACCATGATTTTTGCTATATTAAGTTAGCCATCAGTAGATCACCAAACAAAAAAGAGGGCCATGCTTTTTTCAAAGAATAAAAATTAAATTGTGTTTTAAATACCACCAACAGCTAAGGTTATTTGGGCCTAGTCAAAGAAAAAAAAAGAGTGTTTATTTTTTGCAAATATTTACTAGGTGGGAAGTATAGGACTGGTCATCAGTCGAATTTTTTTTTAATTGAACCGACTTCAAAAAAGGATAAAATAATGTTTCTCTACGTTTTACAGTCACCTTCTCTACCTACTTGGTAATTAGAAATTGGTATAACTATTACTCTATTACCTAGTTGTTTATTTACCCCGACTTCTAATTGAATGTAGGTAGAGAAGGTGATTGTAAAAGGAAGGGAAAATTATTTTATTCTTATTTAGAAGTCGGTTTTTTAAAAATTATTTTTATTTCACATTTTTCGGTATCCTTGTATTTTATTTTATTCCAGATCGCCCGGATTAAGCCGGATCCTTCCTCATAATAATGGTACAGGTTCGTGTGATAATCACGGTCTTATACATTCAAGAATATAATATCTCCGACTTGGTTTACATTTTCGCTCACTGCTCATTTTCCTTTTATCGTATAACTATATAGCGTAATAATATATAGTCTATGTTACTCGGGAAACAGAGAGCTTTTAAGCAATCAAATAAATGTTCAAAACGGTTCAGTAGTTCCTGAGATGCTCATACACATATACAGCATGTAAACAGGTAAGGTATTACATAGGACACTTAGCATTGGGAAAAAATGATTGGATCAGAATGAGCCATGACTCATAATATACGTACTTATTTATATAAGGTTGCTAGCATAGCATAGCCATGACTCAATATGTACATATTAATTATATAATGTACGTATTTATATAGGGTTGCTAGTTACACTAAAATTACCACAGCAACCTTATATAAATACGTACATTATATAAATACATAATTTATGAGTCATGGCTCATTCTGATCCAATCATTTTTCCCAATGCTAAATGTCCTATATACAGGGTGTCCCAAAAAGAATGGGACATAAAGTAACAGCTGATTCCTTACAAAAAAATATTGCGGTAGACCCCAACTTGTCTATTCCGAAAGTTGATATTAAAAGATATACAGGGTGTCAAAGTTTAATATTTATTTTTGATTTTCTTAAATAACTTTTAAAATAATTTAGGCATTTTAATGAAATTTGGTATATGGGGATTTTTTGACATGAGAAATTCAAATCTGACCTTGGTATGGCTCTTACTTGCCTAAATTATTTTAAAAGTTATTTAAGAAAATCAAAAATAAAAATTAAACTTTGACACCCTGTATCTCTTTTAATATCAACTTTCGGAATAGAAAGTTGGGGTCTATCGCAATATTTTTTTGTAAGGAATCAGCTGTTACTTTATGTCCCATTCTTTTTGGGACACTCTGTATATCGTATACCTTACCTATTCACATACTGTAGACCATTGTTTCCTAATCTGTGGTCCGCGGACCCCTGGGGGTCCGCGGTCCCATACGCATCTATCTTACTTAGAGCATTAACAAAAATAAATAAATTACCTACGCCAAACATCTCGTAATTATTACGCTTGTTTTTTGTTTTTTAATTTAATGAAGGAATACTAAAATATAATATTGTCCGAAAATTGCACCTTTTTTTCACTCAGGGGTCCTTGGCATTATGCTTGATTTCCTTGGGGGTCCGCGGCTGAAAAAGTTTAGGAACCGCTGCAGTGTAGACATTACTACACACATGCAAACATAACCGTCGAATTGATAGCCTCTTTTTTGAAAAATATAAAAATTAAGAAAAGATGAAAACAAAGTCTAAAACAAAAGTAGCACATTCAAGGTTACCTCTGGTATAGACTTAGCGATGTTTATTTTGTTATAGGTTGGCTACATGTATGCATAAATGGTGTGTTTCGCCTTTATAGAATGGTATCACTGCACGGTTCGCCAGTTCTCTTTTGTTTTCAGATGCTGTCCGAAGCCTGGTAAAGTCGGTATAAAAAGGAGAAGCAAAGGGCTAAAGACTTTGCTAACAACACTTAATCCGCAAAAGCATAAAGACAAATGAACGATCACAGTGTTTTGTTCAAAACAATTGAAAACGAGTCACTGATTTTTGTTTTTCTCGTAGCATTATACTTTATATAGAAATAATCAGTGAAACGGAAATATAGTGTTTTTGTGGGGTTTTTCCTTTCATATATTTTTAATTTCCAGTCTTCGGACTTTTCATTTCAAAAAATGAAAGAAATGATTATGTGTTCGGAAAAATTTATATTTCTCGACTTTTGCGATAGCTACATCAAAATATAACGTGAACCAAAAATTACCGTATTGAAGTATCGCACAATGAGTTTTTATTTTAATAATAGTCGGAATTTCTTTAAAAGTTGATATTTCAAGAAATTGTCACCTTCATCGAAATTTAATATTGTTAATTTTTTTAAGTAAATACAAAATTTAAATATATATTTTACTTTTGAAAAGAAATTCGGAATCGACTGTTTACATTTCTCATCTGTACTTCCATAAAATAAATAATTTTGATCGATTGTAACCGAATCAATGATCAACAAAATTTTTAAAACTATATAGAGAAACCTAAATTTTTTAAAAACTAATTAAAAAAAATAATACTTAATTTAGTTTTAAATAAATGTTTCGAGGAACTATAGTCCATCCTGAAATAGTGTAGAGTAATAAGTCATTATGGAAATTTTGTTGGAAAGCAGCCAATTATATAATTGATTCCAAACATATCGGAAAAAATCATTTTACCAACCATAGTCACAGTCAGGATTCTAACCAGAACCTTTCCACTGTCGCGGCGGAATGAGCTTACAATTACTCAACTGTGACATGATTACTAATCGAACATTCTCCTTATATGCTTCGGAATCAATAGATTTTCACTACTATTGATTCCGAAGCATATAAGAAGAATGTTAGATTAGTAATCATGTCACGGTTGAGAAATTGTAAGCTCATTCCGCCGCGACAGTGGAAAGGTTCAGGTGACCATGGTTGGTAATTTTTTCCGATATATTAGGAATCAATTATATAATTGGCTGCTTTCCAACAAAATGTTCAATTGCAATTCAGCCGTATAAAAAAATCTATTAATTTATATAAGTCATTATTTTTGACAAATAGCTTTTAAATAATTCCCAAATTCAGGTAAAGATTTAATAACAAATAAACTTTAAAACTGCTTTGATTATATTTAAAAGACACTCTTAAAGTTTATTGGATATTTGTGTACCTACTTCACGGCCACCTGGCTGTTTAGTTGACAAAAACCGCAAGTGTCATCGTCGCCTCGGCATCCACTCGGCCGCCGAGTCGGCACAAACCGCTGTGTGTGTCATTGCTCAGAGTAATCGGGCTATACCAAAATAACTGAAATAAATGTCAGGATAACAACTTCGCCACTAGCCGTGTTGAAACATAATCGCATCATGACATTTTGTTCACGTCACTAAAAGGACTTTCGCTCTTTGTTTAAAGTGAAACATTAATAACTTATTTGGTATGAACTTTGTACACGAAACAAGCAAAACATTGCTGACAGGGCCCACAAAAGACTCTTATGTCAGTGTGTTTGTTATGTAACAATGTAAATAGGCAATTTCATGTTTTAGCAGTTGGTTATATTGAGTTGAACACATAGAATTTCACACAGTTGTACCAACCTTTGTACACAAAAGCACTGACCAAATAAACAAAAGATTATGCTATGTTTATCTTGTACATGTCGGTAAAACAGAAAACTTATAATCGAAACAATGGAATGTTGCTTTACTCTATACGCTTTGTCTATTGTTTTATATCACGATTCTGCATTTGTTTTATAACGGAATAGTTCATACATAATATATTTACGGCACTGACAAAAGCATTACAGTTTTTTTTATTTTTTAAAGTTTTAAGCTTGTTCACGAATACCATGTGGAATGGTTGTTACAAATTATTTAATTATTTTTGACATTAAAAGAATTCGATACCGGAAGTCAAATAAAAACGTTACAAACTTTTTAACGAATTACGTAATAAAAACAAAACAACAAAATACGTCAAAAGTGTAATTTAAGGCTCGCAACAGTCGCAACCTGTTTTCCCCTTTATAGTGGATAAAATTTTTTATATTGATAAAATGCGACACGTTAGATAATATGTCATAAATATCAGTTGTCTCATCTGGATTTAACAGGAATAAACCGGCTTACGTCGCTTCCAGAAGTAAGATGTGTATTTTCAAAGCAAAACAAAAAAAATCGTAATAATGGATTTTTCATACGAGTCTTACAATTTTTTTCTGCTGGCACAAACAATTTTTAACATTATAGATATAAATAAATTTTTGAAATTTATAATTTAAAACGTCAACAAAAATTGATTCTTTATGTATTGTGACATCACAATATATGATAAATTATTATGGTTTGTGCCGTCATATTAACTTACGTATGGAATCTAGTGACGTAAAATGCCCCTTGCGGGATTGTAACTGATGCGGTTCTTAGCCATGTTTGATTGAAATCGGTTCAGCCGTTTCCAAGATCTTCAGCTCTCATAACACTTTGTGGAACATAATCTCGGCGAGTATTACAGCTAGAAACTTCGAGTTTGAGCTCAAATGTTCAGTTTTTGATTAGTTAGTTTAAAAAGTATGAAATAAAAGTTAAATTAAAAATTAAAAAAAAAAACGACGCAAAAAAGCAAATCTTTAAAAAGCGAGAAAATAATATTAATATATCTACTATATCTGGCCAGATACAGACGCATTTATGAATTAAATATTTCATAAATGCGTCGGGGATCACTGTAAAATGACAAAAATACCAATGTTTCAGCGGTCCCCGACGCATGTTTCAATTAAATATTTCATCTAAACGAAGAAATAGACGGTGCATCGGGCCAGATATAGTACCTAGATATGTATTAATTATTTCTCACTTTTTAAAGGTTTACTTTTTTGCATCGGGGTTTTTTTAAATGTTTAATTTAATTTTTATAGGAGCTATTTCTATTTGAATATCGGCCAAGCTCCCTAAAAAATATAGGTACCGTTTAAAATATGTGCTGGTATTTAAAACCGGCCCTGTTACCCAAAACTATAATAATAAAGTATGATTCACATCTGACCCGACCTGCACCGGCACGTAACGGACCGACAAAATATTGAGCAATGTATTGTATATGGCGCAAAACCCACCTATACTGCTGAATCCGCACAGACCTAGCACGAAACAGCACAGCGCCCGCCGGCATTCTTTGAAAGAATGTTTTGCTGGTGACGGTCGGTGTCTGTACATGTATTTACGGTCGGGACCGGTGTAGTGTGAATGACAAACGTATGCCAACGGCCTGTCTGATTGCTATCACGGCCAAATTTTCCAATGATAGGTGACCGAACATTTTCAAAAGCAAGACTCCGCGCAGCCGGTTGCTGCAGTTGGCTGCAGTTAGGGAATGCAATCTCGATCTCGAGTCATTTTTCGAGATTTAATCTCGTGGGCAGGCAATCTCGTTTTTGAAAACTCGTTCGAGATCTCGAGCGAGATTTCAAGAACGAACGCGCTTGAAAAAAAACTTCTACGTAATAGTTTTTGACTGCTGACTGCAGTCGCGCTAATTGGTTCTGTTTGTTTCTCTGCAGCATATATTGTTTTAATTATTGTTTTCTTGAGTAAAATGGACAGTTATTTAACTTATAACAAGCATTAGATGGCCAACAAATTTCAAAGTTAAGTGAATACTGAATATGTCAGAACAATTCAAACCAAATGTTCGTGAACGTTACTAATAGTAACTTACCCTATGCTTCATAACTCCTAAGAAGTTATTTCCAAACTAATTAATTGACATATAGTGTGCTGTGCGAGTTGGGGTATTGCTGTTATATTTTGAAAATAAAACAAAACTTTAATTGAATCTTGGAACAAAAAAATCAACGTTTATTTAAGGAAAGTAATAAATAATAATCATCTGCACAGTGAACTACGCAATAAATCACACACGTACACAGTGACACAATCACACTGTCCCAAGTAAGTAGTTTTCATTAAGTTTAAGTATTTTAGATACAAAATAATACGTTCTTTTTAAAAGTAGGCGAAATCTCGATATTGTCGAGATTTATCGAGATCTCGCCAGACAATCTCGCGAGATCTCGAATTGCCAATTCGAACCCGACTGATCTCGCGAGATCTCGATTGCATTTCGAACCCAGACTGATCTAGCGAGATCTCGAATTGCCAATCTCGGCTCGAGATTGCATTCCCTAGCTGCAGTACTTCTGTCTTTGATCGGTTAAATTTGAATTACAGCTTAACTTGTCGGTCCGTTACGTGCCGGTCCAGGTCTGTGCAGGTAGGATATATTATATGAATCATACTTAATAATAAATTCATCTCTAAAGTGAAAAACATATTCGCATTTCAAACTCGAGTGAAAATTCACACTACATTACTGTCACAAAACTTGAAAATTCAAAGTGCTCAACATTTCACAAAGGTGGAATATCTCGTAATTTACGACACTAAATAATGCATTTAAAAACATACATTTAAATAAATCAAAAAGGTAACGCCTTCACTTTACGTCCAAATAGAAATGCACTTTTTGATATATGACGCCATTTATTTACCCGTTATAAAAAATAAGTGAACAGCGCCTGCTATAGTTGTCATTTGTTTGTAACGTATACTTTCTTACTACTGTCGAGTAGCATTATAACGGGCTCTACGCTGAGAAATTCTGGTTCTCCTGATCTTCATTCTATCGATTGTCTTTGTAGAGCTACTTTTGGATACCATTCCAATATTCTCCAACACCGCATTTGCTATTATGGCGGCAGCACGATCTGACACCCCAGTTCTATCACAAGCAAGTGCTACGGATGGTAATTTAAGTCTCATTTGGGTAGGAATATCTAGTTCCGGGTTGCCTAAAGCACAGTTACTTGGTAAAATAGATATGAGCTCACACCTGGAATTGGACAGATTTGGAGAGATTTTAAAGGAACCGTAAAACATAAAAATTAAGTAATTTAACTTGGAGGGTATTTTTGGCATACATTAGTATTCATAATATGCACTATGTTAGATGTAAAAGACATATTCTTAAGTACTTCAATGCAATTTAAAAAATCAATAAAATCACAAAAATTTTCAAACTTTAGGTCTCATGAGGAACCTGAAGATACAAAGTCCTCCAGTTTTTGAGAAGAATTTTTATTTACCTAAAGGCACATTTTGACGCCTATGGCAAAACGTTTTGAAAAAAAAATTTGTTTTCGTTCCACCCTACTGTAAAGGTAGGTAATAATTTCCCAAAAATAGTCTCCTACGACATCCAGTCAAAGATTTCTGCTAGAATGACTCTGTTAAAATATGTCGTAGAAGTGACGCTAAGCTTTATTGTTTTCCTTGGTCAACTGTCAATTCTTTTAGGTTATGTGTAGCAGTCATCGTATTCGTATCTAAATGTTTGCACATCTTCTGAGAGTATCAGGAATTTTTTTAAAGTGAAAACTTCCTTAGGCGCGTTATGCACTTTTTACCTGGGTACTGGAATAACGTGAAGCGTTCGCAATTTTGCGTAAGAATTCGCAACATACCTACTTATATCATAAAAACGACCGTCTTCACACTGTCACCCATAGCGCAGTTCGTATAGTCTTTGCGTTCTATGCATAGGCACCTGGGTTCGAGACCTGATGGCAGCGTAGAATTTTTGGCGTTTTTTTATCTAAATTCTACATATTTATTTATATATAATATGTTTTTATTTTTGTTATATTCTTTCTTTGACAATAATTATAATTTTTTTGAAACCAAGGTGGAATTAATTAAAAATACAATTTTAGTATTTCAGTAATAAATTATTTTTAGTTCATAAATGCGCTATAATAGATGACACAAAAAATTAGAAAATCTGAAGTTTTCACTTATGTCGTGTGGTCATAAGCACACACCCATTTTTTTCTCTAAACCTGCTTTAAGACTGCGTCATGACTTCCTTTCTAAAGCCGATCACATGATCAAAATTTCATTAAATGATACTATATAAAACTTTATTGTAACGTGACGTCATTGGGTGTCCCTTAAAAACTAAATATTCTTATACCGGGAAACTTAATTCAAAAATATTAAGCTCACTTTCAAGTACGAATCAATTTGCTAGGGAAAGTGACTGAAACAAAAAACGAGGAAGAATTTTATAATACGGCTTGACTGTATTTAGTATTGTAGCAAACCCCAAGATGTTACGCCACTGCCTCCAATAGAAACCACGAGAAAGAAAGGTCACAGTAGTAAAGCGTGGAATGGTATCGAAGATCTGAACAACGAGTACCTGCCGGAATGTTCTAGAGAACGCGAGAACGTACTAGGCTGGGCCGCGCAGGGTATATAAACAAGCCGGTACGAGTGAATGGGGATGAGTCGACGGTGTCACGCAATCGGTAATCAGTGAATGGTGAATATTGTTCAGTCAACGGGAATCAGTCAGTGTAGATTGTACTGTGACAGTGTTGAACAGCGAAATAAATCTGATATAAATACCGTGATATAAATTCGCCTGATAAAATAAATATTAGTGTAGTCAATTGTATATATAGTTAAGTGTTATTTAAGTGGCTCGCTTAGTTCAACAATTACCGTTTAAGTTTTTTTATTGTTAGAATTGACTTTTCGTTGTTGCATTTATTGTTATTGAATTGTTAATTATTGTAAATAAATATTTATTCCGCCAACTCAGAAAACAGTTTTGTTACAGTATTTACTATTTATATACGTAAATCAAAAATTCACAGATTTCGCAATCCTTGCAACCATCGAGGACATTGGAAATGATAACAGCATATATGAAACATATAATTAACTGTTTATTATACACACAATATTTATCAATGCACTGTTTAGTTTTGTCAGGAATAACCCTATTATTCTTCTGTTATATACGCGTTCACTTTTGCTTGATTACTTAACTTTTAAATGGATTTTTCTACAGTATTTATTAACATTTGCTCAAAAATAACACCGAAGATCGTCGCAAATACCTCTCAATTAACTAGACATGATATAAAACACATTTCGAAAAAATTGCACTTATTCAATTTTGCATGATTGCTTCTCACTTGATCGCGACACCGTTGTCTTTTGGCCTTGAACGAAAACTCGTAACTCTGCCCCCATATACGAACATAAATATTTCCAATGTTAAAAGATATAAGTATTTAGTACTTATATATACGATTACGCAAATCAGAAAGATATTTATGAAAAAATAAATCAACAATGTCACATGAAAATTGTTGGTATTTATATCTCAGTCGTCTTTATATTTATGAATGACATAAAAATAAATGAACGACGTCATAAAATTTACTACTTTGTATTAAAGAATACAATCGATTCAATTATTATTATACTAGCGGCCCGGTTCCGTCTTCGCCTGGGTGCTAAGAATTTATGATTTATTATCAATTCAATGGACACAGGTTTAAAAAAACGGTGTCACATTTTGTTTAACTAAACTCCCACTCACTATTAAAAAATTAAAATTGAATTCAGGATTTTTTTGTATAATTAACAAAGAACTAAGTAAAAAATACAGGAAATATTAAGCTTGAAAACAATGTTAGTATAAAAAATTTAAAGGAAGTGATTTTAATTTTACGGTCACCTATATATTATATACCAGACACACACGTTACTGCATTACGCATTCAAAATGTTGTAAATTCCATTTGGTGCACAAATCCAAGTTTCTGAAACATAACCACAACTATTCAAATCACACCGTTAAATGCAGATTTTTTCTTTGATTTTCACGAACGATTTTTATTAATAGTACCATTACGCACGAGAAATATATGGTATTTCTTGCCATACCCACTAAAAGTACCTACTTTTCACTTCATCTTCAGTATTTTCAAAAAATGTTGACAGTTCATTTGCGTCGCCATCTTTACGTTTACAGCAAGCCATGAGTATATGTAATAGCAGGCGAATAGAGCGATTAAAACATAAGTTACTATGGCAACCGTTTACTTACCGCACTAGTTATGTTATGAAAACGCTTTCAGCACACCTGTCAGTTAAATGACCCAATACAGGCCGGTATTTTGTAGTGGGTATGACAAAAAATATGATCGTACCACGTACGGTATTTGTACCGTATGACAGACACGCAGCCTACACCATATACAAACCCATTACTTCCACCATACGAATTATTGGTTCCCAACATTAAAATTTTTAATTTATAATAATTTATATTTATAAAACAATATATTAAAACAAAATATCATTACTTAGTTTTGCTAAAAAAAACAAAAAACCACGTTTATTATATCGCAAATATTACATTTTTATGCTTATCATAAAATTCTGCCAAATGTTTTTTTTTATGTTTTAAGACGTTTGTCAAATATTTGATATTTCATAGACTACTTTCCATTAATAAAGCTATTGTTTTTAATGACATGTAGCAATATTTTAAGCATCGTCAAGTGCCTTGCTTCTGTCGAATTTCTAACGTATTTTGAAAAATACCGCAAATTATTTCTAATGATTTAAGACGTTTGTCAATTGTGTCCTTAATATCTACCAGTTATTTTCAATTTTAAACTATAGTCTATTCATTTTCAAGATAGAGTGACCTGTGTGCGTGATCAGATCGCGTCCCTTTGTTTCTTAAGTTGTGATTGATCGGTCGGGAGAATGTCAAAATTTCCAAATGTACTGGACCGTATTTACCTATTTATTTTCCTTGCCCCTCACTCCAAGTCCTGTTAATCCATCCATCATTGTGCCCCAGTCTTATATTTTTGTAATCCAGGGAATTTTATTTTATATTTTTGTAATCTAGGGAATAAGATGCTGGCACATGGGTTAAACCTTGAAGCCATGGGTTGAGGTTTAAAAAAAAACTAATTATTTTGTTGTAAGTTGTAGGTAAACGACACTGTTGGAATATATTTTTACAAATTACTCTATCTTGGAAATGAATAGACTGACTATACATATTGATTTTTAACTATTCATAATATTTTGTATTTGGAGTATCTTAAAGCGCTGCATTGAATTACAGAGTTTTAAAAACCAATTGACAACATAAATCGCGCACTGACTCTATAATAAACAACAGAAATACATGCGCTGTCATACATACGTACATATGTATGAAAAGCTGATTAGTTTTTTGTTTTTACCTACTGTACTTTGTTTTTTATGCGCGCGCGTCTATGAAATACGACTGTCGTTTTGTTTTTTTTTTGTTTGTTACGATCATCGAATGAATTATTCCCAGTTTTGTTTGTTCGCTTTGTGGAAACCTGAAATAACGACCTTAATAATCATTATGGATCCGTCAATTTACCATGACTTTTGCAAATATTACGAAAGATTGATTAGAGTTCAGTTTAAATATTCAGGAAAAAGTTTGAAAACCCAACTGTTTTTGTAACATGGCACACTGCCACGCATACAGAATAGAATACAATTTTATTGTCCAATACAACTGTGTATACAGGATTCGTCAGTACAAAAGTATTGCATTAATTAATTAATGAAATAAAATTAAATAGGTAACTGAATATAAACAATATCAAAATTATAAACAACACTTGAGAAATTCTACAGATTTATACAAGTTCGACGATCGTTTCGAACATAAAAAAGTGTGGTTAAAGTCTCTACCAATTAAAACTTGTTTATATTCTTCACTCGGCACTTGGTAAACAAATTCTACAGATTTACACAAGTTCGACGATCGTTTCGGACACTTAGTCCATCTTCAGGAGTGAATAGAATAGTATAGAATAGAATAGAAATGTATTAATCCATAATACAATTACACGAGGATTCGTCAAAACACCAAATACAAATCGGTTCACTATAAAATCTAGATAGATAGATAGATAGATTATATTAAATACATAAATCATCAATGGTATAAAGACAGTATAAGTCTATATACTCCTGAAGATGGATTAAGTGTCCGAAACCATCGTCGAACTTGTGTAAATCTGTAGAATTTGTTTATAATAATATTTGATATTTGATCATGTTCTACCAAGTGCCGAATGAAGAATATAAACAAGTTTTAATTAGTAGAGACTTTAACCTCACTTTTTTTAGAGGACGGTGCTGTCCTCAGCTCTGCAATGTAGACATATGCTCGGTTTCTGGTACGACTTTCAGCTTTAAATCTAGATTGGAGAATGTCATTTGTTTTCTACTAAATGAAGACCTCCATTTAGTTGAAAACAAATGACATTTTTCAATCTAGATTTAAAGTTGATAGTCGTATATTAGAAATCGAATATTATTAGGACATGATTGGGGATTGAGTTGTTATTAATTACTATGCAGTGTGTGTGGAATAATTTAGTCATATATATCTGAGGACAGTGTGGTGTAACGGTTAACGTAGCAGGCCTTTGGATCACACTGTCGTGGGTTTGAATCCCACCTCCGCTCATGGATGTTTTGTGATGGCATTTAGTTTTAAGCTATTTGTTATTTGATTTGATGTAATTAAAAGACGCTAAAGACCTAAGTTGTCGACGCGTCTATAATCTACAATAAATAAAAATAAATAGTCATATATCTACTCAAAAATATTTTTGAAATTAGATCGGTTTGTATTTTGTATTATACACCGCCATATTTTGACAATTTAAAATTGAAAATTTAAGGTTCAACGTGATTTCACTGATGATTAAAAAAACAAAGTTTCTTAGGCCAACAGTGAATAATTTTTGAGTTATCACTCGAAAAAATGTATCTTAAAAAAAAAATTCGACTGATGACCAGACCTATACTTCCCACCTAGTAAATATGTGCAAAAAATAAACACTTTTTTTTTTATTCTTTGACTAGGCCCAAATAACCTTAGCTGTTGGTGGTCTTTAAAACACAATTTAATTTTTATTCTTTGAAAAAAGCATGGCCCTCTTTTTTGTTTGGTGATCTACTGATGGCTAACTTAATATAGCAAAAATCATGGTTACCTTGATTTACGTACAATTTTTATTTTTTTTAGTAAAATATTTTTTTTCTCAAAAACTGTACATTTTAGAGAAAAAAAATATTTACATTTTTTTCATATTATAACATCTAGAATTCATTTATATTTTTTTTACCTATGTTAATACGTGACATTGAGGACGTTTTTTTGAATATCTCAGGATCGACTGAACCGATTTGACTCAAAATCTAATCAGATCTTATTTAAAGGCTGATAAACACAATAGAACAATCGGCATGCCCGTATGTTGTTTCGTTCTTAAGATATCGAAGGCGAAAAATTGACCACACACACACCACACACATACACACATACACATACACACACACACACACACACACACACACACACACACACATACAGACATCAGTCAGAAAATGATCTTAAACGATTGCTAGGGTCTCAAAACGTAAAGATCTGTTAAAATCTCGAAATATTTTTTTCGGACTAAATCCATTACATCCCTACCATAGTAGAGGTGGGAAGTAAAAATTCGCTGATTATTTTTTACGCTTTGAATAGTGCTGCAAAACATCAAGCACTAGTGTATGGACTATGGATACTAAAAATATCTTCATATTAACAGGTAAAACAGGTAAATTAATTACCTATCATATTTTCCTAATAATTGCCGCAGCTGTCATAGTCAGATGACTTATGGCTCATTCATCATGGGTTTAGTGGATGTAAATAAATGGGGAACATTTACTAGGTACTCTGGTTGCGCTAATGGTTGAAACAAATTGGGGATAGTAATTTTGGAAAAAAACAATCATATTTTTTGTGCAATTACTCATCCTCCTATTTTCGGTTTAGTTCCATTTTTATTTTTGTAATTGCAGTAGCCGCATTTCAACAGATTAATTACATTTCATTGTTAATCCAAAAAATGATAATTTATACGCGTAAACACATTCGGTTTGATGCGAAAAGTTTAACGCGTTATTTTGTTTAATCTGTGGGCACAGATTAACATATGTGAGATTTTTAATACCTATTTTACATCTATATTCCATGAATTAGACAGAGAGCTGGCGACGTTTTTTCTTAAATGTCTACGTAAAGCAAAATAATCTCAACAATCCCTGTATAAAGTGTTCTCCATTTGAGAATCTGTAAGTCTGGCAACCTTTCTTCCTTGAGTTGTTTTCTCCTCCTAATTTCTGAACCAAACTTTCTTTGTAAAAATGACGTTAATTCGAATCGTAAAATATTTCCCAACATTTACGGGCCTAATTAATTACGTTTAAGATTCGATTTATTGTATTTATTGTAGATTATAGACGCGTCGACATCTCAGGTCATCAGCGACTTCAACACAACAATTATTAATAATCCATTTGTGTATTAGAATCTGCCAGCCGGCATACACAAACCGACTGGTATGAGCTCGGGTTCCTGGGAACGCCAATTCCCAAAGAACATTGGAATGCAATTGCGAGAACAACTACTTTCCAATGTTCCCCCTGGGGGACAAACGAACTTTAGATGGTACCGTGGAGACGAAATTATTTAAAGATTACAACATTGACTCAATAATACAATTTAATAGGTAATTAAAAAATTGTGTTACATTATTACATGAAAAATTTGTCCTGCCACTTAAAACACAAGGGAGAAAGGCTGCCAGACTTACAGATTCGCAAATGGGAAACACTTATACAGGTATTATTGATATTATTTTGCCTTATATAGACACTTCAGAAAATCCGTCGCTGCCTCTTAGACTAAATGTATGGATGTAAAAGTGTTGTTTTTATTTTTTTTACGAATTTATTTTCTATATGCGCTACAATTAAACCAACTAAATTTAAGTAGGTTAAACCTCAACTATAGAAAGTTTAACAGAAACCACAATTTGTTGCAAATTTAACTTGTATAAACAATCGAATAAACTAACTTTAACCACAGCAAACTGTTTTTAAAAACCTCAACTAACTGCTCTATTTGAATAAACAAATCGAGTAACAAATAACAACTATAATTTGAAACTATACTTCAACTGATTCATTTTTATGTCAACGATTATGGCCGCGAATCTAACTATACTTTTCCCACCAACAGATATAGTAATCGCTATATTCTTGGACAAGGATAGAAGATCTATTTTACGTATCATTGACACGTAAATAGATCCTCCCTTCTTGTTCAAAAATATACTATTTGTAGTCCAGGGACGGATCTAGATTTTTCGGAACCTAGAGTTTATTGAAATCCAATGGGGCCCCATTTTTTGTTAGATTAAGAATCTTTAAATTAGGGTTTAAAATTCATTTTTAATAACATCAGATTTAGAATCACAGTTTAAATAAGTATATTTATCTATTTATGAAATATTGTTGAATGACGAAACAATTATATCTTATAATTCAATTTTTGTGGGCCCTTGACACTTGGGGATCTAGGGCTTAAACCCTATTAGTCCCTATATAGATCCATCCCTGTATGCGGGCTTGAGAATAGCCAAGCGTGTAGCAATGCTGTTGTTTACATGGCGTTGCTATATGGTTCCTCTATTACAAGTCCCCAGTTCCCGGGTTCTAGCCCGAGAGCTGATAAAAGTGTCAAATGGATTTTCAATTTATAATTAAAAAAAAATAATGAATTGAAAATATGAATTGGTGCTAGGCCCAAATAACCTTAGCTGTTGGTGGTCTTTCAAAACACACACACACATCCCTGTATGCGTCGATAAGAAAAAGAAAAAGAATATTTTTAGACAGCTATGCGAATAGAAGTAAATACGCTGAAATAAAGAACGAAGAAAGACAGACTTCAATACTCACTGTGATGATGGGTGGCGTTATTGTTCTTGTTGCCGTTATGCTGTTGTCCATTGTTGTTCGTCAGCATTGTTGTATTCCCGGTTGTCGACGTACCAACATTTTGATGGTGTACAGTCATCACCTCACTTCCGCCGCCACAGCCAACGCTCTGATGTACTTGTTGTTGTTGGTGATGGTGCTGCTGTTGTTGTTGGTGGTCGCTGTTCATACTATTGCAGTGCATGTCCATTGTTGTGAGGTTATGTCGTACAAGTTATAAGTCGAAAACTTCTGCGAACAATAAGATAATGCACTGTTAGAGAACATAATTAAATTAGTTAGAAAATGGCGCGAGGTAACGTGATTGTTTGACTTTAATTTGTATTATTTCATTAATAAAATGGCATGTACAGTTTTGTGAGGTTATGTCGTACAAGTTATAAATCGAAAACTTCTGCGAACAATAAGATAATGCACTGTTACAGACCATAATTAAATTAGTTAGAAAATGCGCGAGGTAACGTGATCGTTTGACTTTAATTTGTATTATTTCATTAATAAAATGGCATGTACATTTTTTGTGAGGTTATGTCGTACAAGTTACAAATAGAAAACTTCTGCGAACAATAAGATAATGCACTGTTACAGAACATAATTAAATTAGTTATAAAATGGCGCACGATAACGTTGTGACATTTAGCATTGAATCGGATTATTTACTTATTAAAATGGCATGTAGATTCTTGTGAGGTTATGTCGTACAAGTTATAAGTGAAAAACTTTTGCGAACAATAAGATAATGCATTATTATACAGAACACAATCAGTTTAATTATAAAATGGCGGTTCCATTCTAGGATTTTTTTATCAACACATTTTATTTTAAACACAAAGCTTATAGAATTTATTATTTTCATCACGTAATACACAACCTTAAGTAAATATTTATCTTTGTATTAAAACTTAAATTGTAAATTTTTATTTCTCCTTGAATGAAACGGTCCCTTTTTTATTTACGCCTTTTTTTCGTTAGGTATATTAATTTTTATTATTTTAAAAGCTTTCGCAGACAGTGTTGTTATTAATGTGCTATTAAATAAGTATTTTTCGCATGAAATAACTATTTGTTTTACATATTTATCGGAACGATGCTGACGTAGCCATTAATAGCATGCGACGGGTCGGAAGGGCCTCAGTCTCTTCAAAACATAAGCGTTGTGTCAACAACAGGGTGAACATAAAGCCGGAGCTACATTGCTTTTATATTCGACTAATCACCAGGTGGACCATTCATCTATAATTTCTCATACTTATTTGATGACAGTGGCAAGAATTTTACACGAATTTAATCAGTGCCAGACTTTTTGCGTCTAGGCAAGATGAAATTATTACTTACCTACAGTTACATAAAAAATGGGTATGTCTGTATCGAGGGTACAGATAGATAACGTAAATACCGTTAAACACAAATAATTGTATTCGTTATTATTGAAAGAAATAGGTAGACCTATACTTTTATTTATCTTATAAAATTAAAATGTTCGTAAAATATAATAAATAAATCAACTGTAATTTTATTTCTTTATATTTTGAATTTATTCAATACTTAATATTTTCATTATTAAAAAAATATACATATATCAAAAGCTTTCGGGATTCAAACCTGGGTTTGGCGTTTGTACTTGTCGGTAGACTCATACTTTACCACAAGGCCACCATGACTTAGTGTTTCTGCGACCTTAACATATGCTGTTTTGTTTAATTTGTCAACAACTTCAGACTATTTCCGTTACTTCTAATATTTCTAAAATGCCACCCCAGTATGAGACATTAGACTCACGTCAAAAAACTAGTCTGTATAAACTTGTGCCATTCAACGACAAGTGGTTTTTACTAGTTCTGATTTCTGAATCTTATCTTATGAATGGCTAATGTTTACTAAATATATGATAATATGAGTAATGTGAATCTGGCTTTACAAAATGGGATATTATTATTGCAAACCTCTTATTGGACGGTCTTTATTCATTTACTCTCTTCATGAAGGACCTTGATTGGTCGGTAAATCGAAACAAACTCTGAAGAACACTTTAAAGGGATATTAAAAATGCCACAACACGCACCAATAAATCGCAAATTCAACGTTATTTTTTTTGTAACACATATTTGAAATGTACATTTCGTGCCTCTAGTCGGCTTCTTAAAATAATATATATCGCACGCGTATAATAATACAATATTTTACGCCATACGACAGCATAGGAAGGCGTGCATAAAATATTGTAGCAAACCCCAAGATGTTACGCCGCTCACTACAATAAAAGCGTCGAGAATAGTTCACAGTGGTGAGGCGTGGAATGGTATCGAAGATACGCGTACCTGCTAGACGCCTGGAAAGTACTAGAGCGCGCTGTGTTTAAGCCACGTAACTCTATAATATAAGCAGGCAGCCGACGGGAATTGGACAGTCAGTCGTGAATCGGTGTCGAGTTGAATTGCGAACATAAAATACAGTATATAAATAGTTATTGTTCAGTGTTATTGAAGTGCTTCACTTTGTTTAAGAATTACTGTTCGTGTTGATTGTTAGAATCGACATATAGTTGTTGCATTTTATTGTTATCTATTTTTTTTTGTTAACATTTGATTTTTGGAAATAAATATTTATTCCGCCAACACGGAAAACGATTTTGTTACAATACAGACTGTTTGATTTTTGATGGACTGTATTTGTTCTTTGATAATCTTAATAATTAACTTACCAATTTGATGTTTTCTTTTGTCACTAAATGCATCGGTGAATATAAGGATGGATAGATAAAGGATGGTAGGAATTCGATGGTCTAATAACGAAACACCAAAAAAAAATTTATATTACGCCCCTCCGCACGGCATACCTCACAATTCACAAAACTACTAAATGATATTACTGATTTCAAATATGTGGCCGTCTGTTTCAATTTCGTATTTTTTTTACAAAGAAAAAACGCACTATTATCTAAAGGTTTTTTTTAACTCATTCGTTGTCAATACTCTATACTATACTGCTCTGACTTGTGCGATTTTTTTAATATTACGAATAAAGTTTTATCATTTTTTAGGGAGTCTTAACATGCTAAGGCCATCTGTCTGATAGTGGCCAAATGAAATGCAATTCTTATATTACTAATCAAAATATCAACATACACAAAAAATAAACTACTGACGCATTAGCGGCGCAACCATTCCTCCCGCCCTGAACAATTGTTCAGAATCATACTAAAGACAAAAAACCACAATAACAAAAAACTAAACGTATGATCATTGTAAACAATCAGGGGGAAGCAAAAAAAAAAACAAAAAAATTCTATTCTTTAAATAATCTACCCAAACTTATTGTGTAGGTAGAGGGCAGACCTTGGTTACTGGTCTTTTATACGTACCATGTTTCGTACGCACATCCACTACTCTAATAATACCATCTTTGCCAGGATAAACTTTATCGATTATCCCTAAAGGCCACTGTAAAGGTGGACTGTTAGGTTGTTCCAAAACAACGATGGTACCGATTTTCACGGGGAAACTCTCGGTGTTCCAACGTTGTCGCGACTGCAATGACGTAAGATATTCTAAATGCCATCTACGCCAGAAATCCTGAATCATACGGTCGATCAATTGGAATCGGTCTAATCTATTAATTTTTATATCGGAAAGATCCTTGGCTGGTATACTAGTGAGTGGGCTAAGAACCAAAAAATGAGACGGGGTTAATGCTATGGGATCAGCAGGGTCAGTGCTCAGCCAACATAAAGGTCGCGAATTCATCAAAGCTTCTATTTCTATAAGGAGAGTGTTAAACTCTTCATATGTTAGTAATTGATCTTTAACAACCTTGTTGAGATGCGTTTTAACCGATTTAACATTTGACTCCCATAAACCTCCCATGTGCGGAGCCCCAGGTGGAATTAATTTCCATTCTATACCACGATTAGTCAGTTCATTCCGGACGCTATCGTTGTACTCAGAAGAGAAAACGAATTCATACAAATTATTTAACACGGCTCTGGCGCCTAAAAAATTTGTGCCGTTGTCAGAATATATTTCTGCAACAGTTCCGCGCCTACTAAGAAAACGTTTAAAGGCTTGAATAAAGTTGGCCGTTGAAAGGTCGGTAACAAGCTCCAGATGCAGGGCTTTGGTTGACATGCAAATAAACAAACAAATGTATGCTTTGACAGCACGAACACCTCTTTTACGGTAAGGCACTATTTGGACAGGTCCGGCATAATCGCACCCAGTGCGCAAAAACGCTTTAGCCTGTTGTACTCTATAGCTAGGAAGGTCGCCCATGACGGGAATGCTTGGTTTTGGTCTGAAGCGAAAGCAAATGTTACAATTTTTAATTCTGAACCGAACGACGCTGCGTGCAGCTAGAATCCAATAGCGTTGTCTCAATAACGAAAGAACTAAATGTGGTCCTGTATGAAGGTTTTTTCTATGATAATGATCAACGAGCAAATCTACCATGCGATCGTGTTTAGGCAGTAATACTGGATGCTGCCCATCAAAATCTAAATTTGAATTTGATAATCTACCACCTACTCGAATAACATCGTCTTTCAAAAAGGGACGCAAATGTCGTAACGAAGGTGGGCAGATATTTAACTTTAGTGACTTAATAGCTGCTTGAAAATGTCGTAGCTGTACTATTTTAATCACAACATGCTCAGCCGTATCCAAATCGGTAGCTGTAATATACGAATTTACAGGCAATTTCTTTAAGAAACGAAGAACATAAACAACTGACCTTAATACGCTTAACCAAGTTGACAAGCGATTCATGAGGTCATGAAATAAATTTCCCTGCTCCTCAGCAACTATTAACGCGACTACTTTAGCTTCCGGTATGTTTTCTAATGGTTTGACCCTACGAATGGGCCATTCCGAATTATTTCTCTTTAACCACTCAGGACCATTTTTCCACGAGGGATTGTCCATAAATTGCATAGGATTCAATCCTCGTGAGAGGCAATCGCTTATGTTGTTTTTTCCATCTATATGAAACCACGAACTACGATCTGTAAGCTCCTGAATCTGACTAACACGGTTACTTACAAAAGTTTGTAATTTCGTAGGAACCGTCGCAATCCAATTGAGCGCAACAGTGGAATCTGACAACGCATAAATCCTGTTAACATCTAAACGGGACTGATAACAATCAGCTACGAAATGTAAGAGTTTTGCCAATAATTGTGCTGCGCACAACTCTAATCGAGGAATTGAAACTACTTTAACGGGAGAAACTTTCGATTTGGCACAAATAAGATGTACTTGTACATTTCCGTTTGAAGCAGTACTACGAAGGTATACGACGGCACCATATGAGGTCAGGCACGCGTCAGAAAACCCAACTAAAACAACCGATTGATTCGACTCAGTACCTATATGACGAGGTACACTAAAATCTAAAAGTTGAGGTAAGCCCGTTTTAAATTGGCTCCAACGAAGAACAATGCTATTGGGTGGCGTTTCATCCCAACCTATTTTGAGAATCCACAATTCTTTTATGAGAAGTTTTGCTATCAATATGACTGGTGCAAGATACCCATTTGGGTCGTAACAACGTGCGACTGTTGACAAAATGTTTCGTTTGGTACAAGGTTTATCGACTAATTTGAACGAAAATGACAATGAATCTGATCTCGGATGCCATTGCAAACCTAATATTTTTAAAGAGTCGGTTTCGAAATTCACTACTTTAGCTGAACGATTTTCAACTGGAATTTTTTGTAATAATTGTTCGGAGTTTGTGGCCCATTTAACAAGTTGGAAACCACCTCGATGAAACAATTCTACTAATTGGTTGTACAAATTGATCGCTTCATCTGATGAAGAAACACTGGACACAAGATCATCTACATACATATCTTGCTTTATCACTGAAGAGGCTAAAGGAAATGAATCTCTTTCATCTTCGGCTAATTGGCGTACCGTACGCAATGCTAGAAAGGGGGACGGCTTGACACCAAATGACACAGTGTTCAATTGAAAACTTTCAATAGGCTCATCGGGTGAGAACCTCCAAAGAATTCTTTGAAACCTACGATGATCACTGACTATATTTATTTGGCGATACATCTGTCTTATGTCTGCTGTTAAAGCCACTTTAAACAGTCTAAAATTTAGAAACATTGTGCAGACGTCTACTTGCAGTTTTGGACCCGTAAAGAGAACATCGTTTAACGAATACGAACTATCACTCTTACAAGATGCGTCAAATACCAGTCGAATAGGGGTTGACGTGGAATCTTCTTTAAAAACTGCATGATGAGGTATATAATAGTTTTTTGATAAGGCATTGTCGTCTATAACTTTGCACATGTGATTTTGATCTAGATAGTCTCTAATTATTTCTATGTATTGATCTCGAAGAGCGGGATTACTAAGTAGCTTCTTTTCTAACGATAAAAATCTACGAAGCGCTATGGAATATGAATCCCCTAAAATTGACTGATTCATTTTGAAAGGTAACGCGACAGTATACCTTCCTGATTTTTCCCGAGAAAATGTGGATTGGAAGATTTTCTCACACTCTGCATCTTCTGGGTTTACTATTTCCTGACAAGGAATGTCTTCAATTTCCCAAAAACGTTTGACTAGATTTTCAAGGGATGATTCGACACTAATATAAAAATTGTGAATGTTTTGACACGCTGTCAGAATGGGAGCTGAGCCCATTATGACAAAACCTAAAGCTGTTTCAATAGCTACAGGCGTGTTTGGTGGACCTATTATCCTCTGATTACCTAGAATCTGCGCAAACAAACTTGCTCCTATTATACCATCGATTTTGTGCGGGAAATAAAATCCACTGTCCGCCAATGGCAATGAATTTAAATGCGGTAGGAGGCTCGTATCAATCTGAGCGGATGGCATCTTATCGGTGATTCTATCTATGATTAAAACTTCTATTGGATAACGCTTGCTTGAGTCAAATTGTGAAAGGATTGCTATGTTCGCGCATCCATGTATTGTACTACTAGTGGATCCTATTCCGAAAACAGACGACTGTTTTTTCGACACGTTTAGTTTCAAACGACGACTAAATTCTACTGATAGAAAATTTGCTTGACTACAACTATCAATTAAGAAACGAGATTCATGTAAATTGCCAAATTTATCTAAAACATGCACTTTAGCGGTTGATAACAATACAGTATTACTACTGGACGGCTTGTAACTACTTGTCAATGAGCAATAACTAGCTACTGGATATACTTCTTTCTGAGTAACTGGACTACTAGTGTTTGTATTTGTAGTTCCTGTTGTGGAACCGTGTGATTCGACTATACTATTTTGTTCTGTTTTTCCTACTATTGATTTGGTATCTGTTTTAACCCCATGACTACCATTGTTTTGTGAGGGTGATTTAAAATGCAACAACGTATGATGTTTCAAATTGCAAATTTTGCAAGTATTGACGCTTTTACAATTGATAACTTTATGCAACGACAAACAATTTAAACATAAATTATTGTTTCTAATCATTTTGTACCGATCCTCCGGGGTTACAGATAAAAAGTTTTTGCAATTGTTAATCGTATGTGAATTGAGTTTACAGATTATACATTTGAAATTGGCATTGTTTTCAACCACAAACGCGTTAGTTCTATGTGATCTTCTACTAGTCGCATTGTTACTACTACCTACGCCACTATCAGTTCTAGTACAAATTTTAGCTTGTTCCTTTATGAAACTAACTATATCATCGTACGATGGCATTTCTACCGTTCTTCTAGTATTTTCAAATAATCGTTGAGTTTCGGGACTAAGTTTTTGAATCGCTAAGTACGCAAAAATATAATCTATTAAATTTGGAATACCTAATTTAAGTAATGCTGTTACAGCCGGGTGAAAATTCTCCAAAAATAAATTTAGGCTATCAGCTGTTTCAGATTGAGCTTGTTTGAAGCTCAATAGTTGTTCAAAATAGGTATTAGCTATAGTCCGCTTATCTTCGAATTTGTCTGTGAGCGCTTTTAAGATAATTGGATAATTATCACCTGTTGGAGCGATCCCTGAACACACGGTTAACGCAGGACCGCTCAAGCATCCTATTAAATAATAAACCCGATCTATATTATTTAGTTCTTTGTTATTGTGGATCATATTATTATAACACTCTATGAATAAAGGCCATTCTTTGATATTCCCATTGAACTTTGGAAGGGGTAGTTCCGGTAATTTACGAACAGATTTTTCAGTATGATTAAATTCGCTAGCATTACCAGTTTTATCAACGATTACTTTTTCGGCAACAGATTGTATATGGCAAATCATTTCATCAAATGTGTCCAGAACAGCATAGTCTGGAACATGACTATCATCTATTTCATACTTTAAAACATTGATGTCGTCTAAGATATCTAAAAATTTTATTTTAGTATCTTCCAACGTCATATGTCTAATGCGAAAGTATTCCTTTTTCTGTGCAGTTGAAACATCTCTACTATTATCGTATAATCTTTGGATACGTGCAAAATATTTTTCCTTTTTTGCAATCAAAATATCTAACCGCTGTTGTAATTGCGCCATCTCGTATATTACTGCAATTTCTATTTTCTGACTACTAATTTGTTAAAATATAGAGATGCGTCTATACAACAAACAAACAAAATGAACAATAAATTATCTACTATTGCAATATTGACATAAACAACTATGAAATTATCAACTATTATTTTTGTGTTTTTAAGTTGTAATCACTATGAACTTAGCCGTTATTACAGGACTGCGAACTATACGAACAACGAGCCAATATGAACGAAACTGAAACAGGTCTAAACCACTGCTTTATTAATCTACTAACGCAATTTTTTTTTTTTTTACAATGAAATCCGTCTCGTATGGACCAAAATGTTTGATTTTTGATGGACTGTATTTGTTCTTTGATAATCTTAATAATTAACTTACCAATTTGATGTTTTCTTTTGTCACTAAATGCATCGGTGAATATAAGGATGGATAGATAAAGGATGGTAGGAATTCGATGGTCTAATAACGAAACACCAAAAAAAAAATTTATATTACGCCCCTCCGCACGGCATACCTCACAATTCACAAAACTACTAAATGATATTACTGATTTCAAATATGTGGCCGTCTGTTTCAATTTCGTATTTTTTTTACAAAGAAAAAACGCACTATTATCTAAAGGTTTTTTTTAACTCATTCGTTGTCAATACTCTATACTATACTGCTCTGACTTGTGCGATTTTTTTAATATTACGAATAAAGTTTTATCATTTTTTAGGGAGTCTTAACATGCTAAGGCCATCTGTCTGATAGTGGCCAAATGAAATGCAATTCTTATATTACTAATCAAAATATCAACATACACAAAAAATAAACTACTGACGCATTAGCGGCGCAACCACAGACTGTGATGTCAACGTAAAATAATGCATATTTTACGCCATACGAGAAATATAAGAATATATGTAGTGGCTATGGTAACGAAGTAAGTAAATTTTGGATTAAGGACAATATTTTTAGCTGTCAGTGAGATACATTTCAAACGTGTTTTACAAAAAATAATAGGTATACACATAAGGTTGCCACCTCTCCGGGTTTGACCCGGAGACTCCGGTTTTCGGAGGCGATCTCCGGGTCTCCGTGTTTTACGTCAATTTCTCCGGGTCAGTTGAGCCGGCGGAGAATTCTTACTTTTTCATTATACATAATATGATATTTCATTTTTTATATATTACAAAAGAGAGCACACTTGTCTTTTTTTAACTTATCAGGAAGAAAGAGATAAAAGTGGTCTAGAATGCTCTGTCTTTCAATTGCTTAAAATAGCTATATATGTTAGAAAAGGATAATAATCCTACCGAGTTCGAGTGAGGTTTCAGAACGATCAGTGATATATCCCTTCTCTTTCACTCAAAGTATCCCTAACCTCGAAATCTTTGTAAACATATTTTGTGCACGAACAAAACAATATCAAACAAACTCTTTTCATCGTATACACAAGTTTTATTTGAATTTGAATTTCTCACGTTTTTAACCGCGCCAAAGTTTCTCTCTTCTGAAGCCACCCCCCCCCCTCGTTCAGTAAAAATCTCCTGGTCAAAGTCTCTCCAGAGGTGGCAACCCTATATACACAACTAGTATAATTAAGTATAAGATGCTCGGGGTATAGGCACTCTCTCCTGCGGGCTGCGGCTCGCTTGCCAACTTCACCCCTCGTGTCTTATACTTAATTGTACTAGTTGTGTAACTACTATAACGAAACCGATTGCTAAATGTGTGCGTTGTCTAACGACAGTCAAAATATATTTGACCTCTTCACTTACACCGCTTGATTTTTAATTACACAACCAAAAAAAGTATGTTGTATTAACGAAAATATTCATACTTTTTAGATGTTCTGAAATCTGTACATAATCTAACATTTTTGACTGTAAAAACATTTTTAGTAAGTGAATGTCAACTACGACTTTTGGAACGCCTTTATAATTAAAACTTAGTATTTTTACAGTCTAGCTGATGATTTCACTTTAGATATACAGCGTGTCCACGAAAGTTCTTTACAAATGGAATTTTTTTTATTAATTATTGGAGCAAAAATTTTTTTCTGTGGAAAAGTTCTGCTTCGTCCAAAACCTCTAAAACACCAAAGAAAAATGTTTTAGGTCTAAAGTTATACGAGGGAAATCAAAAAGTTTTATTTTACTAAAAATAAAAATTATCTGTGATATTCAAGATTTTCGCTAAATTAGTTACATAATCAAATTTAATTCAAAATTATAACATAACTAACTTTTAAGTAATTATTTATTCAGAATTATAAACCAGAATTCAACATGTCCTCCATCTCTCTCCATACAAAGAACAGTATAACTTTAGGCCGAAAAAAATTTTCTTTGGTGTTTTAGAGGTTTTGGACGAAGCAGAACTTTTCCACAGAAAAAAATTTTTGCTCCAATAATTATTAAAAAAAAATTCCATTTGTAAAGAACTTTCGTGGACACGCTGTATATATTAAATAAAAAAGGACGCAAGTAACCCAGAATGAAATATGTATTTTATATCGCGTTTAGACCAGAGCTCTACAACATTTTTAATTTTTTTGTTCTCCTACTATTTAACAAATAGACGGTGCTAGTTTTCCGAAATTTATACTTACTGTATATAATATCTACTGTGCTAAAAGAAAAAAAATGGATGTGTGAAAACTTCAGATTTTCTAATTTTAAAATATTGTAAGTATATAATTTTTTAATCACACAGTTTAATAAATATATTAAAATCGAACTATACAATTCAATTTAATGAATATAATACCTTAACGATAATATTAAGTTTTAATGTCATCTGTTAGCGCACTTGTGAACTACAAAATATATGTTTTAGTGTCATCTGTTAGCGCACTTGTGAACTACAAATAACTTTTTACTCGTATTAAGTTTTTAGTGTCATCTATTAGCACATTTATGGACTACGCACACTAATCCCAGCATATTGCAAATACGTTCGTGTTTGAGCCGACTAGCCCCGATTGTCATCATCGGGTGCGTTTCACATCACTGTTGTTAACAGCCCAGGCAAAGCGCGCTTAACGAAGTTTTCATTTCAAAAACACGCTTAGAGTATATACTCAATTCTGAACCATCCTTTTAACACGCTTGGGTGCTTGCTTTTGCCTTCTTCGAGCGGTTAGATGAAACCCTGCAATTATTTATACATGTATATTCGGTTGCTCACTTCTTCGAACTCGTTCCGATGAAACCCGATTCATATACGAGCTTGTTGAAAAGGAGCGTTCATAATTATTATTTCTTTATATTAATATCTAATAATAATAAAAAGAAAAATAGTGACGACACATCTGCAGTTGACAAAAAGCTTGAATTTACAAAAAAACGTTCAATTGCGAGTCGGACTCGCGCATCGAGGGTTCCGTACAATATTAAAAATAATAAGTTAGGTAGAGGTAACAAATTAACAGATTTGTTTTTAAAAAGTTTATTTTACTTATATTTTATTTTGATCTTAATTTTCCGTATCAAATTTAATTCAAGTATATTTTTAAAATAAAAAAAAATATATTAACAGAATATTTGTTAAATAAAAATTAAAGTGAAAAATTCCAAAATGTTTACATTATAAAAAAAAAAACAATCACATATCGTCAGTTGAATATTAACCCGGCTCTTCGTGGTGGCATGCGAACGCGTTACGTCACTACTCTACGTGTACCACGGTACAAACAATGGTATATTTAATACACTTGGTACAGCTCTACGCCTAATTTTCCGTTTCCCGTGGGAATTTAAGGACTTAGGATTTTCGTTTAAGTTTTCCTGTAAACAATGCGTGAGACCCTATTTTCCCTTTTTTCCAAAATTTAAGGCTCATGTAGTTTCGGAGATAAGGGGGGGAGATCAGACAGACAGACGGACAGAAACGAGAATGATCCTATAAGTTTTTTCATTCTGAGGTAGCGGAATCCCAAAAATGTAAACCGGTTGAGTAGTTGGCGTACTGTATGTTTTAAATAATATTGTTACGGATCACCCTGTATATAAACGGCAGGCAAGAGTTCTGAGAAACGGGGTCTGCTTACTGTAACAACTAGTACCTGCGCGAAAGTTCTAGAAAAAGCGAGAACGCACTAGGCTTACGCCACGCAGCATATATAAACAGCCAGTACGAGTAAGTGGGGATCAGTCAACGGTGAGTCACGCTTTCAAGTCTACGTTGGAGCAGTAATATAAATAGTGCCGTGATATAAATAATCAAATTGATAAAATAAATACTAATGTAGTGGTAATAATTACGAATTATTGTATATAGTTGTTTTGTTTTGTTTTGCTTTGTAATTACTGTTTAGTTATTGTTTACTTGTGTTGATTGTTAGAATTGACTTTTCGTTGTTGCGTTCATTATTATTGTGTTTTTAATTATTGTAAATAAATATTTATTCCGCCAACTCAGAAAACAGTTTTGTAACAATATATTATAGACAAATAGTTTTTTCATTTATAGCACACGCTCTGCTTCGGATAATGTTAAGGAAACAGACGTGATTTGGCGTGATAATGCATTTTACTTGTTGCTTTGAAACTGTAATCTATTCTGCTACAGCATATTTTAGGCGTCCTATAAACAAGAGCGATTTACATTGTTAAACGAATTGAAAGAATGACAACTGAACAACCGTTGAACTCCTATTTTCTGAAATAATACACTCACGCTAATGCCTTGTTCATATTCAAATTAATTCATCGATTCCAATAAATTTTGCGACACGTAGTAGAAGTCTGTTTTTAATTTAAAAGATGTTCTCAATAATACACTCTCTTTAATCCACTGTAACTATGTATTATTGGATTAATAAAATCTAATTCGAAAATTGAAATGTCTGCGCGTTCTATTTTTATATCCTTTAAGAGTATTCGATAGCGGAAGTTACCACCTGCACTCTTCATCTCAAATCCTTTCCCCTCGCCTATAAAACGGTTCCTGCTCTCCCGACACTATTTATAAAGCTAAAGGGTTAGGGTAAACGCCAAATGAAAGACCGAGTTTCACACTAAAAAAATTGAAAAAAAAATGTCTGGAACAACTTACAACTTTAAAAAAAAATTACAAGTTACGTAACCTTTCACACGTAGCCAAAACTTTTTTCAAAAAATTCGTCTGTAGAATTAGACGTGAATAATTCACCCCTCCTTAATATAAATTATAATTATTGAATGTATACTTTAGTGTTGTTCCTCCTTTTTCTTTTTCTATAGATTTGCTGGTAGTTTTAACTTTATTTCTCACCTGATAAGAACCTATATATTATTTGTACGTTTTGTATTTTATCATAGTATAAGATATTTTCTGAAGAAGTCACTGTGTTGACGAAACAATTGTCATAAAATAAAGATATAGTGTAAATTTAAAAAACTTCGTGGTTTATTATTATTTAAAATGTTTCACTCTTGATTCTTCATTTAGCGTTTACCCGAACCCTCTAGCTTTAAAAATAGCGTCGGGAGAGCTGTTTTATAGGCGAAGGAAAAGGATTTGAGATGGAGAATGCAGGGGTAACTTCCGCTATCGAATACTCTTAAAGAAAAATTAGAAAATCTTGCTAAGCTAAGAGGTCGCGGTTTTTAACCGGCTTCAAAAAAGTAGGAGGTTACAAATAACTGCAGTTAGGAACGCCCATCGAATGACGTAAAATTCATTTTAAACCTATGTCACCGTCGGGACTCAAACCCTAAACTTTCACTATCACGGCGGATGAGTTATCATTTACTCTACGGGGACACGATTAAATAATCAATAAAACAATTGTAACTTTGCAAAAGCTTCGTTCATCCTTAACTTCTCGACGGGTTAAACGATTTTAATGATTTCGACTCCGTTGTGTTCAGAAAGAATTCGAGGTGCAGGTTCCATATAATGTTTACTTAAATTAGTGCAGTAGTTTATTTCGCGCTTTGTGATTTTGACAATTTAGAATTAAATTTAATTTTTTCATCGATGATCTTTCAAAAATTTCGAAGTTTTGGGCGTCCCTACTTTATTAGATAAAATGTATTTACATTATTTTTGTCTGCCACTCGATATCTGCAAATATATTTTGTAAACTAATATCAAATTCAACATCGGTGCTATAATGATATCTTCTTGGTAAAATGTCGTTTAGTCATTATAGACGTATCAAAAGTTTAATTAAACAAAGTTGAAAGGTTTTACTTCAAACCCTAACAAATTCGCCGATCAAGTTATTAGTTTCAGTAATGAAATTGAAACGTGGCTAAGTATAAATGCGTGTAATAATCGTGAGGCATGAAAACCAGTTGAAACTTTCAGGAAAAACCACATCTAAACTATTTCAATACGAACTTATATCCTGAAATGAAACGAACTTCCCCAACATCAAACACTTCAGTTCCTTTCCCATTTATATAAGTAGAAAACCGACACTGAAATTTTAATCTTCCGGTAAAACTAAAAAACCGTTGTTAGTTTCTAAATTGGGAAAATAAAGGTACGAATTCTAACTACTGAAATACTGGAAAATATTCACCGTTTTTTAGAAGTGTGCGAATATTAGATTTTCCTATTCAAGTTAACTATTAAATTAAGTGTTGATTTGTAACGAAACGTTGCTAAATTAGAAATTCAATTTTTGTTTTTTCATCGTCCGTATCCCACAACAATTTGGTTATCGTTAACTATTTAATAAATACCTACACAAATTTTGAAATCTTCACCCTCGTTCGTAATCGCCAATTTTATGCCCTAGTAACACAATGTACTTACTATAAAAACATTAAACAAGTTATATTCTACATCTGCTATTTTGTTTTTAAAAAATCTGCGTACAGAATGATTCAAAAATAGACGCGGAAAAAATAGGCTTAAATTGTCACTATCCTAAAATATTAAAGAACGCGGCAAGTTCATTTTTGAAAAAAAATTAAAAAGTTTTATTAGAAAAATTGTACCCGCCACTGACGATTTAAATTTCGTAAAGGACGAACAAAATCAAACTTGTATTACCTACAGATTACGTAACTGCTATAAAATTTAGATACAATGCATAATTTTACAATCAGTTGTTACCGGTTGCTCTGCCGTAATGTTCATAAAACAGTATTTTACGAATATTGAAAAACAGACATGGTTTTATTATACGGTGAAGCTGGCGGATATTCTGGAGAATCCAGACGGTATACTAACCATTTTCCCGGGCGTCTTGTCCCTGAAGCACGCACTTCTAATTACAGTCAAACCTGGATAAGCGAGAGTTCAAGGGAGCACAATCTCATTCTCGCTTATAGAGGTTTCTCACTAACCCGAGTTTCTCGCTAATGCAGGTACTCTTATAGAGGTACGCAGCAATAACAAGTCACATTCGACATATAAGTACTTTATAAGGGTAGGTAACAACGTTATTTAGGTACAACATTGACGAGAAAACAATACAAAAACAATGGTAGGAAGTTCCACGATGTTAAATTTGTAATTTGTTTTGTCATTTGTTATTGTATGTGTGTATCTTTTATGTATGTATGTATTTTTATTGTAGCTATATTGTCGCTTATAGAGGTACAGATAAGTAGCAGTCTCACTTACGGAGGTCCATGAGGGAAAAACGACTCTCTCTTACAGAGGTTTCTGTTTCTCGCTAATAGAGGTTTTGGGAGCTTAAAATGACGGGTCCTGCCTATTAATCTCACTTATAGAGTTTTCTCACTTATCCAGTTCTCACTTACCCAGGTTTGACTGTACTAATAAAACCGTGCAACATTTATAAATTTGTGAGTTTGTTAATTTGTGAGTTTGAGAATTCTGGATTCCATCGTTTAATAAAATTTCCAAAATTTTATGTAAGTATATATTGTCATTGCGTATTTGTTTTTTTTTTCTTTTAATTTTGCGTTCGTTTTGAAATAATTCAACTAAAGGTAAAAATATATTAAATTACTCCTACAGGTCAAAGTTGCTTTTTTGGAAAATGTTTTCATCTCAGATTTTCGATAATTAACAAAATCAGGAGGGCAGAGGACAGAGTGGTGTAACGGTTAGCGTAGCGGCCTTTGGATCACACTGTCGTGGGTTCGAATCCCGCCTCCGCTCATGGATATTTTGTGATGTCATTTAGTTTTAAGTGAGTTGTTATTTGATGTAAACAAGACGCTAATGACCTAAGTTGTCGACGCGTCTATAATTTACAATAAATAAATAAATATCAGGAGGGCAGTGTAGCCTAGTGGATAGCGTATTTGGTACCCGCCTCTAGACTAGACTGTCGTGGGTTCGAATCCCACCTGCGCTCATGGATGTTTTGTGATGTTATTTAGTTTTAAGTTAGTTGTTATTTAATGTAATTTAAGATGCTAATAACCAAGTTGTCGACGCGTCTATAATCTACAATAAATAAATAAACAATAAATCGGTTTTAACCTATTTCGTGTTGTGAAGGTCACGATTGTGTGTAATTTTCTTTGGTATTTTTCACTTCTTATTTTCTCGCGTTTGGACAATAAAATTAGAAATGATTTTATTTTAATTACACAGCCACACATCGACTGCTTTGAACCTACCTCGACATTATGAAACAAAAAATACATCCGAATTGAGAACCATACCTCCTTTTTTGAAGTTGGTTAAAAATAATCACATAGTTTTTAATTAAGAAATAATAAATAGAACCACATCATGATATCTGCTGCCGATACATATTTCATAAACGTCGGGATAAGGGTGGTTCCGGGTTTTCTAATTAAAATTTAAAATAATATAAAATTAATTTTTAAACCATGCTGTCTCTTATACTTTATTATACCCACGTTTTTTCCGTTTCTATTTCTGAATAATCGTGTATACCAGGGGCGGATTCAGAAAAATATTTCGGGGGGCTTTTCAAAATATTTTTGTATACAAGTGCATTATATTGATACCTACTTACCTCACCAAATCAGTTTTTTAGACGCGAAAATATAAAAAAATATCGAAAATATGCAACGCCCAACGGCGCTAAGGTATGAATCGGATGTTCTTTTCTATGCGTTCTATGCGTTGCCAAAAATTTCGGGGGGGGGGGGTTGAACCCACTAAATCTCCCCCCCCCTTGAATCCGGCACTGCTGTATACCCAGTGTTATTTGCGCTTTTGAGACGAACCTTTCAGCATCTCATTTAACAAAATCGGTTCAGCCGTTTAGGCTCTAGAAGGGATCATGTAACCATAATCACATACAGACACGAGCAACGAGCATACCCTTCCTTTGAAATTCACTGTAGCCGGGTAAAAACTAAAAACTCATATATTTGCAGCACGAAATATAAGCCTGATATTGTCGTTTTTCGCGAACAATCATTATTTTATATGTTCGTGAAATGAATTAATTCGAACAACCTTGTACAAATAAATTCCAAATACAAATCGCCATTTATTTCCCGTAACTTTTACATTTTCAAAACGTAAATCTCTTTTTTACTATCTACACATTTTTTTTTCTTGCGTGGGATTGGTTTAATCAAACGGATTAATATTTATTTAGAATTCCTGATCTATAAAGAGCATGCGCGAAACACGAGGCTTGTGGAACTTATGAATGCTTTCGCTATGCATATCTATAGGCACATGTGAAAATTACTTATGTCAGATTTTTACTAAAATAAAATTGATGATGCCTTCAATTTTTATAACACACTGCGACATTTTCTTTGAAAGGTGAAAATATGTAAAAATTACATTCAAGATTGTAAAGAAATACGAAAATATTAGGTTTAGGTATGGAAACCGAGAACCCTTAATAAAAGTGTTAGTAAATATCCTAAAGAATACAATTCCAGCAAAAAAGTAACCTCATTGTATTTAACAATCAAAAGTTACACGTGATTGAAGTTAGGTAAAAGAAGTAAATTATTTTGAACACCCTGTATAATAAATTCATTTTTTTAGGACAGACATTGATTTGTCCGTCTATTATCTAGTGATCCTTAAAATTTCAGTTTGATAAAGGTTTCTGTTTTGGCTGTGTTGAATTTTAAGTAAAGGTCTGCACGTGTCAAAAATTTCTAAAAAACTTGAATAACTCAAAAATTACTGAACTTTCGACTATGACTTTCCTTACAATTTCTATTCACATTTAGGTGCAGAATTGAAAAAACAAATAAAAACAGGGTGCTAGGTTAAAAAAAACATAACTTTGGTCTGTCACGTTTAAATGGGACAGTCTGTATAATTGAAAATATTTTTAGGTTATACACCATTAAAATTTATACAACTTTTGTAATTAAACTTTTTTTTCTATCTTCACCCAAAATCACTACATCGGCCGACAACGCAAGTCTTGGACACCCTGTATAAAAATCCCGTGTCACGATGTTCGTTCACGCTAATCTCCGAAACCGCTCATCCGATTTTAATGAAATTTTGTAAATGTGTAATGTTTGCTCCAGCTTGAGAGATAGGATAGATAAATGACCCTCAATATTTTTTATTGCGAATTTAAGGATTTTTTATATGTAATAATATATATAATAAACACCACCAGTCCGGCTTCGCTTTGCAGGAGGAAAATTTCCTGCGGGGGGGGGATAATAAGTTATAAATTCATAGCATCCGGGTGAATCCGGGCCGGGCCGCTAGTAAATAATAAATTTTCATTAGATTTTAAGAAATCTTTTTGTGAGTCGAGAATTATTAAAAATGCTCCGATTCCCGTGACATTTCACCGAGTCATTCCAGCAGAATTTTTTAAGGGGGAGGCATCAATAAAAAAATCAACGTGAGCCATTTCGTCATGCGACTATAGATATCGTAGAGAGGTATAACGTAGGTACGCAATGTAGCTTTAAAAAGTTCAACCTCATGTTTATTCAAAGGCTGTATCTCGTTCAGTGCAGACACAAAGCCTCTCTCCCTCTAATTCGGCTCGCTAACGCCTTCTTTCTCACTCCCATATCTCACACAGGTTCTGAAATAATATAAATCACTACATGAAAAGCGCGAGAGAACGCGTTGTGCGTTTGTTGGTGAAATTCAACTAGAATTCCCTCGACGCCAGTAATAATGACTACACTGTTTTGTTTATTGATACTAGTTTCACACTTCCACGCTCGTTAGCCGCTTTCCTTTAGACGCGAATCTCAGTTTATTTCAAGGCTGTCCAACCCGCGGCCCAATAATTATAAACTTCTTTAAAACATTAAGATTTTTTTTGTTACCAACTTGTTTGCTTAACAACTATCGTTAGAACTAATATATTTTATATGCGGCCTGATACATTTTTTTCTCGAAATGTGGCCCAAGAAAGCCAAAAGGTTGGACACTCCTGGTTTATCTCGTCACACCGCAGCACATTGGGCTATAAATCGAAAAATTTAAAAACTTTCATGCATTCTTTCGAAAAAATATTCAGAAAAGTCAAACCAAACAGAAATTACTTATGAGGTGCAAAATAATATTTTGGACCAGAAATTAAAAGAATCTAAATTTTGAAAATTTTGTTGTTAAATCTTAAATCCGTTAAAAACGGTAGTTACTTTATTAGAAAGTAACGGGTCGGACAAAATCTGCCTACTTTCAATTGTATAGCTTTACTTCTTGACAATAGCCAGAATAGCCGAGCTCCACTCGAGATGCCCTTATTTATATGGCTCGTCTTTTTTTCTCAATCTGTCTATCTCTATCGTGTCGGAGGACAGTTTGGTCCAGTGGTTAGCGTCGCGGCCTCTGGATCAGACTGTCGTGGGTTCGAATCCCGCCTCCGCTCATGGATGTTTTGTGATGTCATTTAGTTTTAAGCGAGCTGTTATTTAATGTAATCAAGACGCTAATGACCTAAGTTGTCGACGCGTCTATAATTTACAATAAATAAATAAAATCTATCGTGTCGATTTTTCGTTTCATCGCCTCACGAACTTACCCTTACTATAGAAGTCTACACTTCATTAATAATTTTGGGTCTTTTTGAGTCAACATTAACATCCTACATTGTCGACCACAACATTGTTTTGTTTTGGTAGTTTCTTTGAGCTGCGCTTTTGAAACAAACAAGTTAATTAAAATTATAATCTCGTTGTGATCAGACATATTTTAGACTTGTCTTGATAAAATTAAATTTTGTTGTGTTTTATTTATTTATTTTAATTTTATATAAAGATCAACGATAATATTAAATATCATAAAATAAATCTTTATAATATTATATTCCACATTGTTACTGTTACAAAACTGTTTTCTGAGTTGGCGGAATAAATATTTATTTACAATAATTAATAACATAATAACAATAAATGCAACAACAAAAAGTCAATTTTAACAATAAAAAAAACTTAATCGGTAATTATTGAACTAAACGAGCCACTTAAGTAACACTTAACAAATAACTATATATACAAGGATTATTTATTTGTAATTATTTATGTCGGTCATTTTCTCAGTTACTTCAGTACTATTCATTTATATCCACTCCACTATTTATATCACTGTACTGACTGATTCGACCGTTGATTGACTAATATTTATATCACTGATCCACTTGATCGCAAGACTCACCATTCACTGATTGATTCGACCGTTGACTGCTTCGTGGCCTGCGTGGCTTAAGCACAGCGCGTTCTAGCGTTTTCCAGAATGTTCGTGCAGTTACTCGTTGTTCAGTACGCAGACACCGCTTCTCGGAATTCTTGCCTGACGTTTATATACAGGATGATCCGTAACATTACTATTGTTGAATGTAAAATAAATAAATGTATAAATTGCTGAATTTTATTTAAACAAAGAAAAATAAACTCAGAATAACTATTCGAATTTAAACGCTAATGACCTAAGTTGTCGACGCGTCTATAATCTACAAAAAATAAATATTCGAATTTATCTCTATTCTTGTCGAATTTTCAATCTTTTCATTTTCAAATTCAATTAGCATAAACAAAAATTGAACAATACGCGCAATTATCTATGCTCCAGATCTTAAATTACTGACGTTAAAGTATGGTAGAAAAATTTAAATAACATTACAAAAGCAAAGAAACAAACTTTCTTAAACAGTTCTTTTGCTGCGACTTTGAAATCAGTTAAGTTTTGAATTTAATTGTGTATTTAAGTAGACGCCGTGATAAGAATAACTGATAGGAAATAAAATAAAAAATATGTAGTTAAAATATTTCTTCTCGAGCGTATCTTAGTAGACGTAAATAACATTCCTTTTTTTCTTTCATTTGTTTTGTCTTTTTTGTTTCTTTCGGCTGTTTTGTATCATTAAGGAATTAGTTATTCATATTTTGTATTATTATTCAACATGCTCATTTATTTCGTAATACAGAACATAAGAACTTTTATAAACTCGCTTTTGTCTTCTGTGATTATATTTTGTTTTCAGTATAATTCAGTATTCCCAGGAGATATCTTAAAGTCTTATAGCAGAACCAATTATTTAAGTATTCTTTATTCGTTCCTCATTTGTCAACTTCAAGTCCACTAAAACTTTTGAGAACAATCGTCGTTGATTTTAAATTGAAAGCTTCAGCTTAAAAGTCTACATTCCAAATGTAATAACTACAAAAAGCAAACCGCAAAAATTTAATAAATGAATGCATCGTATAAATTAAATTTTATTTCGAAATATACTACCTACCTATAAATAATATACTTTTTATAAATGTTGTATTCTTCTATAATTTTAGTTTATTAAATGAATATTTTAATAAAATTGAAAAATTGCTATCGTGCTATTTCGAAATTAACAATTTTTTAATTAAAAATTATTGAACTATATTTTTCAAAATTGAAATGCTAGTTTCGTTTGATCTGACAAAATATTCATAATATTTGTATAGGCTAAATTTGATTAAATTTGTGGCTCGCGGTTAATAGCAGATAGGCCAACTGTATTATCTACTAACTTTTCCGCTTTTGCCTTTAAGCTACAAAAATGTCAGTCCGTTAATTAAAAATAACTTCATTTTAAGGAAGAATTAGTTATGAAAGAAAGCTGTTTTCGTTACCGTCCAGTTTACCAACTTTAATTCTGACGTCAAAAAAACATATAAGATTTAAAATTTCAACATCTAAAGTACAAAACAAAGTCACAGCCTTCCTACTTTACATTAAAATAAGATTATTTTTCTGTTAGTCAGTTCCGCCCAAACAAAATCTGACTGAATTTTGTCAGTTTATGAATTACTAGCGGTACCCGTCCGGCTTCGCCCGGGTGCTAAAAAAGCCCGGGTGCAATACACTACTCACTCGCTTCGCTCGTTCGCTTGAATATTATAATTACATTACACACTCGCTTCGCTCGTTCGCTATATATATTATATCCCTTCCGTGAAAAATTATCCAACTGATGGTGAAAACCGCATCAAAACCCATTTAGTGAATTAGGAATTACATTACTTACTCGCTCGCTTCGCTCGTTCGCTATATATATAAACCTTCCGGGAACAATTCCGTCATACATGATTTTTGCATAACTTTAACCGTTTACGCAGCGCACGCAACGGAAGCTCTCAAAAGGAATAATTTTTCCCGTTTTTGCAACATTTTTCATTCATGCTCCGATCCTATTTGTCGTAGCGTGATATTATATAACCTATAGCCTTCCTCGATAAATGAACTATTCAAGACAAAAATAATTTTTCGATTCGAACCAGTAGTTCCTGAGATTAGAGCGTTCAACCAAACAAGCAAACAAACTCTTCAGCTTTAGAATGTATAGATAACACGGGGCTGTCATTTCCGGACATCACCGGGTAAATACGGCTAGTAGGTAATAAAATAAAGATTCAGAAAGACATATGCCGACAAAATATTTTTCATTTAAAAGCGAGTGCGACTTTTTTTGCTCTTCACAAAAATAAAACGCCATTTTTATAAGAATTACAAAATGGAATTCTATTCCAAAGGCCGATTTTCAGTTTTAATATCGTTAAAAATAAGTATCTATTTGGTTGAACTTTCCACTATGTGTGCGGTATATTTTACTAACAATTTTATTAGCAATTTTTTATTCACTTTAATATCTGGATTCCGTACTGTTTTTAATATAAATGGCATTAAATTTTTTAATTGCATAATTATTCAAAACAACTCTATTACAGCTCACATTAATGGTTGCAATTATAAAACAAAATGCGAATTTACTCACCTCTTAATAAATGAAAATGTTTATTATTAAATACGCTGCCCTGTTTTTAAGAGAAATAAAATATTAGTAAAAAAAAACTTTTTAGAGAAAAGCTTTTATTGAAATGTACTAAAAAGGAAAAAATAATATTTAATAATTTTGTCTCATAATTATTATAAAAGCGGGGGTTGTAATCTCTATGATAGTTTATTAGTCGCAACCCTCGCTTTTATAATAATTATGAACCAAAATTATTAAATTTTATTTTTTCCTTTTTAGTACATTTCAATAAAAGCTTGTCTCTAAAAAGTTTTTTTTTACTAATATTTTATTTTGTTCATTTAAGTCTTTAAAAATTTTACCCCCTTTTGATCCCCCTCAGGGCTGAATTTCGAGAAATCCCTTCTTAGTGGATACTTACTTCAGAAAAGGAATCTACTGTCCAAATTTCAAGTTTCTAGCTTCAGCGATTTGGCTTGGGCGTTGATTAGTCAAAAAAACCCTACACCCTCGTTTGAACCCCTTAGAGGTTGAATTTAATTCTAAAAACGATTTATTCATGTATTGTCATCAGAAATACATATGAGTATAAAATTTCAAATCGATCGGATACGTGTAAGTCGTTCAAAATTTACCTAAACAAACAAACACACAAACAAACTAACATACAAACATACAAAAAAACCCGATTGCGCAGTCGTGTTTTTCAAATGGATACAACTTTGAAACCAGCAGAGATACAGACGTTTGTTGTGCTCATTGGAATCTGCGTGTCTTTAGTACAAGCATAGTCAGTTTGAAAAAAGTTCTGAGAGATTTCGAATTTTATCACCTACGTTATAGGTTAAACAAGATACCTATTATTAGTGTACGCTAATGACCTAAGTTGTCGACGCGTCTATAATTTACAATAAAATAAATGTTATTAGTTTGCTATAGTAGTAAAATGATACTAAAACACCATCATTATCATCAGTCATTATTATGACAGATCATCATCATAGTCATCACCATCATCAACGCACAATATTTGTTGCGTCCATACAGAATAACGTCAACATAACACCGTTGTGAAGCGGCTTTAACAACTTGACCGTAGTGCCGATATGTGGTTTTGTCAGTGTGACCACTCAGACCTGTTCCCTGTCAATCAAATTACTGCACACTCGTATGTAGGTCTCATTCTGGACGCGTAACCGCCTCGTCGATACATCAAAATCGATGTCGACTGATTTTAATCGAATTTATGTGACGAAGCCTTCATCATGTACCTTTTTCTTTTTTTATTTTTAAACTAATTAGGATCAAATAGGCGTACCGTTACATAAATAATGTAAACTTTTGTTTTTTTTTGGAAATAAATTTATTAATGTGGAAAAATAAAAATTTTGATTAGCCGTATTAAACGTTTACATTTTACTATTTTAACTTTAAAAGACCTAGAATCATCGTATTGTCGAGCGTCTATAATCTACTAGAATCATCGTTTGAAGTTTCTGTGTCTATTTTTTGATCATACATGATTAGTCATTCATATTTTAGCAAGTTGACCAACTAACCGTATTTCGCTCGATTTATTTGTTTGTTTTACGATTGCGATCAAATTCGTGAAACAATTTTGATGAAATTTGGTAAGCACATTCTTTAACCATAAGCCGAACGACGTATATAAATCAAATTGAGATCAAAACACCCTCATCCATAGGTAGATAGTTTAAACCACTAGACTATGTAAGAAGCACCAATAAGAAAATAGTATGGGCGTGCCTGAACGCTCTGCAAGCTAACACAATCTGCGCAGCTCGTCTGACTGATTTAGGCACTAACGGTAGAGTGAGCTTACTAGATATTCTCTCTACTGTGGTTTAAACTTTAAAGGACATAAAAATTAATACAGAAAATGTGAGAAAATAAAGAATACGTCTTGGTCAAAATTAAAGCACAACCAGCGATAATTTTTTAAAATCTTCGAGGAATTATTTAGTGTCAATTGTACAAAAAATATTTGTATACGCATATCTCGAAAAAGATTTCATTGTTGTGATTATAACAGGATGCCAGTTTGTGTGAATGAAATTCCGTTATGTTAAAATTATTTAACTGAAAAACATAGAGCGAGGTCAAATGTTCAAAATCTATTGATAGACAAACAACGTTGGAAGGCAGATGTTAAAACTGAATAATTGCAATGCAACAATAATAATTCATTACAAATGCATGCGGACATCCAGACGTACAGATAATTATAAAATGTAATTTAAAGTTCTTTGGACTACACATTTTGTCGTATCATAAATAAAGATTAGACACACGAAATGCACGTGCGATAATAACTACCTTAAATTATTGACAGCGTTGCCAAGTCAGTTGATTGTCATCTCTTCTTGAATCACAGTTGGTGCTGTGAAATGCATAGTCTCCGATCTAAAAATAAATCACTATGGAAATATGCTATCGCTTTGATGCTTTAGACCAGCGGTTCCCAACGCATGGGCCGCGGCCCACTTGTGGGTCGCGGGCAGCGTGGTACTGGACCGTGGACGCTGGTCGAGAGTCTAAGCCAAGATAAATATTATCGGAGCTTCAGGAGTAGAGATGGGAATAATCGAGTGTATGTGTTTATAGTTTTTAACCGACTTCAAAAAAAAGGAGGTGGTTCTCAATTCGGTGGTATTTTTTTTATTTTTTTTTTGTTTGTTACCTCAGAACTCCGTCGTTTATAAACCGATTTGGAAATTTTTTTTTTATTTGAAAGGATATACTTTTAGATTGGTCCCACAGAAATTTCATCAAAATCGGTTCAGTAGTTCGGCTGATTTTAATAAAAGTTAGTAACGGCGTGTGATTCCTTAAGGTAAATGTCACTTTTTGACACATCAGACAGCGTAAGAAAATCGGTTTAATAAAAGTGAGTAACGGCGTGTGATTCCTTTAAGGTAAATGTCACTTTTTGACACTAAAAAGTAAAAAATAAAAAACTTTTTAACAAAAAAAAAACCTCCTTCAAAAAGCCACTAAAAAGAGGAAAATAATGAAATTTTGAGATCTTCGCCAATTTAGTAAAATATGAAGTTGGTTAAAAAGAAGATATTAATCACTATACTATACTTTTTAACCGACTTCATATTTTATTAAATTGGCGCAGACCTCAAAATTTCATTATTTTCCTCTTTTTAGTGGCTTTTTGAAGGAGGTTTTTTTTTGTTAAAAAGTTTTTTTATTAATTGTATATTTAGTTAGTGGGCCTCAAATTTTTATTAGCTTCCCATTGGAAGTTATTGTAATGGGTCCGAAAATCTAAATCAAAATGTATAACAATTTTTTATGTTTCAAGGTCACTACACTATTTTTACACTATTTTTAGAAAGATGTCTGTGTGTGTATGTGTGTACGTATGTGACCATTTCTTTCTAAGACGAAATCTCGAGAATGAAAAATGATATCGACTACGTTAGGGTGCCAATCGACGCGTATTAACGTAAATATGATCTGAAAGAAATGTTTTCAAAATCGGTTCAGCCGTTCTTTTTTCTTAACCAAATAGACTCCAAAAAAGTAGATTTTACACAATATCTCGCGAATAAAAAATTATATCGACTTCGTAAGGGTGTCAATCGAGGCGTGTTAACGTCATTTTGATCCGACATAAATTTTATAAAAATCGGTTCAGCCGTTTTTTTTTTTTTTTGTTAAAAATAAATAATAATTATGTTTTAATGATTAAAATGATTACTTTTCTGTGTAATATCTAATTTAATTATTATTATTATTAAATATTTATCAAACTGGGAAGTTCGTCGTGTGGACCTCAAGGGTCGCACTTTAATCCTAATAAACGACCCACCTCACGGCCTTGTTTTTAGAAAATTTAGTGATCCGCACAACAAAAAAGGTTGGGAACCGCTGCTTTAGACGAACCAAAATATATACGACATTAAAATATTATATTTAAAACAGCAGGCCTATTCAGACTGTATAAAAAGTGACTAACGCAAGATATTTATATGAATATTTCCGTATCTATTAATTAAGTCACCTTGTTTGAAAAATTACCTTAAAATGCTGCTACATTTTAAAATTTTAGAACAAAAAGTACAATACTAATCTTCATAAACTTTTTGAGTGGTTCAATACAAACTCACTATATCTGAATAGTGACAAAACAAATTACATAAGATTTCATAACTTACTGTCAGTACAAAGGTGATTTAATTAATATGAAAATCAACAACAATATCATTAAAGCTGAGTCTACCAAATTCTTAGATTTAAATATTGATCAACATTTGAACTGTAAGAACCATTGTAAACATCTAGTTTCTAAACTTAACAGCTATTATTTTGTATTTAAAAAATATATTAACTTTTCAACAGTTATGTAATTTCTGTTACGCTCAAATTTAATTGCGATTAAAGTATATAATTTGCTTCTGGAGTCTGTCACCACATGCAAGTGAGTTATTCGTTTGTCAAAAAAAGATTATCAAATGTACAGTTGGTGTGTCGCAGGCCGCAGCGAACAAGTTGCAGAGATTTATTCAAAAAATATAGTTCTCGCATTACTTTCTACACTGTAAGAAATGAGAATGCCGATTACACAGATTATCGATGGTCCATTTGTAGCCAGCGATTAATCTGGTAATAGGCACACAAAGAGATAAAGGCGTCGCAAACAGGTATCGCCTGCACATCGCGTAGATTCCATAAAAACACATTGCGCATGCATGGTTAATAATTTTACATTAATTTGTTTTGTATTCATCCATTTTATATATGTAACTATACATTTTATTGTGTAATTTTTACACACTTTATTGGAATATTACACAAATTATGTAATTTTAATTTAATTTATGTAAAAATCACAAATTTGTTTAACTTCACAGTAAAAGTCCAAGTTTTTATGAAGTTTTCTGTGTAAAAATAAATAATAACGTAAAATCACTTAGAAAATCGAGCGAATTCTACCTTAACTTTCAAAGTATTTTTACATCCATTTTTTACAGTGTATACTAACTCAGACATTCATTACTTAAATACCCGATGAAAATCTAAACTTAGAGGACCATCTAATAATAATATTCAGAAGGATGGTCTGATCACAATTTTTTTATAATTTGGCGAATAGCGTTTTCATTTTCAAAAGAAATTAATTATACATCTAAATAATTTTTAAATTTTTGTTTCAGGTTTTGTCAAAGCGAAACCCCAGCACTGCGTTCCATTTCGGTGAGTAGTACAGCTGTTCATTAAACATTTTTACGTATTTAGTAGCATCGACCCTCTGCTTTATTCGCGTTAATGTCGGTTTTAACACAAACATTTTAAACATGATCGTTGCAACGATCTAATAGTAAATATATTATGAAGTATTAGAAATACCTTGTATTTTTTGATGTCCGTTTGTGACTTCCTGTGTTTTAACACGACGTGTTTCAGCAACGAGTTGCTATCTTCAGGTGTGGTTAATTTTTTTTTTAATTACACATTGAGTATCCGTAACACGTTATAATATTAAGCACATGCGTATTATGTAGTGGATTGTGGAGTACTGATTTAAATTTCGAGAATTTATGATTTATATAGTAGGTAGATGAAATGGAAGTGTGAGTGTGTATGTATGTGGACGATTAATGAGTATTGGGTGTTTGTGTGTTAATTATTGTGTCGTATATTATGTTCGATTTTAACGTTAGTTTGTCATTAAGAATTTTGGTATTGTTGAATTTTGTAGCTTTATATAGTTCATTTTCCTCGAGGGTGTCCATGTGTCCAGACGGACATAAAAAAATACAAGGTATTTCTAATACTTCGTAATATTCATATAGTGACTTGGAGACCCAACACTCTAAAAATGTATCATAATAGTAAATAGATATCGTTAAATTATTTTTTTTTTATTACGTAATCTTTCACACGTAGCCAAAACTTGTTTCAAAAAATTCGCCTGTAGGATGTGTAGTGTGATTCTTGGTCCTTCATTTGGCGTTTACCCGAACACTTTAACTTTAAAAATAGCGTCGGGAGAGCGGGAACCGTTTTATAGGCGAGGGGAAAAAATTTCAGATGAAGGATGCAAGTGGTAACTTCCGCTATCGAATACTCTTAACTTTAAAAATAGTGCGAAGGGAAAGGATTTGAGATGAAGAGTGCAGGGGGTAACTTATAAACTAATAAATTAGTTCTTTACCGTTTTACTCTAAAATATATCTACAATAGAGTAAATATTTGTGAATTTTTAATTTTAAATATGTCCTAAATACTAATCAACACGGGCTTTAGAATGGCCAAGCGTATAGCAGTGCTGTTGTTTACATGGCGTTGCTATGGTTCCTCTATTACAAGTCCCCAGTTCCCGGGTTCTAGCCCGAGAGATGGTAAAAGTGTCAATTGGATTTTCAATTTATTATCAAAAAAAAAAAATAATGAATTGAAAATATGAATTGGCATTGGCGTAACTAGGGATTTTTTCCAGGGGGGGCCATGGCCTTTCAATCTGAGAACTGAAAATCACTATTATGAGATCTTTTATTGTCAGTAATTTAATAGTCATTAAATGCACTGTAAAAAAAAAAAACAGTAAAAGTTGCTGGTCTTGTATGAAGTTTTTATTTTGAGTGGCTGCTATTTTTTAAGTATAATAATGAAAATACAAAATTACAGAATATGGTGCTTGGTTCAAGTTTTGGTACCCCAAAACGGTTACTTTCAATAGTCTGTAATAATTTTAAGTCGACTTTCTTTATTCTTACGTCAGCACCCTGAGCTACGTGCCATAATTATTCTAGGGGGGGCCCGTCACCTTCCAGGGGGGGCCTGGCTCCCCTTGGCCACCCCCTAGTTACGCCAATGTGAATTGGTGCTAGACCCAAATAACCTTAGCTGTTGGTGGTCTTTAAAACACAACACACACTAATCAACACAGTGAGTCCCAATCCCAACTGTTCTCCTTCTCTTTGGAAGAGTATCAGAAGTCAATAAACAACTGGCAATATGTATATAAAGAGTAAAGAGCGAACTGTGAAGGACATTTCCATAACAACAGCGACACAGAACTGAAGAGCGACAAAACAGTTTTCATTAGAGTTGTTATTTTATTGTTCGGGACGACATAAAATCTGCAATTATAATGGTCGTTTCTATTCGTACAGAGCGCGGCAGTAAAGTTATTTTATGTATTGCCGGAAGATTCTATCTACCATTCCTACCTTTTATCCGTTGCACCTGTCGACCACTACTCTTTTATTGCATATACGTTATTTTTTCGTCGCTCCCTCAGGATGTGAATACACTACCGGTCAAATCTTCGGTCAAACCAACTTTTTCGTTCTTATATCCTCTTAATTGCAAACAAGAATTAAAAAAATGTGTTCATTTCAAACGACTGAGCTTATATCCGCCATATGATGACGTCAAAGCCAGACCAGTGCAGAGTACTTACCTTGAGCATAGTTCAAGTATTACGTAAGCAGATTTTTTGTAATTATTAACCCCCCTCCCCCTCGTCATCAAAAGTAAGCAAAGCTCTTACCCCCCCCCCCCTCACATGCTTACGTAAACATTGGTACATGCATTTTTCAATGTGTTCTGGTTTCTTTATTGATTCATGAGCAGCAGTTATAAGGCTAGAAATAAGGAATAGGCTTGGAATAGAGGACTTTAACGCACATAAATATTTATTTAAGTAAATTTTATTGTCATGGTATTCAGTTATTATAATATCTTAATATATTAATGAACAAAACAAACTTCTTTTAAAATGTTGGTATATTTATTCAAATTAACAATCCTCAGTCCATGACACACGAATCCATGACTCTAAGTCTTTGATGACATTGGATGTTTGCTGCTCAATGAATATCGTGCGGTAATTCCCCTACTCGGTTCTTTTACTCGGTTCTAAGCGCGTAAACGTATCCATTATTTTCGGGAATCCCTGAAAATGCGTTTCGTTTTCAAGCATAGACAAGTAGGGTTGCCATAGGTGTTCAAACCAAAATCGACTAAATTTTGTAGAAAATCCGAAAAAGTAAAAAAATAAATACTGCTGACGTAATCACCATCCAGACCCCCCCATCCCCCATGTCATCAAAAATAAGCAAAGCAAAGACCTCCCGCCCACCTCCTGTAGTGCTTAGGTAATACTTGAATGGCCCCTATGTCTACGAAAAAAGAGGTGCATATTAAATACCTATGAGTTGTTTTTAATTTATGACAGATCAATGTACTATCTCTCTTTATCTATGGATCAGTGAGCGTTAGAGTACATATAACTACAGTCAATCAGAGAAGGCTGACTGTGATTGACATAATTTTCGTAGCGGTATAATTCTATGTTTAAAATTACATTGAAAAATACATACTTTTGAAAAATGTTCTTGTTGAAAAAGCTTCTGAAAAATTCTCAAAAATTGTTGTATTATCTATTTATAACGTAGACTCCAATATTCTAAAAAAAGGACATCCGCATTATATAAACATGATACAGTTAAATACTTTCGGCCAGTAGTTTATTCAGAGTCCGTTCGTCGTGTAAACAGACACATAATACAGACAACGCAGTCTGTGACTGTGTTGGTGAATCTTAGTTTATTTCTGTAGATCATTGAAAAGATAAACTTTTAGTTTGTTAATGTATGTTCAGCATCTGATATACAAACAATACGCTCGATCTATTAGATCTTTAAAGTCGTGTTTACACTAAAAACTATTGAATAATATTAGACATCGATTGTGTTTATATTAAAGTAATTGGTACGACTCTGCCGCACTGATTTTCTCGCTCAAACTCAGGAACCACCATTTTTACTTCCCACCTCTACTATGGTAGGAAAGTAATGGATTTAGTCCGAAAAAAATATTTCGAGATTTTAACAGATCTTCACGTTTTGAGACCCTAGCAATCGTTTAAGATCATTTTCTGACTGATGTCTGTGTGTGTGTGTGTGTGTATGTGGTCAATTTTTCGCCTTCGATATCTTAAAAACGGAACAACATACGGCCATGCCGATTGTTCTATTGTGTTTATCAGCCTTTAACTTAGATCTGATTAGATTTTGAGTCAAATCGGTTCAGTGGATCCTGAGATATTAAAAAAAACGTTCTCAATGTCACGTATTAACATAGGTAAAAAAATATAAATGAATTCTAGATGTTATAATATGAAAAAAATGTAAATATTTTTTTTCTCTAAAATGTATAGTTTTCGAGAAAAAAATATTTTACTAAAAAAAGAAAATTGTACGTAAATCAAGGTAAACATGATTTTTGCTATATTACTAGCCATCAGTAGATCACCAAACAAAAAAAGGGCCATGCTTTTTTTCAAAGAATAAAAAAAGAGTGTTTATTTTTTGCAAATATTTACTATAGGTGGGAAGTATATAGGACTGGTCATCAGTCGAATTTTTTTCCGAAGCAAATGCATCGGTTCCAAACTGTAAGGTTATTAATGATATAAAGATATCGATTTATATGGAGGACAGTATAGCCTAGTGGATAGCGTATTTGGTTCCGCAGCCTCTAGACTAGACTGTCGTCGGTTCGAATCCCATCTGCGCTCATGGATGTTTTGTGATGTTATTTAGTTTTAAGAAAGTTGTTATTTAGTGTAGTTGAAAGACGCTAATGACCTGAGATGTCGACGCGTCTATAATCTACAATAAATAAAATAAATCGATTTATATGAACAAAATCGTTGGAACCGTTTTCCAGAAACTCAGTTTTCGATTTACGTTCATTATTTAGGAAAATACAAAAAAAATGCGCTTAATTTTGTACACTTAGACGAGAAAATGTGTTTTTAAATCCATTTTGTTTCTCACAACATAGATTTTCCTCCCATTATCTTCAAAAATATATTTTTTAACTTCCCATTGAAAGTTGTTGTAATGGGTCCGATTTTGCAAATGAAAAATTTGGACATATCTGCACGTTTTGAGGTCCCTAGAGTCCGAATCTACTGTTTTTTTCTTAATTAGGTCGTCATACCCTGAATCATGGGTCATTTCACCCGAACAATTGGATGAGTTGCAATTTATTTTTTTGTGACTAAATCTATGACAATTTTTGTATTTTAATATGACATTGACATTATAAATTATTATGTATTTGAAGCATTTGAAATTTTAGATAAGTAGTAATAGGAATTCCCTACTAATTTAAAAACAATTTAAAAAGAAATCGCTTTATTGAATTAGTTGCTCAAAATGTCCACCCAGTTGCTGTATACATAGTCTAGCTCTTCTTAGAATTGAAGTGGTAGCTCTGCGAAGAGTCTCAGGATCAGTACGAATAGTTTTATTTTAATTATTTTAATTGACGTTTACTGTCACAATAAATACTAATGGTGATTCACAGCCACCTGGTCTTTTTAATAATAACAAAACCAACAGCCGAACCTAATACCTGCATTAGTGGGCTTACTTATTTAAAATTTCAAATGCTTCTAGCTCAGTTAGGATAGCGTTCCGGGTATATGTTCATTAGACATTTTTGACTTGAAATCACCCCAGCAACACAGTCCCAGGTTATGGCAGTCATGTCGTGGGACACCCTGTATACGTTCAATTTACAATGTACTGATCTTTTTAAAAAAAGTGGGCCATCACTCCCCGACATAACGGACGAATCTATTATAATGTTTAAAGAAGTTTAACTTCAATAAATCCGAAAACAATGGAATCGCGACTTAAACATCGTGTTCATCGAACTTCTCTGACGTCACGAATTATTTTTTCCGCATATCGTTGCAATAAATATGTCTATTCCTAGGACATCATTCACGATGTGAAAATACACACAGACGAAAATCGCTAAATGACGCTAGTTTATGTGATATGGTCAATATGTTGGACTATTTGGCTGTCGTACAAATTGAAACTACTCTACGCTCGGTAACTGGTACTGTCCAACCAATGAAAGAACTTCGCGTAAATGCGGAAAGAGATAGACGGAGAAGGTGTTCACAATCTAACACAAGCGTTTTAACACATAAATATTGTCAGAATTAGCTACAAGTCGTTCGTCTGTTTTCATGCCGCTTACTCTAAATAAGAGCCCCTATATATACTGCTATGCAGATTCCTTAGACCATATTATATGGGCAACGGCCGGCCCGCGGGCCGAATGTGGCCCGCCCGGCTTTGATCCGGCCCGCAGAACATTTTAAAATCACGCTCGAAAAAGTTCAAAGCATTTTTGGATGGCCTTCTCTTCAGAACATGGTGATGTGACATATTATTTCAAATGAATGAATGAATGAATTGTAGATTATAAACGCTCGACAACAGAGGTCATTAGCGTCTTATTTCAAAGTGAGGTGGTTAAGCAAAGGAAAATGCAAAAAGATTTTGCGATCTTAGACAGGAAATAGCCAATTTTATTGAAATTAAAGAAAAACCATTGCCTGAAGTCGGTGATCAGAAATGGTTATGCATGATTTAGCATTTCTAGTTGACAGCATACGGGTCACTTAAACGAGTTGAATTTGAAGTTTCAAAAACAAAGTCAGTTGGTAAACGAATTGTACAGCCAACTGAAAGCATTCCAGATCAAAGTTCGCTTGTGGGAAACACAATTGCGATCTGGAAACTATTATCATTTTTCAACACTATCAAGTCGCGATAATATTGATTATACTAATTAATATGCTGAAGAACTAAAATCACTGTCGGAGTAATTTTTTAATACTTAGATTTTCGAAAACATGGATAACTGTTTTAACCTTTTTGCTACTCCGATGAAAAGTGACGTAGAGAAGGCTCCGACACACCTGCAAATGGACTTGATAGAGCTTCAGGAAGACACACATTTAAAGTCAAATTTTGGAGACGTAGATCTAAGTGATCTCTACAGAATATACATTCCCAAAGAAAAAAAAATAAACCGTATCATTATTATTTTTTACAACTAGCTATTATCTACGGCCCGCGACTTCATTAATATCCTAAAGTTTAGCCCGCAACTTTCCAAAGGTTGCCCATACCTGCTTTAGACCGACGTTCTTTCGCTGGTCAGATAGGAGCTATACAGGCTACTGTTGGCTTCTTATTCTCCGAGATACAATACTATCTTTCAGCATCTCTATTAGTATCTCGAAAACGTTGACAATAAATATCAACTGACGAAATATTTTACTTAAATGTTGATTTTTGTTTCGAGATAACTGTGTCAAATAATAACATGCGTTCAAATAGTACATTGTGTTACAAGGGTAGAAAATTTGGCAATTGCGGACCAAGGATCCATATGTGCTCTCCCTCAACTAGAAAACACACACATTAAGTTCTTAAATCGGCCATTTTCAGGGCCATGATGTGCAAAATCCAAGAGTGCAACCTCCCCACGGACCGCGATGCTCATCGGGTAACTCTAATGTCGCCGCTGTCAAGTATTAGCCTCTTGCTTTTTAAGGTTAGGTAGCTGCAAATGGTAAAAACAGAGCCCTTATAATTTCTGTCTGTCTGTCTGTCCATATGTCACAGCAATTTTACTCAGAGACTTAAATAAATCAAAATTTTGACAAGCTACGTCTTTTACGTTTTTATATTACTGTAAACGTCAAAGAAAAAGATTTACTTTCGAATAACAGACTCATAAAAATTAACGAAATCCAAACAAAATAAATCACAGAAGTCTACACAAGGCACAATTTTTTTATAATAATTTTTTAAGGTTCCGTACCTCCGTATGGAACCCTATTACCCTGTCTACGATGTCTATCCGTCCGTGTGTCCGTCCGTCTGTCACAAAATTAATTTAATAAAATTTGATACGGAAAAATGTTGAAACACTAAAAAGAAAAAAAGAAAATTTAAGTGAAAATTTTTTTTTAAAAACAAGTGTTATACGAATCAAGAGCAGTGGCGCTCCAGTTCGGCTGATGACTATTGTACTACCGATTTAGGTTCCCGGCGTATAACCATAGACAATTACCACAACCATAGACAATAACAACAAAGCGTATGTATTAGCCTAGCGGCACTGGCGAGGATTAATTGTGCCAACACGGCACACGGTGAATAGTCTCCAGGCGGAAATGGAGAGGATTGGATTGGGGCATCCCGGCGAACGGCGACGCGCGTTTCACACGTGTATAACTATGTAGCTAATAAAAGTGTATTTTTACGGCCATAATAAAACGGTATAAATAATTTCCGTAACACAAGCTTTATAAAAAAAATCTGTTAATTTTTACCCCTACATTCTTATTTTTATTATTGAACGGAACCCTCAGTGCACGAGTCTGACTCACACTTGGCCGGTTTTTATTTTACAATATTTTTTTTAGACGATACTGGAACTGCGCTATATTTATACTCAACTAAAGCATTATCAATATTATGGAAGAACAGCTGCGCTGCCGAAACAGTCCGACGTGGAAAAAAAACGTGTTTCCGTCTAAAATTAATAAATACATTAACCTTTGTCGAGCCTTTTCACTAAAAAAGATTTTTTGTATCTAATTTCAGTAGGCGTTGGCACTATACACGACGATTATTTCACAATATTTCGCGAATACAGAGGCAGTAAATTATATAAAAAATTAACTATGACATCAGAATTACACGTTGAGACTTTGTAGCCATTTTTATGTCGGATTTAATATTAGTTTATTAGATTGTAACTTGCTTCCAAAGTTTGTTGTGATGAGTGCGTCAAACTCTATAAACCTACAGCATGTTCCACAATTTTCTTTACGCATCGACGTCAAGAATCATTAATTCTCGGGTCTGTGAGACTTTAATTGATTATAAGAAAATTAAGTCTACCTATATAAGATTTATATATTACTTGAATAGTGGTCAAACGATCTCCCATATCTTCAAATAAACTAAGATCACCGAAAAATCCGCAAAAACTATTGACAGCCACATATTTTAGACTCTCCATAAATAAAGTATCCCACTTCTGAATCTTATTTCTCAGACGATTGGGTTAAAATGTCATATCAACAAAAAAGGGAATTTTTAACCGCAGGAATCAATTTCTAAATTTACGACGTAAAATAATAGGACACCCTGTATATCGAGTGTGTCGCTTGTAGAAAAAAGGGCTTGAGAATAGCCGAGAGTGTAGCGGCGCTGTTGTTTACATGGCGTTGCTATGGTTCCTCTATTACAAGTCCCCAGTTCCCGAGTTCTAGCCCGAGAGCTGGTAAAAGTGTCAATTGGATTTTCAATTTATTATTAAAAAAAATATATAATGTAAGACGATGTTATTTTAATGGGTTGAGAAATTAAGGTTTGCCATAAATACAAAATATTCCTAGAACTAAAATGTAGAATAACGTACGATGTAGATAAAAGGGCCACCGTTGACAGACATTAAGCATTAAGCAGACATTAAGGGTCCAACGACGAAGCGTCGCCAGAAGTAATAAATTAGATATTTCTTAAAATGTAACCAATAGCTGAGCAATATTAACAAAATGCAGTGGGATGAAGAGGCTGTTTATAACTTGAGAAGAAGGCAATTCGGGGTAGATACTTAACAGTTTCTGACCAGATTTGAATGTGGAAAGTTGTGTTAGTGGTCTGTCTTGTGAATATCTTTTTATTGAGAATGTTGAATTATATTCCAATAATAATAATAACGATTGTACTTAATCTGTGTAATTGTATTGTGGTGATTATGTGCCAGTATTTTCAAGGATTAACAATAAACAGGTGAGTTCTCTCACTGAGTATATTTATCATAGATTTAAAGACGTATGTCGTGGATTTAAGGATGTGGGTAACCACTAAGTAATACATACCGTAGAGGTATTTTGTATGTACGTACTATTACATGATCATTGGCCTATGTGACTGTCTATATTAGGGATGAGAAAAATGTCAGGGACAACGGCTTAAAGGTGTCGTGTCCTGTATGTGTGTTGACAAGGATTTAAAGGTATTCTGTCGGTGGCAATGGCCCAAAGGGGTCGTGTCATGTATGTGTGTTGACAAGGATTTAAAGGTATCCTGTCGGTGGCAATGACCCAAAAGGGGTCGTGTCATGTATGTGTGTTGACAAGGATTTAAAGGTATCCTGTCGGTGGCAATGGCCCAAAGGGGTCGTGTCATGTATGTTTATTGACAACGGTTCTAATGGACCATGTTATGATGGACTGAATAACCAACTGAATATGATGATATGATGTGCTGTTTGAATTTATGAATACTCATATGCGTTTTATGACAGGAACATGTTGATGTCCGCTGGAATCTGACCGCTAACCTTACGTCTTGGCAAACTCACGGAATCCTGACAGATCCGCTGGTATGTGACAAACTATTACCTAATTGTCTGCATTGACCGTAAGACCCAATGCAGTATGTATATGATCTTATTATATGCATCTAGATCAATATATTTATATTGTTTATACTTATTGTAAGTATTATTTATGCGTTTATGCGCGAAAAAAAAAACGAGGTCTTACAGTTTATCAGAAGTGGGATAAAACACACCCCTCGTGGGATAGAGCACACCCCTCGCGAGGTGTTTCCAATTTAAATTGTATGAAATTGTAACAGTTACAACTTTAAACAGTTATGACGATGTATAAAATTTGTTCTGTTCGAATTGTGGTTTAACACAGCCCTAACTTGTGTGAGATTGGATATGGTAACATATTTGTCAGACGTGAAGGTTCAGGTCAAAAGTAAGTACAAAACAAGTCGTGAGGTGGGTCGTTTATTATGACTAAAGTGCGACCCTTGAGGTCCACACGACGAACTTCCCAGTTTGATAAATATTTAATAATAATAATTAAATTAGATATTACACAGAAAAGTAATCATTTTAATCATTAAAACATAATTATTATTTATTTTTAACAATAATTAAAAAAAAAACGGTTGAACCGATTTTTATAAAATTTATGTCGGATCAAAATGACGTTAACACGCCTCGATTGACACCCTCACGAAGTCGATATAATTTTTTATTCGCGAGATATTGTGTAAAATCTACTTTTTTGGAGGTTATTTGGTTAAGAAAAAAGAACGGCTGAACCGATTTTGAAAAAATTTCTTTCAGATCATATTTACGTTAATACGCGTCGATTGGCACCCTAACGTAGTCGATATCATTTTTCATTCTCGAGATTTCGTCTTAGAAAGAAATGGACACATACATACGTACACACACACACACACACATACACACACACAGACATCTTTCTAAAAGTAGTGTAAAAATAGTGTATATAGTGACCTTGAAACATAAAAATTTTTTTTCCTTTTTGATTTCGATTTTCGGACCCATTACAATAACTTCCAATGGGAAGTTAAAAATGATTTTCTTTGAAAATTTTGTTGGAAAACAGCCAATTATACATATAATTGATTCTAAACATATTGGAAAAAATCATTTTAAAGTGCCCGCGGTGAGAGATGAAGCCAGGCACGTCATCAATAATATGCTAGTGAACGCCTGCTTGCCCTCAGACAGTGCCGTGTACACAAAATTGCACATTGGGTTTTAGGACGTTAGGTACAATTTTGGCAAACCGCTCATGGATCTCCAAAATAGCCAATTGCAAGCTAGAAGGCGGGCGCAATGCATTCACGTTACTATGACGCGGTGGCTTCATCTTTCGCCGCGCGAGGTCTACCAACCATAGTCACAGTCAGGATTCTAACCTGAACCTTTCCACTTTCGCGGTGGAATTAGCTTACAATTACTCAACCGTGATATGATTACTAATCTAACATTCTCCTTATATCAATTGATTTTCACTACATGCGAGTGTTAATTCATTATAGCTAGGTTGTAGGTTTCAATTGCAATTCAGCCGTATAAATCTATTAATTTATGATTTTCTTTGCTACTCACAGTGGAGAACGTAGAGTCCATTCTGCTTTGACATGACATTGACATTCGTTTGACATTGCTACTTAACTAGTTGTCCATTTTCTATATCTATATTCCGAGGCTCTGACGGCTCTATAGCGGCCATATTTATTTTTGAAATCGTCCCGCTTCTCGGATTAATTTCAGCGAATGACCGTAGAGGTCAGCTACTTTGAATTTAATCGCGAATAGTATTCTTTACTAGGTTAAAAGTAAAACAGAGCATAGGTAGAGTTCACACATTTAGAGAAAACTTAACCGCTTCATGCGCAGAAACCAGATTTGGTTCGGATTGGTCTATTCTATTTTTGAAGGGGTGCGCCAGTTTATGTGTACATGTCAGTGCACTGTTTACTTGTCATTCAGTGTTCACTGTTTAGGTTACAAGCCGTGAGGTGGGTCGTTTATTAGGACTAAAGTGCGACCCTTGAGGTCCACACGACGAACTTCCCAGTTTGATAAATATTTAATAATAATAATTAAATTAGATATTACACAGAAAAGTAATCATTTTAATCATTAAAACATCAATAATTAAAAAAAAAAAAAAAAAAAAACGGCTGAACCGATTTTTATAAAATTTATGTCAGATCAAAATGACGTTAACACGCCTCGATTGACACCCTTACGAAGTCGATATAATTTTTTATTCGCGAGATATTGTGTAAAATCTACTTTTTTGGAGGTTATTTGGTTAAGAAAAAAGAACGGCTGAACCGATTTTAAAAAAATTCCTTTCAGATCATATTTACGTTAATACGCGTCGATTGGCACCCCAACGTAGTCGATATCATTTTTCGTTCTCGAGATTTCGTCTTAGAAAGAAATGGACACATACGTACGTACGTACGTACGTACGTACGTACACACACACACAGACATCTTTCTAAAAGTAGTGTAAAAATAGTGTAGTGACCTTGAAACATTAAAATTTTTTTTCCTTTTTGATTTCGATTTTCGGACCCATTACAATAACTTCCAGTGGGAAGTTAATTATGCAATAATTGAAAAGCATGTATATGGGTATTTGAAATACGAAAAGTATGTATTGAGCTATGATTATTTGCATTTTTTTTATATAAGTTTGAAACTGGCTAAGAAAGATATTTGATATTTTTGTTGTTTGAAAATTGAAATGCTGGATCACACAAAGAGTTAATGTAAACAACTTTACACAGTTTTGAGATTAAAGACACCACTTGTAGAGATAAATAGACTAATGTTAAGGATTTATGACCTTCACAAACTATCCACTTGAGAATGCACCCCTTAAAAAGTCTAAATGTTATGTTGAAACTAATATTTGGCTCACTTAAAACTAAGTGTTTAATTTTCAAGAACTTGTGAATACTGAGAATTGAATTGTATTTAATGTTGTGAGATAGAGGCTGAGTTTATTTATGGAACTGAGGAAAAGTAAATTTGATTGATGCAAGTTGGTGGAAGATTTTGCCAATTGCTGGAATATTAAAATGAAAGCTGATCATAGGAAGCAGTAATGAGGTTTGACAAAAGAAAATGAGATAGATAGATTTTCATTTATGAGTTGGCCGGATATAAGGTTAAGTTAAAGGGTTGTAAGGCGTTGTGACGCTTATTGAAGTTCATCAGGCTTTAATTGTATAGTTATGACTAGTGATAGATTGTAATGCAATTGAATGGTTAAAATTTTTGCGAACCAATCATTGGAAATGATTAACCGAAATTTTATATATCGAAAGTTTTTAGACGTTTCAACTACGTCACAGATAACAGATGTCAAAAGGACTCACTAATGTTTATTAGGATGTACGGTACAAAAGTTATTAGTATATTTTTGTACGTTTTATAATATTATGAACGGTATGAAACGTGTTATGTTAAACGACAATATTGTTGGACACGATAAAATAATTGAGAAGGGTTATTGTAAAATCCGTACGTACGAACAATCAAATGTTCAGTTTTTGAGTGTTGTTTGAAGTTTGGTAATGCAAGTTTTAAGAATTTGAAACAGAAGGGATTGATAAAATTTAAAAATAATAAAGACGATGTTGAAAATGTGATCACGACAACTTGTTCAATTTATGCAACCACCCGTATCAATAACGAGTCAAGTTAGCCCAATCCCTGGAAGTAGTGGATGAAATAATTTCAGTTCGATTCTGAAGTATTTATTATCAATGTTTAATACTGAATATTTAGTAGTTATTAGGGATGAAAGTAACAAATTATAGAATAGAAGTTTGATACAGTCGCTGCCACTGTCTGTGAATGCGAAATTTTATTTAGTACAGAAGCAATGATGACCAAAGTGCTACAGATTTGGAAATTAATAAAATATATCACTGAAGTATTTAAAGTACAGAAGTGCTCGTCACGGTGTTAGTAAAGTTAGCTTCTTAGAGATAAGGTCAGTTATAGTTCATTGAATGGCAATTTCAGTTCAAGTCTGAAGTATTTATGATCAATGGCAATAGTTGTACAACATAAAGGATAAAGTCGTCAGGACTTAATGAAAATTATGTTTCGTTACATAATATTTGAGGATTAACAAAAGAATTCGTAGAGCTCCATCGCAAAGGTGTTAGTAAAACCATAATAGAAAATCAATCGATGGTTACGATAATTAAAGGTCACGCTGTATTTGCTACGAACGCAGGCGACGAATTAAGAAATTGATTAAAAATTATGTTTCGCTACATAATCTTTGAGGTTTGACAAATACTTGTAACGTTTTATTGAAATAGTATTAGTAAAGTCATGACAGAAAACGAATTGTTGGAAAAGAAAAGTACAAGTATTGGTGTAATTGTTACGAATAATGGCAACGAATTAGATGAAGTCAGTGAAAAATTTAATGAAAATTATGTTTCACTACATAATCTTTGAGTTTTGGAAAATTTTTACAACGTTTATCGAAATAGATATCAAGGGATTAAAGTTCCTTTGACAGAATTTTAGCGAAAGTAAATAACTGACCCAATAATTATAGACAAGGTGGAAAGAGGAAACCAGGGAAAGAGTGCGACCCCTGCTGTTTAGCACATTATGCACTATGCATCCTTAGGATAGCTACCTGCTACGGGTATAGTTACATTTACAAGTAAGAAATCGTCTGTTGCTGGATCATAAACCAGTGACACCCAAAATGTTTTTCGGCTAATGGAATGTTACTTTGGATAAGTATTGCAGTTCAATTGTAGACATTTTATAGATGAAACCTTTTATGTGATAAGAATAGTTGGATTTTTTATGATTGAGGGTAGAAACGGACGACCTTCGGGTCGAAGGTCAATTTCAGGTTGGCCGAATGTAAGACGATGTTATTTTAATGGGTTGAGAAATTAAGGTTTGCCATAAATACAAAATATTCCTAGAACTAAAAATGTAGAATAACGTACGATGTAGATAAAAGGGCCACCGTTGACAGACATTAAGCATTAAGCAGACATTAAGGGTCCAACGACGAAGCGTCGCCAGAAGTAATAAATTAGATATTTCTTAAAATGTAACCAATAGCTGAGCAATATTAACAAAATGCAGTGGGATGAAGAGGCTGTTTATAACTTGAGAAGAAGGCAATTCGGGGTAGATACTTAACAGTTGTCTGACCAGATTTGAATGTGGAAAGTTGTGTTAGGTGGGGTCTGTCTTGTGAATATCTTTTTATTGAGAATGTTGAATTATATTCCAATAATAATAATAACGATTGTACTTAATCTGTGTAATTGTATTGTGGTGATTATGTGCCAGTATTTTCAAGGATTAACAATAAACAGGTGAGTTCTCTCACTGAGTATATTTATCATAGATTTAAAGACGTATGTCGTGGATTTAAGGATGTGGGTAACCACTAAGTAATACATACCGTAGAGGTATTTTGTATGTACGTACTATTACATGATCATTGGCCTATGTGACTGTCTATATTAGGGATGAGAAAAATGTCAGGGACAACGGCTTAAAGGTGTCGTGTCCTGTATGTGTGTTGACAAGGATTTAAAGGTATTCTGTCGGTGGCAATGGCCCAAAGGGGTCGTGTCATGTATGTGTGTTGACAAGGATTTAAAGGTATTCTGTCGGTGGCAGTGGCCCAAAGAGGTCGTGTCATGTATGTGTGTTGACAAGGATTTAAAGGTATTCTGTCGGTGGCAATGGCCCAAAGGGGTCGTGTCATGTATGTGTGTTGACAAGGATTTAAAGGTATTCTGTCGGTGGCAATGGCCCAAAGAGGTCGTGTCATGTATGTGTGTTGACAAGGATTTAAAGGTATCCTGTCGGTGGCAATGGCCCAAAGGGGTCGTGTCATGTATGTTTATTGACAACGGTTCTAATGGACCATGTTATGATGGACTGAATAACCAACTGAATATGATGATATGATGTGCTGTTTGAATTTATGAATACTCATATGCGTTTTATGACAGGAACATGTTGATGTCCGCTGGAATCTGACCGCTAACCTTACGTCTTGGCAAACTGCACGGAATCCTGACAGATCCGCTGGTATGTGACAAACTATTACCTAATTGTACTGCATTGACCGTAAGACCCAATTCAAAATTTATTTATTTCTTGAAACTCCAATGGAGTATGAAATATGTCAATACAAAAATATATATAAACAATGAACAGACAAATAATTTGTGAGTTAAAATTTTTAAAAGATTTTTAAAAGATATCTATAATGTCTACTGTTGCTTAAAATTAACATACACTTTTTTACAAAAAAAAATCCTCAATTTTATAATAGCACTTGTCTATAAGAAAATTTTTGCAAGCCATCTTAAAACGTTTGGGGTTAGATATGTTTTTTATGTTGTCATTTAGGTGATTGTACAGTTTTTGACCCATATAATTTGGACCTCTCTTACTCAATTCCAATCTATGTTTAGGCAACCTTATGTCATTACCACGTCTTGTTGGATAATTGTGAACATTTTTATTACAACAGATATTATTAAGATTCTTTTTTGTAGCAATAAGACTTTCCAAAACATAGATTGAGGGCAAAGTAAGTAGCCGGTAGCTTAAAAAAATGGGTCTACATGAATCTATTTGCCTGATTCCAAATATAATTCTCAGAATTCTCTTCTGCCAGATAAAAACATCTTTAGCAAAAGGCGAATTGCCCCAAAATATGACACTATACCTCAGTCTAGAATAGACGTGAGCATAGTATACATCCAATAGAGTGTCAATACTAAGCACAGTTTTTAGATTTCTAAACAAGAAACATAAGGATTTTAATTTTTTTATTACTTCATCACACTGAACGTTCCAAGTGAGAGTATCAGCAAGAAATATACCTAGAAATTTTGTGTCTGATAGACAATTTAAAGTATTATTATCATACATTATGTTTAGTTGAGAATTATCTTTATTTCGGTTTGTTTTAAAATTTAAATATCCAGTTTTATCGAAATTTAGGTATAGGTAGTTAGAATTAAACCACTGTACAATATTTCCAATCATTGAATTTGCATACCGCTCAAGCTCCTCATATGTATCTGCTGTAACTGTAACTGATATGTCATCTGCATACATTACAAGATTATTACACTGCAAGTAATCTGGTAAGTCATTTATAAAGAGTATAAAAAGGAGCGGTCCCAGGACACTTCCTTGTGGCACACCCATAGTTACAGTAGCTATATCGGAAATATAATTTTGGTTATGGTTTGAAATGGCACAACACTGTTTTCGTTCAGACAAATAAGAAGAAAATAACTGAAGTACAACACCTCTAAATCCCAAACGTTCAAGTTTCATTAACAAAATATCATATTGTATTACATCAAATGCTTTACTTAAGTCTGTAAAGATTCCAAGAGTACATAATTTTTTATCAACTGCTGTTAATAACTGATTATAAAAGGAAGAAATTGCAGATGTTGTAGATCTATTTTTAACAAAACCATGTTGTAGATCAGAGATTATATTAAATTTATCACAAAATGATACTGTACGTTTATAGATAGCCAGTTCTATAAGTTTAGAAAGACTAGACAATATAGAAATTGGTCTATAATTGGCAGCATTGTCCATATCACCTTTACCCTTGTATACAGGTTTGACCATTGCTAATTTCAGTATATTTGGGAAATATCCGTTTTGTAGACATATATTTATTAAATAAGTTAGAGGCTGCAATAAATTGTTTTTATATTCTTTTAAGATATTATTGGTTATTTTATCAAATCCAGCAGAGGATGATTTTTTTAAATTGTTAATTAAACAAGAGACCTCATGTTCATCATACGGAATTAAAAACATAGAATTAGGATTTGTGTTTGATATGTCAATAGGGTGTGAATGATCTATTTTACTTAAGATATCTTGTGGTTGTTGTATAAAAAATTCATTAAAATGATTTGATATCCTATTAGGATCGCTTACATTACAATCATTTATACACAAATCAAATTCTTTATTTACATTAGAGCTTTGTTTGGATAAATTATTAACAACTTTCCAGGACGTTTTAATTTTATTCTGCGAGTTCATAATTATATTGTTATAGTAATTTTGCTTTGTTAATTTTACTAGATTAACGTGTTTTCTTTTTTGCGATAGATAATGTTCAGTGAAATCATTGCTATTTATAATTTTTGAAATTGAATAAATGTTTTTTAATTGAGCACTAGACTCGATTACATCTACAGTAATCCACTTTTTGGTTTTTACTAAGTTATTATATTGACATTTTTTAAGAGGAAAACATAAATCAATATAGTAAGTAAGCGTTGATATGAAATAGTCAAATTTCTCATCATTTGTGTTATTCAAATTATAAATTTCACACCATGTTTCTTTCGATAAACAGTATGTGAAGTAATCTTTGCTAAATGTAGAAAAAGATCGTTTGTATATATATTCTTTGGTTACACGTTTATCAGGAAGATGTATACAGAGCGTCTGAATATGATGATCAGAGAAGTAAATATCGTCAACTTTAGCATCATAATTTACACATAAATTAGTACATATGTTATCAATAGTAGATGACGAGGTCGATGTGACCCTCGTTGGGCTATTAATTGTGGGACTAATGTTATAAGAGCCTAGAAGGTTCAAAAGCATTTTCTTATTCTGAGTGTCACTTTGAAAGTTTACATTAAAATCTCCCGCTAAAATGATAAACTTGCTAGCGTCATATATTGAATCAAGAACCAAATTTAATTTTATTAGAAAGTTATCAAAACTTGAGGATGGCGATCGATATACTGCCAAAATTATATAGGTATTATTAATAACAGATACTTCAACACCACAAATTTCAAAAAGTTTATCAACGCAATGTTCAACAAGCTTAATTTCTTTAAACTTTATAGCTTCTCTGGAAAATATACAGACACCTCCTCTAATAAACTCTTTACGGGAAAAATAACAGCAAAGATTATAACCGTCTAATTTAATATGTTGAATTTGGTCGGCAGTAAGCCAATGTTCACTTAAGCACACGATGTCAGATTTACAAACAGATAACTGTATTTCAAGTAAACTTAGTTTGTTACTAAAACCTTGAATATTTAAGTGGGAAACATTTAGATAGTTTACTTCTTTGGGTCTTTTATCAATCCCGTCCGAAAATTTCCGTTTTTGGAAAAGAAAAATTGATTCACAATTACTCCTCTTGGCCACATACTAGCATCCTTTATCTTGTCAAGATGTGTACATGGAACACCTACTTTAAACGAATTAAAATATCTGTCATTTCTGTCTTTATTCATAAGCTCACACACATAGTTGGCTGGCTCAATTTCATTAAGATAGGTTACAAGAACATTTTCACTAACTTTCAGATCCAACCTAGAAACAAACAGCCAGTTGATTTTTTCAACTGCAGTTAATTTTACCGATGCTCCCGGCCTTTCTTCAGTAGCCATTCCTACAATAGGCTTGGTTCTAATTCTTCTCCGTCTATTTCTTTGCACCTTTACCCAGTCGTTGTCCATATCAGATTTCACTGATTCATTATCATTTTTAAAATCATTTTTAAAATCATTTTTAAAATCAGAGCTAACTTCATTAATTATCAAATTATTACCTGGTGTATCATTTTGACTTTTTCGGACACTTTGTACACGAGATGTGCTCGGTTCTGATGCGCTCGGCTCTAATGTTCTAATGTGCTCGGTACTAATCATCAATTCCATGTTATCATTAGCTCTATTATTTTTAGTATTTTGATCTGTTGCCTTAGGTCTAGGGCGACTTATCATTTTGTCGACATATACATTTTTATCTTTAAGCGTTCTTATTTCTTGTTTAAGTTCGAGGATTAATTCGTCTTTCATCGAATTTTCCTTTTTAAGATCATTAATCTTTTCCGTGAGATCAAGTACTATCTTCAATATGTTTTCTTGATTCTTCGTTATAATCTCAAGTTTCCTAGATATATCTTCCTCTGTTTTTATATCACCATTATGGACATTATTTGCCAGTTCAGTGTCACATTTATCGCATTTCCATGTCGTATCAGATTTAACACTTTTCATATCAGTTAATTGTTGTACACTTATATTTAAACATTTTATGTGAAAAACACCTTTGCAAGGTCCTGAACAATGCAAAACATCGTCATATCTCGCACTTTTAGTATCACATATCATGCATTTAGACATTTTGAAAATTGCTATAACGGAGGCGCACGCCTCCGTTACGCTTTATGTAAATAATTTGTTTGCACTATGTTTTATTGCTGTATATTATGTCAAAGTACATAAAAAACCTCTACAGTTTCATATTTACTAAAATTTAACATTTAATTCACTATAAATCCTTAACAAATTAAAAATTAAAAATACCGCTGTACATGCAACTAGCATATATATTACATATATGCAGTATGTATATGATCTTATTATATGCATCTAGATCAATATATTTATATTGTTTATACTTATTGTAAGTATTATTTATGCGTTTATGCGCGAAAAAAAAAACGAGGTCTTACAATAATGAATTGAAAATATGAATTGGTGCTAGGCCCAAATAACCTTAGCTGTTGGTGGTCTTTAAAATACAATTACAATTACAATTTTTGTAGAAAAAAATATTCTGATTTCCAATATCAACTATGTGTAATCTAGCAGCTTCAACTGAAACCATCTCTGGACCAATAATTATATTACAAAATAATATTATGAAACAATTCTTTACTGAACAGAGAATAGACTGCGACGACACCAGCTGTTGTACGACATATCGTTCTTTCTTTTTTGTCTCTCTCTATATCTAGTCCACTGATCTCTAATCAACTGATAGCGAGTGGCGACTACGAACTTGTGCAGAGCCATATTGAAATTTGATGGGTGACTTTTTTGACAAGCTGTTTGACTTACAGTAATATCAATCGACTACATACTTACTCAAAATATTTTTAATTGCTCTCTGTGTATTGATAATTCAAAGATACCATCTCCTCAGTAAGTCTTGTTCACGTCCTGCTGCTTCTAAAGGTAGCTTTTCAAAATTTACGAGCATGATGGGAGACAACGGTATGCAAGTGCGACAGAGAGATGCGACATCGACAGGTCTCAAAATAAATGATTAAACGGAATTGATCATGAATCTCTTAAAAGAATAAAATTACGGTAGCAGAGCATAGTTACGCTCTACGTACCTCTGCTACCATAAAAATCAACTCGAGAGGACAGTATAGCTTAGTGGTTAGCGTGCTTAGTGCCGCAACCTCTGGACTAGATTGCCGTGGGTTCGAATCCCACCTGCGCTCATGGATGTTTTGTGATGTTATTTAGTTTTAAGATAGTTGTTATTTAGTGTAGTTGAAAGACGCTAATGACCTGAGATGTCGGCGCGCGTCTATAATCTACAATAAATAAATAAATAAAATAAAAAATCAACTCGAGATGGAAACACGCAACAGAGACGTCATGCGACATCAAGAGGTCTCAAAAGCACCGATTAAGAGTATTCTCTACCGGAAGTTGCCCCATGCACTTTTCAACTCAAATACTTTCCCCTCGCCTAAAAACGGTTACAGCTCTCCCGACGCTATTTTTAAAGTTAAAGGGTTCGGGAAAACGCCAAATGAAGAACCAAGAATCACACTACAGATCCTTTAGGGCTTAGGCGAACAATAAAAAAATTTTCCTGGAAAAACTGACAACTTTTTAAAAATTACGTCATTTTTCACACGTAGCCAAAACTTTTTTCAAAAAATTTGCCTGTGTATTCCCATCTCAAATCCTTTCCCATCGCCTAAAAACGTTTACAGCTCTCTCGACGCTATTTTTAAAAATTTAAAAAAATTTGCCTGTGTGATTTTTGATCCTTCTTTTGGCGTTTAGTCAAACCCTTAGGTTTGACTAAACGCCAAAAGAAGGATCAAAAATCACACAGGCAAATTTTTTTAAATTTTTAAAAATAGCGTCGAGAGAGCTGTAAACGTTTTTAGGCGATGGGAAAGGATTTGAGATGGGAATACTCTTAGAATAAAATAGAATAGTATAATGATTTATTGCTGATCCAATAACAGTACATGATTGGTTACAAACGTCAATAATTATTGAAATAATTGGAACTGACTATAAAATAGTTCGAGATGAGTGACCTTTGTTACGCGACTGCACATCGGCATCTTGTGTCCCGTGGCAAATTTCGAAAGGCCACGTTTAGTAATTTAGCTATCCATTCATTAGAGATCGCTAGTTTGTGTAGTGTCAGTAGGTTTAGCAAGAGTTATTTTCAATAGTCGTTCGTTTTAGATGTGATTTACATTCAGGGCGCGTCAATCCGTTCGGTTGGCAGCAGTTCTCGCCCACATTCATCACAACAACTAAGCTTTGTTCGCGTTTGCTTTAGCCAGAAATATTTTAATTACTCAACTGAGTTTTTATGATCTATCGATACTAAGAGCTATATGACACACACAGCGGTTTGTGCCGACTCGACGATAACACACACAGCGGTGTCAACTCGGCAGTCAGGCGTTTCTTGTAGAGAACGATGTGTCGAGGCGGCTGAGAGGGCAGGCAATTCTCGCCGCGGTGTGTGTTTTGCATCATTGAAAAACATTAACATACGTGCCGACTGGGCAACCGCCTCGGCACAAACCGCTGTGTGTATCATCGCTCTTACTGTGAACGGCAATATTAGATAAATAATTAAATCAAACGATTTTTTTTTATATATCCACACCATATTCACATAACAATTAAGTAGTCGGGGGCAGTATAACCTAGTGGTTAGCATGCTTGGCGCCGCAACCTCTAGACTGAACTGCCGTGGGTTCGAATCCCACCTGCGCTCATGGATGTTTTGTGATGTTATTTAGTTTTGAGTTAGTTGTTATATTTAGTGTAGTTGAAAGACGCTAATGAGCTTAGATGTCGACGCGTCTATAATCTACAATAAATAAATAAACAATTAAGTAGTCAATAATATATCAGACAGTAAAGCTGCGGCTGCCACGATTGATAGGCTATGTCTAAGAAAAAATCAAATGCCACTGTCGGGGCTTGAACCGAAACTCATCCAGCCGGAACCTGGGAGTTTCGGATTCAATTCATTTTAAACCATTTATTTGTATTTTATTTACAGATGTGACAAATTTTGTATTTTTTATTCATGTATATTTGACTCTTTCCATACCTATTGGTACTATACGGAAATAAAGACTTTATTATTATTATTATTGAGAAGGAAGAATTCCTTAACAATTTTGCATCCACAAGCACCCTAAACTTCAGGTTCGTCACCGTCACACAAGGGATACTTGCGGAGCAAGGTGAAACTATAACCGCGTCTCAAACCATGAAATGGGCGATTACAGTGAGTTTGGGTCGTGCGCACGAAGTACACGGAGCGACCCAATAAGCACAGCCTTTTGCATGCGACAGACTAGTGACTCAGCATTACGCTGACATGCCGGGATAGCTTTTATATTTGCCAACAGTGACGGTATGGCTCCACCAAGAACACCAATTATAAGGACAATTAATTTAACAGTATTCTCTGGGTACTGCTTCCTGAGCTCACAAAGAAGGTCTTGATATTTCGTCCGCTTCTCAGTCTCCTTCGCGACTATGTTCGTTTCAGCATTATTATTATTATTATTATTAATAGTTTGCGAAACTTGATCGCATGAACATTTAACTTATAATTTTAATATAATAAACTAACAACCAGCTTCATCCGGGTACAAATGTCTATTTTTCGCTCACCGATCATCCCCCTTTTGAGTTTTGTAGTAGTGTATAATAATAAATATGCCTATGTTATGAGTGTGCAGTAAGTGAACGTCCGTTTTTCACTTTTTTGCGGCGTTAAAAATGATTATTATTATAAGTTAGTCATCAGTGAGAGAGTCTTCTTAAATACAGATTATTAAAAACAGATACATAAATTGTCCAAGGTCACAGTTGATGAAGTAAATGTACTTCAAAATTGGCACCAGTTCATAATCAGCTTTCAATCACCGTTCATACTAATTACTTTTTGAACGCCAGTTTGGCAGTTCTATGCAGTTTGCTTAATATAGACAGAGAGTAATTGCAGATTATAGAAGCTCGATAACTGAGGTCATTAGCGTCGGTTGCTTCTTCAATTGGGCTGATTGAACATATTGTTTTGATTTTGGTAATAATACTATCAAAACTGTCAATTTTCTGATACATTTTTATTAACACGCTTATATTAGCTTCATCTGTATGCTTGCTTGCGGGCTTGCTTGCTTGTGTGCTTGCTTGTATGCTTGTTTGTCAGTTTGTAACCGACTTCTTTGAACTTGATTTTGACCAACTTTGAACGGTCAGATTTAGTTTAAACATTGCACACTTATCAAGGACCGACGACAATACAATAATTCCATAAGTTTGTCCCATTATCCTGACCAGGATCTCCAGGACTAAAATAAAAAAAAGCAAAAAACTTCAGATTGAACTGAAACTTTGCACACTTATCAAGGACCGATTACAATACAATAATTCCATAAGTTTGTCCCATTATCCTGACCAAGATCTCCAGGACTAAAAATCAAAAATAAATTATAATTTAAAAAAACTAAAAAACACGCTTTAATGAACTAAAAAGTAAAAAATAATTAATTTTATTGTAAAAAAGCGTGGGGTGCTTTGTATCATATTTTCATACTACCCCACGCTTTTTTACAATAAAATTAATTATTTTTTACTTTTTAGTTCATTAAAGCGTGTTTTTTAGTTTTTTTAAATTATAATTTATTTAGAGTGTTAGGTCTCCAAGTCACTACCTACTCGTATATGAATATTATGAAGTATTAGAAATACCTTGTATTTTGGTGTCCGTCTTGTGACTTCATGTGTTGTTAACACGACGCGTTTCAGCAACGAGTTGCCATCTTCAGGTGTGGTTAAGTTTACTCAATGTGCGATTTATAAACTTAACTACACCTGAAGATGGCAACTCGTTGCTGAAACGCGTCGTGTTAACAACACATGAAGTCACAAGACGAACACCAAAATACAATGTATTTGTAATACTTCATAATATTGTCAATTTTCATTCAGTTTAAATATTTTGACGTTTTAAAACTGACATATTTCAAAAAATGGACATTTCCCCCCGTTCAGTACGTCACAATTAAGTATTTTAAATGACAAATCGTTTCAAGGATAATCGGCATTATTTATTAAAAAATCACTGAAGCAAAAAAATTACTTATTTCTAAATATATAAGTACTTACTCGATTAAATCAATTTTTAACATAGAACTACGTCTTTCTCGACGGTATATAGGGAAGTAAAATGACGTGAGGCAAAAAATGCGTTACAAAAAAAATGTGTGACGCGAACTACCATATAGTTATGCCATAGCTTGTGTTAGAGTGTGGTCCAGTGGTTAGCGTCGCGGCCTCTGGATCAGACAGTCGTGGATTCGAATCCCGCCTCCGCTCATGGATGTTTTGTGATATCATTTAGTTTTAAGTGAGTTGTTATTTAATGTAATCAAGACGCTAATTACCTAAGTTGTTGACGCGTCTATTATTTACAGTAAATAAATAAATAAACATAGTTTGTGTTTCGAATCATGTATGTCATGTTAATATTTTTTGACAGATGTGATTTTATCATTTTATACTTTGATTACATACACTGTAAAAATTGGATGTAAAAATGCTGTGAAAGTTAAGGTAGAATTCGCTCGATTTTCTAAGAGATTTTACATTATTATTTATTTTTACACAGAAAACTTCATAAAAACTGGAACTTTTACTGTAAAGTTAAACAAATTTGTGATTTTTACATAAAGTAAATTAAAATTACGTAATTTGTGTAATATTCCAATAAAGTGTGTAAGAATTACAAAATAAAATGTATAGTTACATATATAAAACGAATGAATACAAAACAAACAAGCCGTGAGGTGGGTCGTTTATTAGGACTAAAGTGCGACCCTTGAGGTCCACACGACGAACTTCCCAGTTTGATAAATATTTAAGAATAATAATTAAATTAGATATTACACAGAAAAGTAATGATTTTAATCATTAAAATAATTAAAAAAAAAAAAAAAAAAAAACGGCTGAACCGATTTTTATAAAATTTATGTCGGATCAAAATGACGTTAACACGCCTCGATTGACACCCTTACAAAGTCGATATAATTTTTTATTCGCGAGATATTGTGTAAAATCTACTTTTTTGGAGGTTATTTGGTTAAGAAAAAAGAACGGCTGAACCGATTTTGAAAAAATTTCTTTCAGATCATATTTACGTTAATACGCGTCGATTGGCACCCTAACGTAGTCGATATCATTTTTCATTCTCGAGATTTCGTCTTAGAAAGAAATGGACACATACGTACGTACGTACACACACACACAGAGAGAGACATCTTTCTAAAAGTAGTGTAAAAATAGTGTAGTGACCTTGAAACATAAAAATTTTTTTTCCTTTTTGATTTCGATTTTCGGACCCATTACAATAACTTCCAGTGGGAAGTTAATTAATGTAAAATTAGTATCCTCGCATGCGCAATGTGTTTTTATGGAATCTACGCGATGCGCAGGCGATACCTGTTTGCGACGCTATTGTCTCTTTGTGTGCCTATTACCAGATTAATCGCTGACTACAAATGGACCATCGACAATCTGTGTAATCGGCATTCTCATTTCTTACAGTGTAATATTAAAAATTATTAATTGTAAGATAAAACTATAGAAATAGTTCTACATCTTCGGTTGCGGCAGAATCATAATTACCGTGTGCCTAATTGTCATTTTTTTTATAAAAAAGATGCCGGATTTGTGAACAAACTTTAATATGACAAATTTTATACTATTTATTGGCAAACTTCGTTCTTAAACACACCTTTCGTTGTTGGAAGTATAAAATAATAAATGTAGGCTTTTATAGAACATGACTTTCATTTTCCGCTATTCTGTAATCGTAAAATTCGATATGATATAACGCATCGCAGGGTGCATATTAATAAACTGCAGGTACATTGGACCAGTGGTTCTTCAACTGTATCAAAACTTACTTATACTGAGGTACGCCTTTCAACGGTAAATCTACTTTTAAAATAGATTTAGGTTAGCAGAAATCGACCATTATATAAGTACTATCAAAGATTTTTCATAAAATATTTTTTACAAAATATCGTAACATGCAGTGGTGGGATTTCAGGGAAATGGTTGGTAGGGCGAAATTTAAGGACTGAATTTCAGATATATGATGAAGACATTGACGGGGATGAGAAACGAAAAAAAGACGTGATTAGGTGCCCGAAAACCCCACCCTCAATCGGTTTTTCGTTAAGACTCTGGTGGGGTTTTTTTTGATTATCAAAATAAGATAAGGATAAACGAAATATGTTTTATTAAATGTTTAAGGCCCGTATTCACCAAACACTGTTAAAGATAGAAGTTACTAAGCTTAGAATAAATTTATTCCTTGGAATAAAATAAACTTTCTATTCACCAAGCAATTCATTCGATAGAATAGTAACTGCAGGTAAAAATTTACTATATACTATACGCCTTGCAGATTTTGTCAAATAAAGCACGTTTACCAATGATCTGACCGATGGCGCATCTATCGAAAATGTAAAATGGTGAATATTGACATATTTTACAGACAAAAACCTTTACCTGTAAGATATGAAATTAATATTTACCTGAAAAGGTCGCCAGGTCATAAAGTAATTTGTGCATTTCGTGCCCATCCTATTTTACTAAGCGAATAAATATTGGACAGAAAATTGGACAGAATAATTATTCTTATGATTTATACCTGCAGTAAACTTAACTACGATTGGTGAATTGAATTATCGCTTATTTATTCCGTGTAATAGTTACCAGGGGAATAAATCAACGGAATAAATAACTAACTAGGCTCGGTGAATACGGGCCTTAATGTTTTATTAAAAATCTTTATTAAGCATTTATACGAAGTTCTTTAACCATTAAAAGTACTTAAAGCATTATTGCAAGCACTAAGTTCTCAGCGCTCCCTAGCTCTGTTTAATCTATTTGCCAGAACTTTCCTCTACTATATCCCGTGACTATAGTGATGTAAAAATACGGTTTTAAACTTTTCTGTGTATTAAACCCACGGTATAATACCTTCATATTTTATTAAATTGGCGCAAACCTCAAAATTTCATTATTTTCCTCTTTTTAGTGGCTTTTTGAATGAGGTTTTTTTTTGTTAAAAAGTTTTTTATTTTACATACCGTATAATACCGTTTGAAGACCACTGAAATGAAAGTTTCTAATCTCTAATAGACCACTTTGATCCCTTCTCGGATTCCGTGCAAAGAAACTAAAAGTAGCAATTGTCGTTGCCAAACAAATATGTTTATGCTTTTAATATAATTTGTCAGTTGACTCGTGTAATCCAAAGTACCATACCATTGTTTACAATAAATTTATGTCATCCGATTGTTTTGACTGTATAATAGCAGATACACGACTTTGTCGCTAATTGTATACCGTATGTCCGTGATAAATCCGGCACGAGTTGACTGATTTATGATGCCAAAACCACTCAGATCAGTCATCCACTAAAGATTTTTTTGTAGAAATGTTATCTGCATGCCAAATTAACCAAGACATCAGAATTTGTTTGTAATATTTATAAGATGAAAGCCTGATGCTGGGTTGTAGAATGTATTGTCAGAAAATCTGGTTTGATCATAAACTAGACTGTGAACCACACATATTTCTTCTTAGAAAATGGGTATGTCTGTATCGCGGGTACAGACAGATAACGGGGATATCGTTAAACACAAATAATTGTATTCGTTGGCATGGAAAGAAATACATCCACTTTTATTTATCTTATGAAATCAAAATGTTCGTAAAATATAAAAAAAACTTTTTAACAAAAAAAAAACCTCCTTCAAAAAATCACTAAAAAAAGGAAAATAATGAAATTTTGAGGTCTGTGCCAATTTAATAAAATATGAAGTCGGTTAAAAAGTATAGTATAGTGATTAATATATTCTTTTTAACCAGCTTAGTGAAATATTTCCACTTACCTATGTGTGTAATATAATACTTATTATTTTTCAATTGCTCTGCGATCTCGCTAGGAAGTTTCCCTTTTTTATTTTTTTGGTCTAAATCATAGTTCTAAAAATTATAAAATTAATGGCGGAAGAATTTTTGAAATATCTTTAAAAACAACAAAGTTATGCTACTTCAAAGTTTGAATTGACAGTTCTCCAAGAAATTCCGTTTTCAGTCCGAGTGACGTCACGCGGCACGATATTTTTAAAAGTTATTTTCAGTTTGTATGTGTGGTAATTTAACATGGTAACTCCCGATAAATCTCTTTCTATAAACTCGTAAATTGCTATGGAAACACTAAAAACAAACCAGTTAATGACGGAAAATATTGACATATTTAAATTTTTGAGAGTTAATTTTAATGTAATATAAATGGAAGTCTGTATTACAACAAAATAGTTACTAAATAACTTAGGTTCTAATTACTCACAAAGCTAAAAAACAGCGAACTTGTACCGCGTGACGTCATATTCAAAACTCAGTTTCGTTTGCGACCCCACTTACAAGAAATTGAATATCTCCGTTGAAATTAAAGATATCAAAATAATTCTTTCAGAATTTTTAAAGTTATCTTTATTGTAATGATGTGACAGTATCATAATTAGTATTTTCGTCTAATGGAAACTTCCTAATTACAGCACCGCATAGAACAAGCGTGCCACACAATTAGGGCACAGCCCGGTATTTTTGAGAAGGTACGCAATTCCTTCTTACGAAGATGCTCTGCCTGCGTGGACATGGAAGGTGGAAATTTTGAACATCTTCTGCATAGATAAAATAAATATAAAATAAAAAATAAACCAAATTAAATTTAAAAAGCATGTTTCTTTTATTAAATGGACGATAAGTAACTTACGCTATTGCGTACATAAGTAGAAATATTTCACTAACGGTTCGTTTGCGGACCTATGTTTATTAAAATTTTTTGGGTCATACTATATGCCCCTACAATATTTTACCCTTTTTTTTCAACAACCTGTATATTTTTATTAAAAAGTAAATAAATAAAATATTAAAAGCCTTCGTGATTTGAACCTGGGCTTGGTATTTGTACCTGTCGGTAGACTCGTACTTTTCTACACGGCCACCTGGCTTACATTATCTAAGACCTTAACATAGATATACATGCTGTATTTTGTTTCACATCTCAACCACATCCGACTATTTCCGTTACATCTAATATTTCTAAAACGCCACCCCAATATGAGACATTAGACGTTATTCACGTCAAAACATTGTAGAATTTTAAATCCAAATTACTTAAAACAGGGGCTCCCAATCTTTTCTTTATTGCGACTCCCTTTACAGGTTGCAATCTTTTGCGACGCCCTTCTATAAGAAAATACCTCTGTGTAGCTCTAGCAGACAATAAATTACTTTATTATTCAAAGAAAACTCCAAAGAATATAGAATCTTGATTATTATTTCTTAGATTCTAATTCTAATAGTTAGAAATCATAAAAAACTACAAACAATACAATTAATGAGCAGGATGAGCTTGCTTTTCTGAGCATAACTTCTCAAATCGGGACTGAAGTCCTGAATTCAGATCCTGAAATTGCGACTCCCCTAGGAGATCGCTGCGACGCCCTAGGGCGTCGCGACGCACAGTTGGTGAACCCCTGGCTTAAAATATAACTGTTCGATTGAACTGATATTTTTTCTAAATTGTGTATACATGTATTTAACTGTTAGTTTATAGACAATTTTTTGGTATCAAATGTCGTGGGATCAATTGTCGTTGGGATCAAATGTCGTGGGATCACGTGTCGTGGTATAAAATTGCTGGGATCAAATGTCATGGAACCGTATTTAACATACTTTTTGTGCAATTTCCCCTGTGAACATTTAGCTTATTTTTATGTGTACAATCTAATGTTCTACATAAAAAAAAGTTTAACAACGACATTAGACTGTTACGGCATATATAAAAACTGTAATTATTACATTAGCAAAAAAAATGATGTCAAAATATTCAAAAAACATTTCAATCCCGAAGGCGGTCAAGGTGTTTTTTTTTTATTATAAAAATGTGTTGTTTTACATATTTTTTATGATTTATAAATTTCGTTTAATTATTTACTAACGCATGAAAACATTACATTATTCTTTTAAAAAAATTCACAGCGTTATTGCGAGATTATACATAAATCACTAGCTGGTTGATTACAACTGGCCACGGTCCGTATAAAAAAATAAAAATACTGCCAACACAATCTACAGTATATTCATAAAAACAAAAAACAATCGAAACAAAACAAAACCGTTTTTCGTCGTTCTGATTTTTTTTTTAGAATCGATTTCCAAATATATAGCTCACCCTGTTGCAGATAAAATTAGGTGTCATTTTTATAGATACGTGCATATTTTACTTAGTTCTTCGTCCTATTTTTCAGCAATTTTCAAATTTATATAATAAAATCAACTTGTCACTATTAAAATAGCCTAGACGCTTTTGACGTCTGTTGTCGGGCGTCTATAATTTACAAAATCTATATGTTAAAGTAGCCTCTCGAAACTTGCATCCGTGACATTTAATTGGTTATTTTGAGACCTATGTCTTTGTCTTCCGTCGCAATCCCAAGTTTCGAAAGGCTATACTTTAAGCATAAAAATTATTTGCACAGTTTCGTACAGTTCGTCACAAGAAATGCAGAAGTATATTTTTATATAAAAACTCTGAATCAAAACTAAACAAGTGTTATTATTTTACCCTGATTTCATCAGAAAACAAAACATGTTTTCAGTTCAATTATTCCATCAACACTAAAAATATAGCAGAAAAACAGGATTGGTGCGTAAATTTTGACTGGGAGTTCATTTCAACTGATTTTCCTGTTGTAATTAATGAATATTTTAATTAGTGTATTTAAGTATACGACCGTTAAAGACTTAGTCTTCGAATGGCGTAACGATCAAAATAAAAACGCAATACTGATTTAAAATTTTGCTATTTATCTAACGTTTTTGTCATCATCAGAGATCTAATTCTAATCTAATTGAAGATTCTGGATTACAACTCTACAAAGAGATTACAGTGAAGTTAATTAAGTTGATAAAACTTATAAAATGTTAACTCTCGCATGTATAATGATTCGACTGTTTAATAGCTGCACTATGCTTTGCAGTTTATTTGTAGTCGACTCTCGCATGTAGTGTGTTTTCAACTTGAAATTGCTATATATAAGAAGAGATCGGTTTCCACTCTCGGGCACTGTGGAGAAATCGGTAACTCACCTAGCCAGAAACTGGGAGTTTCGGGTTCAAGTCCCGACAGTGGTCATTTGATTTTTTCTTAGATATAGCTCATGGTGTGGATATAAGGGGTTTTAAATCGATTGATTTTATTAATACCAATTAAGTTAATTAGTGTATTTAATATTAATTGTAAAATATCAAATAGATTTTAAGCAACATTCTCCGAACATTCTGTATATAATAAAAAAATGTAAAGCTGTTAGTAATACAAAATGAGGAGCCAAAGAATAATTTAATCTTGACTATAAAATGTTTGGTCAAGAATCAAGTTCAAGACATTGTTTATATTTTAATTTTTAACTTCTATTTTCATCAATAGCATTACATCAGCTGATACAATCACATAATTGTGTATTATTTTTTTGCCTTGACAAGACACTTGTTCGTAATTAATTTGATTTTTCTTGATGCAAACAAAATGGAGGCGTTACAATTGAATAAAAATAATGCAAACTTTCGAATTTGTTTTCATTTTTTTTAACCAATTTCAAAAAAAAAAGAAAGAGGTTCTTAATTCGGTGTGGTTTTTAAGGCCACCAACAGCCAAGGCCATTTAAGCCTAGTACCAATTAATATTTTCAGTGTATTATTTTGACGTAGACCTACGTCTTTAGAGGGGTAAAATGATGCGAGACGAAAAATGCGTTACAAAAAAAATGTGTGACAAAAAAACGTGTGACGCGTATTACCATAGTTACGCCATAGTTTGTTTCTGTTTTGTATCATGTACAGTCGCAGACTTAAAAAAGTTTACACCTGTATCATCTAGTTACCGGGTTTTTAAATTTTTGCATATTGTAATTTGGCTTTTGATAGTAATGTATTAATTACTAAGGTTACATCCTAAAAATGCAATAAAAATTTATTATCAGAACACCTCAGTTGTTTATTATACAATCCAAATTACTTAATATTCTTCAATTAAAATATAAAAAAATGTGATAATATTTGATACTATAGCAAATTCCTTCCTCCAATCTTGCAATGATTCTTCTTTTTTGTTCATTGTTTTAATAATTTCGAGGCATTTAAACAATTATTTCTTTTAATTTTTGACATTTACATTTACCTATATTAAAAACAAAATTTAATGCTAAATTACTGACTTTTTGTGAACTTACACTGAAAAACTCAAGTGTAAACTTTATTAAGTCCGCGACTGTACGTCATGTTAATATTTTTTGACAGATGTGACATCATTTTATACTTTGATTACATAATATTAAAAATTATTAATTGTAAGATAAAACTATACTAGTAGGTGTACGTTTTCGGTTATGCGGCACAATCGTAATAATTACCGCGCTCCATTGTCATTTTTTTTTATAATAAACTTGAAATCGAATTGATACTTTTACCAGTTCTGGGATTAGAACCTGGGAACTGGACGCTTGTAATAGAGGAGTCATGGACACGCCACATAAACAATGGCATCGCTACACGCTCGGTTATTCTCAAGCTCAGTTATTTATTTATTTATTTAAATTGTGTAGAAATAAAATTAATGTATAGTTACCGTTCAGATATCTCCCATAACTCACGATCACCAAGGTAATGTCCATGTAAATTTTCAACACAATATTTTTCACTGTACAAAAAACACGACTTTCAAATTATTTCACTATTGCGGTTTTTTTTTTATTTAAATTATTTTTAAACAGTAACCCTGTACCTTTTAAAAAATATTTATTGCGGCAATAAATACAAATGTCTGTTTGATCGATCTGCACTTTTCATTTAAAAGAAAACTGCGCAGTTTGTTTTAATTTAAAGCTGTTTTTAATTAACCTAAAACGAATCACAATACAAAATAATTTATTACGCTCTCAATAGATTTTTAATTGTTTTTTTAACTCGAATCGACAGTTTTTTTTAATCCGATGGATGTGTATTTTTGATTAGAACCAGCAATAGTACGTTTGTTTTATTAATAATTTTTCAATTATTATATATTGTGTCTGTTATTCAACTGTTTACTGTTTTTAAAACAATTCTTTTGTTTTGATTAAAATTGTTTTCCGCAAGCTTTTTGCGTTAACAATAAAAGTAACCTCAACAGTGTATTTTAGAAGTGCAGCACGTTAAGTAATAAATAACTTAGTTAATAATCTGCACCGATAAATTAACAATCTGCAACACATGCATGTGACATTTCTAAATTATTAACCAATTATAGAAAAGTTCGAACTACAATTGTTATTTCAAAAAAATATATTCAATTATGATCAGTAAACTTGAACTGTTAATTATTTTTCATCGCAAAATAAACGAGTTATACGTGTTTGTAGTAAAACGTTAATTGGTAATTTTCATCAATAGATGATTCTCAATCTTTTAATTGGTTTCATTTATTTCAAACGTATCGACTTCTTTAATAAAATATATTAACACTGCAATATTTTTAAGTGTCAAAGGTGCAAGACGGATTTGAAATATCACTTTCAAAATCTGTCGAAACCTCGGTGCTCTGTCAAAATAAACTTCAGTCAGTTCAGAAAATTTCCGAAATTATATCGCAACCCGTCAAAATGTCAATAATCACTATAAGTCAAATCAAATTCGCGTCGTAAGTATAACAACGAACAACTATCACGTTAGAGTTTATTCTAATCAATTTCCAAATTTGTTCTTCGTCAAAACGTCGATAGTTGTCAACTTGCAAAATCACTTTTAATAATTCTAAATTTATCGAACTGTTCGTCGAATGATAGTTAAGCGTGACATAAAGTCAATTCATAATAATTAATTTTCGTGCAACGATTTCGACTTCGACATCCAATAAGTTTGAAATCTAAAATCAGCTACGTCGAAAGTTATCTTTCAATAAATCAATCGAACTTAATGACAATGTTCAATCGAAACAAAACTGTGAGATTAATTAATCAATTAATACCAATTAATTTAAGTGTATTAAATTCGCCCTGATGGAATCAGTTTTAAAATCGAAACATCGACAACTCACAATCAGTTTGAATAAATGATCGATTATGAAATTTCGCGTGAATTGAAAATTCGAAAGATCGCGATGCGTCAAAGAAATTCCGTACCGCGATTTTGACGCGCATCGGCCAGCTGTTGCACCGTTAAACAGGAAACAAGTGAAGGCGTCGCGACGGCGTGCGTTGCATCCGACGGCGACGTCGGTCAGTGTTTGTTGTTATCGTTATACTGCGAGCTGATTTACAACGATCGGGAGCTACTCAGCGACGTGTTTACAAGGCGACGCTCTGCCTGGGACTGACTGAATCACCAACCACCGTTCCTCGACAGCGTCGCTTGGCGTCGTCTCTAACTGTATGTGTGTATGCGTGTGTGTATCGCACATTATATGTACTGTGTGCTGTGAACATTGGCAAACAAGCTTCAGGGATCTGCTGTACCACTCACTAGAGTTCTCTCAGTAATATACATATATCGTGTCTACCTTTGCTAACGAATGATTCGTTAGTCGCTGGACTTTCAAATGTTTTCCTTCTTGCTTTTGTTTTAAAGCTTAACTTCAAGGGTTGCCAAGAGAGGGCAACACGCACGAATTATAATTAATTAATAGTAATATACTTACATAGATAGAACTTTTTTTGTGACAGACAAATCTGATAATACCGTCAACAGAACAAAAATAAATGTAATATAAGCAGTATAAGAAAATAAATAATAGATAGATGGATAGATACGGGATACTAGATAAATTTATTTATTTTGGTTGTATAAAAAACAAAACAGGATCTGTGTTTATAATTTCATTTCCTTGCGAGTGTTTCAAGATTTTTGGGTAAACGAAAAAAAACGTGTTTCCAGAACTTTTCTCTATCTATCTTTTCTCTATCTAAGAACGGCTGGATTAATCTCATTTATTTATTGTAAATTATAGACTTAGGTCATTAGCGTCTTGATTACATTAAATAACAACTCACTTAAAACTAAATGACATCACAAAACATCCATGAGCGGAGGCGGGATTCGAACCCAGGACAGTCTGATCCAGAGGCCGCGACGCTAACCATGGATTAATCTTAATCAATATACTTTTCTGAATCCTGAAGTTACGGGCAAAAATCCTTTTTAAAGGGCTATGTTTAAATAAATATGTCAAATTTCATTTTTGAGCTCTTAATAGGGTATTTGCCAGTGATCAAAATATAATATTTCAAACTTTGTTATCATAAAAGCTTATGCTCTAAAATATTTATTAAGTTTCGTAAACATATTTAAATAATTTCAATTATTTGTGAGAATTATTTGTGAGAATATTTAAATAAGTAAATAAAATCATGATTTTTAATTTATGTGTCACGTGACTTCAAACACCGTGTGAGAACGTGTGACGTCAATTTTAAGTAAAAAATGAATGTATCCATAGTAACGGAGCTTAGATTGTTTACATAATGTTCCACATAGGTACAAAACGGTATTTTTCAACACTCTGTTTCTGATATAATTAGCATCGAGTTAGTAAATATAAACGTACATTCATAAAAATATGACGCCATAGGTTCAGTAAAGCAAAAACGATTTTTAGCGGGCAGAGCTAACATAAATATTTCAAAAATTATTTTTGAGTTAATTTGAAATCATAATAAAGTGATTTAGTTGTCATTTTGTTCAGAATTAACTGCTCTATTAATATAACACAAAACAAAATTTTAGTCAAATACCCTATTCAGTGATTAATTGCGTGTCATTTTGTTCAAAATTTACTGTTCTATTGATATAGCACAATAGTACACTATTCCAAAGAGGCAGGGAAAAAAACAGTAAGGTTTTGTTAATGGATATCTTCAAAATCGGTTGAAGTTTTGTGTCGTTTGTATAAAGCGCGTAATGCACTGGTACACCGGGCGGGAAAAAGTCCAGTAGGTACTCAATATACGTTACTGCGTTACATGTCACGTGCACTAGTAACTCGCCTGCACTAACTATACTCGCTGTGTTTCTCTCTGAGCGATCCGGAAGGCGTTGAATCCAACACGCAGTCGCATCTTCTCGTACTATCTGAAATATAGTACGTGCAAGTATGCAGACAGTGTTTTGTTTCGCTGACTACAATACAATTGCGTCATATTTTCTCGATATGTATTGGCACATTACGATAATTAAAATCGATCTGTGAAATATACAAATTTTAAGTAATGAGAGTCGAAGCACTTTCTTAACTCTATTTTTCTCAATACTTATGCTGGGTTGCAGAACGCATTGTCACAAAATCTGATTCGACAATAACCTTAGATTGTGATCATATAATCTCATTTTATATTTATGCAGACTATGATGAATCTATCAAAATCCATCATTCCGTTGCTGACTTGTTTTTTGTGTTCTGACAATATGGCGTCTATCGTCCGCCATATTGAATTTTCCGTAACGTCATATATCCAGTATCACTCGTGAGACTATGACGAATCTATCGACACCTCATTTATCAAAATCCATGAAGCCGTTGTTGAGTTCTGTTTTTTGCGTTCTGACAAAATGGCGTCTATCGTCCGCCATATTGAATTTTCCGTAACGTCATATATTCAATGTGACTCGTGAGACTATGACGAATCTATCGACACCTCATTTATCAAAATCCATGAAGCCGTTGTTGACTTCTGTTTTTTGCGTTCTGACAATATGGCGTCTATCGTCCGCCATATTGAATTTTCCATGACGTCATATAGCCAGTGTCACTCGTGAGACTATGACGAATCTATCGACGCCTTATTTATCAAAATCCATGAAGCCGTTGCTGACTTTTGTTTTTGGCGTTCTGACAATATGGCGTCTATCGTCCGCCATATTGAATGTTTCGTGACGTCATATACCCTTTGACACTCGCAGTACTAAGACGAATCGAATGATACCTCATTTGTCAAAATCGGTCCAGCAGTTTTTGTTTTACAAGTGAACATAGATTTGGACAATGGACATACATTCATGAGTACTTATACATATCGGCGAAATTTTTCCATGATTGCAGCGAAGCAAGGGACGGATTGTCGTTTGCTTCGCTGCTGTCATATAAAAATAAACTACCGATAATGGGGTTTAGAAAAGAAAAATATACTACTTATATCTTAATCGAGGTTAATAACTTATGCAGAGGTTCTACTGTACTTCTGATTTTGGTTTTGTTCTTTAAAGTTCCATACCTTCAGTATTTATTTCAACAAATCAACTTAGAGCGTGCTTTAATATAAATCGTTTTATAGTTGGTATCTTGTTCTTCTATTATTAAAATAGTAAATTAAACCGTCTTGGAGAGTGTAGTTAGTGTACATAGTACTATATACGAACTAGAAAGTACAAGTAGTACCGTTCAAAACTAGAGGAGCGGAGGCTTAGCCCAGCCGGTTCCCAGTTATAAATCAAAACCGAAGACACGAACACGCAATCGTAGGTGCAGATGTGTCTATTTTGTATATAGTTACATATTTGGAGTATGTTGAAGTTTTCATGATTGAAAATTCACGAGCGATTTAACTTAGTGGTGAGAGAACTAGACAAGCATTCGGAAGGTACCGGGTTCAAATCCCGACGGGGACTTTTTCTTACGACCTCACGCCAAAAAACGGTCATCTTTTATTGGTTTACTTCAATAATTCCAGATAAATATCGAGATGGTTCCTTACTCAAGGCCATGGCCGATTATCTTTCAAACTCCCTGTGCTCGGAAACCCCCAAAAATTCTCTATAAACCCCCAAAAATTCTTTAGAAAACCCCACAAAGTCTCTAGAAACCCCCAAAAATTCTCTAGAAACTCCCAAAAATTCTCTAGAAACCCCCAAAAAATCTCCAAAAACCCTCAAAAATTCTCCGGAAACTCCCAAAAATTCTCTAGAAACGCCCAAAAATTCTCTAGAAACCCCCAAAAATTCTCTAGAAACCCCCAAAAATTCTTTATAAACCCCCAACAATTCTCTAGAAACCCTCAAAAATTCTCTAGAAACCCCTTATTTATCCTAATTTCCTATAATTGCCATTAAGTAGAAGTATAAAAAATGTCGAAAATAACCAGAAAGTGATAAATATGGAACATAGTAATGGGTGCGAATGGTCTCCTGTTATCACGTTATAATGTCGAGAAACGCATTATTATTAATTTTGAGGAGAAAATAAAAGTCCCTTAAACGAATAATTTTCAAAATGAAACTTCCTTAGGCGCTGTTGGTATGAGTGATTTCGATCAAATATGGAAGAATCGTGATGATGGAACTGTTAATGGGAGTAAGGAGAAATCTTATACGAATGGACTGGGACTTCTTCTCATGAAGATCCAAGACTGTTTAGGACCTGGTTTGGATGCCGGGGATGAACAATTGACCCTCTGTAGGCCTGAGTGCAACGGGAATTTTTCCTGCTCCCAACTTCATCTATCTAAGAAGAAAAAAATACCTTCTTCTCATGAAGGTCCAAGACTATTCAGGGCCTGGTTTGGATGTCGGGGATGAACAATGGACCCCTGTAGGCCTGAATGCAACGGGAATTTTTCCTGCTCCCAACTTCATCTATCTAAGATGAAAAGAATACAACCGTGGTACTAGTATAGAGGAATTTAAATTGTCAGTGCCTAATACCGCAAATTCGCGTAACTTCACTCTGCAATTCCGCGTAACTGCTTGAAGTAGAAAATTAAGGACTTCAATTGCGCAAAACATTGCGCACAATGAATCGATGCTCGTTTGAATTGGCCAATCAGAAGAGTTTTAAAATCTTGCGATGCAATACTGCGCATGTTGTTCACAGGATATTTGTTTGCATGGTGTAAAATTTTATTTTCAACACTAAATACCGGCCTCCGCATAGGAGAAATTCGGGAGTGGAAAGGGGTGGCAGTTGATCCCCTCCCCCAATATTTTTAAGGAAAATTTCGTAATATTCTTACAAACTTTACTAATAATAATAATTCTTTATTTTAAAATTCCAAAGAACATAATACTAAAGAACATAATACTAAAGATTAGTTGTTAAATAAAAGTGATTAATATAGAATAGGGAAAATAGAAAATATTAGCAATAATTTTGTGGTCGAAAATTGCTCTCAAAAGGCTTTAAAATCTACCATTTTAATCCTAATTTTTTAAACCCCAGACCCCTCGGTAATCCCTGCCCTCCCAATCAAAATGCTCAAATTACGCCCCTGGGCCTACGTTGATATTTCAGAGTGGCTTTCGGCGGCTTTGGTATCACCGACGAAATGTCTTTTTGTTTGCGTATTCCATGAAAATTTTAACTTACTCTATTTGCAGCTGAGGCAAGACATTCAAAATGAATAAACTGATTTTGGATGTTGTAGAAAATACATTACGAACACATTTAATTTACATAATTTTCACGGTAAATATCAAAGATTTATGAGGAAAAATTCGTTACTTTAATGCTTTATGATACATTTTTTATCCAAAATAAATCTGCGCGCAACAAATCAAACGTAGTAAAGTCATTCATGATATTATTTTTGTTGCAAAATACACAATCTAAAAGCTAAACATCCAATAAAAACTGTCAAAAATTCATTTTATATTTTGACTTTATAATAGATCGCTTGTGTTTTAGACAAAACCTATAAATCTAGTGAATTAAATATTCAGATATTAATATACAGGGTGTATTTATATTAGATCTTCGCCCCACTTTCGGCCAGGTATATTTTGGTTTGACATCGAAATTTTATTGTCAACAAGATTAAAGGTCAAATTATAACGAGAAGTCTATATACGGTTTTTAATATAAACATAAGAAATACAATCAATATGATTAGACACCTATACCGTAACTAAATTCACTATATTAGTGAAATTAACATAAGAATATCAGACGAATTATCGCCATGATATTTATATAGAAGGCTATATAGGAAAAATGTAAATGCACCGCCGGGAATCGAACCCAGAACTCCCAATTTCGCGTCGGGAAAGTTTCCAGTTACTACACAGTGCCCAACAGCATACATTTAATTCTTCCTATATATGCAACGATGACCACAGATCCATTAACTGCGAGAGCTATTATTTTATAACAACATTACAATGAATGCTGGCTTTCTCATGGCCCGGACGCGCCTTATAAATCAAATTATAACGAGAAATCTATATACGGTTTTCAATATAAACATAAGAAAGACAATCAATATGATTAGACACCTATACCGTAACTAAATTCACTATATTAGTGAAATTAACATAAGAATATCAGACGAATTATCGCCATGATATTTATATAGAAGGCTATATAGGAAAAATGTAAATGCACCGCCGGGAATCGAACCCAGAACTCCCAAGATTAAAGGTGCCTACCACTTATCGGCACTGCGTATCATGTTTGGCTAAAATTATAAATCGCGCTGAATCTCTACTTACTTCACATTTTAGCTCAGTGCTTATCCCAATTTTATCGTAGCATAGTACAGCCTATGTCCTTCGGAAATAAGTACCTAACTTTTAAATGCATTCAGTATATTCTGAGATTATAGCGTCGATAAACACACACACACACAATTTGTACAAACTTAAATCCTCTTTGTAATATTAGTATTCATATAGACAAATAGATTTTTAAGGAAAACTATGGAAAACCTCAACAAGGTGGCCAGTACTCTTAAAAATTTCCTCCTAGATTCAAACCCAGTGCCTTCCGCAATCTAGAGCCCTCACTCCTATATCAACAATTCTCTCGATTAGGTATTTGTAAATAAATGAATAAATTATAATTTTTAATCAGACACGTAGTAAATTCTGCATTATCCTGAAATGGAAGATCTCAGTGTTTGTTTAATAATTCAACGCGACAGGAAGTAAAATAGCTTTGAACTCGCGACCTTCGGATCTACTACTAAACCGCAATATCGGTTTTGTTTAATACATAAAGCACAGTCTAAAATATCACTATCACATGTTGCTATTAACTTTAATCCATTGGGATTTGCAACAATTGTATTTAGTTGCGTCTGTCCTTTTCCTGCAGGATATTAGTTATTTACTTTGTGTTCAATAATCCTTTGTATATGTTCTATATCTTAATTTATATAGGTCATTACAATATCAATAGTGATATTTTAGTTACTAAATTGTGAATACATCTACTACAAATATTTGTAATTGGTTCATATTGATTAATAGACATTATTATATTATTTTGATTTTTTTAGTACTTGATAAAGTCGGGAATCATTCGAAAAAATTGTGTTTTAAAGGTCACCAACAACTAAGGTTATTTGGGCCTAGCACCAATTGATATTTTCAATTCATTATTTTACCGAACTTTTACCAGCTCTCGGGCTAGAACCCGGGAACTGGGGACTTTTAATAGAGGAACCATAGCAACGCCATGTAAACAACAGCATTGCTACACGCTCGGCTATTCTCAAGCCCGGGAATCATTCGAAAAAACATTGTACAAGATTTAACCTTGCATAAAATAAATAATAATTTTGTCCATAGTGAATTATTTCCTGTATATATATTACTAAAATATATAAAAGAAGAAGTTTGTAAGGGTTTGAGACTAGCCCAGCGTGTAGCATTGCCGTTGTTTACATAGAATTCCATGACCCTTTTTACCTTTATTAAGCCTCCAGTTTCCAGATTTAAATTCAGGAACTGGTAAAAGTATCAATTGGATTTACAAATCATTGTCATAAATGTAATAATTAATTTCTTGCTAGACCCAAATAACCCTGTGGTGACTTTAAAAAAATGAAGTGTGTATCAATGTTCTCTTAAAACTCGAGAACCACTGAATCGATTTTGATTTTAATGGTTATCATCTCGAAATATAATATCCAATCTATTGTATTTCAAGAACAACTGAAATCATTGTTTTTTTCAGTTCTGTGTTAAATTACAATACGAGCTGAATTTATTTTTAGACGATTTATATAAGTAATTTGAAGCAAAACGTGCATTTGTAGTAAAAGAAGACAATGGCAGATGTCAACCGTTACCTTTCGTAAATGCAGACAATAAAGTGACAGGTTGTGAGAAATATCATAAGCGGCTATGACAGAAAATGTTCATTTCATTGGCGTACCGAATCGATTTGTATTCACGGTAAGAATTTATTTTTAACCGGCTTAAAAAATAGAACTTATCAATTCGACACACACACACACACACACACACACACACACATACATATATATATATATATATATATATATATATATATATATATATATATATATATATATATATATATATATGTGTGTGTGTGTGTGTGTGTGTGTGTGTGTGTGTGTGTCGAATTGATAAGTTCTATTTTTTAAGCCGGTTAAAAATAAATTGATGTGAAACATTTTATGTCGGGCAGTGAACAGCCGCGCGTGAGGGGAAATATGCAACGAAATGTTTGGTCCGATCCTTCGCTGCTGTTCTCCCCACCACTGCGGCATCTCTCTCTCGACTTCCGCGCGCTCGGGCAACCGCGTGTGTTACAGTGCAGTATATAGGATTATGTCAGCATAACAGTTAGTTGCTGCTTTTGAAAAAATATATACTTCTACATAGAGAATACCACCGAGTTCAATAACGTTTTCTTTGATGTTTCACATCTGTCGGGGGTCCCGAGACCCACACCCTTTTCTTAATAGAGAAATTGGAAAAGGCAGCCAAATTTTTATTATTTGCATATTAGAGAAAAAATCAATTTTATGAACCTATGTCATGATTTTTTCTCTAATATGCAAATAATAAAAATTTGGCCGCCTTTTCCAATTAAAAATGTCTTTATATATTAAAACAGCTGTGCTAAATTCAAATTAAATATTTTTTTAATGTTTGTTCAGCCATAACTTCGCGAGGGGCTAACCGATTTGAATAATTTCGACACCGCGTCGTTGGGTTCAGAATGTTTACGGAATATAATTTACATTTAATTCAATTCAGTACTTTCTTTTTTTTCTAATAATCAAATTAATTTTTTATATAGTATGTTACCTCATATTTCAGCATTTGTTAACCGATTTTAATGATTCCTTTTTTATTTAGGTAATAGAGCGTCCCTTCAGGGTGGTCCCACATACATTTTTGTAAATCGGTTCAATAGTTCTCTTTTTAGTTTAGTAATGAAATATCAAAAAAATAAGTCGGTTAATAACGTGCGAACTACGTATTGCAAAGCCACTAAAAAGTAAAAAATAAAAAAAGTGTGGGTGTATCAGCTCCGACTCACGACTGGAGTTTACTCCTTAAAGTAGGCAAACATACATACTTACATGCGTCAGCTGTCGCGCACCATACCCTGTACACGTCGGCTGCGCAAGGTACGATGCGCAGAAAACGTAACGCTTTTTAGTTAACGCTTGTGTAAATTTTACTCCTCATAAAATTTCCATACCGGGCGCCTTATATAAAAATAAACTCCAAAATACAAAAACCTTCAAAAAAGTCACTAAAAAGAGGAGAATAATAAAATTTTGAGGCCGGCGCCAATTTAATTACAGCTTTTTATACCTAGGTATACTTTATTAAATTGGCACCAATCTCAAAATTTTATTATTTTTCTCTTTTTAGTGGCTTTTTTGAAAGAGTTTTTTTACAAAAAGTTTTTTTATTATTTAGTTTAAAGTACTTTTGAAACTTATTTGTATATTTGTAAACACAATAACGCCTCTTGGGAATATACATTGCACGGCACTGTCACATAGATAACAGTCTTTTGGTAAATTGCCAACAATTAATATTTTTAATGTTGGTCTTAAGTCGAACACAAATTGTACAACATCAATGTAGATCTAAATTATTATGCATAATTTATAATATTCTTTGTATGTTGATTTTTTGATATTTATCAGTTACTTAATATTAATTGGATACTTGTTCTGTCTGCTAATTATGTTTTTTTGCCAAGGTCAAGTTGTTACATTTTGCATATTATAAATTTAGGCAATTTTTTATAAAATTTTCAACAACTTTTTTTATACTCAGCAACTAAGGTTATGTCCAAAACTAGATTCCATAATGTCATAACCGTCAACGGATAATTAAATAAATTAAATTAAATCATTCATCAAGTGGTCAGAGAAGTCCTCAAAATTAAGGTACCTACCTATTTTTAACCGACTTCAAAAAAAAGAGGTTTCTCAATTCGACCGTATATATTTTTTATGTGGTTTTGTTTTATGTGTGTTCGCAGATAACTTCGTCGTTTATGAACCGATTTTGAAAAAAAAAATTTTATTTGAAAGGATATACTTTCAGATTGGTCCCATAGAAATTTCATCAAAATCGGTTCAGTAGTTCGGCTGATTTTAAAAGTAAAAAATAAAAAACTTTTTAACAAAAAAAAAAACCTCCTTCAAAAAGGCACTAAAAAGAGAAAAATAATAAAATATTGAGGTCTGTGCCAATTAAAATATGAAGTCGATTAAAAAGTATAGTATAATGATTAATATCTTCTTTTTTTAATATTTTAATTGGCACAGACCTCAAAATTTCATTATCTTTCTCTTTTTAGTGCCTTTTTGAAGGAGGTTTTTTTTTGTTAAAAAGTTTTTTTACGTTAAATATGAGACATGGAAAGTTAAGTTACGTTTTAAAAATCACAATATAAGATTTCGGAAAATAACATTTTATTTAATTATTTGAGAAAACAGAAAAAAAATTGCGTTTTTTGGGATATGAAAAGTAGGTACCTATACAGTTTTCGACAAAATTCTATATTTTTCATGGGCATGCTTATTCTAATGGGCACACACGCACTTCCGTATCTCTTTTGGTTCTAAAATTTTGACTGTTTAAAATTTCTCATAAAAAAAGAAATCTTTAAACAACCATTAAGGGATTAAAAGTCTTCCAATTGGATAATTACTTCTGGCGGTTTTTTGTTGTTGTTTATTTTACTTATAAAAATTAATACATTGATGTAAGTAATTTACACTTTACATATTTCAACAGTCAACAACTGAATTTATTTTTTAAAATATTCAGACTAATATTGAGAATTTTTCCTACATCAATAATTATTACCACACAAAATACTGTCTGCAAAAATTAGCATCGACAATAAATAATTATATAATTGATAATTTGTCTTAATTGGAATTAAAAAAACAATCATAAACTCTTAAAAAACAGCTGACTTTAATACATTTCTCTTAATATTGGTACATAAATAGTAGGTATAATTTATAATAAACTTTGACATTTTTAAGTTAATGTATAGATCGACAGATATTATTGTGTCCTTGAGTTTTGAATGCGCAGCAAATGTGGGTGAGAATTAGGATCCGAACGAAGGCCAGTTTTTTAGCCGAAGACAAACTTCGTTTTTTTTCATCTTCAGCCAAAGCAGAAGATATATTATAATGTTACAAAAGCGACGGGAAATAGTTATTATTGTAAACTGAACGCAATTGCGAATTGAGAAGTTTTTTTCCATTTTTAGTTTTAATTTAAATAAAGTATTACTCAATCGATCATTCAGTAAATTCAACCTTCGGCCTCAGCCGAAGCCGAATGTTTTGCCGAAGGCGGATGAAGCCGAAGTTTCGATCGGGCTCTGTCGAGAATATTCGTCTAAGCGCGCCAGTCACAACCCAACGCTGCAGTACGATTTTGTCGAATACGATTGCAGTACAATTTTTGTTGGAAATCGGATGAGACCACACAATTAGGGCATGCAAATATTCGGATGTTTCAGGTATTCGAATATTCGCTCAAATTTTAGCCAATATTCGAATATATTCGAATAATTGGTAAAAATAATAAAAACACTGGAACTTCAATAAATGACTTTTAATTATTTAAAATCAACACGCCTACTGCACGTCCATAAATCCAATCAATATTTTAACAACAAAAGCAGCTTACTTCTAATTAAAAAGAGATCAAATAATCATTTTCACTTTACTTAGTGACGTAAAAATTCAGATCAAATCAACTAAATATTATAGCGCACATAGCTTCCGAGAACCATAGATCTAATGAATATATTTAAGTAATCAAAAAAATTCAAAATTCTTTCTTTCTGTTTTTCCTATTCAAATAAAAATATTAAATGAGCATCTAAGACGCATTTTTATTAATTAGTACCACAAAAGTATGGGATATTGCTCCCCTATAAAAAAAATACTTCACAGATAAATAATACGTCTATTAGCACGTGCGAAGAGCAAATCAAGCAATTAAGTACACGTACGTAACGTAACGTAAGTAAATATCAAATAAACATGCAATAATTAACAAAAAAAAACTTTCCTCGCCCCGTTTCGATTCCCCTCCCACGCCCTAGCGCGAACTTAGAGCTAGTGTAGCGTTTGTAAGATGTTTTAGCGCCGCCGTAAACCGTTTTTAAACAATTTTAATTCTAAACAAATAATTCGAATATATTCGAATAATAGGAATTACTATTCGAATAATAAATGCAGCCGAATATTCGCTATATTCGAATATTCGAATTGCATGCCCTACACACAATATGTAACAAGTTTTACTTTCAAACTGTAAACATGTCGGACGAAAATATACTTTTAGCGACTCTTGTGCTTTGTATAATCGAAAATAAAAGAAAAAGGACTGCAACAAACGTAGAAAATCACACGAGCAAATCGAAAACTACACGATGAAATAAACGATCCAACCAACAGTGTTGTTAATAATAAGAAGTATTAGAAATACCTTGTATTTTTGGTGTCCGTCTTGTGACTTCATGTGTTGTTAACACGAAGCGTTTCAGCAACGAGTTGCCATCTTCAGGTGTGACTAATTTTGTATATTATAAAACACACATTGAGTATTCGTAACACGTTATAATATTATGATGCTAAGCACTTGTCTATTATGTTGTGGATTGTGAAGTACTGATTTAAATTTCGAGATTTTATTATTTATATAGTAGGTAAATGAAATGGCGGTTTGAGTGTGTATGTATGTGGACGATTAATGAGTATTGGGTGTTTGTGTGTTAATTATTGTGTCGTATATTATGTTCGATTTTAACGTTAGTTTGTCATTAAGAATGTTGGTATTGTTGAATTTTGTAGCTTTATATATTTCATTTTCCTCGAGGGTGTCCATGTGTTTACCTTCACTGCAAATATGTAGTGGAACAAAATTAGTCTGAAAATCGTGATATTCATGATTGTGTGAAATTATATGTTGGGCGTAATTTGATTTAGTGTTTAGTAAGTTTCTTTAGTGTTGTTACTGCTGCAGAGTGACATGTATGTCTGCGATCAAATCGCACCGACTTGGTCGGTTTGCGAACATACACGATCAAACTGCGTTCGATTTTGTCGCATCCAGCGAAATTGAACTGTGGCGTTAGATCGTGAATGGCGGGCTTAAAGGTGCAAAGAAATAAATTTGAGAACGAGGTGCAATGTAGATAAGCTCACAGGTATAGATTTGTCGAACTGTAAAAACCAATAAAAAAGTAATGTTCGGTTGTTCCAAAAATAAAATTGAACGTTTTATGATTATATAAAAAAATAATATATAATATTATGTATATCACCGCAGTTGTTCTCGTTTTTTAACCGCAAGTGTATTTTTATGATGATAAATTGCATTTTGATTGATTTTTATTACATCGACTTACATTTCTAAAAGAAAAACATTTTACCTTTTCTCTTGGTACATTTGTCATCCATAATGTAAGATAACAAATGACTGTCGGATAAAATATAGGACAAATGAACATCGTAATAACAATCCATAACCAATCAAAACATTACAAATTAAAGACAACTGTTGCAACTAAATTACAGTTATCTACTTAATTCATATCATGACCTACTTTATGTGAATGTAGACATATTAATTATAGTTTATTAAGTCAGACTTTCGAACGGAAATTATTGATAACGCTTCTCTTCTTTTTTAGGAAAACAAAACGCAAATTGAAAAAAATAAATTCTACTCCCTGTCATTGGCGTAGGCAAAAAAACTTTCAGGTAAGGAATTACTAATGTATCATTTCTCAAAAATATAAAATACATCAAATAATTTTTAAAATGCACTGAATAAATATAGAGCATTCAGGCCCGTATTCACCAAGCCTAGTTAGTTATTTATTCCGTTGATTTATTCCCCTGGTAACTATCACACGGAATAAATAATGATAATTCAAATTACCAAACATAAGTAGTTAAGTTTACTGCAGGTATAAATCGTAAGAATAGCTATTCTGTCCAATTTCAAGGGTATAAATATTTATCCGCCTAGTTAAATAGGGTGTGCACGAAATGCATAAATTACTTTATGGCCTGGCGACCTTTTCAGGTAAATATTAATTTCATATCTTACAGGTAAAGGTTTTTGACAGTAAAATATGTCAATATTCACCATTTTACATTTTCGATAGATGCGCCATCGGTCGGATCTTTGGTAAACGTGCTTTATTTGACAAAATCTGCAAGGCGTATAGTATATAGTAAACTTTTACCTGCAGTTACTATTCTATTGAATGAATTGCTTGGTGAATAGAAAGTTTATTTTATTCCAAGGAATAAATTTATTCTAAGGTTAGTAACTTCTATCTTTAACAGTGTTTGGTGAATACGGGCCTCAATCACTCGAGCGATTACATAACAGCTTTGTTTTTGAAAAAGTAGATACTTTACTGTAATACTTATGTTTTATTTACACATTTTTAAATTTTAAATTTGCAGCAATTTTATTTACCTATGTGTAAAAGATTTAAAATAGATAGCGAGTTTTTACAGTTAACTCTCAATAAATCGTCTTGAATTAAAAAAAAAAAACTTTTCAAAATTTTCATCTCCTATGTACTCATTTTTAATTGATTTGAATTTTATTTTATCTATAAAAAACATCAATTATTTTAAAAAAATAGATACCCAGTTTTTACAGTGCCTAACGTATAAATAAATTGTTTTGAATAAAAAAAACTACCTGTTTAAATTTTTCGTCCGTTGTTTAAATTTCTATTTATGTAAGAAAAGTATAAATAAACAAGCCGTGAAAGGGGTCGTTTATTAGGACTAAAGTTACTTTTAATTGGGACAAGTGCGACTCTTGAGGTCCACACGACGAACTTCCCAGTTTGATGAATATTGAATATTAATAATTAAATTAGAAATTACATAGAAAAGTAATCATTTTTATCATTAAAACATAATTATTATTTATTTTTAACAATAAATTAAAAAAAAAATCGGCTGGACCGATTTTGATAAAATTTCCTTCGGGTCTTGTTGATGTTAATATGCTTCTATTTGCACTCTAACAAAGTCGATATCATTTTTTATTCGCGAGATATTGTGTAAAATCTACTTTTTTGGAGTCTATTTGGTTATGAAAAAAGAACGGCTGAACCGATTTTGAAAAAATTTCTTTCAGATCATATTTACGTTAATACGCGTCGATTGGCACCCCAACGTAGTTGATATCATTTTTCATTCTCGAGATTTCGTCTTAGAAAGAAATGACCACATACGTACGTACACACATACATCTTTTCAAAAATAGTGTAAAAATAGTGTAGTGTCCTTGAAACATAAAAATTTGTTCTACATTTTGATTTCGATTTTCGGACCCATTACAATAACTTCCTACGGGAAGTTAATAAAATACAAGGTGTTTGCAGTAACCTCTCAATAAATCGATTTGAATAAAAAACAATCCGTGAGGTGGATCGTTTATTAGGACTAAAGTGCGACCCTTGAGGTCCACACGACGAACTTCCCAGTTTGATAAATATTTAATAATAATAATTCAATTAGATATTACACAGAAAAGTAATCATTTTAATCATTAAAACATAATTATTATTTATTTTTAACAATAATTTAAAAAAAAATGGCTGAACCGATTTTTATAAAATTTATGTCGGATCAAAATGACATTAACACGCCTCGATTGACACCCTTACGAAGTCGATATATTTTTTTTTCGCGAGATATTGTGTAAAATCTGCTTTTTTGGAGTCTATTTGGTTAAGAAAAAAGAACATGCGTACGTACGTACATACGTACACACACACATACATCTTTCTAAAAATAGTGTAAAAATAGTGTAGTGACCTTGAAACATAAGCATTTGTTATACAATTTGATTTCGATTTTCGGACCCATTACAATAGCTTCCAATGGAAAGTTAACAAATCAAAATGTTCATCTCTTATGTTTAAATTATTTGAATTTTGATTTATGTGTTGAGCGTCTATAATCTATACAATCTAGCTGTCTTTGATTTATGCGTAAAAAGTAGAAATCATTAAACCTTCCCTGCAAAACCTGTAAAATACGCAGCAAATAAACAACTTTTGGAAATGATAAAAATGACACTAAAATCTTTTTGTCTAATTCGCCGTAAAATTAAACAACACATAAAACAATGGGAATAACTCACGTGTAATAGCTCTGTAAATAACACGTAATGGTTAGTTGTCAACAAGCGAAATACCTTGTAATAAAGCTGTTAAAAATCCAAGTCAATAAATTTCTATTTTTTTTTTGTGAAGAGGAGAAGCCATAAAATAGCATTTTTCGAACCGAAAGACATCTATAAAACTAGTGTGCAAAAATTTGATTTATAAAGCTTGTGGCAGTCCGGACAGAAAAATAAATTGATCGCCGATAATATCTCAGGCAAAAGCTTTCAATGTCAACTTTGACAAAAATCAACTGATAGCTTTTAAAGCTCCGGACTATACGTGGACCGTACTATCGAGTTTGCGCACAGAATAATATACATGTGAGGTTTTCAACAGGGTCGTAGTTGATCCGGTGCGTAACAGTGACGTAAAGTAAAACATTTACTACAGTAGATTTTTAAATATTCACTAATAATTAAAATAATAACGGGGTCTCTATCTCTAATTTCGTTTTTTGGTATTTTTTAATACATATTTGGAAATTTTTGTGCAAATATACACACAGTTAAGGTAGAATTCGCTCGATTTTCTAAGTGATTTTACATTATTATTTATTTTTACACAGAAAACTTCATAAAAACTTGGACTTTTACTGTAAATTTAAGCAAATTTGTGAATTTTACATAAAGTAAATTAAAATTACATAATTTGTGTAATATTCCAATAAAGTGTGTAAAAATTACAAAATAAAATGTATAGTTACATATATAAAATGAATGAATACAAAACAAATTAATGTAAAATTAGTAGCCACGCATGCGCAATGTGTTTTTATGGAATCTACGCGATGTGCAGGCGATACCTGTTTGCGACGCCATTGTCTCTTTGTGCGCCTGTTACCAGATTAATGCCTGGCTACAAATGGACCATCGATAATCTGTGTAATCGGCATTCTCAATTCTTACAGTGTAGTTCGAAATCTTTCATTATATTATATTACACAGATTTACTTTAATGAAATTATTGATGGTTAAATTTCTGAATTTAAAATTACATATTAGATTACCCAGAATCAAATTTGAATGAATAATAGACATCAAGCCTACTAAGAGTTTCTTATGCGATAACCCAATTATAAACCCTGCCTTCGTTAAGGTCGATTTATATTATTCGGTCAGACACGGTGCGAGAACGTAGCGTTTTCGGCAAGACAAACATTTTTACATGCATTTCAAATATACGAATATTTATACTTAGCGGTTCCCGTCCGTTCAGACACGTATCTATACTCGTATTTGAAATGCATGTAAAAATGTTTGTCTTGTCGGAAACGCTACGTTACCGCGCCGTGTCTGACCGGATAATATAAATCGAGCTTTAAAAATAATCAAATTGTTCATCGTAAATCAATCCAACTTGTATATTAACAAAGATTTTAAAATCTAGAAAATCTAATGTCAATAATTTACAATCATAAAAAAAGTAATGCCATGACTGCTTTATTACAAACCCCCAGTTCCCAGATTGTAATCTAAGAACAGAAGAAAGTATCAATTGAATTTTCAATTTATTATAAAAAATAATAGAAAACATGATTTGTTACTAGTTCCATATAACACTGAAAGTTAAAAATCAAAAAAATGTTATGACTGAAAATTCACGATTAAACATACGTTTTATGACAGAATCGTACTACGATTATAATGTTCGACCTGAGAGAACTGAGCATGTATAACAAGCTTTATAACGATCAACTACAACGAACCCATAATATAACTAGTCTCTACGCATGCTTCCGCTGGTTATAAAATGTTTGTTCAAATCTGATGTGGTATCGGTAAAAGTCCATGCTCTGACCGTAGAAAAGACTACTGGACAACACTACTGAGGACAGTTTGGTCCAGTGGTTAGCGTTGCGGCCTCTGGATCAGACTGTCGTGGGTTCGAATCCCGCCTCCGCTCATGGATGTTTTGTGATGTCATTTAGTTTTAAGTGAATTCTTATTTAATGTAATCAAGACGCTAATGACCCAAGTGGTCGACGCGTCTATAATTTACAATAAATAAAATAAATCTGTGGAAGATTTGTTTTTATTTTTGTTTTTATCAACTTTTGTTGTCGGTATCTTAAAAACGGGTCAACACTACATGATGAAATTTAAACAAATTATATTATAGACAAATACCAATTATTTACAGTTATCATATCGTCTGCCTTGCAAAACTTTTTTTGCATACCTGGCAGACCTCATAATGAACGTTTATTTGGTGAGAGGTCTGCAGGTATGAAAATTGCAAGCCACACGATGATAATAGACCAGTAAATTCTGAACAAAATGACACCTAAATCACTTCATTGTGATTTCAAATTAGCTCAAAAATAATTTTTGAAATATTTATGTTAGTCCCGCCCCCTAATAATCGGTTTTGCTCTATGACATCATATTTTTATGAATGTACGTTTATATCTACTAACTCGATTCTAATTATATCAGAAACAGAGTGTTGAAAAATACTGTTGTGTACCTATGTGAACATGATATAAACAATCTAAGCTCCGTTGCTATGGATACAATCATTTTTTACTTAAAATTGACGTCACACTTTCTCACACAGTGTTTGAAGTCACGTGACACATAGATTAAAAATCATGATTTTATTAGTGTATTTGCCATATGGCACATACACTATTGGCGTCGGTCGGATGGTGGGACCTAGAGGTCGGACCAAAATTTCTCGACGTTTCATAGCCTCCTGAACAATTTGGCACCATTTTTGGAAATGTCTATTTATATATGTATATGTATATATATATATATATCAAAATCAATTAACTCTTTCGAAAGTTATAGCCCGTACACATATATATATATATATATATATATATATATATATATATATATATATATATATATATATATATATGTGTACGGGCTATAACTTTCGAAAGAGTTAATTGATTTTGACGAAATTAGGTAGGCACGTTGAAATCTATTACCGCACGAAGCCTATTTAAAATGGGCCCAATCGGACCATTTTAAGGGTGGTTTTTAGGGGTTGAAAAATGTTTTTGGGCCCAAAAATGCCGAAAAAATTCTCAGAATCGTTTCAAAATTGAAATTTAACCCTTTAGTAACGATTAAAATGTACTGCTAAAATTTTAATAAAATCGGCCCGACAGGACCGGACTTACAAATTTTATGAAAACACTAGTTTGCGGATAGTGCTTTACTTACTGAAGGGTGTATTTAATTTGGTACCGAGGTTGCATTGATAAAAATATTGAAATTAAGAAAAAAAATATTTTTTTAAGGGATGTATTAAGGGGTTAAATTTTTTATTTTGTCCAAAAACAAACTTAAGTTCATATAATAAAGCCTGAATGCCAGTATTAGCAAATACACTATATTGTCGGCAGGGTTTTGGCACTGCGACCCGAGTTTTTTATTTATTTAAGTATGTTTACGAAACTTAATTAATAAAAATAAAAATTGTAATAACTATTTTAGAGCATAAACTTTCATTATAACAAAGTTTTATATTTTATTTTGATCACTGGCAAATACCCTATTGTAAATAATTGATACTTCTCTATAATCTGTATAAATTCCAGCAAGTAGTGTTGAGCCGCATTCGACATACTGACCACAAAAAATGATAAAAAAAATTGAATTAGTCTGCCACCGATTTGATGTTGTCTCAAAATGACGCCCTCTATTTTTTTATTTTTTTGGCTAAATCAAACATGAATTTAGTTTGACAACGTGTATTGGCTACCAACTCTCACAGAAACACGCGTAGGTATTATATACATTTAGTAAACATTATATATTAATCTTAGATGCTTGCATCTTTCAGCAATAATTAAAAAAGTCATTAAAGACACGACCAGCTCTCCTGTCTTAATTAATATTATCACCCTTTATTTACAATTCTACTTTAACACTCATAATCCTGCACTCGTCCCAGAAAATGTCCTTTAAATTCATTGTGAGCTATACTAATCTATAACAATAATACTTTCAAATAAAATATTGTCAAGATGGCTTCCTAAATACAAAGCCACGAACGATAACTTCAAACTCATGTTTTCATACCTTATTCAAAATTAATAATAATAATAATAATAATGCGTTTAACGTCCGTTTCTCGACATTATGTCATAACAGACGCCATTCGCACCATTACTATTTTCCATTTTTTTTACCACTTCCCGTTTTATACATTTTTATTATACTTCAACTTATTTAATAGAAATGTGCGAATGGAGGAATTATAGGACATTAGGATAAGGTAGGCAACTTTGGGAGCATAGGAATTTGACAGGTAATCGGCCATGGCCTTAAATAAGGAACCATCTCGATATTCATCTGGAATTATTGAGGGAAACCATAGAAAACCTCAAACAAGATGGCCGGTACAGGAATTACCGTTTCTCGGCGTGAGGCAGTAGGAAAAAGTCCTAGCCACATCTGCCCCCGCCGGGATTCGAACCCAGTACCTCCCCAATGCGAGTCTAGTGCTGTACCACTAAGCTACATCGCTGGGTTTATTCAAAATTGTTCACACTCCATTGTGATGTGAAGAATTATTCCCATTTCACCTAAATTTGGAACGCTTGTATTGAACTTAAATTTGAAGAAGAATGAAACTGTCGGTGTGATGACACTGTATTCTAAGATTTTCGGAATACTTTCATTTTACCTAATTTTGGAATGCTTTCATTAGACGTTTTGAGCTGATTTTATTGACCCTGTACTTCTATTAAAGAGAAAAATCAATTGATTATTAATTAATTCTAATTATTAATTTCCATAATACATGCCACAACAACACACAATCTGTAAAAATTTCAACTAGCTACCTCTTACCGTTTGTGAGATAGAGCCCTGAGACGAACGGACGGACAGACATCGTAGGCTGGGTACGGAGGTACGGAACTCTAAAAACGATGAATCAGTTTATATAAATGATTACGAAAAATTGATCCGAAAATTTCTAAACGTCTGTCTAGCATAATGAATTTTTCTGTCAGTCAATCATTGAGTCGCCGAGGAACCGTTACAGTTTTATTATTAATAAAGTATAGTTGCAACATAGCTCCGGTCTCTATGATTTATCACATAAATCATTGCGGTGCCGCCGTATCGTTAGACCACCGGCCTAACCTTTATTATAGTGATGGACCCCTCAACTCAACCCCAGCCCCATGGCGAACCTCGACATACTGAACAGTTGAGTCAGTGGTACCAACCTCTATAGTTAGTATTACGTTGGCATTCCCGATATATCTATCTATAAACTGCACGGACGTCATTCCACTGAATTTATTTGGCGTGTGGAATATCTGGAAAGTCCTTAGATGAATTGTTGCTATGCGATTTCAAAGCTAATTTCTAAAACAAGAATTTTTTACCTCGAGTCTCCCCCTAACTTTTTTTAAGTGCTAACTATCAGAGCTATCGAACCGAAGTAGGGACCAGTTCATTTTTCCAATTAGGGTCAAATTTTGTAATTCAGTTTTGATCCACTTCCACATTTGAAAATGTTCATATCAGTGGCGGACTAAGGGGGGTAGAGGGTGTGACTCGCCTCGGGCTTCTGATCCTGGGGGGCCTCCAAATCTCGACAAGTCCTTCTTAATCAAATCCCAAATAAGGCCAAAATATGTTTAGTAAGTAAGAGGCAGTTTGGAGTTGGAGGTCTCGTACGTATACAAAATATAAACGTAGGTAGGTCGTTTATTATAAATATTTGATTTTTTGTCAGCCATTACATCTATATTTGTCATTTTTTACGAAATTTACACTACAAATAGGTACATCAATTTCTAAGCAGACCGGGGGCCTCATTTAGTTCTGCCGCCGCGGGCCTCCGACAGGCTTAGTCCGCCACTGGTTCATACATTCGTAGTTCCGATGACCAGTTCCTTCGTTATCAATATATCTGTAACTATCCCTTCACTTCCACCATAAATGTCCCGTTTCTCCCACAATGGGGTAGTTTCGGTTAAGGTATTGTAATTTTAGAACAATTGAACTCATTGTTAGTGACTGTTGCAAACAAAATATTTTTATGTTAAGGACAGATAGATTTTAGCCTCAAACATAATATAATGATTTGCTATGCTCTATCTATTCATTAGAATGGTCTAAGGTAGAATATGGCGTAACGTATATAGGAAACATTGTCATTTTATATAAAACTTGCTCTGCTTTCGGTTGAAAACGACGCTGTCTCAAAAAAGTCTCTAGGGATGTCGCATTTAACGACTGGATTAATAGCTTAATGACAGTATTTTTTTCCAGCACTTTTTCCGCGTAAATTTTTTATATAAATTTGAAACTGTTTTAACTTTACATTTGAAGGGATTATCGCTACATGAAGCGATGTGACACGACGCAATAATTTTCACATAGCAACACAATGCGACAGTCAGCGAATCGGCATCTGAAGCGGGCTTGAGAATAGCCGAGAGTGTAGCGGCGCTGTTGTTTACATGGCATTGCTATGGTTCCTCTATTACAAGTCCCCAGTTCTCGAGTTCTAGCCCGAGAGCTGGTAAAAGTGTCAATTGGATTTTCAATTTAATATTAAAAAAAAAAAAAAATAATGAATTGAAAATATGAATTGGTGCTAGGCCCAAATAACCTTAACTGTTGGTGGTCTTTAAAACACACACAATTGACAATTGGCATCTGAAGCGTTGAATTTTGTTTTCTCGCGCTGCTGCCGCGTCACGTCTCTCTTGTGAGAATTGCTGCATTTAAAAACACATAATTTTTGGAAGCAACATTTTGTTGTTTCGCGCAGTGTCCCGTCACGTCACGTTGTGTCGCCATGTGACAATTGGCATGAGAGAAACGGTAAATAAATAAGAAAATGAAAAATTATATTTTACTTAAATCAACAGAAAAAAATATATCACAGTCTCAAACTCTACAATATGGCATTAAAAATGTATGTGTATTTATACTTAAAAAATTATTATTAATTATTAATCATTTATTTTCAGATTGCTTAAGGTCTGAGATATTTTTCGTGAAAAAAACTCGAAGCTTTAAGCTAGTATATTTTGTGTGTTCATTAAATTCAGCGTGCCGTTTTTTATATGACATATTATTGAATAAAAAAAAATGTAATAATACTCAAGGCGTATCGTTCTTTTGGATTAATCTATAAAAATTCTGTGCCATAGAATAATCCCTTCTACAATGATTTTTCCTTCTTAAGTTGGAAGTTTCCCTTTTCACCCGACTGCCGAAGGAGGATAATGTTTTTCGGATGTATGTATGTATGTAAGTATCTTTGCATTTTGGTCGGCGCCTTCGGTAGCCCAAACGGCTTGACGGATTTTGAAAAATGAAGTGTCTATAGGTTCGTCATCTCACGAATGCTACTGGGTATATGACGTCATCGACAAATTCAATATGGCGGACGCAAGACGCAAAAAATCTGTAAAAGCTTTTGTGTGGGGTATCAAATGAAAAGGCTTGATGTATAGATTTAACGAAGAAAATAAAAATAAATTATTTAAAAAAAGCAAAAAACCCGACTGCGTAAAAAGCGAACTTAAAAGATGGAAACAAGATCAAATGATAACATGCAGTCGAAGACATACATGTATAGTAACAAGTTTAACAGAAATATCTTATGCCTCTGACTGCATGTTATCATTTGATCTTGTTTCCATCTTTTAAGTTCGCTTTTTACACAGTCGGGTTTTTTGTTTTTTTTAAATAATTTATTTTTATTTTTTGTACAAACGCTTTATTTTTTATCCGACTTTACCTGCATTAGAATATCAGATGTTCAAAGCTCGTTAAAAATGTAATTAACCATATCTTGCCAACTACATAAAAATTAAATAAAGCATTCAAAGCAGAACGCGATCTCTTTGTTAGATAGTCGGTGAAGTTAATAAAAGCTCTTTGAAGAGGAGATCAAATTATTAATTTAGCTAAATATGTTATTATTTAAACATTTATTGGCTATAATTTGAAACATAAACGTTATCTACTAACTACTTAATTGAAACAGTCGTTAAAATTATATCCTTTAATATTACGTCAGTGTATTTAATAATAGGGTAGGTCAAACTTAGTATAAACTTGTATCGTCCAAGTTCACCCACCAACAAAATTCCCGCCCGTAAACATCCGTATAACTAGACTTTGTCTATTCCGTGTTTACAATGAAGTTTGTCCGTTTTCCACTTAAAACTTGCGCTAATCACCTCAATAAGGTCATCCCACCTATCAAAATTTGATAATTTTGAATAGTCCGTATTGTAAGTTTTATGTACTTTACTTAAAATAAATAAAACCCTTTTAAATTGAATTAATTCGAAATTAAATGTTTTCTCTAATTGTCTTATAACTTTTAATTTTCTTACGTATAGCTGTAGAAAATAATTTAGACAAAATGGCATTAGAGAAAGAGAGATGTAGCAAATTGAAATAGATGTAGAAATGCAGCAAATTGTTGCCACAATATTATTCCCCATGCATAGACAAACAATGTAAGCCAGCTTTATCGTTCTTATGTCCTTTCTCTTAATTGAAAACAAGAATTAAGAAATAAACCCTGACCATAAACCGTCATATGATGACGTATGACTATCAGACAATTAAGTGGAAACGCTTCTTTATCTATAGAAAGAGATGTAGATAAATTATCTCCCTCGTGATTTGCTTTCAATTTGACAGATCAGCCAATCACAGGCTGAATGTTCAATATTGTCTACGTCATTGCGATATAAAATTCCATTGAAGATTCACACTTTTGACAAAAAATGTATTATAGAAAACGCTTCTGAATAATTATCAAGAAAAATTGTCTCATAATCTATTTGTAATGTAGATTCCAACAAAAAAAAGTGAGACGACTCCATTATCGAGCGTCTATAATCTACAATCTTTCTCACTTGCAACTTGTCTAACATATCTGTAACTTTGTTTTTTTACAAGCTTTTATTTAGGTAACTTGCAATGTTTGTATCTTAGTTTGTTTGTTTAGGTCAAATCTTGCAAGTCAATTTTGAACGACTTCCACGTATCCGATCGATTTAAAATTTGGTACACATATGCATTTCCGATGACAAAATATGAATCAATCGTTTTTAGAATTAAATTCAATCCCTAAGGGGGTCAAACGAGGGAATAGGGTTTTTTGACTAGTCAACGCCTAGGCCAAACCGCTAAAGCTAGAAACTTGTAATTTGGACAGTAGGTTTCTTTTGTGACGTAAGCACCCACTATATGAAGGGATTTTTCGAAATTCAATCCCTAAGGGAGTCAAAAGGAGATAAACTTTTGAACGACAAAAAGGAACAAAATAAATCATTGTTCGGGTTTTTTTTAACTTTTTCCCAAAAGCTCAAGAAGGTTTAGAATTAATTTTTTTTTTGTTATTTAATTTTCTTTTAAAAGCAGCTGGCAAAACATGGAACGCTGCAACAGATTTTATATGTACATAATTGTAAATTTATTTCGAAATAAAACTTTTATTTATTATTTATTATAATAAAATATTAGTAAAAAAAACTTTTTAAAGACACGCTTTTATTTAAATGTACTAAAAAGGAAAAAAATAAGTTTTAATAATTTATAGTTTCATAATTATAAAAGCATAGGTCGTGACTAATAAAATATCGTAAAGTTTACAACCCACGCTTTTTAATTTTGAAACTAAATTATTAAAACTTATTTTTTTCCTTTTTAGTACATTTAAATAAAAGCGTGTCTGTAAAAAGTTTTTTTTACTAATATGTTAGGTATTTAATAAATCGGTTACCAACTCAGTGCCAACTGAAAAAAGGTAAACTATAGGTTGAAGTAAGACTGTACATTCGTACATTCACATATAGTACCTGGGGAATTGTCATCGTAAACAACCAAGTGGTTGGTATTATAGTGCTGTTATATTACACTAAAATAATATTAGTACTAAAATGTTTCAACTTCATTTTAATTGTTGACAAATTTAAGCACTCTATTTACTCTTTAATGCAGATTGCGCCAAAACTTGATAGTTCGTTTGTATCGCAAGTTTGCAACCACTTTTATATTATAAAGTTCTATAGATAGATTAAATTATTACATAACAAATTATTAACATGTTATAGATACAGTGTGTAAAAGGTTTTACCGAGCATAGGGAAAATAACATTGAGAACATTTACAATTTTGTAGTGGGCTATGGCCATAAGATCTAACAACAATTATATAATTGGCTGCTTTCCAACGAAAAAAAAATTTTATAAGATCTAATGTAAATATGTAGTGATTTACATAAAAAAAATAGCACATTGAATTTTTTAAACAATTTTCCATAGCAACGGTTGACTATTAAGAGTGACTCTGAACCTGCTAAATAAAAAAACAAACCATCTACTACATATTTACATTGAATCTTACAGATCATAGCCTACTACAAAATTTTAATGTTCTCAATGTTATTTGCCCTATGCTCGGGTCTACCGTTTACACACTGTATTATAATTGAAAATTATAGTGGTATTTTAAATCTATAGATTCGTATTTATTGTTACAAAACTGTTTTCTGCGTTGGCGGAATAAATATTTATTTACAATAATTAAAAATACAATAACAATAAATGCAACAACGAAAAGTCAATTCTAACAATAAAAAAACTTAAACGGTAATTATTGAACTAAACGAGCCACTTAAATAACACTTAACAATTAACTATATATACAAGGATTATTTATTTGTAATTATTTATTTCACTGTATTTATATCAGATTTATTTCGCTGTTCAACACTGTCACAGTACAATATACACTTACTGATTCCCGTTTACTGATCAATATTTATTTCACTGTACTGACTGATGGCACGACCACCATTCACTGACCTGATTCAACACGACACACTCCTGTTTATATACCTGCATGCGGTGTACGCTCAGTGCGTCCTCGTATCCTCTAACGTTGTCGACGCTAATGACCTCTGTTGTCGAGCGTCTATAATCTACAATTCAATTCAATTCTAACGTTGTCTGGAATCTTCGATACCATTCCACGCTTTACTACTGTGACCTTTCTTTCTCGTGGTTTCTATTGGAGGCAGTGGCGTAACATCTTGGGGTTTGCTACAATATTTTCGTTACACTTTGTATACCTACTTTCTAATAATCCAAATATTGACGATAAGATAAACACTTTGTATAATTATTTCGGTCAGAATTAGAGTGAATCTTATAATTGGAGCTGGATTTGAGCGCAATCAAAACAGATCCGCACAACAGTCTATTCCACAATAACTCTTAAACCCTTAATCTGATTTCAGTGAAATTCGGTACATGTATAAATTTGTATACAAAGTGGGCCAATGAAAACAGTCCGGGCAAGTTTTGGCCACTTAACATTAGTTTTGCGAAAAAAGCTCGCACACGTCAATTTTAGAATCTAGGGGGACATCTAAATCGATTAGTATTATTTACGTAACTTCAAACCTGAGAGCAGGGTGAATTGCACCCCAAAAATTTTTAATGGAAAGGGGTGTCTATTCGCAGTTCGAAAGGCCTCTCAATTCTTTTTACAACAGTCTTTTTGTTTTTCAAATCCGATCATTAATTGCGGAGAAAATGGCATTTTTATTTGTACTTATCAAGTAGTCAACAATTGAACTACTTTTTTTTTAATATGAGGTGGAAAATTTATTTATTTACGGCCACCCGTTAGCGTAGCAGGCCTTTGGATCACACTGTCGTGGGTTCGAATCCCACCTCCGCTCATGGATGTTTTGTGATGTCATTTAGTTTTAAGTTATTTGATTTGATGTAATTAAAAGACGCTAATCACCTAAGATGTCGACGCGTCTATAATCTACAATAAATTAAATTAACGTGTCCGATGCCGCCGGTAACGGCTAGTTAAACATAAAATTATATCACAGTTTTTGTTATTTATAAATTACACAAGCTGATGTAATTTTAAAACATATTTAATAACAAAATTATGCTAAACGTAATGCTAATTAAATTTTATTAAGTCAAGTGTAATTTTACAAAAAAATATTTTAAGGTAAAATAAAGTAATCAAATGAAATAAGTTACATGGAAAGAGTGAAAATATTACGTATATAAATCGTAAAACCTTATCTTATTTTTTAATTGCCCAAAGTTATTTTTAGGTTATGAGTAAAATACAAACATTTACGTAATATCTACATTATATTTTTGTAATGAGACACTTTTTTGTATACCTATCTAATTTTTAAAAAACCGTTAATTTTTTTTTATGAATAAAAAAATAACACCGCTTTTTTCTGTTTCAGAAATGTTTTTGCGGAGATTCATATTTTATTTCAAAGATGGATAGGAAAATCCAATGGGTAAGAAAACATTTATTTTATTTTTATTTAGTGGGTAACTATTAAAATATAAAACGTAGCATTTCCATAGCAAATCTATAACAAACCCCTATTTCCCAGGTTTTAATCTGATCAAATGGATTTTCAATTTATTGTTAAAAATATTAATCTTCCAAAAGTTCGTAATCTATTCAGTTCTTACTGCCACTTTAAAAATGTGTACATTGAGCCCTTGGTGGTCACATTGTGGCGTATTCCCGAATACTGGTTATTATTTTGTTTAGTTTTTTTTGTTTTATGCAAAATAAAATTTTTATTCATAAAAATTCTATTTTTTGAATTATTAACAAAACATAGTGTTAAAATATATTATACAATGTCTAGGTGTATCTATTACATAATGTTTCAAACTTGAAAATATTCGTCTCGTGAATTTGAACAAAAACTATTCATTCAGTATTCGGACGGCTTGGTGTTCCTTTTATTCCATTGTTCCTGATTTAAAGTATTTTTTTTTTGCTTATTTGGCGACAAAGTTAAAATGCAATTTCTATCACTTTATTTTGATGTAATTTTAAATGTCTAATTTCTATTGTGAAATCTTGTAATTAATAATATTTATTCACTGTAAAATTATATTTGTATATCGGTATACTTGGTTTAAAATATATTCATTCCTATTTTTTAACTAAATTCGGTTTTTTTTTCTTTTTAATATAATAATTTGTATTACCTTTTGTTAAGTGAATCGCATTAATGGGCCCAGCAAACTAACGTACTTACATAATTTTTTTTCCTTCTTACTTAACAAGATACCAAAAAAAAAAGTAAACGTAACAAATGGTAACAGAGCGTTGTCAGACTTCGGTTGTTATTCGCATTTGATCTAATTTGTTAGCCGTAAAGTCGTGTCTTTAAGCTTACTTTCGTTCACCTTTTGCTATTTTGTGGCGGAAGAAAATTTGTCTTCCTTTTCTTCCTGCATTATTATTTCCAGGCCTTTTTCCAATATTTCCGTTTCTTGAAATTCCCTGTCGCTCTTCTCATTCGCCAAGCCGTTTGTTTTTTAAAGTTTAAATTTAAAGTTTTCATAAAGTTCATAAGTTCATAAAGTTTTCATAAAGTAATCATGCCAGTAACTAGAAGTCAACAAGATGAGTTCTATTCGCCTGAAAACAATAGCAACGCCAGCGGGTCGTCACGTCAGAACATTCAGCAAGATCAATCTTCATCGTCGCAAAGTGGTGCTCCGTCTCCTTTGGCTAGGGCTACTGCCGCGCATATGCAGCTCACAACCGGTCTCTACGATGAAGTTAACCAATTAAGGCTACTTTCGGAAAGTCTTGCTCAAGCAATTATTAGAAAGGAGACACAGGTGCAATACGACATCAAGAGTTTCATAGAAAAGGTCCCAAGATGCTCCGGAGAAGATCCAGATGTTTTATTAGAATTTATTCAAGAAGTTCAGTTAATCGTAGAGCTCAAAATTATCCAGGATAATAGTCTGTTCAAACAATTAATCCAATCGGTAGACGGTCAGTTGCGTTCATGGTGGGCTTCGGCAATTTCTACTTATCCAACTTGGGTTGATCTGAAACCAAAACTCATAGACGAATTTATATCACCGGCCAGAAAAGCTATTTTGGTTGACAAACACGTGAGAAGGTTTCAAGGAAGTAACGAGCCATTCTCACAGTATATTGAAGATGTGGTACGCAAATCAGCCGCCCTGGAAACCGGATTATCTCATCAAGAGGTTATCTTGATTATTTGGACCCACGTCAACTCGGCAACGTTGCTCCGGCTTAGAGATCTTCCAATACCTGAGTCCTTGGATAATATTCGGAAGCTCGCCAGACGCATCAACGATACTGAAGTTCTGTTACAAATCACCAGAGAACGCGAAGGGTTGGAAGCTAATATTACGAATGTCTGCACTCAAGCTTCAAGAACAGAAACAATTTCGCCTGTATGTAATTATTGTAAATTATCAGGGCATTTCATCCGTGATTGTCAAAGACGTCTGAAGAATAATCAGAGACAATCGGAGCCAAAAAACTAGCTGCGTCCCGATCTCAAAAAGATCGGTTAACCTTATTAGAAAAAGATGAAGATAAAATACCAATCAGTTTGCCAATAGTTCAACTGAACGTCAAGCATTTATTGTTTAATGTCCTACTCGACAGCGGCGCAAGTTGTAATTTTTGTAACGAAACTATCGCTCAGAAAATTTATCAATGCAATCTTGGGACCATTAAGAAAGTTTCTTCAGTGGTTCGGCTACCTAATTCCGATACATTATTTATAACGCAAGAACTGCACACTATTATTAAAATAGCCAATTTTACCTGGAAGCAACATTTTTTCATTATTCCTAATTTATCATTTCCTTTTATTCTGGGTTATGCTTCTCTGAAAAAAATGCATTGCTCTTTGGATTTTGTCAATAACCAGCTCCGCTTCGAATATGATTTTCCATGCAAGATCCCTTTCCTTAAATTTTCTGACCTATCTTATCCTTTCGTATCTTCCATTATTGAACGTCCGCTACAATTAAACGACGATCAGCGTAGTCTTCTTGAAGATTTACTTTACGAGTATAACAACACCGTTACTACAAGACTGGGCAAAGTTAAAAATTATGCTTACCGGATTCTACTAACGGATCCTACGCCGATGCATCAGTCTCCGTATCCGCTTACTCCTCCGAAGGCCGCCATTATGAGATCGCACATTCAAAAGCTCTTAGATCTTCAAGTCATTGAGCCGAGCTTATCTCCGTACTCTAGCCCATGTTTTCTGGTGCCAAAAAAAGACGGAAGCCAACGATTGGTAGTGGATTATCGGCGGGTGAATCAGTGCGTCCGATACGACGCCTTCCCGGTTCCTAGACCAGACTCGATGTTCCAGTGTCTTAAAGAAGCTACTATTTTTTCGAAGCTGGATTTAAATATGGCTTACCACCAGCTTCCACTCACCGAAGATTCTAAACCAATCACTGCGTTTGCTACGAGTTTTGGGGCCTATCAATATCGGTTCCTGCCTTTTGGATTAGCTGTTTCGGCGGCAGCGTTAAATAGAATAATTAATTCAATTTTTGGAGATCTTCACTTCAAGTTCGTCACTAATTATTTTGATGATTTATTGATTTACTCGAAGAATTTTGAAGAACATCTCGATCATTTACGACAGGTCTTCGAGCGGCTGCGTCAATCTGGGTTTACAGTCAATCCCGAGAAAACTCATTTATGTATGACGAGAGTCAAGTGTCTGGGATATGTTATCGATGCTCATGGATGTCATATAGATCCTGAGAAAGTGGAAGCAATACAAAGCCTACCCATTCCGAGAAACCTTAAGCAAGTGAAGTCCTTTTTGGGGATGACTGCCTATTTCGCCTGCTTCATTGAAAATTTTAGTGAGCTTGCTGCTCCACTTAATCAACTGAAACGTAAGGGTATTCGTTTTAACATGGGTACCGAGCAAATTGAAGCCACCAACAAATTGAAGAACGCTTTATCCATAGCTCCCGTTCTAAAATTCCCAGATTTTGACCGTAATTTCATCGTACGTTGTGATTCATCCGATATCGCCTTGGGAGCCGTCCTCCTCCAGGAGTTTGTAGATGGAGTTCATCCTGTGGCTTACGCATCTCGAAAATTAAGCGATACCGAGAAGAGATGCCAAATTTTGGAACGTGAGGCCCTAGGGGTTATATTCGCCTTGGACAAATTCCATGATTATCTGCAAGTAAAAAAATTTATTTTACAAGTAGACAACGAGGCCTTAACTTGGATGATACGTCATCCAAAGCAGCTCGGGAAAGTAGGACGCTGGGTTCTGAAGTTATCCCATTATCATTTTGAAGTACAGCATATCAAAGGGCAAATGAATTCAGTGGCCGACGCTCTTAGTCGCATGTACGATGAAGAACCTGAAAAGAAAAATGATATTCAGTCACCAGATAATTCACTCAATTTTTTACATAAAGTTCCAGAGAGTTTTCTTAACATCAAAAATCATCAGGAATCCGATCCAGAAACTAACCTCATCTTACAGCGTATTCGCAATGGTGAAGATGTCAAAGGGTTTGTTCAGCGTGACGGTACTCTGATGAAGCTTGTTGGAAGAAACCATTGGAAGCGAGTTGTGGTCCCTAGAAAGGTTCGACAAATGATCCTTTACTACTTTCACGACCTCGACGCTGGTCATCCTGGAATAACAAAGACGTATCGAGCCATTAGTCGTCGTTTTTGGTGGGCTGATCTTTTTCGGGAAGTAAGAAGTTACGTCAGGTCTTGTGAAGCATGTCAACAGGTCAAGCCATGTAATATGAGGATCGGAGCTCCTATGGCGTCCACGGTACCGGTGAGTCCTTTTGATAAAGTTTATGTAGATTATTGCGGACCAATTATTCCGTCTTCATCTGGGAATCGTTACGTTCTTGTGCTGTTGGATGCGTACACGAAATGGATCGAGGTCATTCCCTGCCGACGAGCGACGGCCTCCGTTACATGTAAGAATCTTATTAAGACATGGTGCTCTTACGGTTCTCCACGTACACTAGTGTCCGACAATGCCACTGTCTTCAGGAGTAAACTTATGAAGAGGATGTCTCTGGCATGGGGAATACGGCAGATATTTACTTCGCCTTATCAACCCTCGTCGAACATGGTGGAACGCTCCATGAGAGATTTGAAGGCTTCGTTATCAATCATGCTTCGAATCCAGGCGAAGAATAATCACAGAGACTGGGACAAGTTTCTTCCTTTTTTTGCCTTGTCCCATAATACTAATGAGTCGGAAGTTACTCACCAGACCCCGGCAAGGTTGTTCCTGGGCAGGGAGCTTGTCAACGCTCTTGATCGCCAGTGGGGGCTTGATAGACTTGTGGATGAAGTGCGTAGCGCCAACCCCGAAGAGGTTCAGCACAGTATTCAGGTCGCTCACCAAAGGGTCAAACGACTTTATGATCTTCGCCATCCAATTCGACATGATTTCAGTGTTGGTCAACTAGTCCTCCAGCGCCAACACGTCATCGCAAATTCAAGTCGGCAAGAAGGTCAGAAGTTTATGCCCCCTTGGTCACCACCTCGGCGCATCGTTCGTTTCACGACACCAGTATCCTGTATCCTGCAAGACGCTAATGATCCAGAGTTAGAGTACAGAACGCATATTTCTCAGCTTAAGCCATACCACGCTCGGATAGAAGACGCATAAAGCGCTTCTTTTTTGAGGGGGATATTGTGGCGTATTCCCGAATACTGGTTATTATTTTGTTTAGTTTTTTTTGTTTTATGCAAAATAAAATTTTTATTCATAAAAATTCTATTTTTTGAATTATTAACAAAACATAGTGTTAAAATATATTATACAATGTCTAGGTGTATCTATTACATAATGTTTCAAACTTGAAAATATTCGTCTCGTGAATTTGAACAAAAACTATTCATTCAGTATTCGGACGGCTTGGTGTTCCTTTTATTCCATTGTTCCTGATTTAAAGTATTTTTTTTTTTTTGCTTATTTGGCGACAAAGTTAAAATGCAATTTCTATCACTTTATTTTGATGTAATTTTAAATGTCTAATTTCTATTGTGAAATCTTGTAATTAATAATATTTATTCACTGTAAAATTATATTTGTATATCGGTATACTTGGTTTAAAATATATTCATTCCTATTTTTTAACTAAATTCGGTTTTTTTTTCTTTTTAATATAATAATTTGTATTACCTTTTGTTAAGTGAATCGCATTAATGGGCCCAGCAAACTAACGTACTTACATAATTTTTTTTCCTTCTTACTTAACAAGATACCAAAAAAAAAAGTAAACGTAACAACATGTCCCTGTAGTTATCACTAAGGTAACTATGGTAGGGTAAATGCGGGAGAGATGCCGCGGTAGGAGAGACGCCGCATGGCTATTAACTTACCTATTTACCAATGGATCGTGCTACAAGTACGTATGTTCGTTCATCTTATCTTGATACATACGTCGCATGTGTTGAATATGATTTTGTGCGTATTTGAGTCAAAGTTTTTCGAAGGTATCTCTAAATTTTTGTGATGAAATTTTGTTAGTGGTTTTATATACATCTGTAAAAATGCTGGGGTGAAATTTTCGCAGCATTTCATGGTTTCAGAGACACTTTTAGGGTCAAAAGTCATAAAATACAATATTTACAAAATTATGATATTTTTTCGAAACGTGCGGCATCTCTCCCGCATTTACCCTATGTGTTATAGTCCAAGCTCTGACCCTACAAAAGTCTACTGGACAACACTACTAAAATTTTATTATTGAATTTAACAGATAAAATGAATCAGTGATGAAAAACGTCAAATCGGTGGCAGACTTATAATTCAATTTCTTTTATCATTTTTGTTGTCATATGTCGATTACGGCTCAGCAACTACTTGGTGAAATTTATACAGACTATAGAGAAGTATAAATTATTTACAATAGGGTCGTCCCACTTATTAAAATTTGATAATTTTGGACAGTGTATGTTATTCCTCATACATATACAAATAATGCAAATCAACTTTTTTGTTCTTCTACCCTTCCTCTTAATTGCAAACAAGAATTAAAAAAGGTGGTCATTTCAAACGGATGAGCTTAGCAGCCATATATGGTGACGTAAAAGCCAGAGCAATGAAGCCAGACACTTCCACGCATAGATATGTCTATGGAAAGAGAGGAATACTTCCACGTCAGTCGTAACTCACGAAGAACCTAACCTTAAGTTGTAACTGCCGCCTGGCAACTGTACATAACAAATCAGCGTGCTATATTCTCTCCATATTCTCTCTTTATCTATGGATCAGTGGGCGTGATTCAACTACAGCAGCCAATCAGAGAAGGCTAGCTGTGAATGACGTATTCCGTAGCGGTATAATTCTATGTTTAAAATTACTTACATTGAAAAATACCACGCACTTTTGGAAAAAAAATTTTTGTAGAAAAAGCTTCCGAAAAATTCTTAAAGAAATTATTTTACTTATTATTTATTTGTAACATAGATTTCAACCCTAAAAATAATGTACGGGACGACCGTTTATACCTGGCAGATAGAACATTTATCCATTCGGAGAGAAATCTGCCAGGTACCTACTATGCAAAAAAAATTTGCAAGACATAATAAAATTTTAGTAGTGTAACCAAAACTGTTTTCTTACGTGGGTGGAATAAATTATTTATTTCAATAATTTAAAATGCAAACAACAATATACAATAATTCGTAACAATGAAAAGTCAATTTTAACAGTCAACACTGTTTATAATAATTTTATAATAATTATAAACACTTAACAAATACAATGATAATTTATTTTATATCAAGTACCTATGTCCACGGAATACTGTCTGATCACGACGCTGATTGTAGACTGGTCCTGATTGTCGATTCATCATTGTTTATATACCTGAAGCACAATGTTTCTCGATTTTTCTAGTATCGTCTATATTCTTCGTGCGGTTACCAACAAACTACACATTTCTCGGAATTCAATTGTGACCTGACTTTCTAGTAGTTTCTGCTCAAGGCAGTGGCGTAACATCTGGGTTTTTTGGCTACACATTGTTACTTGTTCTCGATGCTTTTATTGTCGCCAGCGGCGTATCATTTGGGGTTTTGCTACAGTAGTTTGGTTCAGTAGATATTTGTACGGTCAGATCTTGGACTATTATGTTTAATAATAAAATAAATACACCGTATTCAGATCGTTTTTGAGCGCTACGAGTAGTAAATTAAACGGGTTTAGTCATTGTTATACTCCATTCATAAATTAGTATTGTTGCTTGGTATCCGTCAGTGCGGTAAACGTATTGTAAGTGGCGATAAGTACAGTGGTTATATTATCTGCAGCAGCACCAACCTAATTACAAATTTCCTTTCATCATTACATTACGCACACAACATCGAAGCGCCATCTTTTGACACAAGGCAATTAAGTTCAAATATAGCGTCTTCATTGTATACTGCACACATACATTTAGGTGTTCAAAAATTCGCTTGACATTTACCAATAACGTCACATCAAGCGATTCTACAGGGCTTGAGAATCCACGTATCTTTTTTACCTGGATTGCGCGCGCATACCGTGTTCACAGCAAGCGCGGATCCACCGTTGTGGGCACGGTGGGCATGCCCACAACCCTAATTGAGGTCGATAGGCTGATGTTATATCTGCAATGCCTTAATAAAATTTAAAAAAAAAACGAACCGTGCGGGTAAGAACGCGAGTGACTTTTTTATTTTGGCTACTAGTCTAGTAGTTTGTACTGTTTGACGTTTCGTGAGCGAGTCCGTAGTTCGACTCGCATTTGGCCGATTTTCGGGTGGGCGTGACCACAACTTTTTTTAAGGGCTGGATCCGCGCCTGGTTCACAGATGATCCGATAACTATAGGCAATAATCAACTGTCTATATCGGTTGTCACTGACTGCTGCTGGCATGGAGTATAAAGGTTAAGAAGGGGAATTTCCGTGCTTACTGAGTATGAAAGTACAAATCCACGAACCTATGAAATGCTCGCATTATAACCTGGAAACTGGGGGTTTGTAAGCCTTAAGGAAACGCCATATAAACAACGATGTTGTTACACGTTTGGGTGAGGACAGTGTGGTCTAATGGTTAGCGTTGCGGCCTATCAGATCGAATCCCACCTCCGCTCATGGATCTTTTGTGATGTTATTTAGTTATAAGTAATTTGTTATTTAATGTTATTAAGACGCTAATGACCTAAGATGTCGACTCGTCTATAATCTACAATAAATAAATAAATAAATACAGGGCCGGCACGTGCACCCGGTCGGACAGGCGATCGCCTTACGGCGCCATATTTTTAGGGCGGCATATTTTTGTAGCAGCGAATTTTTCGTGCGGTATTCTACTTTTTAAAAATGATTATATTGTTTTCAAAGTGTCTATACCTATATATATTATTTTTTGTATAAATTTATTAGAATTACATTTGTTTTTTATTTGTTAAGTACCTAAATAAAATATATCATCGGTTTATTAATTTTTTTAATATGTGGGGGGGCGGCAAAAGTTGTATTCGCCTTAGGCGGAATATTTTGACGCGCCGGCCCTGAATAAATAAATACATGTTTGGCTATTCTCAAACTCCCTGAGTATTTATTCTTAAGCGTTTGTTTTTCACTATAAGAATAGTTTTGGTTGTATTTTATCTCCTTGAAAATGCTTCGTTGTTTAAGACACTAATTTTCTGAACATCTGTTTAGTATATTAGGTGATAGCATTTACTCCTACATCAAGAGCTTTGAAACTTGTAATAGAAGCTTCAAAGCTTAATAGTAATGGAAATGGGATGCGAATACAAATTGTACCTATATGACTGCAGAACCTAATTGGTTTTAAGGTGGCTACACTGGATATTTATAATAACAAAAGAACGTAATATAATAGATTATGTTTTGTTTAACATGGCTATTTAAAATGACTTTTGTTTCACAATTAATTAGTTTTGAAAAAGTTTTAATTAGCTTGTTGACCATATGTTATTATGGCATTTATTTTATATGGTATGTTCATTTCAGCGAAAATGTCGTTAATTATTTGATGCAAACTAACTTTTTTAATAAATATTTACTTACTTATTTTAAAATAAATACCGGTTTGAAAATACGTAACTTTTTAGAAATAATATAAATAAAGCATTCGGAAAGTTTACTTACTTAACAGTTTAATAAATATTGACTTGTTTGAGAACGTTTTGCTTTGTATTTTAATAAATAGACAATACACAGAGTCGGTTGTTTATTTTAAACAAAATATACTTTTTAACAAACGCAACAAATATATATGTCTAGATCTCTTTGTCATCGTTTGCGAATATACCGAATGTTTGATATCTAAAGCCGGGATCCCACGACAGGTGTGTTATGATCGAGTGTATAAAATTGTCCACATTATTGCAGTAGAGAGCAGAATAGATTTTTATTTTAAAAATTAGATACAATTTGTAACATTTAAATAATAATTATGTATTCTTATAAATGAAATAATTTTAACTTAAACAAATTGCATAAAATTCATATAAGTGCCACGTCCTGGAAACGGGTGTACTTTTCAAGGTCGCAGAGAGAAAATCCGTGCTCGGGGGAATTTTTCATTCGAGTTGAATTAAATTTTACAAAAATAAAAAAGAAGCTAAATTGCGAAAACAATGGGTCGTCGGAAAATCCGGACCCGAGATAGTCACTCCATCTTTCCTTCCTCTCGTTGGGCCTCTTACTTGTACAAATGTTTGTCACTGGCCTACACTTACCTATTTTTAATTTTTTACTTGACAAATCAACAATTAATTTTCTAATGACAGTACTGCCTACATTTCCTCACAAGATCAAGTGAGTTTATCAAATCTTACACACGAGCGCAGACTACCCTAGGAACGGCCCTGCCTTTATACTCTCTGACTTGTCTAACATTCGCTAGTTGGCTGTGAGAAGACAATTGACATGAATATAGCGTCTGTACATATCTCATCTAACACAGACGACGTTGTGTAGGAGACAACAATTCCATACATGTGCGCAGTTTTGTCGTGCCATTTGTAAGCATTCATCATACAGACGCGTAGGAAACTTGCTTCAGGACAGATTTTCGGTGAGAAAAAGCACTTTTGTGTGTACTATCCGCACAGACACGTATCCGTTCAACATTTTTGATGTATAAACATCTTTACTGACCCCCTTCTCCCCCAATTGTCTACGAGAATGATTACTGAAGTATCGTGTCGCGAAAGTGATGCAAAAACTCTACTATCATCTATATTCTACTGGATTTAATCAACTGTCACAAAAAGCGTGATTCGGTATAATACATGCTTTTGATGTATAAACATGTTTACTAACCCTCTTCTCCCCCAATTGTCTACTAGAATGACTACTGAAGTATCATGTCGCGAAAGTGATGCAAAAGCTCTACTATCATCTATATTCTACTGTCTTTAATCAACTGTCAAAAAAAGTGTGGTTCGGTATAATACATGCTTTTGATGTATAAACATCTTTACTAACCCTCTTCTCCCCCAATTGTCTACTGGAATGATTACTGAAGTATCGTGTTGCGAAAGTGATGCAAAAGCTCTACTATCATCTATATTCTACTGTCTTTAATCAACTGTCAAAAAAGTGTGGTTCGGTATAATACATGCTTTTGATGTACATATAAACATCTTTACTGAGCCTCTTCTCTCCCAATTGTCTACTAGAATGATTACTGAAGTATCGTGTTGCGAAAGTGATGCTAAAGCTCTACTATCATCTATATTCTTTCTGTCAAAAAAAGTGTGGTTCGGTATAATACATGTTTTGATGTATAAACACCTTTACTGGCCTCCTTCTCCCCTAATAAATTGTCTACTAGAGTGATTCGGTGAAATGTTGCGGAAGTATCGTGTCGCGAAAGTGTTTCAAATGCTCTACTATCAACTATATTCTACTGTCTTTAATCAACTGTCAAAAAAAGTGTGGTTAGGTATATGCCATGAATGTTTACATATCTCTTGAAAGCGCCGAACACTCACTTTTTTTTGTATTTGCATAGAAATACTGATACGGTTCGCTTATTACAAATACTTCCAGTGTAAATGCATTAAATACCTAATATTTGCCTGATCGATATTAAACTGATACGTTCCGTCTTTGTACTATCCGCACAGATACGTATTCGTTCAACACCTATTTTTTATTGCGTTTAGGTGTTGATACGATCCGCTTACTATAAACACGCCCAATGCCGTTCAGATAATATAAATCTGCCTTAATATTCAAATTTATATATATTTTCTTAACGCGTTTGTATAAAACTTTCCACTTTAAATGTTTCAGAATAAAAATAATAAACAATAAATTTTTAAAATTGCGACAAAAATATGTTCAAATTTCTCTTGAAATAACTCTGAGTGTAAATTTTCTAATTACAGGATTAAATTTTTAAAACTGGAGTGTTTAAGGAATTAAAGGATCCAGTGTATAAATTATGATAGTATAAAAAATAATTACGTAGAGTTAAGTGTTTAGTTACACAGTATTATATAATGTACGAAGGAACGGTGGGGCAGCTTTTAAAGTGGGATTTTATGTGACTGAAACGAACTATAGACCTGGAGGCAGCCTGCAAATGCATTAAAATATATGTACAATTTCTAAAAGTACACGAGTGTCGTTCAAACAGTTTTCTTTCACTTTTTTGTGAAGTCATAAATTTAGAAGGCTCAAATCCATTTGAAAATGTGTATTATACAAGAAGTGTTAACCTACCAATAATTCATCCTCTGGTTATTTTTTTTTTCCGTGAAATTATTTAGTTGTTTTTGTTTAATTATTTTTGAAAGGTGTTAATAAACAATTTGTAGCAAAAAAAGTAATGATTGTCATAATTAAAGAACGATTATATTACAAAATTTGTATAAATCTTTCGCCTTATATCTAACCTGTTATCTATTTGAACATATTTTTCCACGACACTTTTTTTTTGGCCTGTAAAATATTTTGGAATTTACAATTTGGGTCACCTAGGCAAAACTTTGTGAACTCCTGCACTAAAGGTTCTATCTTTCTTCTAGATTCATTATTGTGGCGTTGAAAATATTCTGCTCATTTTTGGAACACACCTCGTAAACGTAGCAAGCTGTTTGATTTATTAGGCAAGTCCGGTCTATGCTACAGTTTATTAAGCCCATCGGGTACCGCATCGGGTCGGTTATGCCGTAGTAGACGGCAGACCGATGCAGGACCTGTCCGACCGACAGAGAGCTTTTTCATATCAGCCTCCGGGTAACGTGTCTGTCTGTTCGTATGTCTGTATAAACCCAACCCTTCGCACTCTGCACCCTTTGTGCCAAAACCTCGCTACATTGAAATAACATTATGTCTGTTTTATGAATTGTACAACCATGTCCATATTGTACAAGTAGCCAATTTATATTCTCAAAAAAAATATGAAACTCTTTTTAACACAAAATATTTACCGACACACCTGAGTTCAATTTTATGTTGTTCATGTTTTTTCAAGCAAAAAAAAAGTAGATATAATATTACTACACATTTTATTTAATTTATTTTCATAATATTATTATTTTTTTAAATAAATTGAGACATCAACATGGGTATAATTCCCAAAAAATGTTTCTTTATTTTGAAATAATTGTGAACAAGGAATAAATTTCTTTATTATTATTAATATTAAAAGAAAAATCAAGCTGTACCTCCACTCGCTTTCCGCCATGTTTTTAATAATTAAAAACATGGCGGAAAGCGAGTGGAGGTACGGGTATATTATGGTGGTGGTACGGGTATATTATAATTATTATTATCTGTATAATAACAGTAGGCAAGTTCAAGATACTTGTGAACTCGGTTATCGAGCGTCTATAATTTATAATATCTATCTATCTGTGGATGTTTATCTTAACTATTAAAATAATAACATTCACAATCTTATTTAAAAATTTAATAATTTTTATTTATCAGCTTTTTACATTTTTACTTTTTGACGTCTCAACAAAATCAATCAATTAATTCAACTTTTTTCGTTACTACCTAAAATTTTTATTAGGTAATTTTGATTGTTCATCGCTATGGATTTTTCTTTTATATAAAATTTGGATAATAATGTATTTCTTTAAATAATTTTACCACATATCTATCTATCGTATAGTCAACTCATATTTTTTTTTTGAAATAAAAAAGGTGCAAAGCAAACAGCATTGTCGTGCGCCCTATATAAATAAGATGTGTTAATTTACAGTAAAAATAAATAAATGCGAAAGATTAGATTTATAGTTAGGGAGCACGGAGAGTTGATTTAGCTGTTCAGAATAACGATATAATAAAACAGAAGCGTTTAACGGGACGTTTTCTCTCGTCGTTAATCGAATCGCTTAAACGCAACGACCCTTAAATATCGAGTGTCGAGCAAAAATATACTTGTTTACGTAAAGCTATTAGTTTTAATGGTAATGATTTTTGTTCTTGTACACGAAACTTGTTACAACGTAATTGCATGATTTGAGTTGAACTTTGAACTATTCTTTGTTGAGAAAGAATAGAACGTGAAAACATTATTTAAAACTTATTTATAACGAGTAAAGTGGACAATATTTTCCACTTCCTTGTTTTAAATATAAAGTAATATTGGTATAAATACCTTTTTTTGCCTTCTTCTGATTTCGTTGTTGAAACAACGAAATCAGAAGTAGCCAGAAGACAAAAAAGGTATTTATACCCATATTACTTTATATTTATGTATCCGCTACTTGTAGACCATAACAACATGTTCCTTGTTATCATTTAAGTTAAAATAATATCTGGATGATTTTGCTCGGATGAGTTCAAAAAAAATAGTACTTAAAGTTCCCATTTCATCAAAATCGTTAGTCGTTTTTGAGAAAAAAAATTTCATACCTATAAGTAGATAATATTATTATACGTCAGTATACGTCATACCTACATATTTTATATAGGTAATATAAAAGTAATATACCTATTTTTTTAAATATTAGTTAAAAAAATAACAACAATAAAATCTAAACATAATTATACTTACATAATTATGTTTAGATTTTATTGTTGTTATTTTTTACTTTTCAAAAAATTACTGATTATTTTAATAAGTTAAAGATTGACTGTCAGAGTAATTTGACATAAATAATGAAAATAGTTTGTTTTTTCCAAAGCCTACTCACCATACGACACTGTTTTATAACGTTAAAAAAACTGTTTTTTAAAATGATAAAATCGATAAGAAAACGAATTTTTCCAGGGATGAGACCTAGCTAGATCGATTTTTTGCCTCCGAAACCCCTTTTTGGTAAATTTGATCAAAATCGTTAGAGCCGTTTTCGAGAAAATATTTATATAGGTACATATATACAAGATTTGCTCGTTTAATAATATAGGGATATATTTTTGAAGATGAATAATATCTGTAATTTATTATTTAAATTTTAAAACCTTTTTAAAATGCTACAAGTTTAAATTATTAAATATTTGTAATCATTCATTTTTGCTTTCCTTCGGGCGTTTCCATTAAGAAGTTTTAACATTGGAAATGTTTATGTTCGTATATGGGGGCAGAGTTACGAGTTTTCGTTCAAGGCCAAAAGACAACGGTGTCGCGATCAAGTGAGAGCAATCATGCAAAATTGAACAAGTGCAATTTTTTCGAAATGTGTTTTATATCATGTCTAGTTAATTGACAGGTATTTGCGACGATCTGCGATGTTATTTTTGAGCAAATGTTAATAAATACTGTAGAAAAATCCATTTAAAAGTTAAGTAATCAAGCAAAAGTGAACGCGTATATAACAGAAGAATAATAGGGTTATTCCTGACAAAACTAAACAGTGCATTGATAAATATTGTGCGTGTATAATAAACAGTTAATTATGTTTCATATATGCTGTTATCATTTCCAATGTCCTCGATGGTTGCAAGGATTGCGAAATCTGTGAATTTTTTCAGACAAGGAATAATTCAATAAACTTTTTTTTGCAATGATTTATATTGATTCAACTCACAATCAGGTCCGGACTGGCAATATTTTTTTTGTCGGGAAACTTCTTTGATCGACCCCACCCCCTCTATTTATTTTTGCAACAATAATGAACAGAAAAAAGAATACATTTTTTTAATATCTTTTTTGACTGCTCCTTGACTCTATAAGAAGTCTGCTTGGCTACTCGCTAGGCTTGTCCGGACCTGCTCACAGTAGTCAACGTGCGACGGCTATAATTTTAGAAACAGCCTGTAGCAATTCACGGCATTTAGCTCTTTCACATAGATATAATGAAATAACGGATCGATAGTAATTAATTTACTTCATTTAATTAGCGCGGCTCAATTAGAATCGCCTTTTATCTATAAATTGATTCAGTTTTAACCCTCCAGTACTTACAATAGCGATTCACTTAGTACGATTTTTCGTTACAGAGCGCTGCAGGTCATATACCTTTAAGTAAGTACCTATTGTACTAGAATCACGACCGCGACACGTCAAACAAATTGTATGCACCCTCTTTCAAAATAATGACTGAACCACTGTTAGTATCTACGCTCGATTAAAGCACGATTTATATTATCAGGTCAGACACGACGCGGGAACGTAGCGTTTCCGACAAGACAAACATTTTTACATGCATTTCAAATACAAGTATTGATACGTGTCTGAACGGACGGGATCCGCTAAGTATAAATATTCGTATTTGAAATGCATGTAAAAATGTTTCTCTTGCCGGAAACGCTACGTTCCCGCGCCGTATCTGACCGGATAATATAAATCAACCTTTAAGTGTTAAATTATTTTGAAAAATATTAACTCTCAAAATAAACCTCAACTCAGTGTTGAAACTTTTCTCTCTTAGAAAACGCGCCTTACAAAGTGTGATAATTTTACTTCAGAAAAATATTATTGATGTTTAAACATCTTTACTGAAAAATCGTCTCTTTTAATTTTATAAATAATAGTGATACTTACTGCTTTATTGCCGTCTCAAAAAAAAAAAAATAATTGACTGGGTGCTTCACACACATAAGCGCATGCTGGAAGTTATACTTCATACATTTTTCATTAGAACGCGTTCCGTTGAAGTTATTGTTATTTTTAATTTTTACTACCCATTTACTTATTTTTAACTTCCCATTGGAAGTTATTGTAATGGGTCCGAAAATCGAAATCAAAAAGGAAAAAAAATTTTTATGTTTCAAGGTCACTACACTATTTTTACACTACTTTTAGAAAGATGTCTGTGTGTGTGTGTGTGTGTGTGTGTGTGTACGTATGTACGTACGTACGTACGTACGTATGTATGTGTCAATTTCTTTCTAAGACGAAATCTCGAGAACGAAAAATGATATCGACTACGTTGGGGTGCCAATCGACGCGTATTAATGTAAATATGATCTGAAAGGAATTTTTTTAAAATCGGTTCAGCCGTTCTTTTTTCTTAACCAAATAACCTCCAAAAAAGTAGATTTTACACAATATCTCGCGAATAAAAAATTATATCGACTTCGTAAGGGTGTCAATCGAGGCGTGTTAACGTCATTTTGATCCGACATAAATTTTATAAAAATCGGTTCAGCCGTTTTTTTTTTTTTTTTTTTTTTTTAATTATTGATGTTTTAATGATTAAAATGATTACTTTTCTGTGTAATATCTAATTTAATTATTGTTATTAAATATTTATCAAACTGGGAAGTTCGTCGTGTGGACCTCAAGGGTCGCACTTTAGTCCTAATAAACGACCCACCTCACGGCTTGTTATTTTTGACATATCGTGATTATTTATCAAACTTCCCTTAAGCCATCGAAACATAAGTACCTATATCCAAAACCTGCTTACAATATTACACTATTTTGAAACGTCAAAAAATTGATTTTTGAACTTATAAAATCTATAAGAAAAAGAATTATTTTTAGGATTAGACTCAGCTAGTTCGATTTTTTGCCCTCCAAAAAAGTTTTATCCAAATCGTTGCAGCCGTTTTATCCCTGTCAGCGTTTCATTAATTTTTGAATCGGTAAATTTTATGTCGGTATTTTTTGACTCGAAGTCATTCTAATTCACTACCTTCGCTAAAGCAGTATAACTTAAAAAATCTGCTGGAGTGAAAATGTCACGACAGTGTGTCGCAGAAATGACGCAAAGCTTCACTGCCTATACTTGGTCAGCGACTCTAAATGACCTCAGTTGTTGAGAGGTTGTAATCTTGTCATTGGTCACATGTCAAATTTTTTTAAGGTTATATGTAGCTGTCATCATATTCAAACGTGAATGTTTACATAACTCTTGAGAGAATCGCACACTCATTTTTGAAGTTATACTTCTTTTGGCGCGTTATGGAAAAATGATGAGAGCGAATTTTTACGTTTTAACACCATGAAGTTAGTCGAAAGTAACACCATGAAGTTAGTCGGAAGTTCATGATTATAATACCCTATTATCACCAGTCACAATATGACAAGAGCGTTTTCAGTTTTGAATAACATTAATAAAAGCTATTGCTATACAAACCCTCGTTTATGCCGCTTTCGTTAAATATGAGTTCATACTCCAACATCCGTACTGTTTACATTATTATTTTTCATGATTATAATACCCTATTATATAGCACCACTATGTCAGATGTGCGTGGTGTAACGGATAGCACCGCCGCGTCATACGCAATAGGTCTTGGGTTCGAATCTCAACACAAACATGCTTTTTTTTTAATAAATAATAAGATATAAATATAATAAATAAATATATTTAATAATTTATTAAATTATTAAATTAAATTAATTTATTTAATATTTTTATTTTATCGCCTTTTTTACAAACGTTTAGTACTGGCACGCGAGATAAAAATTTTGTAGTTATTTTTGTTTTGTTACGCCAAAGAAGTATAGCTTCTGACGTGCGTACATAAGTACACACACACACTCTTTTTTTTATCGTATGAAAATTTTCCATCAAATATTTTAGTATATTACGCAGAGATATTATTTTTTAATACTCAAAAAAATGTCGATAAAGTTAATTAGTTTGCTGTTTCATATCAACATTTCATTCGTATTTAGAATAGTATTTGCGAATTTGCGAAATGTATAACGTACAAGAGAAATACATATTTGAAATAGTTTAGACTGTTCACGGATATTTGTATGCTGTACGGATCGAAACGAGCTTTCTGCTAACAGATAACTAGGTATGTCAAACCAGTAGCGTAGTCAGAAATTAAAAGTGAGGGCTGCAATTTATTTTGTCTCTAGATACCTTTGTGACAGCAACCTCAACGTGAAACTTCCGCCGATACGTAATTTTTTGATGGTTTACGAAAACTTCTTTTTTATAACTCCTACTTCTAAAGTTCAATATTCGAACACTGTGAGGCGGGCGTGAAGAGGCGTATTTTAGTAAGCGTGCGTAAAAGTACAGTCACCGTGCGTGAAAGTCCAAAGCGTGCGCAAAAGTACCGTCACCGTGCGTAAAAGTCCAAAGCGTGCGTAAAAGTACAATCTTCTCTACATCTTATAAATTCGAAATTCGAGAATAACGAGATCTCGTTGTGTATGCGTCAATCCCTTAGCTAGTGCCTCAATTTAAGTCTACTAGAATACCTCACTTTACGCACACGTATCGAAAATCCCTATATTATTAAACGAGTAAATCTTGTATATATGTTTCTATGTATCTATATAAATATTTTCTCGAAAACGGCTCTAACGATTTTGATCAAATTTACCGAAAAGGGGTTTCGGGGGGCAAAAAATCGATTTAGCTAGGTCTCATCCCTGGAAAAATTCGTTTTCTTATCGATTTTATCATTTTAAAAAACAGTTTTTTTAACGTCATAAAACAGTGTCGTATTGTGAGTAGGCTTTGGAAAAAACAAACTATTTTCATTATTTATGTCAAAATTACTCTGACAGTCAATCTTTAACTTATTAAAATAATCAGTAATTATTTGAAAAGTAAAAAAATAGCAACAATAAAATCTAAACATAATTATGTAAGTAGTTTTAGATAAAATTTAAATAAATAGGTACTTATGTTATTTTTATATTACCTATATAAAATATGTATAGGTAAGTACGTTAAATGTAGTATGACGTATAATCTTACCTAGACCTTTTTTTCTCAAAAACGACTAACGATTCTGATGAAATTTACAGAATGGGGATTTTTCGGGGCGAGAAATCGATCTAGGTAGGAATTTTGGTTCCAGAGGGGAGCAATTAAAAAAAAGGTGTTTTTTATTTATTATAACTTGCTCAATTAAAGTCAGATTGATTCGAAGACTATTTCAACATAGATTTTATATAATATATCACAAGTGTTAAAATTGTAATTGAACACTAATATAAGAAGTGTCTTGCACAATATGTAAATAATAACAAAACGGCGGCCCGAAGGGCCGTACTTCTGGCGCCGCGGGTCTGTGTAAAAACACATCGATTTTTAAAAACTATGGTGAAGATACATGCAAAAAAAGTTTTGCGCAGGTTATAGTCTGACGTTTGTTATTAAAAGAATCGATTTTTGTGAGTTTTTCAGTAGGTACCTATAACGCAAAAAAAATATTTGAAATTTACTGGAAGTTGTTAAGATGACATCACAGAGAAAAAGTACTTCGATAAAGTTGATATTTGGTATCAATGCTTAAAATTGGATTGTTAAAATGGCAACGGGCGAGCAAAATTTCATCTGATTCGAACATTTTTACAAGATATTCAATCTATGAAAATCGGTTTTTGCGAGTTCTTCAGTCAACAAAACAATAACGGCGGTAGATTTGAAAATGGCGACCTAAATAATATTTACAGGAAAAAATGCTTGATTCAAGTTGATACTTAGTTTTTACGCTTAAAAATAGTAACCAGGAGATGAAAATTTTTGCTTAAAGCCCCACTGATTGGCAAAATCTTTAAATTCTTGACTAGTAAATTGTGTTCCTTGATCAGACACTGTATATTCAGGAATACCATGTCGTGCAAATATCGACTTCAAATGATTAATTACGTTAAGACTTCTAGTATCTTTTTTTAACAGCGCTATTTCCACAAATTTTGAGTAATAATCAATTACCAATAAATAATTCAAGGAATTTAATTCAAAAAGGTCCATCCCTACTTTTTGCCAAGGCCGGTCTGGAATTTCATGTGGGATCATGGGTTCACTTACATTTGAATTACGATATGTGGCACAAGTTTCACAACATAATATCATATTAGTGATATCATTATTGAATTGAGGCCAATATATACTTTCACGCGCCCGTGCTTTACATTTTTCAATACCGAGGTGGCCATAATGGAGTTTCTCAAGCATTTCTTTACGAAGTGATCTCGGTACAATCAATTTTGAGTTTTTAAAAAGAAATCCATCGATTTCTGTAATTTCAGCTCTATGCTGATAGTAAGGTTTAACGTTGTTATCTACACTTTTAATATTATTAGGCCACCCGTTTGCAATATAGGTTTTCAATACTGCTAGAGCTTTATCATTCTGAGTTTCGCATTTAAATTTAGTTTTTTCTTCGTCTGTCATTGGTAAATTTAAGCTTATCAAACATACATGAGCCTCAACATCTACATCGGTAATCTTATTTTTATTATAATGAATATCCCCATTTTCGAAAGCTCTAGAGAGAAAATCTGCGGCATATAACTCTTTACCCGGTTTATAAACGACATTTAAAGTGTAAGGTTGTAATTTTAATAACATTCTTTGTAAACGAAGCGGACAATCTACCAGTGGTTTTTTAATAATATGTACTAATGGCTTATGATCTGTTTCTATATTTACATCTTTGCCATAAATGTACTGATAAAATCTCTCAGTCCCGAAAACGATCGCATACATTTCCTTTTCAATCTGTGCCCATTTTTTCTGACATTCGGTTAGCGCCTTTGACGCATAAGCGATTGGCGAACCCTCCTGCAGTAGTATTGCACCCACTCCATTTAAACTAGCATCTACTGATATGAGAACAGGTTTTGAAACATCGTAATGCTTCAACACCGGTTTCTCAATAAGCTTTTGTTTTAGCAAATTAAATGCTTTCATTTGTTCGTGTTCCCAATGCCACGCTACATTTTTCTTTAATAATAGACGTAACGGTGCAGCAATTTCGGAAAAATCTTTAATAAAACGACTAACATAGTTAAGCATCCCCAGAAATCTCTCCAAAGCTGCCTTATCTGTTGGAACTTGCATATTAACAATAGCACTTATTTTCGAATCGTCTGGTGATATTCCTCGATCACTAATTTTATGACCCATATATACTAATTCTGTAACCCCAAACTTACATTTATCTTTATTTAATTTTAAATTAAAATCCCCTATTCTTTTAAGAACTTTTTCTAATCTCAAATTATGTTCCTCTACTGTAGATCCCCATACCAAAATGTCATCTACATACACATCAACACCTTCCATATCATCAAATATTTGTTTAACTATTTTAGAAAATATTTCAGGAGCACAATTAATTCCATACGGAAGCCTCAAAAAGCGGTATCGACCAAATGGTGTATTGAAAGTCATCAATTTAGAGCTACTGTCATCTAATCTTAGTTGCCAAAATCCCGTACTGCAATCTAAAGTACTGAAGTATCGTGCATTAGCCAATTTTCCAAATATCTGTTCTACTGTTGGCAGTTGGAAATGTTCTCTACAAATTGCTTTATTTAAGTCTCTCGGATCCAGACATAATCTCAAATTACCATTAGGTTTACGTACAATTACTAGCGAACTAACCCATTGCGTTGGCTCACTAACCTTGGTAATAACTTGCATTTTTTCCATTTTGTCTAACTCCAATTTAAGTGTATTCATTAGCGTAAAGGGTACTTTTCTCGGAGCGTGAACAACAGGCCTAACTTCTGAATTTATACTTAAATGATAAGGTTCTATTTTTAAACAACCCAATCCCTCAAATAAATTGGCATTTCTTTTCAAGATATCATCGTAATTAAGAGAGTGAATACGTTTTACTAAATTAAAATTTTCACAAGCTGATAATCCTAATACAGGGGGGACTTGATTTGAAACCACATAAAATTCCAGACGACCCGTTTTACCCTGAATTTGACAATTTAAAACACATTTCCCTAAAACATTTAAAAACGAGCCACAATAATTAGACAATTTCACATTATTTTTCATTAACATATTTTCATTAAAATGTAATTTTTTAAAAGTATGGAGTGACAAACAATTAGTTTGAGCTCCAGTATCCAATTTAAAATTTTCCTCGCAATTCGTATCTAAAAATTTGACAATAACATTCCAATCTGTACTACTTATCAGATCTATCCGATTAACAATTCCTACAAACAATTTATCATTTGGATTGTCATAATTATCTGTATTTACTACATTACACTGTTCCGACTGGTTTACATTTACAAAATTGTTACTATTAAGAGTATTAACTGTGCGCTTTAATTTATTTCTACATACTTTCGCAAAATGATTTGCCTGATGGCATATATTACATAATTTTCCATTGGCTGGACATTGGCTAGCTCTTTCGTGATATTTACCTCCACATCTGTAGCATGACTTACTTTCTTGCTGCCATCCAGGATTACGTCTTGATGAAGCGCCTACCCTGTTGATCTCTTCAGTTAACCGCATAGCGTCTCTGGAAGCTGCAACCGATTCCGACTGCATTTTGGCCAACTCACTAGTTCGACACACATTCACCGCTTTCTCCAATGTTAGATCCGGATCCTTCAGCAAAGTCTCGGTTAGCGCGTTGTTAGATAGTCCGCAGATCAGCATGTCCTTAACTAAGCTATCCTTAAACTGTCCAAATTCACATGTACTCGCCAATTTCTTCAAGATAGTTACAAATTGATCTATTGTTTCATGTGGCTGTTGTTTCCGCGTAAAAAAATTGTATCGTTCAAAAGTTACGTTTTTCTTAGGTTTAAAATATTCATCAAACTTATTTAGCAAAACATTTATTTTATTAATTTCATCTGCTTCAAATGTGAAAGTACTGTAAATATCTTCACACTCTTCTCCTATATAATGTAGTAAAACAGCACACTGTTTTTTCTCTTCTTTTACAGCAAGATCTGTGGCGATTAGAAAATTTTCAAACCTGCGACGCCATTTTTCCCAGTTAACTGCTAAGTTGCCATTCATAGACATTGGTGACAAACCCTTGTCCGCCATTTTATTATCTTATTTTATAATATTTTTAATTCAATATTTAATTGTTATTATTATTTTCTTGATTTTATTTTTATTTAACTTTGAAATTTCTTTGTCCGCAGCGCCATGTTATGTTTTTTATTAAATAAATACAAGTTGCTAGTTCTAGTTTTTATTATCAAGTGCTCATCATTAAAATTTTAAATACAGATTAAAACTTAGATCACATAGGTAGTTAAAATATTTAAAAGAAACAATTATTTTAAATTATGTTTCAGAAATAAATTCGTTTCGGAATAATACTCTGAGAAAATAATATCTCACAGCATACAAGTAGGTACTATTTTTATTGAACTCATCCGAGCAAAGCTCGGCACCCAGATATTAACTATTAAATCACGTACAGAAAGGAAAAAACACTTCAAAAATTTTGGAAAAAGTAAGTTATCAATGATATACAAGGTAATTCTGTAATGAGTACCATAAATGATACAGGATGTACCTACTGTCAAAATAATACGAAAACCAAGAATAACTTTTTTTCCAAAAGTGCTTCCCTCACAAGATACAGGGTGTTAAAGGGTCGATTTGGAGAACACTTATTTGATCGTATCTTTTAACTGGGTTGAACAATTTAATTCATTTTTGGTAGACGTCTACTACATAATAAGGACCGTAAACGGACAAAATTTTGTTGCATTTGAACAACCCAGTGGCGTAGAATTGGGGGTCATGTTCCAATGGAGGACACTTTGAAAACTTACTTTAATTTTATTTTTACTAATTTTTATTTTTTTTGTTAATTAAACTTTATTACCTAGATGTATTCGACTTTAAGTATTTTATTTGTTTGTTAATAAAACTTTTTCTGTGATAACTTTGCAGCCTGGTATTTCACATAGTGACACGCAAGTCAGAATATCTCGGAAACGGACGCTTCTGGGCAAATGAAACAAGTGTATCTTTTTTGTTGTATTTGAACCAATAATACTAAAAAAACAAAGAAAAATGGAAAAAACCTAACAGCAACTTTTTGTGGGGAGAAAAAGTGTCACATGACCCCCAATTCTACGCCACTGGGTTGTTCAAATGCAACAAAATTTTGTCCATTTACTGTCCTTATTATGTAGTAGATGTCTACCAAAAATGAATTAAATTGTTCAACCCAGTTAAAAGATACCTACGAGCAAATAAGTGTTCTCCAAATCGACCCTTTAACACCCTGTATCTTGTTAGGGAAGCACTTTTGGAAAAAAAGTTATTCTTGGTTTTCGTATTATTTTGACAGTAGGTACATCCTGTATCATTTATGGTACTCATTACAGAATCACCTTGTATACATAAATATGGTGGAAGAGACGGTGAATTATGGTGGAAGAGCAGGTTTCACTACAGTATACATTACATAATATAACCATTATAATTTTTAAGTTTTCCGGCCACTAAAATACATCGTCGTGGCTATAAGGAATGAATAGCGTCTATATTCCACAATTCATTCCTTATAGCCACGACGATCTATTTTAGTGGCCGGAAAACTTAAAAATTATAATAATAATAACTTCATATATTTTTAGGGTTCCGTACCTTCGAACCCTATTACTAAGTCTACGATGTCTGTTCGTCTGTCACAAGGCTCTATCTAACAAACGAAAAGAGGTAGCTAGTTGAAATTTTCACATATTAGGTGTTGTTGTGGTATAAATCCTCACAAATAATAATTAGAATTTAATGATCAAAAAATGTTAATAAATTAATGTTTTTTATCTTAACAAACCATTAATAAAAGCATGGCACTTGAAGTAACAATTGACAACGCACTAAAAAAAATAAATGTCAAAGTGCCCAATAAAACAAAACGTAAACAATTGAATTATTCACTCGCGATACGTGTTTCACATCTGTGTTTTTATCCTTGCCTAAGTCTCTTTTATGTACAATATTCGAAAATGAAAAACTGTCCGAGTGTTGGTTTAGGTGTGGCAGGTATTATAACGCTACGTAACGCTTCGTGTGTGTGTTTGTTTGTTTGTGTGTGTGTTTACGTTAAGATGAGCACAGACAAACGGTTAAGTATACAAAAACATTGATTGATCGCTATACCTAGAGCTTAGAGCTTAAGTTTTCACTGCACAACCAGTCTCTGCAACGTTGCTACAACGCTTAGCTTGCGTGCCGTGAAGGGGAAATCCCCTCGTTGCATGAAAATGAATATCTTATATTTTTGTGTCAAAATTTTATCGCGGTGTTATTTAAAATCTTTTTACATTGGATGATTGAAACTACAGGCAGTTTCCACTGAGTTCCGGATTTACAAATCTTTTTAGGGTGCCGTGTATCCGATGAAAAAACGTAACCCTAATAGTATCGCCCTCGTGGCTGTCTGTCCATCTGTCACATGAGTCGACCATTACGCACGAGAAATATATAGTATTTTTTGCCATACCCACTACAAAATACCTACTTTTCACTTCGTTTTCAGTATTTTCAAAAAAATTTGACAGTTCATTTGCGTCGCCATCTTTACATTTACAGCAGGTCGTGAGTATGTAATATCAGGCGGATAGAGCGAATAAACAACCGTTTACTTACCGCACTAGTTATGTATTGAAAACACTTTCGGCACGCCTGCCTGTTCAATGACCCAATACAAGCCGGTATGCATGCATGGAAAGTAGCTATTTTGTAGTGGGTATGGCAAAAAAGTACTTTCAAATTTATCGAAATTTGCCATGGTTTCCACGATAATTTAGTGCTACAAGTAGTTTTAGCGTTTAAAGTCGTACCAGAAACTCAGTAGAAGGTATTTACGTGTTCTGCATTTATGGTTCCTAATAAAGAATTTTTGCTTAAAACCAATCGATTTTATTAAACACGTTATAAATCATCCTGTATTCAGAAAGGAAAAAGTAATCAATTTATTATTTATAGAAAGAGGACTACACGAACCTTTGTTGACAAACCAAAAATTATTCATATAGCTTTTTTCTGATATATAACTTCTTCTAGTGGCTGGAATTCCGCCAAAATAGATTATGTTCAAAACTTTCCATGTTAAAATTATCGAACTATTCACTGATTATTTTCTCGCAAATACCGCTTGCAACTAAAATCAAAACTAATCAAATCGAATCAGCAAATAAAAGTCATTACACCTTACATTGCATTACTTCTTACAGTTCAAAATATTTTAGATAATTTTTATTGTATAAGTGTATCCAAAAATGAAAATATTGCTCAGAAATACTTGCTATCTAAAATATATAACGTAAACGATGTATATTAAATTGATTTATACGACTGTTTTGCAATTGAAAATTTTTATTTTATGTATCCCTTTGGGTGTTTGAAATAATTTCACCTACATGAATAGCTCTCGCTACTACGATGATTCACATCTACAACTCAGCTATAATTAATAACACTCGCATTTAGTGGAAATTTATTGTATCGTTTGCATATATGGAGAATGTTAGATTGGTAATCATGTCACGGTTGAGTAATTGTAAGCTCATTCCGCCGCGATAGTGGAAAGGTTCAGGTTAGAGTCATATGGTTGTCAAAATGATTTTTTCCGATATTTACAGGAATCAATTATATAATTGGCTGCTCTTCCAATAAAAATTTTCTTTAAAGATGTATATTAGGTACTTTCAAAGTAACTTAGACATTTTAAGTAACTAAGATACTTTTGAAGTATCTAATAAACTTACTTTTAAAACTCACTTACGGCCGTATTCATAGTTAACCCTTAAGTAGTAAGGGACACTTACTCATACCCTCAAATCGAATATGCATTTCATAGTCAAAATTGACGTCTGTAAGGGCCCTTACATCACCCTCACCTTAAGGGTGAATAGTATGTCCCTTAAGTGTCGAAAAAGTAGAAACAGTAAAACACATGAAAAACACGCATTTATATCAAAAATGACAACTAAACACAATCGGTCTGCAGTATGACCAACTGTTCTAAAGGAAAAAATCATGGAGGTTTACTATAATTCTTCCCTCACTCAAGGAAATGACTATGAAACGCTCCTTTGAATAAGGTGCCCTCAGCACTTAAGTGACCCTCAGCGAAGGGACCCTTATCACTTACCTTAAGGGTTAACTATGAATATGGGCATTAGATACCTATTTAAATATATTATAAAGTATCTTGTATCATAAATACTTTTTTCAAATATATCTTCTGCAGCTCTGCCCTCAGTTCATTTACCAATATCGTTACGTTTTTTGTGAATCACGTGAAATAAAAATGTATGTGCTCGCATGGTATATAATTTGAGCTCGATCTGTAAAATATATTATTATGTAAAAAGGGTATCTCATTGTTTTCCTCAGCTGTGAAAACCGGCGACCATTTCCAGCGGCAATGTTTGTGTTTCAAAGATATCTGCATTTTGCATACATTAGTTACAACAAAATAACATAAACTTTGCAAATCTGTTTCGCACGATTGTACAAGGTGTCGTCTCAGACGGTTCTAGATTTTTTTTCTTTAATAGACAATTTTTTCTTCATATACACGCAATACATACATGTGGGAAATATGCAAAAATTCAATTTTGGATGAAATTACACCTTTTAAAATTCCCTGTGTGGTTTAAAAAAAACGTCTGTCTATTGTCTATCTGTCTGTCTCTCTGCCATCTGTATCTGTCTGTGTGCATCTAAGCCACAGTTTATTTTTTTGAATTTATTAAAACTGCGTTTTAATCTATTTACATTTTTTATAAAAATGTTTTCGCACAACACAGACGTGGCTTCGTCAAATATCTTTTTGCCATTCCTACTTCAAAATAGCTACTTTCGATGTATGTATAGCGGCCTTTAATGAGTTATTTAACAGGCAGATGTGCGAAAAGTGTTTTACTTACCGCACTAGGGCCATAGCAACTTCTGTTTATTTGCTCTATACGCTATGCATACGCCATGCCATTACTTACTCACGACCTTCATGGCAGGCTATAGAAGGAAAGACGGCGACGCAAATGAACTGTCAAATTTTTTTGAAAATTATGTGAGAAGTAGGTATTTTATAGTGGGTATGGAAAAAAGTGCCATATATATCTCGTGCTTAATGGTATTACGACTCGTGTGACTTTAAAAACTCGCTATCGCTCGTTTTCACATACTGTCATTACTCATCGTATTATACTTATAGTCCATTACACATCTAGATATACAATTCACTATTGTGAGAAGACGGTTGACTGAGGCTGGTCTTTATAAAGTGGAAGATTTTTCGTTTATGTAATGTATTAAACTTGTTAGTGTATTTGCCATTTGGCACATACACTATTGGCGTCGGTCGGATGGCGGGACCTAGGGGTCGGACCAAAATTTCTCGACGTTTCATAGCCTCCTGAACAATTTGGCACCATTTTTAGAAATGTTTATATATATATATGTATATATTTATTATATATATATATATATATATATATTTATATATGTGTTCGCGGCATAACTCTCGAAAGACTTAATTGATTTGAATGAAATTTGGTACACACGTTGGAATCCATCACCGCACGGAACCTATTTAAAATGGGCCCAATCGGACCATTTTAAGGGTAGTTTTTAGGAGTTGAAAAATATTTTTGGGCCCAAAAATACCGAAAAAATTCTCAGAATTGTTTCAAAATTGAATTTTAACCTTTTAATAAAGCTCAAACTGTGCTGCTAAAATTTTAATAAAATCGGCTCGACAGGACCGGACTTACAAATTTTATGAAAACACTAGTTTGCGGATAGTGATTTATTTACTGAAGGATGCATTAAATTTGGTACAGAGGTTGCATTGATAATAATATTGCAATTAAGAAAAAAAATATTATTTTAAGGGATGTATTAAGGGGTTAAACTTTTTATTTTGTCCAAAAACAAACTTAAGTTTACGTATTAAAGCCACAAGGCCTGTATTAGCAAATACACTATATTGTCGGCAGGGTTTTGGCACTGCGACCCGAGTTTTTTTTATTTGACGATGTTATGCCACGTAGCTGTGGTGCTCAAACAAATAAATATCTATCTATCTATCTATCTATCTATCTATCTATCTATTAACTTACATCAATTAACGGCCGAATTTATTGTATAGATACATTATTTATTTATTATAATAATCTACCTTCTGATATTAGGCAAATTGAAAGTTACAATAAATTTAAAAGTTCACTAACGTTCTATTTAATTGAACAGGCGTATTACTGTCTCGATGAATTCTTTGGGAATCCCAGTTAAATATCTTGAATTTGACACTATTTGTTATTTTTAGATATAACAAATAAAGAGAATTAAAAAAAAATTTCTTTTGATGAATCTAGTTCATTAGCTGACAAATAAATTTGTTGTACGAAGTCTAGAGTACCTACGAGCAGAAGCTCCTGTATGTATGTACGTACAAAAAGCGGGGTTCGACAAGAAGTGAGATGTGAGCCTTTATACATCTGGTTCCAGCCTATAGCAGCCCATTTTTAAGAGCCGTCATCGCGTTTTATTATTATAAGAGATAGGCAGTTAATGTACCTCTGCGTATTTCTATGTAGGTACAAGCAATGTATGATGGTACTCTATAATCTACACAGGGAAAGTTCTCTAGGAAGACATTCCTAAAGAAAGAGATTCTCTTCAAAACTCTCTAAAGTACAAAGATATGCAGGCAAGTTCTCAAAGACCCGGTTGAGTTGAGTTACCAGCCGGAAACTGGGAATTTCGGATTCAAGTCCTGACAGTGGTCTTTGATTTTTTTTCCTTGTATATCTTAATTGTTTGACGTTTAACATCACGATGGCATGTTCGCCGACTGATTACGTTAAGAAAAGTATTTATTTGTGGTTTGGCTATTGTCTATTTTAATAATTGGGTTTTTAAACGAATTTTTTTTTTTACTTAAATAGAAGGACCACATCAACTTTTATAGCAAAACTGTTTTTATTTAATTTTTTTGCTTACTAATTAAAAAGTTATATTTAAATAAAAATTAATTTTTAAACTCAGTTCCGATAACGCGCCGAAAGAATCCGAACGCGTGTGACGTCATTATGTTATCTATGGTCTTTGTATCCATGGTTACCAAGTTAAAAATTTATTATTTTTGATAGTATGTGTAATACATATACACAAATACCGACAAATGCAGACACATTTTAACATAACGACGTCACAAACATTCCTGGCGCGTTTTGAAGTCACGTGATATTTTTTAAATTTTTATACATTTTAATTAATTTTTAGTAATTTATCTATAGCTTTAAAAAAATGTTTCTTTTCGATTTTCAATATTATTTATGTTAAATTATTAGAAAAAATTAAAAAATCAATAATTTTTTTTAAACTTAAATACCTAATTATTATATTATAACCACAAAAAACTCAACTCTCATTGTTGTATTTATAAAAAAAAAACGGTCGTGTTTCGACTGATGAGTTATTAGTTATGTTTATAACTTAAAAATTAAATCCGCTCTCGCATGAAGTGTTATTTAGTGTTGAAATAGATATATATAGGAAGAGAACAGATCCCACTCTCAGGGCACTGTGTGAGTAAGGTAACTCAACCAGCCGGAAACTGGGAATTTCGGGTTCAAGTCCTGACAGTGGTCTTTGATTTTTTCCTTGTATATCTTAATTGTTTGACGATTAACATCACGATGGCATGTTCGCCGACTGATTACGTTAAGAAAAGTACCTATTTATTTGTGGTTTGGCTATTGTCTATTTTAATAATTATTTTATTGCAATTTGCAAATAGTTTCTCTACGGTAGACTGGTCTTTAATCTCTAAGGGCACCCAATGGGAAGCTAGCAGTGTGGCTTTACCTGCACATCAAGCCTCTTTTTTTATTTTTTCATTATTATTTTAAGGTTATGTCCTCCCCCACTTATCCCCGAAAATATTAACTCAAAAATATTGGAAAAAATCAGACATATAAAGAGGCTGGCAAAGTTTGCAGGAAAATTATAACGAAGATCAGATTTTTATTAGTTTTTTAAAAGCACAAAATGGTCAAATTTGATAGACAAAGAAAGGTAAAGATTACAGGGAAAATATGGCGGGTAATATAATGACCGTTTTTTCAATCGACTTTAAAAAGAGATTATCAGTTCCACGCTTATGTTCAGCGCTGGATTTACACTAGGGGCATTAGGGGCTAGTGCCCAGGGTGACAAATTTTCAGGGGCGGCAAAATTTGGAACGTGAAAACATTCATAAATTAAAATAAATAAAATACTTTTTCTCATTATTAAGAATGTGTGTAAAATTATGAACACTGCAGTTTTATTTACAAAATTGTGAAAAAAGCTTAAGTGTGGGGCGGCATTTTTCACGGTGCCCCAGGGCGGCACATAGGGTAAATCCGGCCCTGCTTATGCTCGCGTATACTAATGGTTATTTTGCGAATTATTAAAAAATAATGAATTGAAAATATGAATTGGTGCTGGAACCAAATAACCTTAGCTGTTGGTGGTCTTTGAAAACACAATTTAAATTTAGCTATTTTGCGATATATTTACTGAAGGTTCTTTATTTAATGCACTTATGGCCAGTTTATCGTACATTTTAATGACGATGTTATTTTAATCACACGATTAAGTGATGGGCTGCTATGGTAACGAAACGCAGCAACTAATGAACACGTAGCTGTCAAAATTTAACAGCATGATCAAAATAACATCGCGATTAAAATGTACGGTAAACCGGTCATTAATCTTCGTTTTGATAAATGGAGGACTTTCTGTAGGAGAAAGAGACAAGTCGGTCCCAGAGTGTGGTTCTTAAGGAGCTTAGTCTATAATAATACTATATGCAATGGCATCCCTGATCATTGACGTTGGTATACCGTCACGGAGGATCCTTTATTCTACTGCGTCCTCATAAAAACCGGATTAACTGTAGTTACGATGGACGCGTTCACTCGAACTACCTACATATTCGGGAATATTTCCATAGACTTTTCCGAGCATATCGCCAATCTAGGTTTTTCTTCTAATAAAAACTAATTACCTTTGTAAGTCGACATATTTTAAAATATTTTGTATTTTTAACAGACTTCAAAAAAAGGAGTGTTCTAAATTCGACCGTATATATGTTTTATGTGTGTTCGCGGATATAACTTCGTCGTTTATGAACCGATTTAAAAAAAATTTTTTTTGCTGAAAGGATATACTTTCAGATTGGTCCCATAGAAATTTCATCAAAATCGGTTCAGTAGTTCGGCTGATTTTAATAAAAGTAAGTAACGGCGTGTGATTCTTTAAGATAAATGTTACTTTTTGACACTAAAAAGTAAAAAATAAAAAACTCCTTCAAAAAGGCACTAAAAAGAGGAAAATAATGAAATTTTGAGGTCTGTGCCAATTAAAATATGAAGTCGGTTAAAAAGTATAGTATAGTGATTAATATCTTCTTTTTAACCAACTTCATATTTTAATTGGCACAGGCCTCAAAATTTCATTATTTTCCTCTTTTTAGTGCCTTTTTGAAGGAGGTTTTTTTTTCTTAAAAAGTTTTTTATTGTTTCATATATTTTTTGCAATACCCACTACAAAATAGCATACTTTCGATGCATGTAGGTTCTAGCCCGAGAGCTGGTAAAAGTGTCAATTGGATTTTCAATTTATTATTAAAAAAAAAAAATAATGAATCAAAAATATGAATTGGTGCTAGGTCCAAATAACCTTAGCTGTTGGTGGTCTTTAAAACACGATATTCGATGCATGTATACCGGCCTGTATTGGGTCATTTAACAGGCAAGCGTGCAAAAATGTTTCCATTACATAGCAAGTGCGGTAAGTAGAGATGATACAAAATACTAGGAACAGTTATTTTGGAACAGTTTCGAACGAGGAACAGATTGGAACAGTTGTCAGTTTAATAAAATACCTGTTCCGGGCTGTTCCAATGCTTCGACTGTTCCGAGTAATTCAGAACGGACATTCTTCTGCATTAAGAAACTGTTGGAATGAATCATATTATCATGTGCAAAAACTAATCAGTTAAAATAATAATCTGGAGTCATGTAATATTTTTGTTTTTAGTTATTTTTGTTTTCATTTCTTTGTTGATTTTAAATAACGCTTTTTATTTAATGGTAAAATCCATTTTTCGCTATTGATTTTGTGTAAAAGTATATTTTTAATATATTGTCGACAAATCTATTTTGTTTTTTTTATAATTAGGTACCTTAAATTATTAAACTTGAATAATAGAATTAATTCACGAAAAATTACAAATAATATACACTTCATAATTTCAAATTTTTATACGTTGCATATTACAATCTATTCCGAGAATGACAAGGTTCCAACGTTGGAACTGTTAAAAAGTAACAGGTTTTTGGAACTGTTCCGTAAGCGGAACAGGAACGGAACGGAACTGTTATTAAAAAATAACAGTTTGTACCACCTCTAGCGGTAAGTAAACGGTTGCCATAGCAACTTCTGTTGTTTCGCTCTATCCGCCTGCGATTACATACTCACGGCATACTCTAAAAGTAAAGATGACAACACAAATGAACTATCAAAATTTTTTTAAAATGAAGTAGGTATTTTGTAGTAGGTAAGGCAAAAAATACCATATATATCGTACGTAATGATATTATGAATCGTGTGACTGTAAAAACTCGCTATTGCTCGTTTTTACATATTGTCATCATTCGTCAGTAATATACCCCATTACGCATCTAAATACACAATCTTTCATTAACTTGTCATAGCTTTTTGTAATATACATTTCCTTTTGTTTTTACCCGACTGCGGAGGGTACTGTGTTCATCGTAGTAAATTATAGACGCTCAACAAGTCATAAGCGTTATGTGTTTATCAAAGTGGGTATGTAAGTTTGTGGGTATGTTTGCGCCACTGTAGCTCTCAAACGGCTGGACTGATTTTCACAAATGAGTTGTCGATAGATTCGTCATTATTTCACGAGTGACACTGGGTAAAATTCAATATGGTGGACGTTAGACACCATATTGCCAAACGCAAAAAGTCTGGAAAACTATTTGTGTGGGATATTGTGAGCCGTAGTCAGTTTTTTGTTTTTTTTAATACATTTTTCATTGCTAAATAAGTCAGCGCTGAAGCGATTAGATAGCTATTGTTTATTGAACGAATCCTACAGCTACGTGCACGGGTTAGATTACAATGTTTTATATTATGGGCTGCGTTAAATCAAGACATGGAGGCATATTTTTTGCTCGTTTTGTTTGTGTTTATATGAACATAAAAGAACATTGAGACAAGACAGTTTCAAAACGGCTGGTTCAAAATTTATATAATAATATAAGCTGTGCTTTACGACCCTTTCAAATTTTTATAAAGAACCGAAGCTTAGAACTGTAATATATTTTTTGCCATACCCACTACAAAATAGCTATACTTTCGATGTATGTATAGCGGCCATTAATGACTCATTTAACAGGCAGGTGTGCAGAAAATGGTTTACTAGCGAAGAAATAAATAGCAATTTCTGTTTATTCGCTGTAAACGCTTGCTTGCGCCTGTCATTACTAGTTTGCGCGAACTTCGCGGCACACTGGAAGGAAAGATGGCGACGCAAATGAACTGTCAGAATGTTTTAAAAATGACGTGAAAAGTAGGTATTTTGTAGTGAGTATGGCAGAAAATACCATATATGTCTCGTACGTAATGGTATTACGGCTCGTGTGACTGTAAAAACGAGCGACAGCGAGTTTTTACATACTGTCATCACTCGCCGTAATATGCCCCAATACGTATTTAGACATACAATCTACTATTTCGATTATTCATCCACGCACTATTTCATACTTCTTTCATCCTCAGTTTCCGTGTTCTTACCCGAGAGCTGGTAAAAGTGTCAATTGGATTTTCAATTTATTACTAAAAAGAAAATAATGAATTGAAAATATGAATTGCTGCTAGCCCCAAATAACCTTAGCTGTTGGTGGTCTTTAAAACACAATTTAATTTAACATACTTCTTTCAAAGTTCCGTATCTGAAAAAAAACACAACTAAATTTGTTCATCTTTCATTTACATGTAAAAGAACACTTATGCAGGGCTGTAGAAAACATTGTCAGAAAATCTGAAGTGACAATGACCTTAGTTTGTGATCATAATATAATCAATTTTTTTATGTATGCAGGAACAGCCTACTGTCGTTGTCAAACTCTTTGTTATGTAGATTGCAGAACATTAGATTTTACTCACAGAAAAACAAGCGACTGATATATACAATATACATAAAGATCGCTTTTCAAGCTAAATTTTGATCAAAATGCGTAGAAAAATGTTGTTTCGAAGTGGAAATTGTACAAAAAACTATATTAAATACATGTAGGCACAGTTTAAAAAAAATGTCGTTTTAATCGATGAATTATTTTTCGAGCAGGATCGATTTAAAATTTTGTAATGCTTTACATCTGCATAAATATATGTGTGGTCACAATTTAAGGTCATTATCAACCTAGATTTTCGACAATACTTTTTGCAACCCAGCATAATGGGTCGATTACGCTAGGCGATTTTACTAGCTACTCGCTCGCGAATTTACTCGCTACTACCAAACTCGCTCCAGCCGAGTAATAGAGCGAGACAGTCACTCGAACCCAATCTATTTACTAGACCGAGTGCCCACCCCCGCACCCACTCGACACTGTACTCGTTACGTGTAATCAAGGCATGTAATAGGCTGTCTGATCCACTCGCCGCGTGTGAATCACTCGCGCTTGCCGCTTGCGACTAAGTTGAAGACCGGTCTACTTTTCTCGCTACTCGCTGGACGTTTTACTCTCTGGTGAGTGAAATCGCTATCGCTGTGTGTAAGTCGTTAAAATTTACTCATCTTTTTGTCATAGGCCTATAGCTATAAATACTTATACTTTGGGTAAGAACTGCATTACATTGCATTGAATCGCATTATGCAATTATTTACTTTTAAGATTCGTAGAAAATCCTTTTCAATTTTCCATCATCATATTTTGTTCTTTGCATAAAACATGGATGATTAGACTGTTTTACGTAAAATTGTTTTTAATGGCGATATTATATCTTCTCGACGTCCATTATTATTATTCACAAATATGGCGAATGTATTATTTATGTAGTTTATTATAGGCGAAAATTTACATCACATATCAGCATCAAAAATCTATAATCTTCACAAATGTATTTCTGAGTACTATGGTATAAACAGGGCATATATACCGAGCGTCCTTAAATAGTTACGGGATTTATGTTTGTAATTTTGATTTCTTACGGGTTTTTCGATAAGGCAAGAATATAATTTTCAAATAATAAGAGACCCAATAAATATTTGTACTTGGAAATGCACAGAAGATAAGGGCCAGCGCACGCATCCTATTTTTTGTTGCTCGACGATTACTCAACTACTCGAAATTTCTCGTTCTGTTGCGCGATTTGGCAACAGCGTGGAGACTCAATCGCACTTTCGCTCGATCTAGCGATCGGTGCGTTTGATTCACATTCGCACGTCTGCACGTGCGGCCTAGCGCGTTAACAGAAACTTTATTTTATTTATTATAATATGTCCCATTGACTAGTGGAAAAATCAAGTTACAGAAGATGAAAGTAAATTGTGGTACGCCTCTGCTCAGTTGTTATTCATATTGTAAAATATTTTATCTAATTACTTATACATTGAGAGTGAATTTCCCACTTTAATAAATAACTCGATAATACTGTAATATGAAATTTGATCGAATATAATTCACCAGAGAAATATCAAATATACTTGTAACTAGAATTCCAAACATAGTTTTTATAAGTTACGATTGTGTAGAAATCTATCTATTTTTTTTTTATTTTTATTTATTTATTTATTGTAGATTATAGACGCGTCGACAACTCAGGTCATTAGAGTCTTCAAAACAACAAATAACATGAAATCTATCTAGGAATTTGTTTTATTAACTTCCCATTGGAAGTTATTGTAATGGGTCCGAAAATCGAAATTAAAAAGGAAAAAAAATTTTTATGTTTCAAGGTCACTACACTATTTTTACACTACTTTTAGAAAGATGTCTGTGTGTGTGTGTGTGTGTGTGTGTGTGTACGTATGTACGTACGTACGTACGTACGTACGTACGTATGTATGTGTCAATTTCTTTCTAAGACGAAATCTCGAGAACGAAAAATGATATCGACTACGTTGGGGTGCCAATCGACGCGTATTAACGTATATATGATCTGAAAGGAATTTTTTTAAAATCGGTTCAGCCGTTCTTTTTTCTTAACCAAATAACCTCCAAAAAAGTAGATTTTACACAATATCTCGCGAATCAAAAATTATATCGACTTCGTAAGGGTGTCAATCGAGGCGTGTTAACGTCATTTTGATTCGACATAAATTTTATAAAAATCGGTTCAGCCGTTTTTTTTTTTTTTTTTTTTTTTTAATTATTGATGTTTTGATGATTAAAATGATTACTTTTCTGTGTAATATCTAATTTAATTATTATTATTAAATATTTATCAAACTGGGAAGTTCGTCGTGTGGACCTCAAGGGTCGCACTTTAGTCCTAATAAACGACCCACCTCACGGCTTGTTTATTTATTGTAAATTATAGACGCGTCGTCAACTTAGGTCATTAGCGTCTTGATTGCATTAAATAACAATTAACTTAAAACTAAATGACATCACAAAGCATCCATGAGCGGAGACGGGATTCGAACCCACGACAGTCTGATCCAGAGGGCGCGACGCTAACCACTGGACCACACTGTCCTCTAGTCTAAATTATGTGATTTATTATTGTCTGAAAGTTTTCCACATAGTCATAATTTGTTTTAATATAAGTAGCTTGGGCAATAGATTACATATTTCACAGAACAATTTTTTGAACAGACTGTAAACTCAATGGATACAATAGTGATACAAAGTCGTTCGAAGTGGCTTTACACAGGAGCTATAAGAGCTATATATATATGTATGAAGTATGTATGTATTCGGAGCTAGGAAACGTAAAAGAGATATGTAAATAAATGGATATGTATGAACCTTATGCACGTACGAGATGTTGACATAAATGATTTTTCAATAAACATCATATCACTACAACCTCGATAATATAATGTTCTGATTTCTGAAAGAAGTCAACGAACACTTGAAGTGCATCATTACGTAAAACGAATATTTATGAAAGCGTATTTCGGAACCATGTCAGAAAACACTATAAATTATTATTATATGCGTGATTATCATTAGTTCCTCAAACAAAATTAACAGCAATCCAAGCAGGATTTAATCTAGAAAATCACCCGGATTACTATAATAAACCCTAATGACTTCAGTTGTCAAGCGTCTATAATCTACAATCTTCTCCCTCCCTCACACACACGGATTCCTACAACGAATCCTTACGATATTGTTTGCAGGCATAAATTCCTAGATAGATATTTATAAATTCGTAGCTAGGATATCTTTGGTGAGTTACCTATAACTGATTCTCCTAGTGTTTTAAGTAGAATTTTGATGAATTTCTAAATAGATTCCTAAATGAATATTCATGTCCTTCTATAACGTAAGTTATCATTTTATTATTTATCCAGTTAGGATTCCATATAAATCTAACTAAAAACCTACGGTCTATGGTCTATGGAATACTATAATGCTTGGTTTCTATAAAATGTCCATGAACATTTCTACGTATTTGCCATTCGAACCAATATGTTTCGAGAGTTTCTTGTGAATTTCCATAGATGTTTAAGTGATTTTCTAAAACTATGTCTATTTAAAAACTGATGTTGCGATAATGACAACATGCCCTTTTGGAGCTTGCTCTGTAATATTGCTTTAGATTGCTATGCAAAAGTAGCATTAAGACATTTCTCAAGAGAAATATACTCGAGTAACTTGGCTCATTTCATTATCATTATTGAATATGCAACATCTACGAGTTACGACACAATATTAATATTATACAATGTAATTTCGGTGCATCTACTGCATTCTGCTACACAATGGAATCATTTTGCTTATATTTTAGAGTCTGATTTTATCGAAGAACAAAACTATAACTTCCAGATTTATAACGCATTCGCCAATTATGATTCAATAAATAGATATCTGTTAGTTTTGTTGTAAAAATTTGGTTCGATATTATATAGTTTTTTTATTTTCGACTTATTTTTACATAAATACACTGTAAGTAGGCAACATAACTAACACCTCGCATTACAAATTAATATGGCGTGTGCTAAATTTGATTTTTTGTAGATCAAACAATAGCAATTTTATTATAAAGATGATCTAATTTCAGGTTCCGTAATTAACAAAATTTCGTTATATTTAATTTGTAACTAATTTACATTTGATTTTTGTTTTGCTGCTAAATCCACAAATATTCCGTAGGTATAGGCAACACAACTAACACTCCGCTTTACAAGTATGGCGTACGTTATAGCGGTCTAAATATGCAAAATTTGATTTTTTTGTAGATTAAACAATAGCAATGTTATTTTAAGAATGATAACAGTATTCTAATTTCAAATTCCGCAATTTACAAAATTTCGTTATATTTAATTTTTAACTAATTTGATTTTTTGTTTCGCCGAATCCACAAATATTCTGTAAGTAGGCAACACAACTAACACGGTAACACCTCTCATTACAAATATGACTTACCAATACAATGAACCAGTCCTTGGCCCTATGGTGTTAGTTAACAGTCCCTACGCCCTATGGTGTTAATGGGAGTATTCTTCTGATTTAAAAATGCGCAAAATTCAAAATGCTAAGTTCAAAATTGTAGCATCTTGCGGTTTGAAAATGCGCTAAATTCAAAAATTAAAAAGCGCAAAATTCACAGTCAAAATGCGAAATGTAAAATTCAAAATTGTGGCACCTTGTGGTTTGAAAATGCGCTATATTCAAAAATCAAAAAACGCAAATTTCAAAATGCGGAAAATTCACAATTCAAATGCGCAAAATTCAACATTTTATTTTTTGTTAGTATCAACAGGAGAATAATTTTGATAGACATATTGGTGCTTAATTTTTTTATTAATAGATTTTTTTGTTAATTTCGTTATGATCAGTTATTATTAGATCAAAATAAATTCAAAGTCCATTCTGAGCAAAGTACATGTTACTGAGGTGCGCAAATTTGCCACAGTGACAGCCCGCAAGTTAGTGGGGAATTGCTTGCTTGATTGAGCGTTCATATTTCTTTTTTACTGTTTCGGTACCGAAATATTTGTTAAAAATGTCTTCGTATATTGCCAAAAGCATTGTTAAAAGCCCTTATGCTTTTTCACTGGCTCAAAACAATTTAGGTAAGCATTTAAGTAAATTTTTTACGTACATTTTTAGGTTATTTGGCATAGATATTAATGGAAAAAAATAGTACAATAACTAATTTCACAAGAAGAAAAGAGATGAAAATACAAAATAAATTGATATATTTGGACACGTATCGAAGTCCAACTTTTTTAATTTATGAAATGAAATTGCATAAATAATTCATTTTACCTATAAAATATAGTTCTGCAAATATTCAATGCAAGTTTCAACAGAAAAAAAAACATTCTAATAAAATTCTTTTGTCTTAACAGCTATTAGGTCAATATCAACAGGCTCAGTATTACAAGCAAAAAAACAAGTCAAAGATAAAACTGGCAAGAACATAGTATTAGTTGATGGAGTCCGAACACCATTCTTACTCTCCGGAACTGATTACAGTAAACTTATGGCCTACGATTTGGCTCGACATGCTCTCCTGTAGGTTTATTACAAATTTCAAACATTTTTGTAACATTAATACATATTGTAGATTATAGACGTTTTTGTAACTTAAAATTACACAATTACAGGGGTTTAGTAAGGAAAACCGGTATTCCACGTGAAATTGTTGAATATATTACTTACGGCACCGTAATTCAAGAAGTTAAAACGTCGAACATTGCTCGTGAAGCAGCACTAGCAGCCGGTTTCAGCGATAAGACACCTGCCCACACCGTTACGATGGCCTGTATTTCATCGAATCAAGCCATTACTACAGGTAAGCACAAAGTCACAAATTTGCACATTACCCTTAATTTTTATATCTACCGTTTTTGATTTGTGTGTATTTATCAAATTTTGATACAAAAATTGAATAATTTTTATATTGTTTTCGTCTCCATTACTAAAATAGCTACTGATTAAACTGTTTGACGGTATATTTTTAGGTGTTGGTTTGATTGCATGCGGCGTCTACGATATCGTTATTGCCGGAGGCGTTGAATTCATGTCTGATGTTCCGATAAGGTTGAATCGTAAAATGCGTTCTCTTCTTCTCAGAGCTAATAAGGCAAAAACTCCGCAACAAAAACTTGGACTCTTAGCTTCATTGAGGCCAAATTTTTTTATTCCTGAGGTATTTAATCAAATAAAACAGTGTGTAATGCGATTCTGTTATAGTTACCATAACTTGTTTAGTTACTTTATTTTTTATTCATGGAATTTCTGAGAGTCTATTTACTTTTCAGCTGCCGTCAGTAGCTGAATTCAGTTCAGGTGAAACTATGGGACATTCGGCGGATCGTTTGGCTGCTAGTTTTGGTGCCACTCGTCAAGAACAAGATTCGTATGCTCTGAGATCACACACGCTAGCGCAACAAGCTTACGATAAAGGCTATTTTACCGATATGATTCCGTTTAAAGTAAGATATTAATTCAAATATACATATCAATATTTAACCTCTTTTAAAATCTATCACAACTAGACGTTTTATAGTGTCTTGAAAAGAAACATTTTAAGTAACGAGTTACCAGAATTGTGGAGTACCAGCCAAGTAGCACAAAAATAAAGAAAAATCGAGTTTAAAAACTGCATCGTTTAATATTTTTTTGTTGTTTTAAGGTTGAAGGAAACGACAACACAATATATAGAGATAACGGAATTAGGGTTTCTACGCCTGAACAGTTAGCCAAACTGAAGCCAGCTTTCGTTAAACCACATGGTACTATCACCGCTGCCAATGCTTCATTTTTGGTAAGTAATATAATTTAATTTTTTTTATGTTACTATACTTAAAAAAAAAACTTGCACTTTTTTCTTAGACTGATGGCGCGTCAGCTTGCCTTATTATGCCGGAAGCCAAAGCTAAAGAGTTAGGTTTAAAACCAAAGGCATATTTAAGAGACTTTACTTATGTATCACAAGATCCGATTGATCAGTTGTTGCTTGGCCCAACATACGCTACTCCAAAAGTTTTAGAAAAAGCCGGTCTCGAAGTAAATGACATTGACACATGGGAAGTACACGAAGCTTTTGCTGTAAGTTTATATTTTTAATCTAGAACATTTTAAATAGAGATGCGCCGAATAGTGGTTTCACCGAATATCGAATACTATTCGGTTTAACCTTTACCGAACCGGATATTCGGCCGAATTATTCGGCTTACCATTTCATTGTTTTGCCGCGTAAACAGGTTCTAACATGTATGCTACGTGTCGCTGATGGCTAGTTGACAAGCAAGCCGTACCTCACCGCCCGCCACCCGCGCACACCGCGCTATCACTTTGCTTCAAAACATCGCACGATTACGTTAAAAATACGAACAAAGGTGTTTATTATTACAAAAATATTGAACCAAATATATTTGGCACCAAAACCGAATAATTCGGCCGAATACAAATAGTGAAAAAGATGCCGAATACGCCGAATACCGAATACCAAACGAATATTCGGCGCATCTCTAATTTTAAATTTAAAAAATCAATCAAACATATCTCTGAAAGAATTGCCTTGTAGTAAGAACTTCATTCTAATTTTTAGGGTCAAATCGTGTCAAACTTGAAAGCCATGGATTCAGATTGGTTTGCGCAAACATACATGAACCGTAGCAAAAAAGTTGGTGCTCCTCCACTTGAGAAATTTAATACTTGGGGAGGTTCGCTCAGTATCGGTCATCCATTTGCCGCAACTGGTGTAAGATTGGCTATGCACACTGCTAACAGGCTTGTCAGAGAAGATGGTACATTTGGATTAATTACGGCGTGCGCTGCCGGAGGACAGGTATGTAAAATGTATTTTCTCATGATTTTATAAGACATTATTTATTTAAAAGAAATTATTGTCGATTTTGATAATCATATTTTTTTTAATCTCAATTACTGTCTATATGCATGCAATAATTTATTTAGTGTATCTTTACTGCTTTGCGTTAAATCCTAAACTTTGGGTAAGTTAGGGTGACAAAATAAAAACGGCCAAGTGCGTTCCAAGCCACGCAAAGAGTAGGGTTCCGTACTATGTAAATTATGCTAAACCTGCAATTTTGATAAAAAAAAATAAAATAAAAACGCATTCATAATCTACTCAAAAGGCGCTTTTCAACAATACCCCACAAGAATAGATACAAAAAAAAATGTTTTTTGACCCCTATTTGCATGTATGGGCGCCCCTCTTAAATAAACCTTTTTAATCTTTTGTTATACATTTTATGTGTGAATTTCAAGTCCATATCTCATTTCGTTTAGAAGTTAGAGGCCTGTAACAGACAGACAGACAGACATCATTGGCACAACAATAGTGTTCCTTTAATGCATTATTTCGACTGTTTGCTATGCTTTTGAAATGTTTAACGGAATGTAGTGCAATAATTTAAGCACTTTCTGTAAATACTAGTTCCTTATACGCAATATGACCTTGTACATGCTAACTATAATTTTTTTAGGGTGTTGGTATGATACTCGAGAGACATCCAGAAGCAACAGCTGATTAAAAAGGAACTAGTAACAGTCAAAATGTACTTCTAGACCACTTGTTTTGGGAGATGAAAAAAGACCTAAATAAAATAGCATTTTGACTACTACTAAAACTACAACATGTATTATCCTATGGAAGAATGAGGTGCCTTTAATCACTCGATAATTACTTAGGTTTAAGGTAATATGAACAGATTTAATATGCAAATTAAAAACTACATGCGATTCTTTTGAAGAAATTAGGAACTCCAGCATATTTTATTCAATATCTATTTTTACATATAATATAAAGCAATATTCTAAAAAAAAATCGTTTTCAAAAGTTCATTGAAATCCCCGATTGTTTCCCTGCCCATCCCGAAGCCGATCCAATATCTATAACATGTTGTCTAACGGCGTCATCCAAAAGAACAAAAATTTGTTTGCATCCGTCTATTGCCTCTTGTATAATTTTCTCTAAGTAATCTACATGAAACCTTCGACTGCTGTCTTTTTCCCTTAAAACGATTTTTCCAGATCTAGGTAAACAAGCAACGGTCAGCGTTGGACCTCCTGCAGATTCTTCTCTATGCGACATATCCATCATGGGTATTTCATTATCGGCTAAGCCTGCAGTACAAGCGCAGACGTAATCGTGTAACGCTATACCAGCATCGATGAGAGCCAATGTCGCGCCATTTATACATGCCGCCAAATTGCCGCCGTCAGCTTCGAGAACTTCAAAATATATATCGATCTGTGATCGAGGATACAAATCAGTTTTTATTGCTGATGATAACACATCCCTACAAAAATAATCAAACTAAATTTATCTATCTATATTGTAATAAGTTATTCTACGCTAAAGTTGAAAACTAACATTAGTGTAAGAAACTTCGTGAGCTCGTCTGGGAATCCATCAGATTAAGAGCTTTTGAAAATTTACAAACCGTTCCTATATCCAGAAAGGCATTACGGGATTTCATCTCGAAACTCCAAATACAAGTTATTTTACATTGTCATGAACAAAATACGCGTTTTGTGCAAGATTACTCTGTGCTAGTGCTACGCTCAGACATTTAAGATAAACATATTCTTACTTCAACAATATTGAAGTTTCAATAGATTTCCTATCACCGTGTGGTCTTCTTTTCCTTTCAGTAGTCGAAAAAACTGCCATGCTGTACTGACAATTGACAGTAGCTGCATCATGTACCGTTTTTGATCGTTTACCCTGAATAAAAAAACATTTCATTAAGAAATGATTCTTGCTGCTATAAACTACCACAAAATATTTATTACCTGATGTGGGCCGTAAACAGCTACTAAAACTTTAGTCAGTCCTTGTTCTATATACGCACTACCATCAGGTGCTGTATAAACACCCAGTTTACAGCGTATTCGCCTCAACTGATCCTTACGCCGACCATCCAAACGCAAACCTGACTCGTCTAACAGTTTTTTTGACATATTTGTTTACTTAGGAATCAACACAATAGTACACAATTACACATTACCGAATACTTGGTTATCGCTGAAAATGTCTAATAAATAATAATAATATAAATAAAAAATTTGACAATGTTTTTCGCAAATTAAGGTTATGGTTATTTTTAGTGAATGGAGGATAAACAATATTATGGAGCGTCGATAACAGTCTTGTCTATGGTCATACCATAAATAAGAAAAATTAATACCATAGACAAGAAAAATCGACGCATTTCTTTGTTGCAATAACGTCGAATATGAATGTTCTCTATTAAAGTATGAAGAAATGCAATACGTGGATTTTCCTGGTTTGTACACATAAGTTCAAATTTTATTCAATTTCATTTAGGAATGAAATAGATAAATAGGAAACGAAATGTAATAAAAAAGAACGCATATAACATTTCTGTAAATCATCAACAATCGTGATTCTGGCATTTATTGTATTGTATTCTATATTTATTTTGTGCATGTTAAAAAGATGTCAGCGAACTTTGCGTTTGTCATAAAAGGGAAAATATAAACTGTTTAATTTACTAATTTGATTTCTGCTAGAGACGTATTTTTGATGTCTTTTAAATCTGTTTTTTAAATTTAATAAAATAGCGCAGAAGTGCATAGGTGGAATGTCAGAATTTTATTAATGTGAATCCAAAGAAGGTTAGATATATTGTGTTTTATTATTTAAATTTTTGTATAATTTGTTTACATGACTTTTAGTTTAACAATAAAAGAAGATGGCAGATTTAGGAGATTGGTTTAGATCGTTACCGATTTTTACAAGGTACTGGTTAGCCTTAACAGGCTTCTTTTCGCTTCTTGGAAGATTTGGAATATTTAAACCTCAGCAACTAGTTTTATTGTATGAACCAATTAAACGATTTCAGGTAACAGCGTTATATTTAAATGATTTGTATCAAAAAGTGTTTGGAAATATCAAAAGGTTATATTTTAGGTATGGAGATTAGCAACGGCAGTATTTTACTATCCGATAACACCAGCAACCGGCTTTCATTTTCTAATAAACTGTTATTTTCTGTATCAGTATTCATTAAGATTGGAAACAGGTATGCATTTATGTATTTTTTAACTGAAAATGTATTTAAAAAGTCGAACAATTCAACTACCGTTGGCACAAAAGTACAAAACAAAGTTTTGTGTTGACATGTAATCGATTTGTCTTTTGTTCATCAAAGTCGGTCCAGCCTTTTAAATTTTCATATATACAGTATTGAAACAAATGTTTCAAAATCGGTTCGGTATTTTAGGCTGCATAATGCTTGCAAACTAGCATATACATTGAGCCACATAACACTCCTTACAGCTACGCCATAGTCCGGTAACTACAAATAATTTTTCTTTTAGGCGTCTATGGAGGAAAACCGGCCGATTATTTGTTCATGTTATTATTTAACTGGATATGTTGTATTATCATAGGTTTACTTGGTGAAATTATGGTAAGTTTCCAAATATTTCTTTTTAGAGATTATATAAGTTTTAATATACCTACTATGAAATTATACCTATATATTTTGTTTTTTCAGTTTCTGATGGATCCGATGGTATTATCAGTCTTATACGTATGGTGTCAACTGAATAAAGACACAATCGTAAGCTTTTGGTTTGGCACACAATTTAAAGCGATGTACTTGCCATGGGTCCTGTTCTTTTTTAATCTAATTATATCAGGCGGGTAAGTAATTAATCCAAAATTGACATGTTTTGTTTTTATTTAGTATTACCCTTGGCTTTGCTCGTGTTAATATCAATTTTTGCCTACTGCTCAGTTCCCTTTAGTAGCTCGATGATGTATAGGGTTTCGGTGTCCCGTCATATGATTGATCTCCATATTCAAACCACCTAATCCTCATGTACATATTAAAGATGATAGGTCGAAAATCGCTAAGCCACAGTTAGGGTGCAAACATATATCTGTCTTTTTTTTGCTGTAACAGATTATTGGTTCTGATTGGCTACTGTTATAGATAAAGACGTAGAACTTTTGACAAAGAGATGTATACTCCATGCCTAACATGCTATCGGAATAACCAGAAAATTACTTCGAAAAAGAGACGCAAATATATTTTTTGCACTCTTTGTTGGCTTCGCTTACCGCACATTGAGCAAATAGACAAAGCTTGGTACAGTTATTATTATGTACATGGTAATCGTGCAAGGGCCATTCTGTACCTAAAAGTCGTAATGCATATTGGCCTAAAGTTTTACCGTTCGTAAGTTATATCAACAAAAAATTGAAACATTATAAACAATTCTAACTGCTTTATTTCTTATTAAACAACGATTACATAAAAATTTATCGACTAAACTACCTTAAAACTGTTCAAAAAAGGACACCTTGCTGTTCAATACACAACTGAACCCTTTGATAAATTTTATCATGGAGCGTAAAATCATTTCCGAATCGTTTCGGATGGTGTTACAAATGGCTATTATCGTGTCAACCAATTGCTGCCCAGTGTCTGAGTAAACTAATTACTAAAGATTTCATTTAGTGCATTTGTGTTTAAGACTTTTAGATTCAAAATAACCCCAGACACACGTAATTTCAATATAAACATCACATGACGGGGCATTCTGTACAGGCTACAGCCTATCTAATTCCAGCTGATATACAGGATGTTTCAGATCGATTGCCCATGGACAGTACAGTGAAATAGAGAAAACAGTTTTGAGCAGAAAAGTCCTTAAGGCATTTTTAGATCAAATATACCTTTAATTTAATTATCACCAATAAGTTAAGCGAAATACAAAAGAATATTAACAAACCACGCCTACTCCCCCAGTTAGTGATACTTACAGTACATCGGACAGGCGCGGATCCAGCCCTCAAAAAAGGTTGTGGTCATGATCACCCGAAAATCGGCCAAGTGCGAGTCGGACTACGAACTCGCTCACGGTCGATACATTGCATTCCTACAAAAGAAACGTTTATTAAGGCATAGAATATAACATCACCCTATCGACCTCATTTAGGGTTGTGGGCATGCCCACCGTGCCCACAACGGTGGATCCGCGCTTGACATTGGATCAAAAAATGTCTGACTTTTCTGCTCAGAATTGGTTTCTCTATTTCACTATACTGTCCATAGATAGATAGTTTATTTCTTCACGTAGCCAAAGTGGATGCGAAAGTCATAAAAATACAAAACTTAATACAAATTAATACAATAATTAAAAAGAACAGTCATATGGGCAAGCATTTATTAAAAAGTGTTTTAAAAGGTTTTTAAAGATATTTATTTTTAAAGATATTAGGCGATCGATCTCAGAGACCCAATATAATAAACATTATAGTGAAAATCCAATGAAAATCGGCTCTGAGTTAATGCGTAACAGACAGACGTCTGATAAACTAAGTCGGAATTTCGTCAAAAACTGACAATTACAAACAAATTTACGGTTTTATTTATTTTCTATTGATTTAATTTTTTGTTTTTTGTAGTGGAATCATGGAATTAGTGGGAATTATTGTCGGCCATCTTTACTTTTTCCTTATGTTCAAATATCCACAAGAATTGGGTGGACCACAGCTATTGACAACACCCGGTTATCTGTAAGTACTTATTTTTAATCCACTTATCTTTTTTATCTGAATTGCGCGCGCATACTGTGTTCACAGATGATCCTGTTACTAGACAATAGTCCGTCTATATCGGTTGTCACTAGGGTTCATGATTTCTCGAGCTTATCAGTTTCTCGGGTCTCGAGAATTCTCGAGGCTAATTTCTCGGGTCTTCTCGGGTTGTCGAGAAATTTACATTTACGTATGTTTTTGCATATCTTTTCGGTTCAAATAATGAAAAAAGTCGTCACAAAATTAAAAATGTGTATCATAAAAAATATCTTATTTTAAATCAATAAATTAAGTGGTTTTCCTGTCAAATAAAAGTATCAAAATAATCATAAAACTTTTATTGACAGTTTTCAACAAAATTAGCTTGTCTCAAACAAAATAAAAAAAATTAAAAATTAAAATATTAAAACGTTAATACTACGCTGACGTATAATTACAATCACAGCACCATTTTGGCAGGTTAATTAGGAAAAAATCAACTTAAAACTTTGCAAGATCAATAAAACAACATCTGAATTCTGAACATAGTACATACATACAAAACAATTAAATCTGCTTATTCTGTCTGATAAAACATGTCTTTAGAAAAACTAAAACATTTATAGCTTTATCAGACAGCCGGTTCCTTATTTTATTTACTACATTTCCTGAAAGGCAAAGGCAAATAGTTTTATTTTATAATTTTATAGACTAAAATATGATTTCTCGAGTTCTCGACTTTTCTCGAGCTTAATTTCCCGGGAACAAAGCCCAACGATTTCCCGGGAATTCTCGGCTCGGGAATGAACCCTAGTTGTCACTGACTGCTGCTGGCTAGGTGGAAGGACGCGATATATGTGCGCAACCATTTTTTTTCTCTTGCAGAACGAGCAGTAACAATCTCGCTCTTATTTCAAGAAATAGATCCATTCACAGATTCACATCAAAAATACAAGACAGTGTCTTTTTAACAATAATTCAGCAACTTTAATAAATTTTTTTTTCATGTTGTTTGAGTTTTCAGCAATGTTCCGACAGTAAAGATCTAACATTTAAAAAAATATCAAATAAATTTTTTAATTTTTGACATAGTTCCATTGTTGTTTTGTTTTCAAAAAGTTTTGTAGGTGTTTTTATTTTGTTGCATATTTTTATTTGGTGTCCTTAATGTGGATATTTTATCATGATAATTTATTTTGAATAATTATTTTAGAAAACAATTGTTTCCGGAAACACGAGGTGGCGTACATGGATTTGGAGTTCCCCCGCAACAAAGACCAGATGCGCCAATTCGCGGTGGTCGAGGATTTTTTGGCGGTCACAATTGGGGTAGAGGGCAGCCCCTAGGGGAAAATTAATATTTTATTTAAAATTATCCTAAAAGACTAAATAAATTGGTGAACATGTGTATAATAACTAGATATTTTTTCATTCAATTTTTTTCAATAATTACGTATTTTGTTAAAAGTGAACCAGTTCTTTAATATAAAATTATTCTTTTTTATAAATATTTTTTTCAAGTTGAAATTATTGAAAGAAAAGAGTAATTTTGAATTTTATTTTAACATTATTGTAACTTTGGACATGTTTGTAATAATTTTAATATTATGTAATCGAGTGAAACAATTTTGTAAGTTAATTTTAAGTATGTTAATTTTTATTATTATTGTAAAATCTATTTGCAAACGCTTTAAATTATTTGCTTTGCATTTAATTATTGAAACAAGTATATTTTTGTTAACACAAATAAACATTGTATGTTCATTGTTACTGTCAACAAAAAATGAATATTGCATTAAATATCAATAATTAAAAAAGATTTTTTTTTAAAAACAAAAATCCCGACTGCGTAAAAAACGAACTTAAAACATGGAAGCAAGACCAAATGAAAACAGTATCAGTCGAAGGCATCAGATATTTCTGTTCAATTGAGTTTTGGGCTTGAGAATGGCCGACGTGTAGCGGTGCTGTTGTTTACATGGCGTCGCTATGGTTCCTCTATTACAAGTCTCCAGTTCCCGGGCTCTAGCCCGAGAACTGGTATAAAAGTGTCAATTGGATTTTCAATTTATATTATTAAAAAAAAATAATGAATTTGTGCTGGGCCCAAATAACCTTAGCTGTTGGTGGTCTTTAAAACACAATTTCTGTTCAATTGGTTAATATATTTTTCTTTTCTTCCTGTTAGTTAAATCAAGTCTTTTCATTTGATATCCCACACGAAAGGTTTTACCGATTTTTTGTTTATTGACAAAATGGCGTCTAACGTCCGCCATATTGAATTTGCCCTGACCTCATATACCCAGTAGCACTTGTGAGACTATAAGGAATCTATTGACACCTTATTTTTCAAAACCCATCAACGCATTTAGGCTGCAGAAAGCGCCGACCAAAATGCAAGGCAAGATACATACATACACCCGAAAAACATTAAGAATTGATTTACATCTTTAATTGGAGATATTGGATTTAAACTGCAAACGCATGTTTTTTTCAGTAATATCGAACATTTCACATTTTTCAAAAACTTTGTAACAGGCAAACATACAATTGAATCGGTATTAATGATTTGTTGGCACCAATGAAATATTTCTGAATCGAAGCTCAGCCGACTTTCAAGACAACGCCAGAAGGTTTTCATTGCTCAATGATTTCATTTAATAATAAACCCCGCCTTCAGAAAATAATTAATATTACATAATACAATTTTTTAAAGACTGCTCTCCTGATACAACATTGCTCTATTTAAAGGCTGTTTCAAAACATATGGGATTTAGAACACAAAGAATGAAAAAATTCACAGCTGCTTTCCTGCAGAGAATATTAGTAAATTAGATCATCTAACCCAGTTTAATTAATTTTAATCCGATGATAACAGAGTTTTTGCAAAATCTTGCTTGAGTGTCTTTCAGATTGCAGTAGGTAACAAAGAACTGATTAATATTAAAAACATTTAATTGATAACTCTCAGAATGTAGAATATTTTTATAAATATAAATAAATTAGCGGCCCTGTCCGGCTTCGCCCGGGTGCAATACACTACTAACTCACTTCGCTCGTTCGCTATATATATAAACCTTTCGTGAAAAATTATCTAACTGATGGTGAAAACCGCATCAAAATTCGTTGCGTGCTTTAGGAATTACATTACTCACTCGCTTCGCTCGTTCGCTACATATAAACCTTCCGTGAAAAATTATCTAACTGATGGTGAAAACCGCATCAAAATCCGTTGCGTGGTTTAGGAGGAGTTAGCGGTTATACAGACAGACGCGGAAAGCGACTTCATTTTATACTATGTAGAGAAGAGATGAAAAAGATATCCATAAATTCAAAAGACATACAAATCAGAAATGTATTATCCAGCCTCCATAACCACATAAGAGGTATCGCTGATTTGTTAGTCTCGAATAAACATACTTCTGAATTAAGGCTCCACCGATGTTTATGACATCGCCTGCAGGCTCTTATTAAACTGCAAAATATCTAACGTTGAAATAACAGATGCAAATCAGAAATTTATTATCCAGCCCCCATAACAATAACAGAGGTATCTCTGATTTGCTAGTCTGGAAATATACTTCTGAATTAAGGCTATCATTTTGTAAATAAAAATACACAGTAATGGTTAAGATAGAGATTGCAGATTATAGACGCTCAACAGTCTTTAAACATGATAACATTATAAATAAATAACTTAATATGACATAATCAAATAACATTTATTTGTTACTTTGATGTACATTTTTTTCAATTAATCAGGGTAAAAAAGGGTTTTACTATTTAAGGGCCGCCACCGGGCTACTCGAAGTTGGCCTCCCCCCCTCCCTTCCGAAAGCAGGAAATCACACAATATGTTGCCGGTGCTTATTTATTCAAAAATTTGCTCAGAGTTCTGGGAGTTTTATATTTGAAATCGTTTTTAAATTTTACATTTGAAAATTTGACAGATAAATCCTTAAAATTTGAAATTTTAGGAGTAGGCTATCAGAAAGACGAAACGGTATTTAAACGTGGCAGTTTAAGAATACGTGTTCACGTGGTAGTTCAAGGATATGTAATATCTGACCTATTCTTGAACTACCACGTAAAAATCTATTCTTGAACTACCACGTTTAATACCGTTTCGTCTTTCTGATAGCCTACTCCTAAAATTTTAAGAATTTTCGTAAATTTTTTAGAACCAGAGTATTAAAAGTAATATTTTTTCAAATGAAATTTAAAAGTTTTCAAGTAAAAACTCTGAAGCCGAGTAAAAAATCCTTTTTGCCCAGTAACTTCTTCTCGCTAATGACCTAAGCTTTCGAGCGTCTGTAATCATCTTTTAATGTGTAACATATCTTTTTTATTTATAAATAAAACATTTCTTTTAGTTAATGTGTTTATTTTCTCACAATCCCTTACATTACAAAACAAATTTAGCGATACAATAAATACAACATAAAAATCTTATGAACTCAGTTGTCTAGCGTCAATAATTTACAACGTTCAAAAAACAATTTATTCATATTGTTTAGATGGTTTAATCAACAATAAATAAATAAATAAAATAACAATTTTTTAAAATGCAGGCGGATAATATTATATCACGCATGGAAGTTACAGCAATGGGTCGCAGTCCCCTTGATGGGGTCGGATTCAGTGTATCTGTAACAAAAAGAAAAACAATTTTATTTTTTACTAGCGGCCCTGTCCGGCCTCGCCCGGGTGCTAAGAAAGCCCGGGTGCAATACACTACTCACTCGCTTCGCTCGTTCGCTTGAATGTTATAATTACATTACTCACTCGCTACGGTCGTTCGCTATATATAAACCTTCCGTGAAAAAATATCTAACTGATGGTGAAAACCGCACAAAATCCGTTGCGTGGTTTAGGAGGAGTTAGCGGTTATACAGACAGACAGACGCGGAAAGCGATTTCAATTTATACTATGTAGAGATATTATATTATGAATAAAATATCTATGTATAACATAAACCACGCATTAAAAATGAACCATTCCGTATAAATCGCTATAGGAATTGCATAACAGTCTATACATAATATTTTGGTAGTGTGATAATACGAGCCTCCAGACTATGTTATAAACATCGGCAGAGCCTTGATTCAGAAGTCTTTCATTCGTGACTAACAAATCAGCAATACCGATTGGTCTTTCTGGTCCCCGGTTAACAAATTTTAAAAAACTTGTCTTAAAAATATTTTCATGCAAACTCCATCTAAAAAATTTTGAAAAAAAATAAAATTAATTATTTTAAAAATCCCCTGACAATGTTATCCCCTTAAAAAGAGAGTAATTTTTATCTGTCGTGTACCAGTGGGTTCGTACCTTGCTATAAGCCCTAATAGTCCAGTCACGAGAGCTTAAAAAGGTAGGTCCACCTTGCGTTTTGTGCAGCAAATGATTTTATTTTTTTGTGTCCTCAGCCATGTTTAGGAGATATCAAATCCAAGTTTGCGACCTCTAAAACAGGGCGGGGGAGTTTTGGTGGGCTAAAAACCACGATTTTTTTGCAATTTTTTCGGTTTTTTGCTTATAACATAAAAACGACTGGTCCTATCAAAAAAATTGTCCTATTCAAAATTAAAGAGCACAAAATTTACTTCAAAATGCACTAGTCAAATATGTTTTTGTTCCAATTTTTACCGACTCTACAGAACTTAAAAAAACAAAAAAAAAATAAACTCTTTTTTTGTTTGAAGGCGCTAATCTCAGGAAGTTAGGAACTACCAGTCTGTAAAAGAAGCAAAGTAGTGAATGAATTGTAGATTATAGACGCTCAACAACAAAGCAAAGTAGTAATCATTGAGACTCAATACGAGTTTTTAAAAAATTCAACCCCAGTGGGTGAAAACGGGAGTGTAGGATTTATTGTAATAACAAAAAATCCTACACCCACGTTTTACCCCATTTGGGATTGAATTAAAAAAAAAAATTGAATAGCCTATAACCTTCCTTAATAAACGGGCTATCTAACAAAAAGAAATTTTTCAAATAGGACTGGTAGTTCCTGAGATCAGCGCGTTCAAACAAAAAAAATAAACTATTTTCTTGTTTGAACGCGCTAATCTCAGGAACTACAAGTCCGATTAAAAAAAATTTTTTTTTGTTAGATAGCCCGTTTATTAAGGAAGGTTATAGGCTATTCGAGTTTTTTTTAATTCAGTCCCAAAGGGGGTAAAACGGGGGTGTAAGATTCTTTATGATCGAGGTCGAGTCTTTATGGTGGATTCTTAATGATCGAGGTCGATTCATTATGATCGAGGTCGATTCTTAATGATCCAGGTCGATTCTTAATGATCGGGGTCGATTCTTAATGATCGAGGTCGATTCTTAATGATCGAGGTCGATTCTTAATGATCGAGGTCGATTCTTAATGATCGAGGTCGATTCTTAATGATCGAGGTCGATTCCTAATGATCGAAGTCGATTCTTAATGATCGTGGTCGAATCTTTATGATCGAGAATGATTCTTAATGATCGAGGTCGATTCTTATTTATCGAGGTCGATTCTTTATGATCGAGGTCGATTCTTAATGATCGGGGTCGATTCATAATGATCGAGGTCGATTCATAATGATCGAGGTCGATTCTTAATGATCGATAATTTTCCCTTAGGGTTTATAGCAAGGTACGAATCCACGGTGACGTAACCACTGGTACAGGACAGATTATTAATCTCTTTTTAAGGGGATAACATTCTCAGGGAATTTTTAAAATAAATTCTATTTTTATTCAAATAATATTTTTTAGGTGGAGTTTTGCACGGAAATTTTTTTAAGACAAGTTTTTTAAAATTTGTTACCCGGGGACCAGAAAGACCAATCGGTATTACTGATTTGTTAGTCACAATGAAACACTTCCGAATCAAGGCTCTGCCGATGTTTATAACATAGTCTGGAGGCTTGTATTTTTAGACAACCAAAATATTATTATGTATAGACTGTTATGCAATTCCTTTACAGCTATTTATACGGAATGGTTCAAAGAGAGATTGTCAATGCGTGTTTAATGTTTATATTATACATAGATTTTTTATCCATATACTTATTAATATTTATTTATATTTATAAAAATCTTCTGAGAGTAATCAATTAATTGTTTTTAATATTATAATCAGTTCTTTGTTACCTTCTACAATCTGAATAAGACACTCAAGCAAGATTTTGCAAAAACTCTGTTGTCATCCGATTAAAACTAATTGAACTGGGTTAGATGATCTAATTTACTAATATTCTCTGCAGGAATTTCTTTCAGTGTTCTAAATCCCATATGTTTTGAAACAGCCTTTAAATAGAGCAATGTTGTTATCAGGAGAGCAGTCTTTAAAAAATGGTATTATGTAATGATTTATTATTTTCTAAAGGCGGGGTTTATTATTAGTCTGGGGGCTCGTATTATCAGACTACCAAAATATTATGTATAGACTATAGACTGTTTATGCAATTCCGTTACCGCAATTTATACGGAATGGTTCAAAGAGACATTGTTAATGCGTAGTTTATGTTATACATTACATAGATATTTTATCCATAATATAATATTTATTTATATTTATAAAAATATTCTACATTCTGAGAGTAATCAATTAATTGTTTTTAATATTATAATCAGTTCTTTGTTACCTTACTGCAATCTGAAAAAGACACTCAAGCAAGATTTTGCAAAAACTCTGTTATCATCGGATTAAAATTAATTAAACTGGGTTAGATGATCTAATTTACTAATATTCTCTGCAGGAAAGCAGCTGTGAATTTTTTCATTCTTTGTGTTCTAAATCCCATGTTTTGAAACAGCCTTTACATAGAGTAATATTATTATTAGGAGAGCAGTCTTTAAAAAATTATATTATATAATATTTATTATTTTCTGAAGGCGGGGTTTATTATTAAATGAAATCATTGAGCAATGAAAACCTTCTGGCGTTGTCTTGAAAGTCGGCTGAGCCTCGATTCAGAAATATTTAATTGGTGACCAACAAATCATCAATACCGATTCAATTATATGTTTGCCTGTTACAAAGTTTTTGATAAATATGAAATGTTCGATATTACTGAAAAAACCATTCGTTTGTAATTTAAATCCAATGTCGCCAATTAAAGATGTAAATAAAGCGTCCCTAAGCAGGGGCGGATCTACGTTTTTTGGGGGCCCATTTTTTGTTAGACATAGGTACTATATACTATACTATACCTTAGGTGTGCTCATTGTTATAATGAAAAAATATTGAACATTTATGATGATTCAATTTTTATAGGCCCTCGGCACTTGGGGGCCCAGGGCTTAAGCCTTATTAGTACCTATGTAAACTGGGATATCATAACGTTATTTATTTATTTTTTATTCAAACCTAAGAATGTCCTTTTCACATAATATATTATGCATAAGTTTTTTTTCTACAAAAAAGTTAAAAAACTTGATTAAAAAATGCAGGTGTTTTAAAAACTAACAATGTTCTTTATTGGTTGATTCTTTTTAATCTGGTCGATTCTTAGTGATCTCGTCGATTCTTAAAGATCTGGTACGGAACCCTCGGCGCGCGAGGGTAACTCGCCCTTGTCCGTTTTTTTTTCTCTTCTGGTGTAGATTTGGGAAATTAATAATAGATGGTCGAATAAAGCACTAAATGACAAAATGTAATCAATTTTTATTAGGTATATAAATCATTATACATAATAATTTTACAGACGGACAGAGTATTTTTCACACCCTTTGTTTTCCACCCTACACAGTACACAATAAAAAATATTAATAAAATACTTAGTTGCCAAAGCGTTTTGTTGTATTAATAAAAGAGGCCTGCACTTCACCCATTTCAAAAGATGGCGCCACCATATGTAATTTAACCCAGTCTTTCTCACAACCTAGCAGCTTTTATATTGAAAGTACAGTCAATTTGTGCGATCAGTAAGATTCTATAGATGATATTCTTGGTATTAAACATTTTTTGGGTTCATGTATTGAAATTAATAAAAGTAGGAATTGAGATAGAATTTGAAATATTTTTTTTCAATTATGAGGCATTTTTTAATACCTAAATTGGAAGACAACAAATGGATATGCCGAAGTTCAAGCCGAAATTGTTAATAATAACAGCACAATGTTGAATAACACTCATGACAGATACTGTCTAAAAGAGGTCGCTAACTTCGTTTTGTTTACATCGGTATAAATGTCAGCTTTGAATTTCGTGTACAATTCGCGTTTTTCGAAGGTTTTGTGATCGATTGTGTTTCAAGCATCGATGCTGTAAAGTCGATGCGGTAAAATGTAAGCGTGGAGTAACATCATACGTGCATTGATTTATTGTTCATTCAGAGTCCTCTATATGCTAGTAGTCGAACTACTCAAAATATTTAAAAAATTTAAACTATAAAAAATAATGTACATTTATAATGACGACAGCGCCTCTGAAGGTTTTAAGGCAACTTGAAATGCAGGTCCCTTTTAAAGTTGGTTTATGTCAGTAAACAGTGAGTTTGAAATTTTAAAAAGTGACTGTTTGAAATAAAAAATGCAGCTCATAAACTAAATACTATATGGATCTTTGCTGTAATTCCATTATTTAGTACTATATTGGATGCTTTCCAATTAAGGCCAGCGCAATGCTACTTTCTGTATCAAGATTGTGCGATTCAGTCATTTATAGACAGTCAGATGCAGCAAACCAACAGCGTAAGCCCGCACACTATGCACTGAAATACACAACTGATGTAAACACACTCGATCGCAGTTTCGCGCGACACCACACCATGGATTCTGATGTAGTTGCATCCTTTACGCGCAAGCGCGCGAATGCGGAATAAACACATCGATCGGACGAGAGTGCGATTGAGTCTCCATACTGTTGCCAAATCGCGCGATCGAACGAGAAATTTCGTGTACCTGAGTATTCGGCAAATCGTGATGCAGTCGTTAAATCGCGCGTTTTGGCTACAAAAAGTAGCCTGTGTGTGCTGGCCCTTACCCGAATCTCAGTGACTATGGAGTCGATTTAAATCGCCATCGATGCCAAATGGAATGATGCGATGAATTACCTATGAGTACAATGCGAATAATTCGATAACATTGATACGTTTTTGGGTCGAAATTATGAATAAGCGCAATTCGCAACTGACTGTGTGTACTCTTTACGATAACACAACTCAACTCTTGCGTCGCTGAGCGTCGGCGACACAAATCAACTCGGGTCACTAAATGGAGAGCACCAATTAAAGTTATAAACACTGCAACTGGCAAAATTAAAACTGTCGTTAAATATTTTGATCAATAACTGAAAAATATCTATTTTCTTATAAAATAATAGTACGGTACTATCAATTAAAAATTATGCTGTATAGTATGCATTAAATGCACAGTAAAATATTTATACATACAATATTAGAATATAGGACAAATTAAACGTGCATTATTTTTAACAAAACGTGAAATGATTAAGAACAATAAAAATAATGTACCCTAAAATTACTTAACAAAATCAAATTCACGTGTTACTGTGAATTTAACTTCGTTTGATCAAATTGGTTTTATTATCGTTTTAAATTGACGTGTTTTCTTTCTTTTTCTAGGGAACAGAAATAAACCTCTATGATATGATTTGAATATCGGTAAACTCAGCACATCGGCATTGTCACCGATTGTGTACATACTACTATAAACTACCCACAGACCAAGGTGGTTACATAGCTGGCGCCACCAGTGGTCAAATTCGGCTGTGCTCATTTCCATTACAACAAACGATCATTGTTTTATTAATATTCTATACCAGGGATCGGCAACTGGCGGACCGCGGTCCAAGTCCGGACCGCGGAAGGTCAAAAACTGGACCACCAAATTTTTTTTTGAATTATTTAAAAAATATTTTTTTGTACTTTCCGCTACGAAAGTTTTATTTTCGACTGCTTTGTGGCGGTAACAAAGAGGCACATTTTGAAGAACCAATATCACTTAAGATTAACGACCGCCCACCTTGAAACACTCTTCGCATAAGCTGCCCCCCGCGTGAACCTAACTTTAAAAAACTGACTCAAGACCGCAAATGTAATTTCTCCCATTGATTTTTGAATACAATTATGCCTATCTATTTTATTTCATATTATTTTGTGAGTGAAAATTAAAATAAAAAATTAGTAAAGAATATGAGTTTTTTTTTTTTGGACCTCGATAAAAATTTTCAACAGTATCCGGACCCCACCTATAATTACTTGCCGACCTCTGTTCTATACATTCATCGATTTGCAAGGACGTTATTTTTTTGTGTCTGTCTATATGAAACGATTGTGTTAATATTAACAATTTATTGCATAAATCAAGAAATTTCTTGCTCATATTGTTTAATATAATGCACGCTTAAATACTACCCTTAGAATATTATGCTGCGCATACAGTTAATTCATGACTAGACATAAAAACAAAACTTTCAGTCACTCAAAACTTTTTCTTCCCCTACAATAAAGTATTTTCAAGAATTCCAACAATAAAGGTACAGTTTGTTACAATAACTAGATATTTTTTAAAGTCACTAACTCGAACTGCACTGGTATGTCAACCTGAAAATTTAAAAAAAGGTATTTTTTCGTTTGTGTATATTCGACAGCTCCAAAAACAACCGCCAGATCGCAGTTGGCAATGCAATTAATTAAAAATCTATTTTGAAACTTTTCCTGTCTAAAAATGAATTCAACTGTATTACATGTCGTTTTAGGCCTATTTTTTATTGGAATAATTAATACATTCCAAACATTGTTCTACAATTACTGGCTCCAATGTCAAATTTTGTATTATTTGACATTTCGTTTTTTTACTATACATTTAATTTTACACTTACCGACTAGTTGAAGGTTGAAATTGTGTGAAAATGTACGTATTTTTTTTGCTCGACTAAATTATATTGAAAATGGCACGTCACAGCATAAAAAATGCTTGTTTAAAAATTGTTCATTTTATTTTAGATGTCCATAGGAAAAAATAATATCTAAAATTAATCCTTAAAATTAAAAAAGTATTAAAATCACAATACTAGGCAAATAATACCTAATCGTAGTTTAATATTATTTAAAAACTTTATGTGATATGAATTTATTAATTTGAAAGGTAGTTCATTATATAAAATTATAAAAATGATAAGTGAGCCTTTTATCAGTGAAGATATGTTACAAATTATTGCACTTCTTATATCAGCTTATTTTCATGTATTCAACCATGTTTAAAAACAAAAAACTGTCAAATAAAAAAACAACATCAAATACAGGTGTGTTTGATATGCGAATTACTTTTTTGTTTCGTTATTGTTTGAAAATTATTCTTTACTTATTTACAAGACTTTTCAATTATCAGTAATCAAGCTATATTTATTCTAAAGTATCGAACAGTCAATACCAATTTTTTCTAGTTAATTTGTAAACTCCAAGTTGGTACTTTTAAACAACCATAAACAATATTGATATAACAAAACAATGCTCATAAAACAAAAGACAAACATTAATATACTAAATAGTTGGCACATATTCTTTTTTGTTTTGTGTGAACAGATTTGTAACAAGCTACAAATTTCATTGATACAGACCATTCAACATTTTAGAACACGTCGTAGGAACTTATTTTTTTAACGATATCCTACAACGAACCTGAATTTTACTCACTTTTTAACCTTTTGTCAGCAGAATAATCATTTTTCATTAAACCCCTAGCCTAGTGAATATACTCACCGCCAAAGAAAAAGTACAAATTCATTTCAATAAATTGCAACTTGCAAGTGAGATTGACAAGGCCTCTGGTGGTATGAATATTCACTATATTTTTTTTTATAACGAAAGAATTACTGTTATATTTATATCGTTACACAAAATAATTACTGATATGGAATATTAACGATATGTTTTTTGTCATTGAGTATTTTTTAACAATTTCATAAGAAAAAATCACAACCTAAGAATATTCAGATCTAGAAGATATGAATTACTACCGAGCTGCCATACGTCCTGTTTTTCACTGAAATATCATGTGTTGTTCGATTAATTCGAACGTTGTAGCTGCACATCATGGATAGCCATGATTCGACAATCTATATAGCAAATAAATTACTTCCAGACAATGACATACACCCTTACAATAAGGCATATGTGCATTTTACTGTATTAATTTGGGTACTAAAACATCTTTCATCGTTAAATTATTTTATTGTCATTCATTCATTATCAGTGTTGCGTATTTCCAAATTTAAAATATGGCAACCCTAATTACCACTGACCTCAATACACCAGACGTTTAGTCGTTATAGTAAAGTTGTCGGGAGTAGATTTCAGTCGCCACGTACTAAGTATGAGTCATGTACACATGCTTCGTTTCGTATGTACTCACGTTATCAGTAATTCTGTTTATAGATAAACGCTCGACATCTAAGGTCATTAGCGTCTTACTCAGTTTATAGAAATCAATGGTGTCAACAACCTAAATTTAAGATGAGCTCACATTTTATTACAGAAAGAATCCAGTTTTTGAAATTTGCTTTACAACAAGAAAACTAAAAATTCTTTGGCACCATATAATTACACTGTGTCTAGAAAAAATACAATTTAATGCCTCTTTCACATAAAGAATAAGTAAATTCATAGCGTTTTTCACCGGTTACACTGGATGCACACTCTGTTGGAACCCGACAGTTTTGTTGGAATCCGACAGATTTAGTTCCTGTACTAAAATGCAAGAAAGTGATCATTTGGATCATGACATGAATTTTTAGTGTAACTCACACTAGGTGAAATCCAGTGCAGTGCTGCCACCACTCGTGTTACATGCACACTGAGTGTAGTCCTGTGAAAAACGCAGTTTTACGTTTCGCATCAAATTCGTTCCGTGTAAAAAATACATAAATATACAAGTTATTCTAAAAATAAAAACAAGAAAACGAACACTCAATACTTTCATTTCTTTTTTTTTGAACTACCAATTTCAGTATCACACGATAACAGATTAGTATGACGTCATCATTTAAAACAATAAATACGTTATTAAAATAATTATAATAGTGTTGGTTAGAGTCATTTTAGTAAAATATTGTTTTTTGTTTCATTTTTTTTTGGCAAGATTAGCATTATGTTTCAGTTATTACATAAATAAAACAATTATATTTTTGAAACAGTTATTTTTAGAAGTTTGAAAGCTCGTATTATGTCATAAGATACAGTTCAGCTCACAAAATGTGAACGATATTTTTTCTATTATCGTACAAAAACAGTGCTACCAAAATATTCGAATACATTCCATGTTTTTACAGCACTGCCACTTGTACAAAAAGAAAATATTACTAGATTATGTAGTCAACTAGTTTTTTTCACTGCATAAACAGTTAATTATATAAATATACTTTCTTACAAATTCCTAACGGTTTAAAAATTGTTCGCGGATGGTAATCAATTTCTCATATATAAAATCACTTAAATCGCGTAATTCTCAATTAACGTTACTTATTACATACTTAATTAGTATTTTCGGGAGGAACTGTTTCATCGTTAGTTTGCAGAAGTACTGTCTTTTCTTCGTTACTGTTACCAGCATCGTTGCTATTGTACATCGAGTCATAAACAGGATTAGCAAAATTGCCCCCCTAAAAAAACACAAATACATAAATATACAGTGCTTATTGGCAATGGTGTTAACTATCTTGCAACAAAAATCGGAACTAAAAAATATTACGCTTTTCATGCCAAAAAGATCTGACAATATCCGTTTATCTCTTGTTTTATTTACATTTTCATTGACAATTTTTAATAACCTTGAGATACGTGATTATTTTATAAATGACAGCTGACCGATTGTGTTATAGTTTTCATATACCAATTAATAACTAATTTAATATGTAATGACTGATGAATATACGGAAAACCAAATTTCATATTATGTCAAATTTTAATTTATTATTACTACAATTAGAGTAGAATTATTTAAAGAAAACACTCGCAAGATGGCCGATCTGCGCGATAGAAGTAGTAGGGAGAGCTATCCGCGGTAGAATATGAACTCGTCCGGCACGAAAGACGCGTGTCAAGTCTGTTGTGTGTCACGCGCGACCCCTTTAAACAGAATATGGACTCGCCCAGCACTAAACTCATTTATGCGCATGTATGACGCTGGTGTCTTCTCTAAACAATACCACTGTACAGACCAGTACTTAAATATTTACCTTATCGGAATCCAACGTGAAGCTCCTCTCTAAGGGATCATCGCCTTCATCGTCTATGTCTTCGTTCAGGTACATCGGATTTGATATTTCAACATTATCTTGTAACCGCGCGTGCATAAAAGGTTTTCCGCTTCAATAAAAAAAAGAAGAAAACTAATTTTTTTAACTCTTAAATAAGGCTTTCCCGTTTCACTTTTTCCCACAACTTCCTTGCACTATTTTTTTTAACTTTTTGCATCTTTCTACACATTAGGTGTGTTTGTTGGCAAATTCTAAACTTACAAAGCATCTGTCGGTAATACAGAACTCTTCGGATACAGCTGCGTGTTTGTTGGTCGAATTCTCGGACTGTTCGAGCTTAGTTCTTGCAGTTCTAGACTCCTAGAACTACTAGAAGCCTAGAATTTCTAGAACCAAGTTAAAACAGTCCGAAGAGTCTGAGAATTTGATCAACACGCAGTTGTGTCGGAAAAGTTCTGTATTACCGACAGACGCTCAAAACTACCAACAAACAAACCTATTAATGTTGAGAGTAATGGCTAGAGGATCTTGATACGAAAAAATTGTAACCTATTAATATTTTTTTACTTATTATTACATGACGCACTTTTGTGCTGTTCTAAGACCACTCGTATTTTGATCAATCATTCAAGTGAAAAAGTTGCGCAAAAAAAGCAATCCAGACAACCATCTTCAAGTTTTTGCTACTGCGATACTTTATACGTACCTTTTTCTTAAACGTAGTATGTAGTAAGTGCCAGCCAGAATGGCGAAGATGATTATGCATACACCAAATGCAATAGCAAGTCCTAACAAAACATGGCCGTTCGATTTGTCAGTATCTGCAGTACTGCCTTGCGATTCCGTTATGTCAACGTTTTTAGCTTCGCATCGTTTCCCCGAATATTCTGGTGGACATCTGTAAAGCCGATAGAAATGTTTCACGATTTTAATCAATTACTAAATTATAAAGTACTTGACTCTGCAGTTAGTTCTCAAGTAGACCTCGCGCGGCGAAAGAAGAAGCCACCGCGTCATAGTAACGTGAATGCACTGCGCCCGCCTTCTAGCTTGCTATTGGCTGTTTGGGAGATTCAATAGCAGTTTGCCAAAATTGTACCTAACGTCATAAAACCCAATGTGCAGTTTTGTGTACACGGCACTGTCTGCGGGCAAGCAGGCGTTCACTAGCATATTATTGATGACGTGCCTGGCTTCATCTCTCACCGCGGGCACTCTACTAGTTATTAATTCTTTTCGGAGCATATTACAGCAGATTTATATTTCATTAGTTAATTGGGGCTGACATTTATTTTAATTATTATAGCCATTACATTTTTAAACGCTTTTATTTAGTTTCACTGCTACTTAACTAACAACCAAATCTTGTAATCGAATTTTCACCCACTTCCCGTTAACCAATTGAGTTGAAATTTTGTTATACAGTTATTTTCTTTACCTGCATAAAGTTTCCCCGTCTTGTTCTTCACAAGTTCCGCCGTGGAGACAATAGTCTGCGCAGACGCGTCTCTCAATACAATGTATACCAGTCCAACCGGGTTGACATGTGCAGCGAGGTTGTGACGAAGCACTTAAAACCGTACAAATTCCACCGTTCTCGCAGAAGTTTCGGCACGGACTGTCGTGGCCAACGTACATCTGCAAAAATGAAAAATTTGTCAGTGTTGACAAAATTAACAATCTACTATCAAGTAGCAGCTAACGCTATCTTGCGACTAAAACCGGAAACATTTCACTTCATAAAAAAAACTGTATGACGCAAGCGCACAAATTATACAAAAAAACAAAAGATCGGTGTATGCGTACAAATCTCAGAACAGAAATAGCTATAGAAACAGCATATCACGTCGCTTGTGAAGCCACAACTATACACTAAAGTACGACCTGTCAGGTACAATATTATGATTATTCGTTGCTTGTATTCCATAGTGTTAATTATGTCGTGTTGTGTGTCTGGATATTATAATAAAGGTTCCAAAGAGCTTGTGAAAAATCAAGGTATATCTTATCACCAGTAAGTAAAAATATTTTATTATATTTTCAATTATTTCAATTGTTCCCCGCACGTCTCGACTGGTTTCAGTCCTTGTGATACGCCATTTCTATAGTTATCTCTGTTTTGACACACAAATCAAAAATGATTTGTGTAAAATCTCACAACTTCGACTAAATAAAACTATAACTAACCTCACAATTGATACCAGCGTACGGATCTATGCATCTGCAAATGTGATCATTACGAATAATTTCACACTTTCCACCGTTCTGACACGGTAGATGCGGACACGGTGATGTTCGGTCGGCGCAACCGTCTCGATGAGGATTGGTAACGCAAACGTCTTTTTCACAGCGTCGACCTTCATACAATGGAGGGCATTCGCACGTTATCTGTTTGACAGATTTATGACACGTACCTACAATAACAAATGAACATTAACAATTCGATAGCAAATGTCGCTTTGAACAGTCCGTTTGAGTAACCGAGTCTAAATTGAACAGTTTTAGGGTAAGTTGAATGTTTTTTTTTTATATCGAATGAATATTTTTTTATTGAAAATTTTTCGTTGGAAAGCAGCCAATTATATAATTGATTCGAAACATATTGGAAAAAATCATTTTACCAACCATCGTTTGGTAATCATGTCACGGTTGAGTACTGTAAGCTCATTCCGCCGCGAACGTGGAAAGGTTCAGGTTAGAATCCTGACTGTGATTATGGTTGGTAAAATGATTTTTTCCAATATGTTTCGAATCAATTATATAATTGGCTGCTTTCCAACGAAAAATTTTCAATTGCAATTCAGCCGTATAAATCTTATTCATTTATATTTACCTCCATTTTGACAATGGTCTCTACAGGCATCCATCTCGCATTTCTTTCCAGTAAACCCGGATGTGCACACGCACTGCGGTCCGTATGGTGTTAAATTACATGTTCCCTAAGAAATATTAAGAAAACTGTTTTACTCTAAACTAAATAAAAATATTCTATTAAAGAGCATTAGTCGTCAAAGAAGTCAAATTCTATCAAGTGTCACTTTATTACGTAAATTTGTCACACAAATTATGAAACAATTTGTTCAATTCCAAATGAGCAACTTATTATTACTTTATTTTAATCACTAAATTCAATCCGACAGAAGCTAAGAAGGGCTTGAGAATAGCCGAGAGTGTAGTAATGCTGTTGTTTACATGGCGTTGCTATGGTTCTTCTATTACAAGTCCCCAGTTCCCGGGTTCTAGCCCGAGAGCTGGCAAAAGTGTCAATTGAATTTTCAATTTATTATTAAAAAAAAAAAAAAATATGAATTGAAAATATGAATTGGTGCTAGGCCCAAATAACCTTAGCTGTTGGTGGTCTTTAAAACACACAATGACAGAAGCTAAGAAACAAATAATAAAAAAAACTCACGTTATTTTTGCAATAATTATGACAATCAGAAATTTCACATTTCATTCCCGTATACCCATGTTGACATTTGCAATATTCATTTCTCCTCGCATCTCTTGAACAAATGCCACCATTCTGACAAATCAAATTAACGCAATTTTCGCATTTCGGACCTGTAAAAGTGAAGGTCAATAAGAGATAGTAGATTGTATATCTAATGGCGTAATGAAGTATATTACTGATGAAAGGATGTTATAACGAGCGACAGCGAGTTTTAACAGTCACATGAGATATAATATCATTACGCACAAGATATACATTATGGTATTTTTGCTATACCCACTAATAGCTGTTTTTTTTTTCATTTTCAGTATTTTAAAATTTTTTTGACAGTTCATTTTGTGTCGCCGACTTCACTTCTATAGTACGTCGAGAGTAGCTGTTAGTAGGTAGAGTACATACATTTAGAGAAAACCAAATCCTAACGGAAACCTGTGCACAAAAACTGGTGTGAGAAGTAGTCAGTGGCGTACGCAAAGCAGATTAATAAGACAAAGGAAATAAAATGAATCACTGATAATGCACTTCAAACACAATTCAATACTCGATTTTAGGGCTTGAGAATAGCCGAGCGTGTAGCAGTGCTGTTGTTTACATGGCGTTGCTATGGTTCCTCTATTACAAGTCCCCAGTTCCCGGTTTCTAGCCCGAGATTTGGTAAAAGTGTCAATTGGATTTTCAATTTACTATTAAAAAAAAATAATGAATTGAAAATATGAATTGGTGCTAGGCTCAAATAACCTTAGCTGTTGGCGGTCTTTAAAAAAACACACAATACTCGATTTTTAACAGCATGTAGGTAATACAACCTAAACAGTGAATACTGAATGACAACTTGACATGTCAATAAAAAACAGTGACTGACACCACTGACATGTACACTGCCCCCCTTCAAAAATAGAATAAACCAATCCGAATCAAATCTGGTTTCTGCGCATGAGACGGTTAAGTTTTCTCTAAATGTATCTGCTATAATAACGAGCGGATCTGCGTGAATAAACATAAATCACTATGAAAATAGTTTGCTTTCCCACACTAGTGTGGAAAAGATACATTCCCGCACAATGGCCTGTCAAAAGTCACTTTACATACATGTAAAGCAGCAATTTTATACTGGTTATGGCAAAAGATGCTGCATTGTATTAACAAAGAAAGTTATTGAATAGGAATCAAAAACAAAACACTGTGAAATAATTACCGGTGAAACCAGGTGGGCAAACGCATCCCAAGTCGCCGATACTGGGTGAAACGCAAGTGCCTCCGTTGTAACACTGATCATCGCAAAGATGAATAGGTATTTCACAACGTTCGCCCGTCCATTGCGAGTGACAGTTACATTTAAGAGGCGGAGGTGAATCGGGGGAAGGATTCACAGATAAATATTCGATGTAACACATTCCTTTATTGCGACAATAGTTAGAGCACACGTAGTGTTGACACCTCGGGCCATCGAACAGAGCCGGACAAACGCACTTCGGTCCAGAAGGTGTCAGCTGACATGTTCCGACGTGACAATGTAATGAACACGAATTTGGTACAGTGCACTGAACCTATCACAAATAGAAACAAATGCATGTATGTCAAATAGTTTCATTTTTTCCCGCCAGTAGCGCAAATTATCCTTGTATTAAAAATTTCGTCACTAAAATATTTCAATTAGGTGAGGAAATCTCAGTGGCAAAGGATCAAATAAATTGCAATACTGGTGAATTAAAATTGCATTGTTAGCTAATCATCATCTACGGATCACCATTTCTCTAAATCATAAAGTTTTTTAACATAAAATATTTCAATTTTCAAATCACAAAATGGAAAAATATATGGAACACATAACTTTTATTAATTTAACTATGGAAGGTATTTTCTTTTTCAACAGTTGATCAACTTGTTTAACACAGTTTCAATGCAACCAATAATGCCAACTTAATTTTATTGCCGTAAGCACTGGAGAGAAATTTTTCTTGTATAAAATATACAGATTGTATCAAATTAAAGCTGTGCATAGGGCGTTCTGTGTGTAAGATAGAGATCGATATAAAGCAATAAGTAAGAACGAGATAAATGATCGCTAATAGGAAGTTTCTGTAGTTATTGACTATTGAAATAAGAAATTATTGATAAAATCACAAAACAAAGATGACGCTATCAGGTTGTATGGGTTAGTATGGGTATTATTTATTTACAGTAACTACAGAAACTTCCTATTAGCGATCATTTATCTCGTTCTTATTTACTGCTTTATATATCGATCTCTGTCTTACACACAGAACTCCCTATGCACAGCTTTAATTTGATACAATCTGTATTAATAACGATGTACAATGTAAATAAAATTCTATCAGAGTACGCCCTAAAAATTAAAACTTACCTCGTTTTCATCGCCGCCAGATATGAATCCTTCCGGACACTTACACGTTCTTTTTAAATTTTTACTACTTAATAAGCACATCGCTGTTTCTTGACAAGGATGTTCAATGCATGGATTACTCACTGAAAAAAAAAATTATTAATGTACCATTTTCAAGATAACAAACAATTCAATAGCGAAATTTACACACTGTTAAACTGTTTATTCTTCTGAATTATACGAATTTCTGACAATTTCAATAGCCCTTGAACTAAATAATTCGAAGAAGACCGATTGAATTTATCCATTCTCATAATATTATTCGTATGCCATGTCGAAACGTACAAAGTATCTTCGAAGACATCCAATTTATACGGTTTTTCGGCTGGAACAAAACAACAAATAAAATCAAAATAGAAACTTTATTTATATATCAATGATTTTTGAAATACAATTTACAAAGAAAATGTGTAAGCTCACCACCCATAAAATATTTCACAATTTTTCTATCCCTTCCGTCTAAACCGATCGATTCAATCACATGTTCCTTAGGATCGGCCCAATAAAGTCTGGATGCCGGATAATCCATACACAATCCAGTTGGCCATTGCAAGTCGTCACGAACTAAAACCTTCCTGTTTGATCCATCGAGATCGGCTATTTCAATTTGCGGATCAGGTCCCCAATCAGACCATACCATAATCCCGAGAGCCGGATTAACAAGTATGTCACGTGGCTGGACCAATGACGTGTTTATTAACGTGAGGTTAGACGCTCCGTCTAAAGTCGACACTAAGATTCGAGGAACCGGAGGACCAGAATCGACAATGTATAGTCGCTTCGCTACCCAATCCACTGAAAGTCCTCGCGGTTCAGACAATCCAGTTAACTAAAATATAGAACGATTTTTTTAATATGTTCTCGTATTAACATAACTCTTGGTTAAATTTGAAAATTAAATCGCAAAGAAGCTAAATTTTGCCCGCGTTCCTTAATGGTTAAAACAGCCGTGATAAACAGCACGAACATATCCAGTGAACATAACCTCAACTATCAATTTCATATATCAAAACGTGATGAAGTTAGCAGCTTAACACATTAATAATATCAAGGGTAAGTTCGGTTTTACGCTCGATTGATCGAGCCGAGCGAACAGATTTTTGGTCACGTGACAAGCGAGCAAATCGAGCCATCTAAACAATTCCGAACGTAATTTAGCAGATTTTTCCAAACGTCAGAATAAAATGGCCCCAGCAAGTTAAATTCTTATTACTAAAGCCGAAATATATTCTTTATTGCTCCTCATTTTAATTTAATTCAACATTGTTATAATAATAAATCATGATTCACAATTTTTTTCGTTTTTATTCCTTTATTTTAAAATTAATAGTACTCCCGGTTGTTGATTTTTTCGACCCATAGATATAATCAATATTTTATTTAATCATTTCTGTGCGATATAGACTTATTGGTTATTACTATTCTTTGAATAAATATTATTCGTGTATTTTTACCTATTGAAAAATTACCTCATATAAATAAACTTCGAAATTTATCCATTCTCACAACAAGGGTTTCCGCTCATTTTTAAAATGAATGCTCTGAAGTTGGTTAAATCTGCTTGCTCGCTCGCTTTCCTCGGAGCAAATCGAGCGCGCTCGATCTGCTCCAGATTTTAAAACCGAACGCAGGATAGAGATCTTTCAGAGCATATAAATGTTAAATTCGAACGTATTAGAGCACTCCGATCAATCTGAGCGTAAAACCGAACTTACCCCAAAAGATAAATGGACAAAGTTAATAGAATGGGTAAAATTTTATATCAGTTATAAATCAAATGCACTAGAAAAAGAAACATACGACTGTGTGTATAGCCTCAATTTCACGAACGCCTCGATTTGTTGACAAAGTATCGTGGTTTCCTTTTAATTTTAAACTTTGCACTTTTTTATCCTGTCTGTCAGACCAAAATACTGTGTAGCCTTTATCTTCCCATAAAATATCAATCGAATCCAATTTAAAGTTCGGAGCCATTGATGTTTTATCTAGCGGGACGTTTGATTCCTCAGCATCGGCTTTATAAGGCGACAAGAATCTTAATTCAGCTTCGCTAGCTACCATCAACGACGCAGTATGATCTGAAATAAACAAAAACAAGCTGAATATTTAGTTAATCGAGCCAGCAGCACTTTAAAGTTATTTTAAAATAATAAACATGAAAATACAAGGTGATTTATTAGCTTACCGACAAACTTTGACAGATAAAAGCTTTTATAATGCTCGTCTAATTAAAAAAAAAAAAGGGTGTGGGTCTCAGGACCCCCGACAGATGTGAAACATCAAAGAAAACGTTATTGAACTCGGAATTCTCTATGTAGTAGTATATATTTTTTCAAAAGCAGCAACTAACTGTTATGCTGACGTAATCCTATATACTGCACTGTAACACACGCGGTTGCGGCGCTTGACCACGCCTGAGCCAGAAACGCAACTAAATACACAGCGAAGTATCTATATTACATCCTACACGTGTATACACTATACATATACTTTTGCTTTACAGTACGTTCGTATGTATACTCTCTCTATCTCTTCCCGTGCCCGAGCGCGCGGAATCTGAGAGAAAGAGAGAGTGCCACAGTTGTGGGGAGAACAGCAGCGAAGGAGCGGACCAGAAATTTCGTTGCATATTTCCCCTCACGCGGCTGTTTACTGCCTGACATAAGATGTTTCACATCAAAAACTGATGTTTTGTAATATGTAAAAACAACTAATGTTTAAATGTTTTCATACACAGTTTGTCAGTAAATTAATAAATCACCCTGTAAATCGTATGGGTATTTGGTATTTTTCAAAATGTAAAAAAAAAAGACCAAATAAACCCAATAAGGATATGAATACGTTTCCAAGCTTAAAAAATCGTCCAAACTAGGACGAGTGTCGAGTAGGCTAGTTAAAAAAATTCGACTGATGACCAGTCCTATACTTCCCACCTAGTAAATATTTGCAAAAAATAAACACTCTTTTTTTATTTTTTAACTAGGCCCAAATAACCTTAGCTGTTAGTGGTCTTTAAAACACAATTTAATTTTTATTCTTTCAAAAAAAGCATGGCCCTCTTTTTTGTTTGGTGATCTACTGATGGCTAGCTTAATATAGCAAAAATCATGGTTACCTTGATTTACGTACAATTTTTATTTTTTTAGTAAAATATTTTTTTTCTCGAAAACTGTACATTTTAGAGAAAAAAAATATTTACATTTTTTTCATATTATAACATCTAGAATTCATTTATATTTTTTTTCACCTATGTTAATACGTGACATTGAGAACGTTTTTTTGAATATCTCAGGATCCACTGAACCGATTTGACTCAAAATCTAATCAGATCTAAGTTAAAGGCTGATAAACACAATAGAACAATCGGCATGCCCGTATGTTGTTCCGTTCTTAAGATATCGAAGGCGAAAAATTGATCACATACACACACACATACACATACACACACACACACACATACAGACATCAGTCAGAAAATGATTTTAAACGATTGCTAGGGTCTCAAAACGTGAAGATCTGTTAAAATCTCGAAATATTTTTTTCGGACTAAATCCATTACTTCCCTACCATAGTAGAGGTGGGAAGTAAAAATAAAAATAATATAAAATAACCTTCTGCAACACAAACATGTCCTTGCGTTGTATTTAAGAACTTGTAACCCGCTGCACATTTACATGTATAATTGCCATGTTTATTTTCAATACAAATTTGGGAACACGTATTCCAATCACACGGAGAATGTTGACAGTCTTTTTCATCACTGAAAAACAGAAAACAATATCAGAACTCCGTTATTTTTATTCGGACGACGTTCGGATGTGAAACGTAAAGCTAACCTATTATCTTCGCAATCATCGTCTCCGTCACAACGTAAAGCTTTATCGATGCATCGACCGTTATCACATTTGAACAAACGCTCTGTGCAGCGACCTACGACTTTGCATGCGTGTTCTGTCTCGTCTGAACGATCCCCGCAATGATTTATATTGTCACATACCAGACGTGACGGAATGCACTTGTGGTTGTTACAACGATATCTGAAATGAAGAACATTTTCGTAGAAATAACATCAACCACACTTTACAATGGATTATTAATGAGGCCCTGCGAAAATTATTACTTTTAAAGTGAGAATAATTTCGTTCAGCAGTGTAACGAAAACATCAAAAAACGACACAGTCAGAAGCGGAGAAAATGAAATGAGCTGCTAGCGGGGAACCGATTGGGATTGGCTACCAGGTAGTGCGTTGAGGGGGAAACTCGATCGACACGCCCCTTTCTGTTCGCATAATAGAAATAATACCTACTGGGGCAGGACTGAATAGCGAGACGCCAAGAGTATAGTATAGCCATCTGTGATGATTGGATGAAATTAATTATACACAATTGTATATAGTTAAGATCAGAACCAACATATATTAGTGTTTACAAATAATGCATATATTTACCCACAGTTTCACTTCAGACGGGTGAGATTTACACGCATCCAGTTTTTTATACAAAAATTAGTTAAATGTATTGTTACGTTGTTTTTATTTACTTATAACTAGATGCCACGTCCGGCTTCGCTTAAATACACTTGCCTGTTCACTCGAATTTATAATTAATTAATACGTGAAAAGTTCTTTTTTTGGTATTGAAGTCGAATTTGACAATGAATGTACACAATTGCAGATTACGCCACAAACGTGACGTAAATATCTGACAAGATATGCGACGTATTGCAATTTTGGGCGGGAAATACGTTTTCTGTCAATTATCATAAACAGTGTTTTTGGTGTTAAAGTACACGGTTTATGCATAGCTGCACCTAGCAGATAAATAGATATTGTAGATTATAGACGCTCGATAACTGAGGTCATTAGCGGACGAGCAGCCAGAATTTGAAATTGAAGGTTATGATTCTAAACCGCCTAACCTTTACCGATAAAATTTGTCATTGATAAAACAACATTCTTCTATCCCCTCATACTACGCCACCAAGTAAATTATGCCACAAACACGAAAGATTAATATTGTTAGAAGAAAATGATATTCGAATATGTAGAAATAAAAATACGAGACAGCAAAACATGAAAGCGATAGATCTTTGCAAAGCTTATTTGTTATTTGTGCACGATGATTAATTGTTAGCAAGTTTGTATTTACCTTCCGGGTTCGCAAGCATGTTCAGTACACATTGTGGTATCTTCGTCGGAGCCGTCATCGCAGTCGTTTTCACCATCGCAACTCCACGATTGGAATATACACTGGCCGTTGTTGCATTTGAACTTGTCGGCTGAGCAAGTGTCCGTGCAATTCATTTCATCCGATCCGTCGGCACAATCGATATCTCCGTCACAACGCCACGCTCTATAAAACCACCGATTAGTAAATGTGTTCACCAAATTCTGGTTGTATCTGATTTCCGGTTCTTTTGTAATAATAGGTGTGTTTGTTGGCAACTTCTGAACTGTTAAAGCGCATGTCGAAAAAAAACAAAAAACCCGACTGCGTAAAAATCGAGCATAAAAGATGGAAACAAGATCAAATGATAACATGCAGTCGGAGGCATAGTAGTAACAAATTGAACGGAAATACCTGATGTTACTACTAAATTCCTCCGACTGCATGTTGTTACTACTATGCCTCCGACTGCATGTTATCATTTGATCTTGTTTCCATCTTTTATGTTCGATTTTTACGCAGTCGGGTTTTTTGTTTTTTTAATAAATTTTTTATTTCATTCCTTTTAGCTGTTGAATCTACTCATCAAGCCTTTTAATTTGATACCCCACACACAAGGATTTACCGATTTTTTGCGTACTGACAAAATGGCGTCTAGCGCCCGCCATATTGAATTTTCCGTGACGTCATGTACCCTATTTGAAATGTCAACAAAACCTTTCTTTTGTTTTGATTTTGATACCTATATCAATGTATTTAGAAGGAAAATTACTTTTGCATTCTGACAAAATGGCGTCTAGCGTCCGCTATATTGAATTTTCCGTGACGTCATATACCCTATGTCACTCTGGGGATTCAGACTAATCTAATGACACCTCATTTTTCAAAATCCGTCAAGCCGTTTAGGCTACACAGCGTGATAAAGAAATATACATACATACACTCGAAAAACAATACTCTCATCTGGCGCAGTCGGATAAATACAGAACTCTTCGGACACAATGCGTGTTTGTTGGTCAAATTTTCGAACTCTTCGGATTGCTTGAACCAGATCCTAGTAGTTCTAGGCTTCTGGGAGTTCTAGGAGCCTAAAACTGCTAGAACCAAATTCAAATTTGACTAAAAAACGCGCAGTTGTGTCCAAAGAGCTCTGTATTGCCGACATGCGTTTTAGCAGTTCAGAACTTGCCAACACGCTTAGAGAGATATTATAGATTATAGACGTACGACAGCTGAGGTCGTAAACAGTTATAATATTAGTACAAAATACAGTTGGGCCCCAGTGATAGAAATGTTGGAGCCCAATAGATTGATGGTTTTGAAACAATCCAAACATGTTGATTTGCAATTAAAAACAAAGAAAAAATTCAGCACACTGCCATCTGTCAGAAACTAATTATACTTACTCAAATATACAGTAGTTAGGATTCTTGCACTGGAATTGATCACTAGCGCATGTTGTATTGCAATCGAGTTCATCCGAATGATCGAGACAGTTGTATTCTCCGTCGCACCGATGCGAGCCACGTATACATTTATTATCCGATATACAACGGAATTCGCTTTCGGAACAAGCGCGCGGCTTGCAGTTCTGCTCATCTGAATTGTCTCCACAATCGTTATCGTAGTCGCACTGCCAACGTCCCGGAATGCATCTGGAAAAAGAAAAAATAAACATTTGAAGATAGTTACGACCGTTGGAAATATAAAAACCATTATCTAATAAAAAATTAAAGAAGAGGAATTTTTAACTGTATGTTTACAAATTTGAACAATTTAAATGTTTCTTCCGCGTGTTTCATCATTCATGTTTTCACATACATAACCTGTCAATGTTTCGCTTTTCGCCACCATGGGCGCTGTAAGTCCTATTCTATAGCTACTCAAGGTCATGCATATAGCGTATACTTGGTTGTGCAATATAATTACTATTATACTTACTTGCTATTGTTACATTTGAAATACGTGGGATTACAGACACTAAATTCGGGATGAAGGCATTTTTCATCCTCGTCTTCTCCATCAGCACAATCCGGATCTCCGTCGCACAGCCACGATTGAGGTATGCACCTACCAGTCTTGCATTTGAATTGATCGCTTGTACACGTCCTTTATCAAACAAATAATAATTGAATTAACAAATAAAAATACACTTCAACAGCATTGCGATTTAATATGAAGGTGTGGCAATCACATTTTGCTATACTTTAATTTTCTACCACCAGATGTCATAGCGTTAAACGTCAAATCTCTATCACAAGCATACCTAGGAAAGAATAAAGGCTTGAGAAAAAATAATAACAATAAATAATCCTGGCAGTTTGTGGCCTTAATGAATACCTTTTCATGTTTTGTAATAATCGAAATTTCAACTTAACAGTTAATACGAACCTATTATCGCAATTCTGTTCATCGGAATCATCGCCGCAATCGTTATCATGGTCACAAACCCATACTTGCGGTGCGCATTTGCCATTCGCGCAACGATACTGATTAGAAGGACATGTCTTAGGGGGACAATCTTTTTCATCGTCGCCAAACGGGCAATCTGATTTTCCGTCACATCGAAGCATTCCGAAAATGCATCGATTAGAAATTGTTTCATTACCTTTGCATTTGAACTGCGAATCCAAACAAGTATACTAAAAAAAAAAACAATAATATTTTAAAACATTGAACCAATACTAATATTCAATGCACGTTAACAACTTTAGATCATAAAATTTCGAGGTATTATTGACAGATATGACTCTCAATTAGCGCCACCATATTTTTATTCGTCAGATAGCGCTAGTGACAAGTAAGGTACACGTCAAACGCTTGCATTTTTTAATCGTCAGATGGCGCTAGTGGCAAGTAAGATATGTCAAACGTTTAGAGATTAACGGTTTGTGTTTACTGATTCTTCATTTATCCATTATTAAGGAATAAATAATTAAATAAATACAAAACTGCTATTTATCCGTTAAATGATTGAATGCAGATATTTCACTTGCTAGTGGCGCCATCAGGTGGGTGGAAAAATAAACAGTACTGGCATTTGAATGACATCAGATGCTAGAAAAAAAGCCTAGTAGCCTCATTGTTAAGGACTTAGAAATACGATCGAGAAGTTATGACCAAGTCGTGGGACTGTCAGTATATATGGGTATAAAAACTTACTTCGTTACAATCTCTCTCATCTGAACCGTCGTTACAATCGTCCTCTCCGTTACACAGCTGCGATGGATGAATACAATTCGAATTGTTACATTGAAATTTTCCGGGCATGCACGAAAACTTCGGGCACCCATCCGGTTCATCCGAACCGTCCCCACAGTCATCCTTTAAACACAATAAATTAATTTAAATACGCCAACTGAAGGACGCGCGTACTGAGGAATACAGTACTTCCAAGAAAATTAAATTACGGACCGAGGTTCTGCTAGTATTTTATATATTAGTACAATGAAATTGAATTTGAGTGAAAAACAAAATCTAACCTGTGTATCGCATTTCCACCAAAACGGTATACATTTGAATGTATTGACGCAAACAAAATGAGCGCTGGTACAATTCGGACGACAAGAAACGGCGTCTTCATCGAGTACATAATTCTCAGGACAAGCACATCGGTAGTAGGGCTTCTCTGGCGTCAACAAACATAGAGTTGAACAGTTACTGTTTTCGCACGGATTCGGGTCTACCGGCAGTTGTCTCAACGGATGAAATACTCGAAGGTCCATCGGTCGATGTATCGTTGTGGCAAGGGTCGTACAATCGGTTCCGTTGTATTTGTGACAACGTTCGACTGATTTTGTTTCCCAATCGGTATAGTAAATATAGTCCTCCCAGATGGCTAGAAATAGACATATTTTCGTTTTAAAAAGAACTTTTTCGGTCAGTAGATGATGTTTTCGTCGACGCAAAATTACCTATAGCAAATACATGATGTAATCGTATGTTGGGATCTATGGCTCGACTGGCAATTATCTTTATATTCTTTCCGTCTAGATCGGACACAGCTATATAATCTTCCCTTGCATCGGCCCAGAATAATTCATTTGTTTCGTACGAAATGGTTAACGAATTAGGCCATCCGAGCATTTCAGATATAATGACATGACTGTTACTGCCGTCCATTCCTGCCTTTCCGATGTGAGCGTTTGAACCCCAATCGGACCAATACATGTAACTGAAAAAATGATTAAATTAAATTTTTAATAATTTACTTATCTAGGTTCACCTTTTTAAACAGTCTTTGATAAAAACACAAATCAGAATAAATATAACAAAAGATAAATAAAAGTGTAAAATAATTTGCAATACAGAATGTGAATTCGTTTACACTTAAGAAATAATCAAGGTCGTTGATAGGGATGGGAAACATATCGATAGTTATCGATAACTTTTGGCGTATCGATATTCAGATGTTCTGTATTCAACAGAGAAAATAAAAACAGAGTATTCAATAAAAATAACTTAAATCGTGTTTCCAACAATGGAATTTATTGCTGGAAACACATCGTACGTAGTGCGGTCGTGCCACTCATGACTTAGCACTGCCGGCTATCCCCTGAAAGATCAAAGCCTTAAAAGTGGAGGTGAACCTCACGATCACACCGCCGACCGGCGACCAATCAAAATCATCATGATTCACTGACACTGTCGGAGTCAGACTCACAAATCACAATTATTCATATTATTCAGTATTCAAATTTCAATAATTAAAATAAATTGTAAAAAAAGATGCAAAAATATTGATAGTAATCGATAACTTAAAAAAAAAAGATCGATAGTTATCGATAACTTTTTTTGTCGATATTTCCCTTCACTAGTCGTTGATATGTATGAAGTGTGCTGCAAACGCAATAATTTTAGTAGCAAATCTGTCACTTTTTTAAGTTGCCATCTTGAGAACTACCCATATCACTTACTATGATTATGATGTAAAATAATTAAAAGGTGCTTTTACCCATGTCTTGGATCTAAGGCAATGGCTCTAGGTTCTTCTAATCCTTTGTTGATCAGTATTTTTCTATATTTACCATCTTCAGTCGAAACTTCAATAGTATCTAAGCCTTTATCACACCAATACAAATTTCTTCCGACCCAATCGACCGCTAAGCCGTCCGGATTTTGTAAAGTTGCCGCGTGTAGCACCTAAAAAAACCACCCAGTCAAAAATTAAAATTTTAAATTCGATGAAGCCGTTCTGCATTTTTTTATTGCCTCTTACTCACTTCATGCGTCTGATTAGAAAGTGAAACATTTTTGTCGAGTTTCATTCGTTTTATCGAACTTCCCAAAGCCGTTACATCCGACCAATAAATGTACTGATCCTTCCAATTATAATCTAACGCTACTGCATTTGTTAGGTTATGTGCTAATAGTGTCACTGTTTTTAGCATGTTCAGCTCACGGATATAGTAGCGATTCGAAAATATCAATAGTGCTTCAATATCTACAATTAATATTAATATATATAGTGCCCTAATGTGTCTTTGTATTTTGTAAAAGTAACGCATTTTTGTATTTTATAAAAGTAACGCATGAATACAGATTGTATCAAATTAAACCTGTGCATAGGGCATTCTATGTGTAAGACAGAGATTGATACATAAAGCAATAAGTAAGAATGAGATAAATGATCGCTAATAGGATGTTACGTGGTTACTGTAAATAAATAATATGTATACAATCTAATAGCGCCCTCTTTGTTTTTTCGCTCCTTCTATGCTATTTTCAAAGGCAGCTACAAATAATTTTATTATGTCGGCGGTTGAATTACCACCATAAAACCAATTAATTATTTGAATTTTTTCCCGAACAGTATAAATTGCCATTTTATCAATAATTTCAGTAGTGACTATTTATACTGTAGAAAACAACGATGACAGTTGTTCAGTATTACATATTTATTTACAGTAACCACGTAACATCCTATTAGCGATCATTTATCTCATTCTTACTTATTGCTTTATGTATCAATTTCTGCACAGGTTTAATTTGATACAATCTGTATAGTCGCAACAGTAAGCAAGAAAACGAAAAACAAATGAATGTCAATATTTATTCAATGAAATTTCCAAATTAATAATTTTAACCTGCAGTAACTACAATCAATTTAATTCTAGTAGATATTTCTAATCCAAATTACTAAAAAAAATATTTCATACCTGAAACGGCTTTACAGGAGTGTTTATCGGGACGGAGCTCATAACCGGTGGTACAGCCACAAACATACGATCCAATTTCGTTATAGCATAGTTGTGAACATAACCTCTCTTCGCACTCGTTAACGTCTTCGCAATGATATGCTTCCTCCGAACTCAATTTATATCCCGGCTTGCAAATACATTCGTATCCGATCGGTTTATCTACGCAATGGTGATGACTGCAGATTTTTGGATCTTTACATTCATTTATATCTGAAATAAAAACAAAATATCTGCTCTAAAACAATTGATCTTTACACAGTAACGGAAAATGAAGAACAATTGCTTACTGCAAATATTTTCATCGCTAAAGTCGCCACAATCGTCTTGACCATCGCAGAGCAAATTTTCGGCGATGCAAACGCCATTTGTACATTCAAAGAGATTTCTACTCTTGCAATCAGTTTCGTCTGCTGCTGAAACACAAATTGTAAAACTAGAAGATAAATAAAATTAAGAAAAATCGCAGGATAGTGGACAAAATATTTGATTTATTAAATTAAATGTACGACGTTTCGTATGTATGTACTTGAAAAAGTCTAAATCTATAGACGAAATGTCATACATTTAATTTAATAAATCAAATATTTTGTCCACTATCCTGCGATTTTTCTTAATTTTATTATAATCACGATGGACACGATTTCTAAAAGATAAATGTTTATTCCTTGAGAAACAGATGTCTTTTGCTTTTGTTCTTTAATTTGCTTTAATGTTTGAAAACAATCGATTGAATTGCTACAAGAATTACCGCAAATTTCCGGATCTTCATCGGAATTATCACCACAGTCATCGACGTAATTACATTTCCAAGTTTCAGGAATGCAGTGCGAATTATGACAAGTAAATTCGCTATGCAAACAATGATTTGACCTTCCGGCACAACTTTCAGGTTCATCCGAGTTGTCATCGCAGTCGTAATCTCCATCACAGTAAAATTGCTACAAAAAATATTATCGTTTATGTAAGAATGATTGTTATATCAGAAACGTGACTTTTAATTTAGCAAAAAAAAATACCTTGGAAATGCACTGTCCATTCAAACACTTAAACTGGCTACTCAAACAAACAAATCCGGCCATATCGGTGCTAACTTCACAGTGTTGTTCATCGGCATGGTCTAAACAATCCGATTCTCCGTCACAGACCCACGCCAATGGAATGCAACGACCCGTCGAATTGCACCTGAACTCCCCAGGCGCTTCGCATTGATTGTGTTCTGTAAAAATTAACAATAGTAAACTAATATCTTCTGAAGATCAATAGCATCATTATCGATTAAGTCTACATACTGCAGTGTTCGCTTTCATCGGTTCCGTCTTGACAATCTGGCATACCATCGCACTGCCATGAAACAGGTATACATTCGCCACTCTTGCACTTGAATTGATCCGAACGGCATAAAAATTCTGGAAGACAAAATAAATCACTAAGCGGATTCAGTTAGCTGCCTCTTTGTTTATTTTTTCAAAATATATGACAATTTACAATGGAAGATTCAAGATGGAAGGTTACAATTCAAAATGGAAGACTACAATCCAATATGGGAGGTTATAATTCAAAATGTGAAGTTACAATTCAAAATGGAAGACTACAATTCAAAATGGAAGACTACAATTCAAAATGGAAGACTACAATCCAATATGGGGGGTTATAATTCAAAATGTGAGGTTACAATTCAAAATGGAAGACTACAATTCAAAATGGAAGACTACAATTCAAAATGGAAGACTAAAATTCAAAATGGAAGACAACAATTCAAAATGGAAGACTAAAATTCAAAATGGAAGACTACAATTCAAAATGGAAGACTACAATTCAAAATGGAAGACTACAATTCAAAATGGAAGACTACAATTCAAAATGGAAGATTTTAACCTCATTTATTACTGTCAAATAAATGTATTGACTAACCGCAGTTTTTTTCATCAGAACTCACTCCCACTGAATCTTTATCGAGACAATCGTTTTCACCATCACACTGCCACGAACTCATAATACAACGTCCGTCTGCACATTGGAAATGATCGGGTGGACATTCGGTCGTCGTTGCTATAAAAATAATTTTATGTAATTATTGATGAAATACAAATTATACAAAGCTAGAAGTATCGACTGCTTAACTCATAATAATACCAAAATTATACAGCAACAAGAATTTATACATACTTGTACAATTTTCTTCGTCGGTACCATCCAAACAATCGATATCGCCGTCGCAAATCCAGTGTTTATAAATACATGTAGTCGGTATATTCTTGCAGTTGATCATATTTTGATTTTCTTTCGAACAATCGGGTATAGCTTAAAAGGAAAAAACTGAACTAGAAGACTATTCTCGACGAAACAAAAAAACCGTAAAAATAACTTTATGATTATGTTTATACGATAGTAGCTTTCGCCCGTGGCTTTGATAGCGTGAAAGTCGATTCGTTCGCGTCTCGGTTTTAAGTGAAATTCTATGCGAGTAAAAAGTACGTCGCACTTTAAATGTGGATACCAAGTTTCATAAAAATTGATTCAGTCGTTTTCGACAAAATATTCTGGAAATGCGCTCTCTCATTGTACAACATACTCCAAAACCTCGCAAGAAAACGAAATTACAGGCGAACGTCCTGTTACAATAAATTATACAAGGTGTATCACAAGAATTAAGAACATACGGAAAACACCGTAGTGAAAACATACAGCCCCGACCAATCAGATGCCGCATACCTACCAGCCACCCCTTATAAATACAGACACCGCAAACAGTGCCTCAGTCACCAGTCGACCGGCAAGAAGATAGAATCGTATTGCCAGTCGTCGCTGAAGATGCCCAACGAAGCTTTGGGGCGAAACGTACGGAGTAAAATCCATTAGACCACGGCTACCTAGCCCGGAAACATTTGCTACCAAGACCGTAGTGAAAATCATCAATGATCAGCGATTGTTTTACCCTTTTTTCATGTAAAAATCATGATAATTTAATTTAGTTAGCCATTATTGCATCTTTGTCGCGCTACTTATTTTGTTTGTCTTCCTTGTTGTACTTATTAATTTTCTGTTCTCAATTCTGTGGTACACCTTGTATATGTAGAGTCCGATTACATTTAGAATGACACAGTGACGTCAGCAGCCTATTAGCGGCAAAGCACCGCCCTCACTTAGCAACGGACTGTCTGCTTGACAACTGTTACCCTTTCTGCTACTCTCTAATGGTTTTTACCATAGACAGCGTGTATGAGTTCAAGTAGACGGAGACCGGAACAATAGCTGTTGTCCGTCTCGGTGTCATTCTTATAGTATTGATAATTAAGAAGTTGTTTGTCGGTATTTCGTAAACGTAATTGTAAGAAATCAGGTAGATGTAAACTCTAGAAAATAGCAACTTACTGCAATTTTTCTCGTCCGATAAATCGGGACAATCTGAATTTCCATCACAGACAAGGAATGAGGGTATACAGTTCCCATCTTTACATTTGAAATGCCAATCGTCCGTACAATTACAGTCGATTTCATCGCTGTAATCGCCGCATTCATCCACTCCGTTGCAAACCAAGTTTGTCGTAATACACCGTTTGTTTTTACACAAGAACTGATTTGTCTGGCAGCTTCGTCGTTCTAAAAAATCAAACCAATGTAATTGAACGATAGGATTAAAGTTATTACGTTTTTCTAAAAATTTTAATAAAAAAAAACTTACCGCAATAATTTCGATTTTCGTCGCTACCATCGGGACAATGTTTAATACCGTCGCAAGTTAAATTAAATGGTATACAACCGCCATTTATACACCTTAAAAACAAAAATGGTCGTTTCAAAAACAAAACTTTGCTGACAATTGGTTACGATTTGAATACTTGATTTGAAATAACAAAAGACTTGTCAATTGTGTACTTTTCATGAGAGTTCATTGCATAATCTAACCTTAACTGTTTTATTACGCGTATAATTTTAATAATATTATACTGCGAAGATAATAAGTGAAAGAATTTTTAGAATCGGTTCAGTAGTTCGAGAGATAAGAATTTACAATTTAACACAATTTACCCTAATTTTCCCTCGTTTACCCAAATTTACCCTAGTATACCCTAATTTCTTGAATTTACCCTAGTTTTCCCTAAATACCCTAATTTACTCTTATTTAGCCCCCTTTGCCTTAAGTTACCCCAATTTACCCTAATTTACTCTAATTTACCTTAAATACCCTAATTTACCCAAATTTTCCTTAATTTAATCTAATTTAGTCTAATTTACTCTAATTCACCCTAATTTACCGTAATGTACCATAAGTTACCCCAATTTACCCTAATTTCCACCCTGCGAGAAACTGTCACCCTGCGAAGGTATTAAATTAAACGACGTACTATATGCTGACGTATATACAGCTCTGTAACACCGCGTGTTCTATACTGCACTGTAAGACCGGGTGTGCCACAGTGCAAGCGTAGCCAGTGCCGCAGTGGTGGGGAGAACAGCAGCGAAGGAGCGGACCAAACATTCCGTTTCATATCTCGTTACATATTTCCCCTCACGCGGCCGTTCACAGCCCGACATAAGACGTTTCACATCAATAATAATAATTATTTCTCATATTGAAGACACGAAAAAATTATTGTATTTTTTGGCAGGCTCAGAAAGATTTTGGCTTTCTTGGCGCAGTTCGCAATTAAGACCGCGATAATGTGTGTGTCATCGTTGACACTCAGTTTCGACCAATAAACAGGTAAGTTTTTTTTTTGGCTCTCGAGCCCATATTTCATCGCCGCTAACACATCTAGTCGGTGTTAACAGCCTTTTCGTCCAAGTGAGAAACGTTACAGTACATACCTGAAGGAAGACTTGGTACAATTCGACTTCTTTGTAATGCATCTCTTTCCATCTTCAGCAAGTTCTCTATCATCGAAGCACTTACACGAAACATTTCCAGCTGCGTTTGTGGTACATCTGTCTTCGCAACCTCCGTTTACAATCAAGCAAGGATCGGCTGCGCCTAAAATAAAAAGTATTTCCTTATCGATCTGTTATAACTTAACAATTACGTTTTTACCATTGAAATAGTATCTAGGGAGATGCTGTCACGTGGTCAAAAGTAGATGCAGACGGCCATTTTGATACGACACTTGTGTCAAATTGTAGTTTCGTTAAATCAACTTCAGTCAAGTGGTTTTTAGTGTTTTTGTGTGTTTTGGAGATAAAAATATTGAAAGACATAATGGTTTCGTGTGCTCAACGTAGCTGCACTAGTAGAGACGGTGTTGATAAGACAGAATCGTCTGTAATAACATTTCATAGGTGCAAAATTGTTATGCAGTGCTGGATTCGGGAAATTATAATTCATTATTGTTACAAAATATATATTTTAAGATTATACATTATTTTTCTTTTTTGTTTGACAGCATAAGGCATCACAATAATAAGATTATATTATTTAAGGGACAATAAATGTTTTTTCATTTGCTCGGTTTATTTTCGTTTCAAAATGTACTAGTTTCTATTAATATACAATATACTTGATAAATAACAATAATAATGTAGAAGCAGTCAGTTTAATCGATAAATAGTATAAAAGTATTTAAATTTTATTTTATTTTTCAAAATTTTATTTCGGTAGCAAGGGGTTCCTTATCATCTGTCACTTATAATAATTCTAAATAGTCCGGACCTGGTGTGCTGCCATTTTCTGTATAGGGAAATGATGCTTAGAGCATCTTCTTACCATATTATCTCAATGGTTTTTGTATTATCATAACCTCAAAATAAGATTGAAATAACAATGACTTACATTCGCTTTCCTCTTTAACTATAGCGACAATGCCCATCGGACGAGGTACATCTTTTCTGAGCCAAATCATATCTTCTCCGCTGAACTTATCGATCCTGATAACGGCATGCAATACCCAATCTGTCCAAAATAGAAAATCTCCATATATGGCAATATCAAAAGGATGCTGTGGCGTCACTTCGGCTATAACCTAAAATTCAATATATTTATCACATTCATAAATCATAATGCTTAATAGATACATATTATGTACGCTATTATTCTTATACTTCAATTTTTTATTGTGAAAGAAAAAACAGGTAGACTTACAAATCGGTTTGATCCATCGTAGTCAGATCTTTCGATTTTGTCAAGTCTAGCGTCGCCCCAATACAATTTTCTGGCTTTCCGATCGAGCGTCAAAGCATTCGGCATTCGAATATCAGTTGTTATAATACTTTCTAACTGAAAACTACTGACGTAAGCTCTTTGAATTGAAGGTTGATGACTATTCCAATTGGTCCAATAAAGTCTCCTATAAATTCAAATCAGTACAATAAACATATCGTAGCTCCACTTTAGGTATAAAACGACATTTTGATGCAATCTTGTGTATAATCGTCGAACACATCTTTTAGTAAAGACCATAATATCTTTGAAGAAAAAAAATTAGCTCCACGCACTGAGTTAGGAGATAATAGAGGCGCTTTACGTATACAACTGCTTATACAAAGTTGAAGCCAAGTCTGACATCACAGGCCTAACAAACATGGCGGCCAAACAGGGGATGGATTAGGGAATATTATTCTCTTCTTCTTCTTACATATAAAATGAATGAGCTGACTAAATATGGCGACTGGCTTCACTTTTAAATATGCTTGTAGCCTTCTTGCTCAAAGTCTCCACGTTATTGTAGTATAAGAAAACTGCGTAACTCCGTTTTTTAATAAAAAAAATGGAAAATTTGAGTCAGCTCACAGCACATAAAGGCTTAGGAGTTACGCAGTGCAAGGATAAAGCCAACAATATACTTCAGTTGGGCCAAGGAGACAGCTTTTAATAACTTTTTCTAATTTAACGGAATTAATAACATACATTTCGCAACTGTCAACAGCAATTCCTCTAGGCTTATCGTTATTTCCAAGCCTTATTACACGTTCAACCGAACTTTTTTCCATTCGAACGTTGCCTTCCGTTAGATTAATTCTGTTAATTGTAGCATCGTTGTTACACGTCCAATACAAATTGTTATAAACGTGTTCGAAAGCCAAACCTTCCACCGATCCTTGTCCTAAAAGTCAGTTCAAAATATATTTGTGATGTCACAGTCTGTAGCTACTCTGATATATATTGTAAATTATAGACGCTCGACAACAGAAGTCATAAACGTCTTGTATAGCTACTCTGGCCGACCATATAAATTCTATTCCCATTATATACAGGGTGTATCACAGGATTGAGAACATAGAAAATAAATGAGTGCAACAGGGAAGACATAAACAAAATAGGTAGCGTGACAAAGATAGAATACACATGGCTAACTCAACTAAATTAGTTATCATGGTTTTAAGCATGAAAAAGGGCACAGCAATTACTGATCCTAACTAATTTGCACAATGGAGTTTTCCCTATGTTCGGTTTTCTGTGGTACACCCTGTATAAAGATCATACCCTCAGAACAGAGATAGCTATAGAAGCAGTATATCACGTCGCTTGTGAAACCACAACTATACACTAAAGTGCGACCTGTCAGATACATTATGATTATTCGTTGCTTGTATTCCGTAGTGTTAATTACTCTTTATGTCGTGTTGTGTGCTTAGATGCTACAATAAAGTAAATTGTTATTGATTAATAACGCTTTTATTTATCTTCGTACGACGTTTCGTCTCTTTCGAGACTTTATCAAGTACTCAATAACGAGTCATTAGTTGTCAAAAATTGTACTTAAAATATCAAGACAAGTACAATTTTTGACAACTAATGACTCATTATTGAGTACTTGATAAAGTCTCGAAAGAGACGAAACGTCGTACGAAGATAAATAAAAGAGTTATTAATCAATAACAATTTATTTTAATCCAAGAACCCATGAACCGTATTGAAGTTACAATAAAGGTTCCAAAGCGCTTATGAAAAATCAAGGTTTATCTTATCAGTAAGTAAAAATATTTTATTATATTCTCAATTGTTTTCCGCACGTCTCGACGGGCTTCAATTGTACATACCTTACAAGCTGTGATTTGCCACTTCTATAGCTACCTCTGTTCTGAGATAATACCACAATAAGAAAACAAAAAAAACTTACTGTCAACAATTACAGTGTTGTTGGTACCATTGAAATAGACACTGTTGATGGAACCTTTCTGTATGTCCGAATAAAACAGTTTCTTTCTGCTGTAATCGTACGCTAAACCGATTGCATTTCGAATAAGCTCTTTATTTTGAATGGACGGATATGGAGGATTCAAATCAGTCTCGTCGTACATATGGATGGAATCTATTCGGACAACTCTTGAGTACATGATGAAACTGTCATAAGCTACACAAAAAAAAAGAAGAATTGAATAAAATAAAATATAATTATTATAAACATGGAGGACAGAGAACCCGTATTTTCCCCATTTTCTCTGTATATCCTTCATGATTCTAAATAAACTCACCTTCACATCTTTTGCCATCGGAAGTGACTTTTCCATGTGGGCATGCGCAAACCGGATGCGTTCCGTTGAATAAACACAACTGTTCACAGCCACCATTATTTTTTGCGCATGCGTTTGTGTTCATTTGTTTGCGTTTAGAAAACACTTGAATGTCTTTGAGAGAATCGCCTGTGTTTTTTTGCAGTATCGTAAAATCGGATAGGTTTGTAATCGGAGCAGATTTTATACTTCCGTGTTCGTGAGTGCTGTTGGGAGGTTCATTTCAAAATATTAATAATATAGTAAACTCTCGATTATCCGGTTTTTGGGTTAACCGTGCCGGAATGTATATGCGGGTCTATATCTCGATTATTTTTAAAGATAAATGAGATGAATTTCTCTACAATATGACGGTAAATCATCGACGATATCTCGAAAATTTTTAACACTAATATTCTATTATATGGTGGAAACGAGAATAAAAAGCTCTTCAGAACAGTTAAAAAACTGTCTATGGTACTATTTAAGAAAAAAAGCTACACAGAGATATTGTCGATTATTTATCGCCTTTTTGTAGAGAATTTCATCCCATTTACGAACATCTAGGCTTTGATGGGGTTATCTTCAAAAACAATCCGCATGCAAGCCTGAGTCATGCCTGGGATTAAAAATATTATTACTTACGTATCGATCCAATACAACACATCGTTCACCAAAGTCAAAGCGAACGGATTTTCTAAAGAATGATTAAGAAGTATCTCTCTGCCACTTCCATCATAATTCATTCGTTCAATGTGATTACTGCACCAATAAATTTTTTTTGCCTAAAATCAACAAAATTTCACAACATAAACACATTTCACATCGAGGTTTCACTGTAAAACAACGATTCTTCTCACAGTTCACAAGGTTGTGAAAGACAGACAAGAGTGAGAACAATTCGCGAATAAAGTTCCTTACAGATGGCAGTAGCGTTCCATCCAAGATGGTCGTATAAGACATTTGTGTTCAAATGTCAAAAGTTTGGTTCGCTTGTATGTGTGTTATAATATATTTTCGTGCTGTAAAAAATGCCTTGTAAATTTTCGCATTGCGGGACGACACAATATTTTATTTGTTTAGCTTTTTCCAGTTTAATTGACAAGTAAACAAAACAAGAAAATAATCTGTCAATCTCTTGTGTTAGTTCAATCAAAATCCACATCGCGGCAACACGGTACACTTTAAATACGGGACTTTAAAAGTACTTATTTCAGTTTACCTCGTAATCTAAAGTTATATCGGTAATCGATCTCGTCAGATTAACAAGTAAAGTTCTTCTACTGCCGTCCAATCTCGCACTTTCTATTCTTCCAGCGCCCGCCCAAACAAGATAACCGGATTGCGGATCAACGCAGATACCTGATAAAAAAATCAAATTTAATTTCTAAAATACATAATAGAACCATTAAAATTTCATTTTCTCAGATTAGATTGGGTCATCCTTCACATTGCAATTTTGATATTCTAATATTCGTCAACTTAAATTTGAATTTGTTGAAAGAGTAAACAGAAGAAATTTAGTACTTAAAACAACGTATAAAACGTTCAGCACTGTGGTGTCAAATTATCTCGTCTGGCGCATGCGCGTGACGCTTATTTAACTTCTGAGTGTGTTTTAAAAGTCGAAAAACAAAATAACACAACACGTGTCATTTATTTTTGATGTGAAACATCTTATGTCGGGCAGTGAACAGCCGCGTGAGGGGAAATATGCAACGAAATTTCTGGTCCGCTCCTTCGCTGCTGTTCTCCCCACCACTGCGGCACTTCTCTCACGGCTTCCGCGCGCTCAGGCACGGGAAGAGAGAGAGAGAGTATACATACGAACGTACTGTAAAGCAAAAGTATATGTATACACGTGTAGGTATGTAATATAGATACTTCGCTGTGTATTTAGTTGCGTTTCTGGCTCAGGCGTGCTCAAACGCCGCAACCGCGTGTGTTACAGTGCAGTATATAGGATTACGTCAGCATAACAGTTAGTTGCTGCTTTTGAAAAAATATATACTACTACATAGAGAATACCACCGAGTTCAATAACGTTCTCTTTGATGTTTCACATCTGTCGGGGGTCCCGAGACCCACACCCTTTTTTTTTTTATTGAATTTCATAATCTGTAATAAAAAAATGTTCACGATAAACGAAGCAAGAATGTTAGCATCTATATTTACCGGTTGCTTTTTCCACACCGCTGGAAACAACGACATATCTGGAAGAACCGTTCAATTTAGCTACTTCGATGACGTTTCTTTTTGGATCGCTCCAGTACATATTTCCAGCCGCCCAATCTATTGCCAAACCTGTTAACCAATCGGCGGGAATGTTGTCCATCGTTTCGTATTGTTCAATAACCACCTGTCTCTTTGTACCATCCCGTTTTATTCGAGTAATTGAGCCACGGTCACTGTCTGCCCAATAAATGTAATCTTCATCTATAATTAAAAAAGAATAATATAATATTGAGATTCGATATATCGATAATCATCGAAGGTTAAAAAATAATGATATAGAACAGAGGTCGGCAACCTGCGGCTCGCGAGCCGCATGCGGCTCTTATGATGTCAAGATGCATGCACAAATATTAATAATTATATTATTTTATTTTCAAAACTCATAAAAAATATTATACTGCAAAAAAAACTTTAAACAGGATAAAAACACTCAACAGAGAACAGTGAGAATAGGCGGGGTAGAGAGTATACGGACAGCTGACATTTTTTAAATGTGGCAACACTGTTCTGTTTGTTTAGCTATTGGTGCACTGTGTCGTCAACGGTCGCAGTCAGAATTTTTTTCGATCAAAAAGTAAATATTTTCATAGTTATACTGTACGTTATATTCTGTTTGTTTCATGTTGGTATGATACGTATTATATATGAATATGAACTATATGTGTTGAACTTTCTAAATCTGTTTTGAATATTCATAACCTCAAATTATTTTACACGTGAAAGTTTCTGAAAATGTTATGTGGTTCTTTATATACTGGGAAATTTTGTAAATTGTAACTTTTGGCTCTTCCGTCTCAAAAGGTTGCCGACCCCTGATATAGAAGATATCGATACTCTTCATTTATCTTTAAAAAATAACGATATACAGTCGAACTTCGATAACTTGCCACAAAAAAAATCGAGTTATCAATACTTCGAGTTATCAAATAATATTCATTTTCGTTCTTGACGCTATTGCTGTACGAGTTACCAAGAATTCGAGTTATCGAAGTTCGATTGTAGTTCGAGATACTGCATCTACTTTGAATAACCAAGACAAACGTTTACCGGCATGGAAATCGATACTTGTTGCCATCGAAACTCTTGATATCGGACCCAAAACCTGAGTACTATTGTCACCATCCAACGCCAAACCTCTGATTTCCCAATTGATGGAATAAAACACGAACTCTTCAATTCCTACAATTGGGTTTTTAAATGAATTTTTTTTTTTACTTAAATGGAAGGACCACATATAAGTTTTATAGCAAAACTTTTTTTTTTATTTTTTTTGCTTGCTAATTAAAAAGTTATATTTAAATAAAAATTAATTTTTAAACTCAGTTCCGATAACGCGCCGAATGAATCCGAACGCGTGTGACGTCATTATGTTATCTGTGGTCTTTGTATCCATGGTTACCAAGTTAAAAATTTATTATTTTTGATAGTATGTGTAATACATATACACAAATACCAACAAATGCCACATTTTAACATAACGACGTCACAAACATTCCTGGCGCGTTTTGAAGTCACGTGATATTTTTTAAATTTTTATACATTTTAATTAATTTTTAGTAATTTATCTATAGCTTTAAAAAATGTTTTCTTTTCGATTTTCAATATTATTTATGTTAAATTATCAGAAAAAATTAAAAAATTAATAATTTTTTTTAAACTTAAATACCTAATTGTAACAATTATAAATAAATTGTGATCTAGGAAGTACGATAAATTTTACGTTAAAGAAAAAATGCGATTTAAAAAAACCGATTTACCTTTACAGCGCATCGGATCGGACGGATCAGTTTTGTAGCCGGTAGCACATCGGCAAACATGTTCGGTCGAAGACAACGGAATGCACAAATGTTCGCAGCCTCCTTTATTATGAGCGCACGAATTGTTTCCGATTTGGATTTTCGGATCGTAAATACGAAGTGACAAAATGTTACCTGCAAATAAATACAACTAATTTGTTGATCAAGAAATAAATGATATTTCACTACATGTAAGAAGTCTTTTGGAGATTGATTCAGGACATTAAAAAAATAAAACAAGTTTACTATAAAATAGAAAACGCTCGTATCTGTCTATGGCACTAAAACACTCCATCTGTGAGCCTTGGCGTCACGAATTTTACAGTTTATTCGGACGAATGTGACTATTTTCAGCTCGCCGCGTCGTTCCCTTCCCGATTTATGTTTGTTAGCTCTGCCCACGCGTACCCAGGCCGGGTAACTAGTATTAGATAAACTAAAACGTTAGACAACAGAAAATCTTGACTTACCCGTTCCATTACGAAGAACTACGTCATCAGCGCCGGTTGTTTTATCGGCGGCATGAATGGCTGAATCGAACTGATTTGCGTAGTACAAAATTCCTTGATAAACTACCAATGCTACGGGTTGGACTGTTGATTCTTCTTTGAATGATACCTGTATTAAATTAATTTTGATTAAATTTAAAATACGTTTCATGAAAAAAAAAATATTAGTCAATATCTCAGAACAGGGATAGCTATAGAAACAGCGTATCACGTAGCTTGTGAAGTCACAACTAAACACTAAAGTACGACCTTTCAGGTACATTATAATCATTCGTTGCTTGTATTCCATTGTGTTAACATTACTCTTTATGTCGCGTTGTGTGCCTGAATGTTACAATAAAGGTTCCAAAGCGCTTATGAAAAAGCAAGGTGTATCATTATGATCAGTAACTAAAAATAATCTATTATTGAAAATTTTGTTGGAAAGCAGCCAATTATATAATTGATTCCAAACATATCGGAAAAAATCATTTTACCAACCATAGTCACAGTCAGGATTCTAACCTGAACCTTTGAGTAATTGTAATTGTAAGCTCATTCCGCCGCGAAAGTGGAAAGGTTCAGGTTAGAATCCTAACTGTGATTATGGTTGGTAAAATAATTTTTTCCGATATGTTTAGAATCAATTATATAATTGACTGCTTTCCAACAAAATTTTCAATTGCAAATCAGCCGTATAAAAAATCTATTAATTTATAATCTATTATATTTTCAACTCTTGCAAATTGTTCCCCACACGTCTCGACTGACTTCAGTTGTACATACCTACAAGCTGTGATATGCCACTTCTATAGCTATCTCTGTTCTGAGATCAATATCTAACAAACCTTAAATACAATTTTCATTTTAAAGTCGTAATAATGAATTGCAGATATTTCCAAATCAACCCAGTAAAGTCTCCAATCGTCCAAATCGATACTAAGACCTACAAAAACAAATAATCATTATTTGTATCGATAACATAATATTTTTTTTCCTGCAATGCCATCATTATTTATTATATTAATTATTGTAGATGCCCCGTCCGGCTTCACTCGAATTACAATTTATAATTATCGGGTATAAATATTATATTTCACACCGCTTTTTATTTCAATCCAACTTGGAATCAATTTGATTTGCACCCCGGGGTGAAGCCGGGCCGGGCAGCTAGTATAGATCTAAACATTCCGCTATCGAACCACATTCAAATCTGTTTAATATACTTGTTTCAATCCAATTTTCACTCGAGCAAAGCCGGGTCGGACAGTTATTATAGACTTAAACCTTCCTCAAGAATAAATTGTGTGTTAAATTCTGATTTTGTTTTTGTTTTATCTACATTTATTTTTTGCAGATAGCGACCTCAGTTGTCGAGCGTCTATACTTTACAATCTCTATCCATCTCAAGAATAAAGCTATCGAATGGTAAAAAACGCATTCAAATCAGTTCGGTAGTTTTTGAGATTAGTCAGTACAGACATTCACAGACAGACAGACAGGCAGGCAGACAGACAGGCAGGCAGACAGAAAGACAGACAGGCAGGCAGGCAGACAGAAAGACAGACAGGCAGGCAGGCAGACAGACAGACAGACAGACAGACACCTTACCAAGACTTCCTTTTACACTATGTGTAGATTAGTGATTGATTCTTACTTTGTGGTCCGTTCATATTTTGCGTAACGTTTGTTTCGTACAAAATTTTCCTATTCGATCCGTCCATACTCGCCGATTCAATAATATGTTTTCCGGATACGTTTGTGTCGTTTGGATTCGCCGTCGTGTGCGACCAATATAACTGACCCCTTGTCGGATCGACAGCCAAACTTTTAATTTTCCAAAGACTATCGCCGGATAAGATCACCGTCGAGAATTCGCCTGCCAGATTGCACACAGTAATCTGATTAAATGTAGTTGCGGATGACGATACAAACATTAAATTGGAAATCCAGTCGATCGCCAGTCCGGTCGGATTTTCAATTCCTAAAATCAAACATAAAAACTGTAAATTTATGATCATTTACGCAATACGGAATGTTTTTGAGTTCTAGACAAACCTGTGTCAATAATCGTTTGGGTAGGTCCGGAAGTCAGACCGGACTTTTTAACTTCATTCACTTGAGGATCGGTCCAATAAAGAGTACTTGTTTTAGCGACGAAATCTAGTTGGCTCGGAGACAAAACCTGTGGCAAACTTATTGTGGGTATCGTGTGATAATAAGGTTGGTCCAAATCGACTCCCCGTATTTCACTAGGTCTTGAAAACAAAAGCACCCTTTCGTTCACTGAAAAAATATTACGCACTGATTAGATTTTTAAAATTTAAATTAAATAAGAAAATTGTTTCGATTCAATGAAATATTCCATTGATGGGACTGTCCCGCTAAATTTAAAATTCACGTTTCTGATATAATTCGTCTAAGATAAATCAATTATTCTTAAAAACAAAAGCAAACAAATTACTTACCGACGCATGTTCTTCCATCCGATTCCAGCTTCATTACGTGCGGACAATCGCATTTATATGTATGATTACCGTTAAGCAAACACAAATGTGAACAATTGCCATTATTTGTACCGCATGGATTAACGACATCTGAAATTTTCAAAACGAAACTTTATTTTCAATTATCCAAATGATAGATATTCGTTATAATTTACAGGTTGGCACAAAGTGAGTAAAAACATTACCTAATCTACTGAGTTAAAAGGTAATAAAGGCGCTATACCGTAAACAACTGCTTATAATTAGTTGAAGTTAGGTCTGATGTCACAGGGGACAATAAACATGGCGGCCAAACAGAGGATGGATATGAGAATATTATTCTCTTCTTCTTTGTACATATGAAATAAATGAACTGAATAAATATGACGACAGGCTTCACTTTTAAATGCTTGTAGCGTCATAACCTCTTAACTCAGTGACCTAATCATACTTTTACTGCTACTCTATCTTACGACTAAAATTGGAACTAATCAAAAGCTCTTTGCATTTCAGAAAATTTTACTACCAGGTAACTTTTGTTTATCCCTTGTCTTCATCGAAGCATTCGGTGTATATTTAAATTTGAAAAAATCCTGCACAAAACCTATAACTCAAGTAGCTGTAATTATCTATTTATTTTCATCGACAATTGCAATATCGAACTAGATAATTATTTCGTAAAAGTGACAGTTGACCCTATTACCTTAGTTCCTGAATTACAGTGGCGTCCTCAGTCAATTTACCAATAGAGGACCTTTAATAAGAAACTGAACAAGCTCTTTTCTTCAGAAGATCGATAGAAATATATTTTCGATCTCTCTGTCTCTTTGATGCATAACGTACCAATCACAGGTTGTTATTTTGAAGATTAATCATGGACCAATGACAAATTGCTATTATTGTGTGTTCAATGTCTCTAATTTACCAATCTATCCCCAGGAAATGATGCCATATATCTGATCCCGGAATAAACAAATGAATAGCAATATATGATTTCTTACCTCTTGGTTGTCTGCTTGGATGCAATATTTGTATATCAAAAGGTTGAGTGAGCGTTCTCTGAATAACGGACACGTCGCTTCCATTCCACTTATTAGCTCTGATTACGCTATTTGTCCGCCAGTCCGTCCAATAAACGTAATTTTCAAACAGCGCTATTGCGAAAGGATGCGACAATGTCTCATGCCCTCTCATCATTTCGTGATGATCCGAACCGTCGTAACGCGTTGTGTGAATCGAATCGGAGCGCGCGTCTATCCAATAAATTCGACGCAAGTCGTAATCCAACGTTAATCCTAAAACAAAACAATCCAATAACATCCCATAATACATAATATACATAAATTATAATTTTTTTAAACTGAAACAGAAACAAAATTTAGATATTGGGTTTCCTCTTTTTGAAGATTTCCGTCAAAATGATGGAGTCGTAACTCGTACGCGCAGTCAAAAATACACTGTACGCGTGCGCTTTCCATCACTTTGACGGAAATCTACAAAAAGAAGAAACAACAAACACACTCAATATTTTAAAGTTTCCTTTTCACGTTTGTCTGTATGTTTATGAAATAAACCGGTGAATATAGAAATATGTTGGTTCAAAATTAAAATTTACCATTTGGCCAAGCTCCGTTTATACGCTTATCGACCTCCACTACGATCACTCGATTTTTACCGGCCATCGTACAACGTTCAATTCTTGGGGCACTAGCGTCCCAATCTGTCCAAAATAAATATCTGAAAAAAAATTGTTATATATATATATTTCTACACATAATTTTATTGGGATTTCTATCTGACATTTCATTCTTGCAGGTTTTTCGTGTAATATCTATGAGGGAGAATGCATTTTCCTAATTTTTGTCTGTTAGTACCGGCTGAACCGATTTTGATAAAGCATTGATACCCAAATCCGGCTATGATCGCTTTATGCTTTCTGTCAAAACCGACATTAAAATGAGTAAAGACGCGGGTGTTGTTTACTCGGCCAAGCTCGGATAAAAATTGGCATTCCAAGGACAAAAGCAATCTTTAAAACCAAATTTAATCGAAACATACCCGTCGCGTGGATCCAAAGCGATAGCTCTTGGTGATTCAATATCGCCAGCGACTAAAGTTCTTCTGTACGATCCGTTTAATTTTGCAACTTCGATTTGATCCATATTACTTTCAACCCAATATAAATTTTGACCGATCCAATCTACAGCCAAACCTTCAGCTGTCGACAAACCCGTTTGAACCACTACTTCTATATTTGAAAGCGCTGAAAAATATTTACATAATGTATATTAGGTGATTAATAGTGCAGGGCTTGAGAATAGCCGAGCGTGTAGCAATGCTGTTGTTTACATGGCGTTACTATGGTTCCTCTATTACAAGTCCCCAGTTTCCAGGTTCTAGTCCGAGAGCTGGTAAGAGTGTCAATTGGATTTTCAATTTATTATTAAAAAAAAATAAAAATAATAATGAATTGAAAATATGAATTGGTGCTAGGCCCAAATAACCTTAGCTGTTGCCTGATGGTGGTCTTTAAAACACAATTTCACAATTAATAGTGCATTACGTAACAAGTGTGAGAATGTGCCTTTTTTAAAATGAAGGGCGCCTCCAACTTATTTCGAAAACATCGCATGAGTTAAGCGGGAACCTTTTCACACTTGTCACGTATGATACTTTTTATAATGAATACATGTGAGCGGATGTGCGAAAAAAGTGGAACAAAAGAGAAAACGTGTGTAAAAATAGCTTTTTACACGCGGCTCATAATGCGACTGTTTACGCACGATTCGTAACCATCTAAAAAACACCATTTTATATGTTTGTGCTATAAAAAAATTTTTTTCCCCCGATGCAATAAAATATTCCATGCAAGTACCTTATTCATATATTCTCACGCTTGTATGTTTTTAAAAATAAATAATACGTACTGTGTTTAATCAAAGTGCCTCTATAGATTTTATCATCAATAACATCCGTCCAAAAAACCATCGTAACATTTCCCGAATGATAAAAATCCAAGGCGATGGTGTTTTTCAAAGTCGATATCAGTGCTTTAACATTGAAAGTCGTTAAGTCCACACTTCGAAGTTCATGTCGATTTGAAAATATCACTAGTGGAGTCGTTCCATCTAACGGAAGAAAATTATTAATCGCCATTTGAACATCTGACTATCTAATATGTGTTTACTAGATGTCCGTCTGGCTTCGCCCGGTTGTCAATTAACTGTCGTTATCTTCGTTATTCGAGTTCTACTACTACATCATAGATGACGCTCCGTGGAATTTTATCGAAAAAGCTTCTATGCTATCATAGGTATACCTGCAAACCAACCTTTACGGAATCCAATACCTACATCCCTGGTCACCATCATATCTTCGGAAACGTTTTGATATCACGATAAAACAAGGACAAGTTGGTCCCAGGGTTACTATCTATAATCTGTGTCAATAGCTTTAGTAGTTTTTGAGTTAAATCCGTTCATACAGACCATGTACATAAGAAATCTGTACTGCTGATAGATCAAAAATCGTGAAGCCAACATACGTGCGGGTATATATTTCTGTCTTTTTTTATGGGAACCCAGCTGGCAGATTCCTGATTGGCTACTTCCATAGACAAAGACAGAATTTTTAAAAGAAAGAAGGTATACTATTGACCACTGGGGCACTGAGGTTTTACGTCAATGGCATCCATGACATATTTCTTTATCTTTATATATTACGTTTCAAGTGATGTTTATACTTCAGTTCATGGAATACTTCAGTTGATAGTGATATTATTATGCCCAAAAAGATCCGAAACCTGTGTTTACTTCTTATATCACTATGAATTTCAAGGAATATGAGTAAAAACTGTTTTTAACAAAATTAAACTAGGTTACGTTATAATGACAACAGCTGTCAAGCGTTTTGTTTACATTTTGTTCGAAATGAAAGATTTCTTTATTTCAACATTTTGTTCAGATGGAACTTCCGCACATCGACCAATGACATAATCGGAATAAATGCGGAATAACTTCGTCAAAAGAGACACAGATATATTTTTGCTCTCTTTGTGGACTTCACTCACCGCACATTGAGTAAATGGACAATCCGCGGTATATAATTAAAGTATATGATACAGACAGACAAAATTTTTTTTAACATTAGATTTGGTTTAGTAATCAAAAATGCAAATAGAAAAAGTATTTAAAAGCTAAAAATTCAAAAATCGCCAGACAGACACTTTTATTTTATTTATCTGTATTGATATAATCGATATAATAATTTTTCTTACCGAGACTTTTACACGTAAAACCATCCTCGGCCAATAAATATCCCTCGTTGCAGTAACATTTGTGCCTATTTTTCTTCGGAATGCAGTTTTGTGAGCAGGTGCCCCAAATGTCGCATGGATGAGCCTCCAAACAGGTTTTACCGTCGGCTTGCAAATGCAAATGACTCGGACAATAACACACGAGACCTTCCGGAGCGTTGTGACAGTTATGAGAACAGTCGATACTCAAATCGCAAAGTTGTTCGAAGCAACGGAAACCTGTTCACACAAATTTAAAAATATTTATTATTATTATATTGTCTTTTTATTTAATTTACTTATTTATTTATTGTAGATTATAGACACGTCGACAACTTAGGTCATTAGCGTCCATATTATATGTCATAATGAGAATTTTATATTAGTTAAGATGTTTGCATGGTGCTTAATAATAATAAAAATGGACTCTACATATATCTTAGTATTTAAATTAGTTATTTAAGTTTTTCAATACTACGCACAGAGATTCGTAGGATCTCTGTAGGGTTTACCGGTAGTTCTTACATTTTTTGTATTATACTATGTAAACATTTTCGAGTCAAATAAATAAATAAATTTTCAGATATTCAGCCGCGCTGTTGTTCAAATTTAAGTCACTATTTACCTTCGTCGGATAGATCTTTGCAATCGGGATGATTATCGCAGAGCTGATTAACCGATATACATTTGGTACCGTTGTCGCATAATCTTTTTGGATGTTCGCATTCCGCAGATATTTTTGTGTTACTCTTATCCGGACTAGGCCTCGTAGCGTTGTTGATTGATGTACATTGCATTTCGTCTGACCGATCGATACAGTCGTATGTACCGTCGCATTGAAACTCCTAAAATTTCAAAAAATTACTTGCGAAATACCGATAAGGAACCTTACAGATGAGGGGTCGTCTACAAAATAAATAAAACACAAACTAACCTTTCTAATACATTCACCATCATGACATCGAAATTCATGAGGTTCACATACTGTCATGTGTGTTAAGAAATGCTTGTCGTAAGGAGGAAAACCTTTAGCCGTACCGGCAGAACAATTTTTTTCATCGCTACCGTCAATGCAATCTCTTATACCGTCGCATTTATTGTAAAGTTGAACGCATTGGCCATCGGAACACTGGAACTACATAAGAAAAAGATAATTAATACCAGGGGGGTCTTGTCTTACGAGAGAAAACGACCGTCTTATGAGCGCCTTTATTGAATGATTTATGTCATTTTATGGAACTAAAAACATAAACAAAATAAAGTACTAAACCTTGGTAGTTATAGATAATATCCATTCCTGGGACCTAGTGGCAAAAATTGTAACTAATAAAATGATGCGTCAACAAATCCCGTTGTGAAATTGTTTCCTTTTTATTTACTTCAAAAATTTTAAAATAAAATACAGTTGAATTCGCGTCTGACATTAAGGTCGAAGCCCTCTATTGGGCTTAGTCGCGAACTACCCGAGGAGGTCGTAGCAACGGAACAAAGCGTTGTTTGCAATATGCTTACATTTGTATACTGTCATTCGTGAAAAACATATATTTTGTGCACTTTTACCTTCATTCAACGCTTTGTTTCGTTGCTACGACCTCCTCGGGTAGTTCGCGACTAAGCCCAATAGAGGGCTTCGACCTTAATGTCAGACGCGAATATATCACAGATGACCATACTGAATTCAGCAGTACATTGTACTGACACTGGCAACACTGGATCATATAATATTCTCTGTCTCTACTACTCCATCTGTGCCGTAGTGTAGGTACATATCCCGCGACTAAAGCGACATATACATTTTAATAGAATTGAGATTGTTTTAACTGTGTAAGATCAGAGCCACTCTTATGTTTTGAATCAACTATAACTCACACATACTTATTTCAAGCTTTTGAATTCTGCTAACAGATGCGACGATCAAATCTGGCCTTCAAAAGGTGAGTCGCTCGTTAGTACAGCCACAACATATCTGTATATATGTCATCTGTGTTAATACATAATATGGATACTAATCATTAGAGATGCGCCGAATAGTGGTTTCACCGAATAACCGAATACTATTCGGTTTAACCTTCACCGAACCGGATATTCGGCCGAAATATTCGGCCGAATTATTCGGTTTACCATTTCATTGTTTTGCCGCGTAAACAGGTTCTAACATGTACGCTACGTGTCGCTGCTGGCTAGTTGACAAGCAAGCCGTACCTCACCGCCCGCCACCCGCGCTATCACTTTGCTTCAAAACATGGCACGATTACGTTAAGAATACGAACAAAGGTGCTTATTATTACAAAAATATTGAACCGAATATATTTGGCACCAAAACCGAATAATTCGGCCGAATACAAATAGTGAAAAAGATGCCGAATACGTCGAATACCGAATACCAAACGAATATTCGGCGCATCTCTACTAATCATATATTTATTTAATATGCATCTCACCGACTTTGGGCAAAGTCTAGTTTCAAAGTAATAATATGTTACCTGTGTATTCGAATCGCAAGTTATGGTACAATCTTTTTCATCGGACCCGTCTCTGCAATCATTGTCCCTGTCGCAATAGTATTCGAACGGAATGCATTGTTTATTATCGCAAGAAAACTCATCGGCGGAACATTCCAAATATGCTAGAAACAAAATAAATGTCGTTGGTGTGACGTCGTATTAAAACCAAACAAACAAGCTGTGAGGTGGGTCGTTTATTAGGACTAAAGTGCGACCCTTGAGGTCTACACGACGAACTTCCCAGTTTGATAAATATTTAATAATAATAATTAAATTAGATATTACACAGAAAAGTAATCATTAAAACATAATTTATTATCATTTATTTTTAACAATAATTAAAAAAAAAAACGGCTGAACCGATTTTTATAAAATTTATCTTGGATCAAAATGACGTTAACACGCCTCGATTGACACCCTTAAGAAGTCGATATAATTTTTTATTCGCGAGATATTGTGTAAAATCTACTTTTTTGGAGTCTATTTGGTTAAGAAAAAAGAACGGCTGAACCGATTTTGAAAAAATTTCTTTCAGATCATATTTACGTTAATACGCGTCGATTGGCACCCCAACGCAGTTGATATCATTTTTCATTCTCGAGATTTCGTCTTAGAAAGAAATGGACACATACGTACGTACGTACGTACGCACACACACACACACACACACAGACATCTTTCTAAAAATAGTGTAAAAATAGTGTGGTGACCTTGAAATATAAAATTTTTTTCTCCATTTTGATTTCGATTTTCGGACCCATTACAATAACTTCCAGTGGGAAGTTAAAAATGTCAAATAGTTGTGGCTTTACGAGTTAATTTATCCCTCGTATGCACTTCTAAAGCGGAAAATTATTTTCGGTAGACGTTTAGCATTTGTTTATAACAATGAGGACGGGCATTGCCAAATTTGACCGCTAGGGGTGCCAGCTATGTAACTACCTCGGTCTGTGGACAATTCATAGTAGAGCGTACAAAATAAGTTTATTTAAAATATTAAATCATTGACAATGCCGATGTGCTGTGTTTACCAATGTCCAAATTATAGAGGTTTTGTATTTCCAAACGATCCGGAACTAAAAAGAAGTGGTTGCATGTTATCAGAATGGAAAAAAACTTGATTTCTCGCGCGTTTTTCTATGAAAACCAGAGGTGGCTATATACCTGTGGCCATCTATATTACGTTTCTCAAGGCTTGAGAATAGCCGAGAGTGTAGCAATGCTGTTGTTTACATGGCGTTGCTATGGTTCCTCTATTACAAGTCCCCAGCTCCCGGGTTCTAGCCCGAGAGCTGGTAAAAGTGTCAATTGGATTTTCAATTTATTATTAAAAAAAATAATGAATTGGTGCTAGGCCCAAATAACCTTAGCTGTTGGTGGTCTTTAAAACACAACACTCATTACGGTTCTCATGTGTCCATTTGCATCAATGGTCATATTTTGGTGATACTCAATTCTTAAAATTAAATCGTAACTCCGAAAACTCGTAAAGCACGAACTGCCTATTTCTCATCGGCCACCACAAAACGTGCTGCCAACTCAATTGACAGAAATAATAAACTTACTGCAATTTTCATGTTCATCGCTCGTGTCGTTTTCTCCACAATCAGGATCGGAATCGCAAGTCCAAGTAAGAGGTATACATCTGCCGCTAACATTACACGTAAACTGATGCTGTGAACACGTTGCGTTACGGCAGAGCGATGGCGCCTCATCTGACTTATCTTGACAATCGTAATCACCGTCGCACACCCAATGTTTGGTTATACAGCGAGTACCATCACACCGGAACTGCTCTGGTCGACACATTACATTTTCTAACAAAATGAAGAATTTTTATATCGACTGTCAATGTTAAAGTTTTAACTTCGAGAGAAAATATTAACTTACCACAAACACCGCCTATCGAAGTTTCTTCATCTGATCCGTCACCACAATCTTCATCTCCGTCACACATATATCGTTGGTTGATACATCTGAAATGTTAATCAATTAATAAAAACTGTTATTTCAAGCAGTCACATATCGAATAACTACATGGCGTTGCTATGGTTCCTCTATTACAAGTCCCCTGTTCCCGGGTTCTAGCCAGAGAGCTGGTAAAAGTGTCAATTGGATTATCAATTTATTATTTAAAAAAAAAATAATGAATTGAAAATATGAATTGGTGCTAGGCTCAAATAACCTTAGCTGTTGGTGGTCTTTAAAACACAATTTAATTTTTCGAATAACTAGATTTTAAGCTCCTTATTAGTTATAGACTCTCGTTACACATCCTGGGAACATTAGATTTTTTTTAACCCACTTATTCTCTTTAGCTCGGCCATTTTTCGCACTAAATATTTTATTTTTAATTTTTTATTCTCCCTAAAACAGCATATTACCCCAAACACAAACATTGAAATTTTAACGTGCGTCAAATTAGCTGTTAGCTGTCCGCCATATTGTTTTTAAATAAATTACAGTTTTCTATTTTTCGTTTGGCGGATTGGCAAAACTGTAATTTGATGATGTAACAAATAATTTTTCGACCAATGTGGACAAAATAGTATAATCAGATCGGTACGGACAGACCACCATACCTTAAGTTCTTCCTGCACTGAAAGTAGCCGGGCGGACATCTTGACGGAACGGTATAATTTGTTTGTGGTACGCAAGTATTATGTTCAGTTAACATAAAACCATCTGAGCATGCGCAAACAACTGTATTCGGTGTTGCTAAACATAGTTCCGTACAATTATTGTTATTTTCAGTACATTCGTTTGATCCTAAAAATAACAGATCCATATAATATTATACACGCTCGAAAACTGAGGTCATAATTATTTTTCAATTAAATTTCTTAACCTAAAAGTTCCAAAATAATTACATTATAAAAAAAAATAAAAATTAATAAATGTTTCGGCAGCCGGTCTAGAACCCAGGTCCTAGGGCAAAGACCATTTATGGCGTACTCACTGGGATGTGTGATATGACGTCTTTAAAATGGTATACAGATTGTATCAAATTAAAGCTGTGCATAGGGCGTTCTGTGTGTAAGATAGAGATCAATATAAAGCAATAAGTAAGAACGAGATAAATGATCGCTAATAGGAAGTTTCTGTAGTTACTGACTACTGAAATAAGAAATTATTGATAAAATCACAAAACAAAGATGACGCTATCAGGTTGTATGGGTTAGTATGGGTATTATTTATTTACAGTAACTACAGAAACTTCCTATTAGCGATCATTTATCTCGTTCTTATTTACTGCTTTATATATCGATCTCTGTCTTACACACAGAACGCCCTATGCACAGCTTTAATCTGATACAATCTGTATAGCACATAAATATATTACTGACAACGGACTTATGGATATCATGCGCGTAAGACACTTCCTTGTGCACATTTCCGTAACAGAAAATTCTGCGTTAGTGCAATCTAAAAAGTTTCATTTTAAAAATTAAGTGCCGACTTACCAGTCTGTGTTTTATTGTCAAAAATACGTATTTCAAAAAGTGGCGCATTTTCAATACTCAATACTTCGGTTTTATTGGTTTGCAAGTGAAGCACTTGGACCGTTCCGTTCTGGATTTCCGTCCAGTACAACGAGTTATCGTAATAAGTCAGACCGTAAGGATGATCTAAAGGTCTTCCGCTGAATATTGTCTCTCGATTTCTATGATCCAAACCTATCCGTTCTATTTTGTCCAAATAAGCATCGCACCTACACAAATTTTAAAAAACATTTTGGAATTACATTTTGATATTTTAATACGTGTTGAACAATTGTATCAAAACTATTAATTTTTGATGTGAAACATCTTATGTCGGGCTGTGAACAGCCGCGTGAGGGGAAATATGCAACGAAAGATCAATTCAACGAAATGTTTCTCCTTCGCTGCTGTTCTCCCCACCACTGCGGCACTTATATTGTACTGGATAAATAATTTATAAATTAATTGTACGGGTATATTAAGTTATACATATATCAGTAACAACAGTTGTCTAGACAAGTTCATCCGCAGAGTAGTGGAACCACTTTAGCCTTCTATGCATGGGGACTTGGGTTCGGAAACTTATGGCATCGTACAATTTTTGACGTTTTTTTTTTTCTAAATTCTACATGATATTTATTTATAAAATTTTTTATTTTTGTTATATTCTTTCTTTGACAATAATTATAATTTTTTGAAATTTCATGACACCAAAAACTAATTTTGTTTTTTTTAAAAAAACGAAAATTTGGGTAAATTAGGGTATTTAGAGTAAATTAGAGTAAATTAGGGCAAATTAGAGTAAATTAGGGTAAATTGGGGTAACTTAAGGCAAAGGGGGCTAAATAAGAGTAAATTAGGGTATTTAGGGAAAACTAGGGTAATTTCAAGAAATTATGGTATACTAGGGTAAATTTGGGTAAACGAGGGAAAATTAGGGTAAATTGTGTTAAATTGTAAATTCTTATCTCTCGAACTACTGAACCGATTCTAAAAATTCTTTCACTTATTATCTTTGCGGCGTTGTAATAAATCATAAATTATTATATCTGGAACTATTGAACCGATTTAAAAAATTCTTTTACTAATAGAAAGCTACACTATCCCTAAGTGATATAGGCTAGATTTTATGTTGATAAATTTGTGAAGTTCAATAAATAAAAGATTCAAGCTATAAAAATGTTTCACATCTGCCAGGTGTCCCACGACGGCTCACATTTTTTTTCATGAAATAATTGTTATTATAAATAGAAATTTTGATTAAATGCTAACTTACCAATATAATTTTTTTCCGACATAATCAATCGTAAGACCGTTTGGCCACTGTAACTCGGAGTCTATGAAAGTTTCTCGGTGGGTACCGTCCATCCAAGCTCTTTCAATTTTGCCGCTTTGGTTGGCACTAGACGCCCAATCAGACCAATACATATACCCTCTTTTGGGATCTACAACAATGGCTCTCGGATGAAACATATTTCCTTGAATGAGTAATTTACGATGGGTTACATTTGATAACTTAGCGACATTGATTTGTGATAATCCCTCGTCGGTCCAATAAATATTACGACCCATCCAATCGATCGCTAAACCTTCACCGCTATTGATCGTTTTATCGATAACCACTTCTCTATGAGTCCCATCGATTTTCTGCCGTTCTATTATATATCTGAAAATAACAGTTGATTTAATTTCACGGAAAAATAATTTAGTACCTTCGCTCCTAGCATATAACATTATGTATTCGTCTACGATTTGGCATTCTGAGTGTTTAATATTCAAAAACGTACCTCTGAACGTCGGAATAATAAATATACTGCGTTTTTACATCGTAATCTAAAGCGGTCGGACGTTTTAAATCCGTAATCATGATACTCGTTTGTGTATCTGCCTTCTTTTGTTTCGGATTCAAACTGATTCCTTTGATCATGGCCGGTCTGCCTTTCCCGTAAATTATAAACGTCGACTGTTTTGTCGCTGAGAACAAGAAAATTAATTGAAAATCTCAAATAACATTATTTTGTTTCGCCATTTTTTTAGTTTGAAAAATTACGGTTTTTCAGAAAATTAAAAGTCTTTCAGACACTGTAGAAAAAGACACGTTGGGTACAATGGACACACACGCAATTCTATATTTCTTTCAATTTAAAAGTTATGGGCGTTTAGAAGTTATGGGTGTTCGATCTTCAGTTTAACGCTATTACCACTAAGCTAGCCAGGCGATCTTAGTACGCGCGCTTAATACAATATAGAAGTTATTACGACTCCAGTCTAAATGCTATACTATAAGTATACAGTGTAGAGTGCAGTCATAATAGAGAGTTATTAATTTTCTCTACACTCTGTACTGTGAACGTGTAACAACATTAATTTAATAAAATTAATTGATTATTTATTTAATTAATTATAACTATTATTTGCCAGGATTCGAACTGAATTGAATTGAATTCATGCCATAACCAGGCTCGGATTTCTGCCTAGGCCAACAAGGCACCGGCCTAGGGGCCCAGTCACCGAGGGGGCCTCGGCCAGGGCAGAGATGGAAATTAATGGAAAAAAGCCCAAAAATGTTGTAAGATAACCCAATAGGGTATTTGCCAGTGATCAAAATAAAATATAAAACTTTGTTATAATGAAAGTTTATGCTCTAAAATAGTTATTAGAATTTTTATTTTTATTAATTAAGTTTCGTAAACATATTTAAATAAATAAATAAAATCATGATTTTTAATCTATGTGTCACGTGACTTCAAACATCGCGTGACGTCAATTATAAGTAAAATGTAAATGTATCCATAGCAACGTAGGTCATATTGTTTACATCATGTTTACATAGGTACAAAATGGTATTTTTCAACACTCTGTTTTTGGGTTTTCAGATAATATTATTAGCTAATATAAACGCAAGTTCATAAAATTATGACGTCATATATCAGTAGAGCAAAAACGATTTTTTAGCGGGCGGGGCTAACATAAATATTTCAAAAATTATTTTTGAGCTTATTTGAAATCAGAATGAAGAGATTTAGGCGTCATTTTGTTCAGAATTTATTACTCTATTAATATACCACAAAAAAAATTTTAGTCAAATACCCTATTGGCGACTTTTTTTTTGCTAAATTTCCATCCAATTCCTTTTCATTTTTTCCCTTTTTTTGGGCTTGGGGGGGCCCAACTGTGCCTAGGGGCCCTCGGTCTTTATGTCCGGGCCTGGCCATAACAACGCACAATCTGTGAAAATTTCAATCAGCTACCTCTTACCGTTTGTAACAGACGGACGGAAATACGGAACCCTAAAAACAACCCTCGAACGTCCTTAACTTCTAAACTAAAAGAGATAGGGAAGTTTTCTTTCAAGTATTGGGATCCGTCATATAGGTGGAGCTTCAAAAACATGGCGCAGACGTGGGGAAATTTCATATACGGGGTATACTTTTGCGTGTAATTTTATGATTTTCAAAGTGATAAGAAATGATAAATATAAGTGCAATTTGTGATTGGGCCGGTACGAATCCTAAACAAAGGAATTTCGTTGAAGGAGAACGGATTCTCAAAGCCTGGCATATTATCAAATGCCGGAAATATAACGAGAAAAATCCATGCAAAATGAACTGTCAAAAGTAGTAATCTTTACGACATATTGCTTAAAAACATCAAAATTAAAAGAAAATCTCAACGAAATTAATCATCCGCGTTCAATGCGCTTTTAAGGCTGGGTTAGGTGAATAATGTAAACACATAACTGCAACATAATAAGTTATATTGTAATAAGTTGTCAAGTTACTAACCTCAAAATGTTTGTATACGAAGTTAATCCTGTAAATTTGTCAATCATCAGGGATTCAACTATTCTAGTGCAGTATGATAACAAGTACATCTTATTATTAATATAAAATATTTTTTTAATTCATAAATACAGTTTTTCCACGTTTCATTAGAAAATAATTCGCTGTAAAGTAAGTTTTACAAGGCAATAACTGATAGTGTTTAATGCCACGATATTAGAAAACGTCGCGAATTCCATTTTCGATAAACTTTTTGTTTATTTTACTTATTTTATTCTTGTAATAACCAATTTCACGATAAATTTGCACTGTTAGCATGTAAAATTTTCCCCCGTTTTGATACAATTTTCTGCCACCAGATGTCATATGCTCATTTGACGGACCCCAATGCTCGATTTGAAAATAGCATTTTACTTACGACTACATTTTCCAGACGATTTCAACTGATAGCCTGGTTGACACATACATTGGGCTACGCCCACCGATTTCAACGAAGTCATACTTTTCTTCCACGACGATATGCAAATATGTTCGCAATTTCCGTTGTTGTTTTGGCAAGGATGAGTTACTACAATTAAAAACAATTGAATAAATGCATAGCAGAAGTTCGTTTTTTGTTTTTTAAATAGTATATTATTGTGCATTGTGCAACCAGAGCGAAAAGTTGGCGATTGCGAACGAGTGTGACGTTTCCGCCCGAGTTACACCATTTACACACAATATACTTCTTAGAATAAGTGCATTGAAAGAACAGCATTAAAAACATAAAGAAAACCGTAAATGGATATTTTAGGTTAGGCGAACAGTCAGATATAGTTTACAATCATCGCGCAGGATTACGCTACTTTCGACCACCCGAAAAGAATTTCCCAAGGGACGAAAACACTACTTTTGATCTGCGAATGAGCGACTTTTATTTTTCGTCACTGGCATGCAAACGCCAACTTTCGTCCCCGAAAACTAGTATGTAATGTTGTACTTTCAATGCACGTATTACTATTACAAAAAGAGGGCAGTATAGCCTAGTGGTTAGCGTGCTTAGTGCCGCAACCTCTGGACTGGACTGCCGTGGGTTCGAATCCCACCTGCGCTCATGGATGTTTTGTGATGTTATTTAGTTTTAAGATAGTCGTTATTTTGTGTAGTTGAAAGACGCTAATGACCTCAGATGTCGACGCGTCTATAATCTACAATAAATAAATAAACTATTACAAAAGCATAATTACCATTCGGCTGTCTTTGTCTATGAAAAACGTGAATACTAAACGGTCTTGTTATATTTCCAACCATAAGTTTATCGTTGGATTTGAATTTATCTAAACGAATAATACTTTCATTTCGCCACGACGAGACGAACAAGTCGTTATTTAAGACGGATATGCTGTACAAATTTTGAACCTAAAACAGCGTAAAATTAGAAGTCTATCTGTCTTGTGTATAAAAAAAATACACTAGAAGTATGCAAGTACTCGAAAAATCAAGTACTGATCGTGTAGTAAATATGTTCAGTCTTCGAGTATTAAATACTTGACTCATAGTCTACTTATTGAATATTCAACTTAACCATCAAGTACATACAGTAGAATCCAGATAGAACGACTTTCAAGGGACCGGCGACATTATGTTGTATTTACCTGACGACGCACAAAGCGGACGCATAATATATAGAATACTAGCTGCCCGTCCCGGCTTCGCTCGGGTGGTATGAAATTATGATTTAATAGCGGTCACCCATTACTCCGCTCACGTATATTTAGTATAGCTGACCCGGCAAACGTTGTTTTGTCATATACGTTATTTCTAGGAATAATAATTTCTAGGAATAATTACATTACTCACTCGCTTCGCTCGTTCGTTTGAATTTTATTAATACACTACTCACTCGCTTCGCTCGTTCGCCATATATGTATTTTTTAAAGCTTAATATAAAAATCGCGATTTAAAATTAGGGGTTGATCGTATAAGGGTGAAAATTTAGAATTGTATGTATTTTTCAATGCTGAATCATGAAAAAATAAAAACAAAAAATTCTGTCCAAAAAATAAAAAAAAAATTTTTGGGGTGGACCACCCTTAACATTTAGGGGTATGAAAAATAGACGTTGGCCGATTCTCAGACCTACCCGATAAGCACACAAAATTTCATCAAAATCGGTCCAGCCGTTTCGGAGGAGTTTGGCAACAAACATTGCGACATATAAAAATCGCGATTTAAAATTAGGGGTTGATCGTATAAGGGTGAAAATTTAGAATTGTATGTATTTTTCAATGCTGAATCATGAAAAAATAAAAACAAAAAAATTTGTCCAAAAAATAAAAAAAAAAATTTTGGGGTGGACCACCCTTAACATTTAGGGGTATGAAAAATAGACGTTGGCCGATTCTCAGACCTACCTGATAAGTACACAAAATTTCATCAAAATCGGTCCAGCCGTTTCGGAGGTGTTTGGCAACAAACACCGCGACACGAGAATTTTATATATTAGATAATATAAATGAAACCTAGCTTGAGTTTGCATTTACGTCGCTAAAAACGGTTAGTCGTTAAAAACGAAGTCGTAATAGACGGACTCTACTGTACTTATTTTTAACTTGATTCAACTTGTAAATCGAGTACTTATTGAGTACTTAACTTGATCATCAATTATTTATTGAATACGACTCTACTACTTTATTTAATTTGACTCTACTTGAAAAAGGAGAATATACTCGCACACCTCTGAAATACATTAAGGATAAAATCATAAAATACTCGATCACTTACAGGAAAACCTTTCTTTACAGTTCTTCGGTTACTTCCGTCATAATTGACCCGTTCGACAAAATCTAAATAAGTATCGACCCAATATATATGCTGAACGGGATAATCGACTGTCACACCGTAAGGATAGACAATTTTACTTTTAACCAATATTGTACGATTTGATCCATCCAAGTTGGAACGTTCCAACATCGGAGGAGAATGGCCCCATTTTGTAAAAAACATAAACCTACAAACAATTTTTATAAATATTAGAATTAATCTTTAAAAATAAATTATAATTTAAAAAAACTAAAAAACACGCTTTAATGAACTAAAAAGTAAAAAATAATTAATTTTATTGTAAAAAAGCGTGGGGTAGTATGAAAATATGAAACAAAGCACCCCACGCTTTTTTACAATAAAATTAATTATTTTTTACTTTTTAGTTCATTAAAGCGTGTTTTTTAGTTTTTTTAAATTATAATTTATTTTTGCTTTTTAGTCCTGGAGATCCTGGTCAGGATAATGGGACAAACTTATGGAATTATTGTCTTGTCGTCGGTCCTTGATAAGTCGACAAAGTTTAAACTAAATCTGACCGTTCAAAATTGCTCAAAATCAAGTTCAAAGAAGTCGGTTACAAACTGACAAACAAGCAAGCAAGCAAGCAAACATACAGGTGAAGCTAATATAAGCGTGTTAATAAAGTAAAATCGCTATTGACAGAATCAATACTGTATTCTGTGGATCAAAATTTTTTAAAATTTAAAATTCTATTTTGTAGCTCAATTTGTAAATTTGAAATTTTGACAAATTCTCATCTCATCGATGTTTCATAGAGTAAATAATATTCATTTATATTTATTTATTTATAAATTCTAAAAAATAAATTCGTCATAAAATTTAATTACCCTGTAGTTGGGTCCAGCGCCATGCCTCGAGGCTTACTCAGTTCTACTTCTAAAACTATCATACAAGTTTTCATTGTCCCGTTACAGAGAAAAATTATTTCTCTTGTATCGTCAAGAAAATACCAATTTTCCGATACCCAATCTAATGCTATTTGATGTATAGCTGAAAAAACAATTTAGAATTTAAATATAATCCACCAAAAACGTACGAACTAAATACAAAAGTGTACTCTATTCATTTTCAAGATAGAGTAACCTGTGCGCGTGATCAGCTCGTGTCTCTTTGTTTCTTGAGTTGTGATTGGTCGGTCGGGAGAATTTCAAATTTTGCAAATGTACAGAGCCGTATTTAACTATTTATTTTGTTGTAAGCTGTTGAGGTAAGTGACACTGTTGGAATGTATTTTTTCAAATTACTCTATCTTGGAAATGAATAGATAATAGTAAATACTCACAGTCGAGAGTTGAGAACAACGAAGGTTTCGGCAAAGTCCATCTTTCCGTTAAATTATTCACGTTGGCGCACGTGAGGTCCGCATTCGTCATATTATTATGAATATAACAGACGGACTTGTTCCGATGTGAAATTTCTAAAGCGTGAGTATTTAAAACATGGAGGACCGAGGCGTTATTCCACGGTGTTCCGTCCAACTTGACTCGTCTCAAATCGGCTTGCGTTGAAAATATTAAAGAAGCTGGTTCAGTTGGCGGAACTGCAAATAAGAATAAACCAACATTACGCTTAAATTAAAATGCGAAACTGCACTACATCAAAGCAGAGGATTCGCCGATTTCAACCAAATTTTAACTAGAACCCGAAACGAAGATACGTTTTGAATCATTCGATTGGACCTTATCTTCTCCTTCTGAGGTATTAAAATTTGATTCCAAACAGAAGAATCGCCGATTTCAACCAAATTTTAAATAGACCCCAAAGCGAAGATACATTTTGAACAATTCGATTGGACCTTATTTTCTCCTTCTTAGATATTAAAATCTGAAAATATACGGAATAACATGTATAATCGAGAATACACGTTACGCTACAATTCCTTACACTGCCAAATTTTAAATATCTCAGAACACAAGACCCATTACATCGAATGGTGTGAAATGTATCATCATTTTGAGGTCTAACCGAAAATAAATTTGATACATTTTTAGAGTGTTAGGTCTCCAAATCACTATATGAATAATAAAAAGTATTAGAAATACCTTGTATTTTGGTGTCTGTCTTATATACACACTCACACTTCCATTTCATCTACCTACTATATAAATCATAAAATCTCGAAATTTAAATCAGTACTTCACAATCCACAACATAATAGACATGTGCTTAGCATCATAATATTATAACGTGTTACGAATACTCAATGTGTATTTTATAATATAAAAAATTGACCACACCTGAAGATGGCAACTCGTTGCTGAAACGCGTCGTGTTAACAACACATGAAGTCACAAGACGGACACCAAAATACAAGGTATTTCTAATACTTCTTATTATTGAAAGTAATATTGGTCAAAAACGGTACAGTTGACCTGTACGCTTTCCCAAAACAAATATCTTACCATTAATTGCTTCGCAGTTTTTTTCTTTTGCGACATATCCAGGCATGCACGAACACTTGTATGATCCAATTGTGTTTGCGCAATACTGATCGCAAGAACCTTCGATCAAACATTCGTTCAAATCTAAAACAAAGTACGTTTCAAATCATTTATCGTCGAGGAATTTGGATAACGTAGCGCGTGCACGATTAAAAATTAAACTGTACTTAGAATCTTACCTACACATTTTCCATTTTCAGTTGGTTGTTGACCATCGGCACAGAAACACTGAGGTCCTGTCGAAGTTGATCGGCATCCAACCGTACAGTTCTTTTTAGAACAAGCTGCTTTATCGTCTGCAACCAAATAAAGTCTTCTATAACGTGTAACATATAATGGTATTATAGGCAAGTTTCTTTTGCGCTATCTTGCTACTTAAATCGGAGTTAACTAAAAAAGCATAGGGCGTGTTTCAATTGTTAAAACCTAATACACTTACCGCAATAATCCCATTCATCGGCGCCATTCGGACAATCTCTACGATTGTCACAGAACATCCGAATCGGCCGACATTCACTCATGTTACCACATCTAGCTTCGTTCGGAGGACATAGACTACCCTTATCACCTAAAATTTAAATGATTATCGATAACGACAATGAAAAAAACTTTTTTTTTATCCGTTACTTACATTTTGCACTGTCCTCATCTCCCAGATCTATTCCAAACTTTTCCGATATACCACAATCTGGATCCCCGTCGCAGACCCACTCCTGAGGAATACATTTTCGTGTCAGTGGACACTGAAATTGACCCGATCTACACTGATAATTTTGACCTGAAAAAAAAATATTATACTGCAAAACTGACTTCGCTAACTGTATGCGTAAAATTATAGAGCTCGTGTCAACTACTCGACAAATTCTAGAAGCCAACAGAAATGCAAGTATGTTACAAGAACTGAGAAATTCGACCAAAATTCAGATTTACTAAATACTTATTTATAAAATATACTAGCTGAATACATGATTACAAAGTGTACAGCGCCTCAAACAAATGGATACAGAACTAAGTAAATTTTTCGTGGGCTTGCTTGCTTACTTCGACGCATGCGCGTAGAAGTCCTGATTAGTACTTTACCCATTTGTGAGAGGCGCCAGTGAAGTCTTCCATTCAGCAAAACGGCGACTCTACGGAATCGTATGTCCAGTTAATAGCAATATGGATAATTATACTTTCGGATCTTGTCGAGTAACAATTACTGGATAACGGATACTAAATAGATACTAACTACAATCTGGAGGTTCGTCGCTGCCGTCATCACAGTCCGTATATGCGTCACATTTCCAATGCATTGGTATGCAGCTGCCATCTTCACAACGAAATTGCGTTACGGAACAAGTTCCTGTAAAAATGATACACAATCACGTTTTGCTTTATCCCTCGGAAAATAATTATTCGTCCGGGATAAAAAAAATGGGTGTGTGCTTATGACCACACGACAGAAGTGAAAACTTCAGATTTTCTAATTTTAAAATATATGTATAATTTTTAATCACACAGTTTAATCATAAATATATTAAAACCGGCCTATACAATTAAATTTAATGATTGTAATACCTTAACGATAATATTAAGTTTTAGTGTCATCTGTTAGCGCACTTGTGAACTACACATGACTTTTTAATCGTATTAAGTTTTTAGTGTCATCCATTAACACACTTATGAACTACACACTATTACCAGCATATTGCAAATACGTGTTCGTGTTTGAGCCGAGTAGCCCCGATTGTCACCGGTGGGTGCGTTTCACATCACTGTTGTTAACAGCCCAGACAAGGCGCGCCTAAGGAAGTTTTCACTTCAAAAAAAGGGAACAATTTATTTGAGCAATAAAAAAACGTATTGAGCAGTAAAATTGGTTTCTCGAAAAACTAAATTGGCGTTAAATAACTAACCGAGCAATAGAATTGAGCAAGAAAAAACAAAGAGTTTTAGCGTTACATTTTTAATAACTGACAATAAAGAATACTGATTGAGCGTTAATTTTTTTTATAATTGACAATTAAAAATCCTGACTGACAGATGATAAACGCAAATTATTGATTACCGGAAAAAAATTAAATAATGAATATCGTGTAGGGTATCAAATGAAAGGAATTTGCGAGTGGATACCAAAACTAAAAAGTTCTAAATAAAAATAAAAGTTTAAATAAACAAAAACCAGACTACGAAAAAGGGGAAAACTAGCTTCCAATATGAAAAGTAATTGGGTAACTAAAACATCTTTTTACCCGACTACTTTTATAAACAAGCCGTGAGGTGGGTCGTTTATTAGGACTAAAGTGCGACCCTTGAGGTTCACACGACGAACTTCCCAGTTTGATAAATATTTAATAACAATAATTAAATTAGATATTACACAGAAAAGTAATCATTTTAATTATTAAAACATAATTATTATTTATTTTTAACAACAATTAAAAAAAAAAAACGGCTGAACAGATTTTTATAAAATTTATTTCGGATCAAAATGACGTTAACACGCCTCGATTGACACTCTTACGAAGTCGATATAATTTTTTATTCGCGAGATATTGTGTAAAATCTACTTTTTTGGAGTCTATTTGGTTAAGAAAAAAGAACGGCTGAACCGATTTTGAAAAAATTTCTTTCAGATCATATTTACGTTAATACGCGTCGATTGGCACCCTAACGTAATCGATATTAATTTTTCATTCTCGAGATTTCGTCTTAGAAAGAAATGGACACATACGTACATACGTACACACACACACACACAGACATCTTTCTAAAAATAGTGTAAAAATAGTGTAGTGACCTTGAAACAAAAATTTGTTATAGGTACATTTTGATTTCGATTTTCGGGCCCATTACAATAACTTCCAATGGGAAGTTAATATTTAAAATTTAGGATTTTCATATGACAGTGTAACGTATCTTCAGTGGCGTAGCTATAGGTGGTCAAGGGCGCCAGGGCAAAAAATAAACTGGTCCCCTAAGCAATATTAAGTATATTATAGAATGCTTACTTGATGTAAATTAATATTAAACATTTTGAATAATAATAAAACACAAGAAGTCACTGTGTTGACGAAACAATTGTCATAAAATAAAGTTATAGTGTAAATTTTAAAAAACCTTGTGTTTTATTATTATTCAAAATGTTTAATATTAAGTACCTTTATCAAAATTTAAAATATAAAAAATAAATTTAGCTTTAGGGTTGATCAAAGACCTCCTGTAATTTAGGGCCCTGGGGCACTGCCCCACTTTATCCTATGATAGCTACGCAACTGCGCATCTTAAATAAACTGTGTAGTGATTACTTATAATTACAATAATATGTTAATTCTCACTACATACAAACGATCTTTAATAATAACTCGATTGAACGAAACCAGTTTTTCTGGATAAATGATTTTATGATGGCAAGCATTCTCGGTGCATAAAAATCGATCAAAAGCTATCATTGTTTGTTAATTGAATCAGATAAGTAATAAATGACATAAAAAGAAATTTCAAATCCGTTTGATAATTGATAAATCAGCATTCGAATATGTTTAATAATTCAACCCAAACCAAAATAGGGGTCATGAATCATATAATTATCTCCAATAAATATAATAACATTGCTCAATCGCGTCCCCCATATTCGCGGCGTCTGTACTCGCGAATTAGTGTTTCGTGGTGATGGATGGATGCCTATCGAAGGGCCAAGAAAGTGATGACTCTGAAAGAAAAAGTGTGGATTTTAATTTTGAATTCTGCTTATTTATTTTCAGAGCATTTCGCCCACGCTCATTTTGGAAGACTTATACGCAAGTGTTGGAGATATTACGACCCAAAAATCTCTGTTTTATACTGTTTTGCGACTATTGATCAAAAGAGAAGATTCTACTCGCGTGTTACCGCACTCGCTACTCTCGTGCGGCAAACTCCACGCTCGAGGAATCTTCTCTTTCTCCCGCACTAGTCGCACAATCTACTATATTTTGTTCTGGCAGTTTCTATGAGCTACGCTTAGGAAATAAACAAGTTGAATCAAAATTTAAATCTCGTTGTGATCAGACGTAATTAGAACTCGTCTTGATTTAAGCAAATTTTGTTGTGTTTTATTTATTCATTTTTATTTTATATAATGATCTAAGATATTAAATATCATTAAATAGATCATTATACTACCTATAAGTTCGCAACAAGAATCATATCTAAAATAGATAATTGATTCTTTATAATAAAAAATCAATTTATGAATAATTCATACCCGCGTTTATAGCTTAATTAATACAGTCCTAAACAAGAAAGAATTCAATTGAAACTTTTTGTATAGTGAATATTAATTATTAAATTAACAATAACGTCAATGAATACTGAAGAAGCTTTCAATGAGATATACAAAATGTTTACGAAAACTTTACATCAAGACTCGTTGACATTTTAGTTCAAATTGATCGTGTCAACAATAATATATCATTCAATTGGCTTGATTCGATTGAATCGATTAATTTCAATATTGTTTTATTATGTCACTCATTTTCAACACTTTTTAATGTATTTGCGCTCTTTGATGTACTTGCAACTAGTATTTCTAAACATACTAGCTGGAAATGAGAGCCCCCTGTTATAGACCGAGAGCTAGTGACAATTTTTTGGTGTTATTTATTCAAGGCCTTATTTTTGTGAAGATGTTGAGGGAGGCATATTAAAATGCTCTGAGTAAGGGATTTTGCTAGATAGCGGTGTGGGAGGGATGCAGACCACCCCCAACATGTAACAAAATAAATGTCCACACTTATTATTGCTTCAAGGCTGAAATTGTTTGTATAGCTTGTCGGTGACCCAATAATACCATTATAATATTTTCAGATCGATTGGTCAGTATTAAAGGGGTGGCAAATCACCTTAAACGTGTCATGTACCCGACGAAATTTATATTATTAGCTCAAGGTTCAAATTTTAATATGTTGTTACGGCGACTGTTTTAAGCATATATTTCAATTTGCAGAACAAAATGTCGGTATTAACCCCCTCTCTTAGAGGGAAACTTGCTCGCCTAGGTGTTTACATCGTTCTGCAAATTGAAATATAATATGCTTAAAACAGTCTCCGTAATACTATATTAAAATTTGAACCTTAAACTAATATATTATTAATATAAATTTCGTCGGGTACATGACACGTTTAGGGCGATCTGCCACCCTTTTAATACTGACCAATCGATCTGCAAATATTATAATGGCATTATTGGGTCACCGACAAGCTATACAAACAATTTCAGCTTTGAAGCAATAATAATTGTGACCATTTTTTTGTTACATGTTGGGGGCGGTCTGCATCCCTCCCATACCGCTATCTAGCAAAATCCCTTACTCAGGGGTCTTTAATATACCTCCCTCAACATCTTCACAAAAATAAGGCCATGAATAAATAACACCAAAAAATTGTCACTAGCTCTCGGCCTATTATGACAGGGTATTAATTTAGCCTAAAAGCCTTTAAACAAGTACCTACTGCAGGATCTTAAACCTACCCAACTTGGCAAGCCAGTGCTAGGGTAGGATTAATTAAATTAGACAATTCATTTTTGTTCGAAAGTGAAACATTGTTTTTTGTTACACTCTGTATTATAGATATACAACATGAATGGTGCAGACATATACGTTAATAATTAATTAATTAATAATCCAAATAGCAAAGCTGTCAGTTAGTCGTCACGCATGTTTCAAATAGCCGCGGGCTGTTAATTTCTCTAATGAGATGAAATGAAATAATTACTCTAATTGTTACTAATTACTTTCATGTATGTATTGATAATTAAAAGCAGAAGTACACAAATCATTTAATTAGTAGGTACTAGTAGTCCGTTCCGGCTTCGCTCGGGTTTGTAGATTACCTTGCCCAACAAATCTTCCATATATTAATTGTATTTATACATCTCTAACGGTTTATAGGCAGCGTATGCCAAAAAAGTCACCACTCAGCCCGTTTTTGACTTGTTTCAGTAAAGGAAGGGTTCGTTAGGTCCCAAATCGATCCCTAATACAATACCCAGTGACGGATTTAGGCCTAGGCCCGCGAGGCCCGGGCCTAGGGCGGCAACATTTAAGGGGCGACAAAATTAAGAAGGTGCCTGAACCTAAACATTTTTCCCGGGCGCTAGAAAGTCAAAATTGATTAAGTTTTCCGTCAACGAATAATATATTTTTATTTTTTATTATAATTGAAGTAAGTTTGTCATCAATATGTACAAATTGGTGATGTTTACTCTAAAAATCGATGTCGAAACATATCGATACATATATACTTTGACTGTACAAGAATGGCGGCATATCAGTACGGGCCCTATAGGGTGCCATCACGATTAAATCCGCCACTGACAATACCCCGACGTATATTTTACTTAATATGTTAAATCCTTTGATCTTAGATTGTGCTTTGTATGTGAAATCATCCAAAGAATGTCAAAAAAATATCGCATTTTTCGGCCTTCTTTGGAGCGCAATCGATTGCCTATATATTATAACCTCCAAAATTTTTATGTATGTGATGCACAATGCAAGGGATTTAACATAAGTAAAATACGTCCCAAGTACAACATTAGGGGCCAATTTGGAGCATTAACGATATCCCTCCTTTGCCATTGCTAATTCCCTATTTTTCCTAGCGTAACAATAAAACCTGACCAACAACATAATATGCCTAAAATACATTAAAAAATAGTATTAGTGGTTCTCGAGTTATATATATAAGCGTACTTTAAATGACATTGTGTTTAGGACACGAAATTTTATACATTTAATAGAAATCATAGCTTCAACCCACGTATCTTTCTTACCTCTATTGCGCGCGCATACCGTGTTCACAGATGATCAGGTAATTAGGTATTTAAGTTTAAAAAAAATTATCAATTTTTTAATTTTTTCTAATAATTTAACATAAATAATATTGAAAATCGAAAAGAAAAATTTTTTTAAAGCTATAGATAAATTACTAAAAATTAATTAAAATGTATAAAAATTTAAAAAATATCACGTGACTTCAAAACGCGCCAGGAATGTTTGTGACGTCGTTATGTTAAAATTTGTGTGCATTTGTTGGTATTTGTGTATATGTATTACACATACTATCAAAAATAATAAATTTTTAACTTGGTAACCATGGATACAAAGACCATAGATAACATAATGACGTCACACGCGTTCGGATTCTTTCGGCGCGTTATCGGAACTGAGTTTAAAAATTAATTTTTATTTAAATATAACTTTTTAATTAGTAAGCAAAAAAATTAAATAAAAACAGTTTTGCTATAAAACTTGTATGTGGTCCTTCCATTTAAGTAAAAAAAAAATTCATTTAAAAACCCAATTAGACAATTAGTCTTTCTATATCGGTTGTCACTGAATGCTGCTGGCTAGGTGGCAGGACACGGTATACGTGCGCAACCATATTTTTTCTCTATTTTTCAGTTTTCTTGCAGAACAAGCAATAACGATCTCTCGCTCTTATTACGATAGATAGGCCAATTATAAAAAAAACTCGGGTCGCAGTGCCAAACCCTGCCGACAATATAGTGTATTTGCTAATACAGGCCTTGTGGCTTTATTATGTGAACTTAAGTTTGTTTTTGGACAAAATAACAAATTTAACCCCTTAATACATCCCTTAAAATAATATTTTTTTTCTTAATTTGTTTTAATATTATTATCCATGCAACCTCTGTACCAAATTAAATACACCCGTCAGCAAATAAATCACTATCCGCAAACTATGTGTTTTCATAAAATTTGTAAGTCCGGTCCTGCGTCATGCCGATTTTGTTAAAATTTTAGCAACACATTTTAATCTCTACCAAAGGGTTAAATTCCAATTTTGAAACAATTCTGAGATTTTTTTCGGTATTTTTGGGCTGATGCGGTGATGGGTTCCAAATTGTTCAGAAGAGTATAAAACGTCGAGAAATTTTGGTCCGACCCCTAGATCCCGCCATCCGACCGACGCCAATAGTGTATGTGCCATATATGGCAAATACACTAAAAAAGTTGACAATAGTTAACATTGAAATAGTTGCATCTCTTTTATCTTATTAAATTGCCGGTGCGGTGAGTTATTGTTACGGGTGATGACTGAGTCATGACTTAATCACAGATGATGACATTGAAATCTATATTATTGTAATAATTTGATCTATTTTTTAATTATTAGTGTATTTGCCATAATATGGCACATACACTATTGGCGTCGGTCGGATGGCGGGACCTAGGGGTCGGACCAAAATTTCTCGACGTTTCATACCCTCCTGAACACTTTGGCACCATTTTTGAAAATGTTTATATATATATGTATGTATATATATATTTATATATTTGTATATATATATATTTATATATATATATGTGTGTACACGATAACTCTCGACAGACTTAATCGATTGAAACGAAATTTGGCACACACATTGGAACCCATCACCGCAAGAAGCCTATTTAAAATGGGCCCGATCGGACCATTTTCAGGGTTGTATTTAGGGGTTCCAAAAAGTTTTTGGGCCCAAAAATACCGAAAAATTTGTCAGAATCGTTTCAAAATTGAAATTTAACTCTTTAGTAAAGATTAAAACGTGCTGCTAAAATTTTAATAAAATCGGCCCGACAGGACCGGACTTTCAAATTTTATGAAAACACTAGTTTGTTGATACGGATTTACTTATGGAAGGGTGCATTTAATGTGGTACAGAGGTTGCATTGATAATAATATTGAAATTAAGAAAAAAATATTATTTTAAGGGATGTATTAAGGGGTTAAATTTTTTATTTTGTCCAAAAACAAACTTAAGTTCACGTATTAAAGCCACAAGGCCTGTATTAGCAAATACACTATATTGTCGGCAGGGTTTGGCACTGCGACCCGAGTTTTTTATATTCGTTTTATCGGTTCCGGTCAAAAAAAAAACATTTACAACGTATAAAATAAAAAACTTACTGCCAGGCCCGACGTCACCCGGGCGCAAATCGGCTTGAATGTAAATAAAGATTTATCAATTATTGTTTATATATTATAATCTGAAACAATTTTTCAAATCGGGTCTCGACTCTCGAGTTATAAAAACTGGACTACAGCCGCTTAATTAGGTTGCACTTGGAGGCCTCCAAATTCTTAATCCGGGATTAAGTACGCATTAGCTTTCAACGTTTCTCAGGATTCAGGAAGCGTTTCCGAAGTCTGTACAGCATCCGTGTGACAGACAGATGTGAGATTTATTAAACTGATCTCATAAATAAATAACATGTATGTATGTATGTTTGTACAGACAAACCGTTTGATGGATGAGTCAGTTATTCCGCATAACGATTCTAAAACGTACCATACACAATCAAATTAATATATCGTTTTTAGGATTCAGTACCTCACAATAAAAAAAAAACCAAACCTTTGTAGTGTTGTGTCTTTTTAAGTCAACATAATACTCTACATGTCGACACAACATTGTTTTGTTTTGGCAGTTTCTATTAGCTATACGCTTTTGAAACAAACAAGTAATTCAAAATTATAGTTTCGTTATGATCTTTATAGTAGGATCACATTGTTGTTCGTCTGTCTGTCCGTCAAGACGTCAGGAACGGCGAAAAGTATATCAAGTTGAAATAAATATCAAATACTAAGATCTACAAAAAAGATATGGCCTATATTAAAAACCACATATTTTGATACTGACTCACTCAACATATAGGTCGAAAGTAAACGAAAGTGGCGTCATCATACGCCATGATTGTACTCTAAATCTGGGGATTATGACAAACTTATTTTCTCTCTCTCTACCTCCCCCCACTTTCCCACCCCTCTCTCGACCGACGTTCTTTCGTTGATCAAATAATATGAGAAATTAGGATAGGATAGGGGTTCCCAATCTTTTTTTTACTGCGGCTTCCTTTACTGGTTGCAATTTTTTGCGACGCCCTTCTAAAAGAAGATACCTGTGTGTATAGCTCCCAGGCAATAAACTTACTTTATTATTCAAAGAAAACTCCAAAGAATAAAGAATCTTAATTATTATTTATTAGATTCTAATTCTAATAATTAGAAAACATAAAAAACTACAAACAATACGATTAATGAGCAGTATGAGCTTGCTTTTCTGAGCATAACTTCTCAAATCGTGACGCACAGTTAGGGAACCTCTGGGATAGAATTTGGCAATCGTCTTTTCACAAGGAAATTTCTCGTATACGGTCAAAAACATTCGAACGTGCTGGACCATAAATCTAACCGTGTGTGGAGCGCTTAAGTGTGTGAGCCGAGAACGGTTAACAATTGGGTTCGGGGTCATCCTCGTCGCCTATGCACGTCGCTCTACCCAGAGAACAGACAGCTCTACCAATAGTGCGCGCTGCGAAGGTCAAAGGTCTCCAAACAACGAACAGCAATTATTGTAGTGGTACACGCAACGTCTGTACTCGTGCGTCTAAAAAGGTGTAATAATGTACTCTGATACGTGCTCCAGACTCCAAACTGCCTTATTGACTGCTACGAAGATTAGGAAGATCAGATAGGCTACGTTTATACTGTAGGACGACTAGGTACTAAAATCAACAAGTCGCGAGGGGGGTCGTTTATTATAGGACTAAAGTTACTTTTAATCGGGACTCACAAGCTAGCCTAGTGGTTAGCATGCTTGGCGCCGCAACCTCTAGACTGGACTGCCGTGGGTTCGAATCCCACCTGCGCTTATGAATGTTTTGTGAAGTTATTTAGTTTTAAGTTAGTTGTTATTTAGTGTAGTTGAAAGACGCTAATGACCTTAGATGTCGACGCGTCTATAATCTACAATATATAAAAAAAGGGACTCACAAGTGCGACCCTTGAGATCCACACGACGAACTTCCCAGTTTGATGAATATTCATTATTAATAATTAAATTAGAAATTACACAGAAAAGTAATGATTTTAATCATTAAAACATAATTATTATTTATTTTTAACAATAAATTAAAAAAAAACGGCTGGACCGATTTTATAAAATTTATGTCGGATCATAGTGACGTTAACATGCTTTGATAGACACCTCAACGAAGTTGATAACATTTTTTTGAACGTTTATGTCATTTTTTTTTTTAATAATAAATTGAAAATCCAATTGACACTTTTACCAGCTCTCGGGTTAAAACCCGGGAACTTGAGACTTGTAATAGAGGAACCATAGCAACGCCATGTAAACAACAGCATTGCTACACGCTCTGCTCCGCCGTAGTCGGGTAAAAACCGGGTGTGCAGCCTTAACGAAACTCGACCGCACAGTATATTACCTCAATGTACATAACAATACTGTTTTAACAATGTTAGAGTGCTTTAAAGAAATCCGGATATATCTGGATATTCGACAATCGACATGCGTCCCATATATTGTGTTATTTGCATCAGAAGACCGAAATACATCCTCGCACCGTTACAAATTATTTAATGGAAACCGCCACGATCAAAACAAAGCGTGAACATTCGAGAGAATTTGCATGACTGCAATAATATTATCATCCTCTAAGTTTATTAGACGGAGAGCTCACCGATGTATCGAATACTTGACACAGACGAAGTCTGTGCAGTGAGTTAGCATTGGGCCACATTATTATTATTTTTGAAGCTATGCTTCTATAGGCGAATTATGGGGTGCCAGAGTTCATCCTGCGGCAGCTTATTAAACACTTAAAATGCTTAAAAAAAGGGGTGACCTCCGACAGATGTGAAACATCAAAGAAAACGTTATTGAACTCGGTGGTATTCTCTATGTAGTAGTATATATTTTTTTACAATAAAAATATTTTTACCATAAAATTTTAATTTATTCATTATCATCGCATGCAACAATTGAAACTGTAGAATTTTCTGTTTCATTTTCTAGCATAGTAACAATTGGCACCCACTGTAAGATTAAGACAGAGCCTCGCCTCGTGTCATATTTATACGCACTCTCAAAAGCAGCAACTAATTGTTATGCTGACGTAATCCTATATACTGCACTGTAACACCGCGTGTGCTATACTGCACTGTAACACCGTGTGTGCTACAGTGCATGTCTGAGTCAGTGCCGCAGTCGTGGGGAGAACAGCAGCGAAGGAGCGGATCAAACATTTCGTTGCATATTTCCCCTCACGCGGCTGTTCACAGCCCGACATAAGATGTTTCACATAAAAAAAATTGGCCCCAAATTTGCCGCCCTAGCCCCTAGGCTCCAGCCTACTCAGCCTGCTGGTAAAGCCGCCACTGCTGTGCCTGCAATTGCTTGGCAGTCCTAATTTTTCAATTTTCTTACTGCCTTCTTATGGAATCAACTACTTACCTACTTAAATAAAATTGACGTCAAAATGTCGGTCTCAACGAATGCTGTCATGCCATCATTAGGGTTGCCAGGCGTTCCGATTAATCGGGATTGTCCCGATTTTGAGTCTTAAGTCAAGGTGTCCCGAATAAACTTTTCGGGACATCCAAATGTCCCGGTTTGGCCTATTTTGATTTATATTAATTGTATGGCGTTTTTAAACCGATAGCGGCCGCATTCGGCAAGCCTCGAGTTAGCTCGGTGTTTTAACCTCTACTTTGTCTAGCCCTATGTTGTGATTTTAAAGTTTAGTTATGTTTTTTATTTTCAAATATTAAAAATTAACAAAATAATTTGTTTTTTTAATAAATATTATTTACTATGCGATAATTCGATTTTTTTTACGTAAATACTACTTTTCTGATTTTAGATTTTGTTGTTATAACCTAACCCAACCTAACCTGTCCCGATTTGACCATCAAGATATCTGGCAACCCGTCATCATGGGGTGTCAGAGTTCATCCTGCCGCAGTTCTTTGAATTTCCGGCAGAACAAAGATAATAATAATAATTGTGGCTCCCTATTTGTCTGGCCCGATGCTAACTCACACAGACGAATTTGTCTGTGTATTCGATAAAATAAGAAATCCGACGGTCGGCTCTGGGACTATACAGTTCACATTACTGCAGCTAATAATATGCAAATTGCATTATGTATTTGAGTCGACTTCCGATACTCGATACAGTTTTGTCACATCTACGGCTTCGCAAGAAATTGAGACGAGACAACACCGAGGTGAAATGCGAGACCGAAAAAAACCGGTCGCATGTGCGAGTGTAACTCGCGCGCCATGATTCCGTCCGTACAATTGACAAACGAATAAAATATGTTTGCATGAGAAAATTGACTGTTACCAACTAACAACGAAGTCTTACACCATACAGGTTCCGTTTTTTACCATTTTCGTACGGAACCCTATAAAAAGACGAGGCAAAACCGTGACGAGACAGCAATTAATGAGACGACACTGTCCTTTTATCAACGAGACAACAATCTTATATCGTGCGGAACACTACGTTTAACACTTGTACATAGTACGGTGCGAAAATAATGGTCAGTGATTCATACACTTATATACTTTACAATGTAATATAAGCGGTACAGTTTTTATGAATGTGACGGGTATGCTTTACATTGTTTCATTGCTTTTCCGCTCCATTAAGCTTGTTAGTAACTATACGTATGACTCTGACAATTATATTTTCGAACCGTATAACGCAATTATTCTTAGAATGATAGTGACGTCCCACACTTAGCAACGGACTGTCTGCTTGACAAGCGTTACCCTCTCTGCTGCTCTCTAACCATATAGACGGCGTATATTTTCTATTGGTGAAGCTGTTGCGTTGTCGAGTAATGACGTCTCAGTGCCATTCTTATAGTATTGTGTTTGTGTATAGTATAGACTGTGCACGTGCAGGGGGGCGGAGTTATAATAATATCAACGTGAGCGCTCGTTGTGAGATCCACTGTAAACTCGGAACTCTAATTTTCCGTAATTGTCAGTGAGCATTGTTGTTTAAAAAGCCAAGTAAATAAAATCATGATTTTACTTCTAACTTATTTGGAAATTATTACTATAAATCTGGTAAATTTGACACTTTTAAACCCGGTCCGCAAGATTATGCAGGCGCCATGGTTTGAGGTCAATATAGACCATAGATATAGATGTAGGTACACCTCCATGTCTGATTTAATTAGTTATTTTTTGTCAAAATTAAATAATTTTCATGTGCCTTTTACGCTATGCTATTTATACTATAATATGCACGCAGCGAAATTAAATGGTATTCGTTTATTAAAAAATTTCGCAGTCTAAAACAACAATAAAAATGAGTTCAATCGTGCACTATTGCCCGCTAGCGTCGCTAGTAGGCTTCGTGCACACAACCTATAGATACCTAAAATTAACGAGTCCCGTCATCCCTTCTATATATTATATAATATAGCCTCGTAAACGTCAATTTTACTGGCCAGCAATATCCTGCCTTTAATAATATCGTTCTACAAACAATATATATTATTAGTTATTACGACAACACAATATAATAAAATCCAAGCGGCAAGCATCGATCGTTAATAAATATATAAAATACACGCTGAAAGGTCAACGGACATCAAACTATGGGAATCTATCATATTACAATGTAATATTATTATTACTTATTAGTAGTATCGAGGGAAAAACTTTACACACGTGGTTTCGCAAAATTACTGTGAAACATTTGAACTAACTTATGTCAGGATCTCGAATGCAGTGCCGGTTTATGAATTTGCAGTGCACAGAAAAAGTGAAACGTCACGTCACGAAAGAGCGTAACGCAGTTTCTACAGCTTTTGTAAATAAATTCGATTTTATATACAATGCACATGTTCTGTAATACAATGCATAAGTTGGTAATAAGCATAGCTTCTGTCGGGTCAATGCCAGATTTAGAGGTCTGGAGGCCCCGGGATAACAAAGGAGTGGAGGCCCCCTGGCCCCAAATTATTTTCCAAATAAAGTGGACAATTTTTTTCAGTCGAGTTTTCCAATAAGTAATTTATTGTGAAACCAAGTATAGATTCTTTTATTATTTAACAAACACATAAATATAATCGGAAACAAGAATTATCTGAAATTAAATTTTAGCGTTAACGAACGGAACCTTCCGAGCTTTTTTCGCCGAAAAATCGTTGATGATTTAGCATATTTTGAACGACAAAATTTAATAACCGAGAATTCAGAGAATTTTTTTTCCGAAGTCTCTATTGTGGGGGCCCCTCTTTTGTGGAGGCCCCGGGGCTGTAACCCCGGTTGCCCTCCCCTAAATCCGGCCCTGTGTCGGGTGTCCCACGACACACCTGATCTTTTTTTGAAGTGAACTTTAGCCGCGTTTTTCACTTTCAGTCAGATTGTTTACGAGTCACGTAATCGGGTGACATGTTATATAAGGTTCACTTGAACCGCGCGTAAAGGTTAAACCGATTTTTTTTTATTCAAACCCAGTAAATTCGAGGGTTATCTAGGCTTAGTATAAATTCACATTTTCAAACTATTAGTATTTTTAACTAATAATAGTATTACTGCGTAGTAGGTAAATATGTAATAAGGCAAGCATTAACAAGTGACAAATATTTGTCAAAATACCTATACACGTGGGTTTCTGACTTGAGATCTGGTCAAAGTATATCAACAGGATTTTTAAATAGATTGTAGATTATAAACGCTCGACAGTTAAGATCATTAGCGTCCATAATTGGATTTTTAATTTAGTATTAGAAACAATAATAGTAGGAAGTATAGAGGGATTTAACACCACAGAAATGATTATTTATGATCAAACATGATTTCTCATTCTTATGACCTTTATCTCAGCGTTCATTTTGTAAAATGGCGGAGTTGCGTTTATTTTTCACGTCCGGGTGCGTTTTTCACGTACGTGTTTTTAGCAGGGATTTGGCACATTCGTGTTCGTTTTTCAAATAAATACACGGACGTGACAAACGCACCCGGACGTGAAAAATAAACGCACGTACGTGAAAATATTTCACGTCCGTGTGCGTTTTTCACGTCCGTGTATTTATTTGAAAAACGAACACGAATGTGCCAAATCCCTGCTAAAAACACGTACGTGAAAAACGCACCCGGACGTGAAAAATAAACGCAACTCCGCCATTTTACAAAATGAACGCTGAGATAAAGATAAGATCATAAGAATGAGAAATCATGTTTGATCATAAATGATCATTTCTGTGGCGTTAAATTCCTCTATACTTCCTACTAATAATAAACTGAAAATATGAATTGGTATTAGGCCCATATAAACCTAGCTTTAAAAAAACACAAGTTCGTATAAAAGTTTTAGGGGTCGGTAGAGTCGTCATCGAATTTCAGTATATCTGGAATGAATTATATAAAAAAATCCTTCGGAAATCTGTCGATATCCCGGGGCCTCTGTTTTTCTCCCACAAATCCGGTCCTGTACATATTAAATATATAATTGTTATTTATAAAACAAACCTTGGATGTGAATTATTAATTAAGTTGATAAATTCAGAGAAACAGAAACTGTAAAACACGGTTGCACAAATTTTCCGTCACAAGTGGGATTTCTTTTGATCGTTATATTCAAGAATTCAATTATTCATTAGAACTTAACGACCTGTTTTAAATTCCATTGTATTTTAAAAATAAACAATAAACTAATATTTATTTTACAAAAACACGAAATGCGTTTCACGAACATCAAAAAAACGCGACTTTTGTTTAGTTTAGTCCGATGATCCGCCGGAATGTACATAGCCTAATAAACTTTGTTATTTTGTTGCAACATACCTAATCTATGTCCAAAAAATTTGTGATAAAATAAGTCCAGTTCTCCATGTTCCATGGCAACGGAAAGACAAAGAATTGGAAAAATAAATTGTGTTTTAAAGACCACTAACAGCTAAGGTTATTTGGGCCTAGCACCAATTCATTATTTTTTTTTAATAATAAATTGAAAATCCAATTGACACTTTTACCAACTCTCGGGGTCGAACCCGGGAACTGGGGACTTGTAATAGAGGAACCATAGCAACGCCATGTAAACAGCATTGCTACACGGTCGACTATTCTCAAGCCCACAAAGCATTGGAATTTGGAGGTACTTTCTTTAACTAATTAAGAATTAAGATTGATTCATCCGACCCATTATAGTGTTCTAATTCTCCATTTTTTTTCCTGTAATGGGCGCTAATGACCTCTGTTGTCGAGCGTCTATAATCTACAATTCCTGTAATGGAAAGAGACAGTAGCGTCGTAACATGCCTCGAGGCATACGACGGGGACCTATATTTCTGATAGAGAAATACGTAACTGGGAAATATTTTGCATCTAGATACTATTTTGTATCTTAGATGCTTTTTGTAACTTAAATATACTTGCATCTTATAAATACTTTTTATTGTATCTGTGAGAACAGCTTGGTGTAACGGTTAGCATGCTAGTCTTTGGCTCAAACTGTCGTGGGTTCGAAATCCACCTCCGCTCATGAATGTTTTGCGATATCGAGTTTAATTTAATTTGATGTTATTAGACGCTAATGACTTTAGCATCGCCGTTTTGGCAAATATTTTAATACACGTAAAAACGGCGAGGCCACTTCTCGAATTTATTTAGATTTAAAGTGAACGTTGATGAAATGTCGTTCGACTCGTAACTCGCAACGCTCGTGTGGTAGCAAAATACCTCGACGAATGTATTTGGCGGTCTTTTTCATTGCTAAGAAAAAGACTCTGAATGACTCCACACACCCATTTAGTGGAAGGTTAAAAAGCCATTTGGAGATACAAATTTAAAGGTCATACTCATGTATAAGGAAGACACGTTATTAAAAAATACGGAAAATTCTACATAAAACTTATTCGCTCTTTGGCCACATGTATTACTGTGTCATTGAAAAATAAACAAAAAAAACTGCATAAGAACTGGAATTCTACTTAGTACATTATTTCTGAATAACAATTGACAAAAACAAGTGCTTAAAAAGACGCATTTGTCTGCGCTTTGTATAATAAGCATGAGCCAACACCTAACAGAAAACAAAGTTTTACAAGTGAAATTCCAAAACATCGCATTGGAGACATTGGAGTCCAATTCCAATATAAATCGGATAGGAATTATATAACGTCGGTAATATTACTAGGGAGCATCACTTTCGATCATTCTCCTACTACACCCCTACATTTCCCGTTGTCTTTATTCTGCATCTCTTTCTACAGTATAGTGTAACATATACTATGTAGAAAGAGATGGAGAATGTACATAATTTTAAATCGAGAATAAAAATTCAGGAAATAAAATTATGTACATAATATTAAATCGGAAATTTTGTTTAATTATAATTAAAATGTTTCCAAAAAAAATTTATTTCTGTTTTAACTTTTTAAATTTCAGATAATTTTGCTTCTACTATTATAAATAGTAAAACGGCGTGCCAAATACTGCATTAGCGTCTTGATTACATTAAATAACAACACACTTAAAACTAAATGACATCATAAAACATCCATGAGCGGAGGCGGGATTCGAACCCACGACAGTCTGATCCAGCGACGCTAACCACTGAACCACACTGTTCTCTTTCCCGTTGTCGAGCGTCTATATATAATTTACAATTTCTCTTCCTACATTTCCCACTTTTACAGCGCCTAGCGACAATCAGCTAAACGTGCGTCTTTTTTACAGGCAGATAATTATTGCTATAGCGGCCGGTGGGTGAAAATCACAATTAATTTTCACCAACCCCCTCCTTTCCGGCAACGCCCTAGGTCAACTCCCATATTTTCAATAAGTCAATCACATAAAACCAGAGGTGTCTTGCATAAATTATTGTAATTATATTTCAATATGCAAATACGAATTTACGAAACAGGTGTTACTGCGTAATAGCGTATGCGACCTTATATGGGAAAAGGATCGCCACGCATATAAAAAATATAAAATTACTATCAAAGATAGATAACAGCATAGACTATGTTTTGTTATTATTATTGCTTAATTACAAAAAAATTATGATGTTTTTTTAAAAAACATAAACATAGTGAAGAAAACACATGTGAAGAATCTATAAAGTAAACCTCAATGAAATCATGTTTTCCCACTTATTTTTAGACATTTTCAAGCCAGAGGTACCAGCCATGGCCAAACTAACCACGCAGAGTTTAAAAGAGATAGCCAAATGGTAAGCTATATACCATTTGAAAGGACATTGCCCATTTTAAGTTGAGACCACACTCGTGTCCAGCCTGGCCCAATACGTTCCAAGGTTAGGTTGATCATGGGCGAGTAGTGTGGCCGCTCCACCATTGGCAATGATCGTCAAATGTTGGAGGCTGGAAGGTATTCGAAGGCTGGTCGAAAAGATCGACCTGGATCTTGCAGCCCCCACCCGCCAAGAAACATTGCGCCAAGCCACAGTATAATACAGTAGATTCACTGTACTGTCGGCACTTTGATGTTTGTACTACAATTTCTTTGACCTTGAGACAGCCAATCACAGCCGTGTTTGGAGCAAACGACGTCCGTTTCTTCCTTTCAATACATGCAGTGTAACAGGACCGTATTAGAAAAATGTTTTTAAATGCTGCCATTGTGTTTCCGTTGGGTAATAGAACAAAAATGATTACATTTTGTGACTTTTATCAAAAATAACACATACAAAGAACGAAAGATCTATCAAAAATGATTGTTGTGAAACAATTACAACAAACAAATCAATTGTTGTTTCTAAACTTACATATGATTATAATATGGGATGTTAAACAATTTGGCCAGATGTGACAAAATTATTGTTTATGCGATAAACTGACGCCGCGTCAGTTTATCGCATAAACAATAATTTATTTACCGCCAGCAGTTTAGCGCCGCGCTAAACTGCTGGCGGTAAATAGCCGGCGACAAACTTTCCACCTACGTAAAACATGTATATTTTGACAGCGTTGTAAAAAAGAATGTTTAGAGTTTCTGATACACTTTAAAACTGCACAACGATTTACTATACTCATTTTGAGTATCACACAGATTTTGTCTTGGGGTTGTTTATAAAATGGACACAAAGTACGCACAAATAAACATTAAATAATATAAACACAATGAGTATTATGAAACAAAAAAAATATAATACAGCACTGTGCGGATTTGCTCGTCGTCCTACGGTCGCACTGACTAGTATGTAGAAAGCGCCAATAAGAAAATACTGTGGGCGTGCCTGAACGCTCTGCAAGCTAACACAATCTGCGCAGCTCGTCTGACTGATTTAGGCACTAACGTTAGAGTAATATTACTGGCTTATTCTCTAAACTGTGGCCAAGCTGAGCCAGTGAGTAGACAATCTATGCCGCCGGTGCTTCCAGCAGGGGGAGGCAAACGTTGGAAGTAAATATTTGCGAATGACTATTGGACCAGGCTGGACATAAGTATGGCCCTAGCTTTACTAGGGGATTTGGTCCTACGTTGCCCACACGTGAATTTCAATGTATCTAGTGTTGTCTGATGCATAAAAATTATGCTACTTGAAAAATCTGTCCGGGGATTTGATTTTCATATTTCAACAGTAGTAATAAACCATAAGATAGGCTATAATTATTTTATTTATTATATTACCATCGATATTGATGAAGCAACATCCTTATATAAAATAAATAATTTTGGTGTGATAAAGTTGTAATTTAAGACAAGATTCTTTCGATTCTTAGTCATGTTTTACTCTGGGCCAAAAAACTTTGACTCTGGGCAACATATTGACCAAAATCAGACGATAGCTAGATAGATACATAGATTATAGACGCTCGAAAATGTCCTTTGAATTCAATAATACCATCCGAAGTTTTGATTTGGGATGTCAAACAGGTTTCATCGAGTTAGGTAGGTAAGGAACATTTTTTACATCTTTTTTTCGCAATAGCTAATTGCTTGTCAAAACAAAGGCCATTCCGTTAAAATTTCTTTTTTTAATTCAAAATGGCGACTTTGGAGGCCCGCAAGGTGGCCAATTTCAGTACAACTAGTGTCAGCTGATCGCATTTTAAAACGATTTGATCTTGAAACTTGGTAGATATATATGTTGTCTTCACGATTAGAACTAATTACAAATGAGTCTCATCAAAATCGGTCCAGCTGTTTATAAGATAAGCGACTCAGAAACTCGTGCGATATAAATAGTTGCAAGTACTGAACCTTGTGTGTACAAACAGACTTGGTAAGACCCACTTGACCGATTTTTTTAAAATTTTATTTACGATTTTTAAGCATGGAGATATCATAGATAGAGGAGGGAAGTCACCCAAAAAAGTGTCGGTGCAAAAAATAGAGATGGAGAATAGACGTGTTCATCTTATCCATGGTTACAGATGTAAATTAACAATACCTACTATAAATTTTTAAATTCACAAATGCGTCAGAAGACAACGAAAAGAGAACCTATTCGTTTTCTATCTCTCTTTTACAACGTGACACTGTCACTGCAGTTCTGCCTATGACTCCCCTACTCTATATTCTATATTGATATCTCTATGTGTTTAAGTGTCCACAAATAAATACATGTTATTTGTTTATTAACAACTTAATGTAAGCCACGAGATTAATTTTATTGTTGATTTTTCTATACACTTCAAATTTTTAAGTTTGGTAAGAAAATAAATAATCATAAATCTTGACATAATATTACAAAAGACAATCTTTGTACGCATGTATTTTTGTGCGTTTATATCTCAAGGTCTAATCATCTACTGAACCGATTTGAAAATTCTTTCACTATATGAATGAATGAATTGTAAATTATAGACGCTCGACAATCTTTCACTATAAGTTCACTTCTTCCTGAATCCTTGATTATATAGTTATTATTACGCTACGACAAAAAGAGGATGAGAAGAGAGAAAATGGCGACATTAGTAGTACTAGCGATATCAGACGGAATACTTCAAATTCAACCGCTGTCACTTTATTTTTACAATGACCATTTTAAAATGGGAATCATACTGGACCGGACTTAACAGCTAACTGTTATAAATGAAAAATATTCTCTTAATAGACAAATTAACTTCGACTTCAATTATCCATCGTTGATTTTTCATGTGGACCTCTGTTTAGAAAAGGTTATCCAGGCCTGGCTTCACCCACACGATTCAGTACAGTCGAAACATATACAGTCGATTTTTTCCTATATTTCCCTAAATGTGCCAAACTAATGAACTAGAATACATTTCATCGGTTACCGTCCTTGCAATATGGCGTATTATATTTGTAATATATAAAAGATCTCTCGTTTTACTGTTTACATAACAATTCGTGTAACTAAATGTAATTATGCGAGCTACAGTACCGAAAACACTTAGACGGAGAGCCCACCGTCAAATTTCCTATGGGTATGTAATATACGTATCAAATACACAGACTTTATCCGTGTAAGCTAGCAGCAGTGGGGCAGCAAATAGGGAGCCACAATTATTATTATTTTTATTCTGCCGGATCATGGAATACTGACGTTATTTCCGGTTATTTTTTGGATTGTCCTCTTAATGTCATCGACTACTGTATAAATAAAATTGACGTCAAAATGTCGATCTCAACGAGTACTTTCATATATCATCATGGGGTGCCAGAGTTCATTCTACCGCAACCCTTTGGCAGTCCTATTTTTTCAATTTGCGGCACAATAAAAATAATAATAATTGTGGCTCTCTATTTGTCTACCCCAATGAACTCTACAGACAAATGTTTTCGATACTGTAAAATATAATTCCACGCAATTACTTAACATTAGAATATTTAATAAAAGGTCATAATTAAAATTTAAAAATTAGAAGATTCTGATGGTAAATATGTTTTATCCCTACACGCAACATCATGTTTGTACAAACAAATCGCTACGTGTAGTTGTAATAGGTATTTGTAGTACAACTACAAACATGTCAGCACAAACAATCCGCTGCGTGTAGGGGGCGCTTTAGGTAGGTATGTATAAACAAATAACAATAATTCTAGAAACATCATTTAATAACAATGTTTTGAGTATTATAAGCGAGGGGTCGGGAAATGCAGGGCCGACTTATTCATTAAGGCACGATGCCTATAGGGAAACAAAATTATTTTATTAAATACATATTAAAAAGATGTCAAATGTTCAATGTTTATTTAAATATTTAAATGTAATTTGTTCTGTGATTATATTTACTTCTCATTCTTAATGTACCTAATCAACTAAATAGTAAATAGGTAGTGATGTCCTTTTTAGGGCAACACTAGTCAGGACTTTATTATTCATTTCAAGCGTTTTTTTCGGGTAGGTTAAAGGTTTTAAGGGTTCCGTATCCAAAGGGTGGAACACCTTGGTCCATGAACTCGATTCACCAAGTTTGGGAATCAGTGTATTGTGTGCTTAATGCATAAATAATTCTCGGAATCATTTAACAACTTTGTTTTGAACATTAGAAGCGAGGGGGTGGAATGTCGCTATCAGATTAGCGCAGTTTGTTTTAACTCAGAAATTAGAATGTCACGTCCTTTGCCACATGACAATTGTTGACGAGACGTGAGTGTCCGAGCGGGGGCCACCGTCTGAAGAGGGCACACGGTGACAAGCTGAATGACATTTGTTCGTTAAACAAGACAAGCCCGGATGATGCACATGATTAATCTGATGCTGTTTAATTAAATTAGTTAGCTCACGGAAGTTTTAAAAACATAACGCAACTGTTAAAGCGCTCGATACTGTTTGTTTACAATTCTTAAACATGTTAATTTTTTTTTGAAGCCTTGGACCTTATACAAGAAAAAGGCGATTACAAAATAGTTGAAAAATGAAAACTGATAATCTATAGGAGTGTAAAAAATACTGTTGTATGTAAATGATTTTTAAATAAAAATGACGGGTAACCCAAATGACGTTTTTTTAAAATACTACCACGCTTTTTTAAAGAAAGTTACAGCTTCTGATTTTAGTTCAAGCAAACTTAAAAAACAACATTTAAGTGAGGTTTTTTCAATATGATCGAAAGATCAATTTATTCGATTTAAAATACAGCATGTATTGTTTAGGCTTTTACAAAAATATTTTCAGCAGGTAATTATCGTTTTAAAAATAATAATTCACATAACATCCAAATTATAAATTCTCTACCAGAGTGATAACACGAAAAACTTTAAACGATTTAAGATGAACAATAAAATAAAATATCTACAATAAGTAACATCCTGAAAATATTCAAGGAACTGTCAATGGGAAAATTTCGAACTGTATTATAATAAATACAAATAGACTTGCCTTTTCTAAATGTGTTAGTATCATCTAATCCTGGTAAAATAGCTACACTTAAATTATCACATAAAATCACAAAACTAAAAAACACAACCCCTGTACTAAAATACGAACACCTTTGTTTTGGTTTTTTCATTGTGCCTTTATTTGTGTTTATAACATAAAATGTCATCGTACTAATAAAGAAAAGTTATATTTTTTTATATTTATATACATGTTTAGTTTTCTCACAAGCATAACACAACACTAATTAATTCACAATTATTCATAAAAATTATAAATATATAATATTTTCAGAACCACTTAAATACGCTCCTTCCTCTTCTGCAAATAAAAGCAAACTAAATTGAATGTTGTTGTGAACTACAATTAAAAAATAACGTAATTAAAAAACAACAAAATACCCTAACAAAATTGTTTCCTTTTATTGCACCACAGAGGAAAATGTTATTTAAATGTTGCCTATATATTGCACAACCATAGAAAATGATTCTTCAATTCGCACGCCTCGTAGTGTGGACGTTTTAAACTAAAAAGAGAGAAATAAATAGTGCGACTATCTTACGAGAAAGACAAGGAAAAAAGCATTATATAATAAACGTCAAAATATAGAAAATACCAAACGTATTTATCGAGTCGATTCGTAAATAAATTGATAAAAAGTAAAAATAATTTGTAATTGTAAGTATTTTTGGTGTCCAAAAAAATACCCAAAGATGGTCTAACTAAATTTTAACTTCAATTTTTTTTGTAGTAAATAAAATGGGAGGTCACGATCATCATCATGAAATAAAGATTCCAGATTACACTGAATTTAAAATCGAAAACTGCCCAAAACTTTTAACAGTCCAAAAAATATTGGCACAAAAAGGTCTTAAAGACCCTTGGATCCGGTAATTTATCTTCCATTGAATTTGAGCCCGTTGTACTTTACAAAAATAACCCTTGTTTTTAGTAAACAACAAAACTTCATTATATCACAAAATAATCTTTGTATCACCCGTTCCATCACTGATAATATTTGACCATTGTATTTTTTCAGAAATGAAATCTGGAGGTTTGATGAAACAAAATGGTTGAGTGAAAAAGCTTCTCTTAAAAAGTTAGTTTTTCGAGGTTTTCCTTATGGCTTTGCCGCTTTTGTAGTAACAATTGTTGCTGGCAAATTATTATCATCTGGAGACGAACACGGCCATGGTGAACATCACTAAAGTCTAAAATATTACATTCGATAGAAAATAATTTGTAGTTACTGTCCTTTGTAATTATATTTTGCTAAAAACAATAATTATTACTCAGTTGTTATTATCGTTATGTAGTTAAAAAATAAACAAGATTCGAATCGATGAAATTTTGTTCTTGAAATTATTTATAACAGGATCTCTTAAACCGGAATCCTACAATTAACTGGTGTTTTTTTGTTTTGATCACTTCGTCAAAAAACGTCCCCTTGCCAATTAAACATCATTAACCGAATTACCACCGAGGCTTCAATACTTCTAAGTTGCATTCAAATTAGACAAAACATGCTACATAAAAATTATTGTTATATCTACATTTTACAACAGTAATAATAAATGCAAATTTATTTTAAAAATTTTTTTCTTAATCGGTACAATGAAAAACACTTCCTTAATAATTATAATGACTTATTATTAAACAATAACAATTTATGCATGCTGTTTAAAGAGTTTTACTACCAAATTTAATATTAGGAATGCACTGAGAGGTCGCGTTATTACGATCATTTTCCTGTTTGCTCGAATTTTTAAAATCAATCCTAAATTCGGCTTTCGGTAACAAAAATACCTACCATGCGTTTCTTTAAACAGTTTAGGAGTTAAAAGCTTACAACAAGATGGACATTGAAGCATAAGTCATAATAGTGAGATTTTTAGTAAATAGAAATTTATTAACGATCAGTATTATTCAGTTGTTATATGCGAGGTACTCTTTCCTCACAATAGTGATGCAAGTGGTGCTATCTATAGACTGATAGCAATACTATGTAGTATTAAATTACTCGACTGGGTACTCGGTACTCTATTTTTAAATTTAACCAAATACTTGGTTTTTCGAAAAATTAATCTTCGGTGCATCCCTAATCAATATTGATATTACGTTCGTTTGAAATTTCTCCATAAAACATTTGAAATTATTCTGAAATAGTACCTTAGCTTATGCACCCTATAGTTAGACCTTTTAATTTACCATCTAATGCAACTTTGTTGACTACTGAAGACAGATATTTAAAACTACATTTAAAAATTGGAAATTAGTATAGGAATCCATCCAGTAGATGACACTGCTTATACTGTCTCTTTTTAATACACTGTTAGTGCAGTGTAGGACAGCAGAATATTTTCGCCAGCGCTCTTAACGGTTGGGTTAGTATAAACAGAACTGCTGAGACCTCTTATTAATTACTCGTATGCTATTACAAACTCGATTCATTAAAGAAATTATGTTAAACGTATTAACTAATGTTGATTAACTATTAAGATTTTATAAGCAAAGATACTACTATTATTATGTATTACTATCATAAACCATTAGAAAAATATGTGAAGGAAAATATTAACAACGTGCATATCATGATCGATAAAACTAAAAATTATGATGCTCCTCTTGGTTTCAGTTCATCAAAACAAGGATGTAAAAAGATATAATTTTTCTTTGCTGGATTATTATATTCGTGACCCTGAAAAAACATCATACTATTGTACACATCGTACTATTTTTAAATTATATCTAGGGATCGAGCGATACCAATATGTGTATCGGCGATATCGGTTACACTATAGATTATCGGTATTGGCCGATATCAATTAAGCAATATTGGCTACAATTTAATTTAAAAAAAGAAAAAATTAAAAAAGATAAAAATTAATATTTCTTAAGAAGAAACGTCTACACATTTACTAACACTTTTAACGCATTTAACCTAAAAAGGAAAAAAACGACTGATAAGTCAATATATTTCGTTATCGGCCGTCCCATTATCAGTATCGTCAAAAGAATCTACAACGCTCAATCCCTAATTATACCATTAATTTCATACTTACTTTACTCCAATCGTAACTAACGGCATAGGCAAATATTTGTCCGTTATGATTAAAAGCACAACGCGTTATTGGTTGTTCCATTTGTTCTGAAGGTTTCAGTTTGGTTCTTGCGTCTTTATCCCAGAATGAAAACGTTCCATCAGAGCCGACAGTCGCTAACGTACCATGAACCGGATGGAATGCGATATCATTCACTGCATATATGTCCTATAAAAGATGTTTGGGAGTTTATTTTACGCATAAGTTAAAAAAGTATGCATGTTAGCTGCCAGTACGCGTTCAAATTAGCTATTAAAAAAAAAAAACATAAATTTGCTCTTGATCTGGAAGCCATACTATCTATTTGTAGATGGCAGCATCTTTCCTAGCACTGATGAAATGTATTAATTAAATAATCAATAAAACACAATTACGTTTAAAAGGAAATACAATAGTCACTTACTTGATAGCCATTATTTGTGTTACTGGATCGATGACATTTAAAGGTGAAATTATCTTTAGGATTTGTTGGATTAACATATTGAATGGCGACGCGTCCTTCTACACTTCCTAGTGCATAACCTAAAATTGCCAATATTAAATCAAGGAGGACGCCACCGTAGCTTACAAACTAACGCAATCGGATCAACTGTCACATTTGAAGGTTATTAAAAATTGTTCACTGAAATATAAATGAATAAGACGATAAACCAATGTCTGGCAGAATATACAGATCTTTTGAAATATGAGGAGACTTTCACAAAAGGTTTGATGTCTTGACAACTGATCCGATTTCATAAGTTCCGATTTTAGTCGTAAGATAGTGCCACGTTCCAATAAAAAAAGCAAAATACCTGTTGGAGTTTTTTTCTTGTCTCTAAAAATAGCTACACAGCGATGTTGGTATTTCAGAGGCGATTCCATACGTTTGAATTCTTGTGGCTTTCCTTCAAGCTGATAAACTATAAGACCCCTTCCTGCTGTACCGACTACTGCCATAGGATAATCGACATCTGCGCAGTAACAACGTTCGGGTAACTGAATACTCAGCAGTGGAGTTGGACTGCGTGTATCCCAAAACTAACGACAGGATTTTTGTTTATAATAAATACTGTACGTTCAATTTCAATACGTTAAGCCTGCTGTTCACTATTAGAATTTTCTGTTGTCGAGCGTCTATAATTCACAATTCATTCATTGCTATTGGAATTTGACATTTGACGCCATGACATCTGGTGCCTGGAAATGAAAATATAGCAAAATATGGCTGCCACGCCTCCATTATGAATAAGAATTCTCAAAATACTCATGTCTTATTGAATTCAGTTAAGAATATCAAATATAATAATAAATTTAATTTTCCATTGTGTGAAGAAAACATTGTAGACGCTTCGAGAATTTAAGAATGAAAAATATTTCTGAGACAGGTTACATGGCACAAACAACTTATAATGCTTTTTTTAACTACTTCTCCCAACATTGATTTGTTTCGGTTTCCTAATTGAGCAAAGTTGTGTTATGCCGTCAATAAAGAAGTCGGCAAACTATTTGCAACTATTTTAAACAGATGATTTTAAATTTATTTATTTTTTACTATTTGACAAATTCGACTCCGTGTAATCTTTTGCATATTGCAGATAGTTTGCTGGCTCAGCTAGTGGCGACACAGCATTGCTTCTAGGGATGCAACATCGTTCATAAAAACATATTTGAGCATCGATGTTTAAAATTTTTTAAACACCGATCTTTATGAACAATACATCGATGTTTTTCCGATGTTTTATAAAATTAATTATAGATAGACTCAGGTGAAAAAAAACCTCAAATTAAGTGTTATAACACTTAATTTGAGGTTGTACACAGTACAGGGTAGAGATAAAAGGAGTATAGGGTATAGCATACAGCCACCAAACACAAAATCGCTATCATTTCATTCTATGACCGATGTTCAAAACATCGTTCATAGCGACATCGATGTATCGATGTTTTTCATGTCACGACATCGATGTTTATGAACCATACCTCGATGTTTCCAAAACATCGATGTTACGTTTGCATCCCTAATTGCTTCGTTTATAACAAACAGCAGGCTTAATGTTAATCACTACAAAGTCCATACTTTCAATGTCTTATCCCAAGATCCTGTCATCAGACAAGAATAATTTGGCGCTTTTACCCAGTGGCAAGTCTTTATAGGCTCATCATGTTGTGCGACTTGGACAGTTTGATTTGCACCCAAATCCCACATTTTTACTTGCTTATCGCAAGAAGCCATAAAAACTTTAGTTCCATCCTAAAAAAAGCGAAGTGAAGACGTATAAATAAATGAAGACTCAATGAATTATAAATATCAACTGCATTTTGTTATAGAAAAAAACGTATTTATTTAGTTTATAATAGACTAGTTTCGGGACATTTAAATATCCAGACATGAATATATTTTATGTCCAATTTTGTCAAAAGTTATCTAAACATAATCTATACATTTGTTTTGTAATCTAAGCAAAATGGGGGGAAAACATGGATTATACAAAACGCAAAAAAACAAAACAACGACAAATATACATCTGAAACACGTGATTTTTAGACTATTTTATAAAATGTCTGATCACTTCGCCCAGATATTTCTCAAGAAATAAATGTCCGGACAATACTGCAATATACAAAAACAAGACGTAAGTACATCTATAAAATAAAAATTCTCTGAGAAGTAAAACAAAATTTCTAACGTTAAATTTTTCAACGTAACTAAAAAAATGTACTTACATCGCTCCAACAAACATCTAAAACGGGACCTCCCATAGTTTGCATCGATTTCGGGATAGTTTTCCCACTTTGTTCAACTTCCCAACAACGTACATTGTTATCCCAACTTCCAGCTACGAGAAAATTTGTTGGAAGTGTTGCGGGTGAAAAACGTAAACAACTTATTGAATCTTCAGGTGGTGACACAACTTCAAAATCTTTCATAGGATTAGCAGTCGCGGGTGTTGATGTGGTCCCGAAACCACCCAATGTACTTTGGTTAAACATAACCATAACAAATTATAACTGCAATTATAAAATTTCCTGATGATTAAATATAGGTACAAACCTTTTCAATGTTTGTTTTAAGGTACACGCGTTTATTAATAAAATAATAAGCGCTAAATAAACTCGTTAAAATATTCAAATAAATGCAATTTCCAAACATAAACATTCTGGGTTGAATGTGACATATTAATAACATAACCACAAAAAAATACAGGACGCTTACAGCCAAAACCCAAAATTATATTAATTATACTTAAATAATTTTTAAACTCAAAATAAATGAATACTTAACAATCCGAAATTTTTTTATTTGTGCTACTGTTTACACATTTAACTAAAAATTTGCATCATACCACGGCCTGAAGCTTGATTGATCGTTGATCTCACTGTCAAATTGAACGACAAGCAGCTTCGCCAACTATAAAAAGCAAAATTATCGTATTTAATCGCACAATTTATAATTAATAAAAGTATCGTCCAAGTGGATTTATAACATGTATATAATAAATATATTAATTTTCTCAAAACACCTTATTAATCGTCAAATAATCTCGATTCTTGACTTACAAAATAAAATGCTATACTAGCGACATCGACCGGAATATCGTCAAAGTTTAAGCTTTTAGCGCGCTGATGTCTGCTGCGGTTTTTACTCATTGCTGATCATAGAAAAGTTCCACATTTATAATTGTCATAAAAATTTTAATTGCAAAAATAAAAAAAAAATCGTATACAAAAATAAATAATTAAAAATACAATATAAATAATAAAGAATAAAGCTTACTTTTTACATAAATTAAAAAAAAAAATATTATAAACTGTTGTCATCACAGTTTAGTCTCATGTTTTACTTGATTCCTATAAGCATACAACCTCCGTAAAGGTTTATTATGTAATAAATTAGATCCAGAAGATGACTGTCCCTGATTAGACGTTGGTTGATTTATGGCATGATTAGTCGAAGAGGGTTGCTGGGGAGAACTTACATCCGAATCATTATCATCTGCGCTATCGACGTCCCCTTAAAAAAATAATTATATAATCAATTTTATACTTAATAACACAATGCCAAAACTGAAAAGCGTTATAAGTCGACTCGAGGCACTTTTTTTCTCATAACCTAATTCGGATGGATAATTATTATTAACTCAATTGATTTTTTAAAAGTTGTAATTACCATCACTGCTATTCGTGGACGCAACAAAATGATCGTTACGTGTTTGTTTTCTGACACGTCCTCTTCTGTAATATTTAAACTCTCTAGGTAAAGTATATGATCTCGGCAACGAAATCTGACTGTCTATATCCGATGGCACTCGGTACGCTTTGTACATGTTCGTACTCGACTCGTCGTTATGCATCTGTTCGTTGTTATCATGCAAAAGATTCTCATTGTCCGATACACTGTTCGGCTCGTTGTTCATATTATTTATACGTCTTTGTAACGTACTGTTGTTATCGTCATTTAAATCATGGATTCTGAAATTTTAAAAGCAAACGTTAAATACTTCAAACAAACAAAGAGAACTATACATAATTTATTTAACAAGAGATTTTTTGACTGTTATTTTAAAAAGTGTCGCCAGTCGCCACGAAATCAAATGCACGCGTATCTCATTTGTATAAACAACAGTCACTGGTCCCCCGACATTGGAATGTGGTTACTATCGCAAATTGCATTCCAATGTTCTTTGGAAATTAGCGCTCCCAGGGACCCGAGCTCGTACCAGTCGGTTTGTGTATGCCGGTTGGCGGATTCTAATACACAAATGGATTATTTGTTGTGTTGAAGACGCTAATGACCTAAGTTGTCGACGTGTCTATAATCTACAATTAATTAATTAATTAACAGTCACTGTTTATACAAATGAGATGCGTGCGCATTTGTTTTCGTCTGTCTGTCACTTTTCGCCACCAAAGTAAATAACTTGGAAAATCATACTATTATCACAAATCAAATATTTCCAAGTTTTGATTGGTCATATTATAATTTTTCAAACAATTTCTTGACCATTCGAATTATCACCCGATAGTGTTTTTTTTTTAACAACAAAATCAGTATGTAGTGAATTTTGATAGTCAGTTTTTTTTATTAAATATTTGTCATGAAAGATACCCAACAATTTAACATAAATAATATTGAAAAAACGAAAAGAAAATTTGTTTTGAAGCCATAAATTACTAAAAATTAATTAAAATGTATAAAAATTTAAAAAATATCACGTGACTTCAGAACGCGCCAGGAATGTTTGTGACGTCATTACGTTAAAATTTGTGTGCATTTGTTGGTATTGTGTATGTGTTTTACACATACTATCAAAAATAATAAATTTTTAATTTGGTAACCTTGGATACAAAGACCAGAGAGAACGTATTTATATACGTTCTCTCTGACAAAGACCATAGATAACATAACGACGTCACACGCGTTCAGATTCTTTCAACGCGTCATCGGAACTGAGTTTAAAAATTAATTTTTATTTAAATATAACTTTTAATTATTAAGTAAAAAAATTAAATAAAAACAGTTTTGCTATAAAACTTGTATGTGATCTTTCCATTTAAGTAAAAAAAAAATCATTCAAAAACCCAATTTAAACATTTTCTTACCTATAAGTATGTCCTCTATCAGCCCAATCGTAATAAACTCGAGTATTGTCCAAATAATGTGGTGCAAGTAATATTTCTGGAGTTTTACTTCTATTCATCTGGTTTCTTAACACAGAAATATTTTGTTTTGTTTTTGGTGGTGGTACTACATGATACGGAAACGGTGGTAGTGGGGGTAAAGCTCTCGGACTCATACTACTCAACATATTATTTGTACTATAATCTGCGTAAATATTATTCGTATTATTATTCGAGTTATTCACAACTCTGCTTAATTCTTGATACGAATTCACAGTATGAAGGTTAGGTATGTTTTCATTTCGCAGATTCATAGGAGACAGTTCGTTAGATATTCCCCGTACAGACACATTTAAATTAGACGTATCCTGATAGATATTAGAATTCCGATTTATATTATTAACAATTTCGTTACTGTGATTTCCCCGCATATTAATTTGTACATCGTTAAAAAGCGGATTCAATAAAACGTCATGATTAGTCGCTCTAAGATTTATGACGTCATTGCAATGTAAATTGAGAACCTCGTGACTCATTTTTTTCGAGTTACTTTCCGATCTTAATCGAGGATTATTCAACATGTCGTTAGTACGTGGATCGTTACTAACAGCTCTTATATTTAGCGTTTCGTTCGAATGATTCAAACGGACATTATCCGAGATAAGTTCTCTCCGCGGACTCATATTTGATATTCGACTATTATTTTCTGATAGATTTCTAGGATCATTACAATTATGAACTTGTCTTGTGACCACTTCATGGCCCATCAAAAGATGAGCGTTGTCAATTTCGCAACGAGGACTGCAGTTATGGCCTAAACAATGATTAACCGATTCATTACAAAGAGGCAATCTAGCATCATTATGAGTTATTTTTGGTGAATGCATAACCTCATTTCTACAATTATGAGTTAACCTTGAATTCGCGTTGCTATGTGTAATTCTCACGTTTTCGTTTCTCGGATTTAGCGGCATAACCTCACTACTTATTAATTCCTTTCTCGGTGACATATTGGAATTTCTATTTACGCGTTCGGTTCTCCGTCTTCCTGATCTGTTATTGTGTGCAGACTTCTTCTGAAGTCTCGGAGCGACTTGACGTGATAAAGAACCACTGTCGCTACCTAATATCGGAGAAAGCCCACCCAAATCGGTATATTCACCGTGATTTTGATTTCCGGAACGTGAACTGTGTCCACTTCCAAGCGATTCTAGCGTGTTTATATTCTGAACTGAATAAACGCCAAGAGAATTCAAGTTTTGCGATGGTGAAATCCTCAACGTCTGTGTGTTTAAATTTCCTCCTAAAATTAGACCTCCGTATGCGGTTAAATTATTGAGTCCATTCAAATTGTTAAGATTTACATTATTTAAATCGCCTATATTTTGTTTATAAGTTGACAATTTATTTAAATTTCCGTTTATATTGGTATTAACGTTCATTTCTCCAGACAAATTTTCTTCATAATCTCCTAAATTTTTCGAATAATCGACTAGATCAGTTAATTCCGCTAAATCTGGACTCGGCGGCGGCCAACAGATCGGCTCGACGTGTTTTTTAGCTCTTGGAATTGGCTGTCGAGGTAAAGAGTTAAAAGTTTCGTCGTTTGCGCTCAGCGAATTATTATTTGGCCCGCCTAGTTTCCCCTGTTTAATTTCTTCTTCGATAATTTTTAGTTCGGCAAGTTGCTTCTGTTTTTTTTCTTGAAGTTTTTGATGAATGTTTACTCGTGAACCAACGCTGCTTCCCTCATTTTCAGAAGAACCTCCCTAATAACAAGGTTCGTTAAAAAAAAGAACTTGTAGAATTGGTAATAGCAAAATCAATCATACCTGGTGATTATGTTGCGTTGGCAAAGGCTTCCTCCAGAAAGGTATCGGAGCAGGACCTATGTTATTCGTTAAACTTATAGTTGGAGGTGGTACAAAAGTTGTAGGTTTCTTCTTTTTACGTTTAGTTGCAGCACTTAAATTACAATTCAACATAAACAATTGAAATACAGTATAAACAAAACATATTAACAAATACTATTACAATATTTATGATTGTTTAGGGTGACTTTCTTTAGTTAGCGCAGCATTTACTCATTCACTATTCATCGTACTCACTGGCGTTGAACATATAAGCATATGTACATGTATTCAACGCTAGCAAGCAAACCAAATAGTGAACTGTTTCTCAAACGGTACATGTTGCGCCATCTGCCAAAAATTCCCAGAAGCAAGACACGTAATGAAAATTATAATAGTATTTTGTATAATGTAGAAAAAAGAAAAATACCTCAAAGCTACAGGATTGGAAAATCTGCAATTAAAAACACCAGGTATGGCGTGTTGGTGATATCTATGCGTTACCACTTTGGTAACGTTACTGTTCAATTCATTCTTTTGATTTTCTGCTTGGATTTCACTTAATTTTCCGTTGCCGTTCGATGACTGAGAATTTCCACATTCACAAATCCCATTGCAGGATATACAATAATTATTATTTGGTAACCTAAAAAAAATGCGTGACTTTATAAAATACCTACTCGATTTTTTCAATGAAAATAAATCGAAGATTTTATTACCTTCCGCCGGCTTCGTAATCGAGCCTCCGAACATGGAAATATCTATAGTATATGAACATAAAAAACAATCCGATACCAAATAAACAAACGACTAACAATGGAACTAAATACCAGTCTTTTGGTTTGTTGTTCCATGTTCCAGCTAACCATGCTATTACAAGCAATGCATTTTCCAACATCATTACTACATAAAAAGTCACCTAAAAAGTTTCAAATATTTTAACATTATTTGAATCATGTGATTTAAAAAAAAATATATAATTACCATTTTTTGTCTGTGATTCACTTCGAGTAAATTCACATACGCAAAAACATAAACAAAAGCTATCAGTGCACTCAAACAAGCTTTTCTCGGTTTTGATATTCGTTCACCGTGAAATACATTTTTTGGTGAAATTAGCCAAAAAAACATTGACATCCAATGCAAACCTAATAAAAAACAACTGAACGTCACAAACAAAGCAACACAGAAAACAAAACAACGTAAACAAAACAACATCAATATCTATACTTTTTCAGTTGTTTCCTTACCTATTACAAGAAAAACCCAATGCGCATAAAGCGATGCATACACTGTTAAAGACATTACTCTTGCTGAAACGGTACCAAGTCTCCACAAAAACTAAAAAATAAAAACGTATTTTACATTTTGTTAGCCAATAATAAAAAAATAAAAAATTAATATTTACCTGAAATATGACGCCGAGCCAAGTTAAGACCAGCCTGTGAACATTCTGAAGTCTAACGTTTTTACTAAAGCTAGCCAATGCCCAACACACAGCAACTAAAGAAAGTGTTGCCGAAACATAATTCAAATCGGAAAATGATTTTGTTTGAGGTTGATCGGGTATCGGACACATCAACAGGTAGGCTTGTATTAACAACATCGGGGCCGCTTCACAAAAAGCATGGACCAAACGAAGCATACCTAAAAAGTAACATAATTTAATACTATTTCAGATTGCACATAATTGAATTCGAACTTGCACAGATCAAAGGTTATTAATTCTGAAAATGTGTAAACTGACAGCTTCAACGTAACACAATCAATACTATTATATAAAATAGTAAAAGGACCTCTGTCTGCAAATTTGTTTTCTTGCGGATTTTTTTGTGATACCTAGACGGACAAATGTGTTTCAAAATTTTTGTCTGTCACTCGAGAACGGCTGAGTCAATTTTTATTAAAGTTAGTACATTGTTTACTGGTACCCAAAATGGAGATGGGCAAATGACAAACGTAATATAGATGGCAGCAGATTTATGATCACCTAAGTTATCATTGGTTTTCATGGAAAAACGCGCGAGAAAACAAGCTTTTTCCCTTCTGATAGCATGCAACCACTTCTTTTCATTTCCGAAACCTTTGGAAATACAAAACCTCTATGATTTGAACATTTGGTAAACACAGCACATCGGCATTGCCAATGATTTATTATTTTAAATAAACTTATTCTGTACACACTACTACAAACTGTCCAGAGAACGAGGTGGTTATATAGCTGGCGCCCCTAGCGGTCAAGTTTAACAATGCCCATTTCCATTAAGATACTTTTTTCCGGCGACGCTTATGTTAATATAAGGTTCGTCTCAAATCTATTAATAACGCGAGCGAAGTCTTGGGTAACACATATAACTTACATAAATCTCTAACTTCGTGTTTGACGTATGTTAAATCAACAGGAATAAACAATTTCGCATATCTCCAAAGAACGCCCATTTGAAAGACGTGAAGTATTACAGCAAACCAAACGAGTAAAGTTCGATACAGCGAAGGTCGTTTATTAGATTCTGCTTGCCGGGCCGCTCTTGTATGAAAATACCATCTCAATGAAACTATCTGTAAGGTAAGTTATGATAAAAAAATGCGTAAAAAAACATAATTCGTCGGTTTACGAGCAAAATACAGTAAGTAGAAAATCCGAGTTTCATGATGTTAAAATAAACGAACTGTTAAAATCAATAATGGCCGTTTTCTGGTTCAGGCTAGGTATCTACACCACGTTACATTTGACAGCTTATTTTAATACAATATTACGGTATATAACGCTACCGGCTCTGACGTCACAAAATGTCCTTTAAAAAAAACGGTTTTTGGAGTAACGCGGTAAGTATCGTGACGAGTTGAGATATCTAGGCTAAGAGAAAACGGTCATGATTGTATATTTGCCTGAAAGAAATGCGTAATTTGAGACTTAATGAACAACGAAAAAATAGATTTTAGCATACTATGCATGACTCGACAGATTGCACCCAACTGATACAGCAGAAAAAATCCTAGCAAAAAATGTAAATAAATAAAAAAATTACTGTTTTTTGCACGTAAACTAGATTTGCAACGAATAGAAAAATATTTGGTAATTGGCCAAATAGTAAAAACGTTGCTGAATAAGCAAAATACCGAATAGTTTCCTAATATTATTTGCAAATTAGAAACCGATGATATAATTTATTTCAACGAACCTGCGAAACAATCAACGAGAACATTACGAGACCGAGACAAACAAACGACATAAATCTACGTCCTTTATTTGCTAAAGCCCATGCCATAATGAGATCAAATATTATATCGCTGAAGTAACAAGCCAACGAGATCGCTGTGAACAGGACGTCACATATCGGCAAGAATTCTGCCATCCCTTTTTAATAGAAGCATACGACACTGATCTTTAGTTTTTTTATATAGTTCAGTACAAAAGTAATTATTATATACATCTTAACTCTTACACATACTTTTATTTTTTTAAGAAGTAAAAATTAAACATTTTTATAGTATTATTTTTTAAGAATATTCATTATAGAATATTGCTCACATTTTGTTAATTAACGTCACATTTCTTACAACAAATAAATATTTTATAGCTATAATTCTTGTTCATTTGTTTTACAACTATAAGGCACACAAAAAATAATTTCACTGGATTCATTCACACTCAGTTATTTTTATAGATTTCAATCAAATATGGTCTGCTTAACACAGAAATTCCTTTATATCGATACAAATATATCATATTATTTTTATAAAACAAGTTGACCAAATTGAAATCTTGTTTCAATCAATGCAGCATCCTATAAAACGATCCTGATTATTTGTTTGGTCTACTGTACAGATTCACATTCTTAACCTCCACAAAAATACTTGAGACATTTTTAAAAACTTGAAAAACACTTTTTTAACTTAAAAAACTTGAAAAAATACTTCAATTGCGTAACTTGGCCAATATATTCGGAAGTAACTGATTTTAATAACAACTGATTTCATTTAATATTTAAAAAAGCACATGAAAAACTTTTATAAAATATGTATATAGTATTCTAAAACCATCTTGAATTTCTATAGGTGTCGTATTACCTGGCCTCAGGCATCTGGAATGTAAGGAATTTGAAATATGTGAAACAGTTACCTTACAAAAGTTATGTATTTTAACAAAAATATTTATCACAGCCATTCTGCTGTCATAAACGGAATTGTATTTATTTGTTGTTTTTACAAAAACAAAATAAAAATTGAAATAAATTGAAACAATTGCCTGTCTGTATAAAAACAAAAGTATTTTGGGAATGAAACAATAAAAAATTGAGCATCTATAAACTTTAATATTTAATTAAAAAATCTTTAAGTAATGGAAAAACGAAATTGTCCTTGTGAAAATGTCAATTATATTTTCAATTTATCATTTGAGAAAATAATACATTAAAAATATAAATAGGTACTCGGTCCAGATAACCCTGGCAGTCGGTGGCTTTAAAAAATAGGAAAAAATAAAACCAACAAAAAACAAACAAAAATAATTATAAAAAATATTTTTAAACAATTACTACGTTTAAAATGTTCAAACGTGATGAGGCTCATCTGTTCCATTATCCGCAGCCATGGCTTCTCGATTTTCGTACGCCCAAAATCCATGAAATTCTATCAGAATGCTAACCATTGTGTCACCTTGACCACTAAAAAAAAATATCGGTATTTAATAAAAGTACAGTCAGCTCCGCCTTGGAACAGATTGTTCGCTATGAACGACGTTTTCTTTTTAAAGACTAGACAAAAAAATATTTCTTGCCATATCCACTACAAAATAACTACTTTCCATTCATGTATACCTGCCTGTATTGGATTATTTAACAGGCAGGCGTGCCGAAAGTGTTTTTATAACATAATTAGTGCGGTAAGTAAAAGGTTGCCATAGTAACTTATGTTTATTTGCTCTATCCGCCTGCTATTTCATACTCATGACCTGCTGTAAATGTAAAGATGGCAACGCAAATGAACTGTCAAACTTTTTTGAAAATACTAAAAATGAAGTGAAAAGTAGGTATTTTGTAGTGGGTATGGCAAAAAATGCCATACAATATATCTCGTGCGTAATGGTATTATAACTCGTGTGACCAAAAACTCGCTATCGCTCGTTTTTACATGCTGTCACTACTCGTCAGTATTATACCCCATTACGCATCTAGATATACATTCTACTATTTTATTGAATATTATTATATCTTACCAAGCAATTAAGTCTTGCAATGTAATTTTTGAGGGTTCTGCTGGTTTCACCATATCAAAAATTTCATCTTTCACGTCTTCGAAAGATACTGGCTCAGCGCCATGAGATGTCATTTGTTCTTGGATAGCCTGCAAATTTTACCCGAGGTTGTAATTTCCGTCTTTAATATGATAATAAAGTAAAAAAGTAATAACAATGACTTGTTGCTGCGCTCATGTAACAAACTTCACACTCGTCAAAATCGTCCTCATTACGCGTTTGTTACACAATCAACTATTTTATACCTTTTTTTACCGCCACTAGGTGGAATCACTGTATTACGTAAATTTGTCTTTAATACTTACTCGGAAAAAAAAATTTAAAGTAAAAGCCGTCATGTATCCTTGATTATTTATATCAAGTATTCGAAAAAAATAATGTAAACTTTGTGGCTCATGTCTATTTTCCAAAGCTAATACAAAATCCAAGTAAGTTTTGTAATCCATTTCTCCATCGTATGTCAAACATTCTTGAAATACTCGATCTAAAAACACTCCTGTGAGAGTGCCCGTTCCGTATCTAACAGAAAAAATATAATCCATTAGATATGAAGGCATGAAAATAATTTTTTTTTGTGACAAAAAAAGAAAATACCCTGCTAATTCTTCTTTATTTAACATTCCGTTATGATCTCTATCTAAGTTAAGGTACTGTCCGTAAACTCGTAGAGCTGACGGAGCTGAAAACCAATTTTGTTCTTGCATATCTTTCGGTAAATCATCGTCTCGTAGTTCTAATAAATCATCTAAAAAACTGCAAGCCAAAATATCTTGAATACGAATCCTCCCTGTTCGTAATGGGTCCAAAAAGAAAAAGAATTTACGTACAGCTGTACATACATAAAAACTGTGGAACGATTTTTCTAAGCCCGCTAGCTGTGGCAATGTTGGAATTAATTCCAGAATATAATTCTCCAGATCCTAAAATAATACGATTTAAATAAGTAATCTTCTTAACACATTCTTTTTTGAGTATATCGTTGTTGTTTACCGATTCTCTCAAATATCCTTGGCCAGTAACATCGTACAACGATAGTCCGATTCTCGTTTGATGTAACCAAACTTTTCTCATTATGTAATTGAAAAAAGCCATTATTGAAACTCTACCGTGTGGGTCTCCTTGTTGTAATTTAGCAAAAATAGTCGCTGTGAAGTACGGCTTACATTTTGGACCAGCTTTCTCGGATACTTCCATAAAATCCGTATAATTTATTAACTGCTCATCTCCATTAAACGGAGGAGAATGATTTTGATCTAATAATACCCATAAGGCCTTAAAATAATAAAAATATACTTATAGATATTATTCATAGAAACAATTAGAGTAATTGTAATTGATTGTAATCACACCTTTAATTCATTATTATCGAGTAATGCCCGACTTCGTCGCTGTAAAAATAAAGCTCGAGTTTCTTCTCTTAGTTTTTGTGGTAGCAGTTCATTTTGTTTAGGCAATTTGAAATAAAATTTTGGTATCACTTTATAAGTTTTATCAACATCCTCCGGCTGGGCACCTTTCCATTCTCTATAGTATTTTTGGAAAAAATCATCCTCAATTTTTTCATTTCCATTTTGTACATCTCCTTTACTTAAATCTGTTGTTTCTAGCAAAGTTATAATATAACAATTAATAGTCCATGATTAATTAAACCTATATAACCTAAAATTAAAATAAATTATATTTACTTTTGATTCTTTCATTACGCTTTTTTAATAATTCCTTTAAGTCCATTTTCAACTATATACAAATGTCATTTCTTTGTAAAATGCGGAAAAATATTTTTTGTACAAACGTCTGTCACAATCTGTCATCAAACAGAAGTTTTGTGCTATCAACCAGGGATTGTTGACCAGTTGTTGACGCCTGGTGGTGGGGGTTTCTCTCGTGGTGGGGTAGGCGAGGTCGTTGTCAAGGTAGTTGAAGACCATTGTTGATGATTGTTGGTGTGGGTTGGGAGAATTTAAATGGCTTAGCATTAGAATTTTCAGGATTTCAATTTTTAAAATTATTTGATAATCTATCACAAAAGACTCATGATATTCTATCCCGGACTGCAACAGGAAAAAATACTTGATTTTTTACTTAGACTGCAACAGGAAAATAAGTTCAACTTGTTTATAAAATGGGTGGTTGGTTACCAAATAATAAAACAAAAATAGCATACAAACAATTAGTGAAAGAAAAATACTAATTTTAGTTGAATTAATTAAATCAGAAAAAATAAGTATCTTTTACTAAAAATGGAAGACGTACTATTGGCAGGTGAAATAGAAATATACATACAAAGTATGGAACCAAAAATATTAAAAGATATTGGCAATTCTATGTATGTTGAATATAAGCATATTTTTCCGTTTCATTTTTTGACAGTAGACAATTAGTTATTGCAGTTAAAAACATACATATTTTTAATTAATAGGTGGCTTCAATGGCACCAACGGTTATTAAAATTGAATCAACAAGCTGTTGTGGAAGCATCGGTAATGAGAGAAGAATCCGTAAAAGAAATACTTGTCAGCTACGGGAAGGTATGAACGATTTTAACAACACAATAATTTTTATGCTATGAGTACCTACATAATACAATTACACATAATTTATTTTATAGCTAAACGTTTTGGTTCATGAAGCTATTTCTATTTTGGTGTGGCGCAAAAAAATCTTGCCGCATTTATTAGATATTGAACCCGATCCGGACAATACAATCATATTGTACTCAGTCGTAAGTTTCATACTACAAAATACATAGAGATAGTTCCCAAAATTACGCGTCCTAAACACACGCTCGTAAAACCTGAACTTCCTGTAAAGCCAGTTACTCATTACATGGTACATACCAAGTAACTTTACTCGGTTCATATTATAGTACAAGTAAAGCGCCTTAGTTCAAGTAAGACGCTAATGACCAAAGTTGTCGATGCGTCATAATCTCTACTAATAAGTTTGTGCTAGGGATGAGCATCGATGGTCCATGTTTTCAAAACATTGATGTTTCCATGTCGATGTTCGATGTTTTTGACATTGATGGTAAGGGAACGATGTTTTTCGTACATCGATGTTAACCAGCGATGTTTTCGTACATCGATGTTTTATAAGCGCGGAATTCCTAATTTTATTTTTATAAAAACATGTAACTGTAAATAATACGTAGTAAACTATTTAGTTTTTGCAATTTAATAAATTTTACACCCACTTTTAATATAAAATTAGCTGAGTGTTTCATTGTATTTAGTATATTCCTACAATTACCTTTTTAAAATGATTTTTTCCTAAAACATCGATGTTTTGCACCGAAATACATCAATGTTTAGAGACCGATGTTTTTCACACATCGATGTTAACATCGATGCTCACCCCTAGTTTGTGCGTGTGTGTGCATGCTTGTTACCACTCAGCTCCGTAACGGTTGAACGGATTTCATGAAATTTGGTATATAGTTACTTTAGGTTCTGGAATAGAACATAGGGTAGGTACTTTTCATCCCGGAAAAATGTATAATTTCTGTGGGATTATGGGATAGTACCAAAACGTAACTGCAATTTTCTTGCATTTTAGAGCATTGGCGGAATCCTACTAATATAATAATAATAATGCGTTTAACGTCCGTTTCTCGACATTTTGCCATAACAGACACCATTCGCACCATTACTATTTTCCATTTTACCACTTCCCGTTGTTTTCTACATATTTTAAACTTCAACTTTTTTTTTAATCCTATTAATATTATAAACACAACCAGCTCGACTTTACCCGGGTCGCGGGGGGATAATAAATCATTAATTCATAGCACCCGGGCAAAGCCGAACCAGGCCACTAGTCTACAATAAATAAAAAATATAGTACAAGTATACATAACGCACCACTCGATGAATGTCATCATACAGGGGGCGTCGCGGCGCCAAGTACTTATTAATAAGTATCTGGCTTGACATATTGTATAATACAATTGATATAATAATATTTGCTATTTATTTGCAGCTTTACCACGAAGCAATTTGTGTATCGACACTAGAAATCGTTTTATTTCATTCAGACAGTTGTGAAGTACTTAACGATAACGCCATTGATTTATTAGACTACAGCTGTGAACTAATCAACAACCTTTTTAATATAAATAACAACTATGACGATGAAGAAGCTGATTTTAAAAGACAAAAAATAGAACTGAATTTTAATATCGGAATCCGATGTATCTCAATTATCAGATACCTATCTGAAAATTTAGACAAGTATTATTTTAAAATATACATTTTTGAGTTATTTTTTCAAATATCAATAAAAATAAAAAATTTATAACAAATAAATGCTGACATAAATACAGCTTTTTAAACTACGCGTATAGCATTATGCCGGCTGTACACTCTCGACCGATAACTCTCGCTATGTCTCCCCCGAGACGTCTCGCTTGCTCTCCATTCCGGACGGAGAGCAAGCGAGGAACACCGAGACTAGACAAGCACTACTATTTACACTGTCGCACTCGCCCTGCCTCGGAGAGAGTGTGCAGCCGGCATTACAATAATGCGTTGTTCAGGCAGACGAGAGCGTCCATAATAAATTCTCGCCTTACGAGAACTAAGATTGAATTAGCTCGTATAGCTGGAAACTACCCACAGGCGTTTTTCAGTTTATTTTGTACATATATATATTTTCTAGATTACCGTTGAGTGTTACATCACGATTATTTACAACACATGATGTTCCGGTTATGTTTGCTGAATTGTTAGATAAAAAGCCATGGACAAAATTTGACAAGAAAGGAAATTACTTAGTTTATATAGGTACTTAATTCGATAAAATAGTTTACATTTCCAAATTATTTACTAATTAATATGTATTTTAAGATGGAAAATGGACATCTGCTGTTGGCGAAGCTAAATATAAATTATCAAAAACCGAAGGACAAATTTGGCTGACGTTACGACATTTACTTTTAGATCCCAATCTTTCTGCTTATTACGAAATTACCAACTATCGTAAAACGCAAATGTTAAAGGTATGATCTAATAATTGCCTTTAATTAATGACGCGTCGAGCTTATATATATTTAAAAACCTCGTGGCGTACTTGGATGTGAAATGTCTGTTAATTCTAGTTACAGAAATTCATGAACGAAAATTTATATGATCAATTATCAATATTAGTAGAGCTTCAACAATGGTTGTGTCACCTGTCCATAACAGATCCACAAAATGCAATAAACCGCCCAGTTTTACTTGAAGTTATACCAGAGGTAAAATGCTTTTTATGATAAATTTTTGTTTAAATTACTATTATTAGTCAAAATTAGTTAACATTATATAAAAACTATTCCAGATTAAGCAATCTTTGTTGAATCAAGGCCATAAAAAATGGAAATCAATTGCTAAACAACAGTCAAAATGGTTTTTTAATTTAACACATGATGACATGGTCAAATTAGCTCAAAAGTATGTATCATATTTAGGGCATGCAATTCGAATATTCGAATAAAGCGAATATTCGGCTGCATTTATTATTCGAATAGTAATTCCTATTATTCGAATATATTCGAATTATTTGTTAAGAATTAAAATTGTTTAAAAACGGTTTACGGCGGCGCTAAAACATCTTACAAACGCTACACTAGCTCTAAGTTCGCGCTAGGGCGTGGGAGGGGAATCGAAACGGGGCGAGAAAAGTTGTTTTTTGTTAATTATTGCATGTTTATTTGATATAACTATTTACTTACGTTACGTTACGTACGTGTACTTAATTGCTTGATTTGCTCTTCGCACGTGCTAATAGACGTATTATTTATTTGTGAAGTATTTTTTTTATAGGGGAGCAATACCCCATACTTTTGTGGTACTAATTAATAAAAATGCGTCTTAGATGCTCATTTAATATTTTTGTTTGAATAGGAAAAACAGAAAGAAAGAATTTTGAATTTTTTTGATTACTTAAATATGTTCATTTGATCTATGGTTCTCGGAAGCTATGTGCGCTCTAATATTTAGTTGATTTGATCTGAATTTTTACGTAACTAAGTAAAGTAAAAATGATTATTTGATCTCTTTTTAATTAGAAGTAAGCTGCTTTTGTTGTTAAAATATTGATTGGATTTATGGACGTGCAGTAGGCGTGTTGATTTTAAATAATTAAAAGTCATTTATTGAAGTTCCAGTGTTTTTATTATTTCTACCAATTATTCGAATATATTCGAATATTGGCTAAAATTTGAGCGAATATTCGAATACCTGAAACATCCGAATATTTGCATGCCCTAATCATATTATTATGTACTAGCGGCCCCGTCCGACTTCGCCTGGGTGCAATACACTACTCACTCGCTTTGCTTGAATATTGTAAATACACTACTCACTCGCTTTGCTCGTTCGCTATATATATAAACCTTCCGTGAAAAATTATCTAACTGATGGTGAAAACCGCATCAAAATCCGTTGCGTGGTTTAGCAATTACATTACTCACTCGCTACGCTCGTTCGCTATGTATATAAACCTTCCGGGAACAATTCCGTCATACATGATTTTTGCGTAACTTTAACCGTTTACGCAGCGCACGCTCTCAAAAGGAATAATTTTTCCCGTGTTTGCAACATTTTTCATTGATGCTCCGCTCCTATTGGTCGTAGCGTGATATTATATAGCTTATAGCCTTCCTCGATAAATGGGCTAACAAAAAAAAATTTCAAATCGGACATGCGTGTCAAGTTGTATGGACCAACTTAATTTTTTTCAACTTTTTCAACGCCAATCGTTTGTTCTACGTTTGTTCCGGACCCCTACAAAATTTCAGCGTTTGTTCCGAAAAAATAAAAAAGTTATTAGCAATAATAGGTGGCCAGCCAACTTGACGTCAAGTTGGATGGACCACGTCCAAATAACAACATTTTGAGAACTTTAATTATGCCAATCGTTTGTTCTCGGTTTGTTCCGGACATCTACAAAATTTCAGCGTTTGTTCCGAAAAAATAAAAAAGTTATCAGCAAAAATAAGAGACCAACGACTAGAATATTTACACTATTGGTCAAAAGTAAAGTGATGTAAGTACGTTACTTTTGACCAGTAGTGTAAATATACTACTGGTTGGTCTTTTATTTTTGCTAATAACTTTTTTATTTTTTCGGAACAAACGCTGAAATTTGGTAGGTGTCCGGAACAAACCGAGAACAAACGATTGGCATAATAAAAGTTCTCAAAATGTTGTTATTTGGACGTGGTCCATCCAACTTGACGTCAAGTTGGCTGGCCACCTATTATTGCTAATAACTTTTTTATTTTTTCGGAACAAACGCTGAAATTTTGTAGGGGTCCGGAACAAACGTAGAACAAACGATTGGCATTGAAAAAGTTGAAAAAATTTAAGTTGGTCCATACAACTTGACACACATAAATCGGACTGGTAGTTCCTGAGATTAGCGCGTTCAATCAAACAAATAGATATTGATAGATTGAAATTTGAAAAACAGGAAAAAAATTATGAAAACAAAAAATTCGCTCTTCTAGTCCTTAGAACTTTATGATTACAGACTAAGTTACGATTTAGTTTATTTTTATTAAAGTTATTACATGACTCTCTCATGATGGGGACTTTGTAGGCGCGTTACTATATATACGAACACATCGATCTAAACCCAGTAGTGCTTCTATTGTACAAAGTGCAGAATTTACCAATTTTATAATATTAGTTTAGATTATCAATAGTCGACTTTAAATTTAGACAATATGATTAAAATGTCACTTTATTTTTCTTTTTTCAAGTTTGTCGGAAACATACAATGCTAATCTCTTGGAACAAATGGAGGAAACAAACAGCATTGTATGTGCCGGATGTGGTGGTAAAGCAATCAAGAAATGTTCGCAGTGTAAAACGGAGTGGTATTGTGGAAGACAATGTCAACTAAAGCACTGGCCCCAACATAAAGAGCTTTGCTTGTCGAAAAAAACTGAAGAGACATCTGATGAGAAATAAAAAGTACTTGTAGTGCAAAGGTTGTTTCAATTTAGTGTGCTTCAACTATATAAGCTTTTTGCGAAGCAGGTTGTATTAATATAAAAATAAATAATATGGAAAATTGTAACTTGTTTATTTTATAAAAAATACAATTAAGCAGTTTTTAGATATTCTTTAAGAACATCAAGCGCTGGTGACTCATCTCCATAATCCTAAAACAAGAATTTATACAAGTTAATAAAATAATAATCCAAGAAAAAAAATGCATGAATCGCATTTTTTGTCAGTAGGCAAATTTCACAGCACGGTTTTTTTTTAAATTTGGGTTCTCTCAGCAGAGGGAGCCTTGCCTTCGCATTCATCATTATAAAATTCAAATAAAAGAAACACTGAGTTTCTTTTGTTTTATTGAAACAAAAGAAATATTGAGATTGTTATGACGAAACAAAAACCTTACCTTAATAACAACACACGAGCAGCCTACAACTTTTCTTGCTTTACCAGTGCTGTCGATTTTGCAAAGTCCCGCCCATTCTCCAAGTTTTTTATTGTTGTCTACTTTAACAAGGGGAATACCGTGTTCTGTGCATAATCCACCGATAAGTTTCTTGTACATAGGTTCGTCACAATTCTCTGCTAATACGCAAAGTAATGCTTGCCGTCTAAACACACAAAAAAAAAATTAGTAAAACTCGTAAAACAATACTTAAATGATAATAACAGAAAGTGCAGAAGCGAATAAAAAAATTGTAGCAATATCTGGAAACCGAAAGGCCCACAAAAGAACCTGCCAGTACTATGAACGTGCGCTTGATCTTGGCTGTTAAGAAAAAGGTCAATGTGAATACAAACCACAAGCCCTCAAGCAGCAGCCTTCAAATGTTTCTAAATTTTTAAGGTTAAATTCAATATATTATTCGTAACTCACTTGTCTAATGCTTTTGTGGCTTCATGTAATCCATGAACGACACCGTCGTGTATTAAAGCAGTTTTCAAGACTTCTTGGAGTGCTTGATTAACATCCATAGGACCGCCAACTGGCGCCGCTGATGGGACATCATCACTAAAAACAAAAGAAACAATTTTAAAACAATTGTTACAGTAATACATTACTTTTAAAAAAAATTAGTTCTTTCAGACAGGGCGTATCTCTACATAAGGTATTGGGTTATTCAGTAGAGGGAGCCTGTTATATCTCATCATAGAAATCGAGCTGGACATTAGTATTAACAACTTAATTTCACTTCCACGTTTTTGTATCTTCACAAAAAATTTACAGAACTACCAGCAAATCAAATCACTGCTCTTTTAAGGGGTCCAAACGAAGTAAAACCACACAACCAGTTAAAAATGAAGCTTCAAAAATATAAATATCACCTTTCTATCCAAAACGCCGTATTTTGTGGTAAGCATGTTTTTAAAACATAACCCAAAAATGTTACATTTTATACAACAAAAAATTGCTCTAAAACTAATATTGAATTATTTTAACTATTTCTCATTACAATTGGGCATGCCTACAATTGTACCGTTAATCAAATAATATATTGATGAAATAAATAAATAAACAAAGATTGTGGTACTTACACTTCAACGTCTGACATTTTCGTGTTTTATGTGAAACTGGCTGTAAATACGAGGACATAATTAATTAAAATATATTTAAATTATCAAAACTTATTAAAATTTTTAGAAATAAACAACGATGTATAAGATCTACGGTTAAATAAAATTTAGTAATACTTACAACACGTTATCAACGTTTCTCAAGATCCTAAAAGAAAGTCGTCTAACTTCATGTCCCAGTGCATCTTCATTTTATGAATTTTTAGCATTGCCAACTACTAAAATATATCTCGATGGTTCTGTTACGATAAGGCAAGTGCTCTAGTTACGGAATGTTTATTGTACGAATCATTGATCAAATAAATCCATGGAAGTACTAATAAATTAGACGTTCGACAACTGTGTTTATTATAAATCTAAATTATCAATTACCAACCAGTTTTAAACACTTTTAGGGCAGTTTCCAAACCGTGCAGGATACAAAAATGCGAGACGCGCTTATCCAATTGGCCGTGCCAATGTGTGCATAGTTGTCGAGCATCTATAAGAATATTCAATGTATTACCTTTAGTTCTATGCTTTAGTCTAGACCATGGTCTAGATACTAGATACATAGCTTCTTGGGGCCTGCAGTTCTTTAGCCACTATATCGAGGGCCCTCAAATATGTTTATCGGCCCCGATATTATAAGAGCAAGCGAAAAGAGTATATTAGGTACTTCTATAAATTTGGAGTCCCTGTTGCTTGTGCTCATTGAAATCAACGTAATTTGTTCTATGAACATTCTCAATTTCAAAAAACATTAAAAAAGCGATTTTTGGCATAAAAATACATCTCTGAACTTTTTCAAACTTACCATGCTTGCAGAATTTATTTATTGTAGATTATAGACGCGTCGACATCTAATCATTAGCGTCTCTCAACTACACTAAATTAAATAACAACTTTCCTTAAAACTAAATAACATCACAAAACATCCATGTGCGCAATGGGATTCGAATCCACGACAGTCTAGTCTAGAGGCTGCGGAACGAAATATGCTATCCACTAGGCTCTACTGCCTTCATACTTGCAGAAAATGGCACGTTGATTCCGAAGAACACTAGCAAACGTCTGTATATTTGCTGGTTTACAAGTTGTATGCGTTTAGTTTCCCAAAAAATATATTGTCCTTAGTTTCAGAAGCATATTGTATATACGAAATACTTCTATTACAATGGTAATTTTCTCTCTCCTTTGTAATATTAGTATATAATATACATAATCCAGTATAGATTCTTTGCTACAGATGCTTACCAGGTTAATGAAGACATCCACAAATCACAACACAACTGTTCACAATTTCATAATTGAATTTTTTAACGCCCCGGTTGTATGGAAATCTAGACCGTGTAATTAATATTCAACTTTCAGTAGTAATATTAGTTATAAAATTGGTGCAGGCGTTATTTACACTTTACTGACGTTGGTTAAGATTTAAAAATCAAAATAGTTGTATTACATTAGAAAATATTACATGTAACGACGATTTTTTTTTCGATTTTCGGTTTCGAACTAGAGCGCGTCAAATAATGTTTGTTAGTATTATGCAATGGAAAAACACTAGATTTAGTCATAAAAATAAAAAAAAATACATCCATCCAAAATGACCTTTATTTGCTGAAAATTAAAAATATACACTTGTAACGATAATAAAATGTAAATTCAATTTGTAAAAAAAACTATCGCAGTACTTTCGTAATAACGTCGAGTTATACTACTAGCGCATTCACGTATCCATATTTCAGCACCGACAAACATTTTTTGGCGTGTTTGCATAGAAGTGTCTGCATTTATACATTCCGCTTAAGAGTCTTTCCCACCAACAGATATCGTTATCATGTGAACAGCACATGCTTGACTAGTATGCAATAAAGTATTTGATTGGTTGTTGTGCTGTGTGAGTTTCAAGCGACCAATCAAATGCTGATCACGCAGTTCACGGGATAGACTCAATAGAGTATAGTATAAACACTTCTGATACAAATACATCAAACAATATTTATCTGAACAGATACGTTCCGTGTTTATGCGGATTAAATAAATCTACATTCACACTTATTGTTAAAAAACTATTTCGGATCAAGTAGCAATAAAAAAAGTAGCCTAGCACGTAAATTTGCCGAGTTCAATAAACAGTAATTTCCCAAATAGTACACGTAATTGATAAAATTGTTTAAATTGTTCCGGTGAAAATCAGAATACCTGTAACAAGCACCGGCGTTTCTCTAATAGCTTTCCTCATAAAAAATCATTCTGTTGGCGTATAAAATAGCAATGACCAGAAAATATAGTTTTAGACCTAACGAGTCGATCGGAACTATCTGCAACAAATAAATTTCATTACTCATAACAAGAGTTATAAGAATATCGAATTTTCGAAACGCATAAACCAGAAAAAAATAAACACCATAAAATAACAAAAAAAAATCACTAGATATTAACCATGAATGAAATACACAATCACATGTCACTCTAAATAATAATATAAGTCTTATTAGGGTATTTGCCTATAACATATACATACATGGCACATACACTATTGGCGTCGGTCGGATGGCGGGACCTAGTTTTTAAAATATCATTGGATAAGCATTGAAAAAGTAGGCAAATCAAGGAAATTATAGAATCAATTAATATTTGTAGAATTAATAATATCTAACAAGACAAATGTATATTTTCTAGTTTTAAACTATTGAGTTTTACCACATTGACTTTAAATATCAAAAGAAAAACCGAGTTTTCAGAGATTCAAATATTATTATCAATTACAGAAATGTAATACACAAGCAAAATTCGTAAGATTAAATATCTATCGGGTTGGTAATATATTAAAATATACAGTAGAAAAAGACTAATCTAAAATCAGAACATTGCAATTCCATTGTCGGAACAAAATCAAGGGATTATAGCTTGCAGAGCATCGATAGCTGCAAGAGAAAACTTATTTCTAAAACGGCTAAAAAATAAAACAAGCATATCGGATTCAAATATAAGCCTCCTCCAACACGATGACTGCTTTGGTTTACCTTAAGTTTGTAATTCTATTTAGCTTTTGAAGTTGGCAATAATCCTAGAATAAGTATTCAAGCAAAGTTATGCATACAGTATGATATATTTGCAATATGAATCGAAGCATAAAACAATTTCATATACTAACTAAACATTTATTTTGCATATAAAAAATATCAATTCCGACGACAAAATTTATAAATACACAAAAAAAAGAGAGAAATATTCTTACCATTCGTTGAAGTACGATAGGACATGGAATACTCTGAAAGAAATATCAAAAACACTCCAAAAACATAGTACATTATTATAGTTTAATATGTTTTTTTACACAATATTGTATCATAATAATATGAAATTCAAATTTATGGACAATACAATCATTAATTAATAATAACAATAATAATAATCAGTAATATAAACTTGGGGCAAGGGCATAAGAGTGGGTGTTAGTGTAAGGTGACTTATATAAAAGGAAAAATACTTATTTTAACTTTCATTCCGATGATTCGATCATGTTTTTAAAAATACGCAACAAGTATGATTCACATATACCCGATTTGCAAAGGCCCGCACCGGCATGTAACGGACCGACAAGTTGAGTTGTAATTCAAATTTAACCAATCGAAGACAGACAGTACTGCAGCAAACGGCTGGGCGGAGTCTTGCTTTTGAAAATGTTCGGTCACCTATCATTTGAAAATTTGGCCGTGATCGCAATCAGACAGGCCGTCGGCACACGTTTGTCATTCACACTACACCGGCACCGAACGTTAAATACACGTACAGACACCAGCAAAACATTCTTTCAAAGAATGTCGGCGGGCGCTGTGCTGTTCCGTGCTGTGTCTGTGGGGTTTGCGCCATATACAATACATTGCTCAATGTTTTGTCAGTCCGTTACGTGTTGGTGCGGGTCTGTGCAGGTCGGTTATATGTAAATCATACTATAATGTGGAAGCCACTTTCATTTTTATTCTGATGCATTTCACGCTGTATTAATCACACATAAAATACGCCTTACAAAAAAAAGCCCTAAATGCTTTAACACCATTTTATTGGATCAATATATAAACGTTACCCACATTATCTGGGCTGTGCCAAGAATTCTCAGTTGTAGTCTCAGCAATAATGGCAGCGGGAAAAAAAGGGGAGAGAATACACGTGAAGCGTGCTACAGATAGAAGCGTAACCGAAAGCGACGGATCGATGCAAAATTTCAATAATTTATTCTCAAAATTTATCCTGGTGAACGCCATCTCTCTCGTCGTGTAGTGCCTGGAGTGGGTGCTCCATCGTCCTGTCCTGCCACTTGGCACAGCCCTACACTTTACCGATTAACAAATGAGCAAAAATAAATTTATAAACGTTCGATTAGAAGTTTGGAATTTTGTGTCCTTAGAATCTGCGTAAAGAGAAAAAATCGGATTCGTATTATTTGCGAAATAGATTTGCAGAATGGTATATGAAAATAGATTTAATGAATTTTCCATTACGAAGCAAATATGTAACTATTTTCTAGAAATGAATTAATTTTATTGTTGTGTGAGAATTCTTCGACAAATTTTATGAAGTTGTCTAATGGCTATTTTAAATGATCATAAATTACATGTCATTTACACGGATTTCGCATTGTAACTTTTTGTAGTTTTAATAAAAAAATATGTGCAAAATGCAAGAAAAAATAAAATCAAAAAATTGGACAATACGTTTTTAACGCGTAAATTACATGTAATTTATTATGATGTAAAGCCCGATTTATATTAATTTTGTAATTTTGCGAAAATATTTTGAAATTTTTGTTTACTTCTGATCTTTACCCATGGGAATGAAAAATAGCAAATTTCTCGTCACTCATCGATTTTTCGAATGAGACTCAAAAATAAAAAGACAAATTTATGTCAGAAAAGCGGCAGTATATTTGAACTTTCAACGCGCGTAATCCTTTATAAGAATGAAATTTACAAACATCGTTGGATACACAGTACTCAACAAACATACAAAATTCTGTACTAAACTAAAACTGATTAGTCATTTCGTTGACTATGTGAAAATAAGTTCTCTGTGTAAAATTATAGAATTTTTATTTTAAAATGTAAAAAAAGTATTTATTATAACAGTAATAAAAAGAAAAAAATCGATCGCTTTAATAACTTTTGTATTTTACAAAACGTCTCAAATACTTCAAAGCAATTTTCGCTGTTTGGAAAAAATTATAAAATTGTTACATTGCGATATCTTTAATTTTTGAACACTTCATTTCTTTTATTTCTTAAAAAAAGAAAATTACAAATATAAATAAATAAGAAAAATGATATTTTATAAAATATCCAAACAGCAAAAAAAAAAAAAATCTTATTAATTACATCAATTGAACATTGTGAAACCGTTGTCATTTTATGATAAGTGAACAATGAGCTTGGTTTGATTAATTTTAAGGTGATGGGGAGGGGGGCGGGGAGAGACTTTCTTAAATTAAAAATTAATTATAGTCTTGCAACAACGTTACACTAAATAATTATTTATCATGTTTTAATCTTATGTCTAATTTTATATATCATCGGCCACAGCACAATTATTCAGCAGGTAGCCCCTTTTGCAGTTCATTTTATATTAATCTGAAAACAAACAAGAAAAAACACATACTCTTTTGTCTTGTAAATAATCCAACCAAGTTGAAACACTAGACACTAGGAATAAACAAAAAAAAAAGAAAGAAATAGACAAAAAGGACTCGCCTGGAAACAAGTGAGCAACAAAAAAAAAAAAACAAAACAATAAAACAAAAAAGAAGAGAAAAAAGTCAAAAACAAAAGTGTACAAAAATATATAATATGCAGATATATTATTATATGAAATTGAGGGGGTGAGTAGTTATGTAATGACGCTACCTTAGTTATTGACAAATCACGAAACAGTATAAATCAAACTATTCAACATATCGATTTCTTTTTATATTATCACCGCTATTAATAAGGGAAGAACACATCTTCGTAATACAAAATAATTGATATTTTCAAGAACACATCACAAGTATGTACAAAAACATGTGAGCAACGATAGTAATAAAAACAAATACAGATCATAAAATTGCCAATATCATACACAAATAAATCGAGAATGATATAATATAAATAATATAGTAATGACCAAGCCGTATCCCCAAATAATTCATAAATTCAGTACACACAATACAGATTATGTCAAATTGTAAAAATATAATATATCAATTATATAGGTACACTGTCAATAGAGCCAACTTACAGTAGCTCTCTCTATAATCAAGAAATTCAATTAAAAAGAAAGAAATCAAAAATGCACAAAAGTAGTTTTATCATACCAAACAATGTGGGGAAAAACGAGGCAAAATAACATAACTATCATGACCATGTTTACATATTCCAAATGTCACACAAACATGTAAAAATAATATTTACGATAAAATCCCATCAGCACACAAAATATATCAATATATAAAAATATTACGAGATATGTATAGAAATATAGAAAAATATTCACCAATTTGAAAGCGATGGTATATAAATAATTAAGGCATACAGTCAGATATGGTTTATCCAACCAAAAAACACATATAAAAACAATAATAAAATAGGAAAACAAAAAACTATCTAGCGATTAGTATAATATGGAATATTAAACTAAAATATGTTAGAATGAATAATAACATAATAGCGGCGGTCCATTGCAAATATTTATTTTAAACCATTTAACTTTACAAACTATTTTTGTGTACTCACGGAATCGGTGTGTTCTCGTTCATAGTTAGTGGAAGGTGATCCTCAATTGTCCGGCGTCGTTGTTTGTGGCTGACCGTACGCTCCGTAAGCGGGGAAGTTGTACGAGCCTTGCGGGGCCGCTGGGTTGGCAGCTTGCTGTGTTGGGTAATAACCTAAAAAAATTGTTCGTTTGATTTAGAAAAATACACGCCGCAACATGTTAACGAAAAAATATATGCTTGCAAGTAGTTCCGGACTTTAGGAGTGATTTGTTCCCAATGCGCGTTCGTAAAGCGAAAATTTAAACTTTACAAAGTTAATGAGACATTCGTCTGTCTGAACAAACAAACGCAGCGATACTGTATTGATTACCAACATGATTGATTTGAAATTAAAATTTTTAGCATTTATTTATCGCAATTAACACTAAAACAGAATTTGCACACCCGGAAACTAGTAAAGCTAGAACTACCTGTATACATTGTGCGAATGAAAAGCTCCTGCGAAATTATAATAAAGGACTTCGAGTCAATTCGGATCAAACTAAATCGATTGTAACCGTAAGAATTAGTTTTAAAAGGAGCTCTTCAACACAATTTTCATTTCTTTTTAAATCTCACCTGCAGCCTGGTATCCTCCATAAGCAGGGAACTGTCCAGGCGCAGCGATCGGTGCCCCCGTTGCAGCCATACCGCCAAGCGGTGCTGCTTGAGGGGCGCCCGTCTGCACTCCCATCACTCCCGGTTGTCCGGCCGCAGAACCGGGTTGCGCAGCTCCGGGCTGTGCTCCCGAAGGTTGTGACGAGCCTCCTGGTCCTTTGTTTTTCATCTGGGCTTCGATTGCTTCCGCTTCTTTGACTTTACCGATGCTGCGATAGTACTCTGCCCATTGAGCGCTGTAGTCGGGCTGTCCCGAGCCCCCTCCAGCACCTCCGGAGGCTCCTGTTGATATCGTTGCCGTCGATCCGTTTGTTGCCGCGTTACTTGTTGCTACTGGATTAGCCCCAGGAATTGGCTGCTGCTGTTGCGGAATCTGATTTTGCGCTGCGCCTGCGTATGGTGTCAGTAAAACTAAATATGTAACACACGTTCAGTTTTACGTTCAAGTAAAAACATAAAAAAAAAAAAGTTTAGAAAAACGCAAATATAAAATCAAAATTACAGTAAATATTATTACCTGGTTGTGTACCGGGTGCATTCGGAACACCTGGTGGATTCTGTGCTGTGGGTTGACCGGGCATTCCGGGTTGTACACCTGGCTGTCCGCCTTTGGCTTGCTGTTCTATCATATCCGCTTCTCGATGCATGCCGAGCGATCTATAATATTCCGCCCACTGTTTTGAATAATCCGGTTGGCCTGTCTGTGGGTTTATTTGTACTGGTGCCGGCGCTGCCGCGTCTAAAAAAAAAAGAACGGACACAATCGTTAAATCACAACTAACAAATTTAATAAGTGATTCAGGACAAAATTATATTCCAAGTATACGTATTTATTTAACATAATTCTTACTGGGATCAGATTGTTGTCCTGGCTGAGGCCACTGTTGTTGATATCCAGTATTTGCTCCCCAACCTTGAGGAGTGTACGCTTGGGGTGCCATTCCCGGATAAGCCGTCGGCATCGCGGCATTCATATTCGGCGCGTTCGGTTGCGGTGGTTGATTCGGCGCTCCGTTTACCGGCGTGAAATATATGGGCAATTGTATTTTCTCACTGATGATCATTTTGGCATTTTCCACACTTTCAGGGTCGCCCCTAATTATGAATGTCTTCTCCTGTCCGTTGCCGGCTGCTTTTCTGTCGAGTTCGCAATGCGCGCCGGACTGTTGATTTATTTGTTTTATCGTTTCTCCGCCCCTTCCAATAATGACACCGCATTTGTAAGTGGGTACTTGGAATGTCACTTCTAGTTGTTGTGGATTATTTGGACCGCCATGACCTCCCTGGGGTCCAGGACCCCAATTACCACCTGGAGGACCTCCATAGCCGCCGTTACCTCCTTGACTATTGCGTTGATCATAATTGTTACCGCGTCTGTTATTGCCTCCTCTATTATTGTTTTGACCACCTTCATTATCTCTTCTCTATAAAAAAAAATTTAACATAACGACAAAGTTTATTGGCAAACTGCACGACAGTGGTGAACTTTTTTTTTTATGTTAATTAACCTGACTTGTCTTTGGTCAGTATAGCCGATTTTGTATACATTGTGTCAGTGGTGAACTAATAAACTGCAGCAGTTACGCACACTTAAACAGAATCCATGCTATACAAAGTCCTATGTGTATATGTGGTTATGGTGAAGGGGATACATATCACATCCTATTCCAGTGTCCACAACATACCCAACTAAGGTATATCCTAATAAATGAAATTAACAACCAAAATCATACTAACTGGGATGATGTAATTAACATTTTATCCAAACAGGAACCCAGTACCTATAAGGCAATATACAGATACCTAAAAGAGTGTGATATTAAGCTATAAAATATTACAAAAAGATCAAGAGGACAAAGTATACAAATTCGGCTACTGGCCAAAGACAAGAGTCAGGCCAATAAACATTAAAAAAAAAAAAAAAAAAAAAAACTAATAAATGGTTATTTTTATCTTTTCTTATATTGGCTACCAAAAATGTCTCATTACATAAACGTCAAATTGAAAATGATATAACCTTCAAAATATGCCAGTAACTACTTACATGAACACTGTCTATTAATTCTTCTATTCTTTGTCTGGCGGCTTCAACATTTTGTGGTTTCCCTGTCAAAAGACATCGCCTATCTCCTGGCCCGTCATCTCTGCCTTGCTGAAACTGTACTCTAGCACCGGTTTCAGCTTGAATTTTCTTTATCATATCGCCGCCCTTTCCAATTACAACACCTACGGCCGCTCGAGGCACCTGAACCTATTTGAACGCCAACCAATCAATTACATTGTATTACAATAGCAAAATTGATAATAAATTCGAATAATGAAAATACTCAAAACAAAAAGCCTAAATTAATTATTCTTACTTCAACGCCTTCTTGATTGTTTCCTGTACCTGGTGGACCGTAATCTTGATTCCCACCTTGATTACCTCCATTATAACCGCCCTGGTTACCGTAGCCTCCTTCTCTATTTCCGCCCCTGTGATCCTCTCCTCCGGGTCCGCCGCGACCACCTCTGCCGCCTCCTCCTCCTCCACCGCCGCCGCCTCCTCTATAAGCTTGCATTTCTTTTTCGGCTATTAAATCGTACACCAACTGTTTCGCGTATTCAACTTTTTGTGGGTCACCGCTAATACGTAGCGGTTTCTCTTGTTCGGGATTTGGACCGTCTTGAATGACGACCATCTTTGCACCGGATTTTTCTTGTAATTGTTTTATGGTTTCACCGCCTTTGCCAATTATCAAACCGACTTTTGGACCCGGTACCATTATTTCAACATGAGACATGCCACCGCCTCCTCCGCCTCCGCCGCCACCACCGAAATTACCACCTCCTTAAAAAAACAAAAAGCGAATAGAGATTTTATTCAAATGTCATTATAAACATTTGAAACTGTAAAATTATACTTGAATGAATTCTTATACAGCGAAATCATAAAAAAATATGATCATCATATCGAACAATCAGATGTTTTGATGGATAATCCACCAAATTAATAAGCTCGCGTTTTTGAGAATTTACTGTTCAAAATGATGATTGAATTTTATTCGACTTAACGCACGCGGCGCTCTTGTGGTATGAAGGTACCTTGAGGCATGTGATCGACAAAGCTGCTTCTTGAATAAGCCGTTTTGAAACAAAGTTTAAATTTAGAGTTTATATAGAGATGAGACATTTTACGCAAATGTTACAAAAACTTGAATTAAAAAAATCTATTCAAAGATACTGAAAAAAATTATACACAAGCGGTTTTGACCTTGTAGTAGTCTGTAGTATTACTTTTAAAAATTAAAATTTCATCCAAACACACTCAGACACGACCGCGATGTTTTTTTATCAATTTCGCTGTATTACATAACCTTAAATAACACTATTATACATATTATACAAAACAATGGAGCAATATAAAATGGCGGAATGATCAAGGAAGACATAATGGATATTTCTACCACTTATGAAAAATAAAGGTCAAGGAAGGTCATTTCTATAACCAGAAGAGAAACGAAGATATTATAGAAAAAGACAGCAAATAGAATTGGACTAAAAATAAGCGGGATCATAGGCGCCGAGTGCCGACTTTTTAAAGTCGTCGTGAGTGCTCTCATAATATTCATCAATAATTAATGACCCTTTATTGCAGGCAATTAATATGACTGTTTACCTTCAATAATATGATTTATTGTAATTACGAAGATTTATTGGGTGTATTCGTTGGCTTCTTCTTTTTGAAGATTTCCATCAAAATGATGGGAGGCGCATGCGCACAGTATATTTTTAGACTGCGTTAGATTGCGCGCGCGACTGGGCGCGTGCGCCTCCCATCATTTTGATGGAAATCTTCAACAAGAAGAAATCAACAAACACATCCATTATGACGTTTTTTACATAGCAAATGAACAACAAATTGCTCATTCCTAACGTCTGTAATTTTTCATTGATGAAATTATTAGGTGCACAAAAAAAAAACGGAGTGCCCACATGATAGGCGCCTACAAGCAGGATATAGAAAAGGTACAAATCGAAAGAGAGTTCTGAAACAGGACCAGAAGATTAAAGGACAAGGGGGAGAGACTGTGTACCGACCTACGTCACCAGGTGCATTCTGAGACGGAGGCTCGTGCCTTCCGCCTCTTTGATGCGTGTGTACTATACTGAAGATCATATCCTTAGCGCGTTGTATAGCATCGCGGGGCCCGGCCAATGAACAAACACGGTCCGGCTGTCCGTTAGAATCGGCTGCCATTTGGATTTTACAGCCCGACTCAGATTGCAAACGGGTTATCTGTTCCCCACCGCGACCGATTACTACAAAATATAGGTATTGTAAATAAATTAAACTCTGTTAACTCTACTTTAAAAAAGAATTACAGTGCCCATTCCAACTGGTTAAGAATAAGAAAATAGCATGCGATTCTAACTTAATAAAAAAAAAAAATAAATAAAAATAGATAAATAAATAAATAAAAAATAAATATACGAATTTATTTAAGTAACCTCTCATTTCCGGATTAAGCCTTTTTTTGCAGGTTCTTTTTACATGAGCGTTTTTTTATCAGCCCGTGGTTAGTGAGCAGCAAACTACAATGGTCTCGCATGTGGTAGACTAAGCGACCATCTGAAAAGGGCACATACCCTTCTCATTGCAGTAGATGGTAGTCGACCGCACAGGAACCATTTTTCGTGTTAGCCTTCGGTGACCAAAAAAACGCTCATGTAAATAGAGCCTTAATGTTTGTAGATGAATTGATCCCTTAAATATTGTACGTAAAAAAAGGTGGATTGAATAATTAAAAGATGTACAATATATTTAGAGATAAATTCAATAAATACCGGGATCAAATTTTAATCAAAACCAATAATTTTTATATTTTTTCAACTTATTTATCTATATTTAATCTCCAAACTAAGAATTATTATAAAAAAAAGAAAATATTGCGTGTTTCTTTGTACAAATTTACAACCTTCTTTTGCCATTCATAAATGAAACAGGAGTTTATTTCATTGCGCGTTTTCGTGTGATTCAAAAGCTCTGTTTAGATTTTTAACCCAGGAAAACGACGATTAGGTGAGGTTTTCCTATGACAAAAATGTCCAATCTATTTTGAATAGCGTAAACTATATTTAAACTAAATTACGCAGCACTGAACTTGGTTTGGAAAAACTGAAGAAACGGCGTTGTCCTGATTCGGGTCTATAGGCCGTCGTTGGTTGGAATTGCTTCCTAACGTTTCACTAGCACGAGTGGCGAGCTTCTTCAGAGGCCCTTCCATCTCCGATGCTGGATGGATTTTACATCCAGCATCGGAGATGGAAGGACCTCTGAAGAAGCTCGCCACTCGTGCTAGCGAAACGTTAGAAAGCAATTCCAACCAACGACGACCTATAGACCCGAATCAGGACAACACCAGCTCATCAACTGGCCGCGAAAGCCTCAACCAATTTGTCAAACCGAAGAAAATATCCTGCGTTGTTTTCTCAACACATAGACTCGGGTTGGACCGTATCATGTCTAAAACTAGACACGTACTGAAAAAATTCAGTTCGGGTCGGTAAAATCGCCACTTTCAGAGAGAGAACAAGAATAAATGAAACGTCGAGAAATGTTGGTCCCACCCCTAGGTTTTCCGTTTGACCGACGCCAATAGTGTATGTGCCATATGGCAAATACACTAACAGAGATACGATGTTCCGTGCTATGTCGAGCCAAGCCCCTCGATTCAGTGCGTCTCGCGCTTTGAATTAATATTTATTAGTTGTTAAGCTCAGCGTTGCCAGTGTCCCCCTCCATATTTTAGCGTGATTCCCATTTTAACATGGACAACGTTAAATTAAAGTGTCTGCAGTTGAATGATAAGCTAAGGGCTTATAATGAATTCCGTCCGATGTCGCTAGTGGCACTAAAGTTGCTATTTTCACTCACTGTTCACTCCCTTTTGCTGCAGCACAATACATAGCCTGTGCGCTCGAGAAGTGGGCTTGCAAACAGTGAAAGAACTTTTCAAATCGGTTCACAGCTTGAGTAATAAACGCACAAAAATTACATACATACAAATTTTACCTTTTATAATATTATGTTAAGATCGTTATTTAACAAAAAAAAAAGGAAAATACCGAAAAAACAGCCGACCGAACCTCATTTAGTCTAAAAAAAGTCGGCTCTTCGAAGAGCATGGAGGAACAATCGTCTGTTCAATTTTTGTTATTGTTGTTTTGTTTTTAGACACTAATGACATTTGACTAGTTGTCCAGCGCCTATTATCTACAATATCAGCTATCTATCCATTCAGTTTTCTAAGGAAGGAGTATACACATCTTGCAATTCATTCTCTGACCTAATTACTATTCTTTGTAATTGTTTATGCTGAACGTAAATGTAGAGCGTCTATAATTTACAATCATTCATTCATGCTGAATACAATCCTAAGTTTCGCGTAATCTACACCTCTCTGTAAGAACTACTCGCTAAAAAAACTGTTTTAACAAAAAAAAAACTTCAAAAAAGTCACTAAGAGGAGGAAATAATAAAATTTTGAGGTCGGCGCCAATTTAATCGCTAAAACTTTTTTATATCTACTTTCATTTTATTAAATTGGCGCTGACCTCAAAATTTTATTATTTCCTCCTCTTAGTGACTTTTTTGAAGGTTTTTTTTTGTTAAAAAGTTTTTTATTTTTTTTAACAGACTTCTGTCTTAATATTTGATTACTAAACTAAAAAAAGAAAACCACTGAATCGATTTTAGTAAAATTTATGTGGAACCATCCTGAAGGTATGCCCTATTAAATAAAATAAGAATCATTAAAATCGGTTCACAAATGCAGGAGAAATCGGTGAACATACATTAAAAAAAATATACGCGCCGAATATAGAACTGCCCCCCTCCTTTTTTGAAGTCGGTTAAAATGTAATTTCCATTTTATATCGCCATTCTTGGAGAGAACTGAGTTTCGTTTTTGAACAACAATTAAAAATTTATTTAATTTGATTTCGAAATGTTGACTGCTGTCTGCTCAAGTATTTATGTATTAATTACTTTTCAAAATCCCAAATTAAGTTAATACATAATATTTGGATTATTAAACTCTCATTTTTACGTTAAATTAACTAGCCTCCCTCAATATAATATTGTTGCACTCAACAGAGATACTATGTACCTATCTTTTTTTATATAACGCCATATACAGTATGTAAACAGGTAAGCTGCACATAGGGAAATTAGCATTGGGAAAAAATGAAAGGATCAGAGTGAGCCAGGGCTCATAATGTACGTATTTATATAGTTGCTATGGTTTTTTTAGTGTTTTTATTTCAGTTTCAATTATTTTTATTTTAATAGTTGTTTTTAATGTCAAATGAAATAAAAAAAAATTGAAACTAAAATAACCATAGCAACCCTATATAAAAACGTACATTGTGAGTCATGGCTCATCTGATCCATAAATTTTTTCCCAATGCTAATTTCCCTATGTGCAGCTTACATGTTTACATATTGTATATTATAGAAAACCGGTAATTTATCTTCAAATTCTGAATAAAAATATATCTGTCAAAAAATTGTTAATTTTTTTGATAAAAAAAAAAAACAAACAAAAAACTAGTAGGTACCTATTATCGATATACAATAAATTTTTTTTCTGAAAAGGTTCCGGATTTTGAGTTTTTCACACAACAGCACCCCCTTCCCCTATACAGCGATCTCAAGATAAAGTATTAACTTCCGACTGATATCCACAACTGTTACATTTTATTTAAATATCAAAAGACGACACAAACACAATATAAAAAAAATTGTTTTCAAATTCTTACAACCAGGTAAAGACAATGAAACAACTGGCTGTCAACATTGAACTGCCGCTTCATAAAATTACGTAATTCACTTGTATTTTGTTTACATAACCGTCAAAGAATTGACCAGTTATCAATTAATGTTTCATAACAGAATGAGCAAAAAAAAAACAATTGCATTAAGCATGATTCACATCTACCCAACCTGCACCGGTACGTAACGGACCAACAACAAGAAGTTGTGTTGTAATTCAAATTTAACCGATCAAAGATTTGCTTTTGAAAATGTTCGGTCACCTGTCATTGGAAAATTTGGCCGTGATCGCAATCAGACAGGCCGTCGGCACACGTTTGTCAATCACACCGCACCGACCGTAAATACATGTACAGACACCGACCGTCACCAGCAAAACATTCTTGCAAAGAATGCCGGCGGGCGCTGTGCTGTTCCGTGTTGTGTCAGTGCGGAGCCAGCAGTATAGGTGGGGATTGCTCCATATACACATTGGTCGGTATTTTGACGGTCCGTTACGTGCTGGTGCAGGTTGGGCATATGTGAATCATACTTTATTGTAAAGAAGAGGGTCCGGATATGGGAGATACCTCAATTTTCAAAATTGCGATAGCTATACAAACAACGCTAAAGATCATCATCGAAGGCAGGTCTAGAAATGAGAGGTGTTGCACATATTTCAACAATTTGTATAAAAACGAATAATTTATGATTTTGAAATGAAAAACAAACACAAAAAAATGGTATATTATTTTGACTCACTCAATCCAACCATCTTATCCGGTACTCTAATATCTTCTGTGTGTACGGGGCCGCCGCCCCCTCCGAGACCGCCGTGTTGTGGAACTCCCGATTGGGCAGCAGCTACTCTAGCAGCTACTGCAGCGGCTTGAGCTGCTGCTTGAGCAGCAGCGGCACTGATGCCTCCTTGACCTATATTCAAAAATTACAATTGTTAATAAACAATATAACAGTATTCTTTAAATCGTCGCTTGATTATACGACGAATATAAGCCGCCGTTTTTTTTCTTTTTTAACCAATTGAAAGTATAATGCAAAATTCTTTAATCCGCCAGTTCTATTATGTCATGTTTTGTAGTCCGCCGCTTACGCCAACAACTTATATTGTGTCGTTTGTCTCGCTCTAATACGTTATTGCGTGAGGGAAAGTAGACTACAATACGCCAATATTATTCATTACTATCATTCCTCTCAACTGTTGAGCGTCTATAATCTACAATTTATCTATTATTCAAGGGCGGATCTAGATTTTTTGGGGCCTAGGGCTTATTGAAGTCCAATGGGCCCCATTTTTTACTATACGATAAGTGCTCATTGTTAATGAAAAAGTATTAAAAATAATTAAATTTTTGTGGGCCCATGACATTTGTGGGTTCTTTACACTTGTGGGCCCTTGACACTTGCGGGGGCCCAGGGCTTAAGCCCCATTAGTTCCTATGTAGATCCGTCTCTGCTATTATTCCTTTACCATGTGTAATTGCTGTAATCCATCATTTCCACTAGCCGACACTAGCTTAGTTTTCGTGGGGAGGGAAGGGGTAACGAGAGTAGGTATTGTATGTATAAAACATTATTAAAAAAAAAAAACCCCGACTGCGTAAAAATCGAACTTATGGAAACAAGATCAAATGACAACATACAATCGAAGGCATTAGATATTTCTGTTCAATTTGCTACTACTATGCCTCCGACTGTATGTTATTATTTGATCTTGTTTCTATCTTTTAAGTTCGATTTTAAGCAGTCGGTTTTTTTTCTTTTTATTAATAATTTTTTATTGACGATTTTTTAGTTTTGTTTTACCAAATTTGCTTTTGAAAGACCTACTCAGTGATATGCAACTCAATATGGTAGGCAATTTTTTTTTTGTCTCTACCGCCATTTTGTATTTTATGGCCGCCATTTTGGTTTAATAAAAACAAAACCTAGCCTATAGGGCTTGAGAATAGCCGAACGTGTAGCAATGCTGTTGTTTACAAGTCCCCAGTCCCTGGGTTCTAGCTCGAGAGCTGTTAAAAGTGTCAAATTTTCAATTTATTATTATAAAAAAAATAAATAATGAATTGAAAATATGAATTGGTGTTAGGCCCAAATAACCTTAGCTTTTGGTGGTCTTTAAAACACAAAAACCTAACCTATAACCATCGCACGGCTCAGACGAATCTAATGACACCTAATTTATTAAAATCCATCCAGCCGTTTGGATGCTACGAGGAAATAAAGAATCCCACATACATACAATACATACAAAACCAGATACGAGTGAAAAACAATACCCTGTCTTTGCTGTCGCGTAGTCGAGTAAAAAGGGCGTATTTTTTACCCGACTGCGCGACGCAAAGGAGTGGTTATGTGTTTATCAGCCTATGTATGTATGTATGTTCCTTTGAAGCACTATACAGACCAAACGCCTGGGCCGATTTTTATGATTCACACGTCAATCGATTCCCCTTAGTCCGGCGAGTGACACTAAAGACATGACGTTAGTGAAAATTCAATATAGCGACTACAGGACGCCATATTGTGAAAATGAAAAAAATGAAAGTCAACAAACTATGTCAAGTGGGGTATTGTTGAATAGGTATTTAAAAATCATTTTTAGTTTTCTCTCAACATTTTTCGATTCAACTGACCGTTTAGGATCTATATCGATTTATTTTTAACTAAAAACATTTGAAAAAAAATCACATAATTTAAACTTAAATTCCAGTGCAATTGTGATGTAGTACTGATGCTGATAGGAAATCCAGTCTGGTAATAAATAGCTAGCTAGGTAGGTACTCATAACTAAAAAGTATAAAATAAAAAAAAATAATTTAAAAAATCAAAAAACCCGACTGCGTAACTGAAAAGAAAAAAACAAGCACTTAGATGTCCGGTGGTCTAGAATTCTATAATATATTATTGAATGAATACTATTGAAGAAAATAAAATATATTCTAATAGTGCAACATAACAACTGAACAGTCGGGATCCATTATTCGACAGCCAATCAAATTTTTCAATGGATCCGAATGTTCCGTTGTTATGTTCCACTATTAGAATATATTTTATTTTCTTCAATAGTATTCATTCAATAATATATTATAGAATTCTAGACCACCGGACATCTAAATGCTTGTTTTTTTCTTTTCAGTTACGCAGTCGGGTTTTTTGATTTTTTAAATTATTTTTTTTTATTAGTATCTCCAGATCTGCTAAGTAATTGCGAATTTTTTTTTGTAATTCAAAAACACAATTTTCTAAGAAGACAATTTTATATGTATAGGTACAAGGAAACGAAAAAAGTAACAGTGAATCCCCCAGTACTGTCAAGAGATGTCTAAACATTCTGATTCAAATAGAATGACGGCTACACATAACCTCGAAAAATTTAACAGCTGACTAAAGAAGGTGTATGTATTTATTTATTTACGTCATATCCGTGACATCACATCATAGGTGCGTTCCACTTGGCAACCATTGCGCCCACTACGCTCGCGCCTTATGGCCGCGCTTATTACGTTTGGTCGTTGTAGGCGTTGCGATCGCCAAGTGGAACGCACCACTAGTCATTAAAAAAATATGGGCATCTAATATAAACACCGTTGAAATTAAAAAAAGAGATTTAATAGTTTCAGGCAAAACTAAAAATCAATATAAAGAATAATCATAGATAATAAAGCGTTGATTTAGTATTGTAATTGTAATATTATTTAAACTAAGAAACCTTAATCTTTTACGAGTATAAAGTTGGTGACAAATGTCTATAAAATCAATGAAATAAATATCTTTGAAGACTACTGTATCTTTATCGTATTAAAGATAATATTCATTAAACAGTAAAACAAGCTTCATAATAAACATATTGTAAATATTATTATCAAAATATTAATAATAAACTAACTAGGTACTTTGTTAATAAAACAAAATAAGTACAAAAATCTTTCGAACTTTTGATTAAGTAAATACTCAAAAAAAATTATCTTTCTTTTTCAACTCACTAGAGAAAAAAAAACTTTTCCCGATTAGATAATATCAATAACACTAGAAAAATTTACTGAACCAAAAATGTACGTTAAAAAAATGAAACAAAAGCGCTGGCCCACACAAAAAATAGAAAACAGTTCCTGTAACACAGGGAACCTGTTCCCCAGGGTTGAATAAACTGTGTTTAAAGTTTTATATGGTTCACTTTTGTTGGGTCAACCAGATTGCGCCAACAAGATTAAACGAAGTTGGTCCCCGCAAAACTTTTTCATTTATCAACCTTCTAGTGCCAGAGTGACTCGACGTCAACTCAGAACTCTTTAGCGTTTTTTAAGTCTATAATATACATGTTTCCCATACGAATTGGTTCTAAGGCAGTATCGATAACATCTTGATACAGATCAACAAAGCCAAATAGATGCACTATAAAATTGGCTGTCATAGAGCTTTTAATAAGGTACAATCTGTTATTTATTAATTTGATGTGATAATCCTACCTTGTGGAGGAGACATTGCTCTATTTGGACCGCCGAAACCGGGCGGACCAGACTCTAAACTTGCAATTTTTTTGGAATCTGGCTCTGGGCCGCCTTCTTCGTGTGGACGTTTCTGGCCAGTTGTTGCTGGGTTGATTTTCGCTGCTATCTATCAACACAAACAATAAATAGATAAAGTGACAGTTAAAAACTGTAACGATGATGACTGAATGAGGAAACGTGGGAATGCAAAAAGTATCACTGCTGACCAATGTTAAAACAAGGGAACATTTAGGTATCACGCATCATTGTTAATTACGACGTAAAAATAATAATAATGAATACATACCTGCTTTGCACGCTGGAGGGCTGCTGCAAATGCAGAGGATTGATTAAAATTTTGTGGAGGTGCTACCGCCGAATAATCGCTCATGATTTTAATCAAACTCGATAAGCCACAAAATTAATAAAATGGCGTGGCTTCTCTAATCTTTGATGTGAAAGCTCAGGACGCCAATCTTTAGAAAATGAAATAGGAGGACTTCACCATTTCTCCAAATAAATTTACAAAACAAATATTAAAGTGAACAATGGACATAAAATTTTATTGAATTGTTCTCATAGAACTTTCAGTACAATACAATTTATTTAAAAGTAGTTCCAAATTTAAATTTCAATTATTATTCAAAATCATAGAGATCAATGTCAAAATCCCTACAATAGATAAAGTTCCTAAAAACAAACTGTACTTGTCAGTCGTGATCCGTTAAAACCTTAGGTTAAAACTGTGAATAAAGAAATTTACGGACGTTTTCAATTTACAAAACATAATTTTAGCAAAATTTAAATAAACTATACAATGGAATTCAGCAATAGTTTCGATTCTGAAGCGAACCAGATGAAGCCAAGCGATGAAAAATATAAAAATTACGATAGTCATGCAGTGAGCAAAAGGTATGAAAATAAATCTGTTTTGTTGATTTCTAGAAATTCTCGAATGAAACGTCGTTATGTTGTCGAATATGATAACATAATTTTTTTTTATAAAACATAGTTAATTACCTACAAAAATATTCTGTTCGGATATTTTCTTAGTACTAAACCTTAGATTATTTTTTTTACAAGCTTTTATTTTTTTCTAGATTACAAAAAGAATTGATGATTTTGATGATGAATTCTGATAAATCAGTATCAGCATTTCCGGAGGGCGAAAATCTCTTTAAATGGATAGGCACTATAATGGGACCGAAAGATTCAGCATATGAAAATTTAAGTTTTAAATTAGTATTAGAATTTCCAAATACGTATCCGTTTAAAGCACCTAATATAAAATTTATAACACCTGTATTTCATCCCAACGTGAACATTTCAGGCAATATATGTTTAGATATATTAAGGGAAAATTGGTCAGCTTTATACGATGTCCGAACTATTTTAATATCAATCCAGTCTTTATTAGGTGAACCGAATAATGATTCGCCTCTGAATTCTGAAGCAGCTGAATTGTGGACGAATCAGACTGAATATAAAAGACGTGTTCTCGAATTTTATAATAAGAAAAAAGACTGTAATTAATTTTTTTAGTATTATATAAGATTCAACACTTTTGCTGCAAGACAAAATTGTGTGTTGTATTACGTAAAGTTTAAAAATGTGTGTACGTATATATTATGTGTTCTATCATTAGTGCATTGTAGGCTAGAACTATTTATTTAAACATTCGAAGATAACTACATGTTGAAAAAGCCTACCTCTTGATTTTTTTTTTGTAAATTGTATGTTTTTATTGTAAACAAATTGAAACTTTTCATTGTATCGCAGAATACGCCTATGCAAACTATTGATATGCCGTAATAATAAACAAAACTGTAGTGAAACTATGATATATGTATTAAAAGTTTAATCATTTTGTAATATGACATCAGTGTAATTAAAATTTACGACTTCCTTCTATTTATTTCATAATTATCCATAAATGTTTTGTATTGGGCTAGACTTCTAATAGTTTATCTGCAAAATCAATTCTCGTTTAGTAAAGAAGAAGAAAAAGTCTTTACAATAGTAATAGACATACAGATTGTATAAAATTAAACCTGTGCATAGGGCATTCTGTGTCTAAGACAGAGATTGATACATAAAGCAATAAGTAAGAATGAGATAAATGATCGCTAATAAGATGTTATGTGGTTACTGTAAATTAAACTGATAAAAGATTTACATTTTTACGCTATTAGGTTGTATATTATTTATTTACGGTAACCACGTAACATCCTAAGCGATCATTTATCTCATTCTTACTTATTGCTTTATGTATCGATCTCTGTCTTACACACAGAATGCCCTATGCACAGGTTTAATTTGATACAATCTGTATACAGAGCTGTGTTGTCAGCATGATATATTTACATTATTGCCAAAAGAAGTAGTCATTAATAAATCGTTAAGTAAAGATTTAGTGGCAAGTGCGTTAAAAGATATCTATAAAATTGTGAAGTTTTAACGCGTTAGCCAATAAGCATGCTATTATATCTACACATAAGTAAGGTATTTAAATTCAAGACAGGCAAATTGGTAAAAGAAAAGAGTTTAATTAAGTATTACTATTTGTATTTAGTGCAGCAGAAGTGTTAAATATTTTTTAATGTTGAATCGATAAGAAAAATAGCAACAGCTAAAAAATATGCATTTTTGCTTTTTCTTGCATAATTAATGTGCCATTTTCGTCCTAGTCTTCCTAAATGGCCCTTGTATAATATATTTTTACTTTACGCGGTAACTCGAAAAATATTTGCTATTATTTAGCTGTCTTTAAATTGTGTTTCAGAAACAGCTTTTTATTACATCTTTTAAAAAATCATTCATAAAATAACTATATTTGAACAGATTTCTTGGTTTTTTCAGTTGTATAAGAAATTCAAATGGTAATAGTTTTTCAATTGAAATACACAGATTGTATCAAATTAAACCTGGCATAGGGCATTCTGTGTGTAAGACAGAGATCGATACATAAAGCAATAAGTAAGAATGAGATAAATGATCGCTTAGGATGTTACGTGGTTACTGTAAATAAATAATATTTACACAACCTAATAGCGTCATCTTTGTTTTTTCGCTCCTTCTATGCTGTAAAAATGTAAATCTTTTATCAGTTTAATTTACAGTAACCACGTAACATCTTATTAGCGATCATTTATCTCATTCTTATTTATTGCTTTATGTATCAATCTCTGTCTTACACACAGAATGCCCTATGCACAGGTTTAATTTGATACAATCTGTATACGAGTGTGTTCAATTGTTTTTTAATAGTTTAAGATTAATTTTCAAAAATCGGGCTGTGTGATGTAGTATAGTGTCGACCTGGGCAGGACTTGCGGGCAATTGCCCGATAAACCTGCAGTGTCGCCAAAAATTTTTTAAAAATCATCGGCAAAAAAATTAGAGAAGTTGCTCGATAGCAAAATAATTACAAGTTTAGGCCTGCGAGAAATTATAATTTTACATCAAATAACAGATATTGCCTTAAATGATATTGCTAACATTATTTTTCCTTTACAAAAAATTAGTTTGACACCGTGCGTTCAATATATCCATGACTAGATAACTATGTTTTGTTTCTACTAAATCGTGGCTCAACATTCATTTTTTTATCGGGCTCCATTATAAAATAAAAATCGTACTGTATATAGTCATGGACTTTTCGAATGTCAATTTTGTGTATACATTTGTATTTTATTGTGCAAGTAATTTTAGAAGTAAAAAATATGTTTTAATTCTAAATTAAATAAAAACGAAAGCAATGATAAAAATTGTTTTTCTTTACAAAAATGTCTCCTGAAAAAATTATTTTTGGTCGATCGCCAAACATATCTGTGTGCATCAGCCCCGGATATAGGGGGGGCAAGCCGGGGCCTATGCCCCGGGCGGCAAGTTTAGAGGGCGGCCAAATTCATACTTTACAGACGAATGGACAACTCATCATTTACTTAACTTTGACCACAGAATAAATAATAGTACAAGTACAGAAATTTCACTCGTTTTACTGTGGCAATATCAACTCGACCGATACCCAGGATGCATTATTTCCGGAAGGCCTATGTCCAAATGTCAATCAATTAGTGGACATCTGATAGCTGAAATTATAAAGATGATAAAGGTAAAAATAAATATAAGTGGGCGGGGGCGGCATTTTTCAGTTTTTGCCCCGCCTAAAAAAAATTGAAGATCCGGGGCTGGTGTGCATAAATACCTTCAAAATGAGTGTTGTGACATAAACTCAAATTTTGAAAATAACATAATTGATTAAACTAAAGTTTACAATCACATAACGGCGCATATAGCCCAGTTGCTGCGTCTTAAAAAAAAAAAAAAAAATTTGAAAAAGTAAATCGTTGATGGACTTTTATTGGAAAAATAGAGTTGAAATTCCTGGTATATATTATAGATATGCAATTTCTTTGTCTGCAGAGCAACGATAAAGGATAAAATAGTTTATTGGTATTAGATAAATACATATAAATATACATAATTAATAATTTACAGTAATGTACATGGTACACAAAAGTTTACGACTAAAATTATAAATAATATACAAATTAACAAAAGTATCTTTCATAAGTTTCTATTTAAATAAAATTTTTTAAAACGTTTATAACAAAATATGTATCATGATACTGGTATACAAAACCAAAAAACTTCTTTTGAAAAATTAGCATTTTTTACACAATATGGAATGCCTGAAAGTGAAATGAGCTAACCGATAATTTTTTTCAAAAATCGGTTAAAAACCGAATTAAGGAGTGACTCATGCACAGTTTGTATGCACGGAACGCGTATACCTTACATGCTTACAAACTCCTACCTGTATAAGTACATGGCTCACATGTTAAATTTTGGTACAACAATATAGCTAGTCAAACTGCAGGATTTGTCCCTGGCTACTTCACAATGTTGCCAGGCGGGCAACGTCTTCTTGGAAGAACACTAACAGATTAAAAAAAAACTTAAGTCTGTAATATTTTAAAATGTTCACGGGTTAATACATTTCACCTTTACAGGAACCAATTATTATCGATGTCGTTTGAATTTAAGTTTTAACAACGATTAACAAGAAAACCATAAAAATAGTGGTAATAGCTAAAATTAAAATACAGCATATTTTACGATTTTTTCTTTGGTAATTTTCGGCTTTCTTAAGTTGCTTAAAACCTTCATGAACTTGCATTTGCGTATTTTCTATATTATAATCAATTCTATCTAAAACCGTTCCTTGTTCTTGAACCATATGAGCTAAATCTTTGTAAATCTCATTTATTTCAACTATAGACTTGACTATTTTAGATACTTCTTTTTGTCTTTCAGTAGCTACTCTCGTATTCTCTTCCTCTAATAATAATAACTGCTGTTGAGTCATTTGTTTTTGCGTACGAGTACCAACAAAATAATCATCGAATTCATTCTGCGACATACTGTAAAACGTATCGTCATTTTCAAAATTAAAATCGGATAGATTTTTTGTATTTTCTTCGCGTGAATTTAACTGTTTTAAATATTTATTCTGTGTAGAACGAAAATTTGTACTTAATTCTTGAAGACTTGCAGCCAAGGCCCGTACTACATTCGTTGTTAAAAGTTGTTCTTTTCTATTACCTTCATATGTTTGCGATTTGATATGCTGAATTAAATGATGACTATTGGTAAACATACGACTTATTTCGTTGCTCAAATTTTCTATCCGCATTTCTTGATCAGTTGAATCATCAAACGTAGGCCTGTTGTAATGTTTTATGTGCAATGATTTTAATTCATTGATCTTATCACGGAGTCTAGATAAATTATATTGTGTTTCTTCTAGCGTCGTTATCCAACGAGGAGGCATTGAACATGAATCTCCATTTTGTAATCCGTAGCCTTCTTCTAAATTATTTAATGCTACTAGGGACATACGATCGGTCGGATTATTCTGGAATATTTCCATTATTAGATGCTTCCTGATTTATTGACAGATTTGTATTAATTCTGACTAGGGTGACCACCTTTCCGGGTTTCATCTGGAGTTTGAGGGTTTTAATACCTTACCTACAGTCTGCGGGTTATGCATTCAATTCTCCGGGCTACTTTAATTTCATAATAAAATTTTTACGTTTGTCATAATAATAAAATTAATTCTTTCGTTTCGCAATCACAAGTATGGAATACGAGTTATAGATTAAAGACGCTTGACAAATAAAGTGTGCGTTGCGGTATCTTTGAACATATAAATCTTTTCAGTTTTCATAATATCAACTTTTTATAATATAAATTAATAGATTTAACTTTTTATGTTGCTTTTTTTCATTTGTAATATTTTATTATTGAACCCTTATCTTATACACTTTCCTACCACTACTTTTCCGTCACACATAGGATTAGACTCTTCAAAGGTGCTCACCCTAATTCTTATTCAAATTTACTCAGTACCTATAAGAAGTTAGTGAGAGAAATTTGAGGAAATAAGGCTGATAATAAACAAAATAAATGTATCAGTTGTTGGAAATGGTAAATTGTGTGAATCAATATAACAAGTTGTGGACTGTATGGAGATAGTGGTTTGGAATTTTTCTTACGACAAAAGGAAAGCGTATATTGAATTATATGTGTGAAGTACGACATATACGTAAGAATAATGTAACAAAATAGTTTTTAAAACCGGTGAAACTAACCTGTTCAGAATAAATATTACGTCTTTGTATTGCATTGTTTCGCATTGAAATGAAAACATCGGTATGAGCTCTCGATGCCATTTCTTTATTGTAAAAAAATCAAATTATTCTTCATCTAAATTACTTAAGGAATGTGTTTAATAAAAATATGTTAGTCACCACAAAATGTCAAAATATTTTGACATTTTGTGAAATGTCAAACGAAGTTGCCACAAGTAAAAAAATAAATTTGTTCACATACCATAGAAAAATCTATTCAAAAAATCCTTAAATTTATCCTGAAGAAAACTTCTCAAATTTTTTTAAATACCAGTTGAATTGTTAATTATTACTGATCGATTTTATCAAAATTGTGTTCTTTCAACACGAAAATGAAGTGATGGTTGAGTAGGGGAACAATGTGGCCTGTGGGAACATTCGTTTTTGTAGTAGGTCAGGAGGAATTTGAAGTGTAGAGTGACATTTAAGGAAAATATATTATAAAAATAAAGAATGTCGAAACTACCTACGGGATTAGTTAGTCATTCAAAAAAAGTTTGTAATTTGTACAAAAGAGCTCTTCGAAGCCTGGAAGATCATTACGATCATAGGTTATTGCTTTTAATTTTTATAAAAAATTAGGTTAATTATGCAATAGACATTTATTTATGTAGGTAAACGTATTGTGTTCATGTAAAATATTTACAGGGAGGGCTTTCGCGTCGTAGCTGTAATGCTTCGAGCTGAATTTGATGAAAATAAATGTATCAAAGATATGAGGGTTGCCAAACATTTATTAGAAGAGGGCGAAAAAAGGCTCTTCAAAAATTCACACTGGCAACCAAAACAGTGTATGTATTTAAATATGCACCAATGACCTGTTGTCGAGCGTCTATAATCATGACTAATAATCTAATAATTTTTAGTCACATCATCACCAGGAGGCGTAGCTTATGGACGCGAAATTGTACTTCCCGATTGGATTTTGGATTACTGGGATCCGATGGAAAAGGCAATGTATCCGGAATATTTTGCTCGACGCGAAAAACGCAAGGAGGAATATTTGAAATGGTGGAATAAGAAATATGGACCAGCTTCGAAAGAAGATTTAGGCCACCACTAATTCAAAAATTAACAGAAAACAATAGTCTTTTATTATCATGTAAAATAATTTAAAATTAATAAATACATCTAATTTACTACTATGTTTTACAATACGAATCAAATGCGTACATCAGTGGTGTTCGACTTGATAATGAATCTTTCCCAGGCCAAAAAAAATGATATGCCACTGAATAATAGCAGAAATTTAAGCAATTTCAGGTCAAAAAAAAAATAAGTACATTTATTTTTAGCCGAGTTACCGTCAATAGGTGAAATTCAAGAAGTGCTATGAGATTCAGTTAATTTTTACACAGCATTGAATAACTGTATAGTTTCATTGCCAAATATATTCAAATTTGAAAATATCTATTTTTTTATTCAAAAACAATGTGCCATTTCTAAATTACGATGTGTATAATCTGTGTTTATTTAAGTTTTACATGTGGAGTTTTAGACAAGCCTGTACATTCATTGAAACGTCGGTTTTGTATCGAGCCAATTGTCTCAAAAGTGCTAATTTTTTATTTTGACTATGTGATGATTCTAATTCATATAACGTACATAGATTTAACAGTAACGCGTCATGCAATCCACGAGTCGGATTCGAATTCACAGCATTCTCAAATAAAGCAATAGCTTCTTTCAATTTTCCACTATAAAGTAAGCAAACGCCCATATTATTTAAAATCATAATATTTTTTGGATCTAAAGTATTTGCTTCTACAAGCAATTTATACGCATCATCGAACGAATTTTGAGCCACTGCGACTAACGACCGATCCACTAATTCTCTGATGTCAGGGATCTGAGTACTAAAACAATACAAAAACTGCGTGTAAAAATGTATCGTAATGACTCTAGATTTCAAAAACCATTGTCGATTTTTTTTAAAGCGCCATACCTGGTAATTTTCTTTGAATCCGAGAAACTCTTCTCAGCACCAACAACATCGCCTAACTGCAATTTTATTCTTCCTAATGCTGAATATAATGCTCTTTTATAATTTGAATTATGTTCATCTTTAACTATTAATTGATTTATTACTTGAATTGCTAAACTATAATCCTGCAAATAATAAAACAAATCGATCAGTACAACATTAAATCTAAATTTTAAAATTATTCGTTTCAACGAATATACCTTTTGCGCTAAAGCGCTGTTAATGATGGAATGTTGAACTCGAGTTTCTCTTCCTGACCACAATTTTAGTGAATCTGTTCTGTCCACATCACTTAGCTCCATTGGACTTCCGTTTTCCGACAATCCATGTTTAAGATTATTAATTATTTGCTTAACGGTTGATAAAATACTGAACAGTTTTATAATACTTTCTTTTGCTCGACCACAATGCATTGGAAGTTCAGCCAATAATAAACGAAATGAGAATGGAGCAATTGAACCAGGTCTTCCACCATACATATCTGGATAAAACTGGAAAAACAAGTCCGGTTTTTCTAATTTTCCAAAAGGTTCGGCTTCACGTTCCGCTAATATAAACGATTTAATTTTAATCAATAATGCTATTCTAGTGAACCATAGCTGTAAGGAATGAGGAGAGTGTTTACTCGGATGACCAGCTCTTCCAGTACCTAAAAAACGAAATAATTTTGTTTTAAATTGAGAACAAAACTATACAACATTTTAGTGCCAACCTTGTCCATAAATAGTTAATAATCTTCCAGTTAAATTAATGGCAGCCGTATAACAGCCCGCTTGAATAAGCTCCCTTAAACCTCTTTCATCCTGAGTCACATCGCCTGCATTTAATATTTTTCTTTGCGCAGCCTCAGTTGCGCCTAACAAATGAGCTACGGTATCTTGGAGCAAATCATTCTAAAAGTTTGTTTTTTTAATTATCAAACCATAAATAGTATTAAATACATATTTTATATCAATAAAAATTACCAAATCTTCTTCAACTGTTACACCTGGCATCGTTAACAGATCTCGTTCAGGAAAATAGGTTCCGGGAGGTGACGTCGCACTTGCAATTAAAGCTTTTCTTGTCATATCTGTTGGAATCCAAGCATCTCTACGTCTATCTGCTTCATTGCCAATTGCTAATCGGGAATTAAACCCATCCTACGATGAAACAACAATTATCTAACTGGAGAAAAAAATTGCATTAAAAATACTTACATCCGCATTCAATTCGTTCGAACTCAACCGTAAGTCGTTTACGATAGTAGTATCACTTGTATTCGATGGCTGTCCAATCATATCAAAGAAATTCTTGGTAGGATCTTGTGAAGCCGTAGTCTGAATGGGTGATTCGGCGAAGATTCTACACACGACAGGTTCATCTTTTGCTTCAATTTTAGAATCATCAATCGGTTGAGGCATTTCAACTGGCAAATTGACGTTGCTGAAACTCGACTGAGTTGAACTCTGAACTCCACCGAAATACTGACTCAGTGATGGTTGTTGTGATTTCTTTGCATTATCAGATTCGTAATGAACAGTTACTTTTGGACTGGAATCTAACCTTACATTCTGTAATTCATTCGATATTTTCTCTACATTATGAAACGTATCTTTCTCATCGGGATTTTTATCTAATTGCTTCATCATTATAACTAATTTAATTAATTTACTTAAAAGAAGAAACGATCAAACCAATTAAATGACGAAATATTTATTTTACACGCACTTTCTTCCCACAAATGTCAAACGCAATTGTCAAACGTCATTGACTGTCAAAGCATTAACATATTTTTTTTTAAACTAAATTCTTTTAAATTTTGAGCCTTTATTAAGTTTTAAATACCAGTAAATATATTATAAATATTATGTTAACGTTGAATAATTTTAAAAATATCGTACATTCAAGCTGCTTTAAAAATATTAATATAACCATTAAAAATATAAGGTTATTATCATAATATAAAAAAAAATGAAGAGAATGACGGGATCATTTAGGAATACTCAGTGGGATCCTTGGTTAATTATATCTCAAATAACCGCTGTGCAGTGCTTAATGTATGTAACCTTAGGACTTATAATGGCATCACTAGATGTTATTTCCGGTGATACAAGATCGTTAGACCATCTATTTGAATATCATGTAAGTCTTTCAAATATGTCATATTGACATACCAATATAATTAGGTATATGTATTTTTTTTTTTGTATAGGAAATTCATATTCGAGACGTCGGTGGAAGAATGGTTATTACGGCTTTCGTTCTCAATTCTTTAGTCGGGTAAGTAAAATGAAAACTGTACCTCTGTATCGAGGATAAAGAGAAAGGAGACTGACCTCGGTAGCGCGTGTCCCGAAAATCGATGACGGTAAGGGTTCGTAAAAGCTTTACGCCCGGGGATATAGCTATAAGGCTCCGAGTTTCGTATGGACAAATCAACGGCAACGTGGTATGTCTTTATGCAGTCAGACCTGTGTTTACAACATGCACGTTTGCAATAATTCTATTAGAAAAAGATGAAATCAAATCATATCTAAGAACAATTAATTGATTTGATCATTTATTAATTCAGTTTATATCTATTTTGCAAAAAAAAGCCATATTCAAATCGCCATGTTACCCACTCTACTTGGGGTTTTATAGCTTCAGCGATAGGAACCCTTATTTTCCTCACTTTTTGTACAACGACAAAAGCATGGAGATTAGTCTCCTTTCTGTCTATCCTTCTTGTGTTAGACGCTAATGACCTTCAAATATAATTTCTTATACTTACAGGGCTCTAGTATTATGGTTCATAGTTCAACGTACAAAACAATGCTTGGACTTCAGCTGCACGTGGCACGTATTACATTTAATAATATGTTGGTGTTATAACGGCAACTTCCCGACATCATTATCTTGGTGGCTACTGAATATAGCTTGCGTTACATTAATGTGCGTCGGTGGCGAATTCTTGTGTTTACGAACTGAACTAAAAGAAATACCATTATCTCTGGGACCTAAAGCGGACCTATAATAATATAGTATTATGTTTATTTAAAAAAAATATCATTTTTTTAATACATTATTAATTTAAATCATAATTCTAAAACGAGTGGCTTTTTTCACATACAATAGACTATCGATTATCAGGTTGGCATGTGTATGTAAACTACCCAACTTCGATTGACATTAATTATTACACGTGTGGCATGACGTCACTGTTTGGTTTTTATTATTCAATCGGCTTTTGTTTTTGATCATTCAGTGAGTAATAGATAGTATCTGTGATTTTCAATTATCCGTATACAGATTGTATCAGATTAAAGCTGTGCATAGGGCGTTTTGTGTGCAAGACAGAGATCGATATATAAAGTAATAAGTAAGAATGAGGTAAATGATCGCTAATTGTTACTGTAGTTACCGTAAGACTACTGAAATTATTGATAAAATCACAAAACAAAAATGACGCTATCAAGTTCAGTAACCACAGTAACTTCCTATTATCGATCATTTATCTCATTCTTACTTATTGCTTTATATATCAATCTCTGTCTTACACACAGAACGCCCTATGCACAGCTTTAATTTGATACAATCTGTATACGCTTCTGAATAATTGAGAGTTTAGTGTACTAATACAGTTCATTCACAAAAACACTACCTATAAAAACTTTTTGAATGAATTGTTTAAGGATTTTTGAACGTAAGGGAGTTTGAAATACAATTATTTCAATTGAAACAATATACAAATTATTTATTTTTCATAGTATAGCTTTAACATTCTAATATAATATTTATGATTATTTTGAAATATAAATATGTTACCCAAAACAACATTGTAATTAAATAAAAAATATATAAATAAATACTAATCAATTGGGCGTGTTTGGCCGAACTAAGTACTTAGTAAATTACTCAGTGTACTTTCTTAGACACAAAAAAGTTACTAGATACTAATGTTGGGTTTATCATACATTTAACACGCTGTTTTGTTAATCGCTGTTAAATTTTTACATATAAAACATATAGAAATAACAGCGAATTAACATAACAGCATGAAATGTACGATAAATCTGACATAAGTATAATTTAGTATCGTATGGTATCGTGACGCCATTTTGCTTAAGATCGATGTGAACTGTCATATCTATAGGGTCATTGATAATTTCATCCATTAAAATATCTCATAAAATTATTTCATTTTTCAAGTAGAAACCACAATAACTTTATTTTGCTATCTTATTGTCACAATTACTTTCAGTTGATGAGGTTATGGTTGACTAGTCACTAGTCAGTCCAGGCGGAAAAGCGTTACTCGCCGTCACTAGGACCTTAATTTTTTACGCTGTGTCTAAGTTTACGAAGTACTTAGTTCGGCCAAACACGCTCATTAATCTACTTTATGTGCTAACAAAATTTTCCAAATAAACAAAATATTATTTATAAAATTAATTATGATCTCTCAATTTTCTTCGTTAAATATATAAAGAAAATAAAATATGTAATCGTTTCTTCGTTAATTTCTATAAGTAAGTCAGTATTATTTTACGTCAATTTATAATTTATAAAATGAATGCCGATAGAGACTTTTGTAACAGTACAAATCTATAAACATTAATTAAATTTACTAAACAATTTTTCTAAATAAAAAAAATAAAAAGATGCGTTAATATCTTGATAGGTTATGTATGTTGTATAACGTGTACGTATGGGTACTCAAAAATATATTTACTAGCATAGCAATAGACTAAATCAAATTCAAGTATTTTTATTACATGTGTATATTATACACCGTAACAGAGCTCCGACTATTCCAACATGCGATTCATAAAACCGAACGCTCCATTCTCTGAGTCAAACATTAAAAAACACATGCATCAGCTACACAAAAGCTGAAGAACAACGTTCATTTCGAACCAAAAATATATTTTAAACAATTAAATCTGTTATATATTATTATTTTTTATTAAAAAACCTGTCATTAAAAATGCTACTTTTTCATTAAATAAATAAGCATTCCAATTCTAAATTTCTTTTATATCAAAAGTATTTTTTTAACGCTTCGGTATCCAAGACTTAGCTCTTTGTTTTATACAGCGTGTAAACGGTAGACCCGAACATGGGGAGAATAACATTGAGAACATTTAAACTTTATAGTAGGCTATGGGCCATAAGATCCAATGTAAATATACAAATTGTATCAAATTAAAGCTGTGCATAGGGCGTTCTGTGTGTAAGACAGAGATCGATATATAAAGCAGTAAATAAGAACGAGATAAATGATCGCTAATAGGAAGTTTCTGTAGTTACTGTAAATAAATAATACCCATACAACCTGATAGCGTCATCTTTGTTTTGTGATTTTATCAATAATTTCTTATTTCAGTAGTCAGTAACTACAGAAACGTCCTATTAGCGATCATTTATCTCGTTCTTACTTATTGCTTTATATCGATCTCTATCTTACACACAGAACACCCTATGCACAGCTTTAATTTGATACAATCTGTATGTATGTAGTAGATGCTTTGGTTTTTGTTTTTTTATTTGACAGGTTCCGAGTTACTCTCAATAGTCAACTGTTGTTATGAAAAATTGTTTAAAAAATTCACTGTGCTATTTTCTTTATGTAATCCACTACATATTATTTACATTAGATCTTTGGCATATAGTCTACTACAAAATTGTAAATGTTCTCGATGTTATTTTTCCTATGTTCGGGTCAACCGTTTACACACTGTATAGTATATAAATAGCTGTTATACCCGGCATTGTTCGTGCTCCCCATGACTTAGCGCAATTCCCATTTTAAAATGGCCAATGTAAAAAGCTTATAATAAATTCCGTCCAATGTCGCTAGTATGTAGTTCGCAGCTAACACTAACTGTTGAGCCCATCATTGATCGTGCTCCCTTGTGGCTTAGCGCCCGGCGCGGATCCAGCTCTCAAAAAAGGTTGTGGCCACGGCCACCCGAAAATCGGCCAAGTGCGAGTCAGACTACGGACTCGCTCACGAAACGTCAAACAGTACAAACTACTAGACTAAAATAAAAAAGTCACTCGCGTTCTTACCCGCACGGTTCGTTTTTTTTTAATTTGATTAAGGAATTGCAGATATAACATCAGCCTACCGACCTCAAGTAGGGTTGTGGGCATGCCCACAACGGTGGATCCGCGCTTGCTTAGCGCGATAATATATAGCCTTAAGCACTGCCAGGAAAATGCTCTATACAATATTATGAAAACAAAATTGAAATCGGTCCAACGGTTTTCAGATTAATCGCGGAAATACAGACTGATGCGAAAAGGTTACTATAATAGTCTAATAGATTAGTACAAACTCATGATATGTTACAATTATACACCGCATTAGTTATTTTTTAGACGATTAATAACTATATTTCAAATCTATTTTTATATTTCTAGTATCAAAAGTGATGTGTGTTAACAAACTAGTAAACCTAACTCCGTTTGAAACCTAATTAAAAAAATCGGTATACTTTCCATCAAATTATAAATTATTCCGAGTTTCCATCCTTCAAATCATCTTTAGAGTCTTCTGTTGTACTTTCGAATGAGGTTATTGTTGTATCTAATTGCTCTTCTGATAAATTTGTTTTTACATCTAGCTGATCGGTATTCGCATTTTCGGAAACGTCATTCGATGTCGCATCGACGATTTTTTGTTTTTCGGCAACAATGTCAGTGATACTTTCAGGTTCCGGAACTATTTTAATATCTTCATCTTGAATGTTTTCAGGAGCATTTTCAAATACTTGGTCCGATTTGTTTGGCAGTTCGCTTTGGTCAGGATCTAGTTTATCTTCATTTGGTGATAAATTTTCAAGTGTGTCGCCTGTTAAAAATCAATTTAAAAACATATTAGTAGGTACAGCGCAAATAGTAGATTGTGTCTCTAGTTTCGTAATGAGATATTACCGATAAGTAGTGACAGTGACAGTCACACGAGTCATAATACCATTACTAGGGAATGCAATCTCGATCTCGCGAGATCTCGAGCCATTTTTCGAGATTTAATCTCGTGGGCAGGCATTCTCGTTTTTGAAATCTCGTTCGAGATCTCGACCCGATTTGGTCGAGATCTCGAACGAGATTTCAAGACCGAACGCGCTTGAAAAAAAAACTTATAACTTATACGTAATAGTTTTTGACAGTCCCGCTAATTGATTCTGTTTGTTTCTCTGCATATATTGTTTTAATTATTGTTTTCTTGAGTGAAATTGACAGTTATTTAACTTATAACAAGCATTAGATGGCTAACAAATTACAAAGTTAAGTGAATACTGAGTATGTCTAAGAACAATTCAAACCAAACGTTCGTGAACGTTACTAATGGTAACTTACCCTATGCTTCCTAACTCCTAAGAAGTTATTTCCAAAATAATTAATTGACATATAGTGTGCTGTGTGAGTTGGGGTATTGCTGTTATATTTTGAAAATAAAACAAAACTAATTGAATCTTGGAACAAAAAAATCAACGTTTATTTAAGGAAAGTAATGAATAATCATCTGCACGTACAGTGCACTACGCAATAAATCACACACGTACACAGTGACACAGTCACACTGTTCCAAGTAAGTAGTTTTCATTAAGTTTAAGTATTTTAGATACAAAATAATACGTTCTTTTTAAAAGTAGGCGAAATTTCGATATTGTAGAGATCTCTCCAGACAATCTCGCGAGATCTCGAACCCAGACTGATCTTGCGAGATCTCGAATTGCCGATCTCGGCTCGAGATTGCATTCCCTAACTATTACACAAGAGACATTTTTTGCCATACCCACTATAAAATAGCTACTTTTCACTTCATTTTCAGTATTTTCAAAAAAAATTTGACAGTTCATTTGCGTCGCGAACTTCGCATTTATAGCAGGCCGTGAGTGGATCAGAGCAAACAAACATAAATTACTATGGAAACTTTATTTTCCACACTAGTGTGTTTTGAAAACACTCTTCAACACACCTGCCTGTTAACTGATCATTCCATGCATACATACACGCATGTAAAGTAGTTATTTTATAGTTGGTGTGGGAAATAGTAGCTTTGTTCCAACCACTTTGAATACCGTAATATTACCGGCACGCTCATGCGCAGTGGATAGAACGCGTTCCAAGCGAACTTGTGATAGTTTGTGAACGATTTCCGAACGACCATTTCGGTACATGCTCTAGACATGAAACTAAAATGAAACTGTAAAATTGACATGCGCATTAAGCACTTTGTTACGTTTGTCTCTGTTCAATACCAACTTGAGACAGTTGTTTATTCATTTGTAATTTGTTTTATTTTTGTTTTGTCTCGTCTCTAATCAAATACCTCTTTATTCTTCATTTGAGATTTGTTTTGTTTTTGTTTGTTTTTGCAAAATTATTAATTTACATATTTATATTTGAATTCTTAGTTAATAAAATTTAATTATATTTATATTCGTGTAATTCTAAAAATGTTTTTACCTACAAAAAAAGCCTGAAATTAGGAATTTACATTTGACAAATGACAATTGATATATTTTGATCATATGCATGGTCATGGAGGCCATGATTTGATGCACAAAACGATCACAAAAGCGTTCCAACCAATGTCTAAGTTTGTACCGTCACAGAACCGTGCAAGGTTGACGCATGTGCACAAAACCGATAAAAACAGTTTCGTTACCGTTTCAAAACGATCCATTTATGGCAGGTTGGAACATAGCTAGTATATTACATTAAAAGGGATGAAACGTAGCGTTTGTAACTAGTGTGAAGTTTGCTGTCAGAGGTACGAGGGTTGCAATTCACACGCGTTGCAAACGCTGTGTTTCGTTCCCGGTAATGCATATTATTGACTCTATTGACAATTCGATTTGAAGTACCTGCAATTTGGGCGGGTAAAAAAGCCGCAAAAATATTAGATCTGTCAGATCCATGTGAAATTTTTGTGGGGTTATGTCTCACCTTGACGTTTTCGAATATCATATGCGAATTGAAGTTGGCGCGACTCAATCGCTCTATCTCTCTCTTAACAACATTAAAAAACAGAGAAAACCGACAACTGAAAATTTTCATCCCTAGGATTGAAACTCTCAGTTTCAACCTGCTAAACAGGTACCGAAAATCAAATTTTTAATAGCGGCGTTGTTAAAAAGTATTTTTAAGTAACTCCTTTAAAAACTATAATAATTGGTTATAAAAATAGCTGATGTTTTTGGGAGTGTCTTATTCGAAAAACTGTGCCTGTTTTTCCGAAAACATAACACAAAAAAGGCGTGTCACACTCGATAGAAATGAAACTTAGAAATTAACGTACGGTTTATAAATTAAAATGTCAAAATAGGTAGTTACCGTGGTGATAAAATAGTTTTTTAAGCATTCGCATGACGTTCTCTTCCATACCCAACTTCGGTGACAGAAAATTCTGAGCTACCGCAAGGTTTTTCAAAAAAATAAAGAATTCCTTACACCTTTAACATTTAAAACCATATAATTTATTGAAAAACTTGATGACAAATGAAGAAACAAACAATTGAAAAACCAACGTCAGGAGTAATATCAGTCTGAATCGCAGAGTTCGCCAGTAGGTACCTACATACCTGTTGCAGTACTTTTGTTAAAGTTGGGTTCACTGTTATTTTCTTCCAGTGGAATTCTACCTCTTCCCCTGCTTTTTGGAGTCTCAGATAATTCTGTTGGACTATTATTTCTGCCTCTGCCTCTAAATGATGATTTCTCCGGCGGTGCTAATATAGGAATTGCTGCTTTAGGTCTTTTTTGTGGAGGCCTTGAGACTGATTGTTGAGTATGAGGAGAATAGTAAGTAATGCCACCTTGTGGTTGATAAAGGTCTTGAGTTGACGTCTACGTAGAAACAAAAGCCAAAATTAGACAAGGCGTAACCATAATATATTCAGTGTAGTATTTAACTACGAAATAGAGAAGGAAAAAACTTACCGTTGGGTTGTATGCTGGTTGAAACGCCGGATAAGCGCCTGGTTGCGGTTGCGGAACGAACTGCGGTTGGGACGCTGCCGCATAATTAATAACAGGTTGCTGTTGAGGTATAAACTGTTGCGGAGGCCCTGTTACACTCTGCTGAAGGTATGCTGCACTCTGAGCTTGATACTGAGCGAATTGACCCGGATGGCTTTCACACAATACCACATCTGTAAGAAAAAATATCAATTAGATTTAGAACTTAAAGATACAACTGCCACTAATTGAATCTAAACGTGATTTAAAAATTAAATAAATATATATTATATCTTTTATGATTAAAAAAAAATACCTTGCGATAAAATTTGTGGTTGCGGAGGATGTTGCGGCAAGCCAGCCAAAGGTTGTCCTTGATTCCCTGGATGAGGAAGACCTCCTTGAGGTAGTAATGGTTGTCCTTGACCAGCAGGATGACCATGTTGTGGCGGTAATAACGGTTGTCCTTGAGGCAATATTGCTTGATTCGGAGGCAGTAAAGACTGTCCTTGATTTGGAGCATGTGGTAAACCATTTTGACTCAAAATTGGACCAGCCTGAGTTAAAATTGGTTGATGTTGAGCACTATGGGGTAATCCTATACCAGCCTGTGTCATCATAGGTTGGACTTGACCTGAATGGGTGACAGTATGCCCCAAACCGGGAATGTTCCCAGCTTGCGTCAGCATAGGTTGAGGTTGGCCACCGTGCGTCACTAATAAAGTTTGTGGTGTTTCGGTCGACAAAATCGGTTGTTGTGGAGGCAATTCTTGATTATGCGAAATTAACGTACTAGCTGATGAATGAGGATGCGGAGGTAACAAATTTCCTTCCAGATTTTGCTGCTGAGTATATTCTGAAACAAAAACGTTTTTATTTGCTTTAGTTGTTTTCTTCTTTGCTGCTCACTTCGAAATCAATACTATTTACACTCAATACATCAGTTTATCGATTTTTTTTAAATATCGGTCATTTCGATATTTTTTTTATATCATTCACTCCTAGTTGCAGAGAAACTCACCTTGGGGATAATAACTCGCGTTAATCTGTTGAGGTCCTGCATAAGTCGGTTGCGTTGTTTCCGGTAACGATCTCTGTCTTAAGGAACTGTATCGTTTAGGACCACCGGCTCTTTGTTCGTTTTGAAGTCGTGGGGGCACAGTCGCTAAAAAAAAACATGAAAAATTGACAAAACCGAAACAAAAACGATTCGTTACACAAAAAATCACTCACCTTGTCTATTGTAACCGTTAGAATTTTGGGACGTATGTGATTCATTTATTTTCAGCGTCGACATTTCTTTGTTTATGTCATAAACATCAGCCTGCTGCTGATGTTTAGCCCTATTTGTGTTCGTAAAACTCTGCGAAGTAATTGGCGGTATTTTAACACTGCGCGTTTCTTGCGGCATATTTCTAGTGTTACTTATTTGATCAGAATTTCTATTGGGTCTGCTATCACTTCTTTGCTGTCTTTGGTCATAGTTTTGCTGTTGCTTTACATTTTTAACTTGTGTATTTGAACGACTAAATTGTTCTTTACGTATCGGACTACTATTTCGAAAACTTCTCTTCTGGACCTTTTCCGACGGTTTACTATAATAAAGAACATAATTAGGTTATTAAGAAAGATAATTCACCAGGCAATATTTTAATTATAACAATAAATTAAATAAAATTACCTATAATCTGTTTTTGCATTACTTGCAACAGGATGAGCCGATTTCGGGGTTTCATTAGCACCTTTATTATTTATTACTGTAGCAGCTTGGAATACTAGCTGTTGTTCTGGAGTCGATGGTAAAGATTCTTCAGTTATAAGTGAGCTATCATTGTTTTTAGAATTAATTCTATCGGTTTTACCAGGAACCAATGGCGGAAATTCTTCTTTTCCAGGAGGCTGTTTTGGATTGCTCTTACGACGCGGTGTTTGGTTAATCGGACGAGTATATGCCTCTTCATCTTCCCAATTACGTGTATATTTATTCGGTCCGCGCCTAAAAGAAATTGATAACATTAGTTAACTATTATTGTATCGATCATTTGATTCAGCAATTATAGTTTTTTTTTACACTAAACTGAAAAATTTGTGACTCAGAGTTAAAATTAATATAAAAATTTACCCATATCTCCTTCTTCTTCTAGCACGCGGAGGTCCATCTTCGTTTCTTATGTCATATCCATATACTTCAATTAGTTCGTCTTTACTTTTAGGCATTTGATCATCATCAATGTATAAGTCATGCTGCCATTTGTCGCCGTTTTCTTCCCAAACTTGCTTTTTCGATCGAGGATTATCCTTCTCATTTTGTTTATCATTTGCTTCTGGATTTTCTTCAACGTCTACAATAAAAAATTTTATACACACCACGGCAATAGTAATAATAATTTAATTTATTAACCCTAAACCTTACATTGTAGATGTTACATTGCAAGTCCTACAGAGGTAAACAAAGTTACCTGTACATAGACTGGTTATTTTAATAATAAAAATTTATTTTTTGGCAAGAACAATAATAAGTTGTGCAGCCGCAGTCAAATTACATGGGTAATTCACTGGCTTGCCAGATTGGATGGGATAATTCCTGATATATACCTTCAGCCGTTCTATCATCATGCTCATAGAAATTCCCCCGTTTTGGGATGTATTGAGGATTCCGACGATCTTCATCATCATCCACTTTTTTGGCTGCAGTGTCTTGATTTTCTTGTCCATCACCCCTCAAACGTTCACCTACAATATTTTCTTCTGGGCTTGCAACCTACCAAATTACGTAGAAATTAAAATACGAAAAATATCGTAAAAATCATAGATATACTGTTAATATAATGAAAAAAATATAATTAATGATGACTGATGAGATAAAAATGTAAATATCTTTCAACTTATAAAGAATTTGGTTTTTGTGTTTTTTTTTTAAGACCACCAACAGCTAAGGTTATTTGGGCCTAGCACCAATTTATATTTTCAATTCATTATTATTCTTTTTTTTTAATAATAAATTGAAAATCCAATTGAGACTTTTACCAGTTCTCGGGCTAGAACCCGGGAACTGGGGACTTGTAATAGAGGAACCATAGTAACGCCATGTAAACAACAGCATTGCTACACGCTCGGCTATTCTCAAGCTTTAAAGAATTTGGTATGAACTTTTCACTGAATTTATAATAGTGTGGTGTTATGGTCAGCGTGCTGACATTTGATTTAGACTGTCGTGGGTTCAAATCCCACCTCTGCTCATGGATATTTTCATTTAGAACCAGCTTTAATTTTAATTTATTGTAAATTATAGACGCGTCGACAACTTAGGTCATTAGCGTCTTGATTACATTACAACTCGTTTAAAACTAAATGAGACCAGTTTGGACGTGGCTAACTGTTTTACGTAACAAAGGCCAACAAATCATATATTAAAAAAAAAAATGAGATCACAAAACATCTATGAGCGGAGGCGGGATTCGAACCCAAGAAAGTCTGATCCAGAGGCCGCGAGGCTAACCACTGAACCACACTGTCCTCAACCAGCTTTAATACTTGATGATATTGGTCATATACCTAACATGGTAGAGCCACCCCACAAGTATTATTCTCTTCCATACGTGTATAATATGCTCTATATCTGTTGACATTTACAATTGGGCACACTTTTTTATAAAAAGAAATATATCTACATTATTATTAATGTATTCTAAAATTAGATGTGAATGCTGGTGTCACGGTCTAAGTAATAAATTATTAAAAATTACACGTTGTAATGTTTAGAAAAGTTATTGTAGTACAAATATTTACCTCTTCGGAACCAGCTATCGATTCTGTATCAGACATTTCTTAAATAATTCACCGAACACGTCTAATAGCACAAAATACTAAATTAAATCTGAAAATGTCTTGACTTTTCTATCTGTCAGCATAATATTTTGTCAGCCGGGTCAAGGAGGCTAGACGGATTTGGATAACCATAGAGGTCTGTGTAGATAACCCATGAACTATTCATTACAGAATTGCTACTATTTGTAATTTGTACGAATTCCAACTATTGAGATTAATACCACTACTTAAAAAGAAATTAAATAAAAAAAATTAAAAAACATTTCATTGTTATTAAGCTAGCCTTATCGTTTATTAAATTAGTAAAGACTTCAATAAAACAATTCTAGTCAGTTTTAGAAATAATGGAAATCTTCAAACACATTTTAATTTGACAGAAAATTAAAAACTTTCATGGGCGACTATAAATTAGTTGCCAATATAAGGAATAAAAATATATATCTACAGTAGTTCAAGCAACTTGTGAAAATGAATTAATTATTTGGTTATTATTAACTGGTTGGCTGACTTGAGCGAATGGAAACGGCAAATCAGAACAAATGTCGTGTGCTATTGGTTTGCTGTGTCACAAAAATAATCAGTGATTGGTTATCGAGTTAAAATAATACAACTTGCATCTGAAATTTAAACATTTGGCCCAAAGTATTGTTACAAACAGAGAGTTTAAAAAATAGTTTAATTTAAACAATAGTAAATTCTACATTTCTTAAAACAAATATGTCTGTCTATTTTGTTAACGCGACGTATGTATTTTTTTCAGATTACGTTGAAATTAAGAAATATGAATTCCAACTTACTGTATTATTGTATGTGACTTCTTACTTGATTTTTCTATTTTTACAGGCCTGAAACTGAAACCGAATTGAAAGATGATGAGCAACAAAGAGACAGTCAAAGCCCGGTACAAAGTGAAGCTTTAGCTGCACTAAATGCTTTTTGGCCGAAAGTAATGGAAGATATAAAGAAAATCAATTATGTATGTACAATACTGTATCTATAACAAATAATAACTAAATTTAAGATCTAATAAACATAATACACAATTCTAGCTGGACTTGAAACAGCAAGCTTTACCGTTAGCACGCATTAAAAAAATAATGAAATTAGACGAAGACGTTAAAATGATATCTGCTGAAGCACCAATGTTATTCGCAAAAGCGGCAGAAATATTTATATATGAATTAACATTACGAGCTTGGATTCATACCGAAGATAATAAGCGAAGAACGCTACAGGTAATTCATCACTGAAACAGTTCAAGTTTAAAGTGTATAACCACCACTTTTTATTACAGAGAAACGACATAGCAATGGCTATAACAAAATTTGATCAGTTCGATTTCCTGATAGACATAGTTCCTAGGGATGAAATAAAAAGTTCAAAACCTAGAGAAGATGGTACAGTCCGCACATCGATGAATCCTGATCAGGTACGTTAAACTTTTAGTTATCGATCGTCTATTAGCTACAGCTGGACGATTATCGCCGAATACAAGTATCCAATGACTCGGCAACACCGTCCGAAGATACACTGACTTGATCCAGACACAAATATTCACAAATGTTGCGCGTGCACGTTGAGTAACAAAACTCATATCAGTTTCCCTTCCGTCCGCATATAGCCGCTGGTGTTGCGGTCGCTTTTATAGTAGGTAATTAAAAGTCGTCAAAAAGAAATTCTTAAGAACGAAGTCATGGAGTGACTTGCAAACAAACCTTAAAATTTTAAAGATGCATTTCCCAGTGTTTTATTGTTATTTTATATTGTTCAAGGTTCATTATTATTTCCAATTGGCTCAACAACATCAACAAGCATTACAACAAACGGCGACAACACAGTCTATATCCGGGGCGCATCCAATACAAATTGTTCAACCTCAACAAATGCAAACGATAGCTGTTAATTCGATCGATCAAGTAAATCATTCAATTCATTTCTAGATATATGTTTTAATAAACTATTGCAATTCATTTTCGGTATATTTCAGACAGCTGCAACAAACAGTACAGGTTCATCACCTCCCCAAGTTTTAATACAACAGTCAACTAATAACACAGCCGCCACTACATCACCACAAAATAACATTCAAATAATCCAGCAGGTGATAACACCCAGTGGAGAAGTTCAACAAATACCTGTAAGTCACATTTTATTTCAATTTTTAACGATTACCTCATTGGCAGGTGTTTATTCTTTGAGGGAATATTATGCCATTACAGTATACGAGGTTACGCGATAACTGAGATCGACAACGATAGCGTACCTCGGGGCACAATTGAAATGTGGACAGAGTGCTTTGAATGGGTAGTAAGGGACGAAGCGGGGGGGGGGGAGAATAAGCAACCTGAACCAGGTAATTCCGAATTCGCGCAAGTCAAGGCATTACTGTATCTATATATAGTTCCTATAATACGGCTCATTCCCATTTGTCACAATACACTGAATTTTTAAATACCAATATGAGACAGAGATTACATGTTCTGTTTTTATCTGCGAAAAATTGCGTACAACAGTATGATTACTAATAAATACAAATTTAACACGTAAGTCGTGACCAAATACATAATTAAATGAATGCATGACTGCAAACAGTATATGAAACACCATGTTGTAAGAACAATGACGTAACACGATGCTGTAATCAGGAAAAATTCATTAATTCAAACCTATGTCACCGTAGGGATTTTAACCCTACACTTTCCACTATCGCGGCGGACTGAGTTGACATTACTCACACAGTGACACATTTTCAAACGATCGACTTTCTCCTTTTAAAGCATTCTGTCACTGAAAAACCACTACATGCGAGAGTCAATATTCCAACACCACTGCTAGACTACAAACACTCAACATGTAAAGTAAACACAATGATTATTATGATTACTAGCGCAAGCGCACTATGCCGATCGTGGTACCATACCATTCTGAACCTATCGTAAGATTTTTTTCGAATGTGGTTGAAATATTTTGTTTAGATTCAGTTAACGCAACAGCAGTTACAAATGATCCGGATGCAGGTGCAAGGCGCCAATACGAACCAACCGATCATAATTCAGGCAGCTCCGATTCAGGCAACAAATGCCCAAACGCCTCAGTTAATTCAGGTAAGAACACGATAACCCTAACTGTTTTATATAGTAGCCTTTAAACAGTTACACAAGCCCAATGCCTAGACCCAGTAACTCAATTTGAGTCACGAGTCCAGTATCTGGATCTACTCAGTTGCGCGTCGTTTGCTGAGACAAGCTCCTGGTGCAAGCAATCTGCAAAATGACAACATGTTCACTCTATAATAATCTGGCAGCGACTGCCCAAAGCGTTTAAACAATGCCAGTCGCTTTGTACTGAATTGGGCAGCGTGGTGGAGGAAGGCACTGGGTCCAAAAAATAGATCGCCAAGCCAGTCTGCTGGACTGACTTGCGAGTGAGAAGTCAGCACACAAACAAATTTTGTGAACCCAGTAGCAAGTCAGCGCTGGACTGGGTCGCTGTACTGGCATCTTACTATAGGCTCGTGTAATCCCTACGTTACTCACGGCTTCGCTCGTGTAAATGCCAGTTTAAACCCAATCGTAGCTGAATAAAAAGTACCGTACATTTTAAGCTTGGGTAGCAAATTTTATCAAAATCGATTACGCCGTTCTCAAGTGATGCTGTACCGACCATTAAAAATTGTAAAATAGGATTTTCCCATTAGCTGTCGTTAAAGAAACTCGCAAGAACGCAAAATTACTGATGGATGTTCTGTTACTATTTTATTTATTAATTATTTGTATTGATATATTTTATAAAAATCCTCAACGGAACCAACCAAGTAAAATTATTGTAACAAACTGAGACGTTTTTATTTTTAGGTGTCGCAGCAAACAAACTCAGGTCCTGTGTTTTTAACTCACACCAATAGCAACGCTACAACTGAACCTGAATAGCGCTTATTATTAATTTAAAACTTTTTTTAATCTGTAATTACGTGTAATATAGGTAATTTTTGAAATTATGTTTTGCAAGATTGGTTAAACTGAATTAGCTATGACGTTGATTACATTGATTTTTGTCTAGTTAAGAAAAAAAAAAAACTATTCAGTTAGCCAAATTTTTGTACTGGACAATGAGACAATCACAAATATTCCAGTAGATGGCACCACTGATTAGCTGAAATATAGTGACAAAAAGTCTTAGCGACTGAGTAGAGTGCTTTCCGCCTGGACAGGCTTACTAACTAAGACTAGTAAATATTCATAACATAACATGCCATTGGTCACGTTCATTTTAAGCAAAATGGCGTCACGATACTAAGTTATACTATCTTAGTAAAGTTTTTGTGTCCAGGCCGAAAACTAAGGGTAAGTTCGGTTTTACGCTCAGATTGATCGGAGTGCTCTAATACGTTCGAATTTAACATTTATATGCTCTGAAAGATCTCTATCCTGCGTTCGGTTTTAAGATCTGGAGCAGATCGAGCGCGCTCGATTTGCTCTGAGGAAAGCGAGCGAGCAAGCAGATTCAACCATCTTCAGAGCATTCATTTTAAAAATGAGCAGAAACACTTGTCGTGAGAATGAATAAATTTCGATGTTTATTTATATGAGGTAATTTTTCAATAGGTAAAAACACGAATAATATTTATTCAAAGAATAGTAATAATCAACAAGTCTATATCGCACAGAATGATTAAATAAAATATTTATTATATCTATGGGTCGAAAAAATCAACAACCAGTACTACTATTAATTTTAAAATAAAGGAATAAAACGAAAAAAAATGTGATTCATGATTTATTATTATAACAATGTTGAATTAAATCAAAATGAGGAGCAATAAAGAATATATTTCGGCTTTAATAATAAGAATTTAAATTATTGGCGCCATTTTATTCTGACGTTTGGAAAAATCTGCTAGATTACGTTCGGAATTGTTTAGATGACTCGATTTGCTCGGTTGTCACGTGACCAAAAATCTGTTCGCTCGGCTCGATCAATCGAGCGTAAAACCGAACTTACCATGAGAATGTCGACTGAGTAACTTACTAAGTTGACTACGAACTTAGTTCGGCCAAACACCCCCAATGTGTCATTAATATTGTAGTTCATGAAAACAAAAGGAATAAAATATTATAACTTGATATAAATAAAAACAAAACAAAAACACAATGGAATGTACATTGAATCAATGTTTCGATAAAATTGATTAAATCTCCTAGAATCAATTATTCTCGCTGAACTTAATTGTCCCATTGTTCATCGTATTCAACTCAAAATTTTGATTTGATTTTTTTTAAATAAAATATATTTTAATAACAAATTTGTTTATGGAAAAACCATAATATTTTGTAATGTTAAGATCTTTGTATTTTGTGATTATTGTATAAATAAAAACTATTTAAAACTGGATATTTTTGAAGTGTATTAAAAACACAGTGCAGTAGTTCTTTTAAATATATTTATTTTAGCCATATCAACACATAATATGTAGGCATTTTTTTAAATATATTAAATGTTATTTTAGTTTTGTTCCCAAAACCTAAATGTAAATAAATAATAAAAACACAATTTTATAGAATACCGGTTCTAAAAATAACAACCATTATATACACAACACATAAACAAAATCATTTCGATTTAAAAATACGTAATAGATTTACTGTTCCTCAGTGGTAATAGACATTATCTTTGTCAAAAAGTAAAAATTTCCATCATTACTTTTTTCAACCAATTTTTCCAAAGCACTGAAAACAATTTGGTTTATTCATTTGTCACATTTGAGTGAACCGTCGAATGAAAAAACGTTGCAAATTACTCTCAAAAGATGGCGGACGGTGAACAGCTGATTTGCATAGCTCAGCATAATATCATGGTGTATAACTTATAAGATTATCGTGTTTAGAATTTGGCAGCACTGATTATTTAAAAAAATGCTTACTAAGAACATGGCCGTTTGTTTCATCCACTGAGGTAAAAGTTTAGACGCTACAAGCATTTAAAAGAGAAGCCAGTCGTCATTTTTAATCGGCCCTCATTTTTATGTGAGAAGAAGAAGAGAATAATATTCCCAATCCATGTAATGCTTTGCCGCCATGTTTATTCGGCCTTGTGACGTCAGACCTGACTTCAACTTTGTATACGGCATGTCTCCTCTATAACTTTAACTTTAGTGGTTTCATCACAAAGATGCAGTACTGCGAGATGAAGAAAAATAAAAAAATGTCACAAGTGAATAAACTGTGTTTTGAATCAGGGCGTACCTTAGCAAATGCGGAATCCAAAGACTCCTCAGACAGGAGTATACTTTATTTTGACATAAATCAGTCCTTCGCTTTAAATAACTTCGTCTCTTTGTATATAATTTTTTTAAATAACTAATACATAGGACTTGACTAGGCTGAAATAGTTTAAAACCTGCTCCGATTTAAATATTATTCAGTGCTTAATTAGATACAATCATAAGAATAATTATTAAATTTTTAAAATAAAGTCAACTTTCCCTCAAAGTGCCAATTTATTTACTAAACTGTTTTGAACAGTTACTAATAACAGATCAATAAAGTTTTTTTTATCGAAAGTAAAAAGAAACGAACTGCAACATTTGATGTGTCTATTTTGATACTATAAATAACGTAGTGTATGTGCACTAAAAATATTAAAATAATTTCTTATATCTAATTTTATATCACATTATTATACAAAAATTAAGTACAGAAAATTAAGTTTTTTACTAGCCAGCAAACAATAAACTTTCAATTTTTCAGAATTTAAGTATTTCATTTTATAGGTACTTACAGTAAAAATTAATATCTAAAGGCAGTTCCCGCTTTACGAATTATTTTTTTCAGTTCTCGTTTTACGAATTTTTTTTCTCGCAAATATAAAAAAAATCGCAATAAAAGTCAGAGAAATAAATTTACGCTTTTTGAATGCGCGACATTAAAACGGAATTCGTGAAATCGAGAACTATCTTAGACGCTAATGACCTCTGTTGTCGAGCGTCTATAATCTCCAATTCAATTCAATTCGAGAACTATCTGTACATTGGAATTTAATATTATTTTCAATTTTGATTATGCTAAATTCAGAATGACAGGGTCGAGTGTAAATTTTGCTACTATTATTTAAATTTGAAATCTAGTGACGGATTTTTGGTTTTGTTGTCCATAAGAAAAATAATCATTGTCGTTCATATAATTTTCAAAAAAACGTCAAAAAGTATATTATTTCTTATGAAAGATTTTTTCGTTGGAGAGCAGCCAATTATATAATTATATAATTGTTTCGAAACATATAGGAAAAAATCATTTTACCAACCAGTGGTCACAATCAGGATTCTAACCTGAACCTTTCCACTTTCGCGGCGGAATGAGCTTACAATACTCAATTGTGACAAGATTGCTAAACTAATATTCTCCATATATGCTTCAGAATCAATAGATTTTCACTACATGCGAGCGTCAATGTAGTGAAAATCTATTGATTCTGAAGCATATATGGAGAATATTAGTTTAGCAATCTTGTCACAATTGAGTATTGTAAGCTCATTCCGCCGCGAAAGTGGAAAGGTTCAGGTTAGAATCCTGATTGTGACCACTGGTTGGTAAAATGATTTTTTCCTATATGTTTCGAAACAATTATATAATTGGCTGCTCTCCAACGAAAAAATCTTTCAATTGCATTTCAGCCGTATAAAAAAACTATTATTTCTTATTGCAATTAACCGCGATATACAAATTTTGAAATTTTGGATATGTTTTTTGCTGACTTGATATTCTATAATCCGTCACTTTTTTGCTTACTTGAAATTTACCTCAGCTGTGCATAATAGTTCAGTATTAAGAAACGAAAGAAAAACATAGCTGTGAATACAGCAATAGTATGTACTTCGCACGAAAACAGTAGGACCCGACTGACATTATTTTGATTACTATAATATTAATATTATGTAATCACGGTCCACACTGGAATTACGCGCCATTACTTGCCGCAGAAACGTGAAATTCCGCAAAAATCTATACTCTCACTAAATGTTTTCTGCATATGCCTGAACACTTACGCAATCATTTAAAATTAATAAAAAAAAAATGTCAAAAAGATTGTGTTTTCGAGCAACATTTTACTCATGTTTTTGACAATTCATTTACCTAAAATTCGTCCTTTCTCGTCACTTATCACTTTGTCAGCCCATTTAGATTTTTGTCGACCACCGTTAAACTCGAATATCAAGATTTGATTGTACTGCAAAGGGATTACGTTTGTAAAATATATGCTTAAACGATACACATATTTTGAAACAAAAACTTGTCGAAGTACATACACCATTAATGATGATACTGTCAAATAATCAATTTCATTTTCTAAGTACACAATATATAATTTTTGGCACACAAAGTGTTTTTTTTTAACTACAATGTGAAGGCAATCTGTATCACACATTTTTTTCTATATTATATATATTTAATATTATTATAGTAATTAGTAGTGCTGTCAACTAGTTCTGGATACCTGGTTTTAATAGAGAATTTTCATATCATGTTCCATTAACATAAATAGCAACAGTACTTTTATATTATTTCTTTCCTTCAATCAGTGTTGTATCCAGCAATTCTGGCGCCCCTGGCGAAGGGAGGACTTGGCGCTCTTAGCGAAATGAGGATTTGGCACTCCTGGCGAAAAGAGGAGTAGTTGTCCTCTCATACCATAACAAGGCAGAATTAGGAATTGGACTATTTAAAAAAAATATAAAAAAGCGTAATTTTCACAAATGACTTTAAAACGCTTAAGCGCTGTTTGAAATTTGCATTTTGGAATATTATAGATTTTACTGTCATTTGGCGCCCCTGACATGGATCATCCCCACCAACTCCTAGAAACGACGCTGCCATCAATACAAGGGGGAAAATGTACATAACTTTCCGCCATTTTATATTTTCGTTGCATCAATAAGCTGGCCTGCTGCCATCTATTGACCATTTCGTTACTACGCCTGATTTTATAATTTATTTTTTGCACTTGCATCAAAAGTACAATTTTATATGGCTCTGTACCGTTTGAAAAGTGATTCTTTATGGACGCTTATGATGCGTTCGAACGGTAGTGTTTAAAGTAAATTTTAACGTACTGCGTTCTATAAAGTAATACTGTTTTGTTTTACTTTATAACACAAGTGCGTAATAAAGTATTTTATAGATTACTTTGCTATAATGTCACTAATAAAATATTTATCCAAATTGTTTTATTTGCTTAAAATTGAATTTTTGAAGCAGCTGTTGCAAAAAATATTGTATGTTACGCGAGTCTAAAATGACGAATCTGACAGTCGCGATTTTACAATACTTTCTTAAGGTTACGTTGCATTTATACCAAAACTCGTGTGTTTACCGTACTCGCCTTCGGCTCGTGCGGTATACACACACTCGTTCTGGTGTAAATGCAACATAACCTTAGGCTCGTATCGCAAAATCGCAACTGTCATATAATCCGTCACTTAAGACAATAGTTGCATAAATTACTATTACAGATTTGGTGAAAAAATTAAGTCTGAAAATTCCAAATTATAATCTATAAGTTACTGTTTTGATATGTCGATTAAAGTTTCATATGAATCATTTTAAAAATTCCCCATTAAAACCATTTTTTGGTGTTCATAAATGCTAGAACTAGAATTAGGTGTCCAGGATTCAGACTAAATTTAAATTCGGAATTGATTTAGTACTGGAATAAGTTTGTGCTTAGAAATCAGCGGATTTTGGAATTAAAATACAAATATTTTGAGTATGATATTTAACAGCCCTACTAAAGAAACCGGTACTAATAAAAACAAAAAGTTTTAGAATCTGAAAAACAACCAAGTTCGCAAAGTTTATTTTCCAGGTTCGATTATTTACCGTTCAAAATATTTTAAAAATTAGAAAATAAAACAAATTCTACTCGCGCAATACGAGTTTTTCTTGTAATGGTATTAAAATTACAGATTGTAGTTAATTAACCTCAAAATTGAATCATTTATTTTTGAACGGTTTTCTTAGTTATTGGATTCCTGGTCGTAATATATAGCAATTATATATAAATATAATCACGCAACTTATTTTAACATGCACAAATTTATTTATTTTTTAAAATTGCTGGCAGTCAAGAAATAAAACATTTGTTATTTAAACAACTAGAGCTGTAATATTTCCAAACAAAGAATATAAATGGAACGTGGCAAATATTTAGCTTCGTTGAAATATTATATTGCAAGTACACCAATTATAGCTGTTGAACTTTATATTCTTAGTATACATAGGTAATAGTAATTAGTTATGAATACCTACTTGGTAATGCTTCAACAACGATCCACAACATTTAATTAGAAGAAAGTATAAGTATACATTTTTTTTTAAACAATGCAATAGAACTGTTTTATTCCGCGAAAATTATCCAATGTCAAACTTAGTAGGTATCTTATTTCAAATATTTCCCGCACAAATAAACTACTTTTCTTAACAATTAGGTGTGTTTGTTGGTTAGTTCTGAACTGATTCTGACAGTTCTAAAGCACTTGTTGGCAAATAATAATCCGATTCAGGGTTCTTTTAAATTTTTTTGAAAATTATATAACTATTAAAAACAACACAAATATAAAGCATCTAATTAACTTGGAATTAATGAAAATAAGTTTTTTTTTATATTATTTCATAACTTTATAACAAATCTTACATTAATCTCTTCCTGGCTTCGCCCTTCCATTTTGAATTTTTAATGAATATTCTTCTGCGCAAGTCAAGTAATTTCTACCGTACTTCCCGAGCAATGTAATTTCGATTTCCACGCGGAACAATTATCTACGTTTCTGAACCCAATTAGACATCGCCGGCCATTCCTATAGATACACTTCCGGCACTTCTGAATGCATTTAGGAAACTTTTACTTCCACGGGGACATTTAGAGATGGGCGGTCCGGGTCACAACGAAGATTCGTTCCAACCGGATCTCGTTCACCTAATGAACAGGTCTGTATGAACGGATCAAGTGATCCAGTGGCACCATGATCTCTATGTGAAATTTCTTTTACGTACACTGTGTTACAGCCTGTTACATGATCCGGCGATTCGGTCTTCTAAATGTGATGACTGATGATTTTTGATTCGTATTTATTTTATTAAATTTAACGCGCGTTTATTTATTAGATATTAATAATAACAAAGTTCATATAATATTCATTCAATGAAGGTACCTACAGTAATGTCACATTTATTTAAAAAAAAAATCAACTAATTTTCAATTCAAAATAAAGATCTGGATACATTCTACATGCCACATTTATAAAAAAACACACAAAACTTAATTTCCAATTTAATATAAAGTTGAAAAAGAATAGAATGTACTGGTAGTTTTAAACTTTATTTCTTACCTGATAAGGACCTATCAATTTCGTTCATCGTTCGTCAGTCAGTCCGCAGTCGGTCTCGGAGTTGGTACGCATTAAACCGTTTACCTACAGACTGTTCTTACTTCTTACCTGATAAGGACCTATCAATTTCGTAACTTCGTTCATCGTTCGTCAGTCAGTCGGTCTCGGGGTTGGTACGCGTTAAACCATTTACCTACAAACTGAACCAGATCCGATTGGGAACTGAATTCAGATTCGTTCACTTATTGGACCCGTTCACAGTGAACGGGTCCAGCGTGAACGACACATCTCTAGGGACATTCCTGAACGCCCCCGTTCTAGAACTTGCCAACAAACACACCTAAAATTTTATAGGTTAAGGTACTTCAAATTTGTCGTTAATACGACTCTAATCCCTGGTTTTAATAAAACATTTACATAAACAAACATAAAGCTTCAAATAATACTTAAATAAAATTGAATTTGAACTTCAATTCAGTTACACATTGAAAATTGAAAAAAAAAACAAACAAAAGAGGTATGACTTTTAGATACAAAATAAATATTTTCTGGAAGAAATTGTATTTACAGGTTTCATTTTGTATCCAAAATATTTAAAAAAATACTTCATCACTTTTTTCGAAATACTGCCATCAAAAAATATATAATCTCTTTTTTTTTTTCGAATGCATTACCTACTTTCCAATTACAGTAGCGTACAATCATGACTGTCAACTGTCGATCATGATTGATTTTTACTGTAACTCGGTTTATTCATTTCTAAACTCGCGTCTCCTGTGAAATCGACGCTTTTCCTCAACGTTCTAGACGTACCGGATGGATGCCAATGCGTGTAATAAACAAGCATGAAAACAATTGCTAGTGAAAACGTCACAAGTTGCGTTATGACTGCGCCGTAATACAAAACCGGATTTGTGGTAGAACTATATGCGACACACCTGTAAAATAAAAAATCCCTACTCGTTTCTAATATTTCACTGAAGTATTCTACAAGAAGTCACTTGAACCAGATGTGACACTTAAAATTTGCGCGCTTTACACACAACCAATTTAAAAAGAGGGAACGTTTCAAGGTCATTGAAACTCGACGCTAAACAACAAAGTAACCGCTCTATGATTTCGCCATGTTAAAAAAACTTATTAAAAGAACGAAACAATCCAACTACGTAACATCTGGACATAGTCACAAACATAGACTGATAAACACCATACGGCGTACTGCAGTCAGGTAAAAAACAAATGAACTTCACTTACCACACAACTAGTGCTCCTGTATTTTCCATAAAACAGACTAAGTAATAAACAAGATAGGAATATCGGGTCGGGCCGTCTCTTGGCGCTATAAAAGCGACCACATAGGCTAACCCCAAAACAAGACTGAAGGCCACTTCTTCGCATCGGCTCGCGCACACAGCTGTCTGTTGATGACCTTGAAAAACAGAGTTTGTAATTAAATTTTATTTTTCCACTAACAAAAATCTGTATTATTTAACTAAGAAGTTGATAGCGCTGTTCATTATGTAAAATCATGTCAATATTCAAGAATTGATAATTTATACAAAATAAAGTAACAACACAGAATCTGTGAAAATTTCAACTAGCTATCTCTTACCGTTTGTGAGATAGAGCTCTGTGACAGACGGACGGACAGGCAGAGTAATAGGGTTCCATACGGAGGTACGGAATCCTAAAAATTAGTCAAAACTTACCTAGAGCAAGCCAGGCAGACATTATTGCCCAATGTGTAAAACATAAGGCTGCCATCCACGCCGGAAACAGTGCTGCTAGTAAACTAAGCGCGAGCACTCTTGAAACTAAATTTAAAACACATTTAATTAATAAAACAAACACTTATGTTCACTAAAAAAACACAAAAATAATTATTTTTTATAACTGAAAATCAGTTCAGAGTTCGCATCACCTGCACTAATAGTGTGTTAATTTATACAAAAAAGAATGGTAGACAAAATACCTGAGCCCATCAAGTGCCAGCAGAATTGAATAATGACTCCAGAACATGTTAAATTTTCTTTATCTTCTCTGGCGAATCGGACCGATCTATAATATGATGTCAAAGACCAAGAAACAGACACTAACCAACTTAAGACAGCCCATGATTGGAATATTGCTACATCTAAAAATACAATTTAAACGAATAAGAAACATACAAAACACCAGTACAGACATATCTCCGGCGACCTGGCGGTACCACGTCCATCTTCCATAGATTTATCACTTGCTACATTTTTGTCTTATAAGTTTGCAATCAGCGATGCAATTTGTAATATTGAATAAAGAATTTCATTAATAAATAAATAAATAATTTAATAATTAACAAATAATCTTGCCGTGCGCGCCAATAGCCTTAACTACGATACTGATTGAATTACCCACAAAGTTTCACAAAATTTCTCAAAACTTTTATGGATTTATTTATTGCTGATTATAAACGCCCAGCAACTAAGGTCATTCGTGTCTAATTACATCAAAATAAATTAAACGATATCACAAAACAGCCAGATCGCTTGTGTTAAATTTACAATTACGTACTTTTATTAATCTCAAAGATTTGGGACCGAGAGATGCGTATAATCAAAATAGTCAAATTCAGAACAGCTTGTGGTGCGGCATGTAAAAAGCAGTGAAATAACCGCAAAAGCGATGCGTCTGAATCCTCGTCGAGTAGTTTTCTAAATAATCGTGTTTGTTTTTGTCTGTTGCCTGCACGACTGGCAGCTCTAATCTTTATGCCATAAACAATGCTGTCCACGTATCGTAATACTTGACCCATTTGTAAAAGAAGCACAATGATTCGAATGATCCATCTCGAAACAGATGGCCTTCCGTAAACTGGGTCATCGTCGTCTATTATATACCTGAATATTAAAAATGACAAATTTTAATCTATTATAGAGTCAAGTTTATCCAATTATATATTTATTTAAGTAACGGATCACCGTACAAGCGCCATAAACATAATATCTACGTCATTAACTCTGTTTTTCCGGAAAATCTAGACTACTGTATAATTCATAAGGCACAATGGAATTGTAAAAATGAAAGAAAAAAACAGAGGTAAGAAATTTCTTAAGGCTTGGAAAAAACGCTAACTGGAAAAAACCGAAATATAGTAAATGTCCTTGAAAGTATGAAGTGAAGGTTGACTAATCAAAAATCGACCCTATGGTCGAAAATCAGATTTCAATAAAATGCAACAGCCGGAACTTGAATCCGAAACTCCTTTAATTTATTTCTGGAGTTAGTAGGGTCTAGGAGTTCAAAAATCAAAACGGTGTATGGTAGTTTTCGAACGTCCTCGAGAAGTATTTTTTAGAAATACTTTATCACCTTGAAAAAGGACATTTTGCTAAACCGAATTTACGAACGTAAATAGTTGATGTGTTTGTCACTTGTGTAAACACCTGTTAAAAATGACGTAAATGTCAAAAGTAAACAGTAAATACAAAAAATTTACATACCATCGCAAACTAAACGCTGTTGTAACCAAATTCGGTAATATAATGAAACCTATAGTTAAACCGAAATAGGTCAAATTTTCTTGTATAAAATAGTAGCACAGGTAACATGCTAGCACAATATCTACAATATAGGTTACAATCGAAATAAATGTACATAAAAAATGGCAGAAAGTATATTTAGGCACTGTTTCACAGATTTTATTATCTGTCACATTTTCATTATTTCTTAACGATGTCTCGATACGAGCTGTCGAATTATCGCGTGAAAATTTCACTACGGTACAAGATATATCGTCCGCCATTTCCTTGCTACCATGTTTTTGAAAATTGAAAACTCCAATCAACGCACTGGCATTAAACTAATATAGTTAAAATAACAGCAAATCATTGTCTTATCATTCTCGTATCGCGCACTAATTAATTTAGCTATAACATCGATATACTTCTTCGTATCACATCTATTTTTCACGACTGTAAATTTAATTTTGACAGTTCTTTACCAACAGATGTCAAAATAGCTGCTTCAACTCAAACGCCTTGACGGTTAACGTAGTGGATGCTAACGACATCACACGCAATTTCAAGGAAGCTGACAGCTTAACACATTGGCGCAATAGAGTGACTAGACGCAATCAACTTTATCGACTTCTGACATGCGTCTTATGACGTTTGTAGTTCGAGCGCTGCTTTTTGTTTTAGGAACTATTTTTCTAGACATTTTGACAGAGGAATATCAACATAACCAATTTTACTTTTCTACATTTTGTGAAATAATAAAATAAAAATGGTAAGTAAATATTAATTATATCGTAAATTGTTATGCTTTTTTGACCTTTATAAATGTTTAGTCGGCGAGCAGTGAAGTTGAGGAGACCATGAAAAGGATCCAAGCACACAAAGGTGTGGTTGGGACCATAGTTGTAAATTCAGAAGGTATGATTTCATTATTGTTATTTGTTTATTATTTGAACTTTGAAGACTCGAATGTCATTATTCTGATATTTTTTAGGAATCCCAATAAAGACGACATTGGATAATTCAACATCGGTTCAATACGCAGGGTTAATAAGTCAATTAGCCGACAAGGCACGGAGTGTGGTCCGAGATTTAGATCCGTCAAACGAGCTAACTTTTCTTCGAGTACGTTCCAAAAAACATGAAATTATGGTAGCTCCGGATAAAGAATTTATTTTGATTGTTATTCAAAATCCGACCGAATAAATTTAGTTGTTAATCGATCTTTCCATATTTTTTTATTTTCACCGCAAAAGCAATAATTTGGAATTTGTATTGTAGTAGTTTAATTTATTAAATTATATGTATTAATTTATAAAAAATTAAATATTTTGCTTTTTCTATTTTTAGTAACATTTTTTTAATGTATATAATATAAATTTATTTCAAAGCTTGATTAACAAAATATATATCATTTAAAATAACTGTGTAAAATAATTTATTTTCTAATATTCACATAAATATTTTTGGACTTGGTGATTATTCGAGAAGTAATTTGGTCATACAGATACAAAATATAAATGACTACGATATTTTGCAGTCTTCCTTATTAATTTTTTTGATTTTATCGAGTCCAACTAATAATTGGTTCTTTTCTTCCTTCTTTAACACTAATTGTTTATTCGATTCTTCAGATCTTTTTTCTGTTTGTACACTTGTTTTATTCGTATGTTTTGTAATGAAATCTTTATCAATTTCCGAATTGGTCTGTGAAGTGTTTTGTACCTGACCAATAGACATTAAATTCCCATCAAAAAAATCTAACCTTTCGTCTCGTAACTTAATCTTGTCATTATAACTACTTTGGCAATGTCTAAAGTCTATTGTATATTTCTGTAATGATAAAGCTAATGTTCGAACGACATTTTGCTTTAATCTTTGTTCTTTTTTAGTTCCATTTTGACTTTGGCTTTTTATTAATTGTATTACTTTGTGTATCGAATTTAAAATTTGTGTTATATCCCTTGTTAAATTCTCGATGAATACTTCTTCTGAACTTTTGTCATCCAAGGAAGGTCGATGCAAATTTTTCGTTTGTAACCTTTTTAGTTCATTGATTTTTCCTTGTAGTTTTGATAATTCAAATTGAGCCTGATCGAGTTCGTGAATCCAGGTAGGTGGCATAAATTCATCGTGTCTAAGATCTGCTAAATTCTGGAGAACATTGTTTGTTTGATCAATAAAATCCAATGATATGTTTAGGGGACAAAGTACCTAAAAATACTGACCTGTCCATGGTAAATATTGCGATTTTGTACAGCGTTATTTCGCATGAACATGTAAACGTCAGTCAATGAACGACTTGCCATCACTAATTTTTATTATCTTCTTTTTATCTACACACTATCTAAACACTTATTTAATAAATTGATAAGATAGACAAAACTTGGTAAATAATATACAGTCTTCTAATTCTAATCTGACACCTGTCAAAACTTAAACGTCAAAAATGGGGGTAATTTCAAAAGTCCCTAAAAATTACGTAGTAAAAAAATGAATATTTTGTGGAAACGTGTAAAGTTAAGAAATTAGCCAAGTTATTTTTTTACTGATCATCAAGCCTCATTTTAATTTAGAAACGATAGAATATTACTTTGAAGATTACGCGTTTAAAACTACACGATATATCCATTTTTTTAAAAATACACTTGTAGGTAACATTTTAACCTCAATTTCAAGAACAGCACAAATATTTTTGAATCGTAAATTTTTTATAAAAGTATTTTATATAAAATATGTGGTAACAAAGACACTAGTCTTCGTAATTCAATCTTATAAAAATCGAAAAATAATCTCGCGAATTGATCCATTTACGATTAAAAAATTAATATTAATCCAGGTATTATTAAAAAAAAAATAATATAATAAAGAAAGCATTTTAAATTTTAAAATGAAAGTAGAATTGTCAATAAAAAATTCCTAAAAAATAATATTATATTTAAACTTATCTGTTACGCGCAATCGCTTGTTTTTTGTAAGATAACAGGGTTTAAGGCCGAAAGGTTGATAATTTATTTGTAAATAAATGACCGTATTAAATATTAGAATGCCAATTCAAGAACTGACATCGGACATGTCCGACGAGCCAGACAAACCTCCGTCCCATTATAGAGTGAAAAATTATGACATTGTCTTAAATGTTGTTTCAATAGGATGTCATATTTTTGACGTATTTTTCGATTTGAATGTGGCGTATCAATATTTTAAAGCACTGCAATATGAGTATTTTGCGTTAACAATCGGATTCATTTTGGTACCTGCACTTATAAATACTATTTTCAGTATACGGATGTAAGTATATTTGTTTGTTTTTTGTTTTAAATAATCATTTGTTTCTAGTTGGCATTTTCATTTGTTTTTTGTAATATCCATTGGTTACGACTTTCCTCACACTTAAGTATTTTTTCTAGGTATGTACAAGATGGAACAAAAGATAGTATATCAAGAAAAGCAACCAAACAGCGAGTGTTCTGTATTTTAGTATTGATATTTCAATTGGCACCCGTACTTAGATATTATGACTCGATACGATACGCCAGAAAGTGTCAGAAAGCGGAAAAGGAGAAAGATATACAAAAACAAAAGAAAAATTACGAACTTATGTTAAAAGAAGATTCGGATGTGTCACTTTTAAGGGTTATCGAATGTTTCCTAGAAGCTGCGCCACAACAAATTTTACAGATTACTATTTTATTAATTGTACAGAAAAACAACACTACATTCGGACGTAAGCACTCAAATTTTACGTATTGAATTTTGTACAAAGTTGGAACTGTCTCAGTGTTAATTATGATTAACTTTTTAAGTTTTTGAGATAGCTATATAAACATTCTTATTTCAAATGACACATCCTGTATATTTTTGATATTTCGAAAACGCAACGTTCCATTGTTTTATGGTTTATATCATCGTAATCATGCAACTTTGTGAATTTAAACGAAATCGTAACTTTGATAATAAAAAAATTAGAAATAGTTTATTGACACATCATGCTATAATCATTTTTTTGTTGTTCCAGTTATCCATACTATCTTATCAATAGTAAGTTCATTTGTAAGTATGGCATGGTCAATGGCATCTTATCATAGAACAATACGCTTGCCGCAAAAAACGAAAAATAATATATCAATCAAGGGTACAATAATGCAATTTATGTGGCACATCCTAGTCACTGGTAAATTTTGTGTATTTATTTTTTGCATGTTTTTTTTATTTACTTTATAGATGTCTTAATTCAGCGATTTTGCGATACGTTATTAATAAATAATAAATGTTTATTTTCATTTGTTTTAGTATCAAGAATTTTATCGATATCGGTAATAGCTAGTATAGATACAAAATGGACGATTGCAGTATTGTTCATTCATTGGTTGGCCATGTCTGTTTGGCTATCGATATCGGAAAAGACTAACTTCTGCGATAATAAGAGGGTATTCGATATGCTCTTTTACGGTATTTTCGGTTTAGTTTATATTTTCACATATATATCTTTGTCAGATGGTAAAACAAGGAAGAAATACATAATTTATTATTTTATTTGTTTTGTCGAGAACACAGTTGCAACTTTAATTTGGACTTTTTCATCGGAAAACGGTCATCGAAATTCGCCGTTATATGTTGCCATAATATCCGTCAATTTTATATCGTTTTTAAGTGGAATTCTTCTGATGATAGCATATTATGTATTTTTTCATCCGACAACTAAAATTTCGTCTAGGAAAATTGCCGCTGTCGATAGTTCAGCCGATGTAAACAAACTATAAAAAAAATTATCACTAGACTAATTATAGACCTGTTTTACTTGTATCAAAAAGATTGTCACTACATAACCGAAATAACACTTAAAATATAGTTATCGGCTGCCGGGTTTAGATGATAAGATACTCTCTACGTTGATACAGTAAATGACAGTCAAACGGAAGTTTTTAAAGGCTTCTAAAAATAATTTACAAATAACCTTATTTGTATAATATAGTGCTCTATTTTCTGTACTTCCATAATAATCAGTATTTCTCAGGAAAATAAAAGTAACCGATTACGTATTCTGTGATTGTTACAAATGGTTCTAAAAATAAACTGATAAATAGTTGGTATTAACATTGATCTGAAAAACAAATTTAGACTGAAACAAATGAGTATTATTAAACTTACAAATTGCTCAATTTTACTCCAAAATTCACGTACAATTAAAAATTGTAGTACTTTTTGATATATTTATAAAATAACTAAATGAAGATGTGAATCTGAACAAAATTGCCTATGCTCTTTAGTTTTAAGTAAATAATGATATCAGTGCGGCGATTTAAAAGATTTAGGTAAATTTATTTATTTAGATTTTTAATAAGTAAAATACTCCGAGCAAATGTATGACTTGAACTAATTTATTTAGTAGGGCCTTGTACTAATTTTTTTGCGCCATTAATTTAAATTAATATAATATAATTTTTTTAACTTGAGAAACAAGGTGGCCACAAACCTGGAATAAATCAGGAAATCATGAAAATGTCATGGAATATTTTAACAGTCAGGGAAAAATATAAAACAAGTATATTTCTTATTCAAACGTACAGTGAATTTATCGCGTGCTGAAATCTAGTGGCTGAGTGCTGTACTACGTATAGAAAAATTGACTGAAAATTAAACTCAGGAAAAAATTGCGTTTTAGCTACAGGAGAAGACCGGGATTTTTTCCATTAAATATTTGTGGCAACCTTGGTTTATGTTTAAAATAGACTACCATTTTTGAAATATTTACTGATATTCAGTGTTCTTGTGAAGGTCTTTAAAATTAGTTAAATCCCATTTTGGAAGCTTATGGTAGCGGTTAAGTAAAAACAGTGGTGGATCTAGGATTTGGAGGCAGATTTTTTTCGGAATTATGTAAAAAAAATATTTACTATGTTCTTTGCTCCCCCTACGAATCTGCCATTGGATGCAAATGATCTAAACGAATAGACGCTTATGACTTTTATTGCCGAGCGTCTATAATCTACAATATCTATCTAAACAAAGGTCAGTGATATCACATTTTTAAAAATAGGATCACCGGGAATTATGTTTTGTAACATTATAGAACTGATTTCTATTTTGAAAATGTGAACTTAGAAAATTTAGTAGCCTTGTTTTTTTTAGGTAATATTTTTCCTGTTTGCTTAGCTTTTTAAAATATATATATAAGCAAGTTTTTATTAATTTAAATTATTATTAGAATAGTGGAATATTTTGTGATAACATTTTTATTTTGAAAATAAAACAATCTCTTATTGACACATTTTACAAATTTTTATTTATTTCCACGCCATCTTCTTTTCCAGCCGGTAAATGAAAATATAGGCAGTGTCGGATTTTGACCAAGCCTGGATCTGGTGCGAAATTTTTTAGTATTTTTAGAGAAAATACTTGACATTGAAATTGTGTCAAATTTCTATAAAGAAGGAGAACTGAAGCGGCAAAATGTTTGAACTTAGAGCGGCGTCAACGTTACATCCGGCCCTGAATATAGGTGCATAGTTTTATACAGACATCTCCAGCTCAGGTTTTCGGGAGATATCTAATTTCTTAAGAATAAATATATTTATATGTCAAAATTAATTATAACTGCTACAGAAATGTATAATATGTAACAGTTCCAGGAATACGTTTTCCCATCTAGATATCTTACAAAAATACCCGAAAAACTTGCAAAAATACGAATTTACAGACAAATGCCTTTATCGTTTAATTGTATTGATGTCCAAGTTGACGTTGGCTAACATGGGTAACTTTGTTATTAGTGGAGATAGAAAGTCGGTTAAATGGGCAAAGTAGTGCAGAATTATGTGCTCATTAACGTCCCGTCGAAAAAACAATTGAATTTTGACACACTATGGATTTATTTAGAAAATAGTGAAAATTGCCGTTTTTGAAAACTGGCCATAACTTTTTTATTTATGAAGATATCTGAAAATTTCTTTAACCATTTTTTGATAACTTTTTATGATCTTTTCAGTGGCGTAGGCTAAATTTTTTTATATCCACTACATAATGAGATATTGACATGAAATTTGGTTTTTCTTATGGACGCCATTTTGGATTTTTAGATATTCGAATTCTGCTTATTTTTCTGATTCATTTGGTGTATCACATGCCACATTTAAAAAATTTGCAATGAACGTCCCATATAAGAGACATTAAAAACAACTGACAATCAAGTTATAATTAAGTAGTGCGAACATTTTAAGTGTAAAATTAATAATAAATCGTAGTTTGGCAGAACTGAAATATAATTTGACTGTCAATTGTTTTTATAGTGCCTCTAATATGGGACGTTAATTGCATTTTTTTTAAATGTAGCATATGATACACCAAATTAATCAGAAAAATAAGCAGAATTCGAATATCTAAAAATCCAAAATGGCGTCCATAAGAAAAACCAAAGTTCATGTCAATATCTCATTATGTAGTGGAAATAAAAAAATTAAACCTACGCCACTGAAAAGATCATAAAAAGTTATCAAAAAATGGTTAAAGAAATTTTCAGATATCTTCATAAATAAAAAAGTTATGGCCAGTTTTCAAAAACGGCAATTTTCACTATTTTCTAAATAAATCCATAGTGTGTCAAAATTCAATTGTTTTTTCGACGGGACGTTAATGAGCACATAATTCTGCACTACTTTGCCCATTTAACCGACTTTCTATCTCCACTAATAACAAAGTTACCCATGTTAGCCAACGTCAACTTGGACACCCTGTATAGGTAACTTCGTTGAAGTTTTCCGATTCAAGTAGAAGAGCTTTTCTAGGGTATAGGCAATGAAAGAAATTTTTTTTCGTAAATCTAACGTACGGGGTAACGGGGACATGTAAAATACTTCAATCACCATTTAGACATCAGTGTAATATATAAGTTGATTCTTATGAGATATATTACGCAAAATAATTTTACGCTTCGCTAGATGTGCTGTAAAAAGGTTTCCGTTATTTTATCGAGGAATGTTCTTATTATACACTCATACAAAAATAAAAACATACTTAATAAATTTTCAAAAATAATTTGAAACGTCTTTTCTGAAAATTAATTAACAATACTTTTTCCCTTAAAATGACAATAACAATTGACTTACCAAATTTGACAGTCAGAAAAATTTATATTCTCATTATTTATTTGAGCACAAACACATTGTTAAAACACCACGAAACTTATTAACAAAATAGGTACCTATGGCTATCTGACACTTCAAAAGGCAAAAGCTGTAACGACTTTAAGATTTTCGAATATACTCTGCATTGTGGCGACATAGGATAATGAAACGGAAAAATGTGTCAACTAACATTGGAATGTCATTCAAATTCATGAAGCGCCCATCTTCTTTAGGAGCATAAATGTACAATAGCATTGTCTTTTTCCCTTTGGAATTTTTACGTAGTATTTATTTCCGCATTCCAATCAATTACCTAATGAATGACATCTAGCGGGAATATTTGAAATAGTCAAAAAATGAAACAGATTTTGATGAAGTTTTATCAATTATTTGCGGCAGTCATTTATTGTTATGAGATATGTCTTAAATACAAACATCGGGGTTCGTAGCGCACAAACAAAGTTACAGTTTAGTAATCTAGTTTATTGGAATGTTTAAAAGCCAAACATTGAATAAATTTTATTTTTTATTTGTACAGGCCTGTTGTATCTACACTTAAATCCAGCTCTGTAGATAAAATTAGTTTTTAACAATATCGAATTATCGGTCAGTTGGTACCATGAACGAAGTATGGTTTACAGATGAAAGTGAATTTCTTTTGAAGAAAAAACGATTACATGAATTGCTATATAAAGCAATATGTCGAAATTTTAACTCAGTTCTAATCGAAACTGTGAATTGTTCATTGTAAATTTAACATTAACAAATTAAAATAAACAAAATGGCTTCAATTTTGGTAAGTTCTGTTTTTCAAATTAGATAATATTTGAATTTAAATTTTTTCTCAAACAGCATCATAAAAAGAAGGCTAGTTATTTACAAATATTAAAATAACTTTTGGTTTTTGTGATGAGTATCTTTTGTGCTCCTCTATTTGATTGTCAAAATACTAGCTCCCCGATTCGGCTTCGCCCGGAAACCTTATTTATTAGTGTATTTGCCATATGGCACATACACTATTGGCGTCGGTCGGATGGCGGGACCTAGGGGTCGGACCAAAATTTCTCGACGTTTCATAGCCTCCTGAACAATTTGCCACCATTTTTGGAAATGTCTGTTTATATATGTATATATATATTTATATATATATATATATATATATATATATATATATATATATATATGTGTACGGGCAATAACTTTCGAAAGAGTTAATTGATTTTGACGAAATTTGGTAGGCACGTTGAAATCCATCACCGCACGAAGCCTATTTAAAATGGGCCCAATCGGACTATTTTAAGGGTGGTTTTTAGGGGTTGAAAAATGTTTTTGGGCCCAAAAATGCCGAAAAAATTCTTAGAATCGTTTCAAAATTGAAATTTAACCCTTTAGTAACGATCAAATTGTGCTGCTAAAATTTTAATAAAATCGGCCCGACAGGACCGGACTTACAAATTTTATGAAAACACTTATTTGTGGAATTTGTGGATAGTGCTTTACTTACTGAAGGGTGTATTTAATTTGGTACCGAGGTTGCATTGATAAAAATATCGAAATTAAGAAAAAAAATATTATTTTAAGGGATGTATTAAGGGGTTAAATTTTTTATTTTGTTCAAAAACAAACTTAAGTTCACATAATAAAGCCACGATGCCAGTATTAGCAAATACACTATATTGTCGGCAGGGTTTTGGCACTGCGACCCGAGTTTTTTATTTAATGCAGCTAACAGGAAAATAATACTCGGTCTAACTTACTTTAACATAAATCGAGAAGGGGACGACTAAGCGAGCTAAAGCCTAAAAATAATCACATTAGTGCGGATTTGGTGAACACAATAAACTGTGCAAATTTCATGACCCCTCATCGTGGGAGAATTTTTGCGTGACGGACAGAATACCATTCGTCAGTAATCAGTATGTCTTTCATTGAGCTATTTATAAATTAGGAAATAAAATCAAGTGTCTGTTAACTAATTAAATCATTTGTTTAATAGTGTATGATAAAATAAATAATCATTATTTACATTATAAACAATTTTGTAATAGAAATATATTTTATATTAGTATGGTACTACGTGATATTTTCTAATGTATTCAGACTGCATCGAGATTTCAGACAGATGCTAATATTGTTCTAATTAATTTACACACCCGAGTTCTTTTATTTATCTAGTGTTTAAATGAATGAACCATTGACATAACAAAAAAAAAACTCGGGTCGCAGTGCCAAACTCTGCCGACAATATAGTGTATTTGCTAATACAGGCATTGTGGCATTATTATGTGAACATACGTTTGTTTTTTGACAAAATAAAAAATTTAACCCCTTCATACAGCCCTTAAAATAATTAAATTTTTCTAAATTTCAATATTAGACATGGATTTTATCAGTACAACATCTGCACCAAATTAAATACACCCTTCCATAAGTAAATCCGTATCAACAAACTAGTGTTTTCATAAAATTTGAAAGTCCGGTCCTGTCGGGCCGATTTTGTTAAAATTTTAGCAGCACATTTTAATCTCTACTAAAGAGTTAAATTTCAATTTTGAAACAATTCTGACAATTTTTTCGGTATTTTTGGACCCAAAAACTTTTTGGAACCCCTAAATACAACCCTTAAAATGGTCCGATCGGGCCCATTTTAAATAGGCTTCGTGCGGTGATGGATTCCAACGTGTCTACCAAATTTCGTTAAAATCAATTAACTCATTCGAAAGTTATTGCCCGCATATATATATATATATATGTATATATATACATACATATATATATAAACATTTTCAAAAATGGTGCCAAAGTGTTCAGGAGGCTATGAAACGTCGAGAAATTTTGGTCCGACCCCTAGGTCCCGCCATCCGACCGACGCCAATAGTGTATGTGCCATATGGCAAATACACTAAAAAAACATTAATAACGGAATTGTCAAGCTGAAGTAACACTGTTCAAATGAATAGAAAATCAAAATGGAATTTAGAATGATTTGGCCAAAGTCTTACATTTCGTATTTCTCAAAATCGCTTCAGCCGTTAGGCCGTACGCGCGGTCTCACAAAAAAAACGTGACACTCTGAGACGGACTCGCAGACAAGCGAGTGCGCTTCCAGCCGCGCCTAAAAATGAACTTTAAATGGTGCTTTTTTACATAGAAAGCTTCGTAATTATTTTTTGAAATAATTGACAAAATTCACAGTTTTATACCACTTTTATTTGAGAGAGGGTTCAAATGCGATCATAAAAACCAAAATCGCTGTAAATTCATTAATATTTTATAAATTAATCGTGTTGGAACGGTCAACTGCTGCTTTTTCGTGTCTTCGTCTCCTCCAATTTTGGTTTTATTTATAAAAGCATCACTTTAAAAATAACAAAACTAAAATTCAAAATGTTTCGTTTTTGTTTTGCTTTGGCAAATTATTTACGTACGAGTAAATTTAATGCTTGGTCTATTTCAGAATCCAGTCAATGAACTGTTGTAAATTAATGATAATTATGTGAAATACTACGGTGTTATATTGTAAAATGTAAATGTCAAATTAAGTAACGATATTTGTGGCAACAAGGCATGAAGGCTTATATCGATTTTTTATTGCTTTTTAGAATCTTCAGATATCATTGTTTCTGTTTTATGTAATACCCCCTATAAGCGTGTTAAAGACCCTGTGGTATGCAAATTTTATTATTGATGTGAAACATCTTATGTCGGGCTGTGAACAGCCGCGTGAGGGGAAATATGCAACGAAATGTTTGGTCCGCTCCTTCGCTGCTGTTTTCCCCACCACTGCGGTACAGGCTAGGCGTGTACTGTAGCACACGCGGTGTTACAGTGCAGTATAGCACACGCGGTGTTACAGAGCTGTATATACGTCAGCATAACAATTAGTTGTGTGTATAAATATGACACGAGGCGAGGCTCTGTCTTAATCTTACAGTCACATGTAATATATGTTTTTGATGTAATTACGTCAGCATAACAGTTAGTTGCTGCTTTTGAAAAAATATATACTACTACATAGAGAATACCACCGAGTTCAATAACGTTTTCTTTGATGTTTCACATCTGTCGGTGGTCCCAAGACCCACACCCTTTTTTTTTTTATTACTGAGCCTACCGGCTACGCCCTACGATGTCTGTCCGTCCATCCGTTCGTCTGTCTCTCACAAGGCTCTATCTCACAAACAGTAAGAGATAGCTAGTTGAAGTTTGCACATATTGTGTGTTGTTGTGGCATGAATCCTGGCAAATAATAAAAAATCAAAAAGTTTAGTCCCTAGGAGGCTCCCTAAACATGGAAAATATGTACTCGAATATCTTGTATGTATCCCTGTTGTTTTCTCTAGATTTGAACGCTTATATACTACTCAAGTATACTTTGTTTCTGCTATGCTACTGCAGTAAGTATTGTAGCGCGATGGGGCTTGAGAATAGCCGAGCGTGTAGCAATGCTGTTGTTTACATGGCGTTGCTATGGTTCCTCTATTACAAGTCCGTAGTTCCCTGGTTCTAGCCCGAGAGCTGGTAAAAGTGTCAATTGGATTTTCAATTTATTATTAAAAAGAAAATAAAGAATAGAAAATATGAATTGGTTCTAGGCCCAAATAACCTTAGCTGTTGGTGTTCTTTAAAACACAATTTTTCTGTAGCGTGATGGCTAGGCGTTCGCATGTGACCCCGAAAAGCCGGGGTTCACACGACACGTGTTTTTTTTCTTTGATGACTGGATTGGTACCTACTGCAATCCACGGGCCATAAAATGAACAAGCCGTGAGGTGGGTCGTTTATTAGGACTAAAGTGCGACCCTTGAGGTCCACACGACGAACTTCCCAGTTTGATAAATATTTAATAATAATAATTAAATTAGATATTACACAGAAAAGTAATCATTTTAATCATTAAAACATCAATAATTAAAAAAAAAAAAAAAAAAAAAAAAAACTGCTGAACCGATTTTTATAAAATTTATGTCGGATCAAAATGACGTTAACACGCCTCGATTGACACCCTTACGAAGTCGATATAATTTTTTATTCGCGAGATATTGTGAAAAATCTACTTTTTTGGAGGTTATTTGGTTAAGAAAAAAGAACGGCTGAACCGATTTTGAAAAAATTTCTTTCAGATCATATTTACGTTAATACGCGTCGATTGGCACCCTAACGTAGTCGATATCATTTTTCATTCTCGAGATTTCGTCTTTGAAAGAAATGGACACATACGTACGTACGTACGTACACACACACACACACACACACACACACAGACATCTTTCTAAAAGTAGTGTAAAAATAGTGTAGTGACCTTGAAACATTAAATTTTTTTTTCTTTTTGATTTCGATTTTCGGACCCATTACAATAACTTCCAGTGGGAAGTTAAAAATTCAAACGCTATTTTAGTAAAAAATTTGACATACACCACTCTATGGTGTGGCTACAGATAAATTAAAATGGTAATAGAAATAACAAATAAATTAATTATATAATGTTTTGTTGCAGAGTCGTGTCTTTTTCATTGTGATCGCTGTATATTTGGCTATCGTCTCAGCACATCCGGTACATGATGATTTAGACGCAGCTGCCACAGGTCACGGTAAGGACTTTTTGGATTGTTACCTCGATAACTCAAAATTTTATAAGTTTTTATGTTGAAACATCTGTCGATAAATTTCCTGTCTCTCAGATGATGGTCAAACATTACATCATTCCGAATAACACTACGCCCAAAATACCTTTAATAAAACCTTATGGGCGTTAAATGCAGCCGACGAGGTCAGAATAGTAGTCTATGCATCTAGTACATTCAAGATATAAGACGCGAGGTGTGAGTCAGGCGCTGATCCAGCCCTTAAAAAAGGTTGTGGTCACGGCCACCCGAAAATCGGCCAAGTGCGAGTCGAACTACGGACTCGCTCACGAAACGTCAAACCAGTACAAACTACTAGACTAGTAGCTAAAATAAAAAAGTCACTCGCGTTCTTACCCGCACGGTTCGTTTTTTTTAAATTTTATTAAGGCATTGCAGATATAACATCAGCCTATCGATCTCAATTAGGGTTGTGTCCACAACGGTGGATCCGCGCTTGGAGTGAGTTTGGCACGTGAGCCGCAGACAAAAGTGCCAACACACTGACACCGAGCGTCTTTTACTTAATTTTACGAGATGCGGTATAATTATCTTATTTTTTGTAACACATATTTGAAATGTACAACATTCAACTTTGGAGCTTTATTGAATTAAATGTCGAAGCACCGTAAATTTACTGACAGCACTAGGTATATATACCAAAAATATTGGCTTTGGTACAATATTTATTTACTTCGTTAGAATAGTAACGCACGCGACGCTAATGACCTCAGTTGTCGAACGTCTATAATTTACAATTCATTCACGGCCGTATTCATAGTTAACCCTTTTAAGTAGTAAGGGACACTTACTCATACTCTCAAATCGAATATGCGTTTCATAGTCAAAATTGACGTCTGTAAGGGCCCTTACATCACCCTCACCTTAAGAGTGGATAGTATGTCCCTTAAGTGTCGAAAAAGTAAAAACAGTAAAACACATGAAAAACATGCATTTATATCAAAAATGACAAATAAACACAATCGGTCTGCAGTATGACCAACTGTTCTAAAGGAAAAAATCATGGAGGTTTACTATAATTCTTCCCTCACTCAAGGATATGACTATGAAACGCTCCTTTGAATAAGGTGCCCTCAGCATTTAAGTGACCCTCAGCGAAGGAACCCTTATCACTTACCTTAAGGGTTAACTATGAATATGGGCATCAGTAACGCACGCTAGCCTTACTGGCGTATGGCATTAAATATTGTATTAATGTACGCTGACGTCACAGTCTATATTTTACGAACGCCTAGCTATACTGCCGTATGGCATAAAATATTGGATTAATGTACGCGTGCGTTATATATTATTTTAAGCAGCCGACTAGAGGCACGAAATGTACATTTCAAATGTGTGTTACAAAAAAATAATATTGTGCGTCGCTTGTAATTAAATATTTGTACGCTTAAAAGTGAAAAGCAGACGCTCACTATTTACATTCTTCCGGAGGGGCAGTATAGCCTAGTGGTTAGCATGCTTGGTGCCGCAACCTCTAGACTGGACTGCCGTGGGTTCGAATCCCGCCTGCGCTCATGGATGTTTTGTGGTGTTATTTGGTTTTAAGTTAGTTGTTATTTAGTGTAGTTGAAAGACGCTAATGACCTGAGATGTCGACGCGTCTATAATCTACAATAAATAAATAAATACATCTTCCGACCTTATTTTTGAACTTAGAGAATCCGTTTTTGTTTCAAATTAATGATAGAGGATGCGTCTAGGCGTCCTACTGAAAAATATTGAAAAGCTTTAAGTAGGTAGAGCTGACGTAAATTGATTTAATATTCAGAAGGGCGTAGCTAGATGGCCAAAGGCCCTTGGGCAAAAAATAAACTGGGCCCTCTAGCCTATATTATTATCTTTATCAAAGGAAGAAGCTTTAGAGTTTTTCAAGGGCCCCCTGAGGTTTGGGGCCCCAGGGAACTGCCCCACTTTGCCCTACAGTAGTTACGCCACTGAGAAAAGCATTGTGTGACTTGAACTTAAAAAATTTTAAAACTTGACCAATAGCGCCTCAAGAGGGAACCATTAGTTTTAATTTGACACAAAAAAATCTATCATGGAATCAAAAGTGCGGCTGGGGGGCGTGTAATGATTATTAAGTTTTAGGCGGGAGAGAGATGGCCAGACAGGCTTTTAAAAAGAGAAGATTATAATTATTTAACAACTTTTATTCTGAAAATAAGCTATTATAGTATTATCGGTTAAATAATAAATTCATTTGTTTATTATTCAATGTTTAAATAGACTTGCGCAATTTAATGTAGGTATTTAACATTTCTTAAATATCCTCAGGAAGTGAAAATCCAATTTTCATGACAAATATTTAATTATTCAACAGAAATCAATGTTACATAAATATTAAGGTGCGCTCACACTTCTCCTTCATTGCTGTCAGAGAGCTGTGAGTCATAAACGAAAGTTATAATATATTTGTAGAATTATTACTAGCCATTTTCGGCAGCTGTTTTGTCAGAACATTATAATATTAACCCAAATGTTGCCGGACAAAAAGTACCCCATATATATTTTCAAGTTTAGAATCAACTTTTCTTTGAAAAATACGTAAATACTATAAAGGGAGGGAATCAACTTTATGCTAAATTGCCTAGCAAATTAAAGTAGCTAGAAAAGATAAACATTTTCAAAAATGACCTCAAAAATTTATGTTGAAGCCTATACTATATACAGGGTGTCCAAGATTTGCGTTGTCGGTCGATATATTGATTTTGGGTGAAGATGGAAAAGAAGTTTAAATACAAAAGTTGTATAAATTTTAATGGTGTATAACCTAAAAATATTTTCAATTATACAGCTTGTCCCATTTAAGCGTGGCAGATCAAAGTTATGGATCATCAATAAAAGTTATTATTACTATTACGATTTCAGAACATGGTCGCGTGCAAATCAAAGTATACAGAGGCCCGTCGGAAGGTCATCATGGTCATGCTCCATGGGGTTTCTGGGTAAAACAACCAGCTGATGATCATCCTCATCATTAAATTCGACATACGACTCCGAAGTGATTGCTGTAGATGAATTTTATAAAAAAAGTGTTAAATGTAGAACAATTAAATACCTAAATTATACATACTATTCTTTGTTATATGTTTTTATATAATTGTTAAAATAAATTCCAAATAATTAAGTAATATGTGTGTTTAATTTTTTTAAGCCTGAAAGATTTTTTGCTAGCTAATAGTTATAGTCTTTCCCACCAAACAGATAATAGTTACGTGAACAGCACATGCTCTGTTATGATCCACAAAGTATCTGATTAGTTGTTACACTGCCTTCTGCTTTTTGAAACAACATTACTCTACCCCATGAACCGATATATCAATAAAACTGCCTGATAAGCATCTGATTGGTTGCTTGAAACTCAACACAGCAGAACAACTAATCAGACACTTTGTGAATCCTAGCCAGCATATGCTGTTCACGTGATCACATAATATATCAGTTGGTGGGAAAGAATATAATAATCTACATTAAATAAAATAATAATTTACATTAAATTGCCATATACACACTACACAATAGTTACTTTCGATGTATGTATAGCGGCCTTTAGTGAGTCATTTAACAGGCATGTGTGCAGCGGAAAGTGTTATACTTACCGCACTAGGGCGGTAAGTAAACGGTTGCCATAGCAACTTCTAATTATTTGCTCTATACGCCTGCGTGTGCCTGCCATTACTTACGAACTTTACGGCATACTGTAGAAGTAAAGATGGCGACGCAAATGAACTGTCAACATTTTTTGAAAGTGAAGTGAAAAGTAGGTAATTTGTAGTGGGTATAGTGATGTAAAAATACGATATTAAACTTTTTTGTGTATTAAACCCATGGTATAATACCGTATTTTTTCAGTATAAAACGGTTTTTTACTTTTTCACACTATATGGTTACGGTGCATTTTTCAGTATTGCCAACTGCATAATAGGAAAAGTTCCTGTTCTCATTTTGGTATTAAACCGCTTTAAAAGGTATTAAACCATTTTAAGCGGTGTTAAACGTTTTATACGTGCTGTATACAGTTGCAAAATACGCAGTATTTATGCCTAATATAAAACTGGGGTATTTTATTTTTTTTACATATACCGTCGGTATAATACCGTTTTATACCAGAGTATTATACGCATTTACATCACTAAGTGGGTATGGCAAAAAATATTATATATATCTCGTGCGTAATGGTATTATGACTCGTGTGATTGTAAAAACTCGCTAGCGCTCGTTTTTACATACTACATACATAGTCCATTACACATCTAGATACCTATGCAATCTACTATTTTAGAGTAGGTACATTCAACGTCCGTACGCATTTTCTAAAACAAATTATTTACGAAAGTTGCTTGTATCGCTCGCCATAAAATATTGACTCTGCGGTACATACCTATTACTATCGAACGCTTATAACACGTATCGTTTAAAGATCGAATGATGCTTGTAACTAGAGGTGGATTTAGGTTCAGTTGTTGGTTGACTAATTTTATCAATCAACGATTCAGTGCCGCTCTAGGCAGCTCGATATTCGAATTAACACGTTGAAGGACACAAAGCATCAGGCAGCAGTCCCATGTACACGGAAAACGGACGGAAGACGAAACTCGGAAATGCAAATGGCGTAAAGTTTGAATATTACGGAAAGAATCTGATTGATCAACCTCCGCCATTTGCATTTCCGAGTTCCGTCTTCCGTGCGTTTTCCGTGTACATGGGATTACTGCCTCAGAGTGTCACGAGAAAATTCAACACAACGCTGTACTGAATAATTGTGTGTTTGCGCCTGGCCTTAAATAAACCACTCTAGACCCGGGCCTCATGGGCCTAAACTTAGACCCGCCCCTGTTCATAACCTGTACGATTCTAATCAAAACCATTGTGTTACGTATTGGTGTATCCATGACATTTAAAAACGTGGTTATGTCCCCAGGGTTCATTTAACAGTACGACACCAATAACTAGAGATTATTTACACTAATTGAGTGCTTTCATTCTGCAAGCAAATACAGCGATTTTTTATTTAGGGTGTGGCTTATAAGCGTTGGAGTATTATCAAAATTAGAATAAATCAGGGAATTACTTCGTTTTTAGTTCCTATTCGTAAGGAAGTAAAACTATGGAAATGGAGTCGAAAAATCGTGTTCGAGGTACGATCAAATTCTGGTTGTACTATACCCTCAAAACGTAAATAAAAGTAGTTTTCCGCATGACAGCTGTGCTTGTGTGTTGTTTGTCTGTAATTTTGTGTTTATGGAAATGGAATTTTCTTTTGTTCACTATAACTGAACAGCAAAAATGCGCTGATGTAGGTATATGATTTTTTAAAGTAAATATTTGTCTCTTTCTCAATAGGTATATCTTTATCATTTTGTTTTTTTGTTTCATCGCCTCACGAACTTACCCCTACTATAGAAGTTTCACTTCGAAAGTGGATAGCTTGATGTAACGGTTAGTGTGCTGACCTTTGGATAAAACAGTTGAGTTTCCAAATCCCACCTCAGTTCATGGATGTTTTGTGATGTCGTTTTATTTAATTTGATGCAATAGAACTTATCGACGGTAATGGCCTTAGTTGTCGAGCGTCTTTAGTCTACAATAAATACAATTACTTAAAAAAAATAACAGTCATGAGATGTCGTAGAACACTCGACAGAAGCTGTGCTTTTTACGCATTGTATAGAAAATTGATTTTATTTACATACAAAAGCTATAGAAACTATAGCTAATGAGGTGCGTTGCATCGCCTTGTTCCAAGGCTGCGTTTGTGATGTTTCACTTTTTGTGATTTAGATCCCCATATCCCAAACGTGCGTTAAGAAAGCTTCAAAAATCTTAAAACGCCCGTGTCTCCTAAATTATTAATTTTTTTGCCATACCCACTATAAAATAGCTACTTTACATGTACGTATGTATGCATGTATAAAAGTGACATTTGATAGACCTGCGTGCGGAAACGTATCTTTCCCACACTAGTGTGGGAAAGCAAGCCATTTCCATAGTGATTTATGTTTATTCGCCTAATCCGCCCGCCTTTACATATACTCCTGTGCGTGCCTCGGCCTACTATAGGAGTGAAGTTGGCGACACAAATAAACTGTCAAAATTTTTTGAAAATACTGAAATTACGTATGGCAAAAAATACCTCGTGTGACTTAAAACTTGTTGTCATGACTCGTTTTAACATACTGTCACTACTCGTTCGTAAAATGCCTCATTACGTTACTAAATATACAATACTATTATGAGCAGGCGCGGATCCAGCCCTCAAAAAAGGTTGTGGTCACGGCCACCCGAAAATCGGCCAAGTGCGAGTCGGACTACGGACTCGCTTACGAAACGTCAAACTACAAACTACTAGACTAGTAGCCAAAATAAAAAAGTCACTCGCGTTCTTACCCGCACGGTTCGTTTTTTTTTAATTTGATTAAGGAATTGCAGATATAACATCAGCCTATCGAACTCAATTAGGGTTGTGGGCGTGCCCACAACGGTGGATCCACGCTTGATTACGAGTCGTTCAAAGGATAAGTAAGTGTTTACAGGCGATTTATATATAGCCCCGGCTCGTAACTCTATTCTCCATAATATTATAAACAATTTATGTTCCACACCGTGAAAATAACAAGCTCCGACGCGGCCCGCAGGTGAAGAGAGAAAGTTCTAGGTTCTGTTGTTTTTTACGTCTGCATTGAACATCGCCCGCTAAGTTCAGACCTATTGTAACCCATTGCAGTTAATTATTCTTTATCACACTTTTATATTGATTTATTTTATATAATCTGTCTCGAGAAAAACAAATATTCTATTACCTAATGGTTATCAAGAGGACAGTGTGGGTGTAATAGTCGGCGTGCTAGCCTTTGGATCAGACTGTCGTGGGTTCTTCACAGTTTTGTTCCATACATCACGTTCGTGAAGTTTTAGATACACCCTGTAGAATATTGATAGTATAGATAAATATTTAATTACGCTATTCAACTGTTTAATTGTCGTTTTTGTTATGTGACGTTTTACGATTGTCTCCTTTTGTTAATCGATGCAAAATGTAAATGAGTTTTATTTCACTTGTTTATTTTTTGAAAAAATACTCCTTTAATTACAGAGAAGTGAAAACTTTGCAGGTGTCGTTCAATACAAACCGTAAATTCTGATTTTGATTTTTAATGCTTGCCTGCAATCTGCGAAGATATTGACTTTCAAATGTTTTATGGTATCTAATAGTAACGCCTTTTCTAATTGTTATCATGTTATCAATATTTATAGCTAGATGTGCTAATTGCACAGATAATAAAATTCAAATATCATATTATTTGTGGAGAGAGATAGTAGATTATACACGCTTAACAACTTTCATAAGCGTCTATTATTATTGGTGAACAAATGATTAGTGTCGAGCTGTCCAGCTATCCTGAATTTTTCCTGAAGGAATTTTTCTTTCCCAAGCCTCCAATTTAGTTGAACGAATAACTTAGGACTATAGAGCAATAACGAGAACACAGCTTTGATAGAAGGCGTTCCTTCTTCAGAATATGCGTTTCAGAAAGCCTAGCCATCTTTCTAAATTCTACGCATTTATAGGCTTTATCCGCAACTTACCGCTCGTTGTCGTTGTTGTTTTTTTTGGCTTCCACTCAGGCTCAGCCCCCTTTAGTAGGAGCGCTATAAAATATATATCCTATATCCTATTATCCTATTCTCTGATGCAGGTATAACAAACACTATAGTGAAAGTCCGATCAAAATCGGTTCAGTACTTTTTCAATCCACCCTTTGGATACGGAACCATTAAAAGGCGATTCGTTACAAACATTTTCACAATTTCGGTGAATTTCCACTATATATTACTACACGTTTTTTGTTTATGTTTATTGTTTACTATGAACAAATATGGTTTGCTTATCTCAACTTAAGATGAATCTTTGATTATTTCTCACGACCTTTCATAATAAAGGCGGGTACACACTCTAGAGAGAGCATATAATTAACGATTGTGCAACAAGTAGTGGCGGACTTTCCATAAGGCCGACTAGGCCCAGGCCTAGGGCGGCCAATATTTGCGTCCGCGATTGGCGGAAGCGTGCGAGCGTTCGCTGTCTAGCTCAAGCACGTGCGGGGCGCGGCAACGTGCACTGAGAAAACTCTATATGGTCTTTTAACTATCAGAGACAGAATTTGTAGGTAGTTCGTCAAGCTATATATAATGAATATAAATGCCTTACTTTATCTCTGACAATCAAAACATTCGACTGATGACCAGTCCTATACTTCCCACCTAGTAAATATTTGCAAAGAATAAACACTCTTTTTTATTCTTTGAAAAAAAAGCATGGCCCTCTTTTTTTACTAATATTTTATATTGTTTAGGAACTACGACCTTTCATAGAGCAATACGTGTGTGTGTCGATTGGACAAACGAATTTGATCGAAAGAAAACCGAATAGTGAACGAATAATTCATTCATTTATTTAAAGTGTGTACGAGTTTCAAGTTGATTACGTTATGTCAAGTAGTGAAAGAAACGCGAACATCAAACAAATACCAGCTTGTATTGTGTATGCGAATTTTTATAAGTGGACAAAATTACAACACGTCAAATAAAAATTGATGTACATAATATACCTTAACGGGAGTCATTTATTTTTATAAAATGGCTGATTAGTGATTAATTGTGCAGGAGTTACATTATGACCGCCTTCGCATTTTTCCAAAAGTTCGAGGTCATTCGAGCATTCAAACTCGCTTGATTCAGGTCGAGGTGTCACAGTCGGTTCTTTTTAAGAACAGCGTTCGTTAAGAACGAAGTTTCCCGCTCTCTTTAAAGATTACAAGTAGAGGAAGTACTAAATTTTGCCTCTTGTATATACTAATCCTGCTTAATTTATTATAGTAAGTGTTGTAATAACGAATTTTTGTTTTTTTTTTTCATTCTTAGGACATTGATTTTTTAGAATCTGATTGTTTATGGATGTTGTTAACCTTTGAATGATTTATCTCTCGATCATTTAACTGAAAAAAAGTATTCATAATTGCATTCTGCAATTTGCCATCAAACTTTTATTAGATATCCATGAATCTATTAGATACTTATAAGTAGGTATTGTAAAGAGGTTTTAAATTTTGTTGATATGTCCACGCTAAGCTCAGAAACTATTGAACCGATTTAAAAAAAAATTCACTGCGTTTAAAAATCTACTCTTCCCGAGTGATATAGGCTTTGTATTATTACGCTGCGACAAAATAAGGATGAGCAGTGAGCGAAAATGTAAAACATTTCGAGGATCTCACACTTGGTCAGCTATATAAGCTAAGCTATTCATGGTGTACGCTATCTTGCTGACAATCAAATTTCGCTCCCAAAAATCTACCCGGACGAATTCTGGGCGGGAAGCTAGTAGAAGAATATGGATGTTTTTTAATATACAGGGTGGTGACCGTAACTGCTGCACATAGGGATTTAACCCGTAAAATCAAACTTTCGCGATTTCTTGCTTCCTTAATTATTTTAGGAAAAGTATCTTCAAATAATAGTTTTAGAACATAAAATTCTGCATCTAAATCATTAAACAAAATTAATTTTGCATGCTCTGTAACGGCAGAAATTTGAAATGAAAATGTCAAAATTACCTCAAAAACAGATATAGCGATAGCCATGGAACTTGAACAAAATGATTAGAAATTATTCTGACAGCTAAAACATCATCATTTTGTTCAAGTTCCATGGCTATCGCTATCTGTTTTTGAGGTAATTTTGACATTTTCATATCAAATTTCTGCCGTTATAAAGCATGCAAAATTAATTTTGTTTAATGATTTAGATGCAGAATTTTATATTCTAAAACTATTATTTGAAATATTTTTCCTAAAATAATTAGGGAAGCAGGAAATCGCGAAAGTTTGATTTTACGGGTTAAATCCCTATGTGCAGCAGTTACGTTCACCACCCTGTATAACAAGATCAAGAAATATTTTGACAACATTGCAATCAAATCGCGTTAATATTAAGAAATTATGAAAATATCTAGGTTTCTATAATAACCCGTGCAAAAATAGATACCATAAAATTTAGTGAGAATAGAAAAAGTAAATAAAATAGTTTCATCATTAAATACATATTTTGATTGTAAATTAAAGGTAAAATGGAAAGTAATAATGTTTGTTTAATTTCGCAATAGAATAAGAATTAGACAGCAAGTACTTTGGTATCTACACCTAAGTACTTCATACGATTACTCGTAACAAATTACTGATTTTATGCTAGTTGCTTTGTTATGTTTGATTTATACAATTACTCTAATAATTACCGGTGTTTGTCATCAATACGACAAGTAATTAAAAAAATGTCAAATTCGTGATAGATTATGAGAAATTAATTTTGCAATATTTGAAATGATCTAATACTCAATTATAATATGTGAGATCTGAGTTCATACCGACGTAACTTTCAACAATACAATTTAATGATTATTAAATTAAAGAAAATATTTATTAATATTAATATTAATTTATACTTGATGTAAATAATTTTTGTAGATATACCAAAACTACAATTTTTGTACCTATATATATACAGGGTGCTGAATTGCTTTGCTAGTAATAGGGATTTAACCCGTAAAATTAAACTTTAGCAATTTCCTGCTTCCCTAATTATTTTAGGAAAAATATCTTCGAATAAAAGTTTTAGAACTTCTGCATCTAAATCATTAAACAAAATTACTTTTGCATGCTTTGTAATGGCAGAAATTTGATATGAAAATATCAAAATTACCTCAAAAACAGATAGCGATAGCATTGGAACTTGAACAAAATGATTACAAATTATTCTGACAGGTAAAGTTTAAGTTCCATGGCTATGGCTATCTGTTTTTGAGGTAATTTTTACATTTCCATATCAAATTTTTGCCGTCACAAAGCATGCAAAACAGGCGCGGATCCAGCCCTCAAAAAAGGTTGTGGTCACGGCCACTCGAAAATCGGCCAAGTGCGAGTCGGACTACGGACTCGCTCACGATCGATACCATTGCATTCCTACAAAGGAGACGTTTACAAAATGTATGACGGCCCGGCCCACACCTTGTAATAGGTCCACGCGGGCAAAGCCGCTGGACGAACTGCATATAAGTAACATCAGCCTATCGACCTCAATCTGCAGGGTTGTGGGCATGCCGTGCCCACAACGGTGAATCCGCACTTGACGCAAAATTAATTTTGTTTAATGATTTAGATGCAGAATTTTATGTTCTAAAACTTTTATTCGAAGATATTTTTCCTAAAATAATTAGGGAAGAAGGAAATCGCAAAAGTTTGATTTTACGGGTTATATCCCTATTATATGAAGTTGGTTAAAAAGAAGATATTAATCACTATACCACTGTACTGTGACTATACTATACTTTTTAACCGACTTCATATTTTAATTGGCACAGACCTCAAAATTTCATTATTTTCCTCTTTTTAGTGCCTTTTTGAAGGAGGTTTTTTTTTGTTAAAAAGTTTTTTATTTTTTACTTTTTAGTGTCAAAAAGTAACATTTACCTTAAAGAATCACACGCCGTTACTTACTTTTATTAAAATCGGTTCATAAACGACGAAGTTATCCGCGAACACACATAAAACATAAACATAAAAAATATATACGGTCGAATTGAGAAACCTCCTTTTTTTGAAGTCGGTTAAAAACCATATTTGGTATCTGGAAGTATGTCACAAATTTACAAAGGGCGGGATTTTACTGTATGTTGGCTATTTTAAAGGAAGGGTATTGCCCCTCTATGCCCCCCTCTAGCGACGTCCCTGACAAGAACTATCTAAGTACTAAATAAAGCGTTGTGATTTGTGGATAGTCGAGATAGTTGAAGCGTCGTTGTTTATATATTACCATAATATTCCTCTATTATAACAACTATATTCGTATTTATTTGAAAGATGATATGCGGAAACTTCAATGCTTCGGCAAGACACCAACCTCCATGCCCATATTAATTTATTATTTTATTTTTTTTCGATTTGTTTTGATTTTTTTTCTTTTTATAAATTGAATAATTCTGTCAATCATGATATGATAACAAAAGAGATAGGTATTACATGCATTTAATCGCAAGAATAATTTCACTTTTATAGCTTTATACATATCATTTGTCAATTGCTATAAACATTGCATCCATGATATTATTATAGGTGTCATTTCTTGGAGTATAATAATTAATTTTAATTATTTTTGTTCGACAAAAATGTAGGTCGTACATTTTTTATGTAGGTATAAATTCTATGTCTTAACACTAATTTGCTCTTCATAAAAATTCAGCAAAAGTGCAAATAGACATATGTATTTAAACTGTATTTATTTTTTATTCAAATATGACATAAAAAATATACACACATTTTGTTTGCTCTGTCTTTTATGGAAATGTGCCTTCTTTGTTTACTAATAAGATATATATTGTATATACAAGGTGATTCTGTAATGAGTACCATAAATGATACAGGATGTACCTACTGTCAAAATAATACGAAAACCAAGAATAACTTTTTTCCAAAAGTGCTTCCCTAACAAGATACAGGGTGTTAAAAGGTCAATTTGGAGAACACTTATTTGATCGTATCTTTTAACTGGGTTGAACAATTTAATTCATTTTTGGTAGACATCTACTACATAATAAGGACCGTAAACGGACAAAATTTTGTTGCATTTGAACAACCCAGTGGCGTAGAATTGGGGGTCATGTGACACTTTTTCCCCCCAAAAAAAGTTGCTGTTGGGTTTTTTCCATTTTTCTTTGTTTTTTTAGTATTATTGGTTCAAATACAACAAAAAAGGTACACTTGTTTCATTTACCCAGAAGCGTCCGTTTCCGAGATATTCTGACTTGCGTGTCACTATGTGAAATACCAGGCTGCAAAGTTATCACAGAAAAAGTTTTATTAACAAACAAATAAAATACTTAAAGTCGAATACATCTAGGTAATAAAGTTTAATTAACAAAAAAATAAAAATTAGTAAAAATAAAATTAAAGTAAGTTTTCAAAGTGTCCTCCATTGGAACATGACCCCCAATTCTACGCCACTGGGTTGTTCAAATGCAACAAAATTTTGTCCGTTTACGGTCCTTATTATGTAGTAGATGTCTACCAAAAATAAATTAAATTGTTCAACCCAGTTAAAAGATACGATCAAATAAGTGTTCTCCAAATCGACCTTTTAACACCCTGTATCTTGTTAGGGAAGCACTTTTGGAAAAAAAGTTATTCTTGGTTTTCGTTTTATTTTGACAGTAGGTACATTGTATCATTTATGGTACTCATTACAGAATCACCTTGTATATAGTAGGTACGTGGTGCTTTGTTGATTTTAGATCTCTTTCAATATTTCCATTTCAATAGACATCTGGAAAATGTATGTTCTGTGAGGAAGAAAGTGTTTTTTTTATAACTTTGTACTCAATGTGCATGTTTTTAAGGTCACCAACACCTAGAGTTATCTGGACCAGGCACTGATTTATATTTTCAAGACATTTTTCTTTGAGGATAGAATATAATATTTATTTTTTCTGTTTTGTACATAGGTACGTAGAAAATCGTCAATATCTACAAAAAAAATTTCACAGATTTCGCAATCCTTGCAACCATCGAGGACATTGGAAATGATAACAGCATATATGAAACATAATTAACTGTTTATTATACACATAATATTTATCAATGCACTGTTTAGTTTTGTCAGGAATAACCCTATTATTCTTCTGTTATATACGCGTTCACTTTTGCTTGATTACTTAACTTTTAAATGGATTTTTCTACAGTATTTATTAACATTTGCTCAAAAATAACACCGCAGATCGTCGCAAATACCCCTCAATTAACTAGACATGATATAAAACACATTTCGAAAAAATTGCACTTGTTCAATTTTGCATGATTGCTCCTCACTTGATCGCGACACCGTTGTCTTTTGTCCTTGAACGAAAACTACATGATATAAAACACATTTCGAAAAAATTGCACTTGTATATAAAACACATTTCGAAAAAATTACACTTGTTCAATTTTGCATGATTGCTCCTCACTTGATCGCGACACCGTTGTCTTTTGGCCTTGAACGAAAACTCGTAACTCTGCCCCCATATACGACCATAAACATTTCCAATGTTAAAATAAAAAACTTTTTGACTTCATATTTTATTAAATTAAACTGGTTACTCTATATTGTTTTAATAGAACTCTGTGAAGCGATTGCAATCAAAACACCGAACAATAAGTGATATTTACTTACGTATGTATTTTTTAACCGCAAGGCAAACGTAATAAATGCGTATATGAAAATTGAGACATCTATGATAATGTAATATAATAATACTTAAATGCTAAAATATCTTTTGAATTCGATGCGCAGGTAAAACATGCTGTAGTAGCGAAGTTTTCTACGCGGCTGTTGCAACAGACGCTTTTACTAGGGAGGCTGACTGCCTCCTCCCCCCAATTTTTTTTAGTTTTAATAAATTAATTGAAACAGGAATTTTTCATGGAACCATGTCCGCTCAACAAAGGAAACGTTCCGTATGTTCGTTCGATCTTCGGAATTATTTTGCGCAAACCTATAATTAATCGTTTTAAAAAATGAGTATGTCTGTATCGCGGGTACAGACGTGAGTAGGTACCGTTAAACACAAATAATTGTATTCATTGTTATGGAACGGAATACATCCACTTTAATTTAAAAATCATTTGCTCGTAAAATATAAAAAGGGTGTGGGTCTCGGGACCCCCGACAGATGTGAAACATCAAAGAAAACGTTATTGAACTCGGTGGTATTCTCTATGGTAGTAGTATATATTTATTCAAAAGCAGCAACTAACTGTTATGCTGACGTAATCCTATATACTGCACTGTAACACACGCGGTTGCGGCGTTTAAGCACGCCTGAGCTAGAAACGCAACTAAATACACAGCGAAGTATCTATATTACATACCTACACGTGTATACATATACTTTTGCTTTACAGTACGTTCGTATGTATACTCTCTCTCTCTCTTCCCGTGCCCGAGCGCGCGGAAGTCGAGAGAGAGAGAGAGAGAGTGCTGCAGTGGTGGGGAGAACAGCAGCGAAGGAGCGGACCAGAAATTTCGTTGCATATTTCCCCTTACGCGGCTGTTCACTGCCCGACATAAGATGTTTCACATCAATAAATAAAATAATTGTAAGTATTTTATTTTTTTATAAGTATTCAAAATTGTTATCCAATACCTTATAAGTATAGTTTATACAGGGTGTATCACAGAAAACCGAACATAGGGAAAAGTACACGGTACAAATTAGTTAAGATCAGAGATTGCTTTGCCTTCTATTCATGTAAAAAACTATGACAATTAATTTAGTTAAGTTAGCCATGTGTATTCTATCTTTGTCACGCTACTCATTTTGCTTATGTTTTCCTTGTTGCACTCATTACTTTTCTATGTATTCAATCCTGTGATACACCCTGTATAGGTACTTACATATTATTTTTATTATTAAAAAAAATAAATATTAAAAGCCTATACAGGATTCGAAACAGGGCTTGGTGTTTGTACCTGTCGGTAGACTCGTACTTTTCCGCACGGCCATCTGGCTTACTGCGTCTGAGACCTTAACATAGTTATACATGCTGTATTTTGTTTCACATGTCAACCTCTTCCGACCATTTCCGTTTCACCTTAGTATGTGACATTAGGTCAAGGGTTCACAAACTTTTTTGATCATGACCCTAATTTAAAATTGCAAAAGCCTTCGCGACCCTTAAAAATTTTTTCCCCACAAAGTACAAAATAGTCTATAAAAAAGATTTTTCAGTAAAAAAATGCAGCAATTCAAATTTAAGTCGTTAGACCCCCTCCGCCTCTTCACTCCGTTTTTATTTGATTTCGTGTTTTTATTTAGTATTTTTTTTCTATTATTCGAATTTAATGGTATAATCACGAGAGCTATAAATTCTATAATCACGGAAACAGACCGTGACCCAAAAAAATCAGCCCGCAACTCCGACTTTGGAAACCCCTGCATTAGATGATTAGACGTTATTCACGTCAAAAAGAACTCGTAAAGCGGGAACTGTATTCGAAAAATGTGTGACTTCAACAGCGCCAAAAACAAATTTCGTGTGAACTAATTTACTCCACATTCGACAAGTAAAAAGGTTATAATAGCTGTGTAATAATTGTTTACCTAATATGTTATAGCTTCAGGCTAAAAACAGATTCTTCCTATTAAGATTCTCAATCTGATTTCATAATTTTAATTACAATATTTACTCAAAGATAACGCTAATCATTTACTTTCTTTATAAAAATGTAATTCGTTCTGCATCTCGAGACACTGTTTCGAAACAGTATTTTTTGTGAAAGGGAGGATTCGCTTTTAATTACCGACGCAAAATCATAAATCTGTAAGATGCATTTTATTGACGATATACAGCAGATAAAAAAACTCGGGTCGCAGTGCCAAACCCTGCCGACAATATAGTGTATTTGCTAATACAGGCATTGTGGCATTATTATGTAAACTTAAGTTTGTTTTTTGACAAAATAAAAAATTTAACCCCTTAATACATCCCTTAAAATAATTAAATTTTTCTAAATTTCAATATTAGACATGGATTTTATCAGTACACCCAATTAAATACACCCTTCCATAAGTAAATCCGTATCAACAAACTAGTGTTTTCATAAAATTTGAAAGTCCGGCCCTGTCGGGCCGATTTTATTAAAATTTTAGCAGCACATTTTAATCTTTACTAAAGAGTTCAATTTCAATTTTGAAACGATTCTGACAAATTTTTCGGTATTTTTGGGCCCAAAAACTTTTTGAAACCCTTAAATACAATCCTGAAAATGGTCCGATCGGGCCCATTTTAAATAGGCTTCTTGCGGTGATGGGTTCCAATGTGTGTACCAAATTTCGTTTCAATCGATTAAGTCTGTCGAGAGTTATCGTGTACACACATATATATATAAATATATATATATATAATATATATATACATACATATATATATATAAACATTTTCAAAAATGGTGCCAAAGTGTTCAGGAGGCTATGAAACGTCGAGAAATTTTGGTCCGACCCCTAGGTCCCGCCATCCGACCGACGCCAATAGTGTATGTGCCATATTATGGCAAATACACTAAAAACTAATTTCCGTAGAAGTTGATGCAATTATTATTGTTTTTATTTTTTAATTATTAGTTTCTGTCTGCATCTTCAACGGCATTAAGACGCAGTATAATTGCGATGTTTTTGCTATTATTATCTCTATTCTTATTTTTTTGTAGGTAAATATATATAGGGTGGTGACCGTGGCTGCTGCACATAGGGATTTAACCCGTAAAATCAAACTTTCGCGATTTCCTGCTTCCCTAATTATTTTAGGAAAAATATCTTCAAATAAAAGTTTTAGAACATAAAATTCTACATCTAAATCAATAAACAAAATTAATTTTGCATACTTTGTAACGGCAGAAATTTGATATGAAAATGTCAAAATTACCTCAAAAACAGATAACGATAGCCATGGAACTTGAACAAAATGATGACGTTTTAGCTGTCAGAATAATTTCTTTCAGTAACTGTGTAATTGTTGACCATTTTTCTTTTCAATAAATTGATTTAAACACTGACAATTAATAATGACTGACAATTGGAAGATTAGAAATTATAAAATTAAGGAAAATCGCAGGATAGTGGACAAATATTTGATTTATTAAATTAAATGTACGACGTTTCGTTTATATATTTAAACTTTTTCAAGTACACAAAAATAACAATATTGTTATTTTTGTGTACTTGAAAAAGTTTAAATATATAAACGAAACGTCGTACATTTAATTTAATAAATCAAATATTTGTCCACTATCCTGCGATTTTCCTTAATTTTATTATAATCACGATGGACACGATTTCTAATATAAATTAGAAATTATTCTGACAGCTAAAACGTCATCATTTTGATCAAGTTCCATGGCTATCGCTATCTGTTTTTGAGGTAATTTTGACATTTTCATATCAAATTTTTGCCGTTACAAAGCATGCAAAATTAATTTTGTTTAATGATTTAGATGCAGAATTTTATGTTCTAAAACTTTTATTTGAAGATATTTTTCCTAAAATAATTAGGGAAGCAGGAAATCGCGAAAGTTTGATTTTACGGGTTAAATCCCTATGTGCAGCAGTCACGGTCACCACCCTGTATACTTAAGTAATGAAAATTAATCTTGAGTAAAAATGAACAAATGGCAAAGTTTAGAACTATAACTGCCCTATATTAGCACAAAGGTCCTTTGCTTAATGTTACCGCCACATGATCGGTACGATCATGTAAGATATGGTTCCTATAGAGTCAAGTTCCAAAATTTAAGATAGTATAAAGTCATGCATAGTTCGTAATAAGGTTTATGGAGCGGCCAAACCCATAAATAAATGCAAGTGTACGCGTCCCATGCATAAAAAGTGTGCCGATTATTAAATAATAAAGCATAAGTGCGTGACTCACTATCTTAAATTGTGGAACTTGACTAAAGAAACATTAACGCAAACGGAACCGCGGATAAAGCTACTATTTCGCAAACATATACTGGTGTGGTACCCAATGAGCCATTTTCCTGAGAGAAGTTCCTTCAATTATCCACGAGAGGCAGCACTTGTGGTAGGTACAAACATTATTTATTCCCCATAGTGTCGTGTCATTTTAGTGGTATAACTTAAATATTAATTTATTATTATCATTAAATTAATTAAATAATTAAGTTATACAACTAAAATGACACGACACTAATGGGGAATAAATAATGTTTGTACCTACCGCACAAGTGCTGCCTCTCGTGGATAATTGAAGGAACTACTCTCAGGACAATGACTCAATGAAAACGAATTCATGACTCGTGAATCAAGCAAACAGGGAAATAAGATGATATTTTAAGATAATTTTTATGACAAGATATTTCTGATAGATCTGACTGATTATTAGATTTCACGTAGGTACCTATACTCAGTTTTCGTAAATAAATGTGTCACAGATATTATATGGGTGCAGCTTTCTTTTGTTAACAAATAAAGATTTCTCTCGAGCATGTTTTCTTGTGTATACAATGAAAATAAACCGTAATTTCTATAACTATTTCCGTTTAGATTGTATGTTTAAATAACAAAAAGCTGCGAAATTAATTTTCAAATATCGATCAGTTTTGATTGCTGCATCGTTTCATTTAATGCAAATGCAATTTTATATACAGAGTGTTAGACAATTAAACGACCAACTTTCACTGACCACTCTTCAAGGTTTCTATAAAAATCTCTCGTTTTGTTTACATCCGTCCCGAATTTGAAAGAAAATTAAGATACCTACTGTTTTCAAAAATAGTAAAAAGAACAAGGCAGATCTGGAAAATATATTGTAAAGTAAATAAAAGCAACTTCCTTGTTCGAGTGTTTATTTATTTATTATAAATTATAGACGCGTCGACAACTTAGGTCATTAGCGTCTTGATTGCCTGCATTAAATAACAGCTCACTTAAAACTAAATGACATCACAAAACATTCATGAGCGGAGGCGGGATTCGAACCCACGACTGTCTGATCCAGAGGCCGCGACGCTAACCACTGAACCACACTGACCTCTCCACTATAAAATAGCTGCTTTTCACTTAAATTTTCAGTATTTAAAAAAAATGTTGACAGTTCATTTGTGTCGCCAACTTCACTTCTATAGTAGGCCGAGAGCAGCTGTCAGTAGGTAATAGTGGGCGGATCAGGACTAATAAACATAAATTACTATGGAAATGGTTTACTTTCCAACATTAGTGTGGGAAAGATTTCCCGCACACCGGCCTGTCAAAAGTCACTTTACATGCATAGGTACCTACATACATGCATGTAAAACAGTTATTTTTATAGTGGGTATGGCAAAAAAGATTCTTTTTCAACTAGTAAATTTACAATTAATTTTCATTACAACAACTTATTGTTGTAAATGCATTTTTCCCAAATGTGCAGATGGCATTTCTTAAATGCAACAGTACTATTACCTTCAAAAATAACACAGTATATTATAGAAATAATATATCTACGTATAAACGTGAATATTTTATGCGTTGACGAAAACAATAAATAAAATTAATTTATTGTTTTATTACGTAGATCCGGTCAATTCTTCACAAAGATTCGCATATTTCTCTCTTAATAATCCACAAAATAGTGCAATAAAACTTTCTTACCACTAACAGTAGATCGGTATAGTCTCAAGACTGTATGATAGAAATACTTCTGTTAACGTGTTAAACCCTCGATTCTGATTTTAAAATAATCAATTTCAAAATATGGAAAGGCATCAGCAGCGGTCGAAAGCTAAACTATAAATAACTTATTTCGTCTGATGTAGGGTACCATACATAAGCAGAGGGATGCCTGTCTAAAATAAAAAACCTGCAGTAGGTAGGTAATAAAATAATAAGTAAAAGATATGAAAGGGCGCGACATTTTAAAATGCCTATCTCTGACCACCGCCGGCCGTACGCCTGTCTAGACCTTAAAAGCATGCCTGTCAAATGTGGCAAACGCCTGTCAGATGGTAACCCTATATAGGTCACTCTGATGTCGCTATAGCATATTATGTCGTTCGTAACTAACATTAACCTGTTAATCCCGGCGTTGTCCACATCTTCCATGGGTTATCATGATGATATATAGTCTAAAGTTGTCCCCGGGTAATGCTCTATACAATCGTGAAAACCAAATTGAAATCGGTCCACCGGTTTTCAAGTTTTTCGCGAACACACAGACAGACATACATACCGAACAAAAAAGGGCCTATATGCTTTATTATATAGGAGATTGAATTTAAAAGATTTTTGTTCGGTTGCACATCGCACTTTCGAAAATATAAGCTGACAATACCCGTAGGGGTTAGATTGTGACTAATGACTATAGTTATTCAAGATTTTTAATAAGTTTTTTTAAACATTTCCTTCACGAATATTCGAAACTTTAAGATTTTTATTTAAATTAAATAAATAACTTTACCACAATGTGACAAGAGTTTGTGAAGATGAAGGAAAAGTTTTTTCTCAAGACTTTCGTTTATCACACTGCAATTTTAATTAAACTTGGACCCCAATAAAAAATTACAGTTGGCTACTGAATTTTGATTTAGTGATAAAGTTCAAACTAAAAACGATAGGTAATTATAGGTAGACAGTAAGATGATAATTTCAATTAAATTTTATCCACTGAAAGGTCATTCATAAATTTATTTAAACAAAAACTCAATAGCTCCGCAAGATTTCAGAGAAGAACTTCTCATACCGATCATAATATTGGAAAAATAAAGACACCCTATCTTTATTTTTCCAATATTATGATTGGTATGAGAAGTTCAAAGATAATATCTTTTCTCGTCACAGGCCTGTAACGTCAGTGGCGGTACCAAATAGTATATGACGGGACGTGTTTCCTTGAACTACTTAGTACCCCCTTCCTGCTGCAGGTGTTTCCACTACGCAAAGGATCAGGATCCCAGACAAAAGTAAGCTTCAGATCTTCGATACAGAATGTTGAAATATAGAAAACATTAAACATCTTTAAAATATTTAAAAACAGGGTTTCTTAAATTTTATTTGAAATAGATCTTCTTTTTACCCGACTACAGCACGCCAAGGAAGTTTATTGTGTTTATTTGACTAACATCTCTGTCAAAAATAACTTACATAATTATGTCAAACGAAAAACATATATCAATGAGATTTTAATATCTTCATTACTCTAATAAATACAGTGAACAATGAAGACATCTGAAAAGGTCTTCTTTCTAATATTACGTGATTAAAAACTTGTTGAAAATCCGTATTTGGCAGATGACAATAAAAACGATTAATCATTCATATTATGTACATAACACTAATAAAAGTTCAAAAGAAGAAAACATATTGAAAAGAAATTAGAATGCAAATGCAATCTCCTCTATAATAGGCTTCATTCATGTTATATTTATTGAAAACAAATTCAAAACAGATCGAATACAGTACGTTTGACCTGAAATTATTTCAGTAGCGTGCGACGCCAATGATTTTTCAAACTGATATTCGTTTGCTCGCAAGGTTTACAATTCTTCAGCTTATTGTCTGAAATGCAGAATTAAGTTAGCGCTTCTAGCTTTTCTACGCCCTACTGATTTCAATCGTTGTCCCATTCCAACTGCGAACTGGCGGGGTCAGACGGCGCGTGCAGGCTTGTGATGGCTCGTGGCTCGTCTTGGCGCGATTCGTGGTTCTAGATGGCTCGTGAAGGTACACCGTAGGGTCAATATTGTTAATATTGTAACAAAACTGGTTGGTAACTTTGGTAAATATTTTATTTATCTATTCTTTCACAACAGTGACAACCGTTTACATGCTTTGGACAATTATTGTTCCTCACTTTATTCACTGTTCGCTTTTTGTCTATTTTCCGTTGGTCAGTTTTTGTTGACCAACACTTCGTCACTACTTGACCACTATGTGTCCACCATATGTCTGTGGTACGTATATTGTTCACTGGGTCCACTATATGTCTATGGTGGTGGTATTTATTTGCCACCTGCAGATATCTTCCACACTGTCTGTCACTTTGCACCAGAAGATTATCTGCACTTAATCACTCGAAGATCTCGTCTGGCACTCGCAAATATCTTCCACACTGTTTGTCACTTGGTACTGGAAGATTATTTGCACTAGGTCACTCGAAGAACTTTTAACTCGCTGGTGGTATATTTATTTCTTGTTGCACTTTTCACGTCTGCTCTCGTTGAGAATGTATACGTGACTCTGGTGCTCCATTCTTGCTCTTGCTTATATGAACTTTCCTGGTCATTTTACATCCATGGTGGCGGTTTTTCTATTGTTGTCACCCAGCATATTTCTTCGCGCTCAAGGCTGCGTGATCCATTTTAAGCCAACGAATCAAGGCTGCAGCCAGCTTACCTAGATTCGTTACAATATTATCATATTATTATATAGAGCCATCATAAAACTCTTTGACTCGTGCTCATTTATACCATCTTCGAGGCGATCCACCGAGTTACGAGCCACGAGCCACTGCGAACCTTCAGCCATACACTAATGAACTGCTCAAGCCCAGATTAATCTAATAATATTTATATAACACTGCTATGTAGTGATGGGCGATTACGAGATATTTTAGTCGATTGTCTCGATTGTTCAAACATCTCGATGACTCTCGATGGTCACTTGGACTCGATTGTTGTTGTTTCATAGTTCACCGAGACCAAGTTGCATAGTACTCAATCGTACAGACGATGTACACTGTCGAGAGCCACATAATATATAATCGTTCATCACTCAACAACTGTGGTCGAGTCGATGGATGGTCGATTATGCAGTCATCGAGTGCTCTGAGACCGACTGAACAGTGTGAACAGTGAATCAGCGATGAACGAGTAGCGTAAACGTCAGACTTCAATCGACTAGCATATAACCTTGAATCGCGATTATATGTATTCTCATTCGCTGGCAAATAATCGACTTGAACAATCGAACATTTCGATTGTAAAATCAAACTCCGAGTCGATTGTGGACTCGATTGTTATTATGAACAATTGCAATTGTTTCGATTGTAAAAACATCTTACAATCGCCCATCACTACTGCTATGCCTCATAAGTCATAACCAACATATCAATACACATAAGGTTCAGTGTTGATTAGTGCCTAGAATAAAAGATGAAAAATTATACAAAGCTGTTTAGACATTTAACTTGCAAGTTATAAGTTAAATTTGAAGTTACAAGTCAAATTAACTTGTAACTGCACTTTATAGTTACTTTCGCAGGGCTACAGAGCAAGAAATTAGGTTAGTTATTAGTGTATTTGCCATAATATGGCACATACACTATTGGCGTCGGTCGGATGGCGGGACCTAGGGGTCGGACCAAAATTTCTCAACGTTTCATAGCCTCCTGAACAATTTGGCATCATTTTTGAAAATGTTTATATATATATGTATGTATATATTTATATATTTATATATTTATATATTTATATATTTATATATTTATATATTTATATATTTATATATTTATATATTTATATATTTATATATTTATATATTTATATATTTATATATTTATATATATATATATATTTATATATATATGTGTGTACACGATAACTCTCGACAGACTTAATCGATTGAAACGAAATTTGGTACACACATTGGAACCCATCACCGCACGAAGCCTATTTAAAATGGGCCCGATCGGACCATTTTCAGGGTTGTATTTAGGGGCTCCAAAAAGTTTTTGGGCCCAAAAATACCGAAAAATTTGTCAGAATCGTTTCAAAATTGAAATTTAACTCTTTATTAATGATTAAAATGTGCTGCTAAAATTTTAATAAAATCGGCTCGACAGGACCGGACTTACAAATTTTATGAAAACACTAGTTTGTTGATACGGATTTACTTATTGAAGGGTGTATTTAATTCCGTACAGAGGTTGCATTGATAATATTATTGAAATTAAGAAAAAAAATATTATTTTAAGGGATGTATTAAGGGGTTAAATTTTTTATTTTGTCTAAAAACAAACTTAAGTTTACATAATAAAGCCACAAGGCCTGCATTAGCAAATACACTATATTGTCGGCAGGGTTTGGCACTGCGACCCGAGTTTTTTTATATTTGCAACATTAATATGCATAGTATAAGTTTCGACGCATGCGTATTCTCGTATATTGAACCGACTTGTACTGATGAGTGATGTTATAGTTATGCGTGTTTCTGGTAGATGAGATACGACTTGTGAAGTCTACAGTGTAGGGTCGAAGGTTTGGAATTTGGATTAAGAAGAAATAAAGAGTAAGAAGTCAATATAATACTAAAGTAAAAAAACCTCTTCCCAATCCTACAATAATTTATTGATCAAATGTTCAAAATATTATGTCGAATCGTCGCCCTGAAAATTTGATCAATAAATTATTATTACATCGGGAAGGAAGCTTTTTTACTCAATTAGTATATTCATCATCACCGATCTTCGCTCTCAATTATAGAACAGGTCAATGTTTTCTTCCCTATAATGGGACTTAAAGGAACTACTGTATTGAGTTTATGAGAAATGGTGCCCCTCGAGTTAAGGTACACTACTGCATGAGATAGACCTAAAACTATGTAAGAATCCATTCTCCAAAAATCGTTTAAAGTAAAATACTATTTTGAATGACAAAGTACTCTTAATGTCACACGTGTCAATAACACATCAATACATATCATATGAAATGCTATTTACAACAATACAAATCGTGCTTTGAATATTGAAAGTTACTCTGAAACTCTTCACTTTCAATACAATTTTATTCATCAATTCTAATATGTAAAATCGTAACGGGACCTCTGTCTGTAATTTTGTTTTCTTGCAACCTTTTCGTATTGAGTATCCGTACTAATTTACAAAAGAACATAGTTAAATGTTCACATGATCAAGTATTTGCAACTATTAATGAATACAAATGCTTAATTTGTGGCAATTTTTTAAACGGTTTTATTAAGCTTAAGACCCCGTATATATATATTTTTTTGTTTCAAATCTTGCGACCGATTTTTCACCCAGTTCCCATTATCCGATTGAGTTGAAATTATGCACACATGTGTAGCTCCGGTGACAATACAATATTATGGTAACTAGCTGACCGACCCGGCTTTCGACCGGGTGTAAATCGCACTTTTGAATTTTCACCCACTTCCCGTGATTCGATTGAGTTGAAATTTTGCACACATGTGTAGCTCCGGTGACAATACAAAATTATGGTAACTAGCTGACCAGCCCGGCTTTCGTCCGGGTGTAAATCGTACTTTTGAATTTTCACCCACTTCCCGTGATTCGATTGAGTTGAAATTTTTTTAGTATGCCAACATAAGCATTCATTTGTATTTAATAGTTTGTATCTATGTTACCCCAAAACTCAAAAACCGAGCAAAAACCATTGAACCCATTTGATATTTTCCACCGTTTAAAAGCCAAATCCTTAGTTGAATTCAAATTCAAATTTATTCCTCAGTAAAAAAAATACAAATATTTATGTTGTTACGCTACGAGAAAAGGGGGATGAGCAGTGAGCACCGGCAAGATTGAGTCTCGTGAAGTGCAGCCGTGCCGCTGCAGAATTTTTTTTCACCTTCTTCATGCGGTCACGCATTTTCTTGCAAGTATCTAATTCTTTTCCAAGTAATGAATTATATCCTATAATACTTTTTACTCTTCCGGATTTTTCTCCTCAGTCTCAAAGCCAGCGGGGTGCAATGCGGTGCCCATGACAGTGAGCGAAAATAGTGCCAGGGCTAACCGGACCAGGGCGCTAATAGCTTTGTATAACACCGGCGACGCGATAAACAATTCAACTTATTTTCATGCGGTTTTCACAAATATGTAGAGACAATATTTGGAACTCTCATAGCCTGAAGGCTGAGAAATAAACGAACGTATATGGTAAACTATAGCTGCCCGGTCCGGGTTCGCTCGGGTGCTATGAACTTAATGTCTATTTTGACAGTTAAAGATGCATTAATCTGTTTTCCAAAATACACAAGTACATGATGCGTAACTATGGAAACGTAGAAAGCATCATTAATTCATGACTGTGCATTACTGTGGTGTTGGATAGACAGGAGTATCCAACACCATAGTTATGCACAGTATCGTGGAAAGTGTGAATGATCTCCTTTGGGAACAGTTTTCCGGGATAAAAAGTAGCCTATGTCCTTTGTCAGGCTTCAAGGAATCTCTTTGCCAATTTTCGTCGAAACAGGTTCAGTGGTTAAGCCGTGAAGAGATAACAAACAGACAAACACACATTCGCATTTATAATATTAGCTTGTATACGCGTATAATAGTAGTTTTAATAAAAGTGCATACACCTAGAATCACTAAACACTCGGTATATACGCAGGTTGCATTAGATAATGCTTAAGATGAAGATACACCTCTCGGAGTGGGATGAAGGCATGGGAAATATGCATATATCACACATGGCACCTGTGATATCCGTGCTGAGAACACGCAGACTATATATAAAGACAATTGACTGCAGTGAACAATTGCTAGTTCGTTTAGTGACATTAATAGTTCCACATTGTTGTTCAAAATGAGAGTTTTTGTGGTACGGCAAAATATTACTTCAATATTATTATCTATAGAGCAATATTTTAGGATATTTGTAGATTATAATATTATCGGTTATATAGAGCAGTGATCTATGTGTTTTTTTTTATAATTAAATGTGTGTGACAAAATGGATTTTGGTGGAAAAGACGCGCCTGAAATATTTCATGGGAATTTCATATTATTTTGTTGAGCATATAAAATAAATTTTCCGAAAGTGTATTGATCTGAACGGTGTACCTCCCCAAGGGAGATGCGAAGGGGGTACAAATAAGATGTGGGGTGCCTTCGAAAAATGTATACCAATTGCCTTTTTTGTTAGTTAGAATTCTGAAGTTTAAAGCTTACTGATTAATTTGGGGATGAACATTTTAACTTCTCAGAAGAATTGTGAGAGTCAACATGTTGAAAATCTTCGATTTAAATGGATATGGGGCATCTATAACCATAAAATCTGGGAGTTTTAGTTATAATATTTAAATTTTAAAAAATCAGTTATTTGGCATTCGAATTTAAAAATGTATATACTTATGGTGTAAAATTAACAATTCTGTCATTTTTACCAAATTTCCATTTTGTTATGAATAATCATTTAAAATGTCACTTTCTTATGTTTAATGTATTGAAGACTATACTGCATTGTACCAAAATAGATGCGAGTCATGCATACGCGCCCTTATACCCAAATTGTGTTTGTATAAGTGCATGAGTCACTCTTTAAATTTCGGTACAACAGTGTAGACTAGTGCATTTAGACTTTGGCTCTAAGCATGCTTTTTTCATTAAAAACATTTGTTGTTCTATGAAGTATGGAAGCGAATTCAAAGTTCAATGACTTGATGATGCTTTTGTATTATTATTCTACATGTATGCAGTGGGTGGTAATTTTTAAGGGCGGAAAATTTAACGGATCGGCCAGTTTTCAGAATTGTTTGTTATTTTTTTAAGAACTCATTTTTCACGGGAAGCTTTTTTATTTGCGCAACGTTGAAAAATATTTGTTCCAAAAAAATTGTAAAATTAGCGATAGACGGTTTTCGTTGGAATTTAAAATTAGGTCATTTTTTTTTGAATTTTAATAATAATAAATTAATCACCGCGGTATAAATTATTTGTACTGTATAAAAGTTTTTTTTTAAAACTATTTTAAGGCCACCAATGTGAAAGTTATATCTGGTGCCAATATGAATGTATATTTTCAATTTAATATTATTTTTATAACAAATTAAAAATCCAATCGATACGTTATAACCCGGGAGTTTGCGTTGCATTTTAGGTAGTGTTTTTACGCCGATCGATTGTTATCTTTTTCGATAAATCTGGTATGACTAATAAGTAAATCAAGCGTCAGCTGGCGCACCCGCGGTGGGTGTGGGTGTGACAGGCTGCGAAAGTGGTAAAAAAAATTTTTTAAGTAATAGTACGCCGGCTGAAACTTGTTTTTATAAATAGTGGACATCATTGTGAGTTGAAAAATAATCGTCAGCTGCATCGTTGAAGGGGGATTGTGCGTTAGCATGAATTTGTAAAAAAACACGTAAAATATTGCGCATTTCACTTTTTTGCACTGACAGCAGCTGAGACAATTACCTACGTTACCTAGGATTATGATCATATCGCTATCATAATCCTAGGTAACGTAATTGTCTCAGCTGCTGTCAGTGCAAAAAAGTGAAATGCGCAATATTTTACATGTTTTTTTACAAATTCATGCTAACGCACAATCCCCCTTCCACGATGCAGCTGACGATTATTTTTCAACTCACAATGATGTCAACTATTTATAAAAACAAGTTTCAGCCGGCGTACTATTACTTAAAAAAATTTTTTTTACCACTTTCTTAGCTTCTCATACCCAAACCCACCGCTACTTGAGCAGCTGACGGTCGGTTTACTGATTAGTTGTACGAGATAACTATCGATATCAAAATCAGCCGGCTTACTATGACTTTTTCATTTGCAACACAAACTCCCGGACTATTATAACTAGTTCTCGGACCGAACCTAGAAATCTCAGGTTGCCATGGAAATACTAATAAATAACGGTATCCCTACAAGCTCGGCTATTCTCAAACCCTGTAAAGAAGTAAATAGAAACTTGCTCATAAATAATAATATTGTGTCAAATTTTATAAGTAGGAGCTGGGACCTTAATTAAAAGCGGACCTAAAGTGAATCTAAAATTGTTAAATTAATAATACTTTCCCTACAAATGTAAACTTTAAATGTCAACGGTATTTTTTACTACGACGATTGTTTTTATTGTACCTTAATTACCCGAAGATAATTGTATTTTTTATTTACATTCGAATAAGTATATAAACCTAGAAAGATGCAAGTATTATTAATGGAGGTTTTTTTTATCATCGCATTTTTCGGTATTTTTTAATTTACTCGCAATTTACAAAAGCAATTTAGATTTAGTTTTTACCGTTAACTTAATTATTTGCGTAATTCTGAAATGTTTTTCGTTTTTAGTGTATTTGCCATATGGCACACACACTATTGGCGTCGGTCGGATGGCGGGACCTAGGGGTCGGACCAAAATTTCTCGACGTTTCATAGCCTCCTGAACACTTTGGCACCATTTTTGGAAATATTTATATATATATGTGTGTTCGCGGCATAACTCTCGAAAGACTTAATTGATTTGAACGAAATTTGGTACACACGTTGGAATCCATCACCGCACGGAGCCTATTTAAAATGGGCCCAATCGGACTATTTTAAGGGTAGTTTTTAGGGGTTGAAAAAAGTTTTTGGGCTCGAAAATACCGAAAAAAATTTCAGAATTGTTTCAAAATTGAAATTTAACCTTTTAGTAAAGATCAAAATGTGCTGCTAAAATTTTAATAAAATCGCCCCGACAGAACCGGACTTACAAAATTTATGCGGATAGTGATTTACTTACTGAAGGGTGTATTTAATTTCGTACAGAGGTTGTATTGATAATAATATTGAAATTAAGAAAAAAATATTATTTTAAGGGATGTATTAAGGGGTTGAATTTTTTATTTTGTCCAAAAACAAACTTAAGTTCACGTATTAAAGCCACAAGGCCTGTATTAGCAAATACACTATATTGTCGACAGGGTTTTGGCACTGCGACCCGAGTTTTTTAAATTTCTAATCCGAGAACTTATACTAGTGAAAGCATTTTTTAATGTAGTTTTCTGTTTTGTTTAAATTCAGTAGACATTGTGTTTACATTTTCATAATTTTCAGTTACTCTCCTGCGTTGGCGTCTTAGCCAGTGCCGTGCCACAGGGATACAATTATAATCGTCCTGCACCACGTCCAAGTCCAGCTCCTGCACCTGCACCACAATATGGAGCTCCAACCGGAGGTGGCGGAGGAGGTAAAAATTACAAACTTTTTATTAATGTGTTATTAAATACTCTAATCGAATTTTTTTATACAGGAGGAGGCGGTTTTCAAGGTAGCTTCGGAGGACAATCCAGTGGAGGTAAATTGAATTATTTTAAATTATGAATGAAAATATAGTACCTAAATGATATCATCTAAAATAAAAGAAATTACGGTAAAAGACTGACGACTGACGATTTTTATCCAGGAGGTGGTGGATTTCATGGCGGTTTTGGAGGACATGTTGGAGGAGGTAAAAGAAAAAAAAAATTAAAATACTATCAAACTAATAAGTAACAAACAGACGTACAATACATGAATAAGTGACTGCGTACCTATAATTGACGACCGTAAATTTTTGTTTAGGAGGTGGTGGATTTCAAGGTGGTTTTGGAGGAGGACAAATTGGAGGAGGTAAAATATGACGACACAGACACTGAAAACGGTACTATTACATTTTGACAACTGACAATTTTTGTTTAGGAGGTGGTGGATTCCAAGGTGGTTTCGGAGGAGTACATTCTGGAGGAGGTACCGTAACTGACTTTTTATACAAAAGTTTAAAGACACATGACATAGATACAGTGAAACTTGATAATAATTAATTTCAAGGAAACAAAATATTCCTTTCGAAAAAAAGAACAAACCGCTATAGGTTTTAACCACGAAATAATAATTTTAAAAATTTCATACAAAAATACAAAACAAATTACTTATTATACAAGACAATAAAGGAACCTTAGTGACACACTGATTATTAACTTCCCATTGGAAGTTATTGTAATGGGTCCGAAAATCGAAATCAAAATGTATAAAAAAATTTTATGTTTCAAGGTCACTACACTATTTTTACACTATTTTTTTAAAGATGTCTGTGTGTATGTGTGTGTATGTACGTATGTACGTGTCCATTTCTTTCTACGCAACCTAACATAGTGGGGTCCATTTTGTAACTAACAAAAAACAGTTGTATTGTTTTGCGTTAATGTACTCGACGGAAAAAACGCTTTCTGTTTTGATACGTAATATTCAGTGGGAAATCTCGTCGCGAGAAACGCTCCGTGGAAAATCCGCCCGTGTAGTTTCGCTATTACTTATTTATATTAGAAATCGTGTCCATCGTGATTATAATAAAATTAAGAAAAATCGCAGGATAGTGGACAAAATATTTGATTTAAACGTTGTACATTTAATAAATCAAATATTTTGTCCACTATCCTGCGATATTTCTTAATTTTGCTATTACTTATATTAAAATTATTAGGAATAAGTGGAGGCGGCTCAATTGGTTTCGGAGACGGTGGAAGCAGTGGCGGTTTCACAAGTGGAGGTGGAGGCGGCTTCACAAGTGGAGGTGGAGGAGGCTTCACAAGTGGAGGTGGAGGCGGCTTTACAAGTGGAGGTGGAGGCGGCTTTACAAGTGGAGGTGGAGGAGGCTTCACAAGTGGTGGAAGCAGTGGAGGATCACTAGCTCCAATTATTCAAAAACATATTTACGTACACGTACCGCCACCTGAACCTGAAGAACACAGACAACAACAGATCATATCTTCCGGAAGAGCACAGAAACATTACAAAATCATTTTCATCAAGGTTCGTGTAAACTTTTGTCTTTTAGATTTTTTATTTTGGAAACGAGTTTCCCGTTTAAAATGCGGCAGTTCTTAAGCAAGAGCTGATTACATGGGCGTGCTGAGACTTAAGCACCGATATATTTTTTTTTGGTCTCAAAATGCATTCTTTCATGTCCAAATCAAAACTAATGATCGGATCAGAGCATGCTTGGGACACGATTTGTTTAGATATAAATAAAGAGTAAAGACTGTAGATTATAGACCATGAAGGATAGAGAGAAAAGGATGGCAGGGTGCAATTCGAGGCGCGTGTTTCGAAAATCGATGACGGCAACGATTCGTAAAAGCTTTACGCGCGGCGCTGTAGCAATAAAGCCCCGAGCTTCCTATGAACGGCAACGTATTTAGTAGTGTTTACTTCTTTATCTATTCTGTCAGGCCTGTGTTTATAAAGCCGCGTACACATAGAATGCAAGCATAACCATACAGCATAAATATGCTTCAATCAATGTCATGCGTTTAAACATTCGACACTGAAAATACAACCACCGTTCACATTGCATTTATTATATTTGATTTTATTGTTGTCTATGAAGGTGAACTCGCAGTTCAATTTCGATATTGGTGTAAGGTAGTTGTATTTTTTTCGAAATGAGCGATACTGACGATGAAATGATGATTGCTTTTTTATTATTTGATTAATTGTAAAATTTGTCTTTAAAATCCCACAAAATTGGATATTTTTCATACTCAAAAACTTAAAATTTGATCGTCTGTGAAGTCCATTTTAAAAACATCTAATTATTTTACTTAAAAAAAAGCAACACCACTATGTGACACTGACAACTGAGAGATAGATTCAAGAAATAATTTTATTTTCAGTCAATACAATAAATACATGAAATATCCCGGCCAATAGTAGGCATAAATCTCTTTGATGTACCGCTCTCGTAGCGAACACAAGATACGTATGTATGCGCTGTATGGTACTGATTGGAAGCACGTCCACATTGTGTTTTTCGTGTATGCTATGTAATAATGTATTTGCGTTTGTTGTGTGGTCATGCTTGCATTCTATGTGTCCGCGGCTTAACGTGCACATTTCCAATAATTCTATTAGAAAAAGGTGAAATCAAATAATATTTAAGAACAATTAATTGATTTGATCGATTATTAATTCAGTTTATTTCTATTTTGCAAAAAAATCGATATTCAAATCGCCCGATTAACCACTATATACTTGGGGTCTTATAGTTTCAGTGCTTCTACCACCCGAATATAGAAACCCTTATTTTCTTCACATTTGGGACAACGGCGAATGCATGGAGATTAGTCTCCTTTCTCTCTATATCCTCCATATTATAGACGCTGGACAAATGAGATCACAGGTGTCTATACGAATTTGTTCTAACTCCTGCCAACGAGATGTAAGAGAGAATTCCGTGACCCTTAATTAGTTATTAGTAATTATTGATGAGTATTCTAAAAATATGCTCACGATTGCGTCTATGGCAGCTGATTTTTAAAGTTTTATTTTATTTTTAGACACCAAGTGCACCAGCTTATTCGTCAGCACAAATAGCCGCTCAAGCTCTCAACCAAGAAAAAACACTCATTTATGTTTTGGTTAAACGACCAGAAGAAGCGGGTGACATATCAATACCTGAACTTCCAGTCACTAAACCTAGCAAACCTGAAGTTTATTTCATCAGATATAAAGCGGTAAGTTAGGACGTTTATTTCGAGATATTAAGTTGAAAAAACTTCTTTAAAGCTTGATGTTTAGTCTTCTATAACTGATGTCATTATTACTTAATATTTTATGTTTTGCTGACGTACATTCACTTGCATTATTTATACAATGAAAAAACTATTTGTAAAATTGTATCCACAGAAAACTGCGTCAGGAGGAGGAGGTATATCTACAGGTGGTGGAATTTCTACGGGTGGTGGAATATCCACAGGTGGTGGAATTTCAACTGGCGGTGGAGGTCAAATCAGCACAGGCGGATTTGAAACAATAAGTACTGGTGGAGGAGGCTCTATATCGGGAGGTGGAAGCGGAGGATATTCATCCGGAAGACCTTCAGGTCCAAGTTTTGAAATTGGATCCAGTTCTTCATCATCATCTTCGAGTGGAAGTCCAGCAGCAAGTTATGGAGTACCAAATAGACCAAGCGGACCTTATTAGTCGACGAAAAAAATTATTCATTCATTGAAACTGATTTTTGATGCCTTTCTATATTTTTTTATTCATTTTGTTGACTGTGATTAACTTTTTTTTGTATTATATGAATTTGCCAATATTTCAAATTATTAAATAACTATAGAATGTATGATTTTCAAATGTAAATATTGTTTATATTAAATATTGTCTAAAATCAGTTTCTTTGACACTAAGTACGAACTTTTGCGTGTTCAACCATTTTAATTTGTATATAAAAATAATAAATACTCATTTTTTCATAACATTTTAATTCTGTTAATTTAAAGCCACCTACTACCAGCATTATATCGGCCTATTTCTTTTTTATCGGACAACGGAGACCCATTTAAAATTTATTTTCTGAAACCACACCTCGATTATATTTTGTAATAAAAATATAACATTAAAATTATTATTACATTAATCAAGTTTATTTTTTAAATTGTGTTAAAAATCTAAAAATAATGTTAGTTCTCAGTAAATTATTTCAAAGAATTAAAATGCACTGAATGTAGGCAACTCAATGTACATCTAGCTGTGATATTCGTCATAACTTAGAAAATCTTTCAAAACATGAAAGATTTTTAATGCCAATACTACTTACATTTTTTGAGTATTTTAGTTTTTTAATTAATATAACATCATATCCGAATAAGTTATAAAATAAAGATTTATTATTTGAATAATAAAGTAAGGTAAAGTAACGTCTATGGTAAATTGCAATATCCATGGCTAGAAATTCCGGAATAATCTAGAAGCATAATATCTATAAAAACAGTTGTGAAGTTTAACGGTGTAGTGTGTGTTCACTTTAGAACATTAAATAATCAAATAAAAATCAATATAAAAGAAGATAGATACATACCCCTCAGTCATAGTTTTCTAAAAACTAACACTGAAATGGGACGCGCTATCTAGAGTTTGGAAACGAAATATAACCTGAATTTAACAGTGTGATTACCCTAGTTGGTGTGGATTGTGATATTGTAATTCGGTATTAATTCCATACAGAATTCCTTAATTTGCGTGTACAAATTGTGTTTTAATTCGAATAGTTGTTGTTTGATGCTATTTGAATTGTAAAGAATTGACGTTATCGAATCGTTATATAATTTGGATAATATTACATAAAATTCGATATGTAAAAAACGTGTGTTATATGATTTCAATATGACGTGATAAAATTAAATAGTTTAATATAAAAATTTATGCATTTGGGTATGGATGCACCTGTTGTTAATTCAGTTTTTGTTCGTGACGATAGCCCTGCATGGAATACCTGGATGAAAATTCAAATTGATAATTTAATTGATCCGACAATTATTGATAATACTTACGCCAGTGATTCTGAAATCACGAGTAACATAATTAGTGAAAATAACACAGTGAATGTAAACGGTTGTCAAATAAATAATAAAATCAATAGATCTACAATATTTCCGACTCGTAGAAGATCCAAAGACAATTTGGCTTGTACAAACGGCTGGATAATGAATCCCAATGCTTATACAGGCCAATACGGCGGATGTCCTTGGAGAAAAGGTGGATTCGTTTATCAGAGAGGAATTGTCGGGTAAGTGTTTTTAGTTTTATGCATTTAAGTATTACATTGTTAATTTATCTTTCTAGTATTTCCAATGTCATGAAAGGTTAGGTATTTAATCTTTAATTATACTGATGCTTGTTTTTTTTTTGTTAAAATAATAATATGAGAAAAGAAAAAAGGCCACAACAATGTTTTTAATTTTAAGGTTTGTATACGACTGTCATTTCGTTTAATTTTCAGGCTGCACGAGGAAATTGAACATGCGGCTGAATGGCTGCGTCCAACTCAGGCTGAACATTGGCTCCGCGGTAGAGTTGTACAACGTGTTGAAAATGTGATACTGGCGTTATGGCCGGGTGCACAAGTGCAAGTTTTCGGTAGTTTTAGAACAGGTCTATTTTTACCGACGTCAGATATTGATATAGTTGTCATCGGTGGATGGGAAGCTTTGCCTCTGCGGACGCTTGAAAAGGCATTAATTGAACACAATGTGGTAGAGCCAAACAATATAAAAGTTCTGGATAAAGCCAGTGTTCCAATCATTAAACTTAAAGATAAGGAATCCGATATCAAAGTCGATATTAGTTTTAATATGTGTAGCGGTATGCAGTCTGCTGAATTAATAAAAAGCTTTAAGAAAAAGTTTCCGAACTTGCCAAAATTAGTCATGATATTGAAACAGTTCCTTTTAGAACGTGATTTAAACGAAGTGTTTACAGGTGGCATATCAAGTTATAGCTTAATATTGATGGTTATCAGTTTTCTACAGTTGCATCCCCGAGTAGATGCTATCAGTAAAGATGCCAATTTAGGTGTACTATTAATTGAGTTTTTCGAACTGTACGGTAGAAATTTTAATTATATGAATACGGCCATACGAATAAAAGACGGTGGCGGTTATGTAGCCAAAACGGAAATTTCAAAAGACATGAAAGACGGACACAGACCGAGCATTCTGTGTATCGAAGATCCATTGACGCCCGGCAACGATATTGGTAAATCGAGTTACGGTGCTCTGTCGGTCGCCAAGGCTTTCAGTTACGCTTACATGGTGTTGACGAGTTGCGTTAACCCTTTGAACAGTGTAATGAACGATTGTAACAACCGAAGCATTCTGGGACAGATAATCAGAATAACGGATCAAGTCATCAACTATCGGATGGCCATTAAAGATAAATTTATAATGTGTTTGCGACCTTGCTCAAGAGTTACCAGACCGCAATTGAGCAGTTCAAGAAGCACATCGGATAACGACGAGTCATCGAGCTCATACGATACTTCGGATAGTCGCGACGGATCTCCGAATAATAATACAAGGTTAAACAATAGCCACAGTCACAACAGTGACCATGGTAGAAAGAAACATACTGCAAATAATTCGAATACAAACAATAGAACGTCTAATTCTGAAAACATGCGCAGTAGTGTAAATAATAAAAAATATTATCATAATAATAACAATCAGTCAAATAGTAATAATAAAACTGTAAAAAATAACTCTATTTCATCAAATACCAATAAACATTATTCTCAGAATGTACATAAGAATAATAGTGATATTTCTGATTCTCGTTTATTGTCTGAGAATAATAAAACCAGTGATAATAGCCTTAGAAACAGTGAAATAATACCAACTCAGCATTTGCTACATGAACACCAAAATATGAAGGCAACAACAAATATTAATAATAAGAACTATTTTCCATCGAATAATGATAAACGGATCGAGGAGAATACAAACAATTTAACTTTGAGGAGATCAAGTCCTGTGTTCAATAGGTCTAAGAAACTAATAAGGAAGATAATTGAACAAAATAATAGGGAAAATGGTAAATTGAACGCTGTGATTCATATCCAATAATTTCTTATTTTTTTAAAAAGTTCAATTTTAAGTCGGCTAATGCTTGTTACCTATTTAACACTTGAAAGTATTCAAAACACTTGAATAATTGATTGTATTGTTATGTACAGTTTCTGGAGCAGTATTGCATTAATGATGAATGAAACCAATTTAATTTGGGAAAAAAAATCGTTAAAACATGTTAACTTAAAATATTCATTCTATTGATATTATATTTTATTTGTGTGCATACAGAAATTAACACTTTGGCAGTCTAAAAATCGGTATTTACTAAATACCTTTATTTTGTGAAATCATAACTATAATTTTTATTATATTAACATAATATTTTTTATATTTAACAGTTTGAAGTCCAAGTGTAACAACCCTAAACTGATTAAAAATTTATTCAGTTAAATTTTTGTTTTCGTCGAGTTTAAACACTAGGCTTGAAAGTGTTAGAAATATTGCTAATTGATTTTAATTCTAATGCTAATTCTTAGACATATCTTATCTGCTAACGTGTTAATAACTTGTAGAAATGCCCTAGAAACTAAACATGATGAATATTTTGATTATAAATTATCGACATTCAAATACAGCTTTTACTAGGTCACCATCGTCATCAGCGAAAAAAATGGTCGGGAGGACCATGAACAGTCACATTCCTGAAGTATTCATCAGCGAGGCGATATTTAAGTAAAACAGAAATTAATCATTTGTCATCGCCGAAGTCTGGTGCACATAATAATCAGCATAATCAGCACATTTCGAATAAGTGTAAGGATTAATGATCGATCTTTGAAAATGACTTTTGTCATTTTAATAATTTTTCATTTTTGTTCTATAGATTGAAGTTTCTGTGTTAAAATTCAATTATTTTAGATTTGAATTGTACAATTTTGTTGATTGCAAATGCGTGTTTTTTTTTGGTGTTTTTTTAAACATTTTCGATACCTCAATTTTTGGGAGATTTTAAAGTACTTACTAATTGTCAGTTGTGCATTCTCCATTTTTCTTTTCTTTTTCAACTAATCTGTTTAATAAGCTTGTTTTTTTTTTGTAAGATTAGGTAGGTAACAATATTTTGGTCTTCAATTAGCTACAGATGTTTTGGATTTTAAATAGTAAATTTGTAAAATATGCGCTTTAAAATACAATTTTTAATTGTAGCTATTGCAGATGAAAATATTTGTCACATATGCATTTTTCAGTCACAACTTTTGTATGACAAAGTTTTACATCTCTGCATAATATATTGAGATATTTTATTTATTATTTTTTAATTTTGTACCAGTACTGAAAGAAAAGTAATCGCTACATATAAATTGATGAAACGAAATTTGTAAATTTCGTAAGTTATCAGATCAATTTATGCAATTTCTTACTGGTTAACAAATAAAAAAGAGTTTTAAAATATCTGAATATATGATTCAATTTCAGTTTTGTATTTTATCAATAAATGACAATCGTTTGTGAATCATCAATTTTTCGTTTCTCTAAACTATAATACGTATATGTTTTTTTGAATTCATTAATTATCTTTTTTAGCAGCTGTATGTACAAATATTTCAAGTAGCAATTTCCGTGTTTTCTTTTAGACAATCCTATTATAAGACTTTACGTATAGAATATAGGAATATTTGAACAAATGTGCAGCTTTCAATTATTATAGTTACTGGCGATTCTGTTTTGTTTTAATTATTAATTTGTACATAGAATAGATACTTCTTGAAATCTAAAGGTTGCAACGAATTTATTTAAGGAAAATAGGTATAAGTGTTTTATGCACTAGTACTTAATTGGTATATCCCTCCAATTTAACAATAATAGTAATAATTGTAGACCATTTTGAAACTTATCTAGTGTTTGTTGCGTGTTTTAATCTGATTATAAAAATGGAACTTACAACAAATGGGTGTGCTACATTTAATTGCCATGTTGCAGCCGGTAGTTAAAATTCAAATATCAAATTTAATATTGTATTTTAACAAAATTACGAACTTCTAAATCTATAGATAAAAAAAGTAGACAAAACATTTTTCACTTTAAGAAATTTGAACTGTTCTTATAAATGAAAGATTGTCACAAGAAAAACGATCATTTAACACTTTCTTTTTTTTTAATTTGCAGTTGTTTTTTATGTTGTTTTTTTTTTGATTAATGAAAAAGAGACTTCATAATTAATATTATTAAATTGTGATTTTTTCTTGACCAATCTCAATTATTTATAGATGCATAATTATTATGTTATATGATTTTTAGGGTTTCGTATTGTAATATTTAATAATTTAAGTGAGTCAGTACTTTGTAATAATTATTTATAAGACAGAGAGTATTTCTTTATGTTTTTATGTGTTGAGTGGATTTATCGATTAAGTTGTATTAATTTATTTTTATTAGTTTGAAAGTGTATTCTTCTAATATGAAAATGTTTTATTTTAGAAACATTGCTATCAATTTACCGCATTTCGCTTTTATTATATTATACATATTATATTATAGATTTAAGTTAGAAAAGTATTGTAATTTTTGAATATCATTTGATTTAAAAATGAAAATTTTAGAAACCTGCTTATCATTGTATTACGCTACGATATTTTTAATCTCACTGTAGTTTAGTGGTGGATGCAGTCAAATTTGATTTTTAACTATTATTTTATATAATAGTGTACATTTTTTTTTAAATCAAACCTTATTTGCAAAATTTTATGATATTGAAATGATAGTTTGTTTCTTTGAGATCTTCATTTTAATGAAATCTTATTACAATTAAAAAGAAACATTTTCAAATTAGTTTGAATTATCAGTCATTAAATTCAGTACAAATAATACATAAGTATAAAAAAATAATATAAAATTGTTATAAAAAAGTAAAAAAAAATATTTTCGTATAAAAATGTTATAAATTATATAGGTGCAACAATAATCTGTAAATAATGTGTTCTTTTTCATGCCAATAAATTTTTTTATGCACCTTAGTTATTGTTATTAATTTAATATTAGTCATGATTTCCTTTTACGAAGTGTTCTATTATTAGAGTAAGGTTGTCATCAGATCATTTGAATAAAATGCCAATGTCATTGCAAGCTGCATTTTGTATTTGTCGCAGATGCATTTACACAAAATGGTTGTTCAACCATCAGTGACCAGCAGTCAAGTGTGAATCGACCCTTATTTAAATGTCCTTGGACAAAACGTCAAAATGAAATATTTGAGGTTATGACTTACGAGCGTTGTTAAAATGGATTCAGATAATTCTATAATATATGGCTTAGAATTCCAGGTAACTGCAGAGCTTTTTAAATTGAAGAAAGTATCTTAATTTTAATAAAACAATTGTTCTGCAGGCTAGAGCTTTGGCGGCTCAAACAGCTGAAACAGAAACAGTGAGATTTTTAATTGGAACCCAGTCATTAAAGCAAACTAATAATCAAATTCACTTAGTAGAATTAAGTGAAGATGATGGAACATTGACAACTAAAGTTTATCAACACCCTTTTGGAGAAATTTGGAATTTGACATCGAGTCCTTCAAATTCAAATATTATAGCGACTTGTTTTAATACTATCGATGACGAAAATCAGTGTCGAATGAAAACGGGTTTACTGAGGATACCAGACAATGATGGTACCATAAATGAAATGCAAAGTTTAGAACTTTTAAGCGAATATTCAAATGCAGAGAAATCTCAAGAAATTTGCACGACGCAATTTAATCAAAATGATAAAGCAAAATGTGCAACCGTTGTCGATAATAAAGTTATATTTTTTGATACACAGAATGGGTTAAAAGAAATATCGAACGTAACACTAGAAGGAAAGTACAATCCAAAATTTACGATGGGGAAATGGTATCCGCATCAAAATTGCACGCAGGTAAAATTAATTTTGGTAAAATATGTAATTAAATAAATTAACGTTAGTATAATGATATTTATTTTTAATTATTAAATTAAACAAATACTTTTCTTAACGTAATCAGTCGGCGAACATGCCATAGTGATGTTAAACGTCAAACAATTAAGATATACAAGGAAAAAATCAAAGACCACTGTCAGGACTTGAACCCGAAATTCTCAGTTTATTTTTCGTTTCCATGGTTATCGATAATATAAAATGCAACTATATTCATGCGTTACATTTACAAACACATTAGCCCATTATACTTATAAATTACTCGACGTGTTTCGATATAATTACAGTTCATTACGGCATCGGAATCTCATTTGTTATGTTACGATATGAGAAACAATAGCGCATCACCAGTTTGGAAATTTGAGGCTAGTCCTGCGCACAGTCTAATACGAGATCTAGATGCAAACGTTAATGTTCAAGCATGCGTAGCAACCTGTGGAGATGATGCATGCGTTAGACTTTGGGATACGAGAAATACATCGGCTCCTACTTTTGTCAGACGCGATCATTCTCATTGGTATGTTTAGTTTTAGTTCACGTTCGTACCACTCGTGTAAAAGTAAAATTGCAGTCTGGCTTGTTCTAAATAAAATGCGTTCAGTTTAACATTAAGTAACTAATAAAATTAAGCAAAATCGCAGGATAGTGGACAAAATAATTTGATTTATTAAATGAAATGTACGACGTTTCGTCTATAGATTTAGACTTTTTCAAGTACAATCATAAAAATAACAATATTTATTTTTTTTTTTTTTTTCAAAAATAAATATTGTTATTTTTATGATTGTACTTGAAAAAGTCTAAATCTATAGACGAAACGTCGTACATTTCATTTAATAAATCAAATTATTTTGTCCACTATCCTGCGATTTTACTTAATTTTATTATAATCACGATGGACACGATTTCTAATATAAATTAAGTAACTAACATTGTTTTTAAATATACCATTTTAAAACTTCCTTTACCTTAGTAGTTTTATTGCAGGGTTTGGTGTGTTAGATTTAATACATTCCACGATCAGCTTTTGCTATCATCAAGCAGTGATTGCCGAGTATTGCTAAGCAGTGTGTTAAGCGTCAGTTCAGAAGCAAATAGCACTAACGTTGTATCAGAATCTGAAGAGAACAATGAAGTCGAATCAAAGGAGAGGTATGTTATATTTTGTTATATTTATTACACTTTTTATAACCCAAATCGGTTGTTTTAGGTTATCTGACGGACCGCTACAGTGGTACGAACAACATGAAGATAGTGTTTATTGTGTAGAATGGTCATCGGCAGATCCTTGGACATTTGCGTCATTAAGCTACGATGGCCGTTTAGTAGTTAGCCGAGTACCAAGACATCACAAGTATCGAATATTATTATGAATATTTTAGGACATAAAATAATCAGCATTGCATTTTTACAATAGTTTTATTACAGTTTAAATGTACATAATAAATATATATTACAATCTTTCTGAAACTCTATTAGCTACGTTCCTTAATTGTCCGTAAACTTTTGATGGCGGTGATCCCAAAATTAAATTACATATCGCACGTCTTGCTAATTGTATATTTTGGAAACTTCCAAGAAGGTGTATTTTACTATCTGCTAGCACAATTCTGGTTTTCGTTACATTTTCAATCGTAAATTTGGTTCGACCACCTTTACCCGCCAGTCTACCGATCGCTCGCGACATATGATCTCCTTTCAGTTGTTTTACGTCTTGAATTTCAAATGTTTCTACAAATAAGTCGTCCAACCGTAACAGCGCCAAAGCGTCATCGACTTCGAATCCTAATACGAATGCTTTAACGAAATCGGCACCTTTTTGTAAATTCGATATATCTTTAGTCTCTTGACATGCACGAAGCTCGACGTTTCGTGATTTTAAATTGAACCTTACTTGTAGCTGTAAATGTTCTACAATAGGTGTGAAGATTTTAAGCCAATTGTCTTTCAATGGTGAATATCGATGAGGAGGTACGGCGATTTTTCTCATTTCGAATTTACTGTTACCGTTCTTGGATATATTCGATTTATTATTTTTGGCGCGTTTTGCTTTTGGAGGCCTTGTTTTATTTGTACCTTCTATGCCATTGTGTTCATCGACTTCCATTGATTTCATTGAATCTCTCCGACGTTTAGATCCTTTCGGTGGTAGAAACTTTTCAGTATCTATATTTGCTTCTGCTGATTTCGTCTCCATTTTAATGTTTTGTAGGGCCTTTTGTGGTTATGCACTGTATTAAAAAACAAAGAAATTATTGAAGTCAGTAGTCACAAAAGAAAAATAAATTAAGAAAATGTTAACCTCAAAATATTGAGCACGTGACACCTGACACTGCTAAGTCAACTTACGATTAAAGTCGTTCTTTTTTAACCTGGACTTTTGTCTATTTTCTAATTAATCAAACAGCACCGATTAATAAATAACAATTCTTTAATTTACTGTTTTACTTTGCAAAAAAGTACGACATAACTGTCAAGTGAACGAATTCCCAAATTTACATCAGAGATTTACATGATCCATTGATGCCTAACACTTTACAGTAACAAAGAACGAGCAGAGCTGCGAGTATTAACCTCCATGTCAAAATCAAATAATGTATTATAAAGTCATCTATTTTATCTAGAAATAACTAATTTATTTATTTATTGCATTGTAAAGTTAATTGCAGTAAAATAGCAAAAAAATGTGGCTTTTTCCATTTCACTTATCTCTTGAAAATCAACACTAACGGCACCTGGCAGAGAATACGTCACATGCCGTTACCACGGTAACAACAATGTGATCGCATGTCAAAGCCATAAACAAACGCAACTATTAAACTAAAATACATTGTAAATATAACATGATTTATTATTATCCTTCTTTCGTGTATTTATTTGATCAATTTTATACCAAACAAGAAATGTGTGTATCTAAAACAGAAAATGAATTCAGAGTTTCACTTCCGTGAAGTGCAGTTGTATTTGAAGTGCTCCTGCATTTGGTTAGAAATATAGCAAATACTAGCTGAAGTTTTTTATAACGCTTGTTTTTTTCGGTGTATACATTTTTCTATTTCCAATTAAGTAATTCATTCGTAAATTATTTTAAAATTCATATTTATTTAACAAGAAACAATATTTTCGCCTGTTTTAATTAATTTTTTTTAAAGTAAGACGTGATAATAAGAGTGTCAAAATTGCAACTAGAAATTACAAAAAAGGACTTAAAGAAAAGTGTGTGAAAGTTAAGTAAATATTTTATTGATTTAAAATTTTTAACACATCTTTTGAAAAAACATTACCTAGCTAAAACAAATCTTGATCGCCGAATTTAAAATTTTTCAAATTTATCTCCACTAAAAATGTTTTTAAAATGAAACTATAACGCTTGAAATTACGACTCAGTGAATTATATTTCGTATCAGGTTCGTATTAAAATATTTTAAAAAAAATTGAAGAAATGCCAGACAACAATAAAAAATCGGACAAAATGTCCGAAATCGACGATCACATTCAGAAACGTTTCGATATTCGGCGTCGTCTTGGAAAAGGTGCGTACGGAATCGTCTGGAAGGCGGTCGACCGAAAAACAAAGAAAATTGTCGCCATTAAGAAAATATTCGACGCGTTTCGTAACCAGGTTGATTCGCAGCGTACTTTTCGAGAAATAATGTTCCTTCAAGCATTTTCTGGTCATCCGAACATTATTAAATTGTATAGTATACACAGAGCGGCCAACAACAGGGATATTTATCTTGGTTTCGAGTATATGGAAACAGACTTGCACAATGTCATTAAAAGACAAAATCTCCTAAAGGATATCCACATGAGATACATTATGTATCAGTTATTCAAGGCAATGAAATACATTCACAGTGGAAATGTTATCCATAGGGACATGAAGCCTAGCAACATTTTGCTCAACAGTGCTTGTCAGTAAGTGGTTCACATTATCATTCGTAAACAAGCTTCTCGACTCGGCTTCGCGCTCGGGTAAATTTTGGTTTAGTAGCGTTATAATTAATTTGTTCTTATAGTCGGTGTAGGACAAACCCTGTTAAGGTCCCTAGGTAGTTGAATCTAGGGGCCCCTTGCAATAAGAAATTCCGAGAGTGCTGTATTCAAATAAATATCTGTACGCGAATTGTTGTGATTTGGCTAGCGGCGATGGCGGCAAAACGTTCCTTTCTCTGTCGCGGACCCATAGGCCGGTGCCTATACTTTGCCTATTTGATAATCCGGCACTGCTTATAGTTCAGCCAGCGTATACCAATTTAGCTCAGATATGTGTAATTGTGCGGGATCCCCGGATTGATATACATTTTCGCATACTGCTCATCTCCTTTTTGTCGTAGCGTAATAATATTATGTAGCCAATGTCCTTCGGGAAAAAGTAGGCTTTTAAATAGTAAAAAAAAATTCAAATAGGCTTAGTAGTTTCTGAGATTAGCATGGAGAAACAAACTTTAAACATCATTAGTAAGTATATTTGTATAGTCTGTATAGATTCTGCAAATAAAAACATAATCTTAACTTTGCGACATAAGATTTTATAGACATTAATTTCTAGACTTTAGTAAATGTGTTTTGTTAGAGTAGTATCGTTTTGAGAAGATAGTAGCGTCATTTCTGCGCATAAACGAGTTTCGGGTCGGACGGGTCTGTTTTCTAGCAAGGGATGGTTCTATGAATATATATGGTCATTTAGTTTTTCGCGGCCAGTCGAGACGCACCATTGACCACCGCTTGTTAGAAAACAGACCCGTCCGATCCGAGACTCGTTTGTACCTGAGTAGGGACCTGCATCGTATTGCAAATAAATCTAAAATTATCATGTTTGCGTTTAATAAAACCATAATGTTATATTGTCAACCATTGCACGCAAATTTATCTATACGCCATGCAGTAAAGTAAACTAATAGCGTGCAAAAAATACCTAAATACACGGGTACTTTCGCTTTGTCTGTTGGTTGTTACAAATTATCATTGTTAAATACGTGACTAGCGCTGCCGAAAATGAAATTATAAACCTCAAACTATATTGAAATTAACTACGCTGGCAAACGATGAAAAATAGATACATCATAAATCATTGCATTAAGTACAGACCAGTGACGTAGCAACGAGGATGCATTTACCCTATCCCCCCAAAGATATACAAATAAGTCGTCAATTTAATGCTTCGTTGTTGACTAGTTTTTTTCCTGTTACTAATAGCTAAGGGTATCTGGGTCATAATATTCAGTTTTAAATTATTATTTATTACCTTTCCCGACATATTCTGCCGTGATAAAACTATTCAACCGATCACCATACGATTTTCACGAATAGGTACAGAAAATCTTTGGGAGGATTTTAGACTACATCTCATAACGCTATCATATAAGACAGGGTTTCCCAAAGTCGGAGTCGCGACCCCAAATGGGGTCGCGGGCTGATTTTTTAGGGTTACGGCCTGTTTCCGTGATTATAGAATTTATAACTCTCGTGATTAAACCATTAAATTCGAATAATAGAAAAAAAAAACAAATAAGAACACGAAATCAAATAAAAACAGAGTGAAGAGGTGGGATGGGGTCTCTGGAGTCTGGGGTAGGTACTAAAGAGAGAGTGAGCCCTCCCACCCGCCTCCTGGCGCTCCCTTCCCTGTTCATTCGCTCCCACTCATCTATTTTATAGACTATTTTGTACATTGTGGGGAAAAAATGTTTAAGGGTCGCGAAGGCTTTTTCAATTTTAAATTAGGGTCATGATCAAAAAAGTTTGGGAACCCCTGATATAAGAGGAGGTTGAGCACTGAATGAAGCGGGCAAATGGTTTGTCCATTTTAAATCCCAGTTCCTAGGTTCTAACTAATATCAATTGAAAATTACCATTAAAAATAATATGAATGAGCCATTTTCGTGAGAGTAGTTTTTTTAATTATCCACGAGAGGCAGCACTTATGGTAGGTACAAACATTATTTATTCTCCATTAGTGTCGTGTCATTTTAGTGGTATAACTTAATTATTTAATTTATAATAATAATTTAATAATTAAGTTATACCACTAAAATGACATGACACTAATGGGGAATAAATAATGTTTGTATCTACCACAAGTGCTGCCTCTCGTGGATAATTGAAAGAACTTCTCTCAGGAAAATGGCTCATTGATAGTAGCTGCAGACAATCCTTACAAATCGTCTTAAAATAAAAATACATTTGATACTATTACTACCAGTTCTAAAATTAGAACTTGGGAACTGATGGAGTTTGTAATAGATAAGCCATGATGAAAATGCCACATAAACAATGACATCCCTACAATCTCGGCTGTTCTTAAACTCGTCTAATTGTTGAAGTAAAATTGTGTTTTGACGCTTTTACCAGCTCTCGGGCTAGAACCCGGGAACTTGTAATAGAGGAACCATAGCAACGCTATGTAAACAACAGCATTGCTACACGCTCGACTATTCTCAAACCCTAATTGTTGAAGTACACTCCAGGAGTTCAGACGTGATTTACTTGTTGGTTTAACGACATTCTCAGCAAGATAAATAAAAGAAAAAATTGCACTCCACATTTACAAATTCTTGTTACGTCACTGGTACAAACTTTAACTATAGTACCTAGTAAATATAAGTATAGGTACCTAGTTGTTTATAATTATAGTACCTACTGCCTACGTATATTATATCTAGTATTTGTTTTTCGTTTTATAATTTCATAAAACTTCGTTCTGGATAATTTCGTTTATAGCTCGTAAACTTTTTTCAAAGTTTTTAATATGTGTTTCGGCACACGATCATTTAAACTCTTTATAGGACGTGTGGATCACTCAGTAGTCTATTTTTCTCTGAAATAGAAACTTTTATTTATGGAAATTTTCCCATATGAGCGTCATGAATGACAGCGACACATCATTTGAAATTTATTCATAAACGTTTTTATATCTAAATAAACTCGTAAAATAGCAAGAAATAAAGAACTATATAAGTTTCAATTTATTCTTTTGTTATATTTTCAGACGAAGTTTTATATTTCATGTTTATATGTTGTTAAAACACCAAGCACAATGTTGTAAAAATTTCCATACATTTTCAGTACCGAGTACGACATAAAAGCTGCCAAAAAAAAACGTTTTTTTTTATTTCAACAAAGTTTCGATGAAGGATGAATTGCCCTGTTCGGAAAATAATTTAAATAAAAAACTAATTTAGTGACAATGTAATATTATCGTTGCTCTGTATTATGGTATTATTAAACTTTGTCCTTAACATGTATAAAATATAAAAGATTCTAATATGATAAAGTCACGAGGAAGCGTTTTGCATATGATTAGCCTTCGTATTATAATATCGCTTCAATATTATCATAAATCTATGAACTGTTTTACTGGGTCACCGAAAGGCGAAACCGTTTACCTAGTTACATAATTTTTTAGAAAATTTAGAGGGGCGTCCCGCATTTTTTATGGCATCATTAGAGAACTCATACCCAACCTATAGTCAAGTTCCAAAATTTAAGATGCTGTTTGAAATAAACACGTAATTTTGATCTAACATAAAATTGTGATTGTCTTCAGCTGCCTAATCCTTATCATGTATGTTAAACTAAATAAAAATGGCTGAGCTATATCAGAAACGCGAATTTTAATTTAGCGGGACGGCCCCCATTCTGTTTAATTTTTCCCCGGAGAAAACTAACAAACCATTTAACTTTTACTACAGTTGTAAAATAGCAGATTTCGGTTTGGCGCGGAGCATATCGTTGCAACAGGACGCCGGAGGCGGCGGCACGGATGCCGGAAGTGATCCGCGCTTGACTGATTACGTGGCGACGCGCTGGTACCGCGCCCCAGAGATTTTGGTTGCCAATACGCGCTACACACAAGGGATTGACATGTGGAGTCTTGGATGTATTCTCGGCGAGATGCTCAGCGGCAGACCGGTATTCCCCGGTAGTTCGACCGTTAATCAGGTGGAGAAGATAATGACCGCGCTGCCGAATCCCACCCCAGAAGGTTTGTTATTTTAATGCTTTGATATTCTTTCGACAGGAAGATATTTCCGCTTATAAACAAACGGCGCGTTTTTGGGCTTCACGATTCACTCTGTTTAAGCAACCGACTGTCACCTACAGTTCCCTATTGAGAAACTTAAATGTTGATATGCAGCCGATCTTGAATTATATTGTAGATTATTGACGCTCGATTAAGGTGGAACTTTTGTTGATTTTCAGATATAAACAGCGTAAGTGCTGGATACGGCTCGTCACTGATCAGGAATGCTCCGACCTCTCCGAAAAAAACTCTGGACGAATTGCTGAAGGAATGTCCCGCCGACGCGATAGATCTGGTTACTAAACTGTTGGTTTTCAATCCGACAAAACGTCTCACAGCCGTGCAGTGTCTGAATCACTCCTATGTCGAAAAGTTTGTATTGTTTTGAAATCAAATTGTCTCTTGACTGTAGAATGTTACCAGTTAGCACCGTGGAGTAATTGACAACTCATCCTACGTGGTACATTTATTTTCTTGTTACGACTTACGAACCCCTTACAGGACTTGCGCGTGTTTTTTCTATTGATATTACCTACTGAGGCTGACATTCTTTTCATTTTTATGAATAAATTATTCGTAATTTCAGATTTCACGTAGACGCAAACGAGCCATCATTAGAGAGAGACGTTGTGCCGCCGTTGAACGACGACATTCAATTGTCCGTCGACGATTATCGTAACAAATTGTACGAATTAATGGCCGACCGCGCGAAATCCAATCATAACATTACAAATAAACATTTAACACCAGCTGCCAATAATTCTTATTCTAAAGTTTCGAAAATCGGCGCTACGTTTGCGACGTCCACACATCATCAGCATTCAGTCGAACAAAAAATACAAAATGAGCCGAAACCGGTGAGGATACAATACAAAAACGCCATGACAGTGAACAGAAATCACATAAAAAATTGCTATGTCCAGAAAGAAAAATCGTACGCAGCGCAGCCTGGTGAGTCAAAATTGTACCAGTATGGCGATAGTAATGAATATAAAATCGCTGATAGAATACACAGCGATTCGAAAATACTCGAAAAAAGACATTCGTCGTCGTCGATTCAATCGCATAATGGGAAGATTCCGGTAAATCGAAACGGTTTTTATTCCGGAGATTGTGCTGGATTTTATGGTCATGGTATTACTAATCATGGCAGCTTAGGGAACATTAATAATAATTGTGATGTGAAACCGTTAAGAAGAACAACTTCGAACACGTCAACCAAACAAACAACTAGAATTAAAAATGGCGGAATGTTCAGCTCTTCGAATTATAATCATTTTAATCCGTATAATCAAAATCTTGGTATTATAACAGCTAGTGCTTTGATGGATTTAAAAAATAATATACGATGAGATCATATTTTTCTACCTCAAAAATTGTTCGTATTAATTGCGTTTTGAGGTAATTGATGCGCATTTGTAAAAATATTTTAAAAATTACGGTTTTCAAATACGCTTTTTATGTTTTAAAAATTGTCCAGTTTTCGTTTTTGGTTAGATGATTTTTTTGGAGTGACCATATTGTCACTGCGTTTTAACTGAAAATTGAAAAATTGAATTTGTTTTTAAAACTCTGCACCTCTACAAGCAAACATCAGTATTATATTGTACCTATATTATACAAAATATCTATTGTATTGTATTTAAAATTTTTTTGAATATACAACTGTCTTTGCATTTCTATTGAAAAATAAATACTTTTTTTGTCTTCCCTCCTAACGATTTTCAGAAGGTGAAAATGATGTTTATGGCCTCAGTTGTCGAGCGTCTATCTTCTATCTATTTGCAAATGATGTGAAACATTTGTGATATCGCAATGTTATGTTATTTAATTTAGATTGAAAAAAAAAGTATATAAAATGGTGTTTAAAAATCGATCCTTTTTTATTATAAATAAATTCATATCTATCTATTTCTTTCTAAATGAAAGCTCACTTTTCATTCATAACTTGTATTTAGAACACATTTTTATCAGCTGTAAACGTTTACGCAAAATGAAACTGATAAATCACAAACACATTGTTTTACTTCTTTCTTTAAACACAGCGACTTACGTCACATAAGTTTTCTGTTCAAATATACGAAAACATCTGTCTGCTTACAGTCCATTCAGTGTATGTATTTATATGTCTTTTTAATTATGTTCATTTCAGTTAGCTATTTAACAATTTGGTGTGATTATTTGATTGATTTCCAATCGTTATATTCATATGAAATTAATCGAAACATTGAAACAGTTTTTGACCGATTTTGAAAGAAATTATTAAAATTGTTTTACAGTGTCAAGTACGTCTGAATTTAGTGTAGATGAAAAAATTTAATATGGCTGCATGTCAGGATAGCTGTCATTTTTAAGTGCGTATTATATTAAGATTTAATTTTTAATGACAATTGGTTTATTATTTCCTAATAATTATATATTTTTTATACAACTACATTATTAGAGTCAGTGTACAGTGTTCAAATTAAAAAAAAGTGATTGGAAACGTAAAAAATATAATAAAACATGTGTCAACAATATGCACACTCTTTGTTTTCTATCAACAAATGGTTCAGTCTCTAAATCAGCTGGTTTTAATTTGTTATTTTCTTCGTCAAATTTATGTTATTAATGTTATTCTGGAGTAAACTGCGTTGAATAAGCGTTATTGTAAGTACTTTTTTTTAAATTTTGTATTTTATTATGGTTTTGTTTTCCTTATTTTTGTAATATTAGTGGTGATAATTTGATTGTTTTGTCGTGTTAAACGTTAATAGTATATTTGTGGGTACTTAGAATATGTCCATCTATTTATTATTTTAATTAATAACAAATTTGCTATTAATAATATTAAATAATTCAGTAATTTTTATTGTTTGGGATAAGCTATTTTAATTTGTCAAGGTTGGCAATCATTACGGATCTGAATTCTAAACTTCATTGTTTACATTATATATTACTGGACGATTATTGCGACTGGTTATTGTTTATTTAAATAAGATTCGTAATACTTTTTTCCAGTTTTAATTGTTGAAAATATTGAATTTTCTGTTTAAAAGTCCATACTGCATAGTACAGGCGACAGGTAAATTTTACTGACAAGATCACCTACCTCGCTGAAATTTTGCATGCACTTTTAGGCCCCCCTGTGCTCCACAAATGCACACTTTTCTATATTTTTTCTGTTTCGGGGGGGGGGGACACGTGTAAATGAATGACGTAGGTAACAGCTTATTTTGAAAATTGTCAATTATTATTATTTTTGTTGTCAACGAAACAACTGCGTCACAGGTCGCTACATCCAAGGTTGTATATTTGAATATTTATACATTTGTATCCTATTTATCCACCCCATGCCACCCACGTTGCACTTACGACAAAAGTCATGAGGGGCAAAGTTGTCCTCGAAGCGCTCTTTACGCTCGCACCGTCCTATTTGTTATAGGATAAAAAAGAGCCGAGATATAAGCAATAGAAAATTTGCACCTGTTTGCCTCCTCCCACCTCCCTGAAATAGAAAAAATATAGAAAAGTGTGCATTTGTGGTGCCCAGGGGGGCCTAAAACTGCATGCAAAATTTCAGAGAGGTAGGTGATCTTGTCCGTAGAACAAGGAAAATCTCCCTGTCGCCTGTACTATTAGTTTTTATCGTTGCACAGGACAAGATTGTTATTTGCTTTTATAAGAGTCAGCTGTATCTTTTTTATTTTCGAAACGGATATTGGAATTTGATCGCTTTGTTTGTTTTGGAAGATTTTTAACTTACTTCAGTTTTGCGTGTACAATAGATGCCAGTCTGAAATTGATTAAAATTTGTGGAAAATAATGGGAATATATTCAGACCAAGTCGACCCTCCCGCACTAATTTACGAATTTAGCAATCGGCTATAAGTAGGCTAGAGCCCAGGGCGGCACGTTTCAGGGGGCGGAAAAATTTTGATGAAAGCTAAAAAGAAAAAGGTGCAAACCTGTCATGTAAAATTCTCGGAACCATTGTATTATGTATATAGGTTTTTTAAAATATTTGTTCGTTAAGCAAAGATAATTGACATGAAGAGCGGCAACCACGTTAGAGCTTAGTCCCTAGGGGAGTCATAATAATAGATAAGTATATAGCTGTTTCTGCAGTTAGTTGAAAATAATGTGATTACCAAAACTGTTAAAAAAATAGCAGTCAGTTGAAAAATTGCCGCACTTTTAGTATTTTCGAAATTTGTCATTCCCAAAAATATGCCGCCCTACGCATAAATGTATAGTTAGCGTATTGAGAAACCTGACAATACTAGACAACGAATAGATAACAGGCTTAATTTAGAGTCGGTTATTTTCTAGTTACAGTTACTAACTGTTATTTCGTCCCGTCATAAAGCGTTAGCGATTGGAATGCAGCTGTTATTTTTGATATTTTAAAGGGTGACAATGTTGCCTGCACTGGTGACGCAATGGGGACACGTCCTATTGACCAATCATCAGTCAGTGAGGTAGCGGAGAGTTCATCTCCGTCTAGCAGACAAGATGAAACGCACCCGGCGACAGCGACAACAACTGCTATTGAAGTAACGCCGTCCGTAACCATAACCACAACATCGGAAACCACGCCGCACCACCGACAACAAATCGCGCCGCCGACAATGTTAGATATAGAATTAACCCATTCGTTAATACCTGCCGAAATAATGGGTTTCGATATTGCTGTCCAACAGTCTGTTAGGGAGGGTGGGGATTTCTTCCAACGACCCGAACAAGATACAGGTTCCGGTCAAATTGGATCTGTTGCCGAACTATCATCTCCCAGCCATTTACACAGTTTAGAAAGTTCCAGTACTAGTCAGTTGCACGGGTTGGAAGATCCCGGTGGTCTGGAAGGGTTAGGGAGTGCTAGTCATTTAGAAAGGTTGCAACAGTTGCAGGGACTTGAAAGTCATGGTCAGCTTCAAGGCCTTGAGGAAAGTCCCGAGCAACAATTAGAGGGCATCGTATCTCCTAGTCAGTTACAAAGATTAGAGAGTTTTGAACATATTCAGCAGCATGTCAAGAAAAAAAGTAGGAGCGTTAGGGAAGGGGAAGGTGAAGGTGAAGAAGAAGCGGAACAGGTGGTTAGGTTAAGTCCTACAGCATTTGATATTTTACCAAATTTAGAATTAGAAGAAACTGAAGGTCAATTACATTTTACAACGTCTTCGAGTAGTTTGGAACAAACATTACCGCAAAAAACATTAAGAATAGTACATTTTGGTGCACCTCCTGCGAAGTCTGAAACACAAAAACCAACGCAACAGTCTGATATTTCGGAAACAAAATTTGGTGTGATCGACCAATTTCTTGGCGAAGATTCACAAAGTCGCAGTGTAAAATTTTCACAAATTAATCCGAGTTCAAAAACATTTTCAGTCGAATCGTCGACAAGTAAACGATCGTTATCACCCTCATTCGATCCTAGATATGAACCTAGTCTGAAAAGGAGTAAAAGTCCTTACCAAATATCCTTACACGATGTAACAAAAGTGCCAAAAATACCAACAACTGAATTATTAAGTAGTAGTTTTACAAGAAGCCATATCCCTAGTGAAAGTCCTGTCGGTAGTGGGGATATATCAGTCATTAAAAGGGAACCGGTTCAGCAGGAAACGAGTAGTTCTAGATTTCAAATTGTTAAAAGTCCTCCGCCAACGACGAGTATATCGGAAACAAGTCTGGAACAAACGTTTCGTGGTCCTGGCGGGGCACGTTTCGTTTCTCAATACGATCCAAGTGTTCATTATATTTCAAAAGAAGCTTTTCCAACTTCCAGTGGACTTCAGTATACCGCCGAAGAAGAAATTCCCGGTCCAAGTGGAGTTAAATCAGTTAGTCGTGTTCAATTTCCTGTCGATGAGGCAATCGCGGGACCCAGTGGTCTTCAATTTGGTGGTACAAAAAAAATATCCGATCTTCCGAGTGGCTTTCAAACGCCTACCAAAATCGAATCGGAACCAGGATACAGCGAATTAATATCGGCATCTTCATCAACTTTTCCTAGTCCAATAACGACAGTTCCGAAGCGTCCGAGGAAAAAGACGACACAAACAATCCAAAGCACGTTAATAGGTACTCCAAAGAAATTCACTTGTTCAGTATGCCAAAAAAGTTTTACCAATGCATCCAAACTTGAAACGCATATGAATAACCAACATTCTGCCACAGCCAGTACGAGTACACCAACGCCATCCGGTTCCTCAACCCCTTTCAGTTGTGAACACTGCAAGAAATGTTTCAGTTCAAAGTTTAAATTAGTGAGACATGTTTTAATACATTCAGATCGTAGACCATTTCAGTGTACTGTTTGTGAAAGAACGTTTCATAGAAAAGATCATTTGAAAAATCATATCAAAGTTCATAGTCCGGTTAAAAAAATATACGTATGTGATAGGGAGCATTGCAAAAAAGAGTACACATCGATTTTAAGTTATAAAAAACATATTGCAATACATTACGCCGAAGAAGGTAGTTTAGAGTGTAAGATATGCTATAAAACGTTTTCTAGCAAGGATGATATTTTGTACCATTTGAAAATTCATGCCGGATCAAGAACTGTTAAAAATCCAAGCGAAAAAAAGTACCATTGTGATATATGTAAGAGGACGTTCTTTACACGTAAAGACGTTCGCAGACATTTGGTGGTTCACACGGGTCGTAGAGACTTTCTGTGTCAGTTTTGTCCGCAGAGGTTCGGTCGCAAAGACCATTTGGTCAGGCATATAAAGAAATCGCATGGCGAAACTTTGACATCCGACATCAGCCGAACTGTTATCAAAACCGAACCGGGAACTAGTGTCAGCGAACAACCAACTGTTTCCGGTGTAATAATTAAACAAGAACAGGTGGAAATAGTCTCCAGTGTAAGTACGGGTACACATATTGATATTCTTCCTTCGGATTATCCTAGTTATCCTCCTATTATAAGTTCAACCGTCACTGCCTCAGATCCTAGTAGCTATGAAAGACAAGAAAGTAATCAGATTTTAGAGCCTGCTGCGTCTTCAAGCGCACCGGACATTTTTGTACAACAGGAATATTTAAGTCCCGTTTTAGAAACGAGTATTGTAAGACATCGACAAGTTCAAAGAAGAACGGGTAGAAAAAAATTACAACAGACTGAATATTTAGAACACAGCCAAAGTGAAAGTGCACCACAATATTTGGAACATGCGGCTGAAATATTAGAACCGAGTGAATATTTACAACAAACGGCCGACGAAAGTGCACAGTATTTGGAACAAAGTTCACAATATTTGGAACAAAGTGAAATTGAAGCGAAATTTTTGGAGCAGAGAGAAATTGCGTCGTCACACCAAATTTTAGATCCGATTACCGCAACGACTTCGATGGGTCAAATAACTCAGGAAGAGTTTAGTTTGGGAGCGGAGGGAGAAATTTTAGAACAGGAAAGTTTGGACGATAGCGCCTTGTTAGGTTTGATAAGCGATAGTGATTTATTAAGGCCCTCTAATAGTGACAGCGACGAAGATAGCAAACCGTTACCCGGCTTTAGTCAAGCCTTTCAGCAACCTTAAAAACCTACCTAAAGTGTTATCATTTAAAATTAATCTTTTGTACAGTTCATTGGATATTTCCTGATTATTATAATTTAAAAAGTAAACAGAAATGAAGAAATGTTGATACAACTGCAAATTTAAAATTTTTACACATTCCATTGTAAATAGAATTGTTCTGGTTAAAAAATTCACCGCTCACGTTTTCGCATATGAGTAATAAATAACAATATTTATACAGTTTATATTATCATATACGGTGAGAGTACATTCACCCCGTCTGAGCATGCGCCTTACTAACATACTGACCTATTTCTGTGCATTCCATGCGTACTGAATCAGTTCAGCAGCTGACCTCAAGGTCAACAGCCTTCATTTCTTATTAGGCGCCATTACACATTCCGTTGTTTAAGTATTTTAAATTGCCTCCCTTCGATTTGTTGCATAACTTGAAAAAAAAACTGTTTTAAGTTTCAGAATAATTTCCAGCCGTATTTATTTTTACATTCGAAATACAAAGTACATACCAATTTTCAACATCCTATGAACTGAAAAAGTACCTATTTTTAATATGCTTTGTGTCGATTTTTTTATCTTTGAAAGTACCTACACACATTTAAATGATAACACTTTTTAATTGAGGAAAAAATAATGATTAATATTTTTGTAAACATTTTTATATCACATGTTGCCTTTTACAATTATATTTAATCGTGTTGTAAGTAAGGGCGTTATTGAGCTTGATACATTTTTGTTTCCAAATATGTAAAAACAATTTTTCGTCACCATTTTCTCATTTTTTTCGCTTGAAAGGTCAAAATTACGTGAATATTTTTACTAAATATGTAGGAATCTATTAAATTGTGTTTTAAAGACCACCAACAGCTAAGGTTATTTGGGTCTAGCACCAACTCATATTTTCAATTCATTATTTTTTTTTAATAATAAATTGAAAATCTAATTGACACTTTTACCAGTTCTCGGGCTAGAACCCGAAAACTGGGGACTTGTAATAGAGGAACCATAGCAACGCCATGTAAACAACAGCATTGCTAAACGCTCGGCTATTCTCAATCCCTGTAGGAATCTACATATACCGGGTGTGACTTAGAAAAGGTAACATAGGAAAAATGGTACAGTTAATTTTAGGTAGAATCCTAGAATGTTATCATGCTATGAATCTAGTTTAGGTAATCGTTGTGGTATACATTTCAAAAGTTACAATAAAAATTCAAATATTTGATTTTATCCAATATAAGTAAAAAACAAACAAAATGCAACCTTTCAGTAAACAATTTTCCGTTGCAGCGGTCTACGTATTTACATTAGATCTTATGGTCCATAGCCTACTACAAAATTGTAAACGTTCTCAATGTTATTTTCTGTATGTTACCTTTTCTATAAGCCACACACGGTATGCAAATTTCCTAATGTGTGTCTGTCAGTTTTTCCACGCACGCCTTCGAGAATGCCTCCGTTGACCTAGGAAACCGAAACTTTGCACACTTAAAGTATCTAACGGATTCGGATTTTCGATCTTACCTCCGGGGGCTGAAAGTGTTAAAAGATGAAAATAAAACATATACGGTTTTTATTAAAACCAAGGAAATATTTAAAGACCGGGAAACAAAACAAATTGGTTTTATTTTTTTTTTAATATTGGTTGAACATTTCAACACGTTTACTTTGTTATTGTCGTTTGTCAACTGTTCACTTCAACTATCAATTGTTTGAAACAAGTGAACCGGCAAGGAAAGTTGACTGGAAAATTGATTTAAATGCTATATGTGTTTTCTTGTATATCGAGTGGAAATAAATACAAGCGATATTTTTGAAAAATGGTTAGTTTGAAAAATGGGGTCTACTTTATTTTTGTTTTTACGTATTTGGAGATAAACTATCTATATACAGGAGTATCTTAAAGTTGTGGTCATTAAATAATTTAACGAAACAAAGAAATATTTGCAGAACTACTAATCAAAAATTTAAATGTTTCCATTGGCACTACAAAATTTGTAAAGCCATTTTATTTGTATACTTTCTGAAATCGTAAATCGATTCGGAAAGCCTTTACTTTTTGATAATTTTTGAAGTCTGAGAATAATGTAATAATGTTCTTGTTTTGATTATTTAATTTTACATCAATATTTTGACTTTCGACTTTCGAAACATCCTGGATAATTTCTATCACAAGCGTATCAATTCTACTTTTTTTTCTTTATTTTCTTTTTTTTTCTTTTTTTTACAAAAAAAAGAAAAGTAGAAAATTGTTACTACTAGTTTTCAAAAGCAACATCTCTCGAACATTTTAGCGGTTTCACTAAATCGTCAAAACCGCCATTTTGGAAAAATATAACACTTGTTCACATAACAACGAATCGACAAGTTTTTGTTGAATAGATTTATTATTCTCGGAACTCGGTTTTTGGATATATTAATGTCTTACTATTATTTTGAACAGAAAATAAGATGACATATAAACATGAAATTTTAAATTTGGCGCCTATATATGGCCGCCATACGCTTGTGGTAGAGACTGTATGTAAAGCTATAATGTTACGTATTATCGTCTATGTATTAAAATAAGTATCCGTGGTTAATAATTTACCAAAGGGTAGGTAATTTTATAAGACAGGTCACTCGATAAAAAACAATCCTGCCGCATATTTTCATTGGATAAGATTTATGTTTCTTTTTCTACAACTAATATATTAGTATTTTTACCTCCTACAGTGGGTATTTATTTTTATGACATGTGCAATTTTATCAGGACAAGAAAACGGACCTTCTAAAATATAAATTATATACTTAAATCTGTATGTTGTAACATTTAAATTTCACGCGCTTTTTGCCCTACCCACTTAATGTTCAAGGTCATTAAGCTACAGAGGAGCCGCTCGAAGAGACGTCTCTTATAGAACTTACTTACTCTTTGATAATACTCTCTCACGGAGTTACTTTTTGAACAGTAGCGGTGTAAGATAGTTTTCTGACCCATTCCAATTTCTAAAATTGTTCTTCAATTATAATATTATGAAATAATATAAAAATATTTACTGCCTTTTTATAATATCCGACATTTTGCATAATTTATGCGGTCTAAATTTACGTAACGACTATAAAATGAAAGTGAATTTTGAAATTGTTTTTTTTGTGCTTTTTTCTTTTATTAATTGTTAATTTCCAAGCTATTTATTATGTGCGAAATATTTTAAAACTTAATTTTTTTTTTGGAAACTTTCAAGGTCACGTTTCATTATCTCCCTTGTTTTTTTAATCGTCACATTTTTATTTTATACTCGTTTGTGAATTTCGAGTTAATATAGTGATTATATTTTTTTTGTAACAGTGTGTAAGTATTTTTGACATTTTGTTTTTTTAGGATCGTATTTTGTAATAAAATCAAAAAATCAGTTTTTTTCAATTTTTTTCTTAACAAACGCATTGTTACAGTTAACAAAATAATATGATTACTTATATCTTTTGTACCAAAAGTATGTTTTTTGAAGTTTAAATGTATCTGTTTTGGTAAAGTTTTTAAAGAGTGATACGCAAAATGTGTTGTAAAAAGAGTGAATTTATTGTGCCTAGATTGTAGGTTCTAGGTACTTTTTTTGTACTACAATATGGCTATGTCTACCTCATATTTTTGTTGATGTTAAAATAATATATTAAAACACGATTGATAAGAAATATCGTTTTCGTTCAGACATTTTTTTATTGTTTCACATTAAAATTTAAAGATTTATTTATATAAAATCTTATTTGAAAATCACTAGTTTTTGCACATTAATTTGTTTAAATAATATTGTTATACAGGGTGCGATGAAAAAGCTTGACAGTTTGTGATTATATATATCTCAAAGTGAATCAAGTATTTGGAAACCTTGGTTGCCGAACGTCTATAATAATAATACACTGTTCAAAGAAACCAAATTTGAAACTCAGGGTTTTTAGGGGATTCCTCAGGGTTTTTTTAAATCTTTCCACAACTCGGCAGTTTACTGATGATCGAAGATCGAAAATGTCAATTTCTCGAAAACGGCTCCTAGTTCCTACGGTTTTTTTTCATATTTAGGAAGTCGATAGGTATTTCATTAATGACCCTACAATATACCACCATTTATTTATTTCGAAAAAATTCAAAAATGGTACGAAAATCTGATGCAGTTGAACAAAAAAGTCAGTACTCTGTACTATCATTTATTTAATAGTAGATATTTCGTTAATAATTAATTAATAATAGACTGCAGAAGTAGGCGGTCCTAATTTGAGCGCGAAATTTAAAGTGGAGTCGATTGGCGTTCAAAAATGTATGGGGTTTAACGGAATATTCATTACTATTCTCTTAAAACACATTTCTTACCAAAACAATGGCTGTTTCATAAAAATAATTAATAAATCCCGTCATTATTGGCTACAAAACTTTATTATTTCGTGTGAAATAATTTTTTATTTGAAATTAAAAATTTATGAAAAATAAATGTCCTAAGTTGATTCAGCCAGTGAGGTTTATTCTAACCTAACTTAACCTCGTTGTCGTTTGTCGAGGTATAATTTAAGCAATTATAATTAGAAATTGAGTTTGTTCTTTCCATTTGGAGTTGAAAAAGTGTTCTGAAGTCGTCTGAGCTTCGCTAGATGAAGGGAGGGCAAGCTAAAAGGATAAAAAAATGTTTTCATCAATTAGGTATTGGATATCTAGGTATTATTTTAGCTTTTTCCTCAGTCGGAAATTTAAACTTTTTGCAGTCATAATTTTCATTATAACTGCAGTCAAGTACAAGACACCATCCCTTAACAAATTGCTTTAATTATTAAGGACGGCGTGTTTAAAAAACGAGGTTATGTCAGTAGAATGAATGAAATTTGACATGTGTGTCGTGTCAATGGGTGAACGTACGTTTAACGCAGATTCTAGTTAGAAGGAGACAGTTGCGACTCCGCCACGCCTTCCTTTCCCAATCTATTGTTAACAATCTGCCATATTTTTTATCGCACCCTGTATATGGTTTAAGATGACCAAAGACTATATATTTTTTTAAATATTTATTGTTGTCAATGAGAATATATTATTACATTTTGTTACAAGTAAATTTTATTTTAAAAAAACTGTTATTCTCGGTTTCTCGTACGGCTTTCAACTCTACATCTACTTTCAAAGTAGATTTAGCGCAAATCAGAAACCGAGAATGAGGATGGGCACTGCGAAACATGACCGCTAGGGGCGCCAGCTATATAACCACCTCGGTCTGTGGACAGTTCATAGTAGTATGTACAGAATAAGTTTATTTAAAATAATAAATCATTGACAATGCCGATGTGCTGTGTTTACCAATGAAGTGAAAATAAGTGGTTGCATTCTATCAGAAGGGGAAAAACTTGATTTCTCGCTCGTTTTTCTATGCCATGAATTTAGGTGGTTATATACCTGCTGCCATTTATATTACGTTTCTCATGTGCCCATCTCCATTAGACTCGTAATCTTATCAATATACATTTTTAAATTTATACACAAAATAATAAAATGAATGCGTTTTCATTCACCGAGATTTTAATTGAATGTAATTCATTTCGGTTTGAAATTACATTTTTTTAATCACAAGATAATTATTTTAACCGATTAATTTATAACTGTGTAGCTATCATATGACAAACAAATGAATGAAATGCGTTACTAATTTGTTTTGACTATAATTTTCGAAGCTGTATTCGCCATCGATTAAATCTCTTTTTGTTTGTTACATAATTTTGGTTGTGATTTCTCTTGTTATGATGTTACAGTTCTTTTGTTTTTTTTTGCTAGATATTTTTCATTCGTTCAAATTTATAGCGTTTTCAGCTCATATGGCCTTTTTGACACTTGTGGCGCGTAGTTTTGCACGAGTGTAACATTAGCACCGTGTCAGTGTTGAGTTGTGTACACGCTCTTCGTGTAGGCCATTATTCTGTCATTACCGCTGTCATGTTGCACTTTATTTACACGACCTCCTTGCGACGGTGGGTCACGAAGGTTACACTAGCATCCCACCGCCGCCCAGCCGAACACGATAGACTGTAGCATTGCGCTCTACACTGACCAGTCGAACACGGTTCTTGGTGAGAGTTTACACTATAGTGCGGCCTAGTGTAACAAAGTGTAACAAGCTGAAAACGCTATTAATTTCAATTCTGTTTTATTTTTTTAAGTGCTTAGTGCAGCCATTTTAATTGCGAATATGGTAATATGTAAATTAACTTCAGGTTTCGTAACGTAGCTTGATCCTTCAAACTTGGATACGTACAGAATTCACTGTGAAATAGTGGGGAGAAACCAAGTAGTGGTATTTTTGCAAGTCTTGTCTTGAAAATCTAGACAAGACAATAGTCTAGAAAGTCTAGATCTAGACGGCAACACTAATATGCACCTTGCTACTGACCCGCGTAGAGTTCATACATTTAGAGAAAACTTAACAGTTAACCGCATCATACGCAGAAACCAGATTTGATTCGGACTGGTCTATTCTATGTTTGAAGGGGTGCGCCAGTTTATGTGTACATGTCAGTGCACTATTTATTTGTCATTCAGTGTTCACTGTTTAGGTTATACAGGGTGTATCACAGGATTGAAAACACAGAAAAGTAATGAGTGCAACAAGGAAAACATAAGCAAAATGAGTAGAGTGACAAAGATAGAATACACATGGCTAACTTAACTAAATTAATTATCATGGTTTTTTTGCATGAAAAGAGGGCAAAGCAATCTCTGATCTTAACTAATTTGTACTGTGTACCTTTCCATATTTTCGGTTTCCTGTGATACACCCTGTATTATTACCTACATGCTGTTAAAAATCGAGTATTGAATTGTGTTTGAAGTGCGTTTATCAGTGATGCATGTTTATTGACATTTTATTTTCTTTATCTTGTTTCAACAAAAGATTTATTAAAAGTCTGTTTTATTAAAGAAAAAATCGGATTTAATTAAGCTCCCAGCACCTACGACTCTGTTTTGGGTACACCACTGACTACTTCTCCCAACAGTTTTTGTGCACAGTTTTTCGTTAGGATTTGGTTTTCTCTAAATGTATATTAACTATACTGCATGGGATCTGTTGAATTGAACTGATCCTATGAATTGCGCGTCTTGCTTTAATCATCCAAATAAAAAAAAACATTGCCCCGAACTTGTGATAGTTCCAAAAATATATAATAGATGCTCGGCCTTATCGTTTGTATTTTTCAAGATCCTGAAGTTATGATTGTCCAGTATTATTTTTATATTATATAAGTGTAAGTGATCGTTAAATAATTTGCCGTATTTTGAATAGAACATTTCGGAAGAACTAATTGTAGCTATTATGATGACAAAGATCTTTTTCCAAAATCTATGGAGCCAAAAAAAAATATTTAACGAAATCCGTGAACGTTTTTGAAAACGCGCAAACTCACCGTGAAAAAACCGAGAAAGTGTTAAAATAATTTTTAAAAAGTCGGTAAGGAATTAATTAGAATCAGGAAATCATATTTTTCTATACTTTCATTTTCTACCGCCAGATGTCAAATTCCTAATATTAGAAGTCAACATTTAATATATCTAGATGCGTAATGGGGTATCTATATTACTGACGAGTGGTGACAATTTGTAAAAACGAGCGACAGTGAGTTTTTACATCAGATGAGTCATAATATCATTATGCACGAGATATACATATATGGTATTTTTTGCCATACCCACTACAAAATACCTAGGTACTTTTTACTTCATTTTCAAAAAATGTTGACAGTTCATTTGCGTCGCCATTAATTTTACTTTTACAGTAGGCCGTGAAGGTCGTGAGTATGTAATCGCAGGCGGATAGAGCGAATAAACAGAAGTTGCTATGGCAACCGTTTACTTACCGCACTTGCTATATGTAATGAAAACACTTTTGCACGCCTGTCTGTTAAATGATCCAATACAGGCCGTTATACAGTATACACGCATCGAAAGTAGTTATTTTGTAGTGGGTATGGCAAAGAATTATACCGGAGTCTGTTATAAAAAATCGTAAGACTTATGATTTGTTAAGAATTCAAATTAAAAAAAAAAATTTTTGACAAAAAATTGTCAATTTTATTACCTTTTTAAAATCGAGCCATTAAAATTACGTGTTTGTAAATAATTTTTAGTAGTTTTTCTATTTCATAAAACTATTCAAATTTACAAAATATTTATCACGCTTTTGTGATTAAAAAAAAGTTGTTAGAATATACTTTGTCTGTTAATTGTTTTTATTTATATTTTTTATATTTTATCTATATATATTTCTGTTTTTAAGATATTTATATATTTCCAAAATATTTATAGTCAGATAAAACTAAAAAATTTATTATTTTAAGTTCACTTTAAATGTTAAGAAATTATTTATTTATATATAACTGTTGATTAGAGTACGTTAAAAATAATGCCTTAAACCAATGCAAATCGACGGTGCAGTATTTCTCTAAGAAATTTGTACCTGTAGATACGGTATGTTCATAAAGTTTATAGATTCTGTAATATTACATGAAGACGTGCGTAATTTTTGTTGAACAAGGATGAGCAATCTATTTAAATGGGGAGCCACCGGCCAAATAAAATGTACACGCGGACATTTTTTTTTTAGTTTACACTGTAAAAATTGAGGAGGCCGATTACATAGATTATCGATAGTCCATTTGTAGCCAGCGATTAATCTGGTAATAGGCACACAAAGAGACAATGTCGTCGCAAACAGGTATCGCCTGCACATCGCGTAGATTCCATAAAAACACATTGCGCATGCGTGGTTACTAATTTTACATTAATTTGTTTTGTATTCATTCATTTTATATATGTAACTATACATTTTATTTTGTAATTTTTACACACTTTATTGGAATATTACACAAATTATGTAATTTTAATTTACTTTATGTAAAAATCACAAATTTGTTTAACTTTACAGTAAAAGTCCAAGTTTTTATGAAGTTTTCTGTGTAAAAATAAATAATAATGTAAAATCACTTAGAAAATCGAGCGAATTCTACCTTAACTTTCAAAGTATTTTTTACATCCATTTTTTACAGTGTAGTGTATTCGAAGTCAGCGCGTACTGGGTTTGTGGGAAGAAAATGCATAATTGGAACCTCTTATATTTATTTCTTCTAAGTTCAAACTAAACGTACTGTGACATTGATGCTGTGTTGCAGAAAGCATTGTCAAAAAATTTGATTTGACAATGACCTTAGCTTAATGCCGTTGTCAAACTATTTGTCGTGTAGTACATTAGATTGTACTCACAAAAAAAAAATGCTTGATCCATATAGAAAAAAAGATTGCTTTTCAAGCTAAATTTTGATCAAAATGCGTAGAAAAATGTTGTTTCGAAGTGGAAACTGGAAACTGTACAAAAAAACTATGTTAAATACATATATACACAGTTAAAAAAAATTGTTTCAATCGATCAATTATCTTTCGATTAGGACCGATTTAAAATTCTACAATGTTTTTCTGGAGAAATATGTGTGGCCACAATCTAAAATCAAATTTTCTGATTATGCTTTCTGCAACCCATCACTAATATAGGTACCTCAGTTTTTTTTTCGACTTGCAGGAGTGCAATTTTTTAAGGTAGGACCACTGAGGTAAAAGATATAGAGGAGACATATCGTATACAACTGCTTATACAAGATTGAAGCCAGGTTTGACCTCACAGGGCCGAATAAACATGGCGACAAGGAATGGATTGGGAATATTATTCTCTTCTTCTTCTCACATATAAAATGAAGGCCGAGTTACAATGGCGACTGGCTTCACTTTTAAATGCTTATATTTCCTCTATAGCTTCTACCTCAGTGGGTAGACCTCGCGGGGCGAAAGATGAAGCAACCGCGTCATAGTAACGTGAATGCATTGTGCCCGCCTTCTAGCTTGCTATTGGCTGTTTTGCAGATCCATGAGCGGTTTTCCAAAATTGTACCTAACGTCATTAAACCCAATGTGCAGTTTTGTGTACACGGCACTGTCTGCGGGCAAGCAGGCGTTCACTAACATATTATTGATGACGTGCCTGGCTTCATCTCTCACCGCGGACAGTCTAGGAGATTGCCCCTCTATCGCTTAGTTCCGTGCAGGTGTGGGGATCGTAACGGTTGATAATGGTAAGGTACAGGAGGGGAATGGTTAGAAGTGCTGACTCATGGAGTAATTAAAATGGCGAAAGTTATCCGTGTAGCCAATGGAAAAGTTAATGTATAATTTTTTTGTTATGAAAAACGTGTCGAGTGGATTAATTTAGGAGACTATAGACTTAATGAACATGTTTAAAGTTAATACTTAAAAGATACAGCCCTGTGAATGTTTTCAATAGTCGTTAAAAATAGAATAACGACTTTAAAAGTAGTTATTTTTTTGTGTCCTTGAAGTTTCTGATTAAATCGGAAATTTTGACTAGTGGAGGAGTATTTCTTAGAAATAAGCGTTATATCGGTGACAATATAATTGTTAAACAGCTAGCTTTTCTTTTTTTTTGAAATATTATTTATTTTTTTTTGACTATCATAACTTCAGTATTTACGATTAAAAACAAAAGTAGAAAATAATTTCATAAAAATAACAAGTCGATTGCGAATACATTTTAAATTAAAAAAAATATTTATTACTGACTAATTTATAAATTCTTTGTATCTATCTGCAGGTATCTATAAATTAAAATTTTTTTACGTATATCTAAATTTATAATATTTTTTTCGAAAATCTGAATGTTGTTTCTAGAAGTAGAAAATATGTATTAGTTGGATGAGCCATTTTCCTGAGAGTAATTCTTTCAGTTATCCACAAGAGCACTTGTGGTAGGGACAAACATTTTTTATTCCCCATTAGTGCCGTGTTATTTTAGTGGTATTATTTTATTGTTAATAAATTAATTAAGCAATTAAGTTATACCACTAAAATGACACGATACTAATGGGGAATAAATAATGTTTGTTCCTACCACACGTGCTGCCTCTCGTGGATAATTGGAAGAACTACTTTCAGGAAAATGGCTCATTCGATTTTTCAAAGTGTTTAGGTTATTCTATATTTATTCAAACCCTAAAAACACCCGGTGTTTATTTATTACAAAGAATTTATATCATTGTCAGTTCAAAAACTATTTCAATATTTTGAACTTGTAAGGTACAAGGTATGGAGCTAGTCAAACCAAAAAATAATAAAAAAAAAATAAAATAAAAAAAACATTTATGATAATATTGATAAGCGCGTGTAGGGTTAAACATTATATTATAAGGTATGTTTTGTGAGAACCTAAATTATATATTCATATACCTATTCTAAATTTTTAATATTTAAAAATATCTTACTATAACATATTTTTATAAAACCTAAATCAGTTTTATATGGAAATTAACAAAAAAAGAAACAATTTTTGCGAGATCAAATGTGTCGATTCTTTTTTGTTAGCGAAATCACATTTTGCTATACTTTCAATTTCTACCACCAGATGTCATAGCGTTAAATGTCAAATCTCTTTATTGGAAGCAACAGAACTCAAAACGTTTTTAAGTGATTCTGATCGCAATAGCACATTTTTATTTTATTGGTAATATTTTATAGACTCCTAGTTATTGAGTCTATAACGCAATCATAAATTACGATAATTACAACATTGAAATAATATTGATTTTTCTTATTTTGTTAATTTCTGTAAATTTTATAAAGAACAGTCCACATTCGTTTCGAAAGTGTGCAATCTTATTTTATGAATATTTTCATTATGATATTTTTAAAATTCGACTTTGTAAAGACCGACCATTTTAGAGGCTAGACATATTATTAATGGAGGTCTACTTGCTATTACATTAAACATAAGTCAATGCAATTACAATTTTTAATGTTTGGACTGTTCATTTATTCTAAAAAAAAAAACAAACAATCAAGAGCCTTATTAAATATAAAATTTATCATTGGAGGCCACGTCGGTGTTGAAATATCGCACTTTTTAAAGCATATTTTAAACTTAGCTGGTTACAAACTAGACCCCAAAAAAGTATTGTTAATTTAGAGGTCATCCTGTTAAAAAAACGAAAATTTATTTGGACATTAAAATCAGCCTAATTAGACGCTAATGACCTCAGTTGTCGGGCGTCTATAATTTACAATTCATTCATTCAAAATCAGCTTTAAAATGTTTGAAAATTTCCGATCCGTTTAGCTCTGAAAGTTGTTAATAAAAAACAAAATAATCTGAAATAAATCTGTTAGGTTTCCTTGGTTTAAAACTTTAGAGTTTAGACTCTAGAGTCTAGACCGTCAATATAAAAATGGACCACGGCGATTGACTGTGTTGATGACATCATTACGTCAATATTGGTTAATTTTCTACACCGAAAAACGTGTGACAGTATACCCAACCGGACCAGTAATTTACAAAAAATTTACAGTTTTGTTTCGATATAATATTTATAAGAACATTTTGAACTTGTTTTTGTTTACACTGGCATTTGTTACGTTGCGCCGAGTCTTCAGTTGTTAGCAGCTCGGAAACAAAAGATGATCGGACGTGATTTAGCAGATTGACCTCTCCTATTTATAGTTTATGGAACAAGAATTAAAACAAAAGAATAAACCAGTGCTAAGTTTATTTTATGTTACTTTAACTTATTGGCGCTCAAAATAAATGTACATTGAAGTTCAACTGTCTCTTGAAAACAAAACATGAATTCCAAATCTTCATGGTTTCCGGGCTTGTAGGCCGTGGTCCGGTGCTATTTCTATCTGACGTTTCGTCTACAACTGCGGTAGACATTCTCAAAGGCGATGTGGCATTGGTGGCAGCGGTTGGATTGTCCTCCTTACGCTTACCTGTGAGCCGCCAACAGAAGGTTCAAATCTTGATGGTTTCCGGGCTTGTAGGCCGTGGTCCGGTGGTATTTCTACCTGACGTTTCATCTACAACTGCGGTAGACATTCTCAAAGGCGATGTGGCAGCGGTCGAAGTGTCCTCCTTGGCGGCTCACAGGTCAGTGTGTCAGTGACTGGTGTCCTCCACATCGCCTTTGAGAATGTCTACCGCAGTTGTAGACGAAACGTCAGGCAGAAATACCACCGGACCACGGCCTACAAGCCCGGAAACCATGAAGATTTGGAACAGTGCCGGCCGTGAAAGCTTGCACACCTGGATAAAAGATGAATTGTTTTATCGTAACCATCATCACCCGTGTTTGTTTTAATTTACTGTGGCTTTAAATCGGGTTTAATTTGACGTGAACTCAAAGCAAACCTTTATTTTTCCCGTTTTTATTAGAGGCGTGATATGACTGATAATTTAATTATTGTATTGTATAAAAAGGAAAAATAAAGATTTGTATTATGTAGATGGGTAATTGGGCAACAAAAATCGCATATATTTATTTAAAAAAAATGACAGTTAATTAACACGGTTAATTTTACGTACAGTAGGGTTCCGTTTATCGGGATATAATTAGAGACTCGATAAGTCTCGTGGTTGAATCGGATAATCGGGATTCTTCTGTACTTTCGAATTAGAATTTTCTCAGAACAAAATCAAAAGTGCGAGTGAACTGGTCTATTTAAAAAGGAAGGTCGATTTTATAGAAATTTTGTTGTCCCGTCACCAATCGTTTCTTATTATATTTTTTTTTTAAAAAGTGCGATAAACGAACGTTGAAAATTTACGCAACAATGCATAAAAATGTTCAATTTTTATACTATTATTATAATAATATACCTATTAATCGATAATTTGTACCTGTTCTCTATTATACCTAATATTTGCTATACAGGATGTTAGCAAAAAGTGGATAGATTTACTTATTTATTTTTGAAGTGAAACTTCTTATGCGGCGCCATTGCCTCGACGATTTAAAGGGTAAAATGCTGACTCAATGAAACGAAATGTGTATACAAAAATGTGGTAACGGGTGAATTGTCTCCCCTCTTCTCGCGAGGTCTGTAATAATACGACAGACCCCGCGAGAAGACGGGATACATTCCACACATTATCACATTTCGAATGCATTATGTATTATAGAATATAGATGCATTCGAACGCCAGTTGCGGTTGGTTCGCCTCGACTTGTCGGTACAGGTAAATCCTGAAACAGCCAGTGGCAAGTCATTCGACTTATAGCTTCGCACAACGCACAGTGTCAAGCGCTCCTAGCCCTAATTAATTTTTATATTATTCATACATAAAAAGTTTCACTTCGGTCGTGTGTGTCGCGCACGCGCCTTTTTTTAATTAAAAATGTACAAATATATTATCTTTCACTTAAAATGTGTGTTTATATGTGTTTATTTTATTATATATTGTTACTTTACTTCTGTCGTCTGCTTGGCCGATCATAATCCTTGGAGGCCAAAACGGGACGGGGAGAGGGGGTGCTGTTAGAAAAGAGTTTAAGGCCTATGATAAAAATTTTAGATCTCCCCTAATCTTGGTAATAACCATCGGGAAATGATATAAAGATTAATTTGGTGAAAAAAAATTGGGAAAAAAACGGAACGGAAAAAAATTGAAAACGGAAAGTATGATCATGAGACGAAGCTTAGTGGCGTAGCTATCGTAGGGCAAAGTGGTGCAGTGCCTTAAGGCCCCAAAGCTCAGGTGGGCCCTTTACCAACTTTCAAGCCAGGTACAACTGGTTACAGTAAGTTTCCAGCTTTGAAAAAATTGATACATTTATATTTTATTTTTTGAAAAGATAACATTGGTTAAGGGGCCCAGTTTGCTTTTTACCCCGGGGTCCTTGGTTACCAGACCCAGCACTCTATTGATCAATGCGACTTAAAGCAAGATTTTGCAGATAAATTGCTGGCTTTATTGAAGGCTGAACGGCACAGCTTCACGCATAGTGGACGACAAACTTTAAACTACAATAGGGTTGACCCACGTATTTTTTTATTTCTTTAATTGGCAGTGTTTTTGAATTCAGGGCTACCAAATTTTTTTCGGAATTTTTAGAGACTCGGAAAGGTCTTAAAAATAATAAAGTTGAAAATTGTTAGTCGGATGACGTCACAGGTCTATGTTCGCGCTTAATTCTAACAGCCAATAAGAGTAAAGTCAGCAGAAGTGAAAATACACTGTTGTCGTATTTGCAACTGTCAAGCACCTGTCAAGCGTCAAGAAGCGTGTTTTAGTGTTTTTGGTACTTCATACATTCAAATATCTATACTATAGATATTTGAATGTATGAAGTACCAAAAATGTATAAAAATAACACTATAGATTCTATAGTGTTATTTTTATACATTATTTTCAGACGTTTTTGCTGCGAAATTAATACGAGTGAGAATTATGGAATTTGACTTTTCACATCACAACGACAATATGATAACGCTGTCTGATTGGCCCTTTAACTAGCGGCAATTTTAAATTACTGTAAAATTAAATTATTTAATAAAAATGATAATAAACGCTTCAAAATTCCTATAAAAAATGTATATTGATTATACACCTCGAGTACAATGATATTGACGCTAATGACCTTGTTGTCGAGCGTCTATAATCCACAATTCATTCATACAATGATATCCGTAAGAAAACAGTCACTTTCAATATTGTGGGTCAACCGAGTGTTTTTTAAGCAGCCATCAACATCCGTAGTATTCCATAGAAATCTATTTAGATACAAACAAAATAGCATCGACATTAACTTCCACAGGGTTCAACGCAAAGTACAATTTAACTTCTGACCTCAATTAGTTCTTAAATCAACCACTAGTACCTTTTTTAACACCTTTGTATTCATGACGTCACTATAGGTAGTTCCGGTATTGGACGCAGACGGCGTTCTAATATAGACTACCGTAGTATCCATTTCTGTCTACTTTTTGTTGGTTCATCTTGTATATGAATTAAGTATATACAAAGTGTAACAAAACAATGTTGTTAATTGGAAAGCGTATTCTTAGATATATAGAACAAATGAAAAGAAAAAATATATCGACGTTTGTCAATTCCTACACAAAACAGCACAAAATCTTAATTATTGTAAAAGTTTGTATTTTAGAACGTTATTTCACCCTTGTTTACCTTTCAGTAAAGCTTCCTTAAAATATCTCTGGTCTATAATTTTGTCTACAATATTACAAAGCATGTAAAAATATTTTTTTTCACAGTTTAAAGTTTGCCTGTTATCTGTGTAGTACAAGACGCTAATGACCTAAGTTGTCGACGCGTCTATAATTTACAATAAATAAAATATACCTGTGTAGTAATTTTTTAGGGTTCCGTACCAGAAAGGAATCGTGTTGTGCCAACGATGTCTGTCTGTCTGTTACAGGCCTCTAACTTCTAAACGAAATGAGATAGGGACTTGAAACTCACACATAATATGTATTACCGCGGCCCAAAGACGGAGAGAATAACAAAAGATTAAAAAGGTTTATTTAAGGGGGCCGCCCATACTTGCAAACGGGGGTCAAAAAAATTTTTTTTTGTATACCAATTCTTGTGGAGTATCGTTGAAAGAGCCATTTGAGTAGATTATGAACGTGGTTTTATTTATTTTATCAAAATTGTAGAGTTTTAGAGAAATTTTTAGACCTATTTTGTTACCAGGTCTATCTTAACAACGTCATTACCTATAAAGCTGTAATTCACCTAAAGTGTCACTCATATCCTCTAGTTAATCAACAAATACTAAAAACAGAAAAAAAGAAAGCGCCCATATATTATGCAAATGGGGGGCAAACATAATTTATTTTGTACCTATTCTTGTGGGGTATCGTTGAAGAGAGCCTTTTGGGTAGATTATGAATGTGTTTTTATTTTATTTAATCAAAATTTTAACCTGTAGGTTTAGCCAGGGCCGCGTCGACCCCCCACAGCGCCTGTGTGCGAAACCTATGTTGCGCCTATTATACCTACTTACTTATCGATACTCCACTACAAAGAAATATGTTGTTGTGTAAGTGTAACAAAAATAATTTCGATAGCGGCGCCCCTATTGTCTTGGCGCCTGTGTGCGCCGCACACTTCGCACACATGGGCGGCGCGGCCCTGGGTTTAGCATAACTTACATTGTACGGAACCCTACTCTTTGCGTGGCTCGACACGCACTTGGCTGTTTATTTTAAGTTGGTATCAACTTTTTTTTATATGGTCTTAGAATACGCCACCTAAATTGACTGTGTTTTATTTTTGTTATATTATGTATATGGCGTTATTATGTACCTATATTATATACCTATAAATACAATAATACATACAATAATATTGTATTAGAATTATATATTATTATTTTTGTAATAATATTGTATATATTATAACATATATTTTTGTTTTTAATTATTACTTGCGCTGAATGAAAGTAATATATTGTATAAATATTATATATTTTATATCTGTTTTTTTCTGTTGAATTTGTATAGTGAAACAAGAAAAAAATATACACTGCATTATATAGTTTTGTATCAAAAATAAACTGTTTTTATTTTTTTGTTTTATTTTCATTTTCAAGTATATAGCATTTCTTGGAGCAGACGAAGTCTAAAGAAGGTAAGAAGTTAGAAAGATGAATATTTTTGAATGTCAAACATTCTTCAAGAACTAAAAGAGTGGATTATTAGGTGTGTTTGTTGGCAAGTTCTGAACTCCCAAAGCGTCTGTCGGCAATACAGAACTCTCAGTACACAACTGCATGTTGCTCAAATTGTCGGCCTCTTCGAACTGTTTGAACTTGTTTTCTGGCAGTTTTAGGCTCCTCGAACTACTAGAAGTCTGGAACTGCTAGAACCTGGTTCGAGAAATTGACCACTAAACAAGCAGTTGTGTCCGAAGAGTTCTGTATTGCCGACAAACGCTTTAGCAGTTCAGAACACAAGCGACTACGTCCTGCAGTCAGAGTCCATTCTGATTGGTCGAATACCCCATCTTGATATCGTTTGACAAACACACACATACCTAAACGAACGTAACAACTAACTAGTGAACTCTGTATACTAATATGGATAGTTGATAGCGATTAAAAGATGAGCGAATCTGTCGAAAAGACGTCGCTGTTGCACTGTCACGTGGTCGCAAATTTGGAAAGGCTACCTTTATATTTAAAATGTAAAAATATGGAAAAATGGGTTGGTATTTGGTAACGGGTTGCAAATGGTATTTTAGAGGTGTGGTGTGTTGATTTTTCTACTCCAAAATGGAATACTGAGTTGATTTGAAAATATTAGTTTTTTTTAATTTATGAATATTCTATATCTACGTAATTTGACTGGACATTTTTAGGGTTCCGTACCTCAATAAGAAAAAACGGAACCCTTATACTCGTAGGATCACTCGTTTGTCCGTCTGGCTGGCTGGGTGTCCGTCTGTCAAGACCCATTTTCTCAGGAACGGATAGAAATATCAAGTTGAAATTAATATGAAATACTAAGATCTACGGTCCCTTGGAGGTGTAAAAAATACAAGTTTCTAATTCAACGTAATCAAAAGATACGGTCATTTTGTCACCTATTTTGATACTCGCAAACTCACTCATCAAAAACCTAAAGGGTACTTCCCGTTGACCTAGAATCATGAAATTTGGCAAAAAGTTAGGTCTCGCAGCACAAGTAAAGGGAAAAATCCAAAAATCACAAATGCTTAGTAAAAATTAAAGGCGTCCTGACACAATAAACGAAAACCTTTTAAAGGCTGTATCTTTGAAATCGTAACATGTAGCAGGTTGAAATTTTCACAGAATATGTCTACCTAATTTAATTGTTGAAACGATACGGAACCCTCGTAGCGCGAGTTTTTTAAATTTATATACATTAGATACAATCCAGCGTTGGCCAAATGTTCAAATTCAGTGGCTATTAAAAATGTTTTCTCTGTTCTTGCCAAATTTGCGATGAACTATTGGCCAAATATTTTCTGGAAAATAAATGAAAGCATTATATTTTTTTAAGTGCTTTAGAGTTCATGTTAAGTTGCAGGTACATTAACTGTTAACTTGAACACAGGCGTGGAGATCATGCTAGGTTCCATTTTTGAAATGAATGAATTGTAAATTATAGACACTCGACAACAGAGGTGTTCCATTTTTGGGGTTGTTAGTGGGGATAATCGAGTGCTACTTGTCGTCTGTCTAGCGTCTATAATCCACTATCAACCGTCCGATATCGAAATAATTAGTCGGATCAATTGCAATAATCCGTGCAGATTGGATCGCGTGGAAGGACTTTTAACAAGCAACGAAAAAGAAGAGTTACGATTTTACCAGTCTGTATGTAAGTATGTATGTAGGTATGTAGGTATGTGTGTATGTAGGTATGTATGTTAGTTCGTTACCTCGTAGGGTCAAATCTACTGAGCCGATTTTCATAATCGAGGTGTCTTTCGATTTGTCTTAATCACGCGAGTGTTCTAGCCTATAAAAGATATTTTCAAATTCAAAATGACGGCCGTAAAGTGGAAAAATCTTGTTCTATTTTTTTTATTGAAAAATATATAAAAACTATTTGATTAAAAAAAAGAGTACCTACTGGGTATTACTAGAGTTGTCTTTTTGTTTGGAAAAGAAAATTCGATTTGCGTCTTGTTTTCTTTCATTTGTAAACTTTGAGAACATTATTGTATACGCAACCGATAGCTGGTTGCTAACGATTTTATTGGATTTGCTTTTAAAAAAATGGCAGTGAAATTACATAAGTGGATTTAGTGGAATCTGGCTGTCAACCATTGATACGGAGTAGAGTAGAGTAGAGAAAGAGAGAGAGATATTTGTGAAGCACATCTGCTGCCTTGCGTTAAGCACAACGAGGGTCGAATACCAAAACCAATAGTTCTGCAAGTACTAGATTACAGAGTGTACTATACGCATTTTAAATGAACTGATGGAACTGACGGTTCTATCTATAATAGTACCTACGCTTTTACAGCTTCATTATTTATTACAAAATGAGTTTAGAATGTCAAGGAGAATGTATTACATTTAAAATTTGAAAGTGAGGACAGTATAGACTAGTGCAGGGGTCGGCAACCTTTTGAGACGGAAGAGCCAAAAGTTACAATTTACAAAATTTCCCACTTTTTAAGGGGAGGGTAAGGTTAATTCGTTCAAAAAAAGGCACATTTTTGTGAATTTTTTTCGACAACACAGTTAAAATCTATTTATTAAAACCAATGGGACATCAAAGTATAACATTTGAAGAATATTTTGTAAAATTTTCATGGAAAAATATTAAAAAATACGGCAATGGCAGCAATTATTTGGAAGCGTCTCAGAAAAAAGTAGAATTGCGGTGCCCCTTATAACTTGGTGCTGGATCATCTGAAATCAAAAATGGAAATTTTTGTCGTTAGATAATCGCTTTCCCCAGGTAACCCTGGAAGGGTTTTTCGAAATTTCAATTTTTCAATTTTTGGGAACACTTCGAAGTGAAAAACGCGATTTTTTTTTTGCAAAAATCTTTTTAGTTCGTTTTTTTGTACGAATTAACCTTACCCTCCCCTTAAAGAGCCACTAACATTTTTATTTCAATATTATGGTATTTGATTAGGATTAGGTATATAAAAAAAGTTCTGACTGCGACCGTTGACGACACAGTGCACCAATAACTAAACAAACAGAACACTGTTGCCACATTTAAAAAATGTCAGCTGTCCGTATACTCTCTACTCCACCTATTCTCACTGTTCTCTGTTGAGTGTTTTATCCTGTTTAAAGTTTTTTTTGCAGTATAATATTTTTTATGAGTTTTGAAAATAAAATATTATAATTATTAATATAACTGGAGAGCCGCATCTTGACATCATAAGAGCCGCATGCGGCTCGCGAGCCGCAGGTTGCCGGCCCCTGGACTAGTTTTGTGGCCAACCTGATGGCCTTTGAATCAGACTGACGTGGGTTCGAATCCCACCTCTGCTCATAGATATTTTATGATGTCGTTTAGACTCAGATTTGATATTTAATGATACTGGCCAGATACCTTATTTGGTGGAGCCATCCCCCCAAATGATATTCTCTTGTACATGTGCATATTATGCTCTATATACAGGGTGCTGAATTGCTTTGCGGGTAATAGGAATTTAACCCGTAAAATCAAAATTTTGCGATTTCCTGCTTCCCTAATTATTTTAGGAAAAATATCTTCGGATAAAAGTTTTAGAACATAAAATTCTGCATCCAAATCATTAAACAAAATTAATTTTGCATGCTTTGTAACGGCAGAAATTTGATATGAAAATGTCAAAATTACCTCAAAAACAGATAGCGATAGCCATGGAACTTAAACAAAATGATTAGAAATTATTCTGACAGCTAAAACGTCATCATTTTGTTCAAGTTCCATGGCTATCGCTCCCTTTTTTTGAGGTAATTCTGACATTTTCATATCAAATTTCTGCCGTTACAAAGCATGCAAAATTAATTTTGTTTAATGATTTAAATGCAGAATTTTATGTTCTAAAACTTTTATTCGAAGATATTTTTCCTAAAATAATTAGGGAAGCAGGAAATCGCGAAAGTTTGATTTTACGGGTTAAATCCCTATTACCCGCAAAACGATTCAGCACTCTGTATATGTGGACATATACAATTGGATATACCTTTACAAAAATTAGAAAGTTGGGTGTAGACAAGCATAAGAAAACACGCTATAAATAATTTTAGATTATGCAGCAGTTAATTATCAATAATTTTTGTAATGACATTTCTCTCTATTTTTTTACCCGACAGTAAAAAAAAGAAGGGTTAAGTATGATTACATTAAACGAGCTATCGAAAAATGCCCGGGTTGTAAAAGGCTGCATATTTATTATTTCAATTATTGGTGGAGGTGACGGGACGACTGTGAAATAAACCCGTCTTCTGAAATGAGATAACCGCGTCGTTATTTATAAAAATATGGTAACAACACCGCTACCATCGCGTAATTACATACCTGTCTTCTGAAAATTAGTCTCCAAATACAGTAGAATCCGGATAGAACGACTTTCAAGGGACCGGTGACATTATGTCGTATTAACCCGACGACGCACAAAGCGACCACATAATTTAAGCTTGTTTTTATATAATACATATAAGTGTACAATAGATTAATTTCTATGAAAACAAGCCGTGAGGTGGGTCGTTTATTAGGACTAAAGTGCGACCCTTGAGGTCCACACGACGAACTTCCCAGTTTGATAAATATTTAATAATAATAATTAAATTAGATATTACACAGAAAAGTAATCATTTTAATCATCAAAACATCAATAATTAAAAAAAAAAAAAAAAAAAAAAACGGCTGAACCGATTTTTATAAAATTTATGTCGAATCAAAATGACGTTAACACGCCTCGATTGACACCCTTACGAAGTCGATATAATTTTTTGTTCGCGAGATATTGTGTAAAATCTACTTTTTTGGAGGTTATTTGGTTAAGAAAAAAGAACGGCTGAACCGATTTTAAAAAAATTCCTTTCAGATCATATATGCGTTAATACGCGTCGATTGGCACCCCAACGTAGTCGATATCATTTTTCGTTCTCGAGATTTCGTCTTAGAAAGAAATTGACACATACATACGTACGTACGTACGTACGTACGTACGTACATACGTACACACACACACACACACAGAGAGAGAGACATCTTTCTAAAAGTAGTGTAAAAATAGTGTAGTGACCTTGAAACATAAAAATTTTTTTTCCTTTTTAATTTCGATTTTCGGACCCATTACAATAACTTCCAATGGGAAGTTAATAAACAAAATATTATATATTAACACTTACAAATACGTATGTACATATGCATGAATGTAGGTATTATGTAACTTTAATGAAAATTAAACATTGCACATATTATGTGTGTATTACAGATCAGAGGAACAATATGTATTGTAATTACGTTCTAACCGGACGATTATTAGTGTATTTGCCATATGGCACATACACTATTGGCGTCGGTCGGATGGCGGGACCTAGGGGTCGGACCAAAATTTCTCGACGTTTTATAGCCTCCTGAACACTTTGGCACCATTTTTAGAAATGTTTATATATATATATGTATATATATATATTATTTATATATATATATATATATATATATATATATATATATATATATATATATATATATATGTGTGTGTTCGCGGCATAACTCTCGAAAGACTTAATTGATTTGAACGAAATTTGGTAGACACGTTGGAATCCATCACCGCACGGAACCTATTTAAAATGGGCCCAATCGGGCCATTTTAAGGGTAGTTTTTAGGGGTTGAAAAAAGTTTTTGGGCCCAAAAATACCGAAAAAATTCTCAGAATTGTTTCAAAATTGAAATTTAACCCTTTAGTAGAGATTAAAATGTGTTGCTAAAATTTTAACAAAATCGGCACGACAGGACCGGACTTACAAATTTTATGAAAAAACTAGTTTACGGATAGTGATTTATTTGCTAACGGGTGTATTTAATTTGGTACAGAGGTTGCATTGATAATAATATTGAAATTAGGAAAAAAAATATTATTTTAAGGGATGTATTAAGGGGTTAAATTTTTCATTTTGTCCAAAAACAAACTTAAGTTCACATAATAAAGCCACAAGGCCTGTATTAGCAAATACACTATATTGTCGGCAGGGTTTTGGCACTGCGACCCGAGTTTTTATTATAAAATTAGGTCGCTAAAAGCAACTGGTCGCTTAAACCGGAGTCGTACTATACGGATACGCTCTCATAGTACATCTATATGAAACCTAACCTAAATTTTTGTCGCTAAAAAAGGTTAGCCGTTATAAACGAAGTCGTAATAGACGGACTCTACTATAATATAATTATTGGTCAAGCTTAAATAATTAATGCAACTTTATACTTTTGGAATAATACCTACGACTAAAAATTAGACTGATGACCAGTTCTATACTTCCCACCTAGTAAATATTTGCAAAAAATAAACACTCTTTTTTATTCTTTGAAAAAAAGCATGGCCCTCTTTTTTGTTTGGTGATCTGATGGCTAGCTTAATATAGCAAAAATCATGGTTACCAGGTTACCTTGATTTACGTACAATTTTTATTTTTTTTATTAAAATATTTTTTTTCTCAAAAACTGTACATTTTAGAGAAAAAAAATATTTACATTTTTTTCATATTATAACATCTAGAATTCATTTATATTTTTTTTTACCTATGGTAATACGTGACATTGAGAACGTTTTTAATATCTCAGGATCCACTGAACCGATTTGACTCAAAATCTAATTAGATCTAAGTTAAAGGCTGATAAACACAATAGAACAATCGGGATGGCCGTATGTTGTTCCGTTTTTACGATATCGAAGGCGAAAAATTTACCACACACACATACAGACATGTCAGAAAATGATCTTAAACGATTGCTAGGGTCTCAAAACGTGAAGATCTGTTAAAATCTCGAAATATTTTTTTCGGACTAAATCCATTACTTCCCTACCATAGTAGAGGTGGGAAGTAAAAAAATAACAGAACAACTGAATACGGCTACATTTCGAAAAAAATACGCAACATATTATGTTAAAGGTCATTCACTTTTTCGCATATTTGGTACTGATACAAACATTTACAAACGCCCGTAGGCCGTAGCACATGGAGTAGAAATGTCTTAATAAATACACCTACGCAAGTGCGTGTTTAGGCAATGTGAATTCGACGCGTTATTTGGGTTGCCTACATCAGGCAATAAACTGCGAGCGTGCATGTTCGTCGTCACGTTGGCTTAAATAGGCGCTTCTCTACCCCCACCCCTCCTTCGCACTCATCCCTTCTTCTCTTTCATACATAGACGACGGACGTAATGGGATTCGTTATTAGCGGCGAAATACGGCCCTGCATTGCAGAGATGAGAATTTTCAACGTCTGAGAAGGTGAATCGAATTACTATGGCTAGGGCAGGTTTAATGTGCTATCGCATTGTCGGATTAACAGTAGGTCAAAATAGATTCATCCATCTCTACGTATGAGAATAGTCGAACATTTTTATGACTCGTCTATTACTAACCCCCAATTACTAAGCTTTGATCTGTGAATTGGTGACAGGACAGCTTGGTGTAACGATTGGCGTGCTAGTCTTTGAATCAAACTGTGGGTTTGAATCCCACCTCCGCTCAGGATGTCGTTTAATTTAATTTGATGTAATTAGACGCTAATGACCTTAGTTATAATGAGTGTCTATTATCTACAATAAATTATTAAATAAATAAATAAAAAAAATATTAAAAAAACAAAAAACCCGACTGCGTAAAAATCGAACATAAAAGATGGAAACAAGATCAAATGATAACATGCAGTCGGAGGCATAGTAGTAACAAATTGAACAGAAATACCTCCGACTGCATGTTATCATTTGATCTTGTTTCCATCTTTTATGTTCGATTTTTACGCAGTCGGGTTTTTTGTTTTTTTGATATTTTTTTTATTTCCTTCCTTTTAGTTGAATCTACTCATCAAGCCTTTTCATTTGATACCCCACACACAAGGTTTTACCGATTTTTTGCGTACTGACAAAGTGGCGTCTCGCGCCCGCCATATTGAATTTTCCGTAACGTCATGTACCCTATTTGAAATGTCAACTAAACCTTTCTTTTGTTTTGATTTTGGTACTTATATCAATGTATTTAGAAGGAAAATTACTTTTGCATTTTGAGAAAATGGCGTCTAGCGTCCGCCATATTGAATTTTTCGTTACGTCATATACCCTATGTCACTCTGGGGATTCAGACGAATCTAATGACAGCTCATTTTTCAAAATCCGTCAAGCCGTTTAGGCTACAGACCGTGGTAAAGAAATATACATACATTATACGTACACTCGAAAAACATTACCCTCCTTCTGGCGCAGTCGGGTAATAAAATACATGTGAATCAGTGAAAGTGTTAATAATTGATTATTCAATAAAGAATAATAATAAATTAACTGATTCCTAATTTGTTACTTGAAGCCAGTTTATCGATCCAAGGTCAGTCAGTCAATTAAATTACGAAATAGACGAAATAAATACGGCTATAGGCTGCAATAACTTAAATGTCACGTTTTCATCCATCAGTAATTATAAATTGAAATGAGTTTACGGATTCAAGGTCAGTCCACCATTTTGTTTACGAAACAAACAAACGAATTGTTAGAAGACAAATGAATACGAACGTGTTGTGAAATGTCACGTCACGTGTTAATATTTAGTGATTATAACTGATTTAAGGTTAGTCCGCCATTTTGTGTAGATTCAAGAAACAAACGAAATATCAGAAGACAAATGAATGCGGCCATGTTGTGACATGTCACGTGTTAATCGCTCAGTAATTATAACTGAATCATGGTTAGTCCGCCATTTTGTGTAGTAAAGAAACAAACGAAATATCATAAGACAAATGAATACGCCCATGTTGCATTAGCAAATGTCACGTTTTGGAGTGCGTCACGTTTGTATAGAGATTTTACGAAGTGTGTGAAGTACAACTTCACAATCTAGAAAATATATGGCATTGCACTAAAAGGGTGACATAGTTGCTGCTTAATTTGTACGGACGGACGGACAATGACATAAAACGAGGTAGTGATTTATGATGTATGCGTAAGTGTTTGCCGGTTTCTCTCAGAAATGTATACAGGTGTCCGAATTATGAACTTTTTTTTAAAAAAATCACAGATGCTACGCTATCTTGTAACAAATAAAACACTAATGAGTTTTCGAACGTCTATGATCTACAATAACTAACTAAGTAATTAAAATCAGAACTAATCAAGTCAAAAGAGTAAAGACACGTCTCATGTCAGGCGCGGATCCAGCCCTTAAAAAAGGTTGTGGTCACGGCCACCCGAAAATCGGCCAAGTGCGAGTCGAACTATAACGGACTCGTTCACGAAACGTCAAACAGTACAAACTACTAGACTAGTAGCCAAAATAAAAAAGTCACTCGCGTTCTTACCCGCACGGTTCGTTTTTTTAAAATTTTATTAAGGCATTGCAGATATAAAATCAGCCTATCGACCTCAATTAGGGTTGTGGGCATGCCCACCGTGCCCACAACGGGGGGTCCGCGCTTGCCTCATGTAGGTGCATCTTACATTTAAAACAAGGTGATTTCTGTTTATCCTGATTTAATATCTTAATTACATAATACATCATAACCTTAAATATTTAAAAAATGTGACAGTTGACTCAACTGAGTTAGTTCCTAAGCTACGGTGGCGTCCTCAGCTAATTTGCCATATAAATAGAGTAGGTGCTTTCAATATAGTCACAAGTCGGTTTATGTTGCCAAAAATGCTTTCCATATTTTGATGTATGTCGCTGCCTCATTTCAGTCAGCGACACAAGTCGACTCAAAGAAAGTCAGCCAGGGAGATGAATGAGCTGTGTAAACTGCTGTAAAGAGTTCCATTTAAGCTATGCTGCAGTTCAGAAAGCTGTGTATGTTGTTACCTACGGTGCCATCAAAATGTAGCCAAAGGAGATAAGTGGATAATCGCATTCAGGTAAAAGTGGCTAACTTAGGCAGGTGGCCTTAGACTAGTCTAAGCAGGTGGCCTACGTTGCAGATTTTACTGTAGGTATTTACTATTTGGATTCGAATATTTTTATGATTGATAATGATAACTGGAACATCTGTATTATCGTTTTTTTTTCAGGGATAGAAGTTCGAAATGATAAATGACAGAAATCGTTCAAAGGCTATACATATTTCTGTAAAGATATTAAACTTCTTTAATATATATTTTAAGAATGTCGCCCTAACATTTTGTAGATCACATTATTTATTATTGACTTTTTAAACCTATAGCAAAATGTTATACAATGAATTTTTGACATGAATAACGTAATAATTTTAGAAATGTTGGATGTAACAGTCGGAAGTGGTTGACATGTGAAACAAAACAGCATGTATAACTATGTTAAGATCTCAGACACAGTAATCCATGGTGGCAGTGCGGAAAAGTATGACTTTACCGACAGGTAACAATGCCAAGCCCAGGTTCGAATCCCAAAGGCTTTTAATATTTTTTTTTAATATTGAAAATATATTGGTATTGGATAGGTAAGTATAGCAATTTAAATTGTAAAAAAATAAGACGCTAATGACCTCTGTTGTCGAGCGTCTATAATCTACAATTCATTCATTCATAAAAAAATAAAATTACAATTATTTTATTTATTATATTTTACGAACATTTAATTTTATTAGATAAATAAAATTGGATTTATTTTTTTCCAAGACAACGAATACAATAATTTTCGTGTTTAAACAAATTCTCTTAAAATAAGAAACCGACCCTGTTTGTTTAGATACGCCATTTTCACGTGGACACATGTTTTATGGACCAAGATGATAAAATAAAGAGGGCCAACGTTTAATTTAAAATAACAAAACTCCAATCTAAATAAAATTGCATAAATAGTCTGTACTACAAGAGATAAAAAATAGCTCTCCAAATGAAGTTTATAAGTTTACTATTTGAATTTGTGTCCCTTTCTTTTTTACTCCTCACAGATTTTTTTTATTCTTCACATATCAGATAAAGACATGAGATATAAATAAAGCATTTGTGTGAGAGCGGAAGTCAGATGGAATTTAATGCAAAAAGCCACATTCTCTCTTGAACGTAAAATTTAAAACGATGCTACGCATTGAAATGTGCAAATTATGGTACAGTGTTTGAAATTTATGTTAAAAGGGCCTTGCACTTCAAGTTGCCGTTTAAAACCTTTAGAGGCACTGTTGTCGTTATAAATGTAATATTATTTTTAACAGTTTACTTTTTTGAAATATTTTGAGTAGTTCGACTACTAGCATATAGAGAACTCTGAACGAATAATAAACCAATGCACGCCTGACGTTACACTTTACCGTCGAGTCACTTATTCAACATTCTGTCGTTATTATTAACAATTTGGTCTTGAACTTCAGCATATCTATTTGTTCTCTTCCAATTTAGGTACTAAATGCCTCTTCATTGAAAGAAATACCTCAATTTCAATCTCAATTTGTACTTTTATTAATTTCAATACATGAGCCCAAAAATGTTTAATACCAAGAATATCATCTATAGAACCTTATAGATCACACACATTGACTGTACTTTCAATATAAAAGCTGCTATGTTGTGAAAAAAATTGGGTTAGATTACATATGGTGGCGCCATCTTTTGAAATGGGTGAAGTGCAGCCTCTTTTAAACTTAGAAATGAAGAAATCGATCAAGTACCAACTGTGTATAGTTTAACCAACAAAAGAAGTCGAGATATAGAGGGAGAGAGATTGTAGATTATAGACGCTCAATCTACAATCTTTAACGTTCTTTAGTTGGTCAAACTATATACGCGGAGGGTTATGTACATGTAGTTATTATATATTTCACTAGTTTTTCTGAGACGCTTATAATTGCTGGGCCGATTTTGATGAGACTTATTTGTCGTTAGTTGTAATCATGAAGACTACATATTATCAAATTTTATGTTCCTAACCACGGCCCCCACTTCCTGTAGCGGGCTTCCAGACCAGAATCTTTGGCGGCCACCCCCCTACCTACCGCTACGATTTTTGTCTTCTGTTTAACTCTTCATTGATCACTTTCCGGGCCTCTCACGTTGCCTTTTTGAACTAAAACAAACTTAAAAAAATGTTTTACTCCACACAACGAGACTTATTCATATAGACACCCCACATGACTATATCTACAAAAAAAGTTTTTTTGACATCCTTTTTGATGTACGGGAGCCACTGAAATATAAATCCATTAAGAAAAATTAAAATGTGTCTGCGTTTAGGTCAGCAACTTCTTCAAAGAAAATTTCGTTTGTTGAGAATTAATTGAAAATAAATAAATTTTCTTTGATAGTGCTTTGGTTGCAATATTTTTCTAACTAATTTGTTGAAATTATTTTTCAGCACCCATAAAATATAAACTTGCAATTTTAAGTTGCATCTACTATACCAAATTTGTATTTGATGAAGATAAAGATCGCGGTATACGAAGTGTGCAATGCGTCTGAGCGAGATAGAAATATAGTTTTCACCATATAAAAAGTCAGTTGAAAAAGTGAAGATACGGGAAAAGTCGTCTTCAATTGTGGATTCCGTACAAGTACTAAACGAGAAGGATATTATAAAGCGGCTAGTCCACTGAAGATAAATTGTTATTGACTAGCGACCAGGGCACACATTTTTTTGCAGCCGCCCTATATTATATACCGACTTTAAAATGCTATACTGCCAGTCTGTTATATAAAATATTTCTTGTCTATTTGTTACGGAAAATATAAACCAAATGCATGAAATGTTCTAAACTTGCCTGGCTAGTTCAGTGTCTGTAGGAAGTTTTTTAGCTTACAGATCAGTTTTACATAAAAAAATTAAAAATTACCATCAACAAAAAAAATTTATTAAACTTAAAATTGGCCACTCTAGTCTGCCTAGTGCTAAGACCTGCCCTACTATAGCGACCTCGCCCCAACTTCGCACGGTTATTGTGGGTACTATGCGTTGTTGCGGACCTTTTTGTAGAACTTTTTTGGTCAATAACTCTTATATGCATTGTTTAAATATATCTTAATTATGTTATTATTATTAATTAATAAATAAATAAAATTCGTGCCCAGTATTATATTTATAATAAATTTTATCGTAGGGAGATGGGCTTTGACAGATAAAAATAGACAATAGAATATACAGGTTTAAAGTATCTACATATAATATCCTAACTACCCATATACATATTATACATATACCCGTATAAAATATTGTAATAATATTTTATTTGTAATTATTTGTAGTTGCTGAAGAAGTCGTAATCGTCCAACATGATTCCATAAATAATTCTACAAAAAAAATTTTATCTATCGAAGTCCATCTCCCTACGATAACATTTATTATTATTATTAATGTTTTATACACTTCAACCTTGTATCAATAGACCATCCAGTTAGAGCAAGCGAGAGAGATAAAAACAACCCAGTTGCCACAACAATGCGCAGAACGAAACACGCACTGGTTCACTGTCTCCTTCAACACGAGCTGCGTTGTATCTATCTCTCTCGCTTGCTCTAATTGGATAGGTCTATTGATGGTGTAACAAATTTAATCAAAATTGGTCAACAATTTCTGAGATACCCTCCATCTATACGTACTCAAAATACCTTGAAAACAGACAGATGTCCCGTTACTGCTTTATATATCAGTATTGATGAATATTATTTTAGGAAATGAAATTCTTTTTAGCAGAATTTTTATCACACGTTCTAAGCTACGAATTCAACTTTATAAAAAAATATTTTTTTCTCGAGAGTCGAGATACTTATTCTTCAAAATTATAAGCGAAAAGTTCTAGCATAGGTACTGACTAGAATTTTCTTACCTGACGGAATAATATTTCAGTTGGGCTTGAGAATGGCCAAGCGTGTAGCAATGTTGTTGTTTACATGGCGTTGCTATGGTTCCTCTATTACAAGTCCCCAGTTTCCGGGTTCTAACCCGAGAGCTGGTAAAAGTGTCAATTGGATTTTCAATTTATTATTAAAAAAAAATAATAAATTGAAAATATGAATTGGTGCTAGGCCCAAATAACCTTAGCTGTTGGTGGTCTTTAAAACACAACTTTCAATATTTCAGTGGAAAACGTGATACTTTACTTTAAAGAGCAGCTAGCGCCTCTCACGTTATCTGCACGCACTAGATATACATATATTTATTTCTATTACTTACACTAGTTTTCTGAATACATCAACAAAAATACGATTTTTCCATTTTTCATCTTGTGAAGAAAGAGAAATAATAACTTCCTTGTTTTCAAAACACCAGTTGACCTTATTTTTCTCCTATTTTTTATTTAAACCTTGCCGCCACAATGGCGTATTTGCTATAGTCTGTCCTGAATTAGTATAGAGTAATAAATGTAATAGTAATCATGTTTATGTTACTTATACATGCTTACTATTACATTACCATAGAGCAGGTACTTAGCCTTCTTTTTGATGTGAAACATCGTGTCGGGCAGTGAACAGCCGCGTGAGGGAAAATATGCAACGAAATTTCTGGTCCGGTCCTTCGCTGCTGTTCTCCCCACCACTGCGGCACTCTCTCTTTCTCTCTCGGCTTCCGCGCGCTCGGGCACGGGAAGAGAGAGAGAGAGAGAGTATACATACGAACGTACTGTAAAGCAAAAGTATATGTATACGCGTGTAGATATGTAATATAGATATTTTGCTGTGTATTTAGTTGCGTTTCTGGCTCAGGCGTGCTCAAACGCCGCAACCGCGTGTGTTACAGTGCAGTATATAGGATTACGTCGGCATAACAGTTAGTTGCTGCTTTTGAAAAAATATATACTACTAGATAGAGAATACCACCGAGTTCAATAACGTTTTCTTTGATGTTTCACATCTGTCGGGGGTCCCGAGACCCACACCCTTTTTTTAAATTTATATTTATAACTTACTCTACATATATATAAAAGAAAATTCCTTTTTTGAAATATGTGAAAATTTTCTGACGACAAATGGACAGGATTTATATGAAAGCCGCGGTACAGGATAATATTTGTGTAGGGCTATTTTATCTCAAATCTACAATAGCCAAAGAGTTTTAGTCCTGGACGTATGATGGTCGAATAGCTAAATCCCATTTCCTCTGTGGTATGTTTGTGTTTGTGTATAACAGACAGACGCATCTGTTTGGACTGGTTTTGAACTTTCAGAAGCCTAAATTAAATTGTTACTTTACTATAGATTTGGGTAGCAGACAAATACTATATGTAACTAAAAAATATTAAAGCTCCACCGCACTGACTTACGCTCAACGGTGATTTTTCGGATCATTATTGATTTATGAACTATGAACAATATCGTTGGATCCATTTTCAAAAAAAATCGCAATTTTAGATTTTAGTGCATCAGTAAGCTACCTTTATTTGGGTGAGTAGGGAAAAATAAAAAAAACCCGAGGAACATTAAAAATTTGACACCCAAAAAAATGGTAGGTATTCAGTTATGTGGAAAGTTATTTCAAAGGGCTTTTCTTGAGAACATCAAAAATATTCTATTCGGAATTTTATGTCACATAGTTTTCGATATTTTCCTGATTCCTCCTCTATTTTCAAAACTAGTATAATTAATTACAGGTAAACTATTACGATTGTCACCCTCGACTTCGTCTCGGACGACTATCCCCACTCGTTCTTCTGTGACACAAAACAACCTATCGGCTCGTTCCAGTGCCCCTTTATTCATGGGGCAAGTGAGGCAGCCACCCCAGGGCTCCCGAGCTCAGGGGCTCCCGTTCGATCCATGAAAAAAATGAAACAAATAAATTGGAAAAACGTAGAAAAGAGAAAACAAGGATTTAACAGATTACAAAATTCTTTATATTTATTTAAAAAAATACTTCATGTTTAAATATCTATAGTCTATATAACAAAAGATGCACCTGATTTTTGAAAAATCAGGGCGCTCGGATAAAGTCTGCCCTAGGGTCCCCGAAAGTCTTAAAACGGCACTGGGTCTCGTTCTGTAACTACCCCATGTCATAATTCGTCAATTTCCGTACTTGTACCATATACAGGTGTATCACAGGAAACCGAACATAGGGAAAAGTACACAGTACAAATTAGTTAAGATCAGAGATTGCTTTGCCCTCTATTCATGTAAAAAAAACCATGATAATTAATTTAGTTAAGTTAGCCATGTGTATTCTATCTTTGTCACGCTATTCATTTTGCTTAGGTTTTCCTTGCTGCACTCATTACTTTTCTATGTATTCAATCCTGTATGACTATTACAATATTTATTTTATTTATTGTAAATTATATAGACGCGTCGACAAATTAGGTCATTAGCGTCTTGATTACATTAAATAACAATTAACTTAAAACTAAATCAAAATGTATACTTATACATCCAAATGGGATATCCTGTATGGAACCTATAAGGATCAATTTTGCAGTAGCAACTTTTTGTATTGTTCATAATATTGAATTATATCATATATCACTACTATAACTATCCACATCCATACCATCCTTTCTTGACATACCCTTGTGCGTATTTTTCGTAGTCTTTTTTACTCTTTTGACTGTATCAGTTACATCATAATACTTCATTTCAATCCTTAAAAACAAAGATATGGATCATCAGGCTAGCGTCAGCATGACGTCTTATAGAAATGTAGGCTGTCATCCAAGACTTATGAGTCATTGGCATAAAGCTGTATAAATAGAGATGTGAAAAAGGCGATATATAATTCAATGCAGTTTTGTAAATATACAGAAAACTAGCCGTGACTTGATGCCGATTTTGACAGAAATCTTTCCTTAACCCGAGGATAGCCGAATAAGAAAATGGGTACCCTATATTTTAATCTGATGAAATAATCTAAAAAACATATTTTGAAAAATTCAATTTAAACTGTCAATGAAAAACGAATAAAACGACATTTGATTTTTGTTTCAGAAAAATAAGCAATTAAAGTTTTTTAATTAAAACTTTTTTTAAACAAACTGTTTTTCGGAGACGAGAATTAATATCGTATTTTGCATGGCGGGAGAAACGGAACATTTATGGCGGAAGTAACGGGATACTTACAGAAATAATGAATATTGTAATTTGTAGGTTAGGCGAACTGTCAGATATAGTTTACAATCATCGTGTATGATGGCGCCATTTTCGGTTATTTTCGATCCGAAAAGATTATCCCAAGGGACGAAAACATTTTACTATCTGCGTATGCGCAACATTTATTTATCGTCCCAGAAAACCAATATGTAATTTCTATGCACGTATTAAAAATGTAATTTCGTTTGAGGACAGCTTGGTGTAATGGTCAGCATGCTGGCCTTTGGAGCAATCTATCGTGGCGGCGTTGGTTCGAATCCCACTTCGCTTTTGGATGTTTTGTGATATCGTTTAATTTTAATCGATGATGTTATTTGATGTATTTAGGACGCTATAATTTCTTAAGTTGTCGACGCGTCTATAATCTACAATAAATAAATAAAATAAATATTATTTCGTTTAGAGACATTCGATATTTTTGTTATGACAAGTACACAGATAAGTTCCAGGGTGGAATGAAGTGTGGAGTAAAGATGCCGACATGCCAATAACAAGCATTGCTGAATGAGCGTATATTTTCAACATTTTTTTTCTTTCGTCATTTTCCATCTTTGTGAGCAGAAGACTCTATATCATTTACACTTGGCTTTTCACCATGTTCTTTTATAATATCTACATTAATCATTATTCTTAACGCTTTGAACTTTTACATAGCTATTTTTAGGATTTAATGCCGCATGAATATATTGTGGTTTTTAAAAAAATCGACAATAATGACAAATTAGAAACTGTTATTAAACATGGCGTATATTTTGGTTGTATTTTTGAAGTGAAACTTATTTAGCCCCGTTTTTTACTTACAAATTTTCAAATTATTATTATTATAGCAAATTGATAATCTAATAATATTCGTAAAATTGTCATATAATTAAAAATACATATTAACATTTTTTTAAAATTATTTTTGGGATGTGTATGTATTTTTAATTATATGACAATTTTACTGTTACTGTTGACGGCACTTGGTGAGTTAATCTACAATTTTATATATTATTTGTTTAAGTTATCTTTTCCAAATTAATTTAATTTTACAATTATTGTTTATACAGAGCTCTGAAGATGTAAACATATTTTACGAAACGTTAGCCAATAAATGCATTAAAAACAGTATTTGCTTCTTAATTGGATCCTTAAGCCACATTCGAGTCGTTTTATCTCTAATATCATCAGAATCACCACATTTTCTGTTTTTTAATTAAAACAGATTCTTAATATTTATTAACTGTTTTGTTGCATCTTGTATATAAAATCTAATGATTCCGTGATTCTAGTAGCACGTGCAACCAGGCAAATCGGTTATATCTACGCCTACCCATAACTGCGTTTAAACTTTGCACTTTTAACCCAGTGTAACCTGGGACAACGGTTAAAACGTACGGCCGCCGCCACGCACGGTCTGCAGCTTTCTATTTAAAGCTCACTCTATATGCAGTTTATATTTAAATAATCGCTTATCATATTATACCTGATTATATATGCGACGTGTCCACAGTAGCGTGAAACATAGACATATTAAATTAAATAAGAACATTTTTTAATAATTTATTTTATAGTTTCATATAGTGACTGAATATATTAAAATATAAAGACCAAAAGTTTTTTCCAAATGGAAAAAAATTGTGAAATTGTGTTTTAAAGACCACCAACAGCTAAGGTTATTTGAGCCTAGCACCAATTCATATTTCAATTCATTATTTTTTTTTAATAATAAATTGAAAATCCAATTGACACTTTTACCAGCTCTCGGGCTAGAACCCGAGAACTGGGGACTTGTAATAGAGGAACCATAGCAACGCCATGTAAACAACAGCACTGCTACACGCTCGGCCATTCTCAAGCCATTTTCCAAATGGGGCTACCGCACACCATAAAGCATCTTTAAGCAGATGATAATATAGCCCCTAGTTTATACATCTAGTTATACAATTAAGTATAAGACGCGCGGGGTGTTGTTACACTCGCCTGCGGCTCGCTTACCAAACTCACCCCTCGCGTCTTATACTTAATTTTACGAGTTGTATACACTATTTTTTGTAACACATATTTGAAATGTACAACATTTTCAACTTTAGAGCTTTATTTAAATAATTTCAAACACCTAAATCTCACTGACAGCTAAAAATATTGACCCTGATTCAACAGGTGTTTATTTATTATTCGTTACCATAGCAACTATATTCCTATATTGCTCGCATGGCATAAAATATGCATTATTGTACGCTGACGTCACAGTCTATATTTTACGTACGCCTACCTATACTGGCGTATCACATAAAATATTGTATTATTGTACGCGCGCGATATATATTTTTCTTTCCCACCTCTACTATGGTACGGAAGTAATGGATTTAAAATATATTTCGAGATTTTAACAGATTTCCACGTTTTGAGACCCTAGCAATCGTTAAGATCATTTTCTGACTGATGTGTGTGTGTGTATGTGTGTGTGTGTGGTCAATTTTTCACCTTCGATATCTTAAAAACGGAACAAGATACGGCCATGCCGATTGTTCTATTGTGTTTATCAGCCTTTAACTTAAATCTGATTAGATTTTGAGTCAAATCGGTTCAGTGGATCCTGAGATATTAAAAAAAAATGTTGTCAATGTCACGTATTAACATAGGTAAAAAAAAATATAAATGAATTCTAGATATTATAATATGAAAAAAATGTAAATATTTTTTTTCTCTAAAATGTACAGTTTTCGAGAAAAAAAAATATTTTACTAAAAAAAATAAAAATTGTACGTAAATCAAGGTAACCATGATTTTTGCTATATTAAGCTAGCCATCAGTAGATCACTAAACAAAAAAGAGGGCCATGCTTTTTTTCAAAGAATAAAAAAAGAGTGTTTATTTTTTGCAAATATTTACTAGGTGGGAAGTAAAGGACTGGTCATCAGTCGAATTTTTTTTTAAGCAGGCGACTGCATTAAACTAAAACGCTTTTAATTTATTCAAAAACGTTTTTGCTTAAAGCAGTTTTGCTTTATTAGTGTATGCCCACTGAATGTTAAATCAATTGTGGATATTAATTAAAATTTACTATAATATGAAGTGAATTAAAATAAATAGAGCTGTTTGTTTACACAACATTTCATTGCTATATTACTATATAGTGCTATAATGTTCAGTGGAAATGAATAATTTGATGAACTCTCTGCAGACTTTGAAACAATATTTATTTTTCGAAGCTTGATTAAAACCTTTTATGGATTGAATATATTACGAATGTATCCAAAGTTTTTTTTTTGTTTAACTTTTTTCGTTCAATAATTCTGTTAAAAATGAGAAGAAATAAAATATTTGTAAAAAAAAACTTTTTAGAGACAAGCTTTTATTGAAATGTGCTAAAAAGGAAAAAATAATATTTAATAATTTAGGTTCATAACTATTATAAAAGCGTGGGTTGTAAGCTCTATGATTAGTTGCAACCCCCGCTTTTATAACAATTATGATTCTAAATTATTAAATATTATTTTTTTCCTTTTAGTATACAAGGTGATTCTGTAATGAATACCATAAATGATATAGGATATACCTATTGTCAAAATAATACGAAAACCAAGAATAACTTTTTTTCCAAAAGTGCTTCCCTAACAAGATACAGGGTGTTAAAGGGTCGATTTGGAGAACAATTATTTGATTGTATCTTTTAACTGGGTTGAACAATTTAATTCATTTCTGGTAGACATCTACTACATAATAAGGACCGTAAACGGACAAAATTTTGTTGCATTTGAACAACCCAGTGGCGTAGAATTGGGGGTCATGTTCCAATGAAGGACACTTTGAAAACTTACTTTAATTTTATTTTTACTAATTTTTATTTTTTTGTTAATTAAACTTTATTTCCTAGATGTATTCGACTTTAAGTATTTTATTTGTTTGTTAATAAAACTTTTTCTGTGATAACTTTGCAGCCTGGTATTTCACATAGTGACACGCAAGTCAGAATATCTCGGAAACGGACGCTTCTGGGTAAATGAAACAAGTGTACCTTTTTTGTTGTATTTGAACCAATAATACTAAAAAAACAAAGAAAAATGGAAAAAACCCAACAGCAACTTTTTTTGGGGGGAAGAAGTGTCACATGACCCCCAATTCTACGCCACTGGGTTGTTCAAATGCAACAAAATTTTGTCCGTTTACGGTCCTTATTATGTAGTAGATGTCTACCAAAAATGAATTAAATTGTTCAACCCAATTAAAAGATACGAGCAAATAAGTGTTCTCCAAATCGACGCTCTAACACCCTGTATCTTGTTAGGGAAGCACTTTTGGAAAAAAAGTTATTCATTGTTTTCGTATTATTTTGACAGTAGGTACATTCTGTATCATTTATGGTACTCATTACAGAATCACCTTGTATATTTCAATAAAAGCTTGTCACTAAAAAGTTTTTTTTCTCCATTTTAGTTTATCAAAATTTTACCCCGTCGAAAATACCAAAATATAAAAAAGAACCGAAAATTATTGTCTGTAATTTAAAATGTTTTAAATAAAAAGAAAAATAAGTAGATAATTTTAGCTCATTAAAAAAATGTTCAAAGACTATATAAATACATACAGTGACAGCTTTGTATATAATTTATTTGCTTACAGCCCACTAACTTATATTACAAAAAAACCGTCATTTTAAGTTCACGCTTTGAATTTGCCGACGTTTAAAAATTTTGAGAAATTTTATATGTCCTAATCAAAAAGTTTGTTTAGATTCGTGTGTCTAATTGAAAATTAAGATGCTGATTACACTCAAGATTTCGTCGCAATCGGTTCATTCGTTTTCATATCCGATGATAAAAAGAGAAAGAAATGTAAAGAACACGTCTTCAGCATATAGTAGTAGTGTTGACCCAATGAATGTTAATAATTGAAGGAAGGTTTGGTTGAGGGTCAAAATAATGAAGCTTTACCAAAATATCGCTTGTGGCCAACGTGTCGAAATATTTAATTTTATGTTCAGGGCCTATGAACATGTGTATCCAAAATTAGAACAATTCAGTCAGTATGAAACTAGTAAATAGGTACTGATATGTAAATAGTGAATATCACAATTAGTAATATATCTTACCTCAAGCCAGTCAAATAATGGTAAATTGTTCCAATTCTAAATTGCATGATCATTTAAATATGATTTTTACAATTTTATCACATAAACAACACATATTTTAAAATCTCAATTTGATTAAATCACACTTTAAAACTGATAAATTGAAATTTAAATTGATGAAATTATTTTGTTATAAAAAGACCTCCTGTAAAGAACACGCTTCTTTTGGGTTTTGGCAATTAGTTAAAAATGGAGGTCCAGCGTAAAACTTCGATCAGTTTTATTTGCAGAGATAATTTAAATGTCAATTTGTACAAAAACGGCTGGTATTTTATTATATTGTTCTCTTTTATTTTATTGTCACATAAAAACTTACATCTTGGACACATTTCTCTAGATTTGACGAATTTAAGCGGCTCCGTATTGTTGGCCGGCTGCTAATTCAGAAGGACCGTACATTTAACGCGTCGAGCCGGTGGGGATATATAAATCATTTTACTGCCTACTAGGGTGCGGCAACCGGCGAAATATTCCCATCCACTAATTTATTACGTTAAGCGGTTTTGGTTACGACAGTTCACTTGTTTCCAGTAAAATAAAGTACTTTCCATACGTTTAAGTTATATATATAATTATTACTAAACATTGCGTTCCATTCAATACTTTAAAATGAACGCTGGAATAAATTAAAATAAAAAAAGACGGACAAGTGCGAGTAGAATTCGCTTTCTGAGGGTTCCGTACTGTTATTACAATAGATTTGGAAAGGAAGGCGTGGCAGAGTCGCAACTATCTCCTTTTAACTAGAATCTGCGTTAAACGTACGTTGTAAATTGAATCAGTCTTTCCCTTCCCCTTCACCCATTGACACGACACAACTGTTAAATTTCTTTGGGTAAGTTCGGTTTTACGCTCAAATTGATCGGAGTGCTCTAATACGTTCGAATTTAACATTTATATGCTCTGAAAGATCTCTATCCTGTGTTCGGTTTTAAGATTTGGAGCAGATCGAGCGCGCTCGATTTGCTCCGAGGAAAGCGAGCGAGCAAGCAGATTTAACCAACTTCAGAGCATTCATTTTAAAAATGAGCGGAAACCCTTGTTGTGAGAATGGATAAATTTCGAAGTTTATCTATATGAGGTAATTTTTCAATGGGTAAAAACACACGAATAATATTTATTCAAAGAATAGTAATAACCAATAAGTCTATATCGCACAGAATGATTAAATAAAATATTTATTATATCTATGGGTCGAAAAAATCAACAACCCGTAATACTATTAATTTTAAAATTAAGGAATAAAAACGAAAAAAATTGTGAATCATGATTTATTATTATAATATTGTTGAATTAAATTAAAATGAGGAGCAATAAAGAATGTATTTCGGCTTTAGTAATAAGAATTTAACTTGCTGGGGCCATTTTATTCTGACGTTTGGAAAAATCTGCTAGATTACGTTCGGAATTGTTTAGATGGCTCGATTTGCTCGTTTATCACGTGACCAAAAATCTGTTCGCTCGGCTCGATCAATCGAGCGTAAAACCGAACTTACCCTTTCATTCTACTGACATAACCTCGTTTTTTTAAACACGTCGTCATTTTTCATAAATTTTTAATTTCAAATAAAAAATTATTTCACACGAAATAATAAAGTTTTGTAGCCAATAATGACGGGATTTATTAATTATTTTTATGAAACAGCTATTGTTTTGGTAAGAAATGTGCTTTAAGAGAATAGTAACGAATATTTCGTTAAACCCCATACATTTTTGAACGCCAATCGACTCCACTTTAAATTTCGCGCTCAAATTAGAACCGCCTACTTCTGTAGTCTATTTAATAAAAATTAAGTTTGTCACATAATAATTCCACACAGAATTAAATATGAATGATTTTCGGATTTTTTCCTTTATACTTGTGCTATAAGACCTCAGTTATCGAGCGTCTATAATCTACAATCACGTTTAATTAAATATTTTTTCATACTTTTCAATCACCAACCATTATTGAATTGCTAATTTCTCATCGTATTTCAGTTAAAAAATAAATAAAGAACATGCGAAGTGTTTTTTTAAAAAGGCAGAGAATGAATGAGAGTTATAGTCACAAATTTATTGCAAGAAGTGCTCGTAAAAAAGTTTAGATGTGTGAAAGTTTGGTTCAGCGATTATACAGTTTGTTCAAAAGTTCCGTATACGTCAATAATGTAGATATAAAATAGTATATTGTGTAACTAGTGTGCTAAATACATCTTTATACGTAAAACACTAAAAGCGTGCATGTGTTATATAAAATTATTTGTAAGATTAACCTCATAATTAATTTAATGTATTTTATCACTTTAAAATAAAATGACTTAAAAAAATATTCATTGTTTAGATTAAAAAAAATATTTGAACGACCCTTAAGTCTACATTATCATTACTTACTAGCCTGTATCCCAAGTTAGGAGGCTCTGTTGTCGAGCGTCTATAATCTACAATATCTATCTAACTAATTTAGGAGGGTCATTACCACATTGGACAAATTTTGCTTCTAAGACACTGTTGAAAGTTGATACTTGTAGTTTAAAAGCCTATTTCTTCACGAGTGACAGTCTATGTCACTCGGGAAGAAGTAGGCATAGTATATTATATGACAAAATGGGGATGCGCTGTGAGTAAAAATCGTAACTTTAGTAATACTTGCGACATCTGACAGAATGTTATCAATTTATGATAATTTATTATATAAACTAGTCAACTGGAGGGAAAATATTTACGTAATATCTCATTACGCTATCATAACAAGGGGCTGCCATTCCCGGACTAGTATTTTATTTTATTAACTTCCCATTGGAAGTTATTGTAATGGGTCCGAAAATCGAAATCAAAATTTTTAACAAATTTTTATGTTTCAAGGTCACTACACTATTTTTACACTATTTTTAGAAAGATGTCTGTGTGTGTGTATGTGTACGTATGTACGTACGTCCATTTTTTCTAAGACGAAATCACGAGAATGAAAAATGATATAGACTACATTAGGGTGCCAATCGACGCGTATTAACGTAAATATGATCTGAAAGAAATTTTTTCAAAATCGGTTCAGCCGTTCTTTTTTCTTAACCAAATAGACTCCAAAAAAGTAGATTTTACACAATATCTTGCGAATAAAAAATTATATCGACTTCGTAAGGGTGTCAATCGAGGCGTGTTAACGTCATTTTGATCCGACATAAATTTTATAAAAATCGGTTCAGCCGTTTTTTTTTTTAATTATTGTTAAAAATAAATAATAATTATGTTTTAATGATTAAAATGATTACTTTTCTATGTAATATCTAATTTAATTATTATTATTAAATATTTATCAAACTGGGAAGTTCGTCGTGTGGACCTCAAGGGGTCGCACTTTAGTTCTAATAAACGACCCACCTCACGGCTTGTTTTATTTTTGTGTACGTATATTCACTATATGTATATTATATTATCACATTGTAATTGACAAGCTCATCGGCCTAAAGCTCGTATTCTTCTTTAGAGTGAATAAATAAACTAAGTATAAACTAAACTAAATATGGCTAGTACATGCATCAACAATGGTTTATTTATACCAGTGATTTTATTACTCAAACAAACAACATTATTGCAATAAGGATTATTTATTTTATTTATTGTAGATTATAGACGCGGGTCATATAGCATCTTAAATACATTAAATAACAATTCTCTTAAAACTAAATGACATCACAAAACATCCATAAGCGGAGGTGGGATTTGAACCCACGACAGTGTGATCCAAAGGCCGCTACGCTAACCGTTACACCACACTGTCCTCTTGAAATAGGGTAGTTTTATGTTTTTTATAATGGAACTTTACACAGATAAGAAAAAATGGGAATCATATTTATTTTATTTTCGAATATTCTATAAGTTTCATTTGGAAATAAGAAAATTTCAGACATAGGCACTATAAACTCAATATTTTAAAAGACGTTATAAATTCAAATTTAAAAGTTAAATTGAAATACTGTTGTCTTTCTATTATATCGTGCAATAAAAAAGAAAAACGTGCTTTTGATATCAAAAAACGGATCAACTTACCTATACGTCATAGCATATACTAAGTACATTATAGACCGATAACGTCTTATAATATATTATAATACTTAATTATTGCTATATATTATATTGCAATGGGATAAAAACAGCTTTAGCGATTTGGATGAATATTACTGAAAAAAGGTTTTGGGGGGCAAAAATCGATCTAGTAAGGTCTCATCCCAGGAAAAATTCATTTTCTTATAGGTTTTATAATTTTGAAAATTAATTTTTTGGCGTTGGATACTTATGTTTTCCAAGGCTTAAGGGAAATTTAATAAATATCATGATATGACAAAAATAAAAATAAGCAAATACTAGTTAAAATTAAAACTTCAACGGATCGACCGTGCGCTTATGTGGGAGAAGTACATAGTCCATTTTTAGAAGATTTTATTTAACTTGCAATGTATGTTTGTTTGTTTGTGTTTTTGTTTGCTTGTTTGTTTAGGTCAAATTTTGCAAGTCAATTTTGAACGACTTCTACGTATACGATCGATTTGAAATTTTATACACATACGTATTCCCGATGACAATACATGATTAAATCGTTTTTAGAAATAAATTCAACCCCTAAGGGGTTCAAACGGGGATGTAGGGCTTTTTTGACTAATCAACGCCCAGGCCAAATTGCTGCAGCTAGAAACTTGAAATTTGGACAGTTGGTTCCTTTTCTGACGTAAGCATCCACTAAGAAAGAATTTCTCGAAATTCAACCCCTACGGGTGTCAAAGGGAGGTAAAATTTTGAAAGACTAAACTTAACAAAATAAATATCTATTACTAAAAAAAACTTTTTAGAGACAAGCTTTTATTTAAATGCACTAAAAAGGAAAAAATAATTTTTAATAGGTAATTTAGGTTCATAAATTATTATTATTAAAAGCGTATAGGTCGTGACTAATAAACTATCATAGAGTTCACGACCCACGGTTTTATAATTATGAACCTAAATTATTAAAAATTATTTTTTCCTTATTAGTGCATTTAAATAAAAGCTTGTCCCTAAAAAGTTTTTTTTACTAATATTTATTTTACATTGCATGGTGAGTCGGTGACTCTATAATATATATTCTTTTTGGTTGTAGCATGGAACGTAAGTGACACGTAATTCGACGACTTTTTGAATAGTATAAATTTTAAACAAAGAACAATAGTAAAGGAAAACATAATACTTTTTGTTTCCTGTATTCTTTTTGATAAAAAATAACACGTTTTTGTTAAAAATACACTAAAATTTAACTTTACAAACAACTCCATTTGAAAATATAATTATTACCCCCTATTAATAGCTCTTCCGTTAGTTTTTGTTATAGCCTTTGATGTTCGTGTTCAGTCATGGGCGCCGCTAGAACATTTTTCAGGAGGGTGAGGGCAAAATAAATATATATCTTCATAAATTTATACGGCTGAATTGCAATTGAACATTTTTCGTTTGAAAGCAGCCAATTATATAATTGATTCGAAACATATTGGAAAAAATCATTTTACTAACCATAGTCACAGTCAGGATTCTAACCTGAACCTTTCCACTTTCGCGGCGGAATGAGCTTACACTTACTCAACCGTGACAAGATTACTAATCTAACATTCAGAATCAATTGATTTTCACTACATGCGAGTGTTAATTCATTATAGCTAGGTAGTAGGTGTGAATCTTCGTACTAGCGAGAGCTCATCATGAAAGTGAAAATTATGAGCTCTCGCTAGTACGAAGATTCACACCTACTACCTAGCTATAATGAATTAACACTCGCATGTAGTGAAAATCAATTGATTCTGAAGCATATAAGGAGACTGTTATATTAGTAATCTTGTCACGGTTGAGTAACAATAAAAAGTGGTGGAATCTTTGGTGTAACGATACGAAATGTTATAATTACCACAAAACACCAAACCATAACAAACACTCTCTCGACGTACGTTTTGCCAACCAAGTTGGCATCATCAGGAGATGATTAATAAGTTTTAATCATCTCCTGATGATGCCAACTTGGTTGGCGAAACGTACGTCGAGAGAGTGTTTGTTATGGTTTGGTGTTTTGTGGTAATTATAACATTTCGTACGGTTGAGTAAGTGTAAGCTCATTCCGCCGCGAAAGTGGAAAGGTTCTGGCTAGAATCCTGAATGTGACTATGGTTAGTACCAAATGTTTCGAATCAATTATATAATTGGCTGCTTTCTAACGAAAAATTTTCATATATCTTCATATTAATAATTACTTAGTATACTTCCAGTGATTTGTCATGATACTTATAATGCCTTTTGATCATTTTCCAGGAAGGGATAGTTCCATATTTTGAACCGCTATTTGCCGGCCCCTGTCCTAGACATTTTTGATTTTTAATCGCGGGCTAACAACTAATTTTAAGGGACTGCAGAACGTTTCAAGGCCATTTAAACCCCTCAGAGCATCACCTGTTATAAAACTTTGAACGTTACTGTTCTAAATAGAGAAAGCTGAAATGACGCATGCGCATTCAAAATCGTATAGCAAGAAATATGGTTGAATAATATTTGGAACTCAATTGTGAGTAACAACCTGTAGCTCATGAAAATGTTTTTTTTAGAACACACTGTATACAATCGAGATAAATTTAATCGAAACTCTTTTTATTATCATCGTAACTTTGACGTTTAATATTTCATGAAAGTACTTTTTATAACCAGAAGATGCTTCAGATCTGAAGAGCAACTTACCGTTGCAGTCAGCAGTGATGTACCAAACAATTTTTTATACTGCTTATACATAGTCCAAGCTCTGACCGTAGAAAAGTCTAGTGGACAACACTACTGAAATGTTATTATTGAATTTTTCTTTTGCCGCTGCAGGAGTAATAAACAATTTGAATTTGAATTTGAATTTTAATTTGAATTTGAATTTAACAGATAATAATATGATGGAAAACATCAAATCTGTGGAAAACTAATCCAAATTTGTTTGTATCATTTTTTGTTGTCAGTATCTAGAATACGACTCAAGACTACTTGATGAAATGTATACAGAGAGAAGTATCAATAGACTACAGAAGGAGGCGGTCCTAATATGAGCGCGAAATTTAAAATAGAGTCGATTGGCGTTCAAAAATGTATGGGGTTTAACGGAATATTCATTACTATTCTCTTAAAACACATTTCTTACCAAAACAATGGCTGTTTCATAAAAATAATTAATAAATCCCGCCATTATTGGGTACAAAACTTTACTATTTCGTGTGAAATAATTTTTTATTTGAAATTATAAATTTATGAAATATGAATGTGCTAACTTGATTCACAAAGTGACGTTTATTCTAACCTAACTTAACATAGCCGAGAATTGCTACATTCTCGGCTGCTGTTGTTTACATGGCGTTGCTATGATTCCTCTATTACAAGTCCCCAGTTCCCGGGTTCTAGCCCGAGAGCTGATAAAAGTGTCAATTAGATTTTCAATTTATTATTAAAAAAAAATAATAATGAATTGAAAATATGAATTGGTGCTAGACCCAAATAACCTTAGCTGTTGGTGGTCTTTAAATTTTTTTTTCAATTGGTGTTAGACCCAAATTCATTTTTAATATTGTGACATTTAAATAAAAAATAAAACATTAAATTCTTTAAAATATTTTTGCAGGAGAGAAATCGCTTTTTATAAATAAATATAAAATACAGCCGTCTAAAAAAATAATTGTTTTAAATTTATTGACTATATTTTGTTCTGTTTGTTGGGAAACTGGTAACTTTTCAGAAATTGCGCGTTATTAGTTTACTCACTAACACGACGAAGTATGTATTACATAATATAGTTGATATGTCAATTAACTGTGGGATAAGGTTTAATTGGAAAATCTAATTAAAAGTTGAAACTATAAAACTAAGCTTCTACGAAATTGCATTTTGCAAATAGTTGAAGCATACAATCAACATTTTTTTAAATTTCATTATATTTTGAAATTAAATTTTTAGATTACAAAGATTTTGATACTAGTTTATTTGGCACATACACTTAAAGGATTCTTTTTTTCTTATTTTTTAATAACATTATAAGAATGCTTTGATTTCCAACACTAACATAATTATATTAGGTGTGCCATTAGTTGATCCCAGCAATTTGATACCACGACATTTGATCCCACGACAACTGATCCCAACGACATTTGATCCCAACGACAGTTCAATTGTCGTTGGGATCGTTTGATCCCAAAAAATTGTCCATAAACTAACAGAGCCTGATAAGTAATAAAGTTATTAAATTTTATTAATTTAATGAAATTATTTAATCGATTATTCTCTTTGTACGGAAATTTGTTTGAATTAAATTTGTAGACGTTGTGATATATTTGTAATTACATTGTTATTAGAATTCTAATGAATGTAATAGTATAATGTGTTTATGAGTTAATAATCCTTTAGAGATTATGTAATGATCAAGTTGAATAATTCACTTTTATTTATCATTGCCCGGGATACGTCGTAATTTTGTCAAATATTGTTTTTTATAAATTTTGTTGAAAAATTATTGTACATAGAAATCTCGAAACATCAGATGTGCAGTCAATTTGTCAACATAGAAAAATATAATATTTTATGAATTAATAACAAATTATCGCGCTGACTTTTCATAAACTTTAATGGCATATTTAACAATTCGTTATAATGTGAAAAGCACGAAAGACCAAATTGACTGCACAACTGATGTTTCGAAGTTTCTATGTACAATAATTTTTCAACAAAATTTATAAAATACAATATTTGACAAAATTACGACGTATCCCGGGCAATGATAAATAAAAGTGGATTATTCAACTTAATCTTTACATAATCTTTAAAGGATTATTAACTCATAAACACATTATATTTACTATTACATTCGTTAGAATTCTAATAACAATGTAATTACAAATATATGATAACGTCTACAAATTTAATTCAAACAATTTTGCCTCGATTAAATTATTTCATTAAATTAATAAAATTTAATAACTTTATTTATACTTACCAGGCTCTGTTAGTTTATAGACAATTTTTTGGGATCAAATGTCGTGGGATCAATTGTCGTTGGGATCAAATGTCGTTGGGATCAATTGTCGTGGGATCAAATGTCGTGGTATCAAATTGGTGGGATCAAATGTCATGGAACCATTATTTTATATTAAATAGATTTATATACGGCTGTTTTGCAATTGAAAATTTTTATTGGAAGAGCAGCCAATTACATAATTTGATTCCTGCAAATATCGGAAAAATCATTTTGACAACCATAGTCATAGTCAGGACTCTAACCTGAACCTTTCCACTATTGCGGCGGAATGCTCATTCCGCCGCGATAGTGGAAAGGTTCAGGTTAGAGTCCTGACTGTGACTATGGTTGTCAAAATGATTTTTTCCAATATTTGCAGGAATCAATTATGTAATTGGCTTTAACATAATTATGTACCTAATTATAACTATAATTACAATTACAATTACAATTTTGGAAAATTTGGGTTTTGAAAAGCTAAATATCTCTATACCTAAACGTATATTTTTACAAAAGAAATGGTACATCTATTAAAGAGAGTGTCATCACCTTGTCTATGCGAACGTAAAAATACACTAGTAATTTTAATAAAGACAACGGCCGGGTCGCTCATTTGAAACAAAAAAAGTGGCCTATCATGAAACGGGAGTTCCGGTTCGTAATTTAAACGTTTTAATCGAGCTGGGCGTAAAATTCAACTTGACCTTTTTGAACCTTTACATATTGCATCTCATTAAACTTGCAAGAGCTAGCTTGTGTTTGCTTTAACCTCAAAATTGGCACATCATTTATGGCAGAACGAGCTGTCTGACCTGTGCCGGATTCAGTAAAATTATAGTTTTAATACCTATACAGTAGAACCTGTATTAACCGAGCCCGAGTTCGCGATTTATCGAGATTACATCTAATTTTTACTCCCCATATTAACCGAGCCTTCTCGAGTTATCCGACCAGTGCGATTGTTTTTGTATGATTTGTAGAAATGTTTTAATGAGTGAATGTTGATTTTGCCATATAGCAATATGTTGTATTTTTTAAATTCATTGTCCGCATTATCTGAGTTTTTCCTATTATTCGAGATTATGGACGGCTCATGTAATCGAGGTTCTACTGTACCTATTTTGACAATATAGGAATATAATTTAACATATTTTAATGAGACATTTTCCTGAAAGTAGTATTCCTTCAATTATCCACGGGAGGCAGCACTTGTGGTAGGTACAAAGATTATTTATTCCCCATTAGTGTCGTGTCATTTTAGTGGTATAACGTTATTTAATTAATTTTATAATAATAATAATTTAATAATTAAGATATACCACTAAAATGGCACGACACTAATGAATAATAAATAATGTTTGTACCTACCACAAGTGCTGCCTCTCGTGGATAATTGAAAGAATTACTCTCAGGAAAATGGCTCATTACGTCGCTACCTTCCAAATCTTTTCGATTTTTTCACGATATTTATAGAAACGCTGAAGCCAATAAGAAAACTTAAGTATCTCTCTTTAGTTTAGGAGCTAAGAAAGTTTCAAGATTTTTATTTATTTAAAATACTCATAGTATCTAAGATGCTAATGACCTAAGTTGTCGACGCGTCTATAATCTACAATAAATAAAATAAAATACTCATACTTCTAAACTAAAAAAGAGATATGAAGTACGCGTACGCTTATTGTCATCAGCGTATTTTTTTTACAAGCACGATGAATTTGAAAAATTTCTGAGAAATTTCACATTTTTTTTCCAAAGGACTAAAAAATCACGAAAAAGAATTTTATTTCGATCTTTTACAAAATTATACTAATTATAGAAAAAGACATGCTGATTCCAATAAACAATTGAAAACTTTGTATCTCGTTTAATTTGGCGGTTATGAAAAAAGTTCGATTTTATTTTTAGAATTTAAAAGCTTTTTAAACTGAAAGAGATACAAAATGGCGCGTGTGTGGGGTCGGCGCATTTTCTGTAAGTATTATTATAATTCAGTGGCCGTGGATTTTTCTTAGTTCCACGCGTAAATTTTCATTTTCACAGCAACGTCATACATCGCTGTTTGTCTGAAAATGAAATTTTACCCCTGAGGTTAAAAATAACTCTTGACTAAACAACCCAACATTAAAGTTTGGAAAGTTTACGCCTCTACAACGCATGTAAATTTAGTTGTTGAGAAGTTTTTAATTTAACTGCCTGTCAAACTTATTAACTTAAATTATGTATTTAAAATAATTACTTGAGAAATTGAGTTCAGTGTAAATTAATATTTTCCTCGCTTAATATTTCTAGTGAGGCAATAAAAGCATGAGAGTAAACGAGGAAGAATAAAAACTGCAGTTAAAATTACACAGAGAGTTTGAAAGAATTTGAAATTCCAATAAAGTGAAAATATTTTTTTTTAACATTGGAAATGTTTATGTTCGTATATGGGGGCAGAGTCACGAGTTTTCGGTCAAGGCCAAAAGACAACGGTGTCGCGACCAAGTGAGGAGCAATCATGCAAAATTGAACAAGTGCAATTTTTTCGAAATGTGTTTTATATCATGTCAAGTTAATTGAGAGATATTTGCGACGATCTGCGGTGTTATTTTTGAGCAAATGTTAATAAATACTGTAGAAAAATCCATTTAAAAGTTAAGTAATCAAGCAAAAGTGAACGCGTATATATCAGAAGAATAATAGGGTTATTCCTGACAAAACTAAACAGTGTATTGATAAATATTGTGTGTATAATAAACAGTTAATTATGTTTCATATATGCTGTTATCATTTCCAATGTCCTCGATGGTTGCAAGGATTGCGAAATCTGTGAATTTTTAATTTAGAGTTAGGCATATCACTGGAAAGGGCTTACTTTGAAGATACCAAAAATATTTATTTTGCCATACTCACTATAAAATAGCTGTTTCACATGCGTGTATGTATGCATGTAAAGTGACTTTTGACAGACCGGTGTACGGGAACGTGTCTTTCACACACTAGTGTGGCAAAGCAAACCATTTCCGTAGTGATTTATGTTAATTCGCCGTGATCCGCCCGCTATTACATACTCCTATGCGTGCCTCTATAGGAGTGAAGTTTTGAACTATCAAACAATTTTGAAAATACTGATAATGAAGTGAAAAGCAGCTATTTTATAGTGGATATGGCAAACATCACCATATATATCTCGTGCGTATTGATATATGATTCAATTTGCAGAACAAAATGTCGATATTAACCCCCTCTTATACAGGGAATCTTGCTCGCCTATAGGTGTTTATATCGTTCTGCAAGGGGGTTAACGCCGACATTTTGTTCTGCAAATTGAAATATATGCTTAAAACAGTCGCCGTAACAACATATTAAAATCATATTAAAATTTGAACCTTGAATCAATAATAAATGTTTCGTCGAGTACATGATACGTTTAGGGTTATCTGTTACCCTTTTAATACCGCCCAATCGATCTGCAAATATTATAATGGCATTATTGGGTCACCGACAAGCTATACAAACAATTTCGGCCTTGAAGCAATAATAATTGTGACCATTTTTTTTGTTACATGTTGGGGGCGGTCTGCATTTCTCCAATACCGTTATTTAGCAAAATCCCTTACTCAGGGCACTTTAATATGCCTCCCTCAACATCTTCACAAAAATAAGGCCTTGAATAAATAACACCTGAAAATTATCACTAGCTCTGGAACTATTAGGTTTAATTAGATAAATTTAGATGCATGTAAAAAGGCTGATATACTTAAATTATACAAGAAAACTATAGCATGTATCACTATAGCATTAAAAATTTTTTTAAATAATGCGTCTAATTTAGTGACACCTACACTGCATTTATTCACGGTAATTTAGGAAGGCGGTTAAGCAAATAATGAAAAAACATTAAATATGCATAAGATAAATAATAGTTTCTAGAATATTATGTGGTATTACCATTTATAGCATTGATATATCTAGGTATTTATTAATATATCCCATTAATGGGTGTTCGAAATAATTTTCACTTTCATGTTGGGCTCTCGCTGGTACGAGGATTCACTTCATATCATAGCTATTGAATTAGCATATATGAACTGACACTCGCATGTAGTGAAAATCTATTGATTCTGAAGCATATAAGGAGAATATTAGTTTAGCAATCATGTCAGGGTTGAGTATTGTAAGTTCATTCCGCCGCGAAAGTGGAAAGGTTCAGGTTAGAATCCTGACTGTGACCACTGGTTGGTAAAATGATTTTTTCCAATATGTTTCGAAACAATTATATAATTGACTGTTCTCCAACGAAAAAAACTCTAAATATGCATGCTTTATAAAGTGGGCGGTTACAATAATATGCCGGTGAGTGTACAGCAGATTAAATCTAACTTTGAACATATTTATTGCTCAAACTTTTTCCATGTAAAAACAAAGCAATAATGAAATGATTCAAAAAAATGTTACTGAAGCTCCTGTGATTTTATTTTGCGAGACGAAATTAATGGGTCTGCACTGTAACCAGTGGCGTCACTTGGGTCGGTGTCACCCAGTTCGATAACCCATGGTGTTATCCACCCTCACGCATAGGCTAATTGGACCATGTTTATCAGAAAGGGACCTGCACGCGACATTTTTATAAAAATAATTACAGACACTAAGCTCCGTTTATTTCTTATTTTTATTTTTTTACTAATCACTAAAGCACGTTTCTAAAATTATTTGGCGGGCTCCCCTACTTATGGCTTCGATTTTTATCTTCTGTTTATCTCTTAGTTAGCCGAACCGTCACGGCGGACCCCTCTTAATTGCGGGCCACTAGACTAGGGGGTCATGTTCTCATTAATAAAATTAACATTTGTACTAGTTCTTAAATTAGAACTTGAAAACTATTTTTTAACCGACTTCAAAAAAAAGAGGTGGTTGTCAATTCGGTTGAATTTTTTTTTTTTTAATTTTTTTTATGTTTTTTACCTCAGAACTCCGTCATTTATAAGCCGATTTGGAAATTTTTTTTTATTTGAAAGGATATACTTTCAGATTGGTCCCATAGAAATTTCATCAAAATCGGTTCAGTAGTTCAGCTGATTTTAATAAAAGTTAGTAGCGGCGTGTGATTCCTTAAGGTAAATGTCACTTTTTGACACATCAGACAGCGTAAGAAAGTCGGTTTAATAAAAGTGAGTAACGGCGTGTGATTCCTTTACGGTAAATGTTATTTTTTACACTAAAAAGTAAAAAATAAAAAACTTTTTAACAAAAAAAAAAACCTCCTTCAAAAAGCCACTAAAAAAAAGAAAATAATGAGATTTTAATTTAATAAAATATGAAGTTGGTTAAAAAGAAGATATTAATCACTATACTTTACTTTTTAATCGACTTTATATTTTATTAAATTGGCGCAGACCTCAAAATTTCTTTATTTTCTTCTTTTTAGTAGCTTTTTGAAGGAGGTTTTTTTTTGTTAAAAAGTTTTTTATTTTAAATTTTATTTATTTAACATCATCCGGGAAAAAATGGGGGCAACTGAAATTATATTAGACCACATCCAATCGAATCAACTGTCATGTTATGGGCATATCCAAAGTATGGCACCATGAAAGGACCTTCAAGAAAATTAAAAATTGGATACCGCCGGAAAGAAGAAGACGGGATAGGCCAAGAAAAAGTTGGTCAGGAGAGATGGACTTAGTGATGGTGAAGAGGGAACTACAAGAAAATGACTGGGAAGATAGGAATTATTGGAGACTGGAGACCGGAAGGCGGGACACGCTTTAAAACCGGTTATACAGATTGTATCAAATTAAACCTGTGCATAGGGCATTCTGTGTGTAAGACAGAGATCGATACATAAAGCAATAAGTAAGAATGAGATAAATGATCGCTAATAGAATGTTACGTGGTTACTGTAAATAAATAATATTTATACAACCTAATAGCGTCATCTTTGTTTTTTCGCTCCTTCTACGCTGTAAAAATGTAAATCTTTTATCAGTTTAATTTACAGTAACCACGTAACATCCTAATAGCGATCATTTATCTCATTCTTACTTATTGCTTTATGTATCAATCTCTGTCTTACACACAGAATGCCCTATGCACAGGTTTAATTTGATACAATCTGTATATATTTATTTATGTAAGCCCACTAACTTTGGAAGTCATTCAATTTATAATTATTTTTCATACTAAATCGAAAATTCAATTGATATTTCCACTAGTTCTTATAGTCCGAGAGCTAGTGACAATTTGTTGGTGTTATTTATTCAAGGCCTTATTTTTGTGAAAATGTTGAGGGAGGCATATTAAAGTGCCCAGTGTAAGGGATTTTGCTAGATAGCGGTATGGGAGGGATGCAGATCGCCCCCAACATGTAACAAAAAAATGGTCATAATTATTATTGCTTCAAGGCTGAAATTGTTTGTATAGCTTGTCGGTGACCCAATAATGCCATTATAATATTTGCAGATCGATTGGTCAGTATTAAAGGGGTGGCAGATCACCCTAAACCTGTCATGTACCAGACGAAATTTTTATTATTAATTCAAGGTTCAAATTTTAATATGTTGTTACGGCGACTGCTTTAAGTATATATTTCAATTTGCAGAATAAAATGTCGGTATTAACTCCTTCTCTTAGAGGGAAACTTGCTCGCCTAGGTGTTTACATCGTTCTGCCAGGGGGTTAATACCGACATTTTGCTCTGCAAATTGAAATATATGCTTAAAACAGTCGCCGTAACAACATATTAAAATTTGAACCTTGAACTAATAATATAAATTTTGTCGGGTACATGATACGTTTAGGGTTCTGCCACCTCTTTAATATTGACCAATCGATCTGCAAATATTATAATGGCATTATTGGGTCACCGACAAGCTATACAAACAATTTCAGCCTTGAAGCAATAATAATTATGACCATTTTTTTGTTACATGTTGGGGGAGGTCTGCATCTCTCCCATAACGCTATCTAGCAAAATCCCTTACTCAAGGCACTTTAATATGCCTCCCTCAACATCTTCACAAAAATAAGGCCTTGAATAAATAATACCCAAAAATTGTCACTAGCTCTCGGTCTATTAGATTCGATTCTGCGAACTGGAGGTTTGCAACAGACGAGCTATGAAAACGCTATATCTTAAACAACGGCATTCCGACAATCTCGGCCGTAATTTTATAATCGGTCAGTTCTTGAATTCAGCAGAAGATTATTTTGAAATCAGTCTGTATATCAAGAAGCTACCTTGAATGTCTGCCAAGTTTTGCAAAACTTTTTTTCTTCATATAATGGTGAATGAGATACTCCTGATAACAGATCATTCTTTCACATCCCGTTATTGGTTGTTCTGCAACCAAATAGATGTATAAATAACAAATATTTAACATCAGTCCAACGACTAGTATCGATTAAGTCGTTCCAGAAAAACATCGTTTCTTATCAATTAGTCATCGAAGAGAGAAAACCTCTAAAAAACCAAAAGAGGGAATTATATGTGACCAGGGCAAAAAAAAGTCACTTCTCTCCACGATACCATTCACATTTTATACTCAAAAAAACTTTTTAACAAAAAAAAAACCTCCTTCAAAAAGCCACTAAAAAGACGAAAATAATGAAATTTTGAGGTCTACGCCAATTTAATAAAATATGCAGTCGGTTAAAAAGTATAGTATAGTGATTAATATCTTCTTTTTAACCAACTTCATATTTTATTAAATTGGCGCAGACCTCAAAATTTCATTACTTTCCTCTTTTTAGTGGCTTTTTGAAGGAGGTTTTTTTTTTGTTAAAAAGTTTTTATTTTTTACTTTTTAGTATCAAAAAGTGGCATTTACCTTAAAGGAATCACACGCCGTTACTCACTTTTATTAAACCGACTTTCTTACGCTGTCTGATGTGTCAAAAAGTGACATTTACCTTAAGGAGTCACACGCCGTTACTAACTTTTATTAAAATCAGCCGAACTACTGAACCAATTTTGATGAAATTTCTATAGGACCAATCTGAAAGTAAATCCTTTCAAATAAAAAAATTCCAAATCGGTTTATAAATGACGGAGCTCTGAGATAACAAACATAAAAAAATAAATAAATGCAACCGAATTGAGAACCACCTCCTTTTTTTGAAGTCGGTTAAAAAGCATGCACCACGTATGTAGATTCTCACCGGAACGTGATGGTACTTTATAATAGATTGTATATCTAGTGGCTTAATGAGGTATATTACTGATGAGTTGTGACATTATGTTAAGACGAGAATAGCGAGTTTGAACAGTCACACAAGTCATAATATCATTGCGCATGAGATATATATGATATTTCTGCCATACCCACTATAAAATAGTTGCTTTTCACTTCATTTTCAGTATTTTCGAAAAAATTTAACAGTTCATTTTGTGTCGCCAACTTCACTTCTATAGTAGACCGGGAGTAGCTGTCAGTAGGTAATAGCGGGAGAATCAGGGCAAATAAACCTAAATCACTATGGAAATGGTTTGATTTCCCACACTAGTGTGGGAAAGATACGTTTCTGCACACCGGCCTGTCAAGTCACTTTACATGGATGTAAGGTAGCTATTTTATATTGAGTATGGTAAAAATTAGAATCAATTTTTTAGGCAAATAATTCCGATATTATTGAATAATGCGTTTAAAAAATAATTTGTTATATTAGTTTTGTAGGGGTGGTATGGTACGGGGGCATTTAGGAGACTATAAAAAATTTATACCAACTGTCAAACAAGGAATTATTGACCCACACTTTGCAGTAAATTAATGTATTAACGATATTCTGATCTTTTAAGTCCCTATCTTTTTTCATAAACTTATAAAAATGTTCTGTAATATAATTTCTTTCATGTAGAATCTTGTCAGAACTAAATAGATGATTCAAATATATAAAAAATATAAGGTAGTTTGTCAGCATTATGCAGTGATGGTTATATCATTTGTGACATAGAATCACATAATTACTTTGTAATTAACGATAAAGCTTGCCGCACCCTGTCTGTGTTTGGCTATACAATATATAGTACCTACTTATACCTATATAAGGAACATGCACTTTTGGCGCCAGTCGGATGGCAGAACCTATGGGTCAGACTAAAAAATTTCGACGTTTAATGTAATCCTGTAAATGCCGGACTCGTTTAGTCAAAACTTATTAAAATTTGGTTGTTTTTTTTTATTTTAAGATAGTATAATAGTTTATGAATTTAAGATTTTTTTTGTATTATGTAAGAGGACGTTTAGGTATATTTCTTCGACATTTTTAGTTTACATATTATGATATCTGTTGTCGAGCGTCTATAACTTACAATATCTATCTACCATAAAAGTGTCTCTTCCCCCCGAAACGTTCTATTTTTACACTAGATAATCACGATAGTTGACGACCTTTAAAAAAAATAAAATTAAAAAAATGTGAGCTGTCGTGGGACACCTGGCAGATGTGAAACGTTTTTAGAATCGGTTCAGTAGTTCCAAAGATAAGAATTTATGATTTATTACCCCTCGCCCTGCGAGAAACTCTCTCCCTTTGAAAGTAATGAAACAGCAATACACCTAGAATATGTTTAGACACATACACGTTACATAGTGAGACGTAAAATAGCGAGTATCTCGTATTTATTACCCCTCATCCCCCGAAACGGCTGGAAACCCTCTGGCAATTCACACACACACGTAAACTGTGTAACAGTATACATATAGTTATGTGAAGACGCGTCGTTCCATTCAAAATAAAAACGTAATTCTTGAAACGATGCACTCCTTGTTAGACAGTAAACGTGGTCACCGACCCGAGCGCGCTTGATGTCGAGTGGAGCCGAGTAAACCTGATTCAGCGTCACCGACCCGAGCGTGATGGTTCACTTTCGTTCACTATTCAGAAAGAACGCACAGTGCGCCTAAAGAAGTTTTCACTTCAATAATAAAATTTGAATTTCTGTTATGTAAATTAAAATTTTTATCCATCAACCAGTTGGTTTTTATGTAATCGGTGTAGGTACAATAAATTCTTTTGTCCACGTTCTGTGTTCAATGTAAGGCCTGCTTTAGCATGATCATAGAACGCGCGCGCAAACATACTTTGGCTAGAGGGCGCGTTTTGTTCTCACTTGGATGATTCAGTCAGTAAAATATACGTTGTTGCACAGAGTACTAGCAAGTTTTTGTGTCCGTTGTTTTCAAGTTATATTCATTAAATCAACAAATAAATAATTAAACTTAATATTTAGTTTTAATATTTAAAACTTTTGTGTGATAAAGTTTTTCGGTTATCGTTTCAAATTAAACATTGTAGTGTAAATTAATAGTTGTACTGTTTAAAAGTGAATTTTTTGAGTAACTTACGTTGTGTAAAAAATAAAATGTTTGAAAATAAATTACATAATTAGGCAGATTATAGCCGCTCGACATCTGAGGTCATATAAGCGTTGAATAATATGATTAGATAATTGTCGGAATCTAATAAAATCGCGATATAAAATTTTTGTTTTTTGTTTTAAATTAGTAACTAATTATACTATTTATATTTAAACATTATGCGTGAAGTTTCAGTGTAAATTATTCGGTATAGTTGTTACGGTAAAACTATGTAATTTAATCTTAATTGTGTTGCGTAACGATATAATTGGCCCGCTGTGATTCCAACTGCAACATATATATCAAGCATCATCATATCAGAATTTTAGAAGTATTAGGTATAAATAAATATTAGTTTTTATTTTGCCAACTATTTTTATTACTAGCGGTAGTCAACCTTTGCCATTCGTACTCCAAACTGTAGGAAAATTTATAATTTAAATTGGTATTTAATATCTATTAATTTTAGTTTGATTAATTTTAATTTACGATTTTATGTGAATAAATTGCGTTTAGCTTCAAATTTTTTTACACACACAAGTTCTGATCAAGCTAGATATTATAAATTACAAACGCTCGACAGAGCAGTTAATTACCGTCTAAAACTCTGACAAGGAAAGAGGATGTTGTATTTTTTTATCACTCTCAAGATTCCAATACGATGATAGTTACATATAACTTTAATACAGCTTACGATGGAGTTTTTGCTTCACTTCCGCAATACACTTCCGCGAAACACCACTTCCTTGACATTTCACCGAGTCGCTCTAGCAGAAATTTGGTGGAGTGGGCGCCAGTACAGATGTTTATATAGCAAAAATAACGGATTACAATTCTATATGAATATGTTATTAATTATCTTGTGTTTCTTAATATGAATAGCTCTCAATAAAATACTTAAAATACTAAAAGAGTGGGGGTAAAACATATTTTTGGGATACGCGATAAAAAGGTTGACAGCCACTGGTTTAGATCTCGGGTAAATTAACAGGACGTAAAAAAATTTGGTGCAATGTTTTTACCAGTTTTTATCCGACTACGAAAAAAGGAGGGCTATGATTTTAACAGTCTATGCTAGTTTATTATTTTATTTATTTATTTATTTATTTATTTTTTATTTATTTATTTTTTATTTATTTATTATTTTCATAATCGAGGTGTCATTCGATTTGTCTTAATCATACGAGTGCCATAGGTTATAAAATATTTTTGTGAATTCAAAATGGCGGACGTTAGGCGAAATAAATTTTGGTCTAAAAAAATAGGTTCCTAAGTTTGAAAAAGTAGTAGGTTGTCTGAGTCTTATAAAAATATTTTCAGTATGCTTTTTATAAATACGTAGTAAAAAATTATTGTTATCGATTTGGAACTCAATTCGTGTGGAAGGAAAATAAATTATTTGTTTTTTTAGCATTTAGATTTTAATCCATTAGCGCTTTTTAAATACGGAGCAAATATTTTTACAGGGTGTTCAGTAGTTACTGGTAGAATTTGAATGAGTTTTGTTAAACTTGATGGCTTTAAAATATCTCTTATTTTACTAACTTCAGAACATGAGAAATTTCTCTCAGGTCCTGAGAAAGAAGTTATATATTTCGGAACGTCAATATTTATAATAAACGAGAAGCTATTGGTTAATTTAAAATAACAAAATTACAATTTTTTATGTATTTTATACTAGCTGTCCCGTCCGGCTTCGCCCGGGTGCTAAGAAAGCCCGGGTGCAATACACTACTCACTCGCTTCGCTCGTTCCCTTGAATATTATAAATACACTACTCACTCGCTTCGCTCGTTCGCTTGAATATTATAATTACATTACTCACTCGCTTCGCTCGTTCGCTATATATATAAACCTTCCGTGAAAATTGATCTAACTGATAGTGAAAACTGCATCAACATTCGTTGCGTGGTTTAGGAATTACATTACTCACTCGCTACGCTCGTTCGCTATATATATATATAAACCTTCCGGGAACAATTCCGTCATACATGATTTTTGCGTAACTTTAACCGTTTACTAAGCGCACGAAACGGAAGCTCTCAAAAGGAATATTTTTTCCCGTTTTTGCAACATTTTTCATTGATGCTCCGCTCCTATTGGTCGTAGCGTGATATTATATAGCCTATAGCCTTCCTCGATAAATGGGCTATCTAACAAAAAATTTTTTTTTTCAAATTGGACTGGTAGTTCCTAAGATTAGCGCGTTCAACCAAACAAATAGATATAGATAGATTAAAATTTGAAAAACAGGAAAAAAATTATGAAAACGGAAAATTCGCTCTTCTAGTCCTTAGAACTTTACAATTACAGACTAAGTTACGATTTAGTTTATTTTTATTAAAGTTATTAACTTCTGTATAAATCATTAAAAACATGACTCTCTCATGATGTGGACTTGGTAAATTGGTAAATAAAAAATCATTTCTTAAATTTCTCAAAATATTAATGCAATCTGTAATTTATTTGCTATATTATTAATGACAGTGCCATGTTAATAAAATGGCAAATAAATTACCTACGGATTGCATTAATATTTTGAGAAATTTAAGAAATGATTTGACAAAGCTTCATACTTGGAGTTTTTTGTGATTCTGAGCAACTTTTTTTTATAAAATTTTGCTCTATCTTGATCGCACATATACGTTTACTTGAAACCCTACTTTTTATTCGTAGTTGGCGAGATTTTGACTTCTAAAAAATGTTGCTCATACAAAAAAGATGCATCTTAATGGCCTGCATAACTGCTGAAAATTTTATAATGACTGCTTTTAAAATGAAAAAGTTATTTAGGTGTCCTCATGTAAAGTGAAACATACTGTATATAGCGAACGAGCGAAGCGAATGAATAATGTAATTATAATATTCAAGCGAACGAGCGAAGCGAGTGAGTAGTGTATTGCACCCGGGCTCTCTTAGTACCCGGGCGAAGCCGGACGAGGCCGCTAGTTATTTTATATAGATAATATTTATTTATCAATCTATTAAACAATACGAAAATGTACTTAATGGTAGTAAAAATACGGTACGTATTTTTATAAATAATTATAAAAATTATTAAATGAAAATATTATGTAGAACTATAGGTCCTAGCAATTTTAAAAATATTATCTTTTCGATTTTTTAAATTTCAAGTGACCGTCAACTAACTGACTGTAAAAGTGTTTATTTTTTTTAATGTCAATGAACATTGATTTAACAATTTTTTAATAGTTCTACACTACTGTAAAATTCATTAAACACATTTTTTGTTTTTAAAATGTTCATCGCTAATTAATTAATAAATCGATAATTATTAAACGAGAGTGTAGCACACATGACTGCGTGTTTAATTTTATGGACAGTAATTATTGGTTGTAAAGACAAAGCCGGTTGAATTTCCTCCATTCGTCTAAAAACAGGTAAATTTTTTATTTATTTTTTTTTATTTTCATTTCTTTATAGCTTTATAGTCCAAGCTCCCACCGTACAAAAGTCTACTAGACAACACTACTAACATTTTATTAGTGAATTTAAAATATCATGGAAAACATCAAATCGATGGCAGGACAGGTTAATTAGATTTTTTAAAATAATTTTTTGTTGCCAGTATCTCAAATGCGTCTCAACAACACTTGATGGAATTTATACAGATTATAGAGAAGCCACCGCGTCATAGTAACGTGAATGCATTGCGCCCGCCTTCTAGCTTGCTATTGGCTGTTTATTGTCATGAATAGCAGTTTGCCAAAATTGTACCTAACGTCATAAAACTCAATGTGCAGTTTTGTGTTCACGGCACTGTCTGCGGGCAAGCAGCCGTTCACTAGCATATTATTGATGACGTGCCTGGCTTCATCTCTCACCGCGGGCACTCTACCAATTATTTACCCTTACACCCTTAGTGACTACAAGCGACTAGGCCCTGCAGTCAGGGCCCATTCTGATTTGTCGAATCCATCTTCATGTCGTTTGACACACACACACACACACCTAAACGAACGTAACAACTAAATAGTGAACTCTGTACTAATATGGATAGTTGATTGAGATTAAAAAATGGGTTTTGTATGTGGAGAATGTTCAAACACATATTCTTCAGGACAGGCATTATTGTTCACAAAATTAGAATGAAAACTTCAGATACGGCTTGTAATCTAATTCTTTCTATAAATGTAATTAGTTGTCATGTCCATCGTAACTATATATAAGAGATTAATGGGAAGTTGGACCGTGGGTTGATTGAAACTCAGTTAAAGTTTTAATTCGCAACGTTTCGTCTATATTTTAGACTTCTTCAGGCTCTGTGAATAATAACCACATACATTACTGTACAACTCATACAAACTTATAATATATCTTATTACAAACCTTAAAACATAACACGAGTATGTCAGTAATAATCTGTAGTCATCATTCATGAATGATGACTACAGATTATTACTGACATACTCGTGTTATGTTTTAAGGTTTGTAATAAGATATATTATAAGTTTGTATGAGTTGTACAGTAATGTATGTGGTTATTATTCACAGAGCCTGAAGAAGTCTAAAATATAGACGAAACGTTGCGAATTAAAACTTTAACTGAGTTTCAATCAACCCACGGTCCAACTTCCCATTAATCTCTTTCTATAAAAGTCGATCAATTTTCTGACATTTCAAAATAAAACTTAATTGAAATTTATTTTTCTATTCCAATTTCTCATGAATACTGCAGTTATTGTATAAAGATAAAGATAAAGATAAAGATGTTTATTTACTCCGTAGAACATCGTAGATGGGAGTTTGTCAAAAAGATATAAAATTTACAAAAAAATCAACAAATTAAGATTACAGAAAGATTTTAGAAAGTAATTTTAAAATATTCATCGACAGAATACAATGATGAAGCTGTCAGTAGCGATTTTATTTCTTTTTTAAAGGTGTTAATATTTTTAATTTTCCTTACATTTGCTGGCAAGTGATTATAAAACCTCACACAGCTGCAAAAGACACTTTTATTAAAAAGCGCAGTTCTATGTGAGGGATGTCTTAGGTGAGCTTTATTTCTCGTGTCACGGTCATGAATATCCTGATTCAAATCAAACAAATTTTTATTTTTAAAAACGAACATTATACATTCAAAGATGTACAATCCTGGCAAAGTGGTGATTTTTAAACACTGAAACAACTCTTTGCATGGAAACAAATAGGATTTAAATGTCATTATTCTCACAATTCTTTTTTGGATGAGAAAGATTCTTTTAAGTGATGAAGAATTACCCCAAAATATAATCCCATAACTTGCAACAGATTGGAAGTAGCTAAAATATATCATTTTTAACACTGGTAAATCAGCAAACTGGCGACATTTATAAAGTAAATAGCAGACACGATTTAATTTACTACTTATTTGTGTAGTATGCTCCTCCCAAGTTAAATCTGAGGAGATGGAGAGACCTAAAAATTTTGTATTGCTAACTGTTTCTATAACTTTTGAGTTAATTTTGAGATTAAGATTAGCGGCTTTGGAATATGATCCCGCTATATGAAAATCAATTAGCACAGTTTTGTCAGTATTTAGTATTACACCGTTCGAATCACACCATTGTTGCATCTCAATCAGCCCATCATTTGTTACAGTTTCAATGTTCTCAATGTTAGGAGCGCTAAAAAGTTGACTTGTATCGTCGGCATATAATGTTAAATAACCACTCGTATTTAAGGGGAGATCATTTATGAAAATGAGGAACAATAGTGGACCTAAAATTGACCCCTGTGGAACGCCACTGAAATTGTGACGAACACCAGAATTAACAGATCTGACTGACACAAATTGCTGCCTGTTTTCCAAATATGATGCTAACAGTTTGTTTGCTAAACCACATATCCCTATTTTGTCAAGTTTAAATAAAAGTAAGTCATGGTTTATAGTGTCAAAAGCTTTAGACAAATCATAAAACAGACCAGTTGTCAGTAATTTTGAATCTAAACTTTGATATACATTCTTCAAAAATTCAAAGACAGCAGTCATTGTATTTTTACCCTGTCTAAAACCATGTTGTGCAGTACTGAACAAGTTATTAACATTTATAAACTCAGTTAGTCTTGTGTTAGTCTTGTGTATTGGACATCCTTATATCTCAATTAATAATATTCTAATTAATATTATAACGTGTTACGGATTCAATGTGAATTTTTTATAAAAAAATTTAACCACACCTGAAGGTAGTACATTTATAATCAAAAAATTGTGTAGACATTTTGAAGTAAAAAATAAACGCATTTATTTTTTACTTCAAAATGTCTACACAATTTTTTGATTACAAATTTACTACCACAATATCTCAAGATGCTTAAAGTAACAAAGAACTTATTTGTACGCAATTTTCAATTCTTGTAAAATTTTGTTTTTTAAATTGACCTGTTGATGAGAGCTCTCGAAACATGTCGTCAATCTCTTTGATTAAATAAAGAGTTTTATATCTTGTTCTGGAAGCAAATTTAGTGTTTTACTATTTTCATTCTACTAAAATATACAACTGTTTTACAAAAAGAGGATTTCCTGCCCAACTTGGAATATAGTGATTTGGAGACCCAACACTCTAAAAATGTATCAATATTAAATTAGGTTTAATTTTGAAATGTCAAAAAAGTGATCGACTTTTATAGAAAGAATTAGATTACAAGCCTTACGCCCTTACCTGAAGTCTTCATTCTAATTTTGTGAACATTAATGCGCCTGTCTTGAAGAACATGCATTTTTTGAACATTCTCCACATACAGAGTTCACTAGTTAGTAGTTAGTTGTTACGTTCGTTTGTGTGTGTGTTTGTGTATAAAACGACATCAAGATGGGGTATTCGACCAATCAGAATGAACCCTGACTGCAGGGCCTAGTCTAATGACCTAAGTTGTCGACGCGTCTATAATCCACAATAAATAAATAAATAAATAAATACAGGGCCTAGTCGCTTGTCTTAGTGACTACGCCATTGCTAATGCGAGTAACATAATAAAAATAATTTGATATTTTAGCCATTATGTATAATAATATGTTTTATTGTGGTTTACGGATTTTTAATATTATGTTGCGAAGTTAAAATATTTAATCAAAAATACATTTTACTTGAGTTTGAAATTTCTAAGCTGTAGGTTAAAAATCTGGAAGTATTTTAAACTTGTGTGTAACTTTACGTTTTATTAAAAAGTTACAAAAACTTTTTTTTTTCATTTTTTTAAGTTGTATAAAATAAAATATACAGTAAGGCGTCATTTATTTGAATCCAAAAAAAAATCGGAAATTTTAAATGTACTACAATATTTTATCGTATAATAAAAAAAAATATTTGTATGGTTAAAATGGAAAAATTTAGTAATCTGGTTTGTTTTTATTCACAACGAGTTGAAATGATTGATACATTTTCTGAAACATAAAATATCGATTTATCGTTTGTCTACTTATTCATAAGTAAATATATTAAAGCATGGAAAATAGTAATTTGCATAATTTTCTAGATAAATGGTTTAATAATAATATTCTAATTTAGTTTGTTTTCTTTATTAACACAAACCTAAGTTTATTATTTTTCAATTTGTGGTCTGTAATTATGTTCAATAATATAATAATTAGTTAATAATTCTTTCAAATAACCTTTGTCGCACTTTTCGTTCATGTTTCTATAATATTTGTTTTTCATATTTATCGACTTATTCTTTCTGTTTTTTTTTCTCTGGAGACTGCCAAGTATACTGTATAACTGTATACACTGTTTTTTTTTGTATTTTGCATATACATATATCGACTTTCAAAGGAATAACTATCAAAATAAATTCTTTTTATATATCCGGGATTCAGTACCCTTTTTATAAAACAAATAATGAAGATTGCCTTGAATTGGGTGTAATTTATATGAAATGGAATACGTTTATTCACAAATCAGATATTTTTTTCACGCTCTGCTATTTTATTGGCTGTTGAGATAAAACAATAGCTATTCAGGATCGCATTTTATTTCTCTCTTGAGCGATTTACTGCGCCCAACACCTGTTTGATTTCATATTAGCTGTGCTGTGTAAAGAAGCGCAAATACAGTACTACATATACTATACAGTATTTAGGTATCTACATATGTAAGTACATTGTACACTACTGGAAAAAGTCAACATTACATAATATAGAATGAATAATATATAGCGACGGTGGCCAAACTGTGGCTCCGAGCCGCATGCGCCTCTTCAAGAGTTTTTTCGTGGCTCAACTAATTTGTTATTTTTTAAAATTTATGAACCTTGTAAATACAAATACCAAATCTCGAGCCATTTTTCGAGATTTAATCTCGTGGGCAGGCAATCTCCTTCGAGATCTTGACCCGATATGGTCGAGATCTCGAACGAGATTTCAAGAACGAACGCGCTTGAAAAAAAACTTACACGTAATAGTTTTTGACAGTCGCGCTAATTGGTTTGTTTCTCTGCATATATTGTTTTAATTATTGGTTTCTTGAGTAAAATGGACAGTTACTTAACTTATAACAAGCATTAGATGGCTAACAAATTTCAAAGTTAAGTGAATACTGAACCCAGACTGATCTCGCGAGATCTCGAATTGCCAATCTCGGCTCGAGATTGCGTTCCCTAAATACCACGGAGTCACAGAAGATGATTCGTTCACTCGTTCGGCATTCTTCGGTTTGATCCGATTTAACCTTCGAAACCTAGATGTAGGTACTTTAATACTTAAGAACTTTAGCTGCGGCTCCCAATATTTTCGGGTAGGTAACTAGGGCTCTTGCTGCAAATGGCCACCTCTAATATATATTTTGACCAACGAAAGAGAGAGTGAGCGTCTATAATCTACAATCTCTCTCTCTCTCTCTCTCTCTCTCTCTTGACCGGCGTTATTTCGTTGGTCAAACAATACAAACGGTTTCAACTCGATTAATTCACTTGTTTCTATATGCTAGGCGAGGAGAAAGGCAAACATATACATTTTTTATATGGGTCCGATATCGACTACGTTAGGGTGCCAATCGACGCGTATGAACATAAATATGGTCTGAAAGAAATTTTTTCAAAATCGATCCAGCCGTTCTTTTTTTTAACCGAATATAGATTCCAAAAAAAGTAGATTTTATACGAAATCTCTCCCAAAAAAATGTTATCAACTTCGTTGAGGTGTCTATCAAAGCATGTTAACGTCACTATGATCCGACATAAATTTTATAAAAATCGGTCCAGCCGTTTTTTAAATTATATGTATTGTTAAAAATTAATAATAATTATGTTTTAATGATTAAAATGCTTATTTTTCTGTGTAATTTCTAATTTAATTATTAATATTCAATATTCATCAGACTGGGAAGTTCGTCGTGTGGACCTTAAGGGTCGCACTTGTAGAGTCCCAATTAAAAGTAATTTTAATCCCAATAAACGACCCGCCTCACGGCTTGTTTATTTATTTCCAATTTTCCAATTTACATAGTTGTACATCTACATGAAAATATCAGACTATTATGTTGCCGGGATTTCCTGCACAACTTAGTTAGGCCAGTGCTAAGACATATTATAATTTTGACCGATAGTGTATTTGCATAGGTACGAAAGGGATTTCTTTCTAAGCCTCTTCTTGTCTGCACTCTATTGCGCCATTCAGAAAGCTTTTCGCATGGTTTGAGCGAAAGACAATGCAGCTTTTATAAAAAAATAAAAACGGGAACAATGGTGGTAACAGCTCGAAAGTTTTCTTTTATTAAAAATCAAGTACAATTCTTCTCGAACTTATTTGCATACCTTTAATGATCAATGGAAGATATTATTTCTGTTTTATTTGTTATAACTTCTGCGATTTTTTTATGATTCGATCAGTTAATCACAAAAATTATTTTTACTGCAGACCTTTACAACGGCGTCCGATGATATCTGTAAACCTATACTTTTTTTATTTGGAGATATAAATTATGCTGAATAATAAAAAAAATCCACAAAAAACCAAAATACGAGCACCTTTTTCTCGACTTATGTTTTTGTGAGAACTTTTTCAATGTCACATCTAAGGGACATAATATATGATAAACTAATCATTGGAATCAGCTTGTCATTTTCTACAAACTCGACAAGTTTAAAAAAGTTTCGAGGGATTTGGAAATTTATCAAAAACAACATATTTTTTTTTAAATCGCTAAAATTGAAATCTCACGTATTTTAAATTGACAATGTTTATAGAAAAAAACACCCTGATTCCAACGAGCACAAACAAACGTCTGTATCTCATTTAGAGGGCAGTGTAGTCTAGTGGATAGCGTACTTGGTACCAGATTATAGACTAGACTGTCGTGGGTTCGAATCCCACCTGCGCTCATAGATGTTTTGTGATGTTATTTAATTTTAAGTTAGTTGTTATTTAATGTAATTTAAAACGCTAATGACCTAAGTTGTCGACGCGTCTATAATCTACAATAAATAAAACAAATGTCTCATTTAGTTTAGAAACTACGGGCATTAAATTGTACTTTTTGGGAAAACTTTAAACGTATACAACCTTTAAACCAAAATAAATCTCTTTCTTTAACCATGATAAGTTTGAAAATGGTCTGAGAAATTCTGATTTTAACATTTTTCATAAAATAACCTTAAAAATAAGAAAAATTGTTTATAGAAAAAATTACGTTGATATCAAAGAGTACAAAGAAATGTCTATACATCTTTTTTTGTTTTAAAATTATGGACATTTTAATATTTTCCTGAGCGCATTAAACTATATAGTCCTATGCGATTTTCTACCTTCCAAACGAAAACCTTTTGGCCGTGGGCAGTGGAAAAATACTATTTTATTTAACAGTGTTAGGAAAACAGAACATAAGTAATGGTGGTCTTTTTAACTTTTCCATTTCTCAACCAATTCATAACACGCATGACATGGTTTATGACGCAGTGTTATTAGATTTGGTAGTTTAACCTTTTTATCCAGACGAGCAAACCTTCGTTGCTTTGTTTTTACTCAACCGTTTATGCGTATGTCCTGTAGATTTACTGCTCGCATTTAAAGGCGCTGAATTATAAAATTCCGGAACGAATAAATAAAGGCTATCACACTTTTTTCTACCACCTGATACCGCCACTAGCAAGTGAGGTATCTGTCATTAATTTGTCAGTATACTGTTTATATTTTTAGCCACCTCATGTGGCGCCAGTATAGCAAGTAAGGTATCTGTCATTCAAATGTCAATACTGTTTACACATATCATTTAATGGCTAAATCGCAGTTTTTCACTAAAAATTGAAAATCGAATTTTTCACTATTAGAAAGAGTTTCCTTTTCATCAATATACCGGGTGCTGATTTGCTTTGCGGGTAATAGGGATTTACCCCGTAAAATCAAACTTTAGCGATTTCCTGCTTCCCTAATCATTTTGGGAAAAATATCTTCAAATAAAAGTTTTAGAACATGAAATTCTGTATCTAAATCATTAAATAAAATTAATTTTGCATGCTTTGTAACGGCAGAAATTTGATATGAAAATGTCAAAATTACGTCGAAAACAGATAGCGATAGCCATGGAGCTTGAACAAAATGATGACGTTTTAGCGGTCAGAATAATTTCTAATCATTTTGCTCAAGTTCCATGGCTATCGCTATCTGTTTTTGGGGTAATTTTGACATTTTCATATCAAATTTCTGCCGTTACAAAGCATGCAAAATTAATTTTGTTTAACGATTTAGATGCAGAATTTTATGTTCTAAAACTTTTATTTGAAGTTATTTTTCCTAAAATAATTAGGGAAGCAGGAAATCGCGAAAGTTTGATTTTACGGGTTAAATCCCTATTACCCGCAAAGCAAATTAGCACCCGGTATATCAATGTCAATATCAAATTTATTAACCATGAACTATTACAGAAGGTGTCGTCACAAGTAATAATATCAAGATATATTGTTATAAATCATCAACTGAGTATAAGTAAAGTTGTCAAGCGTTTATAATTTGCAATTCACTAAATTATGAAAAAGTAAAAACTGCACCATGCAATTTATAACAACTCATGTAGATAATTCGGTTGTTTGAAGCAGGCGTTGAAAAAACTTTGATCGACGTAAGCTAAGCGTTTCAAGTGTTATTACTTTTGTAGAACTTATATGAATTGAACCGCCCCTTTCAGCTTCTCTAGTCTCCACAACCATTAATATGTAATGAAGCTGTTGAATGCGTGCGATATGTTTGTTCCCTATAGTTTAAACTAGCCGTTTCCAACTTTGTTATTCAGCAATATTGTGTAATCGTTCTAATAATAGAAATAACCCTTGTTTACTATCGAATCTCTAGAGGGCCAACTGCGTTTTCTGTGATACATTTTATTAAGGACCAGTTTTCCAGCCCGATTTCGCTCGGGTAGATTTTGGTATGACAACGAAAGAATCAAGAAAGAGAGAGAGAGAGAGAGAGAGATTGTAGATTATAGATTATAGACGCTAAACAGCTGAGGTCTACGAAAAAATTAAAAACAACAATTATCTGTACTGGGTGATCCATTTTAATCTTTTTTTGAAATTATTGGGAAGGGACATTTTCTGAAAAAAATGTTCAGACATAAGTTATGTAGTTTGGAGGGGGACATCGTTTGAAGACAAAAACCACCCCCCACCCCTGCGCAGGGGTGGGGGTGACTTCGACATTTTAAATAGGAACCCCCATTTTTTATTGTGTATTATGATTCCACGAGAAAAAATATGAACAAAGAAAAAAAAATAGTGAAAAATAAATTTTGAAAAATTTTTGAAAAAAAAATTTTTTTTCATACAAAATTAATTTCACGCAATGGAGCAAGAAAACATGAAAAATCATGCGAGCAAGATGATAAGGAGTTTGGGAAGTGAATTCCTTCTTCTTTTTCATGATTTTTCATGTTTTCTTGCTCCATTGCGTGAAATTAATTTTGTATGAAAAAAAAAATTTTTTCAAAAATTTTTAAAAATTTTTTTTTACTATTTTTTTTTCTTTGTTTATATTTTTTCCCGTAGAATCATAATACACAATAAAAAATGGGGGTTCCTATTTAAAATGTCGAAGTCATCCCCACCCCTGCGCAGGGGTGGGGGGGTGGTTTTTGTCTCCAAACTACATAACTTATGTCTGAACATTTTTTTCAGAAAATGTTGCCCCTTCCTAATAATTTCAAAAAAAAGATTAAAATGGATCATTCTGTATATATATATATAAAACAGTTTCGTTACTCACTGACTGACTGACAGACATCAACGCCCACGTCAAACCGCTGAAGACATAAACTTGAAATGTGGACATAAACACCCACTAAGAAAGGATTTTTCAAAATTCAACCCCTAAGGGGGTTTAATAGGGGATCCAAGTTTGTATAGAAGTTCGTCATTGAAACAAATACATCATATTTATGAATATTTGATCGAGAGAATAAAAAAACGATTCCATTGTAAGTATGAAAAATGTATGAATATTTTCATCGATACAGTGTACTTTTTTCTGTTGTGTAAATCCCAGTATTTCCACACAAATCTTCCGAAACGTTTATTTCGACTCGATCGAGTTTTAAAAGCAGATCTAAAAATATCACGTCACAAATTGTGTCAATAAAAATTGAAATATACGTTCGTATAAACAGGCATTATAGTGTAAATATCTTTGAAATGGAATCCTGAATTGGTTCAGCAATATAGACGTTGTTAGATGAGATGCGCTGAACGTTTTGGAATTCGATTACCGTCAACGTAAATGGAACTAGAATTAAATGTAAACAAGATTTCATCTCAGCAGCAGTGCGTTATAGTACAAGCTAAGTATTTACATTGATTAATAGCAGAGTGTAGTTGCAATAAAACTGACAAGGTTTGAAAAAATATTATCTACACGTGTGAAGCTAAAATGCCGTTAATTTTCTTTTTATATTGTTTGTTTGATATATTGAAATCCATTATTACAATTGTATAACGTATATATTATAATTATATATTAAAACAGTGTAAGAAATAAGAAGGCCGATTACATAGTTTATCGATGGTCCATTTGTAGCCAGCGATTAATCTGGTAATAGGCACATAAAGAGACAATGGCGTCTCAAACAGGTATCGCCATTCGCCACATCGCGTAGATTCCATAAAAACACATTGCGCATGCGTGGTTACTAAGTTTACATTAATTTGTTTTGTATTCATCCATTTTATATATGTAACTATACATTTTATTTTGTAATTTTTACACATTTTAATGGAATATTACCTACACAAATTATGTAATTTTAAATTACTTTATGTAAAAATCACAAATTTGTTTAACTTTACAGTAAAAGTCCAAGTTTTTATGAAGTTTTCTGTGTACAAATAAATAATAATGTAAAATCGCTTAGAAAATCGAGCGAATTCTACCTTAACTTTCACAGTATTTTTACATCCATTTTTTACAGTGTATAATTAGTTAATTAAGTTAATTGTTATTTAATGCAATCAAGACGCTAATGATCTAAATTGTCGACGCGTCTATAATTTACAATAAATAAAATAATTAGTATAGATTGTATAGATATAAAATCTTCTAATGTATATGAAATAATATAATAAAATATATTATTGACGAGTTGTGACATTATTTCAAATGAGCGCAGCGAGTTTAACAGTCACACGAGTGAAAATATCAATGCGCTCTAGATGTACACTGCATTTTTTGTCCTACACCCTATAAAATAGCGGCATTTGTCTTCATTTCCAGTATTTTCAAAATTTTTGACATTTCACTTGTGTAGCAAACTTAACTTCTAATAGTACGTTAGTTAGTAGTTACTGTACTGCATAGTGCACTATGTATAAGTAGCCTGCGAAGCGGTGACACACATTGAGCGGGTGTGGCCGCGTGGGTCTTTTCTTTATTATTAAAAATAATAAATTGAAAAACATTTAATTATTATTGAATTTTACTTTAGCGCTAAAGTTACTTTACCGCCCGCTGCTCGTTACCGGCCTGGAATGGGTCATTTTACGACTGGTATAGGTACATGTATGAAAAGCAGCTGTTTTAGACAAACAATTATTATTATTGTCTGCTTGATTCAAAAGCTTTATATTAAATTATAATAATAATAATAATAAATTGATAATCATTTGTTGTTGTTAATATAAAATTTGGCTTCTGAATGAAATTAATGATACCACATGTTATGTACAGGGTGTTTCATGACATAACGAACGTACTAAAGAGATAATATATCCTCAAAATTATAATTCATTTAGACACGTGTCCTAAACGATGACAGCTACATAGGTATAACATCAAAACATTTTGAGATCTGGTCAATGATTCTTAACACTGTTATAATGAAATGAAATACGTATATAAATATTTATTCTCTTTAATAATAATTAATAAATTGAAAATCGACATAACTTGTGTCCGCTTACAAAGGTTGCATCACATATGGTCGATCCTCTGACTTCGTCATTCTGAAGCAGAGTTACGAACGTTTACCGTAGTGTAGTTGGTTTAGTCTTACAAAATGAATGGACACTTGAGAATTGGGCGTGTAACTATGGATACTTTTGTTCCAGGTGCTTTTGAGCTGAACATCTGCAACATCTGGGCGTCTGTGAGGGCGTCACGTAGACAGACATATAACTTGACTGACAGACAGACAGACAGACAATTGTTGCTTTCCTGTGCGTCTATAGATACTCTACAGTGTACACTTATGCACAGGGTAAAGTTACCGGTACACAACACTTACGTGTGGGTGACAACTTTTATATATTTTAATAAAGGGAGACAGATTTTAGATTATAGACGCTCGACAGATTGTTGTTGTTTTTAAGGCCACCAACAGCTAGGATTTTTGGGTCTAGCACCAATTCATATTTTCGATTTATTTTTGAAGTTATACTTCTTTTGGCGCGTTATGGAAAAATGGATGAGAGTAAATTTTTACGATTCTAATCGAAAGTAACATAATGAAGTTAGTCGTTAGTAACTAGAATCGTTACACCAGTCAGAATGTGACAAGAGCGTTTTCAGTTTTGAATAACATTAATAAAAGCTATTTCTATACAAAAGCTGGTGTATGTCGCTTTTGTTAAATAAGAGTCCTTACTCCAACAGCTGTACAGTGCACGCAAATGATTATAATACCCGATTATATAGCACAGAATGCAAGACGTCTGTGGTGTAGTGGTTACCGTCCTCTCCTCAAACGCTATAGGACACGGGTTCGAATCCCAACACAAGCATGCTTTTTTTATAAATAATTAGATATAAATATAATAAAAAATATATTTAATAAATTAATAATTTATTAAATTAAATTAATTAATTAAACCTTCATCAATTGTATTTAATATCTTTATTTTATTATTTTTCATGATTATATAATATCCTATTAAACCGATTCTAAAAATTCTTTCACTAACAGAAAGCTCGCAGAGGGGAGATTCTCGCAGCGGGATACAAATTAGGGGGGGAGATATAGAAAATTAATTAATTTTACCTTCTTCACCAAAGGAGTATAACTTCTGACGTGCGTACATAGTACACACACACCCTTTTTTAATAATAACCCGTTCCTTGCATAGAACCTGGGAACTGAGGGCTTGTAATAAAGAAGCCACAGAAGCGCCATATAAACAGAGTAAAGTAAGGTGGGGCAAGTGCATTTCCGAGGCAAGTGCAGTTCTTGCCATTATATTTCACAAATTCACACACTTGCATATATTGCTATCTTATTTGTGAATTAGACATCTAGCTAACATATTTTTCCTAGTTCATTTACATGGTGATGTTCAATTGCATTATTATTCAGATATTGGAAATCACATTTTTGGGTCGCACTTGCCCCATCTTACTTTAAATATTTTTACATACCATAAATAATAAAGAAAATTATTCTATTTTTATTTTAAATGTATAGTTTTGTACCATACACTAAGTGCGAAAATAAATTAGAAAATATTAATTTGCAAGCGAGTGACAACGGATCTGTATCTTAGTTGTATTTTTATTGATGTTAAGAATCTGTTTTAATTAAAAAACAGAAAATGTGGTAATCCTGATGATATTAGAGATAAAACGACTCGAATTGGCTTAAGGATCTAATTAAGAAGCAAATACTGTTTTTAATGCATTTATTGGCTAACGTTTCGTAAAATATGTTTACATCTTCAGAGCTCTGTATAAACAATAATTGAAAAATTAAATAAATTTGTTAAAAATTAATAAAATAAATTTTACACATCACAAAAACAATAATAAACAATGTTAATATGTATTTTTAATTATATGACAATTTTACTGTTACTGTTGACGGCATTTGGTGAGTTCATCTATAATTTTATATATTATTTTTTTAAGTCATCTTCTCCAAATTTAATTTTACAATTATTGTTTATACAGAGCTCTGAAGATGTAAACATATTTTACGAAACGTTAGCCAATAAATGCATTAAAAACTGTATTTTTATTATTTCTCTAGTATATATTGTCGATAAAAATTATACAATTATAATATGTTACGTAACAATCTAGTCGGTCAATTATTAGTAAATTTTATTTCTAGTGTCGTAATGGGATTTATTACTGACGAGTTGTGACAGTATCTAAAAATGAACGATAGCGAGTTTTTGTACAGTCATACGAGTCATTATTACGCACGAGAAATAGGTATTTATTGCCACTACAAAATGGCTACTTTTTTCTTGATTTTCAGTATTTTCAAAATTTCTCTACAGCCAACTTCACTCTATAGTAGGCCGTGAGTAGTAATAGCGGGCGGATCAGAGCGAATGAACATAAATCACTATGAAAATTATTTACTTTCCACAATAGTGTGTTTGAAAAAACTTTCAACACACCTGCCTGTTAAGTGAAATACATGCATATAAAGCAGCTATTTTATAGTGGGTATGGCAAAAAATATAAAAGTGACCGACCACATCATCACATGTGAGTGGTCGGAAATCGGTATCTTTACCCTACTACATTACGTACTTTTGCTACAATTGAATAATAGGTTTGAAAGAGACACTACAAAAAAAATAAAATTTTATTTTTCTTTCTTTACGTATTATCACCATGCGCGTTATATATGCGTCGTAAAACAAAAGCGCTTATGTTTAATTTTTGGTATTATTTTCTTTACATTCGCATAGGTTTTTTATTGCTATAACATTGTTTAAAACAAATAAATGCTTAAGTTAACATTAGTGCTAGGAATACCCATCGAATGACACAGTACAGTGCAATACTAGAAAAATTCATTTTAAATCTATGTTACCGTCAGGACTCAAACACTAACTTAAGTATTTATTATTTTATTACACTAAGAAAAACAGATTAAAATAATTGTAAACGTTATTTAAATTTAATTTATTAAAATACCCCTTGCTTCCACCGAATAGAGACCCTTTGCTTACACCATTAGATAAACTATTTCTAATTGCTAGCTGATTTTCTTAAAATATTTTGTTATGATATATAGATAGAGAAAAACATAGACATATGCAACAGATAGAATGTCAATTTAATTTTCAATTGCAATGAAGTAACAATCATTAAACTAATTTTATATTTTAAAATGTATGAACAACTAAACTATAAGTGAACAAGTAATTTGTACAAGCAACTATGTAAGCATCAAAACCATTATGAAGTAACGTTTTTAAATTTCTCTTTTTTAAATTTCAATTTCAAGTTCTTTCTGTAGAATTTTAAATTCAGTAAAGAAGTCATTCTTCATTATTATTTTCTTAGTCAGATTTTCCGCATTACTGCTTTATTATGCTAAAACATACTTTAGTTTCATTCCCGTGCATTAGTTTTAATGAATAACATTATCTTAACTGCAGATTGTGTGTCTTTACGCAAATTTTATAAAATTTATTCAAACAATTATGCAATCTTGATGACTATTATGTAAAATGAAAATGCAAGTTTATTTTTATAGTAGATGTAAAATGAAAATGCAAGTTTATTTTTATAGTAGATAGTATATCTAGTGGCGTAATGAGGTATATTACTGACGAGTAATGACAGTATGTTAAAACGAGCGCGAATTTTAAGTCACACAAGTCATAATATCATTACGCAGATATGTAGTATTTCCCTATAAAATAGCTGATTTTTACTTCATTTTCAGTATTTTCAAAATTTTTTGACAGTTCATTTTGTGTCGCCATCTTCACTTCTATAGTAGGCCGAGAGTAGCTGTCAGTAGATAATAACGGGCGGATCAGGGTGAATAAACGTAAATCACTATGGAAATGGTTTGCTTTCCCACACTAGAGTGGGAAAGAAATGTTCCCGTACACCGGCTTGTCATAAGTCAGTTTACATGCATAAATAATGCATGCAAATCATTTATTTTATAGTGGGTATGGCAAACAAAATTTTAGATATCCAGACTCTGCTTTGAAGTTGTATTCTTAAAAAAGTTGCGCCATCAATATCAATATTAATTTTTTTAAGACAAATTTTTTTTCGGCGACATGAAAATATTGTATTTTGCATGACTAGATACCATAATGCTTTTAAAAATTAATAATAATAATAATACATAAATAAATAAGATTTATACGGCTGAATTGCAATTGAAAATGTTTCGTTGGAAAGCAGCCAATTATATAATTGATTCGAAACATATTGGAAAAAATCATTTCACCAACCATAGTCACAGTCAGGATTCTAATCTGAACCTTTCCACTTTCGCGGCGGAATGAGTTTACAGTACTCAACCGTGACATGATAACCAAACTAATATTTTTCTTATATGCTTCGGAATCAATAGATTTTCACTACATGCGAGTGTTAACTCAATATAGCTAGGTTTCACTTTCATGATGAGCTCTCGCTAGTACGAAGATTCACTTCTACAACCTAGCTATATTGAATTAACACTCGCATGTAGTGAAAATCTATTGATTCCGAAGCATATAAGGAAAATATTAGTTTGGTAATCATGTCACGGTTGAGTACTGTAAGCTCATTCCGCCGCGAAAGTGGAAAGGTTCAGGTTAGAATCCTGACTGTGACTGTGGTTGGTAAAATGATTTTTTCCAATATGTTTCGAATCAATTATATAATTGGCTGCTTTCCAACGAAAAATTTTCTATAATAATACATATTTTAAATGTACCTATTAGCAAAAGTCGGAAATGTTCTGCACTGCGACCCGAGTTTTTTTTATAATTGTTAGTGTTGAAGTCAGTTTCTTTTGGGTACACTTACGAAATAACTGGTGTTTTGTTTTGTCACTAACGGTCATTAACTTTATTGTTTCTCTTGTACAACAGTGTTGATAAGTGTTTTGTTTTCAGTGTGCGGTTGTGGTAATTCAGTTGACCCTGCAGCGGTAACGTCGTTAGCATGCAGACCAACGTACAGATCGACTCGAAAGCGTTGCGTTCATCGCCAGAACATATCAAGGGCGGCCCCTACTCACAGAAGACTCTCGAGGTAAGCTTATCTTATTTGTTTTAATTACAACGCGAAGCTGCAGCGCGAATTACAAACGCCCCCATACCTAAAGAACATTAATTCTTGACTTCGTTTGCGGTCCCACTGGGACAGTAGGGATGGCAAAACGTGGCGGTGATAATAAAAAAATAAGTTAAGGTTCAGCAACTGGTATGATACATTTTCATAAGGCTACAAAAAAGAGTAATAAATGACAAATTAAAATAAGCTGGCACCAAATAATAACATGATGTTATTGTTACAAAACTGTTTTCTGAGTTGGCGGAATAAATATTTATTTACAATAATTAAAAATTTTGGAGCATACAAGTAATTCAAGAATTACAAGGCGCGATATTCATGTAGGTACTGTATGTAAACGGTTTTATTGAACATGGGGAAAATAACACTGAGAAGATTTATAATTTTGTAGTAGGCTATGAGCCATAAGACCTAATATAAATATGTATTGGATTACATAGAAAAAATAGTACAGTGAATTTTTTAAACAATTTTCCATAGCAACGGTTGACTATTAAGCGTTACTCGGAACCGGCTAAATAAAAAAGTCATGATGTCTCGTAAGACACCCGACAGAAGCTATGCTTTTTACGCATTGTATATAAAACCGAATTTATCAAAGATATAAATAATACAATTAAAAAGTTATTATTTGATCGCCATTTTGAAATCTGACGCCATTTTATTTTTTTATGTCCTATGAAACTTTCAAATACTGATTTTCAAAAGGATCAGATAATTTTTACAAAAAAGTATATATGGCCGCCATTTTGAAATCTGACGTCATTTTATTTTTTTGTGACCTATGAAACTCTCAAATATCAATTTTCAAAATGATCGGATAATTTTTACAAAAAAGTATATATGGCCGCCATTTTGAAATCTGACGTCATTTTATTTTTTTGTGACCTATGAAACTCTCAAATATCAATTTTCAAAATGATCGGATATTTTTTACAAAAAAGTACATACGGCCGCCATTTTGAAATCTGCCGTCATTTTATTTTTTTGTGTCCTATAAAACTCTCAAATATTAATTTTCAAAAGGATCTAATAATTTTTAGTGTGCTTTATTTCCTTAGTCTGATTTTATTACATTTATCCGAAACGTTACCGGAGAAAGACCTTTTGCCTGTGAAAATTCAAAAGTACGATTTGCACCCGGACGAAACTCGGGCCGGTCAGCTGGTTACCATAATATTGTATTGTCACCGGAGCTACACATGTGTGCAAAATTTCAACTCAATCGGATCATGGGAAGTGGGTAAAAATTCAAAAGTACGATTTACACCCGGACGAAAGCCGGGCCGGTCAGCTAGTTACCATAATATTGTATTGTCACCGGAGCTACACATGTGTGCAAAATTTCAACTCAATCGGATCATAGGAAGTGGGTGAAAATTCAAAAGTACGATTTACACCCGGACGAAAGCCGGGCCGGTCAGCTAGTTACCATAATATTGTATTGTCACCGGAGCTACATATGTGTGCAAAATTTCAACTCAATCGGATCACGGGAAGTGGGTGAAAATTCAGAAGTACGATTTACACCCGGACGAAATACGAATACAATATTATGGTAACTAACTGACCGGCCCGGTCAGTTAGTTACCATAATATTGTATTGTCACCGGAGCTACACATGTGTGCAAAATTTCAACTCAATCGATCGCAAGATTTGTAACAAATATACGGGATCAAGTTAAATAAAACCACCGTTTAAAAAACAAAGCATCTACTACCTACTTATTTTTGCGTGATGCCAGAACATACGTTTTTATTTGAGAATCAGTTCGGTTGCTTTTGCGTGATGCCAGAATATTTTAAAACTCGCAGTCGCATAAGAAGTTATTTACTTGAAAAAAAAAATCATGTAAATCGGATCAGTGGTTCTCGAGTTATAAGCGTACAAAGGGACATAGAGACAGAGAAAGTCAAATTGTTCGGGAAGGTATGATGAACGTCGAGAAATTTTGGTCCGATCCGATCGACGTCAATAATTAGTTACACATTTTAACTCAGTAGGCCAGGGTTTTTAAACTTAAATTCAAACATCAGCAGTCAAAAAATTGAATAACTATATTGAAATAATGCAATATAAGACAGAGCATACGCTATTTTCCAATATCCATATCACACTGTGCAACAGACAAGGACAACCGAAACAAGTTCGCGATTTATTAGATAAAGTCGCATTTATTTAGTTTAATAATCATATAAATCTGTATAAAAAAACTGTTTTGACACAATATTATACATGAAATCTATCTAAGACAGGTTTCGAATCGATCTGACTTAAACTGAGCAAACTATAAGCAAAAAACACCGTTTTTTCTAATTTGCTCCCCTCTGGGGCCAAAATTCAAAAATCGGGCGACGTTAGGATCAAATAGACCCCGAGAGGAATCGAACAAAAAAAAGTTTTTTAAAATCGGTTAACCCGTTTGGGCTGTACGACTGATACAAAAAATCCGTTACAGATTGACAGATTCACAGATTCACAGACGTACAGACAAAGCGAGTGTATATAGACGCTTCTAGCTTCGCTAAGATCGCGCCTAAAAATACAATAACAATAAATGCAATAACGAAAAGTCAATTCTAACAATAAAAAAAACTTAAACGGTAATTATTGAACTAAACGAGCCACTTAAATAACACTTAACAATTAACTATATATACAAGGATTATTTATTTGTAATTATTTATTTCACTGTATTTATATCAGATTTATTTCGCTGTTCAACATTGTCACAGTACAATCTACATTGACTGATTCCTGTTGACTGATCAATATTTATTTCACTGTACTGACTGATGGCACGACTCATTCACTGACCCCTTCAACACGACACACTGCGTGCGATGTACGCTCAGTGCGTCCTCCTATCCTCTAGCGTTGTCTGGAATCTTCGATACCACTCCACGCTTTACTACTGTGACCTTTCTTTCTCGTGGTTTCTATTGAAGGCAGTGGCGTAACATCTTGGGGTTTGCTACATTATGGACTTTTAATTCTTAAAATAATATCTCTTAAAAACCATTTCCATTGGTTTTACAAATTTAGTATTTTGGAGTTTTGTCGACCAGGACAATAGTCATCGAGAAACAGTCACATTATATTCATAAATATATTATAAATGCAAAAGTTTGTGTGTCTGTATGTTTGTTATACCACTCAGCTCCATAACGGCTGAACGGATTTTCATGAAATTTGATATATAATTACTTTAGTTCCTGGAATAGGACATAGAGTACTTTTCATTCCGGAAAAATGTATGGTTCCTGTGGGATAGTAACAAAACGTAACTCTGCAATTTTTTGCATTTAAGCGTATTATTGAAATCCTACTAATATTGTAAACACCAGCCGGTCTGGCTTCGCTTCGCAGGGGGAGAATTTCTCGCGAATCATAAATTAATAGCACCCGGGCGATCCGGACCGGGCCGCTAGTACTGTATAAAGTCGACCAGGGCAGTAGTCATCGAGAAGCAGGGACGTATTCATAACTATATTCAGTCGAGCGACACATAAATACGCATTGCAAAGACCAACGAAAGCAACAAGGATTCTTAAGTTCCTCTGCATACTGATCAGGGTGGAAATTACATTCCTTATGTATAATACAGGGGTGTTACGAATATTCGCATCCGCATCCGTAAATGCGGAATATTCGCATTAATTCAGACATCTGCATCCGCATTCACATCCGCATCAATCAATGCGGAGTTTTTACGGATGCAGATTCACATCAACAAGTAGCTACATGTAAAGAAAGTGGGCGGAGCCAGAGTGGCACGTGCTAAAAATATGATTAAATAAATAAAAAGTTAAAATTAAATTTAATAAATTATTGGGTAATAAGGACCAGTTAAATGTATAAATTATTTATTCTTTGCCAACGTTTCGTTGCGAATTTGCAACTTCTTCAGGGCTCTACAACAGTGAAGTACATACATAATTAATCTTTGAATTATAAAAGAAAACATTTTTTTAACCTTTAAAAATTTCTTACCAAATGGTCAATATTATACATTAATTGTCAAAATTTCTTGTTACTTATACTTGATGGTGGTATATTATGTATTTTTCACCATCAAGTATAAGTAACAAGAAATTTTGACAATTAATGTATAATATTGACCATTTGGTAAGAAATTTTTAAAGGTTAAAAAAATGTTTTCTTTTATAATTCAAAGATTAATTATGTATGTACTTCACTGTTGTAGAGCCCTGAAGAAGTTGCAAATTCGCAACGAAACGTTGGCAAAGAATAAATAATTTATACATTTAACTGGTCCTTATTACCCAATAATTTATTAAATTAATATAATAAGTGATGGACGTAAAAAACAGAGTTAAAATTAAATTGATTTTCAGTTATTTATGCACTTAAAATTTAAATAATTATCCTTTTAAAATCCCAATATCCGCATCCGCATCGCATCAAATCCGCATCCGCGGATGTGAACTTCTAATAATCCGCATCCGCATCTGCATCCGCGGATGTCTAAATTTTTGCATCCGTAACAATCCTGGTATAATACGTCAGAAGTAACTCAGCAGCAGTTAGAAATGTAGTTATGTGAACGGAACCGCGGGTACAGCCTGTTATAAATAGTAAACAAAACAAAGTATTTTTCGTGGAGAAAATAGCTAAATATGTTCCTAATTATTTTTATTTATTTATTGTAAATTATAGACGCGTCGACAGCTTAGGTCATTAACGTCTAAATAACAATTAACTTAAAACTAAATGACATCACAAAACATCCATGAGCGGAGGCGAGGTTCTAACCCACAACAGTCTGATCCAGAGGCAGCAACGCTAACAACTGAACCACACTGTCCTCTGAATATATTTCGAATTTTACGGAATGTTCAGAAATACGTATTTCTACTTCGATTACTATTGACTTTAGTCTAAAGCACTTTGTCAGGGAACAATTCCCTTAGGGTTAACCTCTATCACGACCTCTATTTTAATTGGAATTACGCAATGAAGCGAAACAAAACACGAACACAAAAACCAATGCGCATTGGAAATCAGGGTCTGTTTACCAATAAATGTAGGACAATAAAATTTTATTCATGCAAGGCAACCCTATTCCAATCCATTTACTTGCCAACTCTGCACTGTTTACGTACTCGAGTCCATTATTTAAAGTAGGTTACGTTACGTTCAAGTAAACACAATTACATACTCAGAACAGATAATAGATTGCATACTTTTGTATTTATTTGTATCTCTTACAAATTTGCGATGACATAATTCTTTTTTGAAGCTGATGCAAATATCTGCAAACATTTGAAAAATAAACGTGTGAAGGTTAATGTTCGTGTGCGTGTGTGTACCACCGCGACGATCACGTCGGGGTCACCAATTGTGGAAATAAATTAATGGGGATAGATAGAGATGTTGTGTATAGTCAAATAAATATTTAAAAATGAAATACCAGAGAGTTTCATTGATCGATTTGATAATATATCGAATTACAAATCTACAGTGTCATCAGAATAACGTAAAACATAGGTGCGTGGAAAGTGTCATATTTCAATTGTACGCGTAGTGGTTGTCGTTTGCACCTTGTCAAATGACCTTGTGAATTGCTGTAGCGGCGAAACTGTTTCTTTAAAACAAAACATAGGCGCTTGGAAAGTGTCATATTTCAGGTGTATGCGTAGTGGTTGTCGTTTGCACCTTGCCAAATGACCTTGTGAATTACTGTAGCGGCGAAACTGTTTCTTGTACAGCAAAGCATAGGCGCGTGGAAAGAGTCATATTTTAGTTACATGCATAGTGGTTGTCGTTTGCATCTTTTCCAGTGGCCTTGTAAATTGCTGTAGCGGTGAAACTATTTCTTGTACAGCGCTGCCGCCACAAACTATACGGGTTTTCAGCTAGGCACTTCTGGTCGACCATTTTTATATTTACTGACCCCGAAATTCAAAATTTGATTATGAAGTGAGGATATTTGGAAAATCATCTCAGAAATAAAAAAAATAATTGTAATTGTTTAAATTTTTTTATCTACTAGCTGTACCTGCGCCTTCGCTCACGTGCATTTCTGACATATTATACCTATAAGGAATGTAATTTTCACCCTGATCAGTATGTAAAGGAACGTAAGAATCCTTGTTGCTTTCTCAAACGCTAATGACCTCTGTTGTCGAGCGTCTATAATCCACGATTCATTCATTCCTTGTTGCTTTCGTTGGTGTTCAATGCGTATTTGATGTGCCTCTCGACTATTGTTGTCGCACAATATAGTTAATAAATATTTGGACCTGGAATTCAGATTTTCGATTTATTATTTTTTGATAATAAATTGAAAATCCAATTGATATTTTTACCACTTCTCAGATTAAAACTTCGTAACCGGATCTTGTACTGTAATAAAATGCAATTCTATTTTCTCTGAAACGAATTGAAAAACTTACTGAAAACTACTAAATTAAATTTAAAAGTTACATAACGTAACTTTCAGTATCATTGCCATTTTTTAAACTTTTTAAATACGTTTCTTGAATATCAATAAGGTATCTTGCAGTTGCATGTACGGTTAAAGCCGCTAAAGGAATTTCTTTTTAGTGTATTTGCCATATGGCACATACACTATTGGTGTCGGTCGGATGGCGGGACCTAGGGGTCGGACCAAAATTTCTCGACGTTTCATAGCCTCCTGAACACTTTGGCACCATTTTTGGAAATGTCTATATATATATATATATATATATATATATATATATATTTTTCATATGTGTGTGTGTGTGTGTGTGTGTGTGTGTGTGTGTGTGTGTGTGTGTGTGCGGGCAATAACTTTCGAAAGAGTTAATTGATTTTGACGAAATTTGGCAGGTACGTTGAAATCCATCACCGCACGAAGCCTATTTAAAATGGGCCCAATCGGGCAATTTTAAGGGTGGTTTTTAGGGGTTGAAAAATGTTTTTGGGCCCAAAAATGCCGAAAAAATTCTCAGAATCGTTTCAAAATTGAAATTTAACCCTACAGTAACGATTAAAATGTGCTGCTAAAATTTTAATAAAATCGGCCCGACAGGACCGGACTTACAAATTTTATGAAAACACTAGTTTGCGGATAGTGCTTTACTTACTGAAGGGTGTATTTAATTTGGTACCGAGGTTGCATTGATAAAAATATTGAAATTAAGAAAAAAAATATTATTTTAAGGGATGTATTAAGGGGTTAAATTTTTTTATTTTGTTCAAAAACAAACTTAACTTCACATAATAAAGCCACAATGCCAGTATTAGCAAATACACTATATTGTCGGCAGGGTTTTGGCACTGCGACCCGAGTTTTTATAAGTTAATATAGATTATATATTTCTCTTTAGAAGCTTTAGCAATTCGCAAAATGAAAATCAATAACTACAAAATCAAGAAAACATTGTTCCAAAATTTATTCCGATCATGTCAAAAATGCTACATAAATATTAATTATCTGAATACGAAATTGGATTCGTTCAATGAAAGCGATACGAAATAATTTCTTTTTCATTGAAAAATTCTGCGGCTGCGAGTTTTTATTTCATTTTATAAAAATTGATATTTAATACAAATTTATGTACGCTGCGTATCAGTTTTGAGTTGAATTTATGTTTTTTACGTTTATCTGTCGACAAAGCAATACGATAACGCATTTGTTTCCATTTAGATGTAAGTAGGTACAGATTTTGTGATGTGAAACAATTTCGTGATAAAAAAAACTCGCAGCGTTGCCAACAGTTGAAAAATTTACTAGATGGCCAACTGAAATCTATAAAAAATTCGGACAGTCTATTTGGTTAAGAAAAAAGAACGGCTGAACCGATTTTGAAAAAATTTCTTTCAGATCACATTTACGTTAATACGCGTTGATTGGTACCCTAACGTAGTCGATATCATTTTTCATTCTCGAGAGTTCGTCTTAGAAAGAAATGGACACATACGTACGTACACACACACATACACACACAGACATCTTTCTAAAAATAGTGTAGTGACCTTGAAACATAAAAATTTGTTATACATTTTGATTTCGATTTTCGGACCCATTACAATAACTTCCAATGGGAAATTAACAACAATTAAGTAAAAACTATATCGAAAAAATCAAAAATCACTTGTTCGCTGACAATTTCCTCACCAAAAACTAATACCCAGAAAGTAGGAAGTTTTAAAATAACTGTCTCGTTTTATCGCTCACTGATCTTTCTCCATCAAAAATCGATAATAGAATAAATAATACTGCCACAGTGTTAAAGCTGGATTATCCTGTAGACAAAACAGACTTTCTGGTCGGAACTGACAAACGATTTCAATTTAATTATTATTTACCACGTTATTATGCTTGACAGTTTGACAGGTTTATGTGGTACCGCTGGATGAAACAATAGAAGAATCGATGACACGTTGACTGACAGACACTTGTTAAATTATTTATGGGAATTTGCTACAATTCCTATGTGTGAGTTGTCAGAGCCATGGCTTGAAATTTAATTCAGGGAGGGGGTGCACGTTTTTTTGTAACAAGTTCCCATACCCGGTTTCAGTACCCATTTTAACCGACTTCAAAAAAGGAGCAGGTTCTCAATTTGATGCGTATTTTTTTATGTATGTACACCGATTTTTCCTGCATTTTTGAACCGATTTTGATGATTATTATTTTATTTAATAGGGCATACCTTCGGGGCGGTCCCATATAATTTTACTTAAATCGGTTCCGTAGCTCGACTGATTTTTTTATTATGTATTTTTTATGTACATATATTATGTTATTTTTGTATGTCACCTCATATCTCCTGTATTTGTGAATCGATTTTTATGATTCTTATTTTATTTAAAAGGGCATACCTGCAGGGTGGTTTCAGATAAATTTTACTAAAATTGGTTCAATGGTTTTCTTTTTTTAGTTTAGTAATTAAATATCAAGACAGAAGTAGGCAATAACTTGTAAACTACGTATTGTAAATTCACCAAAAAGTAAAAAATAAAAAACTTTTTAACAAAAAAAAAAAAACTCCTTCAAAAACGCTACTAAAGAGAAGTAAATAATAAAATTTTGTTTCTAAATAAACTTTACGGTTGATGACGTCAAGAAAATGCATTAGAAGATCATTGTTAATAGTCTTGGAGAGTGCAAATGTACCCTTATGTCCGTTCTGGCTACAGCCCTGTGTGTAGCTGACGGCAGAATTGGCTTTTGTGACCCTGCTAAGCTTAGCTTTAGCTGTCCCATATCTTGTTTGAAACAAATTATAATGGATTTTTTACTTTATATTTGGAAGATTCCAGATAAGTGGCGAAACGCTTTCTAGTACAGTAGACTTCCGCAAGTCAGCGCCTACGGGGTTGTAAATTATAGACGCGTCGACAACTTAGGTCATTAGCGTCCTACGGGGTAATTGAGAAAGAAAACGTTGTTTTAACTGAAACCACATATTTTTATTTATTCTTCGTTTGAATCAAACATACTGTGTGGGGCTTGAGAATAGCCGAGCGTGTAGCTGTGCTATTGTTTACATGGCGTTGCTATGGTTCCTCTATTACAAGTCCCCAGTTCCCGGGTTCCAGCCTGAGAGCTGGTAAAAGTGTCAATTGGATTTTCAATTTATTATTTAAAAAAAAATAATGAATTGAAAATATGAATTGGTACTAAGCCCAAATAACCTCTGCTGTTGGTGGTCTTTAAAACACATACTGTGTGATCTAAACTTACCGCAATCACTGCTTGCAGAAGTGGAAACCTAAATGATTGAATAGAGTAAGGCGCCGTAGGGACAAACAACAATCAACGACTGATGAGAAGGCTACTGCACTTGGTGTCTCAGGCAATAATTTGCTAAAATGGGTTACGTGACAATATTTTTGAATTTCTCGTTTTTTGTTGAGTAATTTATTGAAGTAAGGCATAATCTAAAAGATTCTTCAGCTGCCAACGCAGCATTAAAGTCGATATATTTTTCGAGGTAAGCTTTTTGTAAAGCTGTTGACTTTCAATTTAATTTCATTATCCTTATCTTAATAATTTTCAGCAAGATTTTAAGAAAATATTTTAACATTTCCTTTATTTACACTTCTACTGAAAATATCACAATCTGAAATTAAGTGCAAACAGGAAATTTCGTTGGTTTTCATAAAACGTCATCTATCTTGTGTTAAAATAATAGATGAAGTATATATCAGCGCGTAATAACAATAATTTATAACAAACTTCATCCTAATGTTTTGTTAAGTTGGTACTACACTCTGAATATATACATGCATAATGTATACGTCAAGCTATTCTTGTTTGGGGTTATTAATTATCGCAATGTTTTATGTAAATCTTGCAGTTTGACAACTTTACAGACAAGATGATTTGTTATGTGCTCGTATATATAAAGTTTCTTATTTCAATGTTGGCCGCCTTGTCGCATGATTTAGTGTTTATGTACTAGAGACTCGAAACTTATTTCAGACAGTAGGTCAATATTGGTTAGTTGTTTTACGGTTGGTAATAGTAGTAATTTGGATGCTGTTAGTCGAGTACTACGAGAAAATATTACATTATTGAAAAATGTTTTTAATAAATTAATAGATTTTTTATATGGCTGATTTTCAATTGAAAATTTTGTTGGAAAGCAGCCAATTATATAATTGATTCCAAACATATCGGAAAAAATAATTTTTCCAACCATAGTCACAGTCAGAATTCTAACCTGAACCTTTCCACTTTCGCGGCGGAATGAGCGTACAATTACTCAACCGTGACATGATTACTAATCTAACATTCTCCTTATATGCTTCGGAATCAATAGATTTTCACTACACACTCGCATGTAGTGAAAATCTATTGATTCCGCCGCGGAAGTGGAAAGGTTCAGGTTAGAATCCTGACTGTGACTATGGTTGGTAAAATGATTTTTTTCGATATGTTTGGAATCAATTATATAATTGGCTGCTTTCCAACAACATTTTTAATGTTTTTCAGAATCTAAAATTTTCTTCCTGTAGGTACCTACAACTCGATCCCATTTTGAACAATAGACGTTTGAATTCATCAACTGGTACAAATGTTTTAAAAGTTGACAATATTTTTCCTTCCGTTACTTTTTAAATTTTTTTATTCAGTAAGTTTAAGTGTAACTTTTATAATTTTACGACAACGAAAAAAACGTTTTCACAACGCCGCTATTGAAAATTCGATTTTCGGTACCTGTTTAGCGGGTTGAAACAGATCGTTTTCATCCCTGGGGATGAACATTTTCAGGTCGGTTCTTTCTGTTTTTTAACGTTGTTAAGAGGAAAACAGAGCGATTGGATCCACATATAATTTTCGAAAACGTCAAATTAAGAAGGAGAGCGATATTGAATCCGCATATAATATTCATAAACGTCAAAATGACAGACATAACCCCACATAAATCTGACAGATTTAATATTTTTGCGACTTTTTTGCACGCCTAAATTGTAAGTACCTCAAATCGAATTGTCAATAGAGTTGTTGTGAAAAATAATATGCAATTACTCGGTATGAAACTTGCGTGTTTGCATGGCCTCGTACCTCGGGCAGCAAACTTCACACTGCTTACAAACGCCAAGTTTCTTACCTTGTAATGCAATATACTATATTACTTATTATTTCAAAACATGTTTGCCGAATTTTGTCTATAGTGGGAAGCTAATTTTTGAATTACTGAATCGCTTTATTATATTTGTAGGATCTATATTTTTATTATAAGCTTTTCTAAAGTTTTGAAAAATACAAAATATAGTGGACTGCCGGTTATAGAGGGTTTCATTTGCACACAATAAATGTAATGAGACATCCCACCAGCACAGAGAGCATGCAGTGAAAATTAATGAACGTCGAGTTTCATTAGTTTCTCAGTCAAGTTGTGCCGATTGAATATAAAATATGTCCGCGAGGAAGGTTCGAGGCGTTGCGATAACAGCAATGTCTTAATAACATGAACATTTCGCTGGTTCTAATTATTATAAAATGAAAAATAAAACACGAGAAACTAGTTTGTCAGATTATTAATTTTTTCACTGAATTATAGGAACACTAGATAAGTTGGAACAGACTCAAAAAACGCCTGACACAAGATGTGTTACTAAGCGAAAGTGACTGATTTCTAACGTTTCATTACAGTGAACAATCAGATTATTATTAATTATTTATTTATTTACCAATTACCAGATGGTAGCATGTATGGTAGATGGTGTCTGAAATTATAAGCGCTTATAGATTTGCACAACGAAGCTTTGATACTAGCATTGATACAAGCTTAAATCGCGTTTGAAATGTCAGACGAATATTTGTGTTCTTCTGCTACAAAGTGGTATACCTTAAATACAAATTTGGGTAGGAGCTATCGTGTCTACCCTATTAATAGAAAACGATCTAAGCATGGCGAATTTCATCATTTATACCAAGAATTAAAATTTTACCCAAACCGGGTTTTTGAATATTTACGTATGGAACCTAACATTTTCAAATACGTCTTAGAAAAAACTCAAAATAAATTAAATAAAAACTTACAAAATTTCACTTAATTAACTACTCACATTCATTTCGAAACTTGTAACGGCCATTTGACAGTTGTCACACGTTGATTGTAGTAGTCAGTGCGCTGAAAGAATGGTGAGATACATTATCGAATCTACCAGCTCTTGTAACAGCGCTTATACCTGCTACACTCACTGCTTCGTTGTGTACGCTCGCATGTATAACAATGCATTAATTTAAGCAAGCCCTGCTATGATCTACGATCTAGAATCCCAGCTCCATACTGCACGTAAGTAAACGTCATCAAAGATAGTTTATTGGAACAGAGGAAACGTATTTTCATTTATTTTTTACTGCCAATCTGTTAACTAATTATTCTGTTCTGCGGTTGTATTTCGTTCTCATTACTCCCGCAATTACTTTCGTCACGCTTTATTCATATCCGATCGGAATCACACCTACCTATTGCGCCTAAAGAAGTTTCACTTCACAAATTTCTAATTTAGTGCTCTTTTTTAACACTTTGGATACCGTTAAACAATGACGCAGTGTTTTGTTATGAAAGTTTGAAAAATGGCTTTTTTTAATCTTCATTAATCTTTTGAACAAAACTGAAAAATTGTTGCAGTACTTTTTCTATTTATGATGTTTAATTAAAAAATTTCAGTAACAATGTACAGCAGCTCAGCTTTAAAAACGATAGAGATCATAAATTGTGTTATATGGTTGATATTGGTCGAATCGACCACGGTGTGAGAGAAGGGTGCAATATGGTGTAGGTAAAGGTTGTTATGTAATCCTGGGGACTTATCGCTGCTTAATAACGAATGAATTGGTCGATGTAGCGATTTACAACTGTAATGTATAGCTGATCACGCGCCGACAATGTCGAATAACTAATATTAGGATAAATAATAATTTATTCGCGTTAACCATTTAGTTCAAATAAATATCGTTAGTTGACATTTATCATTGGGGATGCTAAAGGAATATTAAATATTGTTTTCGTTGAAAAATTGACCCCTTTACAGGTAAATTAAAATAATAACTGAAATGGTGATTTGCGCTCTGTCAAATCAATATTGAAATTATATTAATCTTTAAGAGGGTTTATCAGATCGCTCGCGCTGCAGAAAAAATATTTGTGGTCTGTCGAACCGAAATCAAAATTCAATTGACTCATAGCAGATAATTTACGGTATATCAAACTGCTACTAAAAATAGGTTCGGTCGAAAATAGGTTCGGTCTCTCAGACCGCTATTTAAATTAATGATAATTTATGGTTTATTGAACCTCTACCAAAGTTGTATTAATCTTTAACTAATAATTTACGGTGAAACAGTCTGCTACGGAAGTTTTATTAACCCTCTTAAATGGTAACTTGAGGTTTATCGAAACGATATTAAAATTCTTCTGACACATAATATGTAAGTTATGGTCTATCATCTGGCTATCGAAATTATATACGATATACTATTAGACTACTGTTGGAATTCCGTCGACACTTAATTGTTATTTCACGGTCTACCAGACTACAACCAAAATTACATTGACACTTAAATAGAACTCACGGTCCATCAGACAACTTTCAAAATTACGTTGACACTTAACTGGTAATTCACGGTCTATCAGACTACTATCAAAATTACATTGACACTTAACTGGTAATTCACGGTCTATCAGACTACTATGAAAATCACGTTGAAACTTAACTGGAAATTCACGGTCTATCAGACTATTATCAAAATTACATCGACACTTAATTGGTAATGCACGGTCTATCAGACTACTATCAAAATTACATTGGCACTTAACTGGTAATGCACGGTCTATCAGACTACTATCAAAATTACATTGACACTTAACTGGTAATTCACGTTCTATCAGATTACTATGAAAATTACGTTGACACTTAACTGGAAATTCACGGTCTATCAGACTATTATCAAAATTACATCGACACTTAACTGGTAATTCACGGTTCATCTCGCTGCCATCAATATTATTTTACACCATAATTACGGTCTATCAGACAGCTTTTAAAATTATGTCAAGTCTCATTACGTATTTAGAAAGTCAAAATGTATTTAATATTCGTATATAAAGAAATTGTAACACAATTAACGTAATGTGGTTCTCGAGACCGTACGCTAGCAAGCATAAATTCATTCATACACACGTTGAACTCATTAAGAAAGTGTTTAATTAAATTAAGTCTCCGTGATTCATAAAGAAAACTGTCTTCTGGTGAACAGTATTGTAAACTGTCTGTCATATCTTTTATTATCCAAGATAAAAGGTTAGAAAAGCAGAGCGAAAAGTTGTTGTACTTTGGAAATTAAAGAGTTGATAATTTAAAACTGAAATAAAACGGATCAGATTGATTTTATATAACTTTTGTCTAGACACTCTTGACTGTCAAATAATTTTATGCTATTTATAGCTGTAATATTTTCTTATTAAGGGCGCGAGTTAATTTTTTTTTGTTATTTAGGTTTAGTTTAGAATACAGTGCTTAAAAGTGTAAACAATTATACAAGAGGGATAATTTATTTATTATAATATATAATTTAAATTATCACATGATATTAAAAAACAATATATTTTCTGTTCTTATATTTAATTTATTTACATACAGTACTTTTTTAAATATATACAATAGTTAGTTTTCAATATAAGTTTAAAGAAACCTAATACCTACAATAATAAAAATGTCATATTTTATTGTAAAAAATGAACTTAAAATAGGCACTAATAAGTGAAGAGAAAATATAACATAGTATTTATTTAATAATTAATTAATAAATAATTAATTATTAACAACAACCAGTACAACAATTGAACAGATTATCGGCCATGGTTTGAAGTATTAGAAATACCTTGTTGTTTTGGTGTCCGTTTTGTGACTTCATGACGTGTTGTCAACACGACGCGTTTCAGCAACGAGTTGCCATCTTCAGGTGTGGTTAATTTTTTATATTGTAAAACACACATATTCGTAACACGTTATAATATTATGATGCTAAGCACTTGTCTATTATGTTGTGGATTGTGAAGTACTGATTTAAATTTCGAGATTTTATGATTTATATAGTAGGTAAATGAAATGGAAGTGTGAGTGTGTATGTATGTGGACGTTATTTCTAATACTTCTTATTATTCATATAGTGACTTGGAGACCTAACACTCTAAAAATGTATTATAAGGAACTATCTTGATTTGTTAAAAAAAAAACAAGATGGCCGATTTGAAAATTACCGTTTGTCAATGGAAAAAGTCAAGGCAGAGAAATTGTTTAAATGAAAAATGTTTTTACGATCGTCTGTATCTATTCTATTTACTGATGGTGGCCACAAGTGCAGACAGTTATGTACGAGCACGCGCTAGCTTAACGTGCTGTCGAAACCTTGCGCGCATCTTTTGTTCTTTAATGATATGAAGTTATATACAGATTAATGTACTAGATAGCACTGTACAGTGTACACAGACTGACATTTGCAATATCACGTACTCTCGAGTCTCGACTTTATTTCCATCTGTGTACTGAATAAAGTACTAACTTTACTTGAATTTTATTGTAGGTTATGTTTTAAAAACAAAACGTAAAAGTGGCTGTTTTTGGAATTGTATTGACACATGAAATGAGATATCACTTGAAGGGAATGGGGAAAGAACAGGGTAGGTATCTCATATTTTTTTGATTTTTGAGCTGTTAGTGCCATCTGATAGACCGTAACGGTATTCAGCACTGGGTAAATTGTGGTTTTAAAGAAATAGGTAGGTAACCGTGTATTTTAAAACTTAAAATTATTGGATGGCAAAAGAACAAGGAATGTAAATAACTTTAAATTCAATTTACTCAGCAATTTGTCAGAAGGACATAACTTGTTTTTTCCACATTCCCTTCACTTGTTAGAGTAACTTCTGCCGGCTTCTTAGAGCCTGAGCACGGAGCTTAAGCCCCTTTCTAGTTTTGAATTTAAGATTCTTTTGTGGATCTGGACTTGAGAATGGCCGAGCGTTTAGCAATGCTGTTGTTTACATGGCGTTGCTATGGTTCCTCTATTACAAGTACCCAGTTCCTAGCTCTAGCCCGAGAGCTGGTAAAAGTGTCAATTGGATTTTCAATTTATTATTAAAAAAAATAATGAATTGGTGCTAAGCCCAAATAACCTTAGCTGTTGGTGGTCTTTAAAACACAATTTAACAATTTTTTTTTGTGGATCTGTCGCCCCCGCCTCCTAGTGTAGGGTCATGAAGTAAAATGTATTTCGTATTATAGATTTTACTTTAGAATAGCTTATTTTTTGCACTTTAAATACTTAACAATAATTAAAATATTCAACAATAGCACGGATTAATAATAATTCCCATTTAAAATATAGAATCAAGAATGGGGCATTTGAAAAAAAAATATAAAGCTTATTCTGTCTGTTCTTTTTAGCAAACAAAGGTTTTGGCGGATAATAGTAAAAAACAAAAGAACAGACAATGTTGTGTTAAATGAATAAAAAACAAATGAAATACGACCGCGTTTTTTGCACTCTTTTCCATGATGACGTTGGCTTAAAGAAAGAGATGAATTGCTAGTATTTATTTTAACGTTAACGTCGCAATTTTTCTGTAATTCTTTATGGAATGCAACTTTTGTCTTTTGAATTGAATAGAAAAAAATGACGGTGCGCGGCCGTTAATTTTGTTTTTTTTTTTAATTATAAGCTATTTTTCTTTTATCGTATATACTTACCTATAATTTCTAAATACATATTATAACAATGGCCTTTTTAGACAATAAGAAGTTTTTGCTATCAAATTACGATAATTTAAATTTATTTTTTTAGTTTTGTTTTTTATTGTCATCAAAATAGTACCGATCGCTAGAAAAGACTGTCGACAAAATTGAGTATTTTCGCTAATACGTTAAAAATTGGGTTATAAATGCTTTTAAAGGGGCCAGGAAATTCGTTTTTATTCAATTAAGAAAGAGATTATACATTATAGACGCTCGACAACCGAGAGTTTTTAAGAAAACGATTTTATAGTGACGTTTTTCATAAAACACGCCGTATAGAAAATAAAGGTTTCGATAAACATAAATCTTTAAAAACTTGATTAGTAGCTAAAAGTTCTAAAAACACGTTTGAAAATCTTTTTCATGCTCTGCTACTACTAAAAAGTGGGTGTGTGCTTATGACCACACGACAGAAGTGAAAACTTCTGATTTTATAATTTTAAAATAGATATATGTATATGTTTTAGTGTCATCTATTAGCGCACTTATGAACTACAAAAAACTTATTACCAGCATACTACAAATACGTTTTCGTGTTTGAGCCGAGCAAACTCGATTCAGCGTCACCGACCCGAAGCGTGACGGTTCACTTTCTTTATTTATTTTATTTATTGTGGATTATAGACGCGTCGACAACTTAGGTCATTAGCGTCTTAAATACAACAAATATCATATATCACTTAATCACTTAGAACTAAATAACATAACAAAACATCCATGAGCAGAGGTGAGATTCGAACCCACGACAGTCTGAGGGTTCACTTTCATTTACTACTCAGGAAAAGTGCGCCTAAGGAAGTTTTCACTTCAAAAATCGAGCTCTGTAACCTTCTGCCTTTTCTCAGATAAATTTCTATATTTTCTGTCCATGTTTGCTTTTTCTATGACAGTTTATCCCGACGGAGTCAATTGAAGCGCTAGGAGTTAAGAAGTAAAGTTTGAAGTGTACTCTAGGGCACAAATAGAATAGAATAGAAGCGAAGCAGCCTTAACTGTTGGGTATATCTTTCCTTACGTAACGTACGCTTAGGACGCATGCAGCAAAGCAGTAACTATAATTTTGTAGTATATACCTAACCGAATTAGTAAACCATATTTCACAAAGCGCTTTATTTTAGTTATAATTTCGCACTATTATAACTAAAATAAAGCGCTTTGTGAAATATGGTTTACTAATTCGGTTAGGTATATACTACAAAATTATAATTACTCGTGGTAAAAACTCGTGGTAAAAAATTGCAAGATTAGCTAGTATTTGAATGAATTGTAAATTATAGACGCCCGACAACTGAGGCGTCAGCCAGTATTTGGGGTGTAAATAAATATGCTACCTACTTGCTACAGTCAGCAAGTCAGCGGTCGGAACCTTTGGTGTCGGGGCGCTTTAAAAGGTGTAAAAAAACTAGTGTTTTGAAAATGCTGAAATTTGGTACAGGGTTATTGAATATAATTTAGCCAATAACCCCTACGTCTCCGCAACTGATTTCACTGAACAAATCACGTAATGTCAAAACGAAACTTACATAATTAGTTATTACTAAAACTTTTAAAATAATATTATGAAGTATTAGAAATACCTTGTATTATGTCCGTCTTGTGACTTAACACTACGCGTTTCAACAACGAGTTGCCGTCTTCTGGTGAGGTTAGTTATTTATAATATTTTATTATTAGCAAGATAAACAGACCCCTGTTTATCTTGCTAATAATAAAGGTTTCAAGATTTATTATCAAAATTCATAGGTATATGTAAAACATTTATTGGTACCTATAGATTTTTATTGATTGACAATCTTTGTCATACACTATTTACATTTCTTATGGCCAGTTTATCGTACATTTTAATCACGATGTTTTTTAATCACACTCTTAAATGACGGGTTGCTATGGTAACGAAACGCTGCAACCAACGAACACGTAGCTTTCAAAATTTAACAGTGTGATTAAAATAACATCGTAATTAAAATGTACGATAAACCGGCCATTAGTTTCTTATTCCAATTTTCAAATTTAGGCAAAATTTTTAAAACATTTACGCATGTCGCATTTTTCCTAATTATCTACTAATTCGCTTATCTAACATTATATGGATTTTTATTCTTTGTTTTCTTCTAAGTTTAAAGCCAATAGATCATATTATTATTTTAAAGGTCATTACCGATAAATATCGCTAAATTTTAAAGTAATTAAAGTAAACTGATTAAAGCGTGTGTCGAAACTGTCCCAGTTAAAAATTTCAAATTCTTAACGTGGTCGGAACTGACCCAAAAAACAAGATGATCGGAACTGATCCTGAATCTCACAGAACTTGTAGTTTCGGTTTTGCGAATTTATCTCTATCCCTCGCTCGAGCGAGGGATAGAGATAGATATAGAGCTATGTTAAATTAACATAAATTCAAACGCATCAGATCAATCTGAGCGCAAAACCGAACTTACCCAATATGTCGCGGCCATTTTGGTACTACTGAGCATTTTCATAACATGTTTGCACAGTTCACTGTTCAGTTACACACTCTGTTAGCGTTTGACAAAAAGAGTAATCCCATCAGCTGGCTAAAACATATACATTTAAATCTAAGATATAGCGTTTTGAATATGCTGAAGTTGTTAAACCCGTCAAGATGGACTTGTTGACGTCACTCTATATCTTCTAAAAATGCAAGTGAAGTGTGTAGAAGTCCACCAGAGTCAAGTGAAGTTTGTCGCAGAGGAACTTGACGTTCGATATATAGCATACGAGAAACGTGCTTGGATTGGTTGAGTTAAGACGCGCAGCTTTTGTTTAGTAGATTTGTTACTTTGATTTATAATATACAGTCATAACTTGTCATGACATAAAACCTCACACCGTCACTTTTAAAAGCATTGTGAAAAATGGTTTGCTCACGCGTAAATCTATGAATTGATCAAGAAATTTGTGAAGAAAAAGCATGTTTTTTTTATATTCGATAAGTGCACGTTGACATTTCAATACCTTTTTCTGCAAAGTCTCTTTTTTTTGCCTATACCGTTTGATTTTAGAACACATTCTCTCAGAAAACTATAAATCATGAATTGGTTTTTCTTGTCAAAAACATTGAGTTGTCGAGCGTCTATAATCTACTTTATCTGTCAACAAGCAATGAGTTTTCGGTACTCTCAAGGGATGTGTGAACATTCAAATTCGAATACGATGACAGCTACAAATAGGTTCTGTCGTTACTTGATGTAGATTAAAGTTATATATAGTTTATAATCACATAACGGCGCATATAGCCTAGTTGCTGCGCGTCTTAAAAATAAAAAAAAAAAAAGTTATATATTTACAATGTATTATAGCTACGTAGCCTCAACAAATTTTAACAGCTGACCAAGGAGACTTAATATTACAGCATACGCTCTAGATACGAGAGGGCCTGCAGAACTGTTCAAATTACCCGCCATAAATGTCACTTCCGCGACACACTTCCATGATTTTTCACCGATTGTCACTTTAGCAGAAATTCTGTAGGGATGGAACGCCATCAAAAATGTAGTATGAACTAAATTATACTTTCTACTTTGTCATTTTATATTTTATTACGAATTTAATTTGTAACTTTATTTACGTGCACAAAACTCAATTGAACTTTTAAAACGTTTTTTATTCAATAAAGAACTGTTTTATTTTTATTTTTATAGGATTAAATCGGAACTATAAATTCTTATGCTGTTTTAAAAAACTAATTTTAATTCTTTTTAACCGACTTCAAAAAAAGGAGGTTTCTCAATTCGACCGTATATATTTTTTATGTGGTTATGTGGTTATGTATGTTCGCGGATAATTTCGTCGTTTATGAACCGATTTTGATTTTTTTTTATTTGAAAGGATATACTTTCAGATAGGTGGTGCTCAATTCGGTTGTATTTTTTTTTATGTTTGTTACCTCATAACTCATTTATAAACCGATTTTGAAATTTTTTTTATTTGAAAGGTTATACTTTCAGATTTGTCCCATAGAAATTTCATCAAAATAGGTTCAGTAGTTCGGCTGATTTTAATAAAAGTAAGTAACGGCGTGTGATTCTTTAAGGTAAATGTTTCTTTTTTTGACACTAAAAAGTAAAAAATAAAAAACTTTTTAACAAAAAAAAAACCTCCTTCAAAAAAGCACTAGAAAGAGAAAAATAATGAAATTTTGAGGTCTGTGCCAATTAAAATATGAAGTCGGTTAAAAAGTATAGTATAGTGATTAATATCTTCTTTTTTTTAACCAACTTCATATTTTAATTGGCACAGACCTCAAAATTTCATTATTTTTTTCTTTTTAGTGTCTTTTTGAAGGAGGTTTTTTTTTTGTTAAAAAGTTTTTTTTATTTGTCTTTTTTTAAACTGTAGAAGATATTATACAAAGTTATTAATATATATTGTAGAAATTCAAAGATGGCGCAAGGGGCAGTATCAACTCAAAAATTTTAGATAGCAAGGGAGTCATATTGCACGTCGTTTGAAATATTTTTCAATTCTCTATATACACTCTTTTAAAAAAATTGAAAATCCAATTGTCCGTTCTCCAGTGCCGGATTTATATTTTTTATGAGTATAGGCCACTTTATTTCCGCCGCCCCATGTACATACCTTTCTAAAATAATAATTTTCCATTTGTAGTAAAGGGGCCTCCTTTACTACAAATGGAAAATTATTATTTAAATAAACGAATGAAAGTTAAATAAACGAATGAATTAGTCATTAAGAAAGAGAGCGTAAAAAAGATACAAGATATACAATTTTTTACGGGCCTTTTTTATAGCAAAATCATCTATAATATCTATAGGGATTTATTGAAAGTATAAAAAACCATGAGAAAACCAGTGGACGTGTTTGACTTTTATCCTCTGAAATCAAGTGACCGTCCTCTGAAATCTGCCGCCCCTAGGACGCTGCCGCCCCTAGGCCGCGGCCTATACGGCCTATTTATAAACCCAGGACTGCCGTTCTCTAATTATGAATACATTCAAAACAAGAATAAATGCAGGCAAGTCGAACATTTTATAAGGCGAAATAAAAAAAAATTGAAAAAAATCGTTCCAATTATAAAACAAGCTTCCAGTATGAAAAGTAGAGGGCTGAGCAATAGACAAAATAATCCGACGTTAACGCGAGCGAAGTCGCGAGTAAGGGCTAGTTATACATAATATGTACAGTCAAGTTCCAAAATTTAAGATAGTCATCAGTAATGCATACTTCGTAACAAGATTAATGAATCAATGTGTGGCGGCAGCGCTATACAAGAAACAGTTTCGCCGCTACAGCAATTCACAAGGTCACTGGGCAAGGTGCAAACGACAACCACTATGCCTATAACTGAAATATGACTCTTTCCACGCGCCTATGTTTTGCTGTACAAGAAACAGTTTCGCCGGTACAGCAATTCACAAGGTCACTGGGCAAGGTGCAAACGACAACCACTGTGCCTATAACCGAAATATGACTCTTTCCACGCGCCTATGTTTTGCTGTACAAGAAACAATTTCGCCGCTACAGCAATTCACAAAGCCACTGGGCAAGGTGCAAACGACAACCACTATGCCTATAATTGAAATATGACACTTTCCACGCGCCTACGTTTTACGTTATTCCAATGACATTGTTCATTTGTAATTGTATAGGCATATAAATATCAAATCATTCAATAAAACTCTCTTGAATTTCATTGTTAAATAATTATTTAAATATGCAGCATCTCCATCCATCCACACGCACATTTACCTCCACAAATGTAAGCATACGCGTCCCATGCATTAAAATTGTACCGCTTATTTAAAACAGCGAAGTGTATGACTCACTATCTTAAATGTTGTAACTTGACTATAGCTTAGTTATAAACATTGTTCCGCATTGCAGACCGGAAATATTTCTTTTGTCGATATGAGATATTAACGTTTAACGTTTCCAGTAGAATAAACCACACATAGCATGTATATATTTAAAGTGGTGGTCAGGACAGGGTCCAGAATCGTGATCTGAGAAACGCTCAAAGACTTGACAATAAAATAACATCAAAGACATGATGGGAAATTCCAGAGTAATAACATGTTTGTATTCACTTAATTAGGACACATCTATCAATGAATTATAAAGCTTTGACATTACTGTCCGTATCGTTTTTCGAGAATAATAGACGCTAATGACCTCTGTTGTCGAGCGTCTATAATCTACAATTCAATTCGAGAATAATATCTGTGTCTGAGAGTGTTAGATATAAAATTTTGAAAAAATCTTTAATAGCTATAAAGAATCGGCTTCCTTATATGCTAGATTTTTTTGAAAATTTTAGAATAGATACTTTCGGTTTTAAGAAGCTGGGGGAAATAAATGCTTTTTTGTTACATCACACTCCAAAAAAGTATGTCTCTTCTCTTGCCTCCGAAAGTATAAACAAATTTTAAAAAAAATAGGCTTATAACTTCCACCATAGATTTTCTATAGGAGGTTATATTTATTAGGGCGTGAGGCTTTTTGCAAAATAGTTAATTTTGATAGTTACAGTAATTTTCATTTACTTATTAATGCATATAAAGAGACTGGTAAGGATTACAGGAAAACTATAAACCTTATGAAGTACGTTTTTGGTATCTTTCTGTTGTGAATTACCGAGTTCGGCTCTGCACGGTCATGCTGTACAGTGTGGCCAAATGCCAGCCAGACTTAGAACAGAATCCTTTCTTTAACATATCTCTCCCACAGGATTTATGGGAAATATCTTTCGTAAAGACGCGAATTAAATAGGTGAATTTTGTGGATTATTTTTTTGTTGCTTTTTTCTAAGGAAAAACAATTTTCCTAAAGAAAATATATTGTTCGAAAGTTTCATTCAAGTCAATATAATATTGATTTGTATGAAGAGCAAATTTTAAGAAAAGCACAATTAGAAATATGAAGTTATTCAAAATTTTAAATATTTCGATTTGTTTTCAGTTATCCTTCATTCATCACTTACTCTGCTGAACCTCTCTCTCTCTCTCTCTCTCTTTATTACTGGATGTATTTAGTACCTTTCGAAAACTATGCTCTCATCTTCAGCAAAAATAAAACTAGGCTTAACGAAATAGAACTATTACCAGGTTCAACTAGTACAAAGAGTCCAGAGTATTTGACCAACAAACACGAAGTTGTGTCCGAAGAGTTCTGTATTGCCGACATACGTTTTGGGAGTCCAGAACTTACCAACAAACACACCTAAATGCTAGACACAGAATGTATTTATGATAGAGTCAATTATTTCTTAAATTCTTTTTTAAATTTTGTCGTCTATTTTTGTTTCATCTTGTATCTTTCTTTAGTGAAGCAGTGCTTCATTTTCACAAAACATTTTCTCTGTTCTCCACATGGAAACATTTTAGTTTCATCAATTGAATTTCCTCTTTCTTGGAGCTTCGGCGCTGTAGGCTTTTTGGCCTCGAGTCAAATAGCATTGTGAATTAACAAGATAACGATTCTTTAGCGGTACGGTGGCCATTAAAGTTTCTGAAACAAGGAAAATCTTTTTGATACAGAGATGGAAAAAGCTTTTATATTACTGAAACTGGTCTTTGAACCTCTCGGTTTCGCGTCTCATTCAGAGTTAATTGCTTTAATGAGAAACCAATGCAGACATGACCGTCCTTTTATGTGTAAACACGAGTTATCGCTAGTCTATGCCGTAAAGCACGATTTACTTACTGCAGTGTAGTGTAATATAGTTAAGTATAGAAAAAACCACACACACTTCTGTATCTCATTTAGTTTGGTATACTGTTTACACGTTTAAAAATTCAAAACACTTTAATAGACTACAGAAGTAGGCGGTCCTAATATATGCGCGAAATTTAAAATGGAGTCGATTGGCGTTCAAAAATGTATGGGGTTTAACGGAATATTCGTTACTAATTCTCTTAAAACACATTTCTTACCAAAACAATGGCTGTTTCACAAAAATAATTAATAAATCCCGTCATTACTGGCTACAAAACTTTGTTATTTCGTGTGAAATAATTTTTTATTTGAAATTAAAAATTTATGAAAAATGAATGTCCTAACTTGATTCAGCCAGTGACGTTTATTCTAACCTAACTTAACTCGTTGACGTTTGTCGAGGTATAATTTAAGCAATTATAATTAGAAATTGAGTTTTCTTTCCATTTAGAGTTGAAAAAGTGTTCTCAAGTCGTCTGAGTTACGCTAGATTAAGCGAAGGTAAGCTAAAAGTATAAAAAAAAATATTTTCACCAATTAGGTATTGGATATCTAGGAATTGTTTCAGCTTTTTCCTCTTTCGGAAATTTAAACTTTTTGCGGTCATAATTTTCATTATAACTTCAGTCAGGTACAAGTCACCATCCCATAATAAATTGCTTTAATTATTAACGACATGTTTAAAAAAAACGAGGTTATGTCAGTAGAATGAAATGAATGAAATTTGACAGTTGTATCGTGTCATTGGGTGAAGGGGAAGGGAAAGAGTGATTCAATTCACAACGTACGTTTAACGCAGATTCTAGTTAGAAAGAGACAGTTGCGACTCCGCCACGCCTCCCTTTCCTAATCTTTTATTTGAACTTACGTAACTTTTAAATTAAAAGAACGTTTTCTTTAGCATTTTGGAATCAGCGTGATCGTGTATTTTCCATAAGTAAGGTGACATGGGGCAAATGCAACCCAAAAATAAAAAATGTAGCTGCCAATCGCTGAATAATAATGAACATCACAAATGAATTAACTATCGAAGAATATGTTAGTTAGATATCTAATTCAGAAATGACAGTACAATATACGCAAGTATGTGAAAGATAATGTCAGGAACTGCACTTGCCTCGGAAATGCACTTGCCCCACCTTACCTTACCTATAGTAACATTGGAAAAAATCGCGATTTTTCTATAACGTGGTAATAAAAAACAAAACACTGTTGATTCGTTTTATGTGAGCTGACAATCTCTAACCGTCTAACGAGTTACGTCGAAGAAGTACCATTCATGAATTATATTAGTATTCTCTAGGGGTAGTGTGTATCGTGCTTTATAAAAGTAATATCTATTAATTAACAGCCAAGTGAGTATTGGGAAAGTCCATTAAGGAAATAACATAACACTCGACTCGTCGTTTACATTAATTACCAGCGTTGCTCCGAATTATCTGCTCACAGTTGCCTCATAATTTTTAAAATACGTGTAGCGAGAACAAAATAAATTAGATAAAAAAAGTTTTTGACATTGTCGTCAAATATATTGACAAAAAGTCTCTTTTTTGTATTTAAGAAAAACTAAATTTTCAATCGTGTAGAATTTAGACAGGGGCAACATGGACCACTTGCCCAGGGCGGCAAATTTTGAACAGTTTTATTTTCAATGATTTCGATTTACAGGGAGCTCAAATGTAAAATGAAAAATAAAATGTATAATATGTATTATGATTTACTATCTCAATTTGCGTTGTTTAAATAATATATTAAATTTATAATTTTTTTAGCGATCATTAAATTATTTTCTGGTTAAATTTTCTCAAAAATGCCAATAGTCATGACTTAATTCATTTGGACAAAATTTGCCGGGGGTGGAAGGGGACGGCATTTGATTGATGGCCTAAGGGACTGTAAATCTGGTTTTGATAAAGAAATATGTCGGATGTAAAAATTATAGAAAATTAAATTTTTAGGCGCGTTAAAGGTACAAAAAGTTTTTGACATTGCCATGAAAGAAAATAAAACGGTTTAAAATGTATTGACCCCGAACGAAATATATTCGAATGGATCGAAAGTCGAAACTTATCGGAATTGGACGAAATATATCGAAACGTAGCGAACTATATCGTAATGGAAGGAACTGTAACGGAACCGAACTGTAACGGAACCGAACTCTAACGGAACGGAACGAACTGTAACGAAACGAACTGTATCATAGCGGAACGGAACAGATCGGTTGTAATATGGCCTTGACCTGATTCATGACATGGAATCGTAAACAATACATCATGGCGCGCGCAATGCACAAGGCACTTAGGAGCGACATAATCCCTGTCGCTGTTGCTACGGTGACAGACACAGATATAGAATACTGATCATTATTACACACGATATGTTACGGCGGTTTCACCCGACTAAACAAGACACATTGATAAATATTAATTTGGAGGCAATCTCCTGAAACGAATCGATGTTAATGTACTGTTTCGACATTATTATTTCAATCGATAATTACTAATACAGCGGCTTAGACGCTAACGACCTTAGCTGTCGAGCATCTATAATCAAGACTAACTAACCAATTTCAGCTTAAAGTGTCAAAACTAAAAGATAATAATCGTCACCACACGTCCACCATGTTGACCCGTAACTTCCGCCATGCATGTTTTCTTTAGGCCAAGCGCGCTCATGCGATTTTTCTGACGATTAGTCGCAAAAATAATACAAACAAAATGCAGCGATTATTTAGTCGCATATGCGCGCATTTGTATTTAATGTTGTGTGTGTTATTTTTGCGACTAAACAATCACGCGTCAGAAAATCGCATGTGTGCGCTAGGCCTTATTCTGTATCCTTAAAACGCAAAGCGGTTTTGGATGCTATTATGAAAAACATTTGAGAAACCCATTACATAATGAACCATTATGTACCTTTTTTCGATGCTATAATGAAATATGGTTACTATGACAACGAAGTAAATACTTAAATATTGTATCAAGGCCAATGTTTTTATTATGAGATGTACTGCTGTCAGTGAATCTAAGGTGACGCTAATGACTTAAGTTGTCGACGCGTCTATAATCTACAGTAAGACATTCAATTCAATTAAAGTCTGAGCCCATACATGTGTTGAATAAAGTATAGAGTGCAACGCGTGTGCTAAATCATGATGCGTCAGGCGCATAAAGATGTATTTAGCACACTAGTTCTACCTCTTTGACGACATTGTAATTGGAATTTTAGTTTGTTTTTTCACCGTTATATTTATTTATTTTTTAATCATCCCTAATGCATAGGGGGTGTTTTATATACGTAATACGCGTTCGATTTAGGTTCAAAGAATACACTTGCCAAATTTACTTAAAATTGGGTCACGTATTTCATCGTAATAGATAGGTCATTGAATTTAATACAATACATTAAACCATTCTACAAACTCGATATACATTCAGGACTGGCTTTTGTAGAATGTTTTAAATTAAATAAAACGCGTTTTAATTTATTTACTCTTAAGTGTAAATAAACAAGCCGTGAGGTGGGTCGTTTATTAGGACTAAAGTGCGACCCTTGAGGTCCACACGACGAACTTCCCAGTTTGATAAATATTTAATAACAATAATTACGTTAGATATTACACAGAAAAGTAATCATTTTAATCATTAAAACATAATTATTATTTATTTTTAACAATAATTAAAAAAAAAAAGAAAAAAAACCGATTTTTATAAAATTTATCGGCTCAAAATGACGTTAACACGCCTCGATTGACACCCTTACGAAGTCGATATAATTTTTTATTCGCGAGATATTGTGTAAAATCTACTTTTTTGGGGTCTATTTGGTTAAGAAAAAAGAACGGCTGAACCGATTTTGAAAAAATTTCTTTCAGATCATTTTTACGTTAATACGCGTCGATTAGCACCCTAACGTAGTCGATATCATTTTTCATTCTCGAGATTTCGTCTTAGAAAGAAATAGACACATACGTACACACGCACACACACACACACACACAGACATCTTTCTAAAAATAGTGTAGTGACCTTGAAACATAAAAATTTGTTATACATTTTGATTTCGATTTTCGGACTTATTACAATAACTTCCAATGGGAAGTTAATGAAAACGCTTTTTATTAAATTTATTTACACTTAAGAGTAAATAAATTAAAAACATAAGTAACGGCCGAAGACATTTAATTGTGCTCATTGAATTCAGCTCAATTTTTCTCTAAACATTCTCAATTTCAAAAATATATGAAAGATTTAGATTTTTGCGATATTTTTAAGGCATATGCCTTACAAAAATGCGATTTTTTGACAAAAATCGAAATCTCTCAGATCTTTAGCAAGCTATGCTTATAGAAAAAGACACGATGATTCCACTGAGCACAATCAAAATGTCTGTATCTTCTCTCGCTTAGAAGTTATATGCGTATATAGTTTTCAAAAAATCGCAAAAAAAAACTTTAAGAGTGGTAGTATCTTCTAAACTAAAAGAGATACAGACGTTTGCTTGTGCTCATTGAATTCAGCGGAATTTATTCTATAAACATTCTCAATTTCAAAAATATAAAATAATTTTCTATATAACTGCAAATCTTTGCTTGGGACAGAAAAAATACAGAGCCGAACCTGACTGTATGTAATTAATGCTTTTCCGCCTTTCCCATTATGAAATTATTTCAAATTGAAATATTAAATAATTCAGTTATACCTATACTCAGCCCTTTACCCTAATCAGTTTATTTTCTTCACAGTTGTCCTTTTCAACTTTAGTATACAGCTGTTTTACTTCAAAATGAAGAGAATTTTGTTCTTTAATTATTATTTAATTTATGTTTAATTAATAAAACTTATCTCATCACGTTCTTTTACGTGATTAAATTGCCTAATCAACTTTAGTTAAATACTTAATTAGCGATGTAAGAAAAAGTTTATTTTTTCAATTAGGAAAAAACTAGAATTTATTTCATAACTTTTAAACCTTCTCATCGAATAAATCTGACTTTTACAAGCTTTTACTTAACTTGCAATGTATGTAAGTTAGTTAGTTTGTGTGTTTGTTTAGGTCAAAACTTGCAAGTCAATTTTGAACGACTTCCACGTATCCGATCGATTTGAAATTTTGTACACGTATGTATTCCCGATGACAATACATGAATAAATTGTTTTTAGAAATAAATTCAACCCCTAAGGGGTTCAAACAGGGATGTAGGGTTTTTTTGACTAATCAACGCCCAGGTCAAATCGCTGAAGCTAGAAACTTGAAATTTGGACAGTTGATTCCTTTTCTGACGTAAGCATCCACTAGGAAAGGATTTTTCGTAATTAAACCTCTACGGGTGTCAAAAAGGGGTAAAATTTTGAAAGACTAAAATAAACAAAATAAATATTAGTAAAAAAAAGCTTTTTAGAGACAAGCTTTTATCTATGTGTGTGTGTTTTAAAAACCACCAACAGCTAAGGTTATTTGGGCCTAGCACCAATTCATATTTTCAATTCATTATTTTTTTTTAATAATAAATTGAAAATTCAATTGACACTTTTACCAGCTCTCGGGCTAGAACCCGGGAACTGGGGACTTGTAATAGAGGAACCATAGCAACGCCATGTAAACAACAGCACAGCTTTTATCTAAATGCACTAAAAAGGAAAAAATAATATTTAATAATTTAGGTTCATAATTATAAAAGCGTGGGTCGTGACAAATAAACTATCATAGAATTCACGACCCACGCTTTTATAACTATGAACCTAAATTATTAAACATTATTTTTTCCTTTTTAGTGCATTTAAATAAAAGCTTGTCTCTAAAAAGTTTTTTTTTACTAATATTTATTTTATTGAGTTACGAGTTTTGATGTTAACATTTTTTTCATGTTACGCTCGTGTAAGTATAAGTGTGAAAAAACAAGAATATTAATGACAGTAAATAAATATAGATACCTATACTTAAATACCTATATTTACTTACTTACTTAAATACCTATACTTAAATAACACATCACCATCCCTCAACAAATTATAATCTTCAAATGTATACCTAAATCATGTACCTATCTATTTTAAATGGACGCTATTTATATACATATGTGTATTTTATGAATAAAGTTTTTTATTATTATTATTATTATTATTATTATTATTATTATTATTATTATTATTATTATTAATACAGCATTTCTGTTTTATGAGTTTTTGCTTTACGAGTGAGCTTTAAGAAATAATTAACTCGTAAGTCGTAGGTTTGGTGAGAACTATATTGTATTGATAACAAAGAAATACAATATATAATTTTATTTTAAAAGTATATACTTTGTTGTAGAAAACTTTACAATATAAAACTAAGTGATCACGTGAGCTATAAAAATTGCACATATAAAACAGTAGTTTCGTGTGCTAATATCATACAGTTGGCTGCAACTGTTTATTGTGGAAAATAATGTTAACTTTGTAGATTTACCCGCAGTATTAAGTTATTGCTGTATGAAACATAACAGCATCGTGACAATCGAAAACCGTTAATGTCAAAACAACGAACCAACTGACATGCCATCAGGTGGCATAAAGTTGAACTCACAACAACTAAGCGTTATCAAACAACAAAATAAAATAGAAACAGGACTTCTGCTCGTATTTTCATTTTCTTGTGGTTTTTTCCAGGTTTTTGTTATATATATAATATTAATTATCCGTGACAATTTTTGTATGTGTATCAGAATCATTAGAGAACGGCTGGACCTATTTTGATGTTTAGCGTAAAGTTTCAGTGATCTAGAAACGTTACGTTCTTTTAAATTATATAGAAAAACCTCTTTTTTTGAAGTCGGTTAAAATAAAATATTAGTAAAAAAACTTTTTAAAGACATGCTTTTATTTAAATGTACTAAAAAGGAAAAAATAAGTTTTTATAATTTAGTTTCATAATTATATAAGCGTGGGTTGTAAACTCTACGATATTTTATTAGTCACGACCCACGCTTTTATAATTATGAAACTAAATTATTAAAACTTATTTTTTCTTTTTTAGTACAATTAAATAAAAGCGTGTCTTTAGAAAGTTTTTTTTACTAATATTTTATTTTGTTCCTTTTAGTCGTTCAAAAGTTTATCCCCTTTTGACTCCCTTAGGGATTGAATTTCGAAAAATCCCTTCATATAGTGGGTGCTTACGTCACAAAAGAAACCTATACTGTCCAAAACTTAAGCGGTTTGGCCTAGGCGTTGAATAGTCAAAAAACCCGACTCCTTCGTTTGACCCCCTTAGGGATTGAATTTAATTCTAAAAACGATTGATTCATGTATTGTCTTCGGGAATGCATATGTGTACCAAATTTTAAATCGATCGGATACGTGGAAGTCGTTCAAAATTGACTTGCAAGATTTGACCTAAACAAACACACATACAAACATTGCACGTTAAATAAAAGCTTACTTAAAAAGTAAAAAAATCGTGGCAACAGGTAGTCGAGTAAATTTCATTCTCTGTATTTTGCTCTTTTAATTTTTTTTTGTGTCGCTTGTTTGTGCGGCATTATTAGAACATGCGCTCAATATTTAATACCGCCGCCACTCCTGGTGTGTTTCTACGACAGAATGATGACACTGGACAAGGAGTATTTGTCTGCTCAATATTTTTTACCCAACAGAAACATGCGCCGTGCCGATGTGAGTTTGCGCTTCAAAACTGTTAAGAGCGAGAGTCTCTTCCGGAAAATCACTTCCGATTCAGATAATGCTGTCATTTAAACAGCTACTCTATTGCTGGGTTGCAAAACGCATTGTCAGAAAATTTGATTTGACAATGACCTTAGATTGTGATAATATAATTATAGTTTTTATATATGCAGGAACAGTCTAATGTCGTTGTCAAACTTTTTGTTATGTCACAGAAAAACAAATGACTGATGTACATAGAAAAAAATCTCTTTTCAAGCTAAATTTTGATTAAACTGCGTAGAAAAATGTTGTTTCGAATTTGAAATTGTACAAAAAACTATACTAAATACAGTAGAATCCGAATAGAATGACTTTCAAGGGACCGGCGACATTATGTCGTATTAACCGGACGACGTACAAAGCGACCGCATAATTTAAGCTTGTTTTTAAATAATACATATAAGTGTACAATAGAATAATTTCTATGAAAATAAAACAAAATATATATTAACATTTACAAACACATATTATGTACATATTATGTATGTATGTATTATGTAACTTTAATGAAAATTAAACATTGCACATATGTGTGTTTTACAGATCAGAGGAACAATATGTATTTTAATTTCGTTCTAACAGGATATTTAGAAATTAAATAACAGCCAAAATGAACGACAATTAGATAAATTATGGCATAGCAGATAGTCATGATATTACGCACCGGCCTTCTTGGCTTGAATTCAATTCATAAAAGAACCGAATTGACAAATTAAATTTGCTATTTAATTTGTAAATATCTCAATATTTATTAACTTTAGCTCATATGTACCTTAAAAATTTACTGTTCACTATTAAATACTGTATCGTATTCTGGAATAAAAATGCATTGTTACAGTTAAACAATCGAAGCTGACCTTCGCCTGACCTTGACAGCACCACCTATGTTAAATCTGATATCACAGTCTTCTGTCCTCCTTGACACTCTATAACTTTTGTATATAACGTTTTTTTATATTTTTTTATGGTTTTTACCGTTTACGAGATATTTCACTGCATTGATGTGCCACCCTGTATAAGAGATATGTTTTCTTAATTTACGGATTGGCCTTTGCTTTGACCAGCAATAAGCCAGTAGATAAGAGATATGAATCTTTTGAAGACAGATGGAACCTTTGATGTGAAGACACTTTTTCTCGACGCACGTTTCGCTAACAAATGATTAAAACTTCTAACCATCTCCTGCTTAGAGAAACATGCGGCAAGGAAAAAATGTTAGTGATTTGTGGATATTTTTTTAATATTCAGTAGATAAGATCTGTTGTAGTAGTTTTTCTTGTTCGTAAAGTTTCTTACGTTATAATAACGTTTTTTGAAACCGAGGTTGTACGATGTGCAGTTGTTTTATGACGTGAGCAATATGACTCAAACTTCCGCAAGCACATTTCCCTTATCTGTACGTACAGTACACAATATAATATATAACTCAATGTGAAATATTTTACGTTATAACAAATCCAGTAAGCTTTGAACCACAGCCTACTGCGCATCGCAACACACTTATATTCAACTTTTCTGCTCTTCGCTTGTTTTATCATTAATTTTTTCTTTCATTTCTTATCATGTGTGCAACCGGCACAATGTTATCAATGGACTGGCGTTATTCATTTTGTTCCTTCAATTGTTTTTTCCCGCGCTTTAAATAAGCAGCTTTAAAAAAATTATATATTTTTTTTACATTTCGATGCAATAAGTTATAACTCCTTTACAACTTGTAAATAAAAAAAGAGCTTTTTTTACATAAAATTAGTTCTACCTGACCATTTTAGCTAGCGACTAATATAATTTTCCTTCCGTTGACCGTTATTCATGACCACGTGTACATATATAATAGTGCCAACTTAATAACCCTAAAAATAAAAAGTTACTAAAAATTATAATATTATTTAAATACGGTTATTGTCGGAACTCTAAGACAAATTAGATAAATTATAGTGATTTAAAATAATAGAACAAGAGCTAAGCAGCTCGTGTAAACATTTTGATTTTTTTTTTTAACTGACATCTGACATGACGTATTAACAAGCAAAACAATAGAGCGGCTTTCTTTTTTCAATGATGCCTAACAACAGAGATAATATGCATAATTTGAAACGGCAAGCTTGAAAGCTTTTTATAATAATAAAAAGCTCCAGCCGTGAATATATGTTTGTGTGTGATCATGATGTAACTATTTTATCGATTAATATAACTCGATATTAATTGGATTTTCGAAATCAAAGTTAATAAAATAAAATTGCTTTCTGTCTATATCGAGTGCCAATAACTTAATTTAATTACAGCTGTTCGATTTTGTTTTATCGTTCGTTATTGTTTTCGCGTTTCACTTGTTACTTACATTTTGTTTTTTTCTAAAACAAAAGTGGAACATTGTGATTATTTCTATTGACAAATTTTGGGACCAATAAATAAATAAATAATATATATATATATATATATAAGAAACTATTAACGTTAGACATTTTCTAAAATAATTGTTTGTGTTAACTAACGGATCGGTACGCTGTATTACCAACATAACTAGATGAGAAAAAAGTTACCAACTTATGACAAAAAAAATAACCCTAAAATCGTTTCTATTTGTACTTAACAGATATTTTTAACTGATAAATATTTTTGTAGAACTTAAACATTTAACATATCTAAAATTAATTGTTGATAGTTTATTAATTTATTTAAAAAGAACCAAAAGTAAAGAATGTGCTTAAATTGTGCCAAAAATTTATAACAATTTACATTAAATTTGAAATTGAAAAGACTGAAGTACAACTGAATTGAAAGAAGAGAAAAAAGCGTTTAAATTTTTGATTTATATGTATTTGAAAGATAAAGTGTTGGCGTTGAAGAAAGTTTGAACTTGAGGACAAAAGTTTTATTTGTTCAAAATATCTTCAGAGGTATTCAGCTCTTTATTTAACTATAAAAATATAATTTGAAAAGTTTTTAAAAGTTGAACTTCTCTCTGTCATTTTAAGAGACTCGTTCATTCTGTTCGTCTTAAAATGTAATTTGAAATTTTGTTCTTTTAACAACAACAATAATATAAAATACGTGTTTATAATTTCGCAAGGCGTTTCATAAAAATTTATTTAACTTATTTTCTGCAGTTAGTATTTTTTATTTTGCTGCAAATAATAATACAATAGATAAATAGATATAAATTATGTTTAATATTCAGTTATATTTTAGCAAATTATGATTTATCCCACAGGTGATACTTAATTTTGAAATTTAAGTTAATACTCCTACTTTTGTTATCGATGGGTACCCCATTCAACAAGTTTAAAGTTTAACTATACATCCTTTAAATGTATGGAAAATTTGGTTTGTGGTAGAAGTTGGTAATATTGAAGATTGTAAATAATCTTGTACTTAACTTCTCTATAATCTGATTAACAGAAGTTGATAGCAAGTTTCTCGTTTGTTTCACCTCACTGTTTGGGAAAGTCTGGTTTGGAAAATTTAACTGTCGAAACTAATTTGCCGTCCGTTAAAATTATTACTTATATTGAATAGTAGAATGCCAAAAAATTTAAAATATTTGCTACAGATAATTTTTCATTATTTCTTTTCAAAAAATCCATTTCGCTATTCCCTCGGTACATCAAAATGTCTGTGTGTATGAAAGCGATGAACTCGAAATCGTTTCAACCGATTCTCACGCGGTTTTCACGAATGGTTAAAGAAAATATTTGGGAAGGTTTTATAGGATGTATCTCAGGGGGTTAAGCAATAATAAAACGGGTAAATCCGGATATATACGGCTCGTATAAAATATTTAACAAAAGGTTAAGAGTATTCGATAGCGGAAGTTACCCCCTGCACTCTTCATCTCAACTCCTTTCCCCTCGCCTATAAAACGGTTCCCGCTCTCCCGAAGCTATTTTTAAAGCTAAAGGGCTCGGGTAAACGCCAAATGAAGGACCAAGAATTACATTACAGATCCTACAGGCGAAAAATTTAAAAAAAAATCCTGAAAAAACTTACAAGTATTTAAAAAATTACGTAATATTTCACACGTAGGTATCCAAAAATTTTTCAAAAAATTCGCCTGTAGGACCTGTAGTGTGATTCTTGGTCCTTCATTTGGCGTTTACCCGAACCCTTTAACTTTAAAAATAGCGTCGGGAAAGCGGGAACCGTTTTATAGGCGAGGGGAAAGGATTTGAAATTGTGTTTTAAAGACCACTAACAGCTAAGGTTATTTGGGCTTAGCACCAATTCATATTTTCAATTCATAATTTTTTTTTAATAATAAATTGAAAATCCAATCGACACTTTTACCAGCTCTCGGGCTAGAACCCGGGAACTGGGGACTTATAATAGAGAAACCATAGCAACGCCATGTAAACAACAGCATTGCTACACGCTCGGCCATTCTCAAGCCTTGGAAAGGATTTGAGATGAAAGGTGCTGGGGGTAACTTCCTCTATCGAATACTCTTAAAACACTGTTTTGTACGCAGATTAGGTATATCTCTTAGCAGCTTTATTTCAATCATGATAATTTTTTATTGCATAAATAGCTTTATAAGCCCAGGATTATATCCCGTTTAATTCTTGATTCTTGTTAAAAACAAAAGAAAAAAACAGAAAACACTTTACTTTTCATCTTTTGATAGCCTACTGTGTTAGCCGGCACTTGTTTTTACAAATTGCATTGTTTTAGCGTCTGCTGTTTTTTATAATCCAATTAGCACTGCAAAGCTGTAAGCTAAACTTTTAAAATTTGTTAAAAGATATAACATAATTGCATTTCCTTAAATACAGACATACTTTAATCTTTGTTATAATTAATTTACATAAGAAAGATATAATTGTTTAAAGTTTGAAACGATAATTATTTTTATTATTTACCGTAAAGCGTTTTATTAATTAAAGAAGAGCTTTTTAAACTTTAAATTACATTTGGCGTAAAGCTCTGTCAATAGGGTACTTACATAGAATTTTTTAATTATATGCTCAACAAAAATGTACGTAAACTTGAAATCTGAGAAATATTGAACGATTCTTGAAGCACAATAATTGGTTGAAGTCGTTTAATATTTAAATGAGATGTTACGTCAGTAATAAGTATGTTAACAACTATAGTTATCAACAAATTCAACAAGGTACTTTGTCACTTTTGATGTTGTAGTTATTATGATACTTATGACTGACGTCAGATATCATTTAAATAACAAGTAACTTTAATAAAGTATTGTGTTTTAGCGAATCCTTTAAATATTTCTCAGATTTGAGAGCTTTGTTCAATTTGATGTACTACCTATATTTTCGTCGTGCATGAAAAAAAACCATGTAAATATCTTATTGTTTTTTAGTCTTAATAGTACATAAAGCTCGATTTATATTATCCGGTCAGACACGGTGCGGGAACGTAGCGTTTCCGGCAAAACAAACATTTTTACGTGCATTTCAAATACGAGTATTGATTCGTGTCTGAATGAACGGGATCCGCTAAATATAAATATTCGTATTTAAAATGCATGTGAAAATATTTGTTTTGCCGGAAACGCAACGTTCCTGCGCCGTGTCTGACCGGATAATATAAATCGACTTTAAAGCATAGAAAGTTTGTGTGTCTGCTTCACGTTTTATATTATTTTTAAGTAATCTTAAATATACGGTTTTTGTAATTTTTGTAAATAAATTAAAAGCTTTGTTAAATAATTATTTTACGCCTTGCTAAAATTAAAACGTATTTTTTTATTATTGCGCGTTGAAAAATAAAATAAAGGAGTTTCAATTAATTTCTTGAAAAGATAATACGGTTGTAAAATTTTTTTTCAGAATGTTTTTTCAAGGCTGAATGACGACAAACATTTTATAATTAAAATTAGAAGAGGTTGAACAAGGCTATTTAATAAAATATAATTTTTATATTTTAACATCCATCATAAAACAGAAAGTTTACTGCGATTGAAGTTTTTTAATTGATTGGAATCAATTTAGGAGTTAAGTACTTGTAAAATTATCAAGAGGCAATTTATTTTTCAATATTACAGATTGCCTATATCAATACACTTCGGACCAAAAAAATCTTATGAAACGAACAAATTATTTTTTGAATAACATCTGTAAATCTATACAGATATAAACAAGCATCTAATAAAATATTTTTATAAATATTGTTAATTCTGTTGATTAAATTCGCTCAATTTTACAATTTTTTTACCCTAAAACTCATACAACAAAACTAACAAAACATCATCAATATTTCGAATAAACAAATAAATTTATCCCACGTATCAAAATTCAAAACTGATGATATTTGTGCGCGGTTTATTTTTAATTAACAAAAACCTGTGACGCCACTCGATTTCAAAACAAAGGCGAGTCAGCTACAAAACAACAGAACGCCAATATTTTGAATTAACGTATATGAATGATATTATCTCACGTATTTAAATACAAAATTGGTTACCTCTACGTGCGTTTTATTTTTAAATAAATAACAAACCTGCGCCGACAAATTATACGCTCAATTTGAAAACAAGTGTGAGTCGGTGTAGTGACGTGGCAACGCATCGCTTGTCATCTGTTTATAAACAAATGAACTAAGTATGGAGGAGAGTGCAGATATTGCTGAAACGAAGGCGCCAATTCCAACAGTTAGCGGTGCAGTCGCTGCGAATCCGGAAGGGGAAATGGACGCTCTATTGCTCGGAAGGACCGGGGTAAGCACTCGCATCTATTTCCTGTTCCGGTATAGGAAATCATCCGAAAAGATCCCGTGACACGTTTTCCTTAGCTTTATACACTTTTGTTAAGAGCTTAACTACGCACTCGGTGTTGATTGGTCTTATCGTCCTTCTTTCAAATGTCTTTTCTGTGTTTGTAACTGTTTGTCAGTTGTTGCGCACGTGACTTAGTTAAATGTCTAGTAATTTAGTTTTTGTTATACAACTGTTACGTATTTAACGAAACAATTGATATATGATAATAAACGTTTTCTGAAATAATTCTCAAACTTTGCTAATTGTATATTTGAATTAGATTAGTTTTATAGTGGTTGAAGTACTTCTTTACCACTTGTGTATTACGAATTAAATCAAATATCAAAGAAATGCCCACAAGATAAAATTTAGTGTATTTATTAAAATTATTAAGAAAGGCGACATATGTTTCGGCACCCTGTGACATGCCAAATTGTATAACCAACATATCTTGCGGAAGAAAAAAAGAAAGAACTGTAAGATATATTTGTTGTACAATTTGGCCTGATGATTGCACAGGGTGACGTAACATGTCGCCTTTCTTAATTTAAAAAATACACTATCTTGTGTGGATTTCTTTGATATACAATTGATATCTGATTTAATTATAATATTGGTTTTTGACCTCAATAAACATACTTAAATTCAACGTTTGGAAAAATACTGTTAGCTATTTTTAGTAAATAAATATCAAGAATAAAAAATTCATGTATTCAAAAAAAATAATTCTTGCGGTATTCGTTTTTTTATATTTTGGTTGCCAACTGCTACCGAATAGTATTATTATATTGATAACAGTTGGGTCACCCTTCGTTTTGTATAGATATAAGGCAAGAATTTGTTACGAAAAAGATTGTACTTACAAGGAGGTAGTCATAAAAATATGACAATATCCCTTTTTTGTTGTATCCCTCAAACCATTCCTTTGAACATGGTATTATGTCTGCAGTTAGACTTAATAAAACCTGTCATCGAATTTATGAACTGTTCTCCAGAAGAATATTATAATATTTCATCATATTATCGAGTTTATTTGAAAAATTTCACAGAATTGTGACATATTTGTGGTTGTCAAACTATTCGAACATTTTAACATTGGAAATGTTTATGTTCGTATATGGGGGCAGAGTTACGAGTTTTCGTTCAAGGCCAAAAGACAACGGTGTGGCGATCAAGTGAGGAGCAATCATGCAAAATTGAACAAGTGCAATTTTTTCGAAATGTGTTTTATATCATGTCTAGTTAATTGACAGGTATTTGCGACGATCTGCGGTGTTATTTTTGAGCAAATGTTAATAAATACTGTAGAAAAATCCATTTAAAAGTTAAGTAATCAAGCAAAAGTGAACGCGTATATAACAGAAGAATAATAGGGTTATTCCTGACAAAACTAAACAGTGCATTGATAAATATTGTGTGTATAATAAACAGTTAATTATGTTTCATATATTATGCTGTTATCATTTCCAATGTCCTCGATGGTTGCAAGGATTGCGAAATCTGTGAATTTTTTATTTAAAAAAGAAATTATAGCACTTTCTAGAATTTATTTCGTAATTTTTCAGTGAATAAATCACTTTGATTTATTTTTTAATGTCTCTGCAAAGAAGTCAAACCATTGTTTAAATTTTTATCGAAAAGTCGAATAAAATAGATATATCATTCGAAAATATCAATACAGATAATTCGAAACTAGTTTGTAATTTTTTATAATATTGATTTATTTACAATAGACTATTTGGGATGGGACAGTTTGGTGTAATGATTAGTGTGCTTGCCTTTAAGATCAGACTGTCGTGTGTTTGAATCCCATCTCTTTTCATGGATGTTTTGCAATGTCGTTTTAATTTAATGTAATTTGTTAATTAAAACGCTAATATTTAGAATTTTGGAACTCTATTCCCAAGTCCACCAATTAACTAAAAAAATATCGAATTTTTCATTTGTTTCTACTTTGTCTTTTGAACCGTTTCTAAGCGGTTCCGCAATCTCTTTCATTTTAGTTTTTCACGCCTGAAACCATCCAATAATAATTTTTATTACATCCTGAAAAAAATAATAGGGTATTTGCCAGTGATCAAAATAAAATATAAAACTTTGTTATAATGAAAGTTTATGCTCTAAAATAGTTATTAGAATTTTTATTTTTATTAATTAAGTTTCATAAACATATTTAAATAAATAAATAAAATCATGATTTTTAATCTATGTGTCACGTGACTTCAAACACCGCGTGACGTCAATTTTAAGTAAAAAATGAATGTATCCATAGCAACGAAGCTTAGATTGTTTACATCATGTTTACATAGGTACAAAACGGTATTTTTCAATATTCTGTTTCTGGGTTCTTAAACAATATTATTAGCTAATATAAACGCACGTTCATAAAATTATGACGTCATACTTCAGTAGAGCAAAAACGATTTATAGCGAGCGGGGTTAACATAAATATTTCAAAAATTATTTATGAGCTTATTTGAAATCAGAATGAAGTTATTTAGGTGTCATTTTGTTCGTAATTTATTGCTCTATTGATATAACACCAAAAAAGTGTAGTCAAATACCCTATTATTTGATCAGAAATTGAAAATCGCATTTCAAGTATTTTCTGTGAAATTATAACTTATTTTTCTGAAAACGTTTAATAACTTTTAGTATTTTCTCGTGAAAAACTCAACCGTTGCCGCAGGGGAAATATCCGAATATTTACAAAAAATAAAAATAAAATATAAATTGTACACTGTTTTACGAGAAAATGCTCTTCTTCATTTGTTATTCATCCAAATAGAATTAGCAGTGCTTGGTAACCGGTCGAGTATCTCATAAATTTCTTTTAGCGATTTAATGTTATTTAGAAGCACCTATAAAAATAAAACTGGGTTTTCATTTAAAAATATAGACCAGAATCGGTTAAAACACGTTTTATTATAGTCCATTCTGAAATAGTGTAGAGTAATAAATCAGTTTGGTTTGAAGTTTTTGACATAGAGTAGGACCTAATTCTATGTTAAAAACCTCAAACCAAAATGATTTATTACTCCACACTATTTCAGAATGGACTATAATAAAACGTGCTTTAACCGATTTTGGTCTATATTTATAAATTAAATAATCGCTAAAAAATTTATGAGATACCTACTCGACCGGTTACCAAGCACTGCTAATTCTATTTGGACGAATAAAAACGAAGAAGAGCATTTTCTGTTATATCATTCCTAAATTCAGGTAAGGACTTAATAACCAATAAGCTTTAAGACTGTTCTGAACGTTGTCTATTTATTATGAAAAAAATGGCGGACGTCGGTCGTGTCTAGACCATTATTAAAGTGTCTCTAATCTCGCCTATTATTCGTACCACACGGTATGCATAAAAAGAGAATTCAAAAATATTTGTCTCTCTAAGGCCCATATTCACCGAGCCTAGTTAGTTATTTATTCCGTTGATTTATTCCCCTGGTAACTATTACTCGGAATAAATAGCGATAATTCAATTCACCAAACGTAGTTAAGTTTACTGCAGGTATAATTCGTAATAATAATTGTTCTGTCCAATTTCAAGGGTATAAATATTTATTCGTCTAGTAAAATAGGATGGGCACGAAATGCACAAATTACTTTATGACCTCGCGACCTTTTCAGGTAAATATTAATTCCATATATTTCAGGTACAGGCTTTTGTAGTAAAATAAAATAAATTTACATTTTCGATCGATGCACCATCGGTCGGATTTTTGGTAAACGTACTTTAAAATCAAAATATTTGACAAAATGTCCAAGGTGTATGGTATAAAGTAAATTTGTACCTGAAGCTACTATTCTATCGAATGAAATGCTTGGTGAATTGAAACATAATTTTATTCCAAGGAATAAATTTATTCTAAGATTAGTAACTTCTATCTTTAACAGTGTTTGGTGAATACGGGCCTAAATAAAATGGCGGACGTCGGTCGTGTCTAGACCGTTATTAAAGTATCTCTAATCTAACCTATTGTCGAATGTTAGAACTGTACGTCACAGTGCATAAAATTATTGTGTAGGGGGCTCCAAACATAGCCCCCAGCTGTTGTCGGGCGCTCAGGCAGTTCATTCATTCGCCTCATGATTCCGAAGTGGGTTTCCGTGGCAACGGCACGCTACCAGTTTCAATAACGACACGCTCGCAACACTCTCGCCGTCTGTTGATATTAAAATGAAGCTCATATTTAATGACGGATTTTAATACCCTTTACACATGATGTGTTGTAATTATTATGTCACACAGTTGTAATCTTGTTATATTATTTACATTCTACATTTTGGGATCTTACATTTTTGTTTTATTTATTTTTATTGTGGATTATAGACGCGTCGACAACTTAGGTCATTAGCGTCTTAATTACATTAAATAACAAATCACTTAAATCTAAATGACATCACAAAACATCCATAAGCGGAGGTGGGATTCGAACCCACGACAGTGTGATCCAAAGGTCGCTACGCTAACCGTTACACCACACTGTCCTCACTTACATTTTTGTTAATACAAAGTGAAGTAGGTACACCGAAGGTGAATTCCAAAAACATTTCCGTTCAATGAATTGTTGAGGAAAAATATTTTGGAAATTTCATTTCAAGTTTTTTGCTTTACTTCACCACGCTCTTGACCTTTGTTGTCGAGCGTCTATAGTCTTCAGTAAATAAATCGAACATAACAAAAACAGATTATATAGGTACGCGAGCGTATTTCATAACAATATTTACAATTACCTGCGGTTAAAATCCGACTTTTCTTCCTGTCCTTGCAAAAAATTGGGAGCTGCTACGAGAATCTCGTACTTGTTTGTTATTTTCCGAACAAGCCAAGCGTATTCTACATTATATCTGAGAAGTGACAGATGGCTTGACCCTTGTTAGATATACAGGGTGATGATTTTTTAGATGCTCACCATTGGTATCTTGGGAACGGTTAAAGATACAAGGTCGGTTAAATTAGAGAAAAGTTGCGCTTTTTTATGACGATTGAGAATCTGGAAAGAAATCCAGGATATTTTAATTGGTTCCTGATTTATCACGAAAAAACTAAAAATTGTGGTTTCAGAAAAAAATTATCTTCCCTATCATTGACGCTATTTCAATCAGGAACCAATCAAAATATCCTGAATTTTTTTTTCAAATTCTCAATCGTCATGAAAAAAAAGAGTGTGGGTCTCGGGACCCCCGACAGATGTGAAACATCAAAGAAAACGTTATTGAACTCGGTGGTATTCTCTATGTAGTAGTATATATTTTTTCAAAAGCAGCAACTAACTGCTATGCTGTTATCCTATATACTGCACTGTAACACACGCGGTTGCCCGAGCGCGCGGAAGCCGAGAGAGAGAGTGCCGCAGTGGTGGGGAGAACAGCAGCGAAGGAGCGGACCAAACATTTCGTTGCATATTTCCTCTCACGCGGCTGTTTACAGCCCAACATAAGATGTTTCACATCAAAAATGCAACATTTCTCTAATTTAACCGACCTTGTATCTTAAACAGTTCCCATGATACCAATGGTGAACATCGAAAAAATCACCACCCTGTATAGATTAGAGATGAACAGATGTTTACTAACAACTATATAATACAGCGTTTATGGTTAATTCAGGACAATAGAACGACCAAACCACATGTAAATTACTAGCATATTACATAGACCGTGGTTTCATTGAAGGCATTAGAGCATAATTTGATTTGATACATTGACTATATGTACAATTTCATTAAAATCATTGTGCTTTAACTATTTCATAAAGCTCGAGTATAGTTTCGAAAAAAGTTCGGCACAGAATGGGTCAAATATTTCAATTAACCGCACATTGTAAGGAAAATGCGAAGTTTGCTAAATAACTCCCCCCATACCTATATTGTGTAGGACGATTTCTGCAGACATAAGTGACAGGATAGCTCAAGTGTGATTCCACTTCTGACATTGTCGGGTATCTGACCGTGTCTTAAACGCTACCGAAAGCTTTTCACAGTTCTGTTTAAAGCTTTTTAGTGCCGTGTAATGAACTTTGTAGATTAGAGATATAAAGTTTAACCACAAGGATTACCGGATCAAATTAAAATGCCAGACGTCAGCAGTATAATTTCAAAACTATTGAAACGTTGCTCAACTTTCGTAGTAGACCGAGAGCTAGTGACATTTTTTTGGTGTTATTTATTCAAGGCCTTATTTTTGTGAAGATGTTGAGGGAGGCATATTAAAGTGCCCTGTGTAAGGGATTTTGCTAGACAGCGGTATGGGAGGGATGCAGACCGCCTCCAACATGTAACAAAAAAAATGGTCACAATTATTATTGCTTCAAAACTGAAATTGTTTGTATAGCTTGTCGGTGACCCAATAATTCCATTATAATATTTGGAGATCGATTGGTCAGTATTAAAGGGGTGACAGATCACCCTAAACGTGTTATGTACCCGACGAAATTTATATTATTAGTTCAAGGTTCAAATTTTAATATGTTAAGTTACGGCGACTGTTTTAAGCATATATTTCAATTTGCAGACGAAAATGTCCGTATTAACTCCCTCTCTTAGAGGGAAACTTGCTCAAATAGGTGTTTATATCGTTCTGCAAGGGGGTTAATACCGACATTTTCATCTGCAAATTGAAATATATGCTTAAAACAGTCGCCGTGACAACATATTGAAATTTGAACCTTGAACTAATAATATAAATTTCGTCGGGTACATAACACGTTTAGGGTGATCTGCCACCCCTTTAATACTGACCAATCCATCTGCAAATATTATAATGGCATTATTGGGGCACCGACAAGCTATACAAACAATTTCAGCCTTGAAGCAATAATAATTGAGACCATTTGTTTTGTTACATGTTGGGGGCGGTCTGCATCCCTTATAAGATGCTTAGAATTTTTCCACCCACCTTAACAAGCCACACGTTACTACAGTATTTTATTTTCAACGAAATCCAAATTGGAATTCTGCATCGTAAACTTCGGTTGCTATCTTGAAAATGGTTTTTAATTAGCAGATGTTAGTTTTAGTTTGTATTGTACTATTAATAATTTCTATTAAATTATATATTAACAGTATTTTATTATCATATTTAACTACATAAAATACGATCATAAAACTATAAGTGATAGTTAAATTTTTAATAGGCTACATTCCAGTGGACAGTGAGCAACATAAAACTTTGTTATAATGAAAGTTTATGCTCTAAAATATTTATTAGAATTTTTATTAATTAAGTTTCGTAAACATATTTAAATTAATAAATAAAATCATGATTTTTAATATATTTGTCACGTGACTTAAAACACAGCGTGACGTCAATTTTAAGTAAAAAATACATGTATCCATAGCAACGCAGCTTAAATTGTTTACATTATGTTTACATAGTTACAAAACGGTATTTTTCAGCACTCTGTTTCTGGGTCTTCAAATAATATTTGTAGCTAATATAAACGAACTTTCATAAAATTATGACGTCATATTTGAGTAGAGCAAACACGATTTTTAGCAGGCGGGGCTAATATAAATATTTCAAAAATTATTTTTGAGTTTATTTGAAATCAGAATGAAGTGATTTAGGTGTCATTTTGTTCATAATTTACTGCTCTATTAATATAACACAACAAGCCGTGAGGTGGGTCGTTTATTAGGACTAAAGTGCGACCCTTGAGGTCCACACGACGAACTTCACAGTTTGATAAATATTTAATAATAATAATTAAATTAGATATTACACAGAAAAGTAATCATTTTAATCATTAAAACATAATTATTATTTATTTTTAACAATAATAAAAAAAAACGGCTGAACCGATTTTTATAAAATTTATCTCGGGTCAAAAAGACGTTAACACGCCTCGATTGACACCCTTACGAAGTCGATATAATTTTTTATTCGCGAGATATTGTGTAAAATCTACTTTTTTGGAGTCTATTTGGTTAAGAAAAAAGAACGGCTGAACCGATTTTGAAAAAATTTCTTTCAGATCATATTTACAATACGCGTCGATTGGCACCCTAATGTAGTCGATATCATTTTTCATTCTCGAGATTTCGTCTTAGAAAGAAATGGACACATACGTACTTACGTACGTACATACGTACACACACAGAGACATCTTTCTAAAAATAGTGTAGTGACCTTAAAACATAAAAATTTGTTATACATTTTGATTTCTTTCGGACTCATTACAATAACTTCCAATGGGAAGTTAAAAAATATTAGTCATCTACCCTATTTAATAATAACACTGTATTTATATAGATATAACTAGCTTTTACCAGCGGTTTCTCTCGCATGAATGTCGCTTAGAAATAAGTAATTCGATTTAGCTATCCTATAAACTGTACATATAAGTCGAAATTTCGTTAATTTACAAATTACAAAGTTACGAGTTCATGTGCTGGGAGATTAATTTTATAATCAGATGTTAGTAGATTATATATCTAGTTGTGTAATGAGGTATATTACTGATGAGTAGTAACAGTCACACGAGTGTTATTACGCACGAGAGATATATGTTATTTTTTGCCATACTCATTATAAAATAGTTGCTTTTCACTTAATTTTCAGTATTTTCAAAAAATTTTGACAGTTCATTTGTGTCGCCAACTTCACTCCTATAGTAGGCCGAGGCACACACAGGCGTATGTAATAGCGGGCGGATCAGGCAAATAAACATAAATCACTATATGGAAATGGCTTGCTTTCCAACACTAGTGTGGGAAAAATATACGTTCCCGCACACAGGTCTGTCAATAGTCACTTTACATGCATACACACATGCATGTAAAGTAACTATTTTATAGTGGGTATGGCAAAAAAAATATTTTTAAACAGAAACTTTGCTTATTCTTTAATTAGTCTATAGGTTTAATAAATACAAATTTTAACACGGACGTCGTGGACAAATACATAATTAAATGAATGCATAATGACTGCTAATAGTATATGAAACACCTGTTGTAAAGTGGAAAGTTTAGGGTTAAAATCCTTACGGGACATAGGTCTGAATTAATGAATTTTTCCTGATTATAGCATTGTGTTACGTCATTGTTCTTTACAACAGGTGTTTCATTTACTGTTTGCAGTCATTATGCATTCATTTAATTATAGGTTTAATGTATAGATATACACAATAATTATCATAGAATTGTTAGATTTACAATTTTTTATTTTGATTACTCTATACCTATATTTTGTTGACTAACGCTGAAACCAAATAATGTAAACTGTTATTGCGTATTTTTATTCACTAGAAACCATATAAATTCGTTTGAAATATTAACATTCATATTTAAAAAAATCAATGTTTCTAACAAATTGAAGCCAAATAAAGTTCTACGGAATGTCAAAGTTAATTTTTCATTGAGACTGTGTTTCACAAAAGACGAAGTCTTAGAAAATTCTATTTTCAAGAAAATAATTCTTTTATTTCGTAGTAGCGTGGATTCAGTGGCGGATTAAGCCCGTCGGAGGCCGGGGCGGCAGAACTAAATGCAACCCTCCGGTCTGCTTAGAAATTGATGTATTTGTAGTGCAAATTTCGTAAAAAATGGCTGACAAAAAATCAAATATTTATAATAAACGACCTACCTACATTTATATTTTGCCTCTTACTTACTAAACATATTTTGGCCTTGTTTGGGATCAGAGGGCCGGGGAGAGCCGCCCTCTCCGCCCCCCTTTAGTTTTCAATTGCGTAGATTTATATACATCTTAGAATTTGAGATCTGACCTTCAACGGTCAAGATCATTTAAATGACTTTACCATGACCTAAAAAAACTATTCGCTAAGTGCACAGAACCTAGTAGCACAGTAAATTATTGTATTACTTTTCATCACCTTCGGTGAAAGAAAAGTAATGTAATCGTGCAAAAAATCGAAATTCAGATTTTGCTCAATCTTGACTATTTAGACTCCAAAAAACATTTTGCGATAGATTTTTTCGATCTGTACGGTCTGTCCGTTGTCGCCGTGCAGAATTCATGGATGTGCGAGATCTTCTTAACTACGAAACCGATCAAGTTCAAATTTATAGAACACCTTTCTGCCATGCCTACAATGAAAATACGTAAATAAAATTTTTGAATTTTGAGCCCCAACGGGCGTTATTTTCAAAAAAACCCCTATTTTTCGAAGAGAAGTGGGCTTAAAATGCATTTTAGAGAAAAAAATTAAAAGAATAAAAAATGTTTGTCATCTCAAAATTAGTTTTGATGAGTGATAAAAAATATAAAAATATTTTTTTTTTATATTTTTTTATGAACTTATACGCGTTCCTGGGCTTGAGAATAGCCGAGAGTGTAGCGGCGCTGTTGTTTACATGGCGTTGCTATGGCTCCTCTATTACAAGTCCCCAGTTCACGGGTTCTAGCCCCAGAGCTGGTAAAAGTGTCAATTGGATTTTCAATTTATTATTAAAAAAAAAAATAATAATTATGAATTGAAAATATGAATTGGTGCTAGGCCCAAATAACCTTAGCTGTTGGTGGTCTTTAAAACATAATTAACAATTAATTATACCCGTTCCTATAGCAACAGATTGTTTTTCTATTTCAGACAAAACTTACGAAAACACAAAAAAATGGACATTGCCAAAAAGTGAAAAATTTTATAATGAAAAATTAAAATATAAAATGCTTTATCTAATAAAACATTAAAGAAAAGGAATTGTTTGTATTTTTACAACTTATATGTTCCTTTCGCGCGTGTTTAATGTTTTCACGTCCATAACCTGTTATTGTTTTAAGTCAAAATGTTCCGCTTTTCGCCACCATGGGCGCTGTAAGTCCTCTTCTGTACTTACTCAAGACCGTGCGGCGTGTACATAGCAAATATGACTAAATGGTATTCTAATTTGTATCTAGTACCTATGTCCTATATAATATGGAAAATCGTTGGGTCCAACGGATCCTATATGAACGTTGTAACATTATTACGCCACAGCTATACGTAGTACTATTTGAACTATTCATGTGAACTTAATTAAGAGCACGTTAGAAGCTTGTTACTGCCTCGGAGAATAGCTACATTATATCTAATATATCATCCGAAATGCCGCTGTAATAGTCCAGTGTTTCCAAAACTTTTTCGCGGACCCCGATTAATATAAAACCGAGTAATATATTTATTTAATTTATTTGAAGTATAAAAGTCAATTTACAACATTTAAAATGTAGATCTGGCGTAAGTAAGTTTCACTTCTGTAGTGTGTAGTATAAACAACAGATCGTTGATTATAAACATAAAACATAAACATAAAGCATAAACATAAAGCATAAACATAAAGCATAAACTAAAGCATAAACTAAACATAAACATAAAACATAAACATAAAACATAAACATAAAACATAAACATAAAACATAAACATAAAACATAAACATAAAACATAAACATAAAACATAAACATAAAACATAAACATAAAACATAAACATAAAACATAAACATAAAACATAAACATAAAACATAAACATAAAACATAAACATAAAACATAAACATAAAACATAAACATAAAACATAAACATAAAACATAAACATAAAACATAAACATAAAACATAAACATAAAACATAAACATAAAACATAAACATAAAACATAAACATAAAACATAAACATAAACATAAACATAAAACATAAACATAAAACATAAACATAAAACATAAACATAAAACATAAACATTTATTTCCCAACAGATATTATAGAATCACTGTTTGCCGGACGGCGTTCATACCATTTTGATAAGTACTATTTAAGTTTGGCAACCGTTTTTTTAATCGACTTGTACTAGTTGATGTGATAATATTAATGACGTTTTAATTTATATGAATATTTTATGGCAATTTTCTGGTATCATTGGTACCTGTGAGTTACATTTAGCGGCACATTATAGATATGCAATAAAGGCAACAATATCAGACGATGTATCGCCATGATATTTATATAGAAGGCTATACCTATAGGAAAAATGTAAATGCACCGCCGGGACTCGAACCCAGAACTCCCAATTTCGCGTCGGGGAAGTTTCCAGTTACTACACAGTGCCCAACAGCATACATTTAATTCTTCCTATATATAGCAACGATGACCGCAGATCCATTAACTGCGAGAGCTATTATTTATAATAACATTACAATGAATGCTGGCTTTCTCATTGGCCCGGACGCGCCTTATAATCAAATTATAATGAGAATTATAAATAATTGTTATTCTCATGTTTATAAAAACCGTATGTAAATTTCTCATTATAAGTTTATTTGATTTTTATTGAAAATAAAAAATATGTATCTACCTTTATTTAAAAAATATAGGTATATATTCTTAAGGAGCGGCAATTTGTCTTTCTGTCCGGGGCGACGTAACCGCTAGAGCGGGCGCTGCTGCTCGACTGAATATTGTTACGATATCAGTTATGTAGATGTACAATATAGTTACGAACATAAACGTTACTGCTTTTAGATTAGTACTGGTCTGGTCGATCGCTTCGATTGGATGTGACGTGACCGAACGGAAAAAAACCGTCGGCGTATAACGTGGCGCTATGTGTAACGGGTAGATACCAAAGTTATCAGAAAATTGTCCTTAATGTCGTAACGCAACAGTTGATTACGAGTGTTTTAATGACTTGTTAAAGTGAATTTTGTTTCCTTGTAAATTTAATATTAAACTCATATTAACAGGCCATGAAACTTTTACAATGTGATCTGCGAGTTAATTTAACTTTAAAATTGCTTGTTTAATCATTAAACGAAAACTCTAACTTTATTACTTTTAACGGCCTGATTATTTAGAAAGCTTAGATTTTCGCATCAATTCTTTTGTTATTTTATTATTTAACAGACAAAAACTCGACTACTGCTAACCGAAAACTACAAAACTAGTACATTAGCATTCCTGTTAGGAACACCCATCGAATGACGTAACACTATAACTTACAATGCAACACTAGAAAAATTCATTTTAAACCTATGTCACCGTCCGGACTCCAACAATCTTTCACTATCGCGGCGGCTGAGTTATCTTTTACTCTACGGTGACACGTTTAAAGGTACGTGCAGTATGGAGCTGGGATTCTAGATGGTAGCGTAGATCATAGCAGGGCTTGCTTAAATTAATGCATTGTCATATATGCGAGCGTACACAACGAAGCAGTGAGTGTAGCAGGTATAAGCGCTGTTACAAGAGCTGGTAGATTCAAGAATGTATCTCACAATTCTTTCAGCGCGCTGACTACTACAATCAACGTGTGACAACTGTCAAATGGCCGTTGCAAGTTTCGCAATGGATGTGACTAGTTTAATAAGTGAAATTTTGCCAGTTTTTATTTAATTTGTTTTGAGTTTTTTCTAAGACGTATTTAAATGTGTTAGGTTTCATACGTAAATATTCAAAAAAATCGGTTTGGGTAAAATTTTAATTCTTGGTATAAATGATAAAATTCACCATGTTTAGATCGTTTTCTATTAATAGAGTGGACATGATAGCTCCTACCCAAATGTGTATTTAAAATATACCACTTTGTAGCAGAAGAACACAAATATTCGTTTTCGCTATCTGACATTTCAAACGCGATTTAAGCTTGTATCAATGCCTAGTATCAAAGCTTCGTTGTGCAAACCTATAAGCGCTTATAATTTCAGCCACCATCTACCATACATACTGCCATTCTAGAATCCCAGCTGCGTACTGCACGTACCTTATATAGTGAAAGATTCCAGTTTGAGTCCCAACGATGGTAGGTTTAAAATGATTTTTAAACAGTTTTATTTAGCTTGATCCCGTATATGGCTTTGTTTCAAATCTTGCGAGCGATTTTTCACCCAGTTCCCGTTATCCGATTGAGTTGAAATTTTGTACACATGTGTAGCTCCGGTGACAATACAATATTATGGTAACTAGCTGACCGGCTCGGCTCCCGTCCGGGTTTAAATCGTATATTTGAATTTTCACCCACTTCCCGTGATCCGATTGAGTTGAAATTTTGCACACATGTGGTAGCTCCGGTGACAATACAATATTATAGTAACTACGACCGACCCAACTCCCATCCGGGTGCAAATCGCATTTTTGAATTTTCATAGGCAAATGGCCTTGCTCCGGTAACAAAGCACACTAAAAAATTAAAAATAAAAATAGGTAAAAAAACTTTTAAGTTAAATGGTTTTTTAAATGTACTAAAAAGACAAAAATAATATTTAATTTAGGTTCATAAGTATAAAAGCGTGGGTCGTGACTGTAATAAATTATCATAGAGTTTACGACCCACGCTTTTATACTTATGAACCTAAATAAATTATTATTTTTTTCTTTTTAGTACATTTATAAAACCGTTTAACTTAAAAGTTTTTTTACCTATTTTTATTTAATTGTCGAAACGCCTAAACCGAAATAATAAGATAACTATTCAGTATTCTAACTAGTTATGTTAATAAAAAAGACTCTGAACAGCATATTGTTGTTTGTAATACTATGTTAAAATTTTGGTAGTAAAGATAAATAAAAAAATGTAAATTTATATTTTTATAAAACTATTATATTGAGATTAATTTTGATTTTTTTTTAAATTTTGTTTATAGTGGAGTCCGGATCTGGTATTATCGTCACTGCTACATAATAATACTAATAATTTGAATAATAGTGGCTTTACGGCTTTATAGCACAATTTGATTACAAAATTACGCCCATGTAAAATAGACGTAAGCTTTATGTAACTCAATAGGACGTTTGGTATAATATTACATCGATATGCGTACAGTACAGGGTCCGACAAAAAATGTATATTCCGATTTTAAACATGATATTAAATTTTGTACAAGCTTTTATTTAACTTGCAATGTATGTTAGTTACTTTATTTGTGTGTTTGTTTGTTTAGGTCAAAACTTGCAAGTCAATTTTGAAAGATTTCCACGTATTCGATCGATTTGAAATTTTGTACACATATATTGTATTTCCGTTGACAATACATGAATAAATTGTTTTTAGAAATAAATTCAATCCCTAAGGTGTTTAAACTGGGATGTAGGGTTTTTTTGACTAATCAACACCCAGACCAAATCGCTGAAGCTAGAAACATGAAATTTGGACAGTTGGTTCCTTTTCTGACGTAAACATCCACTAAGAGAGGATTTTTCGAAATTCAACCCCTACAAGTGTCAAAGGGGGGTAAAATTTTGAAAGACTAAATTAAGAAACAAAATAAAATATTAGTAAAAAAACTTTTTAGAGACAAGCTTTTATTTAAATGCACTAAAAAGGAAAAAATAATTTTTAATAATTTAAATAAAAGCTTGTCTTTGAAAAGTTTTTTTACTAATATTTTATTATTACATATTTTAAATTAATCAGTTTTCACTGTTTATTTCTTTATTTTGAAATAAAACTTTACATCGTTAATTTATAATTCTTTGTATTTTGAATTTATTTGTCATTTTAAGATCCTGCAAAGGTTGAAATTTTTGTACAATCTTCCTCTCTTTCGAAGGGATTCAGACGCTTACGACTTCTGTTGTCGAGCGTCTACAATTACCGAGATTAATCTTTACCTTAAAGGAACGCGAATATTAACGCAACTCTAAGAGAGATGGGTTGAGAATAGCCGAGCATGTAGTGATGCCGTACTTTATATGGCGCTTCCATGGCTTCTCTATTATACAATCACCCAGTTCACAGGTTCTAATTTTTACCTCGTAAATTTTCAATTTGCTATAAAAAAATAATAGGTAAATTGAAAATGTGAATTGGTTCTAGGTCCAAATAACTCTGGCTGTTGGCGGGCTTAAAAAAATCTAAAAAACTGAAAAATTTTGCACACCACTGATATAGACTATGAGAAAACAGCCATACAACTAGTAAAAGTAAATTTTCGAAAAGAAATTATTTTTCATTGCCGGATCCTGTATTAATCCATACAGGATTACAGGAAGATAGCAGGATAAAGTGTTAAATTATATTTTATGAACCCATCGCCTATCACATGACGTCACGTCTCTATTATCCTTTCACTGTGTCTAAAGCAGTCAGGGTTTATTGTTGTTTCAACACGGAGAAAAACCGACATGCAAATTCGCACGTTATGTGTCAAATTAGGTTTTCATTTTACGCTTTAATAATATCATATCGCTTCTTTATTTTTTGCCGATAGAATTTTACAATATTGCATTTTCAATAAAATATCCTTTGTTATATAATCTTTCGTCTGTTGTCGGTGTGACATTCTTCTTTTTTTCATTTTTTATTAATATCTATATTTATTGAAATATCCGTCATTTCACCTCCACCATTTATGTGACGTAGCTTCCACCATACTTTCAGGGGCTTAACTTACAGCGCGTCAATGTTTCGATGCGACTTTGATTGGCTGCCATTTTGTTTCTATGTAAGTCTGACAGTTCTCATTTGACAGTTGTAAAGAGTGATCATTGACAATTTATTATGAAATATGTTACGCCTCAATTTGTTATTGTTATTAAAATCTTTTATGAAAATTGATCGTCGATGTGAATATACCAGAGAAAATTATCTGATACATTTTTAGGATGTTAGGTCTCCAAGTCACTATATGAATAATAAGAAGTATTATAAATACCTTGTATTTTTGGTGTCCGTCTTGTGACTTCATGTGTTGTTAACACGACGCGTTTCAGCAACGAGTTGCCATCTTCAGGTGTGGTTAATTTTTTTATATTATAAAACACACATCGAGTATTCGTAACACGTTATAATATTATGATGCTAAGCACTTGTCTATTATGTTGTGGATTGTGAAGTACACTTCCCTTTCATCTACCTACTATATAAATCATAAAATCTCGAAATTTAAATCAGTACTTCACAATTCACAACATAATAGACAAGTGCTTAGCATCATAATATTATAACGTATTACGAATACTCAATGTGTGTTTTATAATATAAAAAATTAACCACACCTTAAGATGGCAACTCGTTGCTGAAACGCGTCGTGTTAACAACACATGAAGTCACAAGACGGATACCAAAAATACAAGGTATTTCTAATACTTATTATTATTAAAATTATCTGATTTTTTTTTGGTGTTCATGTGCCAAACAAGTTACCGTACAGTCAAAAATTTTGGAAATGGCCGGTGTATTGGGAAACTGAGAATCCTCGACTGATCCACCAACGACATCTGCACCCTCGTAAAGTGACTGTATGGTGACTCTTTTGGGCCGGCGGCCTCAAAATGTGACTGGAAAAGCCTATATGTGCACAGCGGACTCCCCAGACAGAAACGATCCCCCCATTTAGCCGATCTCATATTTCAAAAATATTGTTAAGAATTAAATAAACAATATTTCTACGTACAAAAATTACATAAATGTAGCTTAATTTAATTTTTTTTCAATTATAAAATGGTATCTCGACATTTATGTTTCTGCTAGAGTGACTCGATGAAATGTCACTGAAGTAGTGCGTCACGGAAGTGACGCAAAGCTCTACGGTTAGCTATAAACCCTCCTTGGTCAGCTATCAAAAACATTTGATGTAGCTGTCATCGTATTCGAATCTGAATGAGTACTACTGGACGGTTTTTCAAATGGGACAAAAATTTTATTTTTTTTTTAAACGACAGGATAGACGGCTGGGACGATCAGTCAATATTTTGTGCAGACTGGAAGTAAGGTCTCATTAAATAGCAGTACATAGATATTATTCCATCCTTATTCGCATTTAATTTTGTTTAATATGAGTTACGGAATGTCCTGAAGACGGATCTGTTTAAATATGAGTTTTTCCAGCACAGCTCTTATTCGAGAAATATTCGAGTTATATACGTTGAGTGCTGCCTGTTCCATGTCGATGACTTTTTAAATTAAAATCGAATCGACATAACGTGAAATTAAATTATAACGTGAAGATCTGAAGGGTTGGAAAGCATGACCTAATTCCTATGGCCTTTCTTTATTAGTTTTACATCATACATGCAGATCGGTATTACAGTTTCCCTTTTTACAACTAGATGCAAGAGAAAGACAAAAAATAACGAGTGCATTGTCTTTTCAACGGAGATTTCTTTTTAGATAAAAAAGTGCATTATCTACTTATTTTTATCGTGGTATTATGGTTTGTCGACATCAAAAGTTTTATTTTTGTATAATTATATTTTGATGATGCTAGCTTTGTCAGCGAAACGTTAGATTTATCTTGCTGTTGTATCAAATGTTCGTAAAATATAATAAATAAAATAATTGTAATTTTATTTTTTTATATTTTAAATTGTTATCCAATACCTACTTACATATTTTCATTATAAAAAAAATATTAAAAACTTTCGGGATTCGAACCTGGGTTTGGCGTTTGAGGCTGTCGGTAGTCTAGCACCTTACCACACAGCCACCTGGCGTATGTCAACACAGACCGTAACATAGGTGTTTATCCTTATATGCTTCAGAATCAATAGATAATAAGGAGAATATTAAGACAGGTATTTATAAGTGTTTTGATTCACATGACAAATACTTCCTTCTATTTCTGTAACATTCAATCTTTCTCAAATGCCATCCTAGTATGAGACATTTCAATTTGAAGTTTTTCGACGCTAATGACCTCTGTTGTCGAGCGTCTATAATCCACAATTCATTTAATTTATTTGAAGTTATTCACGTCAAAATAGTGCAAGCAATATTATTGTTGATACCATTTTGTTTGCAAATGTAACATAAACAAATTGTAAATAGTAACCATGGAAACTAAAGACAAATGTCATTTTTTATGGCCACCAACACCTAGGGTTATTTTCGCCTAACACCAATTGATAATTTAAATTTAATATTTTTTAATAATAAATTCAAAATTCTATCCTCGTATCTTTTACCTGGAATGCGCGCGCATACCGTGTTCACAAATGATCCGGTAACTAGGCAACAGTCTGTCTCTCGGTTGTCACTGACTGCTGCTGACTAGGTGGCAGGACACGGTATGCGTTCGCAACCATATTTTTTCTCTCTTGTTGTTGCAGAACAAGCAATAATGATCTCTTTCTCTTATTTAGAGAAATAGGTCCATAGATATTTTCAATCTATACTAATATTATAAAGCTGAAGAGTTTGTTTGTTTCTTTGTTTGTTTGTTTGGTTGAACGCGCTAATCTCAGAAACTACTGGTTCGAATTGAAAAATTATTTTTGTGTTGGATAGTCCATTTATCGAGGAAGGCTATATGCTATATAATATCACGCTACGACCAATAGGAGCGGAGCATCAATGAAAAATGTTGTAAAAACGGGAAAAATTATTCCTTTTGAGAGCTTCCGTTCCGTGCGCTGCGTAAACGATTAAAGTTACGGAATTGTTCCCAGAAGGTTTATATATATAGCGAACGAGTGAAGCGAGTGAGTAATGTAATTCTTAAACCACGCAACGGATTTTGATGCAGTTTTCACTATCAGTTAAATAATTTTTCACGGAAAGTTTATATGTATAGCGAACGCGCGAAGCGAGTGAGTTGTCTATTGCACCCGGGCTTTCTTAGCACCCGGGCGAAGCCGGACGGGGCCGATAGTTCATTAATAATGTTAATAATAAATTGAAAACACATTTGATACTTTCACCAGTTCTCTGATTAAAACCTGGGAATTGAGAGAAAGGTCATTTAAACCGTAAATTCTTTGAAGAGAAAGCTTGAAACACCCGTCCTAGGGTATTAATTAAGAAAAATATTATTGTTTTCTGAAATTACTTGACAATTAATGTACTCGAGAATGTAATCCCTGCATTAAATAATTAAGCTACTGTTTTGAGCTCCATCATTACATGAAAATATAAAATAATTTTCATCTTTCAGAGTGCCTTTGCGTAAGCAGACTATCTTATTTAATTTTAATTTTAACAGAATTATTTTCTTTGATGTACAAAATATGAGAAAACAAATTCCTACTTAGGTACTTGAAATTTTAGGAAAAACAAGCAGTAATTTAATATATTAAAATATTGAATTATAATGAACATATTTTAAAGTTTTATGTTACATATTTTTTTTGTTATATTATATTTTTTTGTTTCGTACTGATATTTTTATAATGAGAATAAACCTATATTATTAATATATGACTGATTTTGCCAGTCGCTGTAGAAGACTGTAGAGGCACCATACTTATACTTAAAAGGAATTTTTTGTGACAAAAAAAAACTGTTTTTGACGTCTCAGATATTTTTCAAATTAATCTTGCTTGTAGAAGAAGACACGCTGATTTCAACAAGGTAAAGACAATTTTTTTATCTCTTTTAATTTAGAGGCTATGAGTATTTAAAGTTTTTCAAAAATGAAAAAAACTTAACTTACTTTACTTCAAAGCTAAAAGAGATACAGCAGTTTCCTAATTGGAATCAGCATGTCCTTTTCCACATGGTATGTTGAATTTGAACTAGACCTAAATTTCGTGCAATTTTTTGAACCCATAAAGTCTAAGATTCAAGGATATTAAAATTGACTATTCTTGAACTCATTGAATTCAGTGTGCCGTTATCTGAATAAAAAAATCTAATTTTAGCAGATACAATTTTATTTTTCCTGTTACACTTATGTTTTTATTTCTTTTTGTAATAATGTGTTTTTTTATTTCAGGTAAGTTCTGAATATTCTTCATCACTTAAACAAGAATTGTTGGTAAGCCTATTATATTTTTTGTATGGGGTCGTTTGTTTTGAAAAACTTTTCCCCGAAATACATAATTAAAAGTATATTTTAAAATGCTAAAATATATACTCTAATGATTTTTGTAATGTTAAAAAATTGGTTTTTAAACATTATTTAATGCATCTAGTAAAATCTTATTCAAGCAAATCTATCCATCGTTGGGAACTGGGAAGATAATTACGCTGAAATATAGTACTTATTCTATTTAAAAAAAAATACATTTTGGAAAAAACATTATATAATATGTATTTCACGAACCCTAAAAAGTTGATAAATCTACCCCGTGTCCGGTCTTAAAGGTGAACATAGGGACTTAACATGCTATTGTTCATTTTTGCTGATTCGTGTTCGCCAATTCAACGTATAAGAAAGGTAATGGTACCTATCGAAAGATAAATTATTGCGCATCAAATGATTCTAAAAATAAGACCAAAAATGAATTCTTCACTTTAAAATACCAATTTGAAATTTACCGATTTTGCAGTACTTAATGATTTCAAATTAAGTAGGCAAAAAACAAAACACTGAAAGAAGTGTGCTGTAGTAAAATTGTCAAAAAACTTTTGTACTCGTAATTGGTGCAAAATTTACAAAAGACGCCACCCAGATATTCTTTGAGGGAAGCCATAGTTACCGAATGCGCATTAATTAATGCAAGACAGTTGCTCAACGTTAGAAACTCATTTTATAACAGACTGGGATATTGTTTAGTTGAAAATGAAGGGTTATTTGAATATTTATTATAATATTTTTTATTTATTAAGTATTACTTTTCGTTGTTTAAAAATAAAAAACCAATTAAATTCTTCATTACTTAGATAGGTACCTGTTTGTACGAGTAGAAGTAAAAGCCAAAATACTTAAAAATGGCACACAACGTTAATTCCCTATGTTCGACTTTGAGACCGGACACCCGGTATATATACGAGTATTATAATATACGCTAATATAAACCAATAAAAAGTACCGTTTTTCGATAACACCCGGTATAATATGTCTAATAAATTTCACGTTTTTTAAATAAAGTAATGTCCTTTTATATACCAATTTATGTTACATAAGAAATATGGGTTAATAAAGCTACTAAAACTATAAGTAAGTATTAACCTAACATTTTCTTATCTTCAACGTTTCCAAACGTTTCCTTGCATTTAACTTTTTGTACTCCGGCCACACGTGCGGAAAAAACTGCCTGATGAGGATAAAGTTAGAGATAGATGCTTTGAAAGTACCAGCAGCACTCAAACAACAAGTCTTATGTCGGGTTTATCGTACATTTTAATCACGCTGTTATAAGTTAATTCGCTGTTATTTCTATGGTTACTTCGTATATTTTATGTGTAAACATTTAACATAGATTAACAAAACAGCGTGTTAAATGTACGACAAACCCGACATTAATGTAAAACAACGAAGTATAGTATTTTTACAAATCAAATTTCTTACGTTTTATTAATAATTATTGTAAAAACGATGTCTTTAATGAAAATGTTGAATTTGTCTTTGACTATTTAAAAACTTCATTAAGATACCAAAACGATCAAGGGCGTACTCAGAATTTTGTTCAGAGGGGAGCAAGAGTTATGAGAGTAAACATGGACATCCGCTTATCATAATGCAATTAGATCATAATTAATATAGTCCAAACGTTGTAAGTGCAATTAGGAGAATTTTCAGGCGCCAAAGTTCAATAACGGGAAATAAAAGGGATAAATTTCATGAATTTTCACACTTAATTTCCATTACTTCTGATTCAAAAGTCGGGGGGGGGGGGTGCTCAACTACCCCCTCTTGTATACGCCCATGATTACGACGAATTTGTGGCGGCAACGCTGTACAATAAACAGTTTCGCCGCTACAGCTAATCACAAGGCCACTGGGCAAGATGTAAACGAAAACCACTATATATATAACTGAAGTATGACTCTTTCCACGCGCCTATGTTTTGCTGTACAAGAAACAGTTTTGCCGCTACAGCAATTCATAAGGTCATTGGGCAAGGTGCAAACGACAACCACTGCATATAACTGAAATATGACTCTTTCCACACGCCTGTGTTTTGCTGTACAAGAAATAGTTTCGCTGCTACAGCAATTCACAAGGCTACTGGGCAAGGTGCAAACGACAACCACTGCATATAACTGAAATATGACTCTTTCCACGCGCCTATGTTTTGCTCTGCAAGAAATAGTTTTGCTGCTACAGCAATTCAGGTGCAAACGACAACCACTATGCATATAACTGAAATATGACACTTTCCACAACTGGTGACCCCGACGCCACTGCAAACTTTTAATTAGCGTATTGTAATTTTGTATGCTTATCATATTTACAGAGCCATCTAGCTTTAGCGAAATAAATGTATCATAGAAACACCAGGAATGTGACAATACATGTTTGTATTTAATGGTCCCCAATGCTGCGGCAAATCCATCTTAGTAACGGTGTTTAGTGCGTTATGAAGTAGGGAAAAAAGACACAGTGTGCGATCCCAGTGGGGTAGACACGTTCGCGCATATCTTCTGATATAATTTTCGAAAACTGAGACAGACGGTCGCGGATACATAATGTATGGCCACAGCCTTAACATATACATACAATTCCCCATTTCTCCCAGGAGATTCGCACGACTTCCATGATAGGGGGCATATAAATGTAGCCTTAAGACAACTGCTGGTGTTACAAGGAATCATACAGAGTGTTACAGAAAATTATAATAAGACCTTGATTTTGTAAATAATTTTTAACTTCCTATTGGAAGTTATTGTAATGGGTCCGAAAATCGAAATCAAAATGTACTTATAACAAATTTTTATGTTTCAAGGTCACTACACTATTTTTACACTATTTTTAGAAAGATGTCTCTGTGTGTGTATGTGTGTACGTATGTGTCCATTTCTTTCTAAGACGAAATCTCGAGAATGAAAAATGATATCGACTACGTTAGGGTGCCAATCGACGCGTATTAACGTAAATATGATCTGAAAGAAATTTTTTCAAAATCGGTTCAGCCGTTCTTTTTTCTTAACCAAATAGACTCCAAAAAAGTAGATTTTACACAATATCTCGCGAATAAAAAATTATATCGACTTCGTAAGGGTGTCGATCGAGGCGTGTTAACGTCATTTTGATCCGACATAAATTTTATAAAAATCGGTTCAGCAGTTTTTTTTAAATTATTGTTAAAAATAAATAATAATTATGTTTTAATGATTAAAATGATTACTTTTCTGTGTAATATCTAATTTAATTATTATTATTAAATATTTATCAAACTGGGAAGTTCGTCGTGTGAACCTCAAGGGTCGCATTTTAGTTCTAATAAACGACCCACCTCACGGCTTGTTTTATGTAGTCGTAATAAATTATTACAGAAAATACCAGTTTGAAATATTACTTATTTTGGAACTCATTGGGATGCCAATGAAACTCCAGAGTGTAATTTAGAGTTGCTTTCCCATCAGTAGGTAATACGCGACTGTGACACAATTGTGACGATACGTCCTTCAAAATTTCATTTCTTCTCGATTGATATACGGTTATATTATTACGAGATACGATAAAAGCGGGTTGAACGCAATGATCGAAAATGTAAAGCACGTGACCTCTCGAGTTTTTTCCATCATATACATTCCCCGCGACTAATCTTACTGATATCAAATTTTTCTCCCTAACCTTACCAGGAAAAACCAAACACGAGAAGATCAGAAACGAAAATGGGAAACTCAATAAATAGACGAGCTATTAAAAGATTATGATCTTGAATTTCCATTTAAAAAGAATTTTAAATTCGGTTAGGAAGCGCTTGCAGATTGTATGTTGATATATATTTTTTTCTTAGTAATGGTACCTCTAACACGCCCTATCATTTTGGCAGCGATTCTTTTTTATTTCACCCTGTAAATGCTTACAAGACAGCTGATACGAACACGTGTGGGTGTACAAAACATTGTTAGTTTCTTCGTAGGTGGCTTTTTATACTGAATGGTTTTATTTTTGACGTTTTTCAACCTTCAATATTGAGTTAATCTATTTTATATGGCGTTTCCAGGACTCGTCCATTACAAACCCCTATTTTCAAAGTTATTATCTGAGAACTGGTGAAAGTATCATTTGGATTTTCAGTTCATTACTGATTCGTTCAGTTTCCTTCACATTTTAATGTTTTTTTTAATCTATAAAATTGAGGTGAGGCAAGTTTTTTTATATTGCGTTTCCATAACTCATCTGTTACGAACCTCTTCTAACAAGTAGTGGAAGAATCAAGTGGGTTTTCAAATTTTCTTTAAAAATAATAATAAATTCACAATACGAATTCATAAGTACTAAGCCAAAATAATACTAAAATCATACCACCGGATTACAAAAATTACTCGATTCGAAATAACTAGTTCCAGTCATTTCAAATTATTTACTGGTCTTATTCTTACAAACCAGGCGAGCAGCCTGCAAAAATATTGTTTCTTTATTTGCAAATCAACTCGTAATTTTTCGTGTACTTTTTTTTCTACTTGACTCGACAATCGAATACTTTTACTACTCGACCGGTATTCGATTGTTGTTTTTAGTGTATTTGCCATATGGCACATACACTATTGGCGTCGGTCGGATGGTGGGACCTAGGGGTCGGACCAAAATTTCTCGACGTTTCATAGCCTCCTGAACACTTTGGCACCATTTTTAAAAATGTTTATATATATATGTATGTATGTATATATATATATATATATATATTTATATATTTTATATATATTTATATATATATGTGTGTACACGATAACTCTCGACAGACTTAATCGATTGAAACGAAATTTGGTACACACATTGGAACCCATCACCGCACGAAGCCTATTTAAAATGGGCCCGATCGGACCATTTTCAGGGTTGTATTTAGGGGTTCCAAAAAGTTTTTGGGCCCAAAAATACCGAAAAATTTGTCAGAATCGTTTCAAAATTGAAATTTAACTCTTTAGTAAAGATTAAAATGTGCTGCTAAAATTTTAATAAAATCGGCCCGACAGGACCGGACTTTCAAATTTTATGAAAACACTAGTTTGTTGATACGGATTTACTTAGATATGGAAGGGTGTATTTAATTGGGTGTATTGATGAAATCCATGTCTAATATTGAAATTTAGAAAAATTTAATTATTTTAAGGGCTGTATTAAGGGGTTAAATTTTTTATTTTGTCAAAAAACAAACTTAAGTTTACATAATAATGCCACAATGCCTGTATTAGCAAATACACTATATTGTCGGCAGGGTTTTGGCACTGCGACCCGAGTTTTTTTTTATTTATTTTTAGTTACATAATATATAAGATCTAGCTACAAGGTAGTGGGAATATCGGTCAAGTAATAAAAGTATTCGATCATCGAGAGACACTTGAGAATAGAATACTTTTGATAAATTAATAAATTTATACGGCTGATGTGCAAATGAAAATTTTTGAAAAATCATTTTACCAACCATAGTCACAGTCAGGATCCTAACCTGAACCTTTCCACTTTCGCGGCGGAATGAGCTTACATTACTCAACCGTGACATGACTACTAATCTAACATTCTCCTTATATGCTTTGGAATCAATTGATTTTCACTACATGCGAGTGTTAATTCAATATAGCTAGGTTGTAGATGTGAATCTTCGTACTAGCTAGAGCTCATCATGAAAGTGAAAATTATTTCAAACACCCTAATGGGATACACTAAATACTTTTGATTCGATTAGATTGTAGATTATAGACTATTCAACCGGTACCCGATTTTTTGAGTGCTCACACGGTACACCCCCCTAAATTTTTTTTTATCGCGTACCTCTATGGTTAGGTGTTAAGTCTGCCATCTTTTCCTTGACGGATAACAGGACAGTGGTGTCTGTTATATGTGTATACAGTTAGTGGTATTTGAAATAGACGCCGGCGTCCTTCGGCGTCGTTTTACGTACTTTGTAACCGTAGACGAAGGCGCATCGCCATAAGACAACCCTAAAGCGTCCACAACTAACGGGCTCCGTACGTACGACCGGTCGTCTTTATTGTGTCTACGAGGAAGGTTTCAATTTGACTTTACAACAAATAACCTTCAAACTCTAAAGCAGTGTTTTTCCCATAGAGATATCATAGATAGAGTAGGGGAACCATATGCTCCACTGTATGCGAGATAGAAAACGCAGCAGTTCTCTTTTCCTTGTCTTCTGATGCATTTGTGAATTTAAAAAATTATAGTAGGTATTGTTAATTTATATCTGAAACCATGGTTAGGGGGCATCGATTAATTACGTGAGGTGATTTTGGCGACTTTTCGACCCCCTCTCCCCCCTTGGTGAGATGTCGTGAGATTTTGCTCGACCCTCTCCCCCCTCCCCTAATCTCACGTGAGATTTTTCAAAATGCGTATTTTTAGTTTAAATATGTTAATGTGTGCTTGATTGCGTTGGATTTATTTAAAAAAACATAATTTGCTTAATTATTTTTATTTAAGACTAGTTAAGACTAGTATTTCAGACTTCTAAGAAACATGTTTTACTTAATTTAACCCAGTTTCCCGCAATTTTACACTGTTTCTTGCGGAAAAAAAATTACGTGATATTTGCCGAGACCCCCCCTCTGCCCCACGTGAGATTGGGTGAGGTTTGGCTCAACCCTCTCCCTCCTCTAAACGCCTCACGTAATTAATGGACGCACCCTTATGTATTTGTGATAGAAAAAGATAGAAGAACTGCTCTCTTCTTCATCTCTATTTGTTGTACCCACACTTTTTTGGGTGGCTTCCCTATTCTACCTATGGTATTTCTATGGGTTTCCTCTGGTGGAAATGGAGCGGTCCAGGGAGGCGGTTGTATCTTCGAAAACAATTAGGGGGCGTTGAATAAAAATACTGGTGGGGGCGGAAAAGAAGATAATTGGTAATTGTGTTTTAAAGACCACCAACAGCTAAGGTTATTTGGGCCAAGCACCAATTCATATTTTCAATTCATTATTTTTTTTTTTTAATATTAAATTGAAAATCCAATTGACACTTTTACCAGCTCTCGGGCTAGAACCTGAGAACTGGGGACTTGTAATAGAGGAACCATAGCAACGCCATGTAAACAACAGCGCCGCTACACTCTCGGCTATTCTCAAGCCCCGGAAAAGAAGAGGCACAATAATTACGATTGTGCCGCAACCTAAGACGTGTAGAACTGACGCTGATGACCTCAGCTGTTGAGCGTCTATAATCTACAATCTATCTATCTACAATATTAGGTACTTATCTTAGGGCTTGAGAATGGCCGAGAGTGTAGCAATGCTGTTGTTTACATGGCGTTGCTATAGTTCCTCTATTACAAGTCTCCCAGTTCCCGGTTCTAGCCCGAGAGATGGTAAAAGTGTCAATTGGATAATGGATTTTCAATTTATTATTAAAAAAAAATAATGAATTGAAAATATGAATTGGTGCTAGGCTCAAATAACCTCAGCTATTGGTGGTCTTTAAAACACAAAGGTACTTATGTTCGTTTTTAAATTTGGCAGGACATAAATGATAAACACAACAAACTATGACGTAACTATGGTAACGAGCACAAATTTGAAGTAGGGAACCAGCGAGGGCCATGTTTTTTAAATATGTTTGCCATAAAATCTGTCAAAAAATTGACGGATATTGGAAAATAACTTCCTTTTTGATTTTGAGACTGGACATACGCTATCTTTTAATTTCCATATCACACTGTGCAACAAACAAGGACAACCGAAACAAGTTCGAAATTTATTAAGATTTATTAAGTAGAATCGAGTTTTCACAGTTTTAATTAGTTACAAATCTGTATAAAATCTGTTTTGACACATTCTTATATTATACGAAATCTATGTAAAAATTTCTCCTCTTTCGTTTAAGGCTTTAATTGAGCGAACTATAAGCAAAAAAAACTGCTGCGGGACGCATTTTTCATTATAGACTTTTTTTGTCACACATCATTTTACCCCTCTACATACCGTCGGCAAAGATGTAGTTCTACATCAAAAGAAGAAAATGTTCCTTAAGAAAATAGAAGTAATGACGATAGCTTGAAAAATCGTTTTTTAGATAACGTCAGATTTTTGATGATATAACCTTCAAAACGTCGCATGACGGCCGTGCGTGTGAGCGTCTGTATGTGGAATTTTTTTCGTTCACAATAATTTTTAAAAAAATGCACCGATTTAATTGCTTTGTTGAGTTGATCAAAATGTGCAAAGAACGTTCAAAATATTTTCAATTGCCTAATATTATTTTTTATACCCTAGTATAAAATAGCTGTATTTCCTACGCAATCTTATCTACGATACAAGAAACTAACGGTGTTACTTTTGAATATCAATCCGTTTTTGTTTGTTTTTTTTTTGTTTCAATTTTTCTTTACTGATTTCATAAAATATTGCGTTTTGATTATTTTATTGTTTTTAAAATAAAACGCCCTATGGCTAGGCCCTCCGATTCTGTAGCGGGCCCACAGGACAGAATCTTTGCCCCCACCACGAACTACTGCTTCGATTTTGTCTTCTGTTCATCTTTTAGTTGGCCGATCAGAGTTGCGTTCTTTTCGGTTTGAAGTGATCCAAACGGTGTTGAACTGAACCACTCGCGCCTGCGTAAACGTATATAGATAGAAAATACGTTTACGCAGGCGCGAGTCTATAGAAAATACGTTTACGCAGGCGCGAGTGGTTCAGTTCAACACCGTTTGGATCACTTCAAATCGAAAAGAACGCAACTCAAGCTAAAGCCTTGTCATCCTCCCCCCACCCTATAGGGGCTATGGGTCACGCCAAATTTGATAGCTTTAGTGGTTTTTGTGCCAACTCACAACTGACAGACTGAACTACATATTTTTATAACATTTGTATAATTTATAACAATTCAGCTGTTACGTAGTTTTGTTTCAAATCGATAATTTGCTGTTACGTAATCAAATTAAGTCGAGCGAAGCGCAAATATTTGCATACGTACTATATTTTCGACAGCGTTTATTCCAGACGAGAAGATTGTAAACATGTTATCCGTACGTATAGTTCACCTTAAGGTCGGTAATATAGATGCCTGTTTGCGCGCGATGGCGGAACATTGAGGCATGAGTGTTCTGGTTGTCTACCTGAACCGAACCACCCTCCGTCTATGTGCAATCAAGTTAATCATATTATTACATAGACGTGGCAACCGCGAATATGTGCTGTGGTTTTAGAAATAGGGTTGTGGCGATCAATTGCTAGCAGCGATTCTTAAACTTACATTTTTCGCACTGTAAAAAATAGATGTAAAATTCACAGATTTCGCAATCCTTGCAACCATCGAGGATATTGAAAATGATAACAGCATATATGAAACATATTTAACTGTTTATTATACACACAATATTTATCAATGCACTCTTTAGTTTTGTCAGGAATAACCCTATTATTCTTCTGTTATATACGCGTTCACTTTTGCTTGATTACTTAACTTTTAAATGGATTTTTCTACAGTATTTATTAACATTTGCTCAAAAATAACACCGCAGATTGTCGCAAATACCTGTCAATTAACTAGACATGATATAAAACACATTTCGAAAAAATTGCACTTGTTCAATTTTGCATGATTGCTCCTCACTTGATCGCGACACCGTTGTCTTTTGGCCTTGAACGAAAACTCGTAACTCTGCCCCCATATACGAACATAAACATTTCCAATGTTAAAAATATTTTGAAAGTTAAGGTAGAATTCGCTCGATTTTCTAAGTGATTTTACATTATTATTTATTTTTACACAGAAAACTTCATAAAAACTTGGACTTTTACTGTGAAGTTAAACAAATTTGTGATTTTTACATAAAGTAAATTAAAATTACATAATTTGTGTAATATTCCAATGAAGTGTGTAAAAATTACAAAATAAAATGTATAGTTACATATATAAAATGGATGAATACAAAACAAATTAATGTCAAATTAGTAACCACGTATGCGCAATGTGTTTTTATGGAATCTACGCGATGTGGCGATACCTGTTTGCGACGCCATTGTCTCTTTGTGTGCCTATTACCAGATTAATCGCTGGCTACAAATGGACCATCGATAATCTATGTAATCGGCCTTCTCATTTCTTACAGTGCGTGGACCCATATTTTCAAACGGCCACGAAGGTGGATTAAGCATTCGTAGTGCATGATTTTAAGACCCCTTCTAAAGCTTGTAATTTGTAGTGTTCCTTACCTCCGAACGAAACCCTATATTACTGAGCCTCCTACAATGTCCGTCCATCCGTTCGTCTGTCACAGGGCTGTATCTCACAAACTGTAAGAGGTCGCTAGTTTAAATTTTCACAGATTGTGTGTTGTTGTGACACGAATCCTAGCAAATAATAGCTAGAATAAATAATCAATTAATTCTAATAAGTTAATGTTTTTTATTTATGCATACACGGATATACAGGGTGGTGATTATTAGAAGGTTTCTTTGGGGATTTTATCCCCACAATCATTTCACCGAAGCAACCATTGTCCAACCATTGTGTAACCATTGTCGGTAGTTTTTTTCCGCAAAACTCAAATGGCTTTAGGGAGTCGGTAGGTTGATTGCGGAGATTTGTAAAACCCCTCAAAATAATCTACTTTTGTCATTTAAGAAAACGTTAAAAATAAAAGAATTCATTTTTAACTTAATGAGACTGCAAACGCAGGCTTCTTGCGATTATGCTATTTTTAAGATTTCAAACTTAACATTAATAAACAAGTAATTTTTTGTTACCTATTTGGTTTGTACACAAAAGTTGAGAAAAAATCTACAAGCATCGGCGGGCCCTTCGTGTAAGTGTTTCAGATCCACATTTTTAAAACTGCTGAGCTCGAAGTTAAGTCACTTCCCAGACACTACGTCCTTTCGAGCTCCCATCAGAAATATTGAGATTCATCTGCTAAAAAAAATTAGTATCAGCATTTTTATAAATCTCCACATAAAAAGTATTCCTCTAAGTAATATTTTGTATGTTTAAAATAAATGGTTAAGCAGTTCGTATTTATGTAAATAGGTAAAAATTAAATAATTATGACTATTATTAATGATTGTGTAGCCCTGATCTAGTGGTTACGTCGCCGACTGATGTCGCTTGTTTTGTGGCCGCTCCCCCCTTTCCTTACAATTACATCACTGCAGTGTGCAATGTTAAAATACCTCGCGATCCATTGGCTAGACTTGTGTGATTGGGAATCCCCTGTTTGTGACCTTGGTCCATTAATATAATTGTATAAGAGCAGACGCAGCCAAATGCTTTTAAAATATGTATCTCTTGACGGACATTATTTAAATATAAATATGAATGCCCTCACTGTAAATCAGGCCCGCCGCTAGCTGTTTTGTCGCCCGCGTGCAATACCGACTATGCCGCCCTATGACTACTTATTCTCATGTTCTGAGTTTTGTCAAAAAAAGGATAATTAATGTTTTCTCATTATGGTGGGGAAAAAAACAACTTAACGAAGATAAAACATTTATTTTAAAACTAAGATTCTTAGTCTTAACGGATGCCAATAGATGGCGGTTTTAACGTCATTCGGTCGGATTTTTTTCTATGCTATGACATATTTTCTTATCCCCTCAACGGGCACGCCTCGCGCGCTCCAAGGAGTCCTTGGAGCTCGCTAGGGGTACAATGACTTGAATTAGGTATGACTGTATGAGTCGCTCGATTTGCCGCCCCCTGGGCGTGCCGCCCGTGTGCGGTGCACGCTTTGCACGCCCGCTTACGGTGGCCCTGCTGTAAATAATATTATGGTCAGTATACAGTCACGGTTCCTCGTCAGGGGAAGCAAGGTCGGCAAAATAACTATGATTAAATTTTTTTTTAAATCATGTTTTTATTTGTTTGAGTCGGATTTCTCACTAAGAACAAGATCATTCTTCATTCAATTATTTCCGTGAATTTTTAATTTAACTTTTTTTATTCTTCAATTAAAATTAGCTATACGCATAAGGACGTTGCATATAATTCTTGACTGATATTGATGAACGCGTAGGGAACATTTTACAGCAGTCCCCATCGCAATTATCAGTAGAAGTACAGTACACGTATTAAATACTTTTGAAATTGATGTACTTTTCAATTAAATAATATCTTAAGACCCTGTTGATATCGGAGTGCCAACTGAAAAAGTTTAATATAATCTTAAAAATCATTTGAAATTGTTATATAATATTAATATTATATATATTTTTTAAAAGAAATTATAATTTATACTGGAATGAAAAATGTGCTTTTGCTAGAAGGCAAATAAAATATGTCTGACGAAGTGATAGACCTTTGAATAAAATTTTCTGCTTTATTGAATATTTATATTCAAGAGCTTGAAATGAATATTCTCCTTTTATAAAAGAAGCTTTTTCCGAATGAAATGATTTTGACATGTGCTTTTAAAATTCAAATTAAACATACTTAGATATAATTTGTTCAAATATTTAAGAATATAAAATACGAAAATAAATAAATTATTTAAAATATAGTAGCTAAGACTAATTTCGTTCTTGCGCGTTTTTTCAATTTTGTATACCTAGACAGGAAAACATGTTTCCACAATTTTTTTCTGCCTTTTTGAAATACTATCGATAGGTACACAAACTTAAAATAAGTATAGGGTACTTTTTTGAATTTATAACTTGTTATGCAACTACAGAAAAATTTGCGCAAAGCGTTAAACGACCCGCGCGCCTCATTACTTCAGATACAATGAACTAGGTATATAGTTTTAAATAAAATCCGCTTGATGTCACTACAAACTTAATTTAAACTAATTTCTGTAGTTTCTCTTTTACTAGATGCTGCTGCTAGTCACTTAACGAGTTATTTAAGTATTTATTTTTTTATCAAAGTTGGTGTAAGAAGTATAACTTCAGTCGTCTTCATGGGTTAATAATAAGATTCCTGTCAAAGCCGACATTAACGCGAGCGATAGACATTGTAGATTATAGACGCTCGACAACAGAGGTCATGAGCGTTTTACGCGAGCGAAGCCACAGGTGAAAGCTACTTAAATTATAATTTTTTTTTAATCAGAAATGCAATTTTATTTCAATAGTCAAGTAAAATTTATTCGATTTAAATAAATCGATAAATATACCGAAATTGTCAAAGTGCTTCTTCAAAGTACAATTTAATTAAATAACTTCATAGCTTTGTCCCATGCCGTTTTTTTAATTAACGAATTTCATCCTTGGAATGTCACCCTTCGGATTCTCAAATAATAAATGAATATACAAAATGGCGCAGTAATCAAGTGGGTATTTTCTTAGACAAAAACGTGTGATGCCAGTTGCGTTGAAAGAATTTCGATATCGGACACGGTATTTAGTAGATGCCATCAATTCAACAAAGCGGCAAATACATTGTATATCAACATTCGCTTTGGAGAAACAGCATTACACAGTGGGGCATATTACAAGTTTAAGTTTGGGTGTCAGTAGACAGCTTGTACAAAGTTTTATTCAATAAATATTTAAATTTGTTTTTGGCACAATTACTTTACTTTTACACCTTCTATCATTGGAGCTCATGTTTTTAACCGACTTCAAAAAAGGAGGAGGTTCTTAATTCGACGCGTATATTTATACATTTTTTTCATGTTTGTTGAACCTTAACTTCTTAAAGGGTTAACCGATTTGAGTGATTTTGACTCCGTTATGTTCAAGAAGAAGTTGAGTAATTTTTTCTAGTAATTAAATATCATTTTTTTTAATGTTCCTTCAGTCTTAACTTCTCAAAGGGTTAACCGATTTGACTTATTTTGATTCAGAATTGTATTCAGGGAGATGTCGAGGTGTTCGCATATAATTTTTACTTAAATCGGTTCAGTGTTTTTTTTCTAGTAATCAAATATTGTTTTTACGTTTTTTCAACCTTAAATTCTCAAAGGGTGAACCGATTTGAATAGTGTTGCCGTCTAGCTCTATAGACTTTCTAGACTCTTATCTTGTCTAGATTTTCAAGACAAGATTTTCAAAAGTCTTGTCTAGAAATTTTCAAGACAAGACAAGACTTGCTTTATCTAGATCAAGACTCTAGACAATTTTCAAGAGCCTAGATAAACTAAATAGTAGTGGGTAAAGTAAACCACTCGGTTAATCTTAGACTCTTGAAAATAATCTTAGAGTCTTGATATTAGACAAGACAAGAGATTTTTAATCTAGACTTAGACTTAGTGAAGTCTTGATATTTCAAGACAAGACAAGACTTTGAAAATCTTGTCTTGTCTTGTCTTGTCTAGACGGCAACACTGAATTTGAATGATTTCGACTCCGTTGTGTTCAAGAAGAGGTCGATATAATTTTTTCTTAAATCGGTTAAGTAGATTTTTTTCTAGTAGTCATCATTAATGCTCGTATAATGGCACACTGTGCGGTGTTTGTGTGTGTAAGTTACCAACAACACAACTCATATCTTATATATAAATTGATGTAACAAGGTTTGTGTCGACGCCGGCAGCGTTAATAAAACTCACAACGCTGAGAATAATCGCGTCTTAAGAGCGCCAACAATGGCTCTTGAGGCACTCGGATTCGCGTTTGGCTATTTGCGATAGGTGGATGGGAGACGCGTAAAAGAACGCCGAGACATCACAACTCGAATTTTATATACAGGCTGTACTGACAAGTGGAGAATACCTGCACTTACGCTATCTTGCGGTTAAAATCGGAACTAATGAAACCGTTTCAACAGTAAAAAGACATTACAAATATATTATTAGATTGAGTCGAACTCCTTGAACACAGTAACGTTTTCGTTAACTCTGTACCCCTGGGCAAAAAGACCCCGTTATTTTATAAGCAGACCACTGACAAGTGGAGATTACACTTACGCTATCATGCGGTTAAAATCGGAACTAATCAAACCGTGTCAGCGATAAAAAGATATTACAAATATATTATTAGATTTCGTCTTATATTAACTCGAACTCCTTGAACACAGTAACGTATTTGTAAACTCTGCACCCCTGGGCAAAAAGACTCCCTTCAGCCCTATTTTCTTTAATTTGGAAAAACGTAATATAGATTATAATATATTACGACGCTATATGTTTGAAAAGTTCTTTAATTGAATCGCATGCTTTTACTTTTTAAGAGTATTCTCTACCGGGACCCTGTGTACTTTTCATTTCAAATCCTTTCTCCTCGCCTAAAAATGGTTACAGCTCTCCAGGTGCTATTTTTAAAGATAAGAAGTTCGGGTAAACACCAATTGAAGGATCAAGAATCACACTATACAGATACTACAGGCGAAAAAAACTTACAACTTTTTAAAAACTACGTAATCTTCGCTTGTAGGATTTATAGTGTGATTCTTGGTCCTTCATTTGGCGTTCATTCGAACCCTTTAGCTTTAAAAATAGCGTCGGGAGAGTTGTATTCGTATTTACGCGAGGTGAAAGAATTTGAGATGAAGAGTGCAGGGGGTGACTTCCGGTATAGAATACTCCTAACAGATGCGCAAAATACAAATTTTAAGTCATAATTTTGGGTGTTCACAGCTTGTTAGGGCGACCTGCTTGTACCTGCGCTAACCAAGTCGCCCCTATCTGCCGTTCTCTTCAAATTTGCCGCCTCGGGGCAAGCGCTTTTTTCGCTCTTACATAAATAGTTACGTCACTGCTTGAACACCTGTAAAATTCGATCTAATCGAGTTATCGTTAATAAAATTACCCGCACGCTGGAGAATTGCTTCAGCACTTCGAATATTTGCACTATTTTCTTTTATTCATGCAGAGGGCAGTATTAGCATGCTTGGCGCCGCAATCTCTAGACTGGACTGCCGTGGGTTCGAATCCCACCTGCGCTCATGGATGTTTTGTGATGTTATTTAGTTTTAAGTTAGTTATTATTTAGTGTAGCTGAAAGACGCTAATGACCTTAGATGTCGACGCGTCTATAATCTACAATAAATAAATAAAATAAAAATTTATTAAAATTTCAGGTTAGAGTCTCGCACTGCAATTAATGAACGTTGTGTTTGTCAGTACAGTTTCACATGAAAGTATGCTGATATAGAAACTCTGTCATTAGTTATTTACAATATACCTACTTCTGTTAATTTAGCCTTTAGCTGCAGCTTCATTCGCAATTGTCGGATTTGACTAGTTTTATTTATTGTAGATTATAGACGCTCGACGACTAAGGTCATTAGAATCTAATTACATTAAAATACATCAAGTTAAATTAAACGACATCACAAGACATCTATGAGCGGAGGTGGGATTCGAACCCACGACAGTTTGATTCAAAGATCAGCACTGACCGTTACACCAAGTAGTCCTCGGTTTTGACCAGGAACCTTATCTTTCCCGTAATTTTAAGTTATTCAGATTTATTGTTGTCTGGAAAATGTAATAAGCCAATGAATTATGAAAGTGAATTTGTTATTGAAATGGGGTTATAAATTATAATCATTGTTATCCGCAAGCTACTCAAATTTCTTATTTGATTTACTTAGCGAGCCAATAATTAAAAAAAGATATTTAAATAACTATATTTATATAAAAGTGAAGAAATAACAATATATGAGTTAGGTAATTGTGGACAGCAATATAATAATTTTTAATTATTTCAACAATGAATTTAATCCACAAGGCATCCACTAGGTAGTGAATAGTATTTCTGTATTTCTGATTGATATGTTAAGAAATACTATTCACTAGCTAGTGGATGCCTTGTGGATTAAATTCATTGTTGAATTAATTAAGAATTATTAAAAGTGAAGATAGATATAGATTGTGAATTATAGACGCTCGACATATAAACGTTAAACTTGCAAATATCGAGAATACCATGATCAAAATTAATTAATATAATCAAGACGCTAATGACCTAAGTTGTCGACGCGGCTATAATTTACAATGAATAAATAAAAAAATCCGCTATAACAGTATACTTTCGTATGAAACTGGACCTTTTGTTACAAATTGGTTTTGCAATCGCATGCAGTTCAGTGACGTCATAATAGTGTGACAAAAACGGAAATGAACTCACTTGAGTTCCATTAAGTGAATTAAATTTCAATTACGCTCCAATTTCATTAAAATTGTTTGTATTCACATTTTTATATAATGAATAATGATGTCATAATATAATATGGAACAATAATTCCATTCAAGTTTATATAAATATAATTTTTTGCCATATCCACTATAAAATAGCTGCTTTACATGCATGTATATCAGCCTGTAATGAGTCACTTAACAGGTGTGTGGGAACGTGTCATCCCCACACTAGTGTGGGAAAGTAAAATTCAATGTTAATTTAATGTAAATTCAATAGTAATTTAATGTTTTTCAATTTATTATATTCAATAATATAAACAAATAAAAACATATAATATTTCATATCCTCCAAGGGCTCGAACCTCGACCTTGTAATTCATACAGACTAACAACGCCATATACGACTATAACACGTGAACTTGTCTATAACTCTATACATTGTGTGATGTGAACAGTCAAAAAATTGAAAATACTGAAAATGGCGTGAAAAGCAGCTATTTTATAGAGAGTATGACAAAAAATACCACATATATCTTGTGCGTAATGAGACATTATGGCTCGTGTGACTGTTAAAACTCGCTATGTTCGTTTTAACATAATGTCACTACTCATCAGTATTATACTTCATTACGATAATAGATATACAATCTACGAGCTATTATTGGACTTATATTTTAACAAATGACATATTACTTTATTTATTTTCTTGTCATCGTTTCGTCTGTTTTTGATGCTCAGTTGTTGTGTGACGTACTAAAATGTCTTTCGGCTTCAATAAGAATCGACATTTTCACATTTCCCACGAGACGTTTGTTTTCCTTTTGCGCTATTTTTGTTCTTTTTTTCTGATCTTAAATAAATCCAGTTGAATCCAGTATTTTGACTGCCATGTAGGAAACGTCACGTAAACGATTAACATATCGAAAACATTCTTGAAAATATATCCGAAACAAGCCGTGAGGTGGGTCGTTTATTAGGACTAAAGTGCGACCCTTGAGGTCCACACGACAAACTTCTCAGTTTGATAAGTATTTAATAATACATAATAATAAAATTAGATATTACACAGAAAAGTAATCATTTTAATCATTAAAACATAATTATTATTTATTTTTAACAATAATTAAAAAAAAAAAATGGCTGAACCGATTTTTATAAAATTTATGTCGGATCAAAATGACGTTAACACACCTCGATTGACACCCTTACGAAGTCGATATAATTTTTTATTCGCGAGATATTGTGTAAAATCTACTTTTTTGGAGTCTATTTGGTTAAGAAAAAAGAACGGCTGAACCGATTTTGAAAAAATTTCTTTCAGATCATATTTACGTCAATACGCGTCGATTGGCACCCTAACGTAGTTAATATCATTTTTCATTCTCGAGATTTCGTCTTAGAAAGAAATGGACAAATACGTACGTACGTACGTACGTACACACACACACAGACATCTTTCTAAAAATAGTGTAAAAATAGTGTAGTGACCTTGAAACATAAAATTTGTTATACATTTTGATTTCGATTGTTGTACCCATTACAATAACTTCTAATGGGAAGTTAAAAAAATGACAATTAAGTAACTCGGCTTCAATCAAGTAATTTCACAAATGCAAACGAAGCTTTATAGTTTACGAAAGTTCAACAAAACTTTTATAATTTCTTTGTTGTCAATTGGCGGCATTCTTGTTAACGACTTTCACTGTATTAGATAAGTACGAAATTGATTTTGTTGACAGGTAGATCAATACTTAAACCAATTTTTTTCTTTTGATGAAATTGAAACTTTCTGTATTTGAAAATATATTTTGACTTGACTTCTTCTTAAACCTAACTTTGGACAAGCGTTAAGAAATATTTGATTGATGAGGTACAAAACTCACAAAGTTAAAAAATAAGTTTTTAAGGTTATGGTGTATTTACAGCAATGTTTGACATACGTAGACAACAAAAAAGAATAAATAATTAATTGTGCAAGGCCACCCTTACCAGTAAAATGCGAGTTCGACCTCACCGCGATTTTATCCAAATTAGTTTGCCGAACGGAGTCGCCGGCTGAACTAGTGATGCGCAGTACGAGATGTTTCAGTCGATTGTCTCGATTGTTCAAACATTTCGATGACTCGATGGTTGTCACTTGGACTCGATTGTTAAGTTTCATACTTCACCGAGACCGAGTCGCATAGTACTGAATCATACACTGTCGAGAGTCACATAATATACAATCGTTCATCACTCAACAACTGTTGGTTGAGTCGATGGTCAATTGTGCAGTAATCGCGTAATACGAATTCAATAGTGAAGAGATCACAGAGTAGTGAGTACCGACTGAACAGTGAACAATCAACGTGTCGCGTGAACGTCAGTCGACTAGCATATAACCTTGAATCGCGATTGTATGTATTCTCATTCGTTGCTATTGCTATAACCTATGTGGCAAATAATCGACTTGAACAATCGAACATTTCGATTGTAAAATCAAACTCCGAGTCGATTGTGAACTCGATTGTTATTATGAACGATTACAATTGTTTCGACTGTAAAAACATCTCGTATCGCCCATCACTAGACTGAACTGTATAACTTTGTCCACTTTTGAACTTGCGTTCCAGATCGCTGACTATAGAATCACTGTTTGTCGGACATCAAGTAAATGTTTTAAAATGCGATACAGTGGTGATTTTTCAAATAAAACTAATGCATCTTTCAGTATTCAGGAACCATTTTAAGTCACATTCATTCATAAAAAGTTTTATTGCAATGAAAGTTTTTTTATGTCTTACATAAGTGAGATATGTGAACTTGGTAACGGAAAAATTTAAATTGTTGAGTTACCTACATTATCTCTTCAAGTTGTTTTTATGTACTTTCCATTTGTTCTAAAAGAACGACTTTCATTTGGACAACAGTATGATTGAAATTTTTTCATTGACGTTGTTGAAAAAAAAATTAAGGTGAAATACAAACAAATTAATCACATGAAAAAAAAATTTGCAATTTAAATCTTTTTATAGGTACCTTAAACCCTGAAAATGACTGGTATTTAGTTTAGTACTTCTTATTATTTTTTTAATTTACTTTTTAACTTCCCATTGGAAGTTATTGTAATGGGTCCGAAAATCGAAATCAAAATGTATAACAAATTTTTATGTTTCAAGGTCGCTACACTATTTTTAGAAAGATGTATGTGTGTGTGTGTGTGTGTGTGTGTGTACGTATGTACGTACGTACGTACGTATGTATGTGTCCATTTCTTTCTAAGACGAAATCTCGAGAATGAAAAATGATATCGATTGCGTTAGGGTGCCAATCGACGCGTATTAACGTAAATATGATCTGAAATACATTTTTTCAAAATCGGTTCAGCCGTTCTTTTTCTTAATCAAATAACCTCCAAAAAAGTAGATTTTACACAATATCTCGCGAATAAAAAATATGTCGACTTCGTAAGGGTGTCAATCGAGGCGTGTTAACGTCATTTTGATCCGACATAAATTTTATAAAAATCGGTTCAGCCTTTTTTTTCTTTTAATTATAATTGTTAAAAATAAATAATAATTATGTTTTAATGATTAAAATGATTACTTTTCTGTGTAATATCTAATTTAATTATTATTATTAAATATTTATCAAACTGGGAAGTTCGTCGTGTGGACCTCAAGGGTCGCACTTTAGTCCTAATGTTTGGATTACTATTTTGTTATTATGTCATCCTTAAATAACGTAATTATACACCTTTTCCCTTTCCTAAGAAGACTCTTACAGGAACTAAACTCGTAATCGAGAAGTACTACACGTAATAATTTATTTTAAAATAATTACATTCGCGCCTAAACTGAAAATCGTCCATTTTGTTTTATGTAACTATATTACTTTTAATTAAGTTCTGAAAGTGTTAATCTTTAGTAATTTTTTTACGGCGTAATATATAATCTAATAAAGAAGTTATTTAGCTGGTTCCTTATTTTCAATCAACCTGTATACAAATTCCCGCGGACATTGGAAAAAAAACCAATAAAAGTCATATTTTAGTTTAGCTCGAACGTGGCTTAGAGGTGAAATGACTTTTTCAAAATAAATCTGCCTTGTATCTTTAGTTAACATGTCACATGATGTGGCTTTTTACCTCAATAAGCTTATTGTATCTAAAATCTTCTTAACATAATCTTCCGTTCTATCTATGTTCAGTGATCTCATATCCCCTGACGTCACAGGTTCGCGGGGTTATGATATCCAGACAGTAATATACCGACAATATACAGGTGGCTTGAAAAAACCCAAACTTAATTTTTATTTTGTTTTAAGGCCACTAATTGCCAAGGTTAAATCTGAACCCAATACCAAATTATGTTTTCAAATTATTTTCAACTAGCGGCCCGATCCGGTTTCGCCCGGGTGCTATGAATTTATGATTTATTAATGCATTACTCACTCGCTTCGCTTGAATATTATTAATACATTACTCACTCGCTTCGCTTGAATATTATTAACACAATACCCACTCGCTTCGCTCGTTCGCTCGAATTAACTATAATAGTTAGACATATAACCTCACGGAGTGAGTAGTATATTGAACCCGGGCTTTCTTAGCACCCGGGCGAAGCCGGACGGGGCCGCTATTAATTATATAAAGATAACGCTATGTAGCGTTAGATATACAAGGTGTATTTCAGGATTGAGAACATAGGAAAATATTGACTTAAAGAGAGCTGATTCTGAAACAGTCTGTAGAATTGAGTACGGAAAGCTGGAGGGGGGAGCAGGTGGCGAGACTTATAAGAGAGTTGATTGTGAAACAGTCTTTAGAATTGAGTATACGGAAAGCTGGAGGGGGGAGCAGGTGGCCAGACTTATAAGAGAGTTGATTGTGAAACAGTCTATAGAATTGTTTACGGGAAGCAGGAGGGGGTAGCAGGTGGCCAGACTTATATAATACTTACACCACCGAGCTATCAGTATAATAATAATAAGGCGTATATTTCAAGTGCCATCTTCCGCCTTCAGTATATGTTTGCTTCTTCTTCGCGCAATTTCTTCAGTTAGACATAACCTATCTATCTGTCGGTTCTATTATCGTTTTTCTTCTGTAGCTAGTCTCCGGATATTTCTATCGACACTTTTTTAACTTTTTTGTTGTGCAGCAATAAAATAAATGGCGCGGAATTCCTTTTATGTTGAATTACTTTTTTTAATTGTTAATAGTTAAAGTCCCTAGGGATCAATTTATTTATTTATTGTAAATTATAGACGCGTCGACAGCTTATGTCATTAGCGTCTTGATTACATTAAATAACAACACACTTAAAACTAAACGACATGACAAAACATCTATGAGCGGAGGCGGGTTTCGAACCCACGACAGTCTGATCCAGAGGCCGCGACGCTAACCACTGGACCACACTGTCCTTCCCTAGGGGTCAATACGACCCGGGCGCCGTGTTAGAGGGAGGGGGGGCAAAATGAAAATATTTACACTATACTTGATGAATTTGGCAGTTGGGGAGGGCGCCTCATGGTGTCTTTGACCCGGGCGCCTCAACCCCTAGGGACGGCCCTGAGGGCAAGACCGCAAGTTTCTGATTTCGCGCCGTTCTCCGGGGTTCTCCGGGGAGTTAATCGACGGTGACGTCATATAAACAGACAACGAACCATAAGGGTTCCTTTTTTTAATACCATTTTGGTACGTAATCCTTAAAATGTTTAGGTACACTGTTTTTAATACGTTGTTATATAGTTATATACCAATACGCAGTACGCACTTACAATAATGAATTAATCGTTTCGCCAAATGACCTGAATTCGTTACGCCTCGCTACGTCATAATGGTGTAGGTGCCGGGTAGACATGTTGGACTTGACGTGTCTGCCAGCTTGTAATCCATGATTGACATTATATAATTAGCCTGTATCCCGTCCTAGTGGGACGGTTATTTAAGCTTTAAATAATTTACGGTTTATTTATAATATTTAATTTATTTTTCATATAAAATATTATTAAATAAATGTATATTTGACATTTTAAAGTTGAACATATTTATGTGCTATGCACCATCTATATCGTTTTAAAGAAGGCCAATCAGATACGTGATACAGACCAGTTGGTAGGCCGCTAGCTTATCACCCTAAGGAGTCAAGGACCTGGGTTCTAGACGAATTGCCGACGGGTTTATTAATTTTTAGTTTTTTTATAATATAAATATTTAGTAATTTTTTTAACAGAAATATCTTCTATAAATAATAAGCCAAATAATATTGTTATTTTTAGAGTGTTAGGTCTCCAAGTTTATATATGAATAATAAGAAGTATTAGAAATACCTTGTATTTTTGGTGTCCATCTTGTGACTTCATGTGTTGTTAACACGACGCGTTTCAGCAACGAGTTGCCATCTTCAAGTGTGGTTAATTTTTTATATTATTATTACACACATTGACTATTCGTAACACGTTATAATATTATGATGCTAAGCACTTGTCTATTATGTTGTGGATTGTGAAGTACTGATTTAAATTTCGAGATTTTATGATTTATATAGTAGGTAGATGAACTGGAAGTGTGAGTGTGTATGTATGTGGACGATTGGGTGTTTGTGTGTTAATTATAATTAATAATATTAATAAAATATCTATTGATATAAAATTACCGAACGTGATTTGTTTAACGATATAATGATTTATATAGTAGATAGATGAAATGGAAGTGTGAGTGTGTATGTATGTGTACGATTAATGAGTATTGGGTGTTTGTGTGTTAATTATAATTTATAATATTAATAAAATATCTATTGATATAAAATTACCGAACGTGATTTGTTTAACGATATAATGATTTATATAGTAGATAGATGAAATGGAAGTGTGAGTGTGTATGTATGTGGACGATTAATGAGTATTGGGTGTTTGTGTGTTAATTATAATTAATAATATTAATAAAATATCTATTGATATAAAATTACCGAACGTGATTTGTTTAACGACATATCGGTACTTTTATCGATACTAATGGAAATGGTACCGAATATCTCGTTACCATCGATATGGTCTCTTGAATACATGGCATATATGTACGTATGAATTATTCAAGTTTGTTTGAATGCCATTACATTTTTAAAATACACAAAAACGTATATTTCTCATAGGCCTAGTTGCTATTGAAATAAAGTAGGTATACTTTCTTATTTTTATTTCAGACATACAAACATGAAACATTTATAAATAGATGTGAGTTCAATAACATTTTTAAAATAATTGGTACAACTCCACCGCGGGCATGAGGATAGCCGAGCGTGTATCAGTGCTGTTGTTTACATGGCGTTGCTATGGTTGCTCTATTACAAGTCCCCAGTTCCCGGGTTCTAGCCCCAAAGCTGGTAAAAGTGTCAATTGGATTTTCAATTTATTATTAAAAAAAATAATGAATAATGAATTGAAAATATGAATTGGTGCTAGCCCCAAATAACCTTAGCTGTTGGTGATCTTTAAAACACAATTTCAATTTTTACAACTCCTCCGCACTCTTTGACCGCGGATTTTTGTTCTGAATTTTTTCGAGGAAAAATGAATGGTGGCATAATATATTCGAGTTTAGTTTGTCTATCAACTACCCTTATTTAGAAGTGTGGGGTGAAAATAAAAAAATCCTGAGGAAACCCTAAAAGCCATAAGTGAAAAATTTGGTTTCAATGTGTTGAATGGTGTATGTCATCCAGGCTTCTGCACATACGGACGGGCATCTACAACTTGCTTTTTAGGTATACATAATAATAATAATATATACCGAAAAAACAAGTGGTAGATGCCCGTCCGATTGTCCGTATGTGCAGTAACTACCTGGATAACACATTATTCAACACATCGAGGTCAAATTTTAAACTTAGGATATTTCGGGGATTCCTCCTCTAAACTGGTATTTCGATTGATTGAGACATTCCATGGCTTCTATTTTTTGACTAGTTGTTACTTCATTATATTATGTAGTAGAGTAACTCATTGTAACTAAAAAGAAATGTCATATAATAACGTCAAATATCAATTTAATTGATAACATTTTCAATAAAAAATTAATTAAATATAAATAGACCGTAAATAATCTTTGAAGAAAAATAACTTTAGTGAACAATTACCGTTCTCTAGGCTGGCATTCACGCCAGTACACTAATAAACCATACATTTCGCGTAATGCAAGTGGACCAGTGGCTCAATTTGAAATAATAGTAACTGAGAAATATGTACACTATTGCGGTTATCGAACATCCTATATATTAAAAACGCACGATTATATATATGTAAATGTTTATGTAGGTCGTTAAGCTGTTGTAATGGTATGATTTGCATACGTACATACGTTAACGTGTATTGTCTGCTTTGGTTTGTTTAAAATAACACTAAATTCGGGATGTTTGATGTCGATTGTGGAATTAATATGTTACATAATAATTGAGGGTGCAGGGGATAAGAGATCGATGCAATATCATCATAGTATCGGTTATTCATAGGTTTTATTTTTGCACATAGAAAATGAAGGACAAAAACAGTATCTTATTTCCGTTTTTTTTTCGGGACATTATTTAATTTTTTTAAACGTTACAAATATGTTTTGTAAACATTTTTTAAATAAATAAATACTTTATCCAACCCGGGACTGATTGTGTGTTTTTAAAGACCACTAACAGCTAAGGTTATTTGACAGCCCCGGATCAAGGGGGGGGGCAAGCCGGGGCCTATGCCCCGGGCGGCAAGTTCAGAGGGCGGCCAAATTTAAATTCACACTTTACAGACGAATGGACAACTCATCATTTACTTAACTTTGACCAAATGTCAATCAATTAGTGGACATCTCATAGCTGAAATTATAAAGATGATAAAGGTAAAAATAAATATAAGTAGGCGGGGGCGGCATTTTTCAGTTTTTGCCCCGCCCAAATGTCAATCAATTAGTGGACATCTGATAGCTGAAATTATAAAGATGATAAAAGTAAAAATAAATATAAGTGGGCGGGGGCGGCATTTTTCAGTTTTTACCCCGCCTAAAAAATGTTGAAGATCCGGGGCTATTATTTGGGCCTAGCACCAATTCATATTTTCAATTCATTATTTTTTTTTTTAATAATAAATTGAAAATCCAATTGACACTTTTACCAGCTCTCGGGATAAAACCCGGGAACTGGGGACTTGTAATAGAGGAACCATAGCAACGCCATATAAATAACAGCATTGCTACACTCTCATCCGGGACTGATAATGAAGTAATACTGGTTTTGTCAATAGTACATTTAATAGCAAAAATTATAATATTATAACCTATAAGCATTAATTAGAAATATATAGGCGTTATTCATAAGAAAAATTATGTCACTGCTAGCCATATTTTTTCTTACGAAAAAAAACCCTTTTAAACATCTTTTAAAAAGTTTGTGGCGCACCGTTGCTTAAGTTTATGGAACTATCGAGTTGAATTCTAAATAAATGTCCACAAGACACGTAGGTATATTTTTTTCGACGCAAGTTTCACTAACTATAACATCGAGAAAAAAACTTCTCGTGTTCTGTGGAGACTCGTTTAGTATTCGAAGACAGCACTATCATTCGATAGTTCCACAAAGTTCAGCAAGAGTGCGCCACTGATCAGTACGCGCTACAAAATAGGACTATCCGATTCGATGTCACTGAATAACTAATGAAAATCTGTCAATAAAGTCTGAACGCGCGATAATAGAACATAAATAATGCACATTCTAAAATATAACGATCTTATTAAATCAGTAGACTCTTAGGTTTGAAGCTTAGTCGGGCAGTTCACGGTTTTTTCGCTAGAGGTGAGTGCGATGTGCTTTGATATCACTTCCCGGACCACATGTGTTGACGGAAGCTGGCCCCGCCCTATGCTAAACGGTAACCATGACAACTGACCGTTTGTCGCATCTAGTCATACGTTATGCGCATGTGCGGTAACGCTTATCAACAGGCTAGTTTTCTCCGTTGATAGTCTAGTCGACGCTTGTTGGCGTCGTGCCATCGATGTATGAAATGTTTCGTTTCTGCAAATGTGTGTATTGGATAAATCTGATTTGTTCGGTGAATTATTTACATTTTGCAGTAAAGCTGAAAAAGGACCATCGGTAAATATCGTTAAATTACGGAAAATCTGTTGTGACGAGAGAAGATCAAAACGAACGCTGCCTGTTTATTTTTAATTATTTTCATACTTAGTTTTTTTATGGCCACTAGCAGCTAAGCTTATTTGGGCTTAGCGTTAGCACCAATTCATATTTTCAATTTATTATTTTTTAATTAATTTAATTATTATTAATTAATAATATTAATTAATAATTATTATATAATTATTATTATTATTTAAAAATTGGATTTCCAATTTATTATTAAAAAATAATAAATTGGAAATCCAATTAATACTTTTACCGCAGCTCTGGGACCGTTCAAGTATTACGTAACGCAGTTTTTGAAGATTTTTGACCTCTCTCCCCCTGTAACACGCCGTAACGTTTCGCTTACCCTCCCCTAAACGTTACGTAACACCCAAGTGACCATTTTTACCTAAAAATATCAATTATGTCGCGCAAAATACCGGAAAATTCACAATACCGTTACGTAACACGCTGCTTGATCCCTCCTCCCCCATTGTAACGCACCGTAACGTTTCACAAGACCCCGCCCCCCCAAACCGCGTTACGTAATACGTGAACGGGCCCTCTTGGGTTATAGCATGAGAACTGGGGGCTTGTAATAGAGGAGTCATGGCGACATCATATTTGGATTAGATTTTGTCCAGTTTGTCCCCAAACATTGTTTGTTGATTATTAGAAGTCATTTTTTTAAAGAAATCTTAAGATTTTGAGAATGATATAAACTTGTATCTGAATTTAAAAATAAATCCTAGAAATTAATTGATCAATGAAATCAATGTCGTCCATACCAAAATCGACTCCAGTAAAGACTATCAGACCGAAGAGACGGCATTGTTACGAGTTAGGTTTCGAGAATTTATAAATATTATGTTTTTCATTCCTCTGTCTCTCTCTTTCCAGCATAATGTAATGTAAATTATTAGTGACAAAGAGGAAACTAGAAACATTCACACAGCTTGTACTACAAGAGGCAGAAAGAGTCTTTAATTTATTACATTGAGTGTTCTACATTGACAAAAGCTAACTGCGTATTTTGAATCAAAGTTTACTGTCCTCACGCTATGAATGTATGTTTTATCGTTTTTGGAAAGATGCCAGTTTGAAAAATTGTCACAGCTTTTGCTAAAATGTATTTTCTTGTTGACGTTTTTCATTTATCTTTTCAAAACAAATGAAATGCATTAACAAAAGAATATCTCATTTGTTGCTTTTTAATGCATTACAAGCAGTGTTTAAACTTTCAGTATAATTGAGAAAAATGCTTGACACTTTAAGTGAAAGCAGTTTTTATTTTCTTTTTCTTAGTTTATGAACTATGAAATAAAGTTTTAAATTTTCAGATACACAATTTAACAAATGAAGCCGCATAAAAACGTTTGTTATGAAATTGTGTTTTAAAGACCACCAACAGCTAAGGTTATTTGGGCCTACCACCAATTCATATTTTCAATTCATTATTTTTTTAATAATAAATTGATAATTCAATTGACACTTTTACCAACTCTCGGGCTCTAACTCGGGAACTGGGGACTTGTAATAGAGGAACCATAGCAACGCCATGTAAACAACAGCATTGCTACACACTCGGTTATTCTCAAACCCACGATTGTTATGTAGGTATTATTAAATATTAACACAGAAATTATCATCGTGTGGAAATATTCATGAAAAATGACAATTATCCTTGGTGCTGTCACAGTTTTTTTAGGTTATATGCAACTGTCAGCGTGCCGGGGACATACTTTTTTATATTGTCTATATTTTATCGAGTCATATAACTTTCTTTGTTAAAAAATTACAGGACAAAAAATTATATTTTTAAAGAGAATAATGCCTAAATAAATAATAATTTTATTTTCAAACATTATGTCTAAAAATAAATGAACTTGACAGCCTTGTCATCCTATCATAAAAGTGATGATGTTTATATAAATAATAATAATGTTACGCCACTGTTCAATCATAATTAATTCATAAAATGCGTCTGGAAGATCGCCAAACAATTAAGTTGTGTCAATATCTCGTAAAATTAAACTGTTATTACGTAATTGGTATATGATGGAAATAATTATTATAGGTATTAGGTATGTGCAAACGTTGCGATGTTAAACGGGCATCTGGATATAAATAGATTTTTGGTTTTAACAGCGCTTCCGTTGTTGGGATTAAATCCTCGCTCAGACCGCTTACGATTCGTGATAAGTCGCTTAAAGCTAAACTGAACGCGCCCAAGAACCGTGCCATATATTTTATTGTACATGCGAAAAACACATTGCTTTTACCGGTCTATTAAAAAAAAAATGGACCGTGCAGATTACACTACATACTACAGAACTGAAATCGACATACATAACCGTGGGTAAGGAAGTTTAACTTCAATAATTCGTGAAATATGTGGAAATGTTGCGTATAAACAAGATAATCAGGTAAAAAAGTTAAAAAAAATGTTTTTCGTCGAAATGGTAATGGTGGTGGAGGTGCAATATGGTGGAAGTACGGGTCTTAAATTAGAAACAGGTTTAAAAACATTGATTAAAAAACTTTTTAACAAAAAAAATCTCTTTCAAAAAAGTCACTAAAAAGAGGAAAATAATGAAATTTTGGGGTCTGTGCCAATTTAATAAAATATGAAGTCGCTTAAAAAGTATACCTAGTAGAAATTAATGTCTACTTTTTAACAGACTTCATATTTTATTAAATTACGCCGACCTCAAAATTTTATTATTTCCCTCTTTTTACTGGCTTTTTTGAAAGAGGTCTTTTTTTTTGTTAAAAAGTTTTTATTTTTTACTTTTTAATGGCTTCACTACAATAGCTAGTTTAGTCGCTTGCCTACAGACTCACTTCTACAAACATTTTACGCTGTGTCAAAAAGTGACATTTACCTAAACGGAATCACAGCTGTTACTCACTTTCATTAAAATCAGCCAAACTACTAAACTGATTTAAATAAAATTTATATGGGACCAACTTCGAGGTATACCCTATCGAATAAAAAAAGAATCATCAAAATCGGACTACTCTGTAAAAAGTTATGCGTGGTCTTACATAAAAAATAAAATATACACGTCGACTTAAGAACCTCCTCCTTTTTTTGGAAGTCGGTCAAAAAAGATTTGCGTCTACTTTTAAAAGATGCCGTATTGCCACAATTTTTATTATCAGTTGGAAATGCAATAAAAAATTTGATGCAAATTATTATATAATGGTCCTCTTTTATACAGGGTGTAAACGGTTTTACCGAACATAGGGCAAATAACATTGAGAACATTTACAATTGTGTAGTAGGCTATCGGCTATATGGTCAAATGTAAATATGTAATGGATGCTTTGTTTTTTTTATTTAACAGGTTCCGAGTTATTCTTAATAGTCAACCATTGCTATGGAAAATTGTTTAAAAAATTCACTGTAAGTACTATTTTTTCTATGTAACATATTTACATTGGATCTTATGGCTCATAGCCTACTACAAAATTTTAAATGTTCTGTTTTTTTTATTATTATTATTGTAGATTATAGACGCGCCGCCAACTCAGGTCATTAGCGTCTTCAACACAACAATTAATAATCCATTTGTGTATTAGAATCTGCCAGCCGGCATACACAAACCGACTGGTACGAGCTCGGGCTCCTGGGAACGCCAATTCACAAAAACATCGGAATGCAATTTCGAGATCAACTACATTCCAATGTTCTCCCTGGGGGAGTAAATGTTCTCAATGTTATTTTCCCTATGATACATTTTTAGAGTGTTACGTCTGCAAGTCACTATATGAATAATAAGAAGTATTAGAAATACCTTGTATTTTTGGTGTCCGTCTTGTGACTTCATGTGTTGTTAACACGACGCGTTTCAGCAACGAGTTGCCATCTTCAGGTGCGGTTAATTATTTTTTTTAAAACACACGTGTTAACAACACATGAAGTCACAAGACGGACACCATAAATACAATGTATTCCTAATACTTCTTATTATTTATTTTCCCTATGTTCGGTAAAACCGTTTACTAACTGTATATACTACTAAAGTTAATTTTTTTTATTATAAAAGAGATTATGCATCGTGCCGTAAGCATCTGAATTTATTTATTGCAGTGACTTAATTTGGGATTTGAGACCGAGCGCACGTGTTAGTGTCATATAGGAAGTAGATAGTGGGGACAGTGGGGCGTCGTGATTGTTGAGGTTCCCGCGCGCGTACTGTGGGAACCGACGACGCCCCAGTATACTGACCGCAGCGCCATTGCGTATATCTAGCGAATGTATGCACAGGGCAGGTTTTGCGGAATTCTGCATGTAACGGTCTCTCAGACAGTGTCCGATATATAGTCGTCGCTACGAAGTCATTCCAGCGACTACGATAGCCGACCGTCGTCCGTCGGATCGTCGATATGAAACGCCGTGCGCCTGCCTGACTCTCTCTTCTTATTACTACTCTCTTTAAAATCTCCTTGTCAACTTTTAACATAACACTATCAGATGCGGATGTATCACCTTTTCGAACCGGCTACTCTGTGTTACGAACTTTCTTCTATTGTGTGCTTTTTGAACTGTTTGCCGAAAGTTTTTAAAAAGCGCGTTTGAACAAATTTAAAAACAGTGCTTGTTTATTTTGTATCAAATGTTTGCCTTATTTTGAACTGTAAATAAACGTTAAAATATTATTAATAATTTTTTTTAAAGTTTACAATTTCAATTAAATTCTATAAATAATCGTTAAAATGTTGTTAAGTTTACAATTTCGATTTAAATTTATTGTGAGGCCTAATTTTTAGTGAAAGCTTAAAAATTATTAATTAAAAATATATATTTAACCAGATAGATAGTTTATCAGTACAATGAAATGTAATATTAAACTTTACTTTACAGATTGTCGACGTTTCGACCAATATTTCGTCTTAATTATGACGAAAAGTGTTTAAAAGATTACACTATTGTTACAATACATAAATATGTATTGTAACAATAGTGCAATCTTTTAAACACTTTTCGTCATGATTAAGATTAAGATTAAATATTGGTCGAAACGTCGACAATTTGTAAAGTAAAGATTAATATCACATTTCATTGTACTGATACCTAATAAATTATCTGTCTGATTAATATATATAGTACATAAATATATCGAACTTAATTTAACTTTTTATATAGTCCTCGTTTTTAAATATATTCTAAAAATAAACAGAATAAGTTGCGCAAAAAATATTTTCTGTTTTAATAAAATAAATAATTGATTTAAGTGAGATATAAAAAATGCCCCTATAACGTTGTGAAAAATTGATTAATATTTTAAAAGGGTATAGGTAAATAATTTTGTGCTAAAAAAGTAATTTTTTTTGCTTGATGAAAACATAAAAAACTCATCTGATATATAGGTATGTAATGAAACCGTTTTAATGCTAGTCAGGACATCGTGTTCCGTCGTAAATTTCCGAAACGTCATTTTATACTTCATATCGTTTTTATGCTTTTAGAATTATCTTCGTTTTTAAGACATTATTTCTCGTTTAACTCGAATCTGGAATGAGTTACATTCATTTACATATTGCTAATGTTGCCTTCGATTAGTGTTGCCGTCTAGATCTAGACTTTCTAGACTCTTGTTTTGTCTTGTCTAGATTTTCAAGACAAGACTTGCAAAAGTCTTGTCTAGAAATTTTCAAGACAAGACAAGACTTGCTTTATCTAGACAATTTTCAAGAGTCTAGATAAACTAAGTAGTAATAGGTAAAGTAAACCACACGGTTAATCTAGACTCTTGAAAATAATCTAGAGTCTTGATATTAGACAAGACAAGAGTTTTTTAATCTAGACTTAGATTTAGTGAAGTCTTGATATATTAAGACAAGACTTTTAAGTGAAGTCTTGTCTTGATATTTCAAGACAACACAAGACTTTGAAAGTCTTGTCTTGTCTTGTCTAGACGGCAACACTACCTTCGATATGAGATATATCGACACGAGATCAGCCGTTTTTCTCCTGTCGTGTTTGGAGACGAGGTCGAGATTAAATTATCGAGATTTCGTCGCTATCGAGACGAAAAAGATACCCTAAACAAGACAAGAAAATATATATTATTTGATACGAGATTATCAACTTTTCTCGTCTCCAATTTCGAGACGGAATCGACATTAGATTATCGAGACACTGGTTAAAATAAATTTCAACCTTTAAAATCAGTAGATTGTATATCTAGTTGCTTAATGAGGTATATTAATGACGAATAGTGACACTATCTTGAAACGAGCGATAATGCGAGTTTTAACAATCACACGAGTCATAATATCATTACGCACGAGATCTATATGGTATTTTTTGTCATACCCACAATAAAATAGCTGCCTTTCACTTCATTTTCAGTATTTTCAAAAAAAATTGACAGTAGGCCGAGAGTAGCTGTCAGTAAGTAAAGCAGGCGGATCATGGGCGAATAAACATAAATCACTATGAAAATGGTTTGCTTTTCCACACTAGTGTTGGAAAGATACACACTGGCCTCTCAAAAGTCATTTTACATGCATACTTAGATGCATGTAAAGCATCTGTTTATAGTGGGTATGGAAAAAAATATTTAAACAAAATTTTGAGAATAGAACACAAAATAGTAATTAATAAAAAGTAATAATTGTTAAACTTTTGTAGCTTGAAACAGAATGAGTTGTGTGACTTTCTTCTTTCTTGCGAAGACGTAATCTTGAGTATTATCCCAGATCTCCTGATTTGTCAACTGACAAGTTCTTAAGGAATGGCGTCACTTTATCACAAGTCACGAGAAATTTATTCTGGCGTGACCCAGTAAAGAATTATTACTTGACACCTCCAAGGACATGTGAAAAAATCATTTTCAATTTATGATGGAAACTTTGACTAGGCCACAATAACCTTAGCAGTTGGTGGCGATATACTCACTGAATAAGAAAATATAATAATTATTAATTAATTCAACAATGAATTTTTAATCCACAAGGCATCCACTTAGGTAGTGAATAGTATTTCTTAACATATCAGTCAGCATATTATGCCATCATGATTGTTAAACGTCAAACGATTGTTATAAGCTATATAAGGAAAAATCAGAAGCCACTGTCGGGACTTGAACCCGAAATTCCCAGTTTCCGGCTGGTTGAGTTACCATTTACTCACACAGTGCCCCGAAAGTGAAATCTGTTCCTTCCCCATATATACCTATTTCAATACTAAATCACATCTCATGCGAGAGCCGATTTATTTTTAAGTTACAATCGAAACTTAAATATTAATAACTCAAATGGATGCCTTGTGGATTAAAAATTCATTGTTGAATTAATTAATAATTATTATATTGTTGTCCACAATTACCTAACTCATATACTGTTATTTAAGAAAATATAACGTAAACAACCAATATTTTGATACGTTGTTTTTTTCTTTCGTTTATAAGTTGTCTGTCAAAAAGCAAACAAAATTAATCGTTCTCTTTTACAAAGTTGTTTTCTTATTACATTTTCGTTTATCAGTGATGCACTTGATAATTCTAAAAATTAGAAAAAAATAATGTATTTCTTAACCACAAAATTTATTGAAGTTATACTTCTTTAGTGAGGGTAGTGAATTGGAATGAGGTCGACCCAAAAATTAATGAAACGCTGACAGGGATAAAACGTCTTTAATGATTTGGATGAAATTTATTTTATAATGCCTATGAATTTTATTTTTAACCGACTTCAAAAAAAAGGAGGTGGTTCTCAATTCGGTTGTATTTTTTTTTTATGTTTGTTACCTCATAACTTAGTCATTTATAAACCGATTTTGAAAGAAATTTTTTTATTTGAAAGGATATACTTTCAGATTGGTCCCATAGAAATTTCATCAAAATCGGTTCAATAGTTCGACTGATTTTAATAAAAGTGAGTAACGGCGTGTGATTCTTTTAATGTAAATGTCACTTTTTGACACTAAAAAGTAAAAAATAAAAAACTTTTTAACAAAAAAAAACCTTCAAAAAACCCCTAAAAAGAGGCAAATAATGAAATTTGCCAAGAAGATATTAATCACTATGGGTACTAAACTTTTAACCGACTTCATATTTTATTAAATTGGCGCAGACCTCAAAATTTCATTATTTTCCTCTTTTTAGTAGTTTTTTGAAGAAGGTTTTTTTTTTTGTTAAAAAGTTTTTTATAACAAGTTTTGATCCCTTGTAATTTTGTATTATTCTTAGTGATGTAAAAAAAACGTTTTTTTCAGATCTGAAAAAAAACAGAAAAAAAACACAGAAAAAAAAATGTGAAAAAAAACGGTTTTTTTACATCACTAATTATTCTTATTGACACTTTCGACTCTTTGTAGTCATTTAAATGAATAATAAATGAAATGTTCTGAATTGACCAAATTAAGGACCATCCTTGTTATTACAGAGGTTCCCTAACTGTGCGTCGCAACACCCTGGGGTGTCGCTGCGCTATCCTAGGGGAGTCGCAATTTCAGAACTTCAGTCCCGATTTGAGAAGTTATACTCAGAAGAGCAAGCTCATGCTTCTTATTAATTGTATTGTTTGCAGTTTTTTATCTTTTCTAATTATTAAAATTAGAATCTAATAAATAATAATTAGGATTCCATAGGTTATCTTTTTCTTAAAAAAAAAAACAAAGCATTCACTACATTTTTACACTGGATCTTATAGCCCATAGCCTACTATAAAATTGTAAATATTCTCAATGTTATTTGCCCTATGTTCGGAAAACCGTTTAAACCCTGTATACTACTATTAAAGTCGTCGATTAGATATCATTTTGGTACACTATCAGTTGGTACCCAAACTTTAAGTATAGGCTACTTTATTATCCGACTGTGCGAACTCAATATAGAGTTATTTTTTTATCTGGCAAAGTTTGCGTAAATCGTCTCTGTCAAAACGCGAAGCTGCGGGTAAAGGTTGGTAATTTATATAAAAATATTGTCCCAAATGACTAAAAAATGTTATACTTTATGAGACAAACTTGAATACAATTTCAAGAATGAGTTCGAAGTTAGTTCATATATATTTTATTTATTTCCTGACCTGACATCGAGAAATATGTCCATTTTCTCTCAAGTAGAGTAAAGCTGTAAAGAAGATTTTAAATAAAAGAAACACCCAATGATGTCAGGTTACAATACATTATCGAAAAATTTATTTATTTAACCCGTCACCTTCGGGACTCAAACCCGAAACTTCCAGATTCGCGTTGGCTGAGTTATCAATTATTACTATACAGTGTGTCCAACCGAATTTGAGACATAGGAATTTAACATAGGATTTTGATATTTTGTTAATATTTGCTCCCCATTAAATGTTTTTGTTATTTTTATTTTACGAGCTGGTTCTAAATATCCTCAGGAATGATTCTGTAATTTATTTTTTTCTTAATTCTCGTTAAAAATTCAAAAAAATCACATTTTTGAGAAATAAAATACGAAGCTTAGTTTGTATACCAGTTTTATGTGCGCCGACATCGTTTCATTCATAGCCAAGTTGACAGCGCGCAAGGGCAATAATTATACATTCCACCAAGCCTGAGTTCGAATCCCGGGTCCTCAAATATTTTTTTTTTTTTTTTATGAAAATACATTGGAAAATTATTTTAGATAAAAAAATTTTATTGAAAAGTTATTTAAAAATAAATAAATTTAATGTTGAGCGTCTATAATTTACAATTTTAATTTTTTTGACTATTAGTCATTATAAAAATAAAACAATAGTTTAGACACTTCTTAACACAATAATTTTATTTGTGAATGTACATTTCAAGAGCTAAGCTCTCATCTTCAGCACATACTAAACTAAAAGTTTAGTATGTGCTGAAGATGAATAGTCGAAAAAAATTAAAATTGTAAATAAATTATAGACGCTCAACATTAAATTTATTTATTTTTAAATAACTTTTCAATTAAATTTTTTTTATCTAAAATAATTTTCCAATGTATTTGCATAAAAAAAAAAAAATATTTGAGGACCCGGGATTCGAACTCAAGCTTGGTGGAATGTATAATTATTGCCCTTGCGCGCTGTCAACTTGGCTATGAACGAAACGATGTCGGCGCTCATAAAACTGGTATACAAACTAAGCTTCGTATTTTATTTCTCAAAAATGTGATTTTTTTGAATTTTCAACGAGAATTAAGAAAAAATTTAATTACAGAATCATTCCTGAGGATATTTAGAACCAGTTCGTAAAATAAAAATAACAAAAACATTTAATGGGGAGCAAATATTAACAAAATATCAAAATCCTATGTTAAATTCCTATGTCTCAAATAAGGTGGGACACACTGTATATGTGATATGACTAAGTGTCCCTTTTGTTTCTTGTATAAATCAACTGCAAACGTATTTTCCACGTCATGCGAGAGCTATTTTTTTTTTGTAAAGTTAAAATTGAACTTTCTCACATGCGAGAGCTAATAATTATAGAGTAATGAAATTTTCCTCTTGTAACATTATATAGTCATAGAATTGTTTTACATCGTCAAGACCAATTAATAGGTAATTACGGCATTATACCTTAATTTTAGAAGTTATAATTACTTTTTGTGCTTAAAATCATATTCAACTAAGTTTCTTGATAAATTAATTAATTCCCGCGAAATATCTCTGGAGATAGTGAATTTGTGGTCTGTGGTGTTTCCAGGAATGTTTCCAAAAGTCAGTAGAACATCACGAATTCCTGGTTAATTTAGTGGTTTTCAATACCACTAATTAGTTTAATGAACAATTTCAAGAATGTAACTGGAATATTATATTCTTATTGTTTTCAAGGTTATGTGAGGATTGGATGTTTGACATGTAGCAGCCATTGGCGGCAGAATTAGGGGATTCCGCGTATCAAAATTTGATAATTTTGAACAGTGTGTGTTATTTCTCATACATAAACAAATAATTTAAACCAACTTTTTCGTTCTTGTATCGTTCCTCTTAATTGCAAACAAAAATTTTTAAAAAAATGTCTTCATTTCAAACGGCTGAGATTAGCCGCCATATGATGACGTCAAAGCCAGACCAGAGTACTATAACCTTGAGCCAGACACACTTCCGCGTATAGATAAAGAGAGGTATGTCCATGGAAATAGAGGTGTAGATATATTAAATAACTATGGTTTTCAATTTATGACAGATAAGTGTACTCTCTTTATCTATGGAGAGTACATTCAACTAAAGCCAGCCGATCAGAGAAGTATGACTGTGATTGACGTAATTTCCGTAGAGGTATAATTCTATATTTAAAATTATATTGAAAAATATACACTTATGGGAATTTTTTGCTTGTAAAAAAAACTTCCGAAAAATTGTCAAAGAAATTGTTATATTATCTATTTGTAACGTAGATTCAAAATCTAAAAAAAATCTGGACAACCCCATTGGAGGGGGGGGGGCTCAGCTTCTGAAGGTACTATTAGCAACATATTAATAAATGTTTACATCGAAATATACGTATCGATACTAGAATATTTGACAAAGAAGCTTATTTTAATCCTGTGATACGCGTTCGAAAATACAACTCTGTTTTATATACATTTTTTTCTATAAACCTTCTGTAAGCTCACTAAAATTTCCAAAAAATAAATGTTGTGGATTAACAGGATTGAAAATGTATACGCATTTTTACCTTTTTATTTCGAGTCCGTTTATCGGCAGTTGGAAAATAATTGATGTTTCACAAATGGAGAAAAGGCTTTTGTCAAATACTAAACATTCGTTGTGTAGAATGTGTGTAGCCGTCTTTAAATTGACATGAAAATAAAAATAATTTCATCTCTGGAAGTAAAAATAAAATTTATCGAGTACGAAAAAAAAATAAATTATGATGTTTTGTGTCATGACTTGACACTTAAGCACGAGATTTGAAATTGTCCTTTTTGACACTTTTATGAATCAATCATTTTACGTGAGATATATGAATTGATTTTTCACTTGGACAGCATAAAGAGTGTACCAAAAACTATTATAAATAGGAGAATGACCATAATTTGAGGTTAAAACGCAACGGGGAAAATAAATGTCGATTGGAAACACTAGAAAAAATTGGTCGATCTCTATCAGTCGTTGTGATAACCGGCGGTAGATGGAATTCTCGGCGTTCGATCGACGCGCCTCTACTGGTGGTTACAAGAATTACTCTTACCTAAAATGGCGACCATCTCAATCACGATTACAGGTTATGTTGTGTCAATGAAGTGCATTTTAAACTGTAATAACGGGACAAAAATTGTATCTTTTTCAAAAACGACAGGACGATCGAGGTTTTTAAAAAACGGTTAGAGCCTTATAGACACAGCAGACAATTAATATGTTTTTTTTGCATTATCGTTTATAATTTCTTTATCTTTTTCTCTCGCACTGTCAAATTAGGTTTAAGTTATCCAACCCTTAAACAGGCATAAGCCAAGTTGGATTGGAAAATTTCGACTTATTTTTTTTCTCTAAATTTCGTTTCATTAACTTCCCATTGGAAGTTATTGTAATGAGTTCGAAAATCGAAATCAAAATGTATAACACATTTTTATGTTTCAAGGTCACTACACTATTTTTACACTATTTTTAGAAAAATGTCTGTGTGTGTGTATGTGTCCATTTCTTTCCAAGACGAAATCTCGAGAATGAAAAATGATATCGACTACGTATCGACGCGTATTAACGTAAATATGATCTGAAAGAAATTTTTTCAAAATCGGTTCAGCTGTTCTTTTTTCTTAACTAAATATACTCCAAAAAAGTAGATTTTACACAATATCTTGCGAATAAAAAAATATATATCGACTTCGTAAGGGTGTCAATCGAGGCGTGTTAACGTCATTTTGATCCGACATAAATTTTATAAAAATCGGTTCAGCCGGTTTTTTTTTTTTTAATTATAGTTAAAAATAAATAACAATTATGTTTTAATGATTAAAATTATTACTTTTCTGTGTAATATCTAATTTAATTATTATTATTAAATATTTATCAAACTGGGAAGTTCGTCGTGTGGACCTCAAGGGTCGCACTTTAGTCCTAATAAACGACCCACCTCACGGCTTGTTTTGAAATATATCGTATGTAAAAGTATAACGAGAATCTGTGATTGTCAAGACTGGCCGATAAAATTTTACACAATATGTTAACTTGTTTCCAAATAATTCTAATTACTTATGATACGTATTGTAGATATACTATATAAATTGGCAAATGGTCGCTTGAACAGACGGATAATGAAGATATATGTCAACGGTAGCTTGTCAAACACATTTCGCACGTAATTTTGAACTATTTCACGTCCTCAATAATTCACGTGTTAAATCAACCAACCAGCTGCGTCGTACCCTCCTTTGCTGTGTCTGTCCTTCTATGTCGTAACTTAAACTAGCCATGTTTGAAGGTTCATAGAAATATTTTTATTCTAACAGTGATACCGCATTTTTTTATATGCAGTTTTATTATCTCGGCGCTTAAAAAATTAAGTCTGTCACAGTAAAAAAATTTTTTTCGCTGACAGACCTATTATTTTAATGCATAAAAGAGATCTCAAACTTAATTTAAAATAAAAATTAAGATCCTTTTTTTAACGCGATCGCCGTAGAAACTTTTAAAAAAGAAAAAAAAAACGATGGCACGACGTTAAAAATAAGACTTTATGGCGCGCCGCGTTAAAATAGCATTTTAATTTTTTTAAAATGAAGTTTTAGATCTCTTTTATGCGCATGGATGCTGCGCATTCAAAATTAAGCCAGACAAGGTAATTAACAAGAATTTCCAGCCAAACAATTTTTTTTTAAAATGATATATTATTTATCATAAATTGTGTAAATTTCAAGCTGATGTTTCTAAAATGTTTAAAAAATGCATTAAAAATAGCAATTAACAAATTTTTAATTGTCTGGCGGGCGTAACATGTTTTTTACATGTTTTCCAACCATTTTACCTTTTAAATTTGGGGTGTTCTATAGGTCACCTTTTTATACGATGGGAGCTTAGACTAAATTGTTTTGGTAAAGATGTCAAACCTTCAACTGCTATAATCCGTGTAATACTTGTGGAATGGTTAAGTCGACTAATTCAGACTAATGAAGTTTTAGAATTGTTTGATGGTTAGTGCTATTTAACGCAGTATTATCTTTTGTTTGCAGATACTGAATTTTCAAAGATTCTCTTTAATAGTGTTAACACATCTTCTATATATATAAAACAGTTCCGTTACTGACTGATTGATTGACTGACAGACAACGCCCAGGTCAAACCGCTGAAGATATAAACTTGAAATTTGGACAGTAGGTTCCTTTTGTGACGTAGGCATCCACTAAGAAAGGATTTTTTGAAATTCAGCCCCTAAGGGGGTTAAATAGGGGATGAAAGTTTGTATGGAAATTCGTCGTTTTTGAAGTTAGAAGCATGACATTTTGCACAGAAGTTTCTTATATAACGTAGGTGAGCACTAAGAAATTTTTTTTTGAAAATCCATCCCCTAAAGGGGCTAAAAAGGGGATGAAAGTTTGTATGGAAGTTCGTCATTTTTAAAGTTAGAAACATGACATTGTGCACAGAAGTTCCTTATATTACGTAGGTGAGCAATAAGAAAGGATTTTTAAAAATTCATCCCCTAAGGGGGTTAAAGAGGGAATGAAAGTTTGTATGGAAGTTCGTAATTTTTTAAGTTAGAAGCATGAAATTTTGCACAGGAGTTCCTTATATAACGTAGATGAGTAATAAGAAAGGATTTTTGAAAATTCATCCCTTAAAGGGGTTAAATAGGGGGTGAAAGTTTGTATGGAAATTCATCATTTTTGAAGTTAGAAGCATGGAATTTTGCACAGGAGTTCCTTATATAACGTAGGTGAACAATAATATGTATTAATAAAATTCGATCCGACGAGCGAAGCGAGTGTGTAATGTATTATTAATATTCAAGTGAACGAGCGAAACGAGTGAGTAATGTATTAATAAATTTCGAGCGAACGATCGAAGCGAGTGAGTATTGTATTATTAATATTCAAACGAACGAGCGAAGCGAGTGTGTAATGTATTAATAAAATTCGAGCGAACGAGCGAAGCGAGTGAGTAGTGTATTAATAAAATCCGAGCGAACGAGCGAAGCGAGTGAGTTATGTCTTATAAAATTCGAGCGAATAAACACCACCAGCCCGGCTTCGCTTCGCAGGAGGAGAATTTCTCGCGGGGGGATAATAAATCATAAATCGAAAAATACGTGGGCGAAGCCACGGGTAACGGCTAGTCTGATATATAGAATTGTCGCGTTATTTGACATAGCGCTTCAAGAAATGATGTAAGGAGATCAAGTTATATATATGCGAGGAAAAGAGACTATCTTTTATGTACATATTGAAACTATCCGCAGACAAACTAATAAAAAAATAACTGAACTAGCATAGAACTTTTTTTTATTTGACGTCTTTCACTGTCAATGCTGCCAATAGTTTGCTCGACGCGTTGTCTGTTTCGCAGTGCTCAAATAACGAACTAACGAACGCCAAACGACATCATCATCCAAGGTCGATTCGTCGACCGTAACGAGTTTTCGCGTTTATTTCTGCAATTGAACTAATAACAGTAATAATCTTCATTTTGGCGTACAGCATACTCATCATCATTTACCAGATGTGTTCCTACTAAACTTTTATTATCCCTTCCTTGAAAAAATGTTCAGCTAATGAACGTTTTTGAAAAGAAATCATTTATCCATCGGGCTCAGCCTTTAGCGATACCGTTGTTAATGACATTTCCATTGATCCTCTAATACAAGCCTCCAGTTCCCAGGTGCTACAAATTACATATTGAAATTAATGTAATTAATTACAAATAACTTTACATAAAAACTAATTTGATTATCACGTAATTTAATTACTTCATTGAAAAGTTACTATTTACTCGGTGATTACTTTAATAATTATTCCGCCATTTTCTAAAATTTTTTATAAGAGGAATGAAATATCTGATCGTGTTTAAGATCATTTATTGATAATTTAACTACAGTAAAATAATTTAACCCTACTGTAGTGAAGTAATCTATAAGATATTTAATTATTATAAAAGTAATTAAATTTCTTCAAGAGTAATTTAAGAGTAATTTATATAGGATTTAATAATAATTTTTGAATACAATTTATTACTGATTTGAAAAAAGTAATGCAATTACAATTATTACCTTTATAATCCAGTCAATTAGTACTTTTAAATTGCGTAATTAACGCAATTTTAGACCAATTTTTTCGATTATTTGATTGGACTATTACTACTGATTTGAAAAAAGTGTTTCAATTAGAATTACTTTTACTATAAAAGTATTTAAATTAGTAACTTAATTACTTAGTAATTAATTACCGCTCAGTTCTGACTAGATTCAAAATAACCCTAGCTGTTGGATTTTCATTTTATATCCATTCAGTTGAAAACAAACAGCATTCTTAAATCTAGACTTAATGCTGAAAGTCGTATCAGAAACCGAACATTAGTTCTGAATCTCTGCTCATAATAATAAATCAAGAAGTAGCCTCTGCGTGTCCGTTAACATTTATACTAATTGCTGTAAGCTTTTAGTTTTATCCTAGCCGGTTTTTTAGTGTAACAAACGCACAGTTTTGAGCGCAAACATATTTGCACCGCTTTCAACAATTCCTGAAGAATCCATGAGAGTGCTTGAAAAACTAAATTTAACGAAGTATAGACCTCTCTACAGAAGAAAATGGATGCGTGCTTATTTCCGCTTCCGTGGGCGCATTCAAAAACTTAAGCGCACTTACAGCTATGCGCATTATGCCAATAAATAAAATATGATGTTAGAATTTATTTTTAAAGTAACTTTCGGAAAACTGATTCATGTATGATCTTAACTCTAAAAAAGTACATCCGTGATCAATTTACCTTAAACCCTCGAAGGTCGTTGCTTTAATAATTTTTTTCGGCCGCCATTTTAGAATATTCCATCCGTACGATTTTCGTAAAATACTAAATTTGTCATCGTCATCTACTTTATTGTATATGGATTTGTTGGTTCAATATTTTTTTATCGGCGACCATTTTGGAATATTCCACTCGTGCGATTTTCGTAAAAATCAATGTATATAGTTGTATTATTTAGAGAAAATACCAGCGTCATGCATGCGCACAAACGAGTTGAGTGCCGGGCGAGTCCATATTCTGTTTAAAGGCGTACAGCTTGCCACACAACATACTGATACGTCGTGGCGGACGAGTCCATTTTCTACCACTGGTAGCTCTCCCCACTACCCCTACTGCGCAGATCAGCCATCTTGGTGATGTCTTCTCGACTTTGCCTCTTTAAATAATATGATTTTGTAGTATTTTAGCGCTGTTGTCAGCTCATCTCCAAAAGCTGTCGATCGGCTTTGCACTTTATAAAATAGGGTTGTCCCACATTTTTTAAAGGGTTGAAATCTACGTTACAAATAGATACCTAATAAAACAAATTTTTCAGAATGTTTCGTAAGCTTTTTCTACTAGAAAAAATTCCCAAAAGTGCATATTTTTCAATGTAATTTTAAACATAGAATTATACCGCCACGGAATACGTCATTCATACAGCCTTCTCTGATTGACTGCTATAATTGAATCACGCCCACTGATCCATAGATTAAGAGAGAATATAGTACACTGATTTGTTTATATACAGTTGACAGGCCGGCAGTTGTTAGAACTTAGAACTTAGGTTAGGTTCTTCACGAGTTGCGACTGACGAGGAAGAATTCCTCTCTTTCCATAGACATACCTCTCTTTATCTATGCGTGGACGTGTTTGGCTTCATTGCTCTGGCTTTGACGTCATCATATGGCGGCTAACTCATCCGTTTGAAATAAACACATTTTTATTTTAATTCTTGTTTGCAATTAAAAGGAAGGATATAAAAAAAAGTTGCTTTAAATTGTTTGTTTATGTATAGGAAATAACATACTGTTCAAAATTATCAAATTTTTAAACGCGAGACGACCCTATTTGGTTTGGACGAACAGAGTTGCAACTATTTGAGACGTGCGTCCATTTTGTGTCAGGTGCGTTACGCAGAATACATTAAGTACAGATTCGAGCACTAGGTATCGCACTCACGAAACATTACCGTATCAGTTGACGTAGCGTTATGTATTTTTAAAGACCGAGTTGACATTTCTCATTTCACTGCTATGATTTTACATTAGGCTGCATGTTATATAACCTTCGAAGGCTGCGTGCGTTTATATTTATAGTTCGAGGTCATTGCCTAACTCTCTGCATTTGTTTGTTTATTATTTAAATTAGTCAAACATGGCGGCTAGATCGGTGCGATTTCTTTATCATTTTAATAACTTGTAGTTTTCTAAAATTATTGCTTTGTTTTATAATGACTATAAATATATAAATTTCTATGGTCACACTGTAAAAAATGGATGTAAAAGTACTTTGAAAGTTAAGGTAGAATTCGCTCGATTTTCTAAGTGATTTTACATTATTATTTATTTTTACACAGAAAACTTCATAAAAACTTGGACTTTTACTGTAAAGTTAACCAAATTGGTGATTTTTACATAAAGTAAAAAAAAATTACATAATTTGTGTTAATATTCCAATAAAGAGTGTAAAAATTACAAAATAAAATGTATAGTTACATATATAAAATGGATGAATACAAAACAAATTAATGTAAAATTAGTAACCACGCATGCGCAATGTGTTTTTATGGAAGCTACGCGATGTGCGGGCGATACCTGTTTGCGACGCCATTGTCTCTTTGTGTGCCTATTACCAGATTAATCGCTGGCTATAAATGGACCATCGATAATCTATGTAATCGGCCTTCTCATTTCTTACAGTGCATAGTATTTATAATTAAATAGTAGTTCATTATAACCTCTGTTTATTTTTGAAACTGCCACTATTCAAAATGCAATTCGAAAATTTAAGGATGTATATCACCGAGAAATTAATGAAATTTTGTGAACCTTCTTCTTAATATATCTGAAATAATTGTACACAAAATTTCAGAACGGCTTACCGAATATTTTAATAAGATATATAATTATAAAATTAACATGAGCTCTTATGGAAAAATCGCGCTTTCATAGTTTAATACCGGTAAAACACATAGTAATATCATTGAGAAAAAATTCTAATTTTGGAATATGCTCGTTACATATCTATCAAGCTTTGATCAAAATATTATCTATGGTATGATGTCAATCGCGAGAAAAAAAATAATTATTTCTGAAAAGTATCAAACAAATGGCGTACTTTATAAAACGCGTGTTTATTGTTTATGCTTGGCAACAGCGTTCTGACACATAAAGATTTTTTTGAAACAACTGCTTCAAAAGTTCAATTTTAAGCAAATAAAACACAATTTGGATAAATATTTTATTAGTAACATTATAGCAAAGTAATCTATAAAGTACTATTTTACGCACGTATGCTTTAAAGTAAAACAAAACAGTATTACTTTATAGAACGGATTGCGTTAAAATTTACTTTAAACACTACCGTTCGAACTAATCAGAAGCTTCCATAAAGAATCACTTTTCAAACAGTACACAGCCATTTAAAATTGTACTTTTGATGCAAGTGTTGCAAAAAATTTTTCAACATATTATTACAGCCCACTTTTGAGAACTATAAAATTGATAGATTTTTTCCCTTTCAAATGCAACGGTGTCTATGTCTCTGCTATATTAGTATGCAGTGATATGTATTATAATTTATATCTATGTGTTGGTTTGACGACCTGTACCGGGGTAAAAGTTTTAGTTAAAAAATCCAGTATGCTGGTATCTTTTAGTATAGTTACTCAGATACAAATTTGTGCTAGTGCAGTGACTACGTGCCATACATCCTTAAAATGTCAAAAATATGCGCGAAACCAAGGTTATTAGAGTACAGGTTGCCTCGTTCCATCTGATCAATCAGCGTAAGCGCGGGAATGACGTCAGCTGGAATTTAATTTAAATCAAGTACAAAAATAGGGTATTTGCCAGTGATCAAAATAAAATATAAAACTTTGTTATAATGAAAGTTTATGCTCTAAAATAGTTATTAGAATTTTTATTTTTATTAATTAAGTTTCGTAAACATATTTAAATAAATAAATAAAATCATGATTTTTAATCTATGTGTCACGTGACTTCAAACACCGCGTGACGTCAATTATAAGTAAAATGTAAATGTATCCATAGCAACGTAGGTCATATTGTTTACATCATGTTTACATAGGTACAAAATAGTATTTTTCAACACTCTGTTTCTGGGTTTTTAGATAATATTATTAGCTAATATAAACGCAAGTTCATAAAATTATGACGTCATATATCAGTAGAGCAAAAACGATTTTTTAGCGGGCGGGGCTAACATAAATATTTCAAAAATTATTTTTGAGCTTATTTGAAATCAGAATGAAGAGATTTAGGCGTCATTTTGTTCAGAATTTATTACTCTATTAATATACCACAAAAAAATTTAGGTTTTAATATCTATAATATAAACAAACAAGAAATTAAATAATGCTTAAGAAATGGCAGATCTTGTTAATTACCTATTTTTTTAAATTTAAGAAACGAATAGAATTAACTAACAAATTGATAAATTTTTATTTTATCTTTTATATTCACAAAATATTAAAAATAATCATGAAACACCATAACACTTAACAGCTATCGTAAAATTGACGACTTATCATATTTTTTTCACTAACAGAAGAATCATGTTTCTATTGAAAAAACACATATCACACTACCATGGTTACTGTGAGTTTTATTTCCAAAAATTAGCAGCGTCCATGGTCTGATCTGTTCTATTGAAGTGAGCAAGCATGGTATATTCCGAATGACGTCATCCCCCCACTACTATCTATCGGAACGAGGCAACCTATACTCTACTAACCTTGGCGCGAAACATAAAATTTATATCTAAGTTGACTCAATTTAATTTTAACGAATATTTATTTTTACTCTGATGAATAAAAAATTGGAAATTATTCTAATGGAACTGGTTTTAAAATTAACATATTTATTAATGTATAAATTTAACAAGGATTAAAAATTCAATTTAAACACAATTAAAAGATTGTAGATATGCGAGCAAATAAAAATTGATTTTCTTTACGCAATTATTAAACTTAAGCAAACTTTAAATGGAATCAGTACACGTTGATATATATTTTTATAGATATTTAATTTAATTATATTTTTTATACCGTCCATACGGCTTCTTTTATCAATGTATGAACCAGGCGCAGACAGACCAGGGGCGCTGAAGCGTTCCGGGCCCCCAGAGTTGAAGAAATTCCGGGTCTACATACACTAATTTATGCCTACAAATATTTATTGACTTTGGTTTGTAAATAAGTAGGTACTCAAGTGAAAAAACTTATAATATGAAAAAAATGTAAATATTTTTTTTCTCTAAAATGTACAGTTTTCGAGAAAAAAAATATTTTACTAAAAAAAATAAAAATTGTACGTAAATCAAGGTCACCATGATTTTTGCTATATTAAGCTGGCCATCAGTAGATCACTAAACAAAAAAGAGGGCCATGCTTTTTTTCAAAGAATAAAAAAGAGTGTTTATTTTTTGCAAATATTTACTAGGTGGGAAGTATAGGACTGGTCATTAGTCGAATTTTTCTTTACGGGTTTCCCGATTGGATCTGACAAATCGGGAAACCCGTAAAGAAAAATTCGACTAATGACCAGTCCTATACTTCCCACCTAGTAAATATTTGCAAAAAATAAACACTCTTTTTTATTCTTTGAAAAAAAGCATGGCCCTCTTTTTTGTTTAGTCGGGCTGATAAAATATTAGTGTCCCTGAAAAAATATAGCCAGTCCGCGCCTGATACGAATATATTGCGAGTTTTATAAAAATAAGCAAGAATGATTTTATCTTTGGTAAAATTGTACACGCAGGGTCGGCAACACTGATAAATTTCGAGTGTCGAGTAAAAAAGTGGGGGAAGGGGAGAATTGGAGAGGGTTTTTTTCTTAAATATAGTTTGTTTTTTTTTATTTTAGTAAGACGCGCAGCTACTAGGCTATATGCGTCATTATAAGTCTGAAATATAGTTTTTGAAACATTAAAAATTACCAATGAATGCAGCGATACAAATGAAAATTCAAATTAGCTTTTTATTCATAAAATCTGACTCATTTATTTCGAAGTACATTAATTAACTCTTAAATAAAGCGAAAACAGTCGCACGCTTATTATTTTTAATGATTAATTTCGTCCATAAGTTGTTCAATGTCTAAATTGTCAACTGATTCCGAATATATTATGTGCATCAAAGCCGCATGATTTAATCGGTCTTGCATCATTGCTTTTTCAATTTCTGGTGGGTGAGTAATTCGACACACGCAAATTTTTGAGTGTCTATAGTACAACATACCGAAGACCAGACTGATGCCGGCCCTGTGTAAACGTGTTTTGTGCTAATTCATTTGTTTAGTGTCATATCAAATAAATGGCGAATATAAGAATGTATCCTGGAAATATACAGACTGCATTGAAAATGTATAGCCAAAGCCTGACCTAATGCCATTGAGGTGAGAAATATTGAGACCATAGCTTAATGAAAATTCTTGTCTCGATTTCCGAGACGAGATCGAAATCAAATCTCGCCAAAACGAAAAATAAGCTTTGAGGAATCTCGACAAAATTTAAGATTATCGAAATAATTATAGAAACAACAGTGCGGTGGTTGTTCTTCTTTATGTGTCGTCCTACATTTTCGTTATATCCTGTATAATGTAAAAATAAGTGCACTTTCATCTGGAACGATTATTTATGTTAGTGGAAAAGATTAACAATATTTCTCTGCTGGATATTTTCCCAGTTTTTCTAAGGTACTGTCGCAGTGTGACGTACAATTCAGTTTATAAATGTTTGAGAGAAAAATTAATCTTTACCGTCGGGACTAAAACTCGAACCCAATGTTTCCCCAAAGGGATGCCTCGATACACTAGTGTGCCATGACGTGTCGAAAGTGTGACGCGACATTTTTGAAATAGGTAAATACTTCCTTAGGCGCGTCATGCACTTTTTGCCTGGGTACTGAAAAATTGTGAAGCGTCCGAACTACTTCCGTAAGAATCCGAACTACTTCCGTAAGAATTCGCAACATACTTATATCATAAAAACGACCGTGCACACACTGGCCAGCCATAGCTCAGTTGGTTTAGTCGTTGCGCTCTATGCATAGGAACCTGGGTTCGAGACCTGATGGCAGCGTATAATTTTTGATGCTTTTTTTTTTCTAAATTCTACATGATATGTATTTATATATTTTTTAATTTTTGTTATATTCTTTCTTTGACAATAATTATAATTTTTTTAAACTAAGGTGGAATTAATTAAAAATACAATTTTGGTATTTTAGAAATAAATTATTTTAAGTTCATAAATGCGCTATAATAAATAACACCAAAAATTAGAAAATGTGAAGTATTTACTTCTGTCGTGTGGTCATAAGCACACACCCATTTTTTTTTATATAAAATTTCAGGTATTGTTTAGATATTAATTTTACGGGTCTTCATAACTCGGTTACAAAATTCTTCAGTTTATTAAAACAGTGAAAAAATCATATAAGGGTATAGAAAAAAATTTCAACTAGCTATCTCTCACCGTTTGTGAGATAGAGCCTTGTAACAGACGGACGGATAAATAGACATCGTAAACAGGGTTCCATACGGAGATACGGAACTCTAAAAACGTATTTTGTAGCCGAGACTGTAGTCAAGCACTGATGCAATTTATAAATCGAACATTTGAATGTTTCGAATTAGAATGGCAAAACGGAGTGAAGTTAATAACTAATTTAAATCTCTGTTAAAGCTCACTTTTTCATAAAACATTGAAATTTTTAAATACCTTTTAGACTCGAAATTTGCATGTTAATTGGTTTGTATTATTGAAAAAATGCAAATTTCGTTTATTGGAAAATACTAGATTAATATTTTATATTTTAAAATTACTGAAACTGTAATTAAAGAACGCGATGGAAGATAATTTAACTTTTCTAATTTGTGGTGACCCGATGGAAATTAGTAAAGTTTCTTTTTTCAAACTTTGTCATTAGTTAAAAACTAAATTATTTGTTTAGACAGTATTTTCATTAAACCACTCTCTTTTTGGGGTTTACTTTTCTCGTTCAAACACTGTAATATATAGGGTGTCACAGAATAACTATTCCTACTTTTCAGAAATGATAGAGGGCACTTAAATAAACATTTTTTATTGAAAAACTAGTGTCCGGAAATACTGCATCAAACTTTATAAAAATTGTATGACCACCATTTCGATACACAAATTATAACGATGTGTAATCGACTGCCGAATTCTTCGAAATAACTGCGGACGTTCACGAATATTTCTCTCTCATCTATCATTTCTGAAAATTAGGAATAGTTATTCTATGACACCCTGTATACAGTATGTAAACAGGTAAGGTAAGACATTTAGCATTAAGAAAAAGTGATTGGATCAGAATGAGCCATGACTGATTATTTATGTATTTATATGAGGTTTCTATGGTAATGTTGCTATTTCTATTTTATTTTTAACCGACTTCAAAAAAACAGAGGTTATCAATTCGACATGTATATTTTATTATTATTTTTAAAGTTTGTTGACATAAATTATGAGTCCTGGCTCATTCTGATCCAATAATTTCTTCCCAATGTTAAATGTCCTATACAGAGTGTGGCTTAGAAAAGGTACCATAGGGAAAAAACTCTTGAGGACATTTACAATTTTGTAGTAAGCTATGGGCCATAAGACCTAATGTAAATATGTAGTAGATGCTTTGAATTTTTTATTAAGGAGGTTCCGAGTTACTCTTAATAGTCAACCGTTGCTATGGAAAATTGTTTAAAAAATTCACTCTACTATTTTTTCTGTGTAATCCACTACATATTTACATTATAATGTTACCTTTTCTAGTAGACCGAGAGCTAGTTACATTTTTTTGGTGTTATTTATTCAAGGCCTTATTTTTGTGAAGATGTTGAGAGAGGCATATTAAAGTGCCCTGTGTAAGGGATTTTGCTAAACAGCGGTATGGGAGGGATGCAGACCGCCCCCAACATGTAACGAAAAAAATGGTCACAATTATTATTGCTTCAAGGCTGAAATTCTTTGCATAGCTTGTCGCAATAATGCCATTATAATATTTGCAGATCGATTGATCAGTATTAAAGAGGTGGCAGATCACCCTAAACGTGTCACGTACCCGACGAAATTAATATTATTAGTTCAAGGTATACAAAACAAACAAGTTTAGCCTTGAAGCAATAATAATTGTGACCATTTTTTTTGTTACATGTTGGGGGCGGTCTGCATCCCTCCCACACCGCTATCTAACAAAATCCCTTACTCAGGACACTTTAATATGCCTCCGTCAACATCTTCATAAAAATAAGGCCTTGAATAAATAACACCAAAAAATTGTCACTAGCTCTCGGTCTATAAGCTTCACCCTGTATACACCTTTCCTGTTTACATACTGTACACAGTTTATTACTTTATACAGTGGTTTTGTTGTTTTTCAAAATATTCGACGTCGCTCGAGTGGCGGATCATGATGAGTAAATAAAAATATCGGAAACTGTTTAATCGATACGTAATATCAATATAATGCGGAAGTCAATAACAGCCATATTAAAAAAAGTTTCATTTATAGAGAATGATCACAAAATCACTCTTCATACAGTAAGGAAACACGAACTTTTCATTTAAGATTATAATAATCCAATATAAATTGATATCCAATATATTATTGTCATTATTAAAAAAAAGTAGGTATTTGAACCTGGGTTTGTCATTTCCAACAATCAGTAAGTAGCCGCCTAACGGTCTGAACTAATAACCGTTCTTAAAGAATACCCTTAAGACTGCTATGCAAAGTGCAATTATAATTTTATTCAAGTGTGAAAGTTTTTTATGGTCGGCGTTGTTTCAAATTTTGATAATTTTCGGGCTTGTAGACATTTTCAAAGACAATGTGTAAGCCGTGATCCGATGGTATTTCTACCAGACGTTTCGTCTACAACTGCGGTAAACATTTTCACGCATATATAGAAAGACCATAGAAATACAAAAACACAAACAGAATTTGAATCGAAAAGATGAAGGCCTAAATCTCAGTAAAACCTGGACACCAGCACTACAACATACAAAACCAATGATCAATCACAAAAGGACGGGATACGACCGAGCAGAGAACTCACGCACACTACCACATACAACACAATTGGCCAATCACAGAAGAACGGGATACGACCGAGCAGAGAATTCACGCACACTACTACATATACAACACGATTGACCAATCACAGAAGGACGGACTACGACCGAACAGAGAACAGACTGGCACTTAGCATAAAAAAGAGAGGACACCAGTCGTTGACACACTTACCTGTGAGCTGCCAAAGAGGATGCTTCGACCGCTGCCACATCGCCTTTGAAAATGTCTACCGCTGCAGTTGTAGACGAAACGTTAGGTAGAAATACCATCGGACCACGGCTTACAAGCTCGGAAACTATCAAGATTACAATTCTATTTTTCAGGGTTTCTGGGTTACTGCGAGCTAAAAAGTTTCACTTAAAAATATTAAAATTTTAGATCGGCTGTATAAACGAACATTTTATTACAACAACAAAACTTTGAAAAGTGCATTAAATGCAACGAAAACTCGCGGTCATTATAATACAGAATTTCGGTTTGCCTTGCTTAACTAGCGTATCTTCATTTTGTAAAGTTTTTTAGATGTTTTCATATAGCATTGTGGTTATAAGTAGTTTATTTTATCTTCTGTTATTCCGTTTCCACATGAATAATTAAAAAGAAAACTCTGAATCGTTGTTAAAATTTTAATACGTTGAAACGGTCTTTCTTATATACTTTACCCCTTTACTGTTATATGTTTTTTTTATTGTGCTTGAAGATTTAAAATCTTTTCACATTTTTAATGCGCTTATAAACTTTAAAGAAAACATGTAGCATTTTGCAATGAAATATTGTCATTTGTTTTATGCTTGGCAACTGTTTAAGAAAGTTTATTTTAGCGTGTTATGAATAACAGACTGTGACATTAATACTTCCATACCAATATATAAAAATAAATTATTTTGAAGAAGCAAAAAACCCGACTGCGTAAAATGCAAACTTAAAAGATGGAAACAAGATTAAATGATAACATGCAGTCGAAGGCATGAGATATTTCTGTTCAACTTGTTACTACATGTATGTCTTCCTTAAGAATCCCAAATGTTTTACTGGCGTATTTAGTGAGATCGTACTGTATACTTTGAAGAAGCATTTTCTCGGGAATAAAATCACTCGTGTATCCCGCATAATTTTATCTATTGCGTGACAAGAAAATTTTCTAGGTTATGGTCTGGAACCAACAGTGTTTCTTGAATGTAATGTATGTAGCTTTGTATGGTTATATTCTGTGAGGTCATGCATTACTCAAAACCTCACTAAGTTTCTACTGTGAACTGTCAACACTCACAGCATGCGTTCTAAAGTCTGGGACACATTTGAAAAATTAAAGAAACGACTCTAAAATGTTCCGGTATACAAGATAAAATCTGTTAGTTTATAATAATACATGTTCCCACAAACGAATTAGTAGATTGTGTATCGAGGGTGTAATGACATAGAGGACAGTATGGCTCAGTTGGTAGCGTCGCGGCCTCTGAACCAGACTGTCGTGGGTTCGAATCCCACCTCTGCTCATGGATGTTTTGTGATGTAATTTAGTTTTTAAGTGATATATTATAATATTTGTTGTATTTAAGTTGTCGACGCGTCTATAATCCACAATAAATTAAATAAAAAATGTAATGACATATATTTTCGATCAGAATCATTTGCAAATATACCTACGGATTTGAAGAGTTCACGGTGTAAAAGATCAAGGTCACAACGCTGTTATAGTTTTGAGATGTTCTTAGTTTTAATTTTTGAACATAATGTTACGGATTACTCTGTATTGTAACAAAACTCGTTGGTAACTTTGGTAAATATTTTTATTTATCTATTCTTTCACAACAGTGACAACCGTTTACATGCTTTGGACAATTATTGTTCCTCACTTTATTCACTGTTCGCTTTTTGTCTATTTTTCCGTTGGTCAGTTTTGCTTGACCGTTGGTCAATTTTTGTTGACAAACACTTCGTTACTACTTGACCACTGCTTGACCACTATGTGTCCACCATATGTCTGTGGCACGTATATTGTTCACTGGGTCCACTATATGTCTGTGGTGGTAGTATTTATTTGCCACCTGCAGATATCTTCCACACTGTCTGTCACTTTGCACCAGAAGATAATCTGCACTTAATCACTCGAAGATCTCGTCTGTCACTTTCAAATATCTTCCACACTGTTTGTCACTTGGTACTGGAAGATTATTTGCACTAGGTCACTCGAAGAACTTTTAACTCGCTGGTGGTCTATTTATTTCTTGTCGCACTTTTCACGTCTGCTCTCGTTGAGAATGTATACGTGACTCTCCGGTGTTTCATACTTGCTCTTGCCTATATGAACTTTCCTGGTCATTTTATATCCATGGTGGCGGGTTTTCTTATTGTTGTCAACCAGAATATTTCTTCGCGCTCAAGGCTGCGTGATCCATGTTAAGCCAACGAATCAAGGCTGCAACCAGCCTGCTTAGATTCGTTACAGTATATAACCGGCAAGCAAGAGTTCTGAGAAACGGGGGTCCGCTTACTGTAACAACTGGTATCTGCACGAAAGTTCTAGAGAAAGCGAGAACACACTAGGCTTATGCTACGCAGCCTATATAAACAGCAATACGAGTGAGTGAGGAATCAGTCGACGGTGAGTCACGCATTCAAGTCAATGGAGAATACTGAGCGACAAATAGTGCGTCTGATATAAATACAGTGAATATAAATATTTGAAACATTAATAACTAGAAATAAATAGTCCTGGTATATAGTTAATTGTTAGGAATTATTGTATATAGTTGTTTGTTTTGCTTTGTAATTACTGTTTAGTTATTGTTTACTTGTGTTGATTGTTAGAATTGACTTTTCGTTGTTGCGTTCATTATTATTGTGATTTTAATTATTGTAAATAAATATTTATTCCGCCAACTCAGAAAACAGTTTTGTAACAATAATAAAAAAAATATCTCAATTTCGTTTTTTTTTGTTTTGGGAAATAACTAAATTATTAAAGTTAAATTAAAGTTAAAAAAAACCTAATGCGATAAAATTGTGAATTGTGTTTTAAAGACCACCAACAGCTAAGGTTATTTGGGCCTAGCACCAATTCATATTTTCAATTCATTATTTTTTTTTTTTTAATAGTAAATTGAAAATCCATTTGACACTTTTACCAGCTCTCAGGCTAGATAACCCGGGAACTGGAGACTTGTAATAGAGGAACCATAGCAACGCCATGTAAACAACAGCACTGCTACACGCTCGACCATTCTCAAGCCCTTTTAATGCGATAATCTTCTACAAAAAGGACATTGTAATTAACTAGTTTTTTAAAATTTGCTACTTTGAATAGAACCCGTATAATTCAATCATTATAATTACGACTTTAAATTTTAAAGTATTTTGTAAATTGTCGAATATTCGTTAAATTTTCGATAAATTTTGAAAAATAACGAACCATGAAATTTCATCGAAACCTAATGTGTCACATACTTGCGATTCTTTATTTTTCATAACAGAGAAAAATTTCAGGTAAAGAAACTAAAAAGACATATTCTAATGCGAAATTTAAATATTTTCGAATATAGTTAAAGTCAATATAAGTATGATAAATCACGACGAACAACTTCTCAAAATTTTATTTATTTCTTTGAAAATATTTCTTTAAAGAGAAAAAATCTGCATCTCTCTTGAAATAGACTAAATTATAGAAATTCGCTCGTTTTTACATACTGTCATTACTCGTCGTAATATATAAATTTTTACTTCCCACCTCTACTATGGTAGGGAAGTAATGGAATTAATCCGAAAAAATATTTCGAATTTTAACAGATCTTCACGTTTTGAGACCCTAGCAATCGTTTAAGATCATTTTCTGACTGATGTCTGTATGTGTGTGTGTGTGTGTGTGGTCAATTTTTTGCCTTCGATATCGTAAAAACGGAACAACATATGGCCATGCCGATTGTTCTATTGTGTTTATCAGCCTTTAACTTAGATCTGATTAGATTTTGAGTCAAATCGGTTCAGTGGATCCTGAGATATTGAAAAAAAAACGTTCTCAATGTCACTTATTAACATATAGGTAAAAAAAATATAAATGAATTCTAGATGTTATAATATGAAAAAATGTAAATATTTTTTTTCTCTAAAATGTACAGTTTTTGAGAAAAAAATATTTTACTAAAAAAAAATAAAAATTGTACGTAAATCAAGGTAACCATGATTTTTGCTATATTAAGCTAGCCATCAGTAGATCACCAAACAAAAAAGAGGGCCATGCTTTTTTTCAAAGAATAAAAAAAGAGTGTTTATTTTTTGCAAATATTTACTAGGTGGGAAGTATAAGACTGGGCATCACTCGAATTTTTTTGTAATGGATCAATAATAATTAGTTTTGATAAATAAAATTATAGCACTATGATTTCGTTCATTACAAATAATATAAAACCACTATGAAATTAATTTTTGTCCGTATTAAAAGCAAATGTTGTGATGATCATTTATGTTGATAAATGAAATTACAGCACCTTGGTACGCAATTCCAAATCTCTCTGTGCATACTTAACACACTACAGTCTGTTTGACTCTAATATAATTCAAAAACTTTTCAAATAATTTACCGGCTAAGCTAAATGTGCAAACTTTCCGAATTTTGACCGTTAAAGTAGATAAATTACATTGGCTAGCCAAGATTTAATTACAGATAAGAAATATAAATGGATCTATTAGATAATAACTTGGCAATCGATTGAAACTAGAACGTAAATTTTATTGTATTTATTCTATTATATCTGCTTCGCAAATATTTATATACTAAAGATATCTCTATAATTATTTAATTATAGATGCTCTACAACTTAGGTCATTAGCGTTTTAATTACAACATCAATAATAACTAAATCAAAACATCCATGAGCGAGGTGGGATACGAACTCACGCCCAGCCTGCTGACCATTACACCCAAGCTGTCCTCGATTCTATATTATTAATAAAATTGTAGCTGATGCCGATCATACATTTGAGAGCCGATAGACCGATTTCGATGATATTTTTATTAAACGATAGGAAATTTGATCAATTTGAACATAGGCTGTGCGTAATTAAAATCAGTGTAGTCGTTAATTATTGAGGTTTATATTAACGTGGGTTATACAAGAGGCGTCTGTTTACTGTTTGATTGAACGCGATTAACTCGCTAAAAATATTCAACCGATTTTCATGCGATTTTCACTAAAATTTTTGGTTGGAATGTTTTAGACATACAGGGTGTATCACAGAAAACCGAACATAGGGAAAACTCCATTGTGCAAATTAGTTAGGATCAACGATTACTTTGGCCACATATGAGAATGAGTACCATGGTAACGCTGACTAACCATTATTTAATAACAATAATAGCTAATAATGAATAATTAGAAAAATCAGTTAAAATAAATTCTTCAATATTAAATGAATTTATTTTTATTAATGAAACAATTTTTTATTAAGAAAATATTTTTATAACTAATAATTAAACAAAACAAACAGTTAAAATAAAAAATTAAAGCAAATGTTCAAATAAACCTCCATTTTGAATTAAGCAGTGGCTTAATCGGTTACAAAAACTTTGTCTCACTTTATCTAACATTACAGGAGTCATATTGAAACATACTTCGACGATTTTGTCTTTAAGTTCATCCAGATTTTGTCAAATGAACAGCAATATGCATTTGTTACTGTATACGTACACCATGGTAACAACCTCTAAATAGAGGGCAAAGCAATCTCTGATCTTAATTAATTTGTACTGTGTACTTTTCCCTATGATCGGTTTTCTGTGATACACCCTGTATATCTCATCACACTATCATAACACGGGGCTGTCATTCAGAAGCAACGCCTAGTCTAGATTGTTTTTTATTTGTTTGTTTTTATGAACTAATTTCAGAAACTACGTGAACGGATTTTGACTAAGCCTTCACCAATGTGTTCCTAATGGCCGGTTTATCGTCCATTTTAATCACGATGTTTTTTAAGCACACTGTTAAAATGACGGGTTGCTATGGTAACGAAACGCAGCAACCAATGAACACGTAGCTGTCAAAATTTAACGGTGTGATTAAAAAACATCGTGATTAAAATGTACGATAAACCGGCCATTAGACTCTCCGTTAACATATAGGTTATATTTTAACTGCCCGACTCGGTTTAATTTAGATTTTTGAAGATACGACCATTGAAAGATTGTTTTTATGATTTTTTGAAAACTTTAAACACACACAACTTCTAAACCAGGAAAGATACAGACGTTTGCTTGTGCTCACTGAAATCAGCGTGTCATTTACTACAAGCACGGTAAGTTTGAGAAAGTTATGACAGATTTTGATTTTCGTCAAAAATCGACATTTTTCTAGTGGTACTTACACCTTACAAAAATCGAAATCTTTAATATATTTTTGAAATTGACAATGTTTACAGAACAAATTACGCTGATTTTAACGAACTTAAGCAAACGTCTGCATCTCTTTTAGTTTAGAAGATACGACCAATCAAAAGTCAAGATTATAGACGCTAAACAGCTGAGATTATCAGAGAACTAAACTATAGGAATTACAGTAAAGTGATATAAATGAAGTGATTTTAAGCTTATCAAAAGATATGAAAATAGCAGGGTGTGGGAAATCACTGAGAAGAAAATAAAACTATTTTTTGTTGATACTAGCTTTAAAAAAAATGTATCCCGATTTTGTTTTATAAAATCTACGGCTTATTTGTGTCACATAGCGTGATAAATTTTCTCGAAATTACCTCATTTAATAAATACAACGCAATAAAATTCGTTTTACGAACAGCTTAAAACAAAATTTTCCGCAGAGCAGAAAACATAAATTTAATTATAATTATTATAGCTGCCTTTGATCAAACATCACAAATATGATGAGTGTTTAAAATGATGTATAAAATGTATGTAAACGAAAGGTTTTTTGAAGGCAGTATTTTAATTAATTTTTTCATTTCAAAAACTGTATATTAAAACCGAAAATATGTCATTTAAATTATTATTTAAAGCTAGGCTTAAAGAGTCTTAATCCGTAAATTCGTTCAAGAGATTAATGCTAGGTTACAGAAAGCATTGTCAAAAAATCTGATATAACAATAACTTTAGATTGTGATCACATAATTACAGTTTTTAAGCATGCAGGAGCAGTCTAATGTCGTCGTAAAACTCTCTGTCATGTACAACGTTAGATCACTTTTCAAGCTAAATTTTGATCAAAATGCGTAGAAAAATGTTGTTTCGAAGTGGAAATTATACAAAAAAAACTATGTTAAATAGATGTACATTGTACACACAGTTTAAAAAAATATCGTTTCAATCGATCAATTATTTTTCGAGCAGGATCGAACGGAAATTCTACAACGCTTTTCTATTGTGTGACTAGTGTGCTAAATACATCTTTATGCGTCAGGCGCGATGTTTTCAGCACGAGTAGTGGAAAGCGCTCACGAGCCTTGGCGATTGAGCGTCGCGAGCCGAATACGAGTGCTGAAAACATCTAGCCTGACGCATAAATATTTAGCACACGTTTTGCACACTATACTTTATATAACACATGCATGGTTTTAGACTTTAATTGAATAATTTAATGTCACTGACAGAATTACATCTCATAATAAAAACATTGGGCTCGATACAATATTTATTCACTTTGTTACCATAGTAACCATATTTCATTTATAACACCGAAAAGAGGTACATAATAGGTGCGTTTGGTATCAGGGTGTAGTGTAGTGTAGTGTAGATAATTTTTCACTGAAAAGTGTAAAAAGTTCACCAAAAGTGTAAACTAAATGTACACTTGTAACAAACGGGCTAGTGTACATTCTGAGTAGATTGTACATGCGCATTACAAAATAAATTAATGACAGATTGGCTGAGTTCATTATTCCTAGTTTTTAGTTTTTTTGGTCGTAAAAATGTTAAACTCACTGCCATATTTATCTTGTACCATTACATTTTGAAGCTCATTCATTTTTAAGAGACAAAAAATGTAAAAAATTGAGTACGAAAAAAGTATCAAATCTGTCAAAGCGATTGTCAATTCAGACATATATCACGTGACCTACACTACACTACGTGCACCTGCTCAAAAGTCAGGACTAATAGTTGTTACACTTTTAGTCCCACACTGAAATAACAAACAAGTCAGTTATTTTACACTTTTGTATAACAAACGTAATAGTGTCAAAAGTGTTTACACTTTTTACACTACACCTTGATACCAAACGCACCTAATGTTCATTAGATAATGGGTTTTTCAAATGTTTTTCCATTATTCATCGAAAAGTGTTTTATAATGGATCATGACGTGACTCGTCAATAAACGGTCATTTAAGGTCCGCAAAACTGATACGAAAAAACACTAAAAGCGTACATGTGTTATATAAACAAATATATGTTGAGACAATCTAATTAGGTCATTGTCAAATCATATTTTCTGACAATAATTTCTGCAATAAAATGTGTAATTAAATATGTTTTCCGCTGTTTATTAAGCTGAAACTAATTACCGTGCTATGAATATTTTTAGGTCGAGTCATTGCATACGAATTTCATTTGTATATAATCTTCTGTGACTAAATAATCCGTTTAGCTATACTGTAATCAGTTTAAAGCCTTTGTGGGCGTTTATAATCCAAGCAAATACACATGGATATACAATAAGAACGTAAGTGCAACTGAATAAAATTATGTCAATACAAACTAGGTACTACCGTACTCCATTGCCCCGAGAGGTTCAGGGTGGCCGCCTACCCTGGTTGAAATTTGAATTTTTTGATGTGAAACATCTTATGTCGGGCAGTGAACAGCCGCATGAGGGGAAATATGAAACGAAATTTCTGGTCCGCTCCTTCGCTGCTGTTCTCCCCACCACTGCGGCACTCTCTCTCTCTCTCTCGGCTTCCGAGCGCTCGGGCACGGGAAGAGAGAGAGAGAGAGAGTATACATACGAACGTACTGTAAAGCAAAAGTATATGTATACACGTGTATACAGGTATGTAATATAGATACTTCGCTGTGTATTTAGTTGCGTTTCTGGCTCAGGCGTGCTCAAACGCCGCAACCGCGTGTGTTACGGTGCAGTATATGGGATTACGTCAGCATAACAGTTAGTTGCTGCCTTTGAAAAAATATATACTACTACATAGAGAATACCACCGAGTTCAATAATGTTTTCTTTGATGTTTTTCATCTGTCGGGGGTCCCGAGACCCACACCATTTTTTTTTATATGGTTTTCCTTAAACGCTCCGGAATCATAGGTTTTTATAATTCCTTAAAGGATAGTGCCACTCAATCGGTTCAGTAGTTTTGAAGTTAACCCGGAATTAACAAACTGACAAACGTATCAAATTGTGAATTCTGTCTATAGGTATTCTATAAACCGTAGGTATAATTTTATTTTTTATTAATTATATTGATTGAAATAACTATAATGTGTATACTAAAAGTACGACGTTTCGTCTTTATACCTATTTAGACTTTTTCAAGTACTTTACTAACAGTAATATAATTATAAACAAGTTGACAAAAAATGTTTATGCAATAAAATTAATTTACTAATTTAATATGGATACGAAATGTAATAATTATTGATATAAAGGTACATGCAGTACGCAGCTGGGATTCTAGATGGTAGCGTAGATCATAGCAGGGCTTGCTTAAATTAATGCATTGTCATATTATATGCGAGCGTACACAACGAAGCAGTGAGTGTAGCAGGTATAAGCGCTGTTACAAGACCTGGTAGATTCAAAAATGTATCTCACCATTTTTTCACCGCGCTGACTACTACAATCAACGTGTGACAACTGTCAAATGGCCGTTACAAGTTTCGCAATGGATGTGACTAGTTTAATAAGTGAAATTTTGCCAGTTTTTATTTAATTTGTTTTGAGTTTTTTCTAAGACGTATTTAAAAGTGTTAGGTTCTATACGTAAACAATAAAAAAACCGGTTTGGGTAAAATTTTAATTCTTGGTATAAATGATGAAATTCGCCATGTTTAGATCGTTTTCTATTAATAGGGTGGACATGATAGCTCCTACCCAAATTTGTATTTAAAATATACCACTTTGTAGCAGAAGAACACAAATATTCGTCTTCGCTATCTGAAATTTCAAACGCGATTTAAGCTTGTATCAATGCTAGCAAAGCTTCGTTGTGCAAACCTATAAGCGCTTATAATTTCAGCCACCATCTACCATACATGCTACCATCTAGAATCCCAGCTGCGTACTGCACGTACCTTTAATCGTAGTTGTTCGTTGAAATAAAACGTCTACTATTGTACACTACGGTGCAACTGCACTAAACTGTGGAATAGACTACAGAAATAGGCGGTCCTAATTTGAGCGCGAAATTTAAAGTGGAGTCGATTGGCGTTCAAAAATGTATGGGATTTAACGGAATATTCATTACTATTCTCTTAAAACACATTTCTTACCAAAACAATGGCTGTTTCATAAAAATAATTAATAAATCCCGTCATTATTGGCTACAAAACTTTATTATTTCGTGCAGTGAAACATTTTTTTATTTGAAATTAAAAATTTATGAAAAATGAATGTTCTAACTTCAGTCAGTGACGTTTATTCTAACCTAACTTAACCTCGTTGACGACGTTTGTCGAGGTATAATTTAAACAATTATAATTAGAAATTGAGTTTGTTTTAGAGTTGAAAAAGTGTTCTGAAGTCGTGTGAGCTACGGTAGATCAAGGGAAGGCAAGCTAAAAGGATAAAACAAATGTTTTCAGTTTTTCTAGATATTATTTTAGCTTTTTCCTCAGTCGGAAATTTGAACTTTTTGCAGTCATAATTTTCATTATAACTGCATTCAAGTACAAAACGCCATCCCATAACAAATTGCTTTAATTATTATTAACAACGACGTGTTTAAAAAAACGAGGTTATGTCAGTAGAATGATTGAAATTTTACAGTTGTGTCATCAATGGGTGAACGTACGTATAACGCAGATTCTAGTTAGAAGGAGACAGTTGCGACTCCACCACGCCTTCCTTTCCTAATCTATTACGATTTTATTATTTTGTATTGATTACAAAATTTCCATAAGGCGCTAACCGTAAAGTCCGTTCCAAAATGTCACCTTTAATTAAGAGCTGCTTTTAAAACAGAAGACTCTTCTCTGAAAAAAAACTGTATTTTGAAGTTTTAACATAAGAGGCGCTGTGCAGCCTTAATTAGTAGACATCTTTCAAGAAAGTAATTAAGTGTGTAAAAAGAGTGAATGAAGCTCTGTCTTCCCCTGCATTGGTTTTATCTGATGAGTCATTTTGTTGAAAGTGAAGAGTAGCTTTTTATTGATTTATGTTCTTCCTAATTGAATTTGTACTACAGCTTGTGCTTAGAGATTCTTGTAGCTAAAACGCTCGACAACTGAGATTAAAAACATGAATAACTAGATAGAATATAGAAGTTTTATATGGAGACAGTTCTTTTTTTGAAATATTGGCGTTTTTAAAGTTTTTAGAAATCACTCTAAATGTGTGTTCAGAAAAAAAAATGCATCTAGGATTTTTTAAAATTATTAGGGTTATCTAAACCTAACACTGATAATTATTTTTAATAATACACTGAAATGCCGATTGATATTTTCACCAGTTCTCAGACGAATAGACGAACCGTGGGAGCAACATATAATAGACCGAGAGCTAGTGACAATTTTTTGGTGTTATTTATTCAAGACCTTATTTTTGTCAAGATGTTGAGGGAGGCATATTAAAGTGCCCTGAGTAAGGGATTTTGCTAGATAGCGGTATGGGAGGAATGCAGACCGCTCCCAACATGTAACAAAAAAAATGATCACAATTATTATTGCTTCAAGGCTGAAATTGTTTGTATAGCTTGTCGGTGACCCAATAATGCCATTATAATATTTGCAGATCGATTAGTCAGTATTAAACGGGTGGCATAGCACCCTAAACGTGTCATGTACCCGACGAAATTCATATTATTAGTTCAAGGTTCAAATTTTAATTTATTGTTACGGCGACTGTTTTAAGCATATATTTCAATTTGCAGAACAAAATGTTGGTATTAACTCCCTTGCAGAACGATATAAACATCTAGGCGAGCAAGTTTCCCTCTAAGAGAGGGGGTTAATACCGACATTTTGTTCTGTAAATTGAAATATATGCTTAAAACACTCGCCGTAGCAACATTTGAACCTTGAACTAATAATATAAATTTTGTCGGGTACATGACGCGTTTAGGGTGATCTGCCACCCATTTAATACTGACCAATAAATCTGTAAATATGATAATGGCATTATTGGGTCACCGACAAGCTACACAATCAATTTCAGCCTGGAAGCAATAATAATTGTGACCATTTTTTTTGTCACATGCTGGGGACGGTCTGCATCCCTCCCATACCGCTATCAAGCAAAATCCCTTACTCAGGGCACTTTAATATGCCTCCCTCAACATCTTCACAAAAATAAGGTCTTGAATAAAATACACCAAAAAATTGTCACTAGCTCTCGGTCTATAACAACAGCCAATAATAAAAAGTAGTAGTTAGTACCTACTTGTTTCTTTAGATTTAAGAAAATTATTATTGTGTTCACCAACTGTGTTCACCAACTGTGTTTCAATTGTTTATTTAAATCAAGTTGCAAGTACCTATTTTTCTCACTTGCATATAAAGCTGCACGTCAGTTTATTACATAGAGTGTGTAAAGTTATTTTGGGAACATAGGGAATTCCTATGTAAAATAATTTGAACTTGTGTTAATATTGGCTCCCCGGATTATTTTAGAAGAAAGTAGTAAATAAATATAAAACTTACTGAGAATTGAAAACTGAACCCAGTAATTGGTACTAGCTTTTGTGTTGATCCTTTTATTTCAATACATTTTTGAACTTGAACTTGAAAATAACCCTTCCTTTTTTCGTAGTCGGGTAATTATAAATGTGAAGGTAATTGTTTTTATTTATCAAAATCAATATAAATTATAAGTGGACCAATAAAATAAGTTAGGCTACCGGATAATATGCAATTTTTATTCTGAGAAATTTTATATTTACCATTTTTATCTAAAGTAATTAGAGAAGCCAATATTCACACAAGTTCAATTTTACATGAGAATTCCCTATGTTCCAAAAACAACTTTACACACTGTATTAAAGACACTATATAGGTATTCGTAATAGAAGACATAATATAATGCAACCACTCTTGTATGTCGCATAGTTTCACCTGTCAGCATAACTATACAAACGTAGGTACACCTTGTCCAGACCCGGCGATAGGGGAATTTAAGGGTCGCCTTTCGAAATTTGAGACCACGACGGTAGACAATGACACACGATAGAGACATTACAAATATAACAAGTCCCGTCATTACACTAATAATAATATACTTATTGCTTTTTTTAATAATTTTTGTTCTTAAGTGAAACTTACAAATGGACACCGGAGGCGATGTGTCGCCAATTTCAGCCATTTTTTGTGAAACTAAAACCCAAAAAGAAAAAACATATTGCGCTACGCGATCCCATATCTCAAATATTAGAATGTTAAAAAAATATGTAATTCATAATATACCCCAACTGGCAGTTAATGCAATCCACAGCTATTAGCACGCTTGCTTGACATACTACATTGCGAATTACTTATATTTTCAAAAGGAGAACAGTGTGGTCTAGTGGTCAGCGTCGCGGCCTCTGGATCAGACTGTCGTGGGTTCGTATCCCGCCTCCGCTCATGGATGTTTTGTGATGTAATTTCGTTTTAAGTGTGTTGTTATTTAATGTAATCAAGACGCTAATGACCTAAGTTGTCGACGCAATAAATAAATGAAATAAAATATATTTTCAAAATATTTCAGAAAATAAGGGTTATGGGGTCGAATACTGCAAGACGTATTTTTTTCATCGAAATCAGCGAGCCTTCAGCTTTGGCCCCTCCTCTTATCTGTTTGGAAAATTATAAGTCCCTATGGAGCTCTAAATTTCTGTTGCCAGGCCTGATCTTTCCATGCATACACACTCTCTCTCGACCAACGAAGCTATCTGCATGTATATTGACCTTAATTTTTAAGAGCGCCGTTGTATACGGAACATAGCTCTTCTCTTGTTTTATGAAAACAAGAGAATTAGGGCGTGTCATAACGTTCATCTGGTTATGTAAAACTTAGTTGGCGCGCGAGAATTCATTTAAGTGCTGCGTTACAAAAGAATGGGTATATGCGTTCATAATCATTACATTTCCAAAGAAAATATATGAGATATAATTCGGCTAAGATAGCTTGGCCTCTGATGTGCTCAGAAGCCTAAGAGAGAGCGCCGCTGTAAGACGAAAACAGACAACGGCTTTTAAGTAGTCGGAGGTAGACTGAAGAATAACTAGTTTACTGCACATTCAAGTCTCAAAGGCCAAGTTATCTTAGCCGAATAATATATAGTAGGTGTGTTTATTGGTAAGTTCTGAACTGGTTCTGATTTCTCAAAGCGTCTGTCGACAATACAGAACACTTCAGACACAACTGCGTGTTTGTTGGTCAAATTCTTGGACTCTTATAGGACTGTTCAAACTTAGTTCTAAGCTCCTAAAATTGTTCAAAGTTTAAAATTGCTAGAACCTGGTTAAAACATTGCGAAGAATCCGAGAATTTGACCAACAAACACGCAGTTGTGTTCGAAGAGTTCTGTATTGCCGACATACGCTTTGGGAGTTCAGTACCAATTCAGAACTTAGAGTGCCCGCGGTGAGAGAAGAAGCCAGGCACGTCATCAATAATAATATGCTAGTGAACGCCTTATTGCTTAAAATTCCACCTATCGACGCTCATGGATCTCCAAAATAGCCAATAGCAAGCTAGAAGGCGGGCACAATGCATTCACGTGACTATGACGCGGTGGCTTCATCTTTCGCCGCGCGAGGTCTACCAACAAACACATCTATTATTTGTCTGGTAGACACTGAACTGTTACGTTCCGTGTCCGCACGATAAATTTGCCTACCTCTATTTTGCCCAAACAGACACTTATCCAGGTTAACACTGACGAAGATTTTTTACTTTATTTTCGTACAAGCGTCACTCTCACTACAAATACAATATTAGTCTGAAGTCTAAACTGATACGTTCCGTCTCTGTGCGATAAATCTACCTTTATATTATCCGAACAGACACCTATCAACACCGTCAAATATTTTTTACTGCATGAGAGTGTCTGTACTGATACACTCCCACTGAAAATACAATCGCTATTGAACTGATACGTTCCGTCTTTCTGTAATAAATCTACCTTTATATTATCCGAACAAACACCTATCAACACCTGCAAACATTTTTTATTGCATTGGAGTGTCTGTACTGATACACTCCCACTGAAAATACAGTCGGTATTGGACTGATACGTTCCGTCTCTGTACGATAAATCTGCCTTTATAATATTATCCCAACCGACACCTATTAACATTGTCAAATATTTTTTATTGCATAGGAGTGTCTGGACTGATACACTCCCACTGAAAATGCAATCGCTATTGAACTGATACGTTCCGTCTCTGTGCAATAAATGTACCTTTATATTATTCGAACAGATACCTATCAACACCTGCAAACATTTTTTATTGCATTGGAGTGTCTGTACTGATACACTCCCACTGAAAATACAGTCGGTATTGGACTGATACGTTCCGCCTTTCTATAATAAATCTACCTTTATAATATTATCCGAATAGACACCTATCAACACCGTCAAACATTTTTTACTGCAGTGGAGTGTCTGTACTGATACACTCCCACTGAAAATACAATCGCAATTGAACTGATACGTTCCGTCTTTCTGTAATAAATCTATCTTTATTTTATCCTAACAGACACCTATCAACACCTGCAAACATTTTTTTTTGCATTGGAGTGTCTGTACTGATACACTCCTACTGAAAATACAATCGCTATTGAACTGATACGTTCCGTCTCTCTGTAATAAATCTATCTTTATATTATCCGAACAGATACCTATCAACACCTGCAAACATTTTTTATTGCATTGGAGTGTCTGTACTGATACACTCCCACTGAAAATACAGTCGGTATTGGACTGATACGTTCCGCCTTTCTGTAATAAATCTACCTTTATAATATTATCCGAACAGACACCTATTAACATCGTCAAATATTTTTTACTGCATATAGGAGTGTCCGGACTTATATACTCCCACTGAAAATGCAATCGCTATTGAACTGATACGTTCCGTCTCTCTGCAATAAATCTACCTTTATATTATCCGAACAGACACCTATCAACACCTGCCGACATTCTTTATTGCACTGGAGTGTCTGTACTGATAAACCCTCACTGAAAAATTCAATCGTTACTGAACTGATACGTTCCTTCTCTGTGCAATACATTTACCTTTATATTATCCGAACAGATACCTATCAACACCTGCTAACATTCTTTATTGCATTGGAGTGTCTGGACTGATAAACCCTCACTGAAAAATTCAATCGTTACTGAACTGATACGTTCCGTGACTGTGTCTGGTAATATCTAAATTCACGTTTACAGGTAATTTCTGTAACGCAGTGTAACACGTCTTCTCGTGTAAAATGAAATATGATTCGTTTATATCCGTGCAATGAACGATATATATACGATTCATACCTCGCTATTGCATAATACATGTGTATGTATGACGTAACTCTAAAGCATATTAATTATAACCGTTCCATGTAATATAATTAATTGAGCATTAATCTCTCGAGTTTCGCTGACGATGAATAAAATACCCTTTTATTAACACCCTGTTAACTTTAAGTACAATCGTATATAACACGAGCTTGAACAGTGAGTCTATTATTGAATAGGGTTGTCCCGCGTATCAAAATTTAATAATTTTTAATAGTGTATGTTATTCCTCATAGAAAAAAAATTCGACTGATGACCAGTCCTATACTTCCCACCTAGTAAATATTTGCAAAAAATAAACACTCTTTTTTATTGTTTGAAAAAAAGCATGGCCCTCTTTTTTGTTTAGTGATCTACTGATGGCTAGCTTAATATAGTCAAAAATCATGGTTACCTTGATTTACGTACAATTTTTATTTTTTTTAGTAAAATATTTTTTTTCTCGAAAACTATACATTTTAGAGAAAAAAAGTATTTGCATTTTTTTCATATTATAACATCTAGAATTCATTTATATTTTTTTTTACCTATGTTAATACGTGACATTGAGAACGTTTTTTTTAATATCTCAGGATCCACTGAACCGATTTGACTCAAAATCTAATCAGGGCTGTATTAAGGGGTTAAATTTTTTATTTTACACAAAAGCAAACAGTTCACATAATAAAGCCACAATGCCTGTATTAGCAAATACACTATATTGTCGGCAGGGTTTGGCACTGCGACCCGAGTTTTTTATTCTTATATCCTTCCTCTTAATTGCAAACAAGAATTTTAAAAATGTGTTCATTTCAAACGGATGGAGTTTAGCCGCCATATGATGACGTCAAAGCCAGACCAATGAAGCCAGACATACGTCCACGCATAGATAAAGAGAGGTATGTCTATGGAAAGAGAGGACTACTTCCTCGTCAGTCGTAACTCGTGAAGAACCTAACCTATAAGTTCTAACAGCCGGCCTGTCAACGACTCAACTGTACATAAACAAATCAGTGTTTTTCTCTCTATATTCTCTCTTTATCTACAGGTCAGTGGGCGTGATTCAACTACAGTCAGCCAATCAAAGAATGCTGGTAGTGAATGACGTATTCCGTGGCGGTATAATTCTATGTTTAAAATTCATTGAAAAATACTGCACTTTTGGGAATTTTTTCTTGTAGAAAAAGCTTCCGAAAACTTCTCAAAAAATGGTTTTATTATCTATTTGTAACGTAGATTCCAACCCTAAAAAAATGTGGGACAACCCTATTCTATAGCTGACTGCATTTGTTTGACGAATACAATTCAATTAAAATCGTTTTTGTTCAGCCGTGAAACTATTGACGGTTTTCGAAACTTGTGTAATAGGTTTTTGAAATAGCGTTTTATTATTATCCGATTGACGTAATAGTCCAAGCTCTGACCATATAAAAGTCTACTGGACTACAGTACTAAAATGTTATTATTGATTTTAACAGATAATAGTATGATGAAAAACATCAAATCGGTGGCAGACCTCTCTGAATAAATGTTCATCAGTAGATATGCAAAAAAAAAATGCAATGCAAACGATGATAATTGTAAAAAACTCGGGTCGCAGTGCCAAAACCCTGCCGACAATATAGTGTATTTGCTAATACTGACATTGTGGCTTTATTATGTGAACTTAAGTTTGTTTTTGAACAAAATAAAAAATTTAACCCCTTAATACATCCCTTAAAATAATATTTTTTTTCTTAATTTCAATATTTTTATCAATGCAACCTCGGTACCAAATTAAATACACCCTTCAGTAAGTAAAGCACTATCCGCAAACTAGTGTTTTCATAAAATTTGTAAGTCCGGTCCTGTCGGGCCGATTTTATTAAAATTTTAGCAGCACATTTTAATCGTTACTAAAGAGTTAAATTTCAATTTTGAAACGATTCTGAGAATTTTTTCGGCATTTTTGGGCCCAAAAACATTTTTCAACCCCTAAAAACCACCCTTAAAATGGTCCGATTACGCCCATTTTAAATAGGCTTCTTGCGGTGATGGATTTCAACGTGCCTACCAAATTTCGTCAAAATCAATTAACTCTTTCGAAAGTTATTGCCCGTACACATACAGTGTGTCCACAGACTCATCCTCAACATGGGGATCTCCGTTGTTATGGGAGATAGAGATTTGGTTAAATGAGACAAAATGTGCAGAATCTCCAGTACTACTACCCTGCGTAGTCAAACTTTCCATATTTTGCTTGGTTCGCGACCGACAGTTGAAAAACGAGATTTACCCATTTTCGTTTTTTGTTTATAACTCGCTTATTAAGTAAGTTAGAAAAAAAATATTTTCACTTTCTTAAGGCCCTTTTTTATGAAGATTTCAAATCTCTTTTCATATTTTTATTTACTTTTATAGTTTTAGAGATACTTGTATTAACTTTGTTTTTTTAAATACACGTCAAAGATGGCCATGACACCATTCGAAAAATATTTTTTTTCTCTTTAATTTGATATGAAGGTTGATGGATTTATTTTCAAAAATAACAGAGTTATACGTAAAACACTGATTTTTAATAGTAGGCTATGCTAAATTAATTGATAAAACAACAGAAGGCTTAGCAAACAGTTGAAATTCTCGTTGGCTTAGTAAACGGCTGTTTTGTTTTAGCTGTCAAAGTGTAGTATGTTGCTAATTTGTCAGTTTACTAAGTGATTTATTAAATTTACTTTTGTTATCATGGAACCATTTTGTAACAATGAAAATTTTGATATGTTATCTTGTTACATTCTATGTCACAAAAATTCGACCAGAGCTGCAGAAATGTACTTCGATCAGTATCCAGAACGAAGACAACCTCATTCGTCTATTTACAGAAACTTACGAGTAAATTTAATAAACTATGGATCATTTAAAAAGCCGTTTACTAAGTCAACGCGAATAAGTGAAGAAGACAAGACTACTGTTTTACGATCAATAGTTGAAAATTGCTTATTTTTCATTGTTACAAAATGGTTCCATGATAACAAAAGTAAATTTAATAAATCACTTAGTAAACTGACAAATTAGCAACAAACTACAATTTGACAGCTAAAACAAAACACCCGTTTACTAAGCCAACGCGAATTTCAACTGTTTTCTAAACCTTCTGTTGTTTTATCATTTAATTTAGCATAGCCTACTATTAAAAATCCGTGTTTTACGTATAACTCTGATATTTTTGAAAATAAATCCATCAACCCTCATATCAAATTAAAGAGAAAAAAAATCTCTTTCGAATGGTGTCATGGCCATCTTTGACGTGTATTTAAAAAAACAAAGTTAATACAAGTATCTCTAAAACTATAAAAGTAAATAAAAATATGAAAAGAGATTTGAAATCTTCATAAAAAAGGGCCTTAAGAAAGTGAAAATATTTTTTTTCTAACTTACTTAATAAGCGAGTTATAAACAAAAAACGAAAATGGGTAAATCTCGTTTTTCAACTGTCGGCCGCGAACCAAGCAAAATATGGAAAGTTTGACTACGCAGGGTAGTAGTACTGGAGATTCTGCACATTTTGTCTCATTTAACCAAATCTCTATCTCCCATAACAACGGAGATCCCCATGTTGAGGATGAGTCTGTGGACACACTGTATATATATATATATATATATATATATAAATATATATATACATATATACATATATAAACAGACATTTCCAAAAATGGTGCCAAAGTGTTCAGGAGGCTATGAAACGTCGAGAAATTTTGGTCCGACCCCTAGGTCCCGCCATCCGACCGACGCCAATAGTGTATGTGCCATATGGCAAATACACTAATAACTGATACTTTTCTATAATCTGTATAAATATTTCTTGAGCCATATTCTAGATAGTTTTTGAAGTTTCATTTTAATAGAGCAAGGCCTGTAACTACGTATAAAAGTCTATAATCATCTAAAAGAAAAAATTATGAAGAATTAACCCAAACACCCTTTTCGGGAGGAAGTTGGTAGGTTTATCTGATTTTATTTTATATATTTTTAATGCTTTTATTTTTGAACACTTATTTTCTAGTGAATGTATGTATTAGCATAGATAGTAGGGTGGGTCAAAAAAATCAATTATTTTTTTTTACACGGAAAAATGGGTTGCTAGACACCTTAAAAAAATTCTCACCAAATATGAGCTCTTAATTTTAATAGAAAGATCCTCCGCATCACAGTTTTTTATTTTTTTCTCAGTTCAATAGAAAAAAATTCATACCTCATCATTAATTGATTGTACAGAAAAATGTTTTAAAAGAATTTTGTAGCAAATTTAATGCTCTACAAAAAAGGTATCTTATATTTTTTCTGCAAACCTCACCATTTGAAAGATATTGAAGATTTATAATAGTCATTTATTGTCGAGTTATAAAATTCATAAACAAAAATGAAATTTGTCTTAAAATAATCAAACTTAAATCTTCAATATCTTTCAAATGGTGAGGTTTGCGGAAAAAATATAAGATACCTTTTTTGTAGAGCATTAAATTTCCTACAAAATTCTCTTAAAACATTTTTCTGTACAATCAATTAATGATGAGCTATGAATTTTTTTCTATTGGACTGAGAAAAAAATAAACAAGCCGTGAGGTGGGTCGTTTATTAGGACTAAAGTGCGACCCTTGAGGTCCACACGACGAACTTCCCAGTTTGATAAATATTTAATAATAATAATTAAATTAGATATTACACAGAAAAGTAATCATTTTAATCATTAAAACATCAATAATTAAAAAAAAAAAAAAAAAAAAAAAAACGGCTGAACCGATTTTTATAAAATTTATGTCGGATCAAAATGACGTTAACACGCCTCGATTGACACCCTTATGAAGTCGATATAATTTTTTATTCGCGAGATATTGTGTAAAATCTACTTTTTTGGAGGTTATTTGGTTAAAAAAAAATAACGGCTGAACCGATTTAAAAAAAATTCCTTTCAGATCATATTTACGTTAATACGCGTCGATTGGCACCCCAATGTAGTCGATATCATTTTTCGTTCTCGAGATTTCGTCTTAGAAAGAAATGGACACATACATACGTACGTACGTACGTACGTACACACACACACACACACACAGACATCTTTCTAAAAGTAGTGTAAAAATAGTGTAGTGACCTTGAAACATAAAAATTTTTTTTCCTTTTTGATTTCGATTTTCGGACTCATTACAATAACTTCCAATGGGAAGTTAAAAACTGTGATGCGGAGGATCTTCCTATTAAAATTAAGAGCTCATATATTTGGTGAGAATTTTTTTAAGGTGTCTAGCAACCTATTTTTCCGTGTCACTTGTAAAAAAAAATAATTGATATTTTTTACCCATCCTAATAGATAGATTGAATTATTTGTTGGGATGTTCTGGTACGTAAGTGACATCAAAATGACTTCAAAAAGTCCTGTGTCTAACCACCCAAAGAATCAGTTGTCTTTATGAATTTTGTGAGGTTATAATATTTTTACACATCATCGAAACACCAAAGCTTATAATTGATGTATTTGCGACGTCTATGAATCGTCGATGTGAATAAAATAATATAATATGTTTCTATTTTTTTAATTATTGTAGATTATAGATGTGCAGTAGACAACTTAGGTCATGAGTGTCTTAAATCTTAATTACATAAAATAACATCATCAGCTCGCTGATCATTACACCAAACTGTCTTCTTATATTTTTACTTTCCATCTCTACTATGGTAGGGAAGTAGTAATGGATTTAGTCCGAAAAAAATATTTCGAGATTTTAACAGATCTTCACGTTTTGAGACCCTAGCAATCGTTTAAGATCATTTTCTGACATGTCTGTATGTGTGTGTGGTAAATTTTTCGCCTTCGATATCGTAAAAACGGAACAACATACGGCCATGCCGATTGTTCTATTGTGTTTATCAGCCTTTAACTTAGATCTGATTAGAATTTGAGTCAAATCGGTTCAGTGGATCCTGAGATATTAAAAAAAACGTTCTCAATGTCACGTATTAACATAGGTAAAAAAAATATAAATGAATTCTAGGTGTTATAATATGAAAAAAATGTAAATATTTTTTTTCTCTAAAATGTATAGTTCTCGAGAAAAAAAATATTTTACTAAAAAATGAAAATTGTACGTAAATCAAGGTAACCATGAATTTTGCTATATTAAGCTAGCCATCAGTAGATCACCAAACAAATAAAAGAGGGCCATGCTTTTTTCCAAAGAATAAAAAAAGAGCGTTTATTTTTTGCAAATATTTACTAGGTGGGAAGTATAGGACTGGTCATCAGTCGAATTTTTTTTTATAAAACTTAACGGAAAGGGATGACATCACAAAACATCCATGAGCGAAGTGGGATTCGATTCGAACCCACGACAGCTGGCTCCAAAGGCCAGCACGCTGACCATTACATTAAGCTGTCCTCTTATGTTTTGTGTGTAGTAGTATGGCGCCCCGAATAATACTTAACGGAAGGCGATGACATTACAAAACATCCATTAGTGAGGTGTGATTCGAACCCACGACAGCTTGCTCTAATGGCCAGCACGCTGACCGTTACACCAAACTGTCCTCTTATTTTCTTTTTGTGTAGTGGTATGGAGGTCCGAACGGGAGGAGGCGAAAGTTTGAAATTCCATCCGTGCACATCCGGTACAAACTGTTCCGTTTTCAGTACTTTCTTCCTGAATCCATCCTGTACAATTTTACCGGTTTGTCGTTGTAACATCCTGTATATTATGATAACAGGATTCCAGGGACGTACTGAGCTTGCGGTTTTGATATACAATGCATATGAGATACTAATATTTGTTTTCTGTCAACACAAGGGCTTCAGTTTCTACACATGTCCAGTTCTCACGAAAGATTCATCTGTTCGAACTTAGAGCTGAACTGACTGAATGACTAGAATCATTTCTTCGTAGAGAATGAACTGTATAGTAAATTATGTGTAAGATCCGCCACCAACATTACCAATCTGTGGGGAATCCCCCAAACTGCGGGTAAATTATAATTGGACAATTTGTGAGGAGAGCCTTGATGCGAAGAATAATTGTATAAATTATGGGTATTTTAGAAAATTATCATTGGTAGCCCTGATTAATGCACAGAAAACAATTTTTAGGTTTGATTTTAAACGCATTCATCTCATTATATTTTATTTAAGAGTATTCTCTACCGGAAGTTACCCCATGTACTCTTCATCTCAAATCCTTTTCCTTCGCCTAAAAATGGTTACAGATCTCCAGACGCTATTTTTAAAGCGGGTTTGGGTAGACGCGAAATGAAGGACCGAAAATCACACTATACAGATCCTACAGGCGAATTTTTTTTTTTAAAGTTTTGGCTAGGTGTGAAAGGGAAGGTTTATGTAGGATATACTTGAGATAAGAGACAGTTAAAATTTCCGGTACTCTGATTCTAGAGAACTAGTGAAAATATCAACTGGATTTTTTTATTATTAAAAATAATAATAAATTGAAAATATGAATTGATACTAGACTCCCCCCAGAGGGGATATTGGAATGTGGTTGCTATCGCAAATTGAATTCCAATGTTCTTTGGGAATTAGCGCTCCCAGGGACCCGAGCTCGTATCAGTCGGTTTGTGTATGCCGACTGGCGGATTCTAATACACAAATGGATTATCCAAGTGTGCAAGCTTTCACGGCCGGCATTGTTCCAAGTCTTCATGGTTTCCGGGCTTGTAGGCCGTGGTCCGGTGATATTTCTACCACCGGACCACGGCCTACAAGCCCAGAACCAATGAAGACTTGGCACAAATATATTATTTGTTGTGTAATGACCTGAGTTGTCAACGCGTCTATAATGTACAGTTAATTAATTAAAATTAGACTAGACTCAGATAATCTTGACAGTGGCTCAAAAAAAAATGTGTTGCTGCGTTTATGCGGATGTAAAATTACATATCCGGTCCTATTTATTGCTCTCCATAAAACGTATGTGTAATATGCAAAAGCGTGTTCTTTTTTTTGCAATCTAGTCGCCTAGTACAATGACGCACTGGAGACGTGACGTGTTCAACATTCCACGTTCCCCCTTTACCCGTGTTTTTGACCCAGTGTTTCCCTGAAGGCACATTCCTAGCTTTGACCTTGCGAAGAAGGCCTTGCCGAATGTTGCGATTGACGTATAGCGATATACGTGAAACGGAAAAAAGACACCCGTCATTGGCGTGCAATGAAAAATTTTTTCTACAACAAATATTGGGTAATATGTCTGTAAACTATATACCTATATATTAATTATCGGAACCCTTATTTATAGGATCACTTTGTTGTTCGTCTGTGTCTGTCTGTCTATCTGTCTGTCCGTTGAGACCTTTTTTCTCAGGAACGGCTAGAGTTATAAAGTTGAAATTAATATCAAATACAGTGGCGGCTCGTGCCTGTTTAGACAGGTGGTGCCAAAACGAAGGTCAAAATAGAAAAGAAGTACCTATAAAACATAGAAAATAACTTACCTAGTGACTATCCACGCAACTGTCTATGTTTGACTAAACAAGTACACACTGGCACAAAGTGCAACAATAGAAATCCGAAAAAAAAACAGTTTAATAAAGTTCAAGACCTCTACACATTTCTGGCAAACCGTCAAATAATGAAACAAAATTGTTATCAACAATAACATTTAACCGAAACAACAATGCGTATAAATTCCAACAATGACCAAACAGAATATCGCCAATAATGTGCCTGGCACACATTTCATTTAGATTTAGCATTACAGCATAGGGAAATCATGAGTCATAGTTCTATCTCTCTTGCTCACATATAAGGACCGTAAGGTATGCTTTGTTTACACTGTGCCTATTATTAAATGGCACAGGATACGTGTTACTGATCGCGTGGTGAAAATGTTTTAGGAAATTTGTGCGATTTAGGCTGAACTCTGCTATCCGGACGATCGATAATTTTATAAATTGATTAAAAAAATATATTAATAAAAATATTAACAAAAAATATTTTTAGAGGAAATTGAAAAATTAGGGGTAGTGCCATGGCACTGTGGCACTACCCCACGAGCCGCCACTGATCAAATATGAAGGTCTACATCAAAACCTGTACTTATATACTTCTCATTGAGTTAGAATCTTGAAATTTGGCACGAAGTAAAGTCTCATAGCCCAAGTAAAGGTAAAAATCCAAAAATCATTAATTTCTAATTCTATGTTGAATTATTACGTGACAAACTTAATTTTTTTTAAATTTTTATAATAGGTTCCCCTCAGAGCTCGAGTTCTACTATCGCGCTTGTCCGTCTTTTTTTATTCATGCCTCACAGGAATTTACAAGATATCTTTATCTCGTGTCGTTTTTGAATTGCGAATATCAAAATGTTTTTATTACATTTTTAACACGCTTTTATTAGCTTCACTTGTATGTTTGCTTGCTTGCTTGCTTGCTTGTTTGTCAGTTTGTAACCGACTTCTTTGAACTTGATTTTGACCAACTTTGAACGGTCAGATTTAGTTTAAACTTTGCACACTTATCAAGGACCGACGACAATACAATAATTCAATAAGTTTGTCCCATTATCCTGACCAGGATCTCCAGGACTAAAAAAAAAAGCAAAAAACTTCAGATTGAACTGAAACTTTGCACACTTATCAAGAACCGATGACAATACAATAATTCCATAAGTTTGTCCCATTATCCTGACCAGGATCTCCAGGACTAAAAAAAAGCAAAAAACTTCAGATTGAACTGAAACTTTGCACACTTATCAAGGACCGATTACAATACAATAATTCCATAAGTTTGTCCCATTATCCTGACCAGGATCTCCAGGACTAAAAAGCAAATATAAATTATAATTTAAAAAACTAAAAAACACGTTTTAATGAACTAAAAAGTAAAAAATAATTAATTTTATTGTAAAAAAGCGTGGGGTGCTTTGTATCATATTTTCATACCACCCCACGCTTTTTTACAATAAAATTAATAATTTTTAACTTTTTAGTTCATTAAAGCGTGTTTTTTAGTTTTTTTAAATTATAATTTATTAGTTTACAAGTTCTGATAGTTTTTAAAATGTATAAGAAATGAAAATGTTTTAAATAAAATAAATATCTTGACAGTAGGGTTCACCCGCGTATCAAAATTTGATAAACTTATAAACTAAATTTTTTTTTAATGTTATAATTTATATTTTGACTCCCCAGGGGGAACATTGGAATGTAGTTGTTCTCGCAATTGCATTCCAATATTCTTTGGGAATTGACGTTTCCAGGACCCCGAGCTCGTACCAGTCGGTTTGTGTATACCGGCTGCCAGATTCTAATACACAAATGGATTATTAATTGTTGTGTTGAAGACGCTAGTGACCTGATTTGTCGACGCGTCTATAATCTACAATAGTAATAATAATTTATGTTTTGAGAATTTTAAATAATTTTATTTATTTATTATATATTCAAAAATTTTGAGCCTGTATAACATTATATTTTCTTAATTGATTTTTAATAATAAGTGTACCTAAAGAAGTCTCAGTAAAGAGATGAACGTTGTACAATTAGTAAATAAAAAATCATTGATTTATTTAATATAGTCCAAGTAACTGCGATTTTTTATAATCATTTCAATAAAAAATGGACATGAACAATTTACATAATATTTAATTACATTCGAACGAAACAAATCGGTTTCTTTTTTATTCTCTGAAAGCAATGTTCTTTCAAGTTTCAAGCATACTGAATGATGAATAGGACACATTAAACGGTAAAAAGTAATTAAACGGACTTGTATTCAACTGTTTTCCGGGAAGTTTGGCTTAATTACACTATCGATTGTTCGAATCTTCTCATTGTTTTGTGGCACTGCACGTCTATGGAACAATTCATTCATGTCAAGACACTGTGTTCGCGAATTTATGGCCATTCTGTTCAGTTAGTTCTGTATAGGTGTAACACACGCATGTACAGTCACTCCCACAAGTATTTGAACGGCTTTTAAATTTATATGCCTGGGTTATCTGAACCGATCTTCTATCTTTTGCGTTCTTCAATTGTTAAATTCTTATAATAATACTTTGAAAGTAAAACTTTATTAGCCTCATTTTTTTATCGAATGTTTTAGGAAGTTTCTAAACTTTTGACTTTAGACATTTGCGGTTGGAGAATTTTTTGTGGAAAATTTTATACTCTACAAAATTATTGGTATCCAATTTTCACCTATCTAGCATGTTTTTTACACAAAGTTGAATGGGAGCTGGAAAACACATTTTTAACGAATTTTTTCACCTTGGGAACGCCATTTGGCAAGGTTCCCCCACTTGAAAATTAAAAAAAACATATAGGTATGATCAGAAAAAAATTGAGGCTGACTTGCTCGCTTAGTAGTAATAAAGCGATCCGGAAATACAAACAACGTCTGCCTTAATATTTCTGGGAGTATCTGTATTTATTCTTTCTTTACCTGTAACAAGCAGCATTACATTATTTGCGTGAGAGAATTCCCTGGATCGCAGTTCTGGCTGTCAGATTTTGTAATTGAAAGATAAACAAAAATAGAACAAGTATAGGATTTTCATCTGCAATAAAGGTATTATATTGAGACCAGACAACTTAAAGGTAAATTTAGCTTTTATGTTAAATTTTATTTTCTCGATACACAATACTGTACTTGTGTTAAATATCGAGTTTTGAGGACGAGTGGTGTAACGGTTAGCGTAGCGGCCTTTGGATCACACTGTCGTGGGTTCGAATCCCACCTCCGCTCATGGATGTTTTGTGATGTTATTTAGTTTTAAGCTAGTTGTTATTTGATGTGAACAAGACGCTAATGACCTAAGTTGTCGACGCGTCTATAATTTACAATAAATAAATATCGAGTTTTATAAGTAATGATTTTTTGTAACTATTTTATACATTGGTATTAGGGCTTGAGAGTAGCCGAGCGTGTAGCAATACCGTTGTTGATATGACGTTTCCATTACTCCTCTATTATAAGCCCCCAGTTGAAGTTCCCAGGTTCTACGCCCGGAGCTGGTAAAAGTATAAATTGGATTTTCAACTTATTATTAAAAAATAATATATTAAATCAATATCATTAATTAAATTATTAATAAATATTAAATTGAAAATATGAATTTGTATTAGACCCAAATAGCCTTAGCTCTTACTGGCCTAAAAATGAATACGGTATGTTTTATTTCAAATGAAATTATAAAAAACAATCTGGTTCTAATGCAAGTAAATTTTAATTTTTATTTCCAAAAATAAAGAATCATGCATGGGTGTGAGTTAATTTTTTCACTAACAGATATGTAAAAAACGATTAGTCAGTTATTATCAGAATCTCATTTTGAAAATTTGAATATAAAGAACTGTAAAATATCGTTTCTTTTCTTATTTAATCTTTTGTTATATCATAAATTCTATTTTATTATTTTTCTATTTGTGATATATGTGTATCGTATTTGATTATATTTCTATCAGATTCTCGGACTTCGTCGTAAAGTTATTTATTATCATAATATCCACATTGTTACAATATGAAAATATATTTCATTTTGTCAGAAGATTAAAAAATTTATATTCAACATCACTAAAAGATTTCAACACAACAGTGTTCGTTCTTTAAATTTAATTTTGGTCTATTTTTAAGGCTTTTACATCATTTTATGAAAATACATTTTTTCATTAAAATTGTGAAATTTACATTTTTATAACGTTATTAAATGTCTCCCAACTTCACACGTTTACCAACGCTATCACGATATCATTTACTTGATAGCGATTATTCCCCCAGGGGCAGGGTTACCATCTGACAGGCGTTTGCCGCATTTGACAGCCATTTTAAGGTCAAGATAGGAATGCGGCCGGCGCTGGTCAGAGAGAGACAGGCATTTTAAAATTTCGCGCCCTTTCATATCTTTTACTCATTATTTTATTACCTATCTACAGCTTTTTTATTTTAAACAGGCATTTTTTTGAAAAATCAGGCATTCCAGGCACCCTAGACAGGCATCCCTCCGCTTATGTATGGTAACCCTACCCAAGGGGAACATTGGAATGTGGTTGCTATCACAAATTGCATTCCAATGTTCTTTGGGAATTAGCGCTCCCAGGGACCCGAGCTCGTACCTGTCGGTTTGTGTATGCCGGCTGGCGGATTCTAATACACAAAAGGATTATTTGTTGTGTTGAAGACGCTAATGACCTGAGTTGTCGACGCGTCTATAATCTACAATTAATTAAGATAGCGATTATGTATATTTTCTGGTGGTAAAACAATATAAAAATTAATTTTCTGAAAAGTTTCCAAATGACACAATTTTCAGTGTATTCTTTATTGTGGTGTAGACAAATATGTGTACAAGAAGTGACATTGATTGATCAATTTTTCGCCTCACAAATTTTGATCGATTGACTATAATAAATGAAAAATGTACAGTTTAAAGTTTGTTAAATATTAAGACATATTATCGTAAAACAAAAAAAAATGGAAATTTTTCAAAGCTCAAGATCGTCAATTAATGAAAATATATATCATATAATAGCAAGATATATTAAATCATCTGCGAGAAACGCTTGTAACTCTAAATATATAAGAGAGACACCCAGTGACGTCATGTTAAAGTGCAATATCAGAAAAATGTATCTATTTATTTATTTATTTATTTTTTATTTAATTTAATTTTTATAATAAATTTGTAATAACATTTTCTCTCTTATATAATAAAAATATATTTTTAAAATAAATAGTAAAAATAGGAATATAAAATAGTAACAAGATCTCTTTCCATTGGGGATCAAATCAAATTTAAAAGTACCTTTTTAAGAATTATTCGAAATGAGCACTTCCGTGGCACAAAGGATCAATAAAAAGCAATACTGATTTTTTTAAATTTGCATTTTACTAACGTTTCGGTATTCTTCATACCATCTTTAGAGTCTACAAAATAATTATAATGTTGAAGCAAACGTGGGTAAGAATATGTATATGAAAAAGAATAATATTTTGTGGAAATAATATAGCAACTTCGAATTTAAAAGTACCAACATTTTTACAAAATAATAATGTAATTTGCTTTAACAGTTACGTATTATTTTAAGAATTTGGTTCATAATTCATACCTTTTCGTATATGTTACAAATATGTTACGTGATAATATATTTTCATAAGGTTGGCAGCAAATTTTTAAATTGGATTTACAAGTTTGCGTTATTTCACGCTCTATATATCCGTTAGGGATTAGTTCAAAAATACTTTAGTAAGAATTAGTGATGTAACGAATATTCGCATTCAGAAAATATCAGAAAAAAATCATATTTAAAAAAAAAGTAAAAATAATATTAAATAAAGCAAAAAAATATTAATTTCTAATTGAATGAAAAATTTAGGAGGTTATACTTAGGATCAACAACCTCATAAATTTTTCATTCAATTATTACTTTGAAGGATCTTAACCATTATGATTAATTTTTAAGCATCTTTATTAGAAAACTTTTATTCTTACTCCTTTTTTAAACAAGCCGTGAGGTGGATCGTTTATTAGAACTAAAGTGCGACCCTTGAGGTCCACACGACGAACTTCCCAGTTTGATAAATATTTAATAATAATAATTAAATTAGATATTACACAGAAAAGTAATCATTTTAATCATTAAAACATAATTATTATTTATTTTTAACAATAATTAAAAAAAAAAACGACTGAACCGATTTTTATAAAATTTATGTCGGATCAAAATGACGTTAACAGTAACACGCCTCGATTGACAGCATTACGAAGTCGGTATAATTTTTTATTTGCGAGATATTGTGTAAAATCTACTTTTTTGGAGTCTATTTGGTTAAGAAAAAAGAACGGCTGAACCGATTTTCAAAGAATTTCTTTCAGATCATATTTACGTTAATACACGTCGATTGGCACCCTAAAGTAGTCGATATCATTTTTCATTCTCGAGATTTCGTCTTAGAAAGAAATGGACACATACGTACACACACACACACACACACACACACATCTTTCTAAAGATAGTGTAAAAATAGTGTAGTGACCTTGAAACATAAAAATTTGTTATACATTTTGATTTCAATTTTCGGACCCATAACAATAACTTCCAATGGGAAGTTAGAAATAACTCAAGTTTTTTCGCGCGGCCAATCAGCTGTTAAATTTTAGCCTTAGACAAAGGCGCTAGAATATTCGCATTCGCGAATATCGGCGGCAGATATTCGCATTCGCCTAAAAATTGACATAGCGAGATACTTTACAAACACAATGAACGCGTATTTCTTCTTACATTAAATAAAACTTACCTTGTATTGAAGCAGTACTCAAAGTTTGCTTTTAAATCTTATTTCGAAAACATCTTTACATTTGTTATTTCTTTTGTGCTTTACAAAAAGAAAGTGAGTCAGTGATAGCGTTTCTTTCTTCCGTACTTTTATGCTGAATTCAAGAGAACAAATATTTGAATCTGTGTAAAACGCGCCATTTATCACTTTCTACCTTCAAGCTCATATTATTATTTTTACATTAACTTTAAAGCTTGTCTTTCACTATGAACTGTGTTGTAATTCCACAAAAGAAGTCGGTAAAAATTCGCAGTGCATGGTTTGTAATACATGCTATTGTTACGGATCACCCTGTATATAACCGGCAGGCAAGAGTTCTGAGAAACGGGGGTCCGCTTACTGTAACAACTGGTACCTGCACGAAAATTCTAGAGAAAGCGAGAACACACTAGGCTTATATAGCCTACATAAACAGCAGTACGAGTGAGTGAGAATCAGTCATCGGTGAGTCACGCAATCAGTCAATGGAGAATACTGAGCGACAAATAGTGCGTTTGATATATATACAGTGAATATAAATATTTGAAACATAAATAACTAGAAATAAATAGTCCTGGTATATAGTTAATTGTATATAATTAAGTGTTAATTACTGTTTAGTTATTGTTTACTTGTGTTGATTGTTAGAATTGACTTTTCGTTGTTGCGTTCATTATTATTGTGTTTGTAAATAATTGTAAATAAATATTTATTCCGCCAACTCAGAAAACAGTTTTGTAACACTATTATCAAATTACAGAACAACTTGGTGCAACGGTTAGCATATTGGTCTTTAGATAAAACTGTCGTGGATTTGAATTCCACCTCCGCTCATTGTAGATTATAGACACTCAACAGCTGAGTTCAGCGTTCCTTTCATTGATGCTTAATGATGTCGTTTAATTTAATTTGATGTAATTTAATGTATTTAAACGCTAATGATCTTAGTTGTCGAGCGTTTATAATCTCCAATAAATAAAAAAACCTATTAATATTGCACAAAAAATTCTTGCACTACTTACCTTAAAGTATAGAGAAATATTTTGTAAAATAAATTTTATAGAATTATCGCTAGGCACTTGGTAGAACATGATTGTATAAAAATTAATAAACTTGAAAAATTCTACACATTTATTCATCTCAATGATCGTTTCGGGTTTCTAACCCATCATCAGTGTTTGTTTATTAATTTTTATTTTGTAAAAGCCCATATTTACGAAAAATGCTAATGATTCATGGGATCGCATACCTTTCAAAAAATAATTTTACTTTATCAATTTGTATCACTTTCATTAAATATACAGGTCCAACAAAAGTCAGTTAACCGATTTGGATAGGTATCTTTTGCCGGACAGCGTTAACTAACTTTTGTCGCACCTGGTATTCTTATGTTTATTCGAATTTTTATGCGATAAAAAATATTTTTCTACAACACACTGTATAAACCGAGACGCGTGGCTTTTCCCACCTCTAGTTGACAAACATTACGCGGCCTCTATGTATAATAATAAGATACTGTAACGTCCGTGGTGCTACGCCCCAATGATACCAATGGTGTGAACAATACACTACACAGCTTACACTTCACTAGGGCTGTACCATTTCATTTTCATAAAATTTCAACCGATTTACATTTTTTTTTAATCTGAGCTTTTTGTCCACAGATGTGTCATCACTATTTTTCATTTTTTAACTTCCCATTGGAAGTTATTGTAATGGGTCCGAAAATCGAAATCAAAATGTATAACAAATTTTTATGTTTCAAGGTCACTACACTATTTTTAGAAAGATGTCTGTGTGTGTGTACGTACGTATGTACCTATTTCTTTCTAAGACGAAATCTCGAGAATGAAAAGTGATATCGACTACGTTAGAGTGCCAATCGACGCGTATTAACGTAAATATGATCTGAAAGAAATTGTTTCAAAATCGGTTCAGCCGTTCTTTGTTCTTAACCAAATAGACTTCAAAAAAGTAGATTTTACACAGTATCTCGCGAATAAAAAATTATATCGACTTCGTAAGGGTGTCAATCGAGGCGTGTTAACGTCATTTTGATCCGACATAAATTTTATAAAAATCGGTTCCGCCGTTTTTTTTTAATGATTGTTAAAAATAAATAATAATTATGTTTTATTGATCAAAATGATTACTTTTCTGTGTAATATCTAATTTAATGATTATTAAATATTTATCAAACTGGGAAGTTCGTCGTGTGGACCTCAAGGGTCGCACTTTAGTCCTAATAAACAACCCACCTCACGGCTTGTTTTTGGTTATTATTATCATATGTATAAAACAATTCGGAACACTCCTTTTTAACATGCTTGTGTATGAATCGGGTTTCATCGGAACTTCTCGGCACTGTCCGGAGAAGTTCAAAGCGAGCCACCGAGCATACATCTTACCGCTCGATGAAGCCGAAAGCAGGCAACCAATCATGTCAAAAAGGAGCGATGAGGATATTGCATTGACGTTTTCATTGGTCACAATCCTTCCGAAATACATTACCTGCTTTATTAAAGTTGCATCCTTATAATTACGCTTTACATTAAACAGTGCTAATGATTCTAAGGTCGATGCACTTCTTTTATATTTTGATTTTTTTAATTAAAAAAAAGTGGGTGTGTGCTTATGACCATACGACAGAAGTGAAAACCTGAATATATGCAAAACATACATAATATTATAATATTATTTTATTATTATAATACGTAATAATAAAAACGTAATTCTTGAAACGATGCACTCCTTGTTAAACAGTAGGCGTGGTCACCGACCTGAGCGCGCTTGATGTCGAGTGGAGCCGAGTAAACCCGATTCAGCGTCACCGTCCCGAGCGTGACGGTACACTTTCGGTCAGTATTCAAAAGAACGCAAAGTGCGCCTAAAGAAGTTTTCACTTCATAAAGTTGCATCTTGATCTTTGGCTACGTTTTTTCAACTTCTGGTCCAATGTGCAACTTAATAAAACGCACAATCCTGGTTTTATGTACACACGCGTATATACATATTTTATACAAAGTTTGTCGACAAAAGTTAAGGCTTTTAACTCCAATAGACATAATACAATATGCACAAAATTAACTTTGAAAAACTCTGCAACCGGAACTGCGTCAAACGGATACAGATAAGTGTCATACTCTTATTGTTGTCGCTGTGCTTTTGTTATTTTCTTTTATACATTAAGTATGATTCACATATATCCAACCTTCACTGACCTGTACCGGCACGTAACGGACCGACAAGTTGAGCAGTGATTCACATTTAACCGATCAAAGACAAACATTACTACAGCCAACTGCCAGACCCGGACTTAAAGACCCAAGGCCCCTAGGCACTTGACAGTTAGGCCCCCCAAGCCCAAAAAACAGGAACAAAAATGAAAAAATGGAATTGGATGGAAATTTAGCAAAAAAAAAGTCGACGTTTGGGTCATCTTTTTTTCTTTAATTTCCATCTCCGCCCTGGTCGGGGCCCCCTCGGCGGCTGGGCCCTTAGGCCGGTGTCTTGTTGGCCTAGGTAGAAATCAACCGGCTGCGCGGATAGTTTTGATTTTGAAAATATTAGGTCACCTATCATTAGAAAATTTTCGCAATCAGACAGGCCGTCGACACACGTTTGTCATTGACACTACACTAGCACCGACCGTAAATACATGTAAAGACACCGACCGTCACCAGCAAAACATTATTTCAAAGAATGCCGGCGGGCGCTGTGCTGTTCCGTGCTGTGTCTGTGCGGAGCTATGTACAATACATTGCTCAATATTTTGTCGGTCCGTTACGTGCAGGTTGGGTATATGTAAATCGTACTTTAGTAGTTAATCTCAACGGATTAAAGTGTGCTTTGCAGCAAGATTTTTCAGTCAGATATGAAATCTGTACATGTAAATAACGGGACCTTTGTATTTAAGTTTTCTTGCATGTTTTTTAGTACTTTTCACCCATAATTATTAGCTCTCGCATTTAAGTAGGTTCAATTCTAACTTTACAAGTTTAAAAATTAGCTCTCACATGAAATGGAATATACGTTTACAAATTGCTTTATGTAAGAAACAAAATGGACCTTTAGACGTGTCACTGTGGAAGTAATTGATAACTCAGCCAGCGCGAATCTGGAAGTTTTGGGCTTGAGTCCCGACGGTGACGGGTTAAATAAACAATTTTTTCTGATAATGCATTGTAACGTGACGTCATTGGGCGTCTCTCTTATAAATTTCTCATATTATATCACTTTACTATACCCATCTCTTATAGTTTAGTCTTTTGTCTTATCGTAATAATATACAGATTGTATCAAATTAAACCTGTCCATAGGGCATTCTGTGTGTAAGACAGAGATTGATACATAAAGCAATAAGTAAGAATGAGATAAATGATCGCTAATAGGATGTTACGTGGTTACTGTAAATTAAACTGATAAAAGATTTACATTTTTACAGCATAGAAGGAGCGAAAAAACAAAGATGACGCTGTTAGGTTGTATAAATATTATTTATTTACAGTAACCACGTAACATCCTAGCAATAATTTATCTCATTCTTACTTATTGCTTCATGTATCGATCTCTGTCTTACACACAGAATGCCCTATGCACAGGTTTAATTTGATACAATCTGTATATAATATAGCCTGTGTTACTATGTTACTGAAATAATTTTTCAAATCGGTTCAGTAGTTCCTGAGATTACTACTGACAAACAAACAAACATAAAAACTTTTCCTCTTTATAATATTAGTATAGACTTATAGATGGCACAATAAATTACCTCTGAGGACACAAAATAAAGAATATTATGTATATTTGTATAGATTAACAACAGTAAAATTATTCAAGCATGGAAAATTAAGTAAAGTTTTGAAGAACAGCTACAAGAATTATTGCATACAATTATTATGTAGATTGTAGATAATGACTATTTTAATTCCAAATAAAGCTCTTCATTTGAATAGTAATTGCAAAGGATAACATTTATGAATACATTAAAAATGACAGAAGTGGCCAAACTTTCAATTGTTTAACATTTATTAATCCCGAACTTTTCCGACGCTTTCCGATTCAGTACACACAAAAATATCAAAAAATAATTCCCAAATCCCATCCATTGGTTTGGGCTGTAGTTGCAACCACAGACTGACGACAGACAGACATTTTTGAAATGAGTTTTTCACCACATGCGAGTGTTAATTCAATAGCTATGTTATAGAAGTGAAAATAGCTATATTTAATGAACACTCACATGTGGTGAAAATCTATTGATTCCTAAACATATAAGGAGAATGTTATATTAGTAATCATGTCACGGTTGAATAAATGTAAGCTCATTCCGCCGCGAAAGTGGAAAGGTTCAGGCTAGAATCCTGACTGTGACTATGGTTGGTAAAATGATTTTTTCCAAAATCTTTGGAATTAATTATATAATTGGCTGCTTTACAACGAAAAATGTTCGGTTGCAATTCAGCCGTATAAATCTATTAATAATTAATCAAAATAGAATGTCTTGGTACCCGGTACCTACGCCACATATTACCCAATACTTCCACCGTTGACTTTTAATTTTGAATTTTGAAAAAGTTTACATATTTTTTTACACAAAACTTTCCCTATATATACTATATACTATGTCTGCTGGAATAAAAAAATTTTTTACTAACCTCTCTCCCAAAATTTCTATTAGTTACTCAGTGAAATGTTATCTAGAAGTGGTGTATCTGTAAAATGTTTTGAGGTTATATGTAGCTGTCATCGAAACTTATTTATTATTTTTTTATTTCTCAGAAGAGTATCGAAAGATCACTGTTTTTGAAGTTATACTTCTTTTGGCGCGTTATGGAAAAGTGAATTTTTACGATGCGCGCGCATCGCGTCACGAAAATTTAACACCATGAAGTTAGTCGTTCGTAACACCATGAAGTTAGTCGGAAGTTCATGATTATAATACCCTATTATATAGCACTGCTAAGTAAGATGTACGTAGCGTAATGGATAGCACCGCCGCGTCATACGCCATAGGTCCCAGGTTCGAATCTCAACACAAACATACTTTTTTTTAATAAATAATTAGATATAAATATAATAAATAAATATATTTAATAAATTAATAATTTATTAAATTAAATTTATTTATTTAATATCTTTATTTTATTATTTTATCGTCTTTTCTACAAACGTTTGTACTGGCACCCGGTACCTACGCCGTATTTCACACGACACTTCCACCATCGATTATTTTATTTTTTAATTTCAAAAACGTTTACGTCTAGTTTATTTTAACAGCGCTTGGTTCAGAGCCGTTTAAACTTTCAAAAAGGTTATCTTTTATTAGTGTACTAGCCGTTACCCGTGGCTTCGCCCACGTATTTTTCGATTTATGATTTATTATCCCCCCCCCCGCGAGAAATTCGCTCGGATTTTATTAATACATTATTCACTCGCTTCGCTCGTTCGCTCAAATTTTATTAATACATTATTGCTCACCTACGTTATATAAGGAACTCCTGTGCAAAATGTCATGCTTCTAACTTCAAAAATGACGAATTTCCATACAAACGTTCATCCCCTATTTAACCCTCTTGGGGGTTGAATTTCGAAAAATCCTTTCTTATTGCTCACTTACGTAATATAAGGAACTCCTGTGCAAAATGTCATGCTTCTAACTTCAAAAATGACGAACTTCCATGCAAACTTTCATCCCCTTTTTAGCCTCCTTAGGGGTTGAATTTTCAAAAAAAAATTTCTTAGTGCTCACCTACGTTATATAAGAAACTTCTGTGCAAAATTTCATGCTTCTAACTTCAAAAATGACGAATTTCCATACAAACTTTCATCCCCTATTTAACCTCCTTAGGGATTGAATTTCAAAAAATCCTTTCTTAGTGGGTGCCTACGTCACAAAAGGAACCTACTGTCCAAATTTCAAGTTTATATCTTCAGCGGTTTGACCTGGGCGTTGTCTGTCAGTCAATCAGTCAGTCAGTCAGTCAGTCAGTCAGTCAGTCAGTCAGTCAGTAACGGAACTGTTTTATATATATAGATTTGCCATAATATGGCACATACACTATTGGCGTCGGTCGGATGGCGGGACCTAGGGGTCGGACCAAAATTTCTCGACGTTTCATAGCCTCCTGAACACTTTGGCACCATTTTTAAAAATGTTTATATATATATATATGTGTGTGTGTGTGTGTGTGTGTGTGTGTGTGTGTGTGTGTGTGTGTGTGTGTACACGATAACTCTCGACAGACTTAATCGATTGAAACGAAATTTGGTACACACATTGGAACCCATCACCGCAAGAAGCCTATTTAAAATGGGCCCGATCGGACCATTTTCAGGGTTGTATTTAGGGGTTCCAAAAAGTTTTTGGGCCCAAAAATACCGAAAAATTTGTCAGAATCGTTTCAAAATTGAAATTTAACTCTTTAGTAAAGATTAAAATGTGCTGCTAAAATTTTAATAAAATCGGCCCGACAGGACCGGACTTACAAATTTTATGAAAAGACTAGTTTGTTGATACGGATTTACTTATTGAAGGGTGTATTTATTTCCGTACAGAGGTTGCATTGATAATATTATTGAAATTAAGAAAAAAAATATTATTTTAAGGGGTTAAATTTTTTATTTTGTCTAAAAACAAACTTAAGTTTACATAATAAAGCCACAAGGCCTGCATTAGCAAATACACTATATTGTCGGCAGGGTTTGGCACTGCGACCCGAGTTTTTTTTAAGTTTAAATTCGGATCAACTTTTCGAAAAATGAGATAATTTTTAACCGACTTCAAAAAAGGAGCTCTTTCTCAATTCGGTTGTATTTTTTTTTTGTTTGTTACCTCAGAACTCCGTCATTTATAAACCGATTTGGAAAATTATTTTTTTATTTGAAAGGATATAATTTCAGATTGGTCCCATAGAAATTTCATCCAAATCGGTTCAGTACTTAGGCTGATTTTAATAAAAGTGTAACGGCGTGTGATTTCTTAAGAATGTCACTTTTTGACACATCAGACTGCGTAAGAAAGTCGGTTTAATAAAAGTGAGTAGCGGCGTGTGATTCCTTTAAGGTACTTAAATGTCACTTTTTGACACTAAAAAGTAAAAAATAATAAAAAACTTTTTAACAAAAAAAAAAACCTCCTTCAAAAAGCCACTAAAAAGAGGAAAATAATGAAATTTTGAAGTCTGCGCCAATTTGGTAAAATATGGAGTCTGTTAAAAAGTATAGTACCTACTCGTATACAGGGTGGTGAAATGCTCAGGTGTATATAGGGATTTAACATGTAAAATCATAAATATGCAGTTTCCTGCTCTCCTGATTTTTTTAGAACAAAAATTCATTAAACTAAAAATGATCACTGTTAAATTATCTACATGATATGTCACTTAGTTACAACGAAAATAATTTTTATACAGCGTGGTTACAAAAAATGCATATTTTTGACCTTTTGACTATTATTAATTTGTCAGAAAAAATTATTCTTGATAAAAATTTATTTATGCTCTAAAACCTAAAAGGAGATGATTAGAATCGATATAACTCTTCTCGTGTACAGGGAGGATCTGAAAGTTTGATTTGGTCTAAGAATAGAAAGAGCTAGTTGACACACCTTTAAACGGATTGAAACCAAATTTAAAACTTAAGGTTTTTAGGGGATTTCTCAAGTAGATTTTTCTCATTTCCTCCCTACTCCCTTAAACAGGGGTAGTTTATTGATGTACAAAAATAGAAAATTGCGATATTCTCCCATTCTGAATTTTTACAAAACAAATGAATGAAGGCATATTGAATAGTTATTAATGACATAACGATTTGTGAAATATGATAGAAATCGTTTGAGCCGTTTTCGAAAATATTGCAATTTTCTATTTTTGTTCGTCAATAAAATACCCTTATTTAGGGGAGTAGGAAAGAAATAAGAAAAATCTACTTGAGGAATCCCCTAAAAACCTTGTTTTAAATTTGGTTTCAATCCGTTTAGAGGTGTGTCAACTAGGTCTTTCTATTCTTAGACCAAATCAAACTTTCAGATCCTCCCTGTACACGAGAAGAGCTATATCGATTCTAATTATCTCCGTTTAGGTTTTAGAGCATAAACAAACTTTTATCAAGAATATTTTTTTCTGACAAATTAATAATAGGCAAAAAGTCAAAAATATGCATTTTTTGTAACCACACTGTATAAAAATTATTTTCGTTGTAACTAAGTGACATATCATGTAGATAATTTAACAGAGATCATTTTTAGTTTAATGAATTTTTGCTCTAAAAAAATCAGGAGAGCAGGAAACTGCATATTTATGATTTTACATGTTAAATCTCTATATACACCTGAGCAGTTCACCACCCGGTATATAGTGATTAATATCTTCTTTTTAACCGACTTCATATTTTATTAAATTGGCGCAGACCTCAAAATTTCTTTATTTTCCCCTCTTTAGTGGCTTTTTGAATGAGGTTTTTTTTTGTTAAAAAGTTTTTTATTATTTCAAATGGGTACTGATTATATATTTATAAACGTCTTCAATAATAAATATCAATATACTTATACTAGAACGGATGGTTTATTGGTACGGCTATATTTACATTTGGAAGGTTCTGGGTTCAATTTCCGTCGCAAAAGTAGATCAAACTTCTCATTTTTCCTAACGGGAAATTAATTACTAAATACGCATGTTCGATAATAAATGAGGCACGCTGTATAAAAAATAAAATACATCGCGTGTATAGAATAAAATTATCCTTTCATAATCTCGTTTAAAAAAATCCTAACTACAGTGGCGTACTGTTCAGTTAGAAAAAATTTATATAGATCACTAATTGCCAGGATTACTGAGGCATCATACCAATTCATATTTTTAGCAAATTAAAAAATAAAATACAATGTTTAAAATTATTTACGCTAAAAAACTTTATTTTATTGTAATTGTTTCGCATAGTCAGACAAAGATCTTAAACAAAAATAAAAAATTCGACTGATGACCAGTCCTATACTTCCCACCTAGTAAATATTTGCAAAAAATAAACACTCTTTTTTATTCTTTGAGAAAAAGCATGGCCCTCTTTTTTGTTTGGTGATCTGATGGCTAGTAATATAGCAAAAATCATGGATGTCTGTATGTGTGTGTGTGTGTGTGTGTGTGTGTGTGTGCGTGCGTGCGTGTGTGTGTGTGTGTATGTGTGTGTGTGGTCAATTTTTCGCCTTCGATATCTTAAGAACGGAACAACATACGGGCATTCCGATTGTTCTATTGTGTTTATCAGCCTTTAACTTAGATCTGATTAGATTTTGAGTCAAATCGGAAAAAAAATATTTTACTAAAAAAATAAAAATTGTACGTAAATCAAGGTTTACGTACAATTTTTATTTTTTTAGTAAAATATTTTTTTTCTCGAAAACTATATATTTTAGAGAAAAAAATTATTTACATTTTTTTCATATTATAACATCTAGAATTCATTTATATTTTTTTTACCTATGTTAATACGTGACATTGAGAACGTTTTTTTGAATATCTCAGGATCCACTGAACCGATTTGACTCAAAATCTAATCAGATCTAAGTTAAAGGCTGATAAACACAATAGAACAATCGGAATGCCCGTATGTTGTTCCGTTCTTAAGATATCGAAGGCGAAAAATTGACCACATACACACATACACATACACACACACACACACACACATACAGATATCAGTCAGAAAATGATCTTAAACGATTGCTAGGGTCTCAAAACGTGAAGATCTGTTTAAATCTGGAAATATTTTTTTCGGACTAAATCCATTACTTCCCTACCATAGTAGAGGTGGGAAGTAAAAATAAAAAATGTACATTAAATAACGGCCAAATCTATTATCTATCACAATTATACAGTGGCTTCAGACAACGTTTGTCTGACGAAGCCACTGTGTTGTGCGAAACAGTTGTTAAAAAGTAAAGTTCGTTGTGTTTTACTTAATTTTAAAATGTATAAAATTATTTTGTATTAAAGTAACTGCTGAACCTGTTATGTATTTATTTGGGCTTGAGAATAGCTGAGCGTTTAGCAATGCTGTTGTTTACATTGCGTTGCTATGGTTCCTCTATTACAAGTCCCCAGTTCCCTGGTTCTAGTCCGAGAGCTGATAAAAGTGTCAATTGGATTTTCAATTTATTATTAAAAAAAAATAATGAATTGAAAATATGAATTGGTGCTAGGCTCAAATAACCTTAGCTGTTGGTGTATTTATGGTTCTTTTAACTCAAAAAAATGTGAAAAAGTCTTCTGTTTCATTCTTTCAGAACTTAATAGGCTATTTACAGGTAGTTAACAGGTAGAAATGAGCATGTGCAAAACAATTCATTTATATGTTGTAATCAGTTAATCACAATAATAGACCACAGACAAATCCTACAAGCCACACAATGTGTGACAGTGACTTATATAGGCTAACAAACTCTACAGCTTGTCCGAAAGTTATTCTGAACATAGACCTCAGAACAGAGATAACTATAGAAACAACATATATTGTCGCTTGTGAAGACACAACTATACACTAAAGTACGACCTGTCAGGTACATTATGATCATTAGTTGCTTGTATTCCGTAGTTTTAATTACTCTTTACATCGTGATATTACAACGAAGATTCCAAAATCAAGGTATATCTTATTATCAGTAAGTAAAATTTTTTTTGAAGTTATACTTCTTTAGGCACGTTATGAAACAATGATGAAAGTGAATTTTTCAAAAACTGTGATGCAAAAATTAACAGGATTGATTTCTATAGTTACCATGGAAACAATTCTTTTATTATTTTTTTTATTTTATAAAATTATTTGCATGCAAATAATTTAAAAGTTAGTTTTAATCACTATAAGTACCTATAACTTCTAACGCGCGTACATAAGTACACGCACCAACTTTTTTATTATATTAATGTCAATTGTTTTAATTGTTCCCCGCACGTCTCGGCTCTGATATACCGCTTCTATAGCTACCTCTGTTAATGAGTTCAACAAAGAGGTTATATTTATTATTTACCATGGTTTCGAACAATCTGTATAACACTGTGAATAAAGGTGTGTCTATATTTATGCTAACCTGCCTAACTAGCACAGGGCACCGCGACTGAACAAAGTAGGAATGGAAATTGGACAGAATGGAAATGGAGAAGGTGTGTCTATATTTATTAGACCCCAACAGCAAGGGGGCTGACAATAATAATTCATTAATGACGGTTTGTCCACACGATATACGAACATGAATACAGGAAACAGGGCATTTGAATAATTCTGTTGGTTCTTATCTACAGGCGTATGCTTGGTTGATTTTATTCTACAGGTTACGCGTTGTAGACCCTAGGATCTGTTCAAAGTAAACGTTGAGACATATCCGTTCAAAGCTTTTGAAAAGTTGTGTTGGTAAGATATCGACAGAAGCTATGCTTTTTACGCATTGTATATATAAAACCGAATTTATCAAAGCTATAGACAATACAATTGAAAAGTTATTATTTGATCGTCATTTCGAAATCTGACGCCGTTTTATTTTTTTGTGTCCTATAAAACTCTTAAATATCAATTTTCAAAAATTTTACAAAAGTACAAATACTTTTAATAACATGAGCGTGACGGCTTACACCGTGACGAACGTGACGGCTCACACCGTGACGCGAACCTATAAGTTTTTCCCCTGCCAAAAATCGTCAAACGCGCCTCTAGAAGCATAGCTTCAAAAATTTAAAATAAACGACCCCACACAACTCGGAATTTTACAAAATAGTAGACCTAATGTCACCCCCTACATTTTTAGGGGTAACTAGTCATGCCATCTTATAATGGTATTAAAGAAGTATCCATAAATTTCATATCAAAATCTTTTACGAAAAAAAAAATAATATTCACCAGTTTTTTACCTGTTTATATGTTTTTAAGGGGCCATTTCTCCCACATTTGAGCTGAAATTGATTTTTGAGATTTTGCTTCGAGATGTTACTGTCCCGAAGATGAAATTTGGGCGAAATCATTCCAGTGCTTTGAACTCTAGGTGCGACCACAGACAAACAGACGGCAGACAGACATTTTTTTAAAAAAACTTTTTTGGATTCCGGGAACTTGAAAACGTAGAAATTAACTAAAAATTTAAAATCGATTTTTTACGCGATCACAAGACATCATTATAACTACTTCGTCCCTGGATTTAAACGACATCACAACATATTCATTATCGGATGTTGAATTTGAACCCGCACGATAGTCTAGTCTAGTTAAGCTAATCGTACTGTCCTCTTTCATGTAGATTTTGAACTAAAAAAAAACAGATGAACGCATCCTTTTTGTATAATATGACTCATTAACAGAACGCACCCATGTTTGTAACCTTGTCTTTTGAATGCAAACGGGCGCGTTGGAATGTTTGGCTTGCCACTTCTGTGTTTTTGTGCACTGGTTTTAAATTAGGCGATTGATGGTCAACAAAAGGCTTGAGTAATTGGGTGCGTTCAGTGAAACTAAAGCTGAATCATTCAATAAGCAATTTTATCACCTTTCTCGTATTGTTTTCATACGAAACAATCGATAGTTTCTAACAAGATCACAAAACGAAACGGGGTTAGTTTTTCAGTCATTACAAAAATTGTTTTTCCACTTCAAAATTCCTTAATACATAATTTTTTATCTATGATTTATATTAATTTTTATACAGACGCTAAACAAGCAGGTATCTAACATTATTTATTTTAGTTGTAATTTTTTTACATAGGTATACATTTAAAAAGAACAGGGATTCCTCGATACTCTCAAAAGATATGTAAACATAAAGTCTTAAAACATTTTGGATTTTTGGATAATGAGGGTTGAATATAGCTAACAGTGGAGAATTGCATCACTTCCGCCACCGACCATTTCCGTGACATTTCTCCTAGTCGTATAATAATAGTAAATATGACGCTCTGTTGTTGAGCGTATATAATTTACAATTCATTCAATAGTAAATATAATTATTACAAAAATAAATGTTCTTTATGTTAGCATTACTGTAAGGAACACCCATCGAATGCGGAATGACGTGACGTTACAGTGCAATACTAGAAAAAATCATTTTAAATATATGTCACCGTCGGGACGAATTTTCCACTATCGCGGCGGCTGAGTTATCATTTACTCTACAGAGACACGATTAAAATATAATTTATTGTTTCCATTATAAAGCAAATTTGAACTAATATTTTACATCATGCAAGAGCTGAATAGTTTGCGAAAATTGATCGCATGAACATTTATGTAAATAATTATTGTTACCTATAATATATAACCAAAGGTGGGCATTAACTCGTTAATCCGTTAATCGTTAATTAACGAAGTTAACAATCTGCTGAACGGATTAACTTTTAAGTTAACTTCAAAAAATGTTAACGCTCTTGTTAACTTCCGTTAACTTTAGTCCGTTACATTAGTCGTTTGTTGACATGCTGTCGTCATTTTGTTTGTTTGAATTACGCGCCATGCCACGCTCGTATGTTCGGCGACTGTCGGCAAGTCATATATGCGAAGTGCGTGTGCGAGTGTGATGCATATATGTGTAATTTATGCTAGGCATGGCGTGAGTGTAAGTAAGCAAGTCTGCTCAGTCAGTGCCACTGCCAGTGAATACGACAAATTGTAACCTAACTTTTTTGTAAGCTACTTAACTAAACTACTAATTGTGTATTTTTTAGTTTTTTTTCATTTTTGTTTATTGGATGGTCAGTGGTGTCAGGTGTGAAACTGATCAAATTGTCGTTCACATTCATAAACTCATTACACTTATATCATGGACACTATAGTACTAAAATTAAATCAAATCCTTGGCCTCACTTAAGTGTTTTATTTACCTATTTCTCTCAGCCCAAAAGCAGTATAAGTTTTAAATGGTTAACTTTTAACGGTTAACTTTAACTTGCGTTAAATTTTCGAAAATTTAACGCTCTACCTATTATCGAAGTTAACTTTTTATCTAACGAATTAACGATTAACGAAGTTAACTTTTGGATTAACTGTGCCCACCTATGTATATAACCCGGTATTTTGTTTAAAAAAAATCTATATACATAAAATCCGCTAGCTTCATTTATTGAACTGTATTTGTCCTGAAAATATGTACCAATGAAATGGTGTAACTGATTAGATTTGCATATATACAGTGTTTTGTTTGACGTTGTTCTTTTTTTTCTTTCGTTGCTTGATGTTCTCTTTCAGTTCGTATAAAACGAATCGATGCGCATTTGTTTGATAGGAAAACCAAACGTTTAAGCTATTGTCAATTGTTTGTTTCTTTAACTTAATAGAACTGAATGGGATTGGATATAAGATTTGTTTTATTGTCAGCGGCTGACAAGTTGTCGAGATAACTTTGAATTTAGTTTTTTTTCTTTGAAAGTTGAAACAATTGCAATCAGTATTGGAAACTCGAAGCGTTTGCTAACTGAATACAAAATTTAAATTTTATTTTTTGTTTTAATTTGCACTGTTAAAAACTTTTTATTTTTTTACAAACGTAATTCATTACTTTAATCTACGACCATGTAAAGCCTTGTCTACATTAATAAATCTTTGTGTCGTATTTGACACGAATTTGTGAATGTGGACACCTTTATTATATATAATATAGTGTAGGTAGCAATAATTTGTTACATTATCTCGCTTTCCATTATGTAATATTTTCTAAAATATTTTCCTTAGCTGCCCAGGAAAATTGAATGTGGTTTAATAACAATCTATAAACAAGCCGTGAGGTGGGTCGTTTATTAGGACTAAAATGCGACTATTGAGGTCCACACGACGAACTTCCCAGTTTGATAAATATTTAATAATAATAATTAAATTAGATATTACACAGAAAAGTAATCATTTTAATCATTAAAACACAATTATTATTTGTTTTTAACAATAATTTAAAAAAAACGGCTGAACCGATTTTTATAAAATTTATGTCGGATCAAAATGACGTTAACACGCTTCGATTGACACCCTTACGAAGTCGATATAATTTTTTATTCGCGAGATATTGTGTAAAATCTACTTTTTTGGAGTCTGTTTGGTTAAGAAAAAAGAACGACTGAACCGATTTTGAAAAAATTTCTTTCAGATCATATTTACGTTAATACGCGTCGATTGGCACCCTAACGTAGTCGATATCATTTTTCATTTTCGAGATTTCGTCTTAGAAAGAAATGGACACATACGTACGTACACACATACACACACAGACATCTTTCTAAAAATAGTGTAAAAATAGTGTAGTGACCTTGAAACATAAAAATTTGTTATACATTTTGATTTCGATTTTCGGACCCATTACAATAACTTCCAATGGGAAGTTAAAAAAATCAATCGACAGATTACATTTATAGGGAAAACAATTTTTTAAGAAAAAAGAAAAGAAAAAACAAGTGAAACATTTCTGTCGTTCTGTCCGGCACGAACTATTTGATTTTACTGTGAAACAAGACAAAAGCGTTTGTTCTTTTTTCTTACTTACTCTTTGAGGTTGTCAGTGAAAGGTCTATAAACAAAACAGAAAAAAAACAAATAGCTGAAATAAAAAAGTAAATAAATAAAAACGAAATAAAAAACGATGCTGGACTTTGTTGTATGATGTGTTGTATTTACCGAGGGGAATAATTAAATTCTCGAACTGGGAACATTCTTAAATTCTCAGTGGGATTGTCAATCCCTGTTTGTTGTTTGGTTCCAGAACTTGGTTGCCGAATTCTTTTAAAACTGTACTATATCGACCTTCCCTATACGACAGCAAAAAAGAGAAGGTACCTATTGTGAATAACAATTGATCTATATTTTAAACGTTTTTTTTATTAACTTCCCATTGGAAGTTATTGTAATGGGTCCGAAAATCGAAATCAAAAAGGAAAAAAAATTTTTATATTTCAAGGTCACTACACTATTTTTACACTACTTTTAGAAAGATGTCTCTGTGTGTGTGTGTGTGTGTGTGTGTGTGTGTGTGTACGTATGAACGTACGTACGTACGTACGTACGTATGTATGTGTCCATTTCTTTCTAAGACGAAATCTCGAGAATGAAAAATGATACCGACTACGTTGAGGTGCCAATCGACGCGTATTAACGTAAATATGATCTGAAAGAAATGTTTTCAAAATCGGTTCAGCCGTTCTTTTTTCTTAACCAAATAACCTCCAAAAAATTAGATTTTACACAACATCTCGCGAATAAAAAATTATATCGACTTCGTAAGGGTGTCAATCGAGGCGTGTTAACGTCATTTTGAACCGACATAAATTTTATAAAAATCGGTTCAGCCGTTTTTTTTTTTTTATTATTGTTAAAAATAAATAATAATTATGTTTTAATGATTAAAATGATTACTTTTCTGTGTAATACCTAATTTAATTATTGTTATTAAATATTTATCAAACTGGGAAGTTCGTCGTGTGGACCTCAAGGGTCGCACTTTAGTCCTAATAAACGACTCACCTCACGGCTTGTTATTATTTTGTTTTGAGATTTATATTTATTAAACAATAATAAAACAACACACCAATCACGCAATATTCTATGGAAGAAAACAAAAATAATATTGACTATCGTTTGTTCGGATACTTAAATTTTAAAATAAAACACACCCGAAGCAATTTACAGAATAAAATGTGTATAATATATAAATATTTTTATATAACACGCACGCGTTTAGTGTTTTTTCGTATCTGTTTGCGGACCTTAAATAGCCGTTTATGGACTAGTGACCATTATGTAACGCTTTTCAGTGCTATAATGGTTCATTATGTAACTAGTTACATAAAGATCCATTATGCAACGCTTTTCAGTGCTATAATGAAAAACAGTTGTATAATGAACCATTATGTAACTGTTTTTTTAATTCAATTAAAGTCTAAAACCATGCATGTGTTATATAAAGTATAGTGTGCAACGCGTGTGCTAAATCTTTATGCGTCAGGCGCGATGTTTTCAGCACTCGTATGCGGCTCGCGATGCACACTCGCCAAGGCTCGTGTGTGCTTGCTTACTACTTGTGATAAAGATGTATTTAGCACACTAGTTACACAATATACTATTAAGCGTCCTAATAACTGGCGGATAATATATTATTTATCGGAAAATTAATGTAGTAACAAAAGTAATTAAAATTTAACAAACATATGAAAACTACACTTATCTGATGCTTTTGTTTGAGATTTGCTGTGGTTTTTTTTAACAACTTTTATAGGTATATAAAAAATATGATCCTAATCTCATAAAATTTTAAAACAAACAACGTTAATTAACCGAACTAAACAAATATCTGCTACATGTTTTTTTTTTACTATTTTATATGCATGGAAATATCAACGCCCGATCAGTACATATTTTTTAACGATTTCTATTAAATATTCTCATAATATCTGTATTTTGTAAATAACTTTCTGTTATACCCTGTATATAATCCGTTCGAAATTATGTACATTTATTTCTTTTTTTAAATGACATTTTCCTTAGTAGATTTAGCTTTGTCATAGACCAAAAAAGGAAAATCTTTTTTGTAATTTAATTTTATTTTCTTTTATTTAAAAGAAAAATGTAATAATACTGGATTTAATTTGATTTAGCTTCTTTGTCTCAGAATGGAAGAATGTTCTCACACAGAAGCGGTCTTTAGGCGTGGAGAATACTTTTCGAAACAAATACAAACATAAACAATTTCTGCCGCATATAATATGAAAACTTTACCTTCTTTATTAAAGTTTTATTTTAGTTCAAAGGAAGATGCACCTGTCATTTTATTTTTTAGTGAAAAAAATAAGTTGAATTTATAATAAATACAGCATGATTATTTACAATTTTGCATATTTCATAAAGTTTTATTTTACTTATTGGAATCAGCGTGTCTTTTCCAATGGTAAATGTGAAAAAAATCTAAAAAATCATCTTTGCGGTTTTTTTATAAATGCGATATTCGGCAAAATTTGAAATCTCTCAGATATTGTTCATAGTTATTATTCTGATACAAAAAGGCACACTGACTCCAATAAGCTAATTTTAATTTTTCTTTTAATTTAGATGCTATGGATAACTCAAAAATTAAATACAAAATACAATCACAAAACTGTAGAGTGTAAACGCTGCTCTATAAATCTATCAGTTCCATTACAATATTATACCTTGTATACACTGTAAAAAATGGATGTAAAAATGCTGTGAAAGTTAAGGTAGAATTCGCTCGATTTTCTAAGTGATTTTACATTATTATTTATTTTTACACAAAAAACTTCATAAAAACTTGAACTTTTACTGTAAAGTTATACAAATTTGTGATTTTTACATAAAGTAAATTAAAATTACGTAATTTGTGTAATATTCCAATAAAGTGTGTAAAAATTGCAAAATAAAATGTATAATTACATATATAAAATAGATGAATACAAAACAAATTAATGTAAAATTAGTAACCACGCATGTGCAATGTGTTTTTATGGAATCTACGCGAAGTGCAGGCGATACCTCTTTGCGACGCTATTGTCTCTTTATGTGCCTATTACCAGATTAATCGCTGGCTACAAATGGACCATCGACAATCTGTGTAATCGGCATTCTCATTTCTTACAGTGTATAGTTTGCATCCAATGTTTACCGAAATGAAAACCATCCGGAGCTAACTAGCACTCGAGGTACATATTATATAGCCGATTCAGATCGCAGAACCCCTCATTCCACCTGAACACTAGTATATAGAGCAAGCTCTTTAAGAACCACACTTTGGGACCGACATTACCAGCTCGTAGAAAACTTACCTTTGTAAAATCCACACAAATTAGGCGCAGCTTTATTAATTCAGACAGTGGAAAGTAAAGAATTTCCTCCTACCAAAAATCACGTAGGACTTATTAGCGTGTATATGCAAGACGTTTAATTGGGTTTTCAACGATTTGTTGTTATAAGAGATGGTAAGAGATTGCCATCTGAACTCTCTGGAAGAAAGATACTTGAGGATGCATATTTTTCTCCTTGTCTTTCTTCCAGAGAGTTTGAATGGGAGTATCTTAGAGAACTTTCGCAGTATCTTGTTTTTCAACAATTGTTGGTACAGTGCTCCTTCTTAAGTATCTTTTTTTACTGATAGTTTTGAGGAGAATCTTTTTCCTAGAGAATGTTTAAAAAACTTTGCCAATTTCAACAATTTTTAAATGTTGGTATAGTGGTTCTTAGATGTTATTCCCACAGAAAGTTTTGAGTTTTTTTTTCTAGAAAGCGTAGTTTTGAGAGAAATCTCTTTACTAGGAAGTGCCAGAACAATTTACTTGTTGATTAGTGATGGTAGTAATGCTTCTCCTTGACTTCTTTCTTTCAGATAGTTTTAAGGAGAATCTCTTTCCTAGGAAGCGTCTTCTTAGAGAACTTTCCCTGTAACTGGAATGCTGTTTACTCTTTGAGCATGTTTATAATCAACATATATACGTTCGGTGCATTACTCCAGTGCAGTTTCCACTGTGAATATATTTGCATAAATTTTATTTCTGTTTACTGCAGCGTCATTCTATTCTTTCTGTTTGTTTAATTAATTAAACTTTACTATTCTCACTGTACAAGAGTTTGATGTGTTTCATTGTATTTTTTTTATAAGCGAGATAATTATTACATCTTAATTATAGAATTAACATGTTTGCTTGTTGAAAATGAAGGTTGGTAATGTAAAAAATGCAAATTAAAGTTTTTCCGATTTTCTTTAACGTCTTTTCTTCGCACGAATAAAATAGAATAGAATAATTGGTGCTTATATATTATAATAATTTTAACATCTACCCCCAGGGGCGGATTTACCACTAGGCTAAGTAGGCTATCGCCTGGGGCGCCAAATCTTCGGGGGTGCCGTATTTTGGATCAGAAAATATTTATTCACGAAAAACTATAACCGGAAATATATATCCGAAAATAAAATAGAAAAACATAATAACGCTGCTAATCTTAATTGTTTAGCAAATTTGGAAATTGCGGAACATTGTTAAATAACAATGTTTAGCAATTTCCGATTATTATTTTCAAAATACTCAAAATTATTTCTTGCTTTACTTCTTAAACTTCTCCACTCTTGTTTTAGAAAACTACCAAATATAATTAGTACCATCTATACCCTATTTTTTTCTTTACAAAAAGGGCGCCAAACTTTTCATAGCCTAGAGGCGCCGAAGTTCTAAATCCACCCCTGTCTACCTCACTCATTTCGTGTTAAGAATTTGCGGGTGTTAGATTTTTTCCGTTTATTTAAGTACACTGAATAAAATTCTTAAATAAAAATTTAATCGTTATTACACGTCTAATAAATAAATTCCACAATATAAAAAAATGCTTTGTAGTAATACAAAAAATGTTCATAAACAAAAGGAAAGAAAGAAAACTCAGTCACCGCGAATGTGGAAGTTTCGGGTTAGTCCTGACGGTGACATAGGTTTGAAAAATGATTTTTTTCAATATGTTGCATCATATTGTTACGTCATTTTCGATGGGTGTTTCAAACACTAATACAAACTTGAACATTCATTTGTATAAAAACTAACAAGCTTTGATATAAACTAAGAACTTGAAAGCTTTTCTTAATCTGATATTTACATTCTATTTGCTTCTCTAAAAATTTAGATATTATTTCTTTGTCAAAGCTGCTTTCCTTGTAATAAAACATATCAACTTTTTCTTGTAGTTACTTGAAAAATAATACCGAAATAAAAAATACTATTTTTATTCTCGAGTGATGCTGCTACGAACAGGCAGAAAGACATACATACAGAAATTCTGGAAATATACAAAGTACCTAATAATCCGAACGAAAACGAAATTACAGACAGAGGTCTCGCTACTATTTTATATATTAGTATTATTTTAGTTGCTGAAAAACAATTATAAATTGAAAATATTGTAACAAAACTGTTTTCCGAGTTGGCGGAATAAATATTTATTTACAACAATTAACAATTCAATAACAATAAACGCAATAACTATATGTCAATTCTAACAATCAACACAATAGTAATTCTTAAACAAAGTGAAACACTTCAATAACACTGAACAAATAACTGGATTTATATACTGAATTTATTTTCATTGTTCAACACGACACTGATTCACGACTGACCGACTAATTCCCGTCGGCCCCCTGCTTATATAGAGCTACGTGGCTTAAACACAGCGCGTTCTCGCACTTTCCAGACGTCTAGCAGGTACTCGTATCTTCGATACCATTCCACGCCTCGCCACTGTGACCTTCCCTTCTCGACGCTTCTATTGCAGGCAGTGGCGTAACATCTTGGGGTTTGACACAATATGAAGTGGCTAAGAGGTCTAGATTAGGGGTTTCAAACTTAAAATACATTGCAGAACTTCTCAAGGGTAACATGGAGGTCTGAGAAAATAACATAAATAATATAGAATACCCTTAGTTTTTAGGGATAAAGTGGGATTAACCTGTCAGAATGCCCAACGGGTGCAGAGGAACAAAAAGGTCCAGATAATCCTTGCAGTCGGTGGCCTTAAAAAATAATCGAAATTACAGAAAATTTTGTATCAGAGAGTAGAGACAAGGTCAGCATGTGTGGCATCATTGCACGGTAAAATATTTATACATATACAAATGTGGGAAAATTTTCACATGTCAATGATCACGGACTTGGGTAATATGACCGTTCATTTTACTAATTGATATGGCGATCACTGAAATGGATTTGATATGACAGAATGGCGCCATGATTGAGATTTATGTATGTACAGTCAGTGCATTGAATTTTTATTTTTTATGATTTTTCCACATCAACAGTTTTATTTTAAACCGGTTTTACATATACAGGGTGTAAACGGTTTTACCGAATATAGGGCAAATGACATTGAAAACATTTACAATAGGGGTGTAGACACTTTTTAACACGCTTATATTAGCTTCACCTGTATGCTTGCTTGCTTGCGGGTTTGCGGGCTTGTATGCGTGCTTGCTTGTTTGTCAGTTTGTAATCGACTTCTTTGAACTTGATTTTGACCAACTTTGAACGGTCAGATTTAGTTTAAACTTTGCACACTTATCAAGGACCGACGACAATACAATAATTCCATAAGTTTGTCCCATTATCCTGACCAGGATCTCCAGGACTAAAAAAAAAAAGCAAAAAACTTCAGATTGAACTGAAACTTTGCACACTTATCAAGGACCGATTACAATACAATAATTCTATAAGTTTGTCCCATTATCCTGACCAGGATCTCCAGGACTAAAAAGCAAAAATAAATTATAATTTAAAAAAACTAAAAAACACGCTTTCATGAACTAAAAAGTAAAAAATAATTAATTTTATTGTAAAAAATCGTGGGGTAGTATGAAAATATGATACAAAGCACCCCACACTTTTTTACAATAAAATTAATTATTTTTACTTTTTAGTTCATTAAAGCGTGTTTTTTAGTTTTTTTAAATTATAATTTATTTTTGCTTTTTAGTCCTGGAGATCCAGGTCAGGATAATGGGACAAACTTATGGAATTATTGTATTGTAATCGGTCCTTGATAAGTGTGCAAAGTTTCAGTTTAATCTGAAGTTTTTTGCTTTTTTTTAGTCCTGGAGATTCTGGTTAGGATAATGGGACAAACTTATGGAATTATTGTATTGTCATCGGTCCTTGATAAGTGTGCAAAGTTTCAGTTCAATCTGAAGTTTTTTGCTTTTTTTTTAGTCCTGGAGATCCTGGTCACGATAATGGGACAAACTTATTGAATTATTGTATTGTCATCGGTCCTTGATAAGTGTGCAAAGTTTCAGTTCAATCTGAAGTTTTTTGCTTTTTTTTAGTCCTGGAAATCCTGGTCAGGATAATGGGACAAACTTATTGAATTATTGTATTGTCGTCGATCCTTGATAAGTGTGCAAAGTTTCAGTTCAATCTGACCGTTCAAAGTTGGTCAAAATCAAGTTCAAAGAAGTCGGTTACAAACAAGCAAACATACAAGTGAAGCTAATAAAAGTGTGTTAATAAGAGAAGCGTGTGTCAGCGATTATTAAAAAAAAATTGTTTTTTTTTAATTTATCAAAAGACGTGGTTGGGTTAGAAATATATTCGGTTCTCCTGGTGATTAGGAAATATAAACGTATCTACGTCAGTACAAAATGTCAAGATAATTTTCAAACTGATTCTGGTGCAATCCGACAGACAAAAATTCTAGGAACGCGTTTTCTTCCGTCTAGATATCTGCTATAAATTCTAGTTTGTCAATTTAATGCTCATAAATTTTTAAAGGAAGTTATGCAGGACTTTTTCTTTCTTTATACCTACTGATCTTTCTTTGTTGTTATGAAAGAAAATCTTTTTAAATCTTTAACTTAGTTGAAGAAAAAGTATAAAACATTTCTAATTACTTCCGAGAAAAGAGAAGTTTTCTCTCGTAAAAAAGGAGTTTATTATACAATATACATTAACTATCGGCCATTTTGGTGTTTTAATCGTTTCTCCAGGCCAAAGTTACATTGTGTGTGGAAGGCCATATAATTGAAATAAATGTCAGACGACCGCAAAACTAATTAACTGGAAATTAACTTCGTCCCATACGGATTCACACATTGTCTATTGTTACCGACTATCGGAATATTTATGGATCACATTAAGTGAACACTAGATATAAGTAAAACGTAATCGAAAATATATACGTGTTTTTATAGAGACGAAATTATTTAAAGATAACAATAATGACTCAATAATACAATTTAATAATGTAACAAAACTGTTTTCTGAGTTGGCAGAATAAATATTTATTTACAATATTTATTTATACAATAACAATAAATGCAGCAACGAAAAGTTAGTTCTAACAATTAACACAAGTAACAATAACTAAACAGTGATTAACACTTAACTATATACAATTGACTACACTAATATTTATTTTATCAGGTGAATTTATATCACGGTATTTATATCAGATTTATTTCCTGTTCAACACTGTCACAGTACAATTTACACTGACTGATTCCCGTTGACTGATCAATATTTATTTCACTGTACACGACTCACCATTCATTGACTCGATTGCATGACACCGTTGACTGACTGCTTCCTCGTACGCGTACCGGCTTGTTTATATACGCTACGCGGCCCAGCCTAGTATGTTCTCGTATCTTCGATACCATTCCACGCTTTACTACTGTGACCTTCCTTTCTCGTGGTTTCTATTGGAAGCAGTGGCGTAACATCTTGGGGTTTGCTACAATAATTAAAAAATAGTGTTACAATATTACATGAAATGTCTAATTTCTATCTGCCACCTAAAACGCAAGGGAGAAAGGCTGCCAGATTTACAGATTCTCAAATGGGGAACACGTAGACAGGTATTTCACCACGTTTTTTAAAATTATTTTGCCTTACCACTTGAGAAAAAACGTCGCCAGCTCTCCCAACTATTAAAAGAGAAAAAAATAGTCCCCTGTAAACTGAAAATTCGAATACGATTACAGCTACATATAACCTCAAAAAACTCAGCTCGATAATATATCAGAATATTATAATATTGCCATGACATTGTCATTGCACTTGAAGTTGTGTACACGACTGCAAAACCCCCCAGGGGGGACATTGGAATGTGGTTGCTATAGCAATTTGCATTCCAATGTTCTTTGAGAATTAGCGTTCCCAGGGACCCGAGCTCGTTTGTGTATGCCGGCTGGCGGATTTTAATACACAAATATGTTATTTGTTGTGTTGAAGACGCTAATGACCTGAGTTGTCGACGCGTCTATAATCTACAATAAATAAATAAACGACTGCAAAGTTTCAAATCAATTGAACAAGTGAAAGTAATCAAAAATACGTTACAAGATTTTACCCTTACTAAAATTTATGACGTTAAATGAAAGCTTGTAAAAAGTTGACCAACGAGGGTAGAATATAATAGTGACAGTGGAACATTTCCGAGTTTCTGATGGTAAACTCTGATGAAACAATATAACTTCACTTATTTCTGATCACGACGTACATATAAATGCAGTAAGTTTAAATTAGTTAAAATAAATCATATTCACTTTAAAATAATTCATATGGTTTAAAATTTACATTTAAAAATTTGTTTGCAGAATATAAAAAAGTCGTTATTTACGAAACGTGTGTTTATTTTATTTTTAAATGGTCATAATTTTTAATTTCAAACAACGAATGTAAATTGAAAATTATAAAATTTTATTTATTTATTTAACAAAAAGTAGGTGTGGTCACAGTTTTACATGCATTGATAAAATAATTTAAAAATTTGCATATTTTCAAGTATTTTGTAAGCTTTCAATTTTGGCCTCCAGGGTGGATTTTTCTAAAATTAATTTGATTTATTTTAGGAATCGAGACGCTGATTATTTCGTCCATATGCTAGAAAAAAATTATTATTTTGTTCGTAAAAGAAAATTTTAAACCGGTTTGTTATTCGCGTCTGTCCTGGATCTAGAAAAATCCTAAATTCTAAATTTTCCATCATAGAACGTGCGTTTAGAAAACTATTTTCGAAATTAAAGAAGTATCAGCATGCGGCATTTTTATTGTCCGTAAAAAAGAGGCAATTTCAAACATCAGGCTCGTTATTCGCGTCTGTCCTTGATCTAGAAAAATCTCTGTTTTAGATTTTCAATTATTGGAAGGCGCGTGTTATGAGAGGCTGTTTTCGAATTTACAGACGTATATAATAGCATATAATAAAGTAGTATATAATACTACGACAACATAACCCCATTAAAGAGGGAACTCTAGAAGTTTCATAACGAAGTTAACTTGTACAATATTATATTATAATAAGTATTTACATATTCATATATTTCACTTATGAAATGACATTATGATATACACTTTTTTTTTAAATGATAAGTCGTAAAGGAAGCTTGAATTTACATATCTCCATACTGTTAAATATGGCAATGGCAGAAGCATATTAATAATTATATAATAGTTTGAACAATATACGTTACTTATATTATTATATATTTGGTACGACGAAGTTTGCATGTTATAGTTAAATAAAATACAGTATTACCTTATTATAGTAGATCGTAGTAAACCTGACAATATTTTGATTGAACTTGGAAGTTGCCGAGTTTGATTCCGATGATTTTTTTTTAAATTCTACACCCACATTAAACTATCTATTGCCAGAAATAAAGTTTTAAAATAGTGGTTCTCAAAAATTTTCATGTCAGATTTTGTATACGAGCCCCGTCAAACTTCAGATGGCCCACTTACCAAAAAATTCAATTATCAGTCCTCAATTAACAGAAATCGAAACAATAATGAAATATAGGTATTTTTTATTTTGTACCAAACATTTTACAGACTTTTTGTCGTAACCTAAGCCTACTAAGATAATGTATTCCTACTAAGATAATAAATTAAATAGAAAAACGAAAAAAATATGCTATCAGAGAAACTAAAACTCCAAACATATTTCAAAAGTTACCATTGGGTAACATCACCTTTATTGGTTATAACGTCCATTATTCTTCGAGGCATAGTATTAACTAAGTTGAAATATGTTTCGAGTATAGCGTCTTCGTGAAAAAATTTCCTTATGGAATAAGGTGACAAGTTGAATTCAAAATCAGTAGATAATTTCACAGTAAATAAAAATAGTATCTAATTGTTATACAATAATTTAACTTTTGCTTCATTTCTCTCGCTTGGGACGCGACGCCTTAACCAAAAGTTCCTTTGCTGAATGATGTAAATTTCCAGTTTAGTGGAATTAACTGCGGGGTTACATAAAAGCTAGAAAGTTTACTTTAGTGACCACCACATTCCGCTCATATTCTAATAAAGTTTGCTAGTTTGTCTCCAAAGTTTTTTAGTGACAAATATTTCAAGTTCTTGAACACAGAATTTATTGTACGTGTTATTCAACATGCTGAATTCGGTTAACACTGGAAATACATTTTTCTAGTTGGAAAAAAACGACTTTTTCTTATTTAGTTTTTAAATGTGATTAATACTAATAATAAAACTGTAAAGTGAGGTTATGTGTCTTTCTGTCTGTTTCGTCATAACTTTTAAACTTCTAGTCCGATTTCAATGGAATTTAATACACTTATCGCAGATAAGGCTGCCATACAAATAAAAGTATTTTTCTAAATAAAACACACAACAACTGGCTATAGCTGTCCAACTTTATTTTTAAGTACTACGTTTCGGTCTGTTATAAGAAACCGAAACGTAGTACTTAAAAATACAGTTGGACAGCTATAGCCAGTTTTTGTGTTTTATTTATTAAAGTAATCTTTTTCGCTGTCGGTAGAAGCTAATAATTGAAAAATATTTTTCATACAAAGTCAACAAACGACTGAAGTGATTTTCAACAAAATTTGATAGACGTATTTTGAGGCTTCCATACTCAAAGCGTAGAATTGCATAATATTGTTACAAAATTATTATGTTATTGTTTTCTGAGTTGGCGGAATAAATATTTATTTACAATAATTATAAATACAATAATAATGAATGCAACAACGAAAAGTCAGTCTAACAATTTAACACAAGTAAACAATAACTAAACAGTAATTAACACTTAACTATATACAATTAACTATATACCAGGACTATTTATTTCTAGTTATTTATGTTTCAAATACTTATATTCACTGGATTTATATCAGATTTATTTCGCACTATATTCACTGTTCAACACTGTCACAGTATAATCTACACTGACTGACTGATTCCTCCACTCCCTCGCACTGGCTTGTTTATATAGGCTGCGTGGCTTAAGCACAGTGCGTTCTCGCGTTCTCTAGAACTTTCGTGCAGGTACTCGTTCTTCAGTAAGCAGACCCATTTCTCAGAATTCTTGCCTGTCAGTTATATACAGGGTGATCCGTAACAATATACTTAGCTGTCTCTTTCTGACCAGCCGCATCGACCGTTCAACGTGCATTATAAATAATAAATTAAAAAAACAGTGGTTAATAAGGCAAATTTTTGTTATTCTCGCTAACAGATCTTATTAAAAATAGTATAAAGAATATAAAAAAATATTTTTTATATCGCATTGAATTTTTTGACTCATTTTTTATGGCTCAAAAGTTATCAAAATCGCAATATTTCGAACTTTAAAAAAATCATATCTCAAATCACAAGACATTTAATATTCGTATTTAGTCAAAGAATAGTTGAAAAATTTGTCCCGTTCAAAAATTTCATTATCTTGCATTAATTGTTTAAATAATTGCGTTTTAAACAACATGGCACCTCTTGGAAACATGCATTTTTATAATTAGTACTACATACTATTAAAGAGAACCGCGCAAAAAATGTTGGCCGAATAGTTTTTGATACTCATGCGCTAGTACGTGCTACACTTAAATTATTATCCGCCGGACTGTCATTTGTTAATAATTTATTAAAACTGTATTTTTTTTATCTCAGTTGTCAGCGTTGAATTTGAACGAAATAGCTCAACATCAAACTACGGTCTAGTAACCATGGCAACCGCCGCAACGTTATTGCTGGCATAAAACTATTTGGATTGAATCATCAATTTCTTTCTCGATCAAAACGTTTTTATAGACCGATCTGTATCACAATATATATGTTTTGTTCCGAAGTTTTATGAATATTACATAACGTCGTAAATAAAATTGTCGTCGGCTGCTTTCAGGCCGTTGGGTGACCTTTTGGACGTTATAGTCAATAATAGTTTATATTTTTAGCTATGTAGTTCTTTTTTGTTACATATTTTTCCCTCTTGAATAAGTTTTTATTAACTTTACAGTCAAAAGTCACTTTTCACTTAGTTTTATAATTTTTAACTGACTTCAAAAAAAGGTGGTTCTCATTTCGGTTGTATTTTTTTTTGTAACCTCAGAACTCCGTTATTTATAAATCGATTTAGAAAATTATTTTTTTATTGCATAGGGTATACCTCGAAGTTGGTTCCATTTAAATTTTACTTAAATCGGTTCAATTGAGATAATATCGACTCTCGCATGCGGTGGTTTTTCAGTGAGAGAATGCTTTAAAGGAAAGGAGTTGGTTGTTTGAAAATGTGTCACTCACACTGTGTGAGTAATTTGTTAATTCAGTCCGCCGCGATAGTGGAAAGTTTAGGGTTAGAATCCTTGCGGTGACACAGGTTTGAAAAAATGAATTTTTCAGATGACTACAGCATTATGTTACGTCATTGTCTAATGGGTGTTTCATAAACACTAATGCATACGTAATGCATTCATTTATTTGTATTTAGTCGCGACGCTTTTAAATCGTATTAAAAATGTACGGATAATATTTTTATTTAACATTTCCTCAAGTGAATGGAAAACGTAATGGTTATAACTTCGAAGAAAGAAAAACATTGTTTTTAATGTATATAGGTGCTGATAACAAAAGCTTTATGAATTTTGAATGCTTATGAAAGAACAGGGTATTAGACAAAGATAACAAGATTTCATTAGTGAAATGTTTGTATATTATAATCCAAAGCTACAAAAACATTAATGTGCTTTAAAAAGTTTTTCTTATGAATATAAGATGTGTAATTAATCATTATAAAGAATTTCACTTATAAAAAAGTTTTTAATTATGAAAAATTACATGTAATTTCTTCGATATAATAAAAAGTCGCGACGTTTCATTGGAAATAAAAATTACAAACTTCAATGATATAACAGAAACAATATAATGCTTACAAAATCATCTATTTTTAACCCCCGATAAAAAAAGGGGTGTTATAAGTTTAATATAATAATAAAACTAATCCAAGTTATTAAAATAATAGTGTTTAAAAAGTTTTTGAAAAACAGGTTGATACGGTAAGTTAAAAAAGAATTAAGTGGATTTTAAAGTTTTGTTTAAAGCTGCGATAAAATCTAAAAGTATTTTTAAATAAAAGAGTGAGTAATTTTATCTTCTTAATAATGAAGTTGCAGCTTATCGAAAAAAAATTATTAATTAATTAATTGATTGATATTGTGAATTTAATATTATTTTTAATAAGTATTTTTTACGGCTGAATTTTTGATTAATGCCAATTTGTTTTCATTATCCAGTTACCAAATTTTCAAATTTTATGAAATTGGATATCGTCAGACATAAAAAAAATTTTTTTAACGTTTCGTCCTGTTTGACATTTTCAAAAAAGATAAAAAGAACAATCTGTAATTAAACATGGTATTATTAAATATTTGTTCTTTTATTTAATAATACCACGTATACATTAATTACAGATTGTTCTTTTTCTCTTTTTTGAAAATGTTCAACAGGACGAAACGTTAAAAGAATTTTTTTATAAAACACATGCACGCTTTTAGTGTTTTTTTATATCTGTTTTGCGAACCTTAAATAGCCGTTTATTGACTAGTGACCATTATGTAACGTTTTTCAGTGCTATAATGGTTCATTATGTATCTAGTTACATAATCATCCATTATGCAACGCTTTTCAGTGCTATAATGAAAAAACAGTTGCATAATAAATCATTATGTAACTGTTTTTATTTATTGTGGATTATAGACGCGTCGACAACTTAGGTCATTAGCGTCTTAAATACAACAAATATCATAATATATCACTTAAAAACTAAATAACATCACAAAACATCCATGAGCAGAGGTGGGATTCGAACCCACAACAGTCTGATTCAGAGGCCGCGACGCTACCAACTGAGCCATACTGTCCCCTCATTATGTAACTGTTTTTTTAATTCAATTAAATTCTAAAACCATGCATGTGTTATATAAAGTATAGTGTGCAACGCGTGTGCTAAATATTTTGCATCGCCAAGGCTCGTGTGTGCTCGCCTACTACTTGTGCTGAAAATATCGCGCCTGACGTATAAAGATGTATTTAGCACACTAGTTACACAATATACTTTTATGTCTGACGATATCCAATTGCATAAAATGTTTATACTTTAACTTGTTAAAGAAAAAAATTAAAAAATTTAGTAACTGGATAATGAAAATAAAATTGGCTGCTAATCCGAATATTGTCTTTAATTATTTTTAATACTTTCTCCAGTTTTCAGATTAGAACCTGGCAACTGGGGGGTTAATAATAGACGAGTCATGGTTACGCCGCATTAGCAACGGCATCCCAATGATCTCGGCTACTTTCAAGTCCATTCATATACATTATTTGAAATCAGAATCTATAAAATTTCCAAAAGTGTTTTTTCGTGTCATCACTTTCATTATTTAAAAGTCGAGACTGATTTATTCAAATTACTTTTCCATTACGCATATATTTCAAAAGGTAAAAGTATCTACTCTTACTCGCTAATGACCATAGTTGTCGAGCATCTATGCAGAGATTTATTCAAAAAATATAAAGTAGGTACTTACATTAGTTTCTATACTAATTTATGAATTGTCCATTTATGTCTTTAAGAACTTAAATAGGTTTATCAAGAACACAGAACATTCATGACATAATTACTTAAATCTATGATTTATGATTAATATAACTTTTCAATTGTATTGTCTATAGCTTTGATAAATTAGGTTTTATATACAATGCGTAAAAAGCATAGCTTCTGTCGAGTGTCCCATGACATTTCTTGACTTTTTTTTCCTTTGTCTCTAATTTGTTCCTAAATTTTTAGTATAAAAACATTAAATATTCAGTCAGTTTAAAACGTTTTTACATAAAATTTAGAACATAAATGAAAAAGCAAACTGAATTAAAAAACGAATTTTTCGTATAAAACAAGTTAAATTTTTCCTTTTCAAGTTTAAAATTTGTATAAAATAAAGTTATAAAGAAGTGTTTCGAATAAACTAATCAAAATGGTATAAAACAAGTTTGATAGAAAAAATAGTGACAAATAAATAAAAAGTGATTCAGTAATTATTGCTCTGCAAGAGTTAAAGATCAAGTTACAATGAATACAGTGCAAAGTGGCGGTGGAGGAACAATTAGTAAAAAAGACTCACAAGCCGAGGTAAAAAAAACTTTTTTTTGTTCTGATTTCTGCTTCTTGCCAATTTGGCACGAACCGTGTCAATTGGATAAGCAAAATCATTGTACTTTTATTTGTATTTTTGACGTGGAACTACGTCTTTCCCGGCGATATACCATGCACTGTAAAAAATGGATGTAAAAATACTTTGAATTCGCTCGATTTTCTAAGTGATTTTACATTATTATACATTTTTACACAGAAAACTTCATAAAAACTTGGACTTTTACTGTAAAGTTAAACAAATTTGTGATTTTTACATAAAGTAAATTAAAATTACATAATTTGTGTAATATTCCAATAAAGTGTGTAAAAATTACAAAATAAAATGTATAGTTACATATATAAAATGGATGAATACAAAACAAATTAATGTAAAATTAGTAACCACGCATGCGCATTGTGTTTTTATGGAATCTACGCGATGTGCAGGCGATACCTGTTTGCGACGTCATTGTCTCTTTGTGTGCCTATTACCAGATTAATCGCTGGATACAAATGGGCCATCGATAATCTATGTAATCGGCCTTCTCATTTCTTACAGTGTGTGTGGCTTAGAAAAGGTAACATAGGAAAAATAACATTGAGAACATTTACAATTTTGTAGTAGGCTATGGACCATAAGATCTAATGTAAATATATAGTGGATTACGTAGAAAAAATAATACAGTAAATTTTTTAAACAATTTTCCGTAGCAACGGTTGGCTATTAAGATTAACTCGGAACCTGCCAAATAAAACAAAGCATTTACTACATATTTACATTATATTTTATAACCCATAGCCTACTACAAAATGTGTTCAGTGTTATTTCCCTGTTACCTTTTCTAAGTCACACACGGTATAGGGGGTAAAATGATGCGTTACAAAAAATGTGTGACGTGAATTACCACGATTACGCCATAGTTTGTTTGTGTTCTGTATTATATAATATGTAATTAGATAGAAAAAGAGAATCCACACAAGATCAATTTAATCGTATACCTATTAATCAAAAACAACGACTACATGTTTCGACACTAAAAGTCATCATCAGGTCTGAGGTCAGTAAAGGACATCATTGCCACAAAAGAATAGTATAAACTTTGGGAACAATATCCATATTAAGCCAAATAAGAGTTAATTGTCAATTAACTCTTAGTTGGCTTAATATGGGTATTTTTCCCAAAGTTTATACTATTCTTTTGTGATAATGATGTCCTTTACTGACCTCAGACCTGATGATGACTTTTAGTGTCGAAACATGTAGTCGTTGTTTTTGATTAATAGGTATACGATTAAATTGATCTTGTGTGGATTCTCTTTTTCTTTCTACTTTATACACAAGTTAACAGAAGTATGTCTATACATATATGTAATGTTAATATTTTTGACAGATGTGACGTCATTATAAAACTGTAGAAGGAATTCTACGTCTTTGGTTGCGGTACAATCGTAATTACTGGCGCCCCTTGTCATTTTTTTAATATAAAGTACGGTTCGGAAATAATAAACAGTGAGTCATGTACTTATATTTAACTGTTTATATAAGCGGGGCAGTTTTTATGGATGGGGCTCGTATTCGGACGCGTTAAAAACCTTGCTAGTAGCTATGCATGACTCACTCTCTATTATTTCCAAGCCTTACTATATCGGTGTGCAGATACTTCAGTTTGGAAATTGTAGTCGGTAACTATTACGTATAGTTATTAACAAGTTCAATGAGCGGCAAAGCAATAAAACACTGTAAAGCATACCCGTTCTTAAATTTTCTATGTATAATTAAGATTAAAAACTGCACCGCTTATATTGCATTGTGACACTATATAAGTGTTAGTCACTGTCTACAATTTCCGAACTGTACAATACGCGATGTTTAAGATAAGCGTGAAATGTGCATGGGGATTTCCTAAACGGTAAGAGATAGAGATTTGGTTAAATGAGAAAAAATGTGCAGAATCTCTAGTACTACTACCCTGCGCAGTCAAACTTTTCATATTTTGCTTGGCTTGCGATAGACAGTTGAATAACGAGATTTTTTATTTATCACTCGCTTATTAAGGAAGTTAGAAAAAAATATTTTCACTTTATTAAGGCACTTTTATATCTCTATATCTCTTACCGTTTAAGAAATCCCCGTGAATTTCATGCTTATCTTAGACACCCAGTATAGATACAAGATATCAAACAGTCAAAACTCCAAACAGTCCAAAAGATAAAAGATTGTATGAAAATATCTATATGGACTAAAAATAAAAACCTGTGTTAAATAATTTTATATGTGGCTCAGTTTATTTTTTCAAAAATATTTATTTCATTTATTAATATTGTAAGTATAACCAATTTTCAATTTTTAACACGTTCGCGGCCATTGTACATTTTTACGTTATGTTAATTTTTATTTCGGTCTGTTTATTTTATTTTTATCTATAAATGTATTTATTCAAACGTAGCTCGTTTTGCAAATTGCATCTTCAGAGAAAGTTACTTGTGAAAAATCGATAGAATCAACCATTCGTCGATACTAAAAAGAGATAAACACATACTTTTACGTTAAGTATTGAAGCTAGAAGAAGACAGTCATACAGAAGTACGAACAATATACATCGTTAACGCTTCAGATAACAATTTGTGAAGCAATTCTTTTAAATCAGCTTTAGCTTATTTGGTATTACCCTAAAGGACCATTTCAAATCAAATTGTTACCTTATAATTAACGTAAGACATATTAGGCATTTTTTAAAAACCGCCAATTATCATATAGTTTTCTGGACCTAGTATCAATTGATATTTGATTTACCTACTATTAATTTTATTAATATACTTCTCACCAGTCCTGAGATTAGAACCTGGGAACTGAGTATTTGTAATAGACGAGTTATGGAAAACTCCCTATCTGTATTTACTCAGATGGAACATAATTCGATCGTATAGCGAGTAAAAACAGACAGAGCTGTTTTTAGTCAGTTGGACCATAATTCCTTGAGGCCAAAACGGAACAGAAGAAAAAAAGCAAGACAGAATGTCGATCTTTTTCGTTGTGGTAACCACCGGCAGATGGAATTCTCGTTATTGGATCGACGCGCCTCTGCCGGTGGTTACACAAATACTCCCTACGATAGCTGCCATTGTAACTTACGATACAGTCACAATAATAATAATTTATAACTTATCTAATATTTTGTGCCAATATTTAAGCGGATTTCAAAGCTGACAAAAATTTGTATTTTTACTAAAACGATGGGACGGTCGGACATCGTAAAAAACGGCAAAGCCAGCCTATTTTTATTCTAAAAAGTAAAAAGAAAGCCATTAATTTTGAATTAAACTTTTTTATAATGTTAAGTAGCTACCTACTAAATATAACTTAACTAATGTAGAAAAGTTACGAACTAGATTGCGCTTTACGTTACGTCGAAGCTTTACTCGTTCTTCTTCTGTTTCTGTAACAAATACATTCATTTGTCAACATACGAGACACGTTCATTTTCTGAAGAGGTTATAAATTTACTTTCTTTTTTTTCCTAAGAGGTTTTGATACATCAGAAATTATGATATTTCCGCTGGAAAAAAATTCTTCTCTTTTTCTTTCTGCTTCGTAACGTTTCTTAATTTATCTTCTGACATTTGGCTGAAAATCGATGGATAAATATATATATTTTATTCTTTTTGTGTTTACTTTTCCGCGCTTTAAGTCAAATAAAAAGCCGATAAGATGTGAGAATAAATTATCTCCCTCATTTGTACTACACAAGCATATCTTCATCTCTTTCTTTCCAGCGTAAAATACAAACTAATGTAATGACTGGCTTACTGGCTTCGTTATACACCCACAATGTAAATATTATTATCTTTGTTTTATAGTTAAATAGAACAATAACACTATCTTTGTTTTATATTTTGTTTATCCATGTATATGAGAATATGTTTCGTGGCTGGAAGGTGTTAGTTGTCCTTCTTCTTCGCATAAGTAAGAATACAAAAGAAATGAAATCAAATCTTGGCTACGTTCAAGCAAAGATCAGAACCGGATTTTAACACCGGATTCTACCCGGAGGATTTATTGTGTCTTCCTTCCTTCCGTATATTCATTCACAAACATATCATAGCGAAGCTGGACAAAAAAATGCATTTCCTTTATCAGAAATTTTTACCGAAAATAGACCAGTATAACTTTTTATGAAATATCTCAATATTTACATACAAAATGTTATTTCAACCTTTGTCGAACATCCCACGATTTTCGTTAAATTTTATTTAAATATTGTTAATTATGTGTGGGCGTAACTAAATTAATCGCGGCAAAAATTCAAAATAATTATGAAAGTTCATATTTACAAGTCTAGAATATCTTTTAGAGTTCGGTACCAAAATGGTGAAAGAGGGACAGCGTGATCAAGTGGTTAGCGTCGCGGCCTCTGGATTGGACTGTCGTGGGTTCGAGTCCCGCCTCCGCTCATGGATGTTTTGTGATGTCATTTGGTTTTCAGTGTGTTGTTATTTAATGTAATCAAGACGCTAATGACCTAAGTTGTCGACGCGTCTATAATTTACAATTAATAAAATAAATAAAACCTGAGGGTTGAAGCATATTTTTGTTTTTTCTTTTTGCTATAATAAAAATAAAATAAATAAATAAAATGGTGAAAAAACGGAACCCTTATGGGGAAATTTCGTTGTCTGTCTGTATGTCACAGTCGATTTTCTCCAGAACTACATATGTTGTCGACGTGAAATTTGGCATAGTTATAAATCTTGTGTGCCAGCACTTATAGTCGAAGGGTCAGAATCAAAAAAATATTTTTGTCTATTTGGAGGGCTAGAAATTGAGGGTAAAATATTTTTTCACCCGGTCAAGTAAGGTATCATATGAAAGGGCATTTATTATAGCTGTTCTTTGAATGTATTTTTATATATTTTAGGTCGCGTAGTTTTTGATATATTAGCGAAAAACTTTGGCGCGGGAATTACACTATAAAACTAATAACCAATCAAGGGGCTTGAGAATAGCAGAGCGTGTAGCTATGCCGTTGTTTATATGATGTATTACAAGCCCCCAGTTCCCAGGTTCTAAGCCAAGAGCTGGTAAAAATGCCAATTAGATTTTTCGATTCGGAATCGTTTTTGAGTTGTTTCAGAACCTAATGCAGGTTAAAATCATTCAAACGCTGTAAAATTTCACTAAATTAGACAAAAGCTATCTAATTAAATATTTACATACCTTATTTCAACTTTTTATTTTAAACAATAACCTGCCTAAACAAATTCAACGATGTCGCGGGCACAGCTAGTACATGCTGTAAGTATGCATTACAATTTGTTATTAAAATATATTATAATTTATGTAACGGCATATATTCAAAATAACTTTCGTAATAATCAGGATCTGATATAAGACAAGGAGAATCTAGGAATATTTACCACACATGCCATACTATCGTCTATCTTTATTCTATATAAAGAAATACGAATATTTTATCTTTGTTACAAGCTTTTAACTTACATTTGTCCTTGTCTAACGACGTTAGAGCTTTCAAATTTTACATCTCTTTCAAACACGTGTATTTATATTCTCTGTCTCAACACGAGCTTAATTTAGTTATCCTTTATTACTAAGAATAAGCTTTCGACGTCTTATTTTCATAAATGCTAATTTAAAGTGAGGTTAGCTTTATTATATAAATATTCCACATGTGTCAGAATCTTCAATTAAAATAATTAATCTATTCAAATTAAGTTTGCAAAGCACGATTTTCGTTCTGTCTTTGTCGCACTCAAGAGATATATTCTATGTAACATTTTGTTTCAGTTCAACCAATAGAAATATCGATTTGTTTTCATTTGAAAGTACCATCTCGCTGGAAAACTGTGAAACTTCAGTTTAGCATGTTTGAAACAGATGGCAGACTATGCTGGGAGTTTTCACGTGAAGCTTGAAAATATAAAGAAACATTACGTGATGGCGTAATGTAATCACCTTACAAACATTTGATTTGAAATCGTCGCAAATAAACAGCTATGACTATAATTAGTATAGAGAAACAACACAGCTGGTTTATAATGAATGAATGAATTGTAAATTATAGACGTTCGACAACTGAGGTTATTAGCGTCTGAAGCTGGTTTATAATAATAAACGTAGGTAGGGAAGCCAGGCACGAACTGGCCAGGGGCGCTGGAGCGTCCCGGGCCCCCGGAGTTGGAGAATGCCCGGGCCCTTCCATTTCTCAATCCCAACAAATAACAAATTACTCAAGTCTCTCCCTCGTTAGCGTCCCTGAAAAAATATAACCAGTGCACACCTGAGGGAAGGCTTGATTGTAAAACCAAGAAGAAAATTATTTTATCTTTTTAGAGCCTTCTGATTCCATTTTTGAAGTCAGTTCAATTTTTCATTTACATTATCAAATACTACAGATGCAAGTAAATCGAGGGCAGTGTAGCCTAGTAGATAGCGTACTTGGTACCAGCCTCTAGACTAGACTGTCGTGGGTTCGAATCCCACCTGCGCTCATGGATGTTTTGTGATGTTATATTTAGTTATAAGTTAGTTGTTATTTAATGTAATTTAAGACGCTAATGACCTAAGTTTTCGACGCGTCTATAATCTACAATAAATAAAATAAATGCAAGTAAATCGTGCGCAACTCTTGACAATTGCCAACGTGCATACATTCCTAGGGTAGTCAAAAATAATGCCATCTATGGGCTCGGGATGTCAACGGTGTAACAACAGTTGACTACATTATTTCTTTCTTTGTCTAATATAAAAATTAAAAAATCAATCTGCTGATTACATTATAATATTGTTTTATAGTAGATATTCAATAATTTGTCAAAGTTTTTTTGCAACTCAAGCCACGCGTGGCGCTAGTGTTGCTTATTGCCAATTTTAAGCCAAAATTATGTAGTATTTGATATTATCAACGTTTTATTACAATTATTAAAACCATGCCATTATTGTTACAGACAATAAAATTGATATTTATATTTATTGATGAACTTTTAAAGATACTTTTATTTGAAATTCGTTTGTTTAAATAAATTGTTTTTCCCTCTACCATGGAAACTAGACTCCATGCCCTCGACTGTCAAAGACATCGAAAAAAAAACTGTGTTGTTTTGATTGTGGCACGGCGATTACCATATTTAAGCTCAAACTGCGCTGTAGATGTTTCGTAGATATATGTGTCGTAGTCCGTAGACATATTTTTTATCCCCTGTGAATTATGAATTTGTATATTATATAACGACATTTGAGATTTAACACGTTACAAAGAAATCCCGTGATGAAAAATAACAGAAATAAAAGCCGTCAGTAATATTTAAGCCCACAGGAATTATACAGGGTGTGGCTTAAAAAATAACATTGAGGACATTTACAATTTTGTCGTAAACTATGGGCGATAAGACTTAATATAAATAATATGTAGTAGACTCTTAAATTTTTTTATTAAGGAGATTCCGAGTTACTCTTAATAGTCAATCGTTGCTATGAAAAATTATTTAAAAAATTCACTGTACTATTTTTTCTATGTACACCAGTACATATTTACAATTGGTCTTATTTTTATTTTCTAAGCCACACCCTGTAAAGCGTAAAGCTCTATATGTTATTTTAGACGCTAATGACCTCTGTTGTCGAGCGCCTATAATCTACAATTCATTCATTCTATATGTTATTATTTCATTAGGCTGTGCTATAACACTTGATTTAAATTTTAGATGAGTTTAATTTTACGTTTACTGAATTGCTTTCGACACAGTTAATAGTTCGTAATTCAGCAGTCCTAAACAAATGGTTCCATTCATTCATTAGCGTTCAATGGTCCTAAACAAACAAATTATTATTCCTTGTTATTTGATCCCGGTAAGAGCCTGGATTTATTCAATTGACAAATAAACATTTTAAAATTCAGAAGACATTTCAGTTAAAACTTAACGAAGGCGAAGATTTTAAATGAAACTAAATTATACAAAGTTGAGAGTGTTGAAAAATTCTACCGACAAATTTGTAGAGGTGAAAGATAAGGAACCATGGACCGGAAATGTTTCGGTGCAGCGCTACAAACGCCGGAATTTTAATTAAAAAAATAAAGTTCTTAATAGTGCAAATAAAATAAAACATAGTGTTTTTATTTGATTTAAAATGTATGCCTGCTTTAGACTTTAGAGTAATGTTTTATCCCTAGAATTTTGTTAGTAGAGTTTTTCAACACCCTGTATGACGTATATAGTTTGTTTTAACAATTGAAGCACTAATCAGTATTCATTTGTCAAACAATTTGTTGAAATAGTTCAAAAGTACTGATTGTTCTGTCAGATTTAAATACAAAAGAATTCATTGACGTCAAAATTAATTAATTCAATTGAATTGTATCGACTTTTGAAATTGAAATCCATCGTCAGTTATTTTTTATGGTAATTAAAGCAATTATCTGAAATTCATTTGCGACAGGGGCTCGTGTAAATTATTGTTACTAACATATTGATATGTCAGAACATAAATAAAAGGCAATTAATCATAATGTTAGAATATTGATTTTAGTTGTGTAAAACTGGCTTGCAATATTGGCTTACAAACACGAAGCTTCAATTCGCAGTAACGTACATAGAAGCCATTGATTCAGGTCTATTCTGTTCGCTTTGCATAAAGAACTTTTTAAAGGCAAGCTTTTTTTGAAATGTATAAAAAGGAAAAAATAATTTTTAATAATTATTTAGGTTCATAATTATAAAAGCGTGGGTTGTAAACTCTTTTTTATTAGTCACGGCCCACGCTTTTATAATTATGAACCTAAATTATTAGGAAATATTTTTTCCTTGTTAGTACATATCAATAAAATCTTGCCTTTAAATGACTGTGACTATGGTTGGTAAAACGATTTTTTCCGATATGTTTAGAATCAATTATATAATTGGCTGCTTTCCAACAAAAATGTTTAATCAGCCATATAAAAAATCTATTAAATTATTAATAATAGTCCAAGAGCTCATAACGAATTTTCGACAGGTGTTTTACCGAACTAGAAATTTTAGATAGGTAGGTACCTAAATTGAGAAAGGCAACTCTGCCCGGCCATTTTCCGGGGTCTGAGGTACTGCGCATAATAAAAATTTGCCAAAAAATGTCTGCTTTACCGAAAAAGATATAAAATAATATGAAATTTAAGTTAATTTTGAACATAAAAATAAACACCACAGACGATTTTAGGAGGGTGCTGACATAGAAGCAGACTACCCCATAATTTCTAATTCGGTAAAACAGCTGTCGAAAATTCGTTATGAGCTCTCCGACTATAATAACTATATATCTAAAAATCTGTCGACATAATAATTATGTAACTGAATCGTATTTCTTTGCCATTTCTATTTAAAATATTTAGTTTCAATCCTTCTCAGTACTCGATCGGTTGTGATTAGTGTTTATTTTCATTTTTTCAGTTTTTTTAAAAGTGCAAAACTGTTTTAAAAGTGCAATATTCAAATTTGGAACTGACTGGTGATACTAAGTGACACTCAAGGCGTTAATAGTGATCAGTGATCTAGCAGAATAATAATGTTCATTTCAAGCATTTATCTTAGAAATAAATGGTTGCTCAAAATGTAAGTTTTTTTTCTAATATTGTCAATTGACTATTAAAATTATTATTAACTTCCCAGTAGTCAGTACATTGGGGAAGCTATTGTAATAGGTCCGAAAATCGAAATCAAAATGCATAACAAATTTTTATGTTTCAAGGTCACTACACTATTTTTGAAAAGATGTCTGTGTGTTTTTTACAATAAAAAATAATTTTTACTTTTTAGTTCAGTATACCATAAAAGTGTTGTTTTTAGTTTTTTTAAATTATAATTTTTGAAGTTATATAAAAATTAATGAAACGCTCTTATGTAACGCTGACAAGGATAAATAACGGCTCTAACGATTTTGATGAAATTTACTAAAAAGGAGTTTTGGGGGACAAAAAATCAATCTAGCTAATAGGTTCCATCCCAGGAAAAATTCGTATTAATAGGTATAGATTTTATAATTTAAAAAATCAATTTTTTGACGTTTCAAAATAGTAATATTGTAAGCAGGTTTTGGATACTTCCATGGCTTGGGGGAAATTTTATAAATTATCAGATATGTCAAAAATGAAAATAAGTGAATAGTTAAAATTAAAAATGCCAAAAACTTCAACGGAACGTGTTCTAATGAAAATTGTATGAAGTATAACTTCAACCGTGCGCTTATGTGGGTGAGGCACACAGCTCATTTTTTTATCCGACTACGAAAAAAAGGGTTCCATGACATTTGATCCCAGCAATTTGATACCACGACATTTGATCCCACGACAATTGATCGCAACGACATTTGATCCCAATGACCATTGATCCCACGACATTTGATCCCAAAAAAATGTCTGTAAACTGATAGCGTCTGATAACTAATAAAGTTATTAAATTTTATTAATTTAATGAAATAATTTAATCGATTATTCCCTTTGTCGGGAAATTTGTTTGAATTGAATTTGTAGACGTTATGATATATTTGTAATTATATTGTTATTAGAATTCTAACGAATGTAATAGTATAATGTGTTTATGAGTTAATAATCCTTTAGAGATTATGTAATGATCAAGTTGAATAATTCACTTTTATTTATCATTGCCCGGGATACCTCGTAATTTTGTCAAATATTGTATTTTATGAATTAATAACAAATTATCACGCTGACTTTTCATAAACTTTAATGGCATATTTAACAATTCGTTATAATGTGAAAAGCACGAAAGACCAAATTGACTGCACACCTGATGTTTCGAAGTTTCTATGTACAATAATTTTTCAGCAAAATTTATAAAATACAATATTTGACAAAATTACGACGTATCCCGGGCAATGATAAATAAAAGTGGATTATTCAACTTGATCTTTACATAATCTTTAAAGGATTATTAACTCATAAACACATTATATTTACTATTACATTCGTTAGAATTCTAATAACAATGTAATTACAAATATATCATAACGTCTACAAATTTAATTCAAACAAATTTCCCTCGATTAAATTATTTCATTAAATTAATAAAATTTAATAACTTTATTACTTATCAGGCTCTGTTAGTTTATAGACAATTTTTTGGGATCAAATGTCGTGGTATCAAATTGCTGGGATCAACTAACGGCACACCGAAAAAAAGGAGGGTATGATTTTATTTTAAATAATGTAACGATCCGAGTACAAGTTGTCAACGGAATATCAGTGACAGTTTGTTCATAGTGTCGAAGGAGAGGTGCAGCTTTGAAGAGGAGAAAGCTCTGCCTCGCCTATGTCTCCCAGTTCGCTACGCGCAGACCGGAGTTCAGTTGTTTCTAGCACGTCACACACTGAACACTGTAAACCGCTGCTTCGTTGCAACACCCGTCGCGGAAAATTTACATATAAAACATTAATTTAAAATAAAAACAAAACATATACAACACAAAACAACAGAACATCACAATACACACATACACTATTTATTATCTTAAGCTTTTTTCGCTAGTTCTGCAGACGCATTTGTTTCATTAGAATAATAATCGCGCATCGGAAAACAAAACATATATACGTCGTTTGTTTTTGTACGATATCAACAAAAGACTGCTTTTTAATTTTTATAGCTATTATTATTAACAGTTTTCTGAACAAGTAATTGAATTAATAATGCCATTTTATCTACCGTCCTGCTGCTTTTAAAAATACGTATTTAAAAATTGTGGATCCGTCTTAACTTACTGTAGAAATGTCTGTCAGACAATAAATAAGTTTTTTTTTTGTTTTAATGGAAAACACTGCTGTATTTTTATATAAGAAAGAAATTACTAAAATATATTCTGTTTTATTAAAATATTATATATTTTATATATTATCAATTTTACAAAAATCACAATTTAATACACAATACATTGGAAATGTTAGTATGTTAACCATAAATATACACCATACAAATGGAGAAATATTTATTGGAAAACCGTAAACCAGCAACCAACATGTCAACTGACCCGACCAAACTTAAACCAAAACCACCAAACCAACAACAACGTGGTTCAACAGTAGCCAATGGTAATCAACATAGTCCATCACCTGTTAAAAAAGTGACTATCGTCAGCGCTAAATCAGAGGTATCGTCGATGTTTTGATGTCTTGTGGACCGATTTTCACAAATTGATGTTTGACACGAATTTGTTAACACGTGTAAGAAACGTGTCAAACACCAATTAGTGAAGTTGGCCATCGATGTTGTCTGCTTTATGTTGCCAAATAGAGTACTATATGTGCGATGTCAATATTGTGTCTAGCTGTCTCACTCTTATTCGTCTTTAAGCCGTATTGCTAGAATGAGATAGTTAGAGATCAATTTGATTGACATCCCTGTATATGCAATAATGCACATCTGGATTATGTCAACTGCTTTGACATTGAATTTCATCGTCAGAAGAGCATTCATTTAGCTAACGCTAATGACCTCTGTTGTCGAGCGTCTATAATTCACAATTCATTCATTCATTCGTTCATTTAGCATAGCAATTGATGTAGTGGCAAATAGACACTAAAGTAATATAAATTTGACTTTTTTTGGTAAATTATCATCCTGAATATTTAAAAACGTTTTTAATTTGAAATCGATCTCGTCTTAATGGAAATTTTTCCGATTATCGAGTTAAAAATTGCAAACTCATTCCTCATCATTTGTTCTAGATAAAAATGCGTGTTTGTGTATACCTAAGTAGGTACTTATTTTTCAAAGTTGTCATTTGTCATCTTTTATACCGTATTTTCCAAAAATAGTAACTGATTTTAAATCATGAAAAGATTATTGTAGAGTCAAAAGTACTGTTTAATTTATTGTAAATTATAGATGCGTCGATAACTTAGGTCATTACCGTCCAAAAGCACTGTTGTGACATTAACTGAAAAAAAATTTCCACGTTTTTTTCCGTTTGAATTTAATATTTGAATTGAAAAAATCTAGGACGTGACTTGACGGCGCAATATAGGAATTTCAATGATAAATTCTTATTGTGCAGTTGGGTTTTTGAATGATTTTTTTTACTTAAATGGAAAGACCACATACAAGTTTTATAGCACAACTGTTTTTATTTATTTTTTTTGCTTACTAATTAAAAAGTTATATTTAAATAAAAATTAATTTTTCAACTCAGTTCCGATGACGCGCCGAAAGAATCCGAACGCGTGTGACGTCATTATGTTATCTATGGTCTTTGTATCCATGGTTACCAAGTTAAAAATTTATTATTTTTGATAGTATGTGTAATACATATACACAAATACCAACAAATGCACAAAAATTTTAACATAACGACGTCACAAACATTCCTGGCGCGTTTTGAAGTCACTTGATATTTTTTAAATTTTTATACATTTTAATTAATTTTTAGTAATTTATCTATGGCTTTAAAAAAAATTTTCTTTTCGTTTTTCAATATTATTTATGTTAAATTATTAGAAAAAATTAAAGAATAAATATTTTTTTTTAATTTAAAAACCTAATTATTTGTTTCCTTATAGCCCAGTCATCTGGTAGTTTTACCTGGAAAGTTTTCCGGGAGTTTTGAAAATTGGTAATTTTATAGATTTTGATGTGCTCTTTCCGAATTTCGACTTTGCCTACTCGTATTTTTGCCGCTCGCGCCGCCATATTGGAAAAATGGCGCCTAAAAGCAGTTTTTTGACAATACCTCCTTTCCGACTTATTTTACGATAAAAACAGTTATATACAAAATGAAACTAGAGATAATTACCTACAATTTATGTATCTACCTTTTTTTTCATAAAGTCAATAGTTTAGGCGTACGAGCGCCGCAAAGTGTACTCCAACACGCGTTTTGACCAAAAAACTCATTTCCACACCACCTTGAGGTAAAGAAAGCGGCGCGTTTTTTTACCGTGGTATCCCCAGTGGGCCTAGTCCACATGCAATTCACTATCCTAAAATTTAGCGCATTCTTCTTCGCTTCGTTGTTCTTGATGGACCAGGTGCAGTTGCGAGTTCATCGTCATTAGTCCTCTAGTAAAGTAGAGTGGTTAATGAAAATTAATTTTCTATGTAGATATTATAGACCTGTCAATGAGCAATGTAACTGTGTCGAAAAAATTTGGTAAATTTATTCGTAGCCACCCTAAGGATGTCATTTTTTCAAGATAGTACTTTTCGACTAAAAATAGAAATCCTTGACGCGGAGTGCTCTAGTAAGTAGGGTGTTTAATGAATATTAATTTCCTATGTAGTGATTATACACCTATCCATGAGCTATCTAACTGCGTCGAAAAAAATTGGAAAATCTAGAAGTGGCCTCTCCACTGAAGCAATTTTTTCGAGCTCGTATGTTTAAGGTAAAAAAGTAAGATCTCAAAGAAATTGCTTTTTTAAGGTAACCACTTCCAGGTTTTACAAATTTTTTTAACTCATTTAGATAGCCCATGGATCGGCTAAACTAATATTTATAAAACATCCTACTTACTAGAGCAGTCTGCGTCAAGGGTTTCTATTTTTAGTACAAAAGTACTATCTGGAAAAAATTATATACTTAGGGTGGCTACGAATAAATTTAGCAAATTTTTTCGACACAGATAGATAGCTCATGGATAGGTCTATAATATCTACATAGGAAATTAATATTCATTATAAACACCCTACTTACTAAAGCGCTCCGCGTCAAGGATCTCTATTTTTATTCTGTAGGGTGGCCTCTTTGGATTTTTCTAATTTTTTTAACGCATTTACATAGCCCATCAATAGGTCTATAACCTCGATATGGGAACTTAATATTTTTTAAATTCTCTTCATACTAGAGCATTTCGCGTTTTATGCAAACTTTCAAAAAGTGTTAATTTAACAGAATACTCTTCAGTTATTTCGACCGAATTTTGATTTTTTGACCACAAATTAATAATCAGCGACCTTAGAATTCCTAAAGCACTCAACTTATAGAAATTATTACATTTCAACATACATTTTTTAAATATTTTATCTATATAGTACCAATCGAAACGTCACAGACCGGAAATTCATCTACATGATGTAGATGAAATTCCGGTCTGTGACGTTTCGATTGGTACTACAGACAATGAATTCGCAACACCTGGTCCATCAAGAACAGCGAAGTGAAGGAGATTACGCTAAATTTCAGGATATTAAATTGCATGTGGATTAGGCCTATTGGGGATACCACATTAAAAAACTCGGGTCGCAGTGCCAAACCTTGCCGACAATATAGTGTATTTTCTAATACAGGCCTTGTGGCTTTATTATGTCAACTTAAGTTTGTTTTTGGACAAAATAAAAAATTTAACCCCTTAATACATGCCTTAAAATAATATTTTTTTTCTTAATTTCAATATTATTATCAATGCCACCTCTGTACCAAATTAAATACACCCGTCAGCAAATAAATCACGATCCGCAAACTAGTGTTTTCATAAAATTTGTAAGTCCGGTCCTGTCGTGCCAATTTTGTTAAAATTTTAGCAACACATTTTAATCTCTACTAAAGGGTTAAATTCCAATTTTGAAACAATTCTGAGATTTTTTTCGGTATTTTTGGGCCCAAAAACTTTTTTCTACCCCTAAAAACTACCCTTAAAGTGGTCCGATCGGGCTCATTTTAAATAGGCTTCGTGCGGTGATGGGTTTCAATGTATGTACCAAATTTCGTTTAAATCGATTAAGTCTGTCGAGAGTTATCGTGAACACACACACACACACACACACACACACACATATATATATATATATACAGGGTGAGTTCGACCACCCGTATCAGTCGTTTTTTTCGAAAACGGTTAGTCGTAGAGAGTTGTATCAAAAATTGGTATTATAAAAGCCCTAATAAAGAATCGAATGGTGATAATTTTTTTTCCGGGAAGGTCGGCTTCCCTATTAGTTTGCTCCAGAATGTCCAGAACTCCGGAATTATAAATGTAACGATAGGTCGAAAGTGGTATTGTTGAAAAGATCTTTAAAAAATAAGTAACTTTTGCAGGAAAAATTTTTTTATTACTGCCACCCCTGTAAATTCCTATAAGTATAAATATAAATTATTATATGTTCAAAACTCCGGAATTTTAGAAAGCACGATAGGTTGAAAGTGGTGCTGTTGAAAAGCTCTTTAAAAAGTAGGCAAGTTTTGTAGGAAAAATTATTTAATTACTGCCACCCCTGTTAAGTAACAATCGTTTGAAATTTTTAAATCAAAATTTCATAATAATCTAGCAACCTTAGACATTGTCACAGGTGTTCAAACTGTCTTCCATTTACTCTTTAATACATACTACTGAGCTCTTCTGGTTATACTGTGAGTTTATTTCTTCAGTGTTTAATGATCGATAGATAGGTAACTAGATTTTAAATGCGGACTTTTAAAAAGTTCGTTATTATGACATTTTAATTTAGTAATTTCAAACAAATATTACTTAACAGGGGTGGCAGTAATAAAAAAAAAATCCGTACAAAACTTGCTAATTTTTTAAAGATCTTTTCAACAATACCACTTTCGACCTATCGTTACATTTATAATTCCGGAGTTCTGGACATTCTGGAGCAAACTAATAGGGAAGCCGACCTTCCCGGAAAAAAAAATTATCACCATTCGATTCTTTATTAGGGCTTTTATAATACCAATTTTTGACACAACTCTCTACGACTAACCGTTTTCGAAAAAAACGACTGATACGGGTGGTCGAACTCACCCTGTTTATATATATATATATATATATATATATATATATATATATATATATATATATATATATATATATATAATCATTTTCAAAAATGGTGGCAACTTGTTCAGGAGGGTATGAAACGTCGAGAAATTTTGGTCCGACCCCTAGGTCTCACCATCCGACCGACGCCAATAGTGTATGTGCCATATATGGCAAATACACTAAAAACGCGCCGCTTACTCTACCTCAAGGTGGTGTGGAAATGAGTTTTTTGGTCAAAACGCGTGTTGGAGTACACTTTGTGGCGCTCGTACGCCTAAACTATTGACTTTATGAAAAAAAGGTAGATACATAAATTGTAGGTAATTGTCTCTAGTTTCATTTTGTACCTATATAACTGTTTTTATCGTAAAATAAGTCGGAAAGGAGATATTGTCAAAAAACTGCTTTTAGGCGCCATTTTTGCAATATGGCGGCTCGAGCGGCAAAAATACGAGTAGGCAAAGTCGAAATTCGGAAAGAGCACATCAAAATCTATAAAATTACCAATTTTTAAAACTCCCGGAAAACTTTCCAGGTAACCACTATTTTTCGAACCAAATGACTGTACTATTAAATTATGTAGAGAAAAAAACACTGCATCAATAATTTATTTAAGTCTGTCAATCTGTGACATTTGAACTCTGGTATAAAAAGATTTCTGATGACATAGCAAAGTTAACAGGCGCTCTAATAAAAGGTACCCAACTGTATTTTTCGTAAAATTCGACGTGCTATAAGCTTTTCCTTTGTGATGACCTCTATTCGACCTTTCATTCGTGGCAGCAATTTCTTCTCTGTACTTACAAACAAGAGTGTTATAAATAGGTACAAACTTGGTGTATGCAGGGTAAAAACGCACTGCTAACTTCCCATTGGTTGCCCTTAGTTCTTTTTTTTTAAATTGCAAATCTAATCAGGTGTGCATTATGTAATTATGTGTCGAATGAAATTGGTCCACACACAGGCATCTCTCTAAAAACAGTAGATACGGACTCTAGGGACCTCAAAACGTCCAGATATGTCATTTTCATTCGCAAATTCGGACCCATTTCAATAACTTCCAATATAGGAAGTTAATAAATAAAAGCGTAACTTTGTCCGTAATTCTAAGTTTTTGACTTAGATGTACACTTTAACTTTATAACATAGTGTAACAAAACTGTTTTTTACGTGGGCGGAATTTACAATAATTAAAAATGTAACAACAATTCAAATACAATAACTGTATGTCAATGCTAACAATCAAACGATAATAATAACGAACAGTAATTCTTAAACAAAGTGAAGCGCTTTAATAACACTGAACAATTTATATGCTGTATTTATGTTCAAATCGACACTGTCTCACGACTAACTCACTACGATGACTACCCCTGCTTATATAGAGCTACGTGGCTTAAACACAGCGCGTTCTGGCATTTTCTAGACGTCTAGCAGGTACGCGTATCTTCGATATCATTCCACGCCTCACCACTGTGACCTATTCTAGATGCTTCTATTGTTGCCAGCGGCGTGTCATCTTGGGGTTTTCTATAATAGATTATAAGATATCTAGACCGAATTGGTCATGCTCACAATTTCTGTTTGTCTGCTTGTTAGTTTGCTCGTTTCGGGTTAATTACTGAATCAATTTTAATTGGACTTTTCCTGTAGCTAGGTAAGTGTTTGTTATACATCAGGGAATATAGATATTATATGTCATCGTCCTTTTACTAAAAGGGGTTGAGCAGTTACCAAAAAAACGACATTAATGCGAACAAAGCCTTAATTTCCCATTTCAAGTAAGCACTTGATGCAACTCTAAAAAGATACTCAGTTCATTAAAAGATATACATTGTGTTTATGAACAATTTATTGAGAGTCAGAAAACTTTATAGTAGGTAATAAAAACAATTTTAATTACAAGTATAAAGAATACTATATAAGAACACTGTGTATGTGATTGAAAACTATAAAAAATATTAGTAAAAAAAACTTTTTAGAGACAAGCTTTTATTGAAATGTACTAAAAAGGAAAAAATAATATTTAATAATTTTGGTTCATAATTATTATAAAAGCGGGGGTTGCGACTAATAAACTATCATAGAGAATACAACCCCCGCTTTTATAATAATTATGAATCAGAATTATTAAATATTATTTTTTCCTTTTTAGTACATTTCAATAAAACCTTGTCTCTAGAAAGTTTTTTTTTACTAATATTTATTTTGTTCATTTTAGTCTTTCAAAATTTTACCCCCCTTTGACACCCGTAGGGGTTGAATTTCGAGAAATTCTTTCTTAGTAGATGCTTACGTCAGAAAAGGAACCAACTGTCCAAATTTCAAGTCTCTAGCTTCAGCGATTTGGCCTGGGCGTTGATTAGTCAAAAAAACCCTACATCCCCGTTTGAACCCCTTAGGGGTTTAATTTATTTCTAAAAACGATTTATTCATGTATTGTCATCGGGAATACATATGTATACAAAATTTCAAATCGATCGGATACGTAAAAGTCGTTCAAAATTGACTTGCAAGTTTTGACCTAAACAAATAAACCAACACACAAACAAACAAACCCACAAACTAACATACATTGCAAGTTAAATAAAAGCTTGTATTAAAAAAACGACAATTCTTCTTAACCAAAATAAAATTTTGTTATTCAATGTGCATTTCGATAGCAATGTTTTCATCTTCAGTAAAAAATTTTAAAAAAGATTAATTTTTGTTGAAATTAGAAATATTCCTCTTGAAATGTATTTACATTCGATAACAAAATTGTTGTTTTTTATAGTTTCCAATCACAGCGCTCTTATGGCCGTTTATCGTACGATGTTATTTTATAATCACACGATTAAGTGACGGATTGCTATGGTAACGAAACGTAGCAACCAATGAACACGTAGCTGTCAAAATTTAACAGCGTAATCAAGATAACATCGCGAATAAAATGTACGATAAACCGACCATTAGTATTTTTTATACTTATAAATTGTTTATATTTTCTACATGGTAAAAATTATTATCTAAAAAATTAAAAAGAATCAACACATTTAAGTTAGCTTTACACGATACCTCTTTTTCTTGCAGCAAAACATGGGCCATTGCATGCATTTGCGCATGCGTATAGGAGACAAAAGACTCATCTCTTTTCGTTATGCACCATAGTATTTACACGTAGAGTTCGTTGCACATGAAAATATTGTTCATACGAATCAATAAATTCAGGAATTGTTTCATTATTCCAGTCCATTTTAGTAAACAAAAACAACACTAGACGCATGAATGGTGCAATGAAGTCCCAACTCGGGACACACTTGCGTCGTCTTGCCTCTTAGTAAAATGTCTCGTACGTTATAAATTGACGCATGCAGACATACATGTCTTTCACTGCGCTCATAAACGCATGCATCAAGATGCACGAAAAGAGGCATCGTATAATAGCATGGCTTGAGACACACTTGCGTCGTCTTGCCTCTCAAGTAAAATGTCTCGAGCGTTATAAATTGACGCATGCAGACATACATGCCTTTCACTGCGCTTAAGCGCATGCATCAAGATGGACGGAAAGAGGTATTATTGATACAACGTATCGATTTTGGTTCAGTGCTTTAATTTAACAAACCGAATAAAAGATAAGGAATATAAAAATCACCTGTAGAGCGAAAAGCTTTGCAGAGCAATCCTATATCCGATTATCATTGATGCTCTTATCGCTGTTTTGTCAGGGAAACGAATCAAAACACCTTTTATCGATTAGTAATGTCGCTGTTAGGTTCGTTTATAGCCTTAAATGACCCTTATAAATTAAATGTGGTTACTTTCTATAAGTAATCGATTCAGTTGGCCCCAGGGACGGATTTGAAGTTTTGGTGCCATAAGCTATAATTGAACTATGCCGCCTTTTTTACAAGCTTTTATTTAACTTGCAATGTATGTTAGTTTGTGTGTTTGTGAGTTTGTTTAGGTCAAATCTTGCAAGTCAATTTTGAACGACTTCCACGTATCCGATCGATTTAAAATTTGGTACACATATGCATTCTCGATGACAATACATGGATCAATCGTTTTTAGAATTAAATTCAATCCCTATGGGGATCAAACGAGGGAGTAGGTTTTTTATTACTATTCAACGCCATAGGCCAAACCGCTGACGCTAGAAACTTGAAATTTGGACAGTTGGTTCATTTTCTGACGTAAGCATCCACTAAGAAAGGATTTTTCGAAATTCAACCCCTACAAATGGCAAAGGGGGGTAAAATTTTGAAAGACTAAAATGAACAAAATAAATATTAGTAAAGTAAACTTTTTAGAGACAAGCGTTTAATTAAAAAGGAAAAAATAATTTTTAATAATTTAGGTTCATAATTATAAAAGCGTGGGTCGTGTCTAATAAACTATCGCTTTTATAATTATGAACCTAAATTATTAAAAATTATTTTTTTCTTTTTAGTGCATTTAAATAAAAGCTTGTGTCTAAAAAGTTTTTTTTTTACTAATATTTTTTTAACGTAACGCTGACGTTATAATAATGTATAATGTAAAAGGACCTTATCGCTACTTTATTATAGCGTGGACGGCTAATTTATTAAAGTATTAAATTGACCCAGCATCTCCCTACAGCATAAAAATATATATTAAGTAGCTGTTATTATTTATTTACTAGCGGCCCCGTCCGGCTTCGCCCGGGTGCTAAGAAAGCCCGGGTGCAATACACTACTCACTCGCTTCGCTCGTTCGCTTGAATATTATAAATACACTACTCACTCGCTTCGCTTATAATTACATTACTCACTCGCAAAAAAATTATAATTATTGTCAAAAAAAGAATATAACAAAAATAAAAAAATATATAAATAAATATCATGTAGAATTTAGAAAAAAAGCCAAAAATTCTACGATGCCATCAGTTTCCGAACCCGGGTCCCTGTGCATAGAGTGCTGCGACGTAACCTCTACGCTACGAGTGGAACAGTAATGTACGGTCGTTTTTATGATATAAGTATGTTGCGAATTCTTACAGTCGGGTTACGAATTTAATTAATTAATCATTAATTATTATTATTTATTAATTATGCTATATATATAAATCTTCCGTGAAAAATCCGTTGCGTTGTTTAGGAGGAGTTATCGGTTAAACAGACAGAATGACAGACAGACAGACAGACAGACAGACGAGAAAAGCGATTTCAATTTATACTATGTGGAGAATATGTACCTACCACGTAATTGTGTAGTTAGAAATCAGTCTATCGTTAAAAATTAAGCATGATTGTTTATTCAATAGGCAATTTAACAAACCGCGTGTCCTCGTAAACAAACAATTATTGTTACCACAATAAATTTTTCAACAACTGTCAAACCGAGAAGATAGGCTAATTAGCGTGGGTTCAAATCACACCATAATCACACCGTAATAAGTATTTGTTTTTCTACATGTAGTGGAATTTGGATATAACGAATTTCAAAGAACTGCAACATTTTGTTCGTAAAAATGTTATACAAAATATGATTGTTGACTTAGGGCCAACGCACACGCGCCATCTAGCAATAAATCTGATAATTTTGAATATTCCTCATACATAAACAAGTAATGTAAACCAACTTTTTTGTTCTTATATTCTTCCTCTTAATTGCAAACAAGAATTTAAAAAATGTGGTCTTTTCAAACGGATGAGTTTAGCCGCCATATGATGACGTCAAAGCCAGACCAATGAAGCCAGACGTCCACGCATAGATAAAGAGAGGTATGTCCATGTAAAGAGAGGAATACTTTCTCGTCAATCGTAACTCGTAAAGAACCATAAATAAATCAGTGTTTTTCTCTCCATACTATCTCTTTATTTATGGGTCAGTGGGAGTGATTTAACAAGAAAGCTCGCTGTGAATGATGTTTTCCGTGGCGGTGTAATTCTATGTTTAAAATTACATTGAAAAATACGCACTTTTGGCAATTTTTTTCTTATAGAAAAAGCTTCCAAAAAAATTCTCAAAAAAATTGTTTTATTATCTATTTGTAACGTAGATTCCAACCCTAAAAAAATGTAGGACGACCCTATTGCATATCGCAACTGCATCGATCGCGCGATTTGACAACACCATGCCGTTTGAAGTAAATTCCATAATCGCGCGTTCGTGATACATCAATTGTGTATTTAAGCGAAGAGTGTGCAACCTTACGCTGTTGATACAAAAAGTAGCCTGTGTGCGTTAGCCCTTAGCGAGCATCGACATCACGAAAAGAAATTATATTTTAAGAGGTTTTTAATGTAAAAAAGCAATTAAACAATTTTAAAACATTTACTGAATAAACTTAAAATTGAGCTTTAAACACTCTCCATATTGATGCGGTAACCATTAAGGGTTGATTTGTTATTGTATTGGTGGAAGTTTTTTATTGCAACGATGCAATCGATTTCAAAGTCATTGTTTTTCTATAGTCAACAGGGGCGAATTTACCAATAGGCTACTGGCTAAGTCGATTAGAGCCTAAAGGTACGTGCAGTACGCAGCTGGGATTCTAGATGGTAGCATGTATGGTAGATGGTCGCTGAAATTATAAGGGCTTATAGGTTTGCACAACGAAGCTTTGATACTAGCATTGATACAAGCTTAAATCGCGTTTGAAATGTCCAGATAGCGAAGACGAATATTTGTGTTCTTCTGCTAGAAAGTGGTATATTTTAAATACAAATTAGGGTAAGAGCTATCATGTCCACCCTATTAATAGAAAACGATCTAAACATGGCGAATTTCATCATTTATACCAAGAATTAAAATTTTACCCAAACCGGTTTTTTGAATATTTACGTATGGAACCTAACACTTTTAAATACGTCTTAGAAAAAACTCAAAACAAATTAAATAAAAACTGGCAAAATTTCACTTATTAAACTAGCCACATCCATTGCGAAACTTGTAACGGTCATTTGACAGTTGTCACACGTTGATTGTAGTAGTCAGCGCGCTGAAAGAATGGTGAGATACATTCTTGTATCTACCAGCTCTTGTAACAGCGCTTATTCCTGCTACACTCACTGCTTCGTTGTGTACGCTCGCATATATAACAATGCATTAATTTAAGCAAGCCCTGCTATGATCTACGCTATCATCTAGAATCCCAGCTCCATACTGCACGTACCTTAAGGAATGGAAAATTTTATAGTTCCTTAAAAGGGAAGGCCATCAACTTGACATGTAAAATTCTCGGAACCATTGTTAATCGTTTTCATAATACTTGTTAGAAATGGTCAAAAATATGGGTCTGGAATGCATGGGCGGCATCCTCTTTATAGCCTAGAGGAGTCAAAACTTTAAATCCGCCAATGATCGTCAGCATCTTACAAGGGATTCAAATCGCGACGCAAATCATGAAATTGGCGATTAGAATAAACTATTATTATTATTGTTGTTATCGTGATAAATTGAACAATATTGCATTTGCGCAATAATAAAGCATGTGTTATTAAATTAAATCAACTTGTATATTATTTATACATCCGGCTTTAATGTTACACAGTATTAAAAGCTAATGCTGCTATAAGCTTCGGACTAATGAACTGTACTTCTGAAGCGCTTACTTACAGATTAAAACTTGTCGCTTGTTTATTGACATTTGCTGACTTGTCTTAGGGTACGTTCAGTGTTAAGTTTTGATAAGAAACGATACAGCCGCCCTTTCTTATCTCTTTCTATATTTTGACGTGAATAACGTCTAGTGTCTCATACTGGGGTGGCATTTTTGAAAAATTTGATGAAACGGAAATAGTCAGAAGGGGTTGACATATGTGAAACAAAACAAAGCATGTGTAACTGTGTTAAGGTCTCAGATACAGTAAGCGATGGTGGCCGTGTGGAAAAGTACGAGTGTACCTACAGATACAAACGCCAAACCCAGGTTCGAATCCCGAACGCTTTTAATATATTTTTTTTTTCATAATGAAAATGTATGGGTAGGTACCTACCTATATATTTTCATTATGAAAACAGACATAACCTCACATAAATTTCACATGGATCTGACAGATCTAATATTTTTGAGACTTTTTTGCGCATCCAAATTGCAGGTACCTCAAATCAAATTGTTAATAGATAGATAGATAAACTTTTATTTGCATGGTCATCACGTGGATACAAAAGGTCATATAAAAAACATTATGTATAAAAAACATTATGGTAACATTACATTATGACAAATTAAAATAAGTTAATTAATAAAACAAAGTATAGTAAAATTCAGCTACAATTCATGATTATAAGGACATTTGTCCAAAATATACTTCTTGAGCTCTTTTTGGAAGTTTTTTGTTCCTACTATGGATTTAGAGTTATGTTGTGAAAAATAATATCCATTACTCGAAACGAAACACAGCGAATGCAACGTGTGTGAATTGCTGCCCGAGGAACGTCAACGATTTACTGTAAATGATTAGTATATTGCATTGCAAGGGTCAAAACATAGCGCGTTTACAACCATGTGTGAAGTTTGCTGCCCTAGGTACGAGGGCAGCAATTCACATGCGTTACAAACACTATGTTTCGTTCCAAGTAATTGCATATTATTTTTCACAAGAACTCTATTGACAATTCGATTTGAGGTACCTGCAATTTGGGCGCACAAAAAAGCCGCAAAAATATTAGATCTGTCAGATCCATGTGAAATTTATGTGGGATTATGTCTGTCATTTTGCCGTTTAAAAATATTATATGCGAATTGAAGTTGGCGCGACTCAATCGCTCTATCTCCCTCTTAACAACGTTAAAAAAACAGAGAAAACCCACAACTGAAAATTTTCATTCCTAGGGTTGAAACTCTCAGGTACCAAAAATCGAATTTTCAATAGCGGCGTTGTGAAAAAGCCATTTTGAGCCCATCTGTATACAAGGTTACATCAGAAGTAACGTAAATATAACGATGGTTCACTTTATAACCTAACCACTCATTAATGGCTGTTTTCAATGCTATATAATGAAACGGAAAGCATGTAAAAAAGACGCTGAAATGGTATACTGTTTTTTATCTTTATTAAAGGGGAGTTCAATGTAATAATGTCATAACAAGATATTTTAACGGATATTTAAATAAAACTGGTGTCTCAGTTTACTAATTAACAAGGCATGTCGTCTATTTTATAGTTATAATAATCATAAATTTATTCATTATAAAAAAAGAGAGTGTGCTTCACACCACACAAAATATCGACAGTGGGAGTTTTGCGTTACTTCCGCGACACGCCATTTCCGTGACATTTCACCTAATCACTGTCACGGGAAATTTCGGTGGGAAGCACCGGTGAAGATTTTTTCGCCATACTCACAATAAAATAGTTGCTTTACATGAATGTATATTATATTATTATATATTCATGTAAAGTGACTTTTGACAGGCCGGTATGCGGGAACGTATCTTTCCCACACTAGTGTGGGAAAGTTAACCATTTCCATAGTGATTTATGTTTATTCGCCCTGATCCGCCCGCTATTACCTATACTGACAGCTACTCTCGGCCTACTATAGAAGTGAAGTTGGCGACACAAAATGAACTGTCAAAAAATTATGAAACTACCTACTGAAAATGAAGTGAAAAGCAGCTATTTTATAGTGGGTGTAGCAAAAACACCATATAGGTGTATATATCTCGCGCGTGGTGATATTATGGCTCGAGGGCAGTATAGCCTAGTGGTTAGCGTGCCTAGTGCCGCAACCTCTGGACTGGACTACCATGGGTTCGAATCCCACCTGCGCTCATGGATGTTTTGTGATGTTATTTAGTTTTAAGATAATTGTTATTTAGTGTAGTTAAAAGACGCTAATGATCTGAGATGTCGACGCGTCTATAATCTACAATAAATAAAAATATTATGACTCGTGTGACAGTAATATGCCTCTTTAATTAACTAACTAGATAATCTACTAATACACATCAAAAAAAAAATAGTATGGAAATGTCTTTTAAAATTTTAAAGTAATTGCATTATTAAACAATAATTATGATAACTGTCACTTAACTAACGCAATACATCAAGTCAATAAAGAGGTAATTAATTAAAAGTTTAAAACTCGTTATTTTAACCGAGCTTTTTCACACCAACCCCATTTTCCTCTATAAGTGAGGGACGTCACGGAACTGGAAAATGGGAACAATGCCAGCAAGTTTGAAGTTTATGAACTGTTAACGCATTAACCCCCATGGCACATACATTGTTTATTAATCTAATGACAATTAAATTATTATTAATAATACATAATTGAAATCATGCAATAGTATATTGCAATACAAGGGTCGAAACATAGCGTTTGCAACCAGTGTGAAAGTTTGCTGCCCAAGGTACGGGGGCAGCAATCACACGCGTTGCAAACGCTATGTTTCGTTCCGAGTAATTGCATATTATTTTTCACTACAACTCTATTGACAATTCGATTTGAGGTACCTGCAATTTGGGTGCGCAAAAAAGTCACAAAAATATTAGATCTGTCAAATCTATGTGAAATTTATGTGAGGTTATGTCTGTCATTTTGACGTTTTCGAGTATTATATGCGGATTGAAGTTGGCGCGACTCAATCGCTCTATCTCTCTCTTAACAACGTTAAAAAACAGAGAAATCGACAACTGAAAATTTTCATCCCTAGGATTGAAACTCGCAGTTTCAACCTGCCTAAACAGGTACCGAAAATCGAATTTTGAATAGCGGCATTGTGAAATAATTATTATTATGACTTTATGGATGAAGTTATGACTTGCTTCTAAGTATATCGCCGTCGAGACGCTACCTGTGGACGTTGCTAAGGCTACTAATAATACCTATATAAAATAGTAACAGAATTTCTGTCTGTACTTTAATTTCTTGCTGTTTTCGAGTTAAGGTACCTAAACAGGAGAACGCCTTTTAAAGATTTTTGTCCTCTCTGTTTATTTGTACCTACTAGCATATTTCCTGTCCAATTTTTTAAATTATTTTTATAATTTTATAATCAATAATTTGTTTTAATTTGTCCAACCTGCCCACGAAGTATAAAAATTAATTAATAATATACCTCGTATTTACGAAGATATGGAGGAAAATCAAAATCAGCATAGCTCCAAAAGAAAAATTTGAGAAAAGTTTTTTTGCAGCCATGAGTTTCTTTACATTCGTCCAACGTAAGCTAAGGGTAAAACAAAAGATTACTTATTTTGTTATCAAACAATTTCATTGACAAAATTATTTAAAAATAGACAGTTGTTTGACATCGAAGATTTCATTAATAAAGACAAAAAAATTGAAGAACGTTTGCGCACGTTGTCTAGAATTCCCTTTCGCGATAACGAAAACATTTAACAGTTACTTTTCGATATCATGTTGGTTTTAATTGACAACTGTTCATTGCTTTCAACAGTTTTTTTTATTGTTTCATTCATCATTGACTCATTTATGTTTCTCGCGTTTTTGTTTTCTAAAAATAGATACTTATTATATGTCATTGTCTCCTTGAATTCCAGACTATCTTTTGTTCCAGCCCCGTTTCCTTTTCCGTCTTTCCTGTTTTGAACGCAGGTGTTTTGTTGTTTGTGCTATATATTTGTAAAGTTTTCATGTAGAAAATGTCAGTTAAAAAATTTGCAAACAAATTTCAAATTTAAATTTGACGTAGCATCCGGTGTACTGTGTCTGTTTTAATTATCATACATCATCGATGATAATATTCTTTTGCATTATTCATTTGTTTAATGGTATCCACTTCTCGGCTAAATATCAATTTTCCAATTGTCAATTAGAGTGCTACTAGGTGGATATGGACGTCGGCACTGAGAGATCGTACAGGGCTCTTCCTAAGAATTTTCAAAGATAATATTCTGTTAAATTAATAGATTTTTTTATATACGGCTGAATTGCAATTGAAAATTTTGTTAGGAAGCAGCCAATTATATAATTGATTCCAAACATATCGGAAAAAATCATTTTACCAACCATAGTCACAGTCGGGATTCTAACTTGAACCTTTCCACTTTCGCGGCGGAATGAGCTTACATTACTCAACAGGGCTCTTCCTAAGAATTTTCAAAGATAATATTCTGTTAAATTAATAGATTTTTTATATACGGCTGAATTGCAATTGAAAATTTTGTTGGGAAGCAGCCAATTATATAATTAATTCCAAACATATCGGAAAAAATCATTTTACCAACCATAGTCACAGTCAGGATTCTAACTTGAACCTTTCCACTTTCGCGGAATGAGCTTACAATTACTCAACCGTGACATGATTACTAATCTAACATTCTCCTTATATATGCTTGGGAATCAATAGATTTTCACTACATGCGAGTGTTAATTCATTATAGCTAGGTTGTAGAAGTGAATCTTCGTACTAGCGAGAGCTCATCATGAAAGTGAAAATTATTTCAAACATCCTTAATGGGTTACACTAAATAAGTACATAGTTATATCAATGTTATAGATAACCAATGATTGGTATTACTATATAATATTCTAGAAATAATTATATCTTGTAGACATCATAAGCTAGTCTACATGTTAGATACATACATAAAACATAGTATAAAAATCAATCCAATCATAATATTCTGTACGAACAAAATCGCTTCATTAACGAGTTCTCAGATAAGAACATGGAAAATTTAGATTTGTAATAGACAAGCCTATAAAAATTTTATCCTTGCAGTCTTGGCTTATATAAATACTTCATAAAAAATTATTTATTCTTCAAAATATTAAAGTGTTTTTAATAAAACCTCCGCGTGTCCAAACAATCTAAATTTAATGAATGAGCTTCTATTATTTACAAAGAAATCGGTAGAAATAAAAATAATAAGATAACCGCAGAATGCCACTAAATGTTTAAAATAAAAGACAGTCTATTTATCTTAACGAAACTTTCGTTTGTTTATATTTACTTAAAACAAAACTGCATTGTTTGGAATTGACTCATTCATCGTATGTCTATTATTTTTTAGTAAATTGTATTTCTGTTTAATTTGTTTTGTTATTTTATATACTGCAGGATTGTTAATATTTCCACCCACAATAGGGTCGTCCCGCGTATCAAACTTTGATATTTTTGAACAGTGTATTCCTCATACATAAACAAATAATGTAAACCAACTATTTAGAATTAAAAAAATGTGTTCATTTCAAACTGATGAGCTTAGCCGCCATATGATGACGCAAAAGCCAGAGCAGTGAAACCAGACATACGTCCACGCATAGATAAAGAGAGGTATATCTATGGAAAGAGAGGACTACTTCCTCGTCAGTCGTAACTCGTGAAGAACCGGTCCGTCAACTGTACATAAACAAATCAGAGTACTATATTTTTTCCTTTATCTATATGGATCAGTGGACGTGATTCAACCACAGCTGCAGCCAATCAAAGAAGGCTCACTGTGAATGACGTATTCCGTGGCGGTATAATTTTATGTTTAAAATTACATTGAAAAATACGCATTTTTGAGAATTTTTTTCTTGTAGAAAAAGCTTCCGAAATATTCTTAAAAAATTGTTTTATTATATATTTGTAACGTATTTTCCAACCCTAAAAAAATATGGAACGACCCTTTTGTATTTTTATATTATTTCACTAGTGTTTTTCGAAAAAAAAATGTAGTATGAATTCAGTGTTTGCTTTATACATATGATTTATTTATTGTAGATTATAGACGCGTTGACAACTTAGGTCATTAGCGTCTACAGATGATTATATATCTATAAAGCTCTATATGACGCATTGTATTATGAAAATTTAGCATGTTGGAAACGGTTTTTTTTCACGTAGGTCCACCCATTGAAGAGTTATGATGCCACAGATATACGACCCCTATTTTTGGGTCAAGGGTTAAAAACATATTTTAAATTTCTAAAATAAAACTTTATAACCTATAATAAATTTTTACTTCTGACTTTATAACTAAATGAAATATTTTCGTTTATGATTTTCTTGTTAAAACTGATGTTTGATGAATGGGAAAACTGCATAAAAGAAAACATTAAAAACTTGACTGCTAAAGTAATTTTAAGTTTTGAAACAAAGCTTTTGTTATAGCTTTCGGCTTTTAAAATAGCAGAGGTTCGTGTATGAACTGTATTCCAGCGAGTAATGAAGAAATATGTATTGTAAAAACACTCATGGCTGCATTGCAAAACACTACCGACAAAATAATGCATTTGCTAATAAAATAATGTATTACGGTACTAGCCCTTTACCCGCGGCTTTGCTGGTGTTGTTTTTCTAGCTAATGCTACTTTAATAGAAGCGCGATGAAAATACGTAGCCCACCCTTATTCCCTGATAACAAACACTATAGTGAAAGTTCGATCAAAATCGGTTCAATAGTTTTTGAGTTAATCCGGAACAAACGAACTGATAGACCGGTAAGAATTATGAAAAAAATGTTTTCCTTAAGTGTCATACAAAATATTCGAAATCTTGCAAGAAAACGAACGATTTATTTAAATTTAAATTCTATAGAATTATCGCTAGGCACTTGGTAGAACATGATTGAATAAAAATTAATAAACAAACACTTGAAAAATTGTACACATTTATTCATCTCAATGATCGTTTCGGGCTTCTAACCCATCATCAGGAGTTTACTTTAAAACTAAAATCTAAAAAGTCTAATGAATAATATAGATGTAATGGCTGACAAAAAAAAATCAAATATTTATAATAAACGCAGGTAATCTACCTACGTTTATATTTTTTATACGTATAAGGGGCCTCCAACTCCAAACTGCCTCTTACTTACTAAACATATTTTGGTTTTGTTTGGTATTTGATTAAGAAGGACTTCTCAAGATTTGGAGCCCCCCAGGATCAGAGGCCCGAGGCAAGCCGCCCCTTCCGCCCCCCCTCTTAGTCCGCCACTGCTGTATCGTTTAGAATCACTCTGTATATTATATGTCGATGAGAGAATTGGAATCGGGGAAACAGGTAATTAACAGATGTTATACTGATATAATATTAGCACAGGTAGGTAACTATACCCAATTACATTAGGTCACTTTGATGTAGACGTCAGGGATTGATGACAGTCTTGTTAACAATGTTTGACAGGCCTGTATATCGGTTACACAAACACCGTTAGCTATTTAGGTAATTGTTTATTATAGGGTACGTTGAAATGTACATAGAAATCCCTTTAAGCGATCACGTGACAGCTGCGTATGACGTCACAAAATTCCCAAGGAAGAGTTGCTCGAGTCGGTTTTTTAAATGTCTTTTAGAGCCATTTTGCCATTAAAAGAATTGCGGTTTTTTGTGACAAGACTGAGAGTCGATTTTTATAATGTAGGACGTATAATTAATTTGAGAATAGTCGAGTTCGTAGAGTTGCCGTTGTACATATGACGTGTTGCTCGTCTATTACAAACCCCAGTTGTCAGGTTCCAATCAGAGAACTGGTGAAAATATCTATTGAATTTTCATTCTATTGGTAATAATAATGATAAATTGAAAATACGAATTGTCACTAGAGTGATTTATTAAGGCCACAAACAGCCAATTTTATTTGGGCCAAGTACAAATTCATATTTTTAATTTATTATTTTTTAATAATAAATTGAAAATCCAATTGACATTTTTACCGGTTCTCTGATTAGAACCTCGAAACTGGGGGCTTGTAATAGACGAGCCATGGAAACGCAATACAAACGACGGCATCGCTACACGCTCGGCTATATCCAAGTTCAATTGCCTATAGGTCCTAATAACCCCGGCAGTCAGGGGCTTTAAAAAATATCTTCAGTATAATATAGTAGAGTTAACCCAATGAATGTTAATAATTGAAGGAAGGTTTGGTTGAAGGTCAAAATAATGAAGCTTTACCAAAATATCGCTTGTGGCGAAATATTTAATTGAATTGAAATTAAATATTTCGAAACGTTGGCCACAAGCGATATTTTGGTAAAGATTCATTATTTTGACCCTCAACGAAACTTTCCTTCAATTTAATTTCAATTCAATTAAATATTTCGCCACAAGCGATATTTTGGTAAATTCATTATTTTGACCCTCAACCAAACCTTCCTTCAATTTTTAAAAAATATGTTCAAACCACTTTTTAACTATTTTTATTTTCTGTGCTTTTTGTAAGATTAAGGAGATTTTTAGAAAATGTTATTACATTATCCTTTACTTAATTATATTACCTATCCACTACTTAATTATAAAATTTTTTTTTTCAATATCTCTATTAATAGTTTCAACTTAAATAAATAAAATCACTGTTATAATAAAAATTCTTTCTAGAACACTCTGACGATGACACAATGAATGCCAAATGCAAATATTATATTGCATTTTATTGATCCTGTTGCCATTAGGGAAAAAATCTAGTTCTTCCTTCAATCATAATCAGTATTGTAGATCGCAATTTTAATCTACACCAACTAGAGTCAACTTAAATGTATTATCCTTTTCACGTCTGCTAAAATATTTGGGCAAGCCTGTACAGATGGATCATAATATTTCTGTATATTTTTATGACAAGCCAGCAGAACCTGAGTATTATTATTATTATCCAATATAAAATAGTTCTAAAAGTATCTATGTTATAAACATAAAAAGGAAATAAACTTCTTTGCAGTAACCCATCATCGTTTTTCTACTTTATCGACTCCTGCTGAGTGCTGACTGTTCAAAATAAGAATTCTGTATGCGCTTCATATCAAAATAGATGCATCAGTTTATTTTTGCTTACGAAGGAATTCGCTAATAACTTGACAAAAGATGATCTGATAACAAAATCAATACTAATAATAAAACTCTAAGCTTTAAAGGAAAAATGTGTGTCGGTCTGTCTGTTCCGCCATAACTTTTGAACCCTTAATCCGATTTCAAAGAAATTTGGTACACAGAACGCAAAGAATAGCTTATTTTATATTCGATTTCGCTCGTTTTTAAAATGTAGGATACTGCGTATGTTTCCAAAACCACTAATCCAATTGGCACCAAAAGTAAAAGAATGCGTCAATCTGGAAACTCGTAAAGTGGGAACTTTTTGTATAACTGCCCGCAAAAGAAAAGTCACTAAAAGGCAATCTCTGTATGAAAGGGTCTTTATATTTTCGATCAAAATGTTTATAAAGAACAAAAACAAGGAAATTCAATTAAGAATTTAATTTGATGTTCGTGAGGTTTAATTGAAATTGGTGTAATGTCGGTTTTCGTGTATAATATTATATTGATAGCCTATCAATGGGTTATTAAATTCATAACTTTGAGAGTACAGGTTTCAATTCATTCAAAATGTATTATATGCAATAATACGGAATTATGGTATATGTATACAGGAAGCCTTATGAAGGATTATTGCAAATAATCTTTAAGGCGGATTTAAAATTATCTTTTCACATTTTACCTATTTATAGAATTCTGAATTATCAGTACTTTGCTCCGCTGTACGAGCTTTATGTGAATTCGAGCGTCAGACGTAAGTCATGTAGATGTGACTGCGTATACTGTTTAAGCGTCAGACGTAAGTCATGTAGATATGAGTTCTAGCGTCAGACGTAAGTCATGTAGATCTGACTGCGTATACTGTTTAAGCGTCAGACGTAAATCATGTAGATATGAGTTCGAGCGTCAGACGTAAGTCATGTAGATGTGAGTTCTAGCGTCAGACGTAAGTTGTAGATGTGACTGTGTGTACTGATCGAGCGTCAGACGTAAGTCATGTAGATATGAGTTCGAGCACCAGACGTAAGTCATGTAGATGTGGCTGCGTATACTGTTAAGCGTCAGACGTAAGTCATGTAAATGTGAGTTCGAGCGTCAGACGTAAGTCATGTAGATGTGAGTTCTAACGTCAGACGTAAGTTGTAGATGTGACTGTGTGTACTGATCCAGCGTCAGACGTAAGTCATGTAGATATGAGTTCGAGCATGAGACATGTCATGTCATGTAGATGTGGCTGCGTATACTGTTTAAGCGTCAGACGTAACTCATGTAAATGTGAGTTCGAGCGTCAGACGTAAGTCATGTAGATATGAGTTCGAGCATCAGACGTATGTCATGTAGATGTGGCTGCGTATACTGTTTAAGCGTCAGGCGTAAGTCATGTAAATGTGAGTTCGAGCGTCAGACGTAAGTCATGTAGATGTGAGTTCTAACGTCAGACGTAAGTTGTAGATGTGACTGTGTGTACTGATCCAGCGTCAGACGTAAGTCATGTAGATATGAGTTCGAGCATGAGACATGTCATGTCATGTAGATGTGGCTGCGTATACTGTTTAAGCGTCAGACGTAACTCATGTAAATGTGAGTTCGAGCGTCAGACGTAAGTCATGTAGATATGAGTTCGAGCATCAGACGTATGTCATGTAGATGTGGCTGCGTATACTGTTTAAGCGTCAGGCGTAAGTCATGTAAATGTGAGTTCGAGCGTCAGACGTAAGTCATGTAGATGTGAGTTCTAACGTCAGACGTAAGTTGTAGATGTGACTGTGTGTACTGATCCAGCGTCAGACGTAAGTCATGTAGTTATGAGTTCGAGCATCAGACATGTCATGTCATGTAGATGTGGCTGCGTATACTGTTTAAGCGTCAGACGTAAGTCATGTAAATGTGAGTTCGAGCGTCAGACGTAAGTTGTAGATGTGACTGTGTACTGATCGAGCGTCAGACGTAAGTCATGTAGATATGAGTTCGAGCATCAGACGTAAGTCATGTAGATGTGACTGCGTGTACTGGTCGAACGTCAGACGTAAGCCAAGTATATGTGACTGCGTATACTGTTCGGGCGTCAGACGTAGGTCATGTAGATGTGAGTTCGAGCGTCAGACGTAAATCACGTAGATATGAGTTCCAGCGTCAGACGTATGTCATGTAGACGTGTGACTGCGTGTACTGTTCGCGGCAAGTGTAGTAAAACCAAAATAAGCTCACATATTTACACATCAACTCTCGTGAGTACCGCGTCACTCACACCTTTTTTATAAAATAGTAACTAGACCTATGTCTGTAATGTTGTGGTTTTTCATTATTATATACTAGCTTTTTCCCGCGGCGCAGCTCGCGTGGACATAGAAGCGCTTCAAAAAAGTCGTTCAAAGTATTTAATTTCAAAAAAATCGAAACATATTTTCATTCAAAAATTTAGAAAAATATGCCTGTCGTAAATACAGTTGGGAATCCACCTTACAGAATCCGCACTGCAAAACGATGTTTTTGCTTATTTTTACACAACTTTAATAAAAGCACCCTCATTGCAGTAAGCTTGCACCAAGCAATAGAAATTCATCAATACTTTATTCAACCACGAAATGTTCATTTTTTATTTTTTTTGTGATACAGTTGATCAAGAAAATACTCCAAGTTGAACCTAAAGATGATGTTTTATATTCTTTTCTTATTTTAATCTTTTAAATTGACATTCATAGTCGTTCATTTAAAATAAAACTGTATTTTATGAATCGTAATTTTGTTGATGGAGTCGAAAGCTCTTTAGTAACTTTATTATGATTACTTGTGGCAACCAGCAACACTAAACTGATCGATAATTAAAAATGATTGATAAGACACTTTGATTTATTGGTTATTACATTTTTCTCGTCGAATATTTTTGATGTATCGGAAATCTTTTACTAACAAATTAATGTGTTCTTCCTGTTGACTTTTTACGATGTACTTCGCTATTTTTTATAGACTCTTAAAAAAAATTTTATTTTTTATAGCTTCATTTTTTAGGGTTTCGTACCAAATTGGCAAAAACGGAACCCTTATGGTGAGATTTGTTATCCGTCCGTCTGTTTAGTCTGTCAGAGACCTGCAGTAAATTCTAAATGGTTCGTCATAGGCATTTGAATGATGTGTCTCTGAAAGTATTAGGTCTAAAATTTTGAAAAAACTCTGGCATAGAAAGAGCCAAGAGGTTGGTAAAGAATACAGGAAAACTCTGACGAATAGTGTACGTAATGCTTGACCGATTTGTTAACTTATTTATTTTTATGGAAATTTCAAAGGTTTATTAATTATCGTTTAACATTAAGAATCTTTAGTAAAATAGCGGTACATATTTTTTTTTAAATATTAATCAAAAAAGGCATGTGTGTGTTTTACACACGGCGGAAGTTATACTCTTTGCCTGTTTGTAGGTATAAATAAATAAATAAATAATATACCCCGCGACTGTTACGGCAGCGACATCTATGAATCGAGGTACAAAAGTCTTCTTAGCGAGACATCTAACGGATTTTTCTTTTCTAAAGTTCTTAGTTCAATAACTACTTGCAGTGGGGCGCGCGCATCGTTTAACGCTTTGCGTAAACTCGTCAGGATTAGGCATAAAGAAGTATAACTTCTAAAAATACACTGAATCAAAGTTTATACCCGTAATACGTACATTAATTCAGCTCGAATTGGTTCTTAACCTTACGTTTGATGAAAAGGCTAATTAAGTTAATTGTTGAATGATTAATGAAGTGATAACAACTATAATCAATATGTCTAACGGAATTGTCGTAATAATTGATTACACATGCACACACACACACACACAATATGTATATACATACTGCACGTAGGTACATAACCACAAATATATTCCGTACATAGACGCTATAAGTTGCAAAAATTGAAAAGAGACGATTCAACCCTTGAAAAGAGACTATTCAACCCTTAAAGCAAATTGTTTCTCCTCGGTACAGCCTACAGGGTCTTTGGCCCTATAGTGAGAAGAAAAATATTTCTAAAATTTCATTGTTCCTGTTGTAAATTGCAGAAAAAAGAAATAAAATGTACCTATTATTATTGTTTCCAGGAGTTGGTTGCATCGACACCAAGCGAAAGAAACTGGCGCGGCATCTTCATAGCCTTGCTGGTGATAATCGCCGTATTAGGGATGATCGTGTTCAGTATAGTGTTGGTATCACCTCCAGAAGACGGGCCGCGCGTTCGGGGGCAGAGGCCGCACCTACGGGATTTGATTGCAATAGACGCCACACTTCAAAGGCCTTTCAACGGCACATGGATATCGGGTGAGTTAGAAATATTATGCAGATTTATTCCACCGAAGCTTACTGAATGAATAGTAATGATTAAGGGTTAACATACATATGCTAATTTTTGTCGCGCGACTTTGCGACTAAATCGCTTGAAGATCGTCAGATGTGGCTACCAAATAGTGTAAGGCCACACACTCTTCGCTGAAATACGCAACTTAATAAGCATTCAACAAGCTTATGAAGCATTTTAGTAAACTATTTAAATGCTTGATAAACACTTTCAATGCTTAATTTTTGTCTTTTTGGTTAATAAAACATAATATTTCGTTTATCATTTATATTGCTTATATATACAAGTTTCACAGAAGACATCGTGACTAAATACACAATTAAACAAGGCGTGAGGTGGGTCGTTTGTTAGGACTAAAGTGCGACCCTTAAGGTCCACACGACGAACTTCCCAGTTTGATAAATATTTAATAATAATAATTAAATTTGATATTACACAGAAAAGTAATCATTTTAATCATTAAAACATAATTATTATTTATTTTTAACAATAATAAAAAAAAAAAAAACGGCTGAACCGATTTTTATAAAATTTATGTCGGATCAAAATGACGTTAACACGCCTCGATTGACACTCTTACGAAGTCAGTATAATTTTTTATTCGCGAGATATTGTGTAAAATCTACTTTTTTGGAGGTTATTTGGTTAAGAAAAAAGAACGGCTGAACCGATTTTGAAAAAATTTCTTTCAGATCATATTTACGTTAATACGCGTCGATTGACACCCTAACGTAGTCGATATCATTTTTCATTCTCGAGATTTCGTCTTAGAAAGAAATGGACACATACATACGTACGTACGTACGTACACATACACACACACACACAGACATCTTTCTAAAAGTAGTGTAAAAATAGTGTAGTGACCTTGAAACATAAAAATTTTTTTTTCCTTTTTGATTTAGATTTTCGGACCCATTACAATAACTTCCAATGGGAAGTTAATGAATGCATAACGACTGCATCAGTATATATGAAACATCCATTTGACAATGACGTAACATAATGCTGTAGTCAGGAAAAACTCATTATTTCAAACCTTTGTCACCGTAGGGATTCTAACCCTAAACTTTCCACTATCGCGGCGGACTGAGTTATTACTTATTAACTTCCCATTGGAAGTTATTGTAATGGGTCCGAAAATCGAAATCAAAAAGGAAAAAAAAATTTTATGTTTCAAGGTCACTACACTATTTTTACACTACTTTTAGAAAGATGTCTGTGTGTGTGTATGTGTGTGTGTACGTACGCACGTACGTACACACGTATGTATGTGTTCATTTCTTTCTAAGACGAAATCTCGAGAATGAAAAATGATATCGACTACGTTAGGGTGCCAATCGATGCGTATTAACGTAAATATGATCTGAAAGAAATTTTTTCAAAATCGGTTCAGCCGTTCTTTTTTCTTAACCAAATAACCTCCAAAAAAGTAGATTTTACACAATATCTCGCGAATAAAAAATAATATCGACTTCGTAAGGGTGTCAATCGAGGCGTGTTAACGTCATTTTGATCCGACATAAATTTTATAAAAATCGGTTCAGCCGTTTTTTTTTTAATTATTGTTAAAAATAATTAATAATTATGTTTTAATGATTAAAATGATTACATTTCTGTGTAATATCTAATTTAATTATTATTATTAAATATTTATCAAACTGGGAAGTTCGTCGTGTGGACCTCAAGGGTCGCACTTTAGTCCTAATAAACGACCCACCTCACGGCTTGTTTCATTTGATGTTATAGAGATCCTTATCAGTTTCCTTGTATGTTTTGAACTTAATTGCACTTTTTTACTATAATGTTTGAAGATACGATTTAAGAAGTTACTTTAAAATGCTTAATGATTAATTTTTTAAAGCACTTTAGTGAGTATACTTAGGTTCGATGCTCAATACTCGGAGCTTTAAGCACTTAACTTTGCGTGCTTTGCCCAGCTCTGGTAACAAGTCGCCGTCTTTCTTTAACGTCATTGCTAACGATTCATTAAAGTAAACACAACGCATATTACACTTAATGACGTCATAATATTACGTCACCGGCCCACATTTTGTATCTGTCTCTTGGATCATCCTTGCTAAATAGATAGAGCCTAGCGGTTGATTATTTAAAGCTGTTGAACAATAATAATGTAACAATGCTTCAATGCGCTCTCTCGAATGCCATCTGCGCAGAATAGTAGATTGTATATCTAGTGGAGTAATGAGCTATATTACTGACGAGTATACTGACAGTATATTAAAACTATAAGCTGCTAAGCGAGTTTTAACAGTCACACGAGTCATAATATCAATTACGCACGTGATATATATATGGTATTTTTGCCATACCCACTATAAAATAGCTGCTTTTCAGTTCATTTTCAATATTTTCAAATTATTTTGACATTTCATTTTGTGTCGCCAATTTCACGTCTATAGTAGGCCGAGAGTAGCTGTCGGTAGGTAATGGCGGGCGGATTAGAGCGAATAAACATAAATCACTATGGAGATGGTTTGCTTTGCCACACTAGTGTGGGAAAGTTACGTCAAAAGTCACTTTACATGCATGCAGCAGGTGTTTTATAGTTGGTATGGCAAAAAAGACATTCCGTCTAAAGGTACGTGCAGTACGCAGCTGGGATTCTAGATGGCAGCATGTATGGTAGATGGTGGCTGAAATTATAAGAGCTTATAGATTTGCACAACGAAGCTTTGATACTAGCATTGATACAAGCTTAAGTCGCGTTTGAAATGTCAGATAGCGAAGACGAATATTTGTGTTCTTCTGCTACAAAGTGGTATATTTTAAATACAAATTAGGGTAGGAGCTATCATGTCCACCCTATTAATAGAAAACGATTTAAACATGGCGAATTTCATCATTTATTCCAAGATTTAAAATTTTACCCAAACCGATTTTTTGAATACCTATCTACGTATAGAACTAACACTTTTAAATACGTCTTACAAAAAACGCAAAACAAATTAAATAAAAACTGGCAAAATTTCACTTATTAAACTAGTTTTATTCATTGCGAAACTTGTAACGGCCATTTGACAGTTGTCACACGTTGATTGTAGTAGTCAGCACGCTGAAAGAATGGTGAGATACATTCTTGTATCTACCAGCTCTTATAACAGCGCTTATACCTGCTACACTCACTGCTTCGTTGTGTACGCTCGCATATATATAACAATACATTAATTTAAGCAAGCCCTGCTATGATCTACGCTACCATCTAGAATCCCAGCTCCATACTGCACGAAGAGTGCCCGCGGTGAGAGATGAAGCCAGGCACGTCATCAATAATATGCTAGTGAACGCCTGCTTGCCCGCAGACAGTGCCATATACACAAAACTGCACATTGGGTTTTATGACGTTAGGTACCATTTTGGCAAACAATAAACAGCCAATAGCAAGCTAGAAGGCGGGCGCAATGCATTCACGTTACTATGACGCGGTGGCTTCATCTTTCGCCGCGCGAGGTCTACCTTAAGTAATTTTTAGACATCTATAGTCTGTCTAGCATCGCCTAAGCTGGAACATCTTTAGTAAAATATACGTGCTCTCTACAGAGTAGATATGGTAGACGGTAGTGTATACTTTAGGTATATAGAAATATAGAGATCGATATAGACCGGTTACCTTGGTAACAGACACTCTGTGATGTCGTCGTCTACATGTGCTGACAAATCGTCATCTGCTGCTACCGCTACTGCTGCTGCTGATGCTGAACAGCGTCGCCAAGTACCATCAGCAACACATTCAGCATCTTCTTTCCTCAGATTATGTCACGGACATGTAACCATTACATAGAAAACGCCCGAAGGTGTCGTTTGATAACATTCATCTCATAATGTCTTTGGGTTCGTCTAGCTTGAAGACGACCTCATTTGGAGTGCATTGATATCTTTGTTACTAGTTCTGTGGACAGTCGAGATTGAAAACTATCGATTGACTTGTCAGTAATTATCAGAGATGTTGCAGATGTCTTATATCGGAATCGAAGTAAAAATCAGAATTTTTTGATTGGTTACCAAAAATGACCAGTTCAACAAACAAATGAAACGTTGTTCTAAATTTTGGAGCCATTTTCTTTAATTTAAATCCATCTTGCATTAATCTGGCTAATATTTTGATATTTGAAAACGTTTTTGATCTCTCCCAGTCTTCCGCTATTTTTTTTCTCTAATAATGAACACCAAAAAAAACATTTTTACTATAGCTTTTTGGTTTTTTGACGGCTCTCGTAAGGGAACGGCTCACAGGGCATTGTCACGGCTGCTCAATTTTTTATTAAGGAGGGGAGAATTTTTTTTCGAAACATCTTCAGTAGGTACCTAGTAATCTGAAAACTTGTACTTGAAAATACATTGAAGTTTGCGTCGTGTCTATTTTGGAACTAAATCCGCTTATAACGTCTATTATTAATTTGTCTTTGAAGTGCAAAACATATTTGTTGAGTCTAGAAGCTTTCAGATATGCCCAAAGCACTATATAAAGTTAGTATTATTCATTGATAGATACAGTGTGTCCCATCAATAACCTATGACAGCTATTTCAAATGCAGTTTTTATATTTTAAATATTTTTCGATAATAAAAACAATTTTTACCCGACTGGGCGTCAGCAAAGACAGGGTTAGGTTTTTCGCGCTATGTATTCTTTATTCCCTCGTAGCATCCAAACGACTGGATGGATTTTAATAAATGAGGTATCATTAGATTCGTCTTAATTCCGAGAATGACATAGAGTATATGACGTCACGTAACATTCATTTGACGGACGCTAGACGTCCTTTTAGGTAATACAATACAAATAATACTAAGAAACGTAAATAAGAAAAATGAGAGCCGTCGTGGGACGCCTGGCAGATGTAAAACATTTTTATAGCTTGAACCTCCCGCGAGTAGTTCGGATTATAGGGGGTTCAGATTATCCATACATTACTGTATACCATAATTTACTTAATTTACCCTAATTTGCCCTAATTTACTCTAATTTACCCTAGTTTATCCTAATTTACCTTAAATACCCTAATTTACTCGAATTTACCCAAAGTTACCACAATTTACCCTGAAATATCCAAGTTTACCCTCATTTATCCAATTTACTCTAATTTACCCTAATTTACATTAGTTTACCCTAAATACCCTAATTTACTCCAATTTACCCTAGTTTACCCTAATTTACCCTATTTTACTCTAATTTACCCTAATTTACCACAATTTACGCTAAAATACCTAAGTTTACCCTAATTTAACCAATTTACTCTAATTTACCCTAGCTTACCCTAATTTACTCTAATTTATCCTAATTTACTCTAATTTACCCTAACTTGTCATCATTTACTTATCCTAATTTACTCTAATTTACCCCAATTTCCACCCAGCAAAGGTAATGAACGCATAACGACGTGCGTTCTGAACGACGTAACATTTAAACGACGTTCCATTCAAACGATTTTACATCCGTGCCTAAAGATGTTTCACATCAAAAATTAAATTCAAAAAACTCGACTGCATCAAAAGCAAACTAAAAAGATGGAAACAAGATATACAGTCGGAGGCATAAATGTATAGTAACAAGTTGAACAGAAATATATGATTCCAACTGCATGTTATCATTTAATCTTGTTTCATGCATCTTTTTGACGCAGTCGGCTTTTTGATATTTTTAATTTAATTTTTTATTTGTATATCATTAATTCTGATTTATAAAATCGTGACGGAACTTTCTGTCTGTACGGAAGAATGCGTTCCAGAATATTTATCTATCTCTCTGTTTATTTCTGTCAGAAAACCGGCATCATTCGAGAACGGCTAATGTCGGGTTTATCGTACATTTTAATTACGCTGTTGTTTTTATCACGATGTTAAGTTTTCATTGCTACGTTTTTATTTATTGTAGATTATAGACGCTTCGACAACTTAGGTCATTAGCGTCTTAATTACATTAAATAACAACTTCCTTAAAAACTAAATTACATCACAAAATATCCATGAGCGGAGGTGGGATTCAAACTAACGACAGTGTAATCCAAAAGTCAGCTACGCTAACCGTTACACCACACTGTCGACTTGATTGCTACGTGTTCATTGGTTGCTGCGTTTCGTTACCATAGCAACCAGTCAAAAAAACAACAGCGCAATTAAAATGTACGATAAACCGGCCATAAGTTTGATGATTTTTGGTACAATATTCTTCTATTTCTAGTAGATTTAAGATAATTTACTTTTTTACATGGTATTTCAGTAATAAAAATATTTTGAATGTAAATTTAGTCCTACTAAAAACTGAACTAAAACTTAAAGTTATACGGTATAATTTCGTATTGGATTAGGCTCCGGTTAAAATAAAATTCCTGCCAAAGTTGGTATTAACGCAAGCAAATCCACGGATAAAAGCTAGTAATTTCATAAAATTAAGCCCTCTGCTTTGTAAAATACGTCTCTGTAAAAAATATTAAATAAGAATAATTCTCTAGTCCCTATCATATTTATATAGTTTGCCATATTTTGTGAGATACTGGTGGGACATTCTGTACGTGATCCAGTTCTAGATTTAACTATAAAGTGCTAGATCGTGTTATATAAGTGTACTGTGTCCCACTGTTCCATATAGCCCCACGTGTTATCTTGTAAATGTGCATTGCATTGTTAATACACGGTATATAAAATGTTATTTTATGATAAACCACTGAGATCTTTACACAATGTTTAATGTTTTTATCAAAAAAAGGAAAGCTCGCTTTAAAAGTTCAAAACCAAAATAATAAAATTTAAACTACTAGAAAAAATTTTTTTCTGAAGCATATAAGGAGAATATTAATTTAGCAATCATGTCACGGTTAAGTATTGTAAGCTCATTCCGCCGCGAAAGTGAAAAGGTTCAGGTTAGAATCCTGACTGTGACCACTGGTTGGAAAAATGATTTTTTCCTATATGTTTCGAAACAATTATATAATTGGCTGCTCTCCAACGAAAAAATTTTTCAATTGCATTTCAGCCGTATAAAACTATTATTTATCATAAACTACTAGCGGTCCGGTCTGGCTTCTCCTGGGTGCTATGAATTTATGATTTATAAGCGGACATATGAAATTAGTGATTTAATAGCGGTCACCCATTGCTCCGCTCACGTATATTTAGTATATTGTTAATTTGTTATTCCCCTGCGAGAATCTCTCCCCCCTAATTTGTTATCCCCCGCGAGAATTTCCCCCCCTGCGTAGCTTTCTATCAGGGAAAGAATTTTTAGAATCGGTTAAGTAGTTTTTGAGTTTATATCCATTACAAACAATCAAATCTTTTCTCTTTATAATATTTATATATAATTTTGGTTTTGAACGTTTAAAGCGAACTTTTTTTGCTACCTAATTAGCCAAAGAAAACATTTTTGCAAAAAATCGTTAAATAAAAAAACAGCTGAACACTGAACAGCTTTTAGAGCGACGACACACACAGCGGTTTGTGCCGAATCGGCACATATGTAGTTCCAGAGATAAGAATTTATGATTTATTACACCCCCCCCCCGCGAGTACCCCCTCGCGAGAATCTCTCCCCCTGTGTAGCTATCTATTAGTGAAAGAATTTTTAGAAGCGGTTTAGTAGTTCCAGAGATAAGAATTTATGATTTATTACCCCTCCTCTAATTTTTTTGAAAATAAAATACAGCCCATGTTACTCGCTGATAATGTAGCTTTCTACAGGTGAAAGCATTTTTAAAATCAGTTAAGTAGTTTTTGAGTTTATCCATCAAACAATCAAATCTTTTCTCTTTATAATATTTATATATAATTTTGGTTTTGAACGTTTAAAGCGAACTTTTTTTGCTACCTAATTAGGCAAAGAAAACATTTTTGCAAAAAATCGTTAAGTAAAAAAACAGCTGAACACTGAACAGCTTTTAGAGCGACGACACACACAGCGGTTTGTGCCGAATCGGCACATATGTTAGTGTTTTTTCAATGATGCAAAACACAGACTGCGGCGATAATTACCTGACGACTGAGAGCCGTTTCGACACATCGTTCTCCACAAGAAACGCGCCCGGTTTTTTTGCTGAAGCGGCGCTTGTTTACATTGTTTTGTATGAGCGCTGCCACACACATCGGTTATCTCGCGTTGTTTCGAAACACTACTACGCAATTATAGGTTCTCAGTAGTCAAAATGACTTCGAAAGTTGCAGTTCATAGAGGCGAATCTCTATATAGAAAAATTAATAATAAGAAGTAAGTATTAGAAATACCTTGTATTTTTGGTGTCCGTCTTGTGACTTCATGTGTTGTTAACACGACGCGTTTCAGCAACGAGTTGCCATCTTCAGGTGTGGTTAATTTTTTATATTATAAAACACACACACATTGAGTATTCGTAACACGTTATAATATTATGATGCTAAGCACTTGTCTATTATGTTGTTGATTAGACAAGTGCTTAGCATCATAATATTATAACGTGTTACGAATACTCAATGTGTGTGTGTTTTATAATATAAAAAATTAACCACACCTGAAGATGGCAACTCGTTGCTGAAACGCGTCGTGTTAACAACACATGAAGTCACAAGACGGACACCAGAAACACAAGGTATTTCTAATACTTCTTATTATTCATATTGCGACTTAGAGACCTAACACTCTAAAAATGTATCGTAGAAAAATTAATATTTAAGGGGGAACATCCAGCATTGGACGCGTATGCTTACATTGTTTCAATGCTTTTCCGCCCCATTAACCTTGTTATACGAACCAAACATGACTCACTATCTTAAATGTTGGAGCTTGACCTATCCCTATATTATTAAACGAGCAAATCTTGTATATATGTACCTATGTACCTATATAAATATTTTCTCGAAAACGGTCCTAACGATTTGAATGAAATTTACTGAAAAGGGGTTTTGGGGGGCAAAAAATCGATCTAGCTAGGTCTCATCCCGGAAAAATTCGTTTTCTTATCGATTTATCATTTAAAAACAGTTTTTTTAACGTTATAAAATAATAAAACAGTGTCGTATGGTGAGTAGGCTTCGGAAAAAACAAACTATTTTCATAATTTATGTCAAATTACTCTGACAGTCAATCTTTAACTTATTAAAATAATCAGTAATTATTTGAAAATATGTAGGTACATACGTTATGTAGTACTAGTATGACGTATACTGACGTATAATAATATTATCTACTTATAGGTTTGTAATTTTTTTTCTTAAAAACGACTAACGATTTTGATGAAATGGGAACTTTAAGTACTATTTTTTTTGAACTCGTCCGAGCAAAGCTCGGTCATCCAGATATTAGTAAATTAAACGCGTATGCTTACCTACACTGTTTAATTGACTTCCCGCTCAATTAACCTTGTTATACGAACTTATGCATGACTCAGTATCTTAAATTTTGGAACTTAACTATAGTAAATTAAACGCTTGGGGCAATATAAGGTTCATAACCGACATTAATCCAAGCAAATTCGCCGGTAAACACTAGTTATTAATAATGACGTAGAGAACAGCAATTTGCGGGAAACGAGGCATGTAAGTGTATTAAAATACAAGCATTCTAGTTAGTGATGGGCGATTACGAGATATTTTAGTCGATTGTCTCGATTGTTCAAACATCTCGATGACTCTCGATGGTTTTGACTTGGACTCGATTGTTGTTGTTTCATATTTCACCGAGACTAAGTTGCATAGTACTGAATCGTACAGACGACGTACACTGTCGAGAGCCACATAATATATAATCGTTCATCACTCAACAACTGTGGTCGAGTCAATGGATGGTCGATTATGCAGTAATCGAATGCTCTGAGATCGACTGAACAGTGTGAACAGTGAATCAACGATGAACGAGTAGCGTAAACGTCAGACTTCATTCGACCAGCATATAACCTTGAATCGCGATTATATGTATTCTCATTCGCTGGCAAATAATCGACTTGAGCAATCGAACATTTCGATTGTAAAATCAAACTCCGAGTCGATTGTGGACTCGATTGTTATTATGAACGATTGCGATTGTTTCGATTGTAAAAACATCTCGTATTCGCCCAACGCTAATTCTAGTGTATTGCTGTCTATTTTTATTTGAATAAACATGTGTTAAGAGCTTCCAGCAATATAGCTATAAGGCCCGGCCATAACATACCACATTTGGCACACGTATGTCCATTATACAGATCGTAAATCATTTTTTTTATCGTATGTATATCGTTTAACGCACTGGGATCAACTTGCCGCAGGCTCGAAAATTCAAATATACAAAAAAGCTTGTGTGTGACGTTACACGGCTGAAGTGAATAACTTCTTACACCAAATTAATTGAATGACATAGAAGAGCGAAAGACAGATAACGTTGATCTTGCGTGACCTTGCGTTGCACTACTCGATGCTAGTACGGCGGACAGAACTCCCTGTATCCCGCGTCTACCTCTCATAGAAAGTAGTAGTAGGGCGCTTGCGTCATCGCTTAACGCTTTGCGAAAAAAGCGTCCGCAGTCGCATAAGAAGTATTCACTTCAAAATTAGTTGTCAGCTTCTAGGCTGAGAACTTGAGAGAGTAATGAGTATCTATTGGATTTTCTATCTATCTATTTATCTTGTGGCCGCTGGTTCGCTTTTTAAATGCTTTTATTTATATAGTTTCACTGCTAAACTAACACGTCATATTGTTTTCAATTTCATGTAATCAAAAATATAAATAAATAAATAAATAAATAAATAAATAAATAAATAAATAAATAAAATGAAAAAATATCTAACTAACAATCAAATGTTGTAATCGAATTTTCACCCACTTCTCGTTTCACTATATGCAAATGGTTTGCTTTCCCACACTAGTGTGGGAAAGATACGTTCCCGCACACCGGCCTGTCAAAAATCATTTTACATACATACTTACAAGCATGTAAAGCAACTATTTCATAATGGGTATCGCAAAAATAATATTTTAGTTAGAATCCGGTCCTGTTAGTTATACACGCAAAATTATAGCAAGTCACAAAACATATTTGTGCGGATCAAGATGAGGAGCTTTTCTGACATGAAAGTGTTCAACTTTCACCCCAACAGATGTGTTATGTGACCTAACCATTATCTGAACACAGTGTAAACTTCTTAAGCCGGGGTCACACAAATGCGTTTCAACGTTCGATGTATGAATACACAGTGTGACCTTGAAACGGATGCCGAGCGTCCAGCGTCCGACGCGCAGGTGCAATCGGGTTGTTATCGGTTTTTTGTGCCGCGTCAAAGAGACTTTTCAAATTTCAACCTTGGAATCGGTTTCCACAACATTGGATACATGTTGGAACCAAGGGGGCAGACATTGCATCCAAGGTTGGGCACATAGTGTTATAAATAAATAGTGTTATAAATAAATACGTAGGTATAATATTATTCGGTTAAACGATTTTCAAATTTCAATTTGAAACTTCGCGAACCCATTGAAAGATGATGGACTCAGTATCCAAGTTTCGTTTTTTATTTATTATAGACGCTCGACAACTAAGGTAATAAGCGTATAATTACATTAAATTACATCGGATTAGATTAAACGACATCTCAGCGGAGGTGGGAATCGAACCCACGACAGTTTGATCCAAAGGCTAGCACGATAACCGTTACACCAAGCTGTTTCGTGGAATAAGTATATTATTTATGATGATTTGACTTTGTTAAAATTTTAACAATTTTTTTGTTTGTTTCAGATACGGAACTGGTATTTCGAGATGCGGACGGGGGAATTACCGTACTCTATGCAGAAAATATGACCACACGGACATTAATGACAAACGCAACCTTTGTAAGTATTGGCTTTTGTTTATTATTCTAATCACATATTATGAAGAATGAGAAATCCGAAAATATTTTATAACAAGCCGTGAGGGGGGTCGTTTATTAGGACTAAAATTACTTTTAATTGGGACTCACAAGTGCGACCCTTGAGGTCCACACGACGAACTTCCCAGTTTGATGAATATTGAATATTACAATAATTAAATAATAATTAAATTACACAGAAAAGTAATCATTTTAATCATTAAAACATAATTATTATTTATTTTTAACAATAAATTAAAAAAACGGCTGGACCGATTTTTATAAAATTTATGTCGGATCATAGTGACGTTAACATGCTTTAATTATTTGATAGACACCTCAACGAAGTTGATAACATTTTTTTGGGCGAGATTTCATATAAAATCTACTTTTTTGCAGTCGTTTTATTGAAACAAAAAAAACGGCTTGATCGATTTTGATAAAATTTCTTTCGGGTCTTGTTGATGCTAATATGCTTCTATTTGCATCCTAACAAAGTCGATATCAATTTTTATTCTCGAGATTTCGTGTAAAATTCACTTTTGGCAGTCTTTTTCTTTAAACAAAAAAACGGTTGGGCCGATTTTGATAAAATTACGAATTTAATATAATTTTTTATTCGCGAGATATTCTGTAAAATCTACTTTTTTGGAGTCTATTTGGTTAAGAAAAAAGAACGGCTGAACGGATTTTGAAAAAATTTCTTTCAGATCATATTTACATTAATACGTGTCGATTGGCACTCTAACGTAGTCGATATCATTTTTCATTCTCGAGATTTCGTCTTAGAAAGAAATGATCACATACGTACGTACATACTTACACACACACATATCTTTTCGAAAACAGTGTAAAAATAGTGTAGTGACCTTAAAACATAAAAATTTGTTATACATTTTGATTTCGATTTTCGGACCAATTACAATAACTTCCAATGGGAAGTTAAAAAGCGCAACTACGGAACCCTAATTTATGCCTGTCCGGCACGCACTTGACCGTTTTTTTTTCCAAAGAACTCACTGCCATTTTACGGTAGTTTTAATATAATTACATTTTTTTATTTTAGAGAGAAATAAATGCAGTGGATTTCAAAGTTTCAAGCGACCTAAAATATGTATTATTGATTTCGGACGTAACTCCAGTTTTTACATATTCGAAATTAGCAAGATACACGGTTTACGAAATAGCTACAAGGTACCTAATTCTCTTTATCCATTTTTAAACGGTTTTATTTAGCTTGACCCCGTATATTTGTTTGTTTGTTTGTTACTATCTTTGTTTCAAATCTTGCGACAGCTTTTTCAACTACTTCTACTTAACTGATTCTTATGAAACTTTGCACACACATTGAGTTCCCGTGGCAATGCAATATTATGACAATTTCAACTTGGTAACGAGGATCTTATGATGGAATCAGGAGGTGGACAGTTGAAAGGATGAGGAGTTTGCATAATGATACGGGCCAGAAATCAAACTAAAAACTAGAAAATAAATATAAGTAAAAAAACTTTTAAGTTAGACGGTTTTATTTTAAATCATCAGCTGTATCAAAAACTAGAAAAGTAATTAGGACACAAACCAAGGTGCACTTTGTGTCGCTGCGTCAACGGAATAAGTAATAATCCCAGATTACTTATTCCGCTGACGCAGCGACACAAAGTGCCCCTTTGTTTGTGTCTTAATTATTTTCTAGTTTTTAGTACAGCTGATGATTTAAAATAAAATCGTTTAACTTAAAAGCTTTCTTACCTATTTTTTTTTTAAATCTTAAAAACAAGTCAGACTGAAACATATTAAATAATTATTTAGAAATAAATTAAATGCACGTTACATCGATGTTTTCACATGTCGTAAAAATGCACCGATTTTACTGATTTATGCTGGTGGTGTGAAGTTAGCCCCGCAACTTTCGAAAAAATGATTTTTTTTTCGGAGTTCTGGATTCGTTTCCATGAGTTCTGGAGTTCTTTGTAGGTTTAAACAATAGTTCTGGCATTTATCTAGCATGCTTGGATCTCGCAGATCTATGCATTTCATCAAAGACTGAACGGATCACAAAATATCAAAAATATTTATCCTCCTTCAAAATGAAATTCTGGTTCCGTTACTATTTTAAAAATATTTTCAATTTCAGGCACAAATTTCCATTATCTCCGAAAGAAGATGACCCCGACACGCCATTACTTCAGTACGCAGTTTGGTCACCAGATGGCAAAGCGGTAGCGTTTGTGCATGATAACGATATTTATTATAAGCCGCGTGTTCAAAAAGTGTTGGTATGTCGTATAACGAATAACGGGACTCCGGGAATTGAGTTTAATGGTGTACCTGATTGGTTATACGAAAATGAAATATTAAAGCAAGAATACGCGCTGTGGTTCTCAAACGATGGTCAATATCTACTGTATTTATCCTTTAACAATACGCAGGTTGACGAATATAAATATCCGTGGTTTGGTGGTTTCGATAATCAAGAACTTATTTATCCTGAAATAAGAAGCGTAAGATATCCAAAGGTTCGTAAACTGAAATTTTAATAATGTTCAGACTGGTCGTGCTAAATTAAAATTCACATTTGGGCTTGAGAATAGCCGAGCGTGTAGCAGTGCTGTTGTTTACATGGCGTTGCTATGATTCCTCTATTACAAGTCCCCAGTTCCCGGGTTCTAGTCCGAGAGCTGGTAAAAGTGTCAATTGGATTTTCAATTTATTATTAAAAAAAAAAATAATGAATTGAAAATATGAATTGGTGCTAGGCCTAAATAACCTTAGCTGTTGTTGGTCTTTAAAACACAATATAAAATTCACATTTCTGATATTCGCTATTAAAGTGCACGGTGTCACCGCGATGCGGATTTTGGTTGAACTAACACAAGAGATCGACAGATCTTTGTTTTGTTTACTTGTCAATTAAAATGGAAAAAGTTAAACAAATAAAATATTGTGCCGTTTCGCAATGCGAAAATTTACAAGACATTTTTTACAAGCTAACAAACTATTGATATTTGAACATAAATCTCTTATACGGCCATCTTGGATGGAAAATCAATGCCATCTGTAAGGCAGTTTATTCGCCAATAACTCAGCCATTCTTACTTGACTAAGATACAGTGTAACATGATAAAGGATTAAGCAGAAGAAAATCACAATTTTGTGTGAGATTAAAATTAAATGTTTATTTCGTAAATGTTGATGCCTCACGTGACGTATACTGACTAGCCAATAGCAATATTACGACGTCATAAGGTAAAACATGTAGGTACGTGATCGAGACGTTCGTTTGTTTGGCCTTGATTGTTATGTTTTATAAAAAAATTTCGTTGGAGAGCAGCCAATTATCTAATTGTTTCGAAACATATTGGAAAAAATCATTTTACCAACCAGTGGTCACAGTCAGGATTCTAACCTGGACTTTTCCACTTTCGCGGCGGAATGAGCTTACAATACTCAACCGTGACATGATTGCTAAATTAATATTCTCCTTATATGCTTCAGAATCAATAGATTTTCACTACATGCGAGTGTCAATTCATATATGCTAATTTAATAGCTATGATATGAAGTGAATCCCCATACCAGCGAGAGCCCAACATGAAAGTGAAAATTATTTCGAACACTCATTAATGGGATATGTTAATAAATACCTAGATATATCAGTGCTATAAATGGTATTATCACATAATATTCTACAAACAATCATATCTTGTAGACATCGTAAGATAATCTACATGTTAGACACATACATAAAACACGATATAGAAATCAACCAACGAGTTTGATTTTTCTTTAAGATAAATAATTATTTATGTTATGTTTTATGTTTGCTAACCGATAACGGCGAAGGAAACTGGCAATCATGGTTCTTTTATTTTAGATCAACACTTTATGACCTTGACGCAAAGGTGTGCTATTGGCTAGAGTCAGTTTATATCAAGTTTTACCACGGTTTTTCAGTGTATTCATTACGTTTGCTTACAAAATAAGAATTCGGCGAACCAAATAACTGTTACGTTTAATCTAAGCCCAGAGGTTGGGTATGGGATCTCTGATGATGCAATAAAAAAAAATGTGAGCCGTCGCGAGACGCCTGGCAGATGTGAAACATTTTTATAGCTTGAATCTTTTATTTATTGAACTTGACAAATTTATCAAAATAAAATCTAGCCTATATCACTTAGGGATAGTGTAGCGTTCTATTAGTAAAAGAATTTTTTAAATCGGTTCAGTAGTTCCAGATATAATAATTTATGATTTATTACAACGCCGCGAGACATTCTCCCCCTGCGAAGAAAATAAGTGAAAGAATTTTTAGAATCGGTTCAGTAGTTCGAGAGATAAGAATTTACAATTTAACACAATTTACCTAATTTTCCCTCGTTTACCCAAATTTACCCTAGTATACCCTAATTTCTTGAATTTACCCTAGTTTTCCCTAAATACCCTAATTTACTCTTATTTAGCCCCCTTTGCCTTAAGTTACCCCAATTTAACCTAATTTACTCTAATTTGCCCTAATTTACTCTAATTTACCCTAAATACCCTAATGTACCCAAATTTTCGTTTTTTTTAAAAAAAACAAAAAAATTAATTTTTGGTGTCATGAAATTTCAAAAAATTATAATTATTGTCAAAGAAAGAATATAACAAAAATAAAAATTTTTATAAATAAATATCATGTAGAATTTAGAAAAAAAAACGTCAAAAATTGTACGATGCCATGAGTTTCCGAACTCAAGTCCCCATGCATAGAAGGCTAAAGTCGTACCACTAGTCTACGGATGAACTTGTCTAGACAGCCGTTGTTACTCATATATGTATAACTTAATATACCCGGACAATTAATTTATATATATTATTTATCCAGTACAATATAGGTAAGTGCCGCAGTGGTGGGGAGAACAGCAGCGAAGAAGAACATTTCGTTGCATTATTTTGTTGTATTATTTCGTTGCATATTTCCCCTCACGCGGCTGTTCACAGTCCGACATAAGATGTTCCACATCAAAAATTCGGAACGGCTCCATTCGCGTTGTCAGTATAATATTAAAACGGATCAATGCTTTTACATGATCAAATACAGTTATCAGTATAGGCATCTAAGAGTACACAAAACATAATATTATGTACCTACGGCAATGTGTATTTACACACGGACTGTACATACGTTGTGTGCCTTACTCACAATCAGTAGCGTCCGTCTCTGGTTTTAACGTTTTTGATGTGAAACATCTTATGTCGGGCTGTAAACAGCCGCGTGAAGGCAACGAAATAATGCAACGAATTCTCCTTCGCCGCTGTTCTTCCCACCACTGCGGCACTTATATTGGACTATACATATATCAGTAATAACGGCTGTCTAGACAAGTGCATCCGTAGACTAGTGGTACGACTTTAGCCTTCTATGCATGGGGACTTGGGTTCCGAAACTCATGGCATCGTACAATTTTTGACGTTTTTTTTTTCTAAATTCTACTTGATATTTATTTATAAAATTTTATATTTTTGTTATATTCTTTCTTTGTCAATAATTATAATTTTTTGAAATTTCATGACACCAAAAATTAATTTGTTTGTTTTTTTTTTGAAAACGAAAATTTGGGTAAATTAGGGTATTTAGGGTAAATTAGGGCAAATTAGAGTAAATTAAGGTAAATTGGGGTAACTTAAGGCAAAGGGGGCTAAATAAGAGTAAATTAGAGTATTTAGGGAAAACTAGGGTAAATTCAAGAAATTAGGGTATACTAGGGTAAATTTGGGTAAACGAGGGAAAATTAGGGTAAATTGTGTTAAATTGTAAATTCTTATCTCTCGAACTACTGAACCGATTCTAAAAAAAAAATGGACGCTTGCCAAGCCTTGGCAAGCGTTCACAAGCACAAGCGTGTGAACGGGGGTGTTTGGCTTGGCTTGCGTAGGCTTGCTAACACTTGCTGCCGATCCGATCGAGTGTCGGTTTTTTGACACAAGTCAAAGGAAGCTTGCAGTGATACTGACGCACTCGCAAGCGTGTAAATGACTTCCAAATGCCAGCCTAGCGTTTGTAGTGACTTAGGACTTGTGGACGCTTACCAAGACTTGGCAAGCGTGTAAAACCGGCATTAGTTTCACTTGCGTGCCGTTGTATGTATGTATGTTGTATGTAAAAAAATCTTGCAACTCGATTTTCAACCTCTTCCAAATGTCAAATTGACGTGAAATTTTGTAGTCGTGTGTAGTTTTGATGGCAATACAATATTTTGATATTTTGGATATAATAATATTTGTATAACAAGTTGAAAATGAAAATAAAAAATATGTGGCGGAAGTGACGGTTTTGATGGTGGGAAAACGTGTCTCAGCTCACACAGATATCTAATGAAAGAGCTACTTTGACATATCTAGTGCTGCAAGAGTTGGAATTTATCAAATTAAAAAATAAGATAATAATAGTTTCAAAAAAATCTAAAAAACACGCTTATATCAACGCACTAAAAAGTAGAAAATAAATGTATTTCTCTTCTATAACGTTTAAAAAATTCTCTTTATTTAGGTTGGTACAATCAATCCAAATGTAACAGTATGGGCAGTGCATTTGAATCGACCGAAATATCTATTTCCGTTTGAACTCAAGCCTACCAATTCGGTTGAACCTGACAGTTATGTCACGAGTGTTAATTGGTTTAACGAGCACAACATCGCTGTAGTCTGGCTCAATCGTCAACAAAATAAATCGGTATTGGCATTGTGTCGATCCCCTCATTTCAATTGTTCTGATGTAAGTTTATTCTATCGTAGCTGAGTAAATAAGTTCTATAAAGGCTCATTTACACGGGTATAATTGCGGGTAGAATAAAGTAGCAAGTAGAGTGGAGGTAGTAGAGTAGAGTTACTTTGCCACATGTTGCTAGTAACTCTACTCTACCACCTACTACACACTCTACTCGCTACTCTACTCTACTGACCGTTTATACGAGTAGAGCTACTCTACTCTATCAAGTACTTGCCTCATTACTCTACCCGTGTAAATGAGCCTTAAGAGGTGACGCTCTGACCGGTTTCTTTAACGTGTCCTTTAAATATTTCGATTTCATAGATTCACACAGAACGGCCAGAAAATGGAGCGTGGGTACACACAACTCGTCATCCAGCATTCAGCGCAAATGGTGATGCAATACTTTTGTTACCAGTTCGAGATGGTGAACATGGCAACTTTCACCATTTGTGTCATATCGATGCGGCGAGGATAAAACAGGTCCGGCCGCTCACCCATGGACGGTTTGATGTGATTGATATATTAGGATGGGACACGAATAATAACGTAATGTAAGTATTTTTTCATATAGACCCATTTTTTACTGTTTACATTTTGGTCTATTGTTTACATTTTTCCCTATTATTTACATTCTTAATCCTTTGTTAACTTTCTATTGCATTCTATTGTAATGGGCCAATTTTGCGAATGAAATATGTTGACATATCCTGACGTTTTGAGGTCCCTAGAGTGCGAATCTACTGTTTTTAGAGAGATGTCCCTCTCTTTCTCTCTGTGTGGGGTACCCGGCCATAGAAATATCTCTGGCAATGAATCAGCTGACGCATTAGCCAAAGAGGGATCCAATACTACACTAATAGGACCTGAATCAGTATGTGGCATTGCTAAAGCAACTGCCAAGCAGGAAGTAACTAAATGGCTTATGGATCAACACAAGTCATATTGGAATAATATTCCAATGCAAACTCACTCAAAGGTCTTTATAGAGGAACCTTTAAGGAAAAGAACTGCAGTAGAAGCACTCAATCTTAGCAGGAACAATCTAAGAACAGTGACAGGTCTACTTACGGAACACTGCCTTTTAAATAAACATCTGCAAAGGTTCAGAGACGTCAGTTTAATGAGGATTCTTGACTTTATATATAGCCTAGAAATCCTAAAAAACTGATAAGAAACTAGGGGAACACAATAGATCTTTTAGGTCGCGGTGGCTTCCTTCGGGCCCCTAACTTTTAAGTCTCTTAAATCTCTCTCTCTGTGTGTGTACGTACATTCGTTCATACGTTGGTGAATTTTTTTTCGGCTCGCATATCTCGAGAACAAATAATGATATCGACTCCGGACCAATTTCATTCAACACATATTTACATAATGAACACTTGACTATTTAAATTTCTATTCTGTTGTTGTTTCTCTGTTGTAAGTAATGGACCGAACATTTAAAAATTTAGCAAAATTGTAAACAGTAAAATATTTATCTTTTGTTTCAGATATGCCATAGCAACACCCGAAGGACTTCCAGGACAGAGGCATTTATATAAAATCGGTGACACAAATTCGACTGCGCAATGGCCGCAATGGCTATGTATGACCTGTCCGGATCTCAACTTAACCATGACAAATGAAACCGACGAAACTGGTGTAATGTTCAACAATACACGATGTTTATTCAATAATATTATATTCAGTCCCGATTTTAGGTATGTGATTTACTCAACATTGCAGTCAGAACTGGTAGTTATGCTTGCTAAGAACATGGCATAGCATATATGCGCTAATTAGATTGATTAATTAGAATGATTTAACTTCTTGAAAATGTGCTTCGATTTCAAAATCTTGTTTTATTCTCATTCTGATAAAATCAAATGTTTGTCGTGTTTTGAAAACTTCTTAATTAACTGCGATGAGAGTAATTTTGTTCAACAGCGTAACGAAAAACGGCACCGCCCGAAATGGGAAAATGAGTTGCTAGCGGAGAACCGAAACCAATTGGGGGAAACTCGATCAACACGTCCCTTTCTGTTTAGTGTTTACTTGATTACAAATGTTTAACAATGAAGTTCGACACCCAGTTTTTTTGTTTATATTAATTAATTGTTGTAGCCATGTCCATGATTTTGAAAATCTAATGGTGGCGGTACACTCTTGACCGAGATCTCTCGCTAGGTCTCCCTCGAGACGTCTCAGCCGAGAGGTCTGTGCTCGAGTGCGACCAATGACTATGTACACTGTCGCTAGATCAGTTGCAGTGTACAGTGACGCACTCGTTCGCGCGAGACCCTTTGACTCGGGCGCAAGAAACCGACACGGGACGGAGAGCAAGGGAGGAACACCGAGACACACCGAGACTAGACGAGCGCTACTATTTACACTCTCGCACTCGCCCTACCTCGGAGTGTTTCGGCAAAAGTGTACAGCCACCATAAAATGTAACAGACATTTGAACAGCAAAAATAATAAAAATTTTGCTGTCCAAATACTCATTATCAATGCATTTTATTTTCTTTTCAATATTATTTCAGCTATTATATTCAAGAATGTTTGGGTCCTGATGTGCCGACGACATTTTTAGTCGAAACAGAAAATAATACAAAACTTGCCGTAATGGACACAATGCCTTTATTAAGAAAGAAATTAAAAAATATGGCGAAACCTCAAATTAAAAATTTCGAAGTTTTTATAGAAGATGGCTACAAAGCACAAGTGAGATTGTTTTTACCACCGGGTGTACGGGAAGAAGATGAAATTGTGTTTCCGTTGGTGCTTTTAATGTGAGTGTACTTTATAACACAGTCTCCCAAAGAACATGCTCGCTGTTTCTATACAAGTAGAGGAAGTACTCTTTCTGACTACGTCATAGTCTTTCTAGTTTCTCTAAGATTATTCACGCGATTTCGGTCTCCTGATTTGGTTGTAGAGTAGTATCGTTTAGAAAAGATAGTAGCGTACAAAGCGCACAAACAAGTTTCGGCTCGGAGTCAGTCGAGCCTGTTTTCTAACAAGGGGTGGTAAATGGTGAATCTCGACTGGCGACAGAGAACAATGTGGTGTAACGGTTAGCGTAGCCGCCTTTGGATCACACTGTCGTGCGCTCGATTCCCACCTCGGCTCATGGATGTTTTGTGATGTCATTTAGTTATAAGAGAATTGTTATTTAATGTATTTAAGATGCTAATGACCTAAGTTGTCGACGCGTCTATAATCTATAATAAATAAATAAAAAATCGACTGGCGACGGACAACTAAATGACCATATCAATAGAACCATCCCTTATTAGAAAACATAGAGCCGAAACTCGTTTGTGCAGTCACGGAAATGACTCTACAATCTAAACGATACTACTTTACAAAATATAAATTCATACGTGGAAAATTGTATGATGAACATTTCTTTTACAGAAATGGAGAGCCAGAATCTCAATCAATAACAGAAAAATTTCAGACAGGATGGGCGTGGTATTTATCAGCAAATAAAAGTTTCATAGTGGCTCAAATAGATGGAAGGGGATCCGGATTTCAAGGTGATAGAATGAGACACGAGATTCATCATAGATTGGGTTCAGTCGATGCACAGGATCAACTGACAATTTTGAAATATCTAAGGATGTCGTTGTCGAGTATTGATCCGAAACGTATCTGTATCGCGGGGAAAGGATATGGTGGATATTTGACCGCTACTGTACTCGCGCTAGATACGGACAATATCATCAATTGCTCCATTTCACTCGCACCAATGACTGTTTGGGAATATCATAGTAAGTAGAATATTATTATTTTTTACTCAAAACTAGGTACAATAGAAGTTCACTAATCCGACGCCTCTCGTTTTAACGCATCGCCGGATTACTGGGAAGACATAGCTATGTTCCAATCTGCTATAAATTGATCGTTTTGAAACGGTAACGAAACTGTTTTTATCGGTTTTGTGCGCATGCGTCAACCTTGCACAGTCCTGTGACAGTACAAACGTAGACATTGGTTGGAACGCTTTTGTGATCGTTTTGTGCATCAAATCATGGCGCATGTCAGTTTAACAGTTTCATTTTAGTTTCATGTCTAGACCATGTACCGAAATGATTGTTCGGAAACCGTTCACAAACTATCAAAAATTCGGTTGGAACGCTTTAAGAATCGTTCACAAACGATCACAAGTTCGGTTGGAACGCATTCTATCCACTGCACATGAGCGTGACGGTAATATTACGGTTTTCAGAGTGGTTGGAACAAAGCTATAATAAAATCTAATGCAGTACAGATTACAGTCTATCATCGGATAAGCGCAAACGCCGGGTTTTAGATACATTTAGGACGATGACGAAAAATGTCGAATTACTAGCAGTGCCGGACTAATGACGCGACGATCGGATTAGTGAGATTCTTCTGTATCTCCATAAAACAAAGAAGCCAATTTTCGACAGAAATACACGATCCTACCGATTTAAAAGCCCGATCGTAAATTCTCGGTCACAATCAAACCGGTGATAGTACCTACCTACATAGTTTGACGCATTTTTATTGGACAATACTTATGTTTCTCTCTCTCTGACATAAAAATCATACAGTATTTAAGTATTTCGATAGTTTTGTCTCCTACATTGGGCAATGTGATCAATTCATATTCTCACTTAATTATTATTTTTAATAACAAATCGAAAATCCCAACTGATACTCCCACCAGTTGTCGAACTAGAACCTGGCTATTGGCGTTTTGTAATAGACGACATCTCTACAAGTTCGGCTACTTTCAAGCCCGTTCTAATATTTAATTGGTTAATTTAAAAGATTCGTGGTTCACTGAGAGGTATCAAGGTACATCAAAATCCGACATGCGCCATTCAGATCTCGGACAGAAGGCGTGCAATTTGGTTGGAAGACGTTTTATGCTGGCGCATGGTCTTGCTGATACGACGGTTCATGCACAGCATTCGATGGCATTTGCCGCTCAACTTATTAAACATGGAACTATCTTTACACATCTTGTAAGTTATTTACATTTTTTATTCTTAAATTATTCACTTTTTGTTCGTGTTTCTTATGTTTCCGAGATGGTAAAAAGGTTCTGCCAATGCGAATTGAAAGGTGTCGAAAAATCGTATGGTATTGAGCTCCTGCCCTGGTACTGATTCGCCAAGTTGGGCAGGAAATCTTATCATTACCTACTATTAAATGTATACATTGTATGTAAAACCCAACAAGAAATAAATTTATTTATTTATTTATTGAGTCTCATAGATAGTCGATGGTGCCAGAGTGGGGAAAGAATTGGAGTTTCATGCTTTCACGGCCGGTAGACATCTTGGTTACAAGTGTTTCCGGGCTAGGTAGCCGTGGTCTAATAGATTTTACTCCGTACGTTTCGCCCAAAGCTCCGTTGGGCATCTTCAGCGGCGATTGGTAATACGATTTGATGCCGCATACCTACCAGCCACCCCTTATAAATACAGACACCGCAAACAGTGCCTCAGTCACCAGTCGACCGGCAAGAAGATCAAATCGTATTGCCAATCGCCGCTGAAGATGCCCAACGAAGCTTTGGGCGAAACGTACGGAGTAAAATCCATTAGACCACGGCTACCTAGCCCGGAAACACTTGCTACCAAGATGGGGAAAGAATATTAGAACGTCCAACATCTTGTATGGACATTTTCCGGGGTATGCGCGCGTTCAGTTACGTGAGTCAAAAATAATTCCTCCGGGCATGCATTCAAGTTCGCTACGATGCATGCCCGGAAAGAGGCCCCAATAAGATGTCGAACGTTCAGTTCTAAATGACTAGGTAGAAGTGGGAGCTACAGCGTCGGCTCTCCAGATATTATTAATTTATTACACAATATCAGTGATTAGATGAGATACTGGTGTGCAAGCTTTCACGGCCGGTATTGTTCCAAGTCTTCATGGTTTCCGGACTTGTAGGCCGTGGTCCGGTGGTATTCCTACTTGACGTTTCGTCTACAACTGCGGTGACCTGTGAGCCGCCAAGGAGGACACTTCGACCGCTGCCACATCGCCTTTGAGAATGTCTACCGCAGTTGTAGACGAAACGTCAGGTAGAAATACCACCGGACCACGGCCTACAAGCCCGGAAACCATGAAGACGTAGATGAGATACTGCTTGAGCAGTCAATGGTGATTCTTCTGCGGCACCCCATTTCTGCCTGTCTGTCCGTCCGTCTGTCTAAGTGTCCGTCCGTATCACATGGCTCTATCTCACAAACGGTAAGAGGTAGCTAACTGAATTTTTCACAGATTGTGTGTTGTTATGGCTTGAATCCTGGCAAATAATAATTAGGATTTAATAATCAATTGATTTTAATAAATTAATGTTTTTTATACTAACAAGTGTAAGTGGTGTCATTTTATACGAAACTATATTATTTCTATTGGAATCAAAATATAATATGCATTACAGTCTGTTAAAGTGGCGTCACCCATACGCGATGATTATAAACTATATTATTTGTAAAGTTCGAGCTTACACTGTGCTTTTTAACATAGACACAGTTTACACTAATTAAATTCTTTTAACTGTACGGAACCCTCGTGGCGCGAGTTCTACTCCTCTTTGGGCACGTCCAGTGCCAGCTATCTTATGTCGCGGCTAAATAAGTAAAATTTCAGTTCGTTTGTATTTTTAATTTCAGACATATCCGGACATAGATCATAGTTTTAAGGGAGTTCAACAGCATTTATACAAACAAATCGATACATTCTTAGAAGACAGCTTCGATCCATTGAATTTAAATGATTGGGATAAAGAAACCGATTTTTTTATATTTGATAAATGAGAACAGGTAACAATTCCAATAACGATTATCGATGAAACGATAATCGATTGTACAGAAAAACAACAGCCGATAAATTGTTGATTGTTGACAAATTATAACTATTGTTGCTAGAATATTACATGTGTAAGAAAAGGTGGAAGTTGTGTTTTGAACACTACAGTTTTGACGATAGCTCGCAAGTTTGATTAAGGCTAGGTCAGGGGTCGGCAACCTGCGGCTCTTATGATGTCAAGATGCGACTCTCCAGTTCCATGCGCAAATATTAATAATTATATTATTTTATTTTCAAAACTCATAAAAGATATTATACTGCAAAAAAAACTTTAAACAGGATAAAAACACTCAACAGAGAACAATGAGAATAGGTGGAGTAGAGAGTATACGGACAGCTGACATTTTTTAAATGTGGCAACACTGTTGTGTTTGTTTAGTTATAATCCTAATCAAATACCATAATATTAAAATAAAAATGTTAGTGGCTCTTTAAAAACTGGGAAATTTTGTAAATTATAACTTTTGGCTCTTCCGTCTTAAAAGGTTGGCGGCCCCTGGGCTAAGTAGTTCAAGGAGTTATTGAATGATGTGTTCAAAATATGACAATTGCCTTGAATATTTTGTTTGATGCTAAACAAAGAACGTTATATATTTATAACTGCGTTCTTTGGTTTAAAACAGCCATTGCAGTAGTTTTGTATGCGGTATTCATAAAAAAATGAGAAACCAGTTAGAGATTTAAACGTTTTTTATATCATATTCATGTTGGTAAATGTTATAAAAATGTAAATAATATAATTATTATACGAATATTTATTTTCAAATTCTGTGTGTTTGTAATGATAAAAGTTTAATTTGCCATCACTCAGGGACGCAGAGCATATTTTAAGCAATTTTTACTGGGTGGCACTAGAGTTCGAGAGTTAGGTCTATTAAAAAAATGTGGCGAAGCGTCAAGGATAATTAAAAAATACGCAATTTTAAAACATAGTACATTTTTAACACGCTTATATTAGCTTCACCTGTATGTTTGCGTGCTTGCATGCTTGCTTGCTTGCTTGTTTGTCAGTTTGTAACCGACTTCTTTGAACTTGATTTTGACCAACTTTGAACGGTCAGATTTAGTTTAAACTTTGTCGACTTATCAAGGACCGACGACAATACAATAATTCCATAAGTTTGTCCCATTATCCTGACCAGGATCTCCAGGACTAAAAAAAAAAAGCAAAAAACTTCAGATTGAACTGAAACTTTGCACACTTATCAAGGACCGATTACAATACAATAATTCCATAAGTTTGTCCCATTATCCTGACCAGGATCTCCAGGACTAAAAAAAAAGCAAAAAACTTCAGATTGAACTGAAACTTTGCACACTTATCAAGGACCGATTACAATACAATAATTCCATAAGTTTGTCCCATTATCCTGACCAGGATCTCCAGGACTAAAAAGCAAAAATAAATTATAATTTAAAAAAACTAAAAAACACGCTTTAATGAACTAAAAAGTAAAAAATAATTAATTTTATTGTAAAAAAGCGTGGGGTGCTTTGTATCATATTTTCATACTACCCCACGCTTTTTTACAATAAAATTAATTATTTTTTACTTTTTAGTTCATTAAAGCGTGTTTTTTAGTTTTTTTAAATTATAATTTTATTATATATATTTAATGAATAAAAAACTAAAAACTATAGTGTGGTGCCTTTTGAATCTTAACCTGCAAAACAGTAAAAATGCAAGACACTACAAAAAGGATATGAATGAATGCAATAAGTAATGCAACTCTATAAACGCGTCTACCCCTCATACTGTAGTGTGAAGACTGCAGAAGCAGATACAGTATATTATGCCGAAAAATTAAAATTCTAACTCTTGTGCCACCGGCACAACCGACTTTCACTGGGCGGCACAAACTCGTCACTAGGCGGCACTAGTGCCGCCTACTTTATATGTTATTTTATGCTCTGCTCTATACTATGGCCACGCTCTAGCTACGCCACTGATTGAAGTATTTTGTTACACAGAACACAGAATTTGGAAATTGTATTTTTTTAGTAAATATGGTGCTGTAATAACTTTATTGATAGAATAAATTATTTCGATATAATAAAAGGACAAATCTTCCACCGGTGAAAAAAATGCTGAATAACTATTTGAGAGACACAAATATATATTTTTCATTTGCGAACGACATTTTACTTTATGAGTTCTCTTTTAATATATTTTTATCATAGTTCTCTAATCAAATACGCACATAACAACCCACCAAAGTTTCATCTCAATCGGATGTATGGTATAGCAACGCATACGGGACAAACAAACAAACATTCATTTTTATAAATATATAAAACATTTGTGCTGGGTTGCAGAAAGCATTGTCAGAAAATCTGGTTTGGCAATGACTAGATTGTGACCACACATATTTCTCTATGAGAAAAGCATTTTACAATTATTTTCAATCGATCCTGTTCGAAAAATATTTGATCGATTGAAACGATATTTTTTTAAAACTGTGTATATATCTATTTAACATAGTTTTTTGTACAATTTCTACTTCGAAACAACCTTTTTTCTACACATTTTGATCAAAATTTAGCTTGAAAAGCAATCTTTTTCTGTGTAGATCAATCAATCATCAATAGCTTCGGGAGATCTGTAACCGTTTTTAGGCGAGGGGAAAGGATTGGAGATAAAGAGTGCAGGAAGTAACTTTCGGTAGAAAATACTCTGAACTTAAAAACCGCTGAGCCGATTTCAATTTTATTTTCGCTGTTGTATAGAGTATTATCGTGGGAGTGCTTAAATTATGTTAAATGGGATAGAAAAGTGTTTGTTGCTAAATGGAAAACTATACATATAATAAAATGTTAACTGCTAATACATAAAATCACGTTCGCCAGAAGACATTTTATGTAAGAATTGTAATAAAAATTTTACTGACACAGCCGAGAACAGAATTTAAAACATCAGCTGTTTTTTTAATGTTCGATTCCATTGCAGAGAAAATTGTATTCCTATCTCACTCTGTTCAATACATTTAAATTTAAAAAAAAGCATTGGTGGAATAGTTATGGATTTTCAAGACTATCAATTATCACGTAAACAAGATAATTAAAAGTTTAATTTTATGTGAAAATAAAATTTTCCATTTCACTTAATTGCTTGAAGCTTACAGTAATTTAAAATCCATTTTGCACACCTGCCATGAATTGAAAACATTAAATAGGTTGCAACTATGCATTTCATTTGTTTTTAATGTCTGACTGTCGACAGTGTTTTATTTTAAACTAGCTGTAACCGCGGCTTCGCTCGATTCGATTCGTGCATAACGAGATTTTGCTGCTTCCTGCTGACCTAACATAATTATTTATTATTAATTTACATCAATTTACATCAAGTAAGCACCCACTCTATAATATAATTATTTATACCTTAAATTTTAAGTTACACTTTAACCCTTAATCACTGACGTGTATTTACTTACATTATCACTGACATACGTCTATGAGATGTAGGTATGTTTTTTTAAACGCCCCTAATCAATTATTGTATTATGATATAGTAATTTTTTGTTTATTTATTGTTTGGTTTAATATCTGGAGTATCTAATAAATGAAATAAAAGTAATATCAGTACTTTAGGTTCTTATTTTTGTATCAAAATCTTCAAAAAATCAACTGTAACAAAATCACCTCTCTTCTAATAAATGTCAATCTCAATCATTAAGAATCGACCTCGATCATTAAGAATCGACCTCGATCATTAAGAATCGACCTCGATCATTAAGAATCGACCTCGATCATTAAGAATCGACCTCGATTATTAAGAATTGACCTCGATCATTAAGAATCGACCTCGATCATTAAGAATCGACCTCGATTATTAAGAATCGATCTCGATCATTAAGAATCGACCTCGATCATTAAGAATCGACCTCGATCATTAAGAATCGACCTCGATCATTAAGAATCGACCTCGATCATTAAGAATCGACCGCGATCATTAAGAATCGACCTCGATCATTAAGGATCAACCTCGATCATTAAGAATCTACCTCAAGTTCGTGCGCGTATGACACTAAAAGTTATAATGGTTTTAATTGTGTGCCTACGTCACTCAAACGTACGTCAGTGGTTAAGGGTTAAGCTTACGACTAATAGTAATTTAGTCGAAATCGATGCAGTAGTTCTCGAGTTATAAGACAGTCATTTTTTTCTTTCGAAAATGCGATATTTCTACTTAACATCAATTATAGATAGATTGTAGATTATAGACGCTCAACAGCTGAGGTCATCAGCGTCTATATAAAGGCTATCCGTGAAGAGATTTTCCTTTATTTTATTGTATGTACCGAGATAATTTTTACACGAAACAGATTAAGCGCCATAATTTACATAATGTCTGAAAAATAGTTATTCAGTATTTATTCATATGTAGTAAAAAGTGTAAACAATGTTTAGTTGACTGTTAAAATACTTGTAGGTATTGTGAATTATTGTGATTAATTAGGTATATTTAAAAAAAAAGTTGGATTGACTCATATAAAACAAAATTTAACATTAACATTTTTTTAAATAATTTTAAAATTCGGGTTCTGAAACAAAATTTTGTGACGTCAGTACCGTTAACATTTAAACACTCAGTGCGAGCTTTTCAAAGTTTAATAATCTTCAGTATATAGTAGTGTTGACCCAATGAATGTTGATAATTGAAGGAAGGTTTGGTTGAGGGTCAAAAATAATGAAGCTTTACCAAAATATCGTGTTCATAAGCCTTGAAGATGAACTTAAATATTTCGAAACGTTGGTCACAAGCGATATTTTGGTAAAGCATCATTTTTTTGACCCTCAACCAAATCTTCTTTCAATTATTAAGTTTAATAATGTTTATTACTAAAACAAAATACGATTCGATTATATTTTAATATGGCGGTCAGTCCTACTTTAAACTTAACCAAAACTCAGTTAAAAATAATTTTACGATGCGTTGCCAAAACTCAAATAATTATCACAGCTCGAAAAAACTTTTTCAAGTTACATATTTTGATATATAGAGATCTTTTCAAGGTAAACGCCATTTTGCTTACACCCATAGATTTGTAACGGTTCAAATAACAAATCTTTTCAAAATGAACACCATATTAAAATTTTAATTTTTTTTTAAATTTTGTTTGTCTGCGTTAATTTTAATTAGGTGTTAGAGTGCCCGCGGTGAGATATGAAGCCAGGCACGTCATCAATAATATGCTAGTGAACGCCTGCTTGAGTGCCGTGTACACAAAACTGCACATTGGGTTTTAAGACGTTAGGTACAATTTTGGCAAACTGCTATTCATGACAATAAATATGCCAATAGCCAAGCTAGAAGGCGGGCGCAATGCATTCACGTTACTATGACGCGGTGGCTTCATCTTTCGCCGCGCGAGGTCTAGAACACTTTATAGATTACACCGTGGATAGAATTGAGAGTAATACAGCCTGTACAGTTTACAGGTCCCGTACATAGCTTGATCCTTGAAATTTAGATACGCACAGAATTCGTTGTGTGAGGATAAACCATTTCACACGGAGAGTTCGTATCTGTGCAGTCTGTAAAAAAGTGTTTGTGTTTTTCCATTCTTACTTTATGTTTTATTTTCTATATTATGTATTTTGTAATTGAAGAATACAATGATTATTAAAAGTATAGTTCAAGGTCAAGTTTTAGGCGGACAAGCTAATTATTATTATTACAAACAGCTATAGAAGACCAAACTGAGTATTTTATTTTTATACGCACTATAAAATAAATGGTGGTATTTTTAACCAACCTCAAAAAAAAGGAGGAGATTCTCAGTTCGGCTATATTTTTTCTTCGTATGTATGCACTTGGTGGGAACCGATGTTTGAGTCGATTCATTGTTTCGTATTTAATAGGGCATACCTTCCGGGGTGGTCCCATAGTATATCTTTTAGTGTCATTTGCCATGAATGATGGCACATACACTATGTGGCGTCGGTCGGATGGCGGGACCTAGGGGTCGGACCAAAATTTCTCGACATGTGTCATAGCCTCCTGAACAATTTGCGCACCGATTTCTTGAAGAATGTTTACATATATACTGTCATGTATATATGTTATATATATATTTATCATCATTTAATTTATTTATCTTATATATATATTTATATATCATATATATGTGTGTACACGATGAACTCCTCGACAGACTTAATCGATTGAAACGAAATCTTGGTACACATATTGGGACCCATCACCGCAAGAAGCCTATTTAAAATGGGCCCGATCGGACCATTTTCAGGGTTGTATTTAGGGGTTCCAAAAAGTTTTTGGGCCCAAAAATACCGAAAAATTTGTCGAGAATCGTTTCAAAATTGAAATTTAACTCTTTACGTAAAGATTAAGGAACCGTGCTGCTAAAATTTGCTAATAAAGATCGGCCCGACAGGACCGGACTTTCAAATCTTATGAAAACAGGGCTAGTTTGTTGCATACGGATTTACTTATGGAAGGGTGTATTTAATGTCCGCGTACAGCAAGGTTGCATTGGCATAATCAATATTGAAATTAAGAAAAAAGAGTGATTATTTTAAGGGATGTATTACAGGGGTTAAATTTTGTACTTTGTCCAAAAGACAAACTTAAGTTCACGTATGTAAAGCCACAAGGCCTGTATTAGCAAGATACACTATATTGTCGGCAGGGCTCCTTCGGCACTGCGACCCGAGTTTTTATTAAATTGGCACCGACCTCAAAATTTTATTATTTTCCTTTTTTTGGTGGCTTTTTTGAAGGAAGTTTTTTTTTTGTTAAAAAGTATTTTTAATAACAACAGTGCCGACTTCAGAGAGAGGGCGACCCTGGCGCTAGAGCCAAAGAGCGCCTTGACCCGCGAAACAATCAGTTAAGAAAAACAAAATGCTAGTTTATAAGAAATAAAGGGCGTCGAAAAATATCTCGCCCGGGGCACCCGAGTGGCTAAGGCTGTCACTGTACTTGGCAATAGTATTGTTTATAAAAAATATTATAAAATGATACTTTTGACAGTTTATGCCACCGATTGTACTTTTTCTGAACAGCGCGCCTCATCCCAGCTGTTGCACAGCGGATTCTCTTCTGCGCAACTCACGGCTGTAGCTATGTTATGTACCTACCAATGAATTTATCAATGAGCCATTTTCCTGAGAATAGTTCTTTCAATTATCCACGAGAGGCAGCACTTGTGGTAGGTACAAACATTATTATTCCCCTCAGTGTCGTGTCATTTTAGTGGTATAACTTAATTATTTAATTAATATAATAATAATTCAATAATTAAGTTATACCACTAAAATAACCCGACACTAATGGAGAATAAATAATGTTTGTCCCTACCACAAGTGTTGCCTCTCGTGGATAATTGAAAGAACTACCTACTCTCAGGAAAATGGGTCATTAAACCACTAAACTTGAGTTGTGATAATTATTAATTTGTTATTGATATATATATAGGTACCTGGTACCCACAGTTCTTAAATGCGTTGATATTATATCTTTCTGAATGTTTTGATATATTCTTACATTTAGTAACTGTATAATTCTAACAGATAACTTTTGTTTAGTTCTAAGATAATAAATAATTATCATATAATATTATTATGTATAAATTTTAACAAACGTCCTATTCATGTGCCCATTAGATAATATTTTATTATAAGAAAAATGTAAAAAAATCAAAAAAAGCACGGCTTAATTTTTTATAATTTATTAGAAATAATTTTGAAACTAAATGAAATATTAGAAAATGTGAGAAATAAATAAAATGCGGATTGAGATTGCTACTTTGTATTTCTTATTAAGGGGCCCTCAAACCATCAATATTTATTATCAATATTTAAAATGTTATTAGACAGGGACACTCGTATTAACGCCGAGTCACACGGCGCGTGGCTTGTGATGGCTCGTCTTGGCGCGGTTCTAGATGGCTTGTTGGAGTAGGGTCAATATTGTGATATTATCATTGATTAACATATTATATGGGAAGATAGTGATTCCATGTACTGAAAAATATACTATAGCTGCCCGCTTACGTTTCATTCCCCTGGCCCACAAACTCAATGTTGACTTGTGCTTCCACCTATATTATTGTTGAACTAACAGCTCAGATATTGTCAATGCTACCTCTAACTGATCCTAAATAATGATATAAGATATTTACATCACTGCCGCAGCTGACATTATTTTAATGTTTTGAAATTTGTTGAGACTATAAAACTTACATAAAGTGAACTTAGTTTAGTTACATAATTTATCTGTAAACGCTATCTGATTTTATATTTCTTTGTCTCTGAATAAAAATTGTTCAAACACTCGTAAAATATATTTTGATGTATTCATAGGCTAAGAGCTGATAACACTTTTTTCATGTGTTTTTATAAGACTTGGAACTTTTTTAAAAGATGAATTTTATATATCTCTACAAGGGGTATATAGTCTGTCATTCCAAACGGGGGCAAAACCACCCCATATTTTTTTGTTCACTCTTGCGAAAAAAGACTTATGTGTGTTTATCATTAGTAAAGTCTAGAAAAAGTTTTGCCCCGCGTTTGGAATGACAGACTATTTACCCTTGTAGACATATTTAAAAGTTATCTTTTAAAAAAAGTTCCAAGTCTTCTAAAAACACATAAAAAAGTGTTATCCGCTCTTAGTCTATCATAGCAACTTATACTAATTAGTTAACAAAAGCAAGCAGTTTAAGAGAATTAGATAATCAAATTCATTAAGATTGTAAAATTTGTTGTTAAATAAAAGAATTTAAAATAAATCTTTCACAATTTTTCCAATCGTTAGGGGCCTACACACGATCAGTTTAACTTCGCAGTTTATCTGTGCAGTCAAACTGCACAGTTGTGTGAACTGTACGGTGTGTGGGCTATTTCAGTTTGCTCCTCAATTGTTCTCAGTTTGAAGAGCTGACGTGCGTGGCTAGACACGACTAGAAAGGGAAGTTCGGTTTTGCGCAAAACCGAACTTACCCAAAGACTACACATGACTGTGCCAACTGTTCAATTAACTGAGCTGACTTCGCAGTTTATCGGTGCAAAGTAGAGTCAAATGCGCAGGCCAAAAACCTGCGTTAAAATTTGTCGGAACTATGCAGTTATCTCAGTTTAACGCTCAGACATGACGCCACAAGGGTTAAACTGCGCAGTTAAACTGATCGTGTGTAGGCCCCTTTAATGAATTTGATTATCTAATTTTCTTATGTATGAATATTTTTAGTTTGACATAATAATGATTAACATTATTAAGTTTAAAATTAAATAAAAAATCAGAATGGTCCAAAAGTCTTGCCCTAATGTTAAATCCAATTAAATTCAATATAATGTCTATAGAAAGCCGGAATCAGTTGGCTAAAGTGCCGTAACGCTGTCTGGTCATCAAACTAATTCTGTAGACTACTGCAAAAATTTAGGATTATACATAGACAAATACTTAGTGGAATCGCTCATTTTATCATCTTTTAATTATTGTGATATTGTGTACGGACCATGTATAAACCAGTCAACATCGCAGCTTATCCAAAAATTTTAAAATATATGCTTCAGATATATTGTATACAACATAAATTTACATATCGCATACTTCGTAGACAACTTGATCACAACCGGGCAGCCTGATTATCTAAATTGCAATTTAAAATATTTATCAGATTATCATAATAATAATAAAAATACGATGTCACAGGATACAACATTGTCAATAAACTTGCATGAAACAAATTTTTATAAAAAATCTTTTACTTATGGTTCTGCCTCTATATACTTATAATAATATTCCTCGTGAATATAAACATCTCAAAAAAGAGGCGTTTCGAAAGAACGTTAGGGGTTGTCTATTAATGCAAGATTGTCTTAAATAAAATTAAGATGCTAGTCACCAGATGGCCTAACGATTGTCAACACAACTCACTTCTGTAAACTCTACAATTATTCTGTACTCAAAGATTAAATAATAAAACTTAGGATGCTAGTCAACAGATGGCCAATAGTGCGACGTCTAGCTGCCTCTATTAAAAGTGGCCTCATTTACGCTCATAAGGATCAAAATCTTCTAGTAATATGTTAAACAATGATATTATCATATTATTATATTATGAGCCTGTCGAGTTGGATTATTAATGATCGAGGTCGATTCTTAATGTTCGAGGTCGATTCTTAATGATCGAGGTCGATTCTTAATGATCGAGGTCGATTCCTAATGATCGAGGTCGATTCTTAATGATCGAGGTCGATTCCTAATAATCGTGGTCGATTCTTAATGATCGAGGTCGATTCTTAATGATCGAGGTCGATTCTTAATGATCGAGGTCGATTCCTAATAATCGTGGTCGATTCTTAATGATCGAGGTCGATTCTTAATGATCGAGGTCGGTCCTTATCGACCTAGATAGAATCGACCAGATCACTAAAAATCGACCTTGCTTCAGGGGGATGACATGATTTAAACAAAGTGTTTTTATCATTTGTAAACATTATTGAAATAAAAGATGCTTGAATTTGAATGATTTAAACAGGTTTTTAAAATGTAGTTATAACAAATAAATTGTTTTCAAAATTTCTACATTTTTTTGTAATCAAGTTTTTCAACTTTTATTAGTGGAAAACTTGTTCACACATATGTGTTAAAAGGGCTTTCTTAAAAAAATAATTAATTGTATGGTACCCCAGTTAAACTTTTAGATACGACTTATATTTTTAAACCGACATTTTCAGTAAGATCGAACAATTAATGTTTTTCAAAAACTTTGTATCAGGCAAACATGTAGATGGATCGGTATTGATGATTTGCTAGTCACCAATGAAATACTTCTGAATCGGGGCTCAGCCGGCATTCATGACAACACCAGAAGGCTTTTACTGTCCGGTCACGGTTGGGTGATTTTAATTAAAAATAAACCCCGCCTTCAGAAAACATTGCATAATATTATTTGTACAAATTCCTAAGAACTGTTCTCCTGGTACCTAACAACATTGCTCTATTTAAAGGCTGTTTCAAAACATGTGGGATTTGGAACATTGAAAAAATGAACAGCTTCCTAACTGCTTTCCCACATGGAATATTTGTGAAATAGATCACCTAATCCAGTTAATTTAATTTTTATGCAATGGATATTTAGAGCAGTTGCGAAATCTTGCTTGAGTGTCTTTTCAGATTGTAGCAACAAAGAATTTCATTATAATATCAAAAATAATTATTTAATTTCTCTGAGTATTTTTATAGAGATACATAATAATAACAACAAAAATAATAATGGATACTATAGATTAGAAAAACGGACTCTTAAAAACCTACTGGGCCCCTTGACAAGTTACTCATTTGAGTCTTTCTTCCTTAAGTTCGTCATGATACGAATCAAAATTTAAATGGTAGATATTGTAGATAATAGACGCTCGACAACAACTATAAATATATTGTGTAATTTCACACAAGAACAATCTCTCCTTGAAACATTGCGTATAAATAGCTATTAGAGAATTACGTAATACTTAGTCTACATTTTTGCAGTCTAATAAGAGCATTCAGGCGATGTTATAAACATCGGCAGAGCCTTGGTTCAGAAGCACTTCATTCGTGACTAGCAAAACAGCAATACCGACCAGTCTTTCTGATCCCCGGCTAACAAATTTTAAAATACTTGTCTTAAAAATATTCTATGCATAAACACATTTGTATAGAAGAAATATTTTTTGAATAAAAAAATAATGATTTTTAAAATACTCTGACATTTTATTATTAACTATACATTTAAAAATAGAAAAATAATCTGTCTTGTACAAGTAGCCAAGTGGGTTCATGAAATTGAACCTTGCTAAAAGTACTAAGGGAAAAATAACGATTCTTGACAAATAGGTACCAAAAACCAGGAAACATTTAAACGTCTCTATCTCCCAAACGATAAATGGTGCGGACTTGTGGGGTGGGTCACTAAGAATCGACCTAGATCAGCCATAATCATTATGAAAAGGGAAGGCTGAGGCAGTGACGATAAAAGTTCTTATGTTAGCTTTTTCCCGCGAGTTCACCCGTGTAGACTACCTATTTATCTCGGAATTTCAATGAGTTCTTTAAAGAAAAAAAAACGCCCACGCGGACGAAGTGGCGGGCAAAAGCTACCCACTTATCTATAATGATTGGTAAAACTAAAAACCAAATGCATACAAACATTTGATTTTCCACAAATGATGATTTAACGCTAGCAGTGACATCTAGGGACAACAGACTGTCACTGGAAAATAAATTACTAACAGTGTCATCTATGGACATCTTTCCAAAACTTGAAAATCTAGGTCGAAATTGTACGTCTAAAGCAGAATGCAGACACCGATACCTCTTTAATGCTTATGGGGGCTGGATAACAAATTTTTAAAAACGACATTTTTCAAATGTTTTGCAAAATCCAATTTAATTTATGAAGAAAGAGTTTATTTGTTTGTTTCAGTTTGAAAGAGCTAATTTCGGGATATACTTACTGACTGATTTTGATAATTTTTTCACTATAGTCAGCTTCTACACCATCCTTATGGCATCGACACTCATAAATGTTGACACACATATTGGTAATTGTGTTTTAAAGACGACCAACAGGACACACATATTGTAACACATTGTATCGTCTAGTGTTAGTGACAAGTAGTCGAAATACCCTTTTTCTCTTCAAATAAAAAAAAAAAACAAAACGTTGTTGTTTAAATTTTTCTTGAACGGAATTTGTGCCATCTAGCGGCGACCTTGTGAATTAAAATTCAATAATACTGACTCACAAAAAATACCTCTTTGTGTTTCTGATGGCCTACTCCTAAATCCTTAGATTTTAAATATTTCTAAGCCGTAAATGGACAAAATAAATTTTAAATTTCATAATTTAGGAGCAGATCAGAGACACGAAGAGGTATTTTCAAACTTATGAACTACAAAAATTGACAAGAAATACCTCTTCGTGTTTCTGGTGGCCTACTCCTAAATCCTTAGATTTCAAATATTTCTTAGCCGTCAATGGACAAAATAAATTTCAGATTTCATAATTTAGGAGTAGGCAATCAGAAACAGGAAGAGGTATTTTTAAACTTATGAACTACAAAAATTGATAAGAAATACCTCTTCGTGTTTCTGGTGGCCTACTCCTAAATCCTTAGATTTTAAATATTTCTAAGCCGTAAATGGACAAAATAAATTTTAAATTTCATAATTTAGGAGCAGGCCATCAGAGACACGAAGAGGTATTTTTAAACTTATAAACTACAAAAATTGACAAGAAATACCTCTTCGTGTTTCTGGTGGCCTACTCCTAAATCCTTAGATTTCAAATATTTCTTAGCCGTCAATGGACAAAATAAATTTCAGATTTCATAATTTAGGAGTAGGCAATCAGAAACAGGAAGAGGTATTTTTAAACTTATGAACTACAAAAATTGATAAGAAATACCTCTTCGTGTTTCTGGTGGCCTACTCCTAAATCCTTAGATTTTAAATATTTCTAAGCCGTAAATGGACAAAATAAATTTTAAATTTCATAATTTAGGAGCAGGCCATCAGAGACACGAAGAGGTATTTTTAAACTTATGAACTACAAAAATTGACAAGAAATACCTCTTCGTGTTTCTGGTGGCCTACTCCTAAATCCTTAGATTTTAAATATTTCTTAGCCGTCAATGGACAAAATAAATTTCAGATTTCATAATTTAGGAGCAGGCCATCAGAAACACGAAGAGGTATTTCTTATCAGTTTTTGTAGTTCATAAGTTTAAAAATACCTCTTCGTGTTTCTGATGGCCTGCTCCTAAATTATGAAATCTGAAATGTATTTTGTCCATTTTACGGCTAAAAAATATTTCAAATATAAGGATTTAGGAGTAGGCCACCAGAAGCATGAAGAGGTATTTCTTGTCAATTTTTGTAGTTCTTGGGTTTGCTAATAGGTGGAACAAATAACTTATTTTAAAAAAATGTCCGTTAGGTATTTAACCATATACTGTATTTAACAAACACGTTCTGTTTAAATTTTTCTTGAAAGGAATTAGTGCCATCTGGCGGCGACCTTGTGAACTAAAAATTAATAATTCTGGCTCAAAAAATACATCTTCGTGTTTCTGATGGCCTACTCCTAGATTTTTAAATCTGAAAAATATTTTGTCCTAAGGCTAAGAAATTTTTAAAATTTAAGGATTTAGGAGTAGGCCACCAGAAACCTGAGGAGGTATTTCTTGGCCATTTTTGTAGTTCATAAGTTTGCTAATAACTTATTTGAAAAAAAAGTCAACTATTTTTTCTTATCTTCACGGAAGTATCGTAAGGTGCAACTAAAAAATTGATATTTCTTCTTAGATTAAAAAAATCATCAGATGTCATCAAGAACTTATTGTACAGTAATCCAGCGCTTCTAAATTGGTGACAATAATAATTTATTAACTTCCCATCGGAAGTTATTGTAATGGGTCCGAAAATCGAAATCAAAATATATAACAAATTTTTATGTTTCAGGGTCACTACACTATTTTTAGAAAGATGTCTGTGTGTGTGTACGTATGTGTCCATTTCTTTCTAAGACGAAATCTCGAGAATGAAAAATGATATTGACTACGTTAGGGTGCCAATCGACGCGTATTCACGTAAATATGATCTGAAAGAAATTTTTTCAAAATCGGTTCACCCGTTCTTTTTTCTTAACCAAATAGACTCCAAAAAAGCAGATTTTACACAATATCTCGCGAATAAAAAATTATATCGACTTCGTAAGGGTGTCAATCGAGGCGTGTAACCGTCATTTTGATCCGACATAAATTTTATAAAAATCGGTTGTCGTTTTTTTTTTTTTTAATTATTGTTAAAAATAAATAATAATTATGTTTTAATGATTAAAATGATAACTTTTCTGTGTAATATCTAATTTAATTATTATTATTAAATATTTATCAAACTGGGAAGTTCGTCGTGTGGACCTCAAGGGTCGCGCTTCAGTCCTAATAAACGACCCACCTCACGGCTTGTCTTATATCTGTTTTCGTTAATAAATAAAAATGCATTAATTCTTTCAGTTAATGTATTGTGTTTGTTTTCTTACAATCCTCTATAATAATAGTCAGATGTCACCTTTCCAATACACAGATCTTCACGAGTATAGTGCCACACGTACAGTATCGAGTGTTGCTAGGCGCAAATTGAGACACGTATAGCACTTGTGACGTGACGTGACGCGAGAGACACGACGCGTACGTACCACACGTGCTGTGCGGTGATGCGCAAATTGGGATGCAGTTATCACTTGCCGCCGCATGCTACACGAACAAAACAATTGTTTTTTTTTATTATTCTACCGCCGCATAAAAATGTCCGATACACGTACAAATAAATTGTTATTATTAAATCTAAGTTCTGAATCGGAATCAGACGATGCTGAAGAAGAAATGTTGTTCTATTTCGTGATAAAAACTAAATTTAAATCACCTAATAAATACATTCTATCAGAAAGAAAAAAAATGGACAGTAAAATTACAACTATGATGAGCGATGCTGATTTTACCAATTACTTTCGCATGAATCGCATCCAGTTTTCTGAAGTCCATGAGATGAAAAACTAAAAAATCTACTATTGCACCACAAGTTGTTAGACGTGTGACACGTAAAACTAGACGTGGGTCGTTACGTTATTTTCAAGAAACGTAACGAAACCAGTGACTTGGTCGGCGTCACCTGTTTCAAAACTAGTGATTTTTGTAACTAGCTATTTTTATTCAGCTACTGTGATTGCTTGCATAAATACCTCCACCAGTTACCAACTATACAGTTACACACGAAACGAGACGAAACTAAAATACATTAAATCACTATCTAAGTGTTTGTAGCTATACACATAAATCACGGCATGTGCGTGTTCGGGTTACTTCGGATTTATTCGTGTCACTGTCACCCGCTCTCGCTTAGTAACGCATTTGCAAAAATCACTACTTGTAATGTAACTCGAAACTAGTGATTCGGTTACATACCGCGTAGCTAGTTATTGTAACTAGTGACGTGAAATAACGACCACGTCTACGTAAAACTGTGTCTCGACCACTGCGCCGCACTTGCGCGTGTGGCACGACATCGTGTCATGTACCCAATTTGCGCTGTTTCATTGAATCCTATAGGTTACAAAAATACGCGCTGTGCTGCGTCACGTCGCACGTGCTATACGTGTCTCAATTTGCTCGGAATTGTTTAGATGGCTTGAATTGCCGCTTGTCACGTGACCAAAAATCTGCTCGCTTAGCTCGACCAATCAACTATCAAGTGCAAAACCAAACTTACCTACCCTTAGTATGGTCACATTTCACTGAAACTTGTTTAGAATGGATAATACGATTTTAAATAATAAAAAAAATATTAATAAATTTAGTTTAATATTAAATAATACAAATAACAATGTAGAATTATAATAAAGATGTTGTTAAATATTGAATTATTTTTCATAATAAAAAATTTATTATTAATAAATCTCTTAATCCTTGCAGGTATACGAAAAAATTAAATATTACAAAAAGTTAGTAGACTAATAACTAACTTTAAAAAAAGTAAAACAACAACAAAATCAAAATGTAAAGTAAATAAGCATACAAAATAATACTTTAAAAAATTACAAACATCAATCTGGCGTTTTGATATTCGCTCAAACTTTTTTAGAATATTATATATTGTATGTTTACTAATCGTCAAGCTAAACAATTATATTTAGTGATTTTACTTTTCAAACTAAATATCACTGTTTCATTTCTCACTGATCACACCCTCCATATTTTTTAGTATGTTTAAATTAGTAGGAATTATTTTTTAATTGTTTTTTTGACCATGCATTTTTACTGACAAAATAATAAATTATTTCCTAATAATCACTTTTATTGATTTAAATCATTATAAAGCCATAGGCAAAACTGACACATTATTTAAATTTGATTGATTGTGCAGCAAATTAAAAATGTCTTCCATTACACATATTCCTAAATTTAAATTACTCGAAATTTGATCTGAAAAACACTTGATCAAAAAAAATACAAAAAAGTAGTCTTTTTAATAATTATTTTATACTTCTATCATTTTGTTTTATTTTAAAAATTGGTTAGTAACTCAGAAAGAAATATAATAAACAGTAGCTAGTTTAGGTGGTCCCTAACAGCCAAAAATATACATATTTTTTCATCTTGGAAAAAAACACTTTCCTAAAAATCATATTTGACTTTTCATATTCAAATTCTATTTTTTATCACAATTATATTCAAAATTTTAAAAATTGACGAATTTACATGCTTTCAATTTTTTATATTCCATACTTTTATTAATCTTTTAGTAACAATATAAGAAATTCATATAAAGACATGAAATATCTTGAAAACCTTTAGACAATTATTTTCTGCCATCGAGTCTTCAAAATATATTGTAATTAAATGAATTGTTTCTATTGTCAAGACCAATTTTTATGAAAAAGTGCACTTTAAAAATACATTTTTAAACGAAGAAAAAGCTTACGTTTAGAAACTTTTATGACACATTTTTAAGAAAATTGCAAATTTGGAAACAATCATTCAATTCAAATTTTAACGTTTTTGTTTAATTTTCAAATAAATAATCTCTTCAAAAATAAAGCAACAATATTCCTACATATTTATAATTACGATAAGATAAAAACTATTTGACGTTGCGCGATTTGTAAAAAAAACAAACAAATATCATTAAAATTTGAATTGAACTATAATTAATAAAATTCACTGAAAAAATTGTTTGTAAATATTATCTGGCCACTTAAAAAAAGAATAGCCCACGCTTAAACTTAAAAAATGAATATGTGGTATTTATTCGAGATTCGTATGACTTCTATAATTGTATTACAGTCTGAAAGGAACGTTTTTCTGTTCCGAACCGCTAGTTTTTTTACGCGCCTGTCCGGTCGGCGTATCGGATGCTCCAGATGGCTTTCTTTGCAATTTCGATGCAGCTGTTGTAACACCAGGTGGAACTGGTGTATTTGATCCGGATGGCGTACGCGTTCTGTAATCACAAACAAAGTTATGTTAAAAAGTTTGAACTGATTCATCTCACGATCAAAACATATCCCTTGAATACCTGCGGAACAAATTTCAACTTCCAACAATTAAATACTGGACAATTTTAAATACGTACAGCTCTGGTTTAAAATTGGTAACAAGCCAAACTAGACAGACAGACAACCATAAGAATTGTTTTTACCATTTCGGTACGAAAACCTAAAAAGAAAAAAACATCATTCAAATACCGGCGAGGGTAGAACTTTTTCCTAAAACCAGAGCTGAATTGTACTATTTTGTTCCGCTATTGACTTGCTCAAATCACAAACTTGTATTATTATTATTATGACTTGACTTGTGTCATTCAGTTAGATTGATTGTACTTCTAGTTCTAACCCTGTGGAAATTTTGGTCACATTTCCAACAAAACTACCTCGAGAATAAAATTCCGAAATTAAGACATTGAAAATAAACGACACTCTTAAATCTAGATTTAAAGCTGTAAATCATATCAGAAACCGAGCATTAATTTGTCAAATGAAACACATCTGAAAAAGAATTTTTTTAAATCTCACCAAGAATAAGAAACGATTAAATTTCGTTCATGCAAAGATCGAAAAAGAAGTAAGTTAGTATTAAATCATTACCTAGAAATGGGTCGGCCAGTTACTGTGTTAGTAGTCGCAGTCGTATTTCTTCTCATTGATTGACTCCTGGATTACAGAAAAAGTTAGTAGCATTCAAAGATTAAATTTCATTAATAAGAAATCATGCACAAGAAAAAATCAACAAACAAAGACATATCGGATATTATAACAGTTTTTCGACGTGTAAACATCTTTACTGACGCCGCCTATCCAAAAAATTTTGCTAGTGACTCGGTGAAATGTTAAGGAAGTGACTGAATTGTGTGTGTTTTTAAAGACCACCAACAGCTAAGGTTATTTGGGCCTAGCACCAATTCATATTTTCAATTCATTATTATTTTTTTTTAATAATAAATTGAAAATTCAATTGACACTTTTACCAGCTCTCGGGCTAGAACCCGAGAACTGGGGACTTGTAATAGAGGAACCATAGCAACGCCATGTAAACAACAGCGCCGCTACACTCTCGGCTATTCTCAAGCCCAAGGAAGTGACGCAAAACTATATGACCGTCCTTGGCCAACTGTCAAACTGTTTGAGGTTATGTGTAGTTGTCATCGTATTCGAATCTGAATGTTTACACATCTCTTGAGAGTACCAGTGACTCACTGCTTTTCGTATTGGCAAGTTACTTTTGCGACTGAAATCGGAACTAATCAAATCAGGTCAGCTGTCAAAAGACATTACAACTGTAATGCAGGTCAGCTTCTCATTTCAAAAGATTTGATTGTATTCGATCACGCGAGTTTTGCACATCTCTTGTTTTATTTACATTTGCGCAAACAATTTTTAACAACCTTCATAATTAGACCCGACGGCATTAGTTCCGAAACTATACAATAGCGTCTGTAGTTCTTTATCAATAATTAAAAATGCAAATAATTCTTTGCTCCGATTTTTGAAAATTTACAAACTATTTTTTTAAATGGAGATGAATAATAAATTACCTAGGTATTTTGCTGTTAGTAGTTGCAGAAGATGAGTTAGTAGAATTTGTTCGTAAAGAGTGACTCCTGCGAAAAATGTCGTGCGAGTTAGTAGAAAGAAAAGCATTAGACCCCGTTTACACTGCACTGAATCGGTCGTTTTGCTGTATCGGTTTTTTTACCATGGCGCATGTATCTAAATGTGTATCTTTACACAATACTGCCACCACCATATATGGTTAAATTACCGATTCGAGCACTTCTGACATTCGGTTTTGTCAACGGCAACTATCATTCTATGTGATGAACGGTAAAAAAATTCTAATCGGTCTCCAGTGGCACATGCATTCATATTAGTGATGGGATAATTCGAATTAAAATTAATTGATAATCGGTAAATATAATTATGGAAATAATTCGAATTATATATAACTTGAATGATATATAATCTAAATTGTATGTAATTTGAATTATAATAATCGGAGACATAGAGATAAAATTATTATGATTGGAAATTTCAATGAAACGTATTACAGTGCAACCTCGATAATCCGGACCTTCATTAAACTGGATTCTTCAATAATACGACTAAGCATTTCAATTGCGTTGTGTATCGAGGTCGCACTGTATCTACACTACACTCTCTACTGTTTGACATCGACGCAACAGCGAATGGCTACTGAGTACTGAATACTGGATAGTGGACTAGTCTTAGTCCGCCTATTATCTATATGAAATGCAGTGCTCATAATTCAAAAGAATCGTTTGATATAATTCGAATGAAACATCCGATTATTAGAATCATTCATAACTTAAGAATCAGATTACTGAAATAATGCGATTTTGTCTATCACTAATTTAAATGATCAACTTAATATCGATCACCAAATCGCCACAAGAGGAAGTGTATGCGAAAAAACTACCAAATCGTGTGAATATGCAATCCGATTCGGTTAAAATACCTTTTCGATTAAATTATCATACCGTATGGGCAGTGTAAACGGGCTGTTAGTAATAGCATAATACAAAACATGCAATTTAGTGCAAATTTCTATAAAACTCAAACTTACAAAATTGAGAAATAGAGGCAAAAAAAAAACAAAAACGTGTGAAAGAACAAAACAACATCAAATGTGTAAATCTCATATGCTTCGTCCCTTGCTTTTTTTTCAGAAAAGAGAAACGATTATAAGATATACGAAAGTAAAATTATAAAAAGGAAAAAATACCCAGTACGAAATATTTTTGTTCCAAGAAAGAAAAAGTAAAATCTCTTGCATATATTTTTATATAAAAACAAATGAATAAAATAGAAAGAATTACAAAAAAGAAAACACGTGCAAAAGTACAAAAAAAACTTGTGAGAAAAAACGTGAAAATAAAAACACAAATGTGAAAATTAAATTTCTACATTCATTTCAGTTGCAAACAAACACAAAGAAACCAACACCGATATTAATATTACCCCGAATAAGAATAAGAAACAGATTGGGAACTTGACGAGGTAGTGGATGCCGTATCGGAAGGTCCGACATACACAGGTATCTTTGATCTAATCATTACAGAAAATATTTTGCGTTAATTATGTCACCATAATAATTCTACATAAAAGCACACTTCAAAGAAATAGATTCAAAAATAATAAAAATAAATATTTCCAACATCAATCAGTAATTTATGTACAAAATGCATCATTTTTTATTTAGTGACAAAAACTTGCCAAATAAAAATGTTTAAAATATATTTCAGTAATCTGGGCAACCAGATTAACAACTGATGTGGCTTAATTTAATAAGCAATTGATATTGTTACCATAGACATAGAATGTGGACAGTGTGTTTCCCTATAATTTTGGCACAAAAATGAGAGAAAGAGATGGTTATTGTAGACGACTATCATTATCTCCTTCTGGAATTGTGATTGGTTCTTCGCCTTAATATGTATGATTGCTATGAATATGAAATTCTAGAAAGAGACAATTACAGTCGTCTGCAATATCTATCTCTTTCTCTTATTATTTTTGTGTCAATAGTAAACACACAGTTTAAACGTAAAGAAGCAGTTTCTCCACTCGGCAATATTTCTGTGACAAAAAATTCAGTGCGCATGCGTCGGCCTAGTGTAGTTTTGAAGGCAGGACCGGCATATTATATTTATACATAGTGTACCAACTTATGGCCTATGTACAAATCACGAAAAACAAAATAAAATATAGTTACTTCTTACCACAACAGTTTTATTGATGGATGTACATTTCGAAAGCTAAGCTTTCATCTTCAGCGAACACTACACTACATGTAGTGTTCGCTGAAGATGAAAGCTTAGCTTTCGAAATGTACATCCATCAATAAAACTGTTGTGGTAAGAAGTAACTATATTTTATTTTGTTTTTATTCCAACCACAGTGCTCATATATATTTTTATTACAAATCACGAGCTAATGTGTCTATAGCACTAAATCGGGTCCTGTTCTATAGACACACAGTCACAGAGCGCTTCTCATTGGCTGCCTAACGCGCATGTCCGACGGTGGTATAGAGTAAAAAAAAAACAAAACTTGGTAACACAACATCAAAGGTGCCGACAGTAAGTAAAATCACTCTATCTGAAAGCTTTACACTGTGGTAAGCATTAGTAGGACAGGGAACGCACTGTCTACCCTCCATGTCTATGATTGTTACTAACTGAATTGAGTCATTGACAGTCAAACGAAATTAAAATCATAACAGGAAAGTACGTTAATTTTGACCAGGATTGTATTTAAAAACAACGACAGCACATGGAAAGATTTTTCTAATGTCACATGTGCGTAAATAGTCCCAGAGCCGGCAGTCGGATTTCCTATGTATAGAATAGACAGACAAATTCGTCTGTATGAGCATTCATTGGGGTAGACAAATACGGAGCCACGGTTATTATTAGTGTATTTGCCATATGGCACATACACTATTGGCGTCGGTCGGATGGCGGGACCTAGGGGTCGGACCAAAATTTCTCGACGTTTCATAGCCTCCTGAACAATTTAGCACCATTTTTGGAAATGTTTTTTTATATATATGTGTGTGTGTGTGTTTACGGGCTATGACTTTTGAAAGAGTTAATTGATTTTGACGAAATTTGGTAGGCACATTGGAATCCATCACCGCACGAAGTCTATTTAAAATGGGCCCAATCGGACCATTTTACGGGTAGTTTTTAGGGGTTGATTAATGTTTTGGGCCCAAAAATACCGAAAAAATTCACAGAATTGTTTCAAAATTGAAAATTAACCCTTCGGTGAAGATTAAAATGTGCTGTTAAAATTTTAATAAAATCGCCCCGACAGGTCCGGACTTACAAATTTTATGAAAACACTAGTTTGCGGATAGTGATTTACTTACTGAAGGGTGTATTTAATTTGGTACAGAGGTTGCATTGATAATAATATTGAAATTAAAAAAAAAACATTATTTTAAGGGATGTATTAAGGGGTTAAATTTTTTATTTTGTCCAAAAACAAACTTAAGTTCACGTATTAAAGCCACAAGGCCTGTATTAACAAATATACTATATTGTCGGCAGGGTTTGGCACTGCGACCCGAGTTTTTTATTTTTATATTTTTATTCTGCCGGAAAATGAAAAAGGGGTTGCGGTAGAATGAATTCTAGCACTCCGTGGTGATATGGAAGTACTCGTATTTATGTAGTCGATGACATAAAAAGACAATACAAAAAATGATCGGAAGTGTCGTCAGTATCCCATGATCCGGCAGAATAAAAATAATAATTCTGACTCCCTATTTGTCTGTCCCAATGCTCACATAGACAAATTTGTCTGTGTATAATATAGGAAATCAGACAATGGGGTCTCAGTCTATAAAAGAGATTAAATAACCAACACCAGGAATATTATCGCCGTTAAGGAATTAACAAGATTACCTTGATGTACCAGCACCAGTTAATGTCGGAATACTCGATGCTCTATGCATACTGCTAGATCCATATCTAAAAATATTGTACGGTTAAATATTAGTATGTTAGCGTCGTTCGTTGGCTCGTAGAATTGTTTAAAAATATTCCGACGTTCAAAAAAAATTTAGTTCTGAGAAATTCGACCGTGACAGATATACCGACGGACGGACAAACGTGTGATCTGTTTTTTTCCTTTTAAAAAAACTGATGTTTTTATTTTTCCATTGGAGTGGTAGACATAAAGTTTAGCAGTTAAGTTAAATTATGGTTAAGATGTTAATTCTTATTAAAATAAAATTTAAAGTACAATTTACCTTGTAGACGGGCTGGCAGGTGATTGAAGTCCAGTTGGCGTTCTCGGTCGTGATGACGAATTACCATTTGGTACCGTCAACTTTCTAGCAACACCTGTACTAGTTGTAGTACGACTAGATGTAGGTGTTCTTCTTGATATCGGAATTCTAGATGGCGTTCCATCATCTTTAAATACACAAAAATATAAAATTTCAATGTAGGTATGCAAAACTGTTTAGTTGCTTTCAATTAATGTACGTACAACTAGACGAAACTCGCCCTAGATCGCAGCAGTGTAATAACATCCTTATTTTTAAAAAATTATAAACTTTTGAATGTATATTTACAGTTAAGAGACAATATAATCCAATTCTATTTTAGTTACATTATTTCACACGTTATCCTTTTAAAAAATATGAAATGACACTTAAATTTTTCAAGGCTATGTGACAACAATCAATTTTTTCCCCTGGTTACGATATGTTCAGCGTCATTCTTAAATAGCAATAGAAATTTATGTAACATTTTCAACTTAAAAAAAAAAAACAACCAACCTGTACTATCTAATGAAAGATTAGACCCGTGTCTACTCGGAGGTCTGCTTCCCGTTCTACTGGCAGGTCTAGAACTTGGTCGTGAACCCGGTTTGGAACCTGGACGTGATCCGCTAGGCGTTAGCGCAGATCTCGGTGGTGCAGATCCTTTACGAATTGGTCGAGTGAATGTACCGCTTTCGTTATCGGATAACGAATCTGGAGTACCCGCAGATAGAGATGATCGTGAAGCACGAGGCAAACCTCCCATTGGAACTGATCTTTGTGATCTTTCTCGAACCTAAATATTATCATTAAATAATTTTGAATTTTTAAAATAACAATAAGTACTTAAATTTAGCAGTTACGAAACACCAAATAATTTTTTTAATCATATTTTAAGCATGCATTTTCAAAATCTATGATCACTCAAGTAGCCATCATAGACAACAGCCGCCATATTTTTACAGATTGCCTTATTCAGTAAAATTTAAGTTCGCTCAAAAAAAAAAATGTGACGACTATTAAAAATTTAAGTCCTGCAGAAAGGTAACTTGAGTTCTGACTTTTTACGGTCATAGATTAAAATATTTTAATATACATGCTGATTTATAAAATTTTGGAAAAATTTAAATTTATAAACGCTTCACAAAATTCTGAATAATAATATTCTAGTCGATGTTTAATAAGCTTGTTATACTACTTAAAAAGTTGTTAGTGAAAATTAAAAAAAAAACATCTTACCTGCACAAAAATAATAAAATAATACATTTTCGCACAGATTGACTTTAGTGTATTCGAAAATACCAATTTTCAATTGATGACGAATGATCAGTAATCAAAATTTATTTGTAGTTATAATATATTTTTGCAGACTATTGCCCACTTTCCAAAAGGATAAGTAATTTCGCGATGGTACTGGTTGGTAAGATTTATAAAATTATGGTAACAGCACCGGAACGAAGTTCCGTACCTGTCCTTTCAGAAGACGGGCATAAATACACAACAAAACAAGTTTTAATCATCAGTGGTCACTAAAAATTTAGTAAATGAACTTTGCATTTCAACACCGAATAATAAATCTACCATTAAGCGTATTTCGGCATAGAATTTTGCCAAAAATACTGATATGTCGAAGTACGATAGATTGATTAATCGATATATCAGATGTTCATTAAGTCATATGATCTCGATGTGCCAAAAATCAATCTGTATTCTATAATATAATTTAGATATAATAAATTATTATTATAAATACGTACCACAGCTGCTGGCACTAACGGTAGTTGCGATAGGTATAAGAGTTTGTGATGATCTTTCTCTGGACCAATGGCAGCGACTATCAGGTTGGTTAGTACGAATAAAAGACAGACATACAAGATGCAAACAACAAATTACTACCACGGGGATACCAATACAGACAAGCTATTTGGGAGTGTTTATGTAAAAAAAAAATTCTACTGATACAATTTTTAATTAGAAATTTCAAATGCAGACCAAAACAAGACTTCAAATAAATACAACAGATTATTTCTCTCTTGCATCACAATTTTGTTTTTTGTTTGCGTATGCAATTGTTTCAAAATAGCGGGCACTCTTAAGTGTATAATAGGTGTGTTTGTTGGTAAGTTCTGAACTGATTCTGAACTTCCAAAGCGTCTGTTGGCAATACAGAACTCTTTGGGCACAACTGCGTGTTTGTTGGTTAATTTCTCGAACTTTTCAAACTTGGTTCTAGCGGTTCTAGGCTGCTAGAAGCCTAGAATTGCTAAAACCAGATACAAACCGTTTGAACTACAAAGAGTGCGAAAATTTGACCAAACAAACAAGCAGTTTTGTCCGAAGAGTTCTGTATTACCGACAGATGCTTTGGAAGTTCAGAACAAAATTAGAACTTACCAACAAACACGCCCAATTATTAGACAGCTTATAATTTTGTTTTCAGTAGAATATTTTACGATAAATTTTTTTTGTTTAATTTATTTCATGTTAACACACAATAAATTCTAGAAGAATTTGTTATTTTATCCAGGGTTTTCATAACAAATTACTGTAAAATAACAATGGACGACTACAATAATAATAATGGGAAGGTTTTCAGATAGTATTGCAAAAATATGACTACACCTAATAGCTCGATAACATTATTTCATACCGAAAACATCGATTACTGTTCCAAATAAAATTCATATCATTCGAGGGAAAAAAAAATAAAATGAAAGTTGTTTGCTTATGTGTTTGCATTCAAACAGTTAGACAACAATTTTAAAATTATCGAACAATTAAAACAAATTTTAAACATGCTTTGTTTATAACACAATGTTTAAATTAAAATGTTTAATTTAAATTTTTTACATGCTCGTTAACAATTTAATTTGTTTGTTAATTTTTTTTAAACGACATTTTGATAGCAATTTTCTGGTTTATAAAAGTTGAATTATTAAATTAAATTACGTTTAGTTTTCTACAAGGAAAAATAAAGAAAACATATTCATACTAAGCAGGAAAATATTAAGTTATATGAAAAAATGTGAAAGAATAAAAATCAAATCACCACGCTACACCAAATATTCAAATAAAAACAAATGCGAAATAAGAAAACAAAATAATTACCTTGAAGGAAGTGTTTGAAATACAATAAGGAATTAAAGAAATTACGAATTCTGTAATAAGCAATTAAAAGTCAAAGATTTTTTTTTCTTGTGACCTACTGAACATTTAAACACTACAATTTTTTTAATTCCTCAGTGTATTTTGAAAAATAATAAAAAGTGAAGTAAAAAAAATATACTGTACCATTTTTTATCAACTTTTCTCTGGTTTATCTTATTATTGTTGAGTTGATCTGACGCTTTAATAGTATTTACCAAGTTATAAAAAAAAACTTACTTTCAAAACTTGGTAAATTTTATTAATAAATATGTATTTAAAAAATTATTACCTTAACCATAATGCCATTATTACCCACAAAATGTGCACACTTTGCAAAAATAGCCCGCACTGGAATATTACTTATAAATGCAGACCCAAAATTTAATTTGTTTAGCAAATTGCCTTTGGAAAACAATATCTTTCCTTCATTTTTTTTTTTCAAAAATAAATTCAGAAGTATTAGATAACTATTAACAAAAATAAAGTAACCAACGCAATTCTTTACTGCGCATGTTTTTTTTAACTAATACATCGGGTTTCAATAAGCACTCTGACTTACAGAATGGCTATTTTAATGTAAAGAGAATTTTAAAATAAATAAAATCCCAGTGCGACTGCGCGCAACGCTTTGTCAATAGAAAACAATTGCAGCAACTCAGTATCACAAGTCTAACCTAAAATCACTTTAGTGTTTAGTATTACCCAGTGATAAGACGGTGAATGTATGTGGCCATGCGAAACGCTAGTGTGCACTGTGGCCCCGGAACCAACTTGCAACGGATATGAGCACGGAAGTTCCTCTCTTTGTCGAAGTTGTTCAAATATTGGCATCAGTTCACGCAAGAATTCCTCAGCTAAGATATATTGTTATATTGTATTATACGGACATATTTAAAATAAATAATATAACCAAATTGTTTTATTTATGTTATGGTTCATGTTTTTAATTATTATTAACTTTTTAAAAATGATTTATATAGTTTAAGTTTTATTTATTAGTTATTTAAAAAACAAATTTTAAAATTGCGTTAGAACGTTACAAAAACAAAAGAGAACAGATTTTAAAAATTGTGCTCCGCAAAAAAAATTACAACTTCATCCAAGCTCTTCCTTCGAGTAGGTACTTGGGTAATGCGATAATCTTTTTGAGGCATTATTAATTTAGGAGTTAAAATTTTCTTTTAAAAGATATGTTTAAGTATTTAGGACCAATATATTATTATTTAATTAAAAAATGATTATTATATTATTATAATATAGGTAATGAATTATTTCTTCCCGAACTTCAAATTTATCGAGCGAATTATTTTACTTAAAAATGTTTACGAAATTTGAGTACCTATACATAAATTAAAATATTTTAATGTTTAACTATGTTTCAAATTCAATTAAAAACTAGCTTTTAAATTGTGATAAACTGACAGAATATTAAGTGCTCATATTAAATTGTAACAACTAACAAAAAAAACAAAAACAGCAAAGCTGAGGTGTAGTACGAAAACAAACGATTGTTAAGGGAGCCTGCTCTGGAAGGTTGTAACTATTTATTGTGTTCATCGCGACAAATAGGATTTAAACTGCAAATTTATTAAAACCATCAAATTCACCCACATTTAAATTTAAGAAAAATATTGCAGGTTTGGCACAACTATTTACAAACAATTATTTACATCGTTTGTTTACCTTTAACTAAAAACTGCTACATTAACTAGATACCGTCCGTTATTTAGTGCTTCCGCCGCCATCTTGTCAATATGGCGGCGGAAGCACAGCTGATCCATCACACTATATAACCAACAACACCACTTTATCTCTGATATAACTGAACAAATGTGTCAAAACTGTAATACTTTTCGAAAACAATGTTAAAAATGTTAAATTTGACATTTGTGTAGTACTGAAAAGTAAAAAAACATCAAAATCACTAACATTAATACAGCTATTATGTGGACTATATGTAAGTGTTATTTAAAACACCCGAATTCCCCAAGATCAGAAAATGTGCTTGGATATTTTTGAAACCAAATAAACTACCAAACACATACTATTAACACTATTTACAAAATGAACACCGCTGAACTGATAAATATGTTTGTCCATTATTATTGGCATTATTGTTCAAGCATGCGCAATGATGTTTGGACAAAGCTTTCGAGTCAAGATTATTGACTTCATATTTATAACGAAATTTCCCAGTTCATATTTATAATAATAAAAATATAACGAATGCATAACAATAAAATAAAATAAATAAATAAATACTTACAATCAATGCAATATCGTGTATCATACACTAACTAAGTAATATGCAATAATGTAGTGCTTTACTAACCTCTAATTAAAAAAAAGTAATGAAAAAAGCATGCGCAACACTTACTTTTGTTTTTGAATGAACCAAATAAAGCGACGATGTGTCGATGTGATTCATTTGTTTAAGCACCCATCATTCCCAAACACCAAAAATATTTCTTTCATTTTTTTCCGGGCAAACTTTTATCCGTGTTAATGAAGTGAACTGAACTATAACCATCACCCACCCATATTTTTTTATCCTGGCATTCTATGAAGAAATAAACTAACAAACCTTGGTAATAGGACCTGTCGATCCACTAAATGAAGTGTTTCTTCCACTAGATGGAGTCGATGAATCGGACGTTTTTGGTTTGAAAGCTGTCATCGATTGAGACACGCCGTCGGCAAGAATAAACTTCTCTCGCAATTCAATATTTGTGCGTCCCTTAGCTACGCCATTTTATAAGCGAGTGAATAATTTACAAGGTGAAAAATCAAATCCAAATACGTCCGTACATCGAAGATTGTTTTTTACCAAAGTAGAGGTTTGTTTTTCGAGTGCCGACGGAAGATCGAAATGAAAACGATGAGTCGTCATATTCCAGGAACGAGCGATCAAGACGCGTGCGTTGAAGATCGAGTGACGTGTCGCGATGTGCAGAATTGATCCCAGTTTGTTGATTTTTGCAATGTGGCAGTGATCCGGAAGAAGTTGCGGACAAGAGTGGTAGTGGTCGAAAGAAATAAAAGTAGTTAAATAAATCGGAATGTTAAAAAAGAAAAAGAAAAGACCGAAAGTTGGAAGATAAATTCGTACGAAGAGAAAGAAAAAAGATTTTTTTGAAAACGGGAAATGATTTGAAGCGTGGTTTGGAAAAAAAAAAAGAAAAACACAACAATCAGAATAAGCCAAAAAATTTACATGATTTGTTGTCACGTTTGGTAAAAAAATCACTTTTTTACCAAACAAATGACCATCTATACGACATTCTAAAGCTTCAATTTTACAGTCGAACTTTGATAATTCGAACAATGACTTGCCACAAAAAAATTCGAGTTATCAAGAGTTTGAGTTATCAAATAATATCAATTTTCACTCTTGACGCTATTGCCAACCAATTTCGTTCGAGTTATCAAGAATTCGAGTTATCGAAGTTCGACCGTAATTGATTATAATATAAATTACCAATATTTTTCTAGGTACTGTCACTTAAAGAAACATTTTTGCGGATTCAGAATATTCGAAGCTTTAAAATACGATAGTTTAGCATTAATAGTAAACATTTAAAACAGCTGAAGTATTTTTGAAAAAAAAAAACAATTTAAACACATAAAACGGATAAAAAAATTGACAAACGTCGCTGACGTGTTTCAAAAATACTTGTTTTAAATTCAATGAACGTTAAACAATTATTTTGTATAAAATCCATCAGAATAAAAGCAGAACATCAAAAACAAAAAAAAAAAATATTTTTTTCTTTGATTTTATATAATATATACAAATTATACCCAATGCTTTCGTTGAATTTAAATTTGGAATTTGAATCTTTAACATTGGGTACAAATAAATACATTAGATACAGTTATTACCTAAAGTTTCCGAATTACAATCGCAAAATTTGTTTATTAATAAAAAAAACTGTCAAAAAATATTTAAACAAATTACTTTGGTAATAACAGTACGTAACAACTATTTAAAAAAATATAAATAAATAAAATAAAATGACTATCATGCCCATCGATCAGTGCATACCAAAACAAATTTTGAAAATGAAAAAACCACAACGAAAATCTACCGTCTACTTTTAAAAATAATATAACTAATAATTTGTATTTCCTCTACAAACTAATAATTATGTGTGAAAGTGTATAGTGTAAAATGTGTACGTGAAAAAAAAAAACCAAAACCAACCAAAATATTACACAAAACCAAATACAAAATCAAATATAACCACACAATATATATTTAACAAACCACACCGAAAAATGTTAATGACCAAAATCATCGATGATTATGAAATCAATTTTTACTTTCGAGGTTACGTAAGGACCTAACTATAACAATTATTATTATCACAGAAAACAGTCTATCCTCTACATAAAATATGAGATGTGTACGCACACGGTACCTATCAATCGGCTTTTATAGCAACGCTATCTTGTGAGTAAAAATCAGAACTAATCAGTACTAAACTGGTGGCGCTATCTCAGTTCATTTTTCAAAAGAAAAAACAGAATAAGTCTAGTACATTTTCGTCGATTCGTAAAGTATAAAAATTTATCGCCTAATGGCAATGAAGTATCCCCTGCAAGATTATCTTTCGATTTAATATCTGGCTCCATCAAAACTTGTTAAAATTGTTCTATATTTTAACAATACTATCAGTTATTTTTTTTTTGTTCAGTAGGTTTTGAGATATATATGACAAAAATAGCCATACAAATTCATCGAAATTAAAATTATTTGTACGACGGTCAACGAAATCGGTGTGATAAATGCCATTGTTTGATATTCTGTATCATGCATACGACAAATAAAAACAAAAACAAAACAACATCAAAACAACACAGACGTGCGTGCATATGCTTACCCAAGGGGCACCAAGGTTCGTGTTGTTCAGGCTTATCGGGGTGTGGTATAGGTAATACTAACGTAACTTAAGTATGAAATTAATAAAAAAAACAAACAACGGAAGGACAAATTAATTTAAAAAAAATTAAAATAATTTTATTAGAGCCGATTGAAAATGATGTTAAAACAATAAAAATGAGATTAAAATGTAATTTTGAATATTTTAAAACAAAACACGAATGAAGGATTTATAGGACGGAAAAAAAAAAAAAAAAGCAAACCAATATTAGTAATTATTAATCTACGATACTTAATATATGCTAGTTTGTTAATTGTGAAAAAATTACATGGTGTAAAAATTCATTCAAAGTGCAATCAAAAATCTTCAAAAAAATAGCGTTCCAAAATCGAATATAGATGAATGTAAGAACGGTTATTTTTTTAGAAGATTATAAAAAAAACGTCATAGTGAAAATATATCAAAGCACATTTTTTGTAATTGTGAATCAACGGTACTATAAAATTTTACTTTTTACTCGAGTGCTGCAAATCGAGATAATAAAATATTTTGATTAATAAAACTACTAATAGAATTTGTGGCGTAAGAAAAAGCACACTGAAGTGAGAAAGCTTCTGCTCAGTACTCAATATAATTTCTCAAATTTCTAGTTTCCCAACAAAAACACAACAAAAAAACGAATATTTTTGGAAACAAAAATAATGAAACTAAAAAATTAGATTCAATGGATTAATTCGGTATTTTTATATACATACCATAAAATTCATGATAAAATAAATGCAATTAGGGTGTTAAAACAGTTTTAAAGGAAATGTTAATAAAATAAAAAAAATTATCCTCACACTAAGAAATATTATTAATTAGTAAACAAGTTATTTATTGTTTAATATGTCGTCAGTCTAAATACCCCAGTTTGTTATTAATTATATTATTACAATTAATATTGATGTTAACATTTTAATTATTATTATATTAATTATATGCAAGAAGTTAATAAACGACAGAATTATTATTCGTTTGCCGTATCGAATTAGAAATTATCACAAACCCCGTATTTAAATCATTATTTTGTTTAAATTAAATTATTGTGTATTGTGTTTTTTGTGTAATAAATGTGTACCAAAAACATAAATCTCATGTTTTATTTTGAAATAGAGTCGATGTGAATTTGTAATTTTGATCAATTAATCTCGAGTAACAACTGTCAAATAATTCAACAATTAAAATATTGTTGATTGATCAAAATTCCAATTGTCTTTATAAGGGGTATTTATATGTTGCATAAACGATTGAATGAAATTGACAAATTTTCAAAATCAAATTACATCCGATAGATGCATTCATTAAACTAGATTCACAATAAGTTATTGTACGACATAGGTATCGTACAGGATTTTTCCAAACTTAAATATACATCAAATTCTTCGATGTATAACAATATCGATAAGCAATCAATGACAAATACAACTGATATAAAATCAACGCGCACAAAAAACAACTGAACCGTCAGTTATAAGAAATGAAAAAATTGAAATGTCAAATTCATTCAATGATACTTCAACATATTTGGCTTTGTAACAAAATCTGTATAAAAATATAAATGGAAACGAACTTACCTCGGCAAGGATCGTTCTTAACTAAGAATTCATCTAAGGCAACCCAACCACCTCCGACACGCACCATTACTGTCGATCTCAAAATACGGACGAGGCGCAGCTTTTGACTGTCACCAAACTGTAACAAGACGATTTTAAAATGTTTCGAAACTCAAAGTTTATCGGATTTATTTATTAATTAATTTAAATCGATATCAAAAAGACAAGTTCTTTTCTGTGTCAGACATTTAAATAAATGTATTAAAAAGAAAAAAACATACTCTGTATTTCCCTTCGCCAACTTGGAACACTCTGAATTTCTGTCTGCATGTACACAGCATCACTAGCCGCTTAACTTCATCGTGAATTTTGTCTGCGTCGTTCGGTGGATGTTTCCTTTCTTCCCAATCGGGTCTTAAAGCGGCAATGAATTCTTTCCAATCGATAAGACCGCTATTGTTACGGTCAAACAGATCCGCTACGGCATTCATTTCTAATCGTGACGTGTCGAACTCTGAAACAAATGACAAACGAATATAAACATTTACATCGATAGTCTTGTTTTGAATATGTAAACACTTCATTCGCACTCGATAAACGAAAACTTACTTGTTTTGATGATTCCGTCGATAAAATCTTCTCGTGGAATCAAGCCGTTATTATCTTTGTCCATTTTACGGAATAAGTCTGTGAGACGTGATTTTTTGTGATTCATGAATTTCAAGAACTGTAAAAACATTTTTGTATTAGAATATTTCTTGTAAGACTGCAGAATTTTTGAAGTAATATATTACGTACCCTCTTTCTCCATTCATCCCATGAGAAGTTACGGACCCTTTCGAGTTCCTGAAGATAAAGTAATTTATCGTGAAGGCGTCGCTGTCTTTCCCAGGCCATTACCCAAACGTGTCTCCATCTGTCCCACAATAGTTTTACCCGTGAGCTCTTGAATTCTGGTTCGTTACCACTGTAAAACATTTGAAAGTATAATGTATCGTTCTGATAAAATATTCATAAGCATATATTGCGCATTTGTTAATAGCAAGCAATTGTTTTTATGGAGTATTACCATCGAATTCTTGAATTGTACAACATCGAACAAAAAAACAAATAATTTAAATTATTTAAAAAGCGAGAAGGATGTTATTATACAGAAAAGAGAAAGGCGCATTTTGTAACGAAATTTTTTATACTGACAGTTACGAATACAATTCAAGAAAAATAATAAGTAGCACAATTTTGCCGGAACTAAAATATTTTATATCTTTTATAATCTATAAAATGCATATCCCAGCAAAAAATTACAATCGATGTACTTTGCATGCACAATTTAAATTAACTGTGTATAAATTCTAACCTTCCTTTCGGTGGGAATCTTGGTCCAATGTGGGGTAAGCCGTCAATAACATCTCTGCCCGGACTTGCTCGGCTGTTGAAAACACAAGATTGTCATGCAAAAACACACTCTAAATAAAATTTTGAAACTTAAAACTAGAGTAAACTGGAGTTAGAGATTGTAAAAATAATATCTACTATTTTAAAAATTAAATTTAAAAACTGTAAGTAGATATAAAAAATTAAATTATGAAAACAAATCTTCCATTTAGTACTTTTAAATACTGGTTTTTGCGTAAAATAGAAAACGATTATTAGATTCATTTGTTAGAAACAATAAAAAAAAAACATAGATAAAAACAAAACATGTAAGTAACACAAAATATGAATGGATTCAAAAATGTAGTGTTGAAATTATGGCCTGATTATATGGCATGAAAAATGAAAATCCGCTAACCTGTCTTTACGGGATGATGGTCCCAAGTTTTGAGATCCCTTGAAACTAAAATCGAAAAGTAATATGTAGCGATCGAAACAAAACAAAAAAATAACGCATGCAAAGAAACAAAAAACAAACAATGTTTCAAATGAATGAAAGAAATGAAGGAACCATCGCCAAACAATTTGATATCAATGTTTATTTATGAGAAATAGTTTTAGAAACAAACAAACAAACAAACCTTTGTTTACGATCGAGCGAGCCATATAAATCGGGTGATGGTTCACGACGTAAATCATGCTGAGACCCTTTGCTGTACAGTGACACCAACAAAAAAAGTGAAATACGTGAAAACAATCCACACAAATGCAACAAAAAAGAATGCGGTGTACAATAAAGTGATTTAACATAAAACAATATTAAACAACAAATGAATAACGTGTTTGAAAAACAAAATAAAGCGGTGTTGTGACAAAAAAAAACGTAAGTGAATTATAAAAACATAAATGGAAAAAACCCCTCAAATTTGATTTTTTTTTTTTGGGAAAAATTAGAGCTGTGAAATGTGCATAATACATCGTACGTGTGTTGTACAAGATTTTATATAAAAAATTTGTGAATTGTGCTTTTGGGGTCACAATAACCAAACAGACACCACATTCTACCACTACAAATTGTACAACAAATTTTTAGACAAACAAAAATTCAAACAAGAAATTAACTAGAACTGTCCGATTTCAACTAAATTAAGTATTCAGACAATCGAAGATCTTTCCGTTGAAAATTGTCCAAAAGTAAGTCCAATTTAGCATCAAACAAACAACGTTACATTCTTTTTTTGCATTACTGCAATAAAACACTACTGTCAAACACAACACAAAAAATCCCTAAAAAAAACAAACTAAGTACTTACGCAGCTGACGCTTTCGTGGGTTTAGATAACTTTCTAGGATCTTTGCCCTGAGGCTTAACTTGTCTAGCTTTGCAAACTCTATCGACTTCGGGTTGTCTTGTACCCGTATTTTCCATAAATTCTTTATGATCGGCAATAAGCGTTTCAACTATCGGAATGTCGTCGGGAATTGGTTCTACTTCGAGTGCAGTAAGTGTGTTTTCGAGTCCTTGAAGCCATGCAAGAAGTTCTTCGAGCATGTCATCCAAGTCTCTGAGACCTTGCATATGAGTTGTAAGTCGTTGTTTCCTTTGCATTGCCCAGGTCGATACTTCTTCCCATCGCGATTGGATGATCGTTATCCAATGTTTAATAACGGATGCTCCGTCCGGATGTGCTTTAACCAATATGCGTTGCGCTAAATCTATCGTCGAATCTTTTTCAATCTCTTTTTCGGATAGTTCGCGTAAGAACTGTTCATGCTCCGAAATTTGATTTCTGGATTCTTGTTCGTCATCCGGTAACGGACCGGTGAAACGAAGTTTCATTTCGGCATCGGATAACCATTCCAATAACATATGGACTGACTTGTGTAACTTTTCGGCCTGTAAAATAATTTAACGCGTGAAATTATTTTTTGTCTTAAATATAAAAACATGTTTGTTAAAAAAAAACTACCTCTCGTAATGCGTCAGCTAATTTTTCACTCTTTCTGGCTGCAAGGGTCGAAACTCTATCCCATAATCCTGTCAACTGACCCAACTGACCTCGAATTTGAGCTGCATCTTGGGCACTCGCTTTCGATTCTAAATCGCGACCCGTACGACTAACCGATTCCATTTGGGCAGCCCGATTCTGTAAATCTTGTTCCAACGTCTGAAATGAATAATATTTACTTAGAAGTTTCTCCAAAAAAATAACAATCTCCGAAAATATAATGTTAAAACTCACCCTATGTTGGTCTTTGAGCGCATTAACAGTATCCAAATCTCCATGAACAGGTCCGTCTTCAGCCAAATGTTTTTCGACTTTTTGTAACCAGTCAAGAAGAGCTTGAATCGCATCTTTAAATTGACCAGAGAAAAGCAGAGCTTCTTCTAATTTCCTTTGTCTCTCAATAGATTTCGAACATACAGTTGTCCATTTTGATTTCAGTTCAGACAACATTTGTTTCAGAGCAGTTTCATCTGTTTTTGGTGCTTTCTCTTTCAACTGTTTACCGGCTTTCATTGTACTATCATATGTAGCTTGTTTGCCACTCAACGCTCTCTGGAATTCACGATGTTTACTCAACCGTTGTTTGATTTTCTCCGGATCGTTCACACCAGATTCGGATGCTAATTCATCGAGAGATTTTTCAGTTTCTCCCAACCAGTTCATCAACGAAGACCACGAATCGTGGAATTCACGAGCTTCTTTATAACCGTGATCTAACGATCTTGTTCGCTCTGCCGATTTCGCAACTACTCGTTCCCATCTATGCTGTACGCTAATCAATAAATTCTTTATCAAAATAACATCCTGTTTCTGTGAGAAATATTTCAGATGTGTTCCTTTCTTATCAAGATTCAACATAGTTTCGCGATGTACGCCGACATCTTTCTGGAAAGCTTTATGGTCTTCAATTTGTGACATTATTGTTTCCATAACTCGAGAAACAGGTTTCAGATTTGTTAACACTTTTTCAGCGTTTGTTAACCAATCAACGAACGCTTGGAGAGCATCGTGGAATTCTGTCGCTTCTTTCAGAGCGATTTCAAGTTTTATTTTCTTATCGCTGGCACGTGCCGTTACAGAATCCCATCGTTGTTTGAGCATACGTAAACTGTGTTGAAGGTTCGAAGCGGCATTTGGACTTGATTTCTTAAGGTATTCTTGTCCTTGTTGAAGAACTGTTTCAACTTTGGCTCTGTTTTGCTCTAACTCATTATACACTTCCTAAAATTACAAACAACAAATTAATTTCCATAATCTTTTGCTTCCAACACAAAATTGAGTCTAAAAACTAAAAGCAATTGACGGTAGTGGATAATAAAATGTTATTGGATCATACCTGGAATTTGGGATAAACGGAACTGGGTCTGGAACATAGGGAAAGGTAAGGAAGTAATCTGAAACCAAAGAAAATAATGAAACAAAGCAAGTAATTAAAATAAAATTAAGTTGAATTACCATAAAACGTTCGAGTTGTTCAGAAGCTGTTTCTGGTAAGCCACCGACAGGTTTGGAAGCAGCGATGACACCATCGATATCAGCTAACCATACCAACAGATCTTGTATTTCGGCATGGAACATTTGGGCTTCTTTAAGAGCCGATTCAAGTTCACGTTGTCGGTCAATTGCTTTCTGTTGCATATCGCGCCAGCGTCTATTCAGAGTACCCAATTTATCTTGCGTTGTAGATGCTTCATCGGTACCTTTACCACTTTCGATAATCTGTCGTCCGGCATCGTTCAACGTATCTACGGACGTTTGATGGGCCTGTATATCGTTGACGAGAACTTTGAGTTTAGCGAGTTCGACTTCGAGCACTTGCGGATCTCCGGCGACCGGTTTCAGTTCGTCTAAAGTGCTATCCGTTTTCTCGATCCAAACGAGCAGTTCGTTCAACGCGTGTTGGAACTGACCGAGACGCAATAAAGCGTTCTCCAACTGTCTTTGTCGTTCTACCATCGCGCGAAGTAATTCGTCCCATCTTCGATTAACGGCTGATAAAGGTTCTTTGATTGCTGCGGCTTGATCGGCCGATGTGCGTTCAGTTAGTTCTTGTGCTTGTCTGTTCAAAAAAGAAACGTTTTAATTTTTAAGGTTATGTATCTAATGTAAGGCAAAAAATCAAAACAAAGCCCAAAGCCGATCATTAAATAACCATAAATGCATAAGTGCCTTCTAAAAATAGTTGCTTTGGTCATTTTAAGAACTTGAATTTAAAATGGTGAGGGAAGAAATCAATAACTTTACTTAAAAGGAGAAGTAACATTTTTCAATTTGAACAATGACAATCAACGACAGCGAAAAATACAAAATATTTACTAAGCATGCAACAAATATAAAACGATGTTTGTTTGTTTAAAGCACAAAAAACAAGCATGAAACGTAAAACTGGGATACAAAATTCATTTCAACTATAAAATGCATGAAAACACACTCTAAATTCTACTGAAAAAAATAAAACAAAAAACAATCTAAAAATACTATCTTGCCTTTTTAGACTTCTGTAGTTGTTTTATAGTGAAAATCCGAGGAAAAACCACACAAACCGTAGAAAAAAAGAAAAAAAACATGTATTTATTAAAACAAGAAGATCGATAAAAAAATTAATTACAAAATTTGCGAAATATTTCGCAACAAAGCTTATCGGGATCGATACAAAAACAATCAATATTTTGATTTACTGAAAAAATTGAAAAAACAAAATGAAACGACTTCCACACTTGCTCAGCATTTTGAAAAATTCGATATTGAAAGAAACCTTTATTTTTTCATAATCGTGCAAAGTATATACAGCAATGTATTAAAACTAAATTTAAATATTTTATTGAATTTCAAAAAGACTGATTTTGATAATCGAATAGATATTTTTACATCGTATTATACTGAAACCATTCATATTCCCGAAAATCGTTTATATAAATTAATACAATCCTTCAATTGTAAAAAATCATGGCGATTTCCTTGAAAATCAATCTTTTTTTAAATTCCTGTACAAATTGCCCACCGATAAACGCGTTTTTTATAGCTTCGTTATATTTACAAAATTGAATAAACAAATAAAACCAATTTCTTTTTCGAATAAATTTCAGTACTAAATAACTAACTGACCTGTTCAAAGCTTCCACTTTAACCATATGAGGATCGACATCGGCCTTGAAATCTTTAAGTTGATTGATTTGTTTCTTAACTGCATCGATATCAGAACCAAGCGGTCCCATTCTAGAAAATCTTTCTTCGGCATCGGTGAGGAATTCAAGCAAATTCTGAAAAAGAAAAACGTAAATTTAATATCAACTCTCAAAGCCACTATAGTCGACAGGGTTAACTGGGCCTTGCATTAATTCATATTTTCAATTTACAATTATTTTTAATAATAAACTGAACTCCAGTTATCAGACAAAAGGGCTTGGGAACCATGCACTCGTTTATTTAATTTATTTATTGTAAATTATAGACGCGTCGACAACTTAGGTCATTAGCGTCTTGATTATACATTAAATAACAACACACTTAAAACTAAATGATATCACAAAACATCCATGAGCGGAGGTGGGACTCGTGTTAGACGAACCTTGGCATCGCTACATAAACATCAATGTCCCAGTTCTTAAGCGAAAAAATGTTTTTAAATCACAGCTTACCTGCAGGGTTTCATGGAATTCCATTGCTTTCTCCATGGCATCAATCAAATTCTCTTCTCTCTTAGCATACAGAGCCGTGATATTATCCCAAGCCGAATCTAGATCTTCAATATGTTTTTTGACTTCGGGTTTATCAGGTTCACCAACCAACTTCATCAACCGTTTTCCAGACGTTCTGACTTGTTCGACTTCTGGTTTGGTTTGATCCATTTCATTTCTGATCTCTTGCAACGCAACTTGTTGCTGTTGGATCGCAGCAGGCTCAACTGCCGGTGGTTCTTGACTCGACAATGAATCTTGCAAGTCTCGTAACATTGCCATAACCGCGTGTAATTCATTCCAGAACTGTTTAGCGGCATCCAACGCTTCATCGAGTGTTTTACTTCGATCAGACGTAGCTTTCTGGACATCGTTCCACAAAGTATTCAATTTCTCCAATTTACGTTTGATATCTTTAATAGCCGGATCGGATCGGTTAGCTTTGTTGATCACGTCGTCAGCGGCACGTTTAACGGCAGCGTATGCTTCTTCTCGTTTGTTTAAATCACCAGCGAGGGCCTTATTTTCATCCATCTGGTCACGGATTCTCGGAGGATGTGCAGAAACTGGATCTTGGGAATTTACTTGATCGGCTGTGTTCGACAAAGCTCTAAGCATACCTTCAAGTTTGTCACTGAATTGACTCGATTCTTGAAGAGCTTCTTCGAGCGCTTGTTGTCTTTCTCTGAGTTCATTTCGAAGCGCAGCATATCGAGCATTGTCGTTATCGAGGAGTTCTTGTACTTTAGATCCATCGTCTTCATTACATAATCGTATAAGTGCTTCGCCCGTTTTGTTTAATTTCTCAACGAGAGGTTTGTGTTCATTGATCGATTGTAAGAACATTTCGTTACGATCTTGTTGTTGTGCGATTAAATCGGGTCGTAGCGCTGGCATCGTCAACATGCTTACTTGTTGTTCCATATCGTCTAACCACGCCGCTAAGCCATAGTGCGTATCTCTGAAATGCTCGGCTAAAGGCAACGCTTGTTCTAAAATACCCAATCGATCCGAACTCAGTGATGACACTGTATCCATTGTTTCACGTAAATCTTCCATTTTCTCACGAATTATTCCGGTATCTTCATTTGGAGAAGATTCTCTTAGCACTTTCTTTGCGGTGGATAAAACATCTCTGACTCGTCCTTTTTGTGACGATATGTCATCGTTCAAAGCTCGGTGTTCTTTCAACTGCAATCGGATCATGTCGGGTTCTGCGCTGGGAGGTTCGGTGTCTCGTAATTGGGTGTCTACTTCATGGAACCATTCGAGAAGTTCATCAATATCACCGATAACTTCAAGGGAACGTTGTTTGCTCAAGTGTATACGTTCAGCTTTACGTTGTACCTGTTCGACTATAGCATCGAAACGACGATTGTCACGAGTAACAAGACCTTCGATTGTAGCTGCGCCTTCTCCGGGAGAGATTTGACACAACTGAGGACCTACGAGATTGATAGTGTCGAGAACCGGTCGTAATTCTTGTATATCGAGCTCTAACCTCGCGATATCATCTTCGTGTGGATCACCAGATTTCAATGTAGATTCGGCACCCAACATCCATTCAACTAAACGGTTATGACTGTTATGGAACTGCTCGACTAACGGTAAAGCTTCTTGAGCGTGTTTATGTAAATCAGCACCTCTCGAAGTCAAATCGTTGTATCTACGTTGCAACGAGTCTAGTTTATCTTTGAGCTGTAGTGCTTCGTCTGATGAAATATGTTTCATTAATTCAAGTCCGGAATCTACAGTTCCGTCGACAGCTGTTTGGCGAGTTGAAATTTCTTCAGTAAGATCGACCAAATCATTCATTTGTTCTAATAATTTATCGGTGTGAACAGCCAAGACTCTGTAACGAGCCAATCGATCTTCCATCGCGTCCATCCATCCGACTAAATCTTGATATGTCAATACAAGATGACGCAAGCCTTGTCTCGAAGATGTTAAAAGTTGTCCGACATTTTCAGAAGCGTCGACCAATGCCGTATATCTATCAGTTACATCTTGTAACTTATCTGCTAAACCTGCAGCTTCATCGTCGCCGACAAGTGACATTAAATTCGAAGCGATTTCAGCTAATTCACTAAAATCGGGTCTCTTACATAAAATGTCATCGTGTACTTTTTCATGCTCGCGAATGCGTTGTTGGATTTTCTCTTCGTCAGTCGGTACCAATTCCATGTCCTTGACTGTTTTCTCAGTCTTATCGAGCCATTCTCGTAACGGTATAAGTTTATCTTGGAATTTCTTAGCAACGTGCATCGCTTGTTCCAAATCAAGAGTGCGTTGTTGTGCACCTTCGGTTAACTTATCGAAGCGACCCATCAGTTCTTTAAGTTGACGTTCGATGGCTTTACGTTCAGCTGGATCAGCACCTGCAGCTATTTCGTTACCCATAGTAAACAGCGACGACATCGAATTTTGACGATCAAGTAACATTTTCTTAAGGAACTTCTGTTCTTGCAACTGAGCTTTAACAACTTTATAATCAGCCGATGGTGGTTTTTGATTAGCGACCATTTCTTCTGTATCGGTTAACCATTTAGCGAGACCATCTAAAGCTTCTTGGAATTTACCTGACTGTAAAAGTCCCACGTCTAATTTACGTTCTCTTTCATTCATTCTTTCTTTAAGGTCATTCCATTTTTCATTCATCTTTTCCAAATCTTTCTCAAGAGCTGCTGTATTTACTCCGGCTATTGCCGACTGAATCAAATTCTGTCCTAATTTATTACATTCATGAACGTTCAGATTCAAAGGTTCAACGGTATGAGTTCTGAAGATTTTGAAGTCGTCTTGTTGAGCTCGAATACTGTCTACTTCAGACCCAATTGGTTTGAGTTTTCTTAACTGATCGCTAGCATCCTGGATGTCTTCGAGAACTCCGCCATACGCTTCATAGAACACTTGTAGTTTTTGTAGTGTCGTTTCTAGGTCACGTTCTCTTGATTTTGCTCTGTCATCGAGACGTCCCAATTGTCTATTCAGTGTATCGACTTGTTGTCTTGTCTGAGCAGTGTCCGGAGCAAAACCTGAATCGACAAGTAATTCTCCAGCTCGGATTGCATCATTGACACTATCAGAAGCTTTTGCAATTTTGTGTAATAATTTCGATACGTCGTCGATTTGTGATTTGACTGTTTTGACGTCGCGGCCCGGTGGTTTCATAGCATCCAGTTCTTGTTCCAAATCTGACAGATCGTGAGTAAGACCTTTCACTTGATCCTGCAATTTAAAAAAGAAAACAATTATAAACAATCGAACAAAAACAAAAGCATTTCAAATAAATAAAACAAATATTAATTCGTTTGTTTTACAACTGTCGCATAACAATAAAGTTATCTGTATAAAATACGTGTTTCATTTAGCTTATTAAATTATTGATAACAAAAGATAAGCAAAATTACAAGTGTTCTGTTATTCATTCAAGGTGTTTGAACTTGATCAATGAAAAAATTTCAAAAGATTAATTAGAAAATAGTTGTTGTCTTGGCTGAAACTTAGCTTATGTTAGACAGGTGATTTTTTTTTTTATAAATAGTACAGTAAAACCTTGTTAAATCTACTCACATTAAATTGTGTTACAGCCGTAGCAGCCGATTGCAATTCGCTACACCTGTCATCGAGTTTAGCTTGCAAATCATCGATTCTGTCATTGAGATTCTCGACATCATCTTGAAGATGCGCTGCATCAATGCCGTGTCCGCTAGCCTCGTTAACAAGATCGTTAGCTAGTTGTCGTACCGCCTGCAATGGCTTCTTGAGAGCCGCGGTTTCATCACGCAAATTCTTGATGCGCTCTAACAATTTTGGATCTTTGGAGGCTCCGCCAAGGGCATCATGCGAAGCGAGACGATCCTCGCAACGCTGCACATTATGTTGTAGATCGCGTAGGTTTTCATTGAAGTCACCAAGGCGTCGCGAAGTGTCTTCTAATGCTTGGGTACGTTCGAGCAAATCTGGAAATAAACAAAAAAAAATTGAAATAACAATAGTTGACAAAATTAGTATAAAGTAGACCGACTTTGCGATAAATCTTAATGTTATATTAAATTATATAAGTAATTACCGTTATTCAATTTATCCCATCGTTGTTTCATGTTGGCAAGTTCATTCTTAACAACGTCCTTATCGATATCGCACGCCGACACAAACGTCTCTCCGAGCATCTTATTGTTTTCGTATTCTCCGCTACGCTTCCATATATCATTACGGAATGCTTGCAGTTCCTTAAGTCTCTGCTCCATATGTTTACGTTTGAATGAGTTAGGTCTGAGCGTATCTAATTTATCTTCGGCTTGTCTCAACCACGGCAAGAAAGATTCTTGCGCACGATAATATTTACGGCAATGTTCGAGGCATGTTTGTAACCTTGTATGTCTATCCACAGTCTCCTTTCTGAGTTTGTCCCAGTTTTGTTGGATTTTATCGATATCTCTTTGCAGTGATCTATTGTCGATCGATTTGTTGGCTCTGGCAAGTATGTCTCGGCCTTTGTTAAGCAGCATGATGACTTCATGTTCACGTGAAATAACATCGCGATATACTGGTTCGTGGTGATCGACCTGTTGTTGGAGGACTTCGCTGTCAGCAGAAATTAATAAGCGTTCGCTTAAAGCACCGAGTTCGTCCGATAACCAACCCAGTGTCTTTGCGCAGGACGCTTCAAATTGACGACCGTCCCTGGACAGAAAATAAAACAACGTTTTAATTATGGGTTGCAATTTTCTATAAATCAAACAAATAAATTAATAATGTAATGCTGTTATTCACATTAAAATGCTTAATTTACGTTTTCATGACAAAAAGTTAAGTTAAAACGATAAGACATTTTGTGTTACCTTAACGATCCTTCAATTTCAGCTTTACGATGATCGAGTTTCTTTTGTATAGCATTATACTGACGACCAACCGCTTGAAGTTTAGCTTGTATTTCAGCTCTCGAAGCAGGATCGCTCAAAACTTCGCAAAGTTGAGCGCCCGCTGCTTCTGCATCAGCAAGCAATGGTCTCTGACCTTCCAGCTGTCTTTCCAAATTCTAAACAGAAAAATTAAAAATTTATTCTAAAACTTCATCAAATAAACGCATTTTAAGAGAAAAAGATTTACCTCGATCTTTCGGAGTTGTTCTTCCGGATCTTTATCCAATGGTAAGTCATCGAGGTTATCGCTAATGGCTTGAAGAGCGTCTCGTAGACGATTCAATCCAGCGTCGAACTCTCTCGATGTATCGGCGGCTGCTCCCAAAGACTCAGCTCTTTCTTCTAATTTTGACAGCAAATCGGACCACTTCTGTTGAATAGCCGTCAACTTATTTGCAACTTTCTGGCCGTCTGGACTCGTTGGCGTCAATCTCAATAAAATGCCATCTCCGATTTCAATGAAATGTTGCAACTGCGGTTGTTGTGATCGGAACTCCTCCCGCAAAACTTGTACTTGTTGAACTTGGCTCTGTACCATTCTAGAATCGGATGAAATCGGTCCTAACACGGTCATCATACGATCTTTAGCCAATAACCACGAATTCAACGCATCGTGCGTATCCAAAAAGTCTTTCATATCTTCCATGAACTTTATACGATCTTTGCATTTATCGTTCAAAGACTTCCAACGTGAAGCTATGTCTTCGAGTTCATCGTTCAAATTATCGGATCCCAACGCGCCTGGTTTTCTGCGCAACAAATCTTTAATTTGAGTTTTTGTTGAATCCAATAACGATTGTTTCTCGTACATTTCTTCTTGAATTGATTTGAATTGACGATTCAATTTGTCAGCTTCTTCTTTAGTATTTGGAACTGATTCTTTAGGCAATTGGCGTTGAATTTTATCGAGGAATTGACCGAGAGTGCGCAACGAATCGAGATGTTTCCGAAGCTCATCGCGAGTAGCATCCAGTTCATTCTGGCGATCGTTGATCCTCACGCCTAGTAAACTATATCGATTATTAATTTCGGATAGTTGCTGTTGAACGAGAGATGGTTCTTCTAAATGGAAACCGTCTTGAGACGAACGGCGGCTGCTAAAACCACTCGAACCTCCCGGTGAAACTGGACTCTGCATTTGATAAGTTTTAGTTGGAGATGGTGATCTGTTGTCTTGTGATGTACGACGCACTAAAATTATAAAGAAAAACGTAATTTTAAACAACCAATTTAAATTTCACTTCTGTTAAAAAATCGGTAAATTTCACAATAACTGTATTTATTTACCAAAAATTGTGATATTAAAAAAATAATCAAAGAAACTTACATGGACTTTGAGCCACTGACGGACGTTTCGTAGGACTGTAAGCTTGATTCCTGCGCCTACTCGGAGAATCTGGCCTTTCTTTAACTAACGAATCGTACATATTACCCAAATCGTTAACCTTATCAACAGTTGTACCGTAATCTCTATATTCTTTCGCGATCGGTTTCAATTCATCATTTTGTCTCTTAAGAGTCTCAATTTCAACAGCAACCGGTTGTAATCTCGCAACTCGATTCTCCGTTGCGGAAAGCCAATCCATGACTTGATCGCGTAATTTCTCGTAAGCGTTCAATTGTTCGGCACGTTGTTTGGATAAGCGCTGTTTCTCATCAAGTAATGAATTCAGATCTTTCCACTGCGTTTCGACCGACTTGATTTTGTCACGGACAGGCACTGTATCGGTGACATCCTTTTTACCAACTAAAGCTTTACCGTTGCGAACCGTGTCTTCTACATGACCTCGTTTTTGATCGCGACGTAATGCCAATTCTTGCATGCGAGCGCTGAAATCTTCAATTGACAATTTTGATATGTCTCGCGATTCGACAATTTCCATGACCTAAACACAAAAAATAATTTTATTACAGCTATACAAGCCTCAATGAGAATATAACATGAATTTCATATTTAACCGAATTTTAACAAGTAAATCGGGTTAATGTATGACTGCCCTTCACTGAAATACAGTAATGCTGAAAAGCTTACGTCCTACCACTCTGTGCGTGGAAAGTGAGTAAAGACAGACATAGTTAATTGGGTCACCTGTCTTTGTTTCACTCTTCTGCGCATGCGCATTACCCTTAAAATAACATGATGTACAGTCTCAATAGACTGTACGACTCAATTGTTTCTGCCTTTCTTGGCTCGCTAGCAGCGCGTCAGTGCACGTTCTAGCATTACTGTATTTCAGTGCTGCCCCTGAACTAAAAATGCAATTGTTTTTTAATGATTTTACCTCAATGTACCACTGTTCAAAGTGGGTAACTTGAACGGTGAATGTAGTTAAGTTGCCATGAATTTCGTCGAGGAATTCGCTGCGTTTCAAAGACTTGTCAAGCAATTTATCGAACCTTGATTTGACATCATTCAATTTTTGTTCGATCTTCTTAGCGACGCGTGCGTTACTAGCATTCGAAATCAAATCACTAGCCGATACAGTTATCGAATCGACCGATGCACGATGCGAATCAATCTCCGATTGGAATAATCGATGTTCGCGTAGCTGTTCGTCCAAGCGTTCCTTGTTTAATGATGCAGGTCTTTGCAGAGCCCTGGAAAACAAATCAAAATTAAATTTATTAAATTATTCTATTTGGTATTTTTAAAATGAAGGTTATTATGACGTCATCTGACTCGCGTCATATTAAGTTTATATACAAAAATATAAATGCTAACTAACACTTATTTTAAACAGTTAGTTGAAACTGTTTCGTTGTCTTGTACACACTTCTAACTTCTAAATAATAAACGGATCTTATAAATTAAAATACTTTTATTATTTTTCCCCCTTAACCTATAGAAAATTTAACAGGTTATGGGCCCTGATCAAGTAAATATTAAAAAGTGTTGCATTTGTGATATTACTAAATATTTAAATAATGAAACACAAAAATAAAAAAAAGAAAATTTAACATGTCGATTCCATAATCAACTTACTTGAATTGATTTTCAGCTTGATTCAACCAATTGACAAGTCCATCCAAAGCATCCTGTACGCCTTGTGATTGTACGAGCGCCGTATCAAGTTCTTGACATTTCTCAGCCAAAGCATTACCAAGCTGTCTGTACTTATCTTCTAGCTCAACAACGGGCTGCTCTAACGAATGTATCTCAGTCGGTGACAACTGACCTTCGAGCGATCTTAACAAACTAGCAACAGCTTGTTTAGCATTATCGATCAGTCGGCCTTGCGCCACAAATTCGTTATTCAATGCTTTAGCGCGATTCAACTGTTCTTCTACAATCTTCGGTTCAGCTCCGACCGGTTCAGATAAAACTTTAATGCAGCGAGGTTCGACTTCACGCAACCAACGTCTCGCTTTATCGACGGCATCCGAATATTCGCGTTGACGACCTCCGACACCGGAGAGACGATCGGATAAAGCGTTAGCGCGAGCTAATAAATCGCGGTAGTTTTGAGTGACGACCGAAACTTCGTTATGAACCGGAGAATCTTGAGTCGATAAAGGTTCAATGTGAGGTAAACGTTGAGGTAGAGATGTTCGGAAATCGTTCAGAACTGTTAAGAAATCCTAAAAATACCGAAACAATTGAAGCAAAAGTATAAATTTTACGTATTAAATAGCAAGTCTTGACTAATATTTACCTTGGATTCGTCGAAGAATTTCTTTGCGGCCATCGTGATAAAACGTAAGTCAGCTTGATGGACGATTACATCGGAAACAAATTCTTTCGTACTATCGGCACTTGAAGTTAATTTACCGAGGTCAGATAACGATCGTTCTTTGTCTTCTAAAGTGCGTCTTGCTTTACCCAACCAATTTGAGAACACTGTCAATTCAGTTCTAAAACGGCAAAAAAATCTTACTTTAATCCATTGACATAATAAGTTAATCAAAGACTAAACCACTGGTGAAAAACATAATACGTTAACAAATAGTTTGCAGAAAGGTGTTGAGAAAATTAAACCACTACAGAGCATAAAAATAATAAGGGTTCGTTTGTTTTGATCTTTTCTGGTTGTTCTGGTTGTGAAGAATTAATATTTTTGAAACTTACCTAAATTTGCTCAGTTCATCTCTGGCGGCAGTGAGACGTTTCAATAACTTATCTGCCCGGTCCGTTGTTTTATCATATCTTTGTTTCAAAGACCGACCATTCTTCTCTAAAGTTGCAACTTCGTCTTTACTCAAGACGTCGCCACCAGTTAAAACCAACTGTCTTACTTGATCGCCGCATTGTGCGACTGCGCGGTTATGAGAATCCAAATCTTCTTTAATTTGCTGCAAAGATAATTGAAAGAACTACCTCAGGAAAATGACTCATTAAAATACACCAATCAGATCAATACACGAGATCCTTATTTTCCGAGATATTAAATTTTGAAAATGTAAGTCATTCACAATTCGTAATTACCTTCATAATATTAATTTGGTTTCGTAACTCTTCTTCATGTTCTTTAACAATATCTTGAGATGCAAGTCGATCCTCAACTTGACTGATCCATGCCAACAACTTACTAAGCGTTTCGTCACATAATTTGTATTTCTCCTCCACTGCTTGCTATAAATTTTAATTCAAAATTAAAAAAACTTCTTACAAATATAAAAGTTCAAAATTAATGTAAGCATTTATGTTCAGCTGTAAATAAATAAGAGATATCCAAAAATTAACATATTTCAATTTTAATTTAATCAAATTCCCAAATGTAAAATAATTAAGGGCACTGTTTTTTGACCACCAACAGTCAAAGTTATTTGGTCCTAGCACTAATTCATATTTCCAAATTATTTTTTAATAATAAATAGAAATTTCACTCGGATTAGAACCTAAGAACTGCGGGCTTGTAACAAAGGAGTCATCGAAACGACATATAAACGGCATTGTTACAAGCTCGGCTATTCTCAAACACTGTTCGCACTAAAAAATATTAATTCAATTTTTGGATACAATAATTAAAAGAAATACTATCTCGGAACTAAATAGACTAATTTTATTACTCAATTACTCAGTTATACCTTTACTGAGCGACGCTAATTTCAATAAAACAAAAGCTGAACAACAATGACAGTAAAAATCACGTTAAAACTATTTCCATGTTTTATTTGTTACGCAATAAAAAAAAAAAGAAAAACGGTGCACGTAATACAAAAACAATGTATTACTGTTTTTGTAACAGAAAATTATATTGCGGAAACAAAAGCAAGAGATAAAAAAATGACGATCGAATGCAGCAAATAAAACATGGAGGTGTCAAATAATTTGAACTAAATTGATAACAGTCTTCTGGATGGTAGAATAACCAGTGATGAACAGGTTTGTTTATTTCAGAAAGCGGATGAAAAACTATGTTTATAAGTAACGAGTTTTTCCAATCAATTAACAATTGAACAGACGGTTATATTGTCATCCAGAAAGCTGAGATATTGATAAAAAGAACGTAGAGCACAAACAATAAACATGCTTATTTTAAATAATAGATAGTAACACAAGCATACGAACAGGACGCACACACGGGGAAAAAGAAGACAGTCGAAAATGAAAATATTTTTTGACAACGTAAACCAAATTCAACATTTGATATAAACGGAATTTAGATTCGAATTTAGTGCTTTAAAAATATATTCATTTTAACTGGCAATAGACAATAATGACTTGACAATGGAAATGAAATGATAAAAATGTAGAAGTGTTTTTTGTTAGTAAGAGTAAAAAAAATCACATAGCTATTAAATTTGATATATCTTTAAAACATATATAGAAAAGAATTAGGAATAAACACATTAAAAGAAACCTGAAAACAAACGAAAAATTATATATGATAAAAATAATTGCTGCAAAAAATATTGTGAGATAAAAAATTAAAAATACATTTTAAAATATTCAGTAAATATAAAGTCCACCTTTCTGAAACTTTTTTAAATGTAAAAATTCATTGTTATATAAAAAACAAGAAAATTGAAAAAATAATACAAAAAAAAAGTTTCTGAAAAGGTTAGTTTTAAATTTAAATAAAAATTAGATAAAAATTGTTAATAAACATTAATAAATACGTGCATATTTAATTGATAGCATTTTTTTAGCTTTTCTGTAAAAGCTATTAGCTACTGCGATCATGACTGATTTAATTTATTCAATTGTTAAAAACATTCTTTTGTTCTGAAGCGTTACAAAATTTTGTTAATAAGTACTCACTCCGTAACCAGTTTGTAATTCTTTTTTTTTACTTTAGCATCTCGTTTTTCATGAGTCTAAACACATTTTCTTTGAAGCACTTAATATTAGTAATTATTTTATTTCGTTATCTAACTGCCAGGGTTATTCAATTCAAATTTATAATTTATAACAACAAACTGAAAATCCATTTGTTACTTTCACCAGTTCTTATTATTAGAGCCTCGGAAATGAAGGTTTGTAGAGACAATACTATAAGAATGGCACCGAGACGTCATCACTCGACAACGGCTACTGTTCCGGTCTCCACCCTTGAGTATGGGTGGAGACCGGAACAGCAACCACTCCACTCTTGTACTTCGTCTCTAGATTCCTGTCTAAGGTGTAGACACAATACTATAAGAATGACACCGAGACGTCATTACTCAACCACGGCTATTGTTCCGGTCTCCACCCTTGAGTATGGGCGGAGACCGGAACAGTAGGCGTTGTCGTGTGAGTTCAAACTCATACACGCCGTCTATGGTAAAAACCATTAGAGAGCAGCAAAGAGGGTAATGACTGTGAGGAAGACGGTCCGTTGCTAGAGGTTGCTAGTGAGGGCGGTGCTTTGCCGCCAATAGTCTGATGACGTCACTGTGTCATTTTAAGACCAATCGGGCTCTAATAGACGAGCCACAGAAACGCTATCCGACATTTCTACGATATTCTCAAAGCTCAAGTAATATTTTGTTGTTTGGATTAAAAAACGTTAAAAAAACAAACAATAAGCGCTTCAAAGAAAAATCCGATACAGCCAAGTATATTAGCGACATTTTTGTATGTCTTTTTCAATATACCCATCACAGCATTATATTAAAATAGGAATAAAACAAAAACAGCACCGTCTTGAATTGCTGTTTCATTTTTTTATTATTTTTTTAGTAGCATTCGCATATTTTATGTATATGGTAAATGTGGTGTCTGCAGTGTGGTCCCAACACACAAAAATGATATAAAGCGAGCAGGAAGGCATTGCTATTTTTTTGGGCGCATACAACTCATTCCCAGGGTAGACAACATTACGAGCGAGAAGTAACTGTAAAAAATAAACTTCTTTCAATTGTTTATTTCAACTGTTTCTTAAACGAAAATTAAAACAAGTAACACAAAAAACATGTCATTGAAACAAACAAGGCCACCAACTGACAGGGTTATCTGAGCCCAGTACCAATTTGTATTTTCAATTTATGGTTTTTTTATCCCCGGAGGGGATATATGCATTCGGACATCGGATTCAAACATAGCACGGAAACATATGTGAACTCAAAATGCGCAGTGCATTGAGGAGTATCATAGGTATACATTGAGTAAGTGATAAATTGAAAATCCAATTAAAGTCGAACTTCGATAACTCGAACATTGGTTGGCAGTAGCGTCAAGAGTGAAAATTAATATTATTTGATAACTCAAAGTCTTGATAATTCGATTTTTTTTTTGTGGTTCGAGTTATCGAAGTTCGACTGTAGTATTTATACTAGTTCTCGGATTAGAAACTGAGAACTGGGGGCTTGTAATAGAGGAACCATGGAAACGCCATATGAATAACGACATTCCTACAAACTGGACTATTCTTGGGCCCAAACAAACCTTTTAAAATTGTCAATATTTAAATAAACAAAACAAGTGAGATTTGAATTGCGTAAATTTTAAAACATCAATACACAATAAATGAGTAACATCCCCACATCAAGTGCTAAGGGGAAAAATCAATATCATGAATGACATGAGAAAAAAAAAACAATCGATTTTAATATGAGTAAATTTTTAATGGTGGTTGCAATGTTGGTGTATGTTTTTTAACATGCAAATAAATGAATTTGGTTTTACTTGAAAGCATCATAATTAAGTAACTGAATAAGTCCTTTAAAAGTTCTACTGAAAATCAAATTTTTAATAATAAAAAGCACAAATTTATTAAATTACTTCAATTTATAGCTTTCAATTGTTATTACTTAAGCGGGTTACCAGGAAACAAATAACCAAAATCCCTAATTTTATCACAAACACAAAATGGAAATTCTAAAACTTGCTACGATGAGGAATAATTTAGTATAAATAAATCCAGTTGAACTGTTCGATAGTCGATTGAACCAACGAGCTCTTTATCGAAACCACAATTAAAATATACTAAATTGATTATTTAAGATAGACTATCCATTTTTGGAAAAACTATTTCGGAAACTATAATTTAAAAATGCGTTAGCGTACATCTACAATTTAGCTTTTTAACCGACCTTGGTACAAAATATGGCTATAAATATTCTTCCAGTTTAAACGTAGGATTAAAATTTTAATAGAAGACATAAAGCAAGTTTTAGAATATTGCATTTTTCAATATCAAACACATTTTATTGCTTATTGAATAATCCCATCAATTTAATAAATAATTAAAACATTCTGTTATACATTAATTGTTTAAGCAATCAAATAAACAATTTAAATAATTAAAAGTCATAAAATATGTTTGATATTATTACATGTTACATAACAATGCAGCTAGTACTTTTGTTGCCATTTCAAAATTTGTAAAAAACCCATTTCAAAACAGTAACAAAAATAGAAAACAGTTACATAAAAAACAAAAAAAAAATATCAGTAAAAACAAAACTTACCCTAGCTTCTGCAGGTAGAATGTATCCCCTTTCATGCGCCTTTAACAAATCAACATCCTTCCCATTCGCTTTATCCAAAAATCTTCCTCCAATCGGATCAATCACACCCTCGTCAGCTGCGTGAACTAACGGTACGATATTACCTTTCTCGGTATCTTTAACAACCGTACTACTTGGATCTATCAGACCTGTTTCAATCGCATCTGTCAATGTTAATCTTTTCCTATCAATTATCGAAGCCGTAAAGAACGGATCAGTAAATCCTCCTGTCGTAGGATTATAGAGTCCAAAAATAAGCGATTCAATCAAATTCAGACCTCTTCTTGGAGTCGTCAATAGACCACTATCGATTGCAGCCGACAATGAATGTAATTTCGATGTTGTAGTATCCAACACATTACCTTTATCTGAATCCATTATTCCTTTCCGGAACGCTTCCGGCAGTTTAATCAATTTTCTTTTAGAACCATCTTTAATTAATGCTGTATCGGGATCGATTAGACCCAGCGTAATGGCCTCTTTCAATGTTAGAACTTCTTTCGATTGTGGATCGGTAAATTTACCGGTATTCACATTCAAATTACCAGTTTCGATAGCTTGAGCAAAAGATAACGGTTCGCGGAAATAAACGATCATATTTTGATCGAAAACGACAAAATAATTTTTAGATTTCGGATCGAATAATGCATGTTTATTTACATCTACAATACCTTCCTCGATTGCTTGTTTTACCGGTTTAAATTTAGTAGTGTGAGGATCTTTAACTACAGCTGTTTCCGGATCTATTAATTCGAATTTAATCGCTTCATCTAAAGTACATTCTCTAGGCGATTTAGTGTCTTGCAAACCTTTGGTTGCATCGACTGAACTACCGCGTTTGAATAACTGCGAGGATGTTAAAGGTCTATCGACAGTAACTAACAAACCCTTTTCTAATGCAACATCTAAATTATACCCTTGTTTTGATTTTGAATCTAAAACCCGACCTTTAGGAACATCTATAGTCCCATCTTCAATAGCAGAATTTAATGTTCTTAACTGTCCTGAAGTTAGATCTTTTACAGCAGTCGTATGTGGATCGAGTAAACCGTTCTCTAAAGATAAATTTACGTCATAATAATCACCATTGCTAGGATCAACAAATTTACCGGTCTCAGGTCGATATAACCCGTTTTTAACCGCCTCTTCAATCGATATTAATTTATGATTTGTTACGATTAAACCCTTATTTTTAGCTTGTTTCAGATTGATTGTATTTCCGTTTGGCAAATTATAAACGCCTAACTCATTATCAATAATTTTCAAATCGATAGCTTCGGGTAATTTAATATATTTACCGGTTCTAATATTTTTAATCAAGGATGTCAAAGGATTGATTAGTTCATCGTTACATGATTCATTCAATGTGAGTTGTCTTCCATTAACAGGATGTGCAAACTTTCCAGTTTTTGGATCATACAAGCCCATTGCAATCGCATCATAAAGACTAAAACCAGCCGTTTCAATGTCAACTATTAAACCGATTTCCATTGCATCAGAAAGAGGAATAGAAATATTAGCACCCGGTTCTTTAAATGTTCCGTTGCGTCTATCAATAATACCTCCCCTACAAGTTTCGACGAGATTAAGTAGTCTCTCTGATTTTTTGTCCCAATAACACGGCAAAAGTGGATTTATAATAAAACGCCTAATACACTCATGTAATGTAATTTGTCTACCCGTATTTGGATCTGCGAATTTTCCTGTTTTGTCATCGTATAAACCTTGATGTATTACCCTTTGTAGTGATACAGGAGCTTTACTATCAACAATTAAACCTTTATCGAATGCTTCCTGTATAGAAATATCAATACCGTCATTATTTTTCGAGAAATCTTTAAACCTGCCACTGATTGCGTCGACAAAGCCTGACTCGATTGCTTCAATTAGCGAGATTTTCTTCCAAACACCGACAGTTGTATCTTTCACATCTACAGAATTTGAATCAATCAGATCAGTTTCAATAGCTTCCTTCAAAGTTACATATTCACCAGTTTGAGGATCGAGGAACAAGCCTGTTTCTTCATCGTAAACACCTTTGGCCAAGGCTTCGCTTAAAGACATAGGCTTACGAACTTCAACCAACAATCCTTGTTCAAATGCTTCTTGGAAGTCCAACATTCTTTCTTTACCAATAACAACGCCACGTTTAGCATCTACAACGCCTTCTTGAATTGCTTGAAGGAATGTTAAAACCATATTATCGATTGTGACAATTGTTGATTGTGGATCAATAATACCTTTTTTAATAGCTCTATCGGTTTGCAATTTTTCTCTAGTTTCAGGCGATATGAATTTACCGCTTTTTGGATCGTAGAAACCTTTAAAGACAGCTTCGGGTAAACTAAATTTACGTTTACAAGGAATGATTAAACCTCTTTCGAGTGCATCATAAAAGTTCAATGTAGCTCCCGTTATAGGATCTATAGCGTGTCCTTGTTTTGGATCGATTATTCCTGATTTGATTGCATCGTGTAAAGATATTATGTCTCCAGTGCGAGGATCTTTCACTGTCATACCGTTTGGATTTATAGATCCTTTTTGAATTGCTTCTTCGAGCGTTAATTTCGTACCATCTATTATTAATAACCCTGTTTTCGGATCGTAGCATCCTTGAGCTAAAGCTTCTTGTAAAGACCATGGTTTCTTTGTACTTAAAATATATCCCTTTTCAAAAGCAACGTCTAATGTCATGTAAGGATGTGTTATAACGCCTTTTTCACCATCCAGAACTCCCGTCTCCAACGCTTCTTTTACCGGAACAGGTTTATCACGTAACTGATCTTTGATACGAATCGGTGTTATATCAACCAAACCCGAATCGATGGCATTTTTGACAGACACTTCATTTCCAGTTACAGGGTTAAGAATCTTTCCAGTCTTCGGATTATAATATTCTTTAACAATACATTCGATCAATGTCATCGTAACATCTGTTGTAATAATCAAACCTCGTTGATGTGCAACATCTAAAGTTAGAAGTTGGCCTTGTTTTTTGTCGTTCAATTTACCACTCTCTGGGACAATCAATTTTGAGTTAATCGCTTCATTAAGCGGTAGATAATTATCTGAAATTGTATCTTTGATTTCAGATATTTTTGGATCGACAATACCTCTTTTAATCGATTCTTCAATATCAACTTGTTGCGATGTTACAGGATCAACTATTTTTCCAGTTTTTGGATCGTACATATCTTTAATGATAACCGATTCGAGTGAAATAGGCTTACGGTAGCCAGCGACTATATAGCCTTCCATAAATGCGACAGATATTTCAATTTCACGGCGTGTTTCTACATTTATTATTACACCTCTATGTACATCGATTATATGTGTTTCAATAGCTTCGGTTAAAGTAATCAGTTCATTGGTTCTGGGATCTCTAATTTTAATACTATCCGGATCAACTAAACCTGAATCAACAGCGTCTAATAAACTGACACTTTCTCCAGTATTCGGATCTATAATTTCTCCTGTAGCAGGATCAAACTGACCAGATTCCATGATAGTATCCATTGTTGGTAATTGTTGGTGAGCGTTTGGTTTTGACGTTTTCTCTATTATATAACCAAGTTTAACAGCTTCGAAAAATCCGACACGTCTACCTGTTTTTGGATCAACCATATAACCTGTTGATTTGTCAATAAGTGGTTTTTCCAAAGCCTCTTCGAATGGCAAGAAAGTGTCGGGTTTAGTTAAATCTTTCACCAGAATATTATCTGGGTTGAATATTTCTAAAGCATATATGAAGTCTTGGAATGATATTCTTGCACCACTTTGAGGATCTAAAAATGATTTTGTTTCTGGGTCGTAAACACCCAATTCAAGAAGCTGTTCGGGGGATAAAGATTTTGAAATTGTGATCTCATATTCCGGTTTCTCTACTACTATAGCAACTTTAGTTTTACTTATTATTTCAACCGGCTGTTGTGGACTGATTTCATTCATTTCTAAGGCGTCTTGAACTGTCAATGGCATTTCTTTATTATCAAACAATATTCTACAAATTTTAGGTTCAATTTTGTGTTGTGCTATTGCATCACCTATAGGTAGTCTTTCGTATTCAATTTCAGGAAGTACATCGATTTCCATTCGATCAGGAGACAGTTCCGCGTGTGATATCACAATAGTAGGACTTGAAGGTACTTCTGTTGGACTCGAAATCTTTTCGGGACTTTTTCTTTCACTTGGAGTCTTTTCGGAGCTTTTTCTTTCACTTGGAATCTTTTCAGGACTTTTCGATGAAAATTTTCTTGACAAATCGGCTGGAATATTTTCTAGATTTTTAGGCACAGGTTTTCTTGAACTATCAGTTTCATAAATTACAGGTGAGGTTTTCTGAACTTGTTCTACAACTTTAGTTTTTTCAGAAACTTTCACCGACTTAGGATCGTTTATTTCAACCTTTTTATCTTTTGATTTTAAACCTTTAACAGCTTCAGCAACTGCCATTCCTGCCAAAACAGGTGCACCGACAATAGCCAAAAGACCCATTTTTGCAGCCTGTTTAACATTCACCGTACTGCCTGTTTTTTCATCTTTAACACTACCTGTTTTTGGATCAATAAGACCTTTTTGTACAGCTTCTTTGACTGTCACTGGCTTACCAGAAGTTGTATCATAAATAACCGAATTTGGATCGATAATACTACGTTCTAAAGCTTGTTCAAACGTAATCAATTTTTGAGGTGATTCTGGATCTTTGAATTTATTTGTTTTTTCATCGTAAATCGATTCAAATGCTTCAATTACATTCATATTCGATGTCTTCATTGTATCTTCAATAATTATATTTTCTTGTGCTTCTGGTTCATATTTATGAATGACAGTTTCACTAGTACTACCATCCAAAATACCGTCTTTAATAGCTGTCGAAATTGGCATAGATTTTCCAGTTGTCGGATCTGTATAAGTGCCTGCCGACATATCAACTAAACCTTGTCGGATTGCATCAGAGAACGACATTTTAATTTCTTTCTTCGTGAATCTTTCTTTAGTTTCTTTCTCGTCTTTCACAATACCACGTTCTTTAGCGACATCTATCGGTATAATTTCACCGGTTTGTAAGTTTTTAACTTCGTTAGCACTCAGTAAGACATATCCTGTTAATAACTCAACAGTCTTAGTAGTAATTGTATGATATGATGTAATAGTTTCAGTAACCGATGTAACACTTCCTTGTGGATCAACTGTAACTAAACTTTGTAATGGTTTGATAATTAATAAACCTGTTTCAATTGCTTCATTTATCGGTAAAATGTCGCCTGTTTTCGGATTTTTAAATGTTGCATTTTCAGAATCGATCAATTTGGCTTCCAAAGCTTCCTTAATCTCAACGCTATCCGGAGATACTGGATATGGTAATGCCATAACGAAATTGTCTTTAATAGCATTCTCAATCGAAATCCTTTCACTTGTAACAGGATGTATAACTTCTTTAGTATTGGGGTCAACTAAACCACGCTTCAATAATACAGGGAATGTCATACCGGCTGGTGGAATTTCTTTCGCGCCTGGTTTTTTAACGGAACTATCTTCAAACATTTTATATTCAATAGCTGTTAATAAATCAACAGGTTCAGAATGTACTTTAGCTAAATTTTCGTCCTCGTCAATTGTGCCTGAAACAATTGCTTGTTTCAAAGTCATTTTACTGGGTTCTAGAACGGTACTCAATGGATCAACAATGTCACAGACAATGGCTTCCCGTAAAGTTAAATGAGCTCCCGTTTCTGGATGTACAATTTTACTAGTGCCAGGTTCAATAAGTCCTTGTTCAACTAGTTCCGGTATTGCCAAACTACGATTCAATGGAACTAGTAACTGGTTAGTACCATCCGGATCTAGAATACCACGTGACATCGCTTCGTTTATTGTTAAAATGTCACCTCTTTGTGGATCAACTATAGCACCTTGATCTCCATCTAGTCTGTTACTCGATACGGCTTCGCTTAAAGTTAATACTTCACCATCAGGCAATTCAAAAGTTTCTTTGTTTTCAAGTATATCAGCGGTTGCTTTGTCAATCATTCCTTTTTCTGCTGCATCTTTTGGTTTTACTATCTTTTTACGCATTTTTTGTAATACTACAGGTTTAGCTTCGCGCTCTGGACTTTGTGAGAATGATCGAGCTTTACCAATAGCAACTTTATACTTAGGTTCAGTAGTAACTCTTGTTCTTGTACGTTCAGCCGGAGTTGGTTTCATTTCTTCATCTTCATCGTAAACTGGAAATTGTTTTTCGATAACTTGAACTTTAATTGTTTCATCAACACACGGTTTTAGTTTTTCAAGTTGTTCTGGTTCGATTAATCCTCTTTCAATTGCTTCGATCGGAGACATTTCTTTTCCAGTTTTAGGATCTTTAAAAATAACATTTTTAGTAATTATCTCTGTAGTCGTTTTGATGATATTATCCTCAACTGCTGACTGGTTCAACTCTTTCAAAGTTTCTGGATCAACTAAACCTTTTTCTAAAGCTTCTTCCAGTGGAATAGTTTTTCCAGATTTTGGATCTTTAATTACAATATTAGCCGAAGAGATTTTTTTAGAAAGAGAGTCTGTAATCAATTTTTCTGTAGGATCTTTAGTTACTATTTCAACTGAAGTGATTGTTGTTCCTTTAGAGCTTGGAGTCATTTCTATTTTTTTCTTTGTTTCTTCATCTATTATACCTTTATCAAATGCTTCTTTGAGAGGAATATTTTGGCCAGTTTTTGGATCGGTAATTACAATTTCCGATATCGTTTTAACAATCTGTTTAGGACTAGCATCTCCATCTTCTAGTTTCTTCAAAGTATCTTGATCAATTAAGCCTTTTTCGTATGCTAATTTTATTGGAATACTTTCTCCTGTTTTTGGATCTGCAATAACAACTTCAGTTGAAGATTTAAAGATTTCTTTGATAGGACTTACTGACTGTTCTTTCAATTTTTCAAGAGTACTTTCATCAATTATTCCTTTCTTAAGTGCAATTTCTACTGGAATCTTTTCTCCAGTTATTGGATCTTCTATAACTAGTTCTGTAACGGTTTTGCTAACTTTAGATTCAACAACTTGATCCTCGTATTTCTTTAATGTGTCTTTATCAACTAAACCTCTCTCATAGGCTACTTCTAAAGGTATGTGTTCGCCAGTTTTGGGATCCACAACCATAGCATTACGTATTGATTTTACAGCGCTTTGTATAGCAACCAGTGGTGCACCGATAACGGCTACAACTCCAAACTTGGCGGCATCTGTTAACGATATTTTATGTCCTGATTTATCTTTATATTCTCCTGTATTTTTATCGACAATTCCCTTTTTAATAGCTTCGTTAATGCTCATGTCTTTGCCTGTATTTGGATCTTTTACTTTGACACTATTTGGATCAACTCTTTTGTCATTCACTGCAGTTAATAAACTATCCGACTTTCCTGATTCTGGGAAAATTACTAAAGCAGTACTGGGGTCAAATATAATTCCGGGCGCAATTTGTAAAGGTTCTAAATTATTTGTATCTAAATCAGAAGATTTTACTTCCACAAAAGTGGGTGGATTTTTATCTAAAATATTTGAGACTTCAACGAGATCTGGTTTTCCCGAAATCTTAGTAATCTGAATTAATCTTTGTGCTTGTTGTGACTGAAGTTCAATTTCATGTGAATCATTTTCTAAAATGACAACACCTTGTGCAATTGCTTCTTTCATGGTAATATTACTTCCGTCGGGTAATTTATAATGACCCGTAGAATCTAAAATTCGTTTATCTAAACTACGTACTAATGAAACTTTTCTATTATTTTGAGGATCGACCACAACACCTGAATGAGGATTAATAATTTGGAGTTTAACGCATTCTTCGAAACTAACTAATCTATCTGTTCCTGGAATAATGAAAAGACCTGTAACTGGATCGAAAAGTCTTTGATCAATTGCCTGCGATAATAACCATCCATCAGTCGGCAATTCAAATACCTGTTTTTCCATTGCACTTTGACTTCTTTCGTTGTTTAAGAAATCTGTTGAACTAACTTTTTGAGAATGTTTTTCTGATGGAGCATTATCAACAAGCATTGCTTCTTCATAACTGGGAGTTTTTGTTGGAGATTTATGTTTCCTTGTCGGTGGTACAGGTGTCTCTTCTTTTTTAATTGGTATAACGACCGATTTAGTAGGAGACGAAGGCTTTGATTCAAATGTAGATTCATAAATAACTTTACTCGTTTTAGTCGGGGAAGGAGATTTTGACGAAGTGTCTGGGGTATCTCTACCGCTAGATTGAGTATAATATTCATCTGTATCCATTGAGTCCATATAACGTTGCGACGGGGAAATGACTTTCGTAGTTACTATTTTAGTTGGCGATTCACTAGAACTTCTACTGTGATAAACTTCCGTTGTAACAGAAGATTTCGGATACGCGCCTGTACTTTTACTACCTTTTCGTATCGTTTCTTCCGTATCAGGTGTAATAATTCCTTGGTTTAGAGCTAACTGGATTGGAATTTTCTCACCAGTCTGTGGATTTTGGAATGTTTGAGTACTTTCGTCTATTAAACCCCGTCTTACAGCTTCGCCAAAAGTCATGGATATTTCAGAATGTGTAATTCCTGTACTCGTTATAGTTACGTATCGTTTAATTGTTTTAGATATAGTCTGAGTAGTAACGGTAATATTTAATAAAGAATTTAACAAAGAAGCACCGTCTGGGGTAATAATTTCTTTTTGTATAGCAGTATTTAATGGAATGGGTTTTTTACTCTTAGGATCTATAAGATACCCAGATTTTGGGTCAATATAACCTTTCAAAACTAATTCTAGAACAGTCAATTCATTACCGTTTTCGTGAACACCTATTTTACGATTTAACATTTCGAACACTTCTGGTCTGACGTAACCGTCATTAACACCGTTTTCAATCGGGATTAATTTATCTGCTTTTGGGTCAACAGCTAAAGATCCGTTTGATTTTGGGCTGATCAAACCCTTAGCATATGCTGCATTTAAAGAAATAAATTCATTAGTACCAGGATCTTTAAAACCATCGATATCGAATATTGATTTTTGACTAACAGACGTGATTAAACCCCTATCTACTGCTTCTGGAATTGTACAAATTTCTCCCGTTAAAGCGTCCTTAAATTTACCTTCAGATGGCAAAACTATACCGGCACTCAAAGCTTCCGATAAAGTTAAGAGTTCGTTCGTTTTAGTATTAGTAACAGATTTTATTGTATCTGAATCTAATACACCTCTGTCAATAGAATCTAAAATCGATAATTTTGTTTTATGTAAAGGAGACGTAATTTTTGATTGGTTATCAATTAAATTTAAATCACAAATATCTTTTAAAGTGAGAGGTTTCTGAATCAGTTGTCTACGTTTCGCTTCTCTAAAAGGCAATTTTTCATGAACGTTAACATATTTACCTAATTTTGGATTAATTATTTTCGCGTCTAAAGCTTCTTTCAATGTAATTTTAGTATCACTTTTGGGATCAACAATTTCACGAATGTTCGGATCTAAAAGACCTTGAGAAACAGCCGCGTCTATTTGGAATTTATCGCCAGAATTTCGATCCACAATCCAACCCGTTCTATCATCTACTAAGCCTTGATTAATTGCATCATATAACGATACAACGTTCGTTTTTACTTTGACTTCTGTAATTATTAAATGTCCTTTTTCGTAAGCTTCTTTAATGGTAATTTTATTACCATTTTCAAGGACAAACGTACCGGTTTCTACATCAATTTTACCAGATTTGATCGCATTAGCTATCGAAATGCCTTTTAATGGCTCACGATCATCATGGGTTACCTTTATTCTTTTCTCTGCCGATGGGTCACTGTGTTCTGCATCATATAATTCTCTCTGTATAGCTTCTAGCAATGAAACTGTTCGTCCATCTTCCGTCATACCACAAGGACCGGACAGTCGATCAGCTAATTCAGGCTGAATTAAACCACGTTCCACTGCTTCTTCAATACTGACACTTGTGTTGCCATCAGGAGATGAAATAATTCTACCGCTTCGGACATCCAATATTCTTAATCCAATGGCATCTCCGACAGTCAGTATTTCACCGGTTCCTGGATGAAGGATTCCAGGTGTATCAATTATATTTTCAGTCCCAATACCCTCGTGAACTTTATGAATTCTTTTCAAACTACGTATTTCTGAGAATTGCATAGACGTTCCCCAATTTGTTGGAGGAGGTGAAATTATGTCATTGTTCGATATAATTGTTGTTGATGTGTAATTGTTTGCTTGTTGCGGTTGTCTGCTTCCTCCGTTTGTTGCAGCATTGTTGTTGGGAGATGTTGTTACCGTTACAGTTGCGTGTGAATTTTTGTTTTTATTTTCAGTCGTCGACGATGAATATTTTGTATACCTAACGTTTCAAATTTATTATTTTATATTAGCAGTATTAATATTTCGTTGAAAACTAATTTTAGGTAGGTATGCCTGATTCCTAAAGGACAGGTGTACGTAACTTCGCGACGAAAGATGGTATTGGTGCTGTTACCATAGTTTTATGAATGATAACAACACCGGTAGCATCGCCAAGTTATGTACCTTAACCTTTTCAGAAGACGAGCATCAGTAATCAGTATACCAATTTTTTAAAATAATAAATTTAGATAAAAATCAAATACTGTTCAAAAACAATGACGTTTTGTTTACAATTTATAATTTTTTAGCTCTCATTAATTCTTTGAATTAAAAGTGTTCATGTAAACATACCTGTGCACTTGATTTTTAATAACAAAAGTTCAAAAGAATTTAAAAATAATAACATGATACGTCATTTCAAATGCTTATTAATGTTTTCACTATAAATTTAAAAGATCAATAGATAAAAAATTATTCAAGTAGGTGAAACTTTTCCACGCAAAACAAATGCACAGAGACAAGAAACAAAAACTAAAACAAAAAAAGACGACTTACTGTGATTGTGTGAAATGTGTTGTGGAAGTAAAAGAACTTTCCGAAGTGTTCGAAATATTGAACTCTGTTCGGAATGTTCTGAACGGTCGCGGTTCCATCTGTTCCACCAGCCGCTGTAAAAAAAGAAAAAAAGACATAACAACATCGTTCTGACACATCTGAACTATTGCTATTATTTTGTGTGACCTTTTCGAACTTGCACTTTTATTACTCAGATTTAAATATTCATAAATAAAATATATCCATTAATCAAGGGCAGATAGCGTAATTGCTATCTTTATTGCAATGTAGCAGCTAAGAAACTATGCCATTAATCAATATGTGACCCAAGGAATTTATAATAAATTATAGTTTTTTTTTTATTATTTTTGGTTCATAGTGCGATTATTACGCTTGAATACAATTAATGTATTTATGATCAAGCAAGCTGACATCACATTTAATTATAGCAAATATGGCTAACTCAATTATCAAAGAAGATTTCCATAATATAGCTCGTTGAAGCACCCAATAATTACTTGATTATCCAAAGATTAAAGATAATCTGTATACAAATAAATGACAAATTATTTCAAAATAGTGCACCTTAATTGCATCAACGAGTATTTATAAATAAAAAATAAATAATACACTAGCAAAACAATTTCGTTGACGTCTTAGGCCGAGGCCAGACCATTTAGAAGTCCAGTTGTTTTCCGTTCCAAACAAAAAATCGGAAAACATTTTATTTGGAATTTTGAATTGGAAAAACAAACTGGAATTTCAATCAAGACAAAACACACAGACTTTTTCTTTAGTGCGTTGCATTCAAATTTCAAAAACAATCGGAAAACAGTTGGAATTTCGATGAGGATCTCCGAATGGTCTGACCTCTTTATCAAAAATGAAAATGGTAAGATATTTCATGTATAAACTTTCAAAAAAAATCTCCCGACAGGTTAATTTAGTTATTTTTCAAATAACGGTATGAAGTTCTCAGCGATTTTTCGCGATGAAGGAACCAGAAACGCTGGACCTCTCCCGCCTGTAATACACGACTACCGACTACGATGCCACCACGACGGATGCTACGTCCTTTTGAGGTATCTACACTTTTTCTACAGAGATTTAACTGCGTCGTTAATTTTTACTATAGCAACTTGGTTGCAATCGCCGTAGCGTCGAAGTTGCTTATTACTAATGGAAAAGTAGCTCTACATTTATATTGATCAAAAATGCTCCGTTTGGTCGCTTTATTCCTATCCATTGTAATAAAACACGTACCTACTGCTAACATTTTTCGTAAATTACCGATCTTTTATCAATATCTATTGTAACAAAAACTAATTAAAACAAGGCTACTTCAACAAAATATTCTATTATTCATTAGTATTTGAATTTATTAATGACATAATAATATATTGTAAATAGTCATTAAAATTTTAAGCATCGTTAGTTATTATTCTGACTGACCGGCGGCGTGACGTAGTAAATAATAGTGTTCATTTGTTAACAATTGAAACAGTGACGCAACAAAATCAAACTTATTACCCGTTTAAAGTGGAGTTGAAACGGTTTCATATAAATAACGTTTTTATTGATTAAACAATCAATATGTGGAGAAAACACGGTCAGCTGGTGTCTACAGGTAAATAAAATGAATTATAAATAACGTTCACAAATGGGCCAAACAGGCGAGACACGCCAAAATGTGTAACAAAATAATATTGGGAATGTGCCAAGTTGCATCCGTAAAGCTATCTATCCACCGAATTTAGATTTTAGAGATAAAAGGCTTCACGGCTCATATTATTCAAGACTTATTCACGCCCGACAATAAAAATATAGCAATATATCACAACAGAAAGATTCGGTCAAAATCTGTTGGCCAAGGCGATTCCGTAAAGCTATTTATCTATCGAATTTAGATTTAGACAAAAAGTTTCACGGTTCGTCATTTAGAAAGTTTCACCATTCATCCGTCAATACAATAGAAAAGTTACGGTATTGTGAACTAACGTTTTGGTCCAAAGCTGTAATCCCCCTGTATTTTTACCCGACTGCAAAGGCCGGGTTATGTTTTGTCGAGGACCTGTCTTGGCGAACTTGAAATTCAGGTGGTTTCGTCAAACTGATTCAAATCGAAGAATCACTTTGGCGGAACCCTTTAAATTTACGTATAATTTTGATACCAGCATTTAGTCTGGTTTTGCCACGGTAGTTTTTGGTTAAAATAGCAATTGGCCAGCCCTGAATTTAATTGGAGGTATTTATTATTTACGAAGAAAAGTCGAGGTTAATTGCGTCTGTAGGTTGTTGAAGTAGGCAGCTAAATTAAACGATTGCAACACATTAAAAATCTATCACAATGTGGTATCAAATGGCAAATGCTCTTATTATTTTGTAAAAATGTTGAATCTAAATTCTAAATCCTTTCTTGTTTTTGTATAATCGACGCTGTTACCATTCAAAGGTTTTTTAATCTAGTTGATTAATATTATGACCATTTTGAAGTTCAAATAAATGTCACCGAAAATTTGAGTAAAAAGTAAAGTACGCGATCTTGAGCGCAAAGAAACATAATATGGTACACATTGTCTATCGAAGTTAGAGTCAAAATTAATTTTCTAACACCGTGTCTAAAGAAAATTTAGAGAGAGAGAGAGAGATTGTAGATTATAAACGTTCGACAACTGAGGTCATTAGCGTTTGTAGTGTAGTGTAGTTTGTAGCGATGTAGTGTTCGCTGAAGATGAAAGCTTAGCTTTCGAAATGTACATCCATCAATAAAACTGTTGTGGTAAGAAGTAACTATATTTTATTTTGAAGAAAATTTAGTTGTGTTATTCTGCAATATTTTATCAAAAGATAGTGCAAAAAATATATCTAATAATATGGCACAATTTTTTATTGGAAAGGTCCGTACAGATGCAAATATAAATTCATTACATTTTCTATCCTTTGAATTTGGTAATACGCAGATGAACTATATCGCTTACAGAAGCATTTTTTTTTTCTGAGAAACTTTTTTAAGTTTTCTCAAAATTGTGCCGCCCTTGACGAAGGTCGGTTTGCCGTTTGGCCCATACATAAATAAGTGCCTGGATACATAATTACATATTGATTTTCTTCTAAAACAATTACGTGTTTCCGCAGCTTTAACTTCATATGACAATATAAATATGTATATATTATATTGCGATCATCCAATGTCAAGTTTTCGTGTTCACAAATTATTCTAGTTTGAGATCTGATAACATTATAACACGGTAATATTTTCACGCAAGTGAAATTCATAAATTTCAGTTCGACTTTTTATTTTGCTATCTCAACGATCTGTTTTACTTAACATTTTTTTAGGTGCCGATTTTTAAAAATTTAAGGTGCGCAGTTTTGATTCAATAAAAAGGGAGTGGCCCTTATATTACACAGGCTACTGGATTTTTTATCTCAATAATCTGCTATATACACGTTTTTTTAAGTAATTAACATCGATTTTTTTCGTATTAATAATTAAAATAATAACCCTCTATTTTTCGTAGTCGGGTAAAAAGGGAGCAGCCCAGTGCATAGCAATTCAAACTTTAGCCTCGGTTCAAAGGTGGAAAGCTTCTTCATGGAGTTACATTTATTTTTATTTATTTATTGTAGATTATAGACGCGTCAACATCTCAGGTCATTAGCGTCTTTCAACTACACTAAATAACAACTTTCTTAAAACTAAATAATATCACAAAACATCCATGAGCGCAGGTGGGATTCGAACCCACGACAGTCTAGTCTAGAGGCTGCGGTACCAAGTACGCTATCCACTAGGCTACACTGCCCTCCTCATGGAGTTACAAGCTTAACGTGCGTCGGGCATGGGGGTGAGGGGGTTAATAACTTCCCTTTTAGCCACCTAGTAAAAAATTCCTTGAAGATGTCCTGTCTTTTAGGGTTGTAGGACTCAAAGTCGACTTAAGTATCTGATCTTTTTGGCAAAACATAAGATTTAATCCATTATTTTGAAAACTTTTATGAACGTTTCCGACTAATCACGATAATAACAAAAACAAATTAACAAATATTAAAGTAAATACACACCTTGCATTCGTAAGCGAAGTCATACTTGTATTTCTTATCCATTTTTGATAACAAAATAGTTTATATACTTAAAACTTACAGTCAAAAAAAAACAACTATTCATAAAATATTAGATATAAAAGACATTATCACAAAATAATTAATTGAGGCACTTCATTAATTACATCGCGAGGTTAATTAGGTGTTACAAGAAGCATAAAAATAACGTTTAAAAGTTTATTTAAGTTTTATAAAATGTCACAGTTATTTTTAGCTGTAAAATCATAATAAATAAGCTATTTGTAAAACGTGTGAAAAAAATGTATCAAAAACCGGTGTTGATAAAATGGATGGGGGCCGGGGGGACAGGAGGTATCAATAAGTTTCATCCGAGCGTATTATCCGTAACTGATTTAAATTTCAGCCAAATGAATTGATATTTTAAAAAGTTCTGTAAAGTAAAGGTGTCAATAATTTCCGATTTAGAATTTTCGCGAATAAACAAATTTTTTACAACTGAAATGTTGAATGCTTAGATTACCAGTTTTTTAAAAATTAATTTTCGCAAAACAATGAACAAAATTATAAAACTGAAAAATGGAGATGTTTGGACTGAAATAAAAAAAGTGTTATTTATTATTTTCAACTCATCAAAAGTGGAAATCCAATGATGACGTTATATTTGTAGCACATCCGTTTCCAATTCAAAACATATGGTTTTTGACGGGAAAACAAAATGAGATGACGAAACTATTCGCTGATTTAATTTATTATTTCATCTTCTTAAGAATGTACATCTCAAAAAAATTTCAATAGTACATTTTCTCTAGAGTCTAGAACATTATTTCGTACGAAAAAATAGTAGAACACCTCAATATCATATTTCTGAAATACCAGCTTTCAAACAAAAAAACGCATTGAAATCGGTTCATCCGTTTTGGAGCTACGATGCCACAGATAGACAGACAAAGGCTTCAAACTTGTAACACTCCTTTTCTTGCATCGGGATTAAAAATATATTTGAGTAGATATTGAATTGGGACTATGATTTGTTCATATTTTTTTTCTAAATAATGATCGATTTTAAGAGCATTCGATAGCGGAAGTTACCCCTTGCACCCCTCATCTCAAATCTTTTCCCCTAGCCTATAAAACGGTTCCCATTCTGCCGACGCTATTTTTAAAGCTAAAGGGTTCAAGTAAACGCCAAATGAAGAACCGCGAAATGAGAATCACTACAGATTCTACAGGCGAATTTTTTGAAAAAAAGTTTTGGATACGTGTGAAAGATCACGTAATTTTTTAAAAAGTTGTAAGTTTTTTCAAAATTTTTTTTCAATTTTTCGCCTGTATGATCTGTAGTGTGATTCTCGGTCCTTCATTTGGCGTTTACCCGAACCCTTTAGCTTTAAAAATAGCGTCGGGAGAGCGGGAACCGTTTTATAGGCAAGGGGAAAGGATTTGAGATGAAGAGTGCAGGGGGCAACTTCCGCTATCGAATATACTCATAATAATACGATTTTTATAAAGTCATCCTTTTTATCAAAACCGTTTTTAGTGACTGTAAAATTCCGGGCTCAAATTTTCCCTCAATTTAAATCAAAGACGTGTCACTGTCAGACAACCATTTAACTCACATTAATACGTCACTAAAAATTTAAAAAATCCAACAATCAAAATAAAAATAATAATCTTTCATAGGCACAACTATTTTTAAACAATTAACAACTGTAAGCTTTGCGAAACTTCAATCAAAAACTAAAAAAATCACGTCTTAAATCAACGTTGTTTCACCGAAAAAAGTTGCTCAAAAATTGTAAAAAAGAAACATGTCTTAAAACCCACGTTTTTTAATTGTCAAAACAAACTTAACCACTGGTCATAAATGGGTTAACCGGCACTGCCCAAATCACAATATAATCCGTGAAATTTGCCGCATATTACTTTTTATTGTTAGTAAAGAGTTTTATTAATAAATTTCAATAACTATAATCGTATTGTTAATAACGAAACGCCGGTTATGAACGGGTTAAAAAATAACAGACCGCCGACGTACACTATACGGCGTACCGGTAATCACTGACTGATTCTGAATCGACGGACTATCCGCAGCGAATCGGAAAATGATCGCGAGAACCGATGATTCGTTCGCGAGATATCCAGATCGCGACTCGCGTGTACACCAAACCCGCGGGTGCGGATTTTTAATAAAAAAAAAACATTAATTTATTATTTAATTCTATTTGTCAGGATCCATGCCACAGCCCACAACACACAATCTGTGATAATTTCAACTAGCTACCTCTTAAGTGTGTGAGATAGAGCCCTGTGACAGACGGACTGACATCGTAAGCTCTTTATTTTATTTATTGTGGATTATAGACGCGTCGACAACTTAGGTCATTAGCGTCTTAAATACAACAAATATCATAATATATCACTTAAAAACTAAATAACATCACAAAACATCCATGAGCAGAGGTGGGATTCGAACCCACGACAGTCTGATTCAGAGGCTGCGACCTGAACCATACTGTCCTCATATCATCGTAAGCTCGGTAATAAGGTTCCATTCGCAGGTACGGAACCCTAGAAGTCAACAGGCATAACAAAAATAATCACCCAAAAAAGTTACTGATCGTGAATCGCAGAGATATCGATCGTTAAACGGATTAAAATCATTACTAACACCTAAAATTAGTGGGACGTTCGTCTGAAAAATTGTTAAATTGTGTTTTAAAGACCATTAACAGCTAAGGTTATTTGGGCCTTGCACCAATTCATATTTTCAATTCATTATTTTTTTTTTTAATAATAAATAGAAAATCCAATTGACACTTTTACCAGCTCTCGGGTTAGAACCCGGGAACTGGGGACTTGTAATAGAGGAACCATAGCAACTCCATGTAAACAACGGCATTGCTACACGCTCGGCCATTCTCAAGCCCTGACGTTCGTCTGTAATTTCATTTGATATCTAACCGGGAATTAGAAAACCGTGTTTCCATAATTTTCGTCTGTGTCTGGGTGAGAGATTGTAGATTAAAGACGCTCGACAACTGAGGTCATTAGCGTCTATTGCCTGTGTCGGCATCACTCGAAAACGCGGCTAAATCGATTTGGATTAAACTTCGTGAAGCCGCAGGAAAAGAATGTCCCGTGGGATCTGCAATACTGAATGTCTTCTTAAAATATTAAATACTGACAAAATTAAATTTATGATCCATCGCGTACAGCTTTCCTTGCGGTCATTACTTATCAATTATTATTATCTAAACATTTTTTATGCATTGCAAGTTATCGGCAGTCGAAAAAATACATATAGACTTGACACTACATTATGAATATTAAAGATAAAAAAGTATGTATAAAAATAAACAAATTTGTCAGGTGTGACAATATCATCATTCAACTTTTATAACAAAAAACAAATCTCCATAACAAATCAGGAAGAACTTTTATCTAAAATATAAAAGCAGACACCATTGTAATCGTTTTGACATTTGCATAATGGAAACGTCATAATAAAATATTTTCTTGACGTTTAACAATTTATTTCGATGACAGCAATTAAAAAAAGAATCGATATATTTCATGTAGGTAATTGATCAATCAATCAACAGATAGTTGAGACCCCCCATCGTCAAAACACCAATATTACTGACAGCTGAATGATATCGATCGAATTTGTTTAAACAGCTGAAAGCTGTCGATTGTATTTTGTTAACAGTTAAGCGAAGTATATGTGTTTTTATACGAAACGAATTAAGTAGGTACCTAACTGATTAGTATAGTAAGTAGCAACAAAATCAAAATTTGATATTAAAACCGGCTATACTACAAGTTTACCATTAGATTAGATTTACTCGGGGTGATAAGACACTATATATCTCACAATCACTGCGACCTATAAGATCTTTTGTGAGTTTACCATAGAACTAATATGATGCAATAAGTGGTAAAACAAGAAAATAATAAATTACCGTCAATACCAAGAAAAAATAGATATACCCGATCGAATTTGTTTAATTAAACAGTTAAAAGGTGAACAATTAAACAGTCAATAGTTTTGTATACGTGTTTTTATGAAATTCATTAAGTAATTAATATAAATGGCAAAAAATCAAAATTTTAGATTAAAACTTGTTATACTTCAAGAATGCCATAAATATTATGATGTAATATGTGGTAAAACCAGATAAAAAATATTCATAATAAGTAATAACCAACAAAAAATGTAATAAACGGTGGTTAAACAATAAAAAAAGAGAATTTAAAATAGAACGATGATCACATCAAGTTAACTGACAATTGGTTGAGGAAAAATGAATAATTCATGGGACATTTATAATAAATAGAATCGGTTAAATTGACCTCTACGACACAGCCTTACAACACCTAGCAATTCTTTTTTAACGCATAATTTTCTATTAGGTGGTCCAAAACAAAGTGTCTGTGTCAAACTAATTTGCTGAACTTTACTGCCGTAAGGTTCTCCAAAATATTATGTTGTTTCTTAGTTTTATTTTTATTTATTGTAAATTATAGACATGTCGACAACTTAGGTCATTTGCGTCTTGATTATAATTTAATTAACAACACTTAACTAAATGACATCACAAAACATCCATTAGCGGAGGTGGGATTCGAACCCACGACTGTCTGATCCAGAGGCCGCGACGCTAACCACTGGACCACGATTGTCCTCTTTTGTTTCTTAGTATGGCAGCAAAAGATGGCCGCTGAAAGAAGCTGACAAGAACCTGAGAATTCCGTACAGCATTCGCTATAACTTTCCTGTAATCTTTACGAGCTTCTTTGTATGGCTGATTTTTTTCAAAATTTTAAACTTAATACTTTTGGAGCTACGGACGGGAGAGACATATTATTTTGGTGCATCACGCACCAAAAATGCAAGTCTCTCCCCTCCTTAGCTCCGAAAATATTACGTTTAAAATTTTGAAAGAAATCAGGCATATAAAGAAGGTCATAAAGATTACAATAAAACTATAACGAATGATGTACCGAACCCTCAACCCTTTCGTTTATATAATGTCTTAAACTTGTTTTTATTTGACGATGTTATGCCACGTAGCTGTGGTGCTCAAACAAATAAATATCTATCTATCTATATATCATGAAATACGTTCATACTTGACCGTTTTTTCTCAAATATCCTAGATTTCGAAAATTAGACACGACAACCTTACTGCTAGCCAATAAATGTGTCCTAAGTGCAAATCTCTTTACTAATTACTGAAATTCTACTACAAATCATTTAGGACTCATAAACCACGTAACGTTTTTGTTTACGTTTATTTACCCTCTTCCTCCATGTAACATCGTGTAGAAATTCCTGCGCTCATGGATGTTTTGTGACGTTATTTAGTTTTAAGTTTGTTGTTATTTAATGTAATTCAAGACGCAAATGACCTAAGTTGTCGACGCGTCTATAATCTACAATAAATAAATAGTGTAGAATTTCAGCATGACTCCTCCCTCCCGCCTTTCAAATATTACGTAGGTAACTTCTCTTATCTTTAGTATTAAAATCTGTCGACCAATTAGCATCACCGAAAAGTGACATCAAATCCTATAAATTTTTAAGAGAGGAAACCGTGTGACGTAACAATAGTATTTTACGCACCCTCGCCCCTTATAACGCAATGTAGACTTTGATGGTCACCGCTCCCTCACCCTTAAAAACGTTACGTAGTTTATGGACGACTTCTAATATGGCCTATGGGAACATATTTCCAGTGATTTACTTCTTTCTGAACAGCCGATATATTTAACCACTCGATGTGTCTCAAGTCTCAACCTTAATTTAATCCACTCCTCAAATTGAGTGCACTTGGCACAGATACATATTACATATTATATAAAGTTTGTTCTTGAAATAAAAGCAGCATTTATGAATGAAGCGTTAATTTGTTTTTTCGTTGTTTTTGTTTATTCATAAAGTAAACAAACAACCAACGGTCAATCAATTCATATTAAGTATATGCGCGTAGTGAATGGCAAAATCGTGACTTCACTTTTCAGTTGATAACCTTTTTAACTTTAAAAACTATAATTATTATTGCAGTATATTTATAAAAAAACATTTGAACTGCACTACCAGCTGTGATCACCGATGTAGAGAATGAACAATGGGTCAGAAAATGTGTCGCTAGATAGATATTATAAATTATAGACGCTCAATAACAGAGGTCATAAGCGTCTGAAAAATGTGTCGCTGAGTAGAATGAAGCAGGCAGTATTTACATTAAATAATTTAATCCTAAATAAAAAAATATTTTTAAGCCCCGCGTTACTTATTATAGTCTAATACTCGGTTTCTGATACGACTTTCGACTTTTAATCTACATTTAAAGCTGGAAGACGTATCAGAAACCCAGTATAAAAAATAAATAAAACTTAAGACTTAAAAAACTACGTAGAAAGCGTTTGTTTTTTCCAGACGTCATTTGTAAAGCACGACAAGAAAATCAATAGACCTGCGAACAGCTGATTTCACACAGAAAACTGTCTAGCATTCAAGTGGCTGGAAAAAGCCATGCCCTACCTAAAACATGTGACGAACGATTTCCCGTTATTTTCTTCATCCTAGTTTTGTTGTTTATTTGGCACTCGTTTTTATTTCTAAAGTTAAAAAAGTAGGTCGCATCACAAAAATAGAATCAAAATTTCACCACGTATCAATTTAAAACCCGAAAACATGTTTTTCATAACTAAACCAAAATATAACTGTGATTAATTGTCTAGCGGATTTTTTTTGGGGGGCATTTTTTACGGTAAATTGACTGAAAAACGAGTTTACGAAAATGTTTGTCGGTCTATTTATACCAACTCGAGAACGGCTGAGCCGATTTGGTGAAAAGCAATAACGCGAGCAAAGTCGCGCGTGAAATCTAATAAAACAATAAAATTGCAAAATTAATTTTAATCAACAAAAAATTCTTCGAAACAAGAATTGATGAAATCGTTAAAATACCAACATGGTGATGAACAAATAAATATCGTGAACAAAAGCAATTAGTAATGAACGATCAATAAATCAAATTTTTTTTCAGTTTGAAAAAACAAATGCATTTACACGCGATAAATTACAATTTGTCAAGCATAACAAAAAAGCAATTAGAATCAACCTAAAAAAAATCAAACCACTTCGTGACATTAACTATAATACCTTCAGGTTTTTTAATAAATATTATTATTTAAAGAATGCTGAATACATTACAAGACAACACTTGGCATGATGTCATGGCGACAGAAATAAAGATTGATTTACTGTAGATTAAATTTGACCAGTATAAAAGAGTGTATCAATTGCGACAATAAGATTTAAACAAATTGCATATTATTATGCCATTATCATTAATTTATCAAGAATAGCTAGTAAATTACGCAAATAAAGATTGCAATAAAACCAAACTCTTTGACTGAACAATTTTCCTGAGAGTAGTTCCTTCATTTATCCACGAGAGGCAGCACTTGTGGTAGGTACAAACATTATTTATTCTTCATTAGTATCGTGTCATTTCAGTGGTATAACTTAGTTATTAAATTATTATTAATAAATAAATTAAGTTATACCACTAAAATGACACGACACTAACGGGGAATAAATAATGTTTGTACCTACCACAAGTGCTGCCTCTCGTGGATGAATAAGCGTCTGAACACTGACCATTTTGAAATTGTCAAAAAAAAACGCGACAATGTAGTCAACAAGGCTGCAATGACGTCACCAGACGTCACTGCAATGCTACCACTTAAACGGACCGTGGTTTCTCCTATAACGCGATATGGAGTTCCTAAAAATCAACGAATTTTGGATTTTCGCGGAATCAAAATGATAGGGATTACTGAAAAAATATGATTCTATGATTTCATTCCTATAATTTATCTACCGCGTATGGTCAAATTCGCATATTACAAATACGCGTTATAACAGAAGAGCCTCAAGCCTGCACGGAATTGTCACCTCGTGAGAAATCGCGTATGAGCTAACATGTTTTCGCGTCTTGGTAATAAAATTTTCGTCTACTTATCAACCGCGTATAAACAAATTCACACATTAAAAATACGCGTTATAACAGACGAGACTGAACGGAATTGTCACCTCGTGAGAAATCGCGTATGAGCTAACACGATATCGCGTCTTGATAAAAAAATGTTCGTCTACTTATCAACCGCGTATAAACAAATTCGCGCATTAAAAATACGCGTTGTAACAGAAGACTGTACGGCATTGTCACCTCGTGAGAAATCGCGTATGAGCTAATATCAGATTACGCGTTTTTTCCTCTACTTATCAACCGTGTATTAACAAATTCGCGCATTAGACGCGTTGTAAACAAAGCTGCATTTATTCTAGTAAGATTTCAATATGGTTTCCGGGCTTGTAGGCCCTGGTCCGGTGATAATTTGTACCTGAAGTTTCGTCTCCAGCAACTGCGGGTGATATTTTCATAGGCGATATAGCAGCTTTTTGAAAATGTCTACCGCAATTGTAGACGAAACGTCTGGCAGAAATACTACTGGACTACGTTCTACTAGTCCGGAAACCATTAATATTTACAACAATGTCGGCTTTGAAAGCTTACACACTCTATAATCAACTTTTAAAATTTAAGATAATGAGGCATACACTCACTATTTTTATAAGCGGAATAGTTTTATGCATGGGACGCGTATGCTTACATTTACATTTCACTGCTTTTCCGCTCCATTAAGCTTGTTACGAACTATGCATGACTCACTATCTTAAATTTTGAAACTTGAATATAAAAGGAGGAAAACCAGTCGGAAAACCTTCTCAACACCTTCTTCATATTATGTCGTTACATATAAGTAGAACAGTTTATATCAGTAAGATTGTCTTTAAAACGTTTAGCAATATTTCTTTCCACAGCAAGTCTATGAGATAATGCATTATAAAACTTGGACGTTATAATAGTAGGCGTTAAGTTAATGTATAAAACAAGAATCGAACCTGCAACGCGTGGGCATAAAACCACACACACATACACACACCCCGTAATCCTTGGAAAAAGAACACAATAAATGCACCTTACCCGTTCACTGATTCATTTAAGGTGCATTCATCAACTGAATGATTTAAATAATTAAAGAATCGTTATTTTTTAAAAGAAGCCTGCACTTCAAGCTGCCGTTATAAACCTTCAGAGGCGCTGTCGTCGTTATAAATATAATATTATTTTTAACAGTTTAATTTTTTGAAATATTTTGAGTAGTTCGACTACTAGCATATAGAGGACTCTGAAAAAGCCAATCCACGTCTGACGTCACCCCACGCTTGCACTTTACCGCATCGACTTTACAGCATCGATGCTTGAAATGAAACACAATCAATCACAAAACCTTTGAAAAACACGAACTGACACGAAATTCAAAACTGACATTTATATCGATGTAAACAAAACGAAAGTAGCGCTCTCTCTTAGACAATAGCTACACTGTTTTAGTTATTGATAGCAGCCACAGCCCACAGTTACAGTATTTGTCACGAGTGACCTATTATTTTTGAACTTGAACTTCAGCATATCCATTTATAGTCTTCCAATTTAGGTAATAAATGCTTCAAAATGCATCTTCAATGAAAAAAATTTCAAATTCAATCTCAAGTCCTACCTTTAAAAATTTTGAATACATGAACCCAAAAATGTTTAATACCAAGGATATCATCTATAGAATCTTACTGATCACACAAATTGACTGTAATTTCAATATAAAAGCTGCTATGTTGTGAGAAAGATTGGGTTAAATTAATGGTGGCGCCATCTCTTGAAATGGGTGAAGTGCAGGCTGCTTTTAAAGATCCGAATCTTTTAAAAACGTTAGAGTAACAAATCCGTCCACTAACAGCGAAGCCGGATTGTTCTGGCGCTAGCAGAGCCAGCCAACTATACAATGCACAGATATTAGATAAATTGCTGGCTCCGCTAGCAACAGCACAGCACATCTTCGATTTAAGTGGACGACAATATTAATAAGTTTGGAACGAAACGCAGTAAAATCGCAAAAGTTCCTCAATTCTTTATTCCCGAATCCGAAGATTTTTTAACTGTCAAAGAAGAACTAACAGCTCGCAATAAAATTATGCAGAGGCGTGCATGGTTTAGTTTAGCAAGTGGGCGAGCAAAAGACAACTATTTATTATATAGAAGGCGGGCGGCATTTATATGATGGGGTCAGCAAACGCATTACACCTTTGTTGGACAATTTAAAAAATGTTGTAATATATTTTTATTATTTTGTCAATTTTACCTACACCGAACACTTTCAATGTTCCGAAAAAAAACAGATTTTTGACGAAAATCGAAATCTCTCAGACCTTTTTCAAAATTACCATGCTTGTAGAAAATGACACGCTGATTCCAATGAGCACAATCAAACGGCTGTATCTTTTCTGGTTTAGAAGTATGCTTTTAAAGTTTTCAAAAAATTACAAAAAAACCTTCCGTTCAGTCGTTTTTGACATTTGCCGATACAAACGAATAAGCGTTCCTTCTTTATAATACGCTGATGACCTCATCTATGATCTGTTGAGCGTCTACAATCTATCTTTATGATATTTGCATAGATTGGCCAGGCATTTTAAAATGGGACTTACGCTAAGCCATTAGGGCTTAGGAGAATCAGAAATAGAAATAGTAGCAGGTATTTCTTAATTAAATTATATGGACGCTAATCATGTCTAATGTACATAATAATGTACTGGCCAAACTTGTAACCGTTGGGTTATATGACATCATTGGGGTAAAAATAAAAACACATACAGAAATAAAACTGTACGTCTTTAGAATTAATCCTAACTTCTTTTGTTTTTAATATAAACAAATGACAGCTGTACACAACTAAATAATACCAACTAATACTTATAAGCATGCGTGGTGGTAATGTAATTTATACCACCTGACTTTTGTACGAATCTATAAAAGCAGCTAGAGGCTCCATAATAATGAATAATAATTAAAAACTAAAATATTACGTCATCAAACCGCATGGCGTCTGCTTACCGTGACCACAAAATAGAAATGTCAAGAAATAAGATCTATGGTAAAGTTGCCTGGGCATTGTGAATGACTTTATTATTATTGAAATTTTGTAGACATATGTATTTCCGATGACAACCGTTTGACAATCGTTTTTAGAATTAAATTCAACTCTTAAGGGCTTCAAACGGGGGGTAGGTTTTTTTTTACTAATCAACGCCCAGGCCAAATCGCTGAAGCTAGAAACTTGAAATTTGGACAGTAGGGGTTCCTTTTAAGCATCCACCAAGAAGGGATTTTTCGAAATTCAACCCCTACAGGGGTCAAAAGAGGGTAACATTTTTAAAGATTAAAATGAACAAAATAAAATATTAGTAAAAAAAAACTCATTAGAGACAAGATTTTATTGAAATGTACTAAAAAGGAAAAAATTATATTTAATAATTTAGGTTCATAATTATTATAAAAGTGGGGGTTGCGACTAATAAACTATCATAGAGTTTACAACCCACGCTTGTATAATAATTATGAACCTAAATTATTAAATATTATTTTGTTCCTTTTTAGTAGGTACATTTTAATAAAAGCTTGCCTCTAAAAAGTTGTTTTTATTAATATTTTATTTATTTCATAGAATTAGAACAATATTTGCCCGGATATTAGCTCGCGTAATGTCGGTTTTAACGGTCGGCAGTACAGTCTCTTTCAATTACAGGCTACAAATGTATGCATCCAGTAAAAGAAATAACAGAACAATTGATTTAATATGAAAAAAGAATTTTCACGATTTATGCTGTCATAACATTATAAAGTAAACTGTAATGTGAAAACAACCGAAAAACAACAGAAAATCGAGAAGCATAAACAATTGAATGAAACAAATGAAAAACGAAGAAATTACACAGCTTGCTATGCATATCAAAAATAATTTTAGAACGCATTCTGACGCAATTATTACGATCAAGTCAAACAAGTTTTTAAACTGTAAACAGGTGACATAATATTTTTTTAAATTAGTATTGTTCATCATTTTGTCTGAAGTAGTCACTTTTATTTCTCTGCTGTCTAAATACGACGATTATGTCATTATTTTCTAGAAATATTAAGTGTGATAATAACATTCTAATAAGGTGTGGGCAGCATCAATTATTACACATTTACACGGATTTCATGTTTACAGTTACCTCTCTCTAAAAACACGCTCGCTAGGAATTAAAGTTATCACAAAGATCTACGGGGGGGAAATCCACTCTTTTCTCAGAACAGAAAACAAATTTTCTCTGACAAATTTTAAATACTCGTGAAGTGGAAAGAAGTATTTTTCTTATTATACCACTAGCTTCAGAGCGCTGATTGTATTTTAATTGAGAGATTCGGTTTTAATTAAATATAATGTATTTTCATTGTGAATAAAAAATGTTTAGCTACTTTAAAAAATGCACCCAGAATATTGTATGATTTTTGTTTTCACATAATATTAAGTATTGTTTTATTTTTTGTTAATTAGTGTTTAATTATTAAAGTATAGAGGATACAAGTTCAAAAACTTGAAACGGACCGATATCTATCCGCAAAACACCAATTAATGCATTTAATAAATTAAAATATTATCCAAATAGCCTTCACCTAACAAAGTTGTTTCTGACCTTGAACATTAAGTGCCTTTACGGTGATCAAAACAAATGAATAATTACGTTTTTAATTGTTGATATATGGATTCACTTGTCAAAAAAAAAACCGGATGAATCTCCAATATAAATAAATAATGAATTTTTTGATTTATTTAAATTAAAACAGTGTTTTTATGCGCTAGAAATTGATAAAATTTGAACATTTTTTCAAGAAACAATTATTCAGTACGCAAATTTATAAAAAAAAATGAAAAAAGAATATTTTCAACGTACTCAATTATTGTCTGTCGTGCAGGCAACCAGATTAACACGTAACAAAAAAAATTATGTATCTGATAGGTAATAATCATGGTTATATATTTTTATGCACAAAATAGTAACCTAAGTTGGCAATTTTTTGAGTAAAACAATTATTTCGGTACGTATAATTACAAAAACAACTATAAATTTGATATTTTCAAAAAATGTGCAATTGTCTTTCGTGCAGGCAACCAGTTTAACACGTTGTATTAAAATTATGTATCGGACATATAATAATTAAGATTATTTGTTTTTGTGCACAAAATAGTAACCTAATTTAACAATTTTTTAAGTAAAACAGTTATTTCTGTACGTATATTTATAAAAACAACTGAAAAATTAGTATTTTCAAAAAATGTGCAATTGCCTTCCGTGCAGGCAACCAGTTTAACACGTATAAAAAATTATGTATCTGACAGGTAAAAATTAAGATTATTTGTTTTTATGTACAAAATAGTAACCTAATTTGACAACTGTTTAGGTAAAATAGTTATTTTAGTACGTATATTCATAAAAACAACTGAAAATTTAGTATTTTCAAAAAATGTGCAATTGCCCTCCGTGCAGGCAACCAGTATAACAATTCACAATAAAGAGTTAATTTTTTTAGTTTTTTAAAACCTGTCCCAATTTTTAACCGACATTACAAAGGACCTCTTTCATGACATTGTTTATTGCCTAAATTATGACCTTATAAACAAAATATTATAATTGTTCTGTTAAAACAAAACTATAAATCACTTAAAAATAGTTGACATCGAGCGAAAATAAATTCATAAAATGTGTCCTAGCTAAATTGTACATTAAAAAAACCAGTTATTTAAATCCGCAAAAACCTTGAACTTTTTGTACAATACTGAACATTAATAATAGTCCCCCATAAAGCACAGACACTGTATGCAACGAACTAGATAAAACAAAAGGTATTGCATAAAAACAAAACACTGATTTACAAATTAATATAACTTACGTGAATAAAGATTAAAAACACATATTACGTTACGACGTCACGACACAGATATATTTTTTAAATAAAAATTCCAACAAAAATTTTCATTTGAAAATCAGCCGTATAAATCTATTAATTTATCCAAAAATTGACATTTTTTTTTTAAATACAGAGTGTTTTTGGTCTCTTATTTTTATTTTTAATGGGTGATAGTACAGGTTGAAAGAAAACGATTAACGTTAATAAAAAAAAACCTACGTAAAACGTCGCCTAAATTGCTCAACTTATTAACTAATTGGATCGGGAAAGGCTTTTCAATATTCTTTACGATTTGTATCAACCGATCTTCAAGAGAAGTTACTTCTTCGATTGTAACTAAACTTAAGATGACCAAACACACTAAGGGTTGCTTGTATACTTATTTGCAATGTATCCATATACATAGAAAATAAATTCACTAAGAAAAATATGAAAAATTCGACTCACCAAAGTAACGATATCTCCAGGGCATCGGGAAGCGATCTCTCGTAAACGTCCATATAAGATATCAATAAGCGTTTTATATCTGTGGTTGAGTTGATCGAGTTGTTGGCTAACGAAATCGACGCCACTCTGTGACAGACGACCGCCATTTTGTTGTTGATGACCATCTAAGGAAGGATGTACTTCCTCCAATAGCCAGTCCTTGTACTTTTGAAGACGTGAAGAATAAATCTGCCAATTGTTAGGATGGGGTTAGTATTTGGTTAGTATTTAGTATTATTAGTTTTTAATTTCTTTATATTTTTTTCTTTTTTTATGTAGTTAAGTATTATATTGTTTTTGGTTTTTTTTTTTTCACTAAACAAATGAAGAATTGTATTTTACAGATTGAGAAATGAAAGATGAAAATGTGAAAATTTAGAACTCAATAGTGATTTTTAATTGAATAAAAATATTAACAAGTAAAATTTTTATTAAGTATAGATTGGGTTTTCAAATTATAAGTATTTAAGATCCGATAATAGGAAATATATCCATTTACATTTATTTTTGCAATATAGGTATAATAATACTACAATAACACAAAACAAGCAAAAGCAAAACTAAGAAACAGATGCAGACTAACTAAAAAAACAAAAGAAAGAAAGATTAACTATCAAGCAATAAAACTATTCAATCTAAAAGATTTTTCGTCCAAATAATTCCATGATATGAGTGACTTTAAATGAATCAGGCCTCCACCAAACCTTTACTAGCATGCATACCAAAAGTGGAACGAACTACCAACATGCAAAAAATTAAAAAGTAAAAAGTACAGAAGCAATAAAATAAAATTCTTGGACTAAAAAGAAAAACATTAAATTGAAAAATAGTAGTTTGTTCCATGACTAATTTTGTACCCAAAAGCACTCTACAACCGCCATTTTACAAGCTTCAAGGAGAACAGAAATTCTCGCTATCAAATTTCAAAAAGCGAAAGGTTGACAAAATTTTGAAATAAGTAGAAAATTAGAACAAATTAAGTTATAAGTAATAAATAATAAGTTATGTTCAAAATAATATTCTGATACGGTATTAAAAACTTGTTGCGATAATGTAATGCGAAATATGTATAGAAAAATGAAGACTGAAAATACAAAAATATAAGTACAAAATATAGACAAAAAGGACAGAAAAAATATGACACACACATACACACTTTCACACAAACTAAAAATAAGGAAACAAAAGAAAATACAATTAATCACTGACGTAATAGTATTCAATTACGTTGAGTGATTAAAAATGCTGAAATAAAACAAATGAATCGGTAACAGTCCCAGATGCACCAAAACCTGTACAAAAATGCTTACTTTTCCTTCACGTATGAAACGGCCACCGTTGACATTGACTTGCTCAATTTTCGGAGCACGTTCCACTACGTTATTTAGAAGATTCTGAAAAAAATAATTCACATGAAAAAACAATTACATTTAATAAATTCATACAAAATGTCATAAAGTAGTTTCTTCGTTTATAAAACTTTAAAATGAAACAAAATCAAATTAATTTTTACATTTATATCCATATCTTGCACATTTGGTTGCCTACCTCAAGGCTATACATTATAAAAGAAGTTGGAGAACTGGACAACTATCGATATTCCGTACCATCGAATATCGATAGTCAGTAACCAAATTATTGATTATTATTGACAGCGTTCAATAGTCATAAACATCGATAAATATCAACAGCACTATCGATATTTCTCCACCTCTGCTGGACAATGTTTTTATCGAAACAAAAACATACATAATTTTAATGGATACTTTCTATAACTTACCCTAGTAGGTTCCAAATGTTCCTTGGCACGTTCCCCAATCGGAGAAAGATTATTTAACTTAGCGTAATTCTCGTCTAACCACGATTCTTCAACTTCTCTCGATTTGTTGTAATTCTTCAGTAAACTGTAAGCTGTTTCGCAGCCTCTTAAACTACAAACAAAAAACCATTATACAGTTTTTATAACGCGATATATGTTCCTAAAAATCATCGCGTTATGGAAATTCGCGCAATAAGAACACGCGTTATAGCAGAAGAGACTGAAAAAAGAAAATAGAATGAAATATTTACCGATCGACGAGTTGTCCGCATACATTGCTCCATCTACTATTCAATCTGTTAATGTCTTGTTCGACTCTTTCGACATCGGGATGCGGTCCTCTTTGATTTGGTCGGGAACGTTCGGTTAAACGTTTCGCATTGTCAAAGTCATCGTTAAGTTGATCCATAGCTATCTGTTGTTGGCCAACAGCTGTTTGAAGCTGAAGTAAATCTTCGTGAATGATTTGTAGCGATTCTTTATCTGATGGAAGATCACCATACGATGCGAGTTTGTGCTCAAATTCTGATATTACATTCGTATTTTCATCGATTCCAGATAATACGATCTCGACACATTTCAATCTGAAAATAAAAAATAATTAGGCCTTCCAATCCCGAAACCCTGATTGATTCCAATAAAATGCTGAAATTCACTAAGATTAAAAAACACTCATAATGCATTTTATTTATATATTATTAATTACCTTTCGATATATAAATTAGATGTTTCCCACAGCGTGTTCCATTTATCCATAACACGTTCCAAAGCTTTCTTCATAACTGGTGTTTTCAACGCAATACCTCTGAACGTGTCTTGCACTTTCTCAACATCGGGAGCTAAAGACTGAAGTCGGGTTTCGAATTCTTTGTGCTCCAAGACAAGGTGTTCCAACGAATCTAAGTCGCGTGGTAATGGAGACATTACTCGAGATGTTAAAACACGACTAGCTTCGTCAAGCGATGTTTCGAGAATTCCGATTTGGTCATTGAAAATGCGTGAAGCATTTTTACTTTCCTCTGAAAAAAGATATTGCATTTAAAAAAAAATAAAATTGAGTCGAACGTATTTAGAATTAGAAATTAGACGACTAAGACCCAATTTAATAAGTATATTTTATTGTCATTATCTTATAGCGATAACAGAAAGTATAAATCACTCGACGGAAAAAATTTACCTTCTGCGCGTGCTCGTTTCTCAAAATCGTCAAACAATTTATTAACTTCTTCCATTTCACGTCTCAATCTACGTAATTGTGGATCGGCTGGATCACCTTCAGCAAGAAGTTTATCGGCATCTTCATTCAGCGCTCGTCGAATAGCATTACGTTGGTCAGCTCCCATAGCGACAAACTAAAACCAAAAACAATTTTAGCCCTTTTTCAATAAACGTTAAAAAGGTTGGACAATACTTTACCTGTGCCAAATCCCAGCTTCTGACAACTTTGATTGTAGCAAAAATCATATTCTGTCTCATTCTAAGTTGTTTCTTTTGCCACAAAGCAATCGAACGATCGAACTGCCTGCGCAATCTTTCGACAGCATCTAATGCTTCTTTGTCGGGTGGAGGGATAACGAAACAAACTCCCGGTACTTGCGATTCAACGCCCGATGAATTTTGGACGCGCCATTTTATACGTCCGGAGTTATCATGCAACGTGCATTGTTCACCTTTTTCAATGAAAATCTAAAACAAAATTCAAAGTTAAAAAAGTATCAGCGATACTACCGCTATCTAGCGGATTTTTTACATTTTAATATTAATTTTAAAAGAAAACGACTCAAAAGTGGCTTAAGGATCCAATTAAGAAGCAAATACTGTTTTATTGCATTTATTCGCTAATAATAAAATAAAATAAAATAATAAAACAGTATTTGCTTCTTAATTGGATCCTTAAGCCACTTTTGAGTCGTTTTCTTCCAATATCATCAGGATCACCACATTTCTGTTTTTCAATCAAAACAGATTCTTAACATCTATTAATTTCAAAATCCCGACCGATAATCGATCGATCCATCGACAGTTAATTTAACCCTAACCGCCAAATAGTTCTACTAAAAATTCAGATTTTTTAACTTACATTGGCTTGTTTGTAAGAACAAATCGCCTGAACAGACAATGGTCTTGTAACGGGTTGTCTACGCAACTTCAAAGGAACAATTTTTGTCGAATGTTCCGTGAGTCTTTGGACGGTATCGCTGAATTGATTCAAATCGTCTCGTAACGCTTGCATTCCTTGTAGGAGTCTTTCACCTTGATCCAACGAGAAATCGCAAACACTATATTCTGTGTTCATGATTTCATCGCGTCTAGAAAAACAAACAAAATAAAAGTAAGTTTATCGGAATCGAGCAATACCGATAAGCATATTGGTGATATTGGCTGCATTGCCGATGATCGGTAACGGCCAATTTTGCTTTAAAGCAAAAATGAGAAACAAATAATGGTTGACTGACACTAGCAGTGGGCGAAAATATCCGAACACAACGATCAATAGGTTGATATATATCGTTATAAGACGTTCAATTATTGGTATAGGCCAAATCGATCCCTAAAATTTATATTTAAAAACTTACTCATGAATCCATTGTTCGGCTTGTTTAACATCTTTGAAGAATTGTTGATATGCAGCGGCATGCTTCAGATGAACTTCCAAGCAGAGAGTCAACTGAAGTAGCCAAGCCCACTGAGCCTGCATAGCAGACATATATGCTTCGATACATTTAGTAGCCGGGTGATGCTGGAGCACCAACGCTTCACCTCGATCTTGTACGGCAGAAAACTGAATCTCACGTTTTTCCAATTCACTCATCAGCGACTGAAACAAAAATATTTTAGGTTAAATGATTTCATGTTTAGTTGTTTTTTTCTACATTTAAATACAAGCGTTGGTATTAATGCTACAAAAAATAAAAATAAAATTTCATACGGAAAAACTGTGTAAATACAATTTATAAAAGCTGAAAATGAAAACACACAGCGAATAAATTAATTTAATAATTTTTAATGTTCAATCTGATTTATCGAGATTACTAAATAAATTTATTTTCGAAACTTATTTGGTTTGCCTAATGCCTGTGGTTTCTTTTTCAGCTAATCGATAAAGTGTGTCATTTTTAGATTCAATTCAATACAATTTTACTTCAAATCTACTTGATTTTTTTGTAGTTTTAATGTGAGAATAACGGAAACGGAAAAAGCTTGTACGGTGATCAAAGGAATAAAAATAAAAAATGTATTTTTCAAAAAAAATTGAAAGTTATGCGCATCAATTGAAAACTCGAAAACTTGTGCATTTGTAAAAAAATTGATTTACAAGCCTGATATCTTAACGACATTGATATTCCCGTAGAAGTTCAAAAACGTAGGATTTAAAAGTTTCGGAAAGATTACAGACTTTTACAATACACACTGATTAGTTATATGAAATACCTCTTCTTCGAGTCCACTGCCAAACGAGAGCTATTTTAAAAGAAAACAAAAACAGAAATGATAAAAAACGTTTTAGAATTTTCACAATTTTATCGATATTATTATCGTTTAAAAGAAAATTTTAAACGAGGAAATAAATATTCGGTATTCAAAACATTCGTATGTTGTAAAAATTTAAAACCCGTTTTCATCAATTAAAATTTAAAAAACCAACCTCATAATACTGTTCGAGAGCGGCTATGTTAAGATTTTTATCGGACCAATCCCGAGACACTTCGGTTTCTTCTTTTTCGTTCAACCAATGCAATTCATTTGTAGCCGATTGAATGAAGTCCCACAAGCTATCTAGATCCGAAAGACGATTATTCGAAAACGCTGATAGTTCGGCATACAATTTCTGGAGTTGACTCAGATGCTGACTGTACAGAGTTAATTCTTCTCCATGGAATTGTGACTTTGCTTTAATACAAGTTTCCACTTTTGAATGGAACTGATCTATTTGTTTGTGTTCGCGTTGATGATGGGTCAATTCTTGTTGGACGGATGGCAAATCTGAACCATATTCAGCTTCATGCAATTGTTTCTACAAAAAAAAACAAACAAATGTTAGTCTTGTCATCCCGGAAAAATGTATAGTTCCTGTGGGATAGTAACAAAACGTAACTGCAATGTTTTAACGCATAAACACCACAGCTCGGCTTCGTTTCGCAGGGGAGAAATTTCTCGCGGCGGGGGGGGGGGGGGGTAATAAATCATAAATCGGTAGCACTCAGGCGAAGCAGTACCGCGCAGCTAGTATTTAATAATTTTTTACAGGAAATCTAATCTTCAGAGTTAAGAATTTAGATAATCGAAATTTTACATAATTCGAAGTCTTACCAATTTTTCTTTACACCACTCAGTACATTCTTGAAGTTGTCTGAAATATGAATTAGTATCGACTAATCTCGTTTCCAGAACAGTTCTGGTATGTCGGGTGACGGTTCTTTCTTCAACCGGGAATGACAAACTCGCTAAAGGTGCTAACAATTTTGTGTGGAATATTGACCGAAGGTTCACCCATCTTTGATGAAGCTTCGTTACTCTACAAACAGAACATTCAACAATAATTTTAAAAACCCAACCGATAATCGATCCATCGATCAATCAATCAATCATTACCTCTTGTGTAATTCAGGAGCTTGAGCGTATCTTCCGTCTCTGAGAGTTTGAACATCGGTGAAAAGAGTTTGTATCGAATGTTCTGTGGCACGTATGTCTTGTTCGAGAATATCGGCAGCATTTTTAGCTTCCATCGGATGCATTCTATCTAATCGTCTCGCTTCATCGTCCACGCGTCGTTCCAATTCATCTAACCGTGAATCGGTTTGTTTCATTTCTCTGGAAACAACAAATTCAAAATCAAAAATTACTCTCTTAATGCCGCTTATACAATAGCAATTTACTAATCCGACGTTTTCCGTTCTGGAGCACCGTCGAATTACTGGAAAGTTACATAACCGGATTACCGATGCCAGATGACCATAAACGCTGGATTACTGAGTAGCTAATGCATTTAGGACTAAGGACGGAGATCGGTTTAGGTTTTGCCGGAACCAGATCTGGTTCCGACATCCAGCTTTTTGAAAAAAGAACTTTCTATTTAGGACGCTTAAGAAAAAGTGCCAATAAATCTATTACTGACGTCGGATTAGTGCCATTCAAGTGTATTAAAATATCCAGTCATAACACCATCTGTGAACGACTGAATCAACTATTATTATGTGTTTATGAAACAAGCAAATACGCGGCATACCTGTGAACTTTTTCAGCAAGTCGCTGCAACCTTTCCAATCGTTTAATTTCTTCAAGAATCGCTTGATCTCTTTCTTGATGTGACATTACTAAACGGTTCCAACTTCTATCAAGAGATTCAATATGTAATTCAGTTTCTATATCGATCTCTCCGACCGATTCAAAGTATCTCTCCAAATCTCTGAAAATATGTGCCAATCTTTTCTTATCCTGTTGTTTCGGCGGCACTTCGTCTGTTCGGAATCGACTCGATTCTGCGGCGAGTTTCTTCATTTCGATTAAAGTAGTTGGGAATGTTCTGTCTTGCATCAGGCTTTGTTTCTCACGTATCCATAGATGTAACTGGGACGCCAGCTCCCTGTACTCCTGGACACGTCTCTGCGATTCCATATCGTACAACGGATGGATCGCCGGTGGTTCGGGAAACACATCGTACAGAGATGAAATGTACGTTATTAATGATTTCTCGTCAGGTTCGTGTGTATCCACATCTGAAATTAATTTTTCGAGGTTAATATTTGTTTTTAATTTGCAGTATTACGTAATCTGATTCAAGCAGTCCAGTCAGTGGCGTAACTACTGACAAACTGGACATGTTCGATTCCCACGAAGTTAGGAACCCCACAACTACCTAGAATTAGGAATATTTATCGATGTCTGAATATTTTGGAAATTCATTTTTATTCAAACATCTGAACCTATAAACAATAAACTTCAATTTTTATGACCTTAATTTTTGCGAATGAAATTTTTTTGGGTTAGAAATGACTGTGGTTAACAATATGTAGTTCGAGGGCGCCTTTTTCTAATTAAACCTGGGGCACCTTTTCGAGTAGTCACGTCACTAAGTCTAGTCAATGAACGACGTGCGTATTAAGCGTTCGTTTGTTCAATTGATTACATCACGATTAACGCGCGTTTTAAGTGCGCTATTATTATTGACTCTGAAAAAATAAGAGTTCAGCAAGCCTATAACTTTTCGAAAATTCTAGATAGGGTAACTCCTCGTTAATGATGCTGTTAAAAAAATGCGAGACTGATAAAACACCAACCTTCAGGATCAAGCAATCTAGTGACACCATACTCTTTTTCGGCGACATAGAATGCTGTTTCGAGCCTCTCCCGGACATGTCTCGTTCGTATCGTACGCCAGTCGATGAGATCCGGACGGTTGCGGTGGATAAGAGCGTTGAAAGCGAGTCCGTCGCGCCATGAAGTTGTGAAATCTGACACGCGCACGCCTGGATATTTGGCCGTTGTTCTGCGAGCCCATCGTAAGAGAGCGTCGCGCGCCGATACGTTCGGCTCCTGGCCGACAACTATGTCTGATATCTGCGCAGAAAAAACAAACAAACTGTTAGTTAAAATAATTAGATACTTATGGGATAATTTTTAATCCTGGTCGTTCTCTAAAAAAAGTCTACATCATATACGACTTAATAATTACGTAATAACGTTAGTCATTTTTTTATTAAGACTACCAATTGACAGAGTTAGAAACTACCTATTAAGTTTAGGGAAACAATAAACGGCTGCAACTTCTAAACCAAACGAGATGCATACGCTTGCTTGTGCTCTTTGAAATCAGCGTCTCTTTTTCTATAAGTATGATGGATTTGAAAAAGTTCTGAAAGATTTTAAATTTCTCAAAAATCAACACAAACATAATTATCTCTTTTGATCTGTGGAAGATGCCACCCTATGGAAGATGAGTAAGTTCAGGGCCGCCGTAAGCGGGCGTGCAAAGCGTGCACCGCACACGGGCGGCACGCCCAGGGGGCGGCAAATCGAGCGACTCATACCTAATTCAAGTCATTGTACCCCTGGCCGGTCGACTCCTACGCAGAGGGCGCGCATAGGATACCAACTTGGGGCGCCTAGCGCGCTCCAAGGACTCCTTGGAGCGCGCGAGGCGTGCCCGTTGACGGGATAAGAAAATATGTCATAGCATAAAAAAAAATCCGACCGAATGACGTTAAAACCGCCATCTATTGGCATCCGTTAAAACTAAGAATCTTAGTTTTAAAATAAATGTTTTATCTTCGCTAAGTTGTTTTTTTTCCCCACCATAATGAGAAAACATTAATTATCCTTTTTTGACAAAACTCAGAACATGAGAAAACATTAATTATCCTTTTTTTGACAAAACTCAGAGTAAATAGTCGTAGGGCGGCATAATCGGTATTGCACGCGGGCGACGAAACAGCTAGCGGCGGGCCTGAGTAAGTTCATTTACAGGGGAGGCACAAGAGTAAAAATGTTAAGAAACCCTGGTGTAAACGATGAAATAGGCGTCCTGTATAATTAATTTCTAATTTACTTTCCAGAGCGAGAAAATTTACATGCAACTTAAAAACATTAATAAATAAAGATTTATGCAAAATTGCAGAAATGCAAAACGCATTCTTGTAATAATTTTATGCAACTAATAGATTATATATTATGTAACTGTGTTCTTCGTGTTCCTCGCTTAGTTAACAGCGTATAGAAAAAAAAACTCGTTTGAAATGTACAAGTATTATGTCAATTTAGAAATGAAACATTCTAACAAATCTAACTGATAAAGTCTACATTTATCAACGGGTCTGTGTTATGTGCATAACGTTCACACCTCTATGTACATTATTATACCTTAATTAATTAAAATATATGAGATAGAAGCGTGTACCAAACTGTAGGGGATCCCCGGTTTATTATTTTTTTTTATTGTAGATTATAGACGCGTCGACATCTAAGCTCATTAGCGTCTTTCAACTACACTAAATAACAACTAACTTAAAACTAAATAACATCACAAAACATACATGAGCGCAGGTGGGATTCGAACCCACGGCAGTCCAGTCTAGAGGTTGCAGCACCAAGCATGCTAACCACTAGGCTATACTGCCCTCTGATCCCCGGTTTAGTTCGCTTATAACTTCAACTATCTGTACCCGTCGATGACGAGGTAAAGTCTAACGATGAATAAGCCATTTTCCTGAGAGTAGTTCTTTCAATTATCCACGAGAGGCAGCACTTGTGGTTGGGACAAACATTATTTCCCATCAGTATCGTGTCATTTTAGTTGTGTATAAATAATTATTTAATAAATTTAATAATAATTATAATTCAATAATAATAATAAGTTATACCACTAAAATGACACGACACTAATGGGGAATAAATAATGTTTGTTCCACCACAAGTGCTGCCTCTCGTGGATAATTGAAAGAACTACTCTCAGGAAAATGACTCATTCAAGCTGGTAATGCTACAGGATTATACGATGAATTTAAAAAAATTCGTTGGAAGTTTTCGGTCAAAAAAACGCCTTGTGTTTTAAAAACATATATAGATAATAATTATTTACAAGCTTTAAAAAAATCTGAAATACGTTTCCTGGTAGCTTAAGTACTTGTGGGTTAATACAATACCGGCACGTTAGATGCAATGGCTTCAGCAAAAAAGGCATTTTTTTTGACAAAACCAGCAACTTCGAGATAACTCATTATTTATCAAAATTATCGAAAACATATTATAAGGCAGGGGTTCCCTAACCGTCGCGACGTCCTGGGGCGTCGCGGCGCTATATTAGGGGAGTCGCAATTTCAGAACTTCAATCCCGATTTAAGAAGTTATGCTCAGAAAAGTAAGCTCATCCTGCTCATTAATTGTATTGTTTGTAGTTTTTTATGTTTTCTAATTATTACAATTAAAATCTAGGTAATAAATAATAATTAAGATTCTATATTCTTTGGAGTTTTCTTTGAATAATAAAGTAATTTTATTGTCTGCTAGAGCTACATACATGACACAGGTATCTTCTTTTCGAAGGGCGTTTCAAAAAATCGCAACTTGTAAAGGGAGTCGCAGTAGAGAAAAAATTGGGAACCCCTGTTATAAGGGATACGTTAGGCCAAAATTATCACAAATAAATGAGGTAACGGAAACTCGGCAGAGGAAAAAAGTTGCGGTCAGCGTAAACAGTGAGGGCAGAAAATACGCAGTTAACTATGGTAATTTATCGCGTCGCGATTGCGTCGTTCCATTTGGTATTGATAAAAATCGACTCCAAAGTCGCCGAGTGTCAGGTAAATGGAAAGCACCCATTATAAAATTGAGAATATTGTTTTGAGACCCTACTCTACCTTACATCTACCGGATTCTATCGATTGAGAAAGTAACCACTTACCAAATATGGCTGTTTATCACTGAACACTATCTCTAAAACGTACTTGAAGACGCTAACTTAAATTTACGGCGATTAAAAAATTGTGACAATTTTATTTGCATAATAATTCAAGCTTATTCATTGAAATAATAATAATAATAATAATAATAATAATAAACATATCAGTCGACGATCTGTTTAAAACACTTGCAGACCGCCTCTTACTCATTCTGTTAAGAAGAAATTCAAAATGTATATTTAACCTTGAAAAAACCGTCTCTGAACTTGATATTCAATTTTCAAGAGTAAAATAATAAAAAAGTTTAATAACATTCCAAGTCGTTTTAATCTTTAAAAAAAATTCGCGACAAATATAAAATGTCTCACATTCATTTAGTGAAGTAATTAGTCAGTTATTTCGTCTCGTCTAGAGACAATTAAAAGGTTTTGTCAACAACAAAAGAATTCAAATCATCTTTAAAAATCCCTATTTTTTCTACACGGTATTGCGCGCCCGTGAAAAAATAATATTAATATTCTTAACACGGTATGTCGATGACCCGCTGTTGTATATATGTCTGTCTCGTTTTAATGCATTGCCCGCTTTCCGGTTATGATAGCAATCTTATTCTTTCTATTCTTGTATACAGCTATTAGTATAATATTACTTTGTTAAATACATACCAGAGCGTATCATTTACTGTGGTATATTGGATTTTGTTTCGTTTGTATATGTGTTCATTTGTTTTTAATTAAGTTAGGTTCCCATATATAAATCTTACGAGGTTAGTTTTTCCTGGTTATCTTGGCAGTTTTAAGTTACGATGGAAGCAAGATTTCGTGTCTCAGCATTGTTGCTAAAAGAAGTACTGTTTGAAACAATGAAACTTTGTTATCGCGTGGATGAGCGAAGTTGAAGACAGAGTCGCCTAGAATTATAAGTAATTCCACCCTAGAAAGATTTCCTGGTTCCTACATCTCTTACCAGACACATTGATTTTCAAACAATTAATGTGTCATCTCCTATTGGTCAACCCTAGTTTATTTGGTCGCAATTCGATCAGGGTTTTTAAGAAGAAAAAAAAAACAGTCATGCCTACAATTTCTAAGACATGTCATTCAGCCCTATAAAGATTTGTTCCCCTGGCTCTTGAGTCCTAGATTCCAAACATGTCATCTCCTACCTAAAGATCAACCCATAGTTATGTTGCCTCAATTCTATCATCAGGGTTGCTTAGAAAACAGCAATTGCTTATAATTTTAGGACAAATAATTCAATCCTCTCAAGATTTCTTCCTCTTTGTTCTAGGTTCCAAACAAATCTGTCATCTCCTGTCCTCTCGTAATGACTTTGTCTCCATTAGATCACCAAAGATTGCTTTGAAAACAGTGATGTTTAGGCTTTCAACTCTGCAAAGGTTTGTGCCCCAACTCCTAGATTCCAAACAAATCTACCATCATATCCTAGTTTTTTTTTTTCAAGTAGACCACTATAGACGCTGATGACCTCAGCTTTGAGGGTCTAAAATATATTTAAGTAGACCAACAGTTCCACGAAATAATTTCACTGTAGATACTTTAAGCTCCTTTAATAATAAATTGACAATCCAATCGATACTTTTACCAGTTCTTGAATTATAACTAGGAAATTCGGGGCTTGTAATAGAGGAGCCATGGAAACGCCATCCAAACAGTGGCATCGCTTCACGCTCGGCTATTCTAAAGCCCTTGTATATATAATAATAAGCCTTCTTAATACATGTGCTGTGATATTTAAAACCGTCTGACTTGTGTGGCTTCATTTCAACTTAATACGTATAAATAAAACAGATTATCAATTTAGCTTAAAATAGTTTAATTTCGTTTCCTAACCTTGGAATTAGATTACATCAATAACAACAAAAATCAAGAATATTTAAATGACCTTTCATATAGGTTAATGATCATTAAATTTCACAACATGTAGGTACTTTGAAAGTCAGACATTAAAATGAAATTAAAGCGTGGTAAAAAAATTTCAGGTGCCAGGTCGGCTGTAACTTCTGGAGCGGTAATTCTACCCTAGTCACAATCCGGTAGGTTACGTCTGGATGTTTCGTTAATAATAATGATATTGCAATCAAATTTTCGTTATCAATCTTCATAATTTTCAGTTAATCGGTAGTTCTTTCAATAATTAATATTATTAGGCAAATACTTTTTATGCCTGTTTAAAATTAACATGTTACAGTATATAAAATAGTGGTGTCTCAATATTTCTAATGACCTCAATTATTATCGAGCGTTTATAATCTACTATCCTTTCCTTCATCAATGTTTTATTTGATTTTTTTAGTACTTCGCTTTGGATTAACAATTAAATGTATAGGCTGTGATCACATACATTTGTCTGAGCTCTTTTAAACTTTTTTATAAAAATAATCAATAAGAATGAAATAAAATACTATCAACAGTTTAATCTTTATTAAATAATAAAAACAAACTTGACAAAATTATCATTTAATAAGCTAGATAATACTGTATGCATTATTACTTGACTTAATAAAGATTAAATCTTTGATTCTTTTAAACTCGATATGCATTTATATTCGAGTTAATATGAACTTATTTAATAAAAAAAAAACTTTTATACGGTATTCTTTTAGATAAATAATATTTTTTAATATTCACGACCAATAAAAAGTATCTTATCAATAGAATGAATATCTTAACGGTTACGAAACTGTTACAATTATTTTTTTACACCTGTCGACGTCGTAGCAATTTCACCACTCTAATGCATTCAACCTGTGTCATAAAATTGATTATTTGCACTGAAAGTTTGACAGTCGTGTTTCGTATTTTTAAAAATTGTTTTTTCGTTTTCTCTTTTGTTAGTTTGTCACTTCCTTAAGTTGTTTTTTTCTGTTTTGTTAAAGTCGTCAACTGCAGCTAGTCATTCAAATCTGACCTCAGTTGTCGAGCGTCCATATAATTTACAAGCTAGTCTGATAATAGAAAAATTTAAAATACACGTTCATAATGATTTAGAGTAGGGAGCTACCTCGGAATTTATACTGAGTGACCAAAAAAATCAACCAAGTCGTCCGCGGAATTAAAACTTGTGGGATCTCCCAATTAATAGTTTTATAGCCTCTGCACCAGTAGTTCTAAACATATGATTGCGCAGTGGATACGCCTTGTTTCTAAGGGGCGACATGTAGACGCAACATTACGGAGCCGCAGTAAATTTCTGAGTAAATAAAAATTGGAATATAAATAAATAGTAAAAATAATACAGTATCTTTTTTATTCCCAATTTAGAACAATGAAGAATGAGGTAAATAAAAGCCGAAAAGAAGTCACAAGCTGACAATGGTTGAGAAACACTGCTCTACTCGCTCGTCGGTTTTCAGTTTTGTTATGGAAGAATATAGATTTAAAAAAAAATGTAATACATATGATTTATCCAGTACTGTAGAGGAGGTAAACAATAGACAGGAAAATACATTAAAACAAATGAACAGTGTTGGATTAGCGTAAAAATTAGAACAAGGACATAAAATTGCGCGAATTGTTATACGAAAACATATATGAAACAGCGCTATATGATAACGTAACTGAATAAGTTGAAACTATTGGACTTTTATAAGTTTTTATTCTGCATGAAATTTTATAATTTACGTAACTAAATGTACCTATTATCGAAAACATTTGCAGCACGTTTTTAAATAGAAAAATGTATCGACAAGTCGTTTCCACTTTTTTATAGAAGTTTAAATCCAAAATAGAATGATTTTCAGTTCAAAATAGAATGATTTGGTTTGAAGTTAGCACTGTTTTAAAAAGTTAAGAAATTTAAACGCATGGTTTAAATTTAATTTTGAAATGGCGGATTTATTTATAATCGACGAATCAGAAACACTGAAATTTATCGGCGCGTCTTCTGTCTGCCAATTTCAAACAGTTGATCTTGACATTGGCATGATGACAAATAAAAAATGGATCTATCGATCGACAGATTTACATTTCACCTTCAAAGCTCTTACTTTTATTATTTTTTAACCAATTTCAAAAAAGGAGGTGGTTCTCAATTCGGTTGTATTTTTTTTTTGTTTGTTACCTCAGAAGTTCAGAACTCCGTCATTTATAAACCGATTTGGAATTTTTTTTTTATTTGAAAGGATATACTTTCAGATTGGTCCCATAGAAATTTCATCAAAATCGGTTCAGTAGTTCGGCTCATTTTAATAAAAGTTAGTAACGGCGTGTGATTCCTTGGTAAATGTAACTTTTTGACACATCGGACAGCGTAAGAAAGTCGGTTTAATAAAAGTGAGTAACGGCGTGATTCCTTTAAGATAAATGCCACTTTTTGACACTAAAAAGTAAAAAATAAAAAACTTTTTAACAAAAAAAAAAAAAAAAAAAAACCTCCTTCAAAAAGCCACTAAAAAGAGGAAAATATTTGAGGTCTGCGCCAATTTAATAAAATATGAAGTTGGTTAAGAAGAAGATATTAATCACTATACTATACTTTTTAACCGACTTCATATTTTAATTGGCACAGACCTCAAAATTTCATTATTTTCCTCTTTTTAGTGCCTTTTTGAAGAACGTTTTTTTTGTTAAAAAGTTTTTTATTTTTTACTTTTTAGTGTCAAAAAGTAACATTTACCTTAAAGAATCACACGCCGTTACTTACTTTTAAAAAAATCAGCCGAACTACTGAACCGATTTTGATGAAATTTCTATGGGACCAATCTGAAAGTACATATACACTTTCAAATAAAAAAAAATTTCAAAATCGGTTCATAAACGACGAAGTTATCCGCGAACACACATAAGACATAAAAAATATATACGGTCGAATTGAGAAACCTCCTTTTTTTGAAGTCGGTTAAAAAGAAGTTGCATACACAGGTTCCGTGTCAATTGTATATTTATTTTATCGATCACGTCATCTGTACGACAATAATTTTGGTCGATGACTTCTACCAAAATCGAGATCACTTATCTGTGTTAATTACCTTTCACAACCTAAAAGATTCTTAATATACGAGTAATAATTAATAGCTCCTGTAAAATAAAGCGTAGGAGTAGAGGCCTCATTTGTTTATACCAACCACACAACACCGGAGGCACCGATTTGCATTTCTAATGGTTTATAATATTATACGAGCTTCTCGTAGTCTAGAATTTCAATAAAGGCATCTGATGAATGAGCACTGCATGGTGAGTGGATGATAATGACGTCATTGCATACAGGAAATCGCTATAATGGTGAATAAAACTGAATTGGCCCGAAGCCTCCGTGATCGGTATCAGTAATACCTGTACTACTATATACTGAGTTCTGCGCAAGACAATAAAATTAACAATCTGGGGTTGGTACTAAAACAAAATGAGCACCAAATCAGCAAAATTGAATAAAACCTGGTGGATTGTTTTGTAACAACAAAAATAATTTTGTACGCAGTGCAATTTAAAGAAAAATCGTGGCACTGCTAACTTAATATGAAGCTAAGCCAAAGAGAAAACAAGAACAGATATAAATAATGCAGACTTTGTATTATTTTATATCCTGTGCCATTTAAGACAAACAAAATTTAACTAGCTACATCTTAGCGTTTGTGACATAGCTTTGTGATGGACGAACGGACGAACATACATCGTAGGCGCAATAACAGGGTTCCGTACCTCCGAACGGAACCCTTTAAAAAATCGTAATATGTGCTAGCAAATCAAAAGTATATGTGTTTGGTTCTAAAACAGTTATAGTGGCATTCTGAAGCTCTGGGAACTTCCATGCTTTTTGGGGTGAAATGAAAGGTAAAAAATCTTGATCCAAGATTAAATTAGCAAAGGAGGTGACCCATAGTTTATGTCGTTTCCATGACTCGTCTATTACAAGCCTCCAGTTCCCATGTTCTAATCGGAGATTTGGCGAAAGTATCGATTTTATTTTCAATTTATTAAAAATAATAGTAAACTGCACATATGAATTGGTACTATAGTACCAATTAATATTTTTAATTTCATTAATACTATTAAAAAAATATTAAAAATCCAATTGATACTTTTGCCAATTTTCAGATTAGAACCTGGGAACGGGGGGTTCAGGGTTCCTACTAAGTTTCTTGGTCTAAATAGTAGGAGAAGTAGGAGGTTTTTGGCCAAAAAGTAGGAGAAACGTAGAAGGTTTTCGTAAGCTATAAACATAACATTTCTTCACTTCATAATATGGAATGGTGGACATCATCTTAGGAAGAAGATAGGATCGTGCAAACTTGCAAAACATTTCATGTAAAAAAGCATGGAAATCACTGAAAATGTCCAAAAAGTAGGAGAAGTAGGAGATTTTATCCAAAAGTAGGAGTTTACCTACTTTCCTACTTTTTAGTAGAAGTAGGATGGAAAATGAACCCTGGGGGTTTGTAATAGACGAGTTATGGAAACGTCATATAAACGACGGCGTCCTTACGGTTTTGGTTATCTTCAAGCCCAAAACAATTTTATTTATGCACAAAATATAAATGAAACAAATCTGCTATTAAATTATAACATGGATCATCTCCGTTGGAATACAGTATACAGAAAGTTATTCTGGAATGACGCGGCCCAGCGGCCAGGTGGCAACCAGGTATTTATTTGAGCAATTAATTACATCCACTCGGTTACGTCTGACAGTTTCTGATGGACATTAATTATTCACTCTCCATGCAGATAATCTGCAAACTTTTTACAAAATGTGAATTGCATATATACTTACATTACAGATATATATATATGCAGCATCAGAAATTATAAATTCTACCAACCGGATTCAATTTTTGTGCCACGAGAGTAATAGCATTGTGAAAGAGAAGCTTAGAATATATAAAAGCATCTCAAGATATTAATGACTCAAAATACGATACACCTTTGAAATGTTACCGTGACGCCCAGAATTTCGAAATCATTACAGGGAGCTCTTCCTTAGACTGCACCGGTCTTCTAGAGTTCTAGATGTTTTACGTGGGTCCTAAAGAAGTTTGTGATCGCCTACTCCTGGCTATGTTATAAAAGCATCTCAAGATATTAATGACCCAAAATACGATACACCTTAATCCTTACAAGGAGCTCTTCCTTATAGGCCCTGCACTAGTTTTCTAGATGTTTTACGTGGGTCTTAAAGAAGTTTGTGATCGCCTACTCCTGGCTATGTTATAAAAGTATCTCAAGATATTAATGACCCAAAATACGATACACCTTAATCCTTACAAGGAGCTCTTCCTTAGGCCCTGCACTAGTTTTCTATATGTTTCACGTGGGTCTTAAAGAAGTTTGTGATCGCCTACTCCTGGCTATGTTATAAAAGTATCTCAAGATATTAATGACCCAAAATACGATACACCTTAATCCTTACAAGGAGCTTTTCCTTAGGCCCTGCACTAGTTTTCTAGATGTTTTATGTGAGTCTTAAAGAGGTTCCGTATTCGACTATTCCAGGCTATGATACAAGGATTTTTATTTTTCGTGGCGTCTATTATTTTGAAGATAAGCTATTTCTTAGTCTTCTAGAATTCTTACTTGGCCCTTTAAAGAAGTTAGTGATCACCTAACCATGACTATGTCCAATTTAGAATTCCGAATGGTTCGGTTGCCTCAAGGCATTCAAAATTTCAATTTGGTTCTCCATTAAAAACGAAAAACACAAGTCTTCCTAAATGTGTTATTTAATTTTTAAAAGGAACAGATCCTTTATTCCAAATTTGATTAATTTTAAAGTGATTTTTTTAATTTACATCCTTGTGGAACCGTCCTCAAGTAAAATTAATATTCTTTTGAAAAAGATAACCATGACATTGAAACACAGTTAAATTAAATTATAATTAGATAATTAAAGCCACGAAACAATTCACTGTGAACTAAATTAAAATAAATAGCCTAATTTAAATGATTAAATTGCGCATAAAAACGTACGATGTTGAAATGTCAACACAAATAATAAAAGATTTAAATAATATTGTCATCTGATAAAAATAAATTTATTCTTGCAGCAAGTGCTTTTTTGTACTAAGATTAGAGATTACCTTAAAAATATGTAAACAAAAGATTGTAGCAATGAAGTTAGCAAACAAATGCCTATCGCATTACGCCCACGTAAAATGTTATCACGATAAACGACTCTTTTTTGTGTGAGATATAGTTTTGTTAATTGGTACAAAACTTTTACAAGATTTTGCTGGGAGAACCATAAAATGGGTAGGAATAGAATAAAATTCTGATTAATCACTGAGACATGCTTTTGGAACTTATATCAAGGACTGACTATCTTAAAAAACAAATGAAGCATATATATGTTTCATTTGTTTTTTAATTTGGCCAGTCCTTGATAGAGATCTATAAGTTCCAAAAGCATGTCTCAGTTTTCCATCTCCATGGCGATTTTTCCAGTCTCTACTGCCATTACCAAAATCTCTACTGTCATTACCAAAATCGAGTTCCGAATAATGAAAAAACTGAGGTTCATTTCCGCATATTTGCTACCTCAAATTACTTTAGTTGACTTTTTTAAATTAATTCATACAAATATACAATTTTTATTTCATGAAAATAAAAATGTCAACTTGGGATTTACTTGATCCGCAGCTTACTTCAATTAATAACTAACCTCCAAACTGTTTAAAACGCAACAACATATTTGCATAATCTTGACAGTTAATACATTTTATCGATAAACTAGATATATTTATTATCAACATTTTACCTTAACGCGTTTAGTGTGTAAAGTATTACTGGAATGAACATTTTCAGCAGCCAAACTCCTGACTTCTCCTTGATGTAACAAATCTTCACTGACACTCTTCTCTTCACCTCTCGATAACGTCGTTACTTTTCTAACGATTCGAGTTGTGATCCTTCTCGTTCCGTTTTCGTGCGTTCGACTTGTTTTCGTTGATTCCAAAGAACTTCCTAATACTTCGGTCGATAATCGTTTCTTCGTATATACGGCTTGTAACGATTCACAATTGGGAACATTTTGTGGATGGTAAGTGGCAACACTGGTCAAATTTGGTTGTGACCCACTATTATGATTGTTGAAATGAGTAACTGATATGTTTTGAGCATTGTTGTATGCAGGGATATTGTTGGTTGTTTGTTTGGCAAATAGTGTTGATGACGTCGATATTGTTGTTGTTATGGGAGCGCCCATTGTTGAACGCAACCCGCCATTGTTATGATTATTCATTATTGCGGAAGAATCGGATGTGCCACCTTGTACAAACAAGCGTTTCGGAGCACCCGGTGGTTGATTATCTTTTACGAATTTATACATTGAAGACATTATTGTATTAATTTATTCATTAAAAAGTATATATTACGTTTCTGAGTTATTAAAAATATATTAAAATCTTCAAATAAATTAGTATATTATTAGTATATAAAATATATTTTTGTTAATGGCGTGAATTTAGAAAAAAAAACTATAAATTATGTATTATTAAACAGGATCACGTCAACTTTTTAAAATTTCGCGCAAAAACTTTTAAAATTAACAAACGCACATCGTTTCACAAATATTACATCATTGATAATAAAAATATCTCTACCTCACCTCACAAACACGTTGTCAAAGAACTATTAATTTCCTTATTTAGCCTTCACATATGTACAACACACACATGTATGAGTAAACATCACCTTTCAACTGTTTTTTAACAAAACACGCACACACGACTGTCAACTGTTTTCAATGATCTGCACAGACAATTCGATCTACCGAATAACAATAAAAACACGCAAATTTCATAAAAAAAATGAAACAAACGCCGGTTTAAAAAAAAACAATCGACAACAACTAAAAACAAATGTGAAACGTTACGTCAGCGCGAGACAATGTTATTATTGTCAAGTTCTCGTTCCCATAGCTTCGATTTAGAAAATAATTTTGACAATTTTGAAAATAAAAAATCGTGTATGATTCGTACAATGTTCAACCGCGTACTGTTTTATAAAATAAAACACAGACGAAACAGGTGAGCGATTACGTTACCGTGAGTGTATTCTGCACAGGTAAATATTGAGTGGTGGGGGTTTGTGCATAGGTGTACACTGTACAGTTTGACGTTTACACAGCAGCGTTGTGTTATGGTTACGGCTATGTGTACGTTCACCAAACCAAGAATGGTCAAAATATTGATCGGAAACTATTAAAAGGCGATCAACTTTTGGTTTAAGTAAATATGACGTCACAATCAGACTAAATCTATATATTATTATACAAAAACGAATGGTCGTTTGTGTAAGGCTGACTCGGAAACTACTGAAGCGATTGAGCTCAAATTTACAGGATATGTTTGTTTTGATGTCAGAATGGTTTAGATTTTAGAACATACTTTGAACTGTATATATCTACAGAGTGTAAACGGTTTTACCGAACATAGAAACAATGCAATGAGATATTAACTTCCCATTGGAAGTTATTGTAATGGGTCCGAAAATCGAAATCAAAATGTATAACAAATTTTTATGTTTCAAGGTCACTACACTATTTTTATAAAGATGTCTGTGTGTGTGTGTTGTGTACGTATGTACGTATGTGTCCATTTCTTTCTAAGACGAAATCTCGAGAATGAAAAATGATATCGACTACGTTAGGGTGCCAATCGATGCGTATTAACGTAAATATGATCTGAAAGAATTCAAAATCGGTTCAGCCGTTCTTTTTTCTTAACCAGACTCCAAAAAAGTAGATTTTACACAATATCTCGCGAATAAAAAATTATATCGACTTCATAAGGGTGTCAATCGAGGCGTGTTAACGTCATTTTGATCCGACATAAATTTTATAAAAATCGGTTCAGCCGTTTTTTTTTTTTTTAATTGTTTAAAATAAATAATAATTATGTTTTAATGATTAAAATGATTACTTTTCTGTGTAATATCTAATTTAATTATTATTATTAAATATTTATCAAACTGGGAAGTTGGTCGTGTGGACCTCAAGGGTCGCACTTTAGTCCTAATAAACGACCCACCTCACGGCTTGTTTTTTAATGGATCAATGATACTTTTGACCACTATATTTAGTGGCGGGTTACCTAGTTGAAAAAATAATTTAAAAAAATGCTCAAACTGTACAATCTTAAATTCATAGCACCCGGGCGAAGCCGGACCGGGCCGCTAGTACGTAATAAAATTACATATATTTTTCACTTGAATTAAAAAATGCAAAGTGCAAATGAAATTTCAGTTGCTGCAATTTTAAGTTACTTCAATTTTATTTTTTTAACTCACTTTGTTAATTTACGAAACTGGTGAAATTTTTTTTTCGAAAACTTAATTTTATAACCTAGAGTCTAGCTGTCTACAAGCTTCCGTATAATATAGCAGCTTTTCTCTTTTCTTTTCATAAAATTATTTTCACGTTGGAGATGGATAAATCGGACAAGACTGTTCAAATAAAAACTATTTATAGCCTTGTTTGAATTTCATCTCCAAAATTAATTTTAAACAGGCTAAGTTAACACTTCTCTCAAAAATAATTTTAGGGTGTGAATCTTTCAGTCCGAGAACAATTTTCATTTCAGTTATTCATGAAAATCAAAAAAAAATTGAAAACACTTCGAGAACTATTTTTACGTTGGCTTCTATAATAAATGAATTAAAAGTCCTTGACATTCCACATTATTTTAGATTTTTAAATTATTTATTATGTAAACAATCGTAACAATTTATATTAATTTTTTGTTTGCTGGAAATAGTTCCGTGGGCAACGAAGATGTAGGTGTCGCCTGTCTGTTCATATTGAATGACAAACAAGTAGACCTTCAATAAGGTATCAATATGATTACTAATTACCCTTACAGGGTCGAAAGTAAATTGCTCAATCGATTCCGTCTATAAGGACATACATTTCTTCAAGCTCGAATTTAAACATAAACTTTTTATCTCTAGAATGATGACCGTGGGCCGTAATGGTCAGCTAGCCTTTGGATCAAACAGTCGTGAGTTCGAATCTCACCTCTGCTCATGGATATTTTAAGATGTCGTTTAGACCCAGCTTTAATATCTGATGATACTCGCCAGACCACCAACAGCTAAGGTTATTTGGGCCTAGCACCAATTCATATTTTCAATTCATTATTTTTTTTTTTAAATAATAAATTGAAAATCCAATTGACACTTTTACTAGCTCTCGGGCTAGAATCCAGGAACTGGGGACTTGTAATAGAGGAACCATAGCAACGCCATGTAAACAACAGCATCGCTACACGCTCGGCTATTTTCAAGCCCTCCGTGGTCGATGCAGTTAAATGAGTCAGTGGGGTGGAGCCTTACCGTTTATTTGAAACGACATTTTAATTATTGAACAATAAAATCAAATTAGAATATCGCGATGACACATTCCATTGAAATGTCTTCGTGTGGTTAAAATAACTGTACAAAATTTGATGTGTTACTTCGTTGCAAGTTAATTTTATAACGTTACGTCATCAGGAACAAGACATATTGACTCAAGAGAGTTAAAAACTTGTCTTGGAAACTTGGACACGGTATAAAAAAGAATTAACTGTGCTCGATGCACATATGACGGCATCATTAATAAAACATTAAACAATTAAGTTAAAGAAGTTTCGTGATAAGCGAATCTGTTTGCATTTAAATCAATTAAGTAAATATAATTGTAAAACTGCGTACCGTGGCTGCATATTTTTAAATGATTGTTAACACAAATATTTGTATAGGAATTTATTCTTAGCTATATTGTTGTAAGGTAAATCAAACAACAATGTTTGCTATTCTTATATAAAAATAAATGCGGAATTAAAACAAAAATAGTGTTAAGTAAAAACAACACACAATCTGTGAAAATTCCAACTAGCTATACCTCTTACTATTGATGGGCGATACGAGATGTTTTTACAATCGAAACAATTGTAGTAATCGTTCATAATAAAAATCGAGTCCACAATCGACTCGGAGATTGATTTTACACTATAGTGAAAGTCCGATCAAAATCGGTTCAATAGTTTTCGAATTAATCCGGAGTAAACATCAGACAGATTAAAATTCAAACGTTAAAAATTTATAAATACAATTACTTAAGTTACAATTTTATTTAGATATAGGTACCTAGATAGGTAATTGTAAACGCTCGATAAGTAGGTATTGATTACATTGATATGTGTAATATGGATAGCCGACATTATAGTTCCTACTCGTATACCTACTAAAAGTTAGAATTGAACGTCCATCTTGTTGGGATCATTTCCAGGGAAATGCGCCGTAGCGAACTTGAATGTCCATTGTCCATGTTACATATAATAGTTGCGCATGCCCGATAAAGGTCCATACAAGATGTCGGACGTTCTAATGCTTTTTCCCCACTCTGGCACCATCGACGATCCATAGATACATATCAGTGATTGATTGTCATAGACAAAACAATTTCAGCGAAAAAAACCCGGCGCCGAGGTATTCGTTTAGACTTTAGCTGCACTTGTGCGCCGATACAAACAATGACGTTACTTCCGCCGATGCACCGACTCTATTGCCAACTTAAAGGAAATTAAAAACAATGTGCTGTATATGCCTGCATGTGTATTATATATTTACGGTGTTGTTACCAATGCACACTTGATCAACAAAGCGGAAATTTAAAACAGTTCGTAAAGCACCTGTCTAAAACACCCATACTGAAGAATTATATTATGTATGATGCGTCAGATGGGCTCGGAAAGTCTATTGTTAAGCAATACAGTTGAAGATAATCAACTTGGCCCATTATATATAAGCCAAGTTAATCATTTCCGACAGTTCTCTTGCGAGTAATGTTTAATAAAATTATAATGCAGCTGCTATGATTCCTCTAATACAAGTCCCCAGTTCCCGGGTTCTAGCCCTGGATCCGTTCCTGGCTGCACGTAGTTGTTGAACTAATAAAAATTCTATTAGATGCCACGCCAAGAACAGGGGGCGGATTCAGAAAAATATTTCGAGGAGGAGGGGTTCAAAATAATGTAGATACACGTACCTACATTAAATTGATATTTACCTCACCAAATCAGTTTTTTACACGCGAAAATATAAAAAAAAAATATCGAAAATATGCAACGCCCAACGCCGCTCAGATATGAATTGGATGTTCTTTTCTATGCTTTCTATGCGTTGCCAAAAATTTCGGGGGGGGGGGGTATGAACACCCTACCCCCCCCTGAATCCGTCACTGCCGCAAGAACACTTCGTACCTCGATTCATAATAGATATCGCTGCCGTATATACCAGCCGCGGGGATGTAAGAAGTATAACTTACACATGCCTTTTTTGAGTGCTGCTGGACTGTCATCTATAGTTATCTTAACAATCAGGGAAACATAGCGCTAAATTAATCCATCTGTGGATTAAATTACCAACTAAGAACCGGAACAAATAAGCGAACTAATGATAATATTATATCTTCATTAAAAAATTTATAAGTTTACTGTATTTCCAAGCCGGTACGTTTGTACATAATTACAAGTGCTACCGCTTTTTATGAAACGATAAAAAACAAACAAGACTTCTCTTTCATGATTTTCTACATAATACAAATATTAACTTTTTATTCCGTAACAAATAATAATAGACAACATTAAAAAGCTAAACGCTCATCCATTTTTTTAGCTGTTATTCTTAGACGTTGTTAAAGAACTAAAGATATTGGGGCGAAAAAAAAATCGACGCAAGCCGTCATATGCCTTAATAAGTACGTAGGTACCTACCTAATTAAAGCCTTTAAGATTTAAAATTTAGTCTCCCCCAGGGGGGACACTGGAATGTGATTGCTATCGCAAATTGCATTCCAATGTTCTTTGGGAATTAGCACTCCCAGGGATTCGAGCTTGTATCAGTCGGTTTGTGTATGCCGGCTGGCGGATTCTAATACACAAATGGATTATTTGTTGTGTTGAAGACGCTAATGACCTGAGTTGTCGACGCGTCTATAATTTACAATTAATTAATTAAATTAAAAATTTAATAGAAAAATATTTTAAAAATGTTGAATAATTTCGGTAGGTACCCCACAAATATAAAATTCATTAGATTTATTGGCCTCACAATTTATTAAAAACACAATGACAAAAAGTTTTGCTTCCACTACCCATATTTTTAACACGCTTATATTAGCTTATATTAGCTTGTTTGTCAGTCTGTAACCGACTTTTTTGAACTTGATTTTGACCAACTTTGAACAGTCAGATTTAGTTTAAACGTTGTCGACTTATCAAGGACCGACGACAATACAATAATTCAATAAGTTTGTCCCATTATCCTGACCAGGATCTCCAGGACTAAAAAAAAAAAGCAAAAAACTTCAGATTGAACTGAAACTTTGCACACTTATCAAGGACCGATGACAATACAATAATTCAATAAGTTTGTCCCATTATCCTGACCAGGATCTCCAGGACTAAAAAAAAAAAAAAATTATAATTTAAAAAACTAAAAAACACGCTTTAATGAACTAAAAAGTAAAAAATAATTAATTTTATTGTAAAAAGTGTGGGGTGCTTTGTATCATATTTTCAAACTACCCCACGCTTTTTTACAATAAAATTAATTATTTTTTACTTTTTAATTCATTAAAGCGTGTTTTTTAGTTTTTTTAAATTATAATTTTTTTAACCTATAAGCACCTAAGTATATTAAGTTTGCAAATAAGTACCTAACTGGTAGGTATCGCTCAGAAACCAAAAATAAGTACAGTGCAATTCAATTCAAAATTAATGATCACAGACTGTATATTCAATAGAATTCATAAATTTCCATCGCTTAGTCTAAAAAAATGAAAACGGCAATCAAAAATACATATTTCTACAGTGGTGATTTCAATGCTCGCACGGAACAGATTTCACGTTATTTTAGTGTAGGTTGCCGATTTTTACAGAGGTGTTTTAGAAACTGGTTGATGGACAAATCTGCATTGAAAACCAGACTTATTTATTAACCTGCGATAAGTGAATGTAGGTTAAACATGCGTGGGTTTGTGTCCACGCACGCGCGCCGTCTGCTACTCTCAGTTGTTTTTATTTTCTTTTTTGACAATACTTATATATTATTGCATTAATACGGCCATACGTCATGTACGAAAAGACGCCTCTGCTTTTCTTTGCAAACAGCGAAGACATCGAAACGGACGCAGAGCGTTTATTATTTAGAGACTTCAACAGTCGATCAAGACACCGCCTACTGGATTTAGATCTTAAAAACTGCCAAGAGAATTTGACAAACCAAATAATAAAAAGGGTAATAGGTAGCCTAGAAACGGACGCAGAACGTTTATTTATTATTTAGAGACTTCAACAGTCGATCAAGACACCGCCTACTGGATTTAGATCTTAAAACCGCCAAGAGAATTTGACAAACCAAATAATAAAAAGGGTAATAGGTAGCCTAGAAACGGACGCAGAACGTTTATTTATTATTTAGAGACTTCAACAGTCGATCAAGACATCGCCTACTGGATTTAGATCTTAAAAACTGCCAAGAGAATTTAACAAACCAAATACTAATAAAAAAGGCAGTATGTAGCCTAGAGGTACCTACCATTACAAATTCAAAATAAATTTAAAGCTTTATATTTGGTTTCTTTTCCGTGCTAGTTAGTTGCACAAATGTGCGAAGCCCCGTTGGCCAATCAGCCATAATTGTTTTTCTTTAGAGTTAATAACCTCGCTACTCAATTTGTAACGGTTTGTAAGGACACATACACAATTCCATGCTAATGTCAACAGACTAAAGAAAATATTGTTGCGAAACTTTTCAAAGTAGTACAATAATATTTTCAGCTGTCTATACGGAGATTTCAACGACTGGTAACGAAACAAAAAACAATTTTTATGAATGACGCAAATAATATAGTAGGGAGGTAATACCTATCACTTATTTTTTTACAATATGGTTTTGTCTGACTACACGGAGATTTCAACGATCAGTAAGGACACAAAAGATATCATGTTGGCGGTGGCAGGCTAATAAAATTGTTGCGGCGCCTGTTTAAATATATTCTGATACTCAAGGATGAAATGTCACGGTGCAATTTATTGTCATTCCTAAGCATTACAACAACACACCATAACCTACATTGTCAAGGCTTAGAGATATCAACGCCTAGTACGAACACAACGAATACCTATATAAAAATACAATTTTCTATTAACCGAATTTCAAAGGTATTATAATTTGTTCTATAAGTATTAATTGTTATTTTTCCCCCCAGGGGGGACATTGGAATGTGGTTGCTATCGCAAATTGCATTCCAATGTTCTTTGGGAATTAGCGCTCCCAGGGACCCGAGCTCGTACCAGTCGGTTTGTGTATGCCAGCTGGCGGATTCTAATACACAAATGGATTATTTGTTGTGTTGAAGACGCTAATGACCTGAGTTGTCGACGCGTCTATAATCTACAATTAATTAATTAATTTGGCGATTAAGACTTTCTACCTATATGAATCAGATTTTGAAACGAAATAAACTGGCTGATGATCTTAACAATACTAATTACTACCTAAAGCAACGTTTGCACGATGGCATAAAAAATTTAACGACATACTTAAGTATTAACACACAAAAAAATTGTGATAATAAAAACCCACATAAGTATTAAACGATATTTGAATACTTAACGTAAAATCAACAACTGGGTCAAAAAAATCGTATTTTCTAATAAAACAACACTAAAAAAAACAAATTGATTTATGGTTTGAGAGGTGTTGTAGACAACGACCCACGCAAAATAAACAGATGGCCCGATTCGTTTGTTTATTTTTAACAATATAATGACAAAATTGTGAAAAAATGACATTTCAACAACGGAATTGATATTTGAAACAACACCTGTATGATTTGTTTTAAACATGCTTACACAGAGATTTCAATGATCAGTAAAGATAGCAACCTACATGTAAAGTATGGAGATATCTTTTTATGCGTTGGTAATTAAATAGTGCCCCAGAAAAATTTGCAAATCGCAGTTTTTTTAAGGTCATAATGTTTAATAATAATATAAAGCTATAAAGAAAAAACAATAGTGACGTAATGTGCTGTGAGACGAAATAAATCCAATATTTAAATTTGCAGTGCCTCATTTTAAAAAATGTCAAAAAATTAGCCATATCAATACAATAAAATTGTGATGAAACTTGTCTGTATCGCGGGTACAGACAGATGACGTAAATACCTTTAAACGCAAATAAATCATCCAGTTTTACTTAAGTACCTATTAATTATCTTATAAAATCAAATGTTCGTAAAATATAGTACGTAGGCACTACCTACCTAATAAATTTCAATTTTAGATATTTTTTTGTATTTCAAATTATAATACCTATCTACCTACCTATACTTAGGTAATATATTTCATTATTAAAGAAAAAAATAAATAAAATATAAATTTAAAAGCCTTCAGGATTCGAACCTAGGCTTGGCGTTTGTACCTGTTGGTAGACTCGTACTTTTACACGCGACCACCTGGCTTAATGTGTTTGAGACCCTATCATTATAGTTTCACATGTCAACCATTTCCGATTATTTCCGTTACATCTTATATTTCCAAAATGCCACCCCAGTATGTGACATTAGGAATACACGTTTTTCACGTCAAAATTAACACTAAAACAATTCAAGACGTCCTACACATTCGTTAAAAAAATCCAACCAATAAATTAACAATAAAACAAAAAGAAAGTTCTGCTTTGATCCAAAGACCAATCCCAAGGTGAAAATAAAACAAATAACTATAATTACGCATTGATTTTCTGTATTTTAATCAGTAAAATAATAAAAACAAATGACAAACTGATTTATGTGAGAAGAAGAAAGTTTGTAGGTACCGAACAAATGAAGGTCTTCGACATATTAAAACAAGTGATAGAAGTAAACAATTGACATCTAATAATTCAGATCAAGACTGTAATTGGCTCTTATATGTGAAGCTGAATTACTTAACCAGTACGCAGGCGTATTGTTATTATTGGAATGACGTTACTTCCATATTAATAAATAAGTTAACCTTAAAGAAGTTGATCAACAAGGACGATACAGAAATAATATTACGAAATTCCCTGCAATCTCTGCGTCACGTGGCTTCTGGCGGTAATATTTGAAAACCGTGTTTGAATTATTTAAGGTTGGTAGGTTATCGCGTGTTTTCGACGCGGTTAAATTCTTAGGCGCGTGCACAAAAAAACGCTCAAATTACGCTGAGAATTTTCGGGAAATAAATATTAGTGAAAAAAGCTTTTTAGAGACAAGCTTTTATTTAAATGCACTAAAAAGGAAAAAATAATTTTTAATAATTTAGGTTCATAATTATAAAAGCGTGGGCCGTGACTAATAAACTATAATCATAGAGTTCACGACCCACGCTTTTATTATTATGAACCTATATTATCATAAAAAATGTTTTTCCTTTTTAGTGCATTTAAATAAAAGCTTGTCTCTAAAAAGTTTTTTTTTCTAAGTAGGTAATATTTATTTTGTTCATTTTAGTCTTTCAAAATTTTACCCCCCTTTGACACTCGTAGGGGTTGAATTTCGAAAAATCCTTTCTTAATGGATGCTTACGTCAGAAAAGGCACCAACTGTCCAAATTTCAAGTTTCTAGCTTCAGCGATTTGGCCTGGGCGTTGATTAGTCAAAAAAAAACCTACATCCCCGTTTGAACCCCTTAGGGGTTGCATTTATTTCTAAAAACGATTTATTCATGTATTGTGATCGGGAATACATATGTGTACAAAATTTCAAATCGATCGGATACGTGGAAGTCGTTCAAAATTGACTTGCAAGATTTGACATAAACAAACACACAAACAAACTAACATATAAGTATATTGCAAGTTAAATAAAAGCTTGTAACAAATTGTATCACCACGACTAACTGATTTGACTTACGAAAAAAAATTTTCTCAAAATTGTAAAATTTTTCAAAGCAAAATTGCGATAGAAAAAATTACCTTGTAAATGGGAAAATTCGAGTGCTTTGGGGCACAGGTTAGAATTGAGACGGGGACCTGGAATTTTGGCTAGATAAGTATATGTTTTTCTTAAATTTATTTAGAAAAGTTTGGGCTCACTGGAGCATAAATTTTCTGGAAATGACCATTTTAAGGACCACCCTAAGTTACACCTTTGAACATATTAAATTTGAACAGCTGGCAGCGATACAAAAACCGTTTCTAATTATTTCTAAATCTATACCAAACGTACTCGGTAGCAATTTCAATTACTTAACAACTTGACCTTTCATGTACAAATTTAGACATACGCGTATGGAAATATAAATTCGCAGATAGAGAAATAAAAAACAAACATCCAAAATGTAACTCATTCAAAACATTTTCAGGTCAAGGTAACTGGCGCCAATGGCATTTTCTTATGGAACGATCTATGAATACCTATTAGCTAAGATCAAAGTCAGAATTGTGCTTCTCAAAATAATTGTCTATTAATTTTTACTCTCGGTTGATTAGGCCTTAAGGTTCTATAGGACAGCTACTTATACAGGGTGTCACAGAATAACTATTCCTAATTTTGAGAAATAATAGAGGGCACTTAAATAAACATTTTTTATTAAGTGTTCGGAAATACTGCATCAAACTTTATAAAAATTGTTCGAAGTTACGTAGCGACCACCATTTTCGATAAACAAATTATAACGATGTGTAGACTGCCGAATTTTTCGAAATAACTGCGGACGTTCACGAATATTTCCGGGCACTATAGTTTTAATTAATAAAATATGTTTATTTAAATGTCCTCTATAATTTCTCAAAATTAGGTAGGTACCTATAGTTATTCTGTATCAGCAGTTGTATAACTATACGGTATGCGTCCTCTATAAATTTTACCTCAGTGATCACTAATCAACTTACCAACCGAACGCAGATTTCCAATAGACACCTCATACGTTTACAAATAACCTTAGGTGGAATGCTAGCAGTGAAATAACGCATACAAAATGCCTAATTAAATAAAAGACAACAATAGATGACTCAGAGGCACAGATTTATAATTCAATAACTTAATTAGCTGCATATAATAACAGCCAAAAACAATGTTATATATTATTCTAAAAAAAAAGTTGAAGTTTAAAAAATGTAGAAAACAACGGGAAGTACTTAGAAATGTTTCGATCCACCAAAAAGTATCGATTCTAGGTATTGATCTGGATCGTATTATAAAGTATCGATACAGTATAAAATCGTATTGTAAAAGATCGATACTCTATATATCGATACATTATCGATCCAGTATCCCAGAACATAACGAGCAAAAAAAAAAACAACTTATAATCCGGCAAAAACAACCTCTAAAGGCTAATAACCATTCTAAGAACTATATAGACTAGATACGCACCAAAATGTATCGATACTCATTATGTATCGCATAAAAAAAATCGATATAAAATATCGAGTAACGGGAAGTGGTAAAATGGAAAATAGCTATGATACTAATGGCGTCTGTTATGACATAATGTCGAGAAACGGACGTTAAACGCATTATTATTATATTCTAAAAAAAGTCTTTGTAAACCCTGAAAAAGATATTCAGCCAATGAACGCTATTTATTGAAAGAATTGAGATTTAATGATTCATTGATTGTAGATTAACGCTTGAAAGTTTAGGCAATTAGCATCTATTAAGAAGAGATTTACAAAATGGTCTGAGAGTGATTTTACTCGATTCGGTCCGCAACGACACGGAGAAATTTACAAAGGTCCACGTTAAAAATCAAAACTTACATTATATTTATAAAATTAAACGGTTCGTTGATTCTTGTAAATAATGTAAGTTTTGATTGTTTCATGCTGTGTGAGTCTGCGCGAACTGCTTCAAAGATAGTCTCAACCAATTTTTTTCTTCTTTAAAACCCCTCTTGGCTACAAGGATTTAATCCCATGTGCCAGACACAAAATGATAAGGATTAAACAAACAAGGATTAAAACATTGGAATGCAAACTACATTCCAATGTTTCCCTGAGGGATCTGTTTTCTAACAAGGAGTTGTGAATGGTGCCTCTCGACTGGCGACGAACAGCTAAATGACCATATTCATACGACCACCCTTGTTAATTTATTTTATTGTAGATTATAGACGTGTCGACAACTTGTCATTAGCATCTTAATTACATTAAATAACAACTTCCTCAAAACTAAATGACATCACAAAACATCCATGAGCGGAGGTGGGATTCGAACCCACGACAGTGTGATCTAAAGGTCGGCAATACGCTAACCGCACCACCCTTGTTAGAAAACAGACCTGTCCGACCCGAAACTCGTTTGTGCGCTACTATCGTCTCTAAACAATGGTAGGTACTACTATACAATAGTATTTAGAATCGATTTAACACCGAGACGAATCCGTGCGCGGCGTGCTTAAAGCTGCCAATCGAATTGAGAATTCTCGCAAGTCACTTAAAAAGATGTCTAAATTTAAACAAGCTATTGAATAAGTCATTCGATGAAATACAAATAGTATCCAATTTAGGCACATAATATATTTGATTTATGCGTATATTGAAAAGGTTTCAAGCAAAAGCCGCACCTTTATGACACAATGGTTTTGATATTAAAAAAACAATGTGACGTAATTTTGCAAAGATAATAAAAACATCCGAAGATGACATTTATATAATTGTTTAAATAAATACATATCGTTAAAAGATGTTTCTTATCTCAAGACAGACTTATTTACTTATACTAAGTTAAAAAATATGCAAATCCAAACATTTTTCTTACCGATATAAACAAATCAATTGTTTAAAGTTTTCGGTACACTTTTAAATAAAGTCAGTTTCTGTACGTCAAAATAAAGTTGGAACGGTTTTAAGATAAGTCGCAAAAAATTTAAAAAATTGTGTCGTGACAGTCGGAGGGAGTTGTAGCCTTAGTTTACACCGTAAAATTTGGTTTAGTTTTACTTATGTAAGACCGTGGAGTTTACATTTCACGCTACAGAAGTGAAGCTTACGCAAAATCTACATACACGTCCGGCAAACAATGTGAATCTAGTTATAGTGATCTGGCACGCAGTAGCGGCGCTATAGGGTTTTTTTCTAGGGTAGATCAGTGTTGAGCATGGTGATCTAAAAGTGGGCCAAAATTTTAATGCTCGATAAAATTTTAACCCAGGTTACTTGCTATAGAATTTACAAGAAAAATTGTTGAAATTTCGGGGGTTAAAATCGTATTATAAACGATAACCTATATAGAGATTGGGGATTATGCCAGGGTAGGCCATGGCCCACTCGACCCACCCTCTGGCGTCGCCACTGCTGGGACGCCAGTTTATAAGTTGTACAATTCGGCCGCCGACGGCCGAACTGTATGAACGCCGTCCGGCAAACAGCAATCCTAGTTAGATTTGGAACGTCAGATTGTAAATGAGCAAAATTATACCTAATGTCAGTCGCCAGCCATTTTAAAATGAGATGTAATTGGGTGAATCCAAGCTTAACAGCTAGTTATAAATACGAAAAACTGTTCTGTGAAATTGGCAACACTGCTGAGAACCCTAACATCAAATAAAAATTATTGCTCACGAAGAAAAACTCCAGTACAAATATTTTAAATGCCGAGTTAGTAAAATCCATCGTGCATAACTCCATTACGATTCCAGTTTTATATGTTGCTATGTTTGTAGAACTGTTTTATTTAACTATGTGAACTGCACAATCCAGAGGTCAAATGTATGACCTTTCCTGCAGTTTAATTTTGTAGTTCAAAGGTAAAACCGCGTATGTCAAAATAAAATTAAATTGATGATCGTCGAATCATTCAATGATATGCAAGCGGGCGAGAGACTGTAGATTATAGACGCTCGACAGCTGAGGTCTTTAGAGAATCTATACTAGCTAGGAAATAATTGTTTTGCATCACAAGTTTGTGGGTGAGACAACGGCCGAACTACTCCATCCGCGAACTAATGATTCTAAAAAATTTGAAAAAATATTAATTCATTCCTCACAGGATACTATTTATTTTTTAAGGTCACCAACGGTTAGGGTTAATTGGTCAAGTACATATTTATATTTCCAATTTATTTTTTATTAACTATAGCAAAAGCATGACTTTGTAGTGACTCGCTAAGCTCATTTGCTATAATAATTAAAAAACTCGGGTCGCAGTGCCAAACCCTGCCGACAATATAGTGTATTTGCTAATACAGGCATTGTGGCTTTATTATGTGAACTTAATTTTGTTTTTGGACAAAATAAAAAATTTAACCCCTTAATACATCCCTTAAAATAATATTTTTTTTCTTAATTTCAATAATATTATCAATGCAACCTTTGTACCAAATTAAATACACCCTTCAATAAGTAAATCACTATCCGCAAACCAGTGTTTTCATAAAATTTTTGTAAGTCCGGTCCTGTCGGGCCGATTTTATTAAAATTTTAACAGCACATTTTAATCTTTACTAAAGGGTTAAATTTCAATTTTGAAACGATTCTGAGAATTTTTTCGGTATTTTTGGGTCCAAAAACTTTTTTCAACCCCTAAATACTACCCTTAAAATGGTCCGATCGGGCCCATTTTAAATAGGCTTCGTGCGGTAATGGGTTCCAATGTGTGTACCAAATTTCGTTTAAATCGATTAAGTCTGTCAAGAGTTATCGTGTACACACACACATATATATATATATATATATATATATATATATATATATATATATATATATATATATACACATATATACATAAACATTTTCAAAAATGGTGCCAAAGTGTTCAGGAGGCTATGAAACGTCGAGAAATTTTGGTCCGACCCCTAGGTCCCACCATCCGACCGACGCCAATAGTGTATGTGCCATATGGCAAATACACTAATAACTCGGGTCGCAGTGCCAAACCCTGCCGACAATATAGTGTATTTGCTAATACAGGCATTGTGGCATTATTATGTGAACTTAAGTTTGTTTTTTGACAAAATAAAAAATGTAACCCCTTAATACATCCCTTAAAATAATTAAATTTTTCTAAATTTCAATATTAGACATGGATTTTATCAGTACACCCAATTAAATACACCCTTTCATAAGTAAATCCGTATCAACAAACTAGTGTTTTCATAAAATTTGAAAGTCCGGTCCTGTCAGGCCGATTTTATTAAAATTTTAGCAACACATTTTAATCTTTACTAAAGAGTTAAATTTCAATTTTGAAACGATTCTGACAAATTTTTCGATATTTTTGGGCCCAAAAACTTTTTGGAACCCCTAAATACAACCCTGAAAATGATCCGATCGGGCCCATTTTAAATAGGCTTCTTGCGGTAATGGGTTCCAATGTGTGTACCAAATTTCGTTTCAATCGATTAAGTCTGTCGAGAGTTATCGTGTACACACACACACATATATATATATATATATAAATATATATATATATATACATACATATACAGTGTGTCCACAGACTCATCCTCAACATGGGGATCTCCGTTGTTATGGGAGATAGAGATTTGGTTAAATGAGACAAAATGTGCAGAATCTCTAGTACTTCTACCCTGCGTAGTCAAACTTTCCATATTTTGCTTGGTTCGCGACCGACAGTTGAAAAACGAGATTTACCCATTTTCGTTTTTTGTTTATAACTCGCTTATTAAGTAAGTTAGAAAAAAAATATTTTCACTTTCTTAAGGCCCTTTTTTATGAAGAATTCAAATCTCTTTTCATATTTTTATTTACTTTTATAGTTTTAGAGATAATTGTATTAACTTTGTTTTTTTAAATACACGTCAAAGATGGCCATGACACCATTCGAAAGAGATTTTTTTTCTCTTTAATTTGATATGAGGGTTGATGGCTTTATTTTCAAAAATAACAGAGTTATACGTAAAACACTGATTTTTAATAGTAGGATATGCTAAATTAATTGATAAAACAACAGAAGGCTTAGCAAACAGTTGAAATTCGCGTTGGATTAGTAAACGGCTGTTTTATTTTAGCTGGCAAAGTGTAGTTTGTTGCTAATTTGTCAGTTTACTAAGTGATTTATTAAATTTACTTTTGTTATCATGGAACCATTTTGTAACAGTGAAAAATAAGCGATTTTCAACAATTGATCGTAAAACACTAGTTTTGTCTTCTTCACTTATTCGCGTTGACTTAGTAAACGGCTTTTTAAATGATCCATAGTTTATTAAATTTATTCGTAAGTTTCTGTAAATAGACGAATGAGGTTGTCTTCGTTCTGGATACTGATCGAAGTACATTTCTGCAGCTCTGGTCGAATTTTTGTGACATAAGAATGTAACAAGATGACATATCAAATTTTTCATTGTTACAAAATGGTTCCATGATAACAAAAGTAAATTTAATAAATCACTTAGTAAACTGACAAATTTGCAACAAACTACACTTTGATAGCTAAAACAAAACAGCCGTTTACTAAGCCAACGCGAATTTCAACTGTTTGCTAAGCCTTCTGTTGTTTTATCAATTAATTTAGCATAGCCTACTATTAAAAATCAGTGTTTTACGTATAACTCTGTTATTTTTGAAAATAAATCCATCAACCCTCATATCAAATTAAAGAGAAAAAAAATCTCTTTCGAATGGTGTCATGGCCATCTTTGACGTTGATTTAAAAAAACAAAGTTAATACAAGTATCTCTAAAACTATAAAAGTAAATAAAAATATGAAAAGAGATTTGAATTCTTCATAAAAAAGGGCTTTAAGAAAGTGAAAATATTTTTTTCCTAACTTACTTAATAAGCGAGTTATAAACAAAAAACAAAAATGGGTAAATCTTGTTTTTCAACTGTCGGTCGCGAACCAAGCAAAATATGGAAAGTTTGACTACGCAGGGTAGTAGTACTGGAGATTCTGCACATTTTGTCTCATTTAACCAAATCTCTATCTCCCATAACAACGGAGATCCCCATGTTGAGGATGAGTCTGTGGACACACTGTATATATAAACATTTTTAAAAATGGTGCCAAAGTGTTCAGGAGGTTATGAAACGTCGAGAAATTTTGGTCCGACCCCTAGGTCCCACCATCCGACCGACGCCAATAGTGTATGTGCCATATGGCAAATACACTAAAAAGTAAATGTTAACTTCATTGGCAAGACTTTGAAATTTTATTAATAAATAAAAAATACATAAAACCGCAACATGTTTCGGCAACCTAGGTTGCCATCATCAGGCGACAAGAAATAATTATAATGATGATGGCAACCTAAGTTGCCGAAACATGTTGCGGTTTTATGTATTTTTTAATTATTAATAAAATCTTGCCAAAGTCTTGCCAAGGAAGTTAACATTTACTTTTTAATTATTATAATTAAGATGCAAGAATGCAAGAAGAAAATGGAGTCTCCTAATAATATAAATTATTTGCTATACTTAAGTAAATAGTAAAAATATTAAATCATTTTTAGTCAAAATTTAAATTTAAAAAAATCTCATCATTTCTGTTTTTGGGTCATCAATCTACGTCCGTATACCAAATTTAATCTTAATAGGTACCAGTACCTATATTAGTGATGTAAAAATACGGTATTAAACTTTTTTGTGTATTAAACCCATGGCATAATATCGTATTTTTTCAGTATAAAACGGTTTTTTTACTTTTTCACACTACGGTTACGGTGCATTATTCAGTATTGCCAACTGCATAATAGGAAAAGTTCCTATTCTCATTTTGGTATTAAACCGTTTTAAACGATATTAAACCGTTTTAAACGGTATTAAACCATTTTAAACGGTATTAAACCGTTTTAAACGGTATTAAACCGTTTTAAACGATATTAAACAATTTTAAACGGTATTAAACCGTTTTAACCGGTATTAAACCGTTTTAACCGGTATTAAACCGTTTTAAACGGTGTTAAACGTTTTATACGTGCTGTATAAAATAGTAAAATACGCAGTATATACCTATACCTAGTATAAAACTGGGGTAAGTATATTATTTTTTTACATAACGTATAATACCGTTTTATACAAACGTTTTACACAAACGTTTTATACCGGAGTATTTTACGCATTTACATCGCTACTAGCCTATATAAATGAGAGGATGGGACATACGGACCATGGATTCGCTTGGAATTTAAAATCGAATTGTAAACTAAATCACTCTAAAAAGTATAGCAAAATTGACATGAACACTACTTGTCTTTTGCCTCTAGATTTCTATTTGAAAAGTTCAATCCGCCATTAGACCTGGGACTCATATATACAACAATAACTGTTTTTTTAAGAAGTGCCGTTTACTGTTTTGTTTATTCGTGATTATTGTTTCAATTACCGAGACTTACTTAACAATGGTTAGGTATTCCAGTTACAAGACACGATTCTGTCTCTTTTACAACAATTCACTATGGAATTCTATTATCATATACACTATCTGTGTCTCATGCTTATTTGTTGTTGTCATGCAATTATTCTATGGTAATTACAATAAAATATCACTTTTGTATATTGTTACGTCACTATTTTTTTATTTATAGAACACCAATGAAATTAGAACAAGTGATCTTTTTTTTCCAGTCATTTTCTAGTAGGTTACGAAGATGTGCCTATAGTCCAAGTTTTCATCGTACAAAAGTTAGGTTACTGGATCCAAGCTTTCATCGCACAAAAGTTAGGTTACTGGACAAAACGATATAAACACCTAGGCGGTCTAGGTGTTCATATCGTTCTGCAAGGGGGTTAATACCGACATTTTGTTCTGCAAATTGAAATATATGCTTAAAACAGTCGCCGTAACAACATATTAAAATTTGAACCTTGAACTAATATTACAAATTTCGTCAAGTACATGACACGTTTAGGGTGATCTGCCACCCCTTTAATACTGACCAATCGATCTACAAATATTAAAATGGCATTATTGGGTCACCGACAAGCTATACAAACAATTTCAGCCCTGAAGCAATAATAATTGTGACCATTTTTTTTTGTTACATGTTAGGGGCGGTCTGCATCCCCCCATACCGCTATCTAACAAAATCCCTTACTAAGGGTACTTTAATATGCCTCCCTCAACATCTTCACAAAAATAAGGCCTTGAATAAATAACACCAAAAAATTGACACTTAGCTGTCTATAAGTACAACTTGATGAAATTTATAAGATTATAAAGAAATATCTATAATTTACCCACAATTATCATTGTCTGATAAACCTCTCCCCAAACGGATAAATATTTAGTATATGAGCCTACACTGTAAGAAATGAGAAGACCGATTACATAGATTATCGATGGTCCATTTGTAGCCAGCGATTAATCTGGTAATAGGCACACAAAGAGACAATGGCCTCGCAAACAGGTATCGCCTGCACATCGCGTAGGTTCCATAAAAACACATTGCGCATGCGTGTTTACTAATTTTACATTAATTTGTTTTGTATTCATCCATTTTATATATGTAACTATACATTTTATTTTGTAATTTTTACATACTTTATTGGAATATTACACAAATTATGCAATTTTAATTTACTTTATGTAAAAATCACAAATTTGTTAACTTCACAGTAAAAGTCCAAGTTTTTATGAAGTTTTCTGTGTAAAAATAAATAATAATGTAAAATCACTTAGAAAATCGAGCGAATTCCACCTTAACTTTCAAAGTATTTTTACAGTGTAGAATGTGTTAAATAAAATGTAGCTAAGTAAAAAGTAGCTGCATTTTGAAATTAAAAATAAAAATAATTTGGCTACACCCGATCTTTACTGTAGATAATCATCTTTCTAGTTCGGCCATTGTAAAAAAAAAACAAAGTTCAAAAATTCCAATTTCAAAATTTCGTTTCGAAATAGCTAAGCGAAATAATAAAAATCGGTTGAATGAAAAAAAAAACAGTTCACATAAATAAATTACAATAAACAAATAAAAAGACATTCAATAGCAGAAGCAGGTCCACCAACGCACCGGTATTTAAAGTGACTAAATAAGGTCTGCGAAACAACAAAGTGACGTAGTAACCGATCCAGTGTTATTGGTTGTTGATACCACGCAATTTTTGATACCCACTTGAGTTATAGATATACATAATGGCCACGTTTCTATCACATAAAATTAAACCCAGTGTTTAAGCAATAAACTTTGCCGTCAACAGTGAAATCTTGTAACAATATTTTAGAATTAGAATTTTAACAATAGGTATTTTAAACTAGCTGCTCGGTCCGGCTTCGCCCAGGCACACTACTCATCCCCCATTTGTCGTCGGGTAAAAAAATGAAGCCTACGCTACTCGAGAAGCAAGCTTTAAAAAACAATGTAAGAATTTTTCAAATCGATTCAATGATTCTAGAGTTATGAGGTCGCGTAGATTCCTTTAAGATTTAGATCGATTCTTTTATCAGTTCAGTGAGAAAAATAATGCCATGGAAACATTTGCATTGAAATTTCCTCAGAACAGAGATAACTATAGAAGTGGCATTATCACAGCTTGTAGGTGTATGTACAACTGAAGCCAGTGGGGACTCGAATGAATGAATGAATTGTACATTATAGACGGGTGGGGACTCGCGACGTGCGGGGAACATTATTGAAACAATTGAAAAGTATTTTTACTTATTGAAGATATATGATACACCTTGATTTTTCATAAGCGCTTTGCAGCCTTTATTGCAGCACACAACAGGACATAAACGGAATTATCATAATGTACCTGACATGTCGTACTTCAGTGTATTGTTGTGGCTTCACAAGCGACATGATATGCTGTTTCTATAGCTATCTCTGTTTTGAGACAATTTCAATGGCATAATTTTTCTCATTAAACTGACAGCTGCTAGAATTCTAATGCCTATTAAAATATTTCAATATTTCGCAGTTGGCAGCACGAAAGTTTAACTCTGGATTAAATTTAAGTGATAAAAATGAATTGGTATTTGACCCCGAAAATCTCATCCTCTGGTGGCGCTAAATAAGTAAATAAAATAAATTGAAAATATTAATTGGTAGATACTTACTAAGCCCAGATAACCCTGGCACCTGGTGCATTTTAAATAAATAATATCTAATAAATCGAGAATATGAACTGATAGTAAATCCAGACAAAAAAAACAAATTATAACGCATTGATCGACATTCATCGAACAGTCGTTATATCGATATATTTTGACAAAACTCGTGGGTTGACACCCGTACACCTTTCACGGTGCCCACACTTGAAAATATGCACTGGTACAAACCCACGCTCGGTAATATAATGATTATATTAACACGTTTAAATACTTAATTTAAAAGATACCCTTGGTAGTTGGTAAAAAAATAACGAAAATAAGGTCAAGTTCGATTCAATCACGATGCAACAATCCTATTGCTTAAGTCACCCACATTGCAGCAGCTGTTCTGATGAAAAATGGTCATCGATTGCAGTTAAATTTATTGCTTAGGCCTCAGGGAATTTTTTATTGTGTCACTGATGAAAATCACGGAACAGTTGGTAGTGCAATTAGATTTTTTAAACGAAATATAAATAAAATCAATGTGCGTTCATAAGAAAACAGTTATAAGACGCTTATGATCTCTGTTGTTGAGCGTCTATAATCTACAATATCTATCTATCTATCTATAAGAAAACAGTCGGTACCTACTTTTTAACTAATTAGTTCATGTATCGTTAATTAAGTTACTGCTTTTGAGAAGGGCTTTTCAACTGTAAAGTCAAAATTTCCAAAACAATTTTTGGTTGTGGTCGATTACAAGTAACTCGTATATTTTTAATATTACGAAATTTTTCAAAAGGGACTTTTTAGTTTAAAAAAAAAAGGGCTATCGAACTGTAAAATAACAATTGGGATACCGCTACACAATTGAAAAAAACTTGGTTTCATGTCATATCTTGTAAACGCGGCTTTATATAAAAATTGTGTTGCTACTATAGCATTGTTCGTGTAATATACTGTAATTTTGGTAACTTGTAAATTTTTCGTATTTTAAATAATAGCCGAGATAAGTAGCAAAATATCTACAAGAAAAAAATATATGGAGAATGAGACTTTAACGTGACGTAGAGAGAGAAAAAACTCCAATTGTTTAAATCCGTTATATCTCGTCTATTTTCAATATTTTGACATTTTTCGAAGGGGACTTTTTTGTTCAAAAAAATAAACTCTACTGAACTGTAAAATAATAGTTGGGGCCCGCCATTAATATATCTTAGTTTCATGTCGTATCTTGTAAACGTGGCTTTATAAAAAAATGTTGTTACTATCGCATTCTTCGTGTAATATACTGTAATTTTGGTAATTTGTAAATTTTTCGTATTTTTAATAATAGCCGAGATAAGTAACGAATACATGAAAAAAAATTATATGAAGAAAGAGAATTGAACGTTACGTCAAGTGTGAAACTCATATTTTGTACTCAAATTATTTGAATCCGTTATATCTCCACTATTTTCAATATTTTGATATTTCTAAAGGGGAGCTTTCTTGTTCAAAAAAATTAGCTCTATTGAACTGTAAAATAAAAATTAGGATAATCCATTAAAACATCTTAGTTTCATGTTATATCTTGTAAACGCGACTTTATATAAAAATTTTGTTACTGTCACAGCATTCTTCGTGTAATAATACTGTACAGTTTGTAACTTGTAAATTTTTTGTATTTTTAATAATAGCCGAGCTACGTAACAAAACAAGTTATAAATATGGATGTTTGGTCAAGAATGAAACATTATAGGTAGCTCATCAAATAAAATTGAACTCAAAAATATATTAGTCACTGTACTGGATATTTAGTTTCGAAATTTAAAAACATACGTAGTGCACAAGCCTCTTAACACGTATAAAAACTTGTTACTAAAAATAAAATCAAAAAATGTAAATAAAACAGAAACAAATTGAAGGAAGCAAGAATTTATGCAAATCGTTGATAAAAAAACATCTCACATATTATAACATATATAGTGGACCATATGTGGCAATGCATACATTACAGATTGCGCTAAGCGTGCCCACCTGTTGAATTAAACATAAGAAAAAAATAAACAGTATATAAATATAAAAAAAGCGAGTTAACACCGAGAAAAAACGAGCGTAATTTTACGAAGTGCCATGCGCGCGCTCTGTTGGCAAAATGTGCAACTATACGATACGTAAGTTAAATTCTACTTTATCTACCGGTTGAATACATCATACAATCGCGACATCTTTATTAAATAAAATGAAATACACGCTGAGTAATACAGGGCTGGTTAAACTTTGCAGTCCGGGTCTAAATAGATAAGATACACGAATAAGAAAATTGGAGCCTCTCTAAAAACTATGAATTTCTTGTGAATTAAGAAAATGTTAAAAAATTAAAAACTCTGGTTTCATATTGATTTTTTGAGACGCCAATGATGAGTCTCTAAGCGCGCGTTTGTTGTACCTGAGGTGATACGCTCTTTTAAAAATTGAAATAAAATTTTCTTATTTAAAATTATTGTATTCTGGTCAACTTTTAATAATTTAATTTAAGCCTGTTTCAAATTTTCTAAGCCGCAACAAACTAAGAACTTGTCGAAAGCACTACTAAAAATTGTCCCTAAAAATGATAATACAAAAAAATTCTACACGAATTAAGTTACGGTTAGCACAGCTCCTTGCAAAATAATAACTTTAATGCATCATTTGTCATTTCTTACCTTACGCCCCTAAAAGACGCAATCGAGAATAAATAAAAAAATTACAGAAAAATCAAAATATTCACATTAACGTACAAATAAATTTACAAATCGTAGGTGAATTTTCAACCAATTATTTGTTAATTTTCGATAATATAATTCGCTTTCAAATGCGACTCAAAATTTTGAATTAGTACAAAATTAACCCTTCAGTAGACGCGTGAAAAACAGTAGTCTTTCACCCGCCGAAGAGAAAAATTAAATTTGCAACTTCAAAAACAAAATGCAAAGGAACTGGCTTCAAATTATGTTTTATTTTCTGTCAACAATTCATAACAATTTTTAAAGGCCGCCAACTGTTGGTATTATCTGGGTCTAGTTTAAAAACTTTGGAAACGGGGAATTCATACTTCAATTAACGTACCATAATGGGCCACTAATTTTTGGAATTATCTAAGCCTGATACAAAATATATCTTGGAAACTGGAATCCTATCGATACTTCAATGAACGTCCAATAAGTGATCAAGCGTCTATCATCTAATCTAATGTATCTCGACTATTCTGAAGCCCACAACGATTTAATTTTTAAATTGGTGGATTTATTATGAATTATTAATAAATTTATGACTGGAAAAACACGTTTTTAAAATGAATAATTCAGGCTTAAATGTGAGGTAAATCAATTATTAAAAGTATATAAACAAATCATGCATAAAAAATTACCAGAAACGGTTGGTATTAACAATATTTTAAGTAGGCAACAATATTTATGACATAACCACCTACCACACAGGCGCCAATTAGATGAAACATCAATTAACTTGTTGGTGATAATTAGCCAATTATTTAAATATTCCATTTTTGGGTGAAACGCGTAAGTTATTTAATTTTTTATATATTATGCCTCATAAATTTTATAAGCGATAAATAATATTTAATGGAGGATTATTTTTGACAGTTTTATTATTTATAAGAAAAATTATATCATAAACTTGTGTTCGGAATATTAAAAACTCTAAAAATTCTGTTATAATAGTAAAATATTAAATCGACGAATAAATAAATAAAGAAGAAGAAAATTTACTGACCTGGAAATGTAAAATTATGGTCCAAATGAGCCCCAATGTGAGTTTGGGATTCCCATCGACGATGTCTTCAGGCCGTATGTTGACCAATTTGATTTTTTTGTAACGGAGGAATCCTAGAGCGACTTCGACGTTTTGTAGCATATGGAAACGCATCTGACCTCTCTCTCTTGGCTGTAAAAAAGAGAGAGAAAAATTAGTCATTATTACAAAATTGAAAATTATATTCTGTGGTGTAAATGGCTCCAAATGTAGCCTTATCATAATTATTTGGAGCCAAAACGGGACCAAAGGAGTATTGTTCAGAAAAAGCAGAAATGAACTGTCGGTCTCTTTCAGAGGATTTTTATAGTGTAATTTCCGGCAAAAAAAAACTTTCTGAAAGTTGTTTCAAGTGGTCAAAATTATACGTAAGATTGTAGAAATATTAATTTAAAAAAGCGGTCAAGTGCGTGTGGAACTCGCGCTACGAGGGTTCCGTACCGTTACAACAATTAAAGTAGGTAGACATATTCTGTAAAAATTTTAACCGGCTACATGTTACGATTCCAAAGATACAGCCTTTAAAAGGTTTTTCCGTTTTTTGTGTGTGATTTTCAGATTTTCCCCTTTGCTTTTGCTGCGAGACCTTGCTTTTTGCCAAATTTCATGATTCTAGGTCAACGGGAAGTGCCCGATAGGGTTTTGATGAGATGACAAAATGGCCGTATCTTTTGATTGCGTTAACCTAGAACCTTAAATTCTTTACAACTTTAAGGGACCGTAGACCTTAGTATTTAGTATAAATTTCAATTTGATATCTCTATCGTCGAGCGTCTATAATTCACGATATCTCTATCTGTTCCTGAGAAAATGGGTTTTGAAAGACGGACACCCAGCCAGCCAACCAACCCGCCAGCCTGACGGACAAACGTGTGATCCTATAAAGGTCCCGTTTTTTCTTATTGAGATACGGAACCCTAAAAATTGATTAATTATTTGAGCTTTATTTTGAACACCAAAAGATTAGACTTTTTTGCAAAATCAGGATTTTTAACCTCCGAACACCAAAAGATTAGACTTTTTTGCAAAATTAGGATTTTTAACCTGGAGGTTAAAAATCCTTATTTTGCAAAAAAGTCTCATCTTTTGGTGTTCAAAACCGCAATTCCGATCACTGGAGTGATCGGAATTGCGGTTTTGGCACCTGATAACCCTAGTCAGGAGTCGGGACGGCTGGAACAACGTAGAAAAACGTGACGTATGTACAGCCTACCCATATATGAAATAATACAGATAATTCATTCCATTTTGATCAGTTAGATAAAGCAGCTGTTATCTATTTCAACATTTTACAGTAGCTTTAACATTTGTTTTAATAAGCATCATTTTGTAGGTTAATTATCCCACACGTAAATAGCAGGTAATTATCCAATCGGCATGTTCCTTTATTATAAATGCAAATTATACTTGGAATAAACAAATAATAAATTGTTATGCCAATCCTACATAAATTAAATTTTTACCTTAAAGCTACTATGATTACATAATACTATAATAATGCTGAAGGTGATACTATTTAATCGTTTAGTCATTGAAACTGGGTTAAAAGATTCACTTTAATCAAGATATCAGTGGTTGTCAAACTTCATCTCAGAATGTACCTGAATCTTCTTAAAGGCCACCAATAGCTACGATTATTTGGACCTAGCATCAATTCATATCTTCAATTTATTCTTTACTAGCGGCCCTGTCCGGCTTCGCCCGGGTGCTAAGAAAGTCCGGGTGCAATGCACTACTCACTCGCTTCGCTCGTTCGCTATATATATAAACCTTCCGTGAAAAAATATCTAACTGATGGTGAAAACCGCATCAAAATTCGTTGCGTGGTTTAGGAGTTAGCGGTTATACAGACAGACAGACGCGGAAAGCGACTTCATTTTATACTATGTAAAGAAGATAAACAAAAATTGAAAATCTAATTGATACTTTTACTAGTTCTCGGATTAGAATCTGGAAACGGGGGCTTGTAATAGAGAAGTCATGGAAACACCGTAACGGCATCGTTACCATAGAGATAACAAAAATAGAGTAGGGGAGTCATAGGCACAACTGTAAGTGACAGTGTCACCTTGGAAAAGAGAGATAGAAAACGAAGCAGTTTCTTTTCCATGTCTTCTGACGCATTGTATACTTACATTTGTAACCATGGTTATGTATTTGTGATAGAAAAAGATAGAAGAACTGCCCTATTTTCCATCTCTATCTTTTGCAACCACACTTTTTTAGGTGGCTTCCCTATTTTTTCTATGATATTTCTATGATCGCTACACGCTCGGCTATTCTCAACCTCCCAAACTGAATCGATTTCGTAAGCGTCCCCCAAAACAGTTTTAGCAATTCTGTGAATTCACTCCGCAAAGATCGCACATTATTATGCATCATGCAATTGTAATAACTTTAAATTCCCCTAGGCAGATTCAAAATTCCCTGACATAAAGTTTGACAATCAATGAAATGCAAAGGTCATCTATGCATGCAATTGTTTTGCCGTTTCTATGAAATTTGCGTGTTCAACGCTCATTATTACAAAGCTGGCGTACATTATTTGATAACATAACCTCCAACGCTCCTGTGAATAATCACGACATATAAACTGAATACAACGATGTGGAGAAGTTACTTTATCTATCTAGCTGAAATGATTAATGTTTCTTCCTTATGGAAATGTCGATAACAGTTAGCAAGCGCTGTCAGTGGGTGTGACTCAAACTATACTAGATAGTAGATACTAGTAAATAAACTCGGTTCATTTGGCGAGGGTAGTCAATTGGAATTATCTCTAGTCAAAAAATACAGACATAAAAAAATCGACTCAAAAATTAATGAAACGCTGACAGGGATTTGAATGAAATTGACTAAAAAAGGATTTCGTCACATGGATGTGCCTGCAATATATCTGCAACTCTGTGAAAGCATCGAAGCAAACTCCTCTCCAGAAATGCCTCCCTTGCAGACATACTGCAGGTAGATTAATCATCTCCAGGTCTTCGTCATGACTGGAAGCATATTTTGTTTTCTAATGAAACCTGCTTGAAACCATCAGATGGTCGTGAACGAGTATGAGGAAGATCTGAAGAAAGATTTACTGACTGCAATATCTCTGCGAAAGCGTCGAAGCAAATTCTTCTCCAGAAATGGCTCACTTGCAGAGACATTGCAAGTAGCAAATCATCTTCAGGTCTTCGTCATACTCGTTCACGGGCGTCTGATAATCAAAGCTACTATAAGCACAATTTTCTGTATTTTATTTTTTGTTATTGTAAGGGCAGATGGAAGACCAATCTTGATAATTGAATCTGTTCCCATTGCTTCTTTTGTTGCAATAAACAATTCTTATTCTTATTCTTAAAGCTTACCAGCTGGTTTCATCAAAAAACAAAATGTGCATTCAGTCCAATATTTCTTCGATATTAAAAATATAACTGAGTGGAGCATTAATTTGGCCAGTAGATAATTATTAATAGATTTTTTCGTTGGAGAGCAGCCAATTATATAATTGTTTCGAAACATATAGGAAAAAATCATTTTACCAACCAGTGGTCACAGTCAGGATTCTAACCTGAACCTTTCCAATTTCGCGTCGGAATGAGCTTACAATACTCAACTGTGACATGATTGCTAAATTAATATTCTCCTTATATGCTTCAGAATCAATAGATTTTCACTATATGCGAGTGTCAATTCATATCTGCTAATACAATAGCTATGATATGAAGTGAATCCTTGTACCAGCGAGAGCCCAACATCATAGTTATTGTATTAGCAGATATGAATTGACACTCGCATATAGAGAAAATCTATTGATTCTGAAGCATATAAGGAGAATATTAATTTAGCAATCATGTCACAGTTTTGAGTATTGTAAACTCATTCCGACGCGAAATTGGAAAGGTTCAGGTTAGAATCCTGACTGTGACCACTGGTTGGTAAAATGATTTTTTCCTATATGTTTCGAAACAATTATATAATTGGCTGCTCTCCAACGAAAAAATCTTTCAATTGCATACAGCCGTATAAAAAAACTATTATTATAATTATTAATATACCAAAGTCTTGCAAATATATTTAAAAAAGACATCGTTACGAAATTTAAAAGCATCCACTTTTATAAAATTACTTTATTTGAAAAAAATTAAAACTCACAAGATGTTCGCCAGTTAACACTTCCAGAAGAGAGATAAGATTGTGACCATCCCGAAGATCCTCGAAGAGGTCCCCCACGTGTCTACTCGCCTGAAACAACAATTTCAAAAATTAATTTCTAGTTTTGATAGTAAAATAAATCATAAATACCTCAAAATGATGTCTTTATTTTATTGTAGATTATAGACGCGTCGGCAACTTAGATCATTAGCGTCTTAAAAAACATTAAATAACAACAAGCTTAAAACTAAATAACATCACAAAACATCCATGAGCGCAGGTGGGATTCGAACCCACGACAGTCTAGTCTACAGGCTGGTACCAAGTACGCTATCCACTAGGCTACACTGCTCTCTCAAAATGATGTCATTAATAAATAATATATTAACCATTTTTTGCACGTCTTCAAATATTATTAAGTATTCATTTGAGGTATTTATTAACAACAATATTTAAGCACAAAACAACATAAAAATGCGATAAAAGCCAAAACAGTACTGTGCGGACATCACAAACACGATTACGTAAAATTGGTTATAAAATTCGCGTAAAAATGTCCTCCAAATAAAAGTACATTTTATAAGACCGGCTTTCAACTATCTATGAAAATAATTATAAAGTCAACTGTTAATCAATCTACAAGCATATACTTTTCTTAACGTAATCAGTCGGCAACCTGCCATCGTGATGTTAAACGTTAAACAAATTTTAAGATATACAACATATGAAATAAAAAATGGGTTCAAATACAGATTACAAATTTTGATAAATCTTGAAAATATTTTTCTTTTTAAAATTCTTTTAGCTATAAAAATTACAACGTATAAATTGCAAATAATTTATATTATCTAGAATCAAAATTAATTTTTGCAAAAAAAAATTTCACAGCTTTACGAAAGGGTCCATAAAGAATAATACAGTTCGACAAATTTGTCTTGGTACAGCTTGACGATGTACAACTTTACTATTTTGAAGTTAAATTTGATACTTCTTGCTATTTTTCCTTAGTCTTAGATTTTGAATAAAAAATACAGTTAACTGAATTCACAAATTTATGGACACTTAAAAAATGTTAGCTTATAAAGCCTGAAAATAAAAATTCAAAAGTGTAAATCGAAGCTAAAATGTGTGCGAATACAAGACAACGTTTTTGCATGCTAAACAAATAAATTCGGTTTCTCTGGACACTTACAGACGGAGAACAACAGGGTACATTGTTCACGATGACACAGACGTGGAGGCAGGTGTAAGCCTGTGGACACCATCGTCAGAAGTTAGAAACAAACAAATTAAAACAAAAAGTTTATTTAGGCAATTCTCATAATCTCCAAACTTTTTAAATTTGGTTTTTAGAGTTTCTTACCCAAAGGGTGAAACTCTTTTTTTTTTAATTTATCGGAAGGACGTTTTCAGAAAACCGAATAAATAGACGCTCGACGACTTACAAAATGGCGTTTTACATCGCTGACTAAAATCACTGTTTGTCGGACTGCGTATATACAATTCAGCCTTCGCCAGCCGAATTGTATATTTTTGCCCTGCACTTACAAACCGGCGTTCTAGATCACTAACTATATAGACCACTGAGCAAGAAGGTTATAGAGACGCTACAAGGATTTAAAAGTGAAGCCAGTCGCCATATTTATATTTATTTTTTATTTATTGTGGATTATAGATGCGTCGACAACTTAGGTCATTAGCGTCTTAAATACAACAAATATACATATATCACTTAAAACCAAATAACATCACAAAACATCCATGAGCAGAGGTGGGACTCGAACCCACGACAGTCTGATTCAGAGGCCGCGACGCTACCAACTGAGCCATACTGTCCTCCGCCATATTTATAGTCAACTCATTCATTTCATATGTATAAGAAGCAGAAGAAGAGAATAATATTCCCTATCCCCTGTTTGACCACAATGTTTGTCAAATTTGGCTTCAACCACTCCCTGGCTTCAACTTTGTATAAGCAGTTGTATCCGGCGTCTCTATTACCCCTTAACTAAGTGCTAAAGAATCACTGTTTGCCGGACGTATGTCTATTTATTATAAATATAGACGCGTCGACAACTTACGTCATTAGCGTTTTGATTACATTAAATAATAACTCACTTAAAACTAAATGACATCACAAAACATCCATGAGCGGAGGCGGGATTCGAACCCACGACAGTCTGATCCAGAGGCCGCGACGCTAACCATTGGACCACACTGTTCTCCGGACGTATGTCACCAATTACCCAAATAAATTACCAAATATAGATGAATGTGTAAGCATCTATTTAAGTATAATTTATTTATTTTCTCCGAATAGTTGTCTTTTTTTCGATTCGCAAATATTGTTATTTTTTGCCATGTACCTATCTCGTTCTCCTAAAGTAAGTAAACTTCAAACAAGGTGTTTTATGAAAATTAATATATTCTGTCTAATTATACAAAAACTTAATTAATAATACAACAATAGTTCAGTAATCATCACCCGAAATGGGAAAAACGAGAAAATAGATAATATAAATAGAAATGACAAGGAAAAAGATTGATCTTGATTCTTGAGACAGAAGTCAGAACTAATCAATCGTCCTGCGAACTGGGTTAAGGATCATTGGAATAGTGCCACAATCCATGTTTTAATACAATATACAAACACTAACCTTATAAATTAGATTATACAAGGTGTAACATAACTACATCACTTCGTATTGAAAAGAGATTGTTAGCGACCGGTGTACACAAATTAATTTAGAAAACGGCTACTCTTGAGTTTTTACGGAAAAACATTAAATGCCACTGTCGGGATTTGAACCCGAAATTTCCAATGCTTTTTTACTCTTAACACATTCTTTTTTATCCTCGACACACAAAAAAGGGGTGTTAAGTGTTTGTATATGTCTGTGTATCTGTGCTCTTCAATGGATAGATCGATTTTGATGCGGTTTTATTTATAAGTACGGTAGAAAAAATTGTTTTGCCATACCCACTACTAAATAGCTACTTTTCACCAGTAGCGGATCCAGGAGGTAAGGGGCTCAAGCCCCCCCACCAAGCATCTGGGTCCACCCCTGACAAATCTCAAATTAAACTCGACACTATCCTACTTTCTTAGTACCTACTACATTATGCGTTAAATGAGCAAAATAAAATTGTGTGTGCTTTTTTAGTGTTTACCTTGATAAAGCGTACCCTCAGCTGGGTCAAACCCTCCCAAACCAAAATTTTGGATCCGTCACTGCTTTCCAATTTATACCGGCCTATATTGGTCATTTTACAGGCAGGTGTACCGAAAGTGTTTTCATAACATAACTAGTGCGGTAAGTAAACGGTTATCATAGTAACTTATGTTTATTCGCTCTATCCACCTGCCATTACATACTCACGGGTTGCTGTAAATATAAAGATAGCGACGCAAATGAACTATCAAATTTTTTTGAAAATACTAAAAATCAAGTGAAAAGCAGTTATTTTATAGTGGGCATGGCAAAAAATATCATATATATCTCGTTCGTAATGGTATTATGACTCGCGTGACTGTAAAAACTCGCTATCGCTCGTTTTTACATACTGTCACTACTCATCAGTAATATTCCCAATTAACGCATCTAGATATACCATAACAAAGTTAACTATATAGCAACAGACTTATATTATGTTTTTACTTTTTAGCAGTTATTTATACCAGGTTATTTTATCACTGCTATTTTCCAATACTGAATAGAATAATGCAATATTTTAATAATCTAGTTTAGCCTGGTTAACTCTAAATGGAATTTGATCCATATTTGGGATAAATGTAAGACAACCTTTACTTGTTTTACATACACTTTTTTATCATCACGTAGCTCTAAGAAATCACGTTTATTTTGAATTTGATATCAAAAATACTTCTTTAATAAAAACATTATCAGATTTAAATACAAACCTTCACGTATTTCCAATGCTATTTTGAAAGCATGAAAAAAAGAACAAAAACCTAATTAAAATTGTAATAACATGTACATAAAATAAATAATTGCTTACTAAGCATATTTAATACAGTTTCCGTTTCTCGAGCTTATTAATTTATAAAAATTTATAATATAAAACATCTGTCAAAATTTGACACAATAAAGTCATAATATTTTTTTTATAGCAGGTAACAGAAAATGAAAGTCATCGAGAGTTAAAAAATTGCAACGGATGATTACGTTTAAGGATGGTCGAAAATATGTTAAATATAACCGTTATGAGCAAAAAATAGAATAAAATTAAAGATGAAATAAATTACTCTAAAATATTTCCGCTTCATCAATAACGCAATATTTAGATCAGAGGATTGGCAACACGTCGATCGTGAATCGAAATCCCAATTTCGGTCACTCGTGGAAAAAAATTTAAAAAATTGATTTTGATTAGGATCCATAATTATTTGTAAAAATTGATGAAGGGTAAGAAGTGCCAACATTTATTCTCAATTCCACGACGTTTCGTTACCAGTATTGTAACTTCTTCAGGTGTATTGTCAAAATTTATTTCAACACTGTGTTAAATATAAAAACCATTGCTTAAAATATATTGGATTTAACTATTCTACTATTTTTTATCTAGTTACCAAAAATATTTAACTAAGTACCTAATTAATTTTAGCAATTAATAACAGTCATTGTAAAGTTTCTTAAAAACTTTACAACTGTTATTGATTGTTAAAATTAATTAATTATTGCAAAGAAAAATTGTCAACAAATACTTGGCCCCTGTTGGTGGATTAGAACAAGTGTTAAATTTGAATCAAGCGACCAGACTATCCAGAAGTTTACTTTAATTCTCAACAAATTCAAAACAAACTGTTGACTTTGAATTGTTATAAACCTTTTGAAGAAAAAAATGGTCAACAATTCACTTGGCCCCTGGTGGATTAGAACAAGCGTTAAATTTGAAGCAGGCGACCAGACAATCAAGAAGTTTACTTTAATTCTCAACAAATTCAAAACGAAAAAATAAACTATTGACTTTGAATTGTTATAAACCTATATTGAAGAAAAAAATGGTCAACAATTCACTTGGTCCCTGGTGGATTAGAACAAGCGTTAAATTTGAAGCAGGCGACCAGACCATCAAGAAGTTTACTTTAATTCTCAACAAATTCAAAACAAACTGTTGACTTTGAATTGTTATAAACCTATTGTAGAAAAAAATTGTCAACAATTCACTTGGTCCCTGGTGGATTAGAACAAGCGTTAAATTTGAAGTAGGCGACCAGACCATCAAGAAGTTTACTTTAATTCTCAACAAATTCAAAACGAAAAAAACAACTGTTGACATTGAATTTGTTATCAATAATTATCCAGCATCCTTTCCGCATCAAATTTTAAACGGGGAATGTTTTTCTGCGACGGTAGATATCATGGCGCCCACGCGGTCCACCATTACTCAAGTGGATAAATTATAATAATAAGTATATAAACACGCCTGCAGTTTACACAGGTACCTCAAGCTCTTATATTCTGTACTGTCATTATTTACATACGTATATTATAAATGTCAATAGGAAATGAACAATTACGTTATTAAATCACATGTTTTTTTTGTATACCTCTGCACTCAAGTTTTGATCAGTATCTGCCCAGAAGACATAATCAAAGCAAGGACATAATTTTAATTAATTATTGGGGAAAGTTTATAGCTTTTTTTATACTTTGGACTATGGAATATATCCTAGGAATTTTTCAAAATGGTACGAGTCACCAAAGAATATGTTTCTTGACCTTTTCTTAAATTCTAAATCAGTCAACGGAAATTCTGAAGGTTTATAAATCCACCTCAAAACGTCTCAAATTATCTATAGATATTAATATATAAAGAAGTAAATTTTGTTTATGTTTATGTTGATAAACATAAACAAAATTTGCTTCGTTATACAGGGTGTCCCAAAATTGCTGGGACACAGAGCTACCACGTGTAGTAGAGATCAAAATAAATCGATTGGACCCAATTTATTTATATACCAAAATGCAGTACCGTTTGTCCGTGAGAAGAGTTCAAAGTTTACATAAAATTTTGTATTACAATTTTATTAAACTTGTACTAGGAATATCTGTTAGCATTATTTAAGAAAACATTTTTTTCCTGCGGAACTATGCGGAATACGAAATTTTTACAAGAGTAACAAAATGAAGATAATTAATCAGTCTTCTCGCTAAAAAAATTTGAGAGCCGTATTACCACCCCTAAGAAAGTTCTGAATAAAATGTCAGGGGGTGAGGGTGGTTTTATCCCTTCTACAATTTCTTTTGGGTTTCTTTGATTACCGAAAGGAGAGTAATCCTCTAAAATGTACTTTTGTCAAATTTCATTCAATTTGTTTCACTCATTTCTGAACAGCGTACAAAATGTGTTTTTTTATGTAAACTTTGAACTCATCTCACGGGCAAACGGTACATTTTGGTATATAAATAAATTGGGTCCAATCGACTTATTTTGACCTCTACTATACGTGGTAGCTCTGTGTCCCAGCAATTTTGGGACACCCTGTATATTAGTATAGATCCGAAACTACTGAACCGATTTGGAAGTTTTCGTTTTTTAAAAATCTTACTTCTTTCCGAGTGACAGAGGCTATATATTATTACGCTACGACAAAAGAGGGATGAGCAATGAGCGTAATTGTCGTCGGGGATCCAGCACGAGATCAGAGATTCAGAAAAAAGTATGAGTGATTTGTTGCTCAATGCTCTTGATTATTTCGGCAAAATCTACCCGAGCAAAACCGGGTCGAACCAAATATTACAAGTTTTACAATTAAAACGCACCATTAAATCAGTGCAGTAAATGACATTTCATATGCTTGAACATTAATTTTAAACTATATGCACTTCCGTTGACGTAAAACATAACTAGAATGGCGTGTCGCTCCGTTCCGTCAGGTAAAATGTCAAGAGCATTAATATGGAATACACGACAGAAATATTATAACTGTTATGTTTGGTAAATTACGTGCATCTAAGTTAAATAAATTACATTGCAGCACTTCGATACGTGAGAAACTGGGAACAGCTTAGGTTTGGTTATAATGGTTATACTTATAATGGTTGCAATCGCGTCATTACGTATGAGTGCGGGCCGCCATACACGACCAGCTTAAAGCAGTCGGAGTCAGCTGCACTAAAGCAGCCGGCTTGCGATTGGAGTTAACTGCATTCTGCACAGAACACCATCCAACTTGAAGCAGCCGTGTTGCGGAACAACTGCAATACGGCTGCTGGAAGAGGTCAGCTTGCAGAATGCAGTTAACTCCAACCGCAAGCTGACTGCTTCCAGCAGCCGTATTGCAGTTGTTCTGCAACACGGCTGCTTCAAGTTGGATGGTGTTCTGTGCAGAATGCAGTTAACTCCAACCGCAAGCTGACTGCTTCCAGCAGCCTATTGCAGTTGTTCCGCAACACGGCTGCTTCAAGTTGGATGGTGTTCTGTGCAGAATGCAGTTAACTCCAACCGCAAGCTGACTGCTTCCAGCAGCCGTATTGCAGTTGTTCCGCAACACGGCTGCTTCAAGTTGGATGGTGTTCTGTGCAGAATGCAGTTAACTCCAGCCGCAAGCTGACTGCTTCCAGCAGCCGTATTGCAGTTGTTCCGCAACACGGCTGCTTCAAGTTGGATGGTGTTCTGTGCAGAATGCAGTTAACTCCAACCGCAAGCTGACTGCTTCCAGCAGCCTATTGCAGTTGTTCCGCAACACGGCTGCTTCAAGTTGGATGGTGTTCTGTGCAGAATGCAGTTAACTCCAACCGCAAGCTGACTGCTTCCAGCAGCCGTATTGCAGTTGTTCCGCAACACGGCTGCTTCAAGTTGGATGGTGTTCTGTGCAGAATGCAGTTAACTCCAGCCGCAAGCTGACTGCTTCCAGCAGCCGTATTGCAGTTGTTCCGCAACACGGCTGCTTGAAGTTGGATGGTGTTCTGTGCAGAATGCAGTTAACTCCAACCGCAAGCTGACTGCTTCCAGCAGCCGTATTGCAGTTGTTCCGCAACACGGCTGCTTCAAGTTGGATGGTGTTCTATGCAGAATGCAGTTAACTCCAACCGCAAGCTGGCTGTTTCCAGCAGCCGTATTGCAGTTGTTCCGCAACACGGCTGCTTCAAGTTGATGGTGTTCTGTGCACCGCACATCATGGATTCTGAGGAGAAAACATTGCTTCGTTTGCTATTATTGCGTAAGCGGCGAGCAGTCCGTGCGGTTCGTGTACGGCACGCGGGGCAGCGCCTTACTGCCAGCAGCACGGCGAAACTTGACTGCACGCCGACTGCATTTTTTGCAGCTGCGACAGCTTGAAGCTGTCGACCCCAACCACTTCAAGTTGCTCGTGTATGGCGACCCTTAAGAATTTCATTTTGTGCAAAGTGCATGTATGTAGCATTTTATAGTTCAGGCATTTAATATGCCTCCTTTAACATCTTCACAAAAATAAGGCTTTGATTCTTTGAATAAATAAACACTAAAAATTGTCACTAGCTCTCGGTCTAATACATCAATGTTTTTAAAATTATTTTGGTTTCTCAACAGTTTTGCATCATGAGAGTGAACAACTAAGGAAATTCAATTATGAAAGAGTTATAAATTGGTTGAATTTTTCTGAAATACATGAAAGCCAGCCTGTTCGAAGTGTCATTCCGAATTATTAATGAACTGCACTGAGCAAGGTATAATAATAAAACGTATTATTTATTATACATTTATATACCCATATAATAACCGAGTACGTATGCCTTAAAAGCTCCGTACCGCCCAGGAAATGAATCCCACATACCTACATCTTGATTCAAAATTATACAATTCTCGGGTAGGTATTCTAATCCATTTTAGGTCAATATTTTAATTATTCTAAGCTGAAATTCAGCAGCATCTTTCTGATAGTATATTTAGTTTGATCTAAGAAGAAATGAAGAATAAGGACTTCCGTGCAGTTAGATTTTTCTGTCTCAATAGCCCCGCAGGCGCTGACAAAGAAGGTTTAGGGAATTAAGAGATTTTCCGTATTACAAGAGCCATGAGTATGATTCTGTAAAAGGACCATCTTGAGATTTAATTGAAATTATTGAGAGGAACCACAGAAAACACCACGACGATGGCCGGTACAAAAAAAGTCGTTTCAGAGGAAAAGGCAATATACTTAAAAGTGCATTTGTCTCCGTCGGGATTCGAAACTAGTGCCTCCAAAATACTGCAATACTTTCTTCGTCGTCTTCGCTAATGACCTCTGTTGTAAAGCGTCTATAAATCTCTCGGTAATTTTCATAAATATATTATAATACGGAAATTTGCCTTCACTAATTCAAAATGATAATAATTACATACATAATGCATCCATTCAATGAAATTGAATAAATCCACTATTTTTGGCTTAATTAAACAAAATTGTATTGTCGCAACATTACAAATCATTAATTAAAATACAATACATCATTAAAGTTATGTTTAATTGCTACAAATATGGTTTTTAAGCATGAATTCTTCAATTAGAATCTTAAAAAAATGTGATCAAAATATACCTTAAAGCAAATATAATCAAAAAATGACATTTTAAATGAATGTATTTTAAATCTATTTTTGTACCGTAAATGCCAACAGAAGAGCAAGGTTATAAAAATGTGACTAATGAATATTTTTTGTCAAAACAACAATGGATAACTTATTTGCATTGAAAGAATCAGCTTTCGCATGTAGGTACTCAACTGATTTATAGTAAGAAAAAAATTACCGACAATTGGGGTTGACCCACGTATATTATTTTTTTTTAATCGGTAGTGTTTTTGAATTTCAGGCTAAAATTTTTTTTTCGGGATTTTTAGGTCTTAAAAAAATAATAAAGTTGAAAATTGTTAGTCGGATGACGTCATAGGACGATGTTCGCACTTTAATTCTTAAGAGTAAAGTCAGCAGAAATGAAAATACACTGTTGTCACTTGTCGTATTGCACCTGTCAAGCGTCAAGAAGCGTGTTTTAGTGTATTTACCCGATTGCCCCAGAAGGAGGGTAATGTTGTTACACTGTTGTCACTTGTCGTATTGCACCTGTCAGGCGTCAAGAAGCATGTTTTAGTGATTATTTACCCGATTGCCCCAGAAGGAGGATAATGTTGTTACACTGTTGTCACTTGTCGTATTGCACCTGTCAGGCGTCAAGAAGCGTGTTTTAGTGTATTTACCCGATTGTCCCAGATTATACACCTAGAGTACAATGATATCCGTAAAAAAACAGTCACTTTCAATATAGTGGGAATGAATGAATTGTAAATTATAGACGCTCGATAACTGAGGTCATTAGTAGTAGTATAGTATAGTATATATTTTTATCAGTAGAAATGCAATACACTTTTTTGACACGTCAAGAAACTTAAAACTACATATTTAAAAATTCACTAAGGTTATAAAATTCATGTTCGATTAAAAACTGTTTTATTTTGCTTTTAAATGTCCTAAGAGAAGATAAGCTTTTATATTCGGTAGGCAATTTATTGAAACGGATTGCGAAAATGCGAGGATTATTCAACAATATGTTTAAATGTCCTCTCGGTCTAATTAATAAGTGATTATTGCGGGTATCATAATTATGTAAAGTATTTGCACTTGCATAGGAATATATAGTGGGTCAACCCCATTGTTGGCACCAGAGAAATTGGAGACTCAACCTGCAACCAGTGCGATAGTGAAAGTTTCGAATTGAAGTCCTAACAAACGTTTTGTTTTAATTAGGACATGTGCATTTTTCGTAAGATGACTTCTCATTTGACGATTCTATCGGAGAGAGTATTTTGATATTGCGACAAGCTTTTTGGAAAAAAAGAAGCTGCGCCAAAATAGCTAACATGTCAGTCGATTTTCACTCATCGCCGCCGTAAATTCAGGATTGTTTCCAATAAACTGGAAATTTGATCATTTGCACGTGCTTGCCGTACTATTATTAAATATTGTACTTTGAGTTCGGACAGTAAGGTCTCCTATTCCCTCATCTGGAGTATGCGTTAGATATATTACAGTAGCTTGTACTAAAAGCAATGTATTGCGTACGCCATTTACCATAAATAATGGTTTAAAATACAACTGATATTTAATAATAGCTTTCATGACAACTTGGAATGAGCATTGTTATGTACTTTTGACACAGTCGCAGAACTTGTGAAGGCTTTGAAGAACACCTGGATACGAAAACTATTAATTAAGTACCGTAAAGTAATTCTTTGCAAGCGAGTCAACACTGAAACAAACTGTTTAGGAGGCTATGAAACGTCGAGAAATTTTGACCCGTAGGTCCCGTCAATCGTCATCCGACCGACGCTAAGAGTGCATGTGCCATATAGCAAATACACTAATAATACAGTCCAGGAGCTCGTAGTCAAAAATGACATTTTTTTTATAAAGGCTAATATTTTGATTTTATTTATTTATTGTAGATTATAGAAGCGTCGACATCTCAGGTCATTAGCGTCTTTCAGCTACACTAAATAACAACTAACTTAAAACTAAATAACATCACAAAAAATCCATGAGCGCAGGTGGGATTCGAACCCACGGCAGTCCAGTCTAGAGGTTGCGGCGCCAAGCACGCTAACCACTAGGCTGTACTGCCCTCGCTAATATTTTGAGATTAGCTACTATTTAGGGTGTAAATAAATGTACTAGTCAGCGGTCGGGATCTCTGGCGTTGGGGCGCTTTAAAAGGTGTAAAAGAACTAGCGTTTTGTAAAAACTGAAATTTGGCACAGTGTTAATTCACTGAATCTAATTTATGAAAAAAAACCATTATAGGAACTAATTTTGATAAAACCGATTTAGATCAGTTTTATCAAAATAAGGTCTGACTGTTTTTTTATGATCTGATACAATGATTCCAAAATACGATATCCCAAAGTGATAGCAAGATAGCGGAATGTCTGGGTCAATGTTCTTGACGATTACAATCATTATGAGCACTTGTGCATGGACTATTACAATTGCTTATAATGGGATGCACTTACACTGCCAACTGATATGTCTTTTACCAAATCCAATGATTCAAACAAGATGATTTATAGCTGTCTGCGATCATTTATAGTCAATTCAGGTCATCCGCCTAAATGCCCTGTCCGTTCGTTCGTCGTTCCTCATTAACTTTGACCTCTATCATTAACCTATTGGTGCCCAAAAACACGCAATACTCATATTAACATTTGTCGACCTCAAGATAACGACATTTGTGGGAATTGAAAAACTACGCAGAACATGATTTCATGGACTATAGATTATAGACGTTCGACAGCTGAGGTCATTAACAGACATGGTTACGAAATGGATGATTAATTTCATCGATATATATAAACAAAAACAGTAATGGGACGTCTATCTGTAATATCGTTTTCAGCAATTTTTTGTCAGTGGATAAGATTTTAAAATCTGGGAAAGAACGAGAGGTTGCGTTTTCTTTCTTTTGAGAGAGATGTGAATAGAAAAAGGTTAAGAATCTCTGGTTAGTGTGCTAATATTGTTTGGTCAAAGAAAGAACGCCGGCCAAGGGAGAGCTATTGTAGATTGAGCGTCTATAATCTACAATCAATCTCTCTCTCTCTCTCTTGTCCGACGTTCTTTCGTTGGCCAAACAATAAAAATGAGTTCAAATCTCTCATTTGCTCTTTAATATTTTGTGCCGGACCTCAGACGTGTTTTGTTGATTGAATAATAAATTGTTTGAAAAGACAAGCCCTTTTCCTCGAATCATTATTTCTAGTAATAATTGTTGTACTGGGTTTTAAAAAAGCTACCTGATTAAAATAAAACGATGTGATTAATTTAAATGAGTCAGCCGATAATAATGTTTACGTAATATGAAGATCCATATCCGACATGATTATAATCCGCATTGTATTTTAAAGTGGATGGGTCAAAAGTCTTTTCCACTGTCTAAACAGAAGAAGTGAATTTATCTACAATCAATCATACCATGCTTTTTTTGTAGATAACGATTTAAAATATTCTATAAAAATAACTTGTAATTAGACGTATTTAAATCTATACTATACTATATAAGCTACTGTGCTGCAAATTTGAATTTGTTGTAATACTGTGTGCAGGCTTGTTACTGGACATTATTAGTCTGTTAGCCTGCCAGATTTACAAATTAAAATAAAAATAAAAGAAGTTTTTACCTATCTAATAATGTTATACTTCAAAACTCGAAAACCACTATTATGACGCTACGACAAATTGGGGATGAGAAGAGAGCGAAAATATCGAATTGCACCCGGGTGTGACCAGACTGGGCTGCTAGAACTTTGTACTAGGGTATGCTTGAAATCATCAGATGGTCGTGAACGAGTAAAACAAAATCCTGGAGAAAAATTTGCTTCTTGCAATATCTTCGCAATGGAATCATTCGGTCGCGAATCGAGAATGTTTTCGGAAAGCATTTGTTTCAACGCTCGCATGGAGTTGTAGAGATATTGCAAAGAGCAAATTTTTCTTCAGAACTTCGTCACGTCACTAGAATTAAAATTTTCTGTTTTATCAAAAAAAAAAAACTACCCCATTTTTTTTTTTTTGCTGATGAAACCAGAGTAAATTTGAAATCATCAGATGTTCCTGACGTGAGTAAAAAAACGGGGTAGGCTGTGTCATCTACACAGCCGCGAGTGTTTTGGGTCTGACATTTCCGTTACTTGATTTTATTTATTGTAGATTATAGACGCGTCGTCAACTTAGGTCATTAGCGTCTTCAACACAACAAATATCCATTTGTGTATTAGAATCCGGCGTACACAAACCGACTGGTACGAGCTTGGGTCCCTCGGAGCGCTAATTCCTACAAAACATTGGAATTCAAACTACATTCCAATGTTTCTCCTGAGGGATACGTTACTTGAGTGTAGTTGAACTAATCGTTCGTCTGTATACATAGTAAATCTGACAATACAAATAGGAACAAGACGCGGGATGAATAATACCGTCTATTTGATTAATGTACTCTGATGAGAGAATACCAATATAGTAACAGATAATTAGTAGCCTTACTTTATAATGTCGATTCGCAGAAACCGGCAAATTGCGAAACTCGAACAATGGGAAATATTTGTAACTGTAGAGCATCGTTCATTTGGAAATATTTAGTGTGGAAATCCTAAAGTCGAATCAGTTATTTGATAAATGTTGGGTCAATACATAAAGATCAAAAAATGTGAATAGGTAATTATGGTACAGTGAACCATTGTCGGTTACTTTGGTTTGGGTCATGCGCTTATAACCCCAACTGAAACCGGAACTGAAAGGGCAACTTGGATAAATCAAAAGTGGAAAATCTGTTCTAAATGTAAACCACAACATATTTCAAATCTTCATAGTTTCCGGGCTTCCGATGGTATTTCTACCTGACGTTTCGTCTACAGTAGACATTTTCAAAAGCGATGTGGCAGCGGTAGAAATGTCTTCCTTAGCGGCTCACAGGTAAGTGTGTCAACGACTTGTGTCCTCCCTTCTTTTATGCTAAGTGCCAGTATCAAGTGTGTTCTCTGTTCGGTCGTAGTCCGTCCTTCTGTGATTGGTCAATTGTTTTTCAAAGGCGATGTGGTAACGGTCGAAGTGTCCTCCTAGGCGGCTCACAGGTAAGTGTGTCAACGACTGGTGTCCTCTCTTCTTTTATGCTAAATGCCAGTGTTGTCTCTGTTCGGTCGTAGTTCGTCCTTCTGTGATTGGTCAATTGTGTTGTGTGTAGTAGAGTGCGCGAGTTCTCTGCTCGGTCGTACTCCGTCCTTCTGCGATTCGTCTTTGAAAATGTCTATCGCAGTTGTTGACGAAACGTAAATTAGAAATACCATCGAACCACGGCCGACAAGCCCGGAAACTATGAAGATTTAGAACAACGCCGGCCGTGAAAGCTTACACACTTGGACACATTTGTTACTGTAGTCCGAAATTTAAAATAGTGAGTCATGCATAGTTCGTAACATCAAGGTTAATTGAGTGGCAAAACAATGTAAGCATACGCGTCCCATGCATAAAAACTGTGCCGCTTATATAAACAGTGTATTATAAGTATATGACTCACTATCTTACATTTTTGAACGACTATAGCCGTATTTACCCGGTTTTACCCGAAAATGAGAATCCATATATAGGAACATCTTTTCTTTGGTGCACTTTTTAACATAAAATGGAGTGAAAAGAACGCGATAAAGAATTATCTTTTTTGTTTTCAATTTCGAGTGAACGGGGGGTTCAGAAAAATAAATTAAACACAGAAGAGGGCCACAAGTAAAAAAAAAAGATTTGGGATACTTAAGTTAATCAATAATAAAATATTCCTACTTAAAAAATAATGTTATACCTGCAGAAATCTGTTCTGGGTAATTTGCATATAATTTTATGCCAAACGACAATACTATTATAATCTGGTCATTTCTATCCATTTTTATAACAAAAACACAATAATCTGTTAATATAACCCATTTATTTTTCCAAGGCGTCTAGAAATGTCAACAAAATTATGCAAAATTCATGAACAAACACATAAATTTCAATAATCTAATAAGTGCCATCAAAAATAATTTAGTATTAATAGACCATCTGGCATTTTAAAGAAGAATCTTGTAGATTATAGACGCTCAACAGCTGAGGTGAATAGCGATGCAGAATCTTTATTTAAACTCAAGACATCAATAGACCGAAAATTCCATTTTTTTCTTTTTGCTTCCGAAATATAAGACATTAGTTGCGTACGCGGCCGTATAGAGGTCACTGTCGTCACACGATGATGTATTGTAATTTTAAACAATGCTAATTTAAAATGAAATTTTCTTAAGCCTTAACTAATTCATCAATATATTAAGTATGTATGAGATTCTTAGGGTCAACTGAAGCACTAGATGGCTCTAACCTAAAAACTACAAGAATTCACATAAGTAAATAAAAAATAAGCAACACACTTGAAAATAGTTCTACAAACAGACTTATTTAAAATTCACTTCGTCTAGTAAATTTTAAATAAATCCTGAGTGCAGAACTATTTTCCATTGTGTTTTATTTTTGAAGCGAAGCTTCTTAACGCACGTTCGGGATGGGAACCTAACACACAAAACGTGAAACGTCACGAACGAGGCGATGCAACGCACCTCATTGGCTGGACAGCGCGTATTGTTTAAATTACATTAATTAAAAATTACATTACTATTTAAATATTTTCCTTTCAAAAATTTATATTTTTTATAGCTTTGATAAATTCGATTTTATATACAATGCGTAAGAAGCCTCGCTTCTGTCGGGTGTCTCTACTAAGAGCCTAGCGAAAAATCTATTATCTTGATAATTCACATAAAAGTCAAGACTGTTATCATCCAACGCAAAAAAAAAAAATTATCATAACACAATATCCAGGACCTACAATGGATCGAAACATATAATTTTTCAAATAAAATTCAATTGACAATAACCATATATTTCAGTATTTCCGTTACTTCTGTGGGTTTATGAATATTTTAAAAGAATAATGGGCGGATAAAAGAATATTTAAAATCAAGTCCTACTCAAAAATTTCTGCAGTTATTATTTCTATCCAAACCTACAGACCTGCTTAAAAAGGCCTTCGGCGAAAAAATATATTAAATTTATAAAGAAATAGTCGCATTTACCCGACGTTCTCCATTCGTTTATTGCTCAGCCCCATGTTAAAATAAATAAATATAGTCTAACCTTCCCAAATATTATCTAGCTATTCGTTAAAACCGCATGAAAATCAACTGAACTGTCCAGACAGATTATTTCAGGTACTTTGTGTGATTATTTCTAGACGGAAGAAGGGAATTTTTGTTTTCTACCTGTACCAGCGTCACTTTAAAACGAATGGACCGATTTGGATGGAACTTCATACACTATCAATCGTTACAGAAACTTAAAGTATAGGACACTTTTTACCCGGCTACGCTCAGATTAAAATACTTTTCCCTTCAAAACAACGCGAAAGATCCGCAAACAAGTATTTAAAATAAAATTGTAGTATTTCTATCGGACAACAATATGATCTAAATTTATTACTTTTACCCTTGAAACAAGTCAAATTATAGATAATAACACCGTTTACATATATTATGTCGCAACATGGCGTCAAAAACATACAAACAGTCATTTGTTTATATTAAAGCACTGGCATTTATTAGCAATTTTAAATAACTGTCAACGGTCGACAAATGAATGACGCTTAAAAAACATGGCGTCTTTGACAGTCGCGTTTCGTTTAAAAATGGTGTTTGAATTGACAACTTGACAAATGAATCTAGATTTACACTCCACGAATTTAATAGTCAACAATAAAATGTTATCACAATGTAAATACATATAAAAAGTTTTTACGACTTCCTTTTGTATGTCTTAAAAAATATGTCAATATAATTTATTTTTCCGTCGTAAATAAATCTTGAACCGTACCGGAAAAATACGAAATCTATTTTTAAATGCCATGAGAATAAGTACAGGTAATGGGGACGTCCCGCATTTTTTTATTGCATCATCAAAGAGCTCATATACCCAAACTTAGAATATAATAATTACCAATATAATATGCATTTTATTTAACATCGCCCACCGTCCCCTCTTTCCACCCGTAACGCCGTGCGAACCTGCCAGAAAGCCGAGTCTCCGTGCCGTGTATAGTTCTAGCTATCGCCGTCGGTGTCAGAGCACAGCTTCCGCCGCTAGAGTAGTATTGACTAAAGCGCCAATACATTTTATTCGTGTGGCAATGTAATACTCACCGAATTTTTATTTTGTGACAAAACGTAATTTAAAAGGCGCGCGCTAAGATCAACGTATTCTGACTCTAGCCAATAGCTTTGCGACAAGGTCGAAAAGTGGGGATCTAACGTAACCACGATTAACTCAGTACGGAGTATATTTTGCGGTATTTTCAGCATAATCAAATTTTTATAGACAAATTATATTTTTTATTGCTTTCGATTGTTTTTATTCGTTAATAATGGGCAGTATATGTCATAAATTAAAATTGTAATCTTACAAATAAATGCATTTTCACTTTACGGCATTTATTACTTGTAATTGAGAAACAATTACTACATTATTACAATTGACATCAATTGGTCAAAACGTGTAATAATAAAATATAGATACATGCATGCATACTTCACATTCATATATTATTACTGTAGTCTATCCATCTATCAAAGACAATTCAGTTTGTTTCTTTATTTTAAAAATATAAAACGGATCGAAGCAAATTTCTTTTCTTCAAAATTTCACAATCGTTCGTACTATTCCCTTTTAGTTTAGGAGATATACCGGTTTATAATGTATAAAAATTGAAAAAACTTAAAACGCCTATATCTCTGTAACTAAAGCGGTGCGGGTGGTCGGAATCGATTCAGCGTGATTTTTGATGTGAAACATCTTTAGGCACGGGTGTAAAATCGTTTGAATGGAACGTCGTTCAGAACGCACGTAGTTACGTCGCGTCTTCCCGCACTATACTGTTACACAGTCGCTACGTTACGTGTGTGTGTGTGTAAATATCTGTGTATTGCTGTTTCAATACTGGGAGAGAGTTTCTCGCGGGGCGAGGGGTAATAAATCATAAATTCTAATCTCTGGAACTACTAAACCGATTCTAAAAATTCTTTCACTAATTATCTTCGCAGGGGAAGAATTTCTCGCGGAGGGGGGTATAAATCATAAATTCTTATCTCTGGAACTACTGAACCGATTCTAAAAATTCTTTCACTAATTATCTTCGCAGTGGGAGAATTTTCGCGGAGGGGGTTATAAATCATAAATTCTTATCTCTGGAACTACTGAACCGATTCTAAAAATTCTTTCACTAATTATCTTCGCAGAGGGGAATTTCTCGCGGGGGGTTATAAATCATAAATCCTTATCTCTGGAACTACTGAAGCGATTCTAAAAATTATTTCACTAATTATCTTCGCAGGGGGAGAATTTCTCGCGGAGGGGGGTTATAAACCATAAATTCTTATCTCTGAAACTACTGAACCGATTCTAAAAATTCTTTCACTAATTGTCTTCGCAGGGGGAAAGCTATGAAAAGGTTTCACATCTGCCAGGCGTCCCACGACGGCTCACATTTTTTCTATAAGGAAGCATACTTAATATCAAATGAAACACTTAGAAGCGAATTTATATTTCGAAAAAAGGAAGGGTTATAACTTCTGAACTCTTCTGATGTGCGAACAAATGCAGTAAACTCTGCAAACAAATTACTATCAATATATTTCAATAGACCTGATACCCAAAATTTTATTTATTATTAATCAATTATATATTAATTATCAGACAATCGTTTGACCAAACGATCGTCTGATAATTAATATATAATTGATTAATAATAAATAAAATTTTGGGTATCAGGTTTGCTCGGTTCGCAACCTAAATAAAAAAAAATTCAAAAGCGTGACAAAGAAATATCTCACAAATGAGGCCTTTTACTCTGTTGAGGAATTTTTGACTGCAGATGTCAAGATAAGCTAAATGCTGTATTTTATTGTAATTATGACGAAGTTATCCACATTGTGGTTTTTAACTAATAAAGTATTCTATTCTATTCTACTGAAATATATTGATAGTAATTTAATTGACCCAAACGACTTTCCTGAAACATAAAGATTATTCTGCAAACAAAGCCCATTTAAAGTTCCCTTGACTTGATCTTACATAATAACAAATTTTAATACTCATTTTTTGCATAAGCATGACAAAATATGCAAGCCATTACAATAATATAATTGCAACTGTCTGACCTTTTTATAAATAACTATGCATTTTATTTTATATGTAAGTGGTGTACTTTTTAGCTAAATATAAAAAGAAAGTAAAAGTTGGTGGTTTTATTGAATGAGTCATTACTTTATAAATTATACGAAACTATATTCATGTTTATAAATACAACACACAAACAATAACAAACCAGATTCAGAGAGCCAAAAACAATCAAGTTAATCAAATAACATGCTCTTTCGGCACTGCATCGCTTTTTATCGTTCAATTTAATTATGATTTTGATAAATTCATATACACTTTATTTCTTGGTTCACATAATAAAATAATAACAGTAAGATTACGTGGGCTGTGCTATGAATCTTTTGCCTCAAATTTATTCACCTTCCATTTCAATATTTTTTTGGACAATTTTCTGCATGGAGCGTTCTTTATTGGGTATCTACTTTCGATGGGACTTATTTAAATATCTAATATATAATCCCAAAAATTATGCTAAAAGTTTCATCCAAATCGGTTGAGTTGTTCCTGAGAAAACTACGACCGTACAACTAAGCATATTATATTCTCGACATGTTTCACATTTTCGCTCTCTAGTCATCCCTTATGTCGTAGACTAACAACTAGTCGAGAAGGGATAGGATTTTAAACAGTCAAATCGGTTTGGGAGTTCTTGAGAAAATCGCAAGGACATGCCTACATACACGACGAATTGATAGCCTATCAAATTAAGGCGGTTAAAAATCAAGCAACGTTTTTTGATGGTTATAGTCGAGTGGGTTTTTTTTATTAACCTTATTAAATTTAGTTATTTTAATTGAAAAATGCCAAGAAGCTATATCAAGAGCTGACACGTACCAACAGAACATTAATTTCTTTATATCTAAATATTCAACCACTAAAAAAAACCACATAAATTTACAATTGAATGGAGTATTTAAAAATATTATAAGAATTTATATGATTCATGATGATTTATGTCTATTTTAATTACCATTATTGTGATCTTAATTAATATATTCATTTATGACAAATTCTCCATTACATCATCATTGGCGATATATTTTTCTAAAGAAATGTTCTATAAACATACATTCAATACCACAAATATGCATAAAGTATGAAATAATTTCAAAGAACTTGTGCTAAAAACACTTCAAAATAATAACCACATTGCTTTAAGTTGATCCTTTCAAATCATTCTGGTACTTGATAGGGTGGCTACTGGCCACTCAAAAACGACTACTCAATTTTTTTATAAGAAAAAGTAACTTTTTTCACTTTACTTTTCTTATAAATGTTAGTCATCTTCTTTTATTATAATCTTAATCCAAAAACATCGTGTACATGAGAAGTTAAAATTTATTTTCAAAAACTAGTCAACTACCATAAAAATAGAAAAATGAACACTGATATAAAATTTTATGAAAAAGAACAAAATTTAAAAAAGAGTTCATGAATTCGCTAAACTTTATTTGTGTAAATCAGACACGAGACAGTATTAGTATTTCTAAATCCATTCAATGATTGATTTCCACGAAGAAACGTTTGCGGCTGGATTATTATTTATTTATGAAAGTTGACATGAGATCATTAATCGCATAGAAAAACAATTAACGTGATAAGGTAATTAGCAATTAGTTCTTTAATTGCTTTAATCAATAATGAATAGACAGATGAGCATGTATTATACATTGAATATTGTCATTGAAGATAAAATATGACATCCTTATCTTTACATCGCTATTCTACTATTATTATATTCATTAAATAAATCTGGTTCTCAAATGCTCGATTCGTACGCTTAAATCTACTTTGAGAGTAAAAATTATTTGTCGAAACGTCGATTATCTTAATACATAATTATTTTGGAAATTACTTGTCTGTTTAATTGATGATTGTTGATTTTTGCATAGTTCTAAAAGAGCATTCGATACCTACAAATACCCCCTGCGCTATTCATTTCAAATCCTTTCCCCTCGCCTAAAAACGGTTACAGCTCTCCCGACGCTATTTTTAAAGCTAAAGGGTTCGGGTAAACGCTAAATGAAGGACCAAGAATCACACTACAGACCCTTCAAGCGAAAAATTGAAAAAAAAATCCTAGAAAAACTTACAACCTTTTAAAAAAATAAAAAATTAGGTAGGTATCTAATCTTTCACATATAGCCATGAAAACTTTTTTTCAAAAAATTCACCCATAGGATCTGTAGTCTGATTCTTGGTTCTTCATTTGGTGTTTACCCGAACCCTTTATCTTTAAACACATAGCGTCGGGAGAGTCATCGTTTTTAGGCGAGGGGAAAGGATTTGAAACGAAGAGTGCAGAGGGTATTTGTAGGTATCCAATGCTCTTAATTAATGATTTTTAAAATTAATTTCTAATCCTCGTACTAATTAGAATAAAGACAGCTAATAATTATAGTGTCAATTTTAATGACACAAAGATAAAAACACCTTTGTTTTGCAAATAACCTTACAAAAATCCAAACATGTAAAAATATACATTAAACATAAAATGCAGACATAAATTAAAAGACGATTAATAATATTTTTACCTTTTTTAAATGCTTGTTGACCCATTTTGTGAAGGTTTTCTTTTGGATTGCATCACGTTCGTCTGAAACGAGAAGAAAAATCCAATCAATGTTTATGGCACCATCAATGTATGAAATTTATACGGAAAATCCTTCCGATCCAAAAAAGGAAAACTGTTTTATTGTTTTAAATTATTGTCAATGAGAAAATTATGAACTTAAGTGATTGTAGTATAACAAAGAAGGGGAAATGCAAAAAAAAACTTTGCATTCACTTCGCGATTTTCAAATAATGGACGATATATGGCAGCGTTTCTTAACCTTTGGGTCGCGTTAAATTTTTAATCGGTCGCGAAAAAACTGGTAAAATAGCGAAATAAAAGTATTTAAAAAAAATAAATAGAAAAAAATGTCTTCAACGTTAATTTCGAAAATTAATTATGAGGTTCTGAATTTTAATTTTACATTCATACCTTAAATAAAAATCTGAATAATTTATTTTTAAATAAAATTAAGCAAAATCGCAGGATAGTCATGGACAATATAATTTGATTTATTAATATGGTTAGTAATTAATATTAATTTTCATAAATATTGTTATTTTTATGTATGTACTTGAAAAAGTCTAAATCTATAGACGAAACGTCGTACATTTAATTTAATAAATCAAATTATATTGTCCACTATCCTGCGATTTTGCTTAATTTTATTATAATCACGATGGACACGATTTCTAATATAAATTTATTTTTAAAATTTTTTATCGCGTCTAGTGCAGAACTGTTATCTTACTTGAATAGAAAACACTTCGGAAATTAACAATTGAGGTTAAAATTTAAAAAATCATTTTTAAATTAGCGATTCTTTGTCAATTGTACTTGTAAATTGATTCAAGTACATACAGTATCATGCTGACGATATACTACCTTTTTTATTCTATATTATAAAATAAACAATTATTGAGTCGCAGTACGACTTCAAAAAAATATGATGGGTCGCACGTCAAAAAGGTTGAGAAACGCTGATTTATGATATAAAAAATGCAACATTTCAAATAGTTTTCAAACGATTCAATTTTTTCGCTGAAACTACTGTCTCACTTTATTAAATGTAGATAAATTCAGCGATCACACCAGAAATTTTATGAAAAAGCGATTTTTCGAAATTTCATTGTCATTTATTTTTCAACTTATTAACTAGAATTAGAATTAAAAAGTTAGGAGCCAGAAAATTCCATTTTATTTATTTATTTATTGTAGATTATAGACGCGTCGACAACTTAGGTCATTAGCGTCTTAATTACATTAAATAACAATTTTCTTAACTAAATTATATCACAAAACATCTATGAGCGGAGGTGGGATTCGAATCCACGACAGTATGATCCCAAGGTAGGCTACGGTAGAAGGTTCAACGTATACACTGCAACCAATAGGGTCTAACTTATCAACTAAGTTTATTAGCATTTTTATGGTTCCGTACCTCCGCATGGAACCCAATTACTCTGCCTACGATGTCTGTCCGTCCATGTCATTTATCCCCCTATATTATTAAACGAGTAAATCTTGTATATATGTATCTATGTATATATGTATATATGTATCTTATAAATATTTTCTCGAAAACGGCTCTAACGATTTTGATCAAATTTACCGAAAAGGGGTTTCGGGGGGCAAAAAATCGATTTAGCTAGGTCTCATCCCTGGAAAAATTCGTTTTCCTATCGATTTTATCATTTTTAAAAACGGTTTTTTGACCTGTCAAAACATTGTAATATCGTGAGTAGGCTTTGGAGAAAACAAACTACTTTCATTATTTATATATGTCAAAATACTCTGACAGAATTTTTAACTTATTAAAATAATCCGTGAACTATTTGTATAGTAAAAAATAACAGAAATAAAAACTAAACATAATTATGTAAGTAGTTTTAACTAATATTTAAATAAATAGGTACCTAAGTATGTTATTTTTATATTACCTATATAAAATATGTATATTATGTACGTTAAATATAGTATGACGTATAATCTTACCTAGACTTATTTTCTCAAAAACGAATAACGATTTTGATGAAATTTACAGAATGGGGATTTTTCGGGGCGAGAAATCGATCTAGGTAGGAATCTTGATCCCAGAGGGGAGCAATTAAAAAAAAGGGTTTTTTTATTTATAACTCGGTCAATTGTCAGATCGATTCGAAGCCTATTTCTACATAGATTTTGTATAATATATCACAAGGGTTAAAACTGTAAATGAACACTAATATAAGAAGTGTCTTGCACAATATGTAAATAATGACAAACAGGCGGCCCGAAGGGCCGCACTTCTGGCACCGCGAGTCTGTGTAAAAACACATCGATTTTTGAAAACTATTGTTAAGATACATACAAAAAAGTTTTGTTTAAAAATTTGCACGGCGGCCCGAAGGGCCGCACTTCTAGCAACGCAGGCATGCAGTATATCAAAACACATCGATTTTTAAAAACTATGGTGAAGATGCATGCAAAAAAGTTTTGCGCTGCAGGTTTATAGTCTGACGTTTGTTATTAAAAGATATAATATGAATTCTATTTCTTCGAAAATCGATTTTTGTGAGTTTTTCAGTAGGTACCTTCTATGCAAAAAAAATATTTGAAATTTACTGGAAGTTGCTAAGATGGCATCACAGAGAAAAAGTACTTCGATAAAGTTGATATTGAATGTTTAAAAATGGATTATTGAGATGGCAACGGGCAAGCAGAATTTCATCTGATTCGAACATTTTTACAAGATATTCAGTCTATGAAAATCGGTTTTTGCGAGTTCTTCAGTCAACAAAACAATAACGGCGGTAGATTTGAAAATGGCGACCTAAGTAATATTTACAGGAAAAAATGCTTGATTCAAGTTGATACTTAGTTTTTATGCTTAAAAATACACATAGGTATTTAAAATATTTAACAGAAACAATTATTTAAATTATGTTTCAGAAATAAATTCGTTTCGGAATAATATTCTGAGAAAATAATATCTCACAGCATACAAGTACTATTTTTTTGAACTCATCCGAGCAAAGCTCGGCACCCAGATATTTTATAATGAATTATAGACACGTCGACAACTTAGGTCATTAGTGTCTTGATTACATTAAATAAGAATTCACTTAAAACTAAATGACATCACAAAACATCCATGAGCGGAGGCGGGATTCGAACCCACGACAGTCTGATCCAGAGGCCGCGACGCTAACCACTGGACCACACTGTCCTCCCGTCCATCTGTCACAGGGCTCGATCTCACAAACGGTAAGAGGTAGCTAGTTGAAATTTTTTATTTTATACTACACGTAGAAAGTAACGACATTCTCCAGTTATTTGTCACATTTGAGAAGAGCCCTGTACATATTAAAAATAGAAATGTTGACAATATGGTCGCATAAAAAATATGCATGAAATTATTATTACACTAGCGAATAATAAAAGCCTCATTTACACATGAACAAGTGACAGATAAATAGACTTCATTAAGCTATGGAATTTGACAAATGGCTCGTAGGGCGCCACGCCTAAACAACTTATGTCTTAATAGAAGATATGGCCATCTTAAGTGGACAATAGACAGGCGCGTTACCATATTTCCATAATATGTACACAATACTCAATATTCATGGTTGTGAATCATTGGATTCTTCTTCCTCCCACGTCGTATAATTTACATGTGGGATCAAATTACTCAGGTCATTGATATTTAGTTAAAAATTGCTACATTATGTTTTTTCCTCATTTTTGTATCTTTTTACAATTCCAACTCCACAAGTAAGAAACTGTAATTTCAGGTCAAAATTCATTTTTTACAATACTTTCTCTACTTGAGGACCCCGGAATATAAAGCTTGTAAAGTCAGTTTGTTTGAGATTATCCGCGACCAACAAACAAACAAACGAAGTTTTCGTCTTTATATTTATTTTATTTATTGTAAATTATAGACGCGTCAACTTAGGTCATTAGCGTCTTGATTACATTAAATAACAACACACTTAAAACTAAATAACATCACAAAACACCCATGAGTGGGGGTAGGATTCGAACCAACGACAGTCTAATACAGAGGCCGCGACGCTAACCACTGGACCACACTGTCCTCTTCGTCTTTATAATATTAGTATAGATAAATATATTGCAAACGTTGTAGACGTTCAACAACAGAGGTTATAAGCGTCTAATCCAAATATATAAAAAGAAATGTCTTGACTGATTGATTTATTGTTTATCACGATATATCAGGAACTATAAAGCCTACAAACATGAAGTTTGGTAGGTAAGTTTCTTATAGGACGTAGGCATCCGCTAAGAAAGGATTTTTCGAAATTCAATCCCTAAGGGAATCAAAATGGAGTGTTTGCATATCCTAAACCACTGAAGATAGAAACATGAAATTTGGAAGTTATGTTCCTTACAGGATGTAGAGGTGCACTAAGAAAGGATTTTTCGGAAATTAACCCCTAAGGGGGTGAAAATGTTTGTATAGAAAATCGTATTCCCTGCGTGTATCAACTTGAAACTTGGTATAAATACTCTTCAAAACAAATAATAAAACACGTATTCAAGAATTTTTTAAGACAATCCTTAAGGAGGGGTGCAACGGGGTGTTGAAGTTTGTATGGGAAGGCATAAAAAATTTAAATATACGTGAGCAGAGCCACGGTAACCGCTATAGTAGATATTAGTATAGATTTCCGTCTTTATAATAGCAATCGAATTAAATAAATTGAGAATAACGACCAAATAATTTATTGCTCTTACAAAATCGTCAAAATTTCGTTCCAGTTTCGAATATTCGCATAAGAAGTAAGTAAATGAATCGTGTGAAACTGTGTCAAAAAAGCGTGAACTGAATCACCATGCTAACTTGATACTATCAAGTATCAACGTTGTAAGAGCAATACCCGTACATTCGGTATTGAATGAACTGGTTATATCTGCGAACAAAAAGCAAAACCGCGTACGTCTAAAATCTGGTAATAGTAACAAGCGAAAAATAGACTATAGTCGGGCCGCTTAACAGATGGAGCAATGAAAACGTATGGTCACTGTGTGATCACCGCATGCAAAGTACCTGATTGGTTGCTTAAATGTTCGGAAACGAAACTATATGCGAAAGCCACGCCTGCGGCGCAAGCTATTCATGTGCTTTTCACGTGATCCCTCCATCTGTTAAGCGGCCCGACTATATCACCGTGCATTTTAAATCTAAATAAACTGGAAAGAACAATGTTCATCGAGGGGTTCTCAGTGTTTTTACGAGTTGCTTTCTAGTGTTACAAAACTGTTTTCTGAGTTGGCGGAATAAATATTTATTTACAATAATTAAAAATACAACAATAATAAATACAACAACCAAAAGTCAGTTTCTAACAATCAACATAAGTAATTAACACTTAACTATATACAATTGACTACACTAATATTTATTTTATCAGGTGAATTTATATCAGGGAACTATTTATATCAGATTTATTTCTAACGTTTATTTATGTCGGTCATTTACTCAGTTACTTCAGTACTATTTATTTATATCCACTCCACTATTTATATCACTGTACTGACTGATTCGACCGTTGATTGACTAATATTTATATCACTGATCCGCTTGGTTGCAGACTCACCATTGACTTCCTGACTTCCTCGCACTCGCTTGCTTATATATAGACCGCTTGGCTTAGGCACACCGCGTTCTAGCTTTCTCTAAAATGTTCGTGCAGTTACTCGTTGTTCAGCAAGCAGACACCGCTTCTCAGAATTCCTGCCTGACGTTTATATACAGAGTGATCCGTAACAATAGATTTATTTACAGTACCTAATGAAACAATTTCGTTTGCTTCGGTGTTAAGGACGGTCGTGTGTTGCGAAGATGCCTCGGGACATACTGTGTCTTTTTATTGCTGCTAAAAAATAGATAATATGCGACCCGCTGATGGGTTAATACGCCATTTTGAATCGGTTTAAATTATGAATTTATGCAGACATGGCATTTTTATTCGATATTACGCAAAATAACGTTAAGAAAATATATCCGAAAAATGGAGGGTTAGATCAATGTTGACTGATTAAATCATTTAAATGGTCGTCAATCTAGTTTTGACATAAGCGCCTTTGTTTTATTGCCACAGATACATAAATGTATGCATATTTGTATGTGTGTGCATTTATATTATTATGACAGAGGTAATTATCTCAGTTGATTAGGTAAACATTATCCGACACTTGTACGGTGGGTGTGTGGGTAACGACGACCGCTCTCTCTTTCTCAACTCTGAGCCAATCAACGTCGTTTTCAAAAACGTTCAATCGTAAATTCAAGCCCACACAAACTGCATTGTTATGTCGGATCTATATATGGGTCTATTCTATAAATTGAGTCGGTAAGATCTTAAAAGTATAAAACTGCAGCACAAATAAAAATTAAATTCATTCAATTTTTGAAGTGAAAACTTCTTTAGGCGCACTTTGCGATCTTTCTGAATAGTGAACGAAAGTGAACCGTCACGCTCGGGTCGGTGACGCTGAATTGGGTTAACTCGGCTCCACTCGACATCAAGCGTGCTCTGGTCGGTAACCACGTTTACTGTCTAACAAGGAGTCCATCGTTTCAAGAATTACGTTTTTATTATTATGTATTATAATAATAAAATAATATTACTTCAATATTACGTCAAAGAAAGACCCTAATTTACTCTAATTTGCCCTAATTTACCCTAAATACACTAATTTACCCAAATTTTCGTTTTTTTAAAAAAAACACAAAATTAATTTTTGGTGTCATGAAATTTCAAAAAATTATTATTATTGTCAAAGAAAGAATATAACAAAAATAAAAAATTTATAAATAAATATCATGTAGAAATTAGAAAAAATAACGTCAAAAATTGTACGATGCCATGAGTTTCCGAACCCAAGTCCCCATGCACAGAAGGCTAAAGTGGTACCACTACTCTGCGGATGAAATTGTCTAGACAGCCGTAATGTTACTGATATATGTATAACTTAATATACCCGGACAATTAATTTATAAATTATTTATCCAGTACAATATAAGTGCCGCAGTGGTGGGGAGAACAGCAGCGAAGGAGAACATTTCGTTGCATATTTCCCCTCACGCGGCTGTTCACAGCCCGACATAAGATGTTTCACATCAAAAACAATTACACAACGCTTACAATAACTTCTGCAAAAATGCAGCGATTTGAATTTAAATGTTTGACTCGAAGCCTGATTTTGGTAAACGGATCAGCGGTTTTGGATTTATATTAAATTTATAGACGCTCTATAACTAAGTTCAATACGGTCTAAATTACATCAAATTAAATTAAACATCACAAAACATCCAGAAGTGGAGGCGGGATTCGAACCCACGACAGTTTGATCCAAAAACCAGCACGCTAACCATTGCTTACAACAAGATGTTCTTAGTGATTTTGGAAATATACGTGTCCTATAACAATATACTGTCTTATTAGTTTAGCATAACTCATGATAAGCCTATAAGAGCTCTCTGGCAAATTTCACTTAATTTTTTCTTATAAATTATTTTGGAACACGGACGCATGAGCTCTTCATACAGATTTTGTTTAGTCAATGCAACCAAAAATTAAAAAAAAAGTATTTCTGCATAAGTAATTACTAAACAAATTAAAATAATAAATGACAGCATTATATACCAATTAATAAAAACCAAATAAAAAAACACCACGTAATTCTTTTTAGAAAAAATGATTATAATAATTAACCAATAATAAATATTTCAATCATAATAACTATTAAAAAAGTTGTAAAAAAAACGATTAATCCGGAAGCATAAAGACCCGAGTATTTTGTTGTTGTTAATATGTTAAAAAACGTCATTAACTATTAGTTGATTACATATTACATATTTTATATTAATAAGTGACCATGATCTCTACATAACCTTTTTGGCGTAGTACATTTCGTAGGCGGTTTAGATCTGATATAGGTTATGTATTACATTGGCCTACCATGTTATTAAACTAATTACTATCCGTATATACTAATTACCGTTTCAGTGTATCATTAGTCCATTGAAAGCATATCAACGATTTCTTCTTATACGCTTCTTGTATTCTCCATTGGCGGTCCAATTTCTTTACAGAACAAAATCTAGCATCACGTACTGCCTCAATAAAATCTAATACCAAGAGACAGATGACTGCGTTCCGAGGGGTTTAATTACTTCGAAATCATTTGCTACCAGAATGTAATTTCATGAAGATTTCAAATGTGAACAGACCAGGACTTTTCGGGACCTAGGTGTCGTGGAGTAAATACTTCGGTATACCAAGATGATTCATCATAGATCTATCACCAATGGGCTGCATTCTCACTACAGACCAGGACTTTTCGAGACCTAGATGTCGAGGAGTCAATATTTGGGTATGCCAAGAGATTAATCAGATCCATCACGAATGGACTACCTTCTCACTACAGACCAGGACTTTTCGGGACCTAGATGTCGAGGAGTAAATATTTGGGTATACCAAGAGATTCGTCAGATCCATCACGAATGGACTGGCTTCTCACTACAGACCACGACTTTTCGGGACATAGATGTCGAGGAGTAAATACTTTGGTATACCAAGATGATTCATCATAGATCCATCATCAATGGACTGCATTCTCACTACAGACCAGGACTTTTCGAGACCTAGATGTCGAGGAGTCAATATTTGGGTATACCAAGAGATTAATCAGATCCATCATCAATGAACTGCATTCTCACTACAGACCACGACTTTTCGGGACCTAGATGTCGTGGAGTAAATACTTCGGTATACCAAGATGATTTATCATAGATCCATCACCAATGGACTGCCTTCTCACTAAATACCAGAACTTTTCGAGATCTAAATATCACAATGGACCTTTGTAAGCCCGAGTTCAGCGGGAAATTTTTCCAAATTATCTATCATTCCTACGATTGCTAGTGATTTCATGAATGTTTTGAGGCCAGGACATACGTCATGATTCCATGTGATAGCACAAGAGATCTAAGATTGTGACTTCAAAAAATGATTTACAGAGATTTTAAGTGATTTCATTGAAATAAAAGTAATGCGATACGCGTAAACAAGTGATATGGGTAGAACCCTAACTCGCCCAAAAAAAAATTAACAAATTGTTAAAAAAGGAAACTGCGATAGCAGCATAGCATTGCAAAAGAAGATATTTCATTTAAAAGTTGATAGATCATCCTATTGCGTGTATGAACGATTTGGGTTGATTTCTTATGCTAAGCGACTTCAGTTTTAATGAGTATACATAATTTAAATTGCACCGCTACTGGTGTCAACTAATGCAACTATTATCTGCTTTGGAAAGTGTTTTTTTTTTTGGTGATCAACCAGCGGCAAGCACTTATAACAATTAAAGTGCTACAGAAATGATCTCATCGGTTTTTGTTCTTCGTGTTCCAAAGTCCATTTTTCATTTTTGAAATTATACTTCTTTATAGACAATTTTTTGGTGTTATTTATTAAGACCTTATTCTTGTGAAGATGTTGAGGGAGGCATTTTAAAGGTCCCTGAGTAAGGGATTTTGCTAGATAACGGTATGGGAGGGATGCAGACCGCCCCTAACATGTAAAAAAAAATGGTCACAATTATTGTTGCTGCAAGGCTGAAATTGTTTGTATAGCTTGTCGGTGACCCAATAATGCCATTATAATATTTGCAGATCGTTTGGTCAGTATTAAAGGGGTGGAAAATCACCCTAAACGTGTTATGTACCCGACGAAATTTATATTATTAGTTCAATGTTCAAATTTTAATTTGTTGTTATACGGCGACTGTTTTAAGCATATACTTCAATTTGCAGAACAAAATGTCGGTATTAACCCCCTTGCAGAACGATATAAATACCTAGGCGAGCAAGTTTCCCTCTAAGAGAGGGGGTTAATACCGACATTTTGTTCTATAGCGCCGGGAAGTAGATATATTTTTCTTTATTTATTGTAGATTACAGACGCGTCAACAATTTAGGTCATTAGCGTCTTTTAATTACATCAAATTAAATAACAAACAACTTAAAACTAAATGACATCACAAAACATCCATGAGCGGAGATGTGATTCGAACCCACGACAGTGTGATCCAAAAGCCTGCTATGCTAACCGTTACACCACACTGTCCTCTCGGGAAATAGTTCTACGTCAAAAATTTAAAAACGATCCATGCCAAGAAGAGTGCGAATCAAATGCCATCTAGAATTATTCAAGTGAAACTAAACGGTGTGATATAAACGTTTAATAATCTCGGTTCGTCTATTTTTTATTTTGAAACAACGTAATCAAGTGGCTAGACAGTGCAGCACCAAAACAATGCCAGTCATTGAATCCATGCTAGTTTTATCATCATCTGTCATCGGCCTGACATTTGAACCTATATAAACGCCAACCGACAAACACTCGTCACTGCACATTAAAGAAGTAATAATAGGCGTAGATTATGGGCAGGAAAAAGAAGATTATCATCATAATATACTTGTACGGCTTAAGGGCTTTGCGGAAGGACTTTTTTATAACATCAAAATATATCCCACAGTATCCTCCCTAGCTCTTACAACGCTCGGAATCTAACGCTACATATTTCCACAAGCGACTAGATCCTGCAGTCTGGGTCCATTCTGATTGGTCGAATATCCCATCTTGATGTCGTACACACCTAAACGAACGTAACAACTAACTAGTGATCTCGGTATACTAATATGGACAGTTGATTGCGATTAAAAAATGGGTTTTGTATGTGGACAATGCTCAAATACATATTCTTCAAGACAGGCATTAATGTTCACAAAATTAGAATGAAAACTTCAGGTAAGACTTGTAATCTAATTCTTTCTATAAAAGTCGATCCATTTTTTGACATTTCAAAATAAAACCTAATTTAATATTATTATTTGAGATATTATAGGATGTCCAAAATTTATACAGTAACAGTGTTCTTGAGAATTTGGAATGGAATAATAAATTTTAATTAAGTTTTATTTAGAAATGTCAGAAAATTGATCGACTTTTATAGAAAGAATTAGATTACAAGCCTTATCTGAAGTTTTCATTCTAATTTTGTGAACTTTGTGAACATTAATGCCTGTCTTGAAGAATATGTATCTATTTGAACATTGTCCACATACAAAACCCATTTTTTAATCGCTATCAACTATCCATATTAGTATACAGAGATCATTAGTTAGTTGTTACGTTCGTTTAGGTGTGTGTGCGTGTGTCAAACGACATCAAGATGGGATATTCGATCATTCAGAATGGACCCTGACTGCAGGGCCTAGTCGCTTGTCATATTTCCAGACAAACAAAAATAAGAATTTTCAAGAGTGTATTTACCTAATATCAAGTCGGTATTACCGGGTTTGTTCCCACAGACAACCACAAAGTTTCAGATTTTTTTATTACGCATGCGCTAAATATAACTAGTCTCAAGCTTGTTTGTTGGAACAGCTGACGTGGTGTTTTTAATACGCCAATAAAACAAAATAAGTATTCTCAAAAATTTTCGTCGGATCCTCTATAGTCTATACAGTCCTGTTCTGCGAGAGTGAGTCGTGAAAGTGACGCAACGCTCCAGCTATATTCTACCCTCCTCAGTCAGCTATCAAAATGTTTTGATGTTATTTGTAAGTTCCGGGAACTCACTGTTTTTTTTAAGTGCGCTACTGACTATGATAAAGAAATTATGAAACGTGCCTCATGTCATTTTACTTGGATTATTCACATAACATGGTGTGAAGATTAGATATGGTGCCGTAAAAAAGAATCGAAATGTTTTGCTTGAGTAGAAATTATCATTGCGCATGACACTACCGATAAATCGAAAGCTAAATCCATAAATTGTTTTCAAATTCATTGTCCTAAATATATCAAAGGATTATTAATACAAATATTATAAGCTGACAGTAAATACATTCCATTGAGATTATTTGTAAAAGGTTTGACAGAATCAAGTCATGAAAGAATTTCGCATCAAGGTTAATTACTTTTCGATATTAATCTACATCTTGTAAACGTGGCTTTATATGAATATTTGAAATTTTACTAATATCAGAAAGTCTTCCATCAATTATCCAATTCTGATAATTTTTGCTAGGTTGTTGTATTCTAACAGTTGCTAGATGTAGGAATAAAAATCATACACTAACAGTATGGGAGACTTCAATGATAAGTAAGAAAGGGAAATTCTGACTGATGACCTCGCTGATTTTCAATTCGTCAAAACATAATTTTTGGCTCAAAAATACATCTTTGTTTTCAATAAACCATGGACTTTAAAAACGCAGTTTTATACTAAATAATGAAAAAATTGGCCAAAAAAATGTTCCAAACAAAACAACATAGGTAGGTATAGAATATATTATAGGCATAAAAAAATGGGTGTGCGCTTATGAGTTATGACCACACGACAGAAGTGAAAACTTCAGATTTTCTAATTTTTGGTGTCATCTATATTATAGCGCATTTATGAACTAAAAATAATCTATTACTAAAATACTAAAATTGTATTTTTAATTAATTCCACCTTGATACCAAAAAAATTATAATTATTGTCAAAGAAAGAATTTAACAAAAATAAAAAAATATATAAATAAATATCATGTAGAATTTAGAAAAAAAACGCCAAAAATTTCTACGCTGCCATCAGGTCACTAACCGAGTTCCCTATGCATACAAAGCGAATACGCTACTAACTGAGATATTGATAGAACTGCCTAGCTTGCCGTTTTTATGCTATAAGTATGTCAGCCGCGTCACATTTTTGCGAACACTTCACTATTTTAACTACCCAGGCAAAGAGTGCCTAACGCACCTAAGGAAGTTTTTCACTTCAAAAAAACTTTTTAACAAAAAAAAACCGCCTTCAAAAAACCACTAAAAAGAGGAAAATAATGAAATTTTGAGGTCTGTGCCACTTTAATAAAATATGAAGTCGGTTAAAAAGTATAGTATAGTGATTAATATCTTCTTTTTAACCAACTTCATATTTTATTAAATTGGCACAGACCTCAAAATTTCATTATTTTCCTCCTTTTAGTGGTTTTTTGAAGGAGGTTTTTTTTTTTGTTAAAAAGTTTTTTATTTCTTACTTTTTAGTGTCAAAAAGTGACATTTACCTTAAAAGAATCACACGCCGTTACTCACTTTTATTAAAATCAGCCGAACTACAGAACCGATTTTGATGAAATTTCTATGGGACCAATTTGAAAGTATATCCTTTCAAATAAAAATTTTTTTTTCAAAATCGGTTCATAAATGACTGAGTTATGAGGTAACAAACATAATAAAAAAAAATACAACCGAATTGAGAAGTCGGTTAAAAAATAGCTCTTTAATAATAATATAAAATGGAAGTTTTATTTTATTAGGTTTTACCGTTGCCTGCATCTACATAACTAGCCATCGGTCACTTTTCTATATTTAACTGGAACCAATCTACGAATTAATCGTAAATAAATCTCTGACATAACAAGGCTCTCGGCTCCCATAATATAAATAAAGATGGTAATCAGCCCTATATGCATCTCTAAAAGAGCATAGAAATTACAGGCATGCATCGCATATGTATGGTTGTCAATAGATAACAGACTTGCCAAGCCTTTCCACCACAACAACAGTGCAATGTGCATAAAATTTTACATTAAAGGCAGATCTACACAAATTAACATGGTAACAATAAATATATACCTAGTTGTGGAATTTTTAAACGATCCTGCTCGAAAAATAATTGATCGATTGAAACGACCTTTTGATATGAAACAGAGATGATTGATTATAGACGCGTCGACAACTTAGGTCATTAGCGTCTTAAATACAACAAATATACATATATCACTTAAAACTAAATAACATCACAAAACATCCATGAGCAGAGGTGGGACTCGAACCCACGACAGTCTAATTCAGAGGTCGCGACGCTACCAACTGAGCCATACTGTCCTCGATATGAAACATCTTTAGGCACGGGTGTAAAATCGTTTGAATGGAACGTCGTTCAGAACGCACGTAGTTACGTCGCGTCTTCCCGCACACATCAGTCGCTAAATTGTGTTTTAAAGACCACCAACAGCTAAGGTTTTTGGGCCGAGTACCAATTCATATTTTCAATTCATTATATTTTTTTTTAATAATAAATTGCAAATCCAATTGAAACTTTTACCAGCTCTCGGGCTAGAACCCGGGAACTGGGAACTTGTAACAGAGGGACCATAGCACCGCCATGTAAACAACAGCATTGCTACACTCTCGGCCATTCTCAAGATGATAAATTCTTGGAATATGATAGGTTGGGTTGGGTTACATCGTCGCTGTGGATCCGCCTTTATGTAAAGTAAGTATACATACATGGAACACATGTGTGTGGCCAGTTTATAAACAAAACAAGACGGGCTCCGTTGTCAAAACCTAAACAAAATGCATTCCACTCAACAAATCAGACTGACTGTGTATTAACATAATTAAACTGATAAAACACGACTACAATGGAATAAAATATTTTAAATGTGTACCAGCATGCTTAAAGTGGGCATAAGATTAATCAATTTAAATATAAAATCAATTTAATTGTATTTTAAATGGATGATAAATCAGTGCATTACTATTTTTAATTATTTTATTTATGCTTAAAAGTTAATAATTTCTGAGAACAATAATTGTTCGAAGAAAATATATATTGGCTAGTAAAGAATGAACATTTTTAAAAGCTTTTATTTAGCTTGACCCCTTATATTTGTTTGTTACTAAGTATCTTTGTTTCAAATCTTGCGACAGCTTTTTTAACTACTTCTACTCAACCGATTCTTATGAAACTTTGCACACACATTAAGTTCCGTGACAATACAATATTATGATAATTTCAACTTGGTAACGAGGATCTGATGATGGAATCAGAGGTTGAAAGGATGATACGGGTCAGAAATCAAACTAAAAACTAGAAAATAAAAATAGGTGTAAAAACTTTTAAGTTAAACGGTTTTATTTTAAACCATCAGCTGTATCAAAAACTAGAAAATAATTAGGACACAAACCAAGGGGCACTTTGTGTCGCTTCGTCAGCGGAATAAGTAATAAAAACGTGGGGCGCATAAAAATCTGTATAACGACTGTATAATTATTAAATAAGAACGGCTTGTCTAGAAAAATGTGTTTCCAAACCCACCAACAGAAATATTTCAAATGCGCCCCCCGTTTTTATTACTTATTCCTCTGACGCAGCGACACAAAGTGCCCGTTGGTTTGTGTCCTAATTATTTTTTAGTTTTTGGTACAGCTGATGATTTAAAATAAAACCGTTAACATAAAAGTTTTTTTACCTACCTATCAATCAATATACCTATCAATCAATATATAAAAATACTGACTGAAATGTCTGTCCGTAATTTCGTTTTCTTGCTGTTTTTATGAGGTTTTTGGGATTTTGTATAAACGGAAAAACGTGACTATTCCAGGCTCCAGCTGTTTGTGATATGTTTGCTTTTGTTCAGTGGATGTTGCATTTTAAGTGAAACTATTTTTTTCTAACGGATTAATATTTATTATTTTCCATAACTACCAGGTACACTAAACTTGCCTATGTCGAGTCATAAGTGAAATACTACTATAATGATCTTCCGCAAGAATCTGTCGCTATACGTTCAGTTAAAATGTGGCGAAGTCAAAGGGTTGATTGATTAAATTATTGTGGATTATAGACGCTCGACATCGTAGGTCACTAACTACAATCCGCAAATAAAACCTGGTACTAAAAATGAAAAAAATGAAATATTCTCACCGCTATCGTATTAAGAATTCAAATATCAACAATATACTATAATGACTTTATAAAATATTTACTCTTTGCGACTATGAAGTTATGAACGTGCGTACAAAGAGACCTATCTATATAGCACATATAAACAAATGATCCCCAAGGTTGATGTGATAAGTAAAATAATCATTTCAAAGCGTTTCCGACGAAATACGGCGTGGCTCATGCAATACCAAGCTAATTTGTTTGAAATACAGCAAAACTCTTTTGATACAATCTGTATTTTTGTTTGTACACGCACTTTATCTAATCAAACGATTGTTTACTGAAGTACAAACTGTGCAATAAATTACATCAAAATAATACAAAATTATAATATTATATCTGCAGGGGACCGATGTCCTCCAATACTATGAAATGTTTGGTATTTGTGGTTTGGTAAGGCCATATTTGTTGTTTAAAAATAGCTACGTATTTAATAAAAATAGCGCTGACAAATTGAAATGTTCTTCTAGGAAGATATGACTAAAAACCAGTTATTTAAATAATTTAACATTTGATTCTTTGAATTTTAACACTAATGACATATTATCAATGGGTTACGTCCAGTTAGATAACTGCATGTTAACTAACTTGGGAATGCGATAAATGACATCACCGATAAAAGGGGCGGCATATACAGGCTGACCATAATCTCTTGACACCAAAATGAAGTTAAAATTTATTGAATACAATTTTTTAAAGATGCAAAAATAAGTTTTTGAAATCTATATTTATTATTTTAAAACTTACAGAAACGTACATTAACAATGCTTGATTGAGTTCTTAAAAAGTTGTGCTTAATTTTTTTTTACATTTTCATCATTTATATTATAAACGTCAAAACACCATGCTCTTGTATTTGTTTTACAGATAAGTAAAATTATCATCAACACACAAAAATATTAATCAAACAAAAGAGGTTAGTTTTAGCATAAAAAAAGATGACAAACGCACAACAAAAACAATCAAACATCAAAAATGTACGAACCTGTAGCTTCGATAAAGAATCCCCATATAGTTGTACCTTTAAATTTGCTTAAGTTTTCTTCATATCCTTGCTGCGTTGATTTCCTTTTTTGTCCCACGCGTGGGCTTTCATGAACTGCTTCCGAAGGGTCAAACCCAAGCCAATCCTTGTAATAAGCTTGTGTCGACATTCTCTTGTTTTTTAAAACAAAATTATCCTCATTTGCACCAACTTCACTTTTATATCACTTCAGTATCACTTTCAATTATATAATTTCAGTTTTATCCGATAGAAAGTGCAGTTTTTAAGTTTAGTAGATAATAATTAGTAAGGCAAGTTATACAATATAATGTAATATTTGGCAGTTAGTAATTTGAGCCAATTTTTTGACTTTTTCTTACGGAATGTATCGTTGTATTTTATTTCGTTGATTAAATTTCAGTATTTTCGTTTTCAATGTTCGTAAATCGAAGCTCGAATTATCAAGTCATTTTTCGTATAATTATGGCACTTATTTTAAAGCTTTAATACTGAAAAAACGGTAAAAATTTACATTTCAAAATTGTGCATCAATAATCAAAAGGCAGATCTGTAAAAATACATACAAAAATCTAACATGTTTAACTACTCTATACAAAATATAATAAAACATTTTTTTAGAAGAGATACGCCCCCCTTTCAGTTAAACCTTAACGCTAATATCTATTTGATTAGAAAATGCAAAACTAAGTACCCTCTTCATAATTTATAATTAACAAAATGGCATACACAAAAAAACAAAACAAATGAGATTCGTAAAAAACAATAGACTAACGATGAACAAATGACGTTCGCGACTATCGTGCAACAAACGAAGGAAGAAACAAACGAACAACCAAAACAAAACACACTGCACAAGTGAATACTGACGCTCTTCAAGGCATCTAAATGACAACTGAATGCAATAAGTCGCTTACATTACAACACAAGTCCAGCAGCAACACACGGCCGAGTACTAAACGACCGGCTTTAGCTTGCGTAGGAAGGAATTCCAGTTAGTATTCAAAGAGAAAAAAAATATAAAACACACACGTATCGGTTACTATCTATGGAACAATCGAATGTCAAATACAAAATGCAGTAACTTCTCTAAAAAAACTAATTACTCCCGACACGATGACTAAATTAGTTACATCTTAAAATGGAAAAATTCCTTGGTATACCAATTGCATCTTTGATGATAAAAATAGCATGTTATATGATAGAATAAGAAAGTCACGTAATAATAATTTATTAGATATTAGCGAAGAAGGAATCGACATTTTATTCACCTTTTTATTATAGCAAGTAATAATTTAGTTATTACTAATAAATCATCACAATAGAATATTGTGTAACTAGTGTGCTAAATACATCTTTATACGTCAGGCGCGATATTTTCAGCACAAGTAGTAGGCGAGCACACACGAGCCTTGGCGAGTGTGCATCGCGAGTCGAATAAGAGTGCCGAAAACATCGCGCCTGACGCATAAAGATTTAGCACACGCGTTGCACACTATACTTTATATAACACATGCATGGTTTTAGAATTTAATTGAATTAAATAATGGTTCATTATATGTAACTTATAGTTACATAATGGTTTATTATGCAACTAGTTACATAATGGTTCATTATGCAACTAGTTACATAATGGTTCATTATGAAACTGTTTTTTCATTATAGCACTGAAAAGCGTTACATAATGGTCACTAGTCAATAAACGACTATTTAAGGTTCGCAAAACACATACGAAAAAACACTAAAAGCGTGCATGTGTTATATAAAATACATTAATATGAAGAAATGAACACTTCTTCATGAAATGCTACATCAGCATATTAGTAATATGTATTAAATTACTAGCTTTTGCCTGCGGATTCGTTTGCATAAACGTCATTTTTGCACGCACGCTTGTTTGCATTAATGTCAGTTTTAACTCCGAGGTAGTCAGATAAAATATATTGTTTAGGCACCAAGTTTCATTATAATCGGTTTAGTCGTTTCCCAATGTTGTTGGTACAAACAGACAAAAATTCTGAGAACGCAATCTGTCACAAGAAAATAACAAAGGTCCCGTAATTTTATTTGTATGTATAGATACGTATTGATTAAAAATTTATACGGGGGTTAAAAAGTATAGTAAAAAATCTAAATCCATCTCAAAAAATATATACCCAATGGCGGATTGTCCATAATGCCGACTAGGCCCAGGTCTAGAGCGACCTGGAATAGCTCAAGCACGTGCGGAATGCGGCGGGCTCATGCACTGAGAAAACTCTATATGGTCTTATAACTATCAGATACAGAATTTGTAGTTCCTCTAGCTATTTATGAATATGGTTGCCTTACTTTGTCCCTGAAAATCGAAAAATATAACTATGAGTTATGACAGTGATTTTATATGGCTCTATGGGAGACAATCGTTTATGACCCCTGTTAGAGAGTAAATAATGGAGCTGTGACAAAAAAATAAATATTGCCGTAAAACTAATTAAAAAATAATTACGTACACCTAGCTATTTACAAATAAAATCTCCAAACTCAGAAATAAATTATTGCGAGCGGGTTGAACCGAACGCAATGCCGATTTTCGTAAAACTTCACACTTCTACGCTAAAAAATTCGCAGAAAGGGGCGGCTGGTACTGAACAACCTAGGACGGCCAAGACTGAAAGTCGGGGGCAGTATAGCCTAGTGGTTAGCATGCTTGGCGCCGCAACCTCTAGACTGGACTGCCGTGGATTCGAATCCCACCTGCGCTCATGAATGTTTTGTGATGTTATTTAATTTTAAGTTAGTTGTTATTTAGTGTAGTTGAAAGACGCTAATGACCTTAGATGTCGACGCGTCTATAATCTACAATAAATAAATAAATTAAAGACTGATAGTCCGCCTCTGTGTATATACCATCTTTAAATGAATCAAAACTGCATCTTATTCAATAAATGCAAAATTGACAACCCTAGATATATACAAAACCAGTATCACATTGAATTAATTTTGCGTAGGAATCAACTTCTGACTATTCATAAATACGTTTGTATAATGTATTTGTATTTAATTCAAACCGATCCAAAAATGGCGATGTGTCCATGCCCGAGATCTCGATGTGAAACTGGTGGTTGTAACTTGGTTCCAAGGATCGCGTAGGTCGCGTCGCTGTCTTACCACGTCTTTTCAACCACACGTATACAGAGAAAATATGTGTTGATAGCGCAAAGTCTGTGATATTCTGGCCTGAATGGTGATGAATAATCAAGTGGATTAGCAAAGGCTGAATATGAGGATATTATAAATCTGGAAAGTTTAAGGTCGACGACGATGATAAAGAAATTATTTCAATGGTTAGTGTAATGCTAAAATCATGAGGAATAATGTTTTGCTAAAAAGTTGATGAGTAAGTTAAGGAATTTGTAAAGCTAAAAGTATTCGGACAGTGAGATCGACAAATGGCAATGGTAAAGATGAAAAGAATAACTTTCAAGATATAGCAAAGAAGATAGTTATTGCTAAAGCCACGAGGATTAATGTATTTCTAAAATGATGATGATTACTGAGTAAGTAAATGGATTAGTAAAGGGTTAATGTGAGGATATACGTGGACATTTTTTAAGTCGAAGATACTAATTAAGATGTTGATTACGGAAATAAAATCAAAATCAAGATGGCTGCTGTACTTCTAAAGCGATAAATCAAATCTGGAAGGTTTATAAAGGTTATAATGGTAATATTTAGATGACAATAAATTTATATTTATTTATTGTAAGTTATAGACGCGTCGACAACAGTCATTAGCGTCTTGTTTACATCAAATAACAACTCACTTAAAACTAAATGACATCACAAAACATCCATGAGCGGAGGCGGGATTCGAACCCACGACAGTGTGATCCAAAGGCCGCTACGCTAACCGTTACACTACTCTGTCCTCGACAATAAATACTGGGATTAATTCAAAGATATCGAACCTAGTACCTCCCGAATGTGAATTTAGTGCTCTTACATTACTAGGCTCATGAACGGGTTAAGATTTTTGTCGCCCTTGAGCTAAATCATTATTTGCCGCCCCCTTCATTAAATTTTTTTTATTTAACCTATCTTACCCTCCCCAATTCCTCTCGCAAACCTCTCTATCTCCTATCACAAATACGTAAATTAAACACTACCTACATACTTTCTTCTTTTTTTCCGCTCCTATACCAATTTGCTGCCCTGGGCTATAGCCCTCTAATCCCCCCCGTAAATACACCCCTCATTAGGCTACTCATTCGGCCCAAATACCACAGATTTAAGAGTCTCGAGTAGCGCTCTCATGGAAACCGAACCGTGTTGTTAAAGACGTCTTGTATTTAGCCTAAATATTTTTATTCATAATTAATAAGTAGTAAAATATTTTTTGCTCATTAAATTTGAATAGTTATGCTTACATTAATTAATATGGACGTAAAAATCTAGATAAATTATTGGGTATTAACTAAATCGTTTGAAGCAGTCATCGAATTTGTATCCAATTATTTATCATAAATGGTTCTAATTAAAACTTACATATTTTCACATAATCAATGCACCACGACGAGTTAATTATTGGTTCTGCAATTCGAAAGCATAAACAATTTTGTTTTTAAATTACCGGAAAACAAAAGAAAGCAATCAAAATGTTATTTCAAACATTAAAAAAATGCACGAAAATGGAGCTTATGATTTATGAACAACAAAATTAAAACTGACTATAATATGTGGAATGTATTTTTAGGTCATTAACTAATACAATTATCTAATAATTAATCTTTTCAAATCATTAGTCGACTTGAAAAACAGATCCTTATAATTTAGATAATTAAAATATTATTAAACAAGTTGCGGTAGGGTTATCTGTAAGTTCCCATTCTTTCAGGTCGATCCGAGATGTACCGAATCGATAAACAAAAAAAAACGTAAGAAAATAATCTTAAGACTTTTAAAAACAAATCCTAAGGCTTTAAAATAAAATTCCAATATCAGCTGTTCTTGTTTTTTCTACAAGAGGCGATTCCTCCAGTTCGCTCCGAGCGGAAGCGCGTTGATAAACAAAAAAAAGCGTAAGAAAATAATCTCAAGACTTTTAAAAACAAATCCTAAGGCTTTAAAATAAAATTCCAAAATCAGCTGTTCTTGTTTTTTCTACAAGAGGCGATTCCTCCAGTTCGCTCCGAGCGGAAGCGCGTTGACAAACAAAAAAAAGCGTAAGAAAATAATCTGAAGACTTTTAAAAACAAATCCTAAGGCTTTAAAATAAAATTCCAAAATCAGCTGTTCTTGTTTTTTCTACAAGAGGCGATTCCTCCAGTTCGCTCCGAGTGGAAGCGCGTTGATAAACAAAAAAAAAAAACGTGGGGAAATAACCTCAAATCATCCGATTTAAAAACAGAGCCTTGGTACCTTGGATAATTAAAATAAAATCAAACAATTCTAATGCTAATGAACATTTACACAGAGAATATTGATTAGTGGCCTTAACAGGTAGGTAGATAACGCTGGTTGTATGTTCCGATCTTGCTTAACTGGTTGTGCAAGTAAGACAAGGATAGGCACATGTAGGTGGTGATTTAGACAAGTGAGAGTTGGTTAGCTAATGTCAAAAAAAAGGGTGGAAGTCGGCGCGTCAGAGTGGAATGACTTCCAGAGATCACATTGAGTGGGTCGACTATGACGCGCCGAAGGCACTTCGACTCTATAGATTCTGCGACTACATATTAGGCAGATATATGCTATAAATTAAATTTAAGAGAGGCGAAATTATCTTAATTTATACGGCAATTCCGGCGCCAAATACAACACCCACAAAAAAACAAGTGAGGTGTGACAGAAAAAAACAAATGACGAATGAGACTATTAAAATCAATAAACATCTGCGGTTTGTATTAATTGTGAAATAGTTTTTACACACGGCATCGTGTGAAGATGAATTTTTCCCGGAGATTTTTTTTGCTTTGATTAATATCTTTACCCGGGTGCAGCCAGATAAAAAGTACCGTTTACTTAAAGTATATTAACTGATGTTTCGTCAAAATGTGTTCGGCCTTTCTCGTGTTGTATCGATGCAAACAGACACACAGATAAAGATAAAAATTCTAGAAACACGTTCTTCCGTCTAGCTGTCATAAGAAACCCCGCAAAAAAAGCGAAATTGCAGGCAGAGATCTCGTCACTATTTTCGTATTATTATTGATTCCTGTGCAACACCTACGAAAAACAAATGAGGTGTGACACAAAAAAAGACGACTGAAATATGCATCAATAAATATTTGCACTTCGCATTTATAAATGCAAAAGACATTAGTATTTTCGATGATCATTCAAGACAACAAAATGATGAAAGAAAAATATCTTTGTTTATTATGGTACCGACATGGAGAACTGGCGCCATATTAAATACACTCCCACATAAACAGATGAAAAAAACAAATGAAGTGTGACAAAAAACTATCACGGAAACAAATGAGAGTTAAAAGAAATAGTTGATGGGTTAATTAATGAAAATGGACAATAATCTACCATGTGGAAAAATAATTGACATTTGTTGAAGTAATAAAACTAGATGGAACAATTGAACAATAAAATAAAATATACTTCTTATAAAATGTTAATGAAAAACATATGATATGTGACAATAATTTATCGATTCTTTTACACTTTGAAAAAAAAGGTGTGTGCATATTAACATATTTATATTAAACTATATTATTTATAAAAATCTATTCAATTCAATCCGTTAAGCCATTTTGATCTGTAAGTGTTTTCTTTAATCATATTAAATTGTTTGGTTTAAATCTCGCTCAATAAATGAATCAGAAAAGATGGCGACAATCGACTTATTGCATTGTAGAAACAAAAACTTTTTTATTTGACCCAATAAACGTATCACGTCTACTAAAGCATCCACATTGCAACAACATTCCGTAACACATTCTTTTATTGTCATGTTGCGTTTAGTAATGTTATTAAGAACAGATGACGATCGCCTCTCACGTCTTTCTATTATAAAACCTATCTCATACGATAAAATATTTTTATCGACAATTGGCACATGTGCGAAGCCATCTTATAATTTTAATTTTTTTTAAATTTAATATTCCGGTAGATTGAAAATTTCAGACTGACATTCTATTTTTACTTGTGAAAACTAGGAGTGCAGAAAGTCTTGAAATATTTTGACAAAATGTGAATCGTCTGAAGACAGTTTAAATGTAGGAGTGGCCCGCATATTTAAAAACGTAATCAGACACTTGTCAACCAATAATAGCTAAAGTCAAACAAATACACTGAGAAAAATTGTTTTTAACCGTTCGCTAAAAACGCTCGGTTGATGACAAAACGTTTAATACTACCGCGCGAACAGTTGAGTCCACTGAGGAAAAGGACAATTCAACTATATAAAACGGTTGTGTTACAAGTGCATCGTTGTTGTATTAACCTATCGTAAACAGTTAATTGTATGACCTCTGAATCTACCGTTCAAAACAGCTGAAACAACTGTTGAAATATTTTTTCGGCTGAGTTTACCGCTCCCTGAGGAGTTGATTTCACTGTTCAACAATATTATAACTGAAATTTCGGTTGCCAGATAGCTAAACGGTTAAAGTGGGAAATCGAGATAGAGTCACAGAAATTATATTTTTTGGCTACAATTTGTAATGGGGAGGCAACCATTGAGTAAATAATTAAAAAAAAAAAACAAAACCGCCTATAATTTATGTTAAATACCTATTATATTTATTTCTATCTATATTTTTTCAATAAAATCGAATAAATTTTGTTAAATTCCCTGGAATCCAGAAAATAAGTGTACTGTTCCATTTATGGCCCGTATTAATTTACTTAACAGTTGATAAAAGTCCAGATTTTAATAAAATTTCGTTTTGTTCGGTAGAGTTAACTATTCTTTCAGTTGAATCCAAGAAATAGGTGAATTCAACAAAGTAAACAGCCAATCTGGCGTAGTTTTAGGTAACAGAAAATTAAAGAGTTGATTCTAAGTAAAAAACGGTCAATACAAATGTTATGCAAGTAAATTGAACTTAAAGAACGGTTGAATTGGTAAATACCAATTGTGAGATAAGAGAATGCGCATGCTCAGTATCATGTGACTGCATGATGCGTGATGTTCTTTCTTTGTTCGCATAATACGGTTAGTGATGGTTCGCGTTACTACATCGCAGTTTCATTCTGTGTGAAAAGTTATGGTGGACGTGGAAACTATTCAAAAACTCGAAGAGTGGAACCTGTCCATGTACACAGATGTCTTTAAAGGTAAGTGATAAGACATTATCATGTTTTTTTTCATTCTCTTCTATGCAGTGATATTTGTTACATTACTATACAGTATTATGTATTTTGAAGCAGGTACCTAATTAAATCATATAAAATTGATGTCACAGGACACTCATAGTAAAAAAAGAAACTTCAAAGAAGTGTTGTTTTTCACCGTTTTTTTATCGTGAATAAAAAATCATATTTCTTTACTTTTAATTTATCTTCACACTATTTATGTTTTTTGATATACTTACAGATGGCGATTGATTTTGACGTAGCCTATCCAGATCTGGGCAACAAATTGTACGAAAGGTTCCCCACAATACGCGTGAAATTATACAACAGGCTGGCTAAGAAAAAACCCCCGAGATTCACTGCCGACAATTATCAATTTAAAAAACGGTAAGTTTCTTCATTCTGCCCATTAAAAATCCTGTTTTGCTCACCTTTTTGGATCAGAAGAACTGGATTGCTTAAAAATGCGCTTTTGATTGAGACACTATTTGTTTGAGGTCTTTAATTATAGTAAAAAATATGCTATAATTAGACACATCAAATAAAATAAAATATATAATATGTTTTGTCAAGAAATTTTTATATTATTATTATTATGGGTATTATTATTTTTTTGCAGAAAGAGAAGATTTGGACAATTTGCTGATTTTTCCGAAAACTAGATTTATCGACATCAAAGAATAATATATTTGTGTATTGTATTAATTCCTTAAATGTTAATTTTTGATAAATGTCTATATTTTGTTTGTGTATACAAATTATGTACCTATATTGTTTATTTAATAGTCGTTTTTTTTAAATAAAAAAGTCTGCTTTAAACCAATGTCTATTACTTTTTATTTAATCACTGATTATAATTATTTTGTAGAACCTCAAAGAGAAGAAGATAAACGTTTCAGTAAAGGCATGGATGGCTTAAAAATTGATCCAGTCTACCTACATCGTTGCAATGTTGCTTCTTAGTTAATTCAGGTACGTTTTTCTGCTCTTCCTGGAGCTCCTACTTGGAGTTCCAACTTGGACAATTTGAGTTTCTCACACCTCCATATTTGTTTTTTTGTTCTTCACTTTTACTACTTTTTCCTTATGGTCAAACTTGTGGAACTCCGTAATTTGACCATACAAGAAAAAAGCACGGTGAAAGTAAAGAACAAAAAATGAAGCAGAGGGTTGAAATTCTTGAATTGTCCGGATAATCCAAGGGAAGAGCGGAAAAATCCACCTGGAGCAACAGAGTAGAACTAACCTAGTAAAGTAGGTTGGATCAACATAAGCCACCGTAGAATCAACCTACTAAAATTGGTGGATAGAACCTATCACCCAGTAAAACTGACCTAATCTATAAGTAGAATCAGCTTAGGAAACGGTAGACTCTACTAGCCTTGTTAGTTTACATTAACTGAGGAAACGGTTGTTTTCAACCGATACCCTGTTAAAAACAGTGACGTCATTGTTTTTAACCGAGTAAATATTTTAACTGTTTACTCGGTCAATTTAACTCTTTTGATTTCAACCGATCGACTTACGTTACATTTACCGTTTGAAAGGTAGGTTCCTAGATAACCTAATTAGTCGGTAAATGTTACGGGTTTTTCGGTAAAAACGACTGCTTTTTTTTCTCAGTGTATCTTTAAATGTCCCAAACAAATAATACTTAATATTGTAACCGCTAGATCGGGTTATTCAAGAGAAAGTATAATTTTCATCTTGAATAATGGACCGAAACAATATAGGTAATAAATAATAATGTCGCGCGTAAAATAGCGAGCGTGATCGTGCAGCTGTGAGCTAGAAGACAATTACATTATGAAATGTTAATTAATAAATTATTCTATTACTCAATTTAAAATTCTCCTAATTAGTAATCATCCAACCATTTGATTAATTGATTAATTGCTGATAAAAGGAAGATAGTAGCGTCCAGATGTTTCGGAAGCAAACGGAAAAAAATGTTCGAACAGAACGAATCCAATGTAGGGGGGCCTTCGCGTATTTGTATTTTCAATAATAAAATCCTGTACGATTGTTTGAGCTTTCGAGGCGTTGTGTCTTAAGAGAAGAGAGAATTGAAAAGATTTGTAGCAGAGCGTAGTTTCGATATGTCTTATAGAGACTACGTCTCGCTGCCAATTCCTTCAAAATAATGAAAAAAAAGGAAGCTAGCATTACACAATAATTAATTCCTGTAAAATTGTTTGAGACAATATACGAGTAGAATTGAAGCGATTGGTAGAATGGTAGCAAAACGTAGTTCCGATATCATGCCTTATAGAAACTACGTTCTGCTACCATTTCCTTCAAAATAACGAAAAGAAGCTAGCATTACACAAAAATTCAATCCTGTACGATTGTTTGAACCATCGAGGCGTTGTCTCTTAAAACAAGAGAAAATTAAAACGATTGTAGCAGAGCGTAGTTTCGATATGTCTTATAGAGACTACGTCCCGCTGCCAATTCCTTCAAAATAATGAAAAAAAAGAAGCTAGCTTTACACAATAATTAATTCCTGTAAAATTGTTTAAGACAACATACGAGTAGAATTGAAACGATTGGTAGAATGGTAGCAAAACGTAGTTCCGATATGCCTTATAGAAACTACGTTCTGCTACCATTTCCTTCAAAATAACGAAAAGAAGCTAGCATTACACAAAAATTCAATCCTGTACGACTGTTTGAACCATCGAGGCGTTGTCTCTTAAAACAAGAGAAAATTAAAACGATTGTAGCAGAGCGTAGTTTCGATATGTCTTATAGAGACTACGGCCCGCTGCCAATTCCTTCAAAATAATGAAAAAAAAGAAGCTAGCATTACACAATAATTAATTCCTGTAAAATTGTTTAAGACAACATACGAGTAGAATTGAAACGATTGGTAGAGTGGTAGCAAAACGTAGTTCCGATATGCCTTATAGAAACTACGTTCTGCTACCATTTCCTTCAAAATAACGAAAAGAAGCTAGCATTACACAAAAATTCGATCCTGTACGACTGTTTGAACCATCGAGGCGTTGTCTCTTAAAACAAGAAAAAATTAAAACGATTGTAGCAGAGCGAGAAACTACGTTCTGCTACTAATTCCTTCAAAATTATGAAAACAAGCAAACATTACACAATACAATCCAGGACGATTGTTTAAATATTCGAGGCGTTGTCTCTTAAAACAAGAGAAAATTGAAATGATTGTAGCAGAGCGAGAAACTACGTTCTGCTACCAATTCCTTCAAAATTATAAAAACAAGCAAACATTACACAATACAATCCTGAACGATTGTTTAAATATTCGAGGCGTTGTCATCTTAAATCGAGAAAGATAAGACATTACCAAATAAGGTATGTCGGTCCAAAGAATGACCGTAGATCACCGCGTCTGTCTTCAGTCCAGATTCCGCGTATACCAATGTACAGCGTGTCCGATACCAGCAACAATACACCGTCTTAATATAAGGCATGTGAAAATAAATGACGTGTACAAGATATGTGATGCCTGATGCTTACTCATCGACTTTGTATCACGTATTGTCTTTTAACACACGCCTCACGCACATCTACGAGGGACGTCAAAAAATTCAGTCGAAGCTATCACATAAAACGTCAAAGATCTGCAGACTTTCGTAGATAGATTCCGGTCTGTTTAGAAACCCAGAATTATTAGACATTTTGGTCGGCGCCTTCTGTAGCCTAAAGGCTTGATGGATTATGAAAAATGAGGTGTTTATAGATTTGTCATAGTCTCACAAGTGCTACTAAATATATGACGTCACGGTAAATTCAATATGGCGGACTTTAGACGCCATTTTGTCAGGATGCAAAAGTAATCTTCCTTCTAAATACATCAATATGGGTATCAAAAGAAAGGTTTCGTTGAGATTTCAAATAGGGTATATAACGTCAAGGAAAATTCAATATGGCGGCCGCTAGACGCCATTTTATCAATACGCAAAAAATCGGTAAAACCTTTTGTGCGACGTATCAAATGAAAAGACTTGATGAGTAGATTCAACTAAAAGGAAGAAAATAAAAATATAATATTTTAAAAAACAAAAAATCCGACTGCGTAAAAAGCGAACTTAAAAGATGGAAACAAGATCAAAAGATAACATGCAGTCGAAGTCATAGCAGTAACAAGTTCAACAGAAATATATAATGCCTCCGACTGCATGTTATCATTTGATCTTGTTTCCATCTTTTAAGTTCGCTTTTTACGCAGCCTGGTTTTTTGTTTTTTTTTTTAAATATTTTTTTATTATTAAATGTGAAACTATTTGATCGAACTCTATATTTATCTATTTTATAGCAACAGGCAGATCGTATTCTAAGGTGCTGCTATATTTTTGTCATGCAGTAGGCGTTGAAAATATTATAATGTTATACTAGATCAGCACGCCATTCAATTTTTTTTCTTTTTGATTACGTGACGTAGCGATAACATATCATTTGTTTTGAATTTATTATGAGTTTGTTTTTTATTTACTCTTTTTTCAACACCAATTTTATTATTTCTTTTTTATTCAAGTACAAAAGACACCATCTGTCACTTTATTACACTCATCGACCTATTTTGGACATAAAATTAAATATTATTTCTAAACTTTTTTTTACAGCTCTTTTGACTTGACGCGTGGCTATTTTTTTAAATTGATTGATTTATATTGATGATTATTTGTCTACAAAGACTTGGGGTTTCGTTATCCGTACCAAAATGGTAAAAAAACGGGACCCTTATGGTTATACTTCTTAGTCTGTATGTCATAGACCACATTCGATTTTCTCAGAAATAACAAATGATACCAACTTGAGATTTGGCATGGTTATAAAGCTTCCTGCACCGAGTTCAAAAATAAGAATTATAAAAATATTTTTTTCTATTTTTGGGTGGTGTAAATTTTTTCTGCACCCAGGTTTTGATCAGGTCGTGTACAGTGTAATCTATTAAATATCTATTAATATAAAACCGATCATACGTACTTCATGCACCGAGGGTTCCGTTCGCCATAGTTTTCATCTAATCTTTACCAGTCTCTTTGCATGCCTGATTTTTTTCAAAATTTTAAACTTAATATTTTCGGAGTTAAGAAGGGGAGACACAAGTTTTTTAGTGTCTCTCCCGTCCTTATCTCTGAAAGTATTAGGTCTAAAATTTTGAAAAAAATCAGGCATATAAAGAAGCTGGTAAAGATTACATTAGAAAACTATCGTTTAATTGTCGGATTTTTTTAAATTTAGAAATATTCTGCTAAGCACGGATGAAAAACAGGTAAAGTTAGATACCGTTTGGACGAGGATTTACTGTAATTCGTACATATCATCTAATTAATTCACACCGTCGAACACGTTTTCCAGTGTTTTACCAATTACCATAGATGGTAATAAATATGTATTATGCGAGGAGCTTGTTTACCAGGAGCCATGAGGCAGGTATGTATAACGTGGGCCTTATGTACATAAGAATACACCATTGTGTGTATTTAGACACTAAAGTCAATATTTGTACTGTTACAGCTCTAACTACGTCACTAATAAATTAATGTACACAATTATAATATTATAATACTTATCTATGTTTCATTCATTTTCGTACATCAAAAAAAACACAAGAAAATATAGAGAACTTACTATACAGAATGTACTGTGAACGCGTAACAACATTAATTTATTTCATTGATTATTTATTTAATTATAATTAGATATTTGCCGGAATTCATGCAATCTGTGAAAATTTCAACTAGCTACCTCTTACCATTTGTGAGATACCTGTGTGTAACAGACGAACGGACATCGTAGGCAGAATAAGGTTCCATACGGAGGTACGGAACACTAAAAAACAAGGTTTTCAGTCTGTATTTTTTCACTATTTTTAATATCTCTACATAGTATAAATTGAAGTCGCTTTTCGCGTCTGTCTGTCTGTTTAACCGCTAACTCCTCCTAAACCATGCAACGGATTTTGATGCGGTTTTCATCATCAGTTAGATTATTTTTCACGGAAGATTTACATATATATAGCATAATTAATAAATAATAATAATTAATTAATTAAATTCGTAACTCGACCGTAAGAATTCGCAACATACTTATATCATAAAAACGGCCGTACATAAATGTTCCACTCGTAGCGTAGAGGTAACGTCGCAGCACTCTATGCACAGGAGACCCGAGATCGGAAATCGTAGAATTTTTGGCTTTTTTTTCTAAATTCTATATGATATTTATTTATATATTTTTTATTTTTGTTATATTCTTTCTTTGACAATAATTATAATTTTTTTGAAACTAAAAATTATATATAAAAGCGAACGAGCGAAGCGAGTGAGTGGTGTATTGCACCCGGGCTTTCTTAGCACCCGGGCGAAACCGGACGGGGCCGCTAGTATCTAAAAAAAAATAGACTAACAACTCTTTGTGGATATAAGGGAACAAAAATCGCTTGATGAAAATCCAACTGATATACTTTTACGAGTTCTCAGGTTAGGACCTATTCTATCATAAATAAATGATAGTAAAACTGCGGCGCTACGAATAAACTTATTTCAAGTCCCAGACATCCGATAAATAAGACGCAGTCTACTACACAACTCTAATATTATACAACGCATCTAAACCATCTACCTTGCAATGTCACAGAACTCAATACCAGAATACAAAACACAACCTTTCGAACATCTGAAGTACAAACAGAAGAAGTATTCTAACACTCACTTGTTTACATAAATAGCTGACATACAGCATGTCATTTATTTCATTGCTATAAATAGTAAAAACCGAAATCGGAATGCAGGTATTCGTCTATAACAATCGTTCACGAAATATGCTAATTATGTGTAAATAATAATTTCAATTAGTTTAAAGTTTTATTGAACTGTGTAATTGTATTGCATTGTTTCGATGATTTATCCGACATTTAGTGATCTCATATCCAAAAAGGCTTCTATAAGCTTGAGCTTAACTTGTTTCCTTAGAAAAATCGTCATTTATTGATTATAAGTCATCACTAAATATGGAACTTGATGACTGCTATTATAGACCGGAGGGCCAACGTCTACCGCAATGACGTGATCAGATGACAACAGACAATCGTACAGCTAGCGACAACATTGTACGTAGGCTGGTGACGTCACAGCGGTCACATAGCAGTAGGTGTTTATAGGTATATCTGTGACCGAAAGGTACGTAACATCGTTGGTCGAATTTGTTAATAAAGTTACGATTTTATCTTCTAGATCAGGGGGCTCAGTCTTTTTATGCTTGAAATTACATTAATGCAACAAACCTGTCTGAAAATCGACTGGTTAATTGTTGCTAAAACCCACCCAAATGTAATAGGGTTCCGTTCGGTAGTACGGAACCCTAAAAATAAAATGTCAAAATAAAAACATGCAATATTACCTACACAACTGTAAATTTATCTAGATTAAACAAAACATACATAAATTGTCATTGAAATGCACAAAAATCAATGACAAAATTGTAAAAATAAACAGTGAAAGTTGACTCTAGTTTGTCATGTTTTATGAATGGAATAATTAAAATCATGTGTGGGTTTATTGATTGATTATTCACGCCTCGCAAATGTTTCAATTTTATTACAGAACTGTTACGGTTCTAAAATTTGCATTAATTAAAAATAAATTTTACAAATTCGCTATGGAGGATCATACATGACTTGTATCTTGAAAAATAATTTTTAATTTTTAAAATTGAAAATTTCAGTGTATAGTTTTCCAGAAATTCTTTACATATAGTATGCGATACTTAAAAATTGCGATACATTGGAGTCCGTTTATAATGACATTCAAGGGCAATTTACAATTGAGTCATACTAAACGGACAACATAATAAGCAGACGATGAAAATTATGTACTACACAAACGGTTTAATGGCCTATCCCAAATTCTTTTGCTAGTGTCGAATTTGACTCGTCTGGAAGCAGGCGAGTTAAAATTTTTTTTTCGAATAACGAAGGTCATACAGAATACATACAATCGTCATAATAACCAAAAAAAATAATCGAAAATTACGTCAATGTAAACGGTCGGTTAAATTAATCAGTCATTCTAAGCAGACTAAGGTTTAATTATAAAACCAAACTAATGGATACAAGTACGTCATAATAAGCGGTTGACCATTATGTCATAATAAACGGACTCCACTTTATTTCCAAAACCACATTTTAGACCTTTCGAAGAATTTTCTCCCCAATGAAACGACACGCTAACCCTGAAACCTAGTAGGTACTACATTATAGTGTTGTCGAGACAAAACAACTTATTCAAATTAAAAGACAGCATAGTTTAGAAAATCCGTTGCATTCAAATACAAAAAAATCTCAGACGTAATCCTTGAAGATTTATAAATAAACACAAAAACCACAAACGCCCGGAAACGATTCCAACCCGTGATTCTACAAGACAAATGTCAACTCATTATTTTTATGCAAATTGAGACACACACCCTTCTACGAATAAAAATACAATTGTGTGAAAGTCCTAAAAATTATATTAATTCAATGCATTCAGCTATTTCAACGACGCAATATTTTCACATTATTGTACAAACTCAAAAACTTGTTCTGAATAAAAATACAAAGGAGAACCCGAGTCGCAAAAACATATTTGTTAAATAAAAAAAAAGATGTACGAAACAAAACACAGTTACCTTCGTCACTGCTAACTGACAAAAAAAAATGTCGGAAAGAACAAAAGAACACCGCGTTTTTTCCTATACAGACAAACAACTGCCCGGTTTTTATAGATGGCCGTGTCTACAAAAAACAAATTAGGACATAAAAAAACTGTAAATAAAATTATTTCAGAGAACGGTACGAGATTCATAACCTTAGTTTCGACTGCGCATAAAAACACAATTCAATTTTATAACAACTAGCGGCTACCAGTGACTCCGTACGCAAGCGAAAGGTCTGAAAGTAGAAGCCATTCCAGTAGACCACGGCTTAAAATTTATTTATTGTAAATTATAGACGCGTCGACAACTTAGGTCATTAGCGTCTTAAATCACATTAAATAACAACTAACTTAAAACTAAATAACATTACAAAACATCCATGAGCGCAGGTGGGATTCGAACACACGACAGTCTAGTCTAGAGGCTGGTACCAAGTACGCTATCCACTAGGCTACACTGCCCTCCATGGCTCAAAAATCTATACAGGGTGTCCCAAAATTGCTGGGACACAGAGTTACTACGAGGTCAAAATAAATCGATTGGACCCAATTTATTTATATACCAAAATGTACCGTTTGCACGTGAGAAGAGTTCAAAGTTTACATAAAATTTTGTATTTAAAATTTTGTATTACAATTTTATTAAACTTGTACTAGGAATATCTGTTAGCATTATTTAAGAAAACATTTTTTTCCTTCGGAACTATGCGGAATACGGAACTTTTACAAGAGTAACAAAATGAAGATAATTAATCAGTCTTCTCGCTAAAAAAATTTGAGAACCGTATTACCACCCCTAAGAAAGTTCTGAAAAAAATGTCAGGGGGTGAGGGTGGTTTTAACCCTTCTACAATTTCTTTTGGGTTTCTCGGGTTTCTTTGATTACCGAAAGGAGAGTAATCCTCTAAAATGCACTTTTGTCAAATTTCATTCAATTTGTTTCACTCATTTCTGAACAGCGTACAAAAATGTGTTTTTTTATGTAAACTTTGAACTCTTCTCACGGGCAAACGGTACATTTTGGTATATAAATAAATTGGGTCCAATCGACTTATTTTGAACTCTACTACACGTGGTAGCTCTGTGTCCCAGCAATTTTGAGATACCCTGTATAGAAGCCGGCCGTGAAAGCTTAAGTCTTATAAAATTGTCTTGCAAAATTAATCGTAATGAAGTTTCAAAATCGAAATTTAGTGTTTTCTTTTTTTAGAGTAATGCAAATACAATTAAAACAGATGACAGTCACATTTCAAAATAAATTTTTAATGAAAAACAAACCTGGAATAGCGTGAAATTATTACTGCTGCTAGAGAACCGAAGAACGTAACTTTATGGTCAATTTATCCACGCGTCGCGTAACATATGATGTAAAAAAAATGAAAGTTTCTCTGTTCGTTTTAGGTATAAGTGTACGAGATGGAAAACAGTTGAAAAACGAGTTTCAAAGCCTATACGATCAACGTCTGTACAGTTTATACGAGACGTGATCAGAAAATTAATTGGCTTTTGAAGATGGCGCAAGCAAATAACAAATCAAAAACACGGGAAAAATAATTGTTGTTATTAATTATACTTAAGTCACGATCGATAACCTTTCCAAACTCTACATCAGGGATGGACCTGTGGCACGCGACAGAATATTGCCTTGTCTAGATTTTCAAGACAAGACTTGCTTTATCTAGGTCAAGACTCTTGCCAAAACTCTAGACAATTTTCAAGAGCCTAGATAAACTAAGTAGTAGTAGGTGAAGTAAACCACTCGGTTAATCTTGACTCTTGAAAATAATCTAGTCTTGATATTAGACAAGACAAGAGTTTTTTATTCTAGACTTAGACTTAGTGAAGTCTTGATATTTCAAGACAAGACTTAAGTGAAGTCTTGTCTTGATATTTCAAGACAAGACAAGACTTTGAAAGTCTTGTCTTGTTTTGTCTAGACGGCAACACTAACGGTAATGATTGAGGTACAAAATCGAAATAATTAAAAATATTTAGATGTTGTCGAAAAAATTTGAAATAACAAATACGTATATGAGATATAGACGAAAGTTTCATGGTGATCAATGCATTATCCGTTATCGAAATAATTCTTTTCATCTACGTTTGAAATCCACTGAATTTCTTTGGTTGTTTGTTAACAGACAGACGGACGGACATCGTAAGCTCAGTAATAAGGTTCCGTTCGAAGGTACGGAACCCTAAAAAAATGCTGGACAAACCTAGTGTATTGAAAATACTTTTTGTTTTGTAACATTAGACCTGCATTAGTTAACAAATTTTTACTATCAGAAACCTGATTTTTTTTATTTGATATTTATGTAAATACGGTATACAGTTTTAAATATTCAACGCCAAAAAGTTAAAATATATCCATTTATGTGTTTGTATTTTAACCTCAGCATGTTATAAACTTTTAGCAATGGTAAAATCTATTTTTGTATCCACAAAACAAGAATCTTGCTTGTTTGATTATTTTCAAACCGGTATGAATTTGAATTAAAACGAAAATATTTATCTTGAAAACGTCATAATGTCTGAACTTTAAGAAGCTATTAACATTGAAAGATTTTTGTAATTTTTATAGGAAACTTTGAATGAAAATAACTTCTAAACCAGAAAGGTTACAGTACAAAGGTGTACGTGTGCTCATTGGAAACTGCATGGATTTTTCTACAAAATTTAACTTAAGAAGTATTGGAGACTTTTATTTGCGTCAAAAATCACTTTTTTTTTCAAAAGCCAAAAAAGTTATCCTCATTTTTTTTCAAATTGAAAATGTTTATAGAACTAGCTACCTCTTAGTCTAGTGCCGCCCATTAGAAATTGCTTAAAATATACTCTGCTAGCTACGATAATAAACGTCTGCACCTCTAGGCTCTAGGTCTGCATTTTGAATTGTAATAAAAAATCGTCGCGTCTTACAGAACACATGTACAAGAAAAAGTGCATTTTTCGTCATTTCAGGAAGTCGTCATAAATATACACAAATTGATTATGTTCACGCCATAAATATGGTACAAACGTTCTGGCATAGGTTTTAGTTGTTTATTTATGTTTCTTTAACACTACAAGATTTACTTCAGAATGATTTACACCTCCGCTATCCGTTTACTGACATCCGTTTACCAGTAGATCAATTATGTAATTTTGCAGTTTGCACTTTTAGCTCACTGAACTATATAATGCTGGAACACGCTCGTATACCGAAAGCATAGAGAACGCAATAGGCCAGAACAGACTTACATCACTGGACGTGCCTTAAGGTAAGTGCTGGGATTCTAGATGGTAGCGTAGACCATAGCAGGGCTTAAATTAATGCACTGTTATATATGCGAGTGTACACAACGAAGCAGTGAGTGTAGCAATGTTACAAGAGCTGGTAGATACAAGAATGTATCTCACCATTCTTTCAGCGCGCTGACTACTACAATCAACGTGTGACAACTGTCAAATGGCCGTTACAAGTTTCGCAATGAATGTGACTAGTTTAATAAGTGACATTTTGCCAGTTTTTATTTAATTTGTTTGAGTTTTTTCGAAGACGTATTTAAAAGTGTTAGGTTCCAGACGTAAATATTCAAAAAACAAGTTTCAGTTGGGCCATGGACCACCCTCTGGCGTCGCCACTGGAAAAAAGTTGCTTTTTCTTGTAGAATATTAAGAAAGATGTAAAACTGACTTCTATGAGCGTGGTTCTAAACCGAAGCTAGGTTCATTTCTAACATAAAAACACTTGAAAGATATAAAATTACGGATATGAGAAGCTGCTTTGTATAATAATATATGCCGCCCTTCTGTTATTGTATAATAAATATTTATATTATTAAAACTACTTGTGCCGTTATCCATAAAATAAAACAAAGATTTTACAACCTCTCATTTTGTAAACTGTAAAATAAGAAAATTACTTCTCAATCTTATTTAGTATTTCTAAAGCTATTTGCATAAATAATAATATAATTGAACGGTGTACCGTTTGCGTAATTACGTACTTTACTGAATTTTAAAAATCAAAAAGTGTTTGTCATTAAAATTTAGGTAAAGCAGTCAGGGCCGGTTTAGAACAAGAGCATAACAAGAACGTCCAAATTGCCTATATTTATAGAATGAATGAATGAATTGTGGATTATAGACGCTCGACAACAGAGGTCATTAGCGCCTGAAATATTTATAGATAGATTTTGTAATAAGTAATTACGTACTTTACTGGATTTTAAAAAAATCAAAAAGTGTTTGTCATATAAATTTAGGTGATGCAGTCAGGGCCGGTTTAGACCAAGGGCAGAGCTTGAGAATAGCCGAGAGTGTAGCAATGCTGTTGTTTACATGGCGTTGCTATGGTTTCTCTATTACAAGTCCCCAGTTCCCGGGTTCTAGCCCGAGAGCTGGTAAAAGTGTCAATTGGATTTTCAATTTATTATTAAAAAAAAAATAATGAATTAAAAATATGAATTGGTGCTAGGCCCAAATAACCTTAGCTGTTGGTGGTCTTTAAAACACAACACAATAGAACAAGAGCATAACAAGAACGTGCTAATTGCCAATATTTACAGATAGATTTTGTAAATTATAGACGCTCGACATCAGACGTCATAAGCGTCTATTCAATATTTATCACGTCATTGTAATTGTGTTTTAAAGACCACCAACAGCTAAAGTTATTTGGGCCTAGCACCAATTCATATTTTCAATTCATTATTTTTTTTTTAATAAATTGAAAATTCAATTGACACTTTTACCAGCTCCCGGGCTAGAATTCGGGAACCGGGGACTTGTAATAGATAGCAACGCCGTGTAAACAACAGCATTGCTACACGCTCAGCCATTCTCAAGCCCATTAATCAAGTCAGTATATATTATTTTCGCCACCAAAATGTCTCCATCATAGGAAAAGTGTATCTTCTAGCTCCATAATTGGAAGTCAAACAAAAAGATCAAAAGTAAAATGTCCGAAAACAAATGATAGAAAAAACAAAAGGTAGCTAATAAAGCAATCATCACGAATAAAATGAATGACAATATATTTCAAATCAAAGTGTAAATTGAGGTGTAAAAAACTGACAACAGTGAAAAAAACAATGACCTTGAACTCGCATTTGGCAGTTCATGAAATGTAATTGCGTCACTTTAGCCAAATAAAAAAGGTGAAGAGGTTTCTTTTATGGTGTCTACAAAACAAAAAGAGCGCCGGCTTCTTAATTTATAGCGATGACCGAAGAGGTTTATTTATTTTTTATAATTTTTTTTGTATTCATTCAAGAGACTATATGTTGATTTTTTGTGTATTCTTTGGAAATTATGTGAAAGGAATATTAAAAAAAACATAAATGTAGCTGAGAGCCGAGAGGGTAAAGACACAATATCTATAAGAATGACACTGATACGTCATCACTCGACAATGCCTATTGTTCCGTCTCCGCCTACTTGAACTCAGTGGCGTAGTGTGCAAAGGGTTAAATGATAAAAATCATTAGAGAGCAGCAGAGAGGGTGACGGTTGTCAAGCAGACAGTCCGTTGCTAAGTGACGCCGGTGCTTTGCCGCCAATAGGTTAATAACGTCACTGTGTTATTCTAAGAGGAATCTTGCTGGCATCCAAATTAAAATATGCGTGTCAAGTTGTATGGACCAACTTAAATTTTTTCAACTTTTTCAACGCCAATCGTTTGTTCTACGTTTGTTCCCGACGCCTACAAAATTTCAGCGTTTGTTACGAAAAAATAAAAAAGTTATTAGCAATAATAGGTGGCCAGCCAACTTGACGTCAAGTTGTATAGACCACGTCCAAATAACAACATTTTGAGAACTTTAATTATGCCAATCGTTTGTTCTTGGTTTGTTCCGGACACCTACAAAATTTCAGCGTTTGTTCCGAAAAAATAAAAAAATTATCAGCACAAATAAGTGATCAACCATTAGTATATTTACACTACTGGTCAAATGTAAAGCGACATACGTGAGTTACTTTTGACCAGTAGTGTAAATGTACTAGTGGTTTGTCTTCTATTTTTGCTAATATTTTTACTTCCCACCTCTACTATGGTAGGGAAGTAATGGATTCAGTCCGAAAACAATATTTCGAGATTTTAACAGATTTTCACGTTTTGAGACCCTAGCAATCGTTTAAGATCATTTTCTGACTGATGTCTGTATGTGTGTGTGTATGTGTGTGTGTGTGTATGTGGTCAATTTTTCGCCTTCGATATCTTAAGAACGGAACAACATACGGGCATGCCGATTGTTCTATTGTGTTTATCAGCCTTTAACTTAGATCTGATTAGATTTTGAGTCAAATCGGTTCAGTGGATCCTGAGATATTCAAAAAAACGTCCTCAATGTCACGTATTAACATAGGTAAAAAAAAATATAAATGAATTCTAGATGTTATAATATGAAAAAAATGTAAATATTTTTTTTCTCTAAAATGTATAGTTTTCGAGAAAAAAAATATTTTACTAAAAAAAATAAAAATTGTACGTAAATCAAGGTAACCATGATTTTTGCTATATTAAGCTAGCCATCAATAGATCACCAAACAAAAAAGAGGGCCATGCTTTTTTCAAAGAATAAAAATTAAATTGTGTTTTAAAGACCACCAACAGCTAAGGTTATTTGGGCCTAGTCAAAGAATAAAAAAAAGAGTGTTTATTTTTTGCAAATATTTACTAGGTGGGAAGTATAGGACTGGTCATCAGTCGAATTTTTTTTTATTTTTTCGGAACAAACGCTGAAATTTTGTAGGTATCCGGAACAAACCGAGAACAAACGACTGGTATAATTAAAGTTCTCAAAATGTTATTTGGACGTGGTCCATACAACTTGACGTCAAGTTGGCTGGCCACCTATTATTCGTAATAACTTTTTTATTTTTTCGGAACAAACGCTGAAATTTTGTAGGCGTACGGAACAAACGTAGAACAAACGATAGGCGTTGAAAAAGTTGAAAAAATTTAAGTTGGTCCATACAGCTTGACGCACATAATTAAAATCTACCCGGGCGGACCGGGCCGGTAAGCTAATAATTTATAACCAGTACACAAGAACAATTATAGTAGATTGTATGTCTAGTAATTTTTACAATTACCTCTGCAGGATTATAATTACAACTATGTAATATTCTTAAATATGTATTCTGGTATTAATAAATAAATAAATACGTATAATGGGGCATATTACGGCGAGTGATGACAGTATGTAAAAACGAGTGATAGCGAGTTTTTATGATACGAGACATAATATATGGTATTTTTTGCCACGTCCACTACAAAATATCTACTTTTCACCTCATTTTCAAAAAATTCTGACAGTTCATTTGCGTCGCCATCTTTCCTTCCAGTGTGCCGCGAAATTCATGCAAGTATAAGTAATGACAGACGCACGCAGGCGTATATAGAGCGAATAAACAGAAGTTGCTATGGCAACCATTATTTTCTGCGCTAGTGCGGAAAGTAAACCATTTTCCGCACACCTGCCTGTTAAATGGGTCATTAATGGTCGCTATACATACATCGAAAGTAGCTATTTTGTAGTGGGTATGGCAAAAAAATATTTACACATCTGCATGATTTCATCTCTAGAAATATTTGAATAGAGATAATTTTTTTAATTGTTTTCGTAATCGCTAACGCAATTCAATTTACACATTCTGTATTGACACAAATAAAGTCACATATCTTGATTCTTAATGCCATAAAAATACTAAACTAAGGTAAAATCTTTTCTTAATATCCATATATCCTTCCAAGGCCATCTTCTTTTTCAGTTTTTATCTTATTATTTATAAAAAAAACACGCAATTTTTAATGAATATGTGTTTTTACGTAAACTTACGTTGTTTATTGAAATAAATTCATTTATTCATATTCAATCAAGTCAAAAAATAAACATGATAATTTTATAATCAAAGAAGAATACCTAATAACATACGCAAAACCTGGAAACATGTTTATTTTTTTGCCATACCCACTATAAAGTAGCTGCCTTACATGCATGTAATGTGCATGTAAAATGACTTAATTAGACAGCCCGGCGTACGGGAACGTATCTTTCTCACACACACGTGTGGGAAAGTAAACCATGTAGGTATAACATAGTGATTTATGTTTATTCGCTCTGATACGCCCGCTATTACAGCTACTCTCGGCCTACTATAGACGTGAAGTTGGCGACACAAATGAAGTGTCAAAAAATTTTGAAATACTGAAATAGAAATGAAAAGCAGCTATTTTATAATGGGTATGGCAAAAAATACCATATATAGCTCGTGCGTAATGATATACCTGTGCATTATGCCACTAAATATACAATCTAGTAATAAGAAAGTTCCTTTGGAAGTAAAAAATAAAATAAAAAAACATTTGTAAAACTTGAAAACATATTTTGTTAGGTTAGACATGAGACAGATGTTCTGTTTACTATTTTACATATTGATTACGTATATGATTTTATCACGATTATCCTTCGCATAGTCGAGATAGTAAATTACAATTATATTATATACAAAATTAATCCACAACAAAGAAGTAATCAACGTAACGAGATTTCAATTAAATTCGAATGGATAAAATATATGGCAGCAAAGATTAAGTTAATCTGTGCTTAATCTCTTTTACTTGTCAATCAACCCCGACCGTAAATAAGCAAATTCAAAGTCCTGAAATAATCAAAAGCTGTTTGCGAAAAATAAAATAAAATCTTTATAATCTTTAATATTTTTGAATAAAAAATTTATATAAAAATTTTTTAAATGTTTTTTAGAAGCAAAAATGTCATTTTATATTAAAGATTTTAATTAAGAGAGAACTTACTCAAAAATAATTTTACAAAATTTTAAATGTATTTAATGTGACTTGTGTAAACTATATAGTATAAGCACCAATAAATCATCTATCATCATCATCTATCTATCTATATATAATAATAATATTAATACATAGTATAAAATGAAGTCGCTTTCCGCGCCTGTCTGTTTGTTTAACCGCTAACTCCTCCTAAATGGATTTTGATGCGGTTTTCACCATCAGTTAGATAATTTTTCACGGAAGGTTTATATATATAGCGAACGAGCGAAGCGAGTGAGTAGTGTATTGCACCCGGGCTTTCTTAACACCCGGGCGAAGCCGGACGGAGCCGCTAGTTATTACTAAATTGAATAAAAAAGCCTCTTCCCGATCCAACAATAATTTATTATTATTAATAATTTATAATTCTTAATTATAATTAATTATTAATTAATTCATAATTGATGTTGGAGCGGGAAAAGGCTTTTTTATTCAATTATGTAATTTAACGTCACCGATCTTCATTCTTAATTATATTAAATCTGATGTATTTAGGTATTTTAAACGGAATATTAGAAATCGATGACGATTTTAAGAGTCCATCTACTTTAAAACGCGGTAAATTTTGACGTCCTGTCACTAATCGTAATTCACACTCTAATTTAATGTTTTTACCGAAAGTTAATTATGAATTATGGACATTAATATCCGTTTGTACAAACATTAAGACAGCGGATACAATGTCGCCGATTCGTTGGTCCCAATCGGTAAAGTAGATCGTATATGTAGTGGCGTAATGGGGTATATGACTAACGAGTAGTGACAGTATATTAAAACGAGCGATAGCGAGTTTTAACAGGCACACGAGTCATAATATTGTAGCAAACCCCAAGACGTTACGCCACTGCCTCCAATAGAAACCACGAGAAAGAAAGGTCACAGTAGTAAAGCGTGGAATGGTATCGAAGATTCCAGACAACGTTAGAGGGTACGAGGACGCACTGAGCGTACACCGCACGCAGGTATATAAACAGGCAGTGAATGGTGAGTGAGTCGTGCCATCAGTCAGTACAGTGAAATAAATATTGATCAGTCAACGGGAATCAGTCAGTGTAGATTGTACTGTGACAGTGTTGAACAGCGAAATAAATCTGATATAAATACAGTCACATAAATAAATACAAATAAATAATCCTTGTATATATAGTTATTTGTTAAGTGTTATTTAAGTAACTCGTTTAGTTCAATAAATACCGTTTAAGTTTTTTTATTGTTAGAATTGACTTTTCGTTGTTGCATTTAGTGTTATTGTATTTTTAATTATTGAAAATAAATATTTATTCCGCCAACTCAGAAAACAGTTTTGTAACAATATCATTACTCACGAGATATATATGGTATTTTTTGCCATGCCAACTAGTAAATAGCTGCTTTTCACTTAATTTTCAGTATTTAAAAAAATTTGACAGTTCATTTTGTATCGCCAACCTCATTTATTTATTGTAGATTATTATAGACGCGTCGACAATTTAGGTAATTAGCGTCCTTATTACATTAAATAACAACTTCCTTAAAACTAAATGACATCACAAAAAAACATCCATGAGCGAAGGTGGGATTCGAACCCACGACAGAATGATCCAAAGGTCGGCTGCGCTAACCGTTACACCACACTGTCCTCTCGCCAACTTCACTTCTATAGTAGGCCGAAAGTAGCTGTCAGTAAGTAATAGCAGGCGGATCAGGAGTTCAGGACGAATGAACATAAAGCATTATGAAAATTGTTTACTTTGCCACACCGGCCTGTAAAAAGTCAGTTTACATACATGCATGCGTAAAGCAGCTATTTTATAGTTGGTATGGCAAAAACGTATTCTTTTCAAACGGATAAAATTGGAATGAGTACAATGTAACCGAGCAATATCAGTGCTGAGAACTTCCTGATAATATACTTAGTAAATTGCTTTTCGATTATACATGAAAACGTATTATCTAGTTCGTTAATAAATCGATTTAAACAATATTTGAAAATATGCGATAAATAAAATTCTTATCATTTTACGAGTGTACGCGGCAACATGACTCACAGCTATAAATTTGGTTATAGTTTTAAGTACTGATCATTAATCACTAGCATGATAATTATCAAAACCAAAAACCTTCCAAAATCTAAAAAGTTCCCTTTTCGCGTGTTTATCATATCGTCCTTCGTCTCACGTAGACGTAACTGACAAAAATTGAAAAAGTGAGATACGCCACCGGAACAACCGCCATTAAGTCTGACTCTCTTGTCACGAAGTGACGTAACTGTGGTCTAAATGCCAGATACGTCTACATATCGTCCCTCATCTCAACGCAAAGACGTAACTGACAAAAATTGAAAAAGTGAGATACGCCAACGAACAACCGCCCATAAGGCTGACTTTCTTCTCACGAAGTGGCGGAACTGTCATGGTCTAAATGGCAGATACGTCTACATATCTTCCCTCATCTCAACGTAAAGACGTAACTGACAAGAATTGAAAAAGTGAGATACGCCAACGAACAACCGTTCATAAGGCTGACTTTCTTCTCACGAAGTGGCGGAACTGTGGTCTAAATGGCAAATACATCTACATATCGTCCCTCATCTCAACGTAAAGACGTAACTGACAAAAATTGAAAAAGTGAGATACGCCACCGATAACCGCCCTTCAACCTGACTTTCTTCTCGCCAAGTGGTGTAACTGTGGTGCAAATGGCAGATACGTCCTTACGTGAGATGAGGAACGATATGTTCGCTATTTAAACCGTTGGACCGATTTTCACAGATCTTGATTTAGAGTTTACGCTATCATTGCGTTATTTAAGTCATGGGCAATACTGGGCTTAACCAAGCGCGGATCCACCGTTGTGGGCACGGTGGGCATGCCCACAACCCTAATTGAGGTCGATAGGCTGATGTTATATCTGCAATGTCTTAATAAAATTAAAAAAAACGAACCGTGCGGGTAAGAACGCGAGTGACTTTTTTATTTTGGCTACTAGTCTAGTAGTTTGTACTGTTTGACGTGTCGTGAGCGAGTTCGTAGTTCGACTCGCACTTGGCCGATTTTCGGGTGGCCGTGACCACAACCTTTTTTAAGGGCTGGATCCGCGCTTGCGGGCTTTTACATCAAGCGACACCGGATGGAATTTATTACAGGCTTTTTATAGCTTAGCATTCAACCACCATTTTGACACCGGCCATTTTAAAATGGGAATCACGCTAAGTCCTAGGAGGCACGGGTAACGCCAGGGATAACATCTTTAGTCAATTTCCAAAATTTAATATAGTTAGTCATACATAGTTCGTAACAATTGGTAAACCAATGAAATCATGTAAGCATATACGCATCCCATGGATAAAAACTGTGCCGCTTATATAAATAGTGAAATATAAGTGCATGACTCACTATCTTAAATTTTGGAACTTGACTATAGTATATGATAAACGTAATTGTTATATAATAAAATGATAAAAATATATATTGATAAATGGATTAATGTTCAAAGTTATTTCATAGATAAGACGAGACAAGACAACAATCTTAACATAAATGAAATTGATATTGACGTGTCGATCAATTTTACTAATTATGTACAAACTCGAGTGTATTACTACAAACCAACGTGCCAAAAATAAGTACGACTAAAGTCAAAAAATATACTGATATTTCAATAACTATTACCGTGTTAAGTTTTACTATATATTTTTTTTTAATTCGTAGGCATATCAAAAAAATCCTAAGGCGCGTTACAGACTTTGCAAAAATATTTGAAATGAGCTTCCACTAGCCCCTAGTATATATCTGGTTGATATATACTTCTTGACTGACTAAAATGAGATACCAGTTCGTTAATTACTAATCAATTAATTGTACATTATAGACGCGTCGACAACTCAGGTCATTAGCGTCTTCAACACAACAAATAATCCATTTGTGTATTAGAATCCGCCGGCCGGCATACACAAACCGACTGGTACGAGCTCGGGACTCGAGTCCCTGGGAGCGCTAATTCCCAAAGAATATTGGAATGCAATTTGCGATAGCAGCCACATTTCAATGTTCCCGTAGGGGGATACCAGTTCGTGTGACATGTAACAAACATGAAGAGACCGAAGTCGACTACTTAGTGAACAACTTACTATAGTTAAGTCATCATAGTTGATTCATCCCTGAGTCAATAAAATAAGGTCGCGGATCTATAATTACCACTTTACTATGACATGTTGTCTTATTTTTAGATGGTGTGAAGAGATGTTCAAAATGTGTTGGAAAAACCAATTAATCTCGACGGATACAGGAAACACACTCGGAAAATTATGTGAAATTCGTACAAAAAATAGCCATAATCATAAATTTTCGAATATTAAAGAAACAGCGATGTTTTCTGGTAAAAACCGATTCATATAACAAAGTGAAAATTTTGTATTTTTTACGTTATAGAATCCTTCAGTAGCGTAGGCAAGAGAAGTGCAAGGGGACTTATTATTAACCTAGCAACAGTGGTAAGCAATTTTTTGTCAAAAACATTCGATAGGTACATTTTTTTTAAATTTATTTTTCTAGCAATGCTTACAAAATAAAAAAATCCAACTTTCTATCTTATTCCGTTTCCGAGGTAAATGCCTCCGATACACGGACGGACAGACAGACGGACATACGAACGGATTTGCCTTAGCTATTTAAAAAGTAATAGAGGCGCTACAAGCATTTAAAAGTGAAGCCAGTCGCCATATTTATTCAGTTCTCATATGTAAGAAGAAGAGAATAATATTCCCAATCCATTCTGTGTTTGGCCACCATGTTTGTTGTCCCCTGTGACGTCAGACCTGGCATCAACTTAGTATAAGCAGTAAGCAGTTGTATACGGTATAGCGCCTCTATACCTTTTAACTCAGTGGTTATTTATTACTTTAAAATTTGTCTGTTAGATGTCACTTGAGACACTATCAAGGGTATCCAAACTTAAAGTATAGGGTACTTTCTATTATTCGGCTATGAACGAGTTAAGGTTATCCGACATTCAAATCAACAAAGCCACGAGTATAGAGGCTAATAGATAAGTATCTGCCTTTTCATTATTATGCACAAAAAATTGTTGAACGCACCTCGTTTTTTTTTAATAGTCACATTGTTCTTTTAATTTTCTTCATTTTGCAAGTAAATTACTGTGAAAAAAATAACATTATCTTTCAATTTCTTTACATCACTAATATCACTTTAAATAATTGTTTTTTTGCTGTGATTACATATTCTATTAATTATTTTACGTGATTAAAATAACGTATGTCTTACTAAAATTTTAAACATTCAAAAGTTACAATCAGGGTCGAATTAACATATTGAGGCCCCTGGGCTTACAGATACGATGAGGCCCCCTTTCCTGACAATATTACAAAAAATTAGAAAGTAACAAAATTTTTATATTTTTTCGAAATTTCAGAAAATAACAAAAATAAAAGATTTATTTCCCGTTTCAGAAAATACCAAAAAATTAGAGATTCATTCGTAATATCAGAAAACAACAAAAATTTAAGTTCCTCTTCGCAGTTTTTTTTTTATTGAAATTAAAAAAAAACTTGGGAAAGTCGAGGCCTAGAGGTTTCTGAGGCCCCTAGGCTACAGACCATGCTATAATACGTCTCTGGTTAAAATTAAATTTTATAGTCGAGATAATGAAATATCATTTACAAACGCGAAAAGTAAAAACATAAAATGAGTCAACGTTGTATAACAAAACAATGATCGTAAAATATAAATATTTCAATTTTATGTGAAAATCTAAAATTAAACATTGCTTGTGGTTATTTTGAAAATGGTGCTACAAAATGTAACACGTACACAAATATTTCAAATGTTTATTAAAAGACTAGACGCCCGAATTTATAAAATTCAAGAAACCACGATACTGTTTTGAAGATATACGTTCAAAAGAATTCAAAACAAATTTTTAGGGCTCTGCTACAACATTAAAATATCGACGACTTATAATAATTTACGACAATTTTTTCAGCGTATAGGTATTTTAAGAGAGACCATTTAAATATTATTAACATACGTTCAAAGGAATTCAAAACAAATTTTTAGGGTTCTGCTACAACATTAAAATATCGACGACTTATAATAATTTACGACAATTTTTTTCAGCGTATTGGTATTTTAAGAGGGACGATTTAATATTATTAAAAATGTTCCACTTTTAAAACAAGTGACCATCTACAAATAATTGTTTTATTTGATTAAGATGGTTACTGAAATTGCTTTACATCGATTAAACTACTTTTTTTACAAAACAAATTTTTAGGGCTCTGCTACAATATTAAAATATCCACAACTTATAATAATGTACGACAATTTTTTCAGCGTATAGGTATTTTAAGAGAGACCATCTAAATATTATTAACAATGTTCCACTTTTTAAACAAATGCCCATCTACAAATAAATTGTTTCATTTGATTAAGATGTACAGTTACTGCAATTGTTTTATACCGATTAAACTACTTTTTTTGAACAATTAAAAAAAAATCTATTTGTAAATAAACGCCATAACTTCCTAAACAGCACAAAACTGTACGTTTTCACTTAAAACGTCAAATCAGGTGGGTGTCATAAAAATAGCTCTAGTAGTAAGACAAACGTTTAAACATCTGCAACGTAAGCACAACAAAAAAGAATTGCCGAAAAAAAAAACAAATGCAGCGCATCGCCGCATTTGTTATCGTTTTTCATTTGTTATCAGCATCGTGTCACCAGAGCACCACAAAAAACACACACACGCACACATATCGTGTTTTATATAGTTCATGGCACACTATGATAACACTATACAGGCTGCATTTTGTTTCAAATGTAGAGAAAACCTACGCGATTTACACGTTGCGAAGCCGGTTCAGGTGGTACTGGACTGGCCTGGCCGTGTGCCTATGTGTTCCGTTGGATCGGCCCGTAAGTAAAAGGTGTATAATGCTAGCGCGGTTACTTACACTTTACCAATACACGTTGAGATACATGCTCGCGGACTATGTACCTATACACTGTGTACACTAGCGTGCAACGGGCTGCATCAATGGGATGCCGTGGCAGCGCAACTGGTTGCGTTACCGTGGTTTCTCTAAAACAGCGTTTCTTAACCTTTTTGACGCGCGACCCAACATATTTTGTGAAGTCTTACTGCGACCCAATTGTTTATTTTATAATATAAAATAAAAAAGATAGCATACCGTCAGCATGATACTGTATATACTTGGATCAACTTATGGTAGAATGGATTATTAATTTATAATTTAAGAGATTTTTTTTAATTTCAAATCTTTTGTTAATTTCCGAAGTGTTTTCTTTTCTAATAAAATAATTATATTTTTATTTCGGTATTTTACCAGTTCTTTCGCGAACCAAAGGTTAAGAAATGCTGCTCTAAAGCTCCGTCACTGAGATAAAAGTAAACCCAGTCAACTGTCGCCCTTCATAGAATTACATACGTTTTGTTGGCAGCTCAAACTGGTGCGTTGCCATGGCAGCCCGGTGAGGCAGGACCCCAAGAAACGTACCGAAAACCAGTTTTTTTAACTATTCTATAGCAATGGGGGAAGTTAGTTCGTCTAAAAATTGGCCAAAAGACCTAGGTGTGTAACAAGTAGAATTTTACCGAATATATTTTTTTTATTATTTTAGCCTATTCAGTGGATAATACTTTCTCCACTTCTGTATTTCTATACGTATGTATGTGTTTCGACTGACGGAATGTTGGGATTCCAAAGACCAGACGTTTAATAGATACAAGAACCTAAAGCTTACTTTGCACTACCAGAGTTTTATCGAGTCCTACTTAATATAAATGGAACATTTTATGGGCCAAACTGGTAAATAAATCTAGAAACCAACCATTTATTTTTTAATTTTTATGCATACTTCCAATTAATATGTAGTAAAAAAAATATTTTTTTAATTTTATCCTGTGAATATTTACGTAATTTTAGATGAAATTTATGCTCTTGCTTACTACTTCTTTGGTATAAAATAATCAATAAAATATTTCCAAAAAAATCGTAACCCTCCTTTTTTCGTAGTCAGGTAAAAAAATTCACAGATTTCGCAATCCTTGCAACCATCGAGGACATTGGAAATGATAACAGCATATATGAAACATAATTAACTGTTTATTATACACACAATATTTATCAATGCACTGTTTAGTTTTGTCAGGAATAACCCTATTATTCTTCTGTTATATACGCGTTCACTTTTGCTTGATTACTTAACTTTTAAATGGATTTTTCTACAGTATTTATTAACATTTGCTCAAAAATAACACCGCAAATCGTCGCAAATACCTCTCAATTAACTAGACATGATATAAAACACATTTCGAAAAAATTGCACTTGTTCAATTTTGCATGATTGCTCCTCACTTGATCGCGACACCGTTGTCTTTTGGCCTTGAACGAAAACTCGTAACTCTGCCCCCATATACGAACATAAACATTTCCAATGTTAAAATCGACGTGTTCCTGCCCTTAAAGATTTGAATGCTATCAAATACAAATCTTACATTTATGGCGCTATTTTGGTATCATCAAATAAATGTTTGTCTCGCTTTAACTTACGCAATATTCAACTTGTTAGAGAAGGACAACAAATTTGAGACAGGAAACAATATCCATATTCGATTTTTAATAAAACATTTGAAGGTGTAAAGCATGATTTACACAGCAAAAATAATTTGCACATGTGTTTCTTAACAAAACTTTTATCTCATTTCAGACGATAATACAGTGACAAAGCCTCTCTCATTCTATCACAAATATGACTTTCTATTCAACAATCACGTGCTTAAAAAATTAAGAAAAGAAACAAACATATATCGAATGTTCGCACGGAAGTGAGATAAATATATATTTTATCTGTTCTCATTAATAGCACAGCTTCATAGGAAAATAATGTAAATTAAAATAGTACAACACAAAGTAAAGGATGAGAAATTTAGATATATTTAAATAAACGATCTCTGTCTTTCTCATAAAACCTTCTACTAATCAAATTAAACCGTTCAACATGTTTGCAGACATTTCTATAAAAAGAACAAACAGTATTCATTTAATATAAAAATCATTTGTTCTCCTTCTCTTTAAGTAATCAAAATGAAATGTAAGTATAATACTGAGTGCTGTTAGAGAGACGAAGATAAAGTTATTTAATATTCAAAGAGTTGAACAGAATCAGTATTCTCACAACATTGCGAACTTGCGGTAATGTGACCTTGGCATCCACGCAGACTGTTTTACAATAGAGAAATTAGTTTTGGACACAATCTTACCAATTATTTTCCGGTTACAAAAAAAAATCGGGCGTGACTTGTCACAAAACTTTTTTTGTGAAACTAATTTTGAATCATGCAAAAAATATCTATCAGTCCGTCAAACAAAATATGCGCGATACTGTTAAAATACTATATGGGAGCATAAAACTGTAAACATTGCGCGTCTGTACAATTAATAGGTATTGAAAATATTTGCAAAAAAATAATTGGGGGGATGAAGGATAAGTAATAAAATATGCATTATACCTAAGACCATTTTTGGAATTTTTATCTGCTCGTGTGTTTGTGCACACATCGCGTAAAAAGTACCAACTGACCCATTTCGGATGGAGGGCAGTGTAGCCTAGTGAATAGCGTACTTGGTACCGCAGCCTCTAGACTAGACTGTCGTGGGTTCAAATCCCACACATAGCGACACATTTTTCGAACACCCCGTAGCAAAACGCGGACGTGAAATAAAAGACGTATGTCTCATTAATAATAAACCTCAGTTCAGAATAACGCAATTACCCTGTGTAGAAACACACATGGTCGACCCGGCAAGAGTTAACAAGCAGTGAACGATGGTTTGTTCTGAACTGGAGCTAAGTGAGAATTGGCACTTCGCCCAGAAGGTGGCAGGGAGCACATATTATGTACATATTGCAAAACCAGAGGTTATTGTCTCGGTCAGAATGTGGGATCCAAAATAAAGTACCGATAATATACAGGTAATTGATGACTGGACTCGTTACATTATTTCGGTTTATCGATACTCACGTACAGTGGCGTGCATGTAGCTGTAAGTACAGTTGAGTTTAACAATATTGTAAGAACAATTTTATGTTCTTACTTTAAATAAATAAAACACAATATCTTCAATTGAAATAAATTCGCAAGATGATATTTACAGCCTGATATTTTCAATTATTATAAGATGTATCATGATAATATTCCTCGAGTTCCGCTTAATCATTTTCTTTATACGGTGAAAAAAACGTAATTTGGCTTTTGCCGAAAAAATCACCTTCCAAAACTTAAATGCTCAGAAAATTAGGTCATAAGGAGAAATTTTAGTTCACATTAACAAAATTGTTTTGTAGAATGAAAATAGTACAACACTAAATTTGCTTCCAGAACAAGATATAAAACTCTTTATTTAATAAAAAGAGATGGACGACATGTTTCGAGAGCTTAAGCTCTCATCATCAGGTCAATTTAAAAACAAGATTTTACAATAATTGAAAATTGTGTGAAATTGTGTGAAAGTTCTGTGAAAGGAAATTATAAATTAGATTTTACAATAAAATTAGCAATAAAACTAAATTAGTTAAAATTTTAAGTAAATTACCTTTGTTACTTTAAGCATCTTGTGGTAGTAAATTTAAAATCAAAAAATGGTGACATTCTGAAGTAAAAATTAAACGCAATGACTACATCTGAGAGCAATGCTGCTAATTTAAACCAGTAAAATTAATGACATAATATAAAGTAGGAGGATTACTGTAATTGATCATTGATAAACAATATTATTTATGGAGGATTATTCTTAAACAAAAAATCAAAAACATTAGATTCCATGCAATCTATTGTTGAGTTAAGGCAGTTATCAGAACTACAAGCTGCTTTTATTTCAAAAGTTTCAAAAGAGTCAATTAGGACATTAGTATCTACAAAGTGTAAAATTTCAATTACAGAATCAGGGTCAAATGAGTGCCCAGAGTTCAAAAGGTGTTTGCCAAAATTAGACCTGGTGTTGATTAAATTAGTGGTATGTTCTTTAAGTCTATCTTTAAATTTTCTCTGTGTTTTTCCAATATAAAATGCAGGACAGTCATTACATGTTAATTTATAAACACCACTACGATTTATAGGATCAATTGTATCTTTATTGTATACTAAAGTTTGTTGTAGGCTACCTTTACAAACAATTTCAGCCTTGAAGCAATAATAATTGTGACCGTTTTTTTGTTACATGTTGGGGGCGGTCCGCATCCCTCCCATACCGCTATCTAGCAAAATCCCTTACTTAGGGCTGCCTCCTTCAACATCTTCACAAAAATAAGGCCTTGAATAAATAACACCAAAAAATTGTCACTAGCTGTCGGCCTATACGGAGCCCAAAATATTGTAGCAAATTATTTCACTTGAAATTTTTGACCACTCCTAGTATTAACACGCATCCAAACGCATATACAACACTGTTTTATCGACTCGATCTGATTCACGGTTTCGTCGCAATGTGGCGTCGGGTGTATCAACAGCTTGCATGTTTGGTTCTCAACATTGACTTCAGGTTTATTCGTTTTAAAATGGTAGGTACAACAATACCATGTTTTTAATCGACGCCGGACGCGTATATTTTTTATGTTTGTTCATCCCTAACTTCCCAAGATCTTAACCGATTTGAATGATTTCGACTTCGTTTTGTTCAAGACGATACAATGGTCCCATATAATTTTTATTTAAATCGGTTCAGTAGTTTTTTTATTCTAGTTTAGTAATCAAACATCAAGAAAGAAGTTGGTTAATAACGTGAAAACTAAGTACGTATTGCAAAGTCACTAAATTTGGTACTGTTTAAAAAAAAATTCGACTGATGACCAGTCCTATACTTCCCACCTAGTAAATATTTTCAAAAAATAAACACTCTTTTTTTTTTATTCTTTGACTAGGCCTAAATAACCTTAGCTGTTGGTGGTCTTTAAAACACAATTTAATTTTTATTCTTTGAAAAAAGCATGGCCCTCTTTTTTGTTTGGTGATCTATACTGATGGCTAGCTTAATATAGCAAAAATCATGGTTACCTTGATTTACGTACAATTTTCTTTTTTTAGTAAAATATTTTTTTTCTCGAAAACTATACATTTTAGAGAAAAAAAATATTTACATTTTTTTCATATTATAACATCTAGAATTCATTTATATTTTTTTTTACCCATGTTAATACGTGACATTGAGAAGTTTTTTTTTAATATCTCAGGATCCACTGAACCGATTTGACTCAAAATCGAATCAGATCTAAGTTAAAGGCTGATAAACACAATAGAACAATCGGCATGCCCGTATGTTGTTCCGTTCGTAAGATATCGAAGGCGAAAAATTGACCACATACACACACACATACAGACATCAGTCTGAAAATGATCTTAAACGATGGCTAGGGTCTCAAAACGTGAAGATTTGTTAAAATCTCGAAATATTTTTTTCGGACTAAATCCATTACTTCCCTACCATAGTAGAGGTGGGAAGTAAAAATTGAACCGTCTTCAAAAAAAATTCACCAAAAAGATAAAAATAATTAAATTTTTAAGTCGGCGCCAATTTAATAAAAGTAGGTAAGTACCTATATAAAAAATTTAGTAAATTGTCACCGACCTCAAAATTTTATTATTTTTCTCTTAGGTAGTGACTTTTTTTAAAGGTCAATTTCTTTTGTAAAAAGTTTTCATTCTGCGATTACTGCACTCGGGTTTAGACTAAGTGCTCGTGCTTTTTTGGGAAATTTTTAGGGTTCCGTACCTCCGAACGGAACCTTATTACTGAGCCTACGATGTCCGTTCCTCCGTCTGCCACAAGGCTCTATCTCACAAACGGTAAGAGGAAGCTAGTTGAAATGTTCCCAGATTGTGTGTTATTGTGGCATGAATCCTGGCAAATAATAATTAAAATTAAATAATCAATTAATTTTAATAAATTGACGCTAATGACCTAAGTTGTCGACGCGTCTATAATCTACAATAAATAAATAAAATTTTAATAAATTAATGTTTTTTTAGTATTCAGAGTCTTAACAAGTTCACACCAAATGTTCCATCGCACTTCTAGAGATTCGTTGATTATATAATTCTAGATTAAAAGCTTACCTTAAAAAACTATCAGCTCCAAAAGCACAACACTTATTTCGTAATTCGTCAAAAAATTACTTGATATGGCCACAATTTTTAAACGACCGTTTCGAAAATATTTGGATCTGATCACATTGACCAACTGATTACAACTAAAACCTTAACCCGTATTCCTTGGAAGACTGACGAACCGTCCCGATTTTTTTAGTCGTTAACATCCATCTTTAATGCCCATTTCTCTATTTCATTTATCCAAGTCTCGACGTACGTCATAGGTTTTCAGTTGATTGACTCTTAGTTTTTGCACATTGAAACTGATAAGACGTGGGTCGAGTTGGTAACAAGATGTTAAAAACAACGGGACCATTGCGTGTTCTTGCGCGCGCCAAGAATTTAAAATACAAAATGAAAAAAAAATGGTCTGCTGGAAGTGGCAGTTAAACGAGAATAATTAAATGCGATGACCACACAAGATTAATTAGCTTGTTTGAAGCTATGTGTTTGTACTTTAGGTCAAACGGAGTTCATTCAAGTTTGGATTCATTAGAGGTAAACCATTGATGTGGGTATACAGGTGATCGGAAAAGAGGACTGTTAATTTAAATAAATATTAGTAAAAAAAAACTTTTTAGAGACAAGCTTTTATTTAAATGCACTAAAAAGGAAAACATTATTTTTAAAAATATTAGGTTCATAATAATTATAAAAGCGTGGGTCGTGAACTCTATGATAGTTTATTAGTCACGACCCACGCTTTTATTAATTATGAACCTAAATTATTAAAAAATATTTTTTCCTTTTTAGTGCATTTAAATAAAAGCTTGTCTCTAAAAAGTTTTTTTTACTAATATTTTATTTTGTTCATTTTAGACTTTCAAAATGTTAGTCCTCTTTGACACCCGTAGGGGTTGAATTTCGAAAAATCCTTTCTTAGTGGATGCTTACGTCAGAAAAGGAACCAATTGTCCAAATTTCAAGTTTCTAGCTTAAGCGATTTGGACTGGGCGTTGATTAGTCAAAAAAACCCTACATCCCCGTTTGAATCCCTTAAGGGTTGAATTTACGTCTAAAAACGATTTATTCAAGTATTGTCATCGGGAATACATATTATGTGAACAAAATTTCAAATCGATCGGATATGTGGAAGTCGTTCAAAATTGACTTGCAAATTTTGACCTAAACAAACACACAAACTAACATACATTGCAAGTTAAATAAAAGCTTGTAAAAACAAAACAATTTTGTGTATAGTGAGACTTCGTTTTTTGCTTCTTGTTCAATACTTAGTAGAATGAAAATAGTACAACACTAAATTTGCTTCCAGAACAAGATATAAAACTCTTTATTTAATAAAAAGAGATGGACGACATGTTTCGAGAGCTTAAGCTCTCATCATCAGGTCAATTTAAAAACAAGATTTTACAATAATTGAAAATTGTGTGAAATTGTGTGAAAGTTCTGTGAAAGGAAATTATAAATTAGATTTTACAATAAAATTAGCAATAAAACTAAATTAGTTAAAATTTTAAGTAAATTACCTTTGTTACTTTAAGCATCTTGTGGTAGTAAATTTAAAATCAAAAAATGGTGACATTCTGAAGTAAAAATTAAACGCAATGACTACATCTGAGAGCAATGCTGCTAATTTAAACCAGTAAAATTAATGACATAATATAAAGTAGGAGGATTACTGTAATTGATCATTGATAAACAATATTATTTATGGAGGATTATTCTTAAACAAAAAATCAAAAACATTAGATTCCATGCAATCTATTGTTGAGTTAAGGCAGTTATCAGAACTACAAGCTGCTTTTATTTCAAAAGTTTCAAAAGAGTCAATTAGGACATTAGTATCTACAAAGTGTAAAATTTCAATTACAGAATCAGGGTCAAATGAGTGCCCAGAGTTCAAAAGGTGTTTGCCAAAATTAGACCTGGTGTTGATTAAATTAGTGGTATGTTCTTTAAGTCTATCTTTAAATTTTCTCTGTGTTTTTCCAATATAAAATGCAGGACAGTCATTACATGTTAATTTATAAACACCACTACGATTTATAGGATCAATTGTATCTTTATTGTATACTAAAGTTTGTTGTAGGCTACCTTTAGATTTGAAAGAGACGGTTAAATTGTATTTTGAAAAAACTGCTTTTATTTTGAACGATAAACTACCACAATAAGTTAAAGAGCCAATCCATTTGTTATTATCACTAATCGGTTTAAGAGTGGTTAATGGTTGTGCGGAAAATTTATATTTGAATTTCTTGAATAGTGTATATACACAACTAATAGGGAAATTGTTGTTAATAGCTAACTGTTTAATTACGTTATATTCAGCTATAAAAGCCTCAGTCTTCAAAGAATAAGAGAATAGTCTATGCAGTAGTGAATTAAACGCTGCCATTTTATGCTGTATAGGATGGAAAGAATTATAATCAATGAGAGTATCAGTATACGAAGATTTACGATATATGGAAAAATTAAATTCATGATTGGATGTATTAATGGATGTATTAATTAAGATACAATTGATCCTATAAATCGTAGTGGTGTTTATAAATTAACATGTAATGACTGTCCTGCATTTTATATTGGAAAAACACAGAGAAAATTTAAAGATAGACTTAAAGAACATACCACTAATTTAATCAACACCAGGTCTAATTTTGGCAAACACCTTTTGAACTCTGGGCACTCATTTGACCCTGATTCTGTAATTGAAATTTTACACTTTGTAGATACTAATGTCCTAATTGACTCTTTTGAAACTTTTGAAATAAAAGCAGCTTGTAGTTCTGATAACTGCCTTAACTCAACAATAGATTGCATGGAATCTAATGTTTTTGATTTTTTGTTTAAGAATAATCCTCCATAAATAATATTGTTTATCAATGATCAATTACAGTAATCCTCCTACTTTATATTATGTCATTAATTTTACTGGTTTAAATTAGCAGCATTGCTCTCAGATGTAGTCATTGCGTTTAATTTTTACTTCAGAATGTCACCATTTTTTGATTTTAAATTTACTACCACAAGATGCTTAAAGTAACAAAGGTAATTTACTTAAAATTTTAACTAATTTAGTTTTATTGCTAATTTTATTGTAAAATCTAATTTATAATTTCCTTTCACAGAACTTTCACACAATTTCACACAATTTTCAATTATTGTAAAATCTTGTTTTTAAATTGACCTGATGATGAGAGCTTAAGCTCTCGAAACATGTCGTCCATCTCTTTTTATTAAATAAAGAGTTTTATATCTTGTTCTGGAAGCAAATTTAGTGTTGTACTATTTTCATTCTACTAAGTATTGAACAAGAAGCAAAAAACGAAGTCTCACTATACACAAAATTGTTTTGTTTTTACAAGCTTTTATTTAACTTGCAATGTATGTTAGTTTGTGTGTTTGTTTAGGTCAAAATTTGCAAGTCAATTTTGAACGACTTCCACATATCCGATCGATTTGAAATTTTGTTCACATAATATGTATTCCCGATGACAATACTTGAATAAATCGTTTTTAGACGTAAATTCAACCCTTAAGGGATTCAAACGGGGATGTAGGGTTTTTTTGACTAATCAACGCCCAGTCCAAATCGCTTAAGCTAGAAACTTGAAATTTGGACAATTGGTTCCTTTTCTGACGTAAGCATCCACTAAGAAAGGATTTTTCGAAATTCAACCCCTACGGGTGTCAAAGAGGACTAACATTTTGAAAGTCTAAAATGAACAAAATAAAATATTAGTAAAAAAAACTTTTTAGAGACAAGCTTTTATTTAAATGCACTAAAAAGGAAAAAATATTTTTTAATAATTTAGGTTCATAATTAATAAAAGCGTGGGTCGTGACTAATAAACTATCATAGAGTTCACGACCCACGCTTTTATAATTATTATGAACCTAATATTTTTAAAAATAATGTTTTCCTTTTTAGTGCATTTAAATAAAAGCTTGTCTCTAAAAAGTTTTTTTTTACTAATATTTATTTAAATTAACAGTCCTCTTTTCCGATCACCTGTATACCCACATCAATGGTTTACCTCTAATGAATCCAAACTTGAATGAACTCCGTTTGACCTAAAGTACAAACACATAGCTTCAAACAAGCTAATTAATCTTGTGTGGTCATCGCATTTAATTATTCTCGTTTAACTGCCACTTCCAGCAGACCATTTTTTTTTCATTTTGTATTTTAAATTCTTGGCGCGCGCAAGAACACGCAATGGTCCCGTTGTTTTTAACATCTTGTTACCAACTCGACCCACGTCTTATCAGTTTCAATGTGCAAAAACTAAGAGTCAATCAACTGAAAACCTATGACGTACGTCGAGACTTGGATAAATGAAATAGAGAAATGGGCATTAAAGATGGATGTTAACGACTAAAAAAATCGGGACGGTTCGTCAGTCTTCCAAGGAATACGGGTTAAGGTTTTAGTTGTAATCAGTTGGTCAATGTGATCAGATCCAAATATTTTCGAAACGGTCGTTTAAAAATTGTGGCCATATCAAGTAATTTTTTGACGAATTACGAAATAAGTGTTGTGCTTTTGGAGCTGATAGTTTTTTAAGGTAAGCTTTTAATCTAGAATTATATAATCAACGAATCTCTAGAAGTGCGATGGAACATTTGGTGTGAACTTGTTAAGACTCTGAATACTAAAAAAACATTAATTTATTAAAATTTTATTTATTTATTGTAGATTATAGACGCGTCGACAACTTAGGTCATTAGCGTCAATTTATTAAAATTAATTGATTATTTAATTTTAATTATTATTTGCCAGGATTCATGCCACAATAACACACAATCTGGGAACATTTCAACTAGCTTCCTCTTACCGTTTGTGAGATAGAGCCTTGTGGCAGACGGAGGAACGGACATCGTAGGCTCAGTAATAAGGTTCCGTTCGGAGGTACGGAACCCTAAAAATTTCCCAAAAAAGCACGAGCACTTAGTCTAAACCCGAGTGCAGTAATCGCAGAATGAAAACTTTTTACAAAAGAAATTGACCTTTAAAAAAAGTCACTACCTAAGAGAAAAATAATAAAATTTTGAGGTCGGTGACAATTTACTAAATTTTTTATATAGGTACTTACCTACTTTTATTAAATTGGCGCCGACTTAAAAATTTAATTATTTTTATCTTTTTGGTGAATTTTTTTTGAAGACGGTTCAATTTTTACTTCCCACCTCTACTATGGTAGGGAAGTAATGGATTTAGTCCGAAAAAAATATTTCGAGATTTTAACAAATCTTCACGTTTTGAGACCCTAGCCATCGTTTAAGATCATTTTCAGACTGATGTCTGTATGTGTGTGTGTATGTGGTCAATTTTTCGCCTTCGATATCTTACGAACGGAACAACATACGGGCATGCCGATTGTTCTATTGTGTTTATCAGCCTTTAACTTAGATCTGATTCGATTTTGAGTCAAATCGGTTCAGTGGATCCTGAGATATTAAAAAAAAACTTCTCAATGTCACGTATTAACATGGGTAAAAAAAAATATAAATGAATTCTAGATGTTATAATATGAAAAAAATGTAAATATTTTTTTTCTCTAAAATGTATAGTTTTCGAGAAAAAAAATATTTTACTAAAAAAAGAAAATTGTACGTAAATCAAGGTAACCATGATTTTTGCTATATTAAGCTAGCCATCAGTATAGATCACCAAACAAAAAAGAGGGCCATGCTTTTTTCAAAGAATAAAAATTAAATTGTGTTTTAAAGACCACCAACAGCTAAGGTTATTTAGGCCTAGTCAAAGAATAAAAAAAAAGAGTGTTTATTTTTTGAAAATATTTACTAGGTGGGAAGTATAGGACTGGTCATCAGTCGAATTTTTTTTTAAACAGTACCAAATTTAGTGACTTTGCAATACGTACTTAGTTTTCACGTTATTAACCAACTTCTTTCTTGATGTTTGATTACTAAACTAGAATAAAAAAACTACTGAACCGATTTAAATAAAAATTATATGGGACCATTGTATCGTCTTGAACAAAACGAAGTCGAAATCATTCAAATCGGTTAAGATCTTGGGAAGTTAGGGATGAACAAACATAAAAAATATACGCGTCCGGCGTCGATTAAAAACATGGTATTGTTGTACCTACCATTTTAAAACGAATAAACCTGAAGTCAATGTTGAGAACCAAACATGCAAGCTGTTGATACACCCGACGCCACATTGCGACGAAACCGTGAATCAGATCGAGTCGATAAAACAGTGTTGTATATGCGTTTGGATGCGTGTTAATACTAGGAGTGGTCAAAAATTTCAAGTGAAATAATTTGCTACAATATTTTGGGCTCCGTATAGGCCGACAGCTAGTGACAATTTTTTGGTGTTATTTATTCAAGGCCTTATTTTTGTGAAGATGTTGAAGGAGGCAGCCCTAAGTAAGGGATTTTGCTAGATAGCGGTATGGGAGGGATGCGGACCGCCCCCAACATGTAACAAAAAAACGGTCACAATTATTATTGCTTCAAGGCTGAAATTGTTTGTATAGCTTGTCGGTGACCCAATAAGGCCATTATAATATTTGTAGATCGTTCGGTCAGTATTAAAGGGTTGGCAGATCACCCCAAAAGTGTAATGTACTCGACGAAATTTATATTATTAGTTCAAGGTTCAAATTTTAATATGTTGTTACGGCGACTGTTTTAAACATATATTTCAATTCGCAGAACAAAATGTCATGTTAACCCCCTTGCAGAACGATATAAACACCTATAGGCGAGCAAGTTTCCCTGTAATAATATTAATTCGCACAATTTCAGTTTTATCAATATGAACACTAGAAAAAAAACAATTCCGGTAGTCTCATGAGACGTGTAAAACATTCAAATATCAAAAAAAAAACAGCTGACCAAAAAGAATAGAATACACAAAAGACAGTGGAGTTTCGACACACTATTTACGTGACACTTGATAGAATCGCTCTAGTAGACATTTTTTGAGAGAGTGAGACAGTAAAGATGTTTAAAAAATTCCTTCATGTACCTACCGCTATTATTAATAATAAATTGTTTGAATGTTTTTATAAAAAATTAAAATTATGATCAATCAATCAAAACCGCATGTTCTTTTTTAGTAATACAATTTCCTCAGAACAGAGATAGCTGTAGAAACAACATATATTGTCTTTAATAAATAAAACACACAAAACTGGCTATAGCTGTCCCACTTTATTTTTAATACTACGTTTCGGTCTGTTATAAGAGACCCTTTTCAAGACTTTAATAAATAAAACACACAAAACTGGCTATAGCTGTCCAACTTTATTTTTAATATTACGTTTTGGTCTGTTATAAAAGACCCTTTTCAAGTAAGGGTCTCTTATAACAGACTGAAAAGTAGTATTAAAAATAAAGTTGGACAGCTATAGCCAGTTTTGTGTGTTTTATTTATTAAAGTAATCATTTTCGCTGTCGGTAGAAGCTAATAAGTGAACATATATTGTCGCTTGTGAAGCCACAACTATACACTAAAGTACGACCTATCAAGTACATTATGATCGTTGCTTGTATTCCGTGGTGTATTCCGTGGTGTAATTACTCTTTACGGCGTGTTGTGTCCCTGGATGTTACAATAAAAGTTCCAAAGCGCTTATGAAAAATTGCAAGGCGTATTTTATCATCATCTAAGTAAAAATATTTTATTATATTTTGAATTGTTCCCCGCACGTCTCGACTAACTTCAGTTGTACATACCTACCTACAAGCTGTGATATGCCACTTCTATAGCTATCTCTGTTCTGAGATAATTTCCAATTTGCCTGCTACAGCGAGGTCCAACACTTTGGATATGAATATTTTAAAACTATTTTTAATTAATTGCCCAATAATCGTTATTTATTTGCTATTAGCTTTTGCAGGTCACAAAAAATGCGGGCTTCAAATAATAAAATAATAAAACTGTTACCGATCAAGGTGTGCTTGAGATGTTGTTGAAATCGATACTAATAAGTTACAAAAAACAAGTATGCAAATTCGGACGATTGTGTAACACATAAAATTTGTCGTTTACAAGAATTAAATAGCTATTTATGTGCTTGCATTTCAGATAAATATTATTTATGAATTCCTGTTTTGGTTACTTTATATTATTCTTAGTTGGCAAACATGCATTGCTGCTCAGTGCCAGGAAGATGTGTTTTCAAGAAAAAATTTCAAAAACTACGAAACAAAATTTTTTTTAAAACAAGTAGTTTTAAGATCCTTAAGAAAAGCCCTATCAAATGATACCCCACATGACCGATTAGATTTTTTTCGGATGTCAAACTTAGCCTTCTCCCCAAATTTACGAGGAAATATTTTTTAGGTTCTAACTACTGGAATATATGCGAGTTTTAAGTCCCTTAAGAAAAGCCCTTTCAAATGATACCCCACATGACCCAATAATTTTTTTCGGGATGTCAACTTTGCCACCCTCCTCCAAATTTACGGGAAAATATTTATTAGGTTATGACTTATGACTATTTATAATATGTGAGTTTTAAGACCCTTAAGAAAATCCCTTTCAACTGATACTCCACATGACCCTAATAATTTTTTTCGGGATGTAAAACTTTGTCGCCGCCCCTCCAAATTTACGGGGAAATCTTTTTTAGGTTCTGATTATTGTAATATATGCAGGTTAGTAAGTTTTATAACTATGCCAAACAGGTTAATACCTTTATTTAGTCCAGAGAAATTCGACTGTGACAGACATAAGAACCGACGGAGAAACTAATTTTTTTTGAGGTACGGAACCCGAAAAATCGCCAAAAATTTACGAAATGAACAAATTTCTGCAAAAAAAAAAATACAATCTGTGTCATCATATGGGAAGGATTTTTCTGTTTCGTAAATTGGTAATGGCGTGTAGGCGACTTGACAACATTAATCTAATAAACAATTTAATTATTGTTTATTGAATTTTAATTTGACTAATTATGAATAATAATTATTATGCAGATATTTAAAATTTTATTTTGACATTCAACTAGTTTTTTTATACGTCTCAAATTAATCACGTATATTTTTTCAATTTTATAATTACCAAAATTGTAATTACTATATGATTAGTGCAATAATTTATGCATCAATTAGTTTATTATTAAACTAGGACAAAAAATTGACACGGTAAAATATAAAAGTAACAATTTCTTCCTTTTTTGATTTGTGACAAAACATGTAGGTAGGTAGGTACCTAAATTTATTTTTACAGAACAAAAATTAAAGCATATAATTTTTTACAAACAAAATAAAATATAGTTACTTCTTACCACAACAGTTTCATCTTCAGCGAACACTACATGTAGTGTTCGCTGAAGATGAAAGCTTAGCTTTCGAAATGTACATCCATCAATAAAACTGTTGTGGTAAGAAGTAACTATATTTTATTTTGTTTTTATTCCAACCACAGTGCTCATATATATTTTTATTTTTTTATATAATTTTTTGTATTTCCTTTCCGAAAAGAAAATCCAAAATATAGGTATCAAACTCCAAAAAGCAGTTCTTTTATTTGAAGACGGTGGTTGAGTCTACTAACAATTTTTAACCGACTTCAAAAAAGGAGGCGGTTCTATATTACAATTTATTTACAACGTATCTCAAGGACTATCAAAATCGATTCGTTTATCGTTATATTCGAAGCAATACGCGATGACGTTATAAAAAAAACTGTTAGGATTTGAAATTTTGTTCGTTATAAACGGTGATTCGCTATATGTGAGGACACTATAACCGAGATCTACTGTACAAAATTTAGAATCCATAAATTATAATTTAGAAAAACTAAAAAACACGCTTTAATGAACTAAAAAGTAAAAAAGAATTAATTTTATTGTAAAAAAGCGTGGGGTAGTATGAAAATATGATACAAAGCACCCCACGCTTTTTTACAATAAAATTAATTATTTTTTACTTTTTAGTTCATTAAAGCGTGTTTTTTAGTTTTTTTAAATTATAATTTATTTTTGCTTTTTAGTCCTGGAGATCCTGGTCAGGATAATGGGACAAACTTATGGAATTATTGTATTGTAATCGGTCCTTGATAAGTGTGCAAAGTTTCAGTTCAATCTGAAGTTTTTTGCTTTTTTTTTTTTTTAGTCCTGGAGATCCTGGTCAGGATAATGGGACAAACTTATGGAATTGTTGTATTGTAATCGGTCCTTGATAAGTGTGCAAAGTTTCAGTTCAATCTGAAGTTTTTTGCTTTTTTTTTTAGTCCTGGAGATCCTGGTCAGGATAATGGGACAAACTTATTGAATTATTGTATTGTCGTCGGTCCTTGATAAGTGTGCAAAGTTTAAACTAAATCTGGTTTAAACTAAAGTTGGTCAAAATCAAGTTCAAAGAAGTCGGTTACAAACTGACAAACACACAAGCCCGCAAACATACAGGTGAAGCTAATATAAGCGTGTTAATAAAAAAAGTAAATAATGAATTGAAAATATGAATTGGTGCTAGGCCCAAATAACCTTAGCTGTTGGTGGTCTTTAAAACACAACTTTTTTCATAAAAAAGTACCGCAACCCAAAATGTCTTAAAAAGCATATGTGTATAATAGAAAATTAGTTAATAACACCCAAAAAATATTTCAAAATTTTATTCGGTAATCATCTCGCAAAATATAATAATTATAGACCATAAAATGTTTAATGACACAGAAATTGCCATATGTTTAAAAACTAAAAATACTACATAAAATTAAAAAAAAATCTAATGAGTTGTTGTTACGTGTGAAATGAATAGGCAGCGCTGTCAGTAATGTCAGTACGCCTCATTGGGTAGTTTCACGAAACAGTTACCTTACCAGAATGACACTCCAAAATGCTATTGTATATAATTTAGAACAAGTGACAGGCGATGTAAGTTACTAATTGTAGGTTTTCTGTTAGATCATCATAATTAACGGGACAGATTCGTATTTTATAAGTTTTTAATAAAATTATAGATTTTTAACAAAAATCGAAATCTCTCATATTTTTTCAAACTGGCCATATACTTAAGACAATCTGTGAAAATTTCAGCTATCTCTTCGTTTGTGAGCTAGAGCCTTGTGACAGACAGACGGACGGACGAACGAACAGACACCGTAGGAGCTACGGAACCCTAAAAAAGGCACACTGAATGCAATAAGAGAGAGAGAAAAATTCTAAATCTTTTTTAGGTTAGAAAATACGAGCGTTCATTTTTAACTTCCCATTGGAAGTTATTGTAATAGGTCCGAAAATCGAAATCAAAATGTATAACAAATTTTTATGTTTCAAGGTCACTACACTATTTTTACACTATTTTTAGAAAGATATGTGTGTGTGTGTGTACGTACGTACGTATGTGTCCATTTCTTTCTAAGACGAAATCTCGAGAATGAAAAATGATATCGACTACGTAAGGGTGCCAATCGACGCGTATTAACGTAAATATGATCTGAAAGAAATTTTTTCAAAATCGGTTCAGCCGTTCTTTTTTCTTAACCAAATAGACTCCAAAAAAATAGATTTTACACAATATCTCGCGAATAAAAAATTATATCGACATCGTAAGGGTGTCAATCGAGGCATGTTAACGTTATTTTGATCCGAAATAAATTTTATAAAAATCGGTTCAGCCGTTTTTTTTTTTTTAATTATTGATAAAAATAAATAATAATTATGTTTTAATGATTAAAATGATTACTTTTTTGTGTAATATCTAATTTAATTATTATTATTAAATATTTATCAAACTGGGAAGTTCGTCGTGTGGACCTCAAGGGTCGCACTTTAGTCCTAATAAACGACCCACCTCACGGCTTGTTATTTTTTTGAGACATGAAAAACACCCATAGCTTCAAAATATACGATACGAAAGTGAAGGCGTGTCCATCGAATTTTAAGTAGGTGGGTATTTATGCATGTTAAATTCGAAAAAATTCTAAGAAATTTTAATTTTGCAAAATTCGCTTTTTTACAAATCATAAAAAAACGTCATTCTTAGTTTGAAAAAAATCAGCCTGTGAGTAAAATTCGAACTTCCATGTTCGGGTAAACATCAATCTTGCGTCACGGGAATCCCATAAAAGCTTTTAACGCGCTACATAAATCCTAAACATACATAGAAAGACATGACAGGGGCCTCCTAATACAGTTTGACAGGTGTGCAGAGAGTGTCTTTCAACCGTGTCCTGGTAACACATTCGCGGTTGCGTGATTTGTATTATGATTATTGTCACGCACGCGAATTGCATGCAAAATAATACACGACTTTGTAACACTACAAATACAACCCCGTTTCAACCCCGTCTTTATTCAACGTGCGTTAAAAAAACGAAGATAAATATTCGAGGCGGTCATAATCCGCGTTTGTTAAGTCTCCTGTAATTTACGAGCCCCAGGATAACAAGCCGTGAGGTGGGTCGTTTATTAGGACTAAAGTGCGACCCTTGAGGTCCACACGACGAACTTCCCAGTTTGATAAATATTTAATAATAATAATAATTAAATTAGATATTACACAGAAAAGTAATCATTTTAATCATTAAAACATCAATAATTAAAAAAAAAAAAAAAAAAAAAAAAAAAACGGCTGAACCGATTTTTATAAAATTTATATCGAATCAAAATGACGTTAACACGCCTCGATTGACACCCTTACGAAGTCGATATAATTTTTTATTCGCGAGATATTGTGTAAAATCTACTTTTTTGGAGGTTATTTGGTTAAGAAAAAAGAACGGCTGAACCGATTTTAAAAAAATTCCTTTCAGATCATATATACGTTAATACGCGTCGATTGGCACCCCAACGTAGTCGATATCATTTTTCGTTCTCGAGATTTCGTCTTAGAAAGAAATGGACACATACATACGTACGTACGTACGTACGTACATACGTACACACACACACACACACACACAGACATCTTTCTAAAAGTAGTGTAAAAATAGTGTAGTGACCTTGAAACATAAAATTTTTTTTTCCTTTTTGATTTCGATTTTCGGACCCATTACAATAACTTCCAATGGGAAGTTAAAAATGCTTTTAATCCCTAGAGCTCGTGGTCAAAAATGCCAAGATTTTTGTAAAGGCTAATTATTTTAAGATTCGCTAGTATTTAGAGTGTAGGTGAATAAATTTACTACAGTAGTCACGACTCACGATTTTATCTCTACATAGTATAAAAAAAACTCGGGTCGCAGTGCCAAAACCCTGCCGACAATATAGTGTATTTGCTAATACAGGCATTGTGCTGTTATTATGTGAACATAAGTTGGTTTTTGAACAAAATAAAAAATTTAACCCCTTAATACATCCCTTAAAATAATATTTTTTTTCTTAATTTCAATATTATTATCAATGCAACCTCTGTACCAAATTAAATACACCCTTCAGTAAGTAAATCACTATCCGCAAACTAGTGTTTTCATAAAATTTGTAAGTCCGGACCTGTCGGGGCGATTTTATTAAAATTTTAGCAGCACATTTTAATCTTCACTCCAGGGTTAAATTTCAATTTTGAAACAATTCTGAGAATTTTTTCGGTATTTTTGGGCCCAAAAACATTTTTCAACCCCTAAAAACCACACTTAAAATGGTCCGATTGGGCCCATTTTAAATAGGCTTCGTGCGGTTATGGATTGCAATGTGTCTACCCAATTTCGTCCAAATCAATTAACTCTTTCGAAAGTTATAGCCCGTACACATATATATATATAAATATATAAATATATATATATATATAAATATATATATACATATATAAATAGACATTTCCAAAAATGGTGCCAAAATGTTCAGGAGGCTATGAAACGTCGAGAAATTTTGGTCCGACCCCTAGGTCCCGCCATCCGACCGACGCCAATAGTGTATGTGCCATATGGCAAATACACTAATAAAGTGACCATCCGTCCCGATTTTGAGCCAGGAGTCCCGATTCAACAAGCGTCCCGCTTTTGTCCCGTTTTCATTAAATCACGTACATCAAGAATGTTTATTTTTTGTCATTAGATATTTTTACCTACTCAAAGTATTTTATTTATCAATAATTATATAATTGATACCTACCTTAAAAAATAAATAATATTTAAAATAAAAATATTAGCGAGTTTTTTAGGGGTTTCTAGCGAGTTTTTGGGGATTTCTAGCGTTTTTTTTGGGGTTTATAGCGAGTTTTTGGGTTTTTTTAGCGAGTTTTTGGGGGTTTCTAGCAAGTTTTTGGGGGTTTCTAGATAGTTTTTGGGGGTTTCTAGCGAGTTTTTGGGGATTTTTAGCGAGCTTTTGGAGGTTTCTAGCGAGTTTTCGGGGGTTTATAGCGAGTTTTTGGGGGTTTATAGCGAGTTGTCGGTGGTTTCTAGTGAGTTTTTAGGGGTTTCTAGCGAGTTTTTGGGGATTTCTAGCGAATTTTTGGGGGTTTCTAGCGAGTTTTTGGGGATTTCTAGCGAGTTTTTGGGGTTTTTTAGCGATTTTTTGAGGGTTTCTAGCGAGTTTTTGGGGTTTTCTAGCGAGTTTAAGGCTTTTTTGGGCGTGGAACCCAACGGTTGCCTGCGCCGGGTTTTTATAGACCTTGTCCCGCTTTTTGATATTCAGGATTTGGTCACTTTAAGTAGGTATAAACAAAGTCTCTGTCTGCCTCTGTCTGTTTCTCCGTTTACTTCTTCTAAACCACGCAACTGATTTTGAAACGGTTTTCACTAATAGAAAGAGCGATAAACGTGGAAGGTTTGTGTATATAATTTGTAAATATTTTGTACAAGAAGGTGGCTGCAACTATGACGGTGTTTTCGTCGCAAAGGAAACGCTGGCCAAATCTTTAGTGATACATCAAAACAATGTACGAAAAAATTGTAGGTCTTAAAAACCGCTATTAAATCTTAATTTCATATCACCCGGGCGTAGCCGGGACGGACCGCTAGTAATTATTATAAAATCGTTGGTTGCGACTAATAAACTACCATAGAGTTTACAGCCCACGCTTTTATAATTATGAACCTAAATTTTTAAAAATTATTTTTCCGCTTTTAGCCCATGTCTTTAAACAGTTTTTTTTACTATTTTATTTTGTTCGTTTTAGTTTTAAATATTGTCGGCCGCCATTTTGGATTTATAGCCTTACACTGCTCATTGTATTCTACTCGTCATACCCTTTCATTTGATACCCATATCAAGGGCGTTGTAAAATAATAGGTAATCCGCAATTTTGTGTCGGGCGCCATATTGAATTTATAATGACGTCACACAGCTTATTGTATTCTACTTGTCATACTCTTTTATTTGATACCCATGTCGAGGGGGTTGTAAAGAATAAGGTAATCCGCCATTTTGTGGTGGTCGCCATATTGGATCTACCATAATTTTAAATATACTATATTGCATTGTCGTTAGAACCAAAGGTGTGTGCAAAATTTCAGCATGATTGGATATCGGGCAGTGGTCGAAAATTCGATTGCCAGATTTGGCCCGGACAGACGAAAGCAAGTTAAATAAAAGCAGACCTCATTTTGATGGAACCGACCTTATAGTCGGTAGAAGTTTCAAACTTCTACCGCTTCTGACTAGGTCAGTTCTATCCAAATGTGCACCGACTGTTTTTTTCATAAATTATATTCAATACTTTAACACTGTACCAAAATTCAGCTTTTACAAAACACTAGTCTTTTACATTTTTTAAAGAGCCCCGACGCCACGTGTCCCCACCGCCCACTTGCTGACTAGTATATTTATTATTTAGATCCTAAATACTAGCTTATCTCAAAATATTAGCCTTTATAGTTCCAGACACTAATGACCTTCGATGTTGATGTGTCCAAAAATAACAGTCTATAAAAAAAAATTCTTGCAATTTCGGACCGCGACCTCTTGGACTATTTACTGGATGAATAGAAACACAATTAAGATAAATTTTATCGGTGACAGTAGAATTTTCATTCCAGTTGATTTAATTAAACCAATATAATAAGATCTAAATTTCGATAGAACAGATAAGCTATAAGTAAGGTCATCTCGGATGTTTTGTAATAATATGAATGGCAATGCATACATAACTAATCATGTGATGTATAAAACATGAATTAAATACATGGATTGTGTATTTGCCTACACATAGTATAATGGCACATACACTGTTGTCGTTAGCCGTACAGCGGGACCTAGGATCATAAAAACAAGAGTCTAGTCGTATTCAATAGAGGATAGCCGAACAACCACGAAGTATCTTTCGCTATGTCAGCTGTAGACAGGCGAGCGATTGTGTATCGTATTGGTATTGTATACAATACATACAAAAACTACGTACCTATGCTCGTGTTTTAAAAGAAAATTGATTAATTAAGAGATTATAATCTATGATTTACCTCCCCCCTGCGAAAAATTCACCCCTGCGAAGCGAAGTCGCCTGTCTTTGTTCTCGCTTCGCGTACTTGCCTACAGTTTTTAATAAATAGAGACAATAATAAAAAAATATATAAATAAATATTAAGTGGAAATTTGAAATTTTATTTTTTTTATAATTTAAATAATGTATTTTCATTGTTAAAAAACAAAACAAAATTAATATATTATAAATTGTTACCTGTCGGGATTTCGAACCTCGGATCAGCGTGTGTAATTGACAGAAAACCTCTAACCATCTTGTCTAGAACGTCAGTTATAGTTTCGTCTTTCGACTCTTGTATCATAAAATGTTAATGCTTGTGCTTGACACTATTTTTCTGAAATTTCTATTTAAATAATGTGTGTGATTTAAACAAAATTTGGGACAAGTATTAGAAACGCTAATAAACCATTTTAATGGTATTTAAGAGTTGGAAATCTGTAAGAGGTCCAAAAATACTGCAGAAAAAATTAGTGGAATTATTTCAAAATCGAATTTTAACACTTTACCAGTTTAAAATACGCCCCTTCGGCCGAACTTAAAATTTGTGAAAACGCTAATTTGCGGCTAGTGAATTATTTACTGAAGGGCGTATAAAATTTAGTACAGATTTGCCAAATATTGAAACAAAAAAATTTAATAATTTCAAGAGATTTCTTCAGCGGTAAAATTTATTTCGTCCAAAAGCAAATTTAAGTTTTCAGCACTAATGCTGGATTGCAGAAAACTTTTTTAAAAAATTTGATTTGACAATGACCTTAGATTGTGATAATGTAATTACAGTTTTTATACATGCAGGAACAGTCTAATATCGTTGTGAGCCTCCCTGTCATGTAGACATTAGAATTTAGATGGTACTCATACAAAAACAAATGATTGATCTACATATAGAAAAAGATCGTTTTTCAATCCAAATTTTGATTAAAATGCATAGAAAAATGTTGTTTCGAATTGGAAATTGTACAAAATGTTAAATACATGTATACACAGTTTAAAAAAAATATCGTTTCAATCGATCAATTATTTTTCTAACAGGATCGATTTTTAAAATTCTACAATGCTTTTCTTATGGAGAAATATGTGTGGTCACAATCGAAGGTCATTGTCAAACGAGATTTTCTGACAATGCTTTCTGCAACCGAGCGTAAGTCTCTCAACAGGGTTTCGCACTACGACCAATGTTCTTTTTAAATGTGCACAACTAAATACATAGAAGGCATACATAACAATGTACACCTGAATAGTGTCTGACGGATGACATACAATGTATGATTGATAATATTGTATGTACCTACAAATCGTACGGCCCAGCACGTCATCAAGGTCACCTGTCATTCAATGTCTGCGGGAGGCTCTACATTAATACATTATAATCGTGTAGAAACGCTGCCATATTAACATATCAAACTGCGTTATATCAAACGAAATAGTTTCACAAGAGTTTGTATACATCTAAACTAATATTATAAAATTGGTAAATTCTGCACTTTGTACAATAGAAGCACTACTGGGTATCGATCGATGTGTTCGTATATATAGTAACGCGCATACAAAGTCCACATCATGAGAGAGTCATGTTTTTAATGATTTATACAGAAGTTAATAAATTTAATAAAAATAAACTAAATCGTAACTTAGCCTGTAATTGTAAAGTTCTAAGGACTAGAAGAGCGAATTTTCCGTTTTCATAATTTTTTTCCTGTTTTTGAAATTTCAAGATATCTATATCTATTTGTTTGGTTGAACGCGCTAATCTCAGGAACTACCAGTCCGATTTGAAAAAATTATAATAAAATTCCAAACGCTTCCATATTAACATATCAAACTGCGTTATGTCAAACGAAATATCGTTTCACAAGAGTTTGTATAAAGTTTCCCAAAAGTGCTCTTTAAGTAGCCGTCACAGAGAAAGAGAGGTTTTATTTCTGAACACAACCCTATAGTCGGGCCGCTTAACAGAGGGAGTGATCACGTGAAAAGCACATGAATAGCTTGCGCCGCAGGCGTGGCCTTCACGTATAGTTTCGTTCCCGAACGTTCAAGCAACCAATCAGGTACTTTGCACGCGGTAATCACGAGGTGATCATGCGTTCTCATTGCTCCATCTGTTAAGCGGCCCCCGACTATAAAATTATTTTAGATTTTCACAAATAGACAGCAGGTTTCACTTACAACTAGTTAACTTCTGCTCAATTGACGTTTCAAATACTAAGCCCGGCATTGGCAGTGCCCCACGTGACTTGGCATTCCCGCAGTGGCGGCGTTAGAAGGTGGGCCGGGTGGGCCATGGCTCACCTTAAACTGTCTTGGCCCACCCTGGAATAATTCCCAATCTCTAATTTATCTTTTAAGTACGTTTTTAACCCTCGAAATATTAACAATTTTTCTTGTAAATTCTATAGCAAGTAATCTGGGTTAAAATTTTGACGAGCACTGTTTTAGGAACAAATGTTATTGGCCCACCTTCAGAACACCATGCCCCTGTCTGACCCACCCTAACAAAAAATCCTAGCACCGCCACTGGGCGTTCCCGGGATAAACCCAGAAAACCAAATTAAAATCGATTCAGCGGTTTTCAAATTAATCGCAGAAATAAAGACAAACGAAGGTGATTTTGATACATTTCATGTTTTGACCTTATGTTTTCTAAAAGTGTGAATTGCTTTGTGCCATTTTTAATTGAATTCACTTGTCAATCGGTTGACAGTTTAATAATTGTTATCAACAATTTTAGACTTAAAAAACAAGATCCGTAACACCTGTTACGATAAATATCACACGCCAATCATATGGCAATTTTTTGTTACCTCATAAATATCAATATTACTGTATCATGCGTAAATAAAACTTACAGCGTGTATTTATTTGTGATTTTTTTCTACCTTGACAAAGGTACCTACATGTCTAGAGATAATAATACTTATAACAATATAAATAGGCTAGTTAAAGACAGGTACGTTATTCCGTCAGCCATAACAGAAAACAAAACGGACACCTGTGAGAGAGTTGTATCGTATTTTGTTTACGGTCCGTCGGTTCGATTCCCACCCAAGAAATTTATACTGTTGTTTACTATACAGATTACAGATTGCTCAATAACTTCTACCAAGGATAATCACCGATGCAAATTACCGATGCAAATTTAACTGAAGCTTTAACTTAATCGAGGGTTGCAAAAAAAACATCAGTATTAAAAAAATAGTAATGGGATCTCTGTCTGTAACTTCGTTTTCTTGGGGAATATTCGTGTATTTTTACAAGCTTGTTATTAACTTCACTTGATATAAGTTGTCAAATTTTGACTTAGTTCCACATAATAGGTATACGATCGACTTGAAACTTTGCAGTTTGCACACATACGTAGTTCCGATGACAATACAATATTTTCATGTGTGCGACCTGATGATGGAGAAGCGTTACAATTGGCGACCGTGACAGAACACCTCTCGTTGGTGAACAGTAAATCTACCGATCGACTTGAAATTTTGCACACATACGTGGTTCTGATGACAATACAATATTTTCATTTTACGACCTGATGATGGAGAAACGTTACAATTGGCGACCGTGACAGGACACCTCTCGTTGGTGAACAGATCTACCGATCGACTTGAAATTTTGCACACATACGTGGTTCCGATGACAATAGAATATTTTCATTTTACGACCTGATGATGGAGAAACGTTACAATTGGCGACCGTGACAGGACACTTTACATACATACGTAGTTCCGATGACAATACAATATTAACGATTCGCATAACTAGTTCCTTCGTTATCAAAATTTTCGTAACAGCTATCCCGTCATTTCCACCATTAATGTTCCGTTCCTCTCGTCATGCGAAAATAATACAACATTTTCATGTCTCTATTTGTTCGTTGTAGTAGTTATTGGGACATTCGGTATATAATATTACTAATCTTAATTAATATATACTTGACACTGCGTACACCTGTTACACTAACAGACTTTATATGTACTTACATTGTAAGATATGATAATATTAGCGATAAAATTTTAATGTGTACTATTATAATGTAATACTGTTAATGGCCACAAGAATAACTTTATAAGTGATAAAATAACACTTAAAGTTTTCACTTAATAGAAAATCTGTTTTGCATTTACCATATATGTATTTTTAAACATATCATTTTTACTTCCCATTTCTACTATGGTAGGGAAGTAATGGATTTAGTCCGAAAAAAATATTTCGAGATATTAACAGATCTTCACGTTTTGAGACCCTAGCAATCGTTTAAGATCATTTTCTGACTGATGTTTGCGTGTGTGTGTGTATGTGGTCAATTTTTCGCCTTCGATATCTTAAAAACGGAACAACATACGGCCATGCCGATTGTTCTATTGTGTTTATCAGCCTTTAACTTAGATCTGATTAGATTTTGAGTCAAATCGGTTCAGTGGATCCTGAGATATTAAAAAAAACGTTCTCAATGTCACGTATTAACATAGGTAAAAAAAATATAAATGAATTCTAGATGTTATAATATGAAAAAAATGTAAATATTTTTTTTCTCTAAAATGTATAGTTTTCGAGAAAAAAAATATTTTACCAAAAAAAGAAAATTGTACGTAAATCATGATTTTTATTATATTACTAGCCATCAAGTAGATGACCAAACAAAAAGGAGGGCCATGCTTTTCTTCAAAGAATAAAAAAGAGTGTTTATTTTTTGCAAATATTTACTAGGTGGGAAGTATAGGACTGGTCATCAGTCGAATTTTTTTATTTTGGGTCGAACGGCGAAGATACTATATCTAGACCTAGTGTTTATTAATATTTTCAATTTGCTATTATTAAATATATTGGCCTATAACGTGTTTGTTGGTAAATATAACGCATGGACATAGTTTCAGCTAGGGGCAGATAGATAGATATTAACTATTGTCAGTAAAGCTACGTGGTATTTGTGTATGAGTGCATTGATATAAAATTTAGCTAATTTAAAAATTAGAAAAAAATAGCAGCCCTTAATTTCATTATTTAGCTGTGTGTCTCTGGTATAAATCTACCTTGTATTTAGTACAGACCTGATTCTTGCACAATGTCTGCCATTTCGTATTATCTGATAAATATATGTCGCAACACTGTACGATTTTTGTGGCCCATACAAAATAAAGCAAAATTACGTAGGTTATACTGATTACAGAGATAAGAACTTTAGTAGGTACCTATATGTTATAAATACATTTACTTTTTAAAATTTAAGTAATTAAACCAATAAATCAAAGGATTCTGAACCCGATTTGATTAGTTCCGAATTTAGTAGAAAGAGAGCGTAGTTATTGACGCAACTTGCCAACGGACACAAATCCATTTTATGTATGTGAAAAAATGTGAACCTCTTGGAAAAAATTATAAAAAATATTTACGTAATTCGTAACTTTTCTCTAATATATGTAAAAATATTCATATTAAATTATTTAAAAGAATATGTACCAGTTTATAAAATATTATATTCTAGCATACAATGATGCTATTATATATAGGTCATGAATGAGGCATAACATAACAGTAGAAATAATTTTTAATTAGTTTGCATGACTGGTAGCAATATTCAACGTTCCATTTCATTCGTCCATTACACTGGGGATAATAGAAACTACTGAATACTATCTGAGTATCTAATATCTAACTTAAAAGTATCGACAACAACCTCCAGTAATTGTCTAATTATAGGGCCTTGCTTGACACGATGACGCTGCGCTGTTGTATCTCAACTGAGTTACTTTTTTTTTTAACTTCCCACTGGAAGTTATTGTAATGGGTCCGAAAATCGAAATCAAAAAGAAAAAAAATTTTTAATGTTTCAAGGTCACTACACTATTTTTACACTACTTTTAGAAAGATGTCTGTGTGTGTGTGTGTGTGTGTGTGTGTACGTACGTACGTATGTGTCCATTTCTTTCAAAGACGAAATCTCGAGAATGAAAAATGATATCGACTACGTTAGGGTGCCAATCGACGCGTATTAACGTAAATATGATCTGAAAGAAATTTTTTCAAAATCGGTTCAGCCGTTCTTTTTTCTTAACCAAATAACCTCCAAAAAAGTAGATTTTTCACAATATCTCGCGAATAAAAAATTATATCGACTTCGTAAGGGTGTCAATCGAGGCGTGTTAACGTCATTTTGATCCGACATAAATTTTATAAAAATCGGTTCAGCAGTTTTTTTTTTTTTTTTTTTTTTTTTAATTATTGATGTTTTAATGATTAAAATGATTACTTTTCTGTGTAATATCTAATTTAATTATTATTATTAAATATTTATCAAACTGGGAAGTTCGTCGTGTGGACCTCAAGGGTCGCACTTTAGTCCTAATAAACGATCCACCTCACGGCTTGTTACTTTTTAGGGTTCGTATTCAAAGGGCTGTCGCCTGTCGGTTCTGACTATTATGAGTAAGTTCGGTTTTGCGCTCAGATCGATCTGATGAGTTTGAATTTACGTAAATTTAACATATCTTGCTCTATCCCTCGCTCGAGCGACGGATAGAGATAGATATAGAGCAATGTCAAATTAACGTAAATTCAAACCCATCAGATCGATCTGAGCGCAAAACCGAACTTACCCTATGTCTGTCTGTCTGTTTTAATTTTCTAACTCCTAATTAATGATATAATGGGTATAAGTTCGGTTTTGTGCTCAGATCGAACCGAGCGCAGGATAGAGAACTTTCAGAGCATATTATAAGATAATGTTAAATTAATGTAAATTCGAACGCATTAGAGCGCTCGGTTGGATCTGAGCGCAAGACCGAACTTACCCAATGATGTAGTGGATATAGAATGATATAATGGGTAAGTTCGGTTTTGTGCTCAGATCGAACCGAGCGCAGGATAGAGAACTTTCAGAGCATATTATAAGATAATGTAAAATTTATGTAATTTCGAACGCATTAGAGCGCTCGGTTGGATCTGAACGCAAAACCGAACTTACCCAATAATGTAGTGGATATAGGTACATATTTAAGTTGATGAGATGGTTCAAAATGTAAAAAAAAATACTGGACTTATATTTAAGAGGCTCCTGTACATCGAAAAAGGGGTACCAAAAACATTACATTTTTGAAGATAGCCATGTGGAATGTCTATTATAAAATAGATAGTACCTACAGTATGAACTTTTTTATTTCTTTTTTTTATCCAAAATGACAACGTGGTATAATATTGTGTCCCCCTATCGCAATTGGAAATTACCTGACTTAAAAGCATGGCATTTGGGAGATCTTCACTATTCCAACATCGACAAATAAATTTGATCGAAATCGGTTCAGTGGTTTCTGATATAATCGTCAGAGAATCTCGTGAGGTATAATACGCTAATGACCTAAGTTGTCGACGCGTCTATAATTTACAATAAATAAAATAAATCGTGAGGTATAATTAGCTTCCATAATTCCAGTACAGAAATGTGTAAAATGAACAGTTTTTATTTTTTTTTCTTATAAAGATTTATTTTCAATTGTACAACGATTTTTCCATCTGATAATAGTTTTGGAACACCGAGTACATAAATTTACTTTTGATGGAATTTAAATCTACTTATGGTGTGTCTATAGACAATTCCCAATCTACCATTATATATAATAATCTGAACTGCTTATTTACTTCATTAAAACATAAATTAGTTCATCGTATAAAACCGAGCTGCAATCTCGAGTTTAATTAACTAACTACAGAAAACTAATTTTCCAGATTTTCACATCGTGATTAAAATGTAACGTCGTTATACCAATAATTTACTTCACAACGATGAGGGAAATGTATCTGCCAACTTCACTTTGAAATTTTACAGTTAGGGTAATATTAAAAATTCTGCGTGTTCACATTTCTACATCCCGCAATAGGGTCGTCCCACGTATTGTGTTTTAAAGACCACCAACAGCTAAGGTTATTTGGGCCTAGCACCAATTCATATTTTCAATTCATTATTTTTTTTTAATAATAAATTGAAAATCCAATTGACACTTTTACCAGCTCTCGGGCTAGAACCCGGGAACTGGGGACTTGTAATAGTGGAACCATAGCAACGCCATGTAAACAACAGCATTGCTACACTCTTGGCTATTCTCAAGCCCTCGTCCCACTTATTAAAATTTGATAATTTTGAATTAAACAAATAATGCAAACCAACTTTTTCCTTAATTGCAAACAAGAATTACAGAAATATGTATAGATACCTATAGTCGGGCCGCTTAACAGATGGAGCAATAAAAACGCATGATCACTGCGTGATCACCGCGTGCAAAATACCTGACTGGTTCCTTGAACGTTCGGGAACGAAACTATATGCGAAGGCCACGCCTGCGACTCAAGCTATTCATGTGCTTTTCCCGTGATAACTCCATCTGTTAAGCTGCCCGACTAAATATATTTTAAACGCTGAGCATAAATCGCTATATGATGACGTAGAAGACAGTCACACTTCTTTATCTGTAGAAAAGGATGTACATAAATTATATTCCTTGTTGTTTGATTTCAATTTGACACATCAGTGGACGTGACACAGTAGGTCTAGTCAGCCAACCTAAGTCATTTCCGTAGCGGCATAACTATGTTTAAAATTCCATTGAAAAATCATTTTTAAGATTTTTTATTACAGAAAAAGCTCCGGAAGGATTTTCAAAAAAAATGTTTCATAATATGTTTGTAATGTAGATTCGAACAAAAAAAAATGTGGAACGTCTTCATTGACAATTATAAAAAACATCGATTGTTATCGTATAATATAATACCCGATAAAATGATAAAGAAATTATTATTTTAAGAACAAAACACCACATTTTGCTTTCTAACAGCAGGAGGTTTTTTAACACCGATCGCAGCTGCGTTTCATAATGTTGTAGGGCATTAATTATCAACACTCTACATTGTACAATGTACATTTACTATAGTTTTAACTTCCATAACCGTTATAATAACATATTATTGTTACAATATTACACATAACTATACGAAGAAAACGTGACTATTAATTTCATTTCATAGAGATCGTAATTTTGTACCTACGTGAAAGAAGAGCGAATTTTATTCCGTTACATTTTATATACACCAGTTAATTATTATTTGATCAATTAAACTTCTTAGTTATAGGAATTATCATGTATAGTAAAAGTAGAACTGATTTTAAAAGTTAGATAAAGAAGATCTGATACCTTTTTTAACAAAAATAATCATTAATATGTAAATCATATATGAGTTAGGTAATTGTGGACAACAATATAATAATTATTAATTAATTTAACAATGAATTTAACCAACAAAGCATTCACTAGGTAATGAATAGTATTTCTTAACATATCAGTCAGCATATTATGCCATCATGATTGTTAAACGTCAAACGATTGTTATAAGATCTGCAAGGAAAAAAAAACTGGGAACTTCGGGTTCAAGTCCCAACAGTGGCTTCTGATTTTTTCCTTGTACTTATAGCTTATAACAATCGTTTGACGTTTAACAATCATGATGGCATAATATGCTGACTGATATGTTAAGAAAATACTATTCACTACCTAGTGAATGCTTTGTGGATTAAATTCATTGTTGAATTAATTAATAATTATTATTAATATGTTAATACGGGAGAGCTGAAGGCTAGACTCGTGTGATTTATTGCCGAGCGAGGCGCAGCCCCGTGAGGCACGACTGTAAAAAGGTTGAGCCGAAGGCTCCACAATAGGTAGCAAAGCTTCTCCTCCGAGAACCGAAGGCTCCACAATAGGTAGCGAAGCTTCCCCCGAAAACCGAAGGTTCTGTAAGCTGTAGCAAGAGCGGCACAGCCGCTCGAAGCCAAAACATGATTTTAACTAAATAGACATCTTCTTTTAGTTGAAAACAAAAGACATTCTTAAATCTAAATTTAAAACTGAAAGTCGTATCAGGAACCGAGCATTGATGGAGTGAAATACTGAAATTTCAGGTTACGCGAGGAGAGCGACAACGTATCAATGAATTGAATTGAATTGTGGATTATAGACGCTCGACAACAGAGGTCATTAGCGTCTGAGACAAACGTATCAATGCTCCCTCCCAAAAAAGGAGGTAGCCGTAGGTATTAAATTATTATTAGCCTATTATTTAGCTATAAAGGTGCTAAATAAATATACAAGTTTTCGTTTCAATCGGTTCGGCCGTTTTCAAGCGAAATCAAACAAATTATACAGATTAGTGTACCTTCTTCTTTTTTGAAATCGTTTGAATTATTATGCTGACCAGAAATTCTCAAAAAAAAAACCCTCGAAAAGACAGTTCTTCTAAAAGAAGGCTCAGTTGGTAGCGTCGCAGCCTCTGAATCAGACTGTCGTGGGTTCGAATCCCACCTCTGCCCATGGATGTTTTGTGATGTTATTTAGTTTTAAGTGATATATTATGATATTTGTTGTATTTAAGACGCTAATGACCTAAGTTGTCGACGCGTCTATAATCCACAATAAATAAATAAATCTTCTAAAAGACTGTATTCCAATATTACGTCATACCTGGTCGATATCCAACTCTGCCATGATAAATAAAGATGACACGGATGAGTCTCCATCTTTTAATATCCTTGACAACTTCAACTGGTCACGGACAAGTTTCCATTCCACCGTATACAGGGTGGACCAGGTTATAGTAGCAATAATTCACCATTCGATGGTCCATCGCAAAATAAGTCGACATGCATAATTTTATTTTTTTCCAAAACGCTTCCTAAGGGAGATACACCCCTTCAAAGTTCAGTTTTAAAATTCTTTTTTTTGTCCTAACTCTCAGGTCATTAATACGTTTTTGACCAAATTTGGTACAAGTATTTATGCAATAGATACTCATTACTTGACGTAAATAACTTTTGTCAAAATTGTCAAGTGGCGTAGATACAGGGGAGTTGTTTCACTTTTCCCGCCCTATTTTCTGCGCCATTGGATATTTTTAAAGAATAACATTTTTTTCGAATTCCCTGTTCAATTTAGAAAAAAAGAGTCACTCTTGCGAAATTTCGATTTGAGGCTCCGTTTACGAGATAATTAGAGTTGAAAGTTTAGAACACTTCTAAAATAGACACCTATGAAAATAATAGGTCTGGTATCTTGTACAACAAATGTAAACTTTTTACTGTTTGACGAATTTAAATAAATAATTCATTAATTAAATTAAAAACAACAAATAAATAACTTATGAAAATAACCAACAAAGTAGGCGATACTTGGTTTTGAGATAATTTATGACACTTTGTCAGTATTGATTTTTAAAACTGGACTTTGAAGGGCTGTATCTCCCTTAGGAAGCGTTTTGGAAAAAAATAAAATTATGCATGTCTACTTATTTTTCGATGGACCATCGAATGGTGAATTATTGCTACTATAACTTGGTCCACCCTGTATATATAAATTCTAGTGCATAGCGTAACTAGATATTTGCTACAACCAACCCCCATATTGATTTTCTCTTAAAATAAAACAGAATCTGTCGCAATACGTTAACCTGCATTTAGAATTCAGATGCTGGCATACAGTACCGAGAATACATTACTAGCAGTACCGACTTTAGGGGGAGGAGGAGGGGGGGGGTGAGACTGAGCGATTGCCCACGGCGCCAGGTTTGGAGGGGTGGCGGAAACTTTTTTTTAATCATGGCACAGCCAAAAGTGTATAGTCCGAAATCTGTGATTTGAAAAATATATTTGGGTATATTTCGCTGGTTTGTCCCTTGTCCCGAAATTTAGGTCTTCTATCCTGGAAATGCATAAGTTCAACGAATTCGTGCTCACGATCGCAAGAAACGACAATAAGTTACATGCTAAGTAGTACTTATATTTATTTAGCACTAGCTGCAATTTCTGTACATATTATATATATTTTTACTTGTATTTAATTGTATTCTTCGGACTTACCCTATGTCGGTAAAGACAAATTTGGAACAATAAAATGAATTATTAAAGATTCACACGAAATTAAGCGTGATTTACACACTCAGAAGCGCGTGCCACATCTCACCGTATACTGGTGTGTGATAAATGAATAAAATTAGACAATTACACTAGCCTAATGATAAATACAAAAAATAGTAAAATAATCAAACATTTTTTTCACAATAACTCCCTCCCCTGAAATAAATTGCCTTCGTCTTAGAAATGTCCCGAAAATCTTGGTTTTTGATCTGACAACCCTACATTACACCAATTAGCTGTTCTCTTCTAGAATCTAGATGATATATGAATTTGAATTTCGAAAGCCAGTTTACTTGACTGAAGTATCAATATAGGTACTATAAGATAAAATGCAAACATCACTGACCACTCGAAGAATACATATATTAAAAATCCGAAGCAGCAGAAGTCTAGGTTAAATATTGATCTAACAAGTTATTAAAAACATGCGAATGTACGTTTGTACAGCGAGATTGTGTACTTTTTAAAGATTCGAATGAAATAAACGTTCCTCTAAACGTTCATTTTAGCAACACAATTCGTCATATAGATTTTTTTATTGAAGTGAAAACTTCCTTAGGCGCGCTTTTGCCTGGGCCGTTAACAACAGTGATGTGAAACGCACCCAACGGTGACAATCGGGGCTACTCGGCTCAAACACGAACACGTATTTGCAATATGCTGGTAATAGTGTGTAGTTCATAAGTGTGCTAATAGATAACACTAAAAACTTAATACGAGCAAAAAGTCATTTGTAGTTCACATGTGCGCTAACAGATGACACTAAAACATATATTTTGTAGCTCACAAGTAAGCTCACAAATGACACTAATTTTTTGCCATACCTACTATAAAATAGCTGCTTTACATGCATGTAAAGTGACTTCTGAGAGCCTGGTGTACGGGAACGCATCTTTCCCACACTAGTATAGGAAAGTAAACAATTTCCATAGTGATTTATGTTTATTCGCCCTGATTCGCCCACTGTTACCTACTGAGACAGCTACTCTCGACCTACTATAGACGTGAAGTTGGCGACACAAATGAACCGTCAATTTTTTTTGAAAATACTGAAAATGAAGTGAAAAGTAGCTATTTTACAGTGAGTATCGCAAAAAATATCATGTATATCTCGTGCGTAATGATATGACTCTTGTGACTGTAAAAACTCGTTATCACTCGTTTTAACAAACTGTCATTACTCGTTAGTAATATGTCTCACTGCGCAACTAGATATATAATCTACTATTACAATTTATTCAATCGGCTTTTGCCCGCAAATATACGTTGGTTTTCATAGAAATCTGAACCAGAGCGTATGTTTGGCTTTAAGTTTGAGTATCAATTATTGATAGTAGGTATACTGTATATAGGTACCAAGTTTCATTAAAATCGGTTCAGCCATTTTTGAGATCATCCAGATAAACGTTCAGCCAAAACGCTTTCCCGCCTAGATATTAAAAAATATCAAAATAAAAAAAATACTGGTAAGAAAACGAAATTATAGAAAGAAATTCCATTACTATTTTTTGTATTATTTATTTAGAAATCTCGTAAAATTTGTGATTAGTGAATTTTTTATTAAATCGCAATAATTTTAGTTCGAACTTTTCTCGTTCGTTAAAAATAAATACAGCTAAGATTGTAATAATTGCAATTTCAGTAAGTAAAAAAACAAAGACTTTAAAGATCTATAACGTTCTCGAACTGGCAAGTCTTGAGGGCGCACACACAAGTTATAGACATATTGACGTCATCTCTTAAAAAAAGTTGGTGATATATTATGTAGATGATGGTGATACATGTAATTCGTCAATATGTAACAATATCTTTAAAGGGAATATGTACCTACCTACTTCAAGAGTTTTTTAATTTTCATATTATGTCGTTTAATTTCGAAACTGTCTTATAGGACTGTTTTGAAAGTATCCAACCTAAGAGGTTGCACTGAATTCTGATTCAAGACAGCTTTTTAATTTTTATTATATGAGTTGTCTAATTTCAAAACAAGACGCCAAAACTATTTTGGCCGAACTTTAATGGAATGAAACATATTTAAACTTTCTGGTATCATAGCTTTTTATAATGTGTGTCAAAAAATATACTAAAGTTCATTCCCTGCAACAAAATCCGTAACGATTTCGATTTTCGTCGCAAATTTGAAAAATAATAAATAATTTCACTGTTTTGAACTTAGATAACTCAAACATAATTTTGGATTAATATTAAAAAATAAGACGGTCTTATTAAAAAATAATTATTATTGATGAAATATAATAAATAATTTTAACAAAGAATAAATAATTTCTCAAGCACCGAAAAAATATTTTTTCATAATTAAATTTTTTACACGACAGGCAACAAAATGTACGTTACTAATTAATTAAGATCGCATTTCGTAATCAACTTTCCGGCCAGCCAGGTGAACGGAGCTTTACTAATCGGATAACCTGTGCAACTTGAGCGTATAGGATTGGCCTGAAACATAAATGGGTAAATGTCAAGACAGGTTGCGGAGGGCACTAACCTTGCACTTTATTGACTTGGCTATTCCACATTCGTTTCTTATTGCAATAACCACTCGCACAAGATACGAGTATAATACAATAAACGGTGAAGCGTCAAATAAACAACTAAAATTTGTGCATTGCATTCAGAAAAACCAATTGTGATTTTAAAATATTTGCATCCGAACGTGTAATATTTAAATATTTTAAAGATTCTAAAAACCAAAAACATATGTTCATCCTCAAGCGAATAAATAATGATTACAGCTATATTTTTATTTATTGTAGATTACAGACGCTCGACAACGTAGGTCATTAGCGTCTTAAGTACATTATCAATTAAAACTAAACGACATCACAAAACATCCATGAGCGAGGTGGGAATCGAATCCACGCTGACCATTATACCAAGTGTTCTCTGATTACAGCTATACTTACAGGGCGTTTAATAATACCGACAAATTTCGTAGGGTGGTAGAGGGCATCGAAACGAGTAGCTTTTGTACATAGACCAGACGTCAGACCGCGACGTACCATTTCGATGTAACAAGGCGTTGTGTATCCAATTTCCGTTACATTTGTTGGGTTCTTAACCCTAATATTTATAGCGGAAAACTATAAATGGGCAGAATTTTGGTGATATCTATTGTTTTCATTTTGGACTAACCCTGCGTTTTATTGGAAGAGTTCCAACCAATATAATATGAGCTTTTTCGAGACGAATTCAAAAATGTAATTATAGAAGTTTGGTGACATTTCATTTTAATTTGGCATCATCATTCATTTTATTGGAGAAATTCCAACGAAAATATGAGCTTATTGAAGTGTAAGCTTTCACGACCGGCATTGTTCCAAATCTTCATAGTTTCTGGGTTTGTAAGCCGTGGTCCTATGGTATTTCTATCTGCCGTTTCGTCTACACGACGGTAGACATTTTCAAAGGCGATGTGGCATTGGTGGCAGCGGTGGGATTGTCCTCCTTACGCTTACATGTGAGCCGCCAACAGAAGTTTCAAATCTTGGTTTCCGGGCTTGTAGGCCGTGGTCCGATGGTATTTCTACCTTACGTTTTGTCTACACGACAGTAGATATTTTCAAAGACGATGTGGCATTGGTGGCAGCGGTGGGATTGTCCTCCTTACGCTTACATGTGAGCCGCCAACAGAAGTTTCAAATCTTGGTTTCCGGGCTTGTAGGCCGTGGTCCGATGGTATTTCTACCTTACGTTTTGTCTACACGACAGTAGACATTTTCAAAGGCGATGTGGCATTGGTGGCAGCGGTCGGATTGTCCTCCTTACGCTAACCTGTGAGCTGCCAATAGAAGGTTCAAATTTTGATAGTTTCCGGGCTTGTAGACCCGTGGTCCGATGGTATTTCTACCTGACGTTTCGTCAACAACTACGGTAAACATTTTCAAAGCCCGGAAACCACCAAGATTTGCAAAATATGAGCTGTTTTTTCGAGACGAATTTTTTGGTAAAATTAGAATTTGGATGATATATTTAGTTTTGATTTAGCATCACCGTGCATTTATTTCGAAGAAATCACATCAAAATATCACAATTCAACGGCACTCTTCCCTACTGCAGTTAAATTAAATCTTACGTCAGAAAATCGCATAGAATTAAGTTAACAAAATGCATTTAACGCATTGCTCACTTATTACGTGTATGATATCAAGTAAGATTTTATGGTATGTAGCAGTAAACCTCTTATACTAAAGGAATTATAAATGACGTTGAGAAGAAATTCCTTCTGAGATCAGCTGACTTCTTTCTGAATCGTTCTTCGGAAATAAAAGTGATCTCATATGATATACTTTCTTTGTACGCCGGAGAAGAATACTTATTATTTAAGTTATAACTTTATTATGAATCATTATAATTTCCTCTGCAAGATATTTTCTTGTAGATTGATTTATAATAATCCAAGAGTTCGTGGTCAAAAATTGCAAGTTTTGAGATTATTTAGGGTATAAATAAACATACTACAATCAGCGGTCAGGATCTCTAACGTCGGGACGCTTTAAAATGTGTAAAAAGAACTAGTAGTGTTTTAAAAAAGTTTTTAAATTTGGCACGTGCTTATTTATTGAATGTAATTTATGAAAAAACAGTCAGACGTCATTTTGATAAAACTCGGATAAAACCGACCTAGTCAGCAGTCGGTAGAAATTATAATATACTAGTCAGTAGACAGCAAGTCAGCGGTCGGGACCTCTGACGTCGGGACGCATTAAAAGGTGTAAAAAGAACCAGTCTTTAAAAATGTTCAAATTTGGCATGATTAATTTATTGAATATAATTTATGAAGTTCCAAAATTCTACCGATTGCTGACTACGATGAATTTAAAATATCTACCAATTGGATTTGAAATGTATTATTAAATACAATAATAAACATAAACAAAATGAATCCGGATTTCCCCTTGCACAAAAGTTAGTTAAAAATTGGCCTCGATGACATCACACCAAATCCGCATATTTTTCTTAAGATATCGATGAGCATGTGACAACTTTTTAAGATCTCATGAATAATGTGTTTTAATACTTGTTTCGCAAGTGTTGTTGATCGCTAATGAGAAATTAAGCTATAAATCGCTCAACTCTCATTATGTCATCTATTTTAAACGACGACGTTTTCGTTTCTAACCTCCAATTTATTAGTACAAAAGGGGAACACAGTCATTTGTTCGTCACATAGGTAGAATAGATAGATGCTCAGTTGTTATATTTATAGTTGTGATGATGTCATTCTAATGCAATAATGTATAATTTTTTTAACTTGTTGAACATTCATAAATGCCCATAAATTATTTTTTTATTTTTTAACAGCGAGAACATGCCATTAATAGTTAGAAATTTCAATAGCGGAATTATTAAATGTGTCGTCATTTTTATACAAGTTGATCAAATATTTGTGTTAGTTGCGTACCGATAAATAAAATTTAAATTAACTGTCGCTAATTTGTTTTGTTATTGAAGTTACAATTTCGGTTAAACGTGCAATATTTCATGTCTTTTTACGCTGAAAAACATCCTTTTGCAGTCCTTGATGCGCTACATACTCATACACTCCTACTCGCGCATATAGCCTTTGTAGCTGAGCGCCTGTTTTAAATAAAAAAAAAAAAAAAAAATGAAAAACACGTAACTGAAATAGCAATATAAATTTGTTTATTTCAAGTGGAATACCTGAAAATTTTAAATGTAAAATCCAAAAGTTATTAATTTTTCAGAATTAAAAAAAAAACAAACAATGACGCAGAAAAAATAGTTTTTAGATAAGAATATAGTTAAGTGGATTAGCGGCAAATATTTGGGAAATTTGTTTGCTATATTTAATCGATTACAAATATTTATTCATTATCAAAAAGGTAAAAAAAACATGAAATCGTGTTTTTGGTACAAGTTCATTGAAAAATCTTAGATCAGTTTACTCGTATATAAATTTATTATTTGTTAAACGCAGAGTTACCCGTGCCAAACCCCCAAGACTACAATAATGCTGGTATACGACTGTTACCGTAAATCTAGATTTAAAGCTGAAAGTCGTATCACATACAGGGTGCTGAATTGCTTTGCGGGTAATAGGGATTTAACCCGTAAAATCAAACTTATGCGATTTGCTGCTTTCCTAATTATTTTAGGAAAAATATCTTCAAATAAAAGTTTTAGAACATAAAATTCTGCATCTAAATCATTAAACAAAATTAATTTTGCATGCTTTGTAACGGCAGAAATTTGATATGAAAATGTCAAAATTACCTCAAAAACAGATAGCGATAGCCATGGAACTTGAACAAAATGATGACGTTTTAGCTGTCAGAATAATTTCTAATCATTTTGTTTCAAGTTCCATGGCTATCGCTATCTGTTTTTGAGGTAATTTTGACATTTTCATATCAAATTTCTGCCGTTACAAAGCATGCAAAATTAATTTTGTTTAATGATCTAGATGCAGAATTTTATGTCCTAAAACTTTTATTCGAAGATATTTTTTCTAAAATAATTAGGGAAGCAGGAAATCGCAAAAGTTTGATTTTACGGGTTAAATCCGTATTACCCGCAAAGCAATTCAGCACCCTGTATAAAAAAACACCAAGGATAATAGTACAACCGTGAAGTCGGTCCACCGGTTTGGAGTTTTTCGCGAACATACAGACATCAGACAGACGTAAAACGAGTAGGTACTGCTGTAATATATGTATATAAGAGATTAACATCTAAATTCGTAGCACAAATTGCAACTGACGCCGAAGAAATTAGAAACCATACTTTGTCTGAAATATATCAAATGATTACCATCTTTTCATTTCTCACAACTAAAGAGCAACGTCAAAAAAGATTATAATAAAAAAATGTTAAATTGTAAATTCTTGCTGAGAAAACAAACCGTAAAAATAAAAATTTCATCGGCATAAGATTGAAAAGGGTACTTTCCTATTTTTGTATTAAAAATTAATCCTTCTATAATTTTTGAACAGACTGTACACATGCACGTCTTGATCTTGCGGTTGTAAGTCAAAGCATGTCCACTTTAATATCGCGTAAGTCAAATTAATTTGTCAAAACGTATAATTTGAGTTATTTTTTTGTCAGTTACAGATAAAAATGACGTATCAACAATTAATGTAAAAAAAAAATTACGCAATGACATTGAAATTCGCTTCCTTGCGTGCAGCGAACCATCATGAAACTGCATTTTTTCCTTAGATTCAATGATATTTTTATTTAGATATGTATATTGAAAATTATATTTATTACTGTGGGACGAAACAATCAACACATAATTGCTTACGTCATGGTAGGCCGGTGCGAAGGAGGAAATCACTTAAAATAACGGTGCTATGAAATATAATCCGATTTTATTATAACGCTCTAGTATGGCTTTATGCCCTCTAAATTTAATTTTTTTCTAAAATTAGTTTTTTTCGAATTTTTATTTTTTTGAAAATTAACTTTTTTTAAATTTTTTTTTGAATTTTAATTTTTTTTGAATTTTATTTTTTTCTTTCAAAATTTTTTTTTAATTTAATCTTTTTTCAAAATTTAAGTTGATTTTTTCAAAAATTACAGACTGCAAGTTCCAAAACCATTTTCAAAATATGTAAAATATCAGTAGATTTAATTTATTTAGCTACTGTGGATTATAGACGCTCGACAACTGAGGTAATTAACGTCTAATTATATCAAATTAAATTAAACGACATCACAAAACCATGAGCGAAGGTGGGAATCCAAAGGACAGCACGGTAACCGTTAGGATATACTACTTAGGCGATTTTGTTGTATAGGTACAAAATATGCACAAAAACTGCGTAAATTTTCAAAACCACTAATCCTATTGGCACCAAAATCAATAGGCCTGGAAGTCCATACTAAGACAACATAAAAAAAATCAAATCGGTGGAACGAAAGATATTTTATCTAAATAGGTACAAAATATGCACAAATTTGCATCTACTTGCAAAACTACTGATCCGATTGCCATCAAAAGCAATACGTCTTACTGAGACAAACATTAAAAAAAATCGTTCTCAGCGGTGCATTTTTTCAGAAATTAAATTGCACAAACCGACACACACTCACAGCCACCATACGGAAAATCATTTTTTAAGGTTCCGTATCTTCGTAAGGAACCCTAATATCCTGCCTACGATGTCTGTCCGTACGTCCGTCTGTCTCAGGACTCTATCTCACAAACGGTAAGAAGTATTAAGAAGTATTGGAAATACCTTTTATGTCCGTCTTGTGACTTCTTGTGATTTAACACTACGCGTTTCGGCAACGAGTTGCCATCTTCAGGTGTGGATAATTAGCTTAGTTAAGTAGCTAGTTTAAATTTTCACAGATTGTGTGTTGTTATGGCATGAACCTTGGCAAATAATAATTATAATGTATTAATCTTTACGTTTTGAGGGGATTACAGTTAGAACTTGACCTTTCAACTCCATCACCCTACTTCAAATTCCTTACATAACATGGGAGTAAAAACAAAAAAACCAACTGGCATCTTCTAACGTCAACGAAACAATGAAAAATGTGCTAAAAGAAGGGAATCAAGAAAGGATTAGATCTTATCGTGCGGTAAACGCAAATCCCGACATTCTACGATTGATAAAAAATGACTACGAAAAAAAACTCTTTCACGCTTTTACTTTTTCCAATTCAAAGCTCGTACGTTGTGGGTGGAGTTTCTTTCACTTGATACTGAATAAGTTAGCAAGGTAATATTTTATATTGTGTAGTAATGTATGCTATTATTCATCATCACCAGTGGCGTGACATTTTATTTTTATAATACAGTCAAACAACATGGGTAGTACTTACATGATTTTTTTCCACAAAATTACATCTAAATCACTTCATCCTTTAAAGAGTGATAGAAGCTTTTATGTGAAGATACAAAATATTAAAAATGACCACAAAACGCTAAAACGTTTAACAATTCTCGACGTACGTTTCGCCAAAAATGTTGGAATTATCAGATGATTAAATTAACTTAATCATCTCCTGATGATAATAAATACAGAATGAAGTTGGCGACACAAAATGAACTGTCAACATTTTTTGAAAATACTGAAAACGAAATGAAAAGCAGCTATTTCATAGTGCGTATGGCATCTACCTCGTGCGTAATGATATTATGACTCGTGTGACTGTTAAAACTCGCTTAATCGCTCGTTTTAACATACGGTCACTATCTCGTCAGTAATATACCCCATTACGACACTAGATATACAAACTACTCTTTCAATTCTACGAGTTTCTTACTCGCTTCTTAACGGTTATTGAAAGTTGATTAAATCATTACACGTAAACTAATAACATCTGCTAGTAGTCCAATATCCCCATAAATTTACAATTTTACGACCTATACAAACACTTTCACTGTTTTAAACATTATTTCTGTATTATGTGATCGCCATTGTAAGTTGAATCTAGTATTTTTACAAAGGAAATGCCATACAGAATACAGATGGCTTCCTTATTATCATCCAAACTTTTTAGATTAATTAAATTAAATATCACAAGTCAAACAAGTTGACAGTATCTTAATATAAAATTAAGAAGCAATCATTTTTAATTGACGTTTTGAATTTCCGTTACAAACGACAAACTTTGAATATTTTATTGTATTCCACATGATTTTGTTATCCGATGAGTTTCAGGAAAACGAAGGCCATTCATGAACTCATCTCTGAAAAAGTTCGAGTCACTCGGACACCAAAATGGCACCATCGTTATTTTTTGTTTAGTAATTCTTAGTCACCTTTTTATATTTCAAGCTTTAAGACCATCTTTAAATTTTGATATAAACGCATAAGCAAAAATGCATTCGCTTTTAAGAGCCCTTAATAAAATACAATAAATATTTAATATAGTGTTGCCGTCTAGACAAGACATTTCAAAGTCTTGTCTTGTCTTGAAATATCAAGACTTCACTACGTCTAAGTCTAGATTAAAAAACTCTTGTCTTGTCTAATATCAAGACTAGATTATTTTCAAGAGTGGTTTATACTTTACCTACTACTACTTAGTTTATCTAGACTCTTGAAAATTGTCTAGAATTTTGGCAAGAGTCTTGATCTAGATAAAGCAAGTCTTGTCTTTTCTTGAAAATTTCTAGACAAGACTTTTGCAAGTCTTGTCTTGAAAATCTAGACAAGACAAGAGTCTAGATCTAGACGGCAACACTAATTTAATTTACAACTTTTTGCTAGTTACAAAATGGATCCCACTGTGGTAGGTTGCGCTGCTGTAACAAATATACATATTTTAATAGAAGGAAAAAACGACGTTGGTTGGTTTAATCCAAATTAAGTTACAGGCCATCAACAAAATATTGCCACACAAATTTTTAACCGATACTGTACATTCATCGCTGATCCGTCGCCTCGTCTAGTTTGCCCCCGTACTAAACAATGTTCTTCGTTTGTAGCGTGTTGTGGCGGTGACGATATCAACGCAATCAGAAGCATCGAATGATGGAATTTAAAAAAACGCGACGTATATTCCGTTCGTTTAGTTACACTCGTTTGTAGGCACGGTTTCGATTTGGACGTGCAATCCGCCGCGTTAAAAACACCGCTGAAAATCCGCCCGTGTAGTTTCGCTCTAAAGGAAAATGGCGGCCACAGGTCGTGTCCAATCTCTTATTAAAGACTCTCCGATTAATATTATCAAGTTAACTGGGTAACATCCGTGAATTGCAACAGACATGATTTGGTATTTCGTATAAAATATGTAACATACACATTACACACATTAATGTATTACATCATCGTTTAAGGTGTAGTTCGTATTTATATGAATACCTGCGCCTGGCATAGTACATGCACGTTTGACTCGCGTATTATAAATTTGTTACACATAAATACAATCGCTATATATTTGCGATACCTTCCCGCCTTTGGGTACATTTTAATCACCGCCATATTTTATGCTAATTAACATAATGTGTAATGGCAACTGTATGACGTTGTTGAAAAGATATTTCCGTCGCTGATTTAATTAAAATTTTCTATATCGATCGAATCTTGTTAATCATATCAATTGGAATTTTGTAATTGACACTTAAAAATAATACAATAAGCTTATTTTTTTAATAACAATTTTTCTGCAGGGAAGCATGTTAGGTACCGTAAAATCGATCTGACTATTTTTTGTTTCAAATCTATACTAATATTATAAAGCTGAAAAGTTTGTTTGGTTGAACGCGCTAATCTCAGGAACTACTGGTTCGAATTGAAAAATTATTTTTGTGTTGGATAGTCCATTTATCGAGGAAGGCTATAGGCTATATAATATCACGCTACAATCAATAGGAGCGGAGCATCAATGAAAAATGTTGCAAAAACGGGAAAAATTATTCCTTTTAAGAGCTTCCGTTGCGTGCGCTGCGTAAACGGTTAAAGTTACGCAAAAATCATGTATGACGGAATTGTTCCCGGAAGGTTTATATATACAGCGAACGAGCGAAGCGAGTGAGTAATGTAATTCCTAAACCACGCAACGGATTTTGATGCGGTTTTCACCATCAGTTAGATAATTTTTCACGGAAGGTTTATATATATAGCGAGCGAGCGTAGCAAGTGAGTAGTGTATATTTATAATATTCAAGCGAACGAGCGAAGCGAGTGAGTAGTGTATTGCACCCGGGCTTTCTTAGCACCCGGGCGAAGCCGGACGGGGCCGATAGTGCCCTATAAAGCTCGTTTCGCGTGATACAAAAAATTGCAGCCCCCAAAAAAATTTGTAGTAGAATAACTCCATAAAATGTTACGGAAGTGTGTCGCAGACACGATACAAAACTCCCTGCTCCAGCCGACTACTACCTTTAATAATTGGTCAGCTCACATAGCTGCCAAAAATGTCTGAGGCTAATATTTAGCTATCGTAGTATTCGAATCTAAATTTATATTATACGTCAGTGTATTTTTAAGTGAAAACCTGGCGAAAGAATACGGTACTTAAACTAATAAATTTTATCTATCTGTGTTTAGTTTATAAGTAATTAAAAATAATAATAAATTGAAAATATTGAAGTGCTAAAATCCTGTGCGTTGATTGGTTTAAATCGTTTTTCAAATTGCAAAAATTAAAAGCATCTTTCAACATCCAATTAACCTTCCAATAGAGATAATCATGATTCTTATTCTTCGTACGTTTATTTTAAATATCTGGGTGGCCGAGCTTTGCTCGGATGAGTTCAATAAAAACAGTACTTAATATGCTGTGAGATATTATTTTCTCAGAATATTATTCCGAAACGAATTTATTTTTGTAACATAATTTAAAATAATTGTTTCTGATATTTTAACTACCTATGTGTATTTTTAAGCGTAAAAACTAAGTATCAACTTGAATCAAGCATTTTTTCCTGTAAATATTATTTAGGTCGCCATTTTCAAATCTACCGCCGTTATTGTTTTGTTGACTGAAGAACTCGCAAAAACCGATTTTCATAGATTGAATATCTTGTAAAAATGTTCGAATCAGATGAAATTTTGCTCGCCCGTTAGCATTTTAACAATCCAATTTTAAGCATTAATACCAAATATCAACTTTATCGAAGTACTTTTTCTCTGTGATGTCATCTTAACAACTTCCAGTAAATTTCAAATACTTTTTTTTGCATAGGTACCTACCTATTGAAAAACTCACAAAAATCGATTCTTTTAATAACAAACGTCAGACTAACCTGCGCAAAACTTTTTTTGCATGTATCTTCACCATAGTTTTTAAAAATCGATATGTTTTGATACACATGCCTGCGGTGCTAGAAGTGCGGCTCTTTGGGCCGCCGTGCTAATTTTTAGATACGCAAAACTTTTTTGTACGTATCTTAACAATAGTTTTTAAAAATCGATGTGTTTTTACACAGACCCGCGGCGCCAGAAGTGCGGCCCTTCGGGCCGCCGTTTTGTCATTATTTACATATTGTGCAAGACACTTCTTATATTAGTGTTCATTAACAATTTTAACACTTGTGATATATTATATAAAATCTATGTAGAAATAGACTTAGAATCAATTTAACTTTAATTGAGCGAGTTATAATAAATAAAAAAACACCTTTTTTTTAATTGCTCCCCTCTGGAACCAAAATTCCTACCTGGATCAATTTCTCGCCCCGAAAAATCCTCATTCTGTAAATTTCATCAAATCGTTAGTCGTTTTTGAGAAAAAAAGGTCTAGGTAAGATTATACGTCATACTACATTTAACGTACCTACTTACCTATACTACATATTTTATATAAGTAATATAAAAATAACATACCTATTTATTTAAATATTAGCTAAAACTACTTACATATTTATGTTTAGATTTTATTGTTGTTATTTTTTTACTTTTCAAATAATTCCTGATTATTTTAATAAGTTAAAGATTGACTGTCAGAGTAATTTTGACATAAATAATGAAAATAGTTTGTTTTTTCCAAAGCCTACTCACAATACGACACTGTTTTTTGACGTTAAAAAACTGTTTTTTAAAATGATAAAATCGATAAGAAAACGAATTTTTCCAGGGATGAGACCTAGCTAAATCGATTTTTTGCCCCCCGAAACCCCTTTTCGGTAAATTTGATCAAAATCGTTAGAGCCGTTTTCGAGAAAATATTTATATAGATACATAGAAACATATATACAAGATTTACTCGTTTAATAATATAGGGGGATTTATGTTTCGCAATATAAAAATAGGTAATATAAAACGAACGTTCAAGAATAGTCTTCCAGTTTTTGTTTGAGTATGACTAACATTTCACAAAGGAGAAGAAACAGCGAGTTCAGCGTCCGTATTTGTTTGACAACCTAGTCATTTTCAGTTTGTGTAACATCATCGTGGTAGCTTCTTTGAGTCATGCATTTGTTTTAGAGGAACGCCATATGCTGGATATTTTTATTATTCTTCGTGATATTATATTCAAGATTGTTTGTATAAATCACAAAGCATTTCCTTCAAATGACTCTTAATTTATTTTTGAAACTATCAAAAACACCAGTACTTTACAAGGAATTTATCTACTTCAAACCCTTCTGATTAAGAATTGGTAGAATCTGGACTTCTCTCGTTAGTTTAAAGGCACTATAGAAAGAAGTTCTAGATTATAAACGCTCGACAACTGACGCCACTAGCGTCATTATAGAAGCACTATAAATATACCAAATTGTGGCACTCTATATAAATGTGGCAAATAGTCTCCAACTGATCATCAGAAAGTGGGATTACAATTTCTGGTCACAAACTTTCTGTCGCAGACCGCAGTCATCTGGTATAATTAAAGTGACCATCCGTCCCGATTTAGGCGGGACAGTCCCGATTTTAAGCCACGAGTCCCGATTCAACAAGCGTTCCGCTTTTGTCCCGCTTTCATTAAATCACGCACACTATGTTTTTTGGGTTATCAAAACGTAGAATTTCTAGGATAGCCCAAATCTAAAACCAAAAAAGTCTTTTTTGGGCGTGCAGCCTAGCGGTTTCCTGCAGCGGGTTTTTAGAAATCTTGTCGGCTTTTTGATATACAGGATCTGGTCACTAGGTACAATTGAACATTTCAAGAATGGTCATTTCATGAAACGTCTAAATATTTCTACACATTTTATGAAAAATCCAGTTACACATGGAAACGCCAACAACGGCATAACTATGGTATATACACGCTCGGCTATTCTCGAGTCCTCATATTCGGTAAAAATATTCAAAAGAAATATTCTTCACTTTAACCGATCGTGGACATTTAAACATTTGGAATTTGAACGAAAACTGATCAGGATTGATAAAAATAACTTGGTGAAAGTTATTTTTATTTTTAATCCTCGTTAATCGAGAGATATTTCAATGTGTTTTGGAAGATATTTTTACCAGTGGATTAATCATGGAGATTCCAGTAGCGTGACAAAGTGTTAAAATCCGTGTGCTTTATGTTATTTTATATACATATAAAAAAAACTGTGATTGCATAGACACGTTCAAATAACACTACACGTAGATACCTACATATTTATGTATTAGTGCACTTACGGCGTTTGGTGACAAACATCTTGCTGTTAAAATAAATTTGTTAAGTGTTATGTTAAACCATTTGTAACTTTTAATCTAACACATGGGACACGGAGAACTTGTTAAGAAACTGAAATGTCTACCTTACCTCTTAATGTAACCCATTAAAAATTGTTAACCTCGACAGTCAGAAATTACAGTTTGTGAGATACTTGTGACAAACGGACGGACGGACATCGTAGACTCTATAAAGAAGTTCCGTTCGGAGGTACGGAACTACCGAATGTAATGACAGCCACAAGTAAATTTTTGACAGTTGACCGAAAAGGGTTAAAATTACATAATTCGTTCTAGTTTTCCTGTATTCTTTACCAGCTTTTTTATATGCCTGATTTTTTTCAAAATTTTAAACTGAATACTTTTGGAGATAAAGAGGGGAGAGACATACTTTTTTTGGTGCGTGATGTACCAAAAAAGCACGTCTCTCCCCTCTTTAACTTCGAAAGTATTCGGTTTAAAATTTTGAAAAAATCAAGCATATAAAGAGGCTGGTAAAGATTACAGAAAAATCATGGCGAATGGTGTACGGAACCCTTATCGCATGAAGTACGTACGCTTGATCGGTTTTATATGCATTTAATAGATAATACCTACTGTACAGGACCTAACATGAAAAGAGAATCTGTCCTTTCATATGATATCTACCCCACTTGACCGAATAAGAAAAATACTCTTAATTTTTACCCCATCAAAAAAAGATCAAAAAAATTTGTGATTCTGACTCTTGGAAAAGTTGTGGGCACACAAACTTTATAGCTGTAACTAATTGGTTTTGTAGGAAATAGGACTTAAATAATTGAACTAAAATTTAATTCGTTAGACGTTTCGTCTTCTATTGAGACTTCTTCAGTAACATATAAATTTAGATCATTTGTGCGACTTTAAAAGCAAACTAATTGACATTATTACTCTTATTATTACCATACAATCTATTAATAAGTTTAGATAAATTGTCTTTTTACTATACAAATAATTCACAAGTTTTGTGTAAAAAACATTTGACAGTTCAATTTTTATAGCTTTATTTATTTATATATTTATAGCTATATTCAAATGCCAAGTCGATAGTATACTTTCTAAAAAAATCAACTGTGACAGACATAGTGATGAGCAAAATTGATCTTGGTCTTCCAGTCTTGGTCTTGTGAAAAAGCAAGACCAAGACTAAGACTATCATTAGACTAGCAAGACCAAGACCAAGACCGAATGAACAAGCGTGTTAAAAATGATGTAATTTTGATATTTTTTAACATTTTAATAAAATAAAGTATTTTATTAGTTAATAATAGATTGTGAATTATTTTTAATTTATAACTATGATGATCTTCAGAAGTAAAAAACTAAAAAAAGACAGATAAAATGAGCAAGACCAAGACTTGATACGGAAGACCAAGCCTAAATAAGCAAGACCAAGACTAAGACCAGACATATTTGAGCAAGACCAAGACCAAGACCAGACATATTTGAACAAGACCAAGACTGAATCAGCAAGACCAAGACTGTCCCAGTTTTGGTCTTGGTCTTGCTTTGCTCATCACTAGACAGACAGACAACGAATTTTCACCATAAGGTTCCGTTTTTAACCATTTTGGTACAGGACCCTATAAAAACAAATAGAGGTCGTATATAAGTCTTTACCCATGGCCCCGCCTCAAAACAAACATTTCTTCGGAATGTTTTGAGCGCCGTACGGATCCAAATTGGGAAATTAATTTACGATAAATATCTGGCCAACCCATAACGTTTAAACGTGTAATAAATGCATTCGTGCCACGTCTCAATTCAATTCATTAATGAAGCAAAACCACGAAATATACTAAAATCCAGCTTAAAAACAATAGAGGCACGTGTCTTTCGATGACGTCAGATATTACAACCCTCCGTTGTTTTATCATAAACGCCAAGGTATTACCTATATATCTTCAGTACGCAGCTGTCAGTTTTAACCGGAATGAGGGCGAGGAAAATATATAAAGGGGGATATATAATATCTACATATATCGCGCGTCAGCTGTTTTGAAGATTAGTTGAATAACGTTTGTAAGTACAGATGGGTCAATGAAAACCGGGGCACATTTTTTATATATTTTAACTATAATATCTGGATGACCGAGATTTGCTCGGATGAGTTCAAAAAAAACTTTATTGTTGTTATTTTTTTACCTTTCAAATAATTACAGATTATTTTAATAAGTTAAAGATTGACTGTCAGAGTAATTTGACATAAATAATGAAAATAGTTTGTTTTTTCCAAAGCCTACTCACCATGCGACACTGTTTTATAACGTTAAAAAAACTGTTTTTTAAAATAATAAAATCGATAAGAAAACGAATTTTTCCAGTGATGAGACCTAGCTAGATCGATTTTTTGCCCCCCGAAACCCCTTTTCGGTATATTTCATCAAAATCGTTAGAGCCGTTTTCGAGAAAATATTTATATAGGTACATATATACAAGATTTGCTCGTTTAATAATATAGGGATAACCTTTATCCGCGGTTTCGCTCAAGTTAATGTTAATTTTAAAAGAAACCGTATCTTAACCCAAAAGTAGCTGCATAAAATCTACCTCATAATTCAAGTTTGAGTATTAATTTCAAGTTTAATCTAAATCGGTCCACTCTTTAGTGTTGCCGTCTAGATCTAGACTCTTGTCTTGTCTGTAGATTTTCAAGACAAGACTTGCAAAAGTATTGTCTAGAAATTTTCAAGACAAGACAAGACTTGCTTTATCTAGAATCTAGATCAAGACTCTTGCCAAATTTCTAGACAATTTTCAAGAGTCTAGATAAACTAAGTTAGTAGGTAAAGTAAACCACTCGGTTAATCTAGACTCTTGAAAATAATCTAGAGTCTTGATATTAGACAAGACAAGAGTTTTTTAATCTATTTATTTATTGTAGATTATAGACGCGTCGACATCTAAGGTCATTAGCATCTTTCAACTACACTAAATAACAACTAACTTAATCTAGACTAAGACTTAGTGAAGTCTTGATCTTTCAAGACCAGACTTACGTGAAGTTTTGTCTTGATATTTCAAGACACAAGACTTTGAAAGTCTTGTCTTGTCTAGACGGCAACACTACCAGTCTTTCTCAAGTGATGCTGTACAGACAGACAAAAATACATAATTTAGCCAGAAAGACTACTGATTTATATTTTTAATTTTTTGAAAACTGTTCACCCTGTAAATGCATAAGAATTGAAAATAAAACGATACCATGAACATGGAATTGCTTCTATTTTCTTTTTTTTTAAACAAAGTACATGCAAATGAGTTTTGTTTATTTTTCATTACCAATTACCGGAAAGAGTTAAAAGCTATTGTTTCCTTTAGCATACAACTTCCGGTTCGCCCGTATAACAGCACAAATAAGATAAGTAGCATATAAACATTGTTCTAAGGGTTCCTTCGAAGCAGTGGCCTTGAAAATCAAACGAAGGGGATTGTACGAGGATTACGCGCATTCGTGTAAAAACAAATGAAAGGGATTATAACACCGATATATGCGTAGCTATCTTTTGTTATCAGTAACTAAATGAACACGTACATTATTCGAGATTTTTTTTGTGTCATTTTCTGGGGAATTAATACTTGTCAAAATAGCAAGTGGTCTTTAAAATTGATTACGGGGTCTCATTTTGAAGTACCCTTTCTGTTATAAAACAGACGAAGAATATGTATAGCTAGATGCTAGATACTAGATAGACAGATATTTTAGATTATAGACATCAAAAATGCATTCAATAGTGCCCCCTGGGAAGGAATTATTGAGGAACTTAAGAGACGTAAGGTAGCGACATATCTTTTAAGAATGATCATGAGCTACTTAAGCGATAGACAAATTACGATAGGTAACAACACTGAGATATCTATGACTTGTGGAGTCCCTCAGGGATCAGTGCTGGGACCAGTATTGTGGAATATTTACTACGACGGAGTTCTGAGACTTGAAATGCCAGAAGGAATCACCCTCATAGGCTATGCTGACGATCTGGCAATAACAGCAACTGCTGAAACAGGCACAATGTTAGAAATTATAGTCAACCGTGCTATACATCGTATTAACACTTGGCTACGGGAGAAGAAGTTACAATTAGCTCCTCTTAAAACAGAAGCAGTTTTGCTAGTTGCGAAAAGATCAACCAATGACCTAACCTTCCGTATTGAAGATAAGAGTGTCACCTCGAGTAGAATGCTGAAATACCTAGGTATATACTTCGACAGGAATATGTCTATGAAAGAACATATTAAAAAAGTGGTTATTAAAGCTGAAAATATGTTAAAGGCATTAGAACGGATAATGCCCAATGTAGGCGGGACTAAGGCAATTAAAAGAAGAACTCAGATGTTGGCTATGTACTCTGTAATTTTGTATGGGGCGCCTATATGGCAGGTGGCAATTAAAACAGAGAAGTATAGAGCAATGATACAAAAGCTCCAAAGAAGGGCAGTCATTAGAATATGTAGCGCCTATAGAACAGCATCAACCAATTCTTTGTTAGTGCTTGCTGGAACACCACCCATAGATCTGCTTGTGGAAGAAAGGATAAAGAGGTATTATGACAAAGAGGGAGCAGGAAGAGACAGAGAAGACATCTTAGACGAATGGCAAAGGAGATGGAATACTAATACTGAAAATGCACAATGGACGAAGAGATTGATCCCTAACCTAGGAGCGTGGGTAAATAGGAAGTTTGGGGACACGAATTATTATGCCACACAAGTTCTGACAGGCCATGGAAATTTCAGAGCATACTTGAAGCGCTTCAAACTAGCAGATAGTAACATATGCTGGTATTGTGAGGAAGTAGATGACGCTGAACATACCGCATTTGTATGTAACAAATGGCAGGAACAGCGAAACGAAATGGAGAGACAAGTCCATACTAACGTGAACCCTGACAACATGATTGAGGTAATGCTAAAAGATGAAAAGAACTGGGATGCAGTCATGAAGTATATTAACACAATCATGAAGGTGAAGGAAAAGGACGAGCTCGAAAGACAAAGAGGTTAAATTGGCAAGCTGAGCTTTCCCTTGATGTTATGCGTATGCGGTTCCAAGGGTAAAGTTTTCCTCACGAGGAGGAGGTTTTAGTCAGTAAGAATCTGACACTACCTGACTAGGTCAGGTGTCTTATGCAAGATTTCCCCTCCTCGCAAAAAAAAAAAAAAAAAAAAAAAAAAAAGATTATAGACGCCCAAAAAGTAAGGACATTAGCGTCTACTCTAGAGCTGGAGATTTAATATATAGATAAGTACTTAAATTAAACATATTGTCATTTTATACGAAACTATTTTTATCAAACCAAACCTAACAAACAAAATACATCAAAATAAAAACTTAGTGTTTTAATATTATTTAAAATGTAAAATAAAATAAAGTAATAAATGCCCGTAGGTATGTTAGAAATCAGTTGTCCTGCCTTAGCACTGACACCAGCCAAGCTAAGCAGAAATTTGATCTTTTTAAAGTTTTGTTGCGTTTTTAGTATATAAATAAATAGAACATATTACAATCATAAAAGTATTTTGAGCAAGGTTGATAAATATAAATTATAAAAAACACTCACCAGCTATCCTAAGCACAGCCCTGTCGGCAGGATCAAGGGCTAGGATTGTAAGAGGTTGTTCCCTGGCCCACTCCTTTAAGCTGGAGTCGTTCTCGAACTCCATGTTGCGACTTCCTGGCGTCACCAGGAATTGCCGCTATCTGGAAGAGAGGAAAATAAAATAATTAATAAAATTTAAAATTGTACTAACGTCTTTTTCCAAGTACGCTAATGGTGTTGACACGTGAAGATATTGGCAATATTTTTGACCCGAACATGAATTAAATTGAATTCGAATGACATGAAGTTCACTTGATATAATTTAAAATCAATTTCAACCGAAGATTGGTGGACAAATCGTCACCCATATAGCTACGAAGAAAATTGCGAACTCCGTGATATTTTTATGCATTTTTTAACCGACTTCAAAAAAAGGAGGTGGTTCTCAATTCGGTTGATTTTTTTTTTATGTTTGTTACCTCAGAACTCCGTCATTTATAAACCGATTTGAAAATTTTTTTTTATTTGAAAGGATATACTTTCAGATTGGTCCCATAGAAATTTTATCAAAATCGGGTCAGTAGTTCGGCTGATTTTAATAAAAGTTAGTAATGCGTGTGATTCCTTAAGATGTCACTTTTTGACACATCAGACAGCGTAAGAAAGTCGGTTTAATAAAAGTGAGGAATGGCGTGTGATTCCTTTAAGGTAAATGTCACTTTTTGACACTAAAAAGTAAAAAATAAAAAACTTTTTAACAAAAAAAAAACCTCCTTCACAAAGCCACTAAAAAGAGGAAGATAATGAAATTTTGAGGTCTGCGTCAATTTAATAAAATATGAAGTTGGTTAAAAAGAAGATATTAATCACTATATACTATATATACTTTTTAACCGACTTCATATTTTATTAAATTGGCGCAGACCTCAAAATTTCATTATTTTCCTCTTTTTAGTGGCTTTTTGAAGGAGGTTTTTTTTTTGTTAAAAAGTTTTTTTTGGTACCTCAATTGGATTTTTTTTTGACGTGGTGCGTAAAGAAATAAAGTTAAAAAATAGATTTAAAATAACGTTTCAAAAATTTGTTTTGCTTCTTCTACATTTTTGATAGCTCTAAAGCCAGGCAAAGAAATGCGTAATAAAGTAGAAATACGAATTTGCACTTCACCTATTAATTCTCAGTTTCTAAAGAATGGAAGAAAAAAATGGGTATGTCTGTATCGCGGGTACAAACAGATGACGTAAATACCATTAAATACAAATAATTATATATTAATACATCCACTATTATTTATCTTATAAAATCAAATGTTCGTAAAATATAGTAAATAAAATAACTGTAATTTTATTTTTTTATATTTTAAATTATTACCTACATATTTTCATTATTAAAAAAAATATATTAAAAGCCTTCGGGAATCGAACTTGGACTTGCAGTTTGAACCTGTCGGAAGTCTAGTATTCTACCACACAGCCACCTGGTTTATGTGTTTTGTTTCAAATGACAGATACTTTCTTCTATTTCCAATATTTCTCAAATGCCATCCCAGTATGAGACATTAGACGTTATTCACGTCAAAATCAGTGAGTCCCAGGTGCACTCTTAATAGATGGGGTAATAAACAATCAGATTCGAATTCGATGACAGCTATATTTGATTCATTTTATTTATTGTAGATTATAGACAGATGCGTCGACAACTTAGGTCATTAGCGTCTTAAATTACATTAAATAACAACTAACCTAAAACTCAATAACATCACGAAACATCCATGAGCGCAAGTGGGATTCGAACCCACGACAGTCTAGTTTAGAGGCTGGTACCAAATACGCTAATCACTAGCCTACACTGCCCTCAGCTATATTTGAAACAAGATTTAAAACAACTTAATAATAAAATGTATCATTTCTATTGTTCTCTCAACCACTGTAATTTTTCGTGGGAATCCGTTTACTTTCAAATTTAATGAACAAGTTCGAGTACGTAAACCGGAAACGATCAACATTTCTGCAAAAATTAACTTAAAAATATACTATTATAATTTCATTAGTGCTTTGTCAGCCAGAATAAAAAAATTTAAAGGGTTTGAGAACAGTGAGGATCACGGTCGTCTTGCTTGATTGTAGATTATAGACGCTCAATAACTGAGGTCGTCAGCGTATTTGTAAGCAAGGGTCGAGATAATTTAACGCCCTAAACGATGTTTCTTGTCCTATCTCGATAACTCAAAAAATGTTCAACTTATAAGCATTTAAGTTTACTTCAAAATCAGTTTTTTCTTCTATTTGGCAATTTTTCATTCAATTCGCTAGAACTTAAATGCTTATAATTTGAAAATATCTGAAGTTATCGAGATATGACAAAAAACATCGTTTAGGGCGTTAAATTTCCTATGGATTCCTAGACGGATTTTTTTTGTATTCGGTATGGAAGGTTCTCGAAACGCGTGTTAAAAAGAACACGTAAAACTCTGTGCTGATTTCAACTTTGACTGTCTATAGCTTCTCAATTTTTAAAGATATCGAAATGAGACAAAAAGCACGGTTTAGGGCGTTCCTTGCTTTATGAACATAGTTATTTTCAATTTAAAATTCCATGAAGAACACAATAAATAAATTTATATTAGAAATCGTGTCCATCGTGATTATAATAAAATTAAGAAAAATCGCAGGATAGTGGACAAAATATTGGATTTATTTAATTAAATGTACGACGTTTCGTCTATATATTTAGACTTTTTCAAGTACTTGAAAAAGTCTAAATATATAGACGAAACGTCGTACATTTAATTAAATAAATCCAATATTTTGTCCACTATCCTGCGATTTTTCTTAATTTTACAATAAATAAAGCTATTGAAAAGGACTTAACATTATAACAATTGGTTACCAAGGTTACAAAAAGTGCGTGATTTTCAAGAAGCTGTAGCGCGCTTACCATTAGTACCACAGAAAAGTTGTGGGAATGAAAATTGTAGGAAATGTACTCCTCTTTAAAACATTACATAATGGAAGAATTGCTTAAGTCGACCGTTTCTGAGATATTTCGAAAAAAGTAATAAAGGTGGTAAAATTTCGTGGGTTTTTCAAGATGGCGCATTTTTCTCCAGAGGGATTTTTTTGGGAAGTTTGGGATATCAATCAGAACACTATTCTTTGACATTTCCACCAATTTTTAGCTTGAGGTTTCAAATGTCCGGGTTCGGGCAACTTTTTGTCGTATTTGCCTGAACTAATATACTTATGCATCTACTACATATTTACATTAGACCTTATGGCTCAAAGCCTGCTACAAAATTGTAAATGTTCTCAATGTTATTTGCCCTATACAGTATGTAAACAGATAAACTGCACATAAGGAAATTAGCATTGGGAAAAAATGAATGGATCAGAGTGAGCCATGACTCATAATGTACGTATTTATATAGGGTTGCTATGGTTATTTTAGTGTTTTTATTTTTGTTTCAATTATTTTAATAACCATAGCAGCTTTATATAATAACATACATTATGAGTCATGGCTCACTCTGATCCATTCATTTTTTCCCAATGCTAATTTCCCTATGTGCAGCTTACCTGTTTACATACTGTATAATATGTGTTCGGTAAACCCGTTTACACACTGTAGAATATAAGTGAACCGTGAAATTTTGGTCACATAAAAGTTTCAGCGCATTTAATATACGTAACGCGGCTACGTCATTGCAAGTGCAATTTATGACCTTTGTGACGTAGTTATAGGCGAAACAATTGATTTTCTGGATCAGATTAAACAGTTTAATAGTCACTGACATAATGACTAAAAATTATCGATGACAATCAATTTTGATGATAAAAAACGTTTTAAAAAACAATCTAAGAATAGCATAGCTAATATACAATACAAGTTTTTGTAGGTACTAGGTACTATTAAGATAATAAATAAATTTTATCTTTACCTTGATTTTAGTTTTTATTATTTTTCATTATTATCACTGGAATCACAGATAACAAAAATCAACGTCCAAATGTCTTTTTTATACACACTTATTTTAAACATAATTTAATAAGTTCACCAAACATGATAAATTATTACTATTACCTATAAATTTTTTTATATAAAGACGAATTATTTTTATAGTTTATTGCACAGTAATTGTTTTTATAAATTATATTTTAGAATTATAAAAATGTGACTTTTTATGGTGTTATTTTTATATTATAATTTGGCAATTTTATTATGAATGCGAAACTAAAAATAATAAAAAGTGATTTAATGTTTCAAATTTACACTTCAACAAAGTAATTTTCAGTGTCATTGGTTACATAATTTTATCAAATGAATTAGGTAAACAAAATGGTGACCTTTATCTTCCCTAAAAAACATAAATTAGCATAATTTGTAGATACTGCAAAAGTGTCTATTTTAATTTAAATAAAATAAAATGATTTTTGCTATTTGTCTCCAACGTTTCTCTGTAAAAGATTAACTAAATCATTCAATGAGTGAGTTCTATCCTCATTAGGTAATCTATCGACCTACCTACCCAATTTGTTTTTAACCGACTTCAAAAAAAGGAGGTGGTTCTCAGTCATTTATAAACCGATTTTGAAAATTTTTTTTTATTTAAAAGGATACACTTTCAGATTGGTCCCATAGAAATTTCATCAAAATCGGTTCAGTACTTCGGCTGATTTTAATAAAAGTTAGTAGCGGTGTGTGATTCCTTAAGGTAAATGTCACTTTTTGACACATCAAACAGCGTAAGAAAGTCGGTTTAATAAAAGTGAGTAACGGCGTGTGATTCCTTTAAGGTAAATGTCACTTTTTGACACTAAAAAGTAAAAAATAAAAAACTTTTTAACAAAAAAAAACCACCTTCAAAAAGCCACTAAACAGAGGATAATAATGAAATTTAATAAAATATGAAGTTGGTTAAAAAGAAGATATTAATCACTATACTATACTACTTTTTAACCGACTTCATATTTTATTAAATTGGCACAGACTCCAAATTTCATTATTTTGCTCTTTTTAGTGGTTTTTTGAAGGAGTTTTTTTTTTTGTTAAAAAGTTTTTTATCGTTTATATTTTTTTTGTGGAAAGAAAAAAATACCATAGGTATATTCTTCATAAATTAGAAAGTGTTCTATTCTAATATAAAATTAAGAAAAATCTGCAGAGCATAAATCTCTTCTTCCATGAGTAATTCTATCAGGGAAAGATGAAAAAAATTGTACTACTGTTTGTAGACAGTTCGGAACCTGGGTTTTTTTTTAAATACATTTTTAGAGAAACTAACTGGCCATAGCTATAGAAAAATTGTTTTTTTCCTCGAAAAAAGGTTTTAAAGTAAAATAATTTCTTTCACTATTTGGCAATGACCAGTTGGTTCGTCCAAAAATTTACCAAAAAAACCTAGTTAAGGACTAACATACTTTTACGGACGATCTGTTAGATATTTAAAACAATATTGAAAATGACTTAACATGAGTCAATTTACACTCTAAATTTTCAACTAAAAACCGCGAATACTTTTTTTATGAACACTCTGTACGCAACTTTTACTTTACAATCCATCACAATTAAATATTGAAGTAAAAAATAATTTAAGATCACAAAAAGTAATTGTTTATTTTTAAAGTCTAGCCCAAATATATTAGTTATGCAAATGAATATTTTAAAAACAAAAAACATCAAAATTGTTTCTTATAACCTCGAAATGGTCATAGATTGATATCTGACATTAAATGCAAGACCAATCGAAGCATTTAGGTATTTAGAACAGACAGGTGTAATAAAGTGTTCAGTTTTCCAAGGACACAGTTTTGACTTCACATTGTAAAAACCGACATAACCTTAAAATTTACGATATGTATTTTATAACGTATCTACATAATAAAACTAATTTATGTTATTTTTTCTGCATTTATAATATAAACACGCTGATTCTGCATGTTTTTATTCCCCATATTTCTTAACACAAACAAAGTAGGGTTATTATTATGATGACTCAATGAAAAGCTTGACAGGAAAAGCTCTGTCAATTCTGCCATCTTGAAATAACAAAATAAAAACTCAAAGAAAAGCTGTTGCTTTCACAGGAACTGAATGAAAAAATTATGTAAATTTAAAAAAAAGCACGCGAATTTAAATAAAATTACAATATCACACTAAAATAAATATTTGTATAGAAAAAAACCATATTACACTGTCGCAACTATGAAAAATCAATAACATGCACACATGCTTTACGACGCTCTCAAACATTCACATGTTTTCCCTGCATTCACTTGTTTCTGACGTGACGCCTACTTTAATAATTTCACATAAAACACATACACTATAAACAGTTACGTTTCTGTCAAACCTTGCTCTTTTGTTTCACGAGAAAAACATATGACTGTAGTTAGTTCATTCTGTTTCACTTCACTGTTTCATTAACGGTACACTTTTGTTTCTGACTTTTAATTGTTTCGGTGTTTGCTTGTCGGTATTCATTGAATGACTAAATAATAATATTTATTAGACCGGCATTGCCAAGCAAAACACAAGTCAGTCAAGTTGCACTGTTGCAACGTCGTCGTGTCCGGTCGTCTCTCTCTGTACAATGAACGAGACTAGCGTAGGTAGAACGACGCTGACGCTCTGCCACTACTGTGTTTGAGGGACGTTGTTTGCCGGTCGCCTGTGGCCGTTCTGCTTACAGAGAAGTGCGTTGCTCTAGACCTATCATTCGTATAAAGTCGTTGGCAAATTGTCAAAACAAATGATTGTAATATACTCAACTCTATAAGCATGCGCGACAAACAGACCGCGAATCGAAGGCGACATAATTACAGTTTAAGTATTTTTTTTAAATTCTAGAATTAAATTCGCATTTAAAGAAACCAATAATCTACAAATAACTGTACACAACTTTCATTCGCAAAAAATGAAAGCAGAAATCGAAGGCAAAATAATTAAAGAGTACAAATTTTAAATTCAAAAACCAGTATACAAGATTTAAACTTGGTGGTATAAGTTGAGCTAATAATTTTTATATCAAAAATATTTATATGACCCGACTGGGGTTAGTTAAGGGCTGCAATTTTGTAATTAGAGAACGAAAGGCACTTCGATAAAATTAAACAAATAAACATACATTATGCTACTATTTAACATGTAATTTAAACGAGATCTTAAAATATAAAAAATCAAATATTAGATTTTATCACTATTTTTTTTACATTTTATGTCGCGACGGGACACAAAGTAATTCAAAGACGTCACAACTTTTTTTGGCACTTCGAAAAATAACTTACTTTAATGAAGAGTTGACTCTATAATTACAAAACAATAATTGGTTAGGTACAATAATTAAAGGTCAATGTTACTTAGCCAACTACTTGTGTTACGAATATTTTTGTAACAATTCTTAGTACGCACCAGTCTCTAAATTAAAACGTCAAAAACAAAATGGAAGGCACTTTTTTATTCTACTCAATATAGCAAGGACAAATTTAATTCTTTTTAATATGTTAAATTAACAGAGGATTAGTCAACAAAAATTAATAGTAACTCATTGGTCATAGACGTTCGTCAACAATCATCTTATTATAAAAACATCGCCACAGCTTCGCTTGGGTATAGATATTTTTGGCAGCGAAATAATCAAGAGCAACAAATCTCTTCATTTCTAGGGTTGCCAGGTGTCCGGATTTTTACGATTGTGTCCGGCCTGCCCGGCTTTTGTTAGGCTTTTTAGCGATGAAGTAGAGAACGCACATAATATATTGGTTGGTTTATCCCTAGATAAACAATGTTTGGGTTTATCCACGGTTTATCTATAACTATGAATATATAGGAATATACTTACATAATACACGTTTGAGGTTGATTTCGCAAAAAACTGACTGTAATTGATTAGGTATTAATAAACGTTTGAAAATACCCAACTGACTCTATTTCTATTTAAAATAGGTAGTCCGGATTTTACGGCAAAATGTCCGGCTAAATATAACACCGAGTCCGACTTTTTGGACCTGGCAACCCTATTCATGTGTGTGTTTTTAAAGACCACCAACAGCTAAGGTTATTTGGGCTAGCACCAATTCATATTTTCAATTCATTTTTTTTTTTTTTAATAATAAGTAAGTATAAATTGAAAATCCAATTGACACTTTTACCAGATCTCGGGCTAGAACCCGGGCACTGGGGACTTGTAATAGAGAAACCATAGCAACGCCAAGTAAATATACAACAGCATTGCTACACGCTCGGCCATCCTCAATCAACAACCCTATTCATATCACTTCATTGTATCAATCTGTATCTCTTATAAGTTATAGTTTTTTAATCAGCATTGGTACACCAATTTACGATACGAAATCCCTGACTATTTGCTCACTACTCAACCCACTTTTGTCATGTCCCTCGGAAATATGTAGGCTGTTAAATTTTTACCCGACTTCCAAAAGGAAAATGTTCTCAATTCGATCAGTAGGTATGGTTTTTTTTTTCAATTTATTATTGGCAACATTGACGCCGGTTATCCCGTTTGCACCGAGGGATTTCCCCCGCACGCCCGACGCCGTTGCACAGCGGTGCATGAATGAGGAACCAGAACACTTTGTTATGGTAATAATCAATTAAGAAATAATAACAATGGCAGTAATTGTATGCTGAAGATACCTGTTTCCACAATGTTTGTTTTATATTAGTGAGTATAGTGCAGCCTTGAAAAATACATAAAATAATGATAATCAACAATGTTAAAAGATTCAAAAGATGACAGTGTTGAACAGTTAAAAGCGTGTATAAAACACGTTTCGGACAAACTTGTTTCAGTTTTGTTGTGATTTTAAGATTTTAAGAGGACACTCTCACCAAATACATCCTTTCGAAATCACGTTGTTAAATGACGGTTGCTATGGTTAACGATCAACAATTTGCCAAAATGAAAACGCAAAAACCAATGAACACATAGCAATCAAAATTTAATAGCGTGATTAGAAAAGAACCTGCGTTGTATGATAAATCCAGCATTAATCTTTTATTAGAAAAAAATTAAAAATATATTATGAAGCATAGTTAAACATGAATAAACCAATGAATGGTCTGTAAAATATGCAGCATAAAACATAACGAGTTGATAAATATTTTTCGTCATAAGTATAAGATGATGTAAATATTTTATAGATAATGGTAATTTTTCACTCCGCCATCTTTTTATTAAATGATGCATTTTTTTCCGGATAATTGAATAATATGTCAGAAATACCTGATTTATGGACTGATATCTTGTTTTTGCGAATTAATAAAAGGGTGATAATATTTTATTTAAGAAAATAGATTAATTTTTATTTAAAAAGTAAATTAACATTTTTCATAAGTATATCATTTTAAAGTAAACAATGAATATCATTCAGGATAGCAGTGTTTCTCAAACTGAAATGAAAAATGGCGAGTTTACAAGCGTTTTGCATTTTTAACCGACTTCAAAAAAAGGAGGTGGTTCTCAATTCGGTTGCATTTTTTTTTGTGTTTGTTACCTCAGAACTCCGTCATTTATAAACCGATTTGGAAATTTTTTTTCTATTTGAAAGGATATACTTTCAGATTGGTCCCATAGAAATTTTATCAAAATCGGTTCAGTAGTTCGGCTGATTTTAATAAAAGTTAGTAACGGCGTGTGATTTCTTAAGGTAAATGTCACTTTTTAACACTAAAAAGTAAAAAATAAAAAACTTTTTAACAAAAAAAAAACCTCCTTCAAAAAGCCACTAAAAAGAGGAAAATAATGAAATTTTGAGGTCTGCACCAATTTAATAAAATATCAAGTTGGTTAAAAAGAAGATATTAATCACTATACTATACTTTTTAATCGACTTCATATTTTATTAAATTGGCGCAGACCTCAACATTTCATTATTTTCCTCTTTTTAGTGGCTTTTTAAAGGAGGTTTTTTTTTTGTTAAAAAGTTTTTTTGCACCCCCATTTTGCCGGCAACCTTTTGTTCTTGATGTTTATAAAAAACAATATTTTTGTACCACAAATGGTATAGATTTGCTTTACCTTTTTTAACTGGTCAATGAATGGATACAGAAATAACCGATGATTGCATATTTAAACCATGCATATAGTGGGTTAAGGTGTGGAGAAGCATTCTAGTTTTGCAATGTCAAATTAAATGTCGTATTCATTTGTCAGTTGTCACATTATAACAATTCTGATTCTATCTCATGGTAATATTGAAAATTATAATTATTGTTTGCGTATTAGATAATGGGTTCCATTTTACGTATGACAGAGCTGCGCACAAATTATAGTTGAATTATTTCATACAAGACTACAAGTCATTACTCATTAAACTACAGAAGGATAAACTTATTCATTCGGTTAATTCAAGGACTAAAAAGTAAAGAAATAAAGAACGAAAATCCTTTACCTAAAATGAGAATTCGACCAAATAATTGGCTGTAGTGATACGCGATTACGAGATTTTTAGTCGATTGTCTCGATTGTTCAAACATCTCGATGACTCTCGATGCTTGTCACTTGGACTCGATTGTTGTTGTTTCATAGTTCACCAAGACCGAGTCGCATAGTACTGAATCGTACAGTACTGCATACCCGATGGTCGATACGAATTCATCAGTAGTGAAATCACAGAGTACCAACTGAACAGTAAACAATCAACAAGTCGCGTGAACGTCAGTCGACTAGCATATAACCTTGAATAGCGATTATATAATATCATAATATGTACTCTCATTCGCTGCTATTGCTATAACCTATGTGACAAATAATCGACTTGAACAATCGAACATTTCGATTGTAAAATCAAACACCGAGTCGATTGTGGACTCGATTGTTATTATGAACGATTGCAATTGTTTCGATTGTAAAAACATCTCGCATTTGCCCATCACTAATTGGCTTCGACGAGCTTCGGTCAAAAATTGCACCTTCGGCAATATAATCGGCTTTGGTTAACTTCGGTCAAAAGTTGCAACTTCGATAACGGATAAAATAATCTGCTTCGTCCAAAAAGAAACCGAAGATTTTAATTTTTATTGTAAATTTTATTAATTGACTAACTGCTGAAAGGAAATTAATTAATAACCAACATTTTTAGTTATGACAGAGTCCATATTATTTATAATGTATATTAAAAATATTATTTGTAATAAAATTATTGTTACACATAATTTCATTGTTAATATATAAATCATTCTGTCAGATAATTCATGCCAAATTTTATTAATTATAAGGTTAAACAGCCATCAAAATACGTGATGTAATTGTTAAATTTTCATTTATGACACATTAATTTGTAATTATGATTGTTCAATGATGAAGCTACATAATATAATTTTTTCTTGTGCTATATTAAGAAATCATTTTGAACCAAATGACATCTAAATCACTTCATTTTGATTTCAAATAAGTTCAAAAATAAATTTTGAAATATTTATCTAAGCACCGCCCTACCATTAAAAGTTCGTGACATCATATGTATATGAAGGACGTGCGTATTTAGTTTATACTATCTAAAATTTCTTACATACAAATTAAAAATAATCATGGATTATTCGAAATATTGATAGTTTTCGGGCTTGAGGCCGTGGTCCGATGGTATTTCTACCTAACGTTTCGTCTACACGACGGTAGACATTTTCAAAGGCGATGTGGCATTGGTGGCAGCGGTCGGATTGTCCTCCTTACGCTTACCTGTGAGCCGCCAACAGAAGGTTCAAATCTTGATAGTTTCCGGGCTTGTAGGTCGTGGTCCGATGGTATTTCTACCTGACGTTTCGTCTACAACTGCGATTCTCTGTTCGGTCGGAGGACGGAATAACGACCGAACAGAGAACACACTGGCACTTAGCATAAAAGAAGAGAGGACCCCAGTCGTTGGCACATTTACCTCATGTGATCCGCCAAGGAGGACACTTCGACCGCTGCCATATCGCCACATCGCCTTTGAAAATGTCTACCGCAGTTGTAGACGAAACGTCAGGTAGAAATACCATCGGGCCACGACTTATTAGCCCGGAAACCATCAAAATTTGAACCTTCTGTTGGCGGCTCACAGGTAAGCGTAAGGAGGACAATCCGACCGCTGCCACCAATGCCACATCGCTTTTGAAAATGTCTACCGCAGTTGTAGACGAAACGTCAGGTAGAAATACCATCGGACAACGGCCACGGCTTAAAATCCCGGAAACTAACAAAGATTTGGAACAACACCGGCTGTGAAAGCTTATGCACTTGGATATGGATTACTTATTTATTCATATCTGTTTCATAATGGTTTGATCATAGCAGATATTCTCACAAATTTATAGATAATATACAGGGTGTTTCTTAATATATGCGCAGGACTCCAGAATGTGATAGCTCGTCCAAAAATATGAAAAAAAGTTTCTATTAACTTACCCTCTAAAATGCACCATTTTAGAGATACAGGATGTTGAAATTGAAAAGAAATTTCGTTTTTTGCGAATATCTCCGGAACTGTTTATCGTACAGAAAACAACTTTTGTAAGCATTTTCTACTCATAATAAGCTATGTTTTGTGCCGAATTTTTTTTTTTTTAAGTCATAATTGGTGAAGGTTTTGAAAGGGTAGTGGGTGTTTTTCTCCCCAACTTCTACGCTACTGGAAAAAGTACGGTTTTGGAACGCCCATTTGAACCGCCAATATTTACTACACAAAAAAGGTACTCTTGGTCATAAGCTCTAAAGTCGATTGTTTTCGAAAAAAATCAACTTTTATGTTGAAAAACATGGTCAATTTTTTTAAATAAAATTTTTTTCTTACTAATTAAACAAAATTTATTTAAACGTTAGAACAAGTAACAAAACCAAACGTAAACTTCATAATTGCAAAATTAAAAAAAAAATAAAAAAATGATACAAAAGTTGTCTTTTCAAAATTCCCCAAACACCCTGTATCTTTAAAATGGTGCATTTTAGAGGGTAAATTAATAGAAACTTTTTTTCATATTTTTGGACGAGCAATCACATCCTGAAGTCCTGCGCATATATTATGAAACACCCTGTATAATATGCTACTGACGTTTCTATATAAGTTCTTTTCTCTGACAAAACTATTACGATAAAGTAACTTAGTAACTTGAAAGTTTTGGAAGTATTGTTGTCACGAGTTACAAATGACTGAGCTATAAATAATCGACTTCCTGTATCGTATCGTAGATATAAAACGATTGTTTCCGATCTACTTTTTGCAGTATGCAGATTTGTAGAAATCGTATGTATAGGTACAGAAATTTTATACAGTTTTAAGTGTGGATGTACGCTTAAAGCCAACTGAATTTAATGTGACTTTTACGTCAATCTTTTGAATCGAATATAATTAATTTCATTACCTACTTGAAGCTACGTTCGCGTGAATGTCTGTTTTACCTGTAGATTCTCTCGAGTTAATTTTGTTTTTACCGGAAACTTTAATCAAAATCGGTTAAGCCGTTTTCGAGTGATGTCGTTACAGACAGACAAATGTTTTGGAAATGCGTTCTTTAAAATGTCCGAAAACGAAATTACAGATAGAAGGCCTTGTTACAATTTTATATGTAATTACAGAATAATTTTACTAATCCGGTCAGTAGTTCGGCACTGCCAGTAATCCGGCGTCCTAAAATGTGTAACCTATATACTTTATATAAATCGACGTTACGATACTCGGTAATCCGACGGATTTTCTAGTAATAACTGTAATACAGCGTTTCCAGCAATCCGACGGTATACCCCAGATTAGTAAGATTCTAGTGTTTTGATATGATAACGTTGTTGATGTTAAATAATATTCCAGCTATTCAAATAGTGTGTATACACCTACATAAATATTGAAATTCTTTATTTTTTTACGTAAAGTACTGCATGTTCTAGTACGGTACCTTTCTCATATGGGACTTTCATCAACAGAAACCTATACGCAGTCAACGGCTCCGTGCTCCGTAATAAATGTTTAACTTTAATGTATACACTACACAGTACGCAGCACTACATAATATTTTTCATTGCTGTATTTACGTAAAAAAAGGGGGACAATATTAACAAGTCGTGAGGTGGGTCGTTTATTAGGACGATCCTTGAGGTCCACACGACGAACTTTCCAGTTTGATAAATATTTAATAATAACAATTAAATTAGATATTACACAGAAAAGTAATTCGATCGACACCCTTACGAAGTCGATATAATTTTTTATTCGCGAGATATTGTGTAAAATCTACTTTTTTGGAGTCTATTTGGTTAAGAAAAAAGAACGGCTGAACCGATTTTGAAAAAATTTCTTTCAAATCATATTTACGTTAATTGGCACCCTAACGTAGTCGATATCATTTTTTATTCTCGAGATTTCGTCTTAGAAAGAAATGGACACATACGTACGTACGTAAGTACATACGTACACACACACACACACACAGGCATTTTTCTAAAAATAGTGTAGTGACCTTGAAACATAAAAATTTGTTATACATTTTGATTTCGATTTTCGGACCCATTACAATAGTAACTTCCAATGGGAAGTTAAAAATAAAAAATAAATAGAGAAAATAGAAAAAAATATCAAGTGGAATATGAAATAGTTAAAAAAACTATAATTAATGTTGCTGCACGGAGATTCGAACCTGGGACGTATTGCGTATGAAGCGGCTGCTTTAACCACTACGCCACGCAGACCTTACAGTAAGCTGCTATATTTATGGTATAGCGAGTTGGACGGTTTAATACACACCAATAGGGTATTATGTCAGTAATATTTGCTGAAGACGATGTCTTCTGCAGTGGCTGAAGGATCCTTTAGTCACTGAGTGAGTTTTCAACAAGAAAATGATATATTGAAAATATGAATTGATATTTGGCCCAAATAGCTCTGACTGTTGGTGGCTTTAAAAAATAAAATAAAGTTCAGTTTTATTTCAAATATGAAAAAAGTTAAGGACAAATTTTTTCTATTGATATAACGTACCTTTTTGGTTCAACGTCGACTTATACCAATATATAGAGGACAGTGTAGCCTAGTGGATAGCGTACTTGGTACCAGCCTCTGGACTAGACTTTCGTGGGTTCGAATCCCACCTGCGCTCATGGATGTTTTGTGCTGTCATTTAGTTTTAAGTTTATTGTTATTTATTGTAATTTAAGACGCTATAATGACCTAAGTTGTCGACGCGTTTATAATCTACAAAGAGTATACCAATTACCAATATATATTTTCAAATTACTATTATTTTTAACAACAAATTGAAAATATAGTGGATACTTTCACCAATTCTGAGATTAGAACCTGCGTACTGAGGCTTGTTAATAGGCGAACCATGATAGAAACGCCGTAATATATAACATCGCCTACAATAACTTTATTTTGTGTTGATGATTTTCAAGAATTTTTTTTTTCATTAAAGCACAACTGCATATTATAGCTTTCATTTTCCTTGGTAAAGTTAAAATCAATTGAATAAGAAATTATAAAGCCACCAATGCAAAGCTATATACATGGGAAGAACGCATTGTCATTCGATCGCTACGGTATTTATTTTTTCTTTCACCTGTCAAGAATAAATTCTAAAAGTGATATTGTAAATATTTATGAATTAATTCACATGCATAGATTTGCAGGTCTGATTGCAACGTGGAATGCAACGATAGGTAAGGGGAAAGTTCATATACCTACTAAGCAGGGATGACCAACTTGATTTGAACTGAGATATTTTTTTCGATTCCTACCGATCTACTTTAAAAAATTTCATTCTCCAAAATTTTTCACTCGGAGCCATTATTGAAATTGAAATTGTGTTTTCAAGACCACCAACAGCTAAAGTTATTTGGGCCTAGCACCAATTCATATTTTCAATTCATTATTTTTTTTTTAATAATAAATTGAAAATCCAATTAACACTTTTACCAGCTCTCGGGCTAGAACCCGGGAACTGGGGACTTGTAATAGAGGAACCATAGCAACGCGAACGCCATGTAAACAACTGCATTGCTACACGCTCGGGTATTCTCAAGCCCCAGAGCCATTATTATTACCTAACGTCATGTAAACTTATTTGTGATTTTTTGAAAACTTTAAACGCACACAACTTCTAAACCAGAAAAGCTACATACATTTGCTTGTGCACACTGAAATCAGCGTGCTTTTAACTACAAGCATGGTAAGATTGAAAAAGTTCTGAGAGATTTCGGTTTCCGTCAAAAATCCGCGTTTTTCTAAGGTGTGAAAAATCACAAAAATCGAAAACTCTAATATATTTTTGAAATTGAGAATGTTTATAGAACAAATTACGCTGATTCCAATGGGCACAAGCAAACGTCTGTATCTTTTTTAGTTTAGTTTAGAAGATACGACCATTCAAATGTTTTTTTGTGACTTTTTGAAAACTTTAAAGATCTTTGGTTATATAGTGTATACACTATTATACAGGTATGTATAGTATATTATATAGAAATTACATGCATAATCTAAGTATATATTGTAAATGGTTACATCAACTTTTATTGACACTGACGACAACCTGTTGAAATTAAGCGCTGCACGTGACCTTGTCAAGGTCTTAGTATTTGTTCTATGTATAATATAGTCGCAATATACCTACCGTGATATCATAAACAAAACATAAAGGTATCTTCATGCTATGCCGTGCCGGGGCCGGGTCGTATCACGGACGGGACACGGTCAAAAATTATTAGTGCCCCGGCCGAGAGACGGCCGGGCCACGGAATCGAAATGTCGGTGAGTATTCTTTCCCGGCTACAGCCGGCTTGACAATACTATAATTGGTGCACACGCAGACACGGTCGTCCAATAATTACTTGTAAACCGCCCGTTGTTGCATGAATGACTAGCCCACGTCCGGCGCCTGGTGGAAACGACACGGCACGGGCCAGAACCGGTCCCGGCACGGTATAGTATGAAGAATCCTTTCCCGGCTCCCGCCGGCTTGATAACACTAATATTGGTACACACGCAGACACGGTCGACCAATATTTACTTGTAAACCGCCTAACGTAGCATGAATGCAAGCCCGTCCGGCGCCCGGTGGAAACGGCACGGGCCGGTACCGGCCCCGGCACGTTATAGCGTGAAGAATACTTAATTCTTGAAATACAGCTCAAAATTTCATAGATAATTAATTAATTGAAATATCTGGAGGCCGAGCTTTGCTCGGATGAGTTCAATAAAAACAGTACTTAATATGCTGTGAGATATTATTTTCTCAGAATATTATTCCGAAACGAATTTATTTCTGTAACATAATTTAAAATAATTGTTTCTGATATTTTAACTACCTATGTGTATTTTTAAGCGTAAAAACTAAGTATCAACTTGAATCAAGCATTTTTTCCTGTAAATATTATTTAGGTCGCTATTTTCAAATCTACCGCCGTTATTGTTTTGTTGACTGAAGAACTCGCAAAAACCGATTTTCATAGATTGAATATCTTGTAAAAATGTTCGAATTAGATGAAATTTTGCTCGCCCGTTGCCATTTTAACAATCCAATTTTAAACATTGATACTAAATATCAACTTTATCGAAGTAATTTTTCTCTGTGATGTCATCTTAACAACATCCAGTAAATTTCAAATATTTTTTTTTGTATAGGTACCTACTGAAAAACTCACAAAAATCGATTCTTTTAATAACAAACGTCAGACTATAACCTGCGCAAAACTTTTTTTGCATGTATCTTTACCATAGATTTTAAAAATCGATGTGTTTTGATATACATGCCTGCGGCGCTAGAAGTTCGGCCCTTTGGGCTGCCGTGCCAATTTTTAGATACGCAAAACTTTTTTGTATGTATCTTAACAATAGTTTTTAAAAATCGATGTGTTTTTAAAGACCCGCGGCGCCAGAAGTGCGGCCCTTCGGGCCGCCGTTTTATCATTATTTACATATTGTGCAAGGCACTTCTTATATTAGTGTTCATTTACAATTTTAACACTTGTGATATATTATATAAAATCTATGTAGAAATAGACTTCGAATCAATCTGACTTTAATTGAGCGAGTTATAATAAATAAAAAACACCTTTTTTTAATTGCTCCCCTCTGGAACCAAAATTCCTACCTAGATCGATTTCTCGCCCCGAAAAATCCCCATTCTGTAAATTTCATCAAAATCGTTAGTCGTTTTTGAGAAAAAAAGGTCTAGGTAATATTATACGTCATACTACATTTAACGTACTTACCTATACATATTTTATATAGGTAATATAAAAATAACATACCTATTTATTTAAATATTAGCTAAAACTACTTACATAATTATGTTTAGATTTTATTGTTGTTATTTTTTTACTTTTCAAATAATTACTGATTATTTTAATAAGTTAAAGATTGACTGTCAGAGTAATTTTGACATAAATAATGAAATTAGTTTGTTTTTTCCAAAGCCTACTCACAATACGACACTGTTTTATGACGTTAAAAAAACTGTTTTTTAAAATGATAAAATCGATAAGAAAACGAATTTTTCCAGGGATGAGACCTAGCTAGATCGATTTTTTGCCCCCCGAAACCCCTTTTCGGTAAATTTGATCAATATCGTTAGAGCCGTTTTCGAGAAAATATTTATATAGGTACATAGAAACATATATACAAGATTTACTCGTTTAATAATATAGGGATAAATACAGAAATGAATCAATTTGTTTGACTATTGAATGCATAGGTACTTATTCTAATTATAACCAAACTTTGCATCTATATAATTTATTTGTTTTGGGATTAATTTTGGAAGGAAATTGGTCGATAAACAAAATGTTGAAAATTATCTTTTCTAGCACTCAAAGTTATCTATTACTACAAAAACCGACATTAACGCGAGCGAAGTCGCGGGTAAAAGCTAGTTGTTTAATAATAACGAAATCATAATATTTTTATTATAAATGTATCGTAATCAATCAATTAAGTTTTATTCACAAAAAAGGAAATTAATTCTTATAGCTTATTTGCTTGATAAGACTGTTATAGTGTTTATTTTATTTGAAAACTGTTTCTTTTAGGTCAACATAAATGATATCATGCGGCAATTTCTACGTATAAATATCTTTTTTTGTGTAAACAAAGAATTTTATTTAGTTCGAATGATCGATTATTTTATCTTAAATCAAAAGAACGCATTATGGATGTCACATCTTGCTTTCAGGGAGGTTTTGTTGGCATTGTTTGAGTTGTGAAATTAATAATATTTCTAACAAATATCAATAAAGCTATTTTTAGTTGTTGATTACATTTATCAGTAGTCACTTCCTCAACCTTTAAAAATGTGTAAATGCACTATGCAATTAATAAAAAAAACAAACATAAGAACGCTGTTATACAAAACGTTCTATAAATTTAGAGACTTGTAAATCCTCAAAAAGAGAAAATTCGGAGTTGCTTCAAAAACTATGGTTTTAAATAACACACCACACCACCCACCACACCACACACACACCCACCTGACAAACTCATGAAATTGTATTTCTGGACTCCTGCCCTAGCACTGGTCTTCCAAGTTGGGCAGGAAATCCTCTTTTTGTAAAACAGTTGTATATTTTGTATATTTTTTTTACTAAGGAATAAAAAAAAATTGAATTTGAAAACAGTCAAATGTTTATTTCTGTCATTCAGTCTTATACCTGTCTTCTGAAAGAGGTACATAACTTTGCGACAGTACCGGTGCTGTTAACATAGTTTTATGGATAGTACCAGCACCGGTACCGTCGCGAAATTACGTACCTATCTTTTCAGAAGAAAGACATCAGTTTTTGTGTTTCTAACCTAATGCTCTATTTTTAGTGTATTTGCCATATGGCACATACACTATTGGCGTCGGTCGGATGGCGGGACCTAGGGGTCGGACCAAAATTTCTCGACGTTTCATAGCCTCCTGAACAATTTGGCACCATTTTTGGAAATGTCTGTTTATATATGTATATATATATTTATATATTTATATATATATATATATATATATGTGTACGGGCTATAACTTTCGAAAGAGTTAATTGATTTTGACGAAATTTGGTAGGCACGTTAAAATCCATCACCGCACGAAGCCTATTTAAAATGGGCCCAATCGGACTATTTTAAGGGTGGTTTTTAGGGGTTGAAAAATGTTTTTGGGCCCAAAAATGCCGAAAAAATTCTCAAAATCGTTTCAAAATTGAAATTTAACCCTTTAGTAATGACTAAAATATTCTGCTAAAATTTTAATAAAATCGGCCCGACAGGACCGGAGTTACAAATTTTATGAAAACACTAGTTTGCGGATAGTGCTTTACTTACTGAAGGGTGTATTTAATTTGGTACCGAGGTTGCATTGATAAAAATATTGAAATTAAGAAAAAAAATATTATTTTAAGGGATGTATTAAGGGGTTAAATTTTTTATTTTGTCCAAAAACAAACTTAAGTTCACATAATAAAGCCACAATGCCAGATTAGCAAATACACTATATTGTCGGCAGGGTTTTGGCACTGCGACCCGAGTTTTTTAAATTATAAAACTTCTAGTCCAGATGTATTTAGTTATTTTCTGCGTCATAATATGATCTGTCAGTTGTCGAGCGTCTATAATCTAAAATCGCCCTCCATGTTAGCTATTCTTTCGATGACGGAAAGACGTTTCAAGAAAAATATAACTTTTTTATAAAAACAACAAAATTTACTGTACAGGTATAATCTAATTCCTGAAATTTTTACCATGTTCAAAGATATAATGTTTTTAATGCCCGAAAAAAAATAGGTATGCAAAATTCTAACTTCGCGCAATATCTGATAAAAAATGGCAAGTATGTAATTAGATGTACATTACTGTTGAGAAATTGCTAGCCGCAAGGTGTTCTAAGTTAAATAATCGGGTCGCAGTGCCAAAACCCTGCCGACAATATAGTGTATTTGCTAATACAGGCATTGTGCTGTTATTATGTGAACATAAGTTTGTTTTTGGACAAAATAAAAAATTTAACCCCTTAATACATCCCTTAAAATAATATTTTTTTTCTTAATTTCAATATTATTATCAATGCAATCTCTGTACCAAATTAAATACACCCTTCAGTAAGTAAATCACTATCCGCAAACTAGTGTTTTCATAAAATTTGTAAGTCCGGACCTGTCGGGGCGATTTTATTAAAATTTTAGCAGCACATTTCAATCTTCACTAAAGGGTTAAATTTCAATTTTGAAACAATTCTGAGAATTTTTTCAGTATTTTTGGGCCCAAAAACATTTTTCAACCCCTAAAAACTACCCTTAAAATAGTCCGATTGGGCCCATTTTAAATAGGCTTCGTGCGGTGATGGATTGCAACGTGCCTACCCAATTTCGTCAAAATCAATTAACTCTTTCGAAAGTTATAGCCCGTACACATATATATATATATATATATATATATAATATATAAATATATATATACATATATAAACAGACATTTCCAAAAATGGTGCCAAAGTGTTCAGGAGGCTATGAAACGTCGAGAAATTTTGGTCCGACCCCTAGGTCCCGCCATCCGACCGACGCCAATAGTGTATGTGCCATATGGCAAATACACTAATAAACAATTTTATAAAACTAAAACTTTAAATTGGGTTTAAGAATAGAGATAGCGTTGTTTATTTATATACATAGTACGTTGTTTCCAAAGACTCATCTATTACAAAGCTGCAGTTCTCAGATTGTAATCCTAGAACTGGAGAAAGTATCCATCGAATTTCGAAAAATCCTTTCTTAGTGGATGAAAAGGAACCAACTGTCCAAATTTCAAGTTTCTAGCTTCAGCGATTTGGCCTGGGCGTTGATTAGTCAAAAAAAAACCTACATCCCCGTTTGAACCCCTTAGGGGTTGAATTTATTTCTAAAAACGATTTATTCATCGGTAATACATATTTGTACAAAATTTCAAATCGATCGGATACAGTCGTTCAAAATTGACTTGCAAAATTTGACCTAAACAGACACACAAACTAACATACAATGCAAGTTAAATAAAAGCTTGTAATAATAAAAATATTAAAAATAACCACAAACCACCAAGGCGTACGTCGAGAATTGTTAAACGTTTTGGTGTTTTGTGGTTATTTTTAATATTTTGTAACCCCACTGGCAATAATAAATAAAAAAAACCATTTTACGCTCCTTAGCATGATGACTTTTTGAAATTAAAATATTTATGTAATACGCCGATCATTCAGGTTAATTGATAAACTAGATAAATGAAAAATCAACTACATAAATATTTATTATGTACTGATTTGACTACTTAGTCAGTAAAAATCTTGCTTTTAATGTAAGTCTTTAAGAAATCGAATAGGCAGGTATATAATTAATGTTGAGGCAAGATCGTTGAAAGTGGTAATTTCGAGACATAGCCTTTGACCTGACCGTCTTATCCATGACTCTGTGTGTTAGAGTGTCAGCTACTGAATTAATTATTCCATAGAGACTTATAGATATTATGCTATGTAATTTTAAATTTACATAATTTGTATGCAATAAACGACGAAACACGCATCAGACATATACAGATATCTAATTAACTACGTTTTATTATAATTAATCCGTCTGTTTTTATAACTACTAATTTATTAATTGAATTTGTTATGTTATAAAATACATGGACAGTGACGTGGATTAGAAGATCAAAAAGTGAGAAGAATTATTGTTTTGTTTGCTACGCAGAAGTAGTTCTCAATTCTTTCCAAACCGAGGGATTTTCCTGTAAAGATAGATAGATTGTGGATTATAGACGCTCAACAGCGTCTATGTGTGCATTAGAAATCTGCCAGTCGGCATACACAAACCGAATGGTACGAGCTCGGGTTTCTGGGAGCGCAAATTTCCAAAAAACACTGTTCCAATGTTTCCCATGGAAAATTTTTCCCACAGAATTTGAGAGCTATAAAGAATAATCAAGAGGGCGAACGTTTTAAGAGAACGAAAATTAATTATTTTTTGACGAGTTGAAGATCAAGAAGGACAAAGATTTTTTTCTTTTGTTTGCTATATCAGTCCACATGGATAAATAATCAGTCCAGGAGAGGACATAGTTATCCTCAGTTCATCCCAAACTTGGGAATTTTCCCGTAAAGTTGTTAGAATTTAAAGGGAATGTTCAATTAACTACTTGATATTGCGTTTTATAGTCTATTCCAGGGATGGCAAACGTTTTCACATCTACATGCCAAATTTTTTCAAAAAATGTTTAATATAGCTATGACGTTCCAACAAGCAACCAAAGTAATTTAGTGAGCAAAAAAAATAATCAAAATTGCTTTAAAATTCTTTATATACTTATATTTCTTTATAATCTCTGCTGTCGAGCGTCTATAATTTACAATATCTATCTATCTATCTACTCAATACTCATATTTCATATTTGTTATTTGAATGATAGTCAAATTTTTTCGACTTATCCAGGTGTGCAAGTTTCACGGCCGGCATTGTTCCAAGTCTTCATGGTTTCCGGGCTTGTAGGCCGTGGTCCGGTGGTATTTCTACCTGACGTTTCGTCTACAACTGCGGTAGACATTCTCAAAGGCGATGTGGCAGCGGTCGAAGTGCCCTCCTTGGCGGCTCACAGGTCAGTGTGGTGTGTCAGTGACTGGTGTCCTCCACATCGCCTTTTAGAATGTCTACCGCAGTTGTAGACGAAACGTCAGGTAGAAATATCACCGGACCACGGCCTACAAGCCCGGCAACCATGAAGATTATTTTTACTTATTTCGATTTTGTACTTCAATCAATGCCGTGCGGCAATATTCTGTCGCGTGCCATAGGCTCGCCATCCCTGCTCTAGTCAGTGCAGGTTATACTATGATAGATAAGATTGTGGATAATAGACGCTCGACAACTGAAATCAATAGCGTCTAAGATTGGATTGTGTAAGTATTACCTACTAAATTTAGGTATTTAAATTGAATTGGACAATATTTAAAAAAAATGAAAAACGATGGTACATCACTATAATTTAGTTACTTAGTATATTACCTTAAGATCTGCGAAGTCTTTCCATGATGACGATGAGCTGCACTTAGACATCGGATCGAAGACGGCTCTAGAGTCTTACTCCATGAAGAAGTCGTATAAAAACACTAATATTTTAATACAAATTTTTAAAATAATTGTTTTCACTACGGACGATAATAATATTTATGGAAGAAAACGGCTTTAAGGTGGCTGAAGGATCCAAATAAGAAGCAAATACTGTTGTTATTGCGTTTATTAGCTAACGTTTCGAAAATTGTATTTTCATCATCAGAGCTCTGTATAAATTTTTTTTTAAAAAGTGTTAGTTTGGAAAAATACTTAAAAGATAATGTATAAAAATTATTGAATAAAAAAAATTTCGGACAATTTTACTGTTACATTTGACGGCATTTGGTAAGTTATTCAATAATTTTTATACATTATCTTTTAAGTATTTTTCCAAACTAACACTTTTTAAAAAAATTTTTTTACAGAGCTCTGATGATGAAAATACAATTTTCGAAACGTTAGCTAATAAATGCAATAATAACAGTATTTGCTTCTTATTTGGATCCTTCAGCCACCTTAAAGCCGTTTTCTTCCATTATCATCAGGATCAACACTTTTCTGTTTCTAATCAAAACAGATTCTTCACATCTATAATATTTATGATTGTTTATAAAAAATAAAATGTACCACGACCGAAAAACTAGCATTATGTAATAAAATTAATGGCGTTATTCTATATACGAATGTAGAATTTACAGCACTTAAAAATGTCTGTCTCACTATACCTTATGTAATGTCTTTGTTAGAGGGTCGGGTGACAAAAATGTATAACAGCACTGTAATTTCTAATGTTAATAGCGTGATTGAATATATTCTGTTAAAAAATAATTATGAGTAAAGGTAGATACAATATTAACACTTATTAAGGAATACACAATCAAACCGCGCACTAGATCACAACTGTACAAAAGTCGGACACGTTCTGCTATGACCTTTTTACTTTATTAAAAACTATTGAAAATCACTTACGTAAGTTTAGGTCATATACTATTTTGAATTACGTGAGTCTTTCAGAACAAAAACAAGCGTATACAATCATGATTTCAGTGCACATAAAGAGGTACACATACCTCTAAAATTTCGATTGAATTTATTTTGAATAAATTACAATCCGTAATTTATTTATTATTTTCAATTTTGCTACACCACTGTTAAAATTATTTATACCATTTCTAGAAACATTTTTTTCCTAAAAACTAGTTTATCTAATCTCGTTCGAGTCGTACGAATTTAATTTTATAACAGCCAATAAAAACTAAATTTTATAGCAATATTACGTAACGTTTTCATATGTATATCACCATAAACAAGGTATATGCGAGTCGACAATTCCAAGATCCAAGGAGCCGCTGGAAACAGTTTTTATAGGAAAACAAAAGAATACCATAGCAAATCAATTTTCTGTAACGTGTTTTTATTTATGACTTTTATCTTTTTCGCGGTTTTTTTAATGACGCGCATTTCAGAGCTTATTTAAATTTAAAAATTGCAAACTTCCGCGACAAGTTTTTTTCAATAATTATAATAATCTTGTGGTTTATTAATTTAATTGGTTTAATGATATGCAAATTTTTGTTCTTTTTTAGATTTCTGAGGCACGTACAGAGCCCTAAGAATAAGTGTCATTAAAATTTTTTAAATCTATTTTCAGACATGTTCCTTTAACTGGTAATTGCAAGAACAACAGAAAAAAAAGCGAAGATGGACAAAAAATTGGTTCAACAGGCCATACATAATCTTCTTTTCTTTGGTTTATTTTCCCTTTTTTCAGACATTGCCATAGTCTATAATTCTATAACTAACAAAAATCATGCTGTAGTCTTTCCTTTCTTTTTTTTGTGTGGGAAGGAGTTTGAAATGGTTTAATCCAGCGGTTCCCAATCTTTTTGAGGCTATTACCCATACAGGGGGTTAGATATTAACAAATATCTCCAAAAAAGTTTAGTTTAAAAAACAAATTAGCTATTGCATTAATTCTTTTCTTTAAATTACGAAAAATAAATAATGTTTTTAATTAACCATAATTTAAACAAAGAAAACACCTGTTTTTTTCAGAAATTTTTTATCAAATCAAGAACTCGATCAAGAAGTAATTAAGTCAATGAGACGGGTGATTTTGCTTAGTTCTTTATTTTATTTATTGTAGATTATAGACGCGTCGACATCTCAGGTCATTAGCGTCTTTTAATTACATTAAATAACAACTTTCTTAAAACTAAATAACATCACAAAACATCCATGAGCGGAGGCGGGATTCGAACCCACGACAGTCTGATCTACAGGCCAGTACGCTAACCACTAGACCACACTGTCCTCGTTGCTTAGTTCTACCAATGCACATCGTAAGTCGTGCTCTAAGTTCAATCGGTTCCTTGCTTTTGTTTTGTTAATAATTTTATTTTGCGACTGAACGGTTATCCAATCCTTGTCTTTACCCCTCAGAAAATCCCATTTTACCCCTAGGTTGGGAACCAATGGTGTAATCACAATGAAAAAAGTGTAAAATATGAAATAATTTTTTTTATTAATTATACTTATGCTATAAACAATGTCTATACTGCAGCAAAATAACGACTTGAAATTAACGCATATATTTTACTTTACTAAGTACAACTTCTGTCCTTATAAGATAAATACGAAGGCAACTGGAATCCTTCCGTCGTCTCAGCTTGAAGTTTACTGATAACTTCGTCCTTTTCAGTGAGCAACTGATTCAGTCGCTGTATTTCAGTATCAAACTGGCGTTTCATCGCCCCCATGCTTTGGTCTTGATCTTGAATCCTCTGTTCCACGTTGTCCAAGCTCTGCAATGCTTCTTGTTGTATTGTCTATAAAAATTTCTTAAGTCTAGGATATCAAAAAAATATTCTAATTCTAATTCAAAACGTGCATGTGATACGGATGTGGACCGCGGTCCGCCAGTTGGTGACTCCTAAACTATTTATTAGCTGTTGGTGCATATACAGGCTGCTGAATTGCTTTGCGGGTAATAGGGATTTAACCCGTAAAATCAAACTTTTGCGATTTCCTGCTTCCCTAATTATTTTAGGAAAAATATCTTCGAATAAAAGTTTTAGAACATAAAATTCTGCATCTAAATCAATAAACAAAACTAATTTTGCATGCTTTGTAACGGCAGGCATTTGATATGAAAATGTCAAAATTACCTCAAAAACAGATAGCGATAGCCATGGAATTTGAACAAAATGATTAGAAATTATTCTGACAGCTAAAACGTCATCATTTTGTTCAGGTTCCATGGCTATCGCTATCTGTTTTTGAGGTAATTTTGACACTTTCATGTCAAATTTCTGCCGTTGCAAAGCATGCAAAATTAATTTTGTTTAATGATGATGCATAATTTTATGTTCTAAAACTTTTATTCGAAGATATTTTTCCTAAAATAATTAGGGAAGCAGAAAATCGCAGAAGTTTGACTTTACGAGTTAAATCCCTATTACCTGCAAAGCAATTAAGCACCCTGTATATGATGGTATCGCTATTCGACCTTAACACTATTTTCGGTCAAATCGTTACCACATACTTTGAGTTGTGTTTTAAGCGAGTCCATTTTAGTAACTATTCCGGTCCCGACGATGTGCATTTGTCTGTTCTCGCGATGTTTTTCGGCCAACTGACTGAGTAGCGTCTCTTGTTCGTGAACCAATTCTCTGGAGAAAGAGAATGCCTTCTGGAGTTGACGTCGGCACGTATCACGCGACATTTGAGTTGTTATCAGCGCCGACTGCGTCTGGTCGTATTTTTGCTGAACTCGTCTGAAACAAAGAAACACTACATTCATTAACCTTCTATAAAACAAAGACGCACAAGTCTATAAAGAAACAAATGAAAGTTAGTGTCGACTTGATAAACAGATATTTCAGACCAAGTGTGTAAGCTTTCACGGCCGGCGTTGTTCCAAATCTTGATGATTCCCGTACTTGTAGACCATGGTCCAATGGTATTTCTACTTGGCGTTTCGTCTACAACTGCGGTAGACATTTTCAAAGGCGATGTGGCAGCGGTCGAAGTGTCCTCCTTGGAAGCTCACACTTACCGATGAGTCGCCAAGGAAGACACTCTAAGCGCTGCCACCATTGCCACATAGCCTTTGAAAATATCTACCGCAGTTGTAGATGAAACGTCAGGTAGAAATACCATCGGGCCACGGCTTATAAGCCCGGAAACTATCAAGATTTGAACCTTCTGTTGGCGTAAGCGTAAGGAGGACAATCCGACCGCTGCTACCAATGTCACATCGCCTTTGAAAATGTCTACCGCAGTTGTAGACGAAACGTTAGGTAGAAATACCATCGGGCCACGGTCTACAAGCCCGAAAACCATCAAGATTTAGATATTTCAGTTATAAAATTAATATATCTGATGTGATTTTCATTTCGTAAAGACATACCAACATGGATCCAACTCTCATTTATTACACAGCTATAGCGTCACAGTTTAAACTTTAAAAGTAGGTAATCAAATAAATTTGGGTTAATTATTTATAAATTATTACTTTAACATCTTCTCCATAGATTTCATATTCATTTCCAATTCGTGCTTTTCCGTTTTCAAGTCAATTAGTTCCTTTTCCATATTCGGGTTTTGTTGTTCAAGTATTTTCAATTGTTGAGACATTTTTGATTTTTCTGATTCGTATTGAGTTTTCAGTTCTTCGAATAATCTGAAAACAATTGTTAAGAGCACTGTGGTTGGAAACTATATTTATTTATTTATTGTAAATTATAGACGCGTCGAAAACTTAGGTCATTAGCGTTTTGGTTACATTAAATAACAACTCACTTAAAACTAAATGACATCACAAAACATCCATGAGCGGACGTGGGATTCGAACCCACGAAAGTCTGATCCAGAGGCCGCGACGTTAACCACTGGACCACATTGTCCTCTGGAAACTATAAAAAAAATGTAACCAAAATAGATTAGCATAGGTAATTCTAATTATAATTTGCCAGAATTCATGCCACAACAACACACAATCTGTGAAAATTTCAACTAGCTACCGCCTACCTCTTACCGTTTGTGAGATAGAACCTTGTGACAGACGAACGGACGGACAGACAGACGGACAGACATCGTAGGCAGGGTAATAGGGTTCCTTACAGAGGTACGGAACCCTAAAAAACAATTTAGTAGGTACATTTCGAGTGCAATGCTAACATCTTCAGTTGAGCTTACAAGTAATAAGTATTTCCCCTCGCTTCGGCCGAAGCTGGAAAAAAAACCAAAGTCCCGTTTCGGCCAAAAAACTGGCCTTCGGTCGGACACCAGTAATTACCTTTTACATTCATTGACGCTCGAATTGTAGACACTAATCGGTACAGTATTTTCCTTGTCAATTTTCTGTGCCTCGTGCGTCTCTACTAGCACTTGATATTTTCCTTGAAGCGTACATAAATCTGAGCGACTCTTGTGATACTGTGCATGCAATGTTTCGTAGTCTCTTGTCATAGTTTCAACTAAAAGAAAAGAAAGATAATTAAAGGGTACGTCGTTTCTAAAATCCGCCACAGACGCAGGCGCGGATCCAGCCTTCAAAAAAGGTTGTGGTCACGGCTTTCCGAAAATCGGCTAAGTGCGAGTCGGACTACTGACTCGCTCACGATCTATACAGGGCCGTAGCTAGGGGGGGGGGCATTAAGGGGCAATGCCCTACCTTAAAACATGCAGTGCCCTACTTTAAGGAATTATAAATAAGCCGCAAAGACTGTCACGACAGAATGACAGACTTGATCTATCTGACATTTGGAAAAACAAGATTAAATTCGTTGGATCTAAATGAAGTTCTTCGGAAATTTGATAACATGGCAAGTTCTGTATTTTTTTTTTTTTTTGATTAAATTGTCATTCACCGTTTTTTTTGCTTTTGTAATTTGATATCACCAGATGAGGTGGGCAATCCAATTAATAAATTGTAGACTTTTGCTTCAGCCCTACTTTAAACTTTCATGCCCTATCTTGAATTCAGCTCTAGCTACGGCCCTGGATCTATACGTTTCTTTTTTTAATTTTATTAAGGCATTGGATATAACATCAGCCTATCGACCTCAATTAGGGTTGTGGGCATGCCCATCGTGCCCACAACGGTGGATCCGCGCTTGCACAGACGAATGCAGGCGTGGTCTAATCGAGAAATCACATTTTGCTATATTTCAATTTTCTGTCACTAGATAGTATTGCCACACCGCAGCCGTTAAACAATTAAAAAAAAAATTAAATATAATATAAAACATTATTCTTTCCTTTAAAAATTGTTATTTTTGTTCCTACAAAAAAAATTTAAGAACTTTGCACTTTTTTTAAGCAAATAAAATTAGTTATGTAGAAATATTGATCCAGTCGGCAGTAATGAATTATAATAATACAATTATTACATGTTACAACGAAAACAGAATAAAGAATTATTAAAAAAATCATTTATTGTCTACTTTTTATTACTTTTTAGACCTCTAGCAAATACTCCAAAGAAGCATTGTAAGACAAGAGATCAATGTTTTCAGAGAAAATCAATTGTTTTAGTATACAAAGTAGAAACGAAGAAGGGGAAAACATTCACCTTTTGATAAGACAAATTTATAAGTTAAATCGTTTAGCAAATTGTATTTTATATTTTTTTTTATTTTATTGTAGATTATAGACGCGTCGACATCTCAAATCATTAGCGTCTTTCAACTACACTGAGGGCAGTATAGCGTAGTAGTTAGCATGCATGGTGCTGCAACCTCTAGACTGGACTGCCGTGGGTTCGAATCCCACCTGCGCTCATGGATGTTTTGTGATGTTATTTAGTTTTAAGTTAGTTGTTATTTAGTGTAGTTGAAAGACGCTAATGACCTTAGATGTCGACGCGTCTATAACAGGGCCGTAGCTAGATCTGAATTCAAGATAGGGCACTGAAAGTTTAAAGTAGGGCTGAAGCAAAAGACTACAATTTTTTAATTGGATTGCCCACCTCATCTGGTGATATCAAATTACAAAAGCAAGAAAACGGTAAATGACAATTTATTCAAAAAAAAAAAAAAAAAATACAGAACTTGCCATGTTATCAAATTTCCGAAGAACTTCATTTAGTCCAACGAATTTAATCATGTTTTTCCAAATGCCAGATAGATCAAGTCTGTCATTCTGTCGTGACAGTCTTTGCGGCTTGTTTATAATTCCTTAAAGTAGGGCACTGGATGTTTTAAGGTAGGGCATTGCCTCTTAATGCCCCCCCTAGCTACGGCTCTGATGAGCGCAGGTGGGATTCGAACCCACGACAGTCTAGTCTAGAGGTTGCGGTACCAATAGCAAATTGTACCAAATTTTATATAGCAGAAACAAATTCAATGTCAAATGTTGCGAAACGAAAATATACCTACGTCAGTTCACTTTTATTTAAATTATAAATAAATAATAAGCCATTTTACGCATATCAAAAACCATCTGTATTTCAATAACTATCTGTACATTGTTGTGAACGAAATGGCCGATTTTAATTTGTACAGTTGGTAATAACAACGACAGAACAACGAAGCTCAAAAAGTATATCGCGTTCACGAAAAGTTTTCAATGCAATAACAGAAAATGGCCATTATTATCTATTAAATTATTTATCGTTTCGATGAATAATAGTCAATGGCCATTTTCTGCTAACAGGCTTACAATAAAAAAACCTTAGACTTGTCACATTATTAGTGTATTTGCCATATGGCACATACACTATTGGCGTCGGTCGGATGGCGGGACCTAGGGGTCGGACCAAAATTTCTCGACGTTTCATAGCCTCCTGAACACTTTGGCACCATTTTTGGAAATGTCTGTTTATATATATATATATATATGTGTGTGTGTGTGTGTGTGTGTGTGCGGGCTATAACTTTCGAAAGAGTTAATTGACTTTGACAAAATTTGGTAGGCACGTTGAAATCCATCACCGCACGAAGCCTATTTAAAATGGGCCCAATCGGACCATTTTAAGGGTGGTTTTTAGGGGTTGAAAAATGTTTTTGGGCCCAAAAATGCCGAAAAAATTGTCAGAATCGTTTCAAAATTGAAATTAAACCCTTCAGTAACGATTAAAATGTACTGCTAAAATTTTAATAAAATCGGCCCGACAGGACCGGACTTACAAATTTTATGAAAACACTAGTTTGCGGATAGTGCTTTACTTACCGAAGGGTGTATTTAATTTGGTACCGAGGTTGCACTGATAAAAATATTGAAATTAAGAAAAAAAATATTATTTTAAGGGATGTATTAAGGGGTTAAATTTTTTATTTTGTCCAAAAACAAACATAATAAAGCCACAATGTCAGTATTAGCAAATACACTATATTGTCGGCAGGGTTTTGGCACTGCGACCCGAGTTTTTATCTATTAAATTTTTTATCGGTTCGATGAATAATAGTCAATGGCCATTTTCTGGTAACAGGCTTACAGTAAAAAAACCTTAGACTTGTCAAATTATTCAGATTTAAGCTCGATTTATATTATCCGGTCAGACACGGCGCGGGAACGTAGCGTTTCCGGCAAGACAAACATTTTTACATGCATTTCAAATACGAGTATTGAAACGTGTCTGAACGGACGGGATCCGCTAAGTATAAATATTCGTATTTGAAATGAATGTAAAAATGCTTGTTTTGCCTGAAACGCTACGTTCCCGCGCCGTGTCTGACCGGATAATATAAATCTACCTTTATACGGGCGACCCGGTTAAACGATGCAACTTGACTGATTGGATTTGATTGAAACTTTTTTAACCGATTTAAAAAAAATTGACTTCAAAAAGAAAATCGGAATGCCTTTAAAAGAAAAAATAATTTTGACGTAAAAACGTCTTGCAGATATTTTTACAGTAAGTTAATCACCTGATCTTTTTTTTATTAAACGGTTTTATTTAGTTTGACCCCGTATATTTGTTTGTTACTATCTTGGCTCAACTCTTGCGACAGCTTTTTCAACTATACTTCTACTTAACCGATTTTTATGAAACTTTGCACACACATTGAGTTCCCGTGACAATACAATATTATGATAATTTCAACTTGGTAATGAGGGTCTGATGATGGAATCAGGAGGTGGACAGTTGAAAGTATGAGGAGTTTGCATAATGATACGGGCCAGAAATCAAACTAAAAACTAGAAAATAAAAATAGATAAAAAACTTTTAAGGTAAACGGTTTTATTTCAAATCATCAGCAGTACCAAAAACTAGAAAATAATTTATAAGACACAAACCAAAGGGCACTTTGTGTCGCTGCGTCAGCGGAATAAGTAATAAAAACGTGGGGCGCATAAAAATCTGTATAACGACTGTATAATTATTAAATAAGAACGGCTTGTCTAGAAAAATGTGTTTCCAAGCCCATCAACAGAAATATTTCAAATGCGCCCCACGTTTTTATTATCTACTTATTCTGCTGACGCAGCGACACAAAGTGTCCCTTGGTTTGTGTCCTAATTATTTTCTAGTTTTTGGTACACCTGATGATTTAAAATAAAACCGTTTAACTTAAAAGTTTTTTTACCTATTTTTTTTCTTTTCTATTTGTATTCAACTCATATCAAAAACATTAAACTTGCATATAGGTAGTCTAATATTTATTTTTGTTAATATTGTAATAAAAGTTTAAGATTACTAAGAACATGTCTCAGTCTGAAAATAATAAGTAGATAATTGTAATGCAAACGTGTGGAAATTCACAATAAAAAAATAAAATTAAAACATTTTTTCAAAGAAATGATAACAAATCATTACTGAACCAGGTTATCATTTTTTAAGCAAAGTAAAAAATATTTCTAAAAAAAATCAGTTCACAGCAAAACATAAAACAAAATGGAAGTTAAAAACAAATGTAAGTGAAACAATTACCTTTTTGTTCGTAACATTTCAAAACTTCTTGCATTTTGTCATTAGTAATATTACATTTTCTACTGAGCACTTCATTTTGTTCCTTCAGCAGTTTAATTTGTTTTGCCATTTCATCTACTTCCAGTTCATTTTTTATACATTTTCCAGCATCTTCATCGATTATTTTATGCAATCTATTGTTTTCTTCAAGTATATCTTTTAATCTTCCAGTAACTGTGTCAATTTCTTTTTCGTAGCCTTGTATTATTTCGTCTTTTTCTTGTAATCCTTCCTGATAAGCATCTAGTAAAGGTCCTAGGGTGTGAGTATTCACTGATCCCCAAGAAACTGGTGCATGTTGATGATTTGTGTGAGATTCTGAAACAATTCAGAAGTTGATGAATTTTCAAGTTTTTCTTTTATGAATAATAATAATAATAATAATAAATTTATTCCATAAAAAAAGTGTGGAACATGCCAATTCGAGGACTATGCGCAAAAATATTCATCAACAGAATAGAATGAATGGTTTATTAGATATTTAAAAAGTTCAGTCTTAAATTTGCTTAAAGGCTGCAATATAGTAATATCATCTGGGAGATGATTAAATATTTTTATAGCAGCCATAGTAACATTTTTCTCAAACAATGACGTATTATGATAAGGAATTGAGAGACTGCTCGCAGCACGAGTATCGTAATTAGAATAATCACAATTCCTTGTGAGCTAATTTCTCTTATCTAATCATAATCATAATTATACATAATTATAAAATCTCAATTTATATTTAAATTTCACTTACCGTCTATACTACTAATATTTAATTTATTTTCACTAAAATTTTTAAAATTAATTTCTTTTTGAACTAACTGAATATTAGAAGGTTTTAAATTATTTGACTGACTTCTAAGTTTTTCTTGATACTTTTCCAATTGTACATTTAATCTATAAACTACATTTTTCAGCATATTAATATCTTCTTTCAGTTCGACATTTTCTATTTTCCGTTTTTCCAATTCTATTACATTTTTATCATAAATATTTCTAAGTTCTGTACAATTTTCGCATGACTGGACGGTACTTTCTTTTAATTTTTGTCTCAACATTTCGTTTTCTTTAGAAAAATCTTGATTATAATGTTGAAACTGTTCGAGTCTATCAAATAATTTTTGAAACTCGATTTCTTTATCACTAACAACATTTTTTAATTTTTCTAATAATTGTTTATTTTCCAGTTTTAAACTTTCGTTTTCAATTTTCAACAGTTTTTTACTAACTTTATTTTTCTTGTCTTTAAAATTACTGACGTCACCTATTAAATAATCCGGTTCATTTGTTTGACTCATATTCACCTCGTTCGATTTTTCATTATTTTCAGTTTGTTTTTTTGAATCGCCATCATCTTTTCTTTCGTTCTTTTTCTAAAAAAAAATGTATTTTTAACGCAAAACATTTCCTTTTTACAAGCTTTTATTTAACTTGCAATGTATGTTAGTTAGTTTGTGTGTTTGTTGGTTTGTGTGTTTGTTGGTTTGTGTGTTTGTTTAGGTCAAATCTTGCAAGTCAATTTTGAACGACTTCCACGTATCCGATCAATTTGAAATTTTGTACACATATGTATTCCCGATGACAATACATGAATAAATCATTTTTAGAAATAAATTAAACCCCTAAGGGGTTCAAACGGGGATGTAGGGTTTTTTTGATTAATCAACGCCCAGGCCAAATCGTTGAAGCTAGAAACTTGAAATTTGGATAGTTGAATTTCGAAAAATCCTTTCTTAGTGGATAGAAAGGATTTTTCGAAATTCAACCCCTACGGGTGTCAAAGGGAGGTAAAATTTTGAAAGACTGAAATGAACAAAATAAATATTAGTAAAAAAAACTTTTTAGAGACAAGCTTTTATTTAAATGCACTAAAAAGGAAAAAAATAATTTTTAATAAATTAGGTTTATAATTATAAAAGCGTGGGTCGTGACTAATAAACTATCATAGAGTTCACGACCCACGCTTTCATAATTAATTAAATAATTTAATCATAATTTATTAAAAATTATTTTTTCCTTTTTAGTGCATTTAAATAAAAGCTTGTCTTTAAAAAGTTTTTTTTACTAATATTTATTTATATCTGAAAACCCGAGCGCTAATGACATTAGCTGTTTAAAATCTACAATCAACTCGAATTACCGTATCGCGTTGAGGTTCGCCGTCTTCATTAGCATTGAAATCGACGCGTTCATTTCTTACGTCTTCGACGCATTGATAAAAACTTTCCGTGTTCGGCGGAAGCGTGGCTTTTTGCCTGTATCGTTCCGAATGGAAGTTGGCGCTGAACGTATGCTTGTGCGGTTGCGCAGACGTGCCTTGGTCAGATCGCACGGCTTTCAGCGACATCTTTCTGGCCGCTTTATGGACGCCGACTTCCAGATGTTTTCTGTGACTATTCCTGCGCGGTTTTTGCGGGATGACGGGCGGCCGGAATGTCAATAGTTCAGGCGCCGCCGTCGGCAGTTGCGGTGACGAATACGAATCGACGACGTTCGATGAAATTATTTGGAAGAGTGGTAGCATTTGTTTTGGATTCGATGCGACAAATGACGATCGCGATGTCATGTCTTATTTTGTTTTTGTTTTGTTGACTATAATAGAATATTATATGTTTTACTAAAAGAGTATCTTAATCTTATGTCTTACATAATTCATGCATTTAATTACTATGCTAATAAAAAATAGTGTTGGGCTATATACGCGATTCTTTGATTGGACATGACGTGACCTCGACATGCGTAATCGAATCAAAAAAAACAAAGCCAAAAATTCACAGATTTCGCAATCCTTGCAACCATCGAGGACATAGGAAATGATAACAGCATATATGAAACATAATTAACTGTTTATTATACACACAATATTTATCAATGCACTGTTTAGTTTTGTCAGGAATAACCCTATTATTCTTCTGTTATATACGCGTTCACTTTTGCTTGATTACTTAACTTTTAAATGGATTTTTCTACAGTATTTATTAACATTTGCTCAAAAATAACACCGCAGATCGTCGCAAATACCTCTCAATTAACTAGACATGATATAAAACACATTTCAAAAAAATTGCACTTGTTCAATTTTGCATGATTGCTCCTCACTTGATCGCGACACCGTTGTCTTTTGGCCTTGAACGAAAACTCGTAACTCTGCCCCCATATACGAACATAAACATTTCCAATGTTAAAAGTTTCACTTAAAAAATGGTTGCAACAGGCTAATTTTCAGCAATTAAAACATTTTTATTCGATGTTAACAAGAGAAAATAAACAAGTGAAGGAGAAACAATGTACATTAAGGCCTCTTTAAGAAGGATACTTTAGAAACCGAACCCGCTATAAATAGTGATTAAACGCTCTTACAGAAAGGTTTTCATTATCTAAAAATTTAGCAATATATAATATACCTACTACTTTCTTTGAACACCATAAATTTGAGCATAAATATTACACCAGAAATATAGAACAGCTTATTACAGTACAAACGACAAAATCATATATAGATAAAGGAGTAATAAATATGTGCATAAGAATATACAGGGTGTCCTCAAAGACACTAAACACACGCCTACCACATGGTCCTGAGACCAAAATAAGCCGATTTAAGCAAACTTACCTTCTTACAAAATTGCTTAGTTTGGGCCTCGGTTTGGGCGCTATACGGCCCTGAAGTTACAATTTTGAAATCATTTTTTTGTTATAAATTTAAAACGGCTTGTGCGATTTTGCTAAAATTTGGCACGTTGACATAGTTTTATGGAACAAAAAAACCCATATCAAAATTATGATTAATATTAATCCATAGGCGTAGAACTCGGGTTTTTTAATATTTGAACGTTTCAAATTTCTACGCCTAATGGAAGAAAAGGGGTTTAAGTATAAAATTTAGATTCAGTAACTTATCTGCTACAGAAAAGCTACTCTTAATAAGACTCGGTTACTCTCATGGTTTTTGAGAAATTTGTATTTTAATAATTCGCAGTAATTTTTACAAAATGAAGTAAAGTTACTAAAACATGAATAGAAATAAATAAATATGTCATAAAAAGTGGTCTAAGTGTCCTCCATTTTCACGCATACAAAGATTTATACGACGAAGAAAATTAATTTACTCTTTGCATAACTTCTTCATTATCTCCAGTTTTATTCTTAGAAAAAAGCATGGCCATCTTTTTTGTTTATTGATCAACTTATTATTAAAATACAAATTTCTCAAAAACCAAGAGAGTAATCGAGTCTTATTAAAAGTAGCTTTTTTGTAGCAAATACGTCACTGAATCGAAATTTTATACTTTTTTTCCATTGGCGTAGAAATTTGAAACGTTCAAATATTAAAAAACCCGAGTTCTACGCCTATGGATTAATATTAATCATAATTTTGATATGGTTTTTTTGTTCCATAAAACTATGCCAGTGTGCCAAATTTTAGCAAAACCGCACAAGCCGTTTTAAATTTATAACAAAAAAACGATTTCAAAATTGTAACTTCAGGGCCGTATAGCGCCCAAACTAAGCAATTTTGTAAGAAGGTAAGTTTGCTTAAATCGGCTTATTTTGGTCTCAGGACCATGTGGTAGGCGTGTGTTTAGTGTCTTTGAGGACATCCTGTATAACAACATACCAAGCCATATACAAAACTTAAAAATGCTGTCCTTCAAGAAACACTTAAAAGATTTCTTATTAACAAAAAACTACTAAGTATATTTGAAAGAATTTGTTGACTGGTAGTTTATTTTGTATTTTCTGTATTTTAATGTAACTTTTAATATATATCTACGTATATATGACGTTTTGTATATACCTTTCGGTGTAAATGCAAATAAAGAAATATTATTATTATTATATAAATATACTAGCGGACCCGTCCCGGCTTCGCTCGGGTGGTATGAAATTATGATTTAATAGCGGTCACCCATTATTCCGCTCACGTATAGAGTGAGATCCCAGTCACCCCAGACTTACGTGATTTTAGGAAAGATGAAATTTTTAGGATTGCTAGTATAACATAAACTTAGAAAGGAATGGATACTCGCTAAGCTGAAAGCGGGGCCGTTTTACAGGTAGCAGGTATCAAAGGTGGAAAAAAATCATGCCAACTTACGTCATTTTAGGAAGGCTGAATTTTATATATATTATTAAGTATAATATTTAAAAATATTTCCCAATGAGCCAGACAAATCTGACGGGCCAAACATCCCCCCAGACTCGTTAAAAGTTCCACTATGCGAGGAAGCGCGAGAGCATTATTCAAGCGCATAAGTACAACTCGTGGCTGCTCTAAGTTAGTGTGTTGTCATAGTTTTTAGTCTATATCACTGACATACATTTGCCATTTTAATTAAAATACAATAATTTTATATTACTTTAACACTATGAAAAGTTTTAATTATTGTAACACTACTATTTACACTATTATTATAAATATTTTTATTATATGATTATTTTTATATTATATAATTAAATAGTTTTTACGTATTTATTCACTTTTTCATTCACGAATATGAGGTTAGAAATTAACCGAAATATCAGATGTATGTCAGTGATATAGACTAAAAACTATGACAACACACTAACTTAGAGCAGCCACGCATAGTGGAACTTTTAACGAGTCTGGGGGGATGTTTGGCCCGTCAGATTTGTCTGGCTCATTGGGAAATATTTTTAAATATTATACTTAATAATATATATAAAATTCAGCCTTCCTAAAATGACGTAAGTTGGCATGATTTTTTTCCACCTTTGATACCTGCTACCTGTAAAACGGCCCCGCTTTCAGCTTAGCGAGTATCCATTCCTTTCTAAGTTTATGTTATACTAGCAATCCTAAAAATTTCATCTTTCCTAAAATCACGTAAGTCTGGGGTGACTGGGATCTTGGACTAGTATATTTAGTATAGCTGATCCGGCAAACGTTGTTAATAATTTCTAGGAATAATTACATTACTCACTCGCTTCGCTCGTTCGTTTGAATTTTATTAATACAGTACTCACTCGCTTCGCTCGTTCGCTTGAATATTATAAATACACTACTCACTCGCTTCGCTCGTTCGCTTGAATATTATAATTACATTACTCACTCGCTTCGCTCGTTCGCTTGAATTTTATTAATACACTACTCACTCGCTTCGCTCGTTCGCTTGAATATTTTCGCCTACTCACTCGCTTCGCTCGTTCGCTTGAATATTATAAATACACTACTCACTCGCTTCGCTCGTTCGCCATATATGTATTTTTAAAGCTTAATATAAAAATCGCGATTAAAAATCAGGGGTTGATCGTAAAAGGGTGAAAATTTAGAGTTGTATGTATTTTTCAATGCTGAATTATGAAAAAATTAAAACAAAAAATTTTGTCAAAAAAATAAAAAAAAATTTTTTGGGGTGGACCACCCTTAATATTTAGGGGGATGAAAAATAGATGTTGTCCGATTCTCCACCCTACCCGATAAGCACACAAAATTTCATCAAAATCGGTCCAGCCGTTTCGGAGGAGTTCAATAACGTACACCGCGACACGAGAATTTTATGGTATAAGATAGGTATTTAAGCTGCATATTCAGACGTTGGAGAACAATTATTATTCTCTAAATTTTTTTGAAAATCTAAATGTTTTTTTCTAAATTAACAAACAACATGTCAAAAAACGTTCTTTCTGGTGGACTATTTAGCAATTTTGCTGAGACCCCTATAATATTCTAACAACAATGCAATTATTATTACTTATTATTGTAGATTATAGACGCGTCGACAACTCAAGTTATTTGCGTCTTCAACACAACAATTAATATTTCATTTGTGTATTAGAATCTGCCAGCCGGCATACACAAACCGACTGGTACGAGCTCGGGCTCCTGGGAACGCCAATTCCCAAAGAACATTGGAATGCAATTGCGAGAACAATTACATTCCAATGTTCCCTCTGGGGAATTGTATAATGTAGGTACATAGTTGTTTTAGACGCTAATGATCTCTGTTGTCGAGCGTCTATAATTTACAATTCATTCATGGTTGTATAGACTGTGTATATTATTCTAAAAAAAATAAAGACTTCTTCTTCATCTTTCTGAAGAAAAATGACAAGGAGCACAGTAATTACGATTGTGCCGCAACTGAAGACGTAGAAATACGTCTATAGTTTTATATTGACGACTGACGACACATGTGTCAAAAATATTAACATGATATATTTCATATTTTTTAATAATCCCCCTATATTATTAAACGAATAAATCTTGTATATATGTTTCTATGTATCTATGTACCTATATAAATATTTTCTCGAAAACGGCTCTAACGATTTTGATCAAATTTACCGAAAAGGGGTTTCGGGGGGCAAAAAATCGATTTAGCTAGGTCTCATCCCTGGAAAAATTCGTTTTCCTATCGATTTTATCATTTTTAAAAACGGTTTTTTGACCTGTCAAAACATTGTAATATCGTGAGTAGGCTTTGGAGAAAACAAACTACTTTCATTATTTATATGTCAAAATACTCTGACAGAATTTTTAACTTATTAAAATAATCCGTGAACTATTTGTATAGTAAAAAAAAAACAACAATAAAAACTAAACATAATTATGTAAGTAGTTTTAACTAATATTTAAATAAATAGGTAAGTATGTTATTTTTATATTACCTATATAAAATATAAGTATATTATGTACGTTAAATATAGTATGACGTATAATCTTACCTAGACTTAACGATTTTGATGAAATTTACAGAATGAGGATTTTTTGGGGTGAGAAATCGATCTATTTAGGAATTTTGGTCCCAGAGGGGAGCAATTAAAAAAAGGGGTTTTTTGCTTATAACTCGGTCAATTGTCAGATCGATTCGAAGCCTATTTCTACATAGATTTTATATAATATATCACAAGTGTTAAAACTGTAAATGAACACTAATATAAGAAGTGTGTTGCACAATATGTAAATAATGACAAATCGGTTTTTGCGAGTTCTTCAGTCAACAAAACAATAACGGCGGTAGATTTAAAAATGGCGACCTAAGTAATATTTACAGGAAAAAATGCTTGATTCAAGTTGATACTTAGTTTTTACGCTTAAAAATACACATAGGTATTTAAAATATTTAACAGAAACAATTATTTTAAATTATGTTTCAGAAATAAATTCGTTTCGGAATAATATTCTGAGAAAATAATATCTCACAGCATACAAGTACTACTTTTATTGAACTCATCCGAGCAAAGCTCGGCACCCAGATATTTGATATAATATACATAATACAAAACACTAACAAACTAGGCGTAACTATATGGTAATTCGCTTCACATATTTTTTTTTTGTTATACATTTTTTGCAACGCTTCATTTTACCCCCTATATACCGCCGGGAAAGACGTAGTTCTACGTCATAACTAACAACAATATGGTTCTAAAGTGGGTTTACAATTCCTACTTTTTGTTGTGGTCGAGGGAACGTAGTTCATAATTTAATGAGCGTGTTTTTAAAGAAAGCTATATTCATAAATGTTCTAAACGATAAGTAATTTTGCTTCAGGAAATTGCAACGTATTATTTTTATGTCATCTAGTTCGCGTGCAAACTAATGATTATATTTCTTAAATGTCATAAATTTGTACATTTATTTAATCAATAAAAAGCCCGCAAAAAAGACTGGTATTAAATGTACTCTACTTGTATTACCTATGTCTTAATATACTTATAACTTATTTTCGCAAATTTTATAAAAGCGTTAATAACTTAAAAGAGCTAAAGAACACATTTTTTTAAAAATCTAATTTAAAAAAATCTTAAAATATATTATGAAATATGAATCTTCCAGCCTGAGAGCTGGTAAAAGTGTCAATTGGATTTTCAATTTATTATTAAAAAAAAAAAAAATAATGAATTGAAAATATAATTGGTACAAGGCCCAAATAGCCTTAGCTGTTGGTGGTCTTTAAAACACAATTTTTTTTGAAATATGAATAATTTTAATGCAAGCATCATTGGGTTGACTATATGTGCATAGTTTTTTTAGTCACCGCAAAAAATAATATTCTATTCTATTATAAATTGAAAACAAAAACATTTTTTTTTATAAAAAAGCGCTCTTGTGTACTAGTTAATAGATTTTTCTATGAAGCGGTAGAACTACGAAACATAAACTAACTGTATAAGTAATTAAATAATAATAAAATCGATATTGTATAATTTTATGTATAAAAGTACCTCCAAATTATTTACATCTTTTAGATTAATTTTGTTTATTATGAACAGCAACAAGACAATGTAGTTAAATCAATAAATTTGTACATTTTGACGTATGTCAACAAACTTCGACGCCATTTGTAAACAAACTTTCCGCGAGGTTTATTTCTACGCCTGGCGTCATAGTTTAGTTCCGCCGTAAGTCCACTAGAGGCAGCACTTCCTGATATATATTCACAGAACAAACACTATATTCTCTGTTCTGTGTATTATATTATATTGGTGTTTTGGTATATTATGTACAGATTGTCCGAAATCAAACCTGAACATATACCAAATTAATGAGTGCAAGAAGGAGATATAATTAACAAAATGAGAAGCGCGACAAAGATAGAATGCAATCATGGCTAAGTAAATTTTAAAACTAAAAAGTAAACATTAAAGTATCCGTGGAAATAACTAAAGCATAAAGTGAATTTAAATATTATGACCTCTTTGTTGCACTCATTATTTTGCTATGTTCAGATTTGATTTCGGACAGCCTGTACATTACAGGAAAGATATTAAAAAAAAAATTGTTTTGCATGAAATACACAGGCATTTTTTATACCTCTTTTTCACCCCGAAAACACTAACATATTAGCATCATCAGCGTCGATATAAACGATATTTTTTAAACGGTTTTATGTAGCTTGACCCCGTATATTTGTTTGATTGTTTGTTACTATCTTTGTTTCAAATCTTGCGACAGCGTTTTCAACTACTTCTACTTAACCGATTCTTATGAAACTGTGCACATACATTGAGTTCTCGTGACAATACAATATAATGATAATTTCAACTTGGTAACGAGGGTCTGATGATGGAATCAGGAGGTGGACAGTTGAAAGGATGAGGAGTTTGCATAATGATACGGGCCAGAAATCAAACTAAAAACTAGAAAATAAAAATAGGTAAAAAAACTTTTAAGTTTAACGGTTTTATTTTAAATCATCAGCTGTACCAAAAACTAGAAAATAATTAGGACACAAACTAAGGGGCACTTTGTGTCGCTGCGTCAGAGGAATAAGTAATAAAAACGTGGGGCGCATAAAAATCTGTATAACGACTGTATAATTATTAAACGGCTTGTCTAGAAAAATGTCTTTCCAAGCCCACCAACAGAAATATTTCAAATGCGGCCCACTTTTTTATTACTTATTCCGCTGACGCAGCGACACATAGTGCCCCTTGGTTTGTGTCCTAATTATTTTCTAGTTTTTGGTACAGCTGATGATTTAAAATAAAACCGTTTAACTTAAAAGTTTTTTTACCTATTTTTTTAACTACTTCTCAGCAAGTTTAGAGAAAACGCAATCATAAAAAATTGTAGTCTATTCTATTCCCAATAAAAATCCGATCAAAAACGGCTCAATAGTTTTTGAATTAACCCGGAACAAACAAATAGACAGACAGATAAAAATTATGAAGAGGACAGTGTGGTCCAGTGGTTAGCGTCGCGGCCTCTGAATCAGACTATCGTGGGTTCGAATCCCGCCTCCGCTCATGGATGTTTTGTGATGTCATTTAGTTTAAGTGAATTGTTATTATTTAATGTAATCAAGACGCTAATGACCTAAGCCAGGGGTCGGCAACCTGCGGCTCGCGAGCCGCATTCGGCTCTTATGATGTCAAGATGCGGTTCTCCAGTTCCATACGCAAATATTAATAATTATATTATTTTAATTTCAAAACTCATAAAAAATATTATACTGCAAAAAAAACTTTAAACATGATAAAAACACTCAACAGAGAACAATGAGAATAGGTGGAGTAGAGAGTATACGGGCAGCTGACATTTTTTAAATGTGGCAACACTGTTCTGTTTGTTTAGTTATTGGTTATATGAATAAATATTATTTCATATTTAAAGCTATTATTTTAAATCAAAAATCAAATTTATATACCTAATCCTAATCAAATACCATAATATTGAAATAAAAATGTTAGCGGCTCTTTAAAAACTGGGAAATTTTATAAATTGTAACTTTTGGCTCTTCCGTCTCAAAAGGTTGCCGACCCCTGATCTAAGCTGTTGACGCGTCTATAATTTACAATAAATAAAAATTATGAAAATGGCGGTCTAGGTATCCAATAAACTATAGAGTATAGACTCAAGACTGTAAACCTACCTAAGTTGAAATTTAAAGTTCTGATTTAATTTATAAACTAGCCGTTACCCGTGGCTTCGCCCACGTATATTTCGATTTATGATTTATTATCCCCCCTGCGAAGCGAAGCCGGGCTGATGGTGTTTATTCACTCGAATTTTATTAATACATAACTCACTCGCTTCGCTCGTTCGCTCGAATTTTATTAATACATTACTCACTCGCTTCGCTCGTTCGCTCAAATTTTATTAATACATTATTGCTCACCTACGTTATATAAGGAACTCCTGTGCAAAATTTCATGCTTCTAACGTCAAAAATGATGAACTTCGATACAAACTTTCATCCCCTATTTAACCCCCTTAAGAAATGAATTTTCAAAAATCCTTTCTTATTATTCATCTACGTTATATAAGGAACTCCTGTGCAAAATTTCATGCTTCTAACTTCAAAAATGACGAACTTTCATACAAACTTTCATCCCCTATTTAACCCCCTTAGGGGATGAATTTTCAAAAATCCTTTCTTATTGCTCACCTACGTAATAAAAGGAACTCCTGTGCAAAATGTCATGCTTCTAACTTCAATAATGACGAACTTCCATACAAACTTTCATCCCGTTTTTAGCCCCCTTAGGGGATGAATTTTCAAAAAAAAATTTCTTAGTGCTCACCTAAGTTATATAAGAAACTTCTGTGCAAAATTTCATGCTTCTAACTTCAAAAATGACGAATTTCCATACAAACTTTCATCCCTTATTTAACCTCCTTAGGGGTTGAATTTCGAAAAATCGTTTCTTAGTGGGTGCCTACGTCACAAAAGGAACCTACTGTCCAAATTTCAAGTATATATCTTCAGCGGTTTGACCTGGGCGTTGTCTGTCAGTCAGTAACGGAACTGTTTTATATATATGTACTAGCCGTTACCCGTGGCTTCGCCCACGTATTTTACGATTACAATTTATTATCCCCCCCGCGAAAAATTCTCCTCCTGCGAAGCGAAGCCGGGTTGGTCGTGTTTATTCGCTCGAATTTTATAATACAGAACTCATTCGCTTCGCTCGTTCGCTCGGATTTTATTAATACATTAGACACTTGCTTCGCTCGTTCGTTTGAATATTATTAATTCCTTCTTCGCTCGTTCGCTTGATTATTATTAATACATAACTCACTCGCTTCGCTCGTTCGCTCGAATTTTATTAATACATGACTCACTCGCTTCGCTCGTTCGTTTGAATATTAATAATACAATACTTACTCGCTTCGCTCGTTCGCTCGAATTTTATTAATACATTACTCACTCGCTTCGCTCGTTCGCTCGAATATTAATAATACATTACATTTGTTATCCCCCCGCGAGAATCTCCCCCCTAAATTTGTTACCCCCCGCGCGAATCTTCCCCCGAATTTGTTATCCCCCCGCTAGAATCTTCCCCTCTAATTTGTTATCCCCCGCGTGAATCTTCCCCTAATTCGTTATCCCCCCGCGAGAATCTGCCCCCCTGCGTAGCTTTCTATTAGTGAAAGAATTTTTAAAATCGGTTTAGTAGTTCTAAAGATAAAACAAAAACAAATCTATCCCACGGGAACAGTACATTTTTCCGGGATAAAAAGTAGCCTATAACATTATCTGACCCCTAAACTACCACTATGCAAAAAATCATGTCGATTCCTTGCTCTGTGAAAAACAAAAACAAAACTATCCCACGGGAACCGTACATTTTTCCGGGATAAAAAGTAGCCTATAACATTATCTGACCCCTAAACTACCACTATGCAAAAAATCATGTCGATCCCTTGCTCTGTGAAAAACAAAAACAAAACTATCCCACGGGAACCGTACATTTTTCCGGGATAAAAAGTAGCCTATGTGCTATTACAGACTATAATCTATCTCTGTGCCAAATTTCATCCAGATCCGTTCAAAAATGACGAATTTCCATACGAACTTTTATCCCCTATTTAGCCCCCTTAGGGGATGAATTTTCAAAAATCCTTTCTTATTGCTCACCTACGTAATATAAGGAACTCCTATGCACAATGTCATGCTTCTAACTTCAAAAATGACGAACTTCCATGCAAATTTTCATCCCCTTTTTAGCCCCCTTAGGGGATGAATTTTCAAAAAAAAATTTCTTAATGCTCACCTACGTTATATAAGAAACTTTTGTGCAAAATTTCATGCTTCTAACTTCAAAAATTACGAATTTCCATGCAAACGTTCATCCCCTATTTAACCCCCTCGGGGGTTGAATTTCGAAAAATCCTTTCTTATTGCTCACCTACGTAATATAAGGAACTCCTGTGCAAAATGTCATGCTTCTAACTTCAAAAATGACGAACTTCCATTTCAACTTTCATCCCCTTTTTAGCCCCCTTAAGGGACGAATTTTCAAAAAAAAATTTCTTAGTGCACACCTACGTTATATAAGAAACTTCTGTGCAAAATTTCATGCTTCTAACTTCAAAAATGACGAATTTCCATACAAACTTTCATCCCCTATTTAGCCGCCCTAAGGGATGAATTTTCAAAAATCCTTTCTTATTGCTCACATACGTAATGTAAGGAACATCTATGCAAAATGTCATGCTTCTAACTTCAAAAATGACGAACTTCCATGCAAACTTTCATCTCCTTTTTAGCCCCCTTAGGGGATGAATTTTCAAAAAAAAAATTCTTAGTGCTCACCTACGTTATATAAGAAACTCATGTGCAAAATTTCATGCTTCTAACTTCAAAAACGACGAATTTCCATACAAACTTTCATCCCCTATTTAACCCCCTTAGGGGATGAATTTCGAAAAATCCTTTCTTAGTGGGTGCCTACGTCACAAAAGGAACCTACTGTCCAAATTTCAAGTTTATATCTTCAGCGGTTTGACCTGGGCGTTGTCTGTCAGTCAATCAGTCAGTCAGTCAGTCAGTAACGGAACTGTTTTATATGTATAGATATATAGATAGATAATAATTTATGTACGGATAATAACTGACCTTAAAGTATTTTCTTTTATTTAGGGAACGTTTACGCAATGGCTTTGACTCACTTCCTGGCGTGGCTTTTCCCGATTGCTTGGACGGTCGACACCAACTGTGACTTTCGCCAAAATTTGGACTTAGGAAAATCGTATCCTATCTACAGTAGGAATTATCCAAACAATTATCCCGGTGGGATAACATGTAGATGGCTAGCTATAGCAGAATCCAACGCTAAAATTACTATTCAATGCACCGATGTCAACATTCCGGCCGTAAGTATTTTCATCTAAGGGTCAGCGCTGATATTTTTTTTTATCGATTTAGCGTTTATTTCCCAGTCGAAGTGTGTTCGACAATCGCACATTCGTGATACATCGTTTGTGTATTTCAGCGAATAGTGTGTGGCATCACGATGTTTGTAACTGCATATGACGATTTATAAGGGACTTAATCGCACAATCGTGATACAAAAAGTAGCATGTGGCTTGTCCTAAATTATAGAGCTTTTAACACGTTCACTGCCGGCCACTTTTGCAGGGCGCACGTCAGTAGCCGGCATCAGAACTTTGAAATATTGCAGTATTTGAGCGTCATGCTCCATAGCGGCACCTAAATATAAAAAATGTCGAAACCGATAATGCACAGATATGCAGTATGACGTTCTTAAGAGGCCGGAGTAAACACAACACTCTGTAAATAGCCGATACAGTACTGAGCTGTACTAGCTACTTATACCTGTGGCACACATGGTGTGACATAACAGCCGATGGCACATGGTGTGTGACATCGGCACTGAACGTGTTAACACAAAAAGTCACAACAGTGTATGACATAATATTATGTTCTTATTTGTTTATATAGTCGTCGAATTGCTATCAGGACCGCTTGGTGGTTTCCACGACAGGAAGTATACACCTGGAGGATGCCCACACTTACTGTGGAAAGGGCACATTCACTTTGACTTCAGACGCGAATCAGCTGTCCATAGGTTAGAGAAATATATCTATCTATTTATTAATTAATTGTCACTTTAATGACACGGTAGGGATGTGAAAAAATAATTGATTTTTATATTAATCGATTATTTTTTTCTTATAATCGATTTTTAACAATCGATTTTTTTAATAATAATAATCGATTTTTTATAAATCGATTATATAAATTACACTTTTAAATCGCTTATATAAATTACACTTTTTTTTTATTTTTTTTTATTAATATTAATATTAAGAAAGAATATAGGCTTTGGGAAACCCAATGCAGCCAACATTTACAAATTACACGTTTTAATCGATTTTTGTAAACTACGCCATCTGTGCGACGGATGAAAAAACGTAAAATAAGTTCACTAAACGTAAATCAGTCGGAAAATGGCGCCATCTGTATGTATTATGTAAAATAGTTTCATATCGATACCCTTCCAATTGTTTTCATTCATTATAAAAGTATGCAATTTTTCGAATAATAGAAAAAATCGATTTTTTACAAATCGATTTATATTGAAAAGAGAAAAATCGATTATTAAATAATCGATTTTTTTACTCAATGTCACATCCCTATGACACGGTCGTATGGACAGGTTTACTCACTGCAATACAGTTAGTATTGGTGGGGGTAGGTCGCTTATTGAAGTCAAAATTTTAGTTCATGATAGCGGCGCTGCAATCAGGAAAGCAAAGTAAAACAAAGAAATAATTTTATTGAAAAGAGATAAAAGATCAAAGAAAAGGCCGAAATTAAAGAGAATGCGTAAACAAATTTAAAAGTTGTTCATGTATAACTGAGAATTTACAATTTTTGTTAGGTTAAGTTGTAAAACGGCTTTATAAGCTGAACTTTGCCTTTTAGTGTTTACTAATAAAAAAAATATTATTACTATTATTATTTCTTTTTATCACGTTTTTTATCTGTCTTACATTTAATAATAATAATAATAACTTTATTCAGAAAAATGCTGATTGCAGCACCCAGCGCTGGATTTACACTAAGGGCACTAGGGACTAGTGCCCAGGGTGGCAAATTTTCAGGGGCGGCAAAATTTAGAACGTGAAAACATTCATAAATTAAAATAAATAAAATACTTTTTCTCATTATTAAGAATGTGTGTAAAACTATGAACACTGCAGTTTTATTTACAAAATTGTGAAAAAAACTTAAATGTGAGGCGGCATTTTTCACGGTGCCCCAGGGCGGCACATAGAGTAAATCCGGCCCTGGAAGCACCGTTATCACGTACCTAGGTACTAAAATTTTTGACTTGAATAAGAGTTACCTCCACTTTACACAGTATATCTAGGTAGGATGTTTATTTGCTGCAATTTGATAAGTATTGCACTTTTTCATGTGTTGAGAAATGTGAAATCAGGGCCGGCACGTGCGCCTGGTCGGACAGGCGATCGCCTTACGGCGCTATATTTTTAGGGCGGCATATTTTTGTAGCAGCGAATTTTTCGTGCGGTATTTTACTTTTTAAAAATGATTATATTGTTCGAGTTTTCACCGATTCTTAGTTCTACCTTCTACTACTAGATAAAAGATGTCGCATGTCGCCCAGCCGCTTTTATTTGTTAAGTAAATAAAATATATCATCGGTTTATTAATTTTTTTAATATATGGGGGGGCGGCAAAAGTTGTATTCGCCTTAGGCGGCATATTTTGACGCGCCGGCCCTGTGTGAAATTGCATCACGTGACTTAATTTGATGTTCTAAACAAATGTCAAGCGTCCGCATGAGGCCGCACCTTTAAAGTGACCATAAAAAATGAGCCAACTGGATTCTATTAGATTTTCTACTACTCCACTAGATCAAAAATTTATCCACTAAAACGGGTCTCCAATCCACCAGATCTAGTAGAAAATCTACTAACTTGGCTAACTTGACTAGTGTTGCCGTCTAGATCTAGACTTTCTAGACTCTTGTCTTATCTTGTCTAGATTTTCAAGACAAGACTTGCAAAAGTCTTGTCTAGAAATATTCAAGACGACAAGAGTTTTTTAATCAAGATTTAAACTTAGTGAAGTCTTGATATTTCAAGACAAGACTTAAGTGAAGTCTTGTCTTGATATTTCAAAACAAGACAAGACTTTGAAAGTCTTGTCTTGTCTTGTCTAGACGGCAACACTAGTCTAGACCTGTCTATGAAGCATGTAATCAGGCCCGGGCTTAAAGAGCCAGGGCCCCTAGGCAGTTGACAGTTGGGCCCCCCAAGCCAAAAAAAAGGAAAAAAAAATAAAAAAATAGAATTGGATGGAAATTTAGCTAAAACAGTCGCCAATTGGGCTATCTTACACAATTTTTGGACTTTTGTTTCTTTCCATCTCTGCCCTGGTCGGGGCCTCTCTGCGGCTGGGCCCCTAGGCCGGTGCCTTGTTGGCCTAGGCAGAAATCCGGGCCTGCATGTAATCTTTTAAATATTGTTGTTTCTAGGGTTTCAATCTGCACAGGCCACAACTGGTGGACGTTTCTACTGCACTCTTAGTTCAGAACGCGTATCGGGTCCATTGACTCCACCACCACCACCCCCATCAGGCGATTGCGAATGCGGATGGCGAAATAGCGTAACATATTACAATTAAATATGTAGTTAGTTAAAGGTTATCATGGGAATTTTTTGGGGTCCACTTTTTGAATTTTTCAGGTTTAGAATTTTTAATATAATTTTCGGGTTCCCGGGAAGTACGAAAAAACGTCTGGAAAGAAAAACAGAAAGGCGGCATGGGTTTTATATATTAATTATAGTCATACAAATATACAGGGTGTTAATTAAATATGCAGTGCATAAACTTTAAAAAATTAAACTATGATTGATTTTACGACAAAATCTTCATATAAGTATGGGTCTGTTTTTCAGATACAAGAGTGTTAAAATTTGAAAAAAAATTTGAATTAAAAATAATTTAATAATTGCAAATTGTACTCTGTGGGTACCTATCTATTAGTGTCTGTCGCTAATGACCTGAGTTGTCGACGCGTCTATAATCTACAATTAATTAGTGTCTGTGTGTGCAAAGTTTTAATTAAGTAGCTGGCACTATTCAAAAAATAAATAAAAAAATCTTAATTTTTTTCAAATTTAACACGCTGTACCTATCTGGAAAACAGAACCGTTGCGAATCCATACGTCTTATATGCAGTGGCGGACTAAGGGGGGGGGGCGGCCCGCCCCGGGCCTCTGGTCTTGGGGGGCCTCCAAATCTCGAGAAGTCCTTCTTAATCAAATCTCAAATAAAGCCAAAATATGTTTAGTAAGTAAGAGGCAGTTTGGAGTTGGAGGCCCCGTACGTATACAAAATATAAACGTATAGGTAGGTCGTTTATTATAAATATTTGATTTTTTTTGTCAGCTATTACATCTAAATTATTCATTTTTTACGAAATTTACACTACAAATGCATCCATTTCTAAGCAGACCGGGGGCCGCATTTAGTTCTGCCGCCTCGGGCCTCCGACGGGCTTAGTCCGCCACTGCTTATATGAAAGTTTTGTCTTAAATGTAAGTAGGTAGATACCTACATTGAAATACGTAAGTTGCATTTGTTCATTGCAACTTACTTATTCTAATAATCTATATTTATTAGATTGTAGATCTAATCCATGCCCCCTATCCTAACATCCCTACGTTTTGTCCTTCTTATGTCCCTGTCATTTATGTTGTGTTTTATCGCGTCGCTTATATGATTTTTAATTATCAAACCTTTAAACCCGCACTGGCTAATTGCTGGTCAAAGCAAAGGCCATTCCGTTAAAAAAAATGTGAGTCGTCGCGGGACGCCTGGCAGATGTGAAACATTTTTATAGCTTTACGCACAACTAATTGATATGCTGACGTATATACAGCTCTGTAACACCGTGTGTGTGCACGGCTAGCCAATGCCGCAGTGGTGGGGAGAACAGCAGCGAAGGAGAACATTTCGATGCATTATTTCGTTGTATTATTTCGTTGTATTATTTCGTTGCATATTTCCCCTCACGCGGCTGTTCACAGCCCGACATAAGAAGTTTCACATCAAAAAAAAGATTGTAGATTATAGACGCTCGACAATTCTAATAATCTAATAATTACAGAGACGAATAGTTGGCGGTGCAGAAACTCTTGTAAATGAATATCCTATGATGGCCGGTTTGGTTGACGTCTCTAAAAAGATAGTAGCCTGTGGTGCAACTATAATTTCTGATTTTTATGCTGTCACTGCGGCACATTGTCTTGTAGTATATCAACCACCTGATGTGGGACTGCTGGTAGGCGATCATGATACAACAACTGGTAAATATTATTCGAATCACGTTGAATCGATTCCGATAACTCACAAGGCATTTTTAAATTTTTCAACAAACATTTATATAAACGCTCATATCTCCTAAACTAAAAGAGATACAGTTTCAAGGGTGGTTGGAATCGATTCAGCGTGGACTTTTCTATAAGAGTTTTATTATCAACCGTATCGGAAAGCGCATAGTGTTAAAAAAAGTTGTAGATTTACAAAACGCATGTAAACACGAGAAAAATTGCGATACCTATATGAAAAAATTCGACTGATGACCAGTCCTATACTTCCCACCTAGTAAATATTTGCAAAAAATAAACACTTTTTTTTATTCTTTGAAAAAAAGCATGGCCCTCTTTTTTGTTTAGTGATCTACTGATGGCTAGCTTAATATAGCAAAAATCATGGTTACCTTGATTTACGTACAATTTTTATTTTTTTTAGTAAAATATTTTTTTTCTCGAAAACTGTACATTTTAGAGAAAAAAAGTATTTACATTTTTTTCATATTATAACATCTAGAATTCATTTATATTTTTTTTTACCTATGTTAATACGTGACATTGAGAACGTTTTTTTGAATATCTCAGGATCCACTGAACCGATTTGACTCAAAATCTAATCAGATCTAAGTTAAAGGCTGATAAACACAATAGAACAATCGGCATGCCCGTATGTTGTTCCGTTCTTAAGATATCGAAGGCGAAAAATTGACCACATACACACACACATACAGACATCAGTCAGAAAATGGTCTTAAACGATTGCTAGGGTTTCAAAACGTGAAGATCTGTTAAAATCTCGAAATATTTTTTTCGGACTAAATCCATTCCCTACCATAGTAGAGGTGGGAAGTAAAAAAAGAGTGTGTGTATACCTACTTATGTACGCACGTCAGAAGTTATACTTCTTTGGCGTAACAAAACAAAAATAACTCTAAAAATTTTATCCCGCGTGCCAATACTAAACGTTTGTAAAAAAGACGATAAAATAATAAAATAAAAATATTAAATAAATTAATTTAAATTTAATTTATTAAATATATTTATATCTAATTATTTATTAAAAAAAATCATGTTTGTGTTGAGATTCTAACCTGGGACCTATTGCGTATGACGCGGCGGTGGTATCCATTACGCTACGTACATCTTACTTAGCAGTGCTATATAATAGGGTATTATAATCATGAACTTCCGACCCACTTCATGGTGTTACTAACGACTAACTTTATGGTGTTAAATTTTCGTGACGCGATGCGCGCGTATCGTAAAAATTCACTCTCATCATTTTGCCATAACGCGCCAAAAGACGTATAACTTCAAAAAGTTGCAGATTTACAAAACTCATGTAAACACGAGAAAAATTGCGATACCTATATGAAAAAAATTCGACTAATGACCAGTCTTATACTTCCCACCTAGTAAATATTTGCAAAAAATAAACACTCTTTTTTTATTCTTTGAAAAAAAGCATGGCCCTCTTTTTTGTTTGGTGATCTACTGATGGCTAGTAATATAGCAAAAATCATGGTTACCTTGATTTACGTACAATTTTTTTTTTTTAGTAAAATATTTTTTTGCTCAAGAACTATACATTTTAGAGAAAAAAAATATTTACATTTTTTTCATATTATAACATCTAGAATTCATTTATTTTTTTTTTACCTATGTTAATACGTGACATTGAGAACGTTTTTTTTAATATCTCAGGATCCACTGAACCGATTTGACTCAAAATCTAATCAGATCTAAGTTAAAGGCTGATAAACACAATAGAACAATCGGCATGGCCGTATGTTGTTCCGTTTTTACGATATCGAAGGCGAAAAACTGACCACATACACAGACATCAGTAAGAAAATGCTCTTAAACGATTGCTAGTCTCAAAACGTGAAGATCTGTTAAAATCTCGAAATATTTTTTTCGGATTAAATCCATTACTTCCCTACCATAGTAGAGGTGGGAAGTAAAAAAAATATCTCAGATAAACTTGAAATGAATGTGTCTTATAGAAACAAGAACCTACACTGAGTAGCGAGTGACTTATGTTATGACATAATGTCGATCTTTACACACTATTAAACGGTCTTGGATATCAATTGACTGTTGGATTAATAGTACATTGTGCCACAAGGGAGGAAATGTAGTAATTTCCTCCCGTGTGGCGCATACTATTTTTTCTCCTGCCAGGCCGAAAGTTCGCACAATTGAAAAAAAAATTATTATTTTTATTTTATTTTATTATTAAAATTATTAAAAAATAATTTTAATGTGTAGGAGACAGAAGTAGGTGCGTGAGAGCCGGCATAAGTACTATTGCGCACGCGCACTTGTCCGTACCACGGGAATAAAGAGCGACTTTGTTCCCGCTTGGCAGGGACGAAAGTACGAACTTTCGGCCTAGGTGGGAGAAAAAAGCATCATCATAACTCCCTATATTTTTCTAAATTCGTATAATTTTTTTAAAGGTGCGGATACATCAGCTGCGCAATTGTACGCCATACAGAGATTTCAAACGCATCCTGATTATAATCCAAAAACCTATGTAAATGATATTGGTTTGGTGAAAACGACGTTCCAGATTCAGTTTAATTTACGGGTTGGACCTGTTTGTTTACCATTTAGATATCAACGTGCCAATTTAGTCAACCAAGTTGTATCAGTGCTAGGTGAGTAAAATTACGAAGTCCATTTTTCTACCTGGACCACTGGATCCATTTCAATTTTAAAGAAATTTAAAATCCTTGTAGAATGTAGATCTTATGGTGCCTCCACACAATCGGCCATGATGGACGATTATAGGCCATCACGATTGTATGGAGGGCATAATAGTCTGTAATTGTCCATGATGGAGCGCGATCGCCTCTGTATGGAGTTTTCGGCCATGATTGCGCGCGTTTCCATACGTTCGTCGATCACTCAGTTCATATTTGTTTCGATATCCATGTCGGACAGATGACAATTCACAAATGGCACGATTGTGTGGACAGATGCGCAATGATGGTGAATGGTGACAACCATGGCCCATTGTGTGATTGTCCATCATGGCCGATTGTGTGGAGGAGGCATTACAGTTTAACAGATTCTTGGAGTTAGTGTGTAATTTTTGTTAGTCTACGCAGTTTGAAAACATTCGATGAGTTTTGGACGTTTATCAAAAATCAATTATTTTCAGTGGCGGCTTCTCCTATGAGGCAGGTGAGGCAGTGCCTCACCAATAATTTTGCAAATTAAATAAATTACAAATTTATATTATTTTATTATTTGCATAAATATATCCATTAGAATTAATATTTGGTTTCATAGAAATCAGTAAAATATGGGCCTGCCGTCAATCTTAACGCGCTTCGCTAGAAATATCATCCATCCCATTTCTACATGCGGTCGTATACGGTAGAGGCCGGCCTCGCGCTTCGTCTTTCATTGGCAGTTGCCTGTTTTTGTTCTTATATCATCCATCTTATTTCTACATGCGGTCGTGTATGGTTAGAGGCTCGCCTCGCGCTTCCTTGTCTAGCGTATTAGTAATGTGGTGTTTATGATACCGTAATAGTCCAGTCGAATCTAGCTTTAAGTAGCGCATAAAAACATTCTTTTGAGGCAAGCCTCTATACGTAAATTTAATGCGACATTTAATGTGTGTTATTATAGTTTTCGGTAAATACTTTTGTGGTTTTTCGTACTGATTTTTATTTTGCTGCAGTGGGCAGTGATTTTTTAAAATCTAACCTTACTAAAAAAAATTTTTTTTTCAACTGTGCCTCACCACTTTCAAATACCACGAGCCGCCACTGATTATTTTTACTTTTGAGCGAAAAAAAATCGAATTAGAAATTTCGACGAATTTAGACTTTCATGGTAGTTATCGAAAAAACAAGTTTTGGATGTCTAACTGTATTTTGTGAAAATGAAAAAAACTCAACATTTTCCAAATTCAACATAAATACTTGTGGAAAATGTTGAGTTGAATGCAACACTCGCACCTCTTTAAATATGGAAATTAATTACATGCATTGTTTTTGGTTTTTTTTTTAGGTTGGGGAACATTATCGTTTGGAGGACAGAAATCTAACACTTTGCAAAAAGCAGATCTGAACGTTATAAGCAATCAACAATGCAAATCTTCTTTCCCAAACATTATAAACCAGCAAATGTGTACTTATGCTCCGGGAAAAGATGCTTGTCAGGTAAAACCATACTAATCAAATTGTAACGGGACCTCTGTCTGTATTTTAGTTTCCTTGCGGATTGTCTTCGTATAATACACGGGATATCGACTTTTCAGAAATGTTGTCCCTCGACTGTCAATATTTATTCGTACCGGTATGACCCGAAAACCGATCGACCTTCTGAATAAACCTACACTATCAACTAGAACCTCAAACTAAAATATAAAGCACTTTTTGATCCGGATAGATATTTTTGAAGCTATGCTTCTGCAGGCGCGTTAGACGATTTCTGGGAGGGGAAAAACTTATGGTCTCGCGTCACTTCACCGACATGCTCATATTAAAAGTATATCTACTGTCCGATCCTTTTGGAAATTAACATCTGAGAGTTTTATAGGACACAAAAAATAAAATGGGGTCAGGTTTCAAAATGACGGCCATATATACTTTTGTAAAAATTATCCAATCTTTTTGAAAATTGATATTTAAGTTTTATAGGACACAGAAAAATAAAATTGCATCAGATTTCAAAATGGCGGTCAAATAATAACTTTTCAATAATTGTATTGTCTATAGCTTTGATAAATTTGGTTTTATATACAATGCGTAAAAAGCATAGCTTCTGTCGGGTGTCCCATGACACCTCTTGACTTTTTTTTAATTATTATTAACCTTTATTAGCTGCTCTTCCACTCAACCCATCAACATACAGAAATATATTATACGAGTACAAAGATAAAAAAATGTTTCAAGAATTTTTTTCTGAAAAAAAAATTAAAATGGGTACATTTAATCAAACTACATTCCTATCACGCGAGTGAATAAGCGGGCAAAATCGACGTTCACCTGAGCGAAGCCGAAAACATATACTTTAACCAATATTCTATTAATAACAGCGTTGTAGCTAGGATCATCGGCGCCCCTGGCAGGATTCTGATTTCACGTTCTTTGCTTGAAAATAATCATATTCGCATCGCTGATTGCGTCCTCTCGGGGTTAGCGCCCCTGGCGCGGGCCCCGAATTTGCCAGGCCGTAGCTACGACGCTGATTAATAATAATAAACTAAATAATTATTAAATCTACAATGGATTAATCCACAAGCATATACTTTTCTTAACATATAATCAATCGGCAACCTGCCATCATGATGTTAAACGTCAAACAATTGTTGGGATATACAAAGAAAAAATCAGAAGCCACTCTCAGGACTTGAACCCGAAATTCCCAGTCTCCGACTGGTTGAGTCACACAGTGCCCGGAGACTGAGAATTTCGGGTTCAAGTTCCGACAGTGGCTTTTGATTTTTTCCTTGTAGGTATATCCCAACAATTGTTTGAAGTTTAATATTGTAACGAATCTGGGCAGGCTGGTTACAGCCTTGATTCGTTGGCTTAACATGGATCACGCAGCCTTGAGCGCGAAGAAATATTCTGGTTGACAACAATAAGAAAACCCGCCACCATGGATGTGAAAGGACCAGGAAAGTTCATATAAGCAGGAGCAAGAATGAAACACCAGAGTCACGTATACATTCTCAACGAGAGCAGACGTGAAAAGTGCAACGGGAAATAAATATACCACCAGCGAGTTAAAAGTTCTTCGAGTGACCTAGTGCAAATAATCTTCCAGTACCAAGTGACAAACAGTGTGGAAGATATTTGCGAGTGACAGACGAGATCTTCGAGTGATTAAGTGCAGATAATCTTCTGGTGCAAAGTGACAGACAGTGTGGAAGATATCTGCAGGTGGCAAATAAATACTACCACCACAGACATATAGTGGACCCAGTGAACAATATACGTACCACAGACATATGGTGGACACATAGTGATCAAGCAGTGGTCAAGTAGTGACGAAGTGTTGGTCAACAAAAACTGACCAACGGTCAAGCAAAACTGACCAACGGAAAATAGACAAAAACTCGGGTCGCAGTGCCAAACCCTGCCGACAATATAGTGTATTTGCTAATACATCAGGCATTGTGGCATTATTATGTGAACTTAAGTTTGTTTTTTGACAAAATAAAAAATTTAACCCCTTAATACGTCCCTTAAAATAATTAAATTTTTCTAAATTTCAATATTTTAGACATGAATTTTATCAGTACACGCAATTAAATACACCCTTCCATAAGTAAATCCGTATCAACAAACTAGTGTTTTCATAAAATTTGAAAGTCCGGTCCTGTCAAGCCGATTTTATTAAAATTTTAGCAGCACATTTTAATCTTTACTAAAAAGTTAAATTTCAATTTTGAAACGATTCTGACAAATTTTTCGGTATTTTTGGGCCCAAAAACTTTTTGGAACCCCTAAATACAACCCTGAAAATGGTCCGATCGGGCCCATTTTAAATAGGCTTCTTGCGGTGATGGGTTCCAATGTGTGTACCAAATTTCGTTTCAATCGATTAAGTCTGTCGAGAGTTATCGTGTACACACATATATATATAAATATATATATAAATATATAAATATATATATATATATATATATATATATATATCATACATATATATATAAACATTTTTAAAAATGGTGCCAAAGTGTTCAGGAGGCTATGAAACGTCGAGAAATTTTGGTCCGACCCCTAGGTCCCACCATCCGACCGACGCCAATAGTGTATGTGCCATATGGCAAATACACTAAAAAGCGAACAGTGAATAAAGTGAGGAACAATAATTGTCCAAAGCATGTAAACGGTTGTCACTGTTGTGAAAGAATAGATAAATAAAATATTTACCAAAGTTACCAACGAGTTTTGTTACAATATCATGATGGCAGGTTGCCGATTGATTATGTTTAGAAAAGTATATGCTTGTGGATTGGTTTCATTGTTGATTTAATAATAAACTAGTTATTAAATAATTTAACTTTGAAATGAAATTACGTTAGGGTAATTATTTAATTTTAGGCTGATTCCGGAGGACCAGTTTTATGGCAGTCAAATCCATATGGTCGCGTCCAACTGGTCGGCGTTATTAGTTACGGAATTGCATGCGCTACAACTGCACCAGGAATTAATACAAGAATGACGTCATATCTATCGTGGATAGTCGGAGTTACACCAGGTAGAGCCCGATTAATCTTAGAATGACACAGCGACGCCATCAGCCTATTGGCGGCAAAGTCTGTTTGACGACCATTACCCTCTCTGCTACTTTCTAATGGTGTACACTACGCCACTGAGTTCAAGTAGGCGGAGACCGGAACAATAGCCATTGTCGAGTGATGACGTCTCGGTGTCATTCTTATAGTATTGTGTCTACACCTTAGACAGGAATCTAGAGACGAAGTACAAGTGAGTGGTTGCTGTTCCGGTCTCCACCCATACTCAAGGGTGGTGATCGCACCGGAACAATAGCCGTTGTCGACTGATGACGTCTCGGTGTCATTCTTATAGTATTGTGTCTACACCTTAGACAGAATCTAGAGACGAAGTACAAGTGAGTGGTTGCTGTTCCGGTCTCCACCCATACTCAAGGGTGGAGACCGGAACAATAGCCGTTGTCGAGTGATGACGTCTCGGTGTCATTCTTATAGTATTGTGTCTACACCTTAGACAGGAATCTAGAGACGAAGTACAAGTGAGTGGAGTGGTTGCTGTTCCGGTCTCCACCCATACTCAAGGGTGGAGACCGGAACAATAGCCGTTGTCGAGTGATGACGTCTCGGTGTCATTCACAGTATTGTGTCTATACGTATAAACCTATTTTACAAAACGGAATTTTCATTGAATAAAATTTATCAATCAATGTTTATATTAAAATCTTTTTAATTTTCAGATGCCACCTACTGCATGAAAGATTAACAGTGAGTTATTGTTTTAATTAAATCAAATTATTGCTGATCAAATTAATCGGTGCGCAATATTTTTTACAAAAAAAAATGGTCTCCTTCGCATTATGTTTGTAATTGAAATGTATTAAATAAATAATTTATTATCAATTTTGTTTTTTTGTTATAACTTATTCCGAGGACAATTTGGTGTAATGGTCAGCTTGCTGGCCTTTGGAGCAACCGCCGTGAGTTCGATTCCCACCTCGCTCATGAATGTTTTGTGATGTCATTTAGTTTTAGGTGATATGTTATTTGATATAATTAAGACGCTAATGACCTAAGTTGTCAACGCGTCTATAATCTACAATTAAAATAAAAATACAACTTATTTCAAAAAATAAACATACCTACTTGTTTTCCTGTTAACTAAAGAAATAATACAAACAGTAAGGCTATCTTCGCTTCGAAATAATTATCTAGTGTCGGATAGACAGATTGTAGATTATAGACGCTCGACAGCTTAGATCAACAGCGTCTATTTTCTAGGAGAGATAAAATAATGAAAAAAAATGTCTTACCTTATTGAAATACTTGTTTGAAGTTGACTACAGCGAGGGAACCCTAATAATTGGATGGTCGTCATAGACTTTAATGACCTCAGTTATCGAGCGTTTACATGGCGTTGCTATGTTTCCTCTATTACAAGTCCCCAGTTCCAGGGTTCTAGCCCGAGAGCTGGTAAAAAAGTGTCAATTGGATTTTCAATTTATTATTAAAGAAAATAATAAATTGAAAATATGAATTGGTACTAGGCCCAAATAACCTTAGCTATTATAGAAACAATAGAATAGTTATCGAGTGTCTATAATCTACAATCTCTCTATCTTTGGAAGGTCGTCGATTCTGACCAGCGTTTTGCTAAACTAATAGACAGATATTGTAGATTAGAAGACGCTCGACAAGTCGTTAGTATCCAAAAAACAGGTCAAAGGGCTTGAGAATAGCCGAGCGTGTAGCAATGCTGTTGTTTACATGGCGTTGCTATGGTTCCTCTATTACAAGGCCACAGTTCCCGGGTTCTAGCCCGAGAGCTGGTAAAAGTGTCAATTGGATTTTCAATTTATTATTAAAGAAAATAATAAATTGAAAATATGAATTGGTGCTAAGCCCAAATTACCTTAGCTGTTGGTGGTCTTTAAAACACAAAAAAACAGGTCAACGTCATGCTACTTCTAAGAGATTTAAAACGTTCTATAGAATTGCTTTTCAAACAATCCGATGCCATTTCAATTTTAACATTGGAAATGTTTATGTTCGTATATGGGGGCAGAGTTACGAGTTTTCGTTCACGGCCAAAAGACAACGGTGTCGCGATCAAGTGAGGAGCAATCATGCAAAATTGAACAAGTGCAATTTTTTCGAAATGTGTTTTATATCATGTCTAGTTAATTGAGAGGTATTTGTGACGATCTGCGGTGTTATTTTTGAGCAAATGTTAATAAATACTGTCGAAAAATCCATTTAAAAGTTAAGTAATCAAGCAAAAGTGAACGCGTATATAACAGAAGAATAATAGGGTTATTCCTGACAAAACTAAACAGTGCATTGATAAATATTGTGTATAATAAACAGTTAATTATGTTTCATATATGCTGTTATCATTTTTAATGTCCTCGATGGTTGCAAGGATTGCGAAATCTGTGAATTTTTTTTCCAAGGATTCCAATTTCATCTAACTTTTAGAGTTAATCATAAAAAAAATTAAGAGTAAAGGCGCAATAAATCACACACTGTCTCCGAGTTAACACCGCATAAAAATCACATTATTTTGACATACAAAAAAGTCACGTTATATGAAATTAATTAATTAATAAATCAATCAAAACACGATCACAACTTGTCAATACAAAAGTCCGACGAATACTGCCATAGATAAGAGAGTTATATAGATAGCCCACTCTATCATGAATGCTCTGACCCTTTTAGTACTGACTGCAAAAACTTATGGCGCTAGTGTGCAACCATAGATAGAGTAGTATAGATATCCCACTCTATCCTTTTAGTACTGATTACTGCCACTATGGAGTACGGCGCTAGTGTGCAACAATGAAAGAAGCGGTAATTTCAAATATTTTACTCGTATCTTTAAATTTAATTTTCCTAGAAATTACGTACAAATTGAAAAGGTTAATTAAAAAATAAAAGAAATGTTTTTTTCCTAGTTTTATTACAATTTTTCATAATAACAAACTATATTAACATTAAAAAAATAACATTTGAATACGAAATAAGTCACTAAACTAAATTATTATAATATTATCAAGTCATGTAAATATAAAATAATACAATAAAATATTAATAATATAGTTTTCAGAATTGTTTGATAATAATAATATTGATTTTCACGGCTTCATATTTGCAATCTTCAGAGAATTAAGCTTCACACACTCGGACATTTTTTCGGACTCGATTCATAGGACTATCAAAGAAATCCCTACGATTGTTCGCAAAAATCCACTGATGAAATCTCTGTAATTAAAACATTATTTAAAGTATTTTAAACATTTGTCAATCCCAGATTTTTAATATTTTAAACATCTGTAAATATTATTATTTAATTCAAACAAAATATAACAACGTGATTATATGATTTTTAAGTTATAATATCTTACTCATGTCATAGTCATAGATAAATAAATTATTCTTACCTCAGTTTCCTTAGGAAATGAATAAAATGTAATCTTCCCACTATTAGCATTATTGCAATTCGGAACACAGCACTTAAAAACCATTTTTTTTCACTTTTACAAAACACGAATATAATGACTGCATCAGTATACAATGAAACACCCATTTTGACAATGACATAACATAATGCTGTAGTCAGCTATGTTATGATGCCAGTCATTATGCATTCATTTAATAATATACTGCGTTACCTAAGATATTGTGATCATTAATATTCAAAAGTTAGCAGCGCCAATAATTTCGGTTTTTGCAGTCAGAACTAACATGGTCTGAGCTTTTCTATAAGAGTGAGCACAGCATGAATACTGCAGTAAGTTAATGACCTTTTTAAAAGTATTGACAACCTATTACATAAGTTTTGATTTTATGTAATCTGTGATACCAGTGGCGGAGTGTGCTCACCAGGGCCGTAGCTAGAGCTGAATTCAAGATAGGGCACTGAAAGTTTAAAGTAGGGCTGAAGCAAAAGACTACAATTTTTTAATTGGATTGCCCACCTCATCTGGTGATACCAAATTACAAAAGCAAGAAAACGGTAAATGACAATTTATTCAAAAAAAAAAAAAATACAGAACTTGCCATGTTATCAAATTTCCGAAGAACTTAATTTAGTCCAACGAATTTAATCTTGTTTTTCCAAATGCCAGATAGATCAAGTCTGTCATTCTGTCGTGACAGTCTTTGCGGGTTGTTTATAATTCCTTAAAGTAGGGCACTAGATGTTTCAAGGTAGGGCATTGCCCCTTAATGCCCCCTCCTAGCTACGGCCCTGGTGCTCACTAAATTCAGCTTGTAATTTATATCAATAAAAACATTATTTATAATGATGCATTTATTAATTTTTGTTAAGTTTTTATAAATTTTTAACTACAAGCATAAATTATCAAACTGTTAGAGCTAGATAATCATTTTTCAAATATATATTTGCAATATAATTTGTTTTCCTAAAAATAATATTACATATTTTAATTGGCTCTGTCACTATATTACAAAATTATTAAAATAATTCAACTAAAAATAAAATTATATTAATTAGTCAATACTCATAGTAATTAACAACATGCATATTAAAATCAGTTGCTATTTTACTCTTGCATTAAAACAATGAAAACCATCCTCATTTCTATCTTAATTAAAAGTCTCAAACGTATAATTTAAAAATTAAAATATAAAATCAAAAACAATCCAAAGACAAAGGTTCATAAAATAAAGGGTAAGTTCGGTTTTGAGCTCAGATCGATCTGAGTGCTCCAATGCGTTCGAATTTAACATTTAAATGCTCTGAAAGATGTCTATCCTGCGTTCGGATTTAAAATCTGAAGGAGATCGAGCACGCTCTATGAACTCCAAGGAAAGCGAGCGAGTAAGCAGATTTAACCAACTTCAGAGCATTCATTTTAAAAATGAGCGGAAACACTTGTTGTGAGAATGGATAAATTTCGAAGTTTATTTATATGAGGTAATTTTTCAATAGGTAAAAATACACGAATAATATTTATTCAAAGAATAGTAATAACCAATAAGTCTATATCGCACAGAAAATATTTACTATATCTATTGGTCGAAAAAATCAACAACCGATGATAGGTACTATCAATTTTAAAATAAAGGAACAAAACGGGAAAAAATGTGAATCATGATTTATTATTATAACAATGTTGAATTAAATGAAAATGAGGAGCAATAAAGAATATATTTCGGCTTTAGTAATAAGAATTTAACTTGTCGGGGCCATTTTATTCTGAAGTTTGGAAAAATCTGCTAGATTAAGTATCAGTTGACGCCATTTTGTGTACTTATTTCTTTTGTTATTTTATTGTATGGATAACAACTGACTGTTTATTTTCATTATTATAGCATATTTGAATGATTTATTGTATCGTATGTACGAAATTAAAAAAAACATACAAGAGTAAAATAGTAAATAATATGGTCCTATTTAAGATATATTTACATAAGATAATATAAAAAAATGAGTACTGAAAAACATTTGTACAAAAAGAATCCTACGAAAGGTCTAGTCAACAAAACTCTGATTAATATCATTTGGTAACTGCTATCTAATTATTATTTATTAATATATAGAAGACTAGTTATTGAAAAATAATCTCCAAAAAATCTTTACAAAAAAGCTGACAATGTAATCGATCGGATTGCCATATTATTTTAATGTCGCGAATTTCTTTTTGATTGTTCGCGATCCAAGTCTGTTCATAGCCTTTAATAAATTAAATGTTTTATTTGGTCCGTCGTATATTTAATGTTCTTTTATTCCAAAGCCAAGTTTTTGTTAAAAAAAAGTTTATTTGTCCTAGACTATAAAAAGACTAGCTAAAACTTTTGGACTAAGTAAATTTACTTCAGATAAAAAAGAACCACTTAAAACAATATTTAAATATAAAATTGTGTTGGCGTCAAAAATAACCAATTCTGTTAAGCATATTAATTTAAAATTATTTGAACAAACCAAAATAATTAATTAAGAGCCTAACATCTTCATTAGAAGGTGCTTCGTTTTAATTGATGTATTTATATTACATACTTTTTTTTAATTTATACTTGCATAAACATACAAAAATGGGTGAAGTTCAGCATACAGGACCAATAAGTTCAAGAAAATAATAAATAAAAATTTGAACTTAAATTGTGAAAGCACTCTGAATGATTTTTGGTGACTTTTCATGACGTGATAAATGATTTGCTTTTATTAATTAACAATAAAAGAATTCAGTACTTTTTTTTAAGCGAGCGTACGCTTTGTTTTGTTTCATTTCTTATTATTACAGTAGATCCTATGACAATGCTCATTTTCATTATCTGGCCCCCCACAAAGGGGAAGCTGAGAGGGCTCGTCTCGGGGCCCGGAATTAGGGGACGGTCCGGAATGGCAGGTCGGTCAGCTAAGTGAGACGAAGAGAAGACAAAAATCAAAGTGGGTACGTAGATGCGCCTGGCAAAGATTCTGGCCTGGGGACCCTTTTCAGGATGTGGGGTCATGTTGATAAATTTCACGGAACCGGTAGACTTGTACATAAAATAAAGAAAGCGTTGCCCGTGTCTCCAAGGATTTAGCGTGATTCTCATTTTAAAACGGCCAATGTCAAAATAAATCGGTTCAATGCAACGATTAGAGTACACAATAAATACCGTCAGATATCGCTAGTATGTAGGTAGTACCACATATTACTAAGTAGTAGCGTTGAGCACCGTGAAATCAAACTGAAATCTGTCCAGCGATAAATCGCGAATATATAGACAGAACTATGAAACTTGGTTATGCCTTCTCCGTTTATTGACCAGCTGTCTTTAATACGTACAAACCTCCGGAAGCGAAAGCGGTAAAATCGTAAATGTGTACACAGGATCTACCGTAATACATTTATCGTAAATCGAATATTTTTCAATATTACTGAATCCGCCCGATGCGTAATATTTTTGTATAGACTGAATCAAAAATTATATTGCGTTACAAGACTTACTTAAAAAACTAATGAACCAAACAATACAGTTATTGATTCAATCTACACGAATTGCGTATTTAGAATTTACTACTGAGGCCATTTAAAAAAACATACAGGATTTTTGCCAATTTAATATACAATCGAATGCCTCGATGTATAATAATCACAATCCTGAGCAAGATAAACGAACATGAATTTGGTGTTACTGATTCTATATTACTTATTTAATAGTGACAGTTTTTTCATAAGAAATTTTTTCCGTAATATTATGACTGTGCCGTATCTAGGAGCACTGCCGCCCCTGGCCCGTGGCGAAAGGAGAATTTGGCACCCCTGGCGAGATAACTTAGCGCCCACTCATGTCATAAAATTCAGACAAGGCCAGGCGCGGATCCAGCCCTCAAAAAAGGTTGTGGTCAAGGCCACCCGAAAATCGGTCAAGTGCGAGTCGAACTACGGACCCGCTCACGAAACGTCAAACAGTACAAACTACTAGACTAGTAGCCAAAATAAAAAAGTCACTCGCGTTCTTACCCACACGGTTCGTTTTTTTTAAAATTTTATTAAAGCATTGCAGATATAACATCAGCCTATCGACCTCAATTAGGGTTGTGGGCATGCCCACCGTGCCCACAACGGTGGATCCACGCTTGGACAAGGCAGAACTAGAATAAGAAAAAAGACACTACAGCGTAATTTTGACAAACGGCTTTGAACTTTGCAATAATATTGATTTTACTGTCATTCGGCGCCCCTGGCGTGAGCCATCCCCATCAACCCCTAGATACGGCGCTGTATTATGACCTCACTTCTATATAAAAAAATCTGGATAAGTATGACATAAAAAAACAAATTCTTTGGTTGTATTTTAAGCACAGTTAAAGCTGTAAGTTTTACACTTTGTTTTTGATTACCGCCGGATTCGAATCAGCGCGACCTTAAGGTAGCTTCTCGAAGTTTGCGATCGCGATGGAAGACATCGATACGCGACAGGTCTCAAAAGCACCGATTGAATGAAACTGAACATGAAGCAGTTCAAGATGAGCGACCTGCGCACGTGTCGCGACGCGAGATACTATTTCGCAGGTTTCGAAAGGCTGCGCTTACATATTTCTTCGAGAGTATAATATTTGCCGTCAAATGGAACTGATGACGTTTTCGTATTAATTGGATGTTCATTATTGGGACCCGTCAAATGGGCATATGACATCTGGTGGTAGAAAAATTTACTCGGATTAGGGAAAAATTTACATGTTAACAGTGCAAATTTATCGTGAAATTGTTTATTACAAAAATAAAACAAGTAAAATAAACAAATAGTTTATCGAAAATGGAATTCGGGACGTTTAGTTATTGCCTTGTAAGACTATACCCCGTATATGAAATTTTCCCCGAACTCCGCCATGTTTTTTAAGCTCCACCCATCTGACGGATCTCAATAAAAACATATTTTTCATGTCCAGTCACGAGGGCGTGGACAGCTTTAACAGTATATTTAAAAAATGTTAAACCTGAAAAAGGCAGAGTAATTTCGATGTTATTCAGAGAAAATAAATACAATATAAATATTAATAGATAAAAATTTGCTCTCAACAATATACTCTTATAGCACAAATGTAATCTTACATAATCTCTGTTTCTGTGAAATAAATAACAAATGCACGGCTAAAAAGACGGTCTACTTAACTGCTAAACGCACAATGAATGAACAACCTAAACACCAGTTAATAGCAACCATTTTGAAAGGATTCTAAAAATGTAAATATTGACAGCGCTGCAGCTATAACACAAATTGTCTAAGCGTGTTTTAAATTCAAAACCAGATTATCTGAAGTTGTAAGAGCGCATGATAAGTCCTTGAATCCTTGAGAGTGATTTAGAAATGTTCCGAGAGCCGGATGTAAACGAATTACTTCGTGTTTTGGTAAGCGATTTGATGTAATCGTAAAAACTGTATTGGTAATTAAGACAAATTTTTAGTTACAGCGCTGTTTACAATATATTAAAGTCGATGAAATGACTTTTGAGGAGGTGCTCAAGAAAATATATTTCGAATATCGTTGAGCTTCATAAATTTATTCCTCGAAATACTTAGAAAACAATTGCATGGATAGTTTCATTTGTTTCAGTACTAACTTAACTAAAAAAAGTTGACTACAAACTGGTTGAATCATTTATGACAAAATACAGCTAAAGCACTGGTTTGAGCACCTTTAAGGTACAACTCTATGCAGACATAAAAAGATAAGTCATTAAGGCTGGACGATACTGAAAATTATATATTGTTTATCGATATTCAAATTATATCAATCGATAATAATTTATGATCAAAAAATATAGTTGACGAACTTTTCAACTTTATATTAAGTCGGCCGATTCAAAAGCTTCAAAGTTTACGATATACAGTGCGCTTTATATTTGATGAAGTCGATTTCGAGTAATTTTCAAAACAACGAATTTTCAGTTTTTCGACAATTACTTATTTTAAATATGATTTTTATTTATACATTATTCGCAAATAACTATTAACTAAGTTGAAAAATACATCTAGAAAAATACATACTTTGAAAAACGTAACCCGTCCTTTGCTGTCGCGCAGTCGGGTAAAAATAATAAGAACGTGGCAAATTGAAAATGGTAACGGTGCGAGTGGCGTCAGACCTGTTATGACACAATTTCATAATCCAAACATTTGAATCCTACGAATCGATTCAATTTAATATAAAATTAAAGACGTGCGTTGAATAATTATCGATAAATATTATTAACAAATGAACAGCTATCGTTATTCAATATTTCCAGCCTTTTACGCAATTTTTCACATACAAATTAAAACAGTTACTAATGATAAAATTGAATTTCTTATGACTGATATACAAAAAGTTGTATGACTAATTTCAAAATATAATATTTAGATAGTCAATTCTTCTATTGGCTTTTTATATTACTACCTATACAAAAGTGTTAAAACACTTTTTGATCACAATTTTGATTTTTTTTTAATCGAATGACATTTATTAATCATAATATACAACGGTACTAGAAAAAATATTGTGGTAAAATCACAGCCAACCACATTCGTGTGACGTAAATATGCTGTGACCAATCAAGCACAATGAATGTGTAAGAAAATGTACTTCTACTACGAGTGAACAAATGATTGCTTATAAACAATTGCACATCATGATTACATGACTTCTAAAAACAAAACAATAACATTTTTGGCATGGTTATTATTTTGTTTCTGAAGCAATCGAATAACAGTAGAGTAAAAATATTCTGATGAGTGTGAGAACAAAAAAATCGAAAACGGAATATAAAACATGTTAGTTACTCAAATATCCGTCGAGTTTTCGGTCCGTTAAAACAAAATATTTACAGCGTTTTCTACTCGTTGCACAAACGATGGAAATACATTCTGTGGATAAAAGCGCAATGAGTCCTGATTATCTGACATACTAACATGACATGAGCTAATTTAAAGAAGTGTGGTCATTTCTATTTATAATATTTAAACGTACGCGTTTAGTTTTGTTCCTCTAAGTTTGTCGCTTTTGATTACCGAGTTCATTCTATTTCAATAATTATGAATCTATTTCTGTAAAAATACACAATTACAGTACAGATAGTTGTGTAACGGTTACTAGACAGTACAGCAGAAATTAGGGGGAGGAGGTTGTTTATTTATTTACTGTAAATTATACACGCGTCGACAACTTAGATCATTAGCGTCTTGATTACATTAAATAACAACACTTAAAACTAAATGACATCAAAAAACATCCATGAGCGGAGGCGGGATTTGAACCCACGACAGTCTGATCCAGAGGCCGCGACGCTAACCACCGGACCACACTGTCCTCGGGAGGAGGTTGTGTTTACACATCAAAAAATAATAGGTAATATTGTAAAACTTAAAACGTACAGTACTATGTTAAACAGGTAAGATTTTTAGCATTGGGACTGGGACAAAATGAATGGATCAGAACGAGCCATGAGATTCACTTATTTACTTCCGGTCTTAAAGCGTTGCTATTGGTTACGCGCGTAAAAACACTTCCGTTGCATTCCCAGCATTTTACTCCTCAAATCGACGAGCTAGATTCACACACAACAAATACTTACTGTTGTAAACGGTCGATAGACAATCGATTGGCGAGAGTCTAGATCACATCCGGTGAGTTACAATGTATAGTTGATGTGAATACAGTGGGTGATTCACCACCCAAGACAAGATAAATCTCCAGACATGACTATGCAAAATACGAACGTCCATTGTGACGATCCGCGAGAACGAACATTTCCACGAATTGACAACGCCCATGAGTTGATGGGGGTAAACCCTATAAATATACTCCCCACAACCAAAAACAGGGAGAGATAGTGTTGAATCGTGGAACTGTGCGGGTCGACGTTTATAATTAATGCGTAGTGCTCAGTGCCGGATTTATATTTTTTATGAGTGTAGGCCACTTTATTTCCGCCGCCCCATGTACATACCTTTCTAAAATAATAATTTTCCATTTGTAGTAAAGTGACCGTCCTCTGAAATCTGCCGCCCCTAGGACGCTGCCGCCCCTAGGCCGCGGCCTATACGGCCTATTTATAAATCCAGGACTGGTAGTGCTACTAGATATGGGTAAGCCAGATTTTTGATGAATTGGTTTGTTTTCTGAAATATTATTTTAACATTTGAAATGTTTATGTTCGTATATGGGGGCAGAGTTACGAGTTTTCGTTCAAGGCCAAAAGACAACGGTGTCGCGATCAAGTGAGGAGCAATCATGCAAAATTGAACAAGTGCAATTTTTTCGAAATGTGTTTTATATCATGTCTAGTTAATTGAGAGGTATTTGCGACGATCTGCGGTGTTATTTTTGAGCAAATGTTAATAAATACTGTAGAAAAATCCATTTAAAAGTTAAGTAATCAAGCAAAAGTGAACGCGTATATAACAGAAGAATAATAGGGTTATTCCTGACAAAACTAAACAGTGCATTGATAAATATTGTGTGTATAATAAACAGTTAATTATGTTTCATATATGCTGTTATCATTTCCAATGTCCCGGGTGCGGATGCGTCTGCGAATATATATATATTAAACATTTATTTTACCATCATTGTATGTAATATAAATCCCTCCCCTCACAACTATCCTGGCCTCCTAAACGGGGACCATAAGATCGTCTAAAGAACCCTTACTGCCCTATTGGTACCATGTGCTAGTAGGGTGGTAACACTGTGAAATGATCGACGTAATCATGATATGCAATTTGAATGAATGTAATTTTTAATACCGTAATAAAAACACACGCACGCGCACACATACTACACTTCAGCAATCGTAAATAAAACTTTATTAATCGGTTTCTTAAACTAACACCGAGTTTCCCTGCATCATGCAACACCACTATCCAAATGAGTTCTTTTCTTTGATTCAGTTCTTGTCACACTTGAGCTGAGTTGGTGATCCGGAGTCGACTTTAAAATGTCCGGTTGTTGTGCTGTTGAATGGCCTAACGTTGACGTCAACGTATTATGACCCGTCGATGCGTGTCCTTGAGGTAAGGTTGTAACGGTCGGTCGAGATCTGACTGATCTGTGTGATCCATTACGGGTCAAGGTACCCATCTGTGGTGTTCCGGGTAACGTGTGTCCTAGCGCATTCATGTAATCGGCTATTAGAAGCGTCAGTTCCAAAATCTGTAACGTAACAAAAACGTACTGTTATTTCTAAATACAGTCAGATCTCTAAAACAACGGAATGGAATCGAAACAGCCTTGTTAGCATATATAAGAATTGATTAATGAACTATTTATTTAATATTTATATGATTGAATGTATTTTGCAAACAAAGACTAATATTGATGAATATACTAAAGTGAATGATATCCACAAATATGGTATCAGAAACAGTAGTGATATAAGACTGAGGAAATGCAGACTAACAATGTCGCAGAAAAGCCCAAATTATTTTGGTAGTGCCCTGTACAATAAACTGCCAAATTGTTTAACTGACATTAATTGTTTTAAACTGTTTAAGACCAAACTAAAGTTGTTTTTTATTGAAAACTGTTTTTATGACATTAAGGAATTTTTAAATTTTAATTGTTAATGTAACTGTAAATGACGATGTATCCAGCTTGGGCATTACAAATATATTCTTATCGTATCTTATCTTATTTTATCTTATCTTATAAACGTTTACAAGTCGTCGCTTATCTCATGTAAAGACGTAACTGACAAAAATTGAAAAAGTGAGATACTCCACCGAACAACCGCCCTTAAGACTGACTTTCTTCTCACGAAGAACTGTAACTGTGGTGTAAATGGCAGGTACATCTTTACGTGAGATGAGAGACGAAGTAATGTAGGAAATAAGATTTACCTTAGGTTTACTAAGCGAAAATAGTAATTTCTGCGACGCTTCACCTTCTTCGGGACAAACAACCAACATAAAATCGTCCTGACAACCACCGAACGTGACAACCGATGTGTAAGAATATCTTACGAGTACGGTCATCGATGCCAATTCTAACAACGTTACGCTATCTTCCGATACCGCTAACCAAACCATGGCCGGTTCCGTTTGCTTCAACTAAAACAGGATATAGATCGTTAATTTTATCGATAAAACAAAACAACAGCAGCTCAGCTATTCACAAGTTCACTGACGATTTTTGTTTTGAAAAAAAAAAGCGAATAAAATTTATCGTACCTTTGCTTGGAATAATGTAGCGCCAAAGAACGGCCATTTTCGTGTACAAGTTAAATAAATTCTAACACAGTCCAATAAACTACGGCCTTTTAAGGAAATCCATTTTTCCATCAATCGTTCTTGAAGATCCCTACAAAAAACGTTTCATTTAAAAATTACCAACATCTAAATTATTTTTATTAGTAGATCTTTACACAGTTGTGGATAATAGTTGTTAAGCCTGCTGCAGGAATCAATCAAATTTAAGCCAGATCATAGATTAATTTATTTTGAAATCCGACTGAAAATGCCATGAGAATCCGAATGGTTCCCTACGGATTCACTTCTGGATGTTTTTAGTAGTGTTGTATAACTTACTTGAGACCTTCCGGAGATAATGCATCTTTATATCGATACGGATAAAATTTGTCAAGAGCTGTGAGAACTAGATGATGTGGGTTACTGCTTTGTCCACCGGAACCGCGTCCTTTATCCGAATTATATTCACCGAAATCAATTTGTGCCATTAATGATGCTAGCTCCAAAGCAAGTTCACGATTTAACGGAAACCTTCCTTGAACCACTGGAAATCACAAACAAAATATGTTTTAATGTCGAAATCTGCTTTTTAAAAAATAGACAAGGCGATGCTAGAATGTTTGAGTTATTTGTTGAAGACAATGTCTTCAGTGGCTAAACAATAAAAAAACAAACGCAATAAAGTACTGCTATAAAATTTGCATTTATTCCTCACGCTATGAGGATGTGAAAAAAATTCACGAAACCCGTATATTAATAACAAAATAAAATATAGTTACTTCTTACCACAACAGTTTTATTGATGGATGTACATTTCGAAAGCTAAGCTTTCATCTTCAGCGAACACTACATCTGATGTAGTGTTTGCTGAAGATGAAAGCTTAGCTTTTGAAATGTACATTCATCAATAAAACTGTTGTGGTAAGAAGTAACTATATTTTATTTTGTTTTTATTCCAACCACAGTGCTCATATTTTTTTTTTTACCGTATATTGATAATAAATAAATAAAAACGTCAGCAATAAAATTGCAAATTTTATAACAGTAATTGCGTTTCTTTTTGGATCCTTGTCACTGAAGAAATTGCATTTAACAAATAACTCAAAATATTTTTTACTCTGACAGAAAATAACAAACAAAATATGCTTTTTCTGATGTTTTAAATTATGTATTATTACTTATTATGTAACATTACTTTTGTATTATCAAATAAAAATACAGGTACCTTGTTGATTTATTTGATAACAAAGCAATAATCTTTCTTTGTCAGTTTCCATTTTAGCTGCATGTTTCCAATAAAGTCTATTCTTATACGTTAACTGTATGACTCTTGTGTTTTCAAATTTTCCAGATCCTTTTTCTCGAAGCGCAGTTTCCCATTTCGATATAACATCGCATAACTGCAAAAAAATTTTTCGATCAAACAAACGCTTTATCACCATTCAAATAAAACCACAACGGCATCTCCGTAATTTTGTTTTCTAGCTAGACAAAAGTATTTGTTTTCAGAACTTTTGTCTCTGTGTAGCACGGCTGGAATGATTTCGATGAAACTTACAGCCCATTAACACTGTACGTACGGTATTGTAATTTTTTCAAAACGGTATTTAAAAGAGTGATTAGATACCACTGTTCATTTTACTCCGTAAACATTAAAAAAATTTGCTGGAAGTGATTTCGCGCAACAACTACCTTAATTACAATTAATTTACTAATAATAATCAATAAAAGAAATAACCTTCGCTTGATGATCAATGAAGTGCTCCAAATCTTTTTCAATAGGGTCGTCACTGAACAACGTAAAACCATTACTAGCCGAATCTCTGCATCCAATTTCTTGGTTAAGTGTAGTAAGGAATTCTTCAATAGTTGTCGAACCATCGAAACTGACTACTTGGTAAGTTCCGTTCAGCATATGAATTGGTATCGCGTGTGGTAATGAATGATGATAGGGATTTTTTAACAGTATGGACAGAACTTCCATACGCGACGGTTTCACTTCTCGGCCTCCATTTTGTAAAGTTCTTTCTAACGCTCTTTCACAATAAGCTGCATACTTGCCACATTCGGTTCTATAAAAAAATGTTTAAAATTAAGTTTTCGCGTAAGCAGAGAATCGTTGATTCAAGGTCAAACGGATAACAGTTTTCGATACTCACTTTGACTCGGCATTCCTTTGCAGATGAAGTTTCAGGTACCACAGCAGTCGATTGTTTCTCGGTACGAACAGCGACACGGCCAAAGCGAGGAGTTGCCATCCCTGAACGAAAGCGTACGCCGGCGGATTGGTTTTGCAATCAAGAGCGGCCGACGTCACAGCTCCAGCCTGTACGGATGTAGGTGAGCCCTTCTGAGTGGCCGAGCAACCGCCGCCGCTGCCCCCACTTCCTCCGCTGCCACTTGCGGAGTCGCAGGTAAACAGCGATTGCGTCGCACACAGCAGCAACTGCTGCAAATGGAATGGTGGCGTTTCCCTAAAGAGTTCCTCGAACTACTCGTTTACACGGAGTGTCTTATGTACAGTCAGGAACACAATCAATTTACACAATAACTGAACAAATAGCTTTTATTTGTCTGGTAGACTGAAAATAATGCTAACGATAGACAACCATTCTTAAGAAAAACAGTTGGGTTATCAAAAACAAATACCTATATGAAGTTTTTGCCTCCTCCGTAAAAATTAATAAAATTAAATTCGAAGTTGCTATAATTAAATAGAGCAATTTGATCCTTGAAAACAGTGTAGAAATTGTCGGAAGTGAGCACTTCCTTGGCATGTAGGATCAATAAAAGCAATACTGATTAATTCAAAATTTGCATTTAATACTAACGTTTCGGTATTCTTCATACCATCTTCAGAGTCGACAAAAATAATTATAATGTTGATACAATGGTTATACATATGTAAACGTGGGTGAGAATATTTATATGATGAGGAACAGTTATTTTAACTTTATTTCCACAAAATAATTGTTCTTCACTATATAAATATTCTCACCCACGTTTACATACAACCATTATATCAACATTATAATTATTTTTGGTAGACTCTGAAGATGGTATGAAGAATACCGGAACGTTAGTATTAAATGCAAATTTTGAATTAATCAGTATTGCTTTTATTGATCCTACGTGCCAAGGAAGTGCTCACTTCCGACAATTTTTATAATAAAATCAAAATTAAAAAAATATTGTGATTAATACTGAGATAAAAATTAATTTAATATCGAATTAAGTTGAAATTAAGTTATGTGACCATAAAACACCCGATTTTTAATTAGTGCCTTTGACGTTACATCACAAAATTCAAGACAATCACCAATATATTCGCAATCACCATGTTATATCTATTATTATTAATTACACATGTAACTTTAGTTACATTGGCAGATACCTGTTCTTTTGACTCCAACATCAGATCGGAGCCATGAAAATCTTGTATTGGCATCGGAACTTCGCTTGTGTGCAAAGTTTCGAGTCGATCGGATATATGAAAGTGGATTAAAATCTGATCAAGATTTGACCCTAACTAACAAGTGAAGCTTGTAAAAATACGTTTAATAACCCAACTGATTATTTATGTATTCATTTCTTTTTGTTTTTGAAATGTTAACAAATGGCGTGGAGAATAATGACCATCGACTTAATGAATAACATAATTATAAGACATCGAAACATCATCGATGTAGATTGTTAGTTCTATATTTACCAGAAACCAACATTGCGTTTTTATACAATAATTATTTAAAGAAAATGCTAATAAACGGACAAACATTTTTGTGTGTTTTAAAGACCACCAACAGCTAAGGTTATTTGGGCCAAGTACCAATTCATATTTTCAATTCATTATTTTTTTAATAATAAATTGAAAATCCAATTGACACTTTTACCAGCTCTCGGGCTAGAACCCAGGAACTGGGGACTTGTAATAGAGGAACTATAGCAACGCCATGTAAACAACAGCACTGCTACACTCTCGGCTATTCTCAAGCCCTTAAACATTTTTAAAGTTCCATAGAAACTAGGAACCCTTGTAGTTTCGGTCAGTCCGTCTGTTAAATTGTTATGTTTATTATGTAAAAATAACCCGATGAATATATATACTATTAAAAATGAAAAATTCCTTAGCTGTGAAGTAAAGCAAAACGAAACCCAAAATATTTAAAAAAAAACAAAATGTTTTGTGAAAAATGTGAACGTTTTAGTAAAAAAAAATGGAGGTATGAATGGTTGAGCTACCAGTGCATATTTTATAATCTAGAGACTAGAAAGTGTAAATTTAAAGTCTAAGTTCTATTTTATATAAAAATAAAATACTATTTCCAGTTGAAAAAAATGTGTTGTGAAAAAATATATCACGTATACAGATATTTCTAAAAACTGTAAAACAGGCAAAACTATAAAATAACCATCTAGGCGTTTTTTTTTTATGAAAAAGGCATTCAACAGAACGAAAATAATAGAAACACCAACATTCCATTCGGAAGGATCCAATATGTGTGAACACTACCGATATACGTTACGTTCTAATAAAATAACGTAACTGAACCAACGAAAAAGTCTGAATTTTTTTATGAAATTAAATTTGAACTACAACGATTGTATTTCACTACACAAAATACAATTGTATATATGTTTAACGATCCAAAAATTAAAATTCAATAACTTTGTCCTTTCGTGAGTGCAAAAATTTAGATTTGTGACATCTAATACAAATAAAATTAACGCATGCAAACTGGTAACTACTAAATAAAATGTACACCCATGCTTTCATTAAAATATCTTATTTTAAACGAAAACATAATTAAATATATTATATAAGAAAGCTGCGAGTGTCTATAATAATTGTAATATTTGTCATTGAAAACTGATAAACAAAAATCGATAAATTTATATAATTCGTCTCAAATATGTTTGTATAAAGCGCTCTACACATCTACATAATCGCGATAGCGATGGCGTTCAGATCCGTCTTTGTAAATTCTATCGCTGACAAACCGCAACAAGTATGTGCGGATTCACTTGTATATTTAAGACTCGCGATCATGGTCGCCTTCGCGTAGATGTGTAGAGCGTTTTAAACAAAACAATATTAGTACAGTACTCTGACTATCTTTAATGAGCCATTTTCCTGAGAGTACTTCTTTCAATTATCTACAAGAGGCAGCACTTGTGGTAGGTACAAACATTATTTATTCTCCATTAGTGTTGTATCATTTTAGTGGTATAACTTAATTAATATTATTATTAAATGAATTAAATAATTAAGTTATACCACTAAAATGACACGATACTAATGGAGAATAAATAATGTTTGTACCTACCACAAGTGCTGCCTCTCGTGGATAATTGAAAGAAGTACTCTCAGGAAAATGGCTCATTCACCGCTCAAATATCTGATGGATACTGTAATCCGACCTTTTTTAACTAGTTAAAGGCATAACGCAAAAATCTTTAAACACCGGATCTATGTATGCCATGTTCTGTAGTTCGCAGTTTACGCCAACGGTACACTGTGCCGTCTCGCTTGATACAGTTTCGCTCACTGTAGATGGCAGGTACGTAGCACGATAGTTAACAGAATCGACAGACAGAAATTTGCTTCACTATTACATTTATACACTGAGTTAAAAAGTTATGGAGATGCTACAAGCATTTAAAAGTGAAGCCAGTCGCCATTGTAACTCGGTTCTCATTTTTATATGTGAGAAGAAGAAGAAGAGAATATTCTCAATTCAACCCGTGTTTTGCCGCCATGTTTACTCGGCCCTGTGACGACAGACCTGGCCTCCATACCTTTTAACTCAGTGCATTTATATCAGACACAAACGACTTTCTTGTTCCATTTATAAAATTATTATATACATTCGAATTAAGACAAAATTTACCAACATTTCCTTATAAATTAGAAAGTTAAATAACAATGAAAAACAAAACAATAACGATAACGCCTGCGTTCAACGATTTCATGACAGATAATTAATCTTGCATTTCCATCGAAAATATTTCGAGTTTGATTGAACACGATGAATCGTTTATGGTTGGTAAATTAGGTCTTTATAACAATTCTTTATGTGAATGATTTGTGAGGATGATAAAAGCTGTGATTAAGCGGAATAAAGCAGCAATAGGCCAATCGCAAAAATTAATAAAAAAACATCTTATCAAAAATGTTTTGTTTTACCCTGATGACACGACAAAAAGTAAAAAGATTTCCTTAGTATGTTGAAATTCAGAACGAAGATTGTTAAAAACATTTTATTAGTTATGAAGAAGTGTTATAATGTTAAAAAAAACTTGATTTAATTTATTGAAAAAGATATTGATGAGTCGAATAAATTATTAGAGAAATTGCTGATGGGGAAATAGCTGATTACAAATTTATTTAATAGTCAAATTTTTATTCGGCGTTCCGTCTAAATTTTATATTTCCAATTAAATATACAGTTACGTTATTATATAATTAATCGACCGTTACTTAATGTATATTAATACTATGCATTTTAAAATTAATAAAACACATTTTATTTCCACTTAAGAATTTTATGTTATAATAACTGTTTGGCACAACGCGGTGGCTTTTTTTCAAACAAGCAAAACTTGATGAAGCAACTGTGTTGTGCAGTGTTCGAAACATTCATTTTAAAATAAAGTTCTCAAGTGTAAATAAATTAAAACGTTGTTTTTATTAAATTTAAAATGTATACCATTTATTTACATCAAGTAACGGCCGAATCTATTATACAAAATTAAACATTTGATAATTAAACAGATTTGACTTCGGCTGTTTTTCCATCAACAATATATAGAGAGAAATGTCTCTGAATTCGTTTTAGACAAAACAAAAACAGAATGGTACAAACAAAAGCAGCAACAAATAGATGCAGCACACTTACGCGAGACGGTTTGAGACGAGATACGGCGCGGTTTACCTGCACGCCGAGTTTGTGAGTTGTGTGTTTCGATGTCTGTTTAACGAGGGCGCACATTAGCTCAGTCTGAAGTTCCGGTACATCGAGGCACTGCTGCAGTGCGTTTTGCGCCAAAACAACATGGTAATCGATACCGGCCTGCTCCACCGCAACTGACATAAAAAGTTGGCAGCACTGTAAAAAACAATACGATTCTAACTTCACGTCATTGAAACAAAAACACTGTATTTTTGTGTTGAAAAACTCTATGATATAGAGAAATGGTGATCCGTAGATGATGTAGAAATTAGGAGAAAAAAACTCAGTGGCAAAAGGATCAAAAAAAATTGCAATACTGACGATTAAATTTGCATTTATAAGCTTACGTTTCGGTGCTCATTGCGCCATCCTCAGAGCATCAATGCTGTCAATTATAAATTATACAGTGTACAATATACTGCATTTTTGACAGCATTGATGCTCTGAGGATGGTGCAAAGAGCACCGAAACGTAAGCTTATAAATGCAAATTTAATCATCAGTATTGCAATTTTTTTTTATCCTTTTGCCACTGAGTTTTTTTCTCCTAATTTCTACTGTATTTTTGTGATGTTCGATCCAATACAACGGATGATCAGTGCATAATTTTCACGAGGAACTTTTTTTGTTCATTATGCTAAAATAAAGATATTGCTATTATCTTTCACCTTAAATAATTTAATAGCCTCTTGTTGCAGTGCTTCCGAACTAAGAGTAGTTAACGGCGATACGATATTGTCTTTGGAATGTAAAAGTTGAGGGTGCCTCCACAATACACAGTCTGAAATCAAGAAATTTTCATGAATTAATACCATGTAATCGAATCAGTTTCACGAAGATCTCTTTAATTCTTTTACTTACTTGGATCTCCGTCCGTTTCCATCAGTTTCTGTACAAGTTGTTCATATTGGGTTCCGGCATTCGGACCCCCGCCCGATACAACCGTAAGATGGTACAACCAGTTGTCTTTTTCCTGTTTACTGGGGAATAACAGGTATGTTGGACCTTGATGCGTCGGAAATATTCCAACAGTCAGTTCGGTTGTTCCTCCTTCACCTTCTCGTTCTTCACTGTCCGAATCTGATACATGATCCACCTCTTCGACGCGAGCGTCTCGCATGTTAATTTGACCGACGGGGTTCTAAACATACAGTACATGCTTCTTAATTTTGATACGAAATACAAGATCAATTTTGTGTCATATCATAAAAACAAACTGAACGAAAAAAACTAAGTCACAACTAGTGTTGCCGTCTATACAAGACAAGACTTTCAAAGTCTTGTCTTGTCTTGAAATATCAAGACTTCACTAAGTTTAAGTCTAGATTAAAAAACTCTTGTCTTGTCTTGAAAATTTCTAGACAAGACTTTTGCAAGTCTTGTCTTGAAAATCTAGACAAGACAAGAGTCTAGAAAGTCTAGATCTAGACAGCAACACTAGTCACAACACAGTTACGATTTTGATTAATTGTATTAATTATATTATTATATCGATTTTTTTTTGCAATAATAAACTTCTTTATTGTTATTATTATACTTACATTGTCGTTCGGAGATTTGAAGTACAGGAACATTTTACCAATTAGAACACACCAACATTTTTTAGCGTGTCCGTTTTTGACTTTGGTAAGCCACCCTTGAACGGACGGTTTATTATCCTCTTTACTTAACAATAGTTTTGTTGCATTTCTTCTTTGCACATTCTGTAAAACAATTCTTAGTTTTTATTTACAGAAGATATTAAAACATCAGCAACTCTCACTCAGCTACTATTTAATAGAGATGACAATACAATTGAAATAACTCAACAGTAAAAACAGTTGAAACTAACCTGTAAAACTCTAATCCAATCTTCCATGGTAGCTATAGAGTCAGCTGTTAAATAATATGTCTTTTTACCAGTTGATATTTCAAACGTCGCAGCTCCGTCAGCTCTAGTTATCCTACATATTTCATCTAAAACTATTTGTCCTTGAGGTTTTCTATTAACATCATTCTGAGACTTCCAATACGAAAGCACGCCGTTCTTCAGAACGAACCACCGTTTCCTCCACGTCTTCAGTTTCCCACCCAGTTTAGCTAAGTGACCAGATTTTTCTAGAGATTCTACCCGTTTATTTGGACTGTCCATATACGATGACACTCGCATCAGTAACGATGGCATCGATGATTCTATGCTCGTTGTGTCACATGACATTGCATCCGGAGGTATTGCGTAATCGTCTGACATTCCCGACTCGAATGACGTATCTGAAACCCCTTTTGTAGTTACGATTGTTAAAATTTAATTAAAAAAAAATAAAATAAATCTTAAAATAAAATTTAAATAAACCGATAAATTAAGTGTTTTTTACCTCTCGTTTTGCTTTTCGAAGGCGATCCGGAAGAACTTCGTTTAGCCGGCGACAAACTCGATGCAGTTTTCAGACTCTTGCTTGGACTAGATGCTGAGCCCCCCGACAATGACGTATCTGTATGATCGCTGCTGCTATTGGTAGCCCTCGTGTGCGTTGTTGAATCAGCAAGTCCACCCGAGGTTCCGTGATCGCCTTCACCGTCGCTGCTGTCATCGCTCGAATCGCCCGTAAAAGGCATGGATCTGATTTGACTAGCTCGCTGATAAAAAAATACATTTTTGATATTTAAAATAATCTTCTGATTTTGCATTTTACGAAAAATATCATTAATATTAGAGATGCGCCGAATAGTGGTTTCACCGAATAACCGAATACTATTCGGTTTAACCTTTACCGAATATTCCGCCGAATTATTCGGTTTACCATTTCATTGTTTTGCCGCGTAAACAGGTTCTAACATGTATGCTACGTGTCGCTGCTGGCTAGTTGACAAGCAAGCCGTACCTCACCGCCCGCCACCCGCGCACACCGCGCTATCACTTTGCTTCAAAACATCGCACGATTACGTTAAAAATACGAACAAAGGTGCTTATTATTACAAAAATATTGAACCGAATATATTTGGCACCAAAACCGAATAATTCGGCCGAATACAAATAGTGAAAAAGATGCCGAATACGCCGAATACCGAATACCAAACGAATATTCGGCGCATCTCTAATTAATATCGATTTTTAAATCAGCTGAGAAATTTATTCATAATAACGAAAAAATTAATGGGCCCAAATAACCTTGGCAGATGGTGATCTTGAAGTTACTGGGATGTCATTGTTTTAGAAGTCTGAGAAAGTATCAATTTGATTTTAATGTATGATTGAAAATAATAATATTGATACTGGGATAATTTTGGGAAATTAACAACATTACAAGAAACTTACTCCTTTAACAGTAGCGTAGACTGGAACACTAATATCACAGTAGCCTCCCGAAGCCGTTTGTTGTATCCTGCTAACGCCGGCGATGGAGCCATTTTGTGTTTCATGACCTTCAGTTGTACTGTTCTGGCCGGTAAGTTGGAGACCATCGTTAGCTACCTGATATATTTTAGCTTCCCACGAAGGAAACCTGTGTAAAGGTGGTGTTGGCGGTTTAGCAACCGGTGCTAATTCGCTTATCGAACCACTATTCGTACTACTGGTGCTTCCGCCACACTGCGAAGGTTCACGGAGCCACGGTGTGCGTTCCCGACTTGGAGTATAAATCTCAGCATAATCATGAGTCGCGTCTCCGTCAACGGAACTCGTTCGCGTGTCGTTGGGAATAATGACTAGACTTTCAACGGCGGCCTATAAAAAATGTTTTTTTTTTATTAAAAAAATTTCTTTTTTATTAAAAAAAAATTTATTTTTTTTAAAAAAAATTTTTTTTTCTATTAAAAAAAAATTTATTTTTATTAAAAAAATTTTTTTTTTCTATTAAAAAAAATTTTTTTTAATAAAAAAAAAAAAAATGTTAGGACGCTAATGACCTAAGTTGTCGACGCGTCTATAATTTACAATAAAATATAAAAAATGTTCAAAAATCATACAAAATATTCGCAAGAAATCTAAATTACAGATTCGGTTACTATTGATAAATTTTCTTACAGCAAGATCATCGCCAAGCAAATTTCTGGTATCCATAATTTTTGGGCCGATGTGATTGGTTGCAACTTGAGGTTCTGCCACTGGCACTCCACAGGTTGACTGATGTCTCCTGTGTCTTGTTACTCCCGGTTCAACTTTAGAATACAATGGTTCAATGTGATTTGATGGCACGGGAGATGTCTCTAAACTGCCTGATCTTCGCCTATCACTCAATAAAGTCGACAGTGGTCTTGGAGGTGGTGTAGGAGAGTCATCCGATCCTATTTATATTAAGAACAAATTAGTTTTGTGTCGGATTTAGGGTTATAGAGGCCCCTGGGCAGCTGAATCGATCGAGGCCCTTTATTTTTTAGTTATCATTCAAACATGTTTAATAGGAACATGTTTGTGGAGGCCCCAGGGTAGTTGTCAAGTTTGCTCAGTCCTAAATCGGCACTGGGACCTTCTGTACTTTTTCAGTGCCGATTATTTTCGAATAGCAAGGAGCTTGTGTCTTTACATAATTATTAAAAAAAGTTCGTCCTTGGAATAAAAACAGTTTCGGGTCAGTATTTAAATTTATTATTTTAGTCCATTGAAAGGTTAAAATTTTGAGGGCTAAGTTTGCATTGTGGGTAGGACAAGGTTTTTTTTTATCGTTGCGTAGGGGGGGCCGGTATGAGTTTAAAATTGAGTTTTCGGGGTCGCTATCATGAAAAAGGGGTGCTAACAGGTTTTGCACTGTATCTCCGTAAATTGAAAGAAAAACAAAATATTTTTTTTCAATTTTAACAGAAAAACAAAAAAATATTCCATCATCTATAAGGCATATCTTTTTAATTATTCAATTTACGACAAAAAGTATCTCTAGTAAAGTTGTAGAGAATTCGATTCTAAACAAAAAATCTCTCTACAAATTTTCTGTTAGATCTACTGTTACGGAGATATAGTGCACAACCTGTTAGCACCCCTTTTTCAAGATGGCGGGCAAATGGGGTGGCTGCCGACCTCGAAAACTCAATCCTAAATGTAAACACCCCCCCTCCCCTTCGCAACTTAACAATATACTAAATATAAGTGAGCGAAGCCACGGGTGACCGCTAGTATTAAATAAATAATAAACATTGAATACTTACTCTTACCTCTGACATCTAGACTGAGACTGTTTCTAGTTGGAATTGCGCTTGCGCGTACACCTTGCGTCGCTATATGATTCCGTAATAATTCTAATTGTTGATTGCACTTGATGTTTTGTTCCCTCAATAGCTGATTCTGTTCCTCCAACTCCCTCAGTTTATTCGTGACCCATTCCTTTATTCGAGCTGCCTTCGCTTCTACTTGTTTCGCGTCTTGTAGTCGCAGCTGACGCTACAACAACAACAATAAAGTGTTAATTATTTACAACCGATCTGTTAATTCACACGATTATAAATAGAGCGAAATTATGAATCACCCGACGTACTGAATCATTTAAATAAAGAAAACCACTTCACGTAGTACGGAGTAGCTAAATACTTATGTCAAGAGTTCTGTGCACTTCGCATGCATTATTTTTAAATTTGTAGATTATAGACGCTCGACAACTAAGGTCGTTAGCATCTAATTACACCTTGAACTAATAATATAAATTTCGTTGGGTACATGACACCTTTAGGGTGATCTGCCACCCCTTTAATACTGACCAATCGATCTGCAAATATTATAATGGCATTATTAGGCCACCGACAAGCTATACAAACAATTTCAGCCTTGAAACAATAATATTTTTTTTTGTTACATGTTGGGGGCGTTCTGCATCCCTCCCATACCGCTATTTAGCAAAATCCCTTACTCAGGGCACTTTAATATGCCTCCCTCAACATCTTCACAAAAATAAGGCCTTGAATACCTACATAACACCAAAAAATTGTCACTAGCTCTCGGACTAATCTTCTTTGAGACGAAGTTCTAGCTTTCAAGCGGCGAAAAGAATTGCTGATCAACTAATTAATCACGGTAACTAATTTGGTAATTTAATCCTCAATTATTTTTTTACATAAATGGGCATGCTTAATTAAACTGACTATAACGGCAGGTGTACACGATAACCACTTGTTTCGAATTCGTATCATATATCTGCGATGATAACACAGATAATAAAAATGAAAACAAGAATTGTTGTAATATATATATGAGTAAATGGTAAAACCAGAAACGGTGACTAATCATCATAATAATGATTAACTGGGAAGGGTTCGGTCAATTAATCAACAGGTAGTTCGATAAAACTGTTCCAGGAATATTAATTAATTAAGATATTAGTCAGGGTTGGCTTAAGGTACCAAGAACTCGAGCAACTATACCTACCCGAAGCGTTAAGAGCTTATAGAGGGTGCCTCGTTGTGTCTGGAATCTTCATTTGCCCACGCTAATCTCAAAAGCACTAACCCGATTTGAACATTTTTGGGGTTCCGTATCTCCGAACGGAACCCTATTACTGATCCCACGATGTCCATCCATCTGTCACAAGGCTCTATCTCACAAACGTTAGAGGTTGCTAGTTTTTTTCACTATTTAAAAACCTACTTCATCTGGAGTGATATAGCCATATATAGACTATATATTATTATATTACCATAAAAGGATGACGAGCAGTGAGCGAAAAGGTAATATTAGATTGTATATCTAGATGCGTAATGGGGTTGTATATTACTGACGAGTAGTGACAGTAAAAACGAGCGATAGCAAGTAATAGATAATACCATTACGCACGAGATATATACAAGTATTGCCATACTCACTACAAAATGCCTACTTTTTACTTCATGTTCAAAAAATGTTGACATAGTTAATTTGCATCGCCATCTTTACTTTTACAGTAGACTGTGAAGGTCGTCAGTACGTAATCGCAGGCGGATAGAGCGAATAAACAGAAGTTGCTACGGCAACCGTTTACTTACCGCACTTGCTATGTAATGGAAGAAACACTTTTGCATGCCTGCCTGTTAAATGACTCAATACAAGTATCGAAAGTAGCTATTTTGTAGTGGGCATGGCAAAAAGTAAAATCGGGAGTCCCCCACGCCATCTCTGAGTTTAAATACCGTTTCATAGCATTCACCATTGTTTATAGCTTCAGGCCCTATCCTCTGCTTTAGGCTAACGTAAATATATTGCTGATGATACTCTAGCCTTGCCAATTATCAAATTTCACTGCCAAATCAAAATCTACTTGGGCGATGCCAGGGCGAAAAGCTAGTTTGTTATATTATGAAGACGTCAAAACTTATTATAGTCTATTGTAGATTGGTAAAAAAAGCGATTTACCTGTTCCTCGACCTGTCCTTCAAGCTTGTTGATCACCTGCTGACGTTCTTTGGTCACCGGATTCGAGGTCTCACCGGGAGTCCATTCCGCCGCGGCGAGCCGCTCCTCCATCATCCGCACCTGAAACAATTGAATATATAGCATTAATTTACAAAATTCTTCAAACAACCAAATAAATTCGTTTTCGATTTAAATTCAGAATATCTTATTTTTGACAAAAAATTACTAGAAGAGCTTCAGTTTCGTGTACAAATCCATATCCGTGACGGAGAAAGTACAAACCTCGGTAAAGGATGAGTGCGGTAGTGACTGTACCGAGTCAAAAGTTCTTACTCCATTCGCGATGGCTTTCGTACCTTAGAACCCATGCAATCGAGGGCATACTTTTGCTCAGAAGTGACGTGGCAAAACCCACTGTTAAGTGGTTTCTATATTTTGTTTTTCGGTAACCAAACAGGTAAACAATGCTATTTAAAGATTACTTTTAGATGGCGGTTTCTAGAAAGCTTGTTAAAACACGTTACGTTATACACTTTCAGTATAAGCATCCTTAACAATTATTATTCGAGGATGCTTAACAGTAAAACTTCTGCAAAGTGCAATCGCTGAGAATACTTGAAGTTTAAAGGGTTAAAACCAATTCACGTAACAGGTAGTGTGTATTACGCAATTATGTAGTTTGTAACACTTCAATTTTTTGCGTAATTACATTGGGTACTAATGTGTCAAAAACAATTCCGGTGCCAATTTTTTTGCAGAACTATCAATGGATATATTTTTACTAGATTGCGAAACTATAAAACCGGACTTACTTCTATACATGCGCGGATTCAAGAGGGGGGTATGGGGGCAACTGCTGTTCCCCCGAGCCATAAAGTATTTTACCCAATTTTTGGATTCATACGCACAAATCACAAAATCAGAACGAATCTCCTGGAAGATAGGTAACTCTCACAAAAATGTCTCCCTTTTTGAGCGAAAATCTGGATCTGCGCTTGCTTCAATATTAAATTATTAACTGGAAAACGACTTTATCAATTTTATATTTTAAAGTCATTAAATACGATAGTTATCTGGACCTTCAGTCAAGTTCCAAAATTCAAAATAATGAGTCATGCAAAGTTTGTAACAAGGTTAATGAAGCGGAAGCATACGCGGCACACGCATAAAAACAGTGCCGCTTATATGAATAGTGAAGTATATAATGTGCATAATTCACTATCTAAAATTTTGGAATTTGATTATACTTAGTACCAATTCATATTTCCAATGTATTATTACTATTAAGAATACCTACAATGAAAATCCAACTGATATTGTCAACGTTGTTTTCAGATTAGAATTAGGAAACTGAGGACTTGTAATAGACGAATCATAAAAACGCCATATATACAACGGCCCTCCTAAAAGCTCGGCTATATATTCAAACAAATTTTAAATTATATTTAAAGCGCTGAAGGTTCATGTAATTTTGGGCATTTAAAGTATCAGAATATTAAAGTTGAACTTTGTATTTTAGAAACAAAATTTTCGCAAGATATTTCTTTGAATGGTGCTGTACGCATGCGACACATTTAAAAGGGTTAAAAACAATGTAACCGTAGAATTATTAATAGAGAAAGATGAATACTACTAACATGGGGTAAAACGACATAAATCACATTGTATAATCATTATCGACGCGATAAAATTGTTCCGCTCCAACAGTGGTGTCAGCTTTGGATCAGAACAACGTGACAATTTGCTGTACTCGAATTTGGGATTCAAAGTATTAAACAGTACGTTCCAAGGTATTTTTTTATGATTGTTAGTAACTTTTTATTGCACATTTGTCTACATTTTTAGGGTTCTTCCGTACCTCCGGACGGAATCCTATTACCGAGCCTACTATGGTCTGTCCGTATGTCTGTCAGCCATCTCACAACCGGTTATAGGTAGCTAGTTGAATTTTTTTTTATAAGTTACGTAAATGTAATCTAATCGAACGCGTAGTTGATACAATATGACAGTACATTTTGGGTTAATACTTCCATCATTTTTTTAAATATAGGCAACTTTACAACGTCGGGACAGATACCTTTGTTCACAAAATCAATTTTTACGCTAATCTGAAGCATTCTTATAGCCTTAAAAGAAAGAATAGAAAAGCTACTTGTTCTTTTAAACTGGACTCGACCTGACTTTATAGAAATAGAATTTAAAAAAAATCAATATCTAGATCTTTATGACGATATAATTTTTTTTTAAATTTCCAACTTTGTCAGTACTTTGGGAATTCACCTGGAACATTTCAAAATGTTCGCCACGTTTTCTGAATCTGTGGCCCATTGTGGAACGACAACAACAGAACACTGTTCCGCTCAAACTTAATTACTTTCAGAATATTTGGCGATGTTTTTCGATATGTTGCCCACCGCGGAACGACAGCACAAGAACATTGTTCCGCGCAAACCTAATTACTTTCAGAATATTTGGCGATGTTTTTCGATATGTGGCGCCACCGCGGAACGACAGCACCAGAACACTGTTCCGCGCAAACCTAATTACTTTCAGAATATTTATGATGTTTTTCGATAAGTGGCCCACCGCGGAACGACAACACCAGAACATTGTTCCGCGCAAACTTTATTACTTTCAGAATATTTGGCGATGTTTTTCGATATGTTGCCCACCGCGGAACGACAACACCAGAACATTGTTCCGCGCAAACCTAATTACTTTCAGAATATTTGGTGATGTTTTTCGATATGTGGCCCACTGCGGAACGACAGCAGCAACAGAGCGCCGTTCCGAACCACCAAACAAACGTATCTGTTTGTGCGTGTGTCAGATGCACAGGCTCTGTGCAGTGTGCACCCTTCTAATTGAAGCGCTGTTGTAACCCAGCACTGCTGCAAGTGCAGTGAGGGTGAACACTAACAGTGTGTTAAAGGTGTGTGCAAACATTATACAATCGGATCATAAAGAAACACGTCAGTGCATCATGTAAATCCGCACTTCCACCACATATCACCTGCACCTCCACCATATTAATCAGACAAAACAATTTCCACGTATCTTTAATGAACCATTTTCCTAAGAATAGTTCCAAGGCAGCACTTGTGGTAGGTACAAACATTATTTATTCCCCATAAGTGCAGTCATTTCATTTTAGTGGTATAACTTAATTATTTAATTAATTTAATAATAATAATAATGAAATAATTAAGTTATACCACTAAAATGACACGACACTAATGGGGAATAAATAAATAAACCACAAGTGCTGCCTCTCGTGGATAATTGAAGGAACTATTATCAGGAAAATGGCTCATTTATACCTGGATTGCGCGCGCATACCGTATTCACAGATGATCCGGTAACTGGGCAATAGTCCGTCTATATCGGCTGTCACTGATTGCTGCTGGCTAGGCGACAGAACACGGTATGCGTGCGCAACCATATTTTCTCTCTCCTTTTCTTGCACAACAAGCAATAACGATATCTCGCTCTTATTTCGAGAGATAGGTCCATTCTAGGAGTCGGGGGAGTATAGATTTCCTATAGGGATCTGGCATGGAGTCGTGACAACTAGACTTGAGTAGTTCCGGACATGTATAGCTCCTGGAACCATGTCTTCTCTCGGAAATGTTTCCTATCTTCCCCTAGCACGCACTTTAGTATGTCGATACTCCATAATATTATAGTTCGATTTCATCATGTCACAACGGTGAACGGTCACCGAATGAGAGTGTATACAGGGTGTCCCATTTTGATGTATACATAGTGTTACGGATCACCCTGTATAGAAACGTCAGATAGGGAGATCGAGAAGCGGTGTCTGCTGCTGAACAAACGAGTAACTGTTGGAATCAGTCTACGGTGACTCACGCAAGTAATCAGTTCAACGGAGATTAAGCAGTCATTAGTGACTCGTGCAATCAAGTGTGTCTGATATAAATATTAGGCAGTCATTAGTGACTCGTGCAATCAAGTGTGTCTGATATAAATATTAGGCAGCCATTAGTGACTCGTGCAATCAAGTGCGTCTGATATAAATATTGAATTGAATTGTGAATTATAGACGCTCGACAACAAGGGTCATTAGCGTCGATATAAATATTAGGCAGTCATTAGTGACTCGTGCAATCAAGTGCGTCTGATATAAATATTAGGCAGTCAATGGTGACTCGTGCCGTCAAGTGGATATAAATAAATAGTACTGAAGTAACTGAGTAAATGACTGACATAAATAAACGTTAGAAATAAATCTGAAATAAATACAGTGATGTAAATAGTCCTTGTATATAGTTAATTGTTACGAATTATTGTGTATAGTTGTTGCGTTCATTGTTATGTATTTTTAATTATTGTAAATAAATATTTATTCCGCCAACTCAGAAAACAGTTTTGTAACAATACGATTTACGTGTAAATATTTAAGATTGTTTTTTCATAAGAAGAAAGTTTGGTCACAAGTAGGCTTTGGCAAATAAGAATATCATGGCTTATTCTGATCCATTCATTTTGTCCTAATACTAAATTCCCTATGTATTCATCAATCTGGGACACGGTGCATGAACTGTATCACATGACAAGTTCGGGTAAACTCAGCGTTTTAGACTCTACTAAAGAAAGAATACGAAAGATTTCAATCATTTCGTTCCTTGAACGCAAAGTGCCAGTGAAACAATGGAACGACATCGTTCCTCGGACATGTTTCTCGACAAAGGAAACGTTCCATGTCCATGAAACTGTTTTGCGTAAGCCTAGTGACAACCACATTTTGCTATATTTTCGATTTCTCTCATCAAATGTCAGAGCCTCAAATCCCAATAGGGAAGTAAAACATTCTCATGGGATTCCTTTAAGGAAATGTGTTTACGAATGATAAGTTCCCGTTAAATAAAGTTTGAACTCGCCTAGTATGTATGTATTTTTTCTTCGTTACAACAAAAACAATCGATAGTGTCGTCTTCCCATTCTCCTCTTATCTCTAAACGACCCCTTCAACTTTCCTGGAATTCAGCGAATGCTATCTGATGCACAGGCTATATGAGGGGACGCGCTATCATTTTTTATACAACAACTCGCAGGACTAATTCCATTGTACAAAGGATGACAGGACTTATTCCTTAAGGAATGTCGACTTATGAAAATAAAAGACCCGAGTGTCATATAAATGTTTTTTATTTATGGCGAAGAATATTACGTAGAAAAAATGCATTCGTACCGATTCTTTGTTTGCGCGAGAAAAATTGCGAAAATAACTCACAATAAATATTATTTGTTTGAAATATGAACCCACCGAAAATGTATATTTCATCTTAGATTCACCCGTGATATTAGCTCCCGCATGTGACCTACAGTAGTACCTAGCTTAAATCAGTTCTCGCAGGTAGTGATATTTCAGTGACTAATTGCTTCATTAGGAAATAATTGATTGTTTAAAAACGTGTCACTGTAGAGTAATTGTCAACTCAGCCACCGCGAAAGTGGAAGTTTCGGGGTAGAGTCCCGACGGTGACATAGGTTTGAAAAATGAATTTTTCCATTGTTGCATCATATTGTTACGTCATTTCGATGGGTGTTTCTAACACAAATGCAAATTTTGCATTCATTTGTATGTATTTTGAAACGTTCATCAGATAAGCGTTTTTAATTTTTTTTTAAGGCACCATCTGCTAGGGTTATTTGGACCTAATACAATTTACATTTTCGATTTGTGATTATTTTTAATAATAAATTGAAAGTCAAATTGGATACTTTAACCATGTTCTCAGATTAGAATCTGGGGCTGGGGGCTTGTATTTATTTCTTTATTGTAGATTATAGACGCGTCGACAACTTAGATCATTAGCGACTTAAATACATTAAATAACAATTCTCTTAAAACTAAATGACATCACAAAACATTCATGAGCGAAGGTGGGATTCGAACCCACGACAGTGTGATCCAAAGGCCGCTACGCTAACCGTTACACCACACTGTCCTCTGGGGATTTGTAACAGAGGCGTCATGGAAATGCCATACCTATTAACAATGACATCTCTACCATCTCGGCTATTCTCCGTCTAAATAATGCAAAAATAACTTCTTTTAAACATACAATTTTTAAAGGAAAAACATTAAAACAAATTAAATTTTTTCAAAAATAAAAAATTCCTCAAACATAATTTCAGTTTAATGTATCAAATCGAGAAATTAATATTTAAATAAACAAAATTATAAAAAAAATTTATATTATATTAAAAAAAATATATTATTATATTATATTACAAAATGATTTTACTAACACTATACTGTTGTCAACATTTAATTCAGTTATATACTTTATCGTTATTAGGCAATCTAACTTGCAGTTAAATTTTAACTAAACATTAGCGCCATTATATCTTGCGGTAAAAGAAATAATTTCTGTTAAAATATACTCTATGATATAGAGATATGGTGATACGTAGATAATGATCATTGAAATTAGGAGAGGAAGTCTTTGTGGCAAAGGATCAAATAAATTGCAATACTGATGATTAAAATTGTATTCTTTGCTAGCGTTTCGGTGCTCTTTACACCATCTACAGAGCATCTAAAAATTTATTTGAAAAGTTGTACTTTGTTTAAGAATTCTTTATAAATTTGCCAGTAAAAAATGCAAAACAAGTGAGAAACTTATCAATTAATGCTGTCAAAAAAACCAGTATATATAGTGTACAATATACTAGTTTTTTGACAGCATTGGTAAGTTTCTCACTTGTTTTGTATTTTTTACTGGCAAATTTATAAAGAATTCTTAAACAAAGTACAACTTTACAAATAAATTTTTAGATGTTTTGAAGATGGTGTAAAGAGCACCGAAACGCTAGCAAAGAGTGCATTTTTAATCATCAGTATTGCAATTTATTTGATTCTTTGCCACAGAGACTTCCTTTCCTAATTTCAAGAAATAATTTCTGGTATTAGCTTGTGACGACCGAGTTTCGAAATATTATCCATAAATTCCATTAAGCTGTCCAGTTTGAATGTGATATGAATGTTTAAATTTACTGTTCAACCGCATGAAATAGTGGTTTAATTATAACTCCTAGTTGGAGTTATAAACTGCACCCGGTCCTGCATTTCTATTAAATTATGTTAGAACTTGACAATAGCCGAGTGTGTAGGGATTTCGCTGTTTATATTATTATTAGCCAATTTGCCAATAAAGTTTGTTTGAAACATTTTCATCTATATATAACGTGAACCAGTTCTCGGGTTTGAACCTGGAAACGTGCAGTTAGTTAGTTAGTTACACCATTTATAACTCGAGAACGGCTGAACCGATTTTCATGATCTTTGATTTTTTGGATTTGTCTCCATCCTGGTTAACAGAATAACTATTAAAACATCGGAAAAATTCACCAGGGAGCGAACGAGTGAGTAATGTAGTTATAATATTCAAGCGAACGAGCGAAGCGAGTGAGTAACGTACCACCCAGAAGCGAACGAGCGAAGCGAGTGAGTAATGTAATTATATTATTCAAGCGAACGAGCGAAGCGAGTGAGTAATGTACCACCCGGAATCGAACGAGCGAAGCGAATGAGTAGCGTATTGCAGTCTGGGCCGCTAGTATTTAAATAAATAAAATTAATAAAAAAATTTTGTATTACCTATATTAAAAAAAATATTATATTATATTACAAAATGATTTTACTAACACTACTGTCGTCAACATTCAATTCAGTTATATACTTTATCGTTACTAGGCAATCTAACTTGCAGTTAAATTTTAACTAAACTTTAGCGCCATTATATCTTGCGGCAATAGAAATAATTTCTGGTATCAACTTGTGACAATCGAGTTTCGAAATATTATCCACAAATTCCATTAAGCTGTCCAGTTTGAATGTGATATGATTGTATAAATTTACTGTTCAACCGCATGAAATAGTGGTTTAATTATAATAATAATAATAATAAAAATAAATAAATACCGAATTTAATAAAAATCGGCCCGGCCGGTATCGAATGATCTCGAACAAATAGAATGACATAAAAAATCAGAAAATGCGTTTTTCCATCTAGGTACTTACCATACAGCTAATACACGAAAACTTCCCAAGAAATCGGAAATACAAAAGGAGAACCTTTTACCGTTTTATTTATACAATGTGTAAACTGTTAACCCGAACATAGAGAAAACAAGTGTTTGCACGGCAAACACTCGCAAGAGAAGCTTCGCTTCTCAGGAAGCTTCGCTTCCTATCAAGTGTTTTGTGTATATAGAAATTAGAAAGTAAAATTTTTGAGTATACCCTGGTAAAAGGATATATTATACATTGCATTGTATTTTAAATTTTATATCAATACCTGCATTTTCAAAACGGTATGTCTGCAGTGTTATTTTTTTATTAATTTAATGTAAAGGGTCTATATGCCCTTTTCAAAAATACATCGAAGCCTATAAGAGTCTTTAAGTTTACTAATTATTAGCTTTGCGCGTCTTATTTATTTACATATAAAAAAAAACAAAAAAATTAAAATATAATTAAATGTTTAATTTAACAATACCAGGTTCGAACCCACAGTTATTATTTATAAATATTTATAAAAAACAGCTAATTTGATGTAAAAGTATATAGCTTCCGCCGTGTGTACGACACCCACATGTTTTTTTCAAATTATTTCATCGTTCAAATAGCGCGCCAAAGAGGTTGGATGAGAATGCACTGACAAAGGCCGTCGTGTACTCGTGTTTGATTGGGAAGGGATACGCTATATAGGGATGTGAAAAAATAATCGATTTAAAAAAAATCGATTATTCTTTTGTAAAAATCGGTTAAAAAAAATCGATTCTTTAATTTCTAATGATCGAGTAATAATAATAATAATAATAAATCTTTATTAATGCCAAAAAAGCTCCAAAAGGCGAGGTTCAGCCACTGGCTGTTTTACATCGATTTTTATCATTTTAATCAATTTATTTTGCTAGCAAGATTTTCTAGGAGTGTGAGGGAACAACGAAAATGACACAGATTGATTATTTGACTTTGTTTGCTTTCTATGTTTCTTTGTTGTGTTGCTTGCTACCGATTGGCGGTTACGCTCGCGCTCAAAGGAAAGATAGGGAACGCTTATTGCTTGGTTCATATTTTATACTTTATAGTTTATAGGTATCTATATTTTATAGTTAGTGAACTTAAGTGATATTATGTGAATAACCTACTTATTATTGTTTATCTCAGTTCAGTTGTTTGTTTTTTTCTTCCGGCTAATTTAAATATATTTTTTAATTTATATTGATAAAGAAAAATGGTATCTAAAAAAACAAAAAGTACTTGACGTCAATATTTCGAAGTAAATAGTAAGGATGGTAATGCCAAATGCAAATTGTGATTAATATAATAAAAAATTAATGAAAATATATGGAATGATTTTATTTTTATTTGTTTTTTTTATAAAATGAAAAAGATCGATTTTTATAAAAATCGATTATTTTTACCTTATAAATCGATTATTTTTTCTAAAAAAAATCGATTTTTTTTTAAACTATGTCACATCCCTAACACTATAGTTACATTACCTTAGTGAGTCACGTGATTTCTGTGAAGTTAGGTCGTAGTCTAGCTGTCATAATATTATAATATAACCATAAAAACTGAAAATATGAGTTGAAATCCGTAAATGTGTATTATTTTATCACTAATATTTTGACGTAAGTAAAAACATCTCATTAATGAATGGGTACCAAAGTAATCCATTCATTTCATTATTATTGTCTGTCTCTAGTGAGCCATAAGTCACCTCCGCAAAAAAACAAAGGATGCACGTTTTTTTTAATTTTTTTGGAAAATGTTTACTGAAAATTAGGGCAAAAGGTATTTTTGATGTATTTTTAACATTGGAAATGATGTGATTTATTATAAAGTGGCGATTCCTTACAGTTTAAAAAAAATTTCAAGACGATTGGAGTAATATATAAAAAGATACGTCTAATAATCAAAAAATCTATTTTCAAGCAAGCTAATACAAATCGCTTAATTACGATCAGATGCAGATAGGTAACTGTATTTTTTTTACGCCAGTCGAAAAGGTAATGAATTAACGAACAAATTTGCTTCGATAAATTTTTTTCTAGGCTGAACCGTTTCTTCGATACGGAAGGTTTTTGGACATTTTATGGCCAAAAGGGCACTATTTTTTTAGTTACGTAAATGAAAAACAATACAGATCCTGCCATAATGGGAACGCATGTGTGTCCAAAATTTCATTAAAAACAAATTACAGTTACTCGAGTTATGGTACGACAAAGGGTTGAGACATACATACATACATACATACAGGAAAAAGGCGAATTTAATATACATCGAATGCTTCGATGTATAATAATAAATTTATTTGTATTGGCTACACCGTATACCGGTCAAATACAAGTCAAATACATATAAAAAAGTCTACAATACAATTAGATGTAATCACCAATATTTAAAAAATGTTGGTAATCATAAAAACAATTCATAGCAAGATACGCTTTTATATGTCTTTTAAATTTATGAATAGGTAATGCTTTTGTCTCCGGCAACAGTTTATTATAAAATTGCAGACCCAGATAATTGGGGCCGTACCTAGTACTCCTAGTTGGAGTTATAAACTGCACCCGGTCCTGCATTTCTATTAAATTATGTTAGAACTTGACAATAGCCGAGTGTGTAGGGATTTCGCTGTTTATATTATTACTAGCCAATTTGCCAATAAAGTTTGTTTGAAACATTTTTCATCTATATATTAATACGTGAACCAGTTCTCGGGTTTGAACCTGGAAACTGGGGTTTGTAGCAGGGTTGGAAAAAACCCGGGTTTTTTTTAAAAAACCCGACCCGGTGGGTTTTATTGGGTTTTTATGGGTTTAAATGGGTTTTATTGGGTTTTTTCAAAAACATCCCTAAGAATATTTGGTAGGTAGTAGAATTTAATAAGATATCAACCTTAAGATGAAAGCAGGTAACCTACAAAGATTTTTCAAAACTAGGAGGTAATTAATGATATAGAACCAGAGAAAGTTTTATAAGTTATATGTACTGGTTATGTATCATTGTTTACCCCCTAGTTTAAAATTTTGAAAAATCTTTGTTCCTGCATTAGGCTTAAAATATTGATGTTGAAAACATATTTACATATAGGTACTTTTAGTTTAGTATATACAGTTGTGGCGGTAAGAAGTGACAAAACTGTTGTTTTTATATTTATTTTGTATTCGTTATAAAAACCAAAGAGTAGTTTATAATAATTTCTGTATAAATTTATATCTAAAAGCGTTAAATTAAAGGTCTAATTGATATGGCTACTAAGGGGCAAGGTAGAAAAGCAGATTTATAATTGGGACGAATTCAATAAAATTGAAATAAACGGGTGTATCAAAGCCCAATGTAAACATTGTTTGTCATAAAAGAAAATGATTTAGTGGTTTCCTAAAGATGTATATTATTTTATGGTTAGGTACATTATTTTGTATTAGTTAAATATTATAAAAGTATAAATAAAAGTGTTAAACAATAATAAAACGAAAATTATTTAGAAATATTTTTAATAAAACCCATTTTTACCCACTTTTAGCGGGTTTTATCAAGTGGGTTTTACCCAAAAAAACCCACCCAGGTTTTTTTGGGTCGGGCAAAATTAGCCAACCCTGGTTTGTAGTAGACGAGTCATGGAAACGTCATATAAGTCACCGCATCGCTATACATGCTTGGCTATTCTCAAGCTAAACCTTAACATAATATATATAAGCATTACACATAGAGAAGTTTAAATAACCTTGAAAGTTTAACCGTTCGCAACTCAGTTCTTTCACCATTAAAAATCAACCGCCCCCGTGGGGTTGACAATTTGTTTGAGAGAGATGTTGTCACCGCCGCCGAATTGCCACAGTCACCCTTGTTGAATGATAACGTTACACCCTCCTCATCTCACCCCAGATTCACATCAGAAACATTCTCACAATAGACTATAAATTGTGTTACATACGTTACTATTTGATTCGATAAACCTGTTCACCGTGTGTCGACTCGATTATATTGTATCGACGGTATCATCAAGGGTATCCATCAATTTGCAATGACAGGGCTGTACAAATAAAACAGCAAGTTCAACGTATACAGTACACTGTAAGAAATGAGAAGGCCGATTACATAGATTATCGATGGTCCATTTGTAGCCAGCGATTAATCTGGTAATAGGCACACAAAGAGACAATGACGTCGCAAACAGGTATCGCCACATCGCGTAGATTCCGTAAAAACACATTGCGCATGCGTGGTTACTAATTTTACATTAATTTGTTTTGTATTCATCCATTTTATATATGTAACTATACATTTTATTTTGTAATTTTTACACTTTATTGAAATATTATATAAATTATGTAATTTTAATTTACTTTATGTAAAAATCACAAATTTGTTTAACTTTACAGTAAAAGTCCAAGTTTTTATGAAGTTTTCTGTGTAAAAATAAATAATAATGCAAAATCACTTAGAAAATCGAGCGAATTCTACCTTAACTTTCAAAGTATTTTTACATCCATTTTTTACAGTGTATACTATAAGAATGACAACAGCTACAGTTTTCGAAATTCAAAAGCAAATAATAGGTACGTTTGAAGGTACGGAACCTTCGACGCGCGAGTGTAACTCGCACTTGTCGGGTTCTTTAATTATTTATAATTTATGTTATACTTTAAAATAAAAGTCGATGTCCTTTTTCATGAAATTAAATGTCAAGATTAAAGCAATGGTTAATTTCAACAAAAAAAAGTTTCTTGTTTCAAGCGTTAATAGATATAAATTAGGTACAACCTAAGTTCATTTGTATGTCGCCATTTAACGTTGTTAAATTCATTAAATTTAAACAATGACAAATGATACGTTAAGCGTTGCCACACCGAAGAAAATAAAATACCCTAGCACGCGATGATAAAAAGGAAACCGCCGACTTCGTGTAATCAATCAACTTTACTTGGTCCTTCTTCAGTTCTCTTTTTATAAATACGCCAAGGAAATTTTAGAGGTCAGACACGACATTTCTCTTAAACTTGATACCATTCTTTTAAGTTGCCTTTTCAACAATAATTTAGTGTCTTAAATGTTGTACACTGCAACCTCGATGAGTCGAAAAACTCTACAAGTCGAAGAAAATGTCCGTTATACCTTCTCTTCAGGCCTCAAAACCTCTATAACTCGAAATATAAAGATAAATAATAGTTTTATACGGCTGAAATGCAATTGAAAAATTTTATCGTTGGAGAGCAGCCAATTATATAATTGTTTCGAAACATATTGGAAAAAATCATTTTACCAACCATATATGAATTGACACTCGCATGTAGTGAAAATCTATTGATTCTGAAGCATATAAGGAGAATATTAGTTTAGCAATCTTGTCACGGTTGAGTATTGTAAGCTCATTCCGCCGCGAAAGTGGAAAGGTTCAGGTTAGAATCCTGACTGTGACCACTGGTTGGTAAAATGATTTTTTCCAATATGTTTCGAAACAATTATATAATTGGCTGCTCTCCAACGATAAAATTTTTCGAAATATAAACTTCCTTTAACTCAGACCTCAGCTGTTAATCGTCTATAATCTACAATCATTATCATCCTTTAACTCGAACTAATTATGGCTTCATAATGCCCGGTTTCTGATACAACTTCCAGGTTTAAACTTTAAATCTATAGATTTAAGAAAGTCATTTTTTCAGAAAAATGGAGATATCTGTTTAGTTGAAAACAAAAGACATTCTTAAATCTACATTTAAAGCTGAAAATCGTATCATAAACTCGCAGCAGAAGTAGCTTTTTCGGTAGAATGTTACCTCTATAACTCGAAGTTACTGGTAGTGACTAGTGAGTGGCATTGCCGATTGCGACATCTACATCTCGAAGTAATTTATAATTACGCAGTGACCTTTGTAAGTCCATAACTTCTACAGATTGTATCAAATTAAACCTGTGCATAGGGATTCTGTGTGTAAGACAGAGATCGATACATAAAGCAATAAGTAAGAATGAGATAAATGATCGCTAATAGGATGTTACGTGGTTATTGTAAATAAATAATATTTATATACAACCTAATAGCGTCATTTTTGTTTTTTCGCTCCTTCTATGCTGTAAAAATGTAAATCTTTTATCAGTTTAATTTACAGTAACCACGTAACATCCTATTAGCGAGCATTTATCTCATTCTTACTTATTGCTTTATGTATCAATCTCTGTCTTACACACATAATGCCCTATGCACAGGTTTAATTTGATACAATCTGTATATTAAAAAAAAATAATGAATTGGTGCTAGGTCCAAATAATCTTAGCTGTTGGTGGTCTTTAAAAACACACACACATAACTTCTATAACTCGATGTGGTAAAAGTTCTAGTGGTAATTTTTAGCACTGTTTAGCGGGGAAATAAAGGCCACTATTGTGCTGTGAGCCTTTTTTACTCGAAAAACATAACCCATGTACAAAACCTCTATAAATTGTTTGTCAGTATTATAATTCTAACTCGAACCACTTGATAAGACGAAAACTCTTTAAATCGAATTTTTTAATTTCTCTTGAAGTTCGATTTATTATTTATTACTAAGGGTGGTTTTTCACATTAATTAAAAAAAACAGAATTTAAGCAAAAACTAAGTAAGAAGTTTTTATCCTAATTGCAAAAAACGACCCTTTAAAAATCTTTTCCAAATTTACTATACTTACCTACTTATAGAAGTAGGTGGTGCTGACTCCAATAAATAAAATAAAAATCCATTTTTCGTTTAGAGACTAAAGATTTTTTTTAATTTGTGAGGAAGTTTCAACGCCCGTCGTATCTTCTAAAGTAAAAGAGTTTTTTTTTTAATAGTTTCGTCAACGAATTGTTTGTGCTTTTTTTTCTTTTGATACAAAGAAGTACCTAGTTTGCTGTCATCCAATGAAGTTTATTAGATTTAAAAGTTTTCAAAAGAATAAACCTGAGGAGTTTCTTTCAATTTCAAAACTTCAAAAATAAAAAAAAATGCGATCTCAAACTACTATATTTAGATGAAAAGTTTTCATGTTAACTTAAATAAACTGTTCATATTTTTAACACATTAATAGCCATAATAATTAATTATCAAAAAACATCAATACTCAATTCCATTTTCTTTGGGTCCCACACATTGCTTCTAATATTTAAAAGTTTCTTAAATTCTACCGCTCTCTCAAGTCTCAACTCAGCTCAAGTCTGATGCCCTGGATAATTTCCTTTTCACCATTAGGCAAATATGTCCCTGGCCCTCTACCATAAACTTTACCCTTGGATATCAACTGATCGTTCACGAAGTTTCAGCAAAATCGATCCACCAGTTCTCTAGTAATTTTTGTACAAACACAGCCAGATAGAAATTCTGGAAAATAGATAGGTACTGAGAAATCCGCATGAAATTACAGACAGACAATACTAAAATATAAACTTTTACTTTAAACATTAAAAGTTTATATTGTAACAAAACTGTTTTTTTTACGTGGGTAGAATAAATTATTTATTTCAATAATTAAAAATGTAAACAACAATATACAATAATTCGTAACAATGAAAAGTCAATTTCAACAGTCAACACTGTTTATAATAATTATAAACACTTAACAAATACAATGATTATTTATTTTATATCAAGTATGTCCACAGAATACTGTCCGATCACGACGCTGATTGTAGACTGATCCCTGATTGTCGATTCATCATTGTTTATATACCTGAAGCACAATGTTTCTCGATTTTTCTAGTATTGTCTACATTCTTCACGCGGTTACCAACAAACACATTTCTCGGAATTTATTTGTGACCTGACTTTCTAGTGGTTTCTGCTCAAGGCAGTGGCGTAACCTCTGGGTTTTTTATACACATTGTTACTTGTTCTCGATGCTTCTATTGTCCCCAGCGGCGTATCATCTGGGGTTTTGCTACAATATTTTAGTATTGATGAGTCACATTTAAAGAAATTTAAAATTTATTGTTTGTTTTGTCGTAAAAAAAAACATTTTCCCAAAGGAAGACTGATATAAGCCGAAAATATAACTTTTATATATTATACGGTATAGTTTAGAGTTGTTAAATTAAAGGCACTATAGAAGTAATCTAACTTTTCTCAATTTCCGTCTGACATAGTACATAAGATGATCTGAAAACTTTTCCAGCGGAAACCGGATTTTATGTACAAGTCTCATAATTTTCATGATACAAAATCATTATAATAGGTTATTTCTTAATGTGATTTATGTGTCACGTTAGCTTTGGCAAACGAAATGTAGATAAAATCAGAAATAAAAATGTAGTATACCTATCGTTTATTTTTGAGCTGATTTTTCATAATTGTTTTCGGAAAAGAACATATTTCTTACTCCAAATCTTCATGGTTTCCGGGCTTGTAGGCCGTGGTCCGGTGGTATTTCTACCTGACGTTTCGTCTACAACTGCGGTAGACATTCTCAAAGGCGATGTGGCAGCGGTCGAAGTGTCCTCCTTGGCCTCCATCGCCTTTGAGAATGTCTACCGCAGTTGTAGACGAAACGTCAGGTAGAAATACCACCGGACCACGGCCTACAAGCCCGGAAACCATGAAGATTTGGAACAATGCCGGCCGTGAAAGCTTGCACACTTGGATATTTCTTACTATAAACACAAAGCGACATAAACACAAAGCGACAACACGACAAACAATATTTGTTCAATTTAATTTATTTATTGTAAATTATAGACACGTCGACAGCTTAGGTCATTAGCGTCTTGATTACATTAAATAACAAGTCGTGAGGTGGATCGTTTATTAGGACTAAAGTGCGACTCTTGAAGTCCACACGACGAGCTTCCCAGTTTGATAAATATTTAATAATAATAATTAAATTAGATACTACACAGAAAAGTAATCATTTTAATCATTAAAAAATAATTATTATTTATTTTTAAATAAAAAAAAAAACGGCTGAACCGATTTTTATAAAATTTGTGTCGGATCAAAATGACGTTAACACGCCTCGATTGACACCCTTACGAAGTCGATATAATTTTTTATTCGCGAGATATTGTGTAAAATCTACTTTTTTGGAGTCTATTTGGTTAAGAAAAAAGAACGGCTGAACCGATTTTGAAAAAATGTCTTTCAGATCGTCTTAGAAAGAAATGGACACATACGTACGTACGTACATACGTACACACACACACAGACATCTTTCTAAAAATAGTGTAGTGACCTTGAAACATAAAAATTTGTTATACATTTTGATTTCGATTTTCGGACCTATTACAATAACTTCCAATGGGAAATTAATAATTAACTTAAAACTAAATAACATCACAAAACATCCATGAGCGGAGGCGGGATTCGAACCCACGACAGTCTGATCCAGAGGCCGCGATGCTAACCACTGGATCACACTGTCCTCAATATTTGTTCAACAGTGTACACTTAAATTCTAAAGGAAATGATGTTGCAAAATGAGTTTTTAATTATTAACTTCCTATTGGAAGTTATTGTAATGGGTCCGAAAATCTAAATCAAAATGTATAACAAACAAATTTTTATGTTTCAAGGTCACTACACTATTTTTTCACTATTTTTAGAAAGGTGTATGTGGGTGTGTGTACGTACGTACGTATGTGTCCATTTCTTTCTAAGACGAAATCTCAAGAATGAAAAATGATATCGACTATGTTAGGGTGCCAATCGACGCGTATTAACGTATATATGATCTGAAAGAAATTTTTTCAAAATCGGTTCAGCCGTTCTTTTTTCTTAACCAAATAGACTCCAAAAAAGTAGATTTTACACAATATCTCGCGAATAAAAAATTATATCGACTTCGTAAGGGTGTCAGTCGAGGCGTGTTAACGTCATTTTGATCCGACATAAATTTTATAAAAATCGGTTCAGCCGTTTTTTTTTTAATTATTGTTAAAAATAAATAATAATTATGTTTTAATGATTAAAATGATTACTTTTCTGTGCAATATCTAATTTAATTATTGTTATTAAATATTTATCAAACTGGGAAGTTCGTCGTGTGGACCTCAAGGGTCGTACTTTAGTCCTAATAAAAGACCCACCTCACGGCTTGTTTTAAGGCATATAGTATTCATAATTAATTTTTTATTTACGCGACAGTAACGCAACCAAATTATCTTAAATACAGTATTCACTAATAAAAAATTCATTATATAGGCTATCCTAGATCGATCGCCTACGAACAGTACAGTGAAATAGACAAAATAACAGACTTACACATGTTGTGTACTTCCATGTTTGATTTTCGTGTCGTTTGATTTTTTTTTTGTGTCTAGTTTGATTTTCGTGTCGAGGTCATTCCGAATGAATGAATGAATTGTGAATTATAGACGCTCGACAACAGAGATCATTAGCGTCTATTTGAGGACATTCCGAATCACTAGTCTCGCTAAAGAGGTTTCACTTGAAAAATTCTGAGCAGAAAAGACCTTAAACATTTTTTTGATCCGATGTACCTGACTTACTTCAAAGTTTGTTCATTGTGAATCGAGCTTTCTATCGTGCAAACGGAACACATCGGATGTAATGCGAAACTTGGATCGATCTTTCAGCACACGCAGCTTACATAATACAAGAGCCTGGCGTCATATCTGAGGTAATATATTTCAACCAGAGAATATTTTTTCAATATTTCAATATTACCGTCGTATCTACGTGTTCGTATCTAAATTGCCCGGTTTCCTTGGCAACACAACATGCCGTCATGAAATATTTAAATCTTTAAATAAGCGACGAGCTGTTTGACATCTAATATTCCATCGGAGATGGAAAGATGGATGCCGTAACGCCCGTAACTCGTTGTAACCTGTTCAGTTCTTTTCGATTACGACAGAGGGAGTTAAAAAGTCGCGTCGTCGAGACATTTCAATAAGGGCTGGGGGCTTGACAATAGCCGAGCGTGTAGGGATGCCGTCGTTTATATGGTGTTTCCATGGCTATTACAAACCCCCAGTGATTAGATTTTAATCCAAAAACTGTTAAATGAATTTTCAAATTTTCAAAATGAGGGTTACCATATTTTCATCGTCATATAGCGCTAGTGGCAAGTGAGGTATACGTCAAACGTTTACATTTTTTATTCGTCAGATGGCGCTAGTGGCAAGTAAGGCATGTGTCAGACGTGTATACATTTTTTATTCGTAAGATCTCGATAGTGGAAAGTAAGGTATATGTCAAACGTGTAGGGTACATTTTTTTATTCGTCAGGTGGCGCTATATAATGGCAAGTAAGTTATGTCAAACGTTTAGAGACCAACGGTTTGTGTTTAGTCATTCCACATTATTGTCTATTATTATAAAGAATAAATATAATTTAAAGAACTCAAAATTGTGATTTAGCCGTTTTATGATTGAATGAGATACTTTGCTTGCTAGTGACGCCATCAGGGATTCAGGTGGCGGAAAATATAAACAGCACTGACATTTGAATGACATCGATGTAACATTTATACCGCACTTGTTAGTGTTGCCATCGAGTGGCAAAAAAGAAGTCTGGTAGCCCTTATTTGATGTCAAGCCCAAAAAACTGGCTGTTAAAAGAGATTGGACACGAGTTATGTATTATTTTTATTAGTGTAATTTGATTGGCTATACCAGGGGTCGGCAACCTTTTGAGACGATAGAGCCAAAAGTTACAATTTATAAAATTTCCCCGTTTTTAAAGAGCCACTAACATTTTTATTTCAATATTATGGTATTTGATTAGGATAACTAAACAGAACAGTGTTGCCACATTTAAAAAATGTCAGCTGTCCGTATACTCTCTACTCCACCTATTTGTTCTCTGTTGAGTGTTTTTATTCTGTTTAAAGTTTTTTTTGCAGTATAACATTTTTTATGAGTTTTGAAAATAAAATAATATAATTATTAATATTTGCGCATGGAACTGGAGAGCCGCATCTTGACACCATAAGAGCATGGGCTATACAATATTGCCTCTGCCTTTAATAAACGATATTGATTAGTCTGCAATAATAATAATCTTCAAGTTATAGCGATTTGTGATCAACAAATGGAATTTATGATCATCCTATATGCTGCGGTCTTCACTGCAGTCTAGAATGACTATTTACTACAGCGAATGGCGGTTTTAAAAACGTATTGAAAAAAGAAAACGAGATGTTCAAAAAGGAACGACATACATAAATGTCCAACAACATTTCACCTCTGAAGCGTGTTCTTCCAGACATACAAAAACTTAACTATAGTTACAGAAAATGTCGCGTGAGAAGTAATAAAGTGTGGCTGTTTAAATTTACAAAAAGTCTTATTTTAGCTATATAGGAATGTTGTCAAGATAGTCATGCTTAACTAACCGTGAATATTATAAAACTGTCACATCAATTAACAAACTTAAAACGGACACCATTTTTCTGTCAGAACAGTTTCTGTGTTTCGTTTTTCAAAATCCAAACTAATATTATACAGGGTGTATCACAGGATTGAGAACATAGAAAATAAATGAGTGCAACAGGGAAGACATACATAAAATGGGTAGCGTGACAAAGATAGAATACACATGGCTAACTCAACTAAATTAATTATCATGAAAAAAGGCACAGCAATCACTGATCCTAACTAATTTGCACAATGGAGTTTTCCCTATGTTCGGTTTTCTGTGATATACCCTGTAAATGCTCAAGTGCAGTTTGTCTGTCTGTTTGTCACCTCTTCACGACTTAACCACTGAACCGATTTCGACGAAAATTGGCAAAGAGTTTCCTTGAAGCTCAACGAGGGACATAGGTTACTTTTTATCCCGGAAAAACTATTCCCGAGGGAGAGTATTCAAGACATGCATCCACACTACTGTGCATGGTGTTAGATTAAGGTACAGGAAGTCATGAATGAGCCATTTTCCTGAGTGTAGTCAATTCAATTATCCACTAGAGGCAGCACTTGTGGTGGGTACCGACTTTATTTTTTCTCCATTTACGTCGTGTCATTTTAGTGGTGTAGGTAACTTAATTGTTTAAAATTATTAAACAAATAGAAAAATGTTTTTAAATAACCACAGTCCACAATGTTAACATAACATTGTAGTTTTGCTAATTATATTTCGGATATAATCGATATCCAGATGAAAACGTGTTTTTAATACAATTCCTAAAACGTCACATCGACGTCATTAGATGTGATAAATTGAGAATGGGTTTGACAAAAGAAAAAATAACAAAATTTACCTATAAAACGGTCAATAAATGATAAACTAATAACTTAAAATCATAATTTATATAGGTAGTTAACTAACTTAATAAATCTCATCGAGTGGAGTATAAGGAAAACATTTTTTTCAATCCAAAATGGCTACATTGGCCCCCACAAAGTAATTTTGGTACAATATTGTGTCCCCCGGTTACATTTGGAAACTATTCGACTTAGAAACATGAAATGCGGTACGTAAATACGTATAGTATTCAAGATTACGACTATAGTATGATAATTAAGTTTTATCAAAATTGGTTCAGTGATTTTTGTGATAAGAGCTTCAGAAACTCAACGTAAGATATAATAGCTGCAAGTACGGAACCGTCTTGTACAATTAGAGTTGATACTTGACCGATTTTTTAAAACCACCTGTATGTACAGGGTGTCCCATGAGTTAAAATTGCTTATTAAAGATATGTCTGAAAATGTTTCCTAATAGAACTGAAAGTTGAAGTGCTAACATGTAAAAAACATTAATTTTGTTAGTAATTAATTTTCGGACATATGTTTATTAAACAATTTTAACTCTAAGTGACTTCAATATCACGCCCTTAAGCTATGGACCTTGAAGTCATGGGACACCCTGTATGTACATAATAATGAATTAACACTATTAAGAAATTTCTAAACATTAGCTATGTTTAATATACGTACGGACAGTGTAGAAAATCGACTCCATATCACAAAAAAGTTCGTTTACGTTTTCAATCATTTCGCGAACAACTCATTAAAACAAAAGCGTATATAGCGTTCAATTTACGCCAATGTTATACAAAATGATTGACGATATGTTACAAAAACAATTGACGGTAAACAAAAGAGTACCGAGAGAACGATCACTCGAACGCCATAATAGAAGAAAAAAACAGTTGATATATAAAAACAAAAACAGTACGATGTTGTGATTGAAGAAGAACAAGAAGTAAGTATATAGAGAGAAAGTATTCAATTAAGACACAATAGAAAGAAATCGTCGGTTTGTATCAGAGCGATTGTCACGTTCGCTAAGCAAAGCCCGTCACAAACTGGTTTTGGTTAGAGGACAGAGCTTTCGAAAGCTTTCGACGACAGCAAACACACACACACACAAACGCATGCATGTGTATATCTTGTGTTGTGAATAGCGCACCAACACGTCGACAGTTGCTTGATGCTGCTCGGGGATGAGAAAATATAGTGGATACCATATAATGTACGATTTATAGTTGTACTAGCTTTTAACCGCGGCTATGCTAGCTTTAAAGTTGGTTTTGACAGGAACTTTATACCGTGCGAGTTTTTTCAAAGCGTACATAAACTTTTTCACAATTTAAAATCGTGGTATAGACATTGTTGGTATCTATCTGGTCTGCCTGGAAAATGCACACTAAATAACGCAGAGACTTGACGACAACTATTTACCCCAGAATACAAATTGTACATAAGAACCTTTTCTTCCACGGTGTAAATTTTTTATAGAAAAAATATTAAATAAATCTCTGAACTTATAAAATTTATTATCACAACTCAATAATAATAAATTGTAAATAAAAACTTTCGTTTCCATAGTTTCCAACAATATGTATACCACGATTTCAAATTGTGAAACAGCCTATGTACGCACGGTATTATCCCAAGCGTTGCAGGATAAAAAGTACTCTATAGAAGCCAATGATATCAGATGTCGAGCATCTATAATTTGCAATCTCCTCTATTTAAAAAATACCTTATACTTTATAGGTAGATTAGATTAGATTTCCCCCCAGGGGGGACATTGGGATGTAGTTGTTATCGCAATTGCATTCCAATGTTCTTTGGGAATTAGCGCTCCCAGGGACCCGAACTCGTACCAGTCGGTTTGTGTATGCCGGCTCGCGGATTTTAATACACAAATATGTTATTTGTTTGTTGAAGACGCTAATGACCTGAGTTCTACAATAAATAAATTAGATTTTACATAGGGCGATGGACAATTTTACCTCACCATCACTGCGACCTAAGAGATCTTTTGTGAATCCCCTATATAGTATTTATTCCCAGTCGGGGCTTTTGATAAACCTTACTATTTTGCTGGAGGTTGCCCTCCACACTTTATCAGGTTCTTAGAAAGGCCTGTTCATGTGCAGTTGCAGTTTTTTGGAGAAAACTGCTTCACATGCACAAAGGATGTGTTCAGCAGTTTTTTTTGCTTCTTTGCAGAAGCGACATTAATTATCATCCTGAGTCTTATCCCTGAGAATAAGTCCTGTTATTATTATTCTCAGCTTTAAGTATATAGGTAACACTGACAGAGTACCAAGTAACATCTAACTGATGCCTTTCAAAATAGTAGCTATATAAATATTCAAGTTATCGCTGCCACCTGACATCATCCTTTATTATAGATTTTATTTTATTTATTTATTGTAGATCATAGACGCGTCGACATCTCAGGTCATTAGCGTCTTTTAACTACACTAAATAACAACTTTCTAAATAACATCACAAAACATCCATGAGCGCAGGTGGGATTCGAACCCACGATAGTCTATAGTCTAGAGACTGCGGTACCAAGTACGCTATCCACTAGACTACACTGCCCTCCTTTATTATATAGACATGTCTCTATATGTCTTTTATAACCTTTCGCTTGTGCTAATGTCGTTCATTCGTAAAAAAATTTTTTTTGGAGAACACAATCAAAACACGTTGAACACTGCTGGTCCAAATAACCCATGGAGGTACTTAAAAAGATATTTCCGAACGAAAATCTGATAAAACATGTCTCTATGTCTTTTATAATCTTTCGCTTGTGCTAATGTCGTTCATTCGTAAAATAACTGCGGGTTCATTATAAAAAATATTTTTTGGAGAACACAATCAAAAAACGTTGAACACTGCTGGTCCAGATAACCCATGGAGGTACTTAAAAAGATATTTCCGAACGAAAATCTGATAAAACGGCCAAACACCGGCGTAACGAGTGTTTTATTTCATTCACTTTCGACAATTTCGAAAAATCTGATAAAAAACAAAATATGTACTTTAAAAATGTTTTCTGTTTGCAATTCTGTTGCGCCATTTCGATTTGCGAAAATCACATAAACGTAAATTGTACTTATGGACATTATTAGGCGACATGTATACCAATAACAACGCTGGAGTTCTGATGTTGGCAGCATTGCTGGGACGCCAGACGTCGCGACGTTGTGGCTGGCGTCGGTCGCCGCCCTCACAGCTTCAACGGATGGATCATCATCACGGGGAAACCCATTGCTTTGTTTATCTCAGAGATCTTCAATAGTTTCTTTGCCAATATATCAACTTAAGTGTGTTCTCGTCTTTTTCTAAACTTGCGGAATTTGTATATTGTTATCTCTTTTTAGATACAATTGACGGTTGAGTTATTCACCAAAGTGGAGCCAATGAAAACTTTTTTTTGACAAAGCCGTGTTTACAAGGGTATACAAAGGAGATTTGGAAATTTTAATTCACATTCAGATTAGTTCAAGATCTGAAATTTGCGTTTTTCCCGGAAGTTTAAAGGCATTATCTAGTTCTTAAACTGACGGAAAAAAATCAACTTTAACCTAAAAAGTGTGAATAAGGGGTTAAAAACTAAAATGATTCGTCACCAATAAACCGCGAAGTCGCTTTGCAACTTGGTATCTTAACTTAATTTGTTAATATTTTACTGAATAGAATTTTACAACATAGTGAATTTATTAGTGTATTTGCCATATGGCACATACACTATTGGCGTCGGTCGGATGGCGGGACCTAGGGGTCGGACCAAAATTTCTCGACGTTTCATAGCCTCCTGAACACTTTGGCACCATTTTTGGAAATGTCTGTTTATATATGTATAATTGTGTGTATATAATATATATGTGTACGGGCTATAACTTTCGAAAGAGTTAATTGATTTTGACGAAATTGGGTAGGCACGTTGCAATCCATCACCGCACGAAGCCTATTTAAAATGGGCCCAATCGGACCATTTTAAGGGTGGTTTTTAGGGGTTAAAAAATGTTTTTGGGCCCAAAAATACCGAAAAAATTCTCAGAATTGTTTCAAAATTGAAATTTAACCCTTTAGTGATGATTGAAATGTGCTGCTAAAATTTCAATAAAATCGCCCCGACAGGTCCGGACTTACAAATTTTATGAAAACACTAGTTTGCGGATAGTGATTTACTTACTGAAGGGTGTATTTAATTTGGTACAGAGGTTGCATTGATAATAATATTGAAATTAAGAAAAAAAATATTATTTTAAGGGATGTATTAAGGAGTTAAATTTTTTATTTTGTCCAAAAACAAACTTATGTTCACATAATAACAGCACAATGCCTGTATTAGCAAATACACTATATTGTCGGCAGGGTTTTGGCACTGCGACCCGAGTTTTTTTATTTATTTATTTTCCATTTGAATAGGTAGCTGTACACATATTGATATTAATTTATACATTGGATACTCCTACCCAACTTGGCAGAAGCCAGTGCTATTATTAAAAGTGTTAACATTTATTTGTTATTAAAAGTGTTTACATTTGCATGTAAAAATAATTATTTTGAGGAGAATTTAGTATCTCGACTTTTGAAGACCTCTGGTTTGAATAGAACGGTACCTATACGATACGGCTTATATCGGAATTTAATAGTGCATTTCTCGACAACAGCAAATATGACTTTAAATAATGTTATGCCCTGACTGCACACTTTAAATTCGACTGTACAATTGTTGTGTTAAGTGTAAAAAATACGAATTTCGTAGTGAGGACAGATATAGTAGAATATATAGATGCTCAATAATGTAGTGATGATGAGTGAGCATAATAATATTTAGCACGGTTGGCTTTTGGAAGATGCGATCGGAGTAATCACTGGGTACCATCTTTGGAGGAGCATTTAAATTAAAAAAAAAATCTCGTTAATACTGTTCGCTACTACCAAACGCGTCAAAAATGACATAAATATTATATATGTCTAACTATCGGCTGTCATTGTATAGCAAGAAATCACTTGGTTCAAGTTCTAAAATTTTTACAAAGTCGAGATAGCAATTTCAACAGCTTTAAACGCGCGTTGAAGCATTTTTTGGATATGAATTGCCTTTATAATTTGAATGAATTTTACAATAATTAAAATTATTACTTTTTCTTTCTTTGACTTGTCACATATATGTTGAATATCCACTGTGATAATTAAAAAATATCTACTTATCTATCTATGAGATCGGACGGGTCGAGGAAACCTTAGGGTTACCGCTGTAAGCCAGTTTTTTTTATAAAAAATGAATCTAACAATGGCGCCATGTAACGGAATTTTGTGCAGCCATAACATGACAATTGACAAAATAAAATTCAACCACATAAACCTAATTAACATTAGCAGTACAGAATAGGTACTATTTGTTTAATTTACTAATTCAATAAGAATACGTATTAATAAGCGTTTAATTAATCCAAAACAACTGAAATACGAACATATTATTGCCAGTGTTTTTATAGGTCGATGCTCCAGAAACTAATAAAGTTTGTTTACACACTGAAACAACGTATTTTATTGCAACCCGAACTATAAAAGTATACCCAAATAAAAAAGGAAAAAACGTGCTGTTATTGAGATTTAGACATCCTTTGACCAGAAATATTTTTCCGTTACATCCGAAATACTGACGGATATTGAAATCCAATGAAATCCTTTAAAATCCACGAAGTTTCGGCATCCGATGCAGTGTGCGAACCTTCGGTTATTAAAAGTGCCGAATGGTGCCGAAATTAGTCTATTCAGTGGACTTCTAGCATTAAAAAGCTAAGATTTTTCTCAATGTTCATTTCTCGATTTTTACGACTGTTTTTTAAATGAAAGCAGCATAGTGATGTGTAGTATTCGAAATAAAATCACGATGAAATTTTTCCAGCGTTTCAGGGACACCTATGTTTATTTAAAACTCCATCAGGTCACGTTTATTCTCTTGTTGACTTTGTAAACAAACAAATGTGTTTGAGAGACTCTTCTATATTGGACTGAAGCCCGATAAATATTATTAAGAGTTTGCACAGACGTGTGCGGATTTTTCATTTCCTGTGAAGTGAAGTTACAAACAAACAATAAACCTGTGTCATTGAACTGAATAAAAATTACATCAATTATTGTGGAGAAACACTGTGAAGTTCCACAGAGCGAGTTAAAGAAAACATGTACTTACGTGCAAGAATTTGGCCCTGCGTTGGGCGCCAAATCCTTGCAATTATAAATTATTTTTCTTAAGAGTTATTGAGTTATTACTGAATAAAAATTATATCAATTCTTGTGAAGAAACACTGTGAAGTTCCATAGAACGAGTTAAAGAAAACATATGTTCGGGCAAGAATTTGGCCCCGCGTTGGGCGCCAAATCCTTACAATTATAAATTATTTTTATTAAGAGTTATTTTCAATTTTTCTTTCAACATAAAATTCTTAAATATATTATGCAGTATAATAAAATATTTTCAAATTATTATTTTCCATTAAATCGCCTCATACAAAACCCTCAAAGAGACAAAAAGATTGGGTGAGCGTATAGGGGGTTTCTGAGCTCAAGTATGGTGTTTGAGGTTAATTATCGGAGTGTGGTGCTTTGAAGTGAATGTTTTCCAAAGCGCGGCGTGCTGAAGAAAATATATATTTGCTTTTTCACGACTAGAAAAAAAATAAACCATGCCTACTAAGATTTATTTGTTTAAAGACGTAATTTACCTCTAGAAGAAGAGTATAAAACAAATTGTCTTTCGAACTTAAAATTCTTTATTGAATGTCTTTATATAAATAAAAGTAAAGTTAACTTTTTTAATGAGTGCAAATAATAAAAACTAAATAAAACTTCCAAGCCACAAATCCAGCAAAATACTGAACTTGAAATAAACTTTCGTAGCAAGTTTTATACGCCGTGGTTTCAATTAAATAATAAAACTTTTTAACTTCACACTAATTACCCAACTCTATAACCACAGTTGATTACATTTTATAAAGATAAAATTTAATTAAGAGATTACAAAATAAGATTTATTAGTAATTATTATATTTAATCCAGGATTTTGTTTCAGAAATAACTAAACAAGTTAATTACAGAAGATATTTATTGATTTTTTTACTCTAAAATCTTTTTAAGACATAGAACAAGCATCTAAGTATACGAAAACGCCATATAACCCACAACACCCAAACGATCTCGGCTTTAAAACTTCATGAAAATACAAATTGGAAAATAAAAATTGTTTACTTTCTACGGGGTTCTAGATTGAAGTTGATTGTAAAAATAATAAAAGAAAACAATTTTCTTAGTTTTGACGTAAAAAGCTCAGGGAAAACATGCCTTAAATCAAATTCTACTGACATATAGACAAGGACAAAAGGTCAAGAACTGAATATACTAATATATTAATAAATCAACGTTCACTGCATTGCCAAGATCAAGGAAAACCCTTGACGAGTTTTCGTCTATTGTGGAGGAAAACTGGCGCCACGAAAATGGTCGATATCTAACATCCAGTGATGTATTCGAGCTGTACTTTTGTGGTGTTTGTACAGACATTATAGCAAAATTGAAGTTTGAAAAAAAACGATTAAGCATGAACGTACTTCATGCGTTGAGGGTTCCGTTATTCGCTATAGCTGTCCCTTAATTTTTACCAGCCTCTTTATATACTCCTGATTTTTTCAAAATTTTAAATCAAATATTTTCGTCGTTAAGGAGGGGAGAGACATAATTTTTTAGTACCTGATGTACCCAAAAAAAATATGTTCCTTCAAACGAACATTTTCACTAATATCTCAAAAACTACGCTACTTAAAATAAAAAAAAATACATTTATGGAATCTGTAACAAGCGCCCTTTCATATGATACCCCATTTTACCAGGTTTAAAAAAAATTACTGTCAATTTCTAGACAAAAAATATTTTGTCTAAGTGTGGCACACAAATCAAATTTTAAGTCGAAACGTATGTAGATCCTGAGAAAATCGACAGACAGACAGACAGACAATTATAAGGGTTCTGTTTTTTAACCATTTTGGTACGAAACTCTAAAAATATATAATATTTGTAAAAACATTTAGAGAAAGTAAATAAATCATTTTAATTTATTTAATTTCGTGTAAAAACACATTAGAACCAATTAGTTGATTAAAATCAGTCTTAAATTCAGTTAAAATTATGAATAAAAAGAATTTATATACAATTAATTTTTATAACTTATGAGAAATAAAAAGTAAATAATTTGTATTTTATAAATTAAATGTAAAAAAACCGTTCTTTTTTTAAGCCTTTAAAGCGTTAAAAACTTTAAATTATACAGGACATGTAAGCACTATTAATACTGTCAAGCTTAAACTAAATGAACACGCAATTGGTCTGACCTTTTTATAAACAAAGTAGTTTCTGTTTCATTCTGACTTAATAAAAAGTATATCAAATAGAGAAAGACAAAACATTTATCGATGTGATTTACGTTTTAGTATATGCATATTTTTTATTATTTTTTCCATTAAAATTTAATACCAGTTTCTTATAATGTTGTCACAATATGATTATATATTTAAATAATACAAGAAAGCCACTAAAAATCACATTACGCTGGAAAACTTAACATATCGGGTTATAGCTGTATAAGTAGCAGCTTTTCAGCCCCGGATTCGCCCGGGTAAATTTTGGTTCGACAGCGAAACAACCGAGAGCAGCAAATCTTTGATGAATTGTTTTACTGGATCTCTTATTGTTTAGTCAGCGTATATCAAAGAGATCGCTTACGGAATAGAATAGAATTGAATCTGCAGTCACTGGCTGTTCTATGCGCCCATCTTGAATTTTTATATACAAAATTTTGCATAATGGAGTCTACCCATGGATGTATGCATTTTCGCTCACTCTTTTGTCGTAGCAAAACATATATCTTATATCACTCGAGGGCTTTTAAACAGCGAAATAATTTTTCGAATCGGTTCAGTAGTTTCTGAGATTAGCGTGAATAAAACAAATGTTACCTTTGTAAACAAGTAAAGCTAGTATATAGATATATAGGTCCTCAACCCTAGAATCTGTGAAATCCAACCATTCAAAATTCAAAAATTCAAATTATTTATTTTCCTCAGTAAAAAAAAAATATACAAAATAAACAACTGTTTTACAAAAAGAGGATTTCCTGCCCAACTTGGAAGACCAGTGCTAGGGCAGGAGTCCAGAAATACAATTTCATGAGTTTGTCAGGTGTGAATCTTGTAAATCGTAAGTGGATTTTAAGTGAAGTAATTCCAATTTTAAGATTGCCATCTATTGAGAGAATCTATTACTAAACGACCTATAAATGTGTCCATACGTTTATTTTGCATGCAGCTTTTGAAAAGAGTCACTTTATCGAGTTCGTGAAAGTTTGCGCAAGTTGCTTATATGAAAGTCTTCACCCCTGGAATTTGTGAAATCCAACCATTATTACACGAATCTAATAAATTGTAATTTGTAAGTTGATTAGCAAACGTGAAGTAATTCCAATTTTAAGATTGCCATCTGTTGAGAGAATCTATTCCTAAACGACCAATAAATGTGTCCATACGTTTATTTTGAAAGCGCCACTTTATCGAGTTCGTGAAAGTTTGCGCTGTGAACGCGCGTATATAACTACACAGAATATATGCACATAAATTTGGATAGCGTGTTTGCGGGGCAGAGCACGCGAAAATCTAATTCACATCCTTGTGCTTGTGCACAATGTTTTCACAGTGTTTTCATTTGTATTATTATCGCGTTTTCATCATCGCTTGAATACGTCAACTTCAACAAAACTCACATTCCTTCTTCCATACATAATATTCAAGTTGTTCAAGAACTAAAAGTATTTTTGCCATCCGATGCTGTTCCGTTCTAACGACATCGAAGAAGAAAATTTTCGCAACATACACCCACACACACGCACGCACGCACGCACACGCACACACACAGGCATGAATCGGAAAATGGTCTCAAACGATTCTTAGGGCATCAAAACGTGAATAATCCGGATTTTTTTTCAGATTAAATCCAATACTTTCCCTACCATAGTAGAAGTGAGAAGTAATAAATATTATCAAAAAAAACTTTTTAGAGACAAGCTTTTATTAAATAATTTTTAATAATTTAGGTTCATAATTATAAAAGCGTGGGTCGTGAACTCTATGATAGTTTATTAGTCACGACTCACGCTTTTATAATTATGAACCTAAATTATTAAACATTATTTTTTCCTTTTTAGTGCATTTAAATAAAAGCTTGTCTCTAAAAAGTTTTTTTTACTAATATTTATTTTGTTCATTTTAGTCTTTCAAAATTTTACCCCCTTTTGACACCCGTAGGGGTTGAATTTCGAAAAATCCTTTCCTAGTGGATGCTTACGTCAGAAAAGGAATCAACTGTCCAAATTTCAAGTTTCTAGCTTCAGCGATTTGGCCTGGGCGTTGATTAGTCAAAAAAACCTTACATCCCCGTTTGAACCCCTTAGGGGTTGAATTTATTTCTAAAAACGATTTATTTATGTATTGTCATCGGAAATACATATGTGTACAAAATTTCAAATCGATCGGATACGTGGAAGTCGTTCAAAATTGACTTGCAAGTTTTGACCTAAACAAACACACAACCCCACAAACAAACACACAAACTAACTAACATACATTGCAATTTAAATAAAAGCTTATAAAAATAATTCTGTTGAATAGTCTATGTGGTGAAATATTTCTTGCGGTTGAAATTGTTAGCAGTAGCGTAACTATAGGGTGGCAGGACTGGCAAAAAAGTCAAAGGCCCCGAAGCAGCTAACTGGATGTGATTTGTGCAAAGTCTGCAAAGCGTAGTAGGTTTCATTAAATGCAAGCATCCGTCCATATTGTGCTTCCTGTTCTTCATATCATGGAATTTTTGCAAATTTTTCCTTTCATTAATTATTACGATGATAGAGGGCGGAGAGGGTTGGCGGCAACGATCCTTTTTGTCGAGGAACTCAAATTAATGTTCAATATGCCAGTAGTCCCACCACAAAAATATGCCAGGGGCCCCAAATTTATAGTTACGCCACTGATTTTTAGTGTGCCTACGTATACTTTTATTTGCCGGCAACAAAACGAAAACGACTAAAACATAAATTCCGAACGAGGCATTAATGAATAAATGATATATTACATACTATGGTGGCATACGTAAAGCAAAAACACGGGCATTATATGCTTGAAACCCACTGAACTTCACCTATAACTGGAATAATAATTTTATTTATTGTAAATTATAGACGCGTCGACAACTTAGGTCATTAGCGTCTTGATTACATCAAATAACAATCAACTTAAAACTAAATGACATCACAAAACATCCATGAGCGGAGGCGGGATTCGAACCCACGACAGTCTGATCCAGAGGCCGCGACGCTAACCACTGGACCAAACTGTCGTCTGGAATGATAAAATAAGATAATATTATATTAACACACAAAAGTATACATGTACAGTGTGAAGTCAACAAATATATATGTCATTAATTAAGATCAGATTTGTAACAATTACAATTTGCGCACGGGGTTCGCGAACCTGCGCAAAGTGAAAATGGCGCCAAATTCAAATTTTAGGAGGTTAACACTTTTAGGTGTTGGGTTTTATAGTGATGATCAATAAAACTACGAAATAAGCTTATAGGTGTTTATTCGTATACATCACAACACAAATCCAAACAGCGAAACACCTAATGAACACGAGGTTAGGTTAGGTTTCTTTTGTTGTGTCTACTAAAATTTTGACAGCTAACGTAACGGAAACTGCCGATCGTAGCTGGCGATGACGAACGAAATATCGACCGTATTGAATTGTTCAAATGCGACCAAATTTTTTCACGCATGTCTGCTTGTCTAGCATTCCAGTTATGGGTGGAGTTCAGTGATGAAACCAGGTAATGTATGAAACCAAAGAATGTTGAACACACATAGAAGTATTATTACATAATATGTATATGAGAGCAAATATTTCACCTCTGTAGACGTTATCTTGTTCATATGAACAGTTTATACATTATATAACAAAGTTAGAACAGGTTAACCCTTTCGCGGTAGTCCTTTGTTATTTACGGCCATATTGTTTTTTTTTTGTACCCGTCTTTTGAAAAATAAAGAGATATATTAGAAATCGTGTCCATCGTCGTACATTTAATTAAATAAATCAAATATTTTGTCCACTAACCTGCGATTTTTCTTAATTTTATAATAAAGAGATATTTACCTATAGGTACCAAAAATTTAAATTTCTGATTTTAGGTACATTTTTGATGTATAAATCTTTTTTGCCACACCCACCATAAAATAGCTGCTTTACATGCATGTCTGTACGCATGTAAAGTGACTTTTGACAGGCCAGTGTGCAAGAACGCATCTTTCCCACACTGCTGAAAATGAAATGAAAAGCAGCCATTTTATAATGGGTATGGCAAAAAATATCATATATATCTCGTGCGTAATAATATTATGACTCGTGTGACTGGTAAACACGCTCATCAGTAATATACCTCATTACGCCACTATAGATATACATTCTATTATTTACAGTTTAGCTTGAGAGTATAGTGGAAGTTACGGTTTGTTAAACTGGCCTATCCAGTATCCACAATACAGTCAATTTTTCTTTACACTCATTAAATGGTTAGAGCCTTAGGGAATAAAAAACGGGATCATAGCTATGTCACCATAAGGGGTATAGAGTACAGACTTACCGATAATGTCACAGACAAAGGTTTTGAGGGAAGCAGGTTAAGATGCAGAAAGGTCGAAAAAGTCGATAGGCAGGTGTACCTACTTGAATCATCCTTACTTATATGAGTAGAGAAGAAGTCTATACCTATTCATCTCCATTTATACCAAGGGGTCTCAAAACTTTTAAATTTTGAAAAGAACGTCCAAGAAAAAATATAGTGGTGCCGTCTAGACGAGACTTTCAAAGTCTTGTCTTGTCTTGAAATATCAAGACAAGACTTAAGTGAAGTCTTGTCTGGAAATATGAAGACTTCACTAAGTCCAAGTCTAGATTACAAAACTGTAGTCTTGTCTAATATCAAGACTCTAGATTATTTTCAAGAGTCTCGATTAACCGACTCATGGTTTACTTTACCTACTACTACTTAGTTTATTTAGACTCTTGAAAATTGTCTAGAGTTTTGACAAGAGTCTTGATCTAGATAAAGCAAGTCTTGTCTTGTCTGGAAAATCTAGACAAGACAAGATAAGAGTCTAGAAAGTCTAGATCTAGAGTCTAGACGGCAACACTAAAGAAACATAATGTATGTAAACTAAAGACTTTTTAAAAATTACAATTTACAAACAAAAAACAAGTTTTTACTCATTTATTTTTATTATTTTATTATTATTTCGACACGATGTTCTGACTCTATTTAATAAGGTGACCACAGCGGTAAACTGAAAAATCAGGACAGAGGGCGGTTTACAGGGGAGCTGAGTCCTCGGAGGTTAGAAAATTTTTGAAAATATAATTTTTAAACATTCCGAGAAAAAATAGAGTAGACAAAACTGGGTTTTTTAGTGTTTTGCCCTTACCAGAACACATCCCAAAAACTTACTGGGTTTTTTGATATCACGATTTACCCAGGACAGTTTTGCCAAAAAAAAAAAGAAGTCTCGTCCTGGATAGAACAGTAGTACGGTTGGTCACCTTACCTTATTACCCATTATTCCCGTTTCCTTATACGGAAGTGAAAATCTCGTTATGATAGACTCTACCGTATTGGAGGACTTCGAAGTGAAACAGTTGAATTATTCCTGGTATGCAGTACATCGACCCAACTCTGTAAATAAGCCGTATATGCAGATGAATCGGCCGCGGCGAGCAACCGGAGCGCAGCAGAGCGTGGAGGTCGGTCGGTACACATATAATATAGAAAGGAGCAGGTGTCTGGCAACAGTTGTAATATAAAGGATAACAGGAAATGGGGGTGCATTAGTTAATGCACACATAACAGGATGTGCCTGACGTTGTAACTGTGTTACCTACTATTACTTATTTGCTCCTGTTCCATTGTCCGATAGAAGGCTCGATTCGTTTAAAGGCTACCATATTTTTATGCTAGGGGCAAGTAAGGGTATACGTCAAACGCTTACATTTTTTTTGAGTGTCAACTGGCAAGTACGGTATGTCAAACGTTTAGAAATTAACGGTTTATATGGTGTTTCCATGGCTATTACTGACCCCCAGTGACCAGATAGTAATCCGAGAGCTGGTAAATTAATTTTCAATGAATGAGAGCTATCGTATTTTTATTCGTCAGATAGCGCTAGTGGCAAGTAAGGTATGTGTCAAACGTTTACATTTTTAATCGTCAGATGGCGCTAGTGGCAAGTAAGGTATGTATCAAACGCTTGCATTGTTTATTCGTCAGATGGTGCTATAGTGGCAAGCAAGGTATGCCAAACGTTTAGAGATAAACGTTTATAATTATAATAAAAAGCAAAAACCTCAATCTTCCAGAGTGCCAATTTATATTTTTAAATGGTTTTATTTAGCTTGACCCCGTATATTTGTTTGTTTGTTACTATCTTTGTTTCAAATCTTGCGACAGCTTTTTCAATTACTTCTACTTAACCGATTCTTATGAAACTTTGCACACACATTGAGTTCCCGTGACAATACAATATTATGATAATTTCAACTTGGTAACGAGGATCTGATGATGGAATCAGGAGGTGGACAGTTGAAAGGGTGAGGAGTTTGCATAATAATACGGGCCAAAAATCAAACTAAAAACTAGAAAATAAAAATAGGTAAAAAAGCTTTTTAAGTTAAACGGTTTTATTTTAAATCATCAGCTGTACCAAAAACTAGAAAATAATTACGATACAAACCAAGGGGCACTTTGTGTCGCTGCGTCAGTGGAATAAGTAATAAAAACGTGGGGCGCATAAAAATCTGTATAACGACTGTATAATAATTAAATAAGAACGGCTTCTCTAGAAAAGTGTGTTTCCAAGCCCACCAACAGAAATATTTCAAATGCGCCCCACGTTTTTATTACTTATTCCGCTGACGCAGCGACATAAAGTGCCCCTTGGTTTGTGTCCTTATTATTTTCTAGTTTTGTGTACAGCTGATGATTTAAAATAAAACCGTTTAACTTAAAAGTTTTTTACCTATTTTGTTTAATTTATTAAAACCATATATTGATTACCTACGTCACAAGATCCCAAAATGGTTAAACATAAGAACTTCAACAATTATTGAGGACGTAACCTACTATAAGACAAAAGCGAACCATGCAACATACCTTCATTAGCATATCGCGCTTACTTTGTACGGGTTTATGTACTTCTATGTACATAAAGATACTTAATCAATATTGAATGCAAATAAAAAATCGATACTTTGATTTTATAACTGTGAATTCATTATGTAAAAATATTGTAATTTTCTCACCTTGTTTAAATGAAACCATTTCAGAGTTTGTTTTTGCACAAATAAAAATACTGTAGCACACTTTTTTCAACTTTTGTTTTCACTTTACAAATTCATAACACTACGTTTAATTGTTGTTATTAAAATTATTGATTTAAATCTACGCAACAATATACTTTCTTTGTTCAAAAAGTTAATAGATACTGTATAATGAATTTTTTGTCATACCCACTATAAAATAGCTACTTTACATGCATGTGTGTGTATACTGATTTAAATTTCGAGATTTTATGATTTATATAGTTGGTAAATGAAATGAAAATTTACCTACTATATAAATCATAAAATCTCGAAATTTAAATCAGTACTTCACAAACCACGACATAATACGCAATGCTTAGCATCATAATATTATATAAAGTTACGAATACTCAATGTGTATTTTAAAAAAAATAATTAATCACATCTGAATATGGCAACTCGTTGCTGAAACGCGTAGTGTTAAATCACAAGACGGACATAATACAAGGTATTTCTAATACTTCATAATATTCATAGTGACTTGGAGACCCAACACTATATGAATGAATGAATTGTGAATTATAGATGCTCGACAACAGAGGTCATTAGCGTCTGTCCCAACACTCTAAAAATGTATAATATAGGTAGGTACCTCATTCAGTATTATAAAATACAATCTACTATAAAAGTGGAATCTCGATTATCCGGAATGTTCGAGATTAAAGTAATGATCGATAATAAAAAATCTAAGTCGGTCTGGATGATCGTCACGCAAAAACAAACTGGCAGATTTCCACCAAACTAATAATATATTTTTTGCCATTCCCACTACAAAATAGCTACTTTCGATGTATGTATATCGGCCATTAATGACCCATTTAACAGGCAGGTGTGCGGAAAATGGTTTACTTCCTGCACTAGCGCAGAAAATAACGGTTGCTATGGCAACTTCTGTTAATTCGCTCTATACGCCTGCGTGCGCCTGTCATTACTTACTTGCACGAACTTCGCGGCACACTAGAAGAAAAGATGGCGACGCAAACGAACTGTCAGAATTTTTTGAAAATGACGTAAAAAGTAGGTATTTTGTAGTGGGTATGGCAAAAAATACCATATATTATGTCTCGTACGTAATGGTATTACGGCTCGTGTTACTGTAAAAACTCACTATCGCTCGTTTTTACATACTGGCATCACTCGTCGTAATATGCCCCATTACGTATCTAGACATACAATCTACTATTAAGGCCGAGCCTAGATATTAAAATTCCAACTGGAAGTAGAGTCAGGAGGAAGGGGGTGTCGCGCGAATAACGGGTTGTTCGGATAATGATGAATTTACTGTATTTCGGAAGTAATTAAAACCTTCCAATATATGCAAATGAACGTAGGCTTACAGCCATTAAGAACTTGATGAAAAAAATAATGAATAATTCAAATATTAAAAATCACACTTTTATTCACGGAAACCGGTTCAAAGGTACGAACCAAAGCGGATTTCACAAATAACTTACGTTATACAACGTTTTTTAAAATTTAAATGTGTACCAAAAATAGTATAAATATTTTTGTGATGATTCTGAAGGCCGGTTTCTGGTAGTACTGTTTTCAGTTTCGTTAACTTCTATTGGGTAAATATAATTACAAGTATTTCATTACCACAACTAATAATTAGTACATTATTTTTAACTCGCTGTCATTTTTTACGGATCGGGCTGTCAATAGGAAACACTTTTTTATTACCCGTTTTACGAAAAAAATCATTCTTCATAAAAACTTCTGCTTGTTAAAAAATGAGATTCCCATAAAGAATATTTGAATCAAATGTACAGGGTGTTTAGAAATTAAAAAAACATGAAAATGCTTCAAGAGAGAAAAACCTTTATTTATTATTTTATAGAAAAATTTTATAAGAGAAAGTCGTTGACAATACAAATTGAATTGTGAACTCAGCAACTGCTGCTTGGATCCGTTGCTATACTATTGAACAAAATAAAAACAGTTTTTCCTATGGGCAACCCGATCCGGGGACACATGGTTTTCTGAACCAATGAAACAAAAATTTTAAATTTGCAATTTTCGGCGCAAATTCTAAAATTGACGAGTTTACGTTTGGCATCAATGGCCAAAGAAATAAGTTAAACTGGCAAGGTACGCTAATGACTTTACTTGTCGAGCGTCTATAATTATAATCTAACTGCCAAACATTCGTCCTTCGCATGGATTAACATCATTCTTTAAATAAAAAACCTGGAATTTTTGGACTTTTCTCGGTACTTTGGGGACATTATAAATACGTCAAATTTTAATCTGCAGCCCAATGATGCACGTCATCCTATAAAAAGATTTTTGTGCTCCCCCTAATCCTGGATCTAGTCCTCTAATAATCTGAATTTCTCGAGCTCCATAAGATTGGCGACTAGAAGTCGGTGATAATTTGGAGATACAAACGAATTTTTTTTTTACGCTAATGACCTATAAGTTGTCGACGCGTCTATACTTTACAATTTTTTTCAAACGAATTTTTGAAGTGAAAACTTCCGTAGGCGCGCTTTGCCTGAGTAGTGAACGAAAGTGAAACCGTCACGCTTCGGGTCGGTGACGTTGAATCGGGTTTACTCGGCCATTCATAAGTTTTTTGTAGTTCATACGTGCGCTAATAGATGACACTAAAACTTAATACGCGTATGTTATTGTATATGATCAGTGTAATATTTAAAGTGTATACAATTTGTGCTGCGTGTTACTAATTAATAAGTTATTTGTAGTTCACAAGTGTGCTAATAGATGACACTAAAACTTAATACGCGTATGTTATGTTTGTATATATATTTTAAAATTAGAAAATCAGAAGTTTTCACTTCTGTCGTGTGGTCATAAGCACACATCCACTTTTTTGTTTTAGATATTAAGATGAAAAAACATATCCATACAGAATTTTCGACACCACATAAAATTTACATAACACAACCGGTCTTTCTAACCTTAAAATTTTATTATCATTCAAATATATTTTCGTGATCATTTCACAAACACAGCAGCTGCACTTTATCGCGTCACTCGAGTTTCAGCCATGACAGTAAAACTGAACAATGAACACGACTCATTATTACATAATAATAACAGTGAAATGTATAAGAGACGCCGGTAGCGCGTGAGTCACATGGTAAATTCTAATCCTGTACAGAGAACAGACACGCGGCAGACTGCTTGGGACTCTGCCCCACCCTTCTGGCGTCCAATAGTAACTGTCACATATGTGATGACGAGGGTTGAATAACTAGATCGCTTACATGGAATTCATTCACAACTATATAAACAGTTTTATAAAGTCATATATATCTATAAAGTTCTATATATGGCGAATTCTGTTCCGAAAGTGTTCTCAACATATTGAGATAGATAAAAAACATTTTATAAAAAAAACCTCCTTCGAAAAAAGCCACCCAAAAGATGAAAATAAAACAATTTTTAGGTCGGCTCCAAATTAATTACTAAAACTTTTTATATACCTTATTTGCTTTTAATAAATTGGTGCCGACCTCAAATTTGTATCTTTTTCGTCTTTTTTTGAAGGTTTTTTTTATAAAAAGTTTATTATTTTTTACTTTTTAGTTGCTTTGCAATATTTAGTTTGTACGTTATTAACCGACTTCTTTTTTAATATTTGATTACAAAACTTTAAAAAAACTACTAAATCGATTTAAGTAAAATTTATGTGGAACCGCCCTGAAGGTATGCTCTATTAAATTAAACAAGAATCATCAAAATTGGTTCAGAAATGCAGGAGATATGAGGTAACATACAAACAATTATTTTTATTACCTACTAGAAAAAAATAAAAACTGCTGAACCGATTTAAGAAAAAAATATATGGGACCAATCCGACATCTTCCTGAACACAACGGAGTCAAAATTTTTCAAATTTCTGAAAGTCGTGTCGTATCAGACATCCAACAAGAGAGTATCACAAATCCGTATAGAAATCGATTCAATCGCACCTTAAATACGCTTTAAAAAATGCTTTAGGCTTACAAAACAGGCAAACAATTCGCGCAAAAGGTTGTAATATCACAAGAAGGGGGACTCACAGAGTGTCGTGGGGTGGCAGAGTACCGTACATCTGACTCACAAAGGAATCGCCCCGATTTTATAAATGAGGGAGGACGCTTTTATAATTACAGGACCGGTTTTGGTCATAATGAGTCATTGACCTAGATTGATAAACAGCTGCATTATATAAAAATTTGCATATTTATAAAATTTTACTATGTATATTTTTTATTTTCAAATTTCTTACTAATTAATTAATAAATACTTAGTATGGTGGGAAACTACAAAAACAACAATTTAGTAACTTCTTAAGAGTATTTTCTACCGGAAGTTACCCCCTGCACTCTCCATCACAAATCCTTTCCCCTGCCTAAAAATGGTTACCGCTGTCACGACGCCATTTTTAAAGCTAAAGGTTTCTGGTGAACGCCAAATGAAGAACCTCGAGAATCACACTACAAAATACAGATCCTGTAGGCGAAAAATTGAAAAAAAATTCGACTGATGACCAGTCCTATACTTCCCACCTAGTAAATATTTGCAAAAAATAAACACTCTTTTTTTTTTATTCTTTGACTAGGCCCAAATAACCTTAGCTGTTGGTGGTCTGTAAAACACAATTTAATTTTTATTCTTTGAAAAAAGCATGGCCCTCTTTTTTGTTTGGTGATCTACTGATGGCTAACTTAATATAGCAAAAATCATGGTTACCTTGATTTGCGTACAATTTTTATTTTTTTTAGTAAAATATTTTTTTTCTCGAAAACTATACATTTTAGAGAAAAAAAATATTTACATTTTTTTCATATTATAACATCTATATTTCATTTATATTTTTTTTTACCTATGTTAATACGTGACATTGAGGACGTTTTTTTGAATATCTCAGGATCCACTGAACCGATTTGACTCAAAATCTAATCAGATCTAAGTTAAAGGCTGATAAACACAATAGAACAATCGGCATGCTCGTATGTTGTTCCGTTCTTAAGATATCGAAGGCGAAAAATTGACCACATACACACACACATACAGACATCAGTCAGAAAATGATCTTAAACGATTGCTAGGGTCTCAAAACGTGAAAATCTGTTAAAATCTCGAAATATTGTTTTCGGACTGAATCCATTACTTCCCTACCATAGTAGAGGTGGAAAGTAAAAATTCTTGAAAAAACTTACTTATTTACAGTTTGAATATAGCAAATAAGGACCTTGACATATTGGTTAATTTTTGAAGTGAAAAGTTCTTTAGGCGCACTTTGCGTTCTTTCTGAATAGTGAACGAAAGTGAACCGTCACGCTCGGGTCGGTGACGCTGAATCGGGTTTACTCGGCTCCACTCGATATCAAGCGCGATCGGGTCGCTGACCACGTTTACTGTCTAACAAAGAGTGCATCGTTTCAAGAATTACGTTTTTATTATTACGTATTATAATAATAAAATAATATTATAATATTACCTACCTATATATGTTTTGCATATAATCAAGTTTTCACTTCTGTCGTGTGGTCATAAGCACACATCCACTCTTTTAATACATATTATGTAATAAACATTTAATTTTATTTAATAAAAGATAACTTTTGAACTTTGTTTACAGTAAAACATATTTAAACCCTAAAAAAATAAATAAAAAACATTTAAAATAAAACTGAAACAATGTATTATGAAAAACATAAACACGATATGTATTTAATATAAAATTTCCATGTAGAAAAGTTTTTTCATTTGAAATTCTTTGATGCGGGATCCCAAAAAGCGGATAGAGGCAACCCTCGTATAACACGGTCTTTCTGCAAGACAGTTTCGCTCTAACGCGGTTATTATAGAGGGTAAGTTTGGTTTTGCGCTCTGATCGGTTCGAACGCAGGAATAAGACAGATAGAGAACATTTAAAATAATTAGGCATAATGTTCACGTCCAGTAAATATAATTAAAATAGAGGTTCACGGGATTTGACATACAATTTGACAACGTTGAGGTATTATTAATTGTCATATTTTTTATACATTTTATACCTTTTGTATGTTATTTTATTGTTTATATAATGTATATTATAATTATTTATCAGTTGCTTGATAAAGTCTTAATAAAACGAAATGTCGCATTTTCAACAATAGTTTAATTGTTTTGTTGTCCACATACCCGTTAACCTCTATTTTAATATAAAATAATGTTAAATTAATGTAAATTCGAACGCATAAACCGAACTTGCCCCAGAAAATAAAGGTTCCCACAGACTAACGCGGGACTGCGAGAGCGGGACTGGAGCGTTGCGGGATCAAATTATATGACGGAATAAATTTTTCATCGCATTTTTATTACGCCGAACGAAAACACGTCAATTTGAAAAAAAAATACCATTGTGTGCCGATCCTTAAATCGGTCACGCACTACAGGAGATTTTATACAAACTTAACTACCGTGTTATACGAGGGTTTACTGTACAACGTATTCGCGTATTCAATACTAAAAGTTCTTTTCCGCATACATTATATATGCAACGGTAAAATGTTACAAAGAGAAGAAACGTTACCTTTGATCATATAAAAGACATCCTACGCAAATATCAATTTTATAATCTGATAAAAGTCTTCATTCGCAAATAGCAACACGTAATACAAAATTACGCTATTATTTATTTAAACGGATCTCATTTAAACCATTGGCGTAGAACAGAGAATGTACATTGTACACAAGCGACTAGATCCTGCAGTTAGGGTTTATTCTGATTGCTCGAATACCCCATCTTGATGTCGTTTGACACGCACACACACACCTAAACGAACGTAACAACTAACTAGTGAACTCTGTATACTAATATAGATAGTTGATAGCGATTAAAAAATGGGTTTTCTATGTGGAGAATGTTCAAACACATATTCTTCAAGTCAGGCATTATTGTTCACAAAATTAGAATGCAAACTTCAGATAAGGCTTGTAATCTAATTCTTTCTATAAAAGTCGATCAAATTTCTGACATTTCAAAATAAAACTTAATTAAAATTTATTTTTGTATTCCAATTTCTCAAAAACACTGTTATGGTAAACATTTTGGACATCCTAATATCTCAAATATTAATATTAAATTAGGTTTTATTTTGAAATGTCAAAAAATTGATCGACTTTTTTAGAAAGAATTAGATTACAAGCCTTATCTGAAGTTTTCATTCTAATTTTGTGAACATTAATGCCTGTCTTGAAGAATATGTGTTTGAACATTGTCCACATATAAAACCCATTTTTAATAGCTATCAACTATCTATATTAGTATACAGAGTTCACTAGTTAGTTGTTACGTTCGTTTAGGTGTGTGTCAAACGACATCAAGATGGGTTATTCGACCAATCAGAATGGACCCTAACTATACTAGTGACCTAGTCGCTTGTCACTGTACAATCAAATCCGTTCTTCAAAAGTCCATACTAATATAATTATGAAGAAGTACAGTTTGTTTGTTTGTTTGTCCACACTAATCTTAGAGACTGTTGAACCGATTTGAAAAATTCTTTCACTGTTTATAAAAGCCCGCTTCTTCTTGAGTGACTCATGCTGTACATTCTTACGTTACGACAAAGGAGGGATGAGCAGTGAGCGAAAATGTAAAGCAAGTCTCGGAGTTAAAGATAAATACAGCTGATAATAACATATTATGAACTGCGCTACTCAGGAAGAAGTATAGTGAAAGAATTTTTCAAATCGATTCAATCGTTTTTGAGATTAGCGCGAGCGAACATCTAAACCAAAATTCGTACTCGGGCGAATCCAGACTGGAGAGCTAGTTTTAAGAATAAACAAAGGCTGTTCAATTTGTCCTTATATCAACAGTTTAAGTGCTTCCAATATAATTTTTATTTAATTAAATACTACAAAAGACATTTCTTTTAAATATTCATATAAAAAAATGAGGTTAGAAGCACTAAAACTGCTTTAATCCGATTGGTAAGTATCCCTGTCTAATCTTAATAGCTTTAAAAAGTTTGTTTTGACATACTTTTTCAAACGTTTTAAAATCGGTTCAGGAGTTTGAGCTACACGCATCACATCTATGAATCGATGTACATCTAACGGAATTCTTAGTTCAACAACTACCTGCAGTGAGGCGCGCGCACCGTTTAACGGTTTGCGTAAACTCACCCGGAGTCGCATAAAGAAGTATAACTTCTAATAAAAACATTTTTTAAATCGGTTTAGACGTTTGATTTATTTATTGTAAATTAAAGATGCGTCGACAACTTAGGTCATTAGCGTCTTGTTTACATTAAATAACAACGCACTTAAAACTAAATGACATCACAAAACATCCATGAGCGGAGGCGGGATTCGAACCCACGACAGTGTGATCCAAAGGCCGCTACGCTAACCGTTATACCACACTGTCCTCTTAGACGTTTGAGCTGCACGCATCATAGCGTTACAGACTAACCGACAAAACGAATGCATATTATAGAATATAGACGCTTCAGCTATTCAAAGGTCGCGTCTAAAAAGTGAGTTTCGCTTGTTTTCTTAATCGTTATAAATCTCTTTTTGTAACAACTTTGACATGAACGGTTTTGCCGCGTGGCCACCGATTTATTCAACTTACAAACGCAAATAAAACGTCTACCCACTTTTGATGTGTGGTCATAGAATTTTACATGACAAGTTAAGAGTTAATTTGAGGTTAGAATCGGACATAAATAATTTCAGCTACTTTCCAATGAATTCACTGCTACGTTTCGGAAACACGAGTAATTGATGGAATTTTTTATTAGCGGTCGAATCGCATAAATAATGTACCTAAGTAATAATTCTCCACGAAATGGCGTGACTTCGCCGTTGATTTATTTCTTGTTGCGTTATTAAAATACATTTATTTCATAGTAAAAGTCGAAAAGAAAAGAAGTAAGTTATGTTTTCGACGAATGATAAATCCAGATTTCATAAATTAGATGTGTTTGATAGCGCAAAAATTAAAATATCTCTATTTAAACGTTTATTTTGTAGAGTGATTCTTGGTCTTCATTTGTAGTTTACCCGAACCTTTTAACTTTAAAAATAGCGTTGGGAGAGCGGTAACCGTTTTTAAGCGTGTAGGAAAAAGGATTTGAGATGAGAAGTGCAGGGGTAACTTCCGGTAGAGAATACTCTTAGACGAAACGTTGGTGAAATTATCGTTTTTTTAATAATTTTAATCAGTTATTCCTCTTAAACAGAATAATACTGGGAAGTCTTAACTGGAAGTTAGCACAACATAAAACAAGGGGTTGTCGACGATGTAGAAGAACATCAATCGGCACACAGGAGCACTTATTAATAGCCTACGTTGGGTCCATTATGGCTCAACACATGTATATATTATATGTTTGTGAAATGCACTATGCAGGGTTAATGTTCTCGATGAATTTTTACAACTGAGCTAAAAATAAATCTGTGCGGTAAAACTATTTAGACTGCACTGCATCCCTCGACGTGCATTTTATATAGGTCTGATCAAAACTCCATACGACACAAAATATTGTTAATATAAAAACTATTAAGACGAAAGTTTTCTAAGAAGACGCTTCCGTCGCAAAGCGAGACTTCCCCCAAGACTGCCTGTTTGAAAGATACTTAAGGAGAAGCAGAAGAATATTCTTGGTACAAAAATTATTAAAGGAAAAGTTCTCTTAAAAGATGTTCTCTAGAAAAAATATTTCCCTCAAAATTTTCTCTAGAAGAGACACCTAAAGAGAAGCACTAAAATATTAATGTTGATACAAAAATTAATTAATAAAGGGACAGTTCTCTACGAAAACGCTCTTTCGAAAAGAGATTCCCCCAAAACTGTCGGTAAGTTAGACACTAGCACGAAGATAGTCTTGATACAAAAATTAATTATTAAAGGGACAGTTCTCCAAGAAAACGCTCTTTCGAAAAGAGATTCCCCCAAAACTGTCGGTAAGTTAGACACTAGCACGAAGATAGTCTTGATACAAAAATTAATTATTAAAGGGACAGTTCTCCAAGAAAACGCTCTTTCGAAAAGAGATTCCCCCAAAACTGTCGGTAAGTTAGACACTAGCACGAAGATAGTCTTGATACAAAAATTAATTAATAAAGGGACAGTTCTCCAAGAAAACGCTATTTCGAAAAGAGATTCCCCCAAAACTGTCTCTAAGTTACACTAGCACGAAGATATTCTTGATAAAAAAATGAATTATTAAAGGGACAGTTCTCTAAGACGACGTTCCCTAGGAAACAGATTCCCTTCCAAACCCCCTACAAGATAGACTATTGAGAAAAAGCACTGCAGATCACTACTTATATAAGATCTTTGAGGAAAAGCCATAGAGATATCATAGATAGAGTAGGGGAGTCATAGGCACAACTGTAAGTGACAGTGTTATCTTGGAAAAGAGAGAGAGAAAACGAATAGGTTCTCTTTGCCTTGCCTTCTGACGTATTTGTAAATTTAAAAATTTATAGTAGGTATTGTTAATCTGTAACCATGGTTATGTATTTGTGATAAAAAAAATAGAAGAACACGTCTAACCTCCATCTCAAGTCTTTTGCACCGACACTTTTTTGGTTAGCTTCCCTCCTCTATCTATGATATCTCTATGGGAAAAGCACTGTGCCGTCATTTTTTGGGTTCTGTATTTTAATTAAAGTTAATACACTATTATTTAAATTTTAAATACACAAAATGTTAAATAGCCAATGACACGTCTTGAGCCATCCTATAATGAATTAGGTTCAATAAATTTGATTATTATTTAATAAGAATAACACGTTACTTTTTATGAATTGAAGCCATATTGATACAAATTGAGTAATCCGGACCTGGAATGTTAAGCTTGATAATCCAATATTTAAGGGGAATAATCATACTCGTATTTCTAATTACTTTTAAGAACACAAGAGGACCGTGTGGTCCAGTGGTTAACGTCGCGGCCTCTGGATCAGACTGTCGTGGGTTCGAATCCCACCTCAGCTCATGGGTGTTTTGTGATGTTATTTAGTTTTAAGTGTGTTGTTATTTAATGTAATCAATAAGTTACAATAAATAAATTTAAGAACACTTGAGAATAGCCGAGAGTGTAGCGGCGCTGTTGTTTACATGGCGTTGCTATGGTTCCTCTATTACAAGTCCCCAGTTCTCTGGTTCTAGCCCGAGAGCTGGTAAAAGTGTCAATTGGATTTTCAATTTAATATTAAAAAAAAAAAAAATAATGAATTGAAAATATGAATTGGTGCTAGGCCCAAATAACCTTAGCTGTTGGTGGTCTTTAAAACACAAACAATTAAGAACACAAACTACTGTCAGCTTCATTCAGGCGGGGACTGGCCAGGGGGCATATGCGGCTAGGGGCGCTGGAGCGTCCCGGTCCCTCCCATTTTCCTAGTGTTGCCGTTTAGACAAGACAAGACTTTCAAAGTCTTGTCTTGAAATATCAATACAAGACTTCACTTAAGTCTTGTCTTGAAATATCAAGACTTCACTAAGTCTAAGTCTAGATTAAAAAACTCTTGTCTTGTCTAATATCAAGACTTTAGATTATTTTCAAGAGTCTAGATTAACCGAGTGGTTTACTTTACCTACTACTACTTAGTTTATCTAAACTCTTGAAAATTGTCTAGACTTTTGGCAAGAGTCTTGATCTAGATAAAGCAAGTCTTGTCTTGTCTTGCAAATTTCTAGACAAGACTTTTGCAAGTCTTGAAAATCTAGACAAGACAATTTAAGAGTCTAGAAAGTCTAGATCTAGACGGCAACACTACATTTCTCAATCCCAATCAATAACAAATTACTCAAGCCTCATTCTCGAGCCCTCACAAATGTTAGCGTCCCTGAAAAAAATAGCCAGTCCGCGCCTGGCTCCATTGTAGTCAGTTGTCAAAAATTTTTAAGACTTAGCTGTCATCGTATTATAATCTGAATATTTACGCATCTCTTGAGTCAACCGCGGATTCATTGATTGTTTTTAATAATAAATTTATAAACACATTGTTACAAAAATGTAAGGCATCTATAAAAATACATCTAAAAATAAATCACTAACAAATCCTCCACAAGACTGTAAATAGTAGCTATAACATTTAAAGGGTTTGAAAATTACTAGTGATGCGCGATACGAGATGTTTTAGTCGATTGTCTCGATTATTCAAATATCTCGATTATTCTCGATGGTTGTCATTTGGACTCGATTGTTGTTGTTTCATAGTTCACCGAGACTGAATCGTACAGTACTGCATACCTGATACGAATTCAATAGTGAAGAGATCACAGAGGATCGACTGAACATAGTGTGAACAGTGAACAATCAACGACGTCAGTCGACTAGCATATATAACCTTGAATCGCGCTTATATGTATTCTCATTCGCTGCTATTGCTATAACCTATGTGGAAAGTAATCGATTTGAACTATCGAATATTTCGATTGTAAAATCAAACTCCGAGTCGATTGTGGACTCAATTGTTAATAATAATAATGCGTTTAACGTCCGTTTCTCGACATTATGTTATAACAGACGCCATTTTTCCATTTTCCATTTTTACACCACTTCCCGTTTTATACATTTTTATACTTCAACTTAATTAATAGCAATGTGCGAATGAAGGAATTATAGGACATCAGGATAAGGTAGGCAATTTTGGGAGCATAGGAGTTTGACAGGTAATCGGCCATGGCCTTGAATAAGGAACCATCTCGATATTCATCTGGAATTATTGAGGGAAACAAGATGGTCGGTACAGGAATTACCGTTTCTCGGCGTGAGGCAGTAGGAAAAAGTCCTAGCCACATCTGCCCCCGCCGGGATTCGAACCCAGTACCTTCCCAATGCGAGTCTAGTGCTGTACCACTAAGCTACATCGCTGGGTGACTCAATTGTTATGAACGATTGCAATTGTTTCGATTGTAAAAACATCTCGCATTCGCCCATCACTAAAAATTACTAAAAATAAAATCCCACGAGGGGCAGAGCGTACAGTAAACGCCGAGCTATACTTTTCGTGTTCCAAACGTACCTATAATTTATGAGCGTTGTAAATATGTCAGTTGATAATTAGGAACACTAAATTTTACAAGCATTACCTTACACACTGTAATAAAAAGCTATTTATTTTAGATTTTCTTAGTTTCAACTTTGCAATATTATTTTAATTCTACCGTTTTTATATTAAGGTCTGTCTACACTTTGCGATTTAATGTAAAGGTTCGGTTACACCTAGTGATGGGCGATTACGAGATATTTTAGTCGATTGTCTCGATTGTTCAAACATCTCGATGACTCTCGATGGTTTTCACTTGGACTCGATTGTTGTTGTTTCATATTTCACCGAGACCAAGTTGCATAGTACTGAATCGTACAGACGACGTACACTGTCGAGAGCCACATAATATATAATCGTTCATCACTCAACAACTGTGGTCGAGTCAATAGATGGTCGATTGTGCAGTAATCGAATGCTCTGAGACCGACTGAACAGTGTGAACAGTGAATCAACGATGAACGAGTAGCGTAAATATCAGACTTCATTCGACCAGCATATAACCTTGAATCGCGATTATATGTATTCTCATTCGCTGGCAAATAATCGACTTGAGCAATCGAACATTTCGATTGTAAAATCAAACTCCGAGTCGATTGTGGACTCGATTGTTATTATGAACGATTGCGATTGTTTCGATTGTAAAAACATCTCGTATTCGCCCAACGCTAGTTACACCAACGAAGCATATACGAGCAAACATTTATTTTATTTATTTCTTGTAGATTACAGACAGCTAATAATTTAAATAATTAAACGACATCAAAAACCATCAATGAGCGGAGATGGGATTCGAACCCGCGACAGTTTGATCCAAAGGCCAGCACGCTAACCGGTACACCAAGCTGTTCTCGCGAACATTTTCGCTTGCCCTTTATCCAGACTGAAACGAATTTACTTACATCGCACGTCATCTGAGTGTAGGCGAGCGAACCCATAGATGAGCTATACCTTTTCTAAAATTTTAGAGGAGGTATATCGAAGCGCTTATTGAATTTGGCGTGCTATTTTCGATAACCGCGCCAAATTTGAAAAAGCTAAGAACGTTCACGTCTATTGGAAAACAAAAAACAGGCGGAAAATTATAACTTTGTTTAAAATTAGGAAAATAAAAATACAGCGGATTGATATTGTAGATTATAGACTCTCGACAACAGAGGTAATATGCGAAATACAGTGGAAGTTATTCATGAAAAAAATGAAAGACAGAAACGGAACACGGATTGTTTATATTTTCTTTTTTTCAAAAAGTTTATACCTACCGGATTTCGAAAAACTTGTTGATCGAATTAAAAATTACGAAAAGTGACACTATATAAATTACATTTATTAAGAAGTAATTTACTATTGTATTAAGTTTTGGAATGATCCCTAGCGAAGCTATTTTTTAAAGAATTTATTTGTGTTTTGAAAAAAGAATTCATCCAGCAATTTCTTTATTTTACGGACTTTGTGTACAAATAAAGGTTTTCTAAGTATATTTACACAATTTAACCTTTCTCCATTTTAAATGGTCAATTTCTACTTCCAGTAGATTTTCTCTGTCTTCTTCTAGAACCCAGACACATAACTAATCCTCAATTAAATATTAACGAAATCGATAAAGAAAAAAAAACGACAAACGAAAAACAGTTGAGTTCCGTATAGTTCTTTTGTTTCCACGAACAACCCAATGGTGTGCAAGTTGTGTAGCACGTATTAAATATTTATTGAGAACGATTCTTTATAAAAAGAAACAAAAAAAGAAACTAAAATATTGTTCAAATGTGCTGTTAAAAGTACAAAGTCGGCATAATATGTTAGTCTCTTAACATAATTATTAATTAGGTAATAGAATTGCTTTATTGATCTTTTATATCGATGGTATTTTTTTTTAAATTGTAGTACATACGTAAAAGGTCGACCTTGAACTTTTATTTGTTCGATCTGTTTTTTTCAATATTTATTTCATTCAGCTATAATAAATTACTCAATCGATAAATAATTACATCTATTTATACTAGGTAAAAAAAACAAAATCTAACTATTCTAAAGATGAATATTTTTTTTTTCAGTCAATATAAATTATTTTCTGACGATAACAAATCACAAAAACGACATTTTTAAGATATGTTGCAAACTTATTTCACTTGATTCCAATGAGCAAAAAAATAAAACTACCGTTTCTTATTTTGCTTAGAAGTTGTGCGAGTTCAGACATAATTTTTTGAGAAAGTCTAAATAATTATATTTGAAATTAGGAGAGGAAGTCTCTGTGGCAAAGGATCAAATAAATTGCAATACTGTTGAGACCGCGAGTTGAGACTTTCTCTCTTAATTTCAAACATTATCTACGGATCACTATATCTCTATTCTCTAAGTCTATATCATAGTTTTTTTAACATTAAATAATTATATTTTGTAAATACAACGTGTATCGACTGATGAGTTAATTAGTTATATTTATAACTTAAAAATTAAATCCGCTCTCGCATGAAGTGTGATTTAGTGTTGAAATAGGTATATATAGGAAGAGAACAGATCCCACTCTCGGGGCACTGTGTGAGTAAGGTAACTCAACCAGCCGGAAACTGGGAATTTCGGGTTCAAGTCCTGACAGTGGTCTTTGATTTTTTCCTTGTATATCTTAATTGTTTGACGATTAACATCACGATGGCATGTTCGCCGACTGATTACGTTAAGATAAGAAAAGTATTTATTTGTGGTTTGGCTAATATTGTCTATTTTAATAATTATTATTATATTTTGTAATCCAAAATCTTGTTGAGACCTGCAGATTGATTTTTTCTATTAGTGTGCTGTGTGGCGAACAGTTTCCTTTTTTCTTTAAGAAACACATGAATAAATATATTGTTCTTGTTTTACTTTGTATTCCTGCAATTCTTCAACTTCAAACAAGGTCTTTTGTGAAAACTAATAATGTTGCCCATTAAATATTTATATTTATGAGGATTGAAGGAAAACCTTCATTGCACAGGATCAAGAATTGTAATTCTTATTGGTATATGATAAAATCAATCGATTTAAAACCCCCTTATATCCACACAATATTATTCACATAACAATTAGAGGTGAAAATAATAAATATCTCAGACAGCGCTGCCATGATTTGTGAGCTATATCTAAGAAAAAATCAAATGACCACTGTCGGGACTTGAACCCGAAACTCCCAGTTTCCGGCTAGGTGAGTTACCGATTTCTCCACAGTGCCCGAGAGTGGAAACCGATCTTTTCTTATATATAGCAATTTCAAGTTGAAAACACACTACATGCGAGAGTCGATTATTCAAATAAGCTGCAAAGCATAGTACAGCTATTAAACAGTCGAATCACTATACATGCGAGAGTTAACATTTTATAAGTTTTATCAACTTAATTCTTATATTTAAAATAATTGCGTTTATTTACAGACGTTTCGGCACTTTTTTTGCCATTTTCATTTTATATACTTACAGTGTGTAAACGGTTTTACCGAAAATAGGTAAAATAACATTGAGAACATTTACAATTTGATAGTGGGCTATGGGGTCATAAGATCCAATGTAAATATGTAGTGGATTACATAGAAAAAATATTAGTAAAAAAAACTTTTTAGAGACAAGCTTTTATTGAAATGTACTAAAAAGGAAAAAATAATATTTAATAATTTTGGTTCATAATTATTATAAAAGCGGGGGTTGTAATCTCTATGATAGTTTATTAGTCGCAGCCCCCGCTTTTATAATAATTATGAACGCAAAATTATTAAATATTATTTTTTCCTTTTTAGTACATTTCAATAAAAGCTTGTCTCTTAGAAAGTTTCTTTTACTAATATTTTATTTTGTTCATTTTAGTCTTTCAAAATTTTACCCCTCTTTGACACCCGTAGGGGTTGAATTTCGAGAAATCCTTTCTTAGTGGATGCCTACATCAGAAAAGGAACCAACTGTTCAAATTTCAAGTATATCTAGCTTCAGCGATTTGGCCTAGGCGTTGATTAGTCAAAAAAAAACCCTACATCCCCGTTTGGACCCCTAAGGGGTTGAATTTATTTCTAAAAGCGATTTATTCATGTATTGTCATCGGGAATACATATGCGTACAAAATTTCAAATCAGTCGGATACGTGGAAGTCGTTCAAAATTGACTTGCAAGTTTTGACCTAAACAAACAAACCGCAACACACAAACTAACATACATTGCAAGATAAATAAAAGTCTGTAAAAATAGTACAGCGAATTTTTTAAACAATTTTCCATAGCAACGGTTGACTATTAAGAATAACTCGGAACCTGCTTAATAAAAAAACAAAGAATCTACTAAATATTTACATTAGGTCTTATGGCCTATAGTCTACTACAAAATTGTAAATGTTCTCAATGTTATTTGCCCTATGTCCGGGTTTACCGTTTACACACTGTATGTTATCAGTAACATAAAGACAGCATTGCTCTAAACTATCTTAGAGTTAGAGTTAACTTAACAATCATTAAATATTTAAACAATTAAAAAACAACTCACTTTCCTAAACTGTCGCCATTATAAAGAGCATGGGTCGAGTTTTCATTATGTCAGCTACAATTGAGGGTTGTCTTTGACACCATCCACGAGGGCAATGGCATTCTTCCGACTTCCAGCTAGCCGCTACACCTATCACCGTTCCTCCAATATCAACATCACCACTTACACTTTCATTCAAAATAATCAACTGATAACAGCTGGCGAAAGTCGACGGCAAATCAAAAAACAACTCCACAACAGTCAAATCATTCATTTAATCAATTTTAAAAATATATACGGAAAATGTCATTTGATCGTCTACTAAAATATTTTATCTTACCAAAATGTCAAAATTAATTAATTAAGAACACACCACTTTATTTTGGTCCACGTTATAAAATTCTCTACACTTTTATTCACAAACTGAATGTTATGAACACATATTTTATTGTTTTTTTGTAATACAGTCCGTATAAAAATTCGCACAAGAAAATTGACGTGTGCATTCGCGAAATTAACCTATAATAATTATATAAATGCACTTTTTATAAATTATGTATATAAACAAAAAAAAGAGAGACGTTTTATTAAACAAAATAGAATCGTTGCAACAACACAAAATGCACACTCTATGCCGTTAAGTTAGGGCCGGTTTTTGTCGGGCAAGCCACAGTCAGTTGGTACAATGTTCTCCTGTACAAAAATCAATGGTAGACGAAGACAGAGCTACGCGTGTTGTACTGTGTTTTATATTACTGAGTTGTATTGTAATCAATTAGAGGGCTGGATGCATACTACCAGCTGATATTGTACGTTGCGAAAATTAAGTTTAACATCTGTTAAAAATAAGACCCCGTCTAAATTTGACGGAATGAAGATATTTAGAAAAGTGTCTTAGAAATAAAAAAAAAAATGGATGTGTGCTTATGACCACACGACAGAAGTGAAAACTTCAGATTTTCTAATTTTAAAATATATAGGTATATAATTTGTTAATCACACAGTTTAATCACAAATATATTAAAATCGGCATACACAATTAAATTTAATGAATATAATACCTTAACGATAATATTAAGTTTTAGTGTCATCTGTTAGCGTACTTGTGAACTACAAAATGTATGTTTCAGTGTCATCTGTTAGCGCATTTGTGAACTACAAGGGACTTTTTACTCGTATTAAGTTTTTTGTGTCATCTATTAGCACACTTATGAACTACACACTACTACCAGCATATTGCAAATACGTGTTCGTGTTTGAGCCGAGTAGCCCCCCGATTGTCACCATCGGGTGCGTTTCACATCACTGTTGTTAACAGCCCACACAAAGCGCGCCTAAGGAAGTTTTCACCTCAAAAAAATGGAGACTAAAGAGTCAGGCGGTGAATCAAGTTATTTAATAAATAGAAATGCTTGCTTAGGTTAGCATTCCCGTTAGGAATACCCATCGAGTGTAACGTTACAATGCAATACCAGAAAAATTTATTTTAAACCTATGTCAGCGGAACTCAACAGTATTCGATACAGCAAGTTACCCCCTGCGCTCGTTATTTCAAATCCTTTACCCTTGCCTAAAAACGGTTACAGCTCTCCCGATGCTATTTTTAAGACTAAAGGGTTTGTGTAAACGCTAAATAAAGGACCAAGAATCACACTACAAATTCTACAGGCGAATTTTACGGAAAAAAGGTTTTGGCTACACGTGAAAAATTACGTACTAATTTTTAAGTTCTAAGTTTTACCAGGATTTTTTTTTCAATTTTTTGCCTGAAGGATTTGTAGTGTGATTCTTGATTCTTCATTTGACGTTTACCCGAACCCTTTAGCTTTAAACATAGCGTCGGGAGAGCTGTAACCGTTTTCAGGCGAGGGGTAAGGATTTGAGATGAAGAGTGCAGGGGGTAACTTCCGGTATGATTTAGATCATTTTAAAAATACTTCACATAACCAGGCCGCAAATGTTCCCAGTATACCTATACTGATCTCGCACGACCAGAATGAGATAGATAAATATATAGGTTGTTCCTAATTAGTGGGCTGTAATGTTTGGCGCCAATGATGCCAGCCTCTTGGAAGGAAAATATTTATTTAACCAACTACAAAAATTTATTGTGAAGCCATTTTAAACGCTAAAGAAAAAAAATCCAACGGGGCATTATTTAGGTTAAACGGAGCTCATTCCAATGATTTAACAAAAAAATTCACAGATTTCGCAATCCTTGCAACCATCGAGGACATTGGAAATGATAACAGCATATTATATGAAACATAATTAACTGTTTATTATACACACAATATTTATCAATGCACTGTTTAGTTTTGTCAGGAATAACTCTATTATTCTTCTGTTATATACGCGTTCACTTTTGCTTGATTACTTAACTTTTAAATGGATTTTTCTACAGTATTTATTAACATTTGCTCAAAAATAACACCGCAGATCGTCCCAAATACCTCTCAATTAACTAGACATGATATAAAACACATTTCGAAAAAATTGCACTTGTTCAATTTTGTATGATTGCTCCTCACTTGATCGCGACACCATTGTCTTTTGGCCTTGAACGAAAACTCGTAACTCTGCCCCCATATACGAACATAAACATTTCCAATGTTAAAAAGTCGTTTATAGGCTCATTAAGATTTATTTATTGTAGATTATAGACGCGTCGACAACTCATGTCATTAGTGTCTTCAACACAACAAATAATCCATTTGTGTATTAGAATCCGCCAGCCGGCATACACAAACCGACTGGTATGAGCTCGGGTCCCTGTAGTGATGAGCAAAGCAAGACCAAGACTTGGACAGTCTTGGTCTTGGTCTCGCTGATTCAATCTTGGTTTTGATCTTGCTCAAATAGGTCTGGTCTTGGTCTTGCTTATTTAGCCTTGTCTTGGTCTTGCGTATCAAGTCTTGGTCTTGCTCATTTTATCTGTCGTTTTTTTAGTTTTTTACTTCTGAAGATCATCATAGTTATAAATTAAAAATAATTCACAATCTATTATTAACTAACAAAATACTTTATTTTATTAAAATGTTAAAAAATATCAAAATTACATCATTTTAACACGCTTGTTTATTCGGTCTTGGTCTTGCTAGTCTAATGATAGTCTTGGTTTTGGTTTTGCTTTTTCGCAAGACCAAGACCAAGACTGCAAGACCAAGACCAATTTTGCTCATCACTAGGTCCCTGGTAGCGCAAATTCCCACAAAACATCGGAATGCAACTACGGCTCATTAAGAAGTTTTTTGTACACAGATATCGAATACTCTAAAAAAAAATTTAATAGCTCGGGTTTTCAGGTTCGCATACAGATTCAGTAAAACCCACTGATTTTTGAGTAACATAGAAAGACATATAGTACTTACTATGGCCGAGAGGGAAAGTCTTCGAGAGAAAGCCGCGCGAGGGGTCGTAAAACGAAAGGGGGGTGAGATATACTCGCATACCGTACATTAGGCGAGACAGAGATAGTGCAAACGTAACTAGAGAGAGACGATACGACACGCACACACACACACATTATATAGGTGTATTACAACTCGACTTTACAGTTGGCTGGGTTACCTAGGTAACCCCCGTTCCCCCATTCCCCTCTCTCTCAGTGTTGTATCAACCAACACTAACTTCCGGGGCTTGATTCTACGATATGCCTTACTATAGAAACACATCGAGGAAGTAATAGTAACTAACGTATTGCCCCAGAACTGTCAATGCAAGAAATGAACCATTGATACATTTTATCAATGAAAATGTTTATAAATTTGTAGGCAATTCTGAGGTTTTCCATGGTGGTCCCTCAATAATACCAGATGAATATAATATTTCTATAGAATTATCGCTAGGTACTTGGTAGAACATGATTGAATAAAAATTAATAAACACTTGAAAAATTCTACACAATTATTCATCTCAACGGTCGTTTCGGGCTTCTAACACCTGATGATGGGTTAGAAGCCCGAAACAATCGTTGAGATGAATAAATGTGTAGAATTTTTCAAGTGTTTGTTTATTAATTTTTATGAATATAATAATAATTTTATTTTGTCTATAAACGAATAAAATATATCCTGACACGTCCGACATATTAGATATACAAAAGATATAAAAAAAGAATACATAAAAAACTGATAATAAATAGATTAAAATTAACAACAATTAAAATTATGTAAAAATATATGAGCACTGTGGTTGGAATAAAAACAAAAATAAAGATATAGTTACTTCTTACCACAACAGTTTTATTGATGGATGTGCATTTCGAAAGCTATGCTTTCATCTTCAGCAAACACTATACATGAATGAAATAATACTTATTATACTTATTATTTCATTCATGTATAGTGTTTGCTAAAGAAGAAAGCATAGCTTTCGAAATGTACATCCATCAATAAAACTGTTGTGGTAAGAACTATCTTTATTTTTGTTTTTAAAATTATGCAATTAAAATCTGTTGAGATGGTTCCTTATTCAAGGCCATGACCGATTATCTGTCAAACTCTCTATGCTCCCAAAGTGGCTTATACCTTATCCCAATTTCCTATAATTACTCAATTCGCATATTTCTATTAAGTTGAAGTTTAAAAAAATATAGAAAATAACGGGAAGTGATAAAATGGAAAATAGTAATGGTGCGAATGGAGTCTGTTATGACATAATGTTGAGAAACATTAACACGCATTAATATTATTAATTTTTGGGCAATTTTTCACACTTTCAACCAAAATTGGTTTCTATTATTAAAATGAAAGTTTTATTTTTGTACATGAATCAATTTTTCATAAACACAATGCATTACTTTCAATGAATATTATCAGGGGAGTTTAAGATGTTGAACAGTTGACCCATTTTTACCAGTTATGGGACAAGTACACCCACAGATCTAGACTGATCTATTATCAATCTGTGACTTCGTACTGTACAAAATACTAATAAAAAAATTATATAAAGTTATTTAATTGCTCCGTCACTTCCACCATATCTCATTACACCGTCTATTAAAATGTCGAGATCAAGTTGACCCGTCACTTTCACCATTTCGCAAATTACTTTCAGAACCTCTACGATAACAAAAACAATCAATTGAAGACAAAATAAAATATAGTTACTTCTTACCACAACAGTTTTATTGATGGATTAACATTTCGAAAGCTAAGCTTTCATCTTCAGCGAACACTACATCGGATGTAGTGTTCGCTGAAGATGAAAGCTTAGCTTTCGAAATGTACATCCATCAATAAAACTGTTGTGGTAAGAAGTAACTATATTTTATTTTGTTTTTATTCCAACCACAGTGCTCATATATTTTTAATCAATTGAAGATTAGTTAATAACGAATTGTGGTTTTTAATATAGGAATTGTATTTTTTTTTTATAATGGGTAATTATTATTATTACAATGAGTTACATCATGGTGTAGCTAACTTTATAGTCCCGTTACCTACACCACTTTGTATAGGGATCAATGCATTTCGTAGTAAAACGTGTGTCGGATTTGTTACAACTCGATATTATTACATATCTATTCGTTGCACTTTTATTTAAGTATTATGATTGATTGTTCAAGACAAATTTCTTACAAAAATTTGTAATATAATTTTTAATAATTATAGAAAATAGTTAATATTGGTTTTAAAATAACAAATTGGAAGTAGTTAATCTAGTGTATGTAATTATCTATTGCATTTTTAGTAACTTTACACTTGCTTAAAGAATTATTTATAAACGACAAATTCAATTTGGAAATATCAAAAAAAATTACGATATTGTTTGGGAAACAAACTGACATCAGTATACGACAACCAATCAAAATTCGAATCTATGCACCGCGATATTAAACCTTAATAGGGGGAGAGCAAGAGGCTGGAAGAATTTATGATTAAAATAGGGTGCAAATATAGAACTGTCAGTCAATATCGATGAATAGGCTTAACAATGAGTAGGTACACATCTTTTTCAAAGAGAAAAAAGTCAAAAAAAAATGAAGTATGGGATTTTATTCATACTACAATCGAAATATAACTATGGTGAAGGAATCGAAAAAATCTTTTGTAATAAAAATAGTTTTAAAAAGAACGTTTATGAATGAATTGTAAATTATAGACGCCCGACAACTGAGGTCATTAGCGTCTAAAAAGAACGTTTATATAATCTTTAAACGTCCATATAATTTATGGTTTTACAGAATTTCTACTCGTTGCAAAATTCATCAAAACAAAAACGAATCTAGATGATACCAAATATTATTCTCCTAATTTTAATTCAATTGGTTCATCGAAAAAGAACGGAGTTTGATTAAATTATTACGAAATAAAATTTCAATAAAACAAAGAGATTTTATCTTAATTTTAAAGCTCGAATTAAATTACTTTATCGCTATTATTTCTTAAGTTCTTCGAGTATATAAACGACAAATTTTTTTAACAGCAAGTTTTATAATAAAAGTGGGCAAAAATATTTAGAAATGACATCGAACACCACGATTACTCCAATTTAAGAAAAAATATTTTTTTATTTTCTTTTAAACGCGCGAAATATATTTTTTTCAAAGTGGGAAGTACAAGATCTATTAGCCATAATATGTTTGAAAAAATAAAATAAAAATAAAATGTTTACCTTATCCTCCGCTTCTTCGGCGCGTCCCTCCGCCTCCAGAACACGCTGCTCCAGCTCCGAGAGCTAAAACAAATAAAAAAAATTTAGAACCATTTCAAAAACTAAAAATATGAAAAATAAACAAACATTCTCAAATGCAGCGACATCAGCAATTTCCTTTAAAAAATAAACGAAAGTTACTATTACAGAATCAGCTGTTTCCGCTTAACAACTAAAGCTCATCATTTGTTTCTCGACTAACCGCAACGGCGCTAACAGTTGTTTAAACATAGACGTCAGCTGTTCTCGTTACTCGAAAGTTCCTCATTTTGTTTCAAAGGCGCTATCAGTTGTTTCTGAAAACATAGACGTCATGCTGTTTTTGTTACACGAAAGCTCATCGTTCGTTTCTCGACTAAAGAAAGCGGCGGCGCTAGTAGCTATTTCAGGAAGCTGCTAGCGTCGTCGGCTGTTTATTAATAGTATTTTTTCTGGAATCACTACTGTTCTCGCTTAAACGAAAGCTCACAGTTAGCGATATTACCGACATCAGCTGATTCCGTTAAACGACAACAGCAGCGCCAACGCTACCCAAGATTCGAATCAACTGTATGCGTGAGACTTGTGGCGACATCGATTGAAAGCCGAACTAAAACGAACCACATGATAGGGGTAGTGGTGTGGAGATGTTAAAAGACGGCCTTGCCCTACAAATAACTAACACCATAAAATATTTATAGGAAAGACCGACGACGGACGTTGTATGAGATTTTACACGGCTGGATTTTATATCATGTTTACAGGTACCTATAGCTATATCAAGAAAGGTGTAATGATAAAGAATAAGTGCAAATACATGGAAAAGAGATATATTGATTGTTCTTCGATGCTTTTTTGACATTTTTAAATCAGGAAAACATTTCTATAAATTCATGTAGATATTCTACTGATTTTATCATGGTATCTTTATATACAGGGTGTATCACAGGAAACCGAACATATAGGGAAAGTACACAGTACAAATTAGTTAAGATCAGTGATTTGGTATCTTTATATACAGGGTGTATCACAGGAAACCGAACACAAGGAAAAGTACACAGTACAAATTAGTTAAGATCAGTGATTTGGTATCTTTATATACAGGGTGTATCACAGGAAACCGAACACAAGGAAAAGTACACAGTACAAATTAGTTAAGATCAGTGATTTGGTATCTTTATATACAGGGTGTATCACAGGAAACCGAACATAGGGAAAAGTACACAGTACAAATTAGTTAAGATCAGTGATTTGGTATCTTTATATACAGGGTGTATCACAGGAAACCGAACATAGGGAAAAGTACACAGTACAAATTAGTTAAGATCAGTGATTTGGTATCTTTATATACAGGGTGTATCACAGGAAACCGAACATAGAGAAAAGTACACAGTACAAATTAGTTAAGATCAGTGATTGCTTTGCCCTCTTTTCATGTAAAAAACCATGATAATTAATTTAGTTAAGTTAGCCATGTGTATTCTATTTTTGTCACGCTACTCATTTTGCTTATGTTTTCCTTGTTGCACTCATTACTTTTCTATGTATTCAATCCTGTGATACACCCTGTATATATTTCTTCTGTCCGTGTGTATGTGACTGAATTTCTCCTAAACGGCTGGTTTGATTTTGACGAAATTTTGTGTGCGTGATTAAGTTGATTCGAGAATGGTTTATATTCACAATTTGATTAGAAATGTAGCAAACGAGCGAAGCGAGTGAGTAGTGTATTAATAAAGTTCGAGCGAACGAGTGAAGCGAATGGGTTATGTATTAATAATATTCGAGCGAACGAAGTTCTTCTTTTTTTAACCCCCAAAGAAAAGGGGGTGTTAAAGTTTGAAGCCTTTGTCGTCTGTCTGTGTATCTGTCTGTCGCCTTGTAGCTCCCAAACGAATGGACCGATTTCAATGCGGTTTTGTTTGTTTGAAAGCTAATATTTGCAAAATGGTTCTTAGCTGTTTGATTGAAATCGATTCAGCTGTTTTCAAGATCTTCAGCTCTCATCACAGTTTGTATAGAAATCTCGGTCAGTATCACAGCTAGAAATTGAGTTTGAGCTAAAATATTCAGTTTTTGATTATGAATTAAATATTTCATCTAATCGAAGAAATAGACGGTGCATCGGGCCAGATATAGTAGATATTAATAATTATTTTCTCACTTTATAAAGGTTTTCTTTTTTGAGTCGGTTTTTTTTTAAATTTTTAATTTAATTCTTATGGAAGAAAAAATTAATAAACAAACATTTGAAAAATTCTACACATTTATTCATCTCAACGATCGTTTCGGGCTTCTAACCCATCATCAGGAGTTAGAAGCCCGAAACGATCGTTGAGATGAATAAATGTGTAGAATTTTTCAAGTGTTTGTTTATTAATTTTTATTCAATCATGTTCTACCAAGTGCCTAGCGATAGTTCTCTAGAATTTATCTTATGGAAGAATGAAGTTTTTTTTCTGTTATTTAATCGAAAGGGTAAAAAATGTCGAAAGTGTCTTTGAGTATGTATTTATCTGTTTTAAGCACAACTTCTGCACTTTTACACTCAAAAACACGTCTTTAATTAGTTTTATTAATAAAAATACTCTTTACCCGTGGCTGCGGTCGCGTTAAGGTTCATTTTTTGGCTACTGTTCAGCCCCCTTTAATAGTACGCAAGCCTGGTGAAACGATAAATTATTTTATCTTAGGGCCTTGCGTTTTTTTTCACTTTCTTGGAGTTAATATGTCAGACTTTGTTTCACATTAAAAAAAAAGACTCAATGTGTGTGCTTTAAAGACCATAAACAGCTGAGGTTATTTGGGTCTAGCACCAATTCATATTTTCAATTCATTATTTTTTTTTTAATAATAAATTGAAAATCCAATTGACACTTTTACCAACTCTCGGGCTAGAACCCGGGAATTAGACACTTGTAATAGAGGAACCATAGCAACGCCATGTAAACAATACACGCTCGGCCATTCTCAAGCCCAAAAAAAGACTCATTCAATATAATATTTTTTTAATAATTATTTCACTGTTTTAAGATCTTTTTAAGATTCAGAGTACTCATTGAAATTGCTTTTAAGAACATAACTCGATTTTATACGATTTCTTTTAAAAAGGGACAGTAGTTTCAGGTTGATTTGATCTGATAAGAGTGTAAATCGAGCTTTACACGTGTTTAGTGAGAGTGAATCAATATATCGAGCGACATTTGGCGAGGTTTCAAAAAAAGAACAATATAATGTGGGTGACAGAAAAATCGCACGGCCGTAAAGATCGAATCAGTCGAGGCGCCCTTTAGCCGCAATATACACAGCCGAACACAACTCTTTTTTATATTTTTACATATAATAAATGTGTCTTTATAACAGAGAAAGAGAACATATTTTACATATAGGGAACTTTTTTTTTTGCTGCGATAAGAAAAACATAATTACATAATCAAGAAATTATTAGTCCTATCCGTAAATAAATTCACATATTAGTGAATAACACAATATATCAGACGACATATTATCGCCATGATATTTAATAGAAGGCTATAATATAAGAAAAATGTAAATGTCACTGTCGGGACTTGAACCCGAAACTCCCGATATTCACTAATATGTGAATTTATTTACGGATAGGACTAATAATTTCTTGATTAATTATAATACCGTAAAAAAACCTACAGATATTCTGTATTTTGACATAATTACATAGCCAAATCTTTTTGAAACACACTGCATATTTAAAGATATTCAGAACTATTGATTTTTATTTTTTTGCAGGATGATGAAAAGTTAATTTATTTTGTTGACCTATCTAATATATTTTGTGCATGTCGCAACGCTGAAATGGTATTCTGATACCTATATACATTTTATTAAAAAAAAGTGTAATATAACGTGAACTGCTTCAATTATTTTCGTATTTAGGTTTGTAAAATAATACATAATAATACCATTTATGGTTAAAAACACTATGGTCTATAATCTTGCTTTATATGTTAAGACACGCGTTCAATGACATTAAAAAATGCTACAGTGAAACCCTATTGTTAATTTATACTTCGCTAGCAGTAGCACATGGTTTGCACCAGTAGATGATCAACCGTGCGGGGGTTCCCTAGTGCAACCTGACTGTCAAGCTCCCCTCTAAAGATTGATATTCGTAAAAAATAAAAAGAAAACTTTTCAGTGTTTTGCATTAAATATAAACATGAAATGCGCAGTGGAAGCGTCCTAGGCCCATAACCTATTAAAAACTGTTAAAGTTTTACGTGAAAACGCAGTGTAAAGTTAGAATTAATTCATATTTAATAAAGCAAAAGATATTTTAAAAATACAATTAAAAACGAATAATAAAATATTATACTCTAAAGAATGTTGGCAGACATATTTATAGGTTTTGTTACATTACTATTAAATAATTTCTTAATTAATATGACATAATACAATTATACTGGGTGTCACTAAACAAATCTTTATTATTAACAAATATACGTCGGTGAATGAATTTCATTTGATTCGTAGTTCGCAACACTCTTGTAGCATGAAGGTACATGCAGTGAATGGTTAAATAAGCCGTTTTTAAAAATGCAGTTTAGATTTAAAATGTATGCAAAGAGTAACGTTTATACAAAATGTTACACAAAGTTAAAAGAAAGAATATAGGTAACAAAAATAAAAAAATATATAAATAAATATCATGTAGAATTTAGAAAGAAAAAGCCAAAAATTCTACGATGCCATCAGTTTCCGAACCCGGGTCCGTGTGCATAGAGTGCTGCGACGTAACCTCTACGCTATGAGTGGAACAGTTAAGTACGGTCGTTTTTATGATATACGTATGTTGCGAATTCTGACAGTCGGGTTACGAATTTAACTAATTAATTATTATTATTTATTAATTATGCTATATATACGAAATGTTACAATCACCACAAAACACCAAACCATAACAAACACTCTCGACGTACGTTTCGCCAACCAAGTTGGCATCATCAGGAGATGATTAAAACTAAAGACTAAACAAAAATTACTGCCTATTTATAGGCTACCTAATTTTAATTACCTGAAAACTAAACTAATTTACTAAATCAAAAAGCAGGCTACCTGGAATTGGGCCTTTGTCACTGTTCATAATATTATGTTTACACTTATGAATCTCTAGACTCTCTACGGCGTCTAGTTGTCTAATATTAATGACGTTTCTAATTAATTTTAAATTACTGTTGTCTATTTTATGGTCATTTTCAAATGCATGTTGGGCAACACTAGATTTATCAAACCTGCCATATTTTAGATGAGCCATATGCTCTTTAAATCTTACTGAAATAGATCTTCTCGTTTGGCCAACATACTTTTTATTACAATTTTGACAACTAATTTCATAAATCCCGGACTTTTCTTTTTCTTCTACTTTTTCTTTAGGGTTCCCTAATTTTTCTTTCAAACTATTACTTGAAGAGTATACAATATTTAATCCTACTTCTTTAAAAATCTTTTTTAACCCTCTGGTGAAGCGCGATTCAAATGGAATCGATACATATCTAGAAATTTCTGTTTCATTACGAAAAGTCGAGGAATTTTCCAAAGCATTCTTAAAACTACGTTTTCTAATCATTTTATCTATTAAATCTACATTATAACCATTACACAAAGCTATGTCCTTAATTAAAAAATTTATTAAAAAATTTATTAAAAAATTTATTAAAAAGATGGCATCTTTAAACAAAAAGTTCAAAAAATTAATTCCAAATAAGCCCAAAGAAAATTTTCCTCAAAAATACATCAACATTGTTGATAACCAATCATCGAAATCGTTTGATAAAAAAGAAATTGAATTACTTAACAAAGGTTTGAAATATAGCCTACCAGGTCCCGACAATGTTCTAGAAGACGTTGTCGCAGGAATCGAGAGTGCTATTCAATATTTACCTGAGCCTTCCAAAGGTTTCGTCAGAAAAGCATGTAAGACCCAGTTGTCTGTAAATATTGAAAAAAGTCAGAGAACAAAGCCAAAAGTTGTCAAAAACAAGGAAGTTATCAAACGATTACGTGAGAAAGAGTGTTTTTATTTGAAAGCTGATAAGGGAAACAACGTTGTTATTTTAGACAAAATAGATTATTATGAAAGAGTTGACACCTTAATTAGTAATGGTCCTTATACCAAACTTAAGAAAAATCCTTTAACAAAAATGATTAATGAAGTCAAAGATGCGATTAAGAGCTGTAAGAAAATTGTCACCCCGGCTTTGAAACGAAAACTACATGTATCCAACCCAATTATACCACGACTGTATTGTTTACCTAAGGTACATAAACCAGGTAAGTCCATGCGTCCTATTGTTTCGGCAATCGGAGCACCAACTTACTTTTTATCAAAATGGTTGTCAAAAGAATTTGATAAGTTACCTGTTACTCAAACTGGCTTTGCGGTAGTTAATTCGAATGAGTTTATTAATAAAACCCAGGATATTCAGTTGGAGGAAGGGGAAATTTTGATTTCTTTTGACGTATGCTCGTTGTTTCCAAGCGTCCCTATTCCAGAAACTTTAGATATTTTAAAAGACCTATTATATAGGAATAAATTTAGTAGTGAGATGGTAAATGACTACATAAAACTCACTCAGATTTGTATGAAACAAAATTGTTTTTTGCATAATAGTAATATTTATGAACAGCATGAAGGGACAGCAATGGGGAACCCTCTATCTCCTTTTATTGCCAGTCTTTTCATGAATAAGTTTGAAACAGATGCAAAAGAAACTTTTGATTACTTCCCTAGAGTATGGCTTAGGTATGTGGATGATATTTTCGCAGTATTTGACACTAAAAGTGAGAATGTAGACAATTTTGTTTCCAAATTAAATAATTGTTTCCCTTCAATAAAATTCACTTATGAAATTGAAAACAACGGAAGACTGCCATTTTTAGATGTATTAGTCATAAAGAATGAGACAAATAATTTAGAATTTGATATATACAGAAAGGACACCAATACACTAAGATATATCCCTAAAGACTCACATCATTGCCCTCAACATAAAATGGCAAGTTTCAACTTTTTAATACACCGGTTACTCAGCTTCCCTCTCAACAAGGAAAGGTTTGAGAAAGAAAAAACTTTAATTAAGGACATAGCTTTGTGTAATGGTTATAATGTAGATTTAATAGATAAAATGATTAGAAAACGTAGTTTTAAGAATGCTTTGGAAAATTCCTCGACTTTTCGTAATGAAACAGAAATTTCTAGATATGTATCGATTCCATTTGAATCGCGCTTCACCAGAGGGTTAAAAAAGATTTTTAAAGAAGTAGGATTAAATATTGTATACTCTTCAAGTAATAGTTTGAAAGAAAAATTAGGGAACCCTAAAGAAAAAGTAGAAGAAAAAGAAAAGTCCGGGATTTATGAAATTAGTTGTCAAAATTGTAATAAAAAGTATGTTGGCCAAACGAGAAGATCTATTTCAGTAAGATTTAAAGAGCATATGGCTCATCTAAAATATGGCAGGTTTGATAAATCTAGTGTTGCCCAACATGCATTTGAAAATGACCATAAAATAGACAATAGTAATTTAAAATTAATTAGAAACGTCATTAATATTAGACAACTAGACGCCGTAGAGAGTCTAGAGATTCATAAGTGTAAACATAATATTATGAACAGTGACAAAGGCCCAATTCCAGGTAGCCTGCTTTTTGATTTAGTAAATTAGTTTAGTTTTCAGGTAATTAAAATTAGGTAGCCTATAAATAGGCAGTAATTTTTGTTTAGTCTTTAGTTTTAATCATCTCCTGATGATGCCAACTTGGTTGGCGAAACGTACGTCGAGAGTGTTTGTTATGGTTTGGTGTTTTGTGGTGATTGTAACATTTCGTATCTTTACACCAAAGGTTCCACCATTTTTTATTTTTTTTTTTTTTTTATTGATATGCTATATATATAAATCTTCCATGAAAAATTATCTAACTGATGGTGAAAACCGCATCAAAATCCGTTGCGTGGTTTAGGAGGAGTTAGCGGTTAAACAGACAGACAGACAGACGCGAAAAGCGACTTCAATTTATACTATGTAGAGATGACGACATAGAAAAAAAATATAAAAAGTTGACATAAGTTGTATTTGCCTTGATAAAATGTAAAGAAGCAAGAAGTTAACATATTAGATGCCAGAATTTAGTCATTTGTATGACTAAACTTTTATGATAGAAAATAACAAAATTAAGCAAAATCGCAGGATAGTGGACAAAATAATTTGATTTATTAAATGAAATGTACGACGTTTCGTCTATAGATTTAGACTTTTTCAAGTACAATCATAAAAATAACAATATTTATGAAAATTAATATTAATTACTAACCATAGCAATTAACATAAGATAGGGTACATAAGACAAAAACATGGTAACATGGTAACAAATTATGTTGACTATAAATTTTAAAAAAAAAATTTTTAAAATTTATAGTCAACATAATTTGTTACCATGTTACCATGTTTTTGTCTTATGTACCCTATCTTATGTTAATTGCTATGGTTAGTAATTAATATTAATTTTCATAAATATTGTTATTTTTATGATTGTACTTGAAAAAGTCTAAATCTATAGACGAAACGTCGTACATTTCATTTAATAAATCAAATTATTTTGTCCACTATCCTGCGATTTTGCTTAATTTTATTATAATCACGATGGACACGATTTCTAATATAAATAGAAAATAACTTTAAAGTTTAAAAACACAATAATTCTATCTGAAACTTATTTTCCGATGAAAAACACAAAAGAAAAACAAGGAAATCAAAACAAAGCAGTACAGTTTTGTTCTAAAAAAAGTCAATGAAATAACGAATCTATGAATTTAAACATCACCAGTTTTAAAAGTTCTACTGTTGAAGTATTTCATGTTTGTGGGTCAAAAGGCAAAATCACTCAAGCCGATTTTTTTTGGTCTTAAACCAGATTTTTTCTGTAATAATTAAATCGACGAAAATTGATGGCTCACAAATTTAGTTTGTCTTATTGGAGTATATTTAAGGGGCTCTCGTGCATTTAAAAAAGAATACAATCGTTTTTGCGCCAACTCTGAATTGACAGACAACAGACAGACTTTTTTAATATATTTATTTTATTACTCGATGCGTCTAACCAGCAAAACTAGTTGTGGACTGTGGGTAAATATTTTATAAATGTTTCGACTTTCAAGTCTGTTTTTTTATTTTAAATACTTTCTCCTTTTTCTTTTCATTGTTTATAAGGTCATCAACAGATTTCGGCACAGTATCAATTCACATTTTTTATTTAGTATTTTTTTTCTCTTAAGATAAATTTTTTCTAGTACCATGGCTCCTCTATACTTAAATAAGAAATAAATTGATAAATTAAATAATAAATTGAAAATCCAACATTTAATTTTACCAAAACTTGGAAACTGGGGGCTAGTAAATAAATATTAGTAAAAAAACTTTTTAGAGACAAGCTTTTATTTAAATGCACTAAAAAGGAAAAAATAATTTTTAATAATTTAGGTTCATAATTATAAAAGCGTGGGTCGTGAACTCTATGATAGTTTATTAGTCACGACCCACACTTTTATTAATTATGAACCTAAATTATTAAAAATTATTTTTTCCTTTTTAGTGCATTTAAATAAAAGTTTGTCTCTAAAAAGTTTTTTTTCTAATATTTATTCTGTTCATTCTAGTCTTTCAAAATTTTACCCCCCTTTGACACCCGTAGGGGTTGAATTTCGAAAAATCTTTTCTCAGTGGATGCTTACGTCAAAAAAGGAACCAACTGTCCAAATTTCAAGTTTCTAGCTTCAGCGATTTGGCCTGGGCGTAGATTAGTCAAAAAAAACCCTACATCCCCGTTTGAACCCCTTTAGGGTTGAATTTATTTCTAAAAACAATTTATTCATGTATTGTCATACATATGTGTACAAAATTTCAAATCGATCGGATACGTGGAAGTCGTTCAAAATTGACTTGCAAGATTTGACCTAAACAAACACACAAACAAACCCATAAACACACAAACTAACATACATTGTAAGTTAAATAAAAGCTTGTAAAAATAGCCATAAACCAATCTGTCTTGTGACGACAGATATAGAGTCAAAACTTGCAAAATCAATTCGGTTTGCGGAGAAAGTTTTCGTTGTAGGCAACCACGCTATTTCCCATTGTCCGTATTCTCGTCTAGCTATAGGTATATCTTTCTCTGTCCTTCGTTGTCGATGTCGGGTATCGAACCGATGCACGCAGAGGGAAACAGCACACGTTGGCGTTCATCATATTACATTCAAATAAACATTAGGCTCGCAGGCGAACGGCCTTAATGGACATTCTTACAGTTTGTTTGCGTGGAGGTTTTTATAGTCCGCGGGATTTTTCAAAAAAAATACTACAAAACGACTGATATTACAAAAATATCTTTACATAAGAGAAACATCTAATTACGTCACGTTACAATGCAATATCAGAAAAAAATATTTATTTAACCCGCCACCGTCGGGGCTCAAACCCGAAATCTCCAGATTCGCGCTGGCTGAGTTATCAATTACTTCCACAGTGACACGTCTAAACGTACCTTTTGTTTCTTATCTAAAGCAATAGACCTTTTCATCGACAAACATTTTTTCTGTGCATCCAATTCCGCCATATTTTTCAGGCATTTTTCATGATGAAAAGGCCTATTGTAAACGTATATTCCACTTCATGTGAGAGCGACGGTGACGGGTTGAATAAATAAATTTTGTAACGTGACGTCATTGGGTTTTTGAAGTGAAAACTTCCTTAGGCGCACTTTGCCTGAGTAGTGAACGAAAGTGAACCGTCACGCTTCGGGTCGGTGACGCTTAATCGGGTTTACTCGGCTCAAACACGAAAACGTATTTGTTGTATGCTGGTCATAAGTTTTTTGTAGTTCATAAGTGCGCTAATAGATGACACTAAAACTTAATTGAAATGGTTTTTGTAGTACGTGTTGGTAATAAATTATTTGTAGTTCATAGGTGCGCTAATAGATGGCACTAAAACTTAATTGAAAAGGTTTTTGTAGTACGTGTTGGTAATAAGTTATTTGTAGTTCATAGGTGCGCTAATAGATGGCACTAAAACTTAATTGAAAAGGTTTTTGTAGTACGTGTTGGTAATAAGTTATTTGTAGTTCATAGGTGCGCTAATAGATGACACTAAAACATATATATATTTTAAAATTAGAAAATCAGAAGTTTTCACTTCTGTCGTGTGGTCATAAACATACACCCACTTTTTTGTTGATTTGAAAAGTTCTGTGCCAAAATGGCAAAAAACGGTAAGTACCCTTATACCTACTTGGGAATTACTACACAGATAGTCTTAAGAAATTGAAATTTGACATGCAGATAGAGTGGTGTGTTCAGCGGACATTCCAGGAGCCCTGTTACAAAATTTTTTTCTGCGGTCAATTTAAAGAGAAATAAAAAAAAATATTTAGCATTGCCGTTGGAGAAGAGTTACTTTGAAGATATAACATTTTTAACTTCCCAATGGAAGTTATTGTAGGTAATGGGTCCGAAAATCGAAATCAAAATGTATAACAAATTTTTATGTTTCAAGGTCACTACACTATTTTTAGAAAGATGTCTGTGTGTGTATGTACGTACGTATGTACGTATGTGTCCATTTCTTTCTCAGACGAAAGGTCGAGAATGAAAAATGTTATCGACTACGTTAGGGTGTCAATCGACGCGCATTAACGTAAATATGATCTGAAAGAAATTTTTTCAAAATCGAAAATCTCGCGAATAAAAAATTATATCGACTTCGTAAGGGTGTCAATCGAGGAGTGTTAACGTCATTTTGATCCGATATAAATTTTATAAAAATCGGTTCAGCCGTTTTTTTTTTTTTTTAATATTGTTAAAAATAAATAATAATTATGTTTTAATGATTAAAATGATTACTTTTCTGTGTAATATCTAATTTAATTATTATTATTAAATATTTATCAAACTGGGAAGTTCGTCGTGTGGACCTCAAGGGTCGCACTAGTCCTGATAAACGACCCACCTCAGGCTTTTTTTAAATTAGTTTGATGAGTTTTTATAGCTTATTTTATAAAAAATCGTGCATTCGAATTTGAAAGATATACTCTCCTGAAAGTATATACCGAGGATTCACTGTTAGCATTTCAACCGCTCTAATCAGACCGTACCTTTACAAGGTTTTACTATAGTGGACAACGGCAATGTAGTGTTGTATGTGTGTTATTGTACAACGTCGCTCCGGGAACCAGTGAAGCATGTATCAGCGTTCCGGGCCACCGGACGCGGTGCTGTGATCACAGAGCCCGGAGCGGTAGAGTTTATAGTTGCTATACGCGTTGGCTAGCGCTGCTAGGTTAGGTTAGTTGCTGATGCCAAAAATTTAGTTTAGTCGGAAAGCTCATTCTTTTTCTCTCTCTCTCTCTTTGGCCATGTCACGGTTCTTAAACTTTTGTATAATAATGCATCTTTGCAACAATTTACCTTTTGTCAAAAAATTGGTTAAATTGTGTTTTAAAGACCACCAACAGCTAAGGTTATTTGGGCCTAGCACCAATTCATATTTTCAATTCTTTATTATTTTTTTTAATAAATTGAAAATCCAATTGACACTTTTACCAGCTCTCGGGCTAGAACCCGGGAACTAGGGACTTGTAATAGAAAAACCACATCAACGCCATGTAAACAACAGCACCGCTACACGCTCGGCTATTCTTAAGCCTTTACCTTTTGTCGAAAGGTAAATTGTTGCAAAAGGCTTTTGCCGTATTATTAAGGTCAAAACAATACTTTGGTTTAGTGATAACAAAGATGCTTATGACCTCAGTTATCGAGCGTCTATAATCTACCAAATATATTCAGTGCGAAGTGACCTTGAAATGAACATTAATGACGTAGGTCAGAGGTGCTAGTCCATTTTAAAAACTTGCCAGACAATTTCACTGTACTGCAAACTTTAAGTGACTCAAGATAGATAGATTGTGGATTATAGACGCTCAATAGCGTCTATAACAGTGCCTCAAGGTCAAGCCCTAGATGACTACACTAATTAAATAATGTGATATTCTTTCATTTTGGTTATTTTATTGACTGACTGGCCAACAAACATAAAATAATGTATTCCTGATAAATGAATTAAAACAAACTTTTTTATTCCGCGTTGTCAGAAATCAAATTTAATTCCTATCGTTCACAATTTAAATCACAAGGGAAAGTGCTAGCTTATCGGCACGATACTGTATTCTAATGGATAGTTTAGCGTAAAAACGGCTGTTGGAATAAGTAATCGTAAAAAATATGCAATTTATTATTATTATTATTTATTATTATTATCAGTTCCAGGAAAACAGAGTTAACTTTAGCGAATATAAATTAGGAATTGCTAGCTTGAAAAAAAAAAAAATTAGGAATTGCTAAAGGGTTCTATCACTCTTCATGGATTTATGAATTGTCAAGTTGGAAATTTATTATATTATATACTAGCGGCCCGGTCCGGTTTCGCCAAAGGTGCTATGAATTTATGAGTTATTAATACATTACTCACTCACTTCGCTCGTTCGCTCGAATATTATTAATACATTTCTCACTCGCTACGCTCGTTCGCTCGAATTTTATTAATGCACTACTCACTCGCTTCGCTCGAATACATTACTCACTTGAAAGTTATGAGTTATGTCCTGAGTTCATACAAAAATTCGAAGTGGCGATTGTCATGCAAAATTACTAATTTTGAATTTTTCGATTTTTCACCTATTCTTTTGGGTTTTCCCTATTTTTTTTAAACCACCTCTGTATTAGAATATATATATATATTTCGAAGAAAACGTAGGTAGCTATATATTTTATTCCGTTAAATAATTAAAAATCTCCATTTGTTCACGCAATTATAAAACTTTAGTTTTTCACACCATTCGAGTGGGAAAAAAAGCATAAAATGAAAAGAGAAAACAAATGTCTTTTTAATCCAGTAAGTTATTAAATGAAGTTTGTTTATTTTAGCTGTCAGTTATCAAGCGTATATACCGTCTAAAACTTAACCTATATATTTTTAATTAGCAAAAAAGAACGTTTTTGTAAAACTGTCACCGAATTTGCACAGTAATGAGATTTTTAATTGGAATCGACTAGCAAAAAAGATTATCTACAGTCGATTAGGATGAACGAAGAATATAAAATGAAATCGACGCAAATTTATTCTTTTATGCAGGATCAAAAAAGAATATTGTGGAGACGCGATATTTTAATTTACGTTTTAAATACGAGTTCCCCTTTAGAAAGTGAAAAAAATAGAATTATATTTTAAACTCCAGTTTCGTTTGTGAATTTTAAAAGGCTTCGAATATATGTATTCAATAGGCGATGGACAAGCGTTTTATAGAAATCTACTTTTGTGAATGTGATCGCTTTTAACTTTAACTTGCGAAAAATCGTTCTTTGTGACTTTTAGTCAAGATTTTTTGTCTTGATGTAGGAAGTCTTCGATTGTCTTGCACTATAATACAAAAACAAATTTAACCATGGCCTGCACAATTCTGGCTGACCTATTTCTTGCTCTTGTCACAAATTCTAGCAAATTTATTGTTTTTGGTTTGGCGGTAGGGGAGAGCGGGGGACCGGGAACGTTTTAATAAAAAATGTCAAAAAAAGTTGTACCTTTTGTTTATTGCAATATTTTTTGTTAACAATATTATTGTAGTGTCAACTGTCAACTTGATAAAAACATTTTAAATGAACAAATTTTTTTTCTGTGCTTTGACTTTCGTTCCCCTAAAAAAATGGGTGTGTGCCTCGGTGTGTGCTTATGACCACACGACAGAAGTGAAAACTTCAGATTTTCTAATTTTAAAATATATATAAGTATATAATTTTTTTACCACATATGTAGTTTAATCATACCTAAATATAATAAAATCGGCCTATACCTACAATTAAATTTAACGAATATAAAAATATATAAGTAAACAAATATCATGTAAAAATTATATTTTTAATTTATTCCACCTTGGTTTCAAAAAAATTCTAATTATTGTCAAAGAAAGAATATAACAAAAATAATATTAGAAAAAAAAGGTTTCGAACCGAGGTTCCTATGCATACAGCGCAAAGACGTTGCCAACTACGCTATCAGTGCAACTGTACTGCGTACCGTTTCTATGATATAAGTATGTCAGCCGCGTCACATTCGGACTGCGAACGCGAACGGTTCACTTTATTTCGCTACCCAGGCAAAGAGTGCCTAACGCGCCTAAGGAAGTTTTCACTTCAAAATTCAATTCTGTTCATTTTGATCAAGTTCAATGCCAGTAATTCTTGAATCCAAACTAAAAATACGATTTGTCGGGTTGCGTCACTTCAGGAACTTTAATTGTGAGTAGAAAATAATTAAAATTGGCAAATAATTTTCTACTGACTGCTATTACTTTGCTATTATTTAAGCCACCAAAAACGAATCTCCTTGTCGTGCTATGGGCATAGTGTCAGAAAATTCTAAATTTTCGTATACTCATTAAGGATACCATAATACAAATATCATTAAAATTTGAAGTTGATTGACCATCTCTAACTCGAGATAAACTTAATTAAAGTTCGGATAATTAACACGGAAAGCATAGGTAAGGTTGTTTTTGACAAGTTTTTTAATTTAAAAAAAAAAGTAACAGTCAGAAATTTTCAAAAAACTTTCATTGATGTTTTTGTTCTGAGTTTAAAAAAAAAATCCAAAAATTATTAACCTTTTTATTGTTGAGATATAATAACGCAAAGTTCAACAATTTATAAGAAAAGATTGACATATTTATATAATCCAAGCGAACAAACTAACTGAAATATGTGTTACTATGTGAACAACAGTTTAGGTACAATCTCTAACAAAATTTTTTTACATTTAACACTATACTTATTTATTGTTTTACAACGTATTATGAACGAAACTTTTGTATGTTATTGTAGCACGACAACTACCTTAATCTGTGCACATTCTGAATTTTTTTTCCAGTTTACTCTCAGAGACAACTTTTATAATATTCCGTTGTTGTTGCATTATTTCCGTTTCTCTAGTTAAATGCATTCATACAATAGACGATCTAATCTGCTTCATCGGCTTACACCATGCTCACTGAACTGAAATTAAGGACATATTCATGTACCAGAGTTGTACTAAGTTTCATGATAACAACTTATCAATAACGCTTTTTGATCCTATTATAGCGAACGAAATTATGCAACGATCTTATCAGAAGATGCCCTAGAAATTTATTTCCTAGACAGCATATTGTAGCAAAACCCCAGATGTTACGCCACTGGCGACAATGGAATCATCGAGAACAAGTAACAATGGTGAGGCGTGGCATGATATCGAAGACACAGGTAATCACCAGAATGTTCTAGAAAGCGCGCGAGCGTGGGGGGGGGGGTGTCAAGCTGCTAGCTCTATATAAGCAAGAACAGTCACCGGAGAACGACAACGAGTGTCGTGTGACAGTGTCGATTTGAAATAAATACAGCATATAAATTGTAGTGTTATTAAAGCGCTTCAGTTCGTTTAAGAATTACTGTTCGTCTTATTATTGTATAAACAGTGTTGACTGTTATAAATTGAGATATAATTGTTACAGTTTATTGTTATCTATTTTTTTGTTACATTTTTAATTATTGTAAATAAATAATTTATTCCACCCACGTAAGAAAACCGTTTTGTACTTTTTTGGTACATTTTTCGGGTTCTGTGCCTCTGTATGGAACCCTATTACCCTGCTTACGATGTCTGTCTGTCCGTCCGTCTGTCTCACAAACGGTAAGAGGTAGCCATGGTAGAAAATAGAAATTTTCACAGATTATGTGTTGTTACTTAGTTATGTCATGCATCCTGGCAAATAGTAATTAGAATTAAATAATCAATTAATTTTAATAAACTAATGCTTTCATTTTACCGTATAAATTCTATACTGTACATATACCGCATAGTATTATAGGTATAGAGCTTAAGTGAGTCGATAGAACGACGATCTCAAACATATCGTTCGGTTAGCTAAGTGGTTATAGAATGAGACTGATGATCTACAAGTGCCCGGTTCGATTCCGGGTTTCGAAGCGCAACATTTTTGTTTTTTTTATTCATCATTTATTCTGTAGAAATGTTTGTCTTAATTAAAAATTAATTTAAGTAGGTAATTAAATTTGATACGGAAAAATTTTGAAACATTAAAAAGAACAAAATAAAATATATAGGTAAGTAAAAAAAAACTTTTTAAAAACAAGCTTAAATAAATAAATCTGTTAATTTTTTACCCCTATCTAACTCCTTATATTTATTACTGTACGGAACCCTCGGTTCGCGAGTCTGACTCGCACTTGACCGGTTTTTTAATTTAAATTTTATTTATTTATTTATTGTGAATTATAGATCTGTCGACAACTTAGGTCATTACCGTGTTAATTACATTAAATAACAAATCACTTAAATCTAAATGACATCACAAAACATCCATGAGCGGAGGTGGGAATCGAACCCACGACAGTGTGATCCAAACGCCGCTACGCTAACCGTTACACCACACTTTTAATCTAAACATGCAAAAAAAAATCAATGTAATTTTCAGAGAAGAGATTTGTGATGTGCACTGTTCAAAATTATCAAAGTTTGTCGCGGGATGGCGCGCCATTCGCTCCGTTTCAGAGTTCAGAAAAATTTTAAAGTGACCACAGGTACGTCACAAAGTCCACAAACTGTGCATATCTATATGTTACTTCAGACGATGTTTCTGCAAGCCAGTTCATTTCCACATACGCTCTGTTTGATTTTAATTACTTGTCCATGTTTATATAAACGTGTGAACTGAACGGTTAACGTTTCTCGCCTCTCTCTTTTTCTTTCGCATCTATCTCCGTCACATACATATTATACTTGTCATGTGATCGGGGTGCGTCCTTATTCCTTCTATTATTCCTAAATTCTTAAATACAATGTTTATTTTTAACATTGGAAATGTTTATGTTCGTATATGGGGGCAGAGTTACGAGTTTTCGTTCAAGGCCAAAAGACAACGGTGTCGCGATCAAATGAGGAGCAATCATGCAAAATTGAACAAGTGCAATTTTTTCGAAATGTGTTTTATATCATGTCAAGTTAATTGAGAGGTATTTGCGACGATCTGCGGTGTTATTTTTGAGCAAATGTTAATAAATACTGTAGAAAAATCCATTTAAAAGTTAAGTAATCAAGCAAAAGTGAACGCGTATATAACAGAAGAATAATAGGGTTATTCCTGACAAAACTAAACAGTGCATTGATAAATATTGTGTGTATAATAAACAGTTAATTATGCTTCATATATGCAGCTGTTATCATTTCCAATGTCCTCGATGGTTGCAAGGATTGCGAAATCTGTGAATTTTTTTTAACAAAATGTAAAATAATTTCTTGGTAGAATCAAAAAGAGCTGTAAGAAAAATTACACTGCTATTATATTGTCACCAAATTAGCACGTACGTGTCTACATAGGGGGCAAAGCCCTCGCTGAAGAAATACGGTTTGGCCGGCTCTGATTATTTACTTTCGCAAAAATTATCCAATCCTTTTGAAAATTTATATTTGAGAGTTTTATAGGACACAAAAAAATAAAATGGCGTCAGATTTCAAAATGGCGGCCATTTGAAATTTTTTGTAAAAATTATCCGATCTTTTTGAAAATTGATATTTGAAAGTTTCAAGGGACACAAAAAAATAAAATGATGTCAGAATCTATTATTATTGCCCGTCCAGGGAGTATAAAGTATAAACTATAAAGGTTAGAGAAAGGAATATTTGTACTAGTGATGGGCGATACGAGATGTTTTTACAATCGAAACAATTGTTATCGTTCATTATAGCAATCGAGTCCACAATCGACTCAGAATTTGATTTTACAGTCGAAATGGTCCATTGTTTACGTTGATTATTTGCCACATAGGTTATAGCAATGGGAGCACATATAATCGCGATTCAAGATTATATACTAGTCGACTGACGTTTACGCGACTCTTTGATTGTTCACTGTTCACACTGTTCAGTCGGTGCTCTCTACTCTGTGATCTCTTCACTATTGAATTCGTATTACGCGATTACTGCACAATCGACCATCGACTCGACCACAGTTGTTAAGTAATGAACGGATTGTATATTATGTGGCTCTCGACAGTGTACGATTCAGTACTATGCGACTCGGTCCCGGTGAACTATAAAACAACAACAATCGAGTCCAAGTGACAACCATCGAGTGTCATCGAGATGTTTGAACAATCGAGACAATCGACTAAAACATCTCGTATCGCGCATCACTACTTTGTACATTACACACAAAAATCGAGAATAATTTTTGCACTATAAGCCGACACTATCTATATTCCAAATTTCAAAGCTTCAGCTTGATTGGAAGTACCCTCGATTTATGATGATCTATCAGTCAGTTAGTCAGTCAAAAAGTCAGTGAATGCCAAAAATTGTGATTTTTGAACAGTCATAGGATTGTCCAAAAATCACAATTTCACCTAGACGTATGAAATTTGGAATACTGCTTCTTTTGGTAACCTTAACCCCCCCTGAAAAAATTCAGTCCTGTAACGTAACTATAAACCTCGGAGATAGAGGAGGGTCGAAAAGGGCTCGGAATGGCTCGTGTAAATATTACACAGTGCGCGCGCGGTCGGTTTTGTTTCTCAAACGCTAATGACCTTTGTCGTCGAGCGTCTATAATCCACAATTCAATTCAATTCGGTTTTGTTCGCGAGAACTTAGCCGTGCGCTTAGATTTCGTATGGTTTTTTTTCTTATATAGCCATTAAAAGGGACTAGGGAGTGTTTATAAAAAATTAGGTACCTACAATTATTTAATTTATTTCTAAGATACTTTTCGAAGTATATTGACTCCGTCGAATAACGACAGGGTAATTCGACGGGGCCAGTCTAATATGTTTTTAAACGATAATAAAAAAGCACTGCAATGAACATCGAATCTTTAAAGTCCAATATAAAGTCAATAAAACAATTCAAAATTGCGAATGTCCAGTGTGGCATGTGTGTTTTTTATTGTTCGTATAATAATGTCGCCGCTGTGAAACAAAGCCCGTTCGGTCACCGAAAGAGAAATTAATTCCAGTTTACTGCCTTTATTTAAAAGGGACTACCGCTATCAAAGATGGCTACAGCTGTTCATTATAAGCCTAAAGTGTATGTATTGTTGCCCTATACGGTATAATTGTTGTTTGTGATTACGCAATTCAAGCAGAAATAATATTTTTGTTCTCTACCTAAAAACAACAATTTAAAATTAATTACAAAAAAATGAAAACATATCGAACTGGATGTAATTGCTTACTTTTCAAAATGACAGCTGTATTGTTTTTTTTTAAAGCGTTTTACAATTTTTAATTACGGCATGAAAACATCAAAATGTAAAAGCAATTATAAATTCAAATGAAATATAAAATATTTATTGTATATTTATAACTTTATTATTAGGGTTTGAATATTGAGAATAGCCGAGCTCCTCTATTAAAAGTTTTCAGTTCCCAGGTTCGAGAATTGGTAAAAGTATCAATTTATCATTAAACTTATCATTAATTTATCATAAAAAATAGGATTATTTAAATGTAAAAATAATATAAAATTATAAAGCCTTTAAGAAACTAATATCATGTTAAGGTTGCATATAGAACAGGAATTATGCGGGTTCAAGCAGGACCGTCCTAAGATATTTGGCGCCCGTGAGTTACTAACAATAATGCATCCCTCTTCATAAGAAAACATACGGGAGGGGAAGCGGGAGCGGGGTAACAGGTGACGTTTTAAAAAAATTTCTAGCCTTTGGCTGTCTAACTGATTTGAGTGCAAGTAAAATTGCCACCTCAAAAGGCTAGCGCCCCGGAGCTATATAGTCCATTTAGCCCTGCCACTGTAAGAAATGCGAAGGCCGATTACATAGATTATCGATGGTCCATTTGTAGCCAGCGATTAATCTGGTAATAGGCACACAAAGAGACAATGGCGTCGCAAACAGGTATCGTCACATCGCGTAGATTCCATAAAAACACATTGCGCATGCGTGGTTACTAATTTTACATTAATTTGTTTTGTATTCATCCATTTTATATGTGTAACTATACATTTTATTTTGTAATTTTTACACACTTTATTGAAATATTACACAAATTATGTAATTTTAATTTACTTTATGTAAAAATCACAAATTTGTTTAACTTTGCAGTAAAAGTCCAAGTTTTTATGAAGTTTTCTGTGTAAAAATAAATAATAATGTAAAATCACTTAGAAAATCGAGCGAATTCTACCTTAACTTTCAAAGTATTTCTACATCCATTTTTTACAGTGTGTAGTTAGGGTGGCCCTGGGTACAAGAAAGTAAGTACGATCCATGTGAAACGCATATAGTTTTTTTTTTAAGTCGTATAAAAAAAAGAGTTGTCTTGCAATCTTATAGCCAACAAGAGTATTGAGTGTTTTTATTATAGAAGACAAAGTAAGTCAATGAGTTGGATCCTTGAGTTTTATACATAGTATAGTGATGTATGTAGGTAGATGGGTGTATGTGCTCTTGTTACAAAAGCCTTTTAAAACACGCACTTTGGATTTTATTAAATGCTTTGATGACACTTCACGTGTATTGATGAAAAAGTGAGGTACAGAAGGGTCTAACAAAAACAATGCAAGAGGCATCCATTTACATGTGGCTTTATGGCTCCGGTTGGAAGACTTCCAACAAACGATTCCCGCCATTTGTATATCAAAATACATTGCTAATGGCCCCGGTCCACGATAGACTTACCAAAAGCAACATTCGATTTGGAAGAAAAAATGGGGAAAATTTTCTGCTATCATCACCGTTTTTTGAAAATAAAAAAAAAACGAAAGAAAAATTTTATATCATTTGACAGGACGAGATTGTAGTTTGATAACTCTTACAAAATGCGTATTTTTTGTGAGATATTTTTAACTTCCCATTGGAAGTTGTTGTAATGGGTCCGATTTTGCGAATGAAAAATTTGGACATAATATGTATCTGCACGTTTTGAGGTCTCTAGATTCCGAATCTACTATTTTTAGAGAGACGTCTCTGTGTGTGTGTGTGTACGTACGTTCGTTCGTACGTTGGTGAACTTTTTTCCGCTCGCATATCTCAAGAGCAAATAATGATATCGACTCCGGACCAATTTCAATCGACACATAATGACATAATGAACACTTGATAAGTTTTGGAAAAAAGCTACTGTAAAATTATTGTAAAATGTTTATTGCAAATTGTTTCTCTAAGATAGACTGGTCTCTAATCTCTAAGGGCACCCAATGGGAAGTTAGCAGTGTGGTGAAGTTTTTTCAGGATATTAATTTCATTTAGATGTCTTTCAATATAGATATGATAAATTAATAAGATTTATACGGCTGAATTGCAATTGAAAATTTTTTCGTTGGAAAGCAGCCAATTATATAATTGATTCCAAACATATTGGAAAAAATCATTTTACCAACCATAGCCACAGTCAGGGTTATAACCTGAACCTTTCCACTTTCGCGGCGGAATGAGCTTACAGTACTCAACCGTGACATGATTACCAAACTAATAATTTCCTTATATGCTTCGGAATCAATAGATTTTCACTACATGCGAGTGTTAATTCAATATAGCTAGGTTGTAGAAGTGAACCTTCGTACTAGCATTTTTATGATGAGCTCTCGCTAGTACTAAGATTCACTTCTATAACCTAGCTATATTGAATTAACACTAGCATGTAGTGAAAATCTATTGATTCCGAAGCATATAAGGAAAATATTAGTTTGGTAATCATGTCATGGTTGAGTACTGTAAGCTCATTCCGCCGCGAAAGTGGAAAGGTTCAGGTTAGAATCCTGACTGTGACTATGGTTGGTAAAATGATTTTTTCTAATATGTTTCGAATCAATTATATAATTGGCTGCTTTCCAATGAAAAAATTTTCTATGGATAGGATTCTCGAATAACAAAATTGTGACGTAGGTAGTTCCAGATTTATTTCCTTAAGTTTTACAAAAGTATTCAATATTCATATTTCATTTATACTTGGAAGACTTTCAATAAAGACCAGTTTAAATGGTAAAGAAAAAAAATATAGATAAACTAGCCGTATTTACCTGGCGCGGCGTTGCCCGTTCGTTCTCTCCCCCTCCGTTGTGGTAAACATAACGATATATAGCCTAAAAGCCTTCCCAAATATTTTGTCTACCTATTTGTGAAAACCGCATGAAAATCGGATGAATAGTTTCCGAGTTTATAGTGTTCATACAAACAAACGTTGCAATTTATATATTATGCAGATTTGAAATTAATATTCAGTTAGGAATAAACAAAAAAAATTCGTTTGTGATATTTTTAAAAAGAAATGATATTATTTGACATCAGAGAGAAACATTTTTTTTTGAAAACATAAAAGCAGACTTTATAAAAGAATAATGATGAAAACAACTGAGCTGAGAGAAACTGTTTTGCCATTTTCAAAAAAATAAAAAAAAAACATCCTCGTTGCTCGGAGGCAATTAAATCACGATAGAAAGATAAAATGTAACACATCTCCTCCATTATGTATCAACTATGGCAGAACAAAAGATGAAAGGTTAAAAGAACAATTTGATAGAACGCAACAACATGACGGAAAAGTCTACAAGAACACTTATACAAGGTGTTTCAAAATAAGGTTCTGATACTTGAGGACCGTATTCCTCAGATGATACCAAGAAAAAAAGTTCATATAAACTATTAAATATGAGTTTAATACGGTTTTGTTTAGCTTGACACCATATATTTGTTTGTTTGTTACTATCTTTGTTTCAAATCTTGCGACAGCTTTTTCAACTACTTCTATACTTAACCGATTCTTATGAAACTTTGCACAAACGCATTGAGTTCTCGTGACAATACAATATAATGATAATTTCAACTTGGTAACGAGGCTCTGATGATGGAATCAGGAGGTGGACAGTTGAAAGGATGAGGAAGTTTTCATAATGATACGGGCCAGAAATCAAACTAAAAACTAGAAAATAAAAATAGGTAAAAAAACTTTTAAGTTAAACGGTTTTATTTTAAATTATCAGCTGTACCAAAAACTAGAAAATAATTAGTACACAAACCAAGGGGCACTTTGTGTCATTGCGTCAGCGGAATAATAATCTGAGACTTTTAACACACTAAAATAAAAACGTGGGACTCATAAAAATCTGTTTTTATTTTAGTCTGTTAAAAGTCCCAGATTATTACTTATTCCGCTGACGCAGCGACACAAAGTATCCTTGGTTTGTGTCCTAATTATTTTCTAGTTTTTGGTACAGCTGGTTATTTAAAATAAAACCGTTTAATTTTAAAAAATGATTTTTTCCAATAATGCAAAATAAGATTATCTAATTCGCTGCTTTTCCAATAAAAAATCCAAATAAACTATGGTCCGTTACCGCTTTAATTTCTGAGGGTGATGAAATTAAAAAAATAGGTTTTCCTCCAATATTTTTGAAACCACAACAGATTTTTTTAAAGTTGTGGTAGATATAGTAAGTAGGTATTGAAACACATTTTTTTCAACAAAAATATTGGGAAACCTGTATCTCAGAAATAAAACGGTTACGGACCATGGTGATTAAAAAGGGTCTAACATTTTTCGAAACAATAAATACGATAAAACAGTCTTGTCTTTAAATTTTTCTTTCGACTTCCGGTATAGAATCTTCACAAAACAGGACGTCCGGTAAACACGTGAATACATTATTTTCCTTCCATTGTGAACACCGTAAGAGACTTTTCTCAGAAGACTAGCATAGTATCATAAATCACAATTTGTGCAGTTTAATTTAATTGATATCAAGGCATCGCCCTGCTTTCATCATAATGCGTTTCTACTCTTTGAAAATCTCTCCACTCAGCTTTGTGCCGAGAAGACGACCCCAAATCGCGGCTCCCGCGCCTATTGTTATTATTAATTTATAATACACTATCGACTCGGTCCGGCTTCGCCCAGGTGCTATGAATTTATGATTTACAATCACGCCGCGAGAAATTTCCCTCTGCGAAGCGAAGTCGGGCTGGTGGTGTTTATAATATTAGTAGGATTCCGTCAATACGCTAAAATGCAAATAAATAAATGTGTAGAATTTTTCAAGTGTATGTTTATTAATTTTTATTCAATCATGTTCTACCAAGTGCCTAGCGATAATTCTATAGAATTTATATATATATATATATATATATATATATATATATATATTAAAATTAGAATATTAGAAGTTTTCACTTCTGTCGTGTGGTCATATGCACACACCCACTTTTTTTTTAAATTCAATGGTAAGAAGTCATTCAGTATACGAATATATTATAAACACATTGCATCTGTATCTTCTTTAAAATCTTTAAAGGTAGTTCTCTGAACTTTGATTTATAAGGCAAATATATTTTAGCGCTCTTAAATACTGTTTATAAACGTTTTGTTGAAGTTACAGCGTAAATTGAAAGCAAATTTACCGACAATTTATGAGGTAATATTTTATCGAAATACTATATACCCTTTAATAGCGGCTTCGTTTGCGTCAATGTCGTTTTCGACTCGCTTTTTTAACCTAAAGTACCTTATCCTTATTTTGAGTACCTATAACTAGTACAAAGTTTCATCACATGTGGGGACAACCTGTATTCGTATTGTTACGGATCACCCTGTATACAAACGTCAGGCAAGAAGCGGTGTCTGCTTGCTGAACACACGAGTGCCTGCCGGAATGTTCTGGACAACGATAGAAGAATCCAGAATACCGCTGAGTTCACGCCACGCAGGTATAAACAGCGGCGCGGGTCAATCAGGCAGTCAGTCGTGAGTCAGTGTCGTGTTCAACAGCGAATATAAATACAGTACTTACAAATAAATAATCCTGGTATATAAATATAGTTATTTGTTCAGTGTTATTAAAGTGTTTCACTTTGTTTAAGAATTACCGTTTAGTTATTATTATTGTGTTGATTGTTAGAATTGACATATAGTTGTTGCGTTTATTGTTATTGAATTGTTAATTATATTAAATAAATATTTATTCCGCCAACTCAGAAAACAGTTTTGTTACAGTATTGATAACAACAGTGATTTCAGACGGTTTTTAAAAACGGTTCTTGTAAGTGAAGAAATTCCTTCGAAATGAAAAATTAAGAATAAGCCTTTCAATAACAAAAAAAAACACTGAAAATAAAAGATTGATTAAAAAGAATATTACAGAAGAAAGATGTAGAATAACAAACTAAATAAAATTGAATTATTAAAATAAGTTTGTTGAATAACGTAGGGGAAACGTATCCCGGGGGATTTTTCCTTTTTAACATACTAGTACTTAAATTAAGGGAACAATTTAAAAATAACAGTATTTACACACGTATTTTCTTTTATTTATCTACCGTCTTAAATAAATAACAAATTTTCAAATGGTCTGAAAATTTAATTTAAATAATACATATAATTTTTGCACAATGAAAATATAACGGTCGAACTTTTTAACCATTGTCAGAAAATTCGAGTTGCCAACGATCTTAGATTGTGATTATACAATTGCAGTTTGTATGTGTGCAGGAACAGTCTAATGTTGTTGTCAAACTGTTTATTATGTAGAACATTAGACTGTTCCCACAGAAAAACAATTGACAGATCTACGTAGAAAAAATCGATTTTGAAGTTAAATTTTGATCAAAACGTCTAGAAAAATGTTGTTTCAAAAGGGAAACACGAATTATTATAATAGATTGTATATCTAGATGCGTAATGAGGTTTATTACTGACGAGTTGTGACAGTATGTAAAAACGAGTCACACAAGTCATTATACCTTTACGCATGAGATATAGGTACCTATGTGGTATTTTTTTCCATACCCACTACAAAATACCTACTTTCCACTTCATTTTCACTATTTTCAAAAAAATTTACAGTTCATTTGCGTCGGCTATTTTACATTTACAGCAGGCTGTGAGTAGGGAATGCAATCTCGATCTCGCGAGATCTCGAGCCATTTTTCGAGATTTAATCTCGTGGGCAGGCAATCTCGTTCGAGATCTCGACCCGATATGGTCGAGATCTCGAACGAGATTTCAAGAACGAACGCGCTTGAAAAAAAACTTATACGTAATAGTTTTTGACAGTCGCGCTAATTGGTTCTGTTTGTCGAAATTTATCGAGATCTCGCCAGACAATCTCGCGAGATCTCGAATTGCCACTCTCGAACCCAGACTGATCTCGCGAGATCTCGAATTGCCAATCTCGGCTCGAGATTGCATTCCCTAGCTGTTAGTATGTAATAGCTGACGGATAGAGCGAAAATGAGTTACTATGGCAACCGTTTACTGAACGCACTAGTTATGTTATGAAAACACTTTCCGCACCTCCTGCCTGTTAAATGTAATGGCAAAAAACATGTAGACGCAGTTTAAAAAAATATCTTTAATTTAATCGATCAGTAATATTTTGAGCAGGATCGATTAAAAATTTTAAAATGCTTTTGTTATACAGAAATATGTGTGGTCAAAATCTAAGGGCATTGTCAAACCAGATATTTTGAAAATGCGTTCGACAACCCGAAAAAAAGTCAAATGGTTCACCCTATATAATAAGACATATTTTATAAACACGGAACAATTTCCTATATATAACTTGTAATACATACAACATATGCATATCGTGGTTATATAGGTACATGTTCCTACGGGAACCAATGTCATGTACGCGGGAGCACACCATCATGTCTTACAGGAATACAGGTGGGTTGAGGCGCCGTCTTTCCTTCACCCTTCTCGGGGAGGTGGAGCGGCGGACCCTCTTCCACGCACGCAAATATCTAAAATCTTAGTGGAACTATCTCACGTCTTTATAAAATCTATCATTTTGCCTCTAGAATAACACTTTATAGTCCGAGAGCTAGTGACAATTTTTTGGTGTTATTTATTCAAGGTCTTATTTTTGTGAAGATGTTGAGGGAGGCATATTAAAGTGCGCTGAGTAAGGGATTTTGCTAGATAGCGGTATAGGAGGGATGCAGACCGCCCCCAACATGTAACAAAAAAAATGGTCACAATTATTATTGCTTTAAGGCTGAAATTGTTTGTATAACTTGTCGGTGACCCAATAATCATATTATAATATTTGCAGATCGATTGGTCAGTATTAAAGGGGTGGCAGATCACCCTAAACGTGTCATGTACCCGACGAAATTTATATTATTAGTTCAAGGTTCAAATTTTAATATGTTGTTACGGCGACTGTTTTAAGCATATTTTTCAATTTGCAGAACAAAATGTCGGTATTAACCCCCTTGCGGAACGATATAAATAAGCAAGTTTCCCTCTAAGAGAGGGGGCTAATACCGACATTTTGTTCTGCAAATTGAATCTGACTCACACTTGGCCGGTTTTTTTAGTTATTATAGCGATGTAAATTCTAAAATAATAAGAGATTTGTTGTCATAATGTCACAAGATAAAAATAAATGTACACATGATTACAATTTGAACATAGTGTTCCTCTGATCTACTACATTGGTTTAAAATATTCTAAAATTGATCATACCAGAATAGCGCCATTAATTCGACTAGTTCTGGCTGAGGTCTCGTTCTGAATCGAACCTTAAGTTTATATAATATGTAGTCAAAGCGAAGCTGTGTGCCTCTTTGCACGGAACACGTGTAATAATATGATATATTATGTTCCTGGGGTACGTCTCTCATGACATATTGACAGCTACTATATCAATGGAAGACACTGCATCGTCCATTTCAACGACGATTTCAATATGGACCGTATTTCGAATACAAGAAGACGAAGATACAGCCCTAATAATTCTTACTAGCCGTCCTATTGCTCTAAATCGAGCAAATTTAATCAATCAACTTTTTTTAAAACACATTACATGCTTAGATGTTATTTAAAACTACTCATTGAAATTAATATTTTCTTCCTCTCTCTTTTGTATTCAAATTATTTACTGATTATTTTGTTAACCTAAACTCTAAAGCAGGGGTTCCTAATCTTTTCTTTACTTCTTTACTGCAACTCCCTTTACAGGTTGCAGCGACGCCCTTCTATAAGAAGATACCTGTGTGTAGCTCTAGCAGATAATAAAATTACTTTATTATTCAAAGAAAATTCCAAAGAATATAGAATCTTAATTGTTATTTATTAGATTCTAATTCTAATAATTAGAAAACATAAAAAAACTACAAACAAAACAATTAATGAGCAGGATGAGCTTGCATTTCTAAGCATAACTTCTCAAATCGGGACTGAAGTTCTGAAATTGCGACTCCCCTAGGATAGCTCCGTCGACAGTTAGGGAGTGTAGTGTATTTGCAAATGCAAGTTAAATATTATATTTTAGTTATATAAATTATTATTAATTTATTCGACTTGCATAATTGAACATAGCTTTAAGTTTATAAAATTTTTGTGAACATTACTAAATTGTACATCAATTGATAAGGATAATAAAATTGATTTAAATATAAAAATTATATTATTTTTATTTCAAATATCTAACAGTGGCGACGAGTGATTAAAATTGGTCATCAGTCAAATATTTAATTGTTTAAATTAACAATTGCAATATAAAAATTAAAATATTTTTCAACATTTAATTATTAAAGTATAATTATTTCAAAATTAAGATAATTAATTATAAAATGCCTGATCAGAGGGCCGGATCAAGTGAACGACAAATGAATGTCACAGGTCTAATAAGCTTATCAAGATTTGATCATAAAACATGTAATTGGGATGTTATGAATGCGCAATTAAGACAATATTTTATTGCAAATCAAATAACATCTCTGGAAACCAAACGGGCAGTTTTGCTAAGCAGTATTACTGAAGAAACGTTTATTCTGCTCCAAAGTCTGTGTGTTCCGGAGAATCCAGAAACAACATCGTTTGATGAATTGATCAATCTTCTAAATGCACATTTTTCTCCAATTAAATCGTACTTCGCAGCAAGAATAAAGTTTTATAATGCTAAGAAAAGCGATGAAGAAAGCATAGTCGACTGGCAAGCTAGAATAAGAAATTTAGCGGGTAACTGCGGGTTCACAAAAGAGCAGATTGAGTTGGTATTGAAGGATATTTTTGTTGCGGGAATGTCATCCGGTCCAATTCAAGACAGACTTCTTGAAGAGGATGCAACTAAGATAACCTTGCATAAGATGGTACAGATTGCTCAAACAAAGGAATCGGCAATGCAAGAGCGAGCAGCGACTTCGCGAAACCAAGAAGCAGTTGACATGTTAGCGTTGAAGGATAAGAAGAAATTTCCGAAGTGTCCGGTCTGCGGTAGGACAAATCACAAAGCTTCATTATGCAAGTATCGTGAGTATAATTGCAATAGATGCGGAGAAAAAGGTCATTTAGCTCCAATGTGTAAAAATAAAAATCAAAAGGAAAGTAAAAGCCATTATGTAGATGAGGACGAGGAACTTGAGGATTTTTTCAATTTGAGTTCTAAGGATTCTTGTAGAATTGAGCCTATTTATTTAAATGTATTATGCAATAGTTCACCTATCTCATTTGAAATCGACTCAGGTTCAGCGTACTCGGTAATTTCAGAAACATTTTATAAATCTAGGTTTAATGAAATTAAACTAACTGCTAGTAACCTTATTCTAAAAGATTATGTAGGTAATACTTTTTCTCCAATTGGAGCATTTCATGTAAATCTAAATTACAAAGATAAATCAATTGATTTAAAATTGCATGTTATTAAAAATGGCGGACCACCCATAATGGGTAGGGATGGTTTAAATAAATTAGGGTTGGGTATTGCAGATATGAATCATTTAACTGTCAATTCTGTAATATCAAATTTAACCGACGAGTTCAAAAATGTATTCAAAGAAGGTCTGGGAACCTATACCAAAGGACAAATTACCCTACATTTGAAAAGCGAGGTCACTCCAAAATTTTTTAAACCTCGCCCATTAGCGTTCGCGTTAAAAGAAAAAGTAGAACATGAATTAGAACGCCTTGTTAAAAATTCAGTTCTGATTCCTGTTGATCATTCGGAATGGGGGACACCAATTGTACCCGTGATTAAGCCAAATGGCACTATACGTATCTGTGGAGATTTTAAATGTACAGTTAATCCGGCACTTGAGGTAACCAAGTATCCTCTTCCGAGAATTGAATACATTTTTGAGCAATTAAGAGGTGGAGAAAAATTTTCAAAAATTGACCTCTCAGAAGCTTATCAACAGGTTCTATTAAATGAAAATTCTAGAAAAATTGTGACGATATCTACACACAAAGGACTCTTTTCTTATACACGTCTTCCATTTGGTATTTCTAGTTGTCCTGGTATATTTCAACGCATTATGGAAAGTTTGCTTGGGGGTATACAGGGTGTTACATGTTTCCTTGACGATATACTTGTGACGGGCAAAAATGATACTGAACATTTGTGTAGGTTACGAATGGTGTTTCAAAGACTTCAAGATGCCGGTTTACGAGTCCGTAAAGAGAAATGCAGTTTTATGGAAAGCGAAATTTCTTATCTGGGACATGTGATAAACAAAGATGGGTTGCATACCACAAATGAGAGAATATTGGCTATTAAAAGTTGTGCTGTTCCTACAAATGTTAAAGATTTAAAATCATTTCTAGGAATGGTAAACTACTATTGTCGCTTTGTTGATAATTCAGCCGAAATATTATACCCGCTATATTGTCTGTTAAGAAAAGATGTGCCTTGGGAATGGTCGAAATCCTGTCACTTAGCCTTCAATAAAATTAAAAATGTTTTAACATCAGCTCCAGTGCTGGTTCATTTTGATTCCGAAAAACCAATTAAATTAATTGTCGATGCTTCAGCTAAAGCCATAGCCGGAATTTTGTGTCATATTTTTGCTGATGGCTCGGAGAAACCTATCGCTTATTATTCTAAAGTTTTATCACCAACTCAGCAAAATTATTCTGCTTTACACAGAGAAGCCTTAGCAATTATTGAAAATGTTAAAAAGTTTTTCCAATATTTATATGGTCAAACATTTATACTGGCTACTGACCATAAGCCTTTATTGTCCATATTTGGTCCTAAGAGAGGAATACCTCCCTTAGCAGCCGGTAGATTACAAAGGTGGGCACATTTCTTATCAAGTTTTAATTTCAAATTAGAATACGTAAAATCGGACAAAAATCAAGCAGATGCTTTATCACGATTAATAACATATAACACGCATGATAAAAATGTTAAACAATCAAATTACTTTTATAATTCCGATGATATTTCATATTTTAATTCAATAGAAAATAATTCCGATTTATGTCTGGATTTTATAAAAATTAAACTGTATTCTAGTAAAGATCCTGTCATAAGCAAAGTTATGCAATACCTGCATACAGGGTGGCCCAATGAAATCAAACCTGAATATCAACCATATTATGTTGTCCGTACTGAGTTATCTGTTGAGCAAAATTGTTTAATGAGGGGTTACAAAATAGTGATTCCTGAAAAATTACGTACGTTAATTTTAAATATATTGCATGACACTCATGTTGGAATCGTCAAAATGAAGGCTCTGGCGCGATCCTATGTTTGGTGGCCGTCTATTGATAGCCAAATAGAAAATTTAGCTAATAGTTGTGATTCTTGTGCTACACATAAGAATATTCCAACAAAGAGTGTTTTGCGTCCATGGTCTTGGATTTCTGACCCTTGGATCAGAATTCATGTTGATTTCATGGGCCCATTTTTGGGTACCAATTTTTTTATTATAATTGACTCGACATCTAAATGGATTGAGTGTTTTCAGATGTCTAACACTAGTACTGAGGCTACTATTGAAAAACTCAGAGAAACCTTTGCACGATTTGGACTTCCTAAATTTTTAGTTTCGGACAACGGTCCCCAATTTACAAGTGGTGAATTTAAAAATTACTTAAAATGTAATGGCATTCAACACTTTACCGGTGCCCCTTTCCATCCGTCCACTAACGGAATGGCCGAAGCAGCAGTAAAGATCTTAAAAAACGCTATTAAATCAGCAAAAAAGGATAACCCTAAGTTATCTTTAAATTCGATAATAAATAAGTTTTTATTCCAGTATCGGAATACACCGCATTCAAGCACGGGAGAAAGTCCTGCAAAGGTTCTTTTGAACAGAAAAATACGTTCCAGATTTGATTTAATGTTACCTAGCATCGAAAATAATGTTTTAAAAAAGCAATACGATCAATGTATTTTTACTAAAGGTCACAGATCCGTTGAGCTTAATGTAGGTGACAGGGTGAGAGTTTTGGATTACAGGGGTAAATCTAATTTTTGGACTTCTGCTGTAATTTGTAAAAAACTTGGCGAGTTAACATTTGAAGTTACTACCGATGATGGTTTATTGTGGAAACGACACGTTGATCAAATTTTAAAAAATATACAACATGACGTTAAATCGCGACCGCCTTCTGTGACTTCAAATGATAATAACCAGGATACGGAAACCAACCAAGTAAATACTAACATGATTCTAAGAAGGCGCAGTCAACTAAAACCGCCTTCAAGATATCCCGAAAATTAAAGGGGAAAATAATTGTAGTGTATTTGCAAATGCAAGTTAAATATTATATTTTAGTTATATAAATTATTATTAATTTATTCGACTTGCATAATTGAACATAGCTTTAAGTTTATAAAATTTTTGTGAACATTACTAAATTGTACATCAATTGATAAGGATAATAAAATTGATTTAAATATAAAAATTATATTATTTTTATTTCAAATATCTAACAGGGAGCCTCTGATCTAAAGTATTTAACTGTCACTTGACATAATGCAAATTGTTTTTCCAAAGCCTGCTTATAATATATCATCTATTTTGTAACGTTAAAAATTGATTTTTCGAAAATCGATTTTTAACCCTTAAAATCCACTTAACGCAATTCTGAGACCTTATTGGGTCCTTTTAATGACACCTCGATCGTCAAAATCGGTCTAGTAGATTAGGAGGGGGTAGCTGCACAAAAAAACGCTTGGCCTATAATTGATATATAGATTTTTGAACTAAGATCAATTTTATCGCCTGAGCTAAACTGATTGATAAACATGCTAAGTTGAATAAAAGTTTGTAAAAACAGTAAATTCGATTTTAACTAATAAATCGCAAACTTCTTTCGGTTGTCCAAAAAAAAAGGTCGAGTTCCAAAATTTAAGATAGTGAGTCATGCACTTATACTTCACTATTTAAGCGGCACAGTCTAGATGCATGGGACGCGTATGCTTGCATTGTTTCACTGGTTTGCCGCTCCTTAAAACCTGTTACGAACTACGTATGACCTACTATCTTAAAAATTGGAATTTGACTACGGAAGAAGAAGAATTGTGGATTATAGACGCTTGACAAGAATTTGACTACAGATGAATGATAAGGACGAGGACTTGTCGATTGAAAAAAAAAATATATACACTCGTATTTGCAAGCACAAAACACACCTACAGTAAAGGTTAGGTTCCATTCAGATTATACGTAGTAACGTATGTGATGATACTGTGATATCAGCAGAAGAGAATGGAAAAGCCCATCCCATAAATACAAAATATAAAAATTATCAGAAAATGCACATAATATTATATACTATGTTGTATAGCATATATAAAGGTAGATGTATATTTCGTTATAATCTATCTCTGGAGACTTCTAAATCCACCATGCTTTAAAATACTCCTCTTGTGTGCCTGTAGCTTTTGTGCTTAGAGCGCGCCTTTCTATTATAAAATATCTGTGACATTTATAGGGTCCAACAGTGTTCAAGTTTTACATTTTTATATTATATTATAAAAACCCATTGTGTTGAATGTCTAGTTTTCGTTTTATCTCGAATATAAACAAAACTTGTTAAACCAACTTCGGTATAGGTTTACAACAGTGCTTCTCAAACTGTGGAACGCGGCAGAAAATTTTAGAGTCACCAACAGTCAAGCGGTTTTTTAAGCCATCAATTCGCATGTTTAACCGACTTCAAAAAAAGGAGGTGGTTCTCAATTCGGTTGTATTTTTTTTATATGTTTGTTACCTCAGAACTCCGTCATTTATAAACCGATTTGGAATTTTTTTTTTATTTGAAAGGATATACTTTCAGATTGGTCCCATAGAAATTTCATCAAAATCGGTTCAGTAGTTCGGCTGATTTTAATAAAAGTTAGTAACGGCGTGTGATTCCTTTAAGGTAAATGTCACTTTTTGATACTAAAAAGTAAAAAATAAAAAACTTTTTAACAAAAAAAAAACCTCCTTCAAAAAGTCACTAAAAAGAGGAAAATAATGAAATTTTGAGGTCTGCGCCAATTTAATAAAATATGAAGTTGGTTAAAAAGAAGATATTAATCACGATACTATACTTTTTAACCGACTTCATATTTTATTAAATTGGCGCAGACCTCAAAATGTCATTATTTTCCTCTTTTTAGTGGCGTTTTGAAGGAGGTTTTTTTTTTGTTAAAAAGTTTTTTTTAGTTTGTTATTATTGTTAATAATAAATTCAAAATTCACTTGATACTTTCATCAGATCTTGAACCTGGGAACTGGGGGCTTGTAATAGAGGAGCCATGGAAACGCCGTATGACATTGCTGCACCCTCGAGGCTCAAACCCTTGTGGAGTTGTAATTTGAAATCTGGAAGTGCTAGAATTAATAGTCGATTTCAACATGAATTTTTTGTTGTTGATTTATTTTAAGATCACTAACTGCCGGATTTTCAATTTATTTGTATATTAATAATAAACTGAAAATCTAATTGATGCTTTCACCAATTTTCAGATTACAATCTGTAAACCAAAGGTTAGTAACTGCAGACGAGTTATAGAAACAGCGTATTAATAATGGCATCTCCATGAGCTCGACTATTTTCTAATAACTTTAATTGGTATTTAATTTTTCCGTTTTTTTACCTATCTTTATTTATTGTAAATTATAGATGCGTCGACAACTTAGGACATTAGCGTCTTGATTAAATTAAATAACAACTCACTTAAAACTAAATGATATCACAAATATTTCCATGAGCGGAGGCGGGACTCGAACCCACGACAGTCTAATCCAGAGGCCGCGACGCTAACCACTGAACCACACTGTCCTCTTTTTTACCTATCAAAAACTTACCAGTTATTCCTGTTTTGTGAATAAATCTGTATCAAAATTTAGTTTTGTTATTAAAGTTCGGGATTTTTTTTCACTACGCAGTGATGCTCGAAATGTGGCAAAAAGTCAAAGTTTGCGAAACACTGGTTTAGAATAATGTTTGTTGCCGTTTTATGTACAGTTAACTTTTAAAGATAACAACTGAGGAACTGACTTAGGTTTTATTTTAGCACCTTTTTTAATCTCGAAGAAAATAAATCCCTATACTTTCTTCCCTTAACATTTTTACTTCCCACCTCTACTATGGTAGGGAAGTAATGGATTTAGTCCGAAAAAAATATTTCGAGATTTTAACAGATCTTCACGTTTTGAGACCCTAAGCAATCGTTTAAAATCATTTTCTGACTGATATCTGTATGTGTGTGTGTGGTCAATTTTTCGCCTTCGATATCGTAAAAACGGAACAACATACGGCCATGCCGATTGTTCTATTGTGTTTATCAGTCTTTAACTTAAATCTGATTAGATTTTGAGTCAAATCGGTTCAATGGATCCTGAGATATTAAAAAAAAACGTTCTCAATGTCACGTATTAACATAGGTAAAAAAAAATATAAATGAATTCTAGATGTTATGATATAAAAAAAATGTAAATATTTTTTTCTCTAAAATGTATAGTTTTCGAGAATAAAAATATTTTATTAAAAAAAAAATTGTACGTAAATCAAGGTAACCATGATTTTTGCTATATTAAGTTAGCCATCAGTAGATCACCAAACAAAAAAGAGGGCCATGCTTTTTTTCAAAGAAAAAAAAAGAGTGTTTATTTTTTGCAAATATTTACTATGGTGGGAAGTATAGGACTGGTCATCAGACGAATTTTCATAGTGTGTACACCATCATCAGTTGGTACCCGAACTTAAAGTACACGGTATTTTTTTATACTGCTACGCTCAGGTTAAAATGGCGTTTCCATTAAAACCGAGCGAAGTCGCTAACTAGTAAAATATCCGGTGGAAGAGCGTGTCTATATGGTGGAAGTACAGGTATAAAAGATCCGTTCAACAAGTTACATAAGCAGCTCAGTAGATCGTTCTAGTTATCTTAATTAAAACAGAAATAGCTTTATTATGATAAAAAAGTTGAACTAATTAACAATACTTCTCGCTATTCTTGTTTAGCATCGAGCATTATTATATAGGCAATATATATGATGTGCAGAATCTGTGGCCAAAAAGCTAAAACGCTCATGTCGAATTTTTTAAAAAACAATTTTTCAAACAGATTTCTCTGATTGAGACTATAGTCTACACTATCTATCTACCATTTATTTTTAAACTCTATTTTTTGTAAAATTGAGCAAAAACTAATTTCCAAATTTAAACTGTATTTCAAAATAGTTTATTAACTCTTTAGTGGATTTTAATGTGTGCCAAACATCCTATCAACATTTTTTTACTTAGTCGTTTTACCAATAACGTTAACAGACAAACAGACATTCTCTAGGAACACGTTTTTTGCTAACAGATATTCCTAGTACAAGTTTAATAAAATTGTAATACAAAATTTTATGTAAACTTTGAACTCTTCTCACGGGCAAACGGTACATTTTGGTATATAAATAAATTGGGTCCAATCGACTTATTTTGACCTCTACTACACGTGGTAGCTCTGTGTCCCAGCAATTTTGGGACACTCTGTATAGCGGCTAAAGAATTTTCAGTTAAAAAATTAGGCATAAGCGCTTTTGCCTTTTGTTCGCAGATATAAACATGTAGAAATGTCCCACATTAGTTTAAAAGACGTCATAATAGCATTATTATCATTACACATATCTCTCACATATTCAGTATATGTAGGTACATGAAAATATGTGTGTGCAGGCATAACATTATATGAATGCTCATTTACTTTAATTATGAATGTGCCATTCAAACGCGTCCGCACGCGCTACGGTTTAAAAATATATTGTTCGAAAATATTACGAAGATTTGTCTATAGTGGCGTAATGAGGTATTAGTGAGGAGCAAAATTGGTCTTGGTCTTGGTCTTGCGAAAAAGCAAGACCAAGACCAAGACTATCGTTAGACTAGCAAGACCAAAACCAAGACCGAATGAACAAGACCAATACCAAGACTGAATATACAAGACCAAGACCAAATACACAAGACTAAACTAAAAATTCTTACTTCAGAAATAATGAGCAAAATGAGCAAGACCAAGACTTGATACGCAATACCAAGACCAAGACAAAATAAGCAAGACCAAGACCAGACATATTTGAGCAAGACCAAGACCAAGACTGAATCAGCAAGACCAAGACTGTCCAAGTCTTGGTCTTGGTCTTGCTTTGCTCATCACTATGAGGTATATTTCTGACCAGAAATGACACGAGTCATAATATCATTACGCACGAGATATATATGGTATTTTTTGCCATACCCACTATAAAATAGCTGCCCTTTCACTTCATTTTCAGTATTTTCAAAAAATTTTGACAGTTCATTTTGTGTCGCCAACTTTACTCCTAGAGTAGCAGCGGGCGAATCAGGGTCTTGTATAAACATAAATCACTATGAAAATGGTTTGCTTTCCCCCACTGATGTGTGAAAGATATGTTCCCGCACACCGGCCTGTCAAAAGTCACTTTACATGCATACACACGTGCATTTAAAGCAGTTATTTTATATAGCAGGTATAGCAAAAAAATATTAAAAATAATAATAAATTGAAAATACGAATCGGTATTAGCTCCGGTTAATCCTAGCAGTTGAAGGGCTCAAAATAAATAATTTCACAGATGACATAAAATACAGATATGTTGTGGCTGTACTAACGAGCGACCCACCTTTTGAAGGTCAGATTTGACCGTCGCATCTGTTAGCAGAATTCAAAAGCTTGAAATAAGTAAGTGTGAGTTACATACAACTGTATTTTATTTTAAAATTTTTGAAGTAAATAAAATGGAAACAAGCCGTGAGCTGGGTCGTTTATTAGGACTATAAAGTGCGACCCTTGAGGTCCACACGACGAACTTCCCAGTTTGATAAATATTTAATAATAATAATTAAATTAGATATTACACAGAAAAGTAATCATTTTAATCATTAAAACATAATTATTATTTACTTTTAACAATAATTAAAAAAAAAAAACGGCTGAACCGATTTTTATAAAATTTCTTTCAGATCATATTTACGTTAATACGCGTCGATTGGCACCCTAACGTAGTCGATATCATTTTTCATTCTCGAGATTTCGTCTTAGAAAGAAATGGACACATACGTACGTACGTACATACGTACACACACACACACAGACAGACAGCTTTCTAAAAATAGTGTAGTGACCTTGAAACATAAAAATTTGTTATACATTTTGTTTTCGATTTTCGGACACATTACAATAACTTCCAATGGGAAGTTAAAAATTTCACAAAGGCATTTGTTGACGCATAATTTTATTAGTTACCATTTTTGCCACTAGATGCCAGGAATGGATATTATCTATAAATACCAAGTACTTTAATTTGTTTATGTTTTTTGTTCCATAAAATGACACAAATCATTCAATAAAGACGCTCATAGACGGTCGTTTTCTCCCGTAAGATAAGACCCCCCCCCTATAATTCTAAATAATTTTACAACGGAATTCATACGTTACATTTGAATAAATCTATTAAAGCATAACACAACAATATTCTCCATTTTATAGTGTTTCATTCTCCATTTTATAGTGTTTCAACAAAATGGTCAAATAAAATACATATTAATAACGCATTCATTTTAAATAAGCATTTAGTACATAGTATATACGCCATATAATTAGTATTCTGATGAAAATTCCCCCATTCTTTATTACGAACGCATGCCGTAGGTCCGTTTGTTTCACAGCGGGTGGCAAAACTGTGCTCCACCACCCATCGTAGCAATGGACACGGCTGTACTTCCCAGCTCTAATCTAAAATATATCACTTTTGATAACGTACTTTCCATGTTCACTGAACATTTTAATGTTGTCATTATTATTATTATTATTATACACTACGTGCCTGTGAAGTAGGCCCTTTGCGATGAGATGGATATCCACCTATACAAAGGTCAGTGGCGGACACTTATTTTTTTACTTTTATAGAAAAAAATTTTTTTTTTGCGGGATGAGGACAAGTGTGGTGTAACTGTTAGAGTGGCGAGCTTTTGAATCACACTGTCGTGGGTTCGAATCCCACCTCCGCTCATGGATGTTTTGTGATGTCATTTAGTTTTAAGTTATATTTGATTTGATGTTATTAAAAGACGCTAATGACCTAAGTTGTCGACAATAATTTACAATAAATAAATAAAAAAATTTCGAGATAAACGCAATTAAACTTTACATAGAGTACATACAGTATATGTAAACAGGTAAGCTGCACATAGGGAAATTAGCATTGGGAAAAAATGAATGGATCAGAGTGAGCCATGACTCATAATGTACGTATTTATATAGGGTTGCTATGGTTATTTTAGTGTTATTATTTTAGTTTCAATTTTTTTAATTTTATTTGACATTTAAACAACTATTAAAATAAAAATAATTGAAACTGAAATAAAAACACTAAAAAAACCATAGCAGCTCTATATAAATACGTACATTATGAACCCTGGCTCACTCTGATCCATTCATTTTTTCCCAATGCTAATTTCCCTATGTGCAGCTTACCTGTTTACATACTGTATAGGTACCTACATGGCTACTTAATTTTAATATCAAGTAGGTATAGATACACCGGGTACAAAGAATTTATGATTTATAATTCCCCCCCGCGAGAAATTATCCCCCTTCGAAACGAAGTCGCTTGTCGTTCATCTCCGCGCTTCGCGTACTTGCCTACAGTTTATAATATTAGTATAGATAGTAAAAAATTCTACACCCCCATTTTACCCCCTTTGGGACTGAATTTTAAAAAATTCGAATACCCTATAACCTTCCTCAATAAACGGGCTACCTAACAAAAAAAAATTTTTTCAAATCGGACTGGTAGTTCTTGAGATTAGAGCGTTCAAACCAACATACACACAAACAAACATACAAACACTTCAGCTTTATTATAATAGTATAGATACTCATGGGATAGAGTATAGTTCTCAAACATAGGACGTGATATTTACGTGTCAATACTGGAGCTCCAGCGGAAAAATGTTTCAGCTACGTCTATGGTTTAGTTTTCGGACAGCAGACACAGCAACAAACAACATCGGGGCGGCCCAGGCGAGAGAGCGCGTGCATGCATTTATTTCAACAGAACACGAGAGATGATAAATACAATACAAGGGAGATTAATTTATGACTCCCTATATGTATGCGTGTGTGTGTGTGTAACGCATCTAGGAGAGGTATCTCCCAACTGAACTGGTTGCTGATAATAGCTAACGTGGTCTGTGATGTATAGAAATGAAGAATATTTTAAATAAAAAACAAAAAAGTATGATACTTAAAAAACGACCTAGTATATTAGAAAAACGTGCGTCGAGAAAAAATGGATATGTCCGTATCGCGCAGGGCCGGCACGTGCGCCTGGTCGGACAAGCGGTCGTCTTACGGCGCCATATTTTTAGGGCGGCATATTTTTGTAGCAGCGAATTTTTCGTGCGGTATTCTACTTTTTAAAAATGATTATATTGTTCGAGTTTTCACCGATTCTTAGTTCTACCTTCTACTACTAGATAAAAGATGTCACATGTCGCCCTGCAGCCGCTCGGCGCAAATACCATAAGTTGTAAAGGGGGTATTTACAAATTACAGGCAGCCAGGCAGCGTTTATTAGAATTACATTTGTTTTTTATTTGTTAAGTAAATAAAATATATCATCGGTTTATTAATTTTTTTAATATGCGGGGGGGGGGGGGGCAAAAGTTATATTCGCCTTAGGCGGCATATTTTGACGAGCCGGCCCTGGTATCGCGGGTACAGAAAGACGGCGTGAATACCGTTAAACACAAGTGAATGTAATAGTTGTCATGGAAATAAATACATCCACTTTTAATTATCTTATAAAATCAAATGTTCGGGAAATTTAATATCTAAATAAAATAATTGTAATTTTATTTTTTTTTGCCATACCCACTACAAAATAGCTACTTTCGATGTATGTATAGCGACCATTAATGATCCATTTAACAGGCAGGTGTACGGAAAATGGTTTACTTTCTGCACTAGCGCAGAAAATAACTGTCGCCACAGCAACTTCTGTTTAATTCGCTCTATACGCCTGCGTGCGCTTGTTTACTTACTTGCACGAACTTCGCGGCATACTGGGAGGAAAGATGGCGACGCAAATGAACTGTCAGAATTTTTTGAAAATGACGTGAAAAGTATGTATTTTGTAGTGGGTATGGCAAAAAATACCATATATGTCTCGTACGTAATAGTATTACGGCTCGTGTGACTGTAAAAACTCGCTACTGTCATCACTCGCCGTAAAATGCCCCATTACGTATCTAGACATACAATCTACTATTATATTGTTACGGAAATTATTTATACCGTTTTATTATTTCCGTAAAAATACACTTTTATTAGCTACGTAGTTATACACGTGTGGAACGCGCGTCGCCGTTCGCCGGAATGCCCCTGACCTCCCCCATTCGCCTGGGGACCATTCACCGTGTGCCATGTTGGCACAATTAGTTCTCCCAAGTGCCGCTAGGCTAATACAAACGCCTTGTTGTTATTGTTTATGGTTGTGGTAATTGTCTATGGTTAAACGCCAGTGAACCTAAGTCTGTAGTACAATAGTCATCAGCCGAACTGAAGCGTCACTGCTCTTGATGTGTGTAACAATATTTTAAATTGTTATTCAATACCTACAGTATATTTTCATTAATAAGAAAATAAAAAATGAAATGCCTTTAGGATTCGAATCTGAGCCTTGGCGTCTGTATCTGTCGGTAGACTCGTACTTTTTCACACGGCTTACTGTGTTTGAGACCTTAACATAGTTATACATGTTGTGTTTTCAAACGGGAAAAATGTGGTCTGTGGTGGCTTAATAACGTTTAAATAAAATTAAATCTGTATTAGGTCAACGAGATCCAATAAACTTGAAAGCAGTTTTGCGAACGCGGGTTTTATCTCCTCCTGGGACCCATATAACCGGATAAGTATTTGTTTATACCTAATACTACTGATGCATCGCACAGAGACGGCACGCTATCAATAATAAATGTCGTAGACTTATTGGCGCACCGCTTAGCGAAGACAAGGCTATGAGCTACCGAATTAGGGCGCGTTGTTTTGTCTGAAATACACCATCGAGTTTTTCGATACAATTAGAGCAGCGCATCTTAATCTTTTTTAAGGTTCGTTACCTCAGAATGAAAAACGAAATTCTTATAGAATCACTTCGCCGTCCGTCAATCCCTTAAGCCATCGAAACATAAGTATCCAAATTTCATAGAGTTTCTTGGGCTATTAGGCCGTTGTCGGTTCAAGTTTATTGTTCTTGACGTTTCGCCAACACGAGTGGAAACGTCAAGAACAATAAACTTGAATTGACGACGGCCTAATAGCCTTACACAAGCTATAAGTATATATTACACTATTTTGAAACGTCGAAAATTGGTTTTTAAAATTATAAAATCAATAAGAAAACCGAAATTTTCCTAGATGAGATTTAGCTAGATTGATTTTTTGCCCCCCAAAACCCCTTTTCAAAAAATTTCATCCAAATCGTTAGAGTCGTTTTATCCCTGTCGGCGTTTCATTAATTTTTGAGTCGGTTTATTAATATCTCCGTTTATGAAAATTTTCGTTGGGAAGCAGCCAATTATATAATTGATTTCAAACATATTGGAAAAAATCATTTTACCAACCATAGTCACCAACGAAAATTTTCAATTGCAATTCAGCCGTATAAACCTATTAATTTATCTCCGTTTATGTTTTGTTTTTCTCATTCACTACCCTCGTTAAAGGAGTATAACTTCAAAAAACACAGATCTCAAGTCTATAAAGTTCTCTAGATCGATTTTCTTAACGAGGAAAAAGTGACAACATAACTTTAAACAACGACGTCTCAAAAATCTCGGCCTGTTTAAAGCAAAAACACGTAAGGAGTCCCGAGTAGATCGATTTTGACAACAAGGAAAACGTAACAAACAACGTAACCTTGTAGCATCGTAACAAGTTATGTACAAGGAACAGGTTGGTTATAGGTAACAGTAATGCCAGGGAATGAAAACAGAATGATCTGAAAAGTGCTAGTTATGTCACCCCTGGGTATTCACTATTCACATGTATTTGTGTGGGAGGTTGTGTCGGTGTATCTTATGTTTTGGTGTGTTAGCACTGCACTGAGACATACCACTGTGCTTTCCTTGCAAGTCCGTAAGATATGGTGTTGTTCGTTTCATTCAAGCTTGCACAAACTCTCCTTATATACTCACTATTAAATATGATGTCTAGATTACAATTCTCATTGGGTTTTAAACAAGTACCAACAGCTGGAATCAGTGTCATAAAAAAACATTAATTTATTAAAAAAATTAAAATTGTTAAATTGTGTTTTAAAGATCACCAACAGGTAAGGTTATTTGGGCCTAGCACCAATTCATATTTTCAATTCATTATTTTTACTTCCCACCTCTACTATGGTAGGGAAGTAATGGATTTAGCCCGAAAAAAATATTTCGAGATTTTAACAGATCTTCACGTCTTGAGACCCTAGCAATCGTTTAAGATCATTTTCTGACTGATGTCTGTGTGTGTGTGTGTGTGTATGTGGTCAATTTTTCGCCTTCGATATCGTAAAAACGGAACAACATACGGCCATGCCGATTGTTCTATTGTGTTTATCAGCCTTTAACTTAGATCTGATTAGATTTTGAGTCAAATCGCTTCAGTGGATCCTGAGATATTAAAAAAAATGTTCTCAATGTCACGTATTAACATAGGTAAAAAAAATATAAATGAATTCTAGATGTTATAATATGAAAAAAATGTATATATTTTTTTTCTCTAAAATGTATAGTTTTCGAGAAAAAAATATTTTACTAAAAAAAGAAAATTGTACGTAAATCAAGGTAACCATGATTTTTGCTATATTACTAGCCATCAGTAGATCACCAAACAAAAAAGAGGGCCATGCTTTTTTTCAAAGAATAAAAAAAGAGTGTTTATTTTTTGCAAATATTTACTAGGTGGGAAGTATAGGACTGGTCCTCAGTCGAATTTTTTTTTTAATAATAAATTGAAAATCAAATTGACACTTTTACCAGCTCTCGGGCTAGAACCGGGAGCTGGGGACTTGTAATAGAGGAACCATAGCAACGGCATGTAAACAACAGCATTGCTATACTCTCGGCCATTCTCAAGCTCTAAATAAAGATATATAAATATGAAAAAAAAAATAAGTAGGTACGGAAACTTTCGATAAGTCACCTTCTGCACTTTACTGCTTTCGACAGTCTAACCGCTAACGTAAAAACCTACCAGATATGTTATGTCTTAATTATTCGTAATCAGAATGGAGCCTAGAGAAGAGACGCTCGATAAGTCCGCGTTTACAGCTTATGAGTATTCTCTACCGAAAGTTACCCGACCTGCGCTCTTTATATCAAATCCTTTCCTCTCGCCTATAAATCGGTTTCTGCTCACCCGACGCTATTTTTTTAAGGGTTCGGGTAAACGCCAAATGAAGGACCGAGAATCACATTACAGATCCTACAGACGAATTTTTTGAAAACAAGTTTTAGCTACGTGTGAAAGATTAAGTTATTTTTAAAAGTTTTAATTTTTTCAGGAAAATGTTTTTCAAATTTTCAACTGAAGGATCTGTACTGTGATTCTTGAACCTTCATTTGGCGTTTATCCGAGCCCTTTAGCTTTAAAAATAGCGTCGGGAGAACTGTAACAGTTTTTTGGCGCGGGGAAAGGATTTGAGATGAAGAGTGCAGGGGGTAAGGAGGAGTGCAGGGGGTATATAAACGAGTGAGTGAAGCGAACAGGGGATCAGTCACCGGAGATCAGTCGACGGTAGTCCATCAACGAAGTCAAGCACTGAGTGTCGAATACGCAGTCCATGGTGAGGCGTGCAATCAAGACAGTCAGTGTAGTATCGAATACGCAGTCCATGGTGAGGCGTGCAATCAGGACAGTCAGTGTAGTGTCGAATACGCAGTCCATGGTGAGGCGTGCAGTCAAGACAGTCAGTGTAGTGTCGAATACGCAGTCCATGGTGAGGCGTGCAATCAGGACAGTCAGTGTAGTGTCGAATACGCAGTCCATGGTGAGGCGTGCAATCAAGACAGTCAGTGTAAGGAGAGTGTACTATTCTAGCTCTTACCACGTTTCGTACGTACTTCCGATAAATTGGATAGTGAGTAGCAGTGGATAGTAAAGAGAGCATGGCGTGCGCGGCGGTACATCCCCGTGGACCACGTTACATCACGCGTATTGTTTGATGCGTATTGATGTATTACTGCAATATTTGAATGATGGAGCGTCGGTGAAACGCAACCTAGGGTAGGTATAGGGTAGAAGACCTCGAGCGATTTGTAGTGCGGTCCAATCAAGTTATCAAAATATATGTGCATGGCGCCCTTTCCATCATTTCGTTAATGGCGCCCAGCGGGGGTTTTGCTTGCCCAATAAAATAACACTTGCTGTTCGTAAAAAATATATGTCTTTTTCAAATCGTTGATGTCTTTATTTGTAACATAATACATTTTTTTAATTTTAAAAATATGATCGTGAGCGTGTAAAAAAATCTTATTGTGTAAGTATTTACTGTATTTCGAATAATTTTGATGTCTTATGACGATTAGGCGTATTGAAATGAAATGTCGTTTAGAAAAAATTGTGTTAAATATATTTATCGTTTTAAAAATCATATTTATGATTAAATAATTTTTATATTTACCACAGAATAATTGCATTCCCAGATTGAAATTTGACATGTCGCTTACCTGTAACAAAGAAACAAAAAAATTGATTAGTAATTTAGAAATCATAAAATTCAAAAACCAAATAGTATTCACAATCGAAAATCAGTAATTATATATATTATCAGTAATGGTTTGCACAGATACTTGAAATTCAACAAAAACAAAATTTGGACAAATGAAATCACAATATACCAAAATTAATTTCTCAGTGTTGCCAACAAAAAATCGAATCGTTCGACAAGAAGAAAATGAATCTACTGAACTCGCGTGTATATGATATATAAATTACACGTCTGTCTAGGTTTGTCTGACATTTGCTGATCTTTGTAGATTTCTTGAAACAAGCATCCAACTCTACCTTCTGTACCTTTTTTTTGAGCCAAATCTTGATTGCATGTGACATTTCTTATACCTACTTCATCCAAACAGATATCATTTTGAAACAATAATATTCAGAAAAACAGAAAAAAAACTGCTGCAATAATTCAACACTCTTTAATTGGATTTTTGTACAACGTGATCTTTTCAATTTCAAAATGTTGACCTTATCTATTAACATAAAAATACGTAAAGGCAGTAATAGAGGCTTTGCTCGAGGTGTGTTAGTTTTGATAGAAATGTTATTTCAACTCGAGCACAGTAGAAGTAAAGGCTGATTTTTAATAAATATTACAATTTGTTATCGAACCACTAACAATGTAACTTTCAAGTAATTTTTGTTAAAAAAATAGTAGTGTATACAACTCGTACAATTAAGTATAAGACGCAAGCGGTGTTGGGTGTTACACCCCTCGCGCCTTATACTTAATTGTACGAGTTGTATACACTACTATTTTTACTATGTACAATTAAGTATAAGACGCGAGCGGTGTTGGGTGTTACACCCCTCGCGTCTTATACTTAATTGTACGAGTTATATACACTACTATTTTTACTATGTACAATTAAGTTTAAGACGCGAGCGGTGTTGGGTGTTACACCCCTCGCGTCATATACTTAATTGTACGAAGTTGTATACACTACTATTTTTACTATGTACAATTAAGTATAAGACGCGAGCGGTGTTGGGTGTTACACCCCTCGCGTCTTATACTTAATTGTACGAGTTGTACACACTACTATTTTTACTATGTATAATTAAGTATAAGACGCGAGGGGTGTAACACCTAACAACCCTCGCGTCTTATACTTAATTGTACGAGGTGTATACACTATTTTTTGTAACACATATTTGAAATATAGGTACATTTTCAACTTAAGCGTTTTATTGAATTAATGTCAAACACAGTAAATTCACAGCACTACATTATACTAAAAGTATTGGCCTTGATACAATATTTATTTACTTTGTTACCATAGCAACGCACGCTACCAATACTGTCGTATCACATAAAATATAGTCATAGTCTATATTTTACGCGAGGACAGTTTAACGGTTAGCGTAGCAGGCCTTTGGATCACACTGTCGTGGGTTCGATTCCCACCTCCGCTCATGGATGTTTTGTGATGTCATTTAGTTTTAAGTTATTTGTTATTTGATTTGATGTAATTAAAAGACGCTAACGACCTCAGTTGTCGACGCGTCTATAATCTACTATAAATAAAAATATATTTTACGCACGCCTAGCTGTGTTGCCGTATCACATAAAATATTGCATTATTGTACGCGTGCGATATATATTATTTTAAGCAGCCGACTAGAGGCACGAAATGTGCATTTCAAATATGTGTAACAAAAAATATATAATAGGTACATTAGTGACTTAGTACAACAATTTTATTTTCTAAAAGCGTTCGTAAAATTAACACATTATGTAAGATTTTAGTATGTGAAGCGTCAGCAATGTAAGATAATGGATATTTTTAATGTATCCTTTAGGAACGGTCATAAAATAGTGTGAAGTATTATATTTCCAACAGTATTAAAACTACGTATTTGGTAACATTGTTGTATTTTTACAATACAAAGTCATGAACATTTTACACCTTCTCGTATTCTCTAAGTAAATCTCTTCTTTTTTTGTCCTTTGCATACACATTCGAAATTTATGAAACGGCCATATCGCTACAAATACAGAGATTTGTTTAAAATCTCATTGTTATAATGTGCATATATTTTTTATTGCTGAAAGGATTTTTATCATATTTTAGTAGTATTATATTTTCATAGGGTAAAGGCAACAGTTCTCGATCACCGACCTGTGGTCGATCACTTTTTACTTCCCCTAACATTTTTTACTTCCCACCTCTACTATGGAAGGAAAGTAATGGATTTAGCCCGAAAAAAATATTTCGAGATTTTAACAGATCTTCACGTTTTGAGACCCTGGCAATCGTTTTTGAGACCCTGGCAATCGTTTAAGATCATTTTCTGACTGATGTCTGTATGCGTGTGTGTGTATGTGGTCAATTTTTCGTTTTCGATGTCGTAAAAACGGAACAACATACGGCCATGTCGATTGTTCTATTGTGTTTATCAGCCTTTAACTTAAATCTGATTAGATTTTGAGTCAAATCGGTTTAGTGGATCCTGAGATATTAAAAAAAACGTTCTCAATGTCACGTATTAACATAGGTAAAAAAAAATATAAATGAATTCTAGATGTTATAATATGAAAAAAATGTAAATATTTTTTTTCTCTAAAATGTACTGCAGTTTTCGAGAAAAAAAATATTTTACTAAAAAAAATAAAAATTGTACGTAAATCAAGGTAACCATGATTTTTGCTATATTAAGCTAGTCATCAGTAGATCACTAAACAAAAAAGAGGGCCATGCTTTTTTTCAAAGAATAAAAAAAAGTGTTTATTTTTTGCAAATATTTACTAGGTGGGAAGTATAGGACTGGCCATCAGTCGAATTTTTATGTTTATGGTTGACAAAAAAAAATTAAATATATAACATCATAACATGGATGCAATAAAGAAAATTATAATAATACTATTTTAAATAAAGCTTGAATCACACGACGCTAGTTTCGCCGTTGGATTTCCTGCTTGATTTCGTTGCTAAGTTTCAAGCTTGCTGTGGCGCTGGATCTCGTGCTGGATTTGGCTTCACACGATGCGCGCTTTAAAGCTGTATTTGTAGATGGTTTTGATGCATGCGCAATGACAGTACAGTTTGACAGTTCAAATATCAAGAAAAATGGACGACAACACGATTTCAGCAGAAATTGTTCGTCGCATACGAATAGCAATTACTGCGTTCTTATTAATTTGTTAAAGAAGACGAAGACATTAACACACAGTTAGTTGTGGAGTCGATACACTATGACGCCATGTTCGTTTATGACGTACTACGTATCTCACGTGAAATGATACTATTTTCTGATTGGTTCTTACTCAAAACCAGCAGAGAATCAAGCACGAAATTATTATAAAACATAAGTTACGTTATTTAGTTAAAAGCATTACCTAAAATTATTTTCATAATTAAATTCTCCATTTTAATTAATTTAACAGAGTAATTTAACATGTTTTAATTTGACATTTCAATTAAATGAAATATTTTGATAAACAAAGCTGGAGCACTTTCAGAATTTTATGTCTTTTTCTCACGCTGTTTTAACATTGTCTCTGAAACGTTACGCCGACTTATCTAATTACTTTTTTGCCGTTTTTTTGACATTTTAATTAACTTAACAGTATCATATTTCAAAACAGACGCATGTTTAATTTTTGATGTTTATATTAATTCAAAGATTTTGATGATTCCAAAATGTTTATATCGGTTTATCACGCACAATTAAATTACGTTATCAACTCAATTAATACATTCGTGTAATCATACAATTAATTCATATTTTATGCAAATTAAGTAATAGTCCTTTCACACTATCAGGTTTGGCCGGTCAGGTTTTAAACCTGAACAAAACAGGATTAAACACGTGACCTTTCAGACTATCATGCTCAGGCTACGCGACCGGCTGCAGTCGGATTGGTCGACTGAAGCATCAGGTTCCCTGACGACGGAAAAAGTGGTGGTGGGGTATTGCAGCAAACGCGCGCTTTCACACTTTTCGGTTTTCGTCTTCAGATTTGGTTTAGTTTTGCTTCAACTCTGGCAAGAAAGGTGCCTATACCATCCAGTTTTTTTTTAATAAACATAAAACTGGACCTGTTGAAAACCTGATTGCGTCCGGATATTTAATTTTTACTTTAGGATTCCGTTCGGTTCAAAACCTGACCGGTGAACCTGATAGTGTGAAGACACTCTATTAATAAAGTTCTGTCTGCCAGTTATGAGTTGGCGCATAAACGACTGATGCGATTTACATTTTTTTGAAGTGAAACATTTTCAGCCGCAACGAGATTAATTTTGATGATGAATATACTTCCAATCACTTGTGTGTTTAATAAACAATAATTGGAAAAGAATGAATCCTCACAAGATATAAAATTCAGTAAGCAAATATAACAATTTATTTACCACTGCTACATGTTTCGACATAGATATGTCATCTTCAGGCAGAATCTTTTTCACCTAATTGTCATTTAGCTTTGAAGTTGCAAATAAGGTCCAATTGCCATGAATTTAATGAAAAACGATCAAAAAAGAAGAAGAATTGAAATCCCAGCAACAAAGTTTCAGAACGAAATTAATTTTGTTCAACAGCGTAACGAAAACGAAAAACGACACCGTCAGGAGTGGGGGAAATGAGCTGCTAGCGGGGAACTGATTGGCTAGCGGGTAGTGGCACAGATACGAAATGACACCGTCAGGAGTGGGGGAAATGAGCTGCTAGCGGGGAACTGATTGGCTAGCGGGTAGTGGTACCGATACGAAATGACACCGTCAGAAGTGGGGGAAATGAGCTGCTAGCGTGGAACCGATTGGCTGACGGGTAGATAGTAGATACGAAACGACACCGTCAGGAGTGGAGAAAATGAGTGCGTAGCGGGGAAATGATTGGTTGGAGGGTAGACACGAAACGACACCGTCAGGAGTGGGGGAAATGAGCTGCTAGTGGGGAACCGATTGGCTGACGGGTAGTGGTACAAATACGAAACGACACCGTCAGGAGTGGGGGAAATGAGCTGCTAGCGTGGAACCGATTGGCTGGCGGGTAGTGTAGGATAACTCGATCGAAACCCCTGAGTGGGTAGCGGGGAAATGATTGGTTGGAGGATAGGCATGAAACGACACCGCCAGGAGTAGGGGAAATGAGCTGCTAGCGGGGAACCGATTTGCTGACGGGTAGTGGTACAGACACGAAACGACACCGTCAGGAGTGGGGGAAATGAGCTGGTAGTGGGGAATCGGTTGGCTGGCGGGTAGTGTAGGTAACTCGATCGAGACCCCCCAATCTGTGTAGTGTTTAATTGGTTACAATTGTTTACCCATCAAGTTTCACTTCAGACGCGTAAGATTTACACGCCCCACGTTTTTTTAAAGGTCACCAACAGCTAGCGTTACTAGGGCCTAACACTAATTTATACTTTCAAATTATTATTTTTTTGATGATTACCTATGCCTACGACAGAAAAATACATTTTTGAAAATTTTGTTACTGCACAATAAGTTTCCCTAAAATTCTTTTATACGCCAGTTGTAAAATAGATTCTAATCATAAAACACTGTTAGTGTACAGTCACTTTAGAAAATTTAATGATACAAGTTAAGGTATTAATGTTCCATATAGAGTCAACATATCAACATCGTTTCACCAGAACTGCACGAGTGCAAAGTGCATTTAATATAATTGATGTTACAAATAGAATTGTTACGTGATCAAATAAAAACACCAAGCTGCACCGTGTACACCAAGTACCACATACAGACGTGTTTTGTTTTTAGGTATAGTATACTCATTTGTATACAGTCTGTTCAAATAAACGTTTTTTTTTTATTGAATACGTTTCCGGATAGCTTCAGGGTCGAATTTAATTTCAGAAAGGCGCTAATGAGTTGTTGAACGTCTATAATCTACAATTTCTTTCTCTCTCTAATTTTAAAAAAGGACAATGCACTGGATTCTCATTGATCAGTTCAGAGGTCGGCAAACAGTGGCTCTCGAGCGACATGCGGTTCTACAGAAATATCGAATATGGTAAAAAAACTACTACATTTTCTTTAAGAATAGCTATGTGTTGCAAAATAATAAAAATAAATCGAACTGAACACATATGGCTTATTCAATCATACTTTTCAAAAATTATTTATAGCTTTCGAAAAAAATCTAAAACGTTGGTACTCATACTTGGCTATCTTCGGTTTCAACAGTTTGCCGACCCCTGGGTTAGTCAGTGTAGTTTTACGGAATCCTTCGACAAAATTTGATATTTTATTGACTCGATTTTTTTTATTCCTGCCTTCAAAAAATCCTCTCTAAAGAAACCATGAATGAGAAAAATAGGGAAACATATAAATACGTAATTAAAGCATAGTGTTTAAGGGATAAAAATAATTGTCGGAATAACAGAAAAACTTTTTTTCCAGAAAAAGCATAATATTGTAAAACATAAAACATTTTAAAGCGTAATTATGTAATCTGTTAGAGAATGTGCGTTCAAGACAGGTCACTCCACTTAAAAATAAATATGTGGTGGAAGAACGGGGACATGGTGGAGAGACGGGTACAGTTATGAATGAATAATGCTGGGTGTCTGGCACGTCTTTCAGCTTTAAATCTAGATTTAAGAATGTAATTTGCTTTTAACTAGGTAAACAGAGATCTCCATTTAGTTGAAAACAAAAGACATCCTTAAATCTACATTTAAAGCTGAGCGTCATGTCAGAAACCGAGCATAATTTGCGCTATCGCCGAGAGCACTTCTGTCGTTTCAGTGACTCGGCTATAGCGCAAACGAGAAAGAATTTTTTTCAATTTTAGAACTTCGAAACAAAAATTAAAAAGAGTTTTGAGCGGAAAAAAGTTAATGGCAGAATTTGACACTTCGAAGGCAAAAAAGAGCTTTCTGATTCGAAATCTTACAAAAAGAAAGTTTCGGATTTTATTTCCGAGACAACCTGTATATTTATAGCTGTGTCCTCTTCGGAGACAAAAAACAGTAAAGAGCTTTCCGATTCGAAATTTCACAAGGAGAAAGTTTCGGATTTTATTTCCGAGACAACCTGTATATTTATAGCTGTGTCCTCTTCGGAGACAAAAAACAGTAAAAAGCTTTCCGATTCGAAATTTCACAAGGAGAAAGTTTCGGATTTTAATATCCGAGACACCCTGTATATTTATAGTAAAATGTCCTCTTCGGAGAGAAAAACAGTAAAGAGCTTTCCGAGTCGAAATTTCACACGGAGAAAGTGTCGGATTTTATTTCCGAGACACCCTGTATATTTATAACGGTGTCCTCGGAGTAATATAGCATTTGAAATGTGTCTCTCCGTAGTAGCAATGATTACTGAGTGACAATGTCTCGCACCGACTATAAAAGGCGTCCGCGTCGCGACGCCATCAGCAAGTGACGCTACGTGACACGAATACGTGTGCGTCCATTCGCGAAAGTCCTCTATACACTGTATATATAGTGGTTATGTAAGAATCGAGGTGCAACATGTGGTGTTTGTATTTGAATGGATAAGTGAGATGCATTTTTACTACCTACTTCACTTTATTACTTTAATTTGTTAATGTATTTTTGACTTTAAAATAAATACATACTGAGATTTTTAGACTACGTGATTTTTTTTGCAAGTTTAATATCTTTAAAACGCTTAGCTTACGTGTCTTTTAGTTACATTTTAACTTCTATTTCGTTTGTCCCGCGGAGTCGAACCCAATGCACCTCCATGGTTCCCATCCTGTAAATCTCCTGATCCATCCATCTTGTGTCCCAGTGTTATATGTAATGGGAATGTTTAATTATTATTAGTTTTAAAAAAAGAAATGTTGTTATAGGCAATTTAGATTAGTTCATGGCTAATTACACATAAGGTGTAGAAGCCAACAATCCACATATTAAAAAAAAAGAAAAAAAAAACTTCTATTTAACCCTAGAATAACCACATTGGTTCCTGGGTTTCTTATAAAGAAACTAGCTGCCCCGTCCGGCTTCACCCAGACTGCAATACACTACTCACTCGCTTCGCTCGTTCGCTTGAATATTATAAATACACTACTCACTCGCTTCGCTCGTTCGTTTGAATATTATAAATACACTAAACACTCGCTTCGCTCGTTCGCCATATATGTATTTTTTAAAGCTTAATATAAATATCAGGGGTTGATCGTATAAGGGTGAAAATTTAGAATTGTATGTATTTTTCAATGTTGAATCATGAAAAAATAAAAACAAAAAATTTTGTCTAAAAAATAAAAAAAAAATTTTTGGGGTGGACCACCCTTAACATTTAGGGGTATGAAAAATAGATGTTGGCCGATTCTCAGACCTACTCGATAAGCACACAAAATTTCATCAAAATCGGTTCAGCCGTTTCGGAGGAGTCAACAAACACCGCGACACGAGAATTTTATATATTAGATATACAGTATGTAACCGGTATACCCAAACATAGGAGAAATAACGTTTAGAACATTTGCAATTTTGTAGTAGATTAGACTACGTGATTTTTTTTGCAAGTTTAATATCTTTAAAACGCTTAGCTTACGTGTCTTTTAGTTACATTTTAACTTCTATTTCGTTTGTCCCGCGGAGTCGAACCCAATGCACCTCCATGGTTCCCATCCTGTAAATCTCCTGATCCATCCATCTTGTGTCCCAGTGTTATATGTTATGGGAATGTTTAATTATTATTAGTTTTAAAAAAAGAAATGTTGTTATAGGCAATTTAGATTAGTTCATGGCTAATTACACATAAGGTGTAGAAGCCAACAATCCACATATTAAAAAAAAAGAAAAAAAAAACTTCTATTTAACCCTAGAATAACCACATTGGTTCTTGGGTTTCTTATAAAGAAACTAGCTGCCCCGTCCGGCTTCACCCAGACTGCAATACACTACTCACTCGCTTCGCTCGTTCGCTTGAATATTATAAATACACTACTCACTCGCTTCGCTCGTTCGTTTGAATATTATAAATACACTAAACACTCGCTTCGCTCGTTCGCCATATATGTATTTTTTAAAGCTTAATATAAATATCAGGGGTTGATCGTATAAGGGTGAAAATTTAGAATTGTATGTATTTTTCAATGTTGAATCATGAAAAAATAAAAACAAAAAATTTTGTCCAAAAAATAAAAAAAAAATTTTTGGGGTGGACCACCCTTAACATTTAGGGGTATGAAAAATAGATGTTGGCCGATTCTCAGACCTACTCGATAAGCACACAAAATTTCATCAAAATCGGTTCAGCCGTTTCGGAGGAGTCAACAAACACCGCGACACGAGAATTTTATATATTAGATATACAGTATGTAACCGGTATACCCAAACATAGGAGAAATAACGTTTAGAACATTTACAATTTTGTAGTAGACTATGGGCTATAAGATCAAATGTAAGTATGTAGTAGATGCTACGCTTTTTTATTTGGCAGGTTCAGAGTTACTCTTAATAGTCAACTGTTTCTATGGAAAATTGTTTAAAAAATTCACTGTACTATTTTTTCTATGTAATCAACCGCATATTTAAATTAGGTCTTATGGCCCATAACAGCTACTATTTGCCTATGTTCCGTAAAACCGTTTACACCTTATATATAGTCACAGTCTAAGGCAGGGGTCGTCAACCTGCGGCTCTTATGATGTCAAGATGCGGCTATCCAGTTCCATGCGCAAATATTAATAATTATATAATTTTATTTTCAAAACTCATAAAAAATATTGTAGGTACTGCAAAAAAACAAAAACACTTAACAGAGAACAGTGAGAATAGGTGGAGTAGAGAGTATACGGACAGCTGACATTTTTTAAATGTAGCAACACTGTTCTGTTTGTTTAGTTATTGGTGCACTATGTCGTTAACGGTCGCAGTCAGTACTTTTTTTTATATACCTAATCCTAATCAAATACCATAATATTGAAATAAAAATGTTAGTGGCTCTTTAAAAACTGGGGAATTTTGTAAATTGTAACTTTTGGCTCTTCCGTCTCAAAAGATTGTCGACCCCTGGTCTAAGGTCATCGTCAAACCAGATTTCTTGATTCTGCAATCCAAGTTAGGCCTGATGAGTAAAACAGAACGTCTGCATGACATTCTTCGAAACGGTCAAAATTTTGTGCACTTAAAATATTTGTTTTTTTTTAATAATTATTTTTCATCTTCATCCTTCAGATTTCAAATAAACCCCGAATGAGAAAAAAATGGAAGAATAGTAAACGACTGACATTTTGAGGTTCAAATTAAGACAATTACTGCAAATTCCACACAAATTCGAGTAAATAATAAAAAAAATTAAATAAACTTCATTTAATTATTTTTATTTCTTATTTCAATTAAAGACGAGCATCGCATGAACAATTGTCTACATAAATTCGAGTTAAAAATAAAATAAATTTTATTTCATTTTTAGTCCATATACTTATAGGTACTTTAAATTTTTAAGTAGATCTATTTTCATAAAGCAAAATTGAATAAATTTCAGAATAATAAAAATGACATAAAATTCGTAATAGTAAATGGTTGCAATTATATTATATTCTACTATCCCGAAAGAGGGAGCTGAGTATATCTTTTAGTAATAAAATCTGTATACGGCCATTCATAGTTATGCAAATAGAACGGCTCTAAAAATATATAAGTATATAGGTCGTATTGGTCGGTCAAAAACATTATTTCATAATATTTTCATAAAATCGTAACTTTGCATTTGCAAGCTTTTGACGAATTTTCCTCATCGACTCGATTCGAAATCGTTTCAGTTATCTTGGTTCGTCCAATGATTTTTTGCGAGCAGCCAACGAAAACGTCGTTTTCTGTTTACGATCGAGTACTCGTACATCATTAGCTACCAGTAAATATAAAAGAAAAATTACTCGATGATTGAGAACTTTTACTACTCGATTTTTCGACTACTTGTACAATGTACACCCCTACCTACCAGTAGACAAAAAAAAAATCAATTCAGCTATTAGACCGAGAGCTAGTGACAATTTTTTGGTGTTATTTATTCAAGGCCTTATTTTTGTGAAGATGTTGAGGGAGGCATATTAAAGTGCCCTGAGTAAGGGATTTTGCTAGATAGCGGTATGGGAGGGATGCAGACCGCCCCCAACATGTAAAAAAAAAATTGTCACAATTATTATTGCTTCAAGGCTGAAATTGTTTGCATAGTTGGTAGGTGACCCAATAATGCCATCATAATATTTGCAGATCGATTGGTCAGTATTAAAGAGGTGGCAGATCACCATAAACATGTCATATGTACCCGACGAAATTTATATTATTGGTTCAAGGTTTCAAATTTTAATATGTTGTTATGGAGACTGTTTTATGCATATAGTTCAATTTGCAGAACAAAATGTCGGTATTAATCCCCTTGCAGAACGATATAAACAATTCGGCGAGAGGAGGTTAATACCGACATTTTGTTCTGAAAATTGAAATATATGCTTAAAACAGTCGCCGTAACAACATATTAAAATTTGAACCTTGAACTAATAATATAAATTTCGTCGAGTACATGACACGTTTAGGGTGATCTGCCACCCCTTTAATACTGACCAATCGATCTGTAAATATTATAATGGCATTATTGGGTCACCGACAAGCTATACAAACAATTTCAGCCTTGAAGCAATAATAATGGTGAGCATTATTTTTGTTACATGTTGGGGGCAATCTGCATCCCTCCCATACCACTATCTAGCAAAATTCCTCGCTCAGGGCGCTTTAATATGCCTTCCTCAACATCTTCACAAAAATAAGGCTTTGAATAAATAACATCAAAAAATTGTCACTAGCTCTCGGTCTATATGGCTGTACTGCAATGATTTCCATAGGATTAAGCCTTCAAAAAAAATTTTTTTCGAAAGTAACAACCGCACATAAAACATTTTAAATGATAATTGAACCGGACTTCAAATGACACCTCAAATCTTTGTTTTTTACAAAGTTATGGCGATCTTGCTTTTTTCATAAAAAGCCTTCGGATTCGAACCTGGGTTTGGCGTTTCTATCTGTCGGTAGACCTTAACATAGTTATACATACTGTGTTTTGTTTCACATGTAAACCACTTCTGACTATTTCCTTTGCATCTAATATTTCTAAAATGCCATCCCAGTATGAGACTTTTTGTATCCATATTTTTGGCTATGCAAATAAATTGATCTATCTATCATTATTATACGTTATTCACGTCAAAATGCATTTGAATCAAGAACAATAATTGTTTGGCCACCCAATATAGATATAAAATGAAAGACAAAACAAACATAAAATGAATAATTTAAAACAGTTATAGCCATAAACATAAAAGCAACATTTATATTGTCAATAATGTTTAACAACGTGTAAGAAGAGATAGCAAACTAGAAGCATGTTCCACGACGCATGACGAATGCATTATAACTCTGCAATGGAACATTAACTATTGGATAACGAACGGATCAGTGTTTCTCAACCTGTATAGAAATGTTCGAACTTCCTGGAACAAGCGTCAGTTCCGCGGAACACTTCCGTGACATTTCCCTGAATCAGTTACAGCAGACTTGGAGAGGGGCGGGAGGATGGTAAAGATGTTTACACTTTAAATAAAAATTCGCCTGATGACCAGTCCTATACTTCCCAACTAGTAAATATTTGCAAAAAATAAACACTCTTTTTTTATATTTTGAAAAAAAGCATGGCTCTCTTTTTTCTTTAGTGATCTACTGATGGCTAGCTTAATATAGCAAAAATCATGGTTACCTTGATTTATACGTACAATTTTTTTTTAGTAAAATATTTTTTTTCTCGAAAACTATACATTTTAGAGAAAAAAATATTTACATTTTTTTCATATTATAACATCTAGAATTCATTTATATTTTTTTTTTACCTATGTTAATACGTGACATTGAGAACGTTTTTTTGAATATCTCAGGATCCACTGAACCGATTTGACTCAAAATCTAATCAGATCTAAGTTAAAGGCTGATAAACACAATAGAACAATCGGCATGCCTGTATGTTATTCCGTTCTTAAGATATCGAAGGCGAAAAATTGACCACATACACACACTCACACATACAGACATCAGTCAGAAAATGATCTTAAACGATTGCTAGGGTCTCAAAACGTGAAGATCTGTTAAAATCTCTTAAATATCAATACTGATTACTGATATATAAAATACAAACCGAGTCTTCCTGTCTGAAATTTCGTTTTCTTGGAAGATTTTCAGATATTTTTGAGCGTTTTCCCTAATGCATTTCTTAATTTAACTGGTGGATTGGAAGTAAATTCACTTTCTTGTAACAGTTCGGGGGCAATATTATTTTTAAGATTGTCGTGACTGCTCGATTCAGAACCACTGAACTACATTTATGATGATGTAGTTGGGGGCATAGATTACCCCACAACGATGAGATGCGTAATTAGGTAAGCTTTACTGCGTTTTAATCGCAATTTGGAAGGCGCATTACTGTTCATATTTTTCTGAGGTTTATTTTTTTTAAATAAAACATTTAAGTATAGTTCATGTAAATCCGCATAAATGCAGAGAAAACCAAAAGAGATAGACAAGTTTGCTTGTGCTCGTTGCTTAAAAAAAATGTGATTTTTGATAAAATTCAAAATCTCTCAGAACTTTTTCAAATTCACCATTATTGTACAAAAAGACAAACTGATTCCAGTGAGCACAAGCCAACGTCTGTATCTCTTCTGGTTTAGAAGTTGTAATCCATTTAAATTTTCGCAAAATGCACAAAAAAAAAATTAAGTTTGCACTGTTTATTTTTCATGAATATTTTGGTCGATAATATTTATAAAACGTAAACACAACTTGGCAAATGAATAATGAATCAATATAAAAAAAATATTAAATAGTAGTGTTAGTTTACAGTTCGTCTTCATTTAATATGAATTTATGAATGGAGATCGGATGTTTACTGCTGCAGCAGAAACGTTCTCTTGACGCAAAAACAAGATCTATGTGAAAGAACGTTAAGTGCAATTAATCTAACTTAAAAATAAACGAGGAATACTCAACGTGTGCCGATAATCATTCATGGTACAGTGTGTTCAAGAATAAAATGCTATTCTCAAACAAGCGGTTGACCTAGAAGTAGGAATTCAAAAGATCCGCGCTAGATTTTTTATCTAAATATTACCCTTTGCTCGTGTCAAGCATTGTACTCTATATACACGGTGTCCAAGATAAGCGTGAAATACATGGGGATATCCTAAACGGTAAGATATAGAGATTTGGTTACATGAGAGTAAATGTGCAGAGATTTGAAATGGGCATCGAAAATTTCATTGGCTTGGAACTTTTTTGTTGCTATCCTAAAAGCCACGCCACAATGGAAGTTCGAAAGTGGGAAGAAGAAAACATAATCTCACGCTGGAATTCTACTCCTGGACTTCGGCAAACTAAGAGATTTATCTCTCATTCATGAAAAAAGACAAAAGATTTCCTTACTCTCAATAGAATGGAACTGAGAATATTGACAGGTCTCTTCACTGGTCATTGCCCTTTAAGATATCACCTTAGGAAGATGGGCATCAGGGTAGAAGATAACTGTCGCTTCTGTAAAGAAGCAACGGAAACTACTGAACATATTTTGTGTTCATGTGAAGCAGTTTTCCCCAAAAGGCTGCACTACCTAAACAAGCCAATCTTAGAGCCTGGAGGTTCGGAAGGCGGCCCTCGGATAGGTATTAAGCTATAACAAAAACCTACTGCCTACGAATGGGAATCAGTACGAAGGTGTTCACAAAAGATCTTTAATGTCGCAGTGAAGATACCAGTTTTTGCCCAGCGGCCAACGCCCCATGTAATTTTAATTCTAGTATGATGATGGCATTTACTCTACATTGGATTATTTTATTGAATGAAAACACATCCCTAGAAATAGACTCCATAAATAGTGTCTGTAATAATGTAAGATAAATAAAAATTAACTTTTTCAATAACCATGAGTACAGATATGATTGAAACATTAAAATAAAAATACAGAAAGTAGATACGTTCCAACATTCTTATAGTAATTTCCAGTTCAAATGCACAGTCTAATTAACTATCTCAATTAAGTTCACGTCTGTTAGAACTTTTTACATCTGTGAGGTTGGTACAGACATTTAATGAAACGAACTTTACTTCTCAAATAAAACTTTTTATGTGTACTTTCTCTCTACCAGGCAGAGCACCGTTCTGCCTTTCATTCAAAATCTACATGTTTTTATTGTTTCATCTAGAAGTTGGATTTTCGAGTCGTTAGTTTTGAAACTATTTTAAATCTTTTAAGCTTACGGAATTAATTATTATCTTTATACGTAATGTTAAATTAATGCAGTCCGGTTCTTTCTAGAATAAGTTACTACTAAAAGAATAAAACAAATATTAAAGTACAGGGTTGCCAATGGCGGTGTTCGAAAATAGACACAAACGTTGGTAACATTCCCCAAATTCATGGAATTTTAATAAGTCATTCCCCACTGTCTCGGTTTCTCTCAATATCCTGCATAAACCTTTCTTTGTCATATAACCAGGCTAGATTCCCAAGGCAAATCAAAATTTTATATTGTGTTGCCATTAAATAAAATATTATGATATGGATGCGTTCAAAATCTAAACAAAAAACTCAAGAGGTGTCATGGGACACCCGACAGAAGCTATGCTTTTTACGCATTGTATATAAAACCGAATTTATCAAAGCTATAGACAATACAATTCAAAAGTTATTTTTTGACCGCCATTTTGAAATCTGACGCCATTTTATTTTTTTGTGTCCTATAAAACTTTTAAATATCAATTTTCAAAAAGATCGGATAATTTTTACGAAAGTACATATGGCCGCCATTTTGAAATCTGACGCCATTTTATTTTTTTGTGTCCTATATAAAACTCTTAAATATCAGTTTTCAAAAAGATCGGATAATTTTTACAAAAGTACACGCATGGCCGCCATTTTGAAACTTGACGCCATTTTATTTTTTTGTGTCTTATAAAACTCTTAAATATCAATTTTCAAAAAGATCGGATAATTTTTACAAAAGTACATATGGCCACCATTTTGAAATCTGACGCCATTTTATTTTTTTGTGTCCTATAAAACTCTCAGATATTAATTTTACATAGGGCACTGCGCGTGCGCCAGTATATTACTTTCATCGCTAGCCATAGCTATAGATATACTTTTAATAACATGAGCGTGACGATTTTACCGTGACGCGAATCTAAAAGTTTACCCCCTGCCAGAAATCGTCTAACGCGCCTATAGAAGCATAGCTTCAAAAATAAAGTTTTCTGTGCATCAATTAGTACTGCCAATGGAAATTTTCTGAAATAGCCCTAATATAATCTACATCATTATTTGAAAATTCCTGTATCAACGCTTTACCCACAAATTCTCCGATTAGCTTAAAATTCTTCGCAGTTCGGGGAATTCCCCACAGATCGGTATCAATACTTTATTGTAGTACATTATACTGGCAGTACGATATGCCAGGTTCAAAATAACAGACGATTGTTTTTGAACTATTCGACGATTTATATCTACAATAGTAAATAAATTAGTAGATGTTATTACCTTGCGGAGCATGTCTTCCAGCGACTCCATGTCGAGGCCGGAGTAGTTGTTGTTCCGTGATCTACCTGGCTGCACCATGCATGCGGTTTCACTGTACACTAGTCTCTATTATAAAAACCCACTTGCCCCACTACTAGTCCCCACACTAGTAATTTATCGTTTTATGTATTCCTTGTTTATTTATTCACATTTGGGTAAATATTTTACATTTATAATTATTACACGACAGTTTTATATTCATTTGCGATTAATTTTTTTTTCGAATTTGTCATCTAAATCATTTGGACGCAAAATTTACAATTTTTTTTTTGTTAAATACTAAAAATATTAGTTTTTAAAACTGAAATAAATTAAATTCGATGATATTTATTTTTTTCATTCATAATTACGGGTTTCTGTAGTAATATTACCTGAATAAGGATGAACTGACATATTCAGATGCTTTTGACAGTTCATAATGCAGGTAACATTTCTACAGAAAATGCCTAAAACTATTTGGAATTTTCCTACCCAACTTAGTAGGCAAGATGTATTTTAGTTTTAGATTGTTTAACGGACAGATAAATTATTCGAAATTAGAATGCATGCAATTAGAGCTCTAGCACAGTGGTTCTCAGCTTTTTTCGACTTAGGATGATCTGAAGAATATATTGGAATCAAACCATCATCGCATGTTTGACAGTTATATTTAACTGTCAACGTGGCGTCATCAATGTTTATAAACTATATAATTTATATATGGACCTTAGTACAGTGTGCTTTTTAACATGGACACTGTTTGCATTAATTAAATTATTGTAACGGCACGGAGTTCTACTCGCACTTGACCGGTTTTTTGTAAGTTCTCCACTCCTCTTTGAATATTATTCACGCATCCCATGTTGAGAACCACTGCTCTAGCAGAAAATTATCAGCAAAAATGTCTACACATCAAAACAGGGTTGAAATTTCAACTAACCATTAGACCGAGAGCTAGTGACAATTTTTTGGTGTTATTTATTCAAGGCCTTATTTTTGTGAAGATGCTGAGAGAGGCATTATAAAGTGCTTTGAGTAATGGCTTTTGCTAGACAGCGGTATGGGAGGGATGCAGACCGCCCCAACATGTAACAAAAAAAATTGTCACAATTATTATTGCTTCAAGGCTGACATTGTTTGTATAGCTTGTCGTTGACCCAACAATGCCATTATAATATTTGCAGATCCATTGGTCAGTACTAAAGGGGTGGCAGATCACCCTAAACGTGTCACGTACCTGTCGAAATTTATATTATTAGTTCAAGGTTCAAATTTTAATATGTTATTACGGCGACTGTTGTAAGCATATATTTCAATTTGCAGAACAAAATGTCGGTATTAGCCCCCTCTCCTAGAGGGAAACTTGCTCGCCTAGGTGTTTATATCGTTCTGCAAGGGGGTTAATACCGACATTTTGTTCTGCAAATTGAACTATATGCTTAAAATAGTCGCCGTAACAACATATTAAAATTTGAACCTTGAACTAATAATATAAATTTCGTCGGGTACATGACACGTTTAGGGTGATCTGCCACCCCTTTAATACTGAGCAATCGCTCTGCAAATATTATAATGGCATTATTGGGTCGCCGACAAGTTATACAAACAATTTCAGCCTTGAAGCAATAATAATTGTGACCATTTTTTTTTTGTTGCATGTTGGGGGCGGTCTGCATCCCTCCCATACGGCTATCTAGCAAAATCCCTTACTCAAAGCACTTTAATATGCCTCCCTCAACATCTTCACAAAAATAAGGCCTTAAATAAATAACACCAAAAAATTGTGGCTAGCTCTCGTTCTAATGTTCCTGTTGAAAATCGAATCCGAAAAAAATAATACAAAATGGAAACGGCATTCAAAGTTTAAAACTGTAAACGTACCTATAGCGTATAAAAATTGTTAAGCGAGGTAAAGAAATTTCCAACTGAAAAATAAACTTCAATTTTACGGCCAACAAACATTAAAAAAGTGTAACAAAGTGAAATTGTACAGAGCATGTTTTAGTTTGCGAAGTAAACATTTTATTTACATTACAAACTGCACAATTTATTTGTTTGTGCTAAAAAGAGTAAGTACAACAAAACAAACCACGACGTAAAAATATATGAAGTAGTGGTGCAGTAAAACGATCATGATGAATCAATTTTACGAACAAAGAATAAAATATCAAATACAGCGAGACCTTTATTCAGTGCAGACACGTGAAGTTAGTTGCAGAACTCGAAAGATTTTATTTAGTACCAGTCGTATTCACCCAGCGTTGATCGGGAAGGATGATTCGTGTGCCCAAAACTTTCTCAAATATTTTCTTTACCTATTCGTAAAAATCGCATGTAAATCGGTTGAATAGTTTTCAACAAACAGACAGACATTTTGTTATATTATGTAGAGGTCAGCATGGAGATTTTTCGGGGCGACAGACTCATTCCCTTTACGATTTTTTCAAATTTAGGATTTTTCACGTTATTATTGACTTTCCAGGTAACTCCATGCGGAATTTCAACCTTCTATATCACCGGGAAGTACGGAAAAACCTCTGGAAGGGAAAAGAGAGACATACATGGCACGGATTTTAAAATGGCAGTCAGATATTCATGTACATTTTTTTTTTGTAAAAACAATTGAAAGCCAAAAAACAAAATTAAGTGAAACGAAAAATAACATAAATGAACATTTTCGAAAAATAAGGTTACAGGTCAGCTCAAAATCTGCTTGCGTTTGGGGTTCTTCAAATATTTAATCCGCCAAAAGTGAATTCGAGTCAGAAGTGGGATACTACAATTAATAAATGCAGGGGTGTGTTTAAACGGGATCTTGCTGTACAACAATACGTTTGATATGATACAAAACTACTATATCACGTTCGGTAATCATTGAATTGTATAAAACTTGGGCAAACAATAGTTATGAACGCGATTTACAGTCATAATACAGAAGACAGTAGCTAGTCAATAAACTTTATTTATAAAGTTACCTTAAAACTTGTAATGCCTGTAATAAACCGCTGAATACAAAACAAAAAAAAATCAAAGAAACTTCTTACAGAATGTGCTTTAAAATCTGAACTACTGCACGTTAAATTTTTATCTTTTTCCATTTTTATTTTATGTAGCTTTCAGCAGACAACCGTTTGTTTTTATTTTAAGGCAGCCAAGATAGTGCACTAGCTTAGAAGTATCAGATACAATGTTTGGCTCTCGATTTCGAATTAAAAATTATTTAGAGCTTTAAAGTTTGTTAATTTTTTAACTATCATCCAAAAATTTACGAAATTAATAGGCCGGTTGTTTATGTTTCAATAATTATGCCTTTTCACATACATATTTTTATTTATTAATCGTAATCGTATAATTTCATCATTATAATACAAAATATAAACGCTTATATTTTCTTAATAGTCCAGCAGTCAGGTACTTTTTACCTGGAAAGTATTCCGAAGTTAATGATATTTTGGTATGTTGTTTGTGGGTACTCTGTGGAGTAGAATCTGAGTTTTCGACCTCGAGGACCCTGTGCTAACGTGGGGGGAGCCGAAAAACCACGAAATTTTACCACCTTTTTTGCTTTTATCGAAATCTCTCAGAAACGGTCGACTTAAGCAATTCTTTCATTATTTAATGTTTTAAAGAGGATTACATTTCCTACAATTTTCATTCCCACAACTTTTCTGTGGTACTAATGGTAAGCGCGCTGCAGCTTCTTGAAAATCAACCGCTCGGCTTTTTGTAACCTTGGTAACCAATGGTTAAAATGTAATGTTCTTTTCAATAGTTTCATTTATTTTGTTCTTCATCGAACTTTAAATTGAAAATACACATATGTTACACATTGGTTATCAAGGTTACAAAAAGCCGAGCGGGTGATTTTCAAGAAGCTGCAGCACGCTTACCATTAGTACTACAGAAAAGTTGTGGGAATGAAAATTGTAGGAAATGTAATCCTCTTTAAAACATTACATAATGAAAGAATTGCTTAAATCGACCGTTTCTGAGATATTTCGAAAAAAGCAAAAAAAGGTGGTAAAATTGCGTGGTTTTTCGGCTTCCCTCAGGTTAGCACAGGGTCTTCAAAGTCGAAAACTAAGATTCGACTCCATAGAGTACCCGCAAACAACACACCAAAATATCACTAACTTCGGAATACTTTCCAGGTAACCCCCTTCATTTATTACCGGTCGCTTGGACTATAAAACAAATTTCTATTAAAATGTACTAAAAAGGAAAAAAATCTACGTATGGAAACTGTTCACCAAGCTGATCAAAATGGGTATAGTCAAGGTATAGTTTCACCATCAAGAGATTCCGATGATCAGAGCCATGAAAATATTGTATTGTCATCAGGTATACGTGGGAAAAGTTTATCGGAATAAATAAAAGTGAATCAAAATTGGATTAGATAGGTACTATATTTGACTCCAACACACAAGTTTAATTAAATAAAAGCTCAAAAAATCTAAAACAATGTTTTGTGAAAATCAAATTTTACCAGAACATTAAATAAAATTTATACAATAACTTTATGTTCTTGAGGAAGTGAACAATTATATAGAAAAATAAATTTTAGACAAAGCTATTAGTCAAAATAGCTTTGTTTAAAAATTATTATTCTATATAATGGTCCTCTTCCTCAAGAACATTAAGTTATTAAATAAAATATATCTTTAAAAAATGATAAATATTTGACGCTCGCCTGTACAATAATTTGTCATTGCAGCTTCAACAAGTTTGTCTCCATCAACTTTGCATGCAGATAAAGTTTCTAAGTGAAAGTTGAAAACTGCCGGTAAAACATTTCAATTCACAAAAATCAACAAAACATGCCACGAGCTGTCTGCGTCCCTGTTAAGATTTACACTAGGTTGCTATGTCCGGTTTCTGTAAGCTTAATCACCCACATATTTTTATTCTTTTAAAACTATCAACAGCTTTATAGGGTTACTTGGATCTAGTACCAATATTTGCAATGTAATATTATTTTTAATGATAAATTATTACCAATCGATAGTCCACCAGTTGTCAGATCAGAATCTATAATCTAAGAACTGTTAAAGTACCAACTGAATTTATATTAGAAATCGTGTCCATCGTGATTATAATAAAATTAAGAAAAATCGCAGGATAGTGGACAAAATATTGGATTTATCAAATTAAATGTACGACGTTTCGTATATATATATTATTCTTTTTCAAGTACATAAAAGTAACAATATTTATGAAAATTAATAAATTACTAACCATAGCAATTAACATAAGATAGGGTACATAAGACAAAAACATGGTAACAAATTATGTTGACTATAAATTTTAACAATCAATAATAATAATAATACAAATGTTAGTATAATTTCATAACATAATTGTACTGACTACTTAAATTTTGAGTGTCTGTTCTATAATTGATTGAATTGTTTTTTCTAATAAAACACATTTCACTGATATTGTGTTTTTTCCAATTTGACTCTTTATCTAATATTTGAACTAATGTTTTTGTCTTATGTACCCTATCTTATGTTAATTGCTATGGTTAGTAATTTATTAATTTTCATAAATATTGTTACTTTTATGTACTTGAAAAAGTCTAAATATATAGACGAAACGTCGTACATTTAATTTAATAAATCAAATATTTTGTCCACTATCCTGCGATTTTTCTTAAGTACCAACTGAATGTTCAGATTATTGTCAAAAATAATAAATAAACCCAAAAACCCTGGCAACCGGTGGGTTCAAATAAAAATAAAAAGTTGATCGATTAATACGTATTTTCGTCAAGAATTTGTAAGTAACTTCTTAATAAAGTCAATGAAATTAAATAAAAATGAAATTAGGAGACAAAAAACAATTATAATATAACAGTTGATTTGAGTTTTTGAATTAACCACTATAGGTGGTTAGTTAATCTGTGGGAGACTATCAGGGAGTAACTAGACCACTTGGCGCCCGTGTGCGAGTAAAGCAGTCCAGAAAATGGTTCACAAAATTAAAAAAAAAATTTATTATACGTATATTTTTTGGCGCTTGTTGGAGGGCTGCGGTCGTGTGCTGTCGCACACATCGCACACCGGTAGTTACGCCACTAGAGACTATTATCGTACAGAAACCGGCCCACAACAGTGTGTACCTACACCGAAACCAACCGCACTGCAGCAGACTAGTCTCATGTCGCCGAACACCAAATTAACTTTATTAATGATGTTAGCTTTAACATTACTCGAAACTTTCTGTTCATCTATATTAATGAATTAATTCCAACATTCAAAGACACTTCGACGAAACGGAATATATTTACAAAGGAAAATTTCGCGGCATGTTCCAAAATTTATTTATTTATTTATTGTAGTTTATAGACGCTCGACAACTTAAGTCATTAGCGTCTTAATTACATCAAATAACATCATCAGTTAAAGCTAAATGACATCACAAAACATCCATGAACGGAGATCCCAAAAATGTATATTTTTCAATCGAATTTTAAACACAGAATTATGCCGCTACAGAAATGACGTAGCTAACAATCAGCCCGTGATTGGTTGACTATATAGATCCACCACGAGGAAGATAATTTAAATACGTCTCTTTCTACAGATAAAGAAGTGTGACTGTCTTCTATGTCAACATATGGCGAAAAAAATATATTTCTTTAATTCTCGTTTGCATTTAAGAGGAAGGATATAAGTTAAAGAAAAAGTTGGTTTACATTAATAATTAATGTAAACCAACTTTTTCTTTTTTTTATTCGTCATATACAAACAATTATTGTTTGTATATGACGAATAATATCCACTGCTCAAAATTATCAGTTTTGACACGTTATAATAATAAAAAGTATTAGAAATACCTTGTGTCCGTCTTGTGACTTCAGATGTTGTTAACACGACGCGTTTCAGCAACGAGTTGCCATCTTCAGGTGTGGTTAATTTTTTTATATTATAAAACACACACACGTTGAGTATTCGTAATAATAATGTTATGACGCTAAGCACATGTCTATTACGTTGTGGATTGCCCACAACATAATAGACATGTGCTTAGCATTATAATATTATAACGTGTTACGAATACTCAATGTACGTTTTATAATATAAAAAATTAACCACACCTGAAGATGGCAACTCGTTGCTGAAACGCGTCGTGTTAACAACACATGAAGTCACAAGACGGACACAAGGTATTTCTAATTCTTCTTATTATTTCTAATACTTCTTATTATTCATATAGTGACTTGGAGACCTAACACTCTAAAAATGGATCCTATTATGATTATCTAATATTGATAAATATTCTAAATAATTAGAACGGACAATCTATCATCGGCTAATCAATGGTAACATGCAACAGCTTGGCAGGATAAGGGAAGTCAATGTTTAATAATAAAGAAACATCTGATCTAATAAAAACACAAGAAGAAACTGAACTAACTACACAAACTAAGACGACCTGACGAATGTTTCGGTGTTGAGAAGAAATGCGACAGAAATAGTACTGTAGTATATAAGTGTGACAGAAAAACATTGCGAGTGTAAAGAAGAGTATATATTTCAAATAATCCAGTGCGACTCCGTGAAGGAACCAAAGGACGTCTAACTAGATTATATTGTATCGATTTTAGCTCTACCATCTGTTAGTCGGTTTCGTCGCTTTCGTGTTACCTACTTTATCGACACTAGGCGACTGAAAAGACATTTAAGTAATCCTGCTTTTTAAAATTTTTATTTTTATATTAAAATAAAATATTGGTAAAAAAATTTTTCAGAGACAAGCTTTTATTGAAATGTACTAAAAAGGAAAAAATAATATTTAATAATTTTGGTTCATAATTATTATAAAAGCGGGGGTTGTAATCTATATGATAGTTTATTAGTCGCAACCCCCGCTTTTATAATAATTATGAACCAAAATTATTAAATATTATTTTTTCCTTTTTAGTACGTTTGAATGTCTCTAAAAAGTTCTTTTTTACTAAAATTTTATTTTGTTCATTTTAGTTTTTCAAAATTTTTCCCCCCTTTGACATCCTTATAGGGGTTGAATTTCGAGAAATTCTTTCTTAGTGGATGCTTACGTCAGAAAAAGAACCAACTGTCCAAATTTCAAGTTTCTAGCTTCAGCGATTTGGCTTGGGCGTTGATTAGTCAAAAAAAACCTACATCCCTGTTTGAACCCCTTAGGGGTGGAATTTATTTCTAAAAACGATTTATACTTGTATTGTCATTGGGAATACATATGTGTACAAAATTTCAAATCGATCGGATACGTGGAAGTCGTTCAAAATTGACTTGCAAATTTTGACCTAAACAAACAAGCTCACATACATTGCAAGTTAAATAAAAACTTGTAAATAAAAAAACTCTTTTAATCAGCCGGCTTTTTCTTTGGAAATTGTATTTGTCTAAACATTTATCTATGAGTCAAGTGCATACTTTCTGGGTATGTTAATCGTATCGCGAAGTGACTTTAAATGTATTTATGTAAATTTATATAAAAAAAAATTGTGTTTTAAAGACCACCAACAGCTAAGGTTATTTGGGCCTAGCACCAATTCATATTTTCAATTCGTTATTTTTTTTTATAATAAATTGAAAATCCAATTGACACTTTTACCAGCTCTCGGGCTAGAACCCGGGGATTGGGGACTTGTAATAGAGAAACCATAGCAACGCCATGTAAACAACAGCACTGCTACACGCTCGGCCATTCTCAAGTCCAATTTATATCAAAGTAATGCAATATAATTTAAATTATTTCTATTAATAGGTACTACGTAACAAGAATAAAAAAAACTCGGGTCGCAGTGCCAAAACCCTGCCGACAATATAGTGTATTTGCTGATACAGGCCTTGTGGCTTTAATACGTAAACTTAAGTTTGTTTTTGGACAAAATAAAAAATTTAACCCCTTAATACATGCCTTAAAATAATATTTTTTTCTTAATTTCAATATTATTATCATTGCAACCTCTGTACCAAATTAAATGCCATCCTTCAGTAAGTAAATCACTATCCGCAATCTAGTGTTTTCATAAAATTTGTAAGTCCGGTCCTGTCGAGCCGATTTTATTAAAATTTTAGCAGCACATTTTGAGCTTTACTAAAAGGTTAAATTTCAATTTTGAAACAATTCTGAGAATTTTTTCGGTATTTTTGGGCCCAAAAATATTTTTCAACCCCTAAAAACTACCCTTAAAATGGTCCGATTAGGCCCATTTTAAATAGGTTCCGTGCGGTGATGGATTCCAACGTGTGTACCAAATTTCATTCAAATCAATTAAGTCTTTCGAGAGTTATGCCGCGAACACATATATAAATATATATATATAAATATATATATACATATATATATACATATATATATAAACATTTCCAAAAATGGTGCCAAATTGTTCAGGAGGCTATGAAACGTCGAGAAATTTTGGTCCGACCCCTAGGTCCCGCCATCCGACCGACGCCAATAGTGTATGTGCCATATGGCAAATACACTAAAAAGTGGACAAAAAATAGTGAACAAATATCTTTTATTAAAAAAAAAATTATGTAAATTGGTTGAGTGGGGATCGTTGGCGGGCTGTCAAAAGAAAAATGCTTAAGGTTTTTAATAGAAAAATATCAGTGACATGGTAGTAAAAAGTATAAGACTTTAATGCTAGCATAGCTACCACACCTTAAAATATGAATTTAGTTTATAATATATTTTTGTTAGAGACTGTACTATATCAAAACCCATCCCACAATCCATCAATGAAGCGGTTTGATTAATTCATACCTGATTAAATAATAATCAATTCATTATAGAATTATTATTAAAATACATAATAATGAGTTATCATTTCTATATTATCATTAACACTACATTCAACGCTATCGCATTAATTAAAATAATAATACACTATACGAACGCGACCTACATTAAATGGCCGAATAGAATAGTAGATAAAGGTCGGTGTACATCGAATCCGCGCAATACTCCGCTTTAATCATGCGAAGTTACTGAAAAGCGGTGTCTTTTTGACCCCTTTTTTATGGTAAGTGGGATAATGCAAGGCTTCAGACCGTTATTATTATTATTGTAGATTATAGACGCGTCGACAACTCAGGTTATTAGCGTCTTCAACACAACAATTAATAATTCATTTGTGTATTAGAATCTGCCAGCCGGCATACACAAACCGACTGGTACGAGCTCGGGCTCCTGGGAACGCCAATTCCCAAAGAACATTGGAATGCAATTGCGAGAACAACTACATTACAATGTTCCCGTTGGAGGGCTTCTGACCGTGGCTGGATATAGATAGACATAGTAAATTATAGACGCTCAACAACAGAGGTCATAAGCGTCTGAGCCGTAGCTGGATTTAAAGAACGCGAGAGGTTCTGCGAAATGCAAAATTCAAGGTCTACTTCAAGTCTCGTAGCTTGCGTGGAAACCGGGACAGGGTTTCTGTGAGCCTTTTTGTGGTAAATGCCACTGTTAAAAAATGGATGTAAAAATACTTTGAAAGTTAAGGTAGAATTCGCTCGATTTTCTAAGTGATTTTACATTATTATTTATTTTTACACAGAAAACTTCATAAAAACTTGGACTTTTACTGTAAAGTTAAACAAATTTGTGATTTTTACATAAAGTAAATTAAAATTACATAATTTGTGTAATATTCCAATAAAGTGTGTAAAAATTACAAAATAAAATGTATAGTTACATATATAAAATGGATGAATACAAAATTAATTAATGTAAAATTAGTAACCACGCATGCGCAATATGTTTTTATGGAATCTACACGATTTGCAGGCGATACCTGTTTGCGACGCCATTGTCTCTCTGTGTGTATTACCAGATTAATCGCTGGCTACAAATGGACCATCGATAATCTATGTAATCGGCCTTCTTATTTCTTACAGTGATTCTCGAATTAAAGGATGTGGAAGGTTACTAGGTACCGGAGCAACAAAAAGTGAAAAAAAATAATGAACAAAAATCTTCTATTAAAAAAAAATTATGTAAATTGGTTGAGTGGGGATCGTTGGCGGGCTGTCAAAAGAAAAATGCTTAAGGTTTTTAATAGAAAAATATCAGTGACATGGTAGTAAAAAGTATAAGACTTTAATGCTAGCATAGCTACCACACCTTAAAATATGAATTTAGTTTATAATATATTTTTGTTAGAGACTGTACTATATCAAAACCCATCCCACAATCCATCAATGAAGCGGTTTGATTAATTCATACCTGATTAAATAATAATCAATTCATTATAGAATTATTATTAAAATACATAATAATGAGTTATCATTTCTATATTATCATTAACACTACATTCAACGCTATCGCATTAATTAAAATAATAATACACTATACGAACGCGACCTACATTAAATGGCCGAATAGAATAGTAGATAAAGGTCGGTGTACATCGAATCCGCGCAATACTCCGCTTTAATCATGCGAAGTTACTGAAAAGCGGTGTCTTTTTGACCCCTTTTTTATGGTAAGTGGGATAATGCAAGGCTTCAGACCGTTATTATTATTATTGTAGATTATAGACGCGTCGACAACTCAGGTTATTAGCGTCTTCAACACAACAATTAATAATTCATTTGTGTATTAGAATCTGCCAGCCGGCATACACAAACCGACTGGTACGAGCTCGGGCTCCTGGGAACGCCAATTCCCAAAGAACATTGGAATGCAATTGCGAGAACAACTACATTACAATGTTCCCGTTGGAGGGCTTCTGACCGTGGCTGGATATAGATAGACATAGTAAATTATAGACGCTCAACAACAGAGGTCATAAGCGTCTGAGCCGTAGCTGGATTTAAAGAACGCGAGAGGTTCTGCGAAATGCAAAATTCAAGGTCTACTTCAAGTCTCGTAGCTTGCGTGGAAACCGGGACAGGGTTTCTGTGAGCCTTTTTGTGGTAAATGCCACTGTTAAAAAATGGATGTAAAAATACTTTGAAAGTTAAGGTAGAATTCGCTCGATTTTCTAAGTGATTTTACATTATTATTTATTTTTACACAGAAAACTTCATAAAAACTTGGACTTTTACTGTAAAGTTAAACAAATTTGTGATTTTTACATAAAGTAAATTAAAATTACATAATTTGTGTAATATTCCAATAAAGTGTGTAAAAATTACAAAATAAAATGTATAGTTACATATATAAAATGGATGAATACAAAATTAATTAATGTAAAATTAGTAACCACGCATGCGCAATATGTTTTTATGGAATCTACACGATTTGCAGGCGATACCTGTTTGCGACGCCATTGTCTCTCTGTGTGTATTACCAGATTAATCGCTGGCTACAAATGGACCATCGATAATCTATGTAATCGGCCTTCTTATTTCTTACAGTGATTCTCGAATTAAAGGATGTGGAAGGTTACTAGGTACCGGAGCAACAACGAATTCAAGGCCCATTTCATGCTCGTAATAAATACGAGGGCTTTATTTTTTTTTTGTTTCAAAATTGTTGAGCCTCAATATGGAGGACAGTTTGATGTAAACGGTTGGCGTGCTGGACTTTGAATCAAACTATCGAGGGTTCGAATCACACCTCATGGATGTTTTGTGATGCCGTTTAATTTAATTTGATGTAATATTAATAGATTAAGCGTCTAATGTAGGTATAACAAATATTTTTCAATAAATTTACGACCAATTCATGTTGGCCGAAACGCCGATTTTTTTAAATTATATTTATTTGTCTGTTGAATTGTCCATTTGATGTAAATTAGACGCTAATTGCCTTAGTTGTCGAGCGTCTACAATCTACAATAAATAAAAGAGCCTAAATATCGGTGTGCCTTCCTCAAATCTGGCCTAATTGATTTTGGAACGAGCTGTTATTTGGCGCATTTAGCTCTTCTCTCTGTTTGGTGTGATTAAAAATTGGTTGGAAAAATGTCTAAATTTCAATGATCCGAGTTTTCAGATTGTTGTTTTTTCTGTGTGATCAGATCTGTAGTATGTAAAAATATGCAAATTGTCAAACAACAAAAAAGGAATGTTGTACTTGAAACTGTCAGCGTAATTTCAATAAAGAAATTTATGTTGATATATATTTAATATATTCAATGTCTTTTTAAAAACTTTTTTAAACTTATATGAGTAATTTTTACGCTCCATGAATTTTATTATCATTTTATTTTTAAGCAGTGGTTTTTAAACGTTGCATATATTTTGCATACATTTTAAAAACATGATATACTCTCTGGACTGAATAAGCTTCATACTTATATATTAGCATAGTGGAAATTCTAAAGCACATGTTAAATATTCATGGTTTTTATGTAAGTGATGCGAGGGAAATTGTGCCGATTCAAATAATGCTTTCATTCACTTCAAATTTATTATACACGGTGTAATTTATTATACAGGGTGTAAACGGTTTAGCCGAACATAGGACAAATAACGTGAGAACATTTACAATTTTAAAATATTTCGTTGGAAAGCAGCCAATTATATAACTGATTCGAAACATACTGGAAAAAATCATTTTACCAACCATAGTCACAGTCAGGACTCTAACCTGAACCTTTCCACTTTCGCGGCGGAATGAGCTTACATTTACTCAACCGTGACAAGGTTACCAATCTAACATTCCCCTTATATGCTTCGGAAGTAAGCTCATTCCGCCGCGAATGTGGAAAGGTTCAGGTTAGAGTCCTGACTGTGACTATGGTTGGTAAAATGATTTTTTCCAGTATGTTTCGAATCAATTATATAATTGGCTGCTTTCCAACGAAAAAAATTTTCAATTGCAATTCAGCCGTATAAATCTATTAATTTATTTACAATTTTGTAGTAGGCTATGAACTATGAAATCTAATGTAAATATGTAGTAGATGCTTTGTTTTTATTTATTTAACAGGTTCCGAGTTACTCCGAATAATCAACCGTTGTTATACGATTTCTCTTCTGAGATACAAATTATGGAAATGTGACAATACCAAAATCCTAATTAATATGTATGTTTGTTACTCAATCATGTAGATAATTTATGACCCGAGTTAACACATAAGCTACTTTTTGTCCCGGTCGATTCAATAGTTCCTGTGGGATAGGACGAAACTTTATTTTCTTGTCGTTACTTCATCACTCCTAAAGGGGACAACCGATTTGAATGAAATTGAGTCCATAACTAGGAGCAATACATAAGCTCGCCTGTATATAATGAATTTCGGGAAGTACTGATTCGATAGATAGTGATAAACTGGAAAATTGCTCAACCGATTTCTCACGAATAGCGTGATAAAATATGGGGGAAGTTTTTATAGGCTATCATAACAGAAGACTGTCATTCTCGGGCAACGCCGGGTAAATACGGCTATAGTCAAATTAGAAATTTAAGATAGTGAGTCATGCACTTATAATCCACTATTTATATTAGCGGCACAGTTTTTATGTATGGAACGCGTATGCTTACACTGTTTCATTGCTTTTCCGCTCCATTAACATTGTTACGAAGTATGCATGACTCACTATTTTAAATTTTAGATTTTTTTATTTACTGTAGATTATAGACGCGTCGACAACTCAGGTCATTACAGCGTCTTTCAACTACACTAAATAACAACTTTCTTAAAACTAAATAACATCATATAAGGAGAATATTAGTTTAGCAATCTTGTCGTATTGTAAGCTCATTCCGTCGCGAAAGTGGAAAGTTTAAGGTTAGAATCCTGACTGTGACCACTGGTTGGTAAAATGATTTTTCTTTAATAAAAGTTTAATCAAACAATATTACATTTGTAATAACAAAAATCAACACCCTATTTCAAAAACAATTATTTTTATCATATCTCACAGTTGTATCATTTGACTAAGCATTATTCGAAAAACAAACACGCAGTGAAATGTTATGTGAACATATTACGGCCATATTAAAAATGAAACGCATTACCCAACCGTGAAATTAATCTGGAAAAACGGAGTTTCATCACGATTTCATTCGATTTCTGTATGTGTAATTATATTTGAATATACACGGTGTTTCAGGAGGAATGGTACATATTATAGTATTGAAAATTTTTCTCGGAAGAGCATGTAAAATTGATTCCTGCAAATATCGGAAAAAATCATTTTGACTAACATAGTCACAGTCAGGACTCTAACCTGAACATTTCCACTATCGCGGCGGAATGAGCTTACATTACTCAACCGTGACATGATTATCAATCTAACATTCTCCATATATGCAAAGGAATCAATAGATTTCTACTACATGCGAGTGTTATTAATTATAGCTAGGTTGTAGATGTGAATCATCGTAATAGCGGGAGCTATTCATGTTGGTGAAATTATGTAATTTGCTGCTCTTCCAATAAAAATTTTCAATTGCAAAACAGCCGTATAAATTTATTTAATATATATTTTAGTATGTTATTGTATCGTTCATTTTGAGCTAAACAGTTCATATAAACCCGTATAACAGAATATCATATCAGCGTATTCGGCGTGAGTAAAAATTAGTGATGAAATAATTCGAATTAAAAATAATCGATAATCCGATTTTTTAAATAATCGGTAAATCCGATTATGGAAATAATTTGATTTATACAGGGTGTCCCAAAATTGCTGGGACACAGAGCTACCACGTGTAGTAGAGGTCAAAATAAGTCGATTGGACCCAAGAAATTTGACAAACGTGCATTTTAGAGGATTACTCTCCTTTCGGTAATCAAAAAAACCCAAAAGAAATTGTACAAGGGTTAAAACCACGCTCACCCCCTGACATTTTTTTCAGAACTTTCTTAGGGGTGGTAATTAATTATCTTCATTTTGTTACTCTTGTAAAAATTTCGTATTCCGCATAGTTCCGAAGGAAAAAAATGTTTTCTTAAATAATGCTAACAGATATTCCTAGTACAAGGCTAATAAAATTGTAATACAAAATTTTATATACAAAATTTTATGTAAACCAAGACTCTTCTCACGAGCAAACGGTACATTTTGGTATATAAATATAAATTGGGTCCAATCGACTTATTTTGACCTCTACTACACGTAGTAGCTCTGTGCCCCAGCAATTTTGGGACACCCTGTATATAAGGTGTTTCAAAATGTTTGCCAAAATTTCTAGGACGTATAGTACATAAAAAATAAGTGCAGTTTACTCTATAAAACTATTTCTGAAAATTCATCCCCCGGGAGCTACAGCCCCTAGAAGAAGACTCTTAAAAATGGTTTTTTGGCATTTTCTTCAAAACTATAAAAGGTAACTTAAAAAACTCCGCCACTGTGCCAAAATTCATTAACTTACCTTTAATAATTTTGAAGAAAATGCCAAAAAACCATTTTTGAGAGTCTTGTTCTAGGGGCTGTAGCTCCCTGGGGGTGCATTTTCGGAAATAATTTTATAGAGTAAACTACACTTATTTTTTGATGTACTATACGTCCTAGAAATTTTGGCAGGCATTTTTGAAACATCTTGATATGATTGGAAATTCCAATGAAACGTTTTATCTACAGTCTACACTACACTCTCTACTGTTTGACATCGACACAACAGCGAGTGCCTGCTGAATACTTGGCTAGTGAACTTGTCTGTCCGTCTATTACCTATATAAAATGCAGTAGGTACTAATAATTCGAAAGAATCATTTGATATAATTCGAATGTGTATGAAAAAAAAATATGTTCCAAAAAAATGTTTGACGACTTTCGTTTCAAAAGAACAAATACTCAATTAACTAATGCATTCCATAAATCGATCTCATAAATAATACTTTTTTAAAGGTCGTTTTAACAATAGCATAATTTTGTTTACGCAGTCCTTGACCTGATATTAACTTTTTAGTGAAGTCATATATTTTCTTTTATCGACTGCACTTAAGAGTTATATTTTGTATCGAATAATGTTAAAATTAAAGTTTTTTTGTTAGGTACTTTTCAAATGGCTAACCGGCACAGAATTGGTTTTTTTGTTTTGTCGCAGCCGTCGCGTCGTTTTAGTGAAAACATTGGTACATTTAAAAAAATAACCAAATATTGGCTGTCATCAGGAGTAGCAGTAATTCGTGTAACTATTGGTAGAGGCGGGTCGATCGAAATGCTCCATCGGTGCGACGAGAAATTAGAAAATATAAATTTGCAGCTAAGTTACAGATCTGTTCCTTAACATAAAATATATTGATAGTTGACCAAGGAGGGAGAAATATACCTTAGCTCATTCCCGCGATACACTACTTCCACGACATTTATTCGAATCACTCTAGCATAAATTTTTACTCAATGAACACAAAAAATATTGACAGCTGACCAAGGAGAGCGAAATATAGCTTAGCCCAGTCCCGCGATACACCACTTCCGCGACATTTATTTGAATCACTCTAGCATAAATTTTTACTCAGTGAACTCAAAAAATATTGACAGTTGACCAAGGAGGACCAAATATAGCTTAGCTCATTCCCGCGATACACCACTTCCGCGACATTTATTCGAGTCACTCCACCATAAATTTTTACTCAATGAACTTAAAAAATATTGACAGTTGACCAAGGAGGGAAAATATAGCTTAGCTCAGTTCCGCGATACACCACTTCCGCGACATTTATTCGAATCATTCTAGCATAAATTTTTACTCAATGAACACAAAAAATATTGACAGTTGACCCAAGGAGGCCCAAATATAGCATAGCTCAGTCCCGCGATACACCACTTCCGCGACATTTAATCAAATCAATTTAGCATAAATTTTTGAAGAAGTAAAGATGTCAAACAGTCTGAATGCGGGCCTGTACGGTAAGTGACGCGTGACGCATCCCACTAATTAATATCGATGATCTGTAAACAACAAAACCCGCCTGTTAATTTAAATTCAATGGTCATTAATGTGAGTTTATTCACTAATCAAAATATTCGCGGTCAGCCCGGCCGCGGCGAACCGAATGTGCGAATCGATGCCAAGCCAAAAAAAAATAATATAATAATAAAAACGACACACCTGTTAAGTCAAGGTAACGTTCTTTTTTAATAGATCACGTTTAAAATACACGACATTGTCTATAATAAGGCCATCGACAGCCAGGATTACCTGGGCTTAGTGCCAATTCATATTTTCAATTTATTATTTTTAACTAGCAGTGCCTATGCGTCGATGATGGGGCAAAGTCTGTAAATGGATTCAACATGGCAAAACAAAGTAGAGGTGGCAACTCTATACAGTTATACGAATATACGTTACAATAATTTTTAATAATTAGCGATTTGGCCTGGGCGTTGATTAGTAAAAAAAAAACCCTACATCCCCGTTTGAACCCCTTAGGGGTTGAATTTATTTCTAAAAACGATTTATTCATGTATTGTCATCGGGAATACATATGTGTACAAAATTTCAAATCGATCGGATACGTGGAAGTCGTTCAAAATTGACTTGCAAATTTTGACCTAAACAACCACACAAACTAACATTGCAAGTTAAATAATAGCTTGTAAAAATTATCAAAATCGGTCAAGTGGAAACCGCCGAAAGATCTCGGACAAAAAAACGCCTTGTGTTTTAAATAATATGTAGATAACAAATTGAAAAATCTCGTTTCATTAGTTCTCGAATTGGAACTAGGGAATTAGAGGTTTATGTGTAGATTATAGACGATCGACAATTGATTTATTTATATATTTATTGTAGATTATAGACGCGTCGACATCTAAGGTCATTAGCGTCTTTCAACTACACTAAATAACAACTAACTTAAAACTAAATAACATCACAAAACATCCATGAGCGCAAATAGGATTCGAACCCACGGCAGTCCAGTCTAGAGGTTGCGGCGCCAAGCATGCTAACCACTAGGCTATACTGTCCTCTGATCGACAATTGAGGTTATCAGCACCTATTCAAAAAGTGTTTAATTAATAGACAATAAAATAAGTAAGTGCACGATATAGTTGAAAATAATGGAGAGGACAGTGTGGTACAGTGGTTAGTGTCGCGGCCTCTGGATCAGACTGTCGTGGGTTCGAATCCCGCCTCCACTCATGGATATTTTGTGATGTCATTTAGTTTTGGGTTATTGTTATTTAATGTAATCAAGACGCTAATGACCTAAGTTGTCGACGCGTCTATAATTTACAATAATAAGAAAGAAAATAACAATGGGGAGTTTTAGTTCTCGGTTCGGAGCCTGGGAACTGGAAGATTGTCTATAGATTATAGACGCTCAAAAACTAAGGTTATCAGCACCTATTTAAAAAGTGTTAAATTGATAATAATTATCCCTACACGCGGTTAAAAACAATGGAGAGTTTATAAATTATAATACTTAGATATAATAAACCTACGCAAAAAGCTGATATATAAACTCGACATATAACGATTCTATAATTAGGAAAGCAATTACTGTGTACCTATTTTATTTCTGGAACACGACACAAAAAAAAAAACAAAACAAACCTAACACACTGTACAAACGCGTCTACTATGGCAGCATAGTTCGTAACTTTTCTATGACCAATTGAAACAAAAAAGCCGCAACCTCTAGACTGGACGGCCGTGGGTTCGAATCCCACCTGTGCTCATGGATGTTTTGTGATGTTATTTAGTTTTAAGTTAGTTGTTATTTAGTGTAGTTGAAAGACGCTAATGACCTTAGATGTCGACGCGTCTATAATCTACAATAAATAAAATGAAACAAAAAAGAATTATTAGGGTTTATGTAACTCTAAGGGCCGTATTCATAAAGGTCATTTAAATCTCTCGTTAGTTATTGACTCGATAACTTTTATTGAACCAATAAGGAAAGTTGGTATTCACAAAGCAGAATTGTCAAATATATAACTATCGATTCATTAACATTTGTGTCCTTATTATAAACTGCAAATTGTTCAGTGGATACCTGGTAAGATGAAATTTCCCTAAATATTTTATCATATTTGGGTTGGTTATAGACGCTCGACAACAGAGGTCATTAGCGTCTGTATCATATTTGGCATTTTCATCACAATATGTAAAAATTAAATGTATGAAGTTTAGGTTATATATTATTATAATGTATTACGCAGCTTGATAATAAATAAAGTAAATTTTGGTGACATTCTACAGAATGGACTAGGGCTCGGAATTTTTCAAATTAAACTATTCGAATATTCGTTCAAACTTCTGTTCAAATAGTTAAAATTAAAAAAACTGAAAAAAGGTCCAAAATTTCGCCCGGAGGTCTGCCGAGGCCGAAATAGTCGCGGCCTCATTGGCTTCCCAACAGGGCTTGAGAATGGCCGAGCGTGTAGCAATGCTGTTGTTTACATGGCGTTGCTATGGTTCCTCTATTACAAGTCCCCAGTTCCCGGGTTCTATTATTATTAAAAAAATAATAATCATTTGAAAATATGAATTGGTGCTGGGTCCAAATAACCTTAGCTGTTGGTGGTCTTTAAAACACATTTTTTTTTGGCTGTCCAACAATAAAACTTAAATCTAACAATGCTTCAGCAGTCATAACAACATAACTATTGTTCAACAAAGGAAAGACTGTTTCCATTATTTAGAGCTTGTTAAAATACGAGTAAAATATTGAATATTCGAATACCTACTTAAATAAATAAAATAGTCAAATATTGAATAAATCTGTTTTGAAAATATTCGATTATTTGAATATTCAATTATTCGAACTGTCAGCATGACATGATCTATCCGAATAATAGCAGCCATGTTGAATTATTTGTTAAAATGAAACGGAATAATAGTATTTCTTTCCTTGTTAAATCTACCTAATAAATAATTTAACAGTAGGGTATTTCTACCTGTAACTTATCGGACGATTTAAACGTTCGATAACCCTAAATGATGTTTGTGAATACCAAACCGGACCATTAGTTTATCAGTCTGATCTACCTGTTAAATTAGTTATCGACTCTTTATGAATACGGCCCTAAAAATCAAAAGTTATTTCAATGTTAATGTTTAATTACCCCATAAATTAAAAGATACTAGCTTTTGCCCGCGGGTTCACTCCCGTGAACGTCAATTTTTGCCCGCAGAATCCGCTCGCATAAATGTGTTTTTAGTGTAAGCCAAGGTCAAACCGTTGCGCTATAAGTTGTATTATTAAACAAATAACGAGACAAATAATAATTAGACTACTATTTATTCATTATGTTCCATCTAAGCCCACTGGGAATGTTTATGGATGTGTATTAAATTCTACCCTTTGTGTATGGAAGTCCCATAATATGTGTACCGAATTTTAATGAAAATCAGTTCAGTCGTTTGTTAAGATTTTCAATGAAAAATACTTTTATTTGTACGGGAGCCCTTCCTTAACGCGAGTGAAGCCAAATATAAAGTAGCCAATCCTTAGAGTTGAGGAGTACTATATACATGTATCAAATTTCATTTCAGCTGTCGAGCCAAATTTCATTGAAATCAGATTAGAGGTTTAAGAGTTTATTTTATTTATTGTAAATTATAGACGCGTCGACAACTTAGGTCATTAACGTCTTGATTACATTAATGATTAAATAACAACTCCCTTAAAATTAATGACATCACAAAACATCCATGAGCGGAGGCGGGATTCGAACCCACGACAGTCTGATCCAGAGGCCGCGACGCTAACCACTGGACCACACTGTCCTCGGTTTAAGAGTTATGGCAGATAAGACAAGAAGACTAGCCCCTTCCTTTGCAGTTTTAAAATTAGTATTGATTGAAACAGTTTCCTTTTTTTGGTGCAATTTCTTCACCAGTTTGTGCCCAAGTAAGGCATTTTCTTCTCCAGTTTGTGCCCAAGTCACTTCAAAACCAAACAAATGCAACACAGAAACATGAACGAAAAACCGTATAGTTAAAAGTAAATACAGAATACACGATTGCCAACAAAAAGTTAGTGTGTTTGTCTTTTTTTTTGTACCCAACGTCTGCTCATTTCAACATGTTGCACATGGTTTGTTTAAATTTAAACTATTTTAATTATTTTCCTATTTTTTATGAGCATGCGGAAGAAACTTCAAAAGAAGTGAATATTTTAAAATTTATATAAATTGAAAAACGTTTTTTTCCTGTCAGACGCAAACATCAAAAGATAAAAAATTGTAAAGCGAGAGTTTCATTTTACTCAAAAAAGAAAATGTTATCTGTATGAAAAGTTCCTATAGCCTTTGAAGGCGGTATAAATAATAAAAAAAAAAATATAATGCAAACAGTGAGTAAATAAAAAATAGGCGTGAATTGTTTTTAAATATGGAAATATTTAATGAAACTAAAAGTCATTTTAGACGATCATAAAATATTTACATTATCATATTATTCTATTGTGAAGCATAATTTACATGCACTAGCTTTTAAATTGTGGTCAAAAGAATCTAATGCAATACCAAGGATTAAAAAAAAAATTTTACAGGATTTTTTGAAATTACAGTAACGAACGCTGAGAAATTAAATAATATAAAGTAATTAATTTTAATTAAGGTCATTTAGTGTATTTATAGACCATTTAGTGAAATTTAGGCTTAATAACTTTTTGAAAATATAATAATAGATATAAGTAATATAAATATAACAATTTAAGCTTTTAAAAAAAAAGACTTTATTCTTAGCTGAGTCGAGGATCAGAAGTCAATAAACTTGTAAGCCTCGTGATAATTGTGTTGTAAGAAACAAAATATCTTTAAAAAATTCAAAGAAATTTAAGTTATGTACTAGTCGTAACCCGTGACCTTTCTCGAATTAATGTTCCCTCTTAATAGAAGCGCCATGATGTGTCCTTGATTTAACAAACACTACAGTAAAAGTCCGATGAAAATCGGTTCAGTAGTTTTTGAGATAACATGAAACAAACAAACTGACACACAAAATTCTCATTTTTAACAACTCGACGAAGTCTCGTAACACAAAAAAAATTAAATTATTGGCAAAAACGTGAGGGTGTAAAACGAGCTTAGAAAAAATTCTACAAATAAAACTATGTACATTATGACGTCATAAGATTTAATAAACATCTGATAGTTAAATATTTGTTCCTTCTGAGAATAATTATTTTACTACGTATTAAACAACATAATGTACGTACTTAGTGTTTTTATTAAAGAATATAAAAGCTCTAGATTCTAGAAATTTACCGAATTTGCCGTAGAAATGATGTATCTTGATGAAAAGAGAAAATAAATTGCCAGCAGACATGAAAGCATAAAGTTGTATAAATAACGCGAAATTCAAAAGCTCTTTTGATTAACTGTAAATTCACGACGATTTCTACGAAACGCTAATTATTTTTTTTAGTTATACTTTTTTAGACGCGTTATGAAAAAATGATGAGAATGAATTTTTCAAAAACTGTGACATCAAAATTAACAGGATTAGTTACCATAAAATAAAGAAATCATGTCGAGGACAGTATGGTGTAACGGTTAGCGTAGCCGACCTTTGGATCACACTGTCGTGAGTTCGAATCCCACCTCCGCTCATGGATGTTTTGTGATGTAATTTAGTTTTAAGGAAGTTGTTATTTAATGTAATTAAGACGCTAATGACCTAAATTGTCGACACGTCTATAATCTACATTAAAATAAATAAAGAAATCATGTCTTTTATTATTTTATTATAAATTATTTGCATGCAAATTAAAAATTAGTTTTTAAACATGACAAAGAAAACTTCTAACGCGCGTTCTTAAAGTACACGCATCTAACCTTTGATCAAAAAACAGGAAATAATATACTGCACCAGAAATGAAGATGTGTCGATAAAATATAAGCTTTTCTTTTTTTTGAAAAAAACCTAGTACCTATACCTACATGTATACTGCGTACACGCTAATGACCTCAGTTGTCGAGCGTCTATAATTTACAATTCTATACTGCGTGCAAAACATAAAAAATTGCCAAATTATATAAAAGGCATAAAAAAGCAAATGAAGTTTAAAAAGCAAGTAAAAATATTGTATAATTTTTCTGAAATACTCTTTCTTTTAATTTAACATAAAAAAAATCAAGGTCATAAGTTTGAATACTGCCTGAAGGCTAAACCAAGAGCCAAAAAGAGAAGAAAAAAGTAAATAAAATTATTATTTATTTGCCGCCAACTGTCAGTGTTCTAAGGGACTAGTACAAATTATTATCCACAATTTGATTCAATATTTTCGATAGTTCTAGAACATAGGAACTGACAAATACGTGCACAAAAATGTAAGAAAATAAAAAATCAATTAACATCACGCAAAGTGGTTGGGCGGTAAAAAGAGAAGACAATTACTAACTATCTTTGTCAATATTTATTTACCGTTAATTATAATGTTTGTATTTCAAAAACTAAACTATAAGTATATAATTAATTTTCAGAAAATTGTAATAACATATAATTTGAAAGCATAATTGGAAAAAAGTTCAATTATAAAAGTGGAATTTTTTATCTGTCCTTGACAACTATTTTTATTAGTTGACAACAAAAATACATTAAATATTAACATTAAAAAAATACATACGCGTACACAAATAACAAAAATATTTTCACTTTATTCACTCATAAAAACCGAACTTTTAAAAATTATTGGAGCTTTATTAGGATGGTATTTTTTAATTTCAATTGCACGGAATATTTTTAAAGTAGCTAATTAAAATTTTTTGTCGACATTAATAAAACAAACTGTCCTTGGCGTACTGCAGTGTCAATGAAATGATTTGACAGTACGAACAATATATTAAAATCATTTATTATATAACATTCTCAAATCGAATTAAAACGTCACGAATGATTCGTAAAGTGATTGACGAAATAATTTAGGAATATTAAGTCATTTTGGTAGACAATAAAATTTTTCAAATGACATTCCAAAACAAATCGATTGACACAAACGATTTGAAATGGTTTAAGAAATATTTTTTAAATGACATTTACAAATTAGCTTTCATAATTTACGAGCACATTAAGCCATTTTGGTAATTATCAAATGACATTAACACATCAAATTTTTTTTAAAACTGCTTCTAAGATTAACCACATCGACACAAACGGTTTGAAAACTCGTAACCATTTTTAATAGACAAAAATATTTTAATCGAAAAAACTAACACGTTATGTAAACACGGGACTTTAAAAATCGACGGAAAGGTAACGTCGGGACGCTTTGATCCGTACCGGCACAAAGCGCGTTTCGCACTGAGCATATCAAGCGATACCCGCAACCAATACACATATAGTGACGTCGCATAGCGTCTACCACGGCGTCGCGACGCTCTCTTTCTGCACCGAATCGTATCTACAACAACAAATACCCGTAACATTACCATTCCGTATAGGCCGGATTTGTGTTCATTTTACAAATTTTTCTAAGTCTTCCGTAGATATTAAATAAACTAGTTTCGCTCTCGTTCGCGTCGGCGTTGACGACTGCACAGCCTCCTTGAATAAAACTTTATTTATTTTTAACCGAATTCGCAAAAAAAGTGAGGAGGTTCTCTCTAGAAACCCCCAAAAACTCTTTAGAAACCCTAAAAAACTCTCTAGAAACCCCCAAAAACTCTCTAGAAACCCCAAAAAACTCTCTAGAAACCCCCAAAAACTCTCTAGAAACCCCCAAAAACTCTCTAGAAACCCCAAAAAACTCTCTAGAAACCCCCAAAAACTCTCTAGAAGCCCCAAAAAACTCTCTAGAAACCCCAAAAAACTCTCTAGAAACCCCAAAAAACTCTCTAGAAACCCCCAAAAACTCTCTAGAAACACCCAAAAACTCTCTAGAAACCCCCAAAAACTCTCTAAATTCGGCGTGTACTTTTTTTTTTATGTATGTACACCGATTTCTCCTGCATTTCTGAGCTGATTTTGATGATCGTTGTTTTATTTAACAGGGCATATCTTCAGGGTGGTCAAATATAAATTTTACTAAAATCGGTTCAGTAGTTCGACTTATTTTTTATGTATGTTATGTATATATTACCTCATATCTCCTGCATTTGTGAACCGATTTTGATCATTCTTGTTTTATTTCATTGGACATACTTTCAGGGTGGTTTCACATAAATTCTACAAAAATCAGTTCAGTGGTTTTCTTTAAGATATTATTTTATTAGCAACTACAAAATCAAATTTTTTAAATACATTCCAAATGTTACCTATATAATTAGACTTGCCATACGTCAGGATTTAGTCCGGATTTGGTAATCATGTCTGGACTCGTAATAACGTCCGGATTTTTAATAAATAAAAACAAACAAAGTTTTATTAAAGAAAGCCCTTACGTCTGAAAAGTACCTACGAATGGTACTCAGAATCAGAAGGAGCCAAACGACGACTTGAAAATGAAGCTGGGGATGACATAGGATCGAGTCAGTAGCCATTTATATAATAATAAGTACATGAACATAATTGTAGGTTTTAAATTTAATTAAATACATATTATGTTGATTTTGAGTTTTTTAATTACTAATATCCACCTACCTCACCTCTTCTGTCCACTCTTCAGTAGTTTTATTCTTAGTTTTCCCAATTTCTACAACCGACATTTGAATTAAAATACCAAAAAAAATTTTCGCGGCTCGCGCTTCACGGTCGCCGCGATTCATCCCCAGATCTGCTGGACCGTCCGGACTTAACTCTAACAAATTATGGCAACCCTATCTATAATGCAACAATCATATCTGTAACAACTACCGACATTAACGCGAGTGAAGCCAAGGATGAAAGTATAAAAATTGCGGAAAATATGTAAACAATTTCGTAAAAAAACTCTCGCGATATATTATGTCGAAAAGATCAGAAAAAAAACTTCCGTGCCATAAAAGCATTCGAAGTCGTTTAAGAAACACATAAAAGTCTAAACAACGTTCAGTAAAAGAGTAAACAATCGTAAAAAGTTATTGAATATAATAAATATACCGGGTTACTACATATGCCTTTGTCAAAGTTGTTATCATATGTAATATACCTATGTACAAGTTTGTATTGCAAGATGTACCTGCCAACACACGACGACGGGGAAAGATGCTCGAAAATATTGGCGAATTTCGTCTCTTTTTTTTGTTTTGTTTATTTTCTTAAACGGTTTTTTTTAGCTTGACCCCGTATATTTGTTTGTTACTATCTTTGTTCCAAATCTTGCGACAGCTTTTTCAACTACTTCTACTTAACCGATTCTTATGAAACTTTGCACACACATTGAGTTCCCGTGACAATACAAAATATTATGATAATTCAACTTGGTAACGAGGGTCTGATGATGGAATCAGGAGGTGGACAGTTGAAAGAATGAGAAGTTTGCATAATGATATGGGCCAGAAATCAAACTAAAAACTAGAAAATAAAAATAGGTAAAAAAACTTTCAAGTTAAACGGTTTTATTTTAAATCATCAGCTATACCAAAAACTAGAAAATAATTAGGACATAGTCGCTGCGTCAGTGGAATAAATAATAAAAACGTGGGCACATAAAAATCTGTATAACGTCTGTATAATTATGAAATAAGAACGGCTTGTCTAGAAAAATGTGTTTCTAAGCCCACCAACAGAAATATTTCAAATGCGCCCCACGTTTTAATTACTTATTCCGCTGACGCAGCGACACAAAGTGCCCCTTGGTTTGTGTCCTAATTATTTTCTAGTTTTTAGTAGGTACAGCTGATGATTTAAAATAAAACCGTTTAACTTAAAAGTTTTTTTACCTATTTTTATTTTCTAGTTTTTAGTTTGATTTCTGGCCCGTATCATTATGCAAACTCCTCATTCTTTTAACTGTCCACCTCCTGATTCCATCATTAGACTCTCGTTACCAAGTACCTGCAGCGCTCCAAGAGGGAACCATTAGCTTTAATTTGACGCCAAAAAAATATAAGTAAAAAAAATCTTTTTAGAGACAAGCTTTAATTGAAATGTACTAAAAAAAAATAATATTTAATAATTTTGGTTCATAATTATAATAAAAGTGGGGTTTGTAATCTCTATGATAGTGTATTAGTCGCAAACCCCGCGTTTATAATTATTATGAACCAAAATTATTAAATATTATTTTTTCCTTTTTAGTACATTTCAATAAAAGCTTGTCTCTAAAAAATTTTTTTTTACTAATATTTTATTTTGTCCATTTTAGTCTTTCAAAGTTTTACCCCCCCTTTGACACCCGTAGGGGTTGAATTTCGAAAAATCCTTTCTTAGTGGATGCTTACGTCAGAAAAGAAACCAACTGTCCAAATTTCAAGTTTCTAGCCTCAGCGATTTTGCCTGGGCGTTGATTAGTCCCCTACATTCCCGTTTGAACCCCTTAGGGGTTGATTTTATTTTTAAAAACGATTTATTCATGTACCTACTGTCATCGGGAATACATATGTGTACAAAATTTCAAATCGATCGGATGCGTGGAATTCGTTCAAAATTGACTTGCAAGATTTGACCTAAACAATCACACAAACAAACTAACAAACAATCAAACAAACTAACATAGGTACATTGCAAGTTAAATAAAAGCTTGTAAAAAACTAATCTTGGATCAAAAATCTGGAGCGTGGGTAGCGAGGGGGTTCGACGTTGCTTAATAATGAATTGAAAATACAATATGATTGAAATTCGAACAATTTGACAACTTTCCTCTATACGACGTATAATATCGTTATCAGATACATACTCGAAAATGTGTTAAACGTTTTTAAAAAATATTGTCTTCGGAAGTGATTCTGATGCTTGTTTTAGAAAATATATTTGATATAGAGGAGCTTTTATGTCTGTACCTACTTATAAAAGTTGCATTTTTAAACTCAAAGTTCATAAATTTTCGTAAAAACATTTTTTTTTCAATTTATATCACAATATATTACAATATTATTTTTTAACGCGATGTTTTTTGACGTGAATAACGTCTGTCTTATACCTGGGATGGCATTTTAGAAATATTAGATGTAACGGAAACCGGGGAAGTGGTTGACATGTGAAACAAAACACGGCATGTATAGTACGAGTATATCTATGTTAAGGTCTCAAACACAGTAAGCCAGGTGGTCGCGTGGAAAAGTACGAGTCTACCAACAGGTACAAACCCCAAGCGCAGGTTCGAATCATGAAGGCTTTTAAATTTATATTTTATTTATTTTTAACTTCCCATTGAAAGGTAATGGGTCCGAAAATCGAAATCAAAATGTAAAACAAATTTTTATGTTTCCAGGTCACGACACTATTTTTACACTATTTTTAGAAAGATGTCTGTGTGTGTATGTGTGTACGTACGTACGTATGTGACCATTTCTTTCTAAGACGAAATCTCGAGAATGAAAAATGTATCGACTACGTTAGGGTGCCAATCGACGCGTATTAACGTAAATATGATCTGAAAGAAATTTTTTCAAAATCGGTTCAGCCGTTCTTTTTTCTTAACCAAATAGACTCAAAAAAAGTAGATTTTACATAATATCTCGCGAATAAAAAATTATATCGACTTCGTAAAGGTGTCAATCGAGGCGTGTTAACGTCATTTTAATCCGACATAAATTTTATAAAAATCGGTTCAGCCGTTTTTTTTTTTAATTATTGTTAAAAATAAATAATAATTATGTTTTAATGATCAAAATGATTACTTTTCTGTGTAATATCTAATTTAATTATTGTTATTAAATATTTATCAAACTGGGAAGTTCGTCGTGTGGACCTCAAGGGTCACACTTTAGTCCTAATAAACGACCTACCTCACGGCTTGTTGTATATTTTTTTTTCTGTGGCCTGTTACTTATTGGGATTTTCCTGTTGGCTGCATTAAATACTTACTTACTTACTTAATACGCTGTATAAAATAAATAAATAAATAAATATAGGTATTAGATAACAATTTAAGATACAAAAAAATAAAATCATAATTAATTTATTTTTTATATTTTACGAACATTTGATTTTATAAGATACAGACATACCCATTTTTATCTTCCCATTGAAAGTTATTGTAATGGGTCCGATTTTGCGAATGAAAATTTTTTACATATCTGCAGACGTTTTGAGGTTCCTAGAGTTCGAATCTACTGTTTTTTTGTATCAACTTGTAGATATCTTGCCGGTATAATTAAAAACGTCATTCTATTTATAAAATCGGCGACGACAGCATAATAGGTCTGAATGCAGCAGCAGGTAATACTTTCATTATACATACGAAATGCAACGATAAAGTCACCACTGCATTTGTTATTATTGCACATGTAATAGTGCCTATGCTGTTGGGCTGTTTGCATATCAGCTGCATGCAAGACTTGCGAAATCTCTCTAAAATTAGATATTGATCCGCGAGAACGTATAATAATAACCGATGGCAAAGCGTCAACACAAACAAACCAACCACGATTTCAACGTTTTCTACAGAACAACGGGTTTCAATCAATAAGCGAATTAAATCGCAACTTTTCAACCTTTTCACGAGTAGTTACGCGCAAGCGCCGTCGCCATGGTTATGATCGCGCCTTTCAAAAGTTTCGTACGCTTTTCGTACCCTTTTTGACACAATGACTAGGTCAGAACCTTTTTTCAATGTGACTTTAGATGAAAATGTTACTGACGGTGCTAAATTAGTGCACAAAACAGTGAAAGAACATATCTACTTGTGCTAAATTGGGACGGTGGTTGATGTGCCACGGCCGAAAAACTGGTGGAAGTAAACGAAAATTGGTTGAAAGGTTAGATTCCTACCTGTCATAAATTGTTTAAAAGTTTATCTTTAAAAGTAGGCACTCAAATATTTTTCTAGGGTGTTGTACCACTTCTTTAAATAATATTTCTTATTTAATTACTATTTACTTTTTTCAAAATCAATCACTTACCAATTGGGCACATGCGCAGAACAAAATGTTCGTCGATGAAAAGGTCTATTGAAAATTTTTAAAGAAAAGAAAGACCTAGATTAGAGCAGGGACGGTGAACCTTTTTACATCTACGTGCCAATTTCTTAAAAAAAATGTTTAATGTTGCCATGACGTGTCAACAACCACCTATAGAATTTTTCTGGACAAAAAAATTATTCAAACGTAGATGAAAAGAATTATATGCCATGAAACTTTCGTCGACTTGTCGTGTCGATCTCATAATATATGTTATCTAAATGACAGTCAAATTTTTTCGACAGCATCTAAAATATTTTTTAATTATTTAGATTGTGTACCTTAGTCCTCAATCAATGGCGTGCCGACAATATTCCGTCGCGTGCCGTAGGTTCGCCATCCCTGTACTACGGCATCCTGTCAATCATCCAGTCAATGAGATTTCTCAAGTCCCGGGAACATTGCAAAGGTCCCGGGACCTGCCGTAGTCCCGATATTTTAAAACTGGATGACGCATCCAGTCAATGAGATTTCTCAAGTCCCGGGATCATTGCAGAGGTCCCGGGACCTGCCGTAGTCCCGATATTTTAAAACTGGATGACGCATCCAGTCAATGAGATTTCTCAAGTCCCGGAATCATTGCAGAGGTCCTGGAACCTGTCGTAGTCCCGATATTTTAAAACTGGATGATGCGTACGCGCCCTCATGAGTATATGCCGTGCACTGACTACTCTGCTTTTTTGTAATTCTGGGAAGTCCCGTCCTAATATCCTAATTATCATTTGTGTAAAACCCGTTAAAATCTCAACACAGCAAACATTTTCGGGACTTCGGGAGAGGTCCTGGGATTTTCTCAGTTAGGTCCCGAAGTCCCGACTTTCTTTTTAGTGCCGGGACTTGGATGACCTAATACCTAATGTTCAACTCGAGAACGACTGAATTCGGATGAAATTTAATGCAGCTTCCAGAAATATATTCAAACAAAATATATTGTTGTGTTTTTTTGAGTCAACATTAATACTCTACATTGTCGACACAACATTGTTTTGTTTTGGCAGTTTCTATTAGCTACGCTTTTGAAAGAAACAAGTTAATTCAAAATTATAATTTCGTTGTGATCAGACCTATTTTAGACTCGTCTTGTTTAAATCAAATTTTGTTGTGTTTTATTTATTTATTATTAATTTTAGATAAAGATCTACAATATTATGAAATCACGTCAAAAAGATCTTTATAATCATTTATCGAAATCATGTTTACGTATCATGCGAAGGGGGGTGTTAAATGTTAATGTTGACTCAAAAAGACACAACAATATAATAAACAGTTTGAAAACGTGAGTTCATTTTTACTGAATGGCAAGCTTTGCCATTGATAAAACATTCATGTAACTTATTCATGAATGCGAATGTGCAATAAACTTTTAATAAAGTATACGTCGAATGTGTCTGGTCAATGACTGGAGATGAAATACGTTTTCTATAATGCATTCATTCATATGATACGACATTAGTTTTCAGGGACATAAGCCGGAGAAATATATTTACTCTAGTATTTGTGTCCGAAATTATTTGACCGAAAAAAATCGTAACGGTGTGCAAAAATAAGTAAGTAGCGAATAATAGTAGATTGTATATTATCAAGTGTAATGACGTTAATTACTGACGACTAGTGACAGTATGTTAAAACGAGCATAGCGACTTTTAACAGTCACACGAGTCATAATATCATTACGCACGAGATATACCTACATATATGACATTTTTTGTCATACCTACCCAGCATAAAATAGTTGCTTTTCACTTTATTTTCAGTATTTTCAAAACATTTTGACAGTTCATGTGTGTCGCCAACTTCACTTCTATAGTAGGCCAAGAGTAGCTGTTAGTATAGGTAATAGCGGGCTGATCAGAGCGAATAAACATAAATCACTATGGAAATGGATTGCTTTCAGTGTGGGAAAGATACGTTCCCGTACACCGCCCTGTCAAAAATCATTTTACATGCATAAATACATGCACGTAAAGCAGTTATTTTATAGTGAGTATGGCAAAAATATTTTACCCAAATCTTTAAATTACCTGTTAAACTCCTATGCTCCCAAAGTTGCCGACCTTATCCTAATTTCCTATCATTCCTCCATTCGCACATTGCTATTAAAAAAAAGTTAGAGTTTAAAAAAAGTATAGAAACCAACGGGAAAGTGGTAAAAATGGAAAAATATAAATGGTGCGAATGGCGTCTGTTATGACATAATGTCGAGAAACGGACGTTAAACGCATTATTATTATTATTATTAATATTAAATCTGGCAAAACCAAGTCAACAAATTCGCGTGTGCCCCAGTATATTTTTAGTACCACCTACTTAAATTAAAAAATAAATAAAACTACAGAAGATATAATTACCGCTGAATTTGTACTATTTTGAATCCTTATTTTTGTGCAAACGAATTCACGCCCTGCCTTACTACAATATTGTAAATCAATTTTCCATATATATTTATTATAAACGTTTCAAGGTATATTTAGAAACGAGATTCATTACGTTAAAAACACTATCTCCAGAGAACGAAGCGGGGGCGTATTTTATTTAGTAAAGTGTTAACAGGCTTGGCGTATAGACATAACACGTGTATATCTAGAAAAGTAAGATAGGCGCCAGAACAAATCCTTGAAGAACTCATTGTATTATATACAGGTGTGTTAGAAATAGCGATCTTTTATGACCTCACTTATCGAACGTCTATAATCTATAGTCTGTCGAAATAGTGATTGCTAAAATTTGATAACAGGTTCTAGTAACGTTTTATTTATTTTACAGATTTTTTTATTTATTTATAGACGCGTCGACAATTCAGGTTATTAGCGTCTTCAACACAACAAATAATCCATTTTTGTATTAGAATCCGCCAGTCGGCATACACAAACCGACTGGTGCGAGCTCGGGTTCTGGGAACAAGACGCTAATGACCTAAGTTGTCGACGCGTCTATAATTTACAATAAATAAAATCGGGTCCCTGGGAGCGCTAATTCCCAAAGAATATTGGAATGCAATTTGCGATAGCAACCACATTCCAATGTCCCCCCTGGGGGGTCAAACAGATATCGTAGGCTTAGTAAAAAAGTCGTTTATGAACTCAAATATATATGTAGATTTAATTGTTTCGTTTCATCCTGTGTTTGGAAGCCGTATATACGTGTGTCCGTGGTTGTTCAGAATTCATTTTGCAGATTGATTCGATTTTATCGACTGTCCATTCTTTCACAATAATCATATAAACAACCGGCGCCCGCGCGCGACTATCTGGCGGCCGAACTAAACGCGACGGACTTGTATTATGTGTGACTGTGTCATTTTCTCTTCCGGTTTCCGCATCGCAATCGGTTTTTTATACAGCACCGATTGCAGACCAATGTTATTCTTCAACCGCTTGGTCACCACCATCGGCTATGTCGCTACATTAGGCAATAGGGATGACCATAACTTCAGGAAATTTTTTTTTTCAAACCTACAATCTATAAACACTAAACAGGTTTAAACGTTTTTAGAGTGTTGGGTCTCCAAGTCATTATATGAAGTATTGTAGCAAACCCCAAGATGTTACGCCGCTGCCTACAATAGAAGCGTCGAGAAGGAAAGGTCACAGTGGTGAGGCGTGGAATGGTATCGAAGATACGAGTACCTGCCGGAATGTTCTGGTGAGCGCAAGAGCGTGCTGGGCCAGGCTCCTCAACATATATAAGCGAAGTACGAGTGAGTCAGTAGTCAGTCAGTCGTGAGTCAGTGTCGTGTTGAACTGCGAATATAAATACAGTACTCCTGGTTATTTGTTCAGTGTTATTTAAGTGTTTCACTTTGTTTAAGAATTACTGTTTCGTTATTATTATTGTGTTGATTGTTAGAATTGACATATAGTTGTTGCGTTTATTGTTATTGAATTGTTAATTATATTAAATAAATATTTATTCCGCCCACGCAGAAAACAGTTTTGTTACAATATTATGAAGTATTGGAAATACCTTGTATTATGTTCGTCTTGTGACTTCTTGTGATTTAACCTGACGCGTTTTAGCAACGAGTTGCCATCTTCTATATAATATAGTGTTACGAATACTCAATGTGTCTTTTTAAAAAAATAATTAACCACACCAGAAGATGGCAACTCGTTGCTGAAACGCGTCGTGTTAAATCACAAGAAGTCACAAGATGGACATAATACAAGGTATTTCCAATACTTCATAATACTAAACAGGTATTCGTTCCGTGCGAAGTCATATGGCAGGGGGAGCACAATCGATGCCAGCGTAAACTACGGATAATTCAGGTACTTCTGGGCAATATTTTGTACTTTCGGCGTATCAAATACACGTGTGAATTTAATTTTTTATAAGGTTGTTCGATCATAAAGAAGCTGAAAATTTAATATGTTATTAATCAATAGAGTATACCAGGGCTTGAGAATAGCCGAGAGTGTAGCAATGCTGTTATTTACATAGCGTTGCTATGGTTTCTCTATTACAAGTCCCCAGTTCCCGGGTTCTAGCCCAAGAGCTGATAAAAGTGTCAATTGGATTTTCAATTTATTATTAAAAAAAAATAATGAATTGAAAATATGAATTGGTGCTAGGCCCAAATAACCTTAGCTGTTGGTGGTCTTTAAAACACAATTTTTTTAAGAGTATAAAAATTATTTTTTTGATAACTGGAAAAAATCGACTCGTGTGATAAGAAAGAAACGTTTTCAGTACCCAACTGAGTTAAAATATTTTTAACCATCAAAAAAATCGATCCAATTGTTCGATATTTTTGCAGCTTTGGGCATCCTTCTTTGCGGTAGTGTGTATCAATACGAGTTACATAATACTAACAAAAATATTCTGTCACATAAATGGCACTAAAGCAGTTTTGTTTTCGTTTTTTATGCCAAACGATTGAGATACTACAAAGAATAGGTAACTCTTAATACCTTCATTTTTATGTTAAAAATTTTATTTACTTTGAACAGATTTTATTGATTTTATTATTCTTATTATTTACATACTTATATATATTATAGTAATGCTCACCGTATCAAAAAAAGCTTCAAATTAGTCAAAAATTTGAAATATAAGTATTTAAAACTCAACCGAATAACTTTTTTTATTGACGCTTTTTGTTCAAAGATGTGTTATCACTATTTTCTTTTTATTATTATTGTTTATCTTTACTAATATTATAAATGTGAAAGTAACTCTGTCTGTATGTCTGTGAGTTAATAAAAACGTGGTAAAAATCAGAATTTATTGCTTCTTTATAGAGTGAAAGCTGACAACATAGATTCTACGTCATTAATTTATACCAAAAGAAGTTTACTCAAGCTGCGTTTTTGGTTGTTTTTGTATTATGGATATGATAGTCTGGCAACTGAGCGTCGTTACGTTTGGGATGAGGGCAGGGCCGTAGCTAGGGGGGGGGGCATTAAGGGGCAATGCCCTACCTTAAAACATCCAGTGCCCTACTGTAAGGAATTATAAACAAGCCGCAAAGACTGTGACGACAGAATGAGAGACTTGATCTATCTGGCATTTGGAAAAACAAGATTAAATTCGTTGGACTAAATGAAGTTCTTCGGAAATTTGATAACATGACAAGTTCTGTATTTTTTTTTTTTTAATAAATTGTCATTTACCGTTTTCTTGCTTTTGTAATTTGGTATCACCAGATGAGGTGGGCAATCCAATTAAAAAATTGTAGTCTTTTGCTTCAGCCCTACTTTAAACTTTCAGTGCCCTATCTTGAATTCAGCTCTAGCTACGGCCCCTGGATGAGGGGAAATAAAATCTATTAAAAATTAAATAAAATTACGTAATACAATAAAAGTTGTTCTTTTTATTTGCTGTTATATTACATTAATGTAAAGTTACAATTATTTTATTTGTTTCTAAGATACTTTTTCAAATATAAATTTTGAGGGGGTCAGTCTAGTATTTATTAATCTCAGATATATGTCTAGCAAACCAGTGTTTTCGCAAAAAAAACGTGCTCAGTGAAATATAAAAAATTCATCGCATCGCGTATCGAAAAAAGCTTTTTTTTTGTATAATATAAATACAACAAGACTAAAGAAAGAAAAAAATAACGTGCGTGACAGACAGAGAGGGTGCAGTGGATGTGAGTGAAAAGCCAGTATATATAATGTCGGTTTGAGGACGTGTATTTTGGACAATACATGATCAGAGTGGACAGTGCGTGTGTCCGCATTGAATGCAAGGTGAAGTCGGACAACTGTACAAGAAAACACGTGCGTTCCGTATGGCCAACATAACAACATCAACTACCGAACTACAATTCTTTCACCCAAGACCTATACCTAATATACAGTTTAACCAACGAAAGAACCGTTGTTATATTGAAAAAACTAAAAAAAAAAATTGTGACGCGACATCTCTACCTCGGAATTGGGAAGTACTACGCTTTCCTAACATGTAATGCGTGGTGAGATGTTGCAACGTCAAAAAAAAAAAAAAGGTGTGAGCCTTATCCACCCACATAAGCTTACACGGGAAGTGAAAACTTTATTAGAATATTTTTTAGAAAAATTATAAAAAATATTTGCTCTTTATATAAATTAAAATGTCAAAATATGTAGGTTACCTACTTAATAACCAATTTCCCCTCTATTGAAGCATTTCCCCTATCTTTATACTGAGTGCAGGGAGGCGGAGTTATAATAATATAGATGCGAGCGCTTGTTGTGAGATCCATTGTAAACTCCGAACTCTAATTTTCCGTGAGCATTGTTGTTTAAAAAGTCAAGTAAGTAAAACCATGATTTTACTTCTAACTTATTTTGAAATTATTACTATAAATCTGATAAATTTGACACTTTTTATAAACCCGGTCCGCAAGATTACAAGCGCCATAGTTTGAGGTTATGCTGTCGTCTGTCAATATAAACCATAGACATAGATGTAGGTACACCTCCATATCTGATATAAATTAATTAGTTATTTTTTATTATAAGTCAAAATTAAAGAAGAAAAAAACTTAAAATAAATAATTTTCATGTAAATTTTATGCTACATGCTTTTTATACTATATGCACGCAGCTAAATCAAATGGTATTCGTTTATTAAAAAATTTCGCGGTCTAAAACATCATTAAAAATGAGTTCAATCGTGCACTATTGCCCGCTAGCGGCGCTAGCAGGCTTCGTGCACACAACGTAGGTTACCTAGGTGATACTAATTTCCCATTTATCTTTACAAATTATTTCCCTTTTGTCGTTACATAAGATTTCAAATAGATACGTCGCTTTAAGAAGTTTTCACTTCAAAAACTTTTTAACAAAAAAAAAAATACCTCCTTCAAAAAGCCACTAAAAAGAGGAAAATAATGAAATTTTGAGGTCTTCGCCAATTTAATAAAATATGAAGTCGATTAAAAAGTATAGTATAGTAATTAATATCTTCTTTTTAACCAACTTAATTTTTTATTAAATTGGCGCAGACCTCAAACTTTCATTATTTTCCTCTTTTTAGTGGCTTTTTGAAGGAGATTTTTTTTTTGTTAAAAAGTTTTTTATTTTTTAGTGTCAAAAAGTGACATTTACCTTAAAGGAATCACACGCCGTTACTCACTTTTATTAAACCGACTTTCTTACGCTGCCTGATGTGTCAAAAAGTGACATTTACCTTAAAGGAATCACACGCCGTTACTCACTTTTATTAAACCGACTTTCTTACGCTGCCTGATGTGTCAAAAAGTGACATTTACCTTAAGGAATCACACGCCGTTACTAACTTTTATTAAAATCAGCCGAACTATTGAACCTATTTTGATGAAATTTCTATGGGACCAATCTGAAAGTATATCCTTTCAAATAAAAAAAAACAAATTTCCAAATCGGTTTATAAATAACGGAGTTCTGAGGTATCAAACATAAAAAGTCGGTTAAAAAATCGAATTGCGAGTTCGACGTCGCGTAATGAGAACGCTGGTCTATAGTATAAGCGTTAGTAGAGGGTATTTGGCAGAAGAGCTTTCGTGAAGCTTGAGACATGCTCATGTCGCAATCAATACCGCGATATAGTGTGAACACCGTGGAAACACCACCACGCCACCTACAATAATATCTGGCTAACCTCCTCGTTCTCCTTTAAATCCGAACTCACGAAACCTTAGTTCGATAATAAACTTCATCTTTTATTTAATTCTCATGATTTTATAAGTTTTAAAACTACACGTAACAGACGTCTATACTTATATCGTTTTGTTCTAACAAAAAAAAACAAGAAGTTCAGAACTAGAGAATACTGAACTCACCGGAATATTATTGTTGTGTATTAATTTTAAAAATGCTGAGAGGAAAAGCAAAAATGTAAATGTATGAAGTATAACTTCGACCGTGCGTGGTGAAGCACATATCCTTTTTTACTTCCCACCTCTACTATGGTAGGGAAGTAATGGATTTAGTCCGAAAAAAATATTTCGAGATTTTAACAGATTTCACGTTTTGAGACCCTAGCAATCGTTTAAGATCATTTTCTGAATGATGTCTGTATGTGTGTGTGTGTGTGTGTGTATGTGGTCAATTTTTCGCCTTCGATATCGTAAAAACGGAACAACATACGGGCATGCCGATTGTTCTATTGTGTTTATCAGCCTTTAACTTAGATCTGATTAGATTTTGAGTCAAATCGGTTCAGTGGATCCTGAGATATTCAAAAAAACGTTCTCAATGTCACGTATTAACATAGGTAAAAAAAATATAAATGAATTCTAGATATTATAATCATAAAAAAATGTAAATATTTTTTTTCTCTAAAATGTATAGTTTTCGAGAAAAAAAATATTTTACTAAAAAAAGAAAATTGTACGTAAATCAAGGTAACCATGATATTTGCTATATTAAGCCAGCCATCAGTGATCACCAAACAAAAAAGAGGGCCATGCTTTTTGCAAAGAATAAAAATTAAATTGTGTTTTAAAGACCACCAACAGCTAAGGTTATTTGGGCCCAGTCAAAAAATAAAAAAAAAGACAAAAAGAGTGTTTATTTTTTGCAAATATTTACTAGGTGGGAAGTATAGGACTGGTCATCAGTCGAATTTTTTTAACTGGAAAACTTTGCGAGGAAAATATGACAAAATAAATAAAGCTTATTTATAGGCTGATTCGACCACAAAGCCACATCAAAGCCGACACAAATATTAGTCATGCATTAAGACGCGGTGATGACTTTAGTTGTCGAGCGTCTATAAATAAATATGAGCTATGCAGCGAGTAAAAGCTAGTTCTAAAATAAAACATTTTAAAATTATTTGCATTGAATAAAATGAACGATGCAGTAGATAATCATATTTCTTTTATTCTATATTTTTTATGTCAAAATTTAATATTTTACTGCCTACAAGGAGTATAGTACCTACAGTGAATACTGACAGCGTTTTTTAAAATTGACTTGAAAATAAAACGATCATAAAAAAAGGGGAATTTAGATGTGTAGGTACTTATTTCAACGTCTGGTTTGAATTAAAAAGTTGTTGAATTTCGTCACTGGAGCAAAGTAATATTATTTTTTATGTCTAAAATTTTATGACGATTTTATTTCAAATTAATTTCAAACTGGATCATTATTTTTCTTAAAAAAATAAGTACCTAGCCTTAAATCCAGCAGGATACAATTTCAACTTGCAATTTTTTTAAACTAAAATGAATTTTTAATACCACTTCGAGATTTCTATTAAAAATCTTTGTTATAAAAATAATCTGTAAATTTATTTAAAAATAAATATTAGCAAAAAAAACTTTTTAGAGACAAGCTTTTATTTAAATGCACTAAAAAGGAAAAAATAATTTTTAATAATTTAGGTTCATAATTATAAAAGCGTAGAACGTGAACTCTATGATAGTTTATTAGTTACAACCCACGATTTTATAATTATGAACCTAAATAATCAAAAATTATGTTTTCGTTTTTAGTGCATTTAAATAAAAGCTTGTCTCTAAAAAGTTTTTTTTGCTAATATTTATTTTGTTCATTTTAGTCTTTCAAAATTTTACCCCCCTTGTAGGGGTTGAATTTCGAGAAATCCTTTCTTAGTGGATGCTTACGTCAGAAAAGCAATCAACTGTCCAAATTTCAAGATTCTAGCTTCAGCGATTTGGCCTGGGCGTTGATTAGTCAAAAAAACCCTACATTCCCGTTTGAACCCCTTAGGGGTTGAATCTATTTCTAAAAACGATTTATTCATGTATTGTCATCGGGAATACATATGTGTACAAAATTTCAATTCGATCGGATACGTGGAAGTCGTTCAAAATTGACTTGCAAGTTTTGATCTAAACAAACAAACACAAACCAACCCACAAACACGCTAACTAACATACATTGCAAGTTAAATAAAAGCTTGTAAAAAATATATTGCGTAACAACTGTGAGAAGGTGCCTTTTTTAAAACGAGTGCGATACTTTTTATAACGAGAAAATGTAAACGGATGTGCGTAAAAAGTAAAACTAAAGAGAACCCGTGTGTCGAAACGCCTTTTTACACACGGCTCATAATGCGACTGTTTACGCACGGTCCGTAACCGTAGAAAAACACCTTTTTACATGCTCGTGTTGTAAAAAATACAATTAAAATAACGCAACTATAAATTAAAGGTTCTATAAATTGCTTGTTTTTGATAAATTAAAAATACTTATTTTTTTAAGCACGGAAATTAGATACTTTATAAAAGTTTTGAAACATAGCTAATATATTCAAAAATAAATTTAAGAAAATAATATCAATAAATCACATCCAAAGACATTATTTATATTTCGTTCCCGCCTTTTCATTGTTTATGATAACGGCCATTTTTTTATTTTTCAGTAACATACAAACACCAAGGGAAAACATGCCTATATAGGTGAGGCCACGTATAATATTATAGACAATTTAAATTTTATGACGTCATTAGATAAGTTTATAGCGCGTGATTTACACTTTGTCAGTGTAGATAATGTATACAGAAATGTATACAGTATTTGAGTTATGCGTCGTCACTCGTCAGGGTTGCATCACAAAATAAGCCGTGAGGCGGGTCGTTTAAAGTGACTTTTAATTGGGACTCAGAAGTGCGACCCTTGAGGTCCACACGACGAACTTCCCAGTTTGATGAATATTGAATATTAATAATTAAATTAGAAAATACACAGAAAAGTAATCATTTTAATCATTAAAACATAATTATTTTTTATTTTAAACAATAAATTAAAAAATTTTGGAGCATACAAGTAATTCAAGAATTACAAGGCGCGATATTCATGTAGGTACTGTGTGTAAACGGTTTTCCGAACATAGGGAAAATAACACTGAGAAGATTTACAATTATTTTATAGTAGGCTATGCATAAGACCTAATGTAAATATGTATTGGATTACATAGAAAAAATAGTACAGTGAATTTTTTAAACAATTTTCCATAGCAACGGTTGACTATTAAGCGTAACTCGGAACCTGCTAAATAAAAAGAGTCATGATGTGTCGTAAGACACCCGACAGAAGCTATGCTTCTTACGCATTGTATATAAAACCGAATTTATCAAAGATATAAAAAATACAATTAAAAAGTTATTATTTGACCGCCATTATGAAATTTGACGCCATTTTATTTTTTTGTGTCTTATTAAACTCTCAAATATCAATTTTCAAAAGAATCGGATAATTTTTACAAAGAAGTATATACCTATGGCGGCCATTTTGAAATATGACGTCATTTTATTTTTTTTCGTCCTATAAAACTCGCAAATATCAATTTTCAAAAAGATCGGATAATTTTTACAAAAAAGTGCATATGACCGCCATTTTGAAATCTCACGTAATTTTATTTTTTTGTGTCCCGTAAAACTCTCAAATATCAATTTTCAAAAGGATCGGATAATTTTAGCAAAAAAGTACCTACGTATGGCCGCCATTTTAAAATATGACGTAATTTTATTTTTTTTTTGGGAGTTTGGGTTCGAGCCAGTTAATAGTGGGTATGGCAAAAAATACCATATATATTTCGTGCGTAATATCATGACTCTTGTGACTGTTAAAACTCGCTATAGCTCGTTTTAACATACTGTCACTGCTCGTCAGTAATATACCTTAATACACCATTACATATACAATTTACTATTTGAATTCAAAAAATAATATATTGCGCACCGATTCGGCTACGACTCTGGTCGTATCTGAGTAGCGTCACTGACGTCATTACATTGTCAGAAGTTGAGTGACAGTTCTGCGCCTTTAGTATATGACCAAAGAGGTGCCGTTTCGCCCACCAGTTTATAACATTCATCACCATATTGTATACCCTTTCATTTATTCATTAGCTTATCTACCAACTAAATCATTACCTTCTCCATTTGCAAGACGAATGAAGCGGTCGTCACACTACGGGGACGCAAATGTGTCGTTTATGATTTATTCATAATTCATCTGTCAACTACCCACTTACTACGAGATGAATAAAGCCACAATTACAAGACAAAACCGAAACGCGAGTTTTGATTGATTATTCCAAGGTTCGCAGTGACAAGATGCTGTCTTTTTTTTTTTTTTTGAAAAAACTGGACCTTAAAATGAAAATACTTTTTGAATCAATTGTTATCATTGACTTTTGATATTAAATTTAGAAAATGTAAGTCATTCATCCTGCAACATGTCATAAAAAACGCTTAATAATTATGCTACTTAAAACGTACTTTTGGGGTCGTTTCACAAAAAAAAATTACAAAATTAGAGTTCAAAATAAAAAAAATCTTTCGGACCTTCTCTCCCATCATATTTACACGTTACACCGCTAATGGTCAAAATTTGCAGGTCTGATTTCTTTTTGCCAGCTATTATCGAAATTAGAGCTAGAAAAAAATCTTCCGGATCTTTTCTCCCACCATATATAGGTGCACGTTACACCACCACGCTCATCTATGCTCGTTTATTATTAATGCATTAGCGGACGATATTTTAATTTTGTATGTCTGATCTCTTTTTCCGAGCTATTATCAAAATTACAGCTAGAAAAAAATCTTGCGCACCTTTTCTTCCACCATATATACCCCACCACACTTGCATCGCTTGTAATGAAATACCGGACGACATTAATGGTCGAAATTTGCACGCCTGGTTTCTTTTTGCTATCTATTATCGAAATTACAGCAAGGAAAAAAAAATCTTCCGAACCTTTTCTCCCACCATATATACACGTTACTCCACCACGCTTGCAGCGCTTCTTTATTATTAATGAATTACCGGGCGACATGTCGAAATTTGCACGTCTGATCTTTTTTTGCCATCTATTATCAAAATTACAGCCAGAAAAAAATCTTGCGCACCTTTTCTTCCACCATATATACACGTTACTCCACCACGCTTGCAGCGCTTGTTTATTATTAATGAATTACCGGGCGACATTAATGGTCGAAATTGGCAGGTTTGATATCTTTTTGCCATTTATTATCGAAATTACAGCTAGAAAATATCTTGCGCATCTTTTTTTCCACCATATACACACTTTACTCCACCACGTTTGCATCGCTTGTTTATTATTAATAAATCACCAGACGACATAATGGTCAAAATTTGCATGTCTGATCTCTTCATTTACATATTATAGAAATTACAGCTAAAAAAGATCTTCCAAATCCTTTCTCCCACCATATATACACGTTACTCCACCGCGCTTGCATCGCTTGTTTATTATTAATAAATTATCGGACGACATTCATGGTCGAAATTTGCACGTCTGATTTCTTTTTTCCAACTATTATCAAAATTACAGCTAGACCGTTTCTCCCACCATATATACACGTTCCTCCACCACGCTTGCATCGCTTGTTTATTATTAATTAATTACCGGGCGACATTAATCGAAACTTGCAACGTTTGATCTCTTTTTGCTATCTATTATCAAAATTACAGCTAGAAAAAAATCTTCCAGACCCTTTATACCATATATGAACATTACTCCACCACGCTTGCATCTATGCTCGCATAATATTAATGGATTACTCGAACCATATTAAAGCTATGAGCTTAATAACTAATTGTCACTGATTGCTATCGTGTAAACGCGACGATCTAAACGCAACCACTGCTATTCCGTATACAGTTTGTGGAATCAACGGCCGTAGTGAACGCCATTAAAACCGACCCCTCGCCATTCGACGGACCGATATCAGCGAATCTCATCAAGAATAATAACTCCTCGACAGTGCTGCGCTCTATGCAATGTTTAGAGAACCGGCGTTATCACGAACTCATTATTTCCAAAGAAAAGGAAAAAAAGTCCGACCAACACCTATCCAACATACGGACATTTATAACAACGGTCGGGCAGTTCGAACCCAACTGCTGACATAACACTACAGTGGCGATGGCTGTTCCTCCGCCCCTCCCCCTTGACGGCCGTTCCTCCGCTTCCCCCCTGGCGATCGTTAATGTCTTTCACGTGTGTGCAAGGAGCGGTGCATTAAATACAGTGATCAGTTATACAGTCTATTCATTTCCAAGATAGAGTAATTCTGACAGACCGTCAGTGCCGCGGGAGGGGCAAAGGCGTGAGATGGAGGGGTTTTTGGTGGGTAGGGGGCACTGGCCCGAGTCCCATACTACCAGGGTCATCTTCCCTAGGTGTTCGCAAAAGAATTTCCCCCTCCCAAAAAATAAAAATAAAATTAGAGTAATTTGAAAAAATACATTCCAACAGTGTGACTTACCTAACAGCTTATAACAAAATAAATAGGTAAATACGTGGTCCAGTGCATTAGCAAAATTTGAAATTCCCTCGACCGACCAATGACAGCTCAAGAAACAAAGGGACACGAGTTGATCACACACACAGGTCACTCTATTTTGAAAATGAATAGGGCATGGAATAGTCGAGAGTGTAGCAATGCTGTTGTTTACATGGCGTTGCTATGATTCCTCTATTACAAGTCCCCAGTTCCCGATTTCTAGCCCGAGAGCTGGTAAGTGTCAATTGGATTTTCAATTTATTAAATTGTGTTTTAAAGACCACCAACAGTTAAGGTTATTTGGGCCTAGCACCAATTCATATTTTCAATTCATTATTTTTTTTTCAATTTATTATTAAAAAAAATATAATGAATTGAAAATATGAATCGGTGCTAGCATTAGCTGTTGGTGGTCTTAAAAACACAATTTTTTTTTGAAAATGAATAGACTATAGAGAGATACGTTTGTTTTAAGTTCAAATACAATATTCTTTGATTCAAATGGGATCATTTCGCTTAATTAAAAATCACGTAACAAGTGTGAGAAAGTGCCTCCTTTTTAAAACTCACGTGACGTTTTTGAAACAATAGTCTATGTGAAAAATCATAATTTACATTAAACAAGTTCACTCACCCATCCAATATTGCGAAAAAGTTTTGAAATAGGAAAACGTCATTACCTGAAAATAAAAAATAAATTTAATATTTTTTGTAAAATTCAAAGTAATTATTATTATAAAATTCACCGTAAACAACGTAGGTACATGTTATACTATTATACCAAAATTCAAGACGTGAGTCATGCATAGTTTGTAACAAAGTTAATAGAGCGGCAAAACAATGAAACAATGTAAACATACGAGTCCTATGCAGCCGTTTATCTAAATAGTGAGTATAAGTACATGACGACACTCCTTAAATTATGGAAAAAGCTTCGCCCGGGTTGAGCTTAGCGCCACTTTGCTTATCCTAAATATTACAAAATATCGAATAACTTATTTTTTCCCCGTTCGGGTAATTTTTTCGAATATGTCTTTATTTATTTTTTAAGGCCCGCATTCACCAAACACTCTTAGAGATAGAAGTTACTAATCTTAGAATAAATTTATTCCTTGAAATAAAATTAACTTTCAATTCACCAAGCAATTCATTCAATAGAATAGTAACTTCAGGTACAAATTTACTTTATACCATACACCTTGGACATTTTGTCAAATATTTTGATTCTAAAGCACGTTTACCAAAGATCCGACCGATGACGTATTGATCGAAAATGTAAATTTATATTATTTTACTACAAAAGCCTTTACCTGAAAGATATGGCATTAATATTTACCTGAAAAGGTCTACAGGTCATAAAGTAATTTGTGCATTTCGTGGCCATCCTATTTTACTAGGCGAATAAATATTTATACCCTTGAAATTGGACAGAATATAGTTATTCTTACGATTTATACCTGCAGTAAACTAAACTACGTTTCGTGAATTGAAATATCGCTATTTATTCCGAGTAATAGTTACAAGGGGAATAAATCAACGGAAAAAATAACTAACTAGGCTCGGTGAATACGGGCCATAGAAGAATATTTTCAACATTTGCTTAAGCGATTAAAAAGTTTCGTGCAACCTTCAAAAAAGTTACGACGTGAATAAAAAGGATCCTGAAAAGAAAGTTGAAATGACATTTTTAATACAAAATCGCCCCACGGACATTATCATGTAAATATATGTCTTAGAAGTCGTAGGACACCTTGTATATATTTTTCTTCAGTCACGACAATGATCAATTTTCAAAAACAAATTATGTACCACTATGGCGTGACACAAATAAAATCAACCTATTGTTTTTCCAAAGCAACACATTAAACTTAATAATATGTAGATATGTTAGTTCATAATTACACTCGGTTGATAACGGTCAGACAGCTTGACGCTATCAATCAGTGTACAAGATTGCACACTGCACCGGTTGCACTGTCTACACCAGTGTAATGCACACGACATCTATGCACGAGTTATTAGTTCCATATAATGGCACTAGTGGAGTTATTGTGCGTCATTAAGACGGGGGAAAAACTAGCTGATATGAAAAACCATTAGTGCATTTTGTAACTTTGGCAACGTTCCATCTGGTTATGAGATGCCGATAATAATTTATATTGTAATACTAGCGGTCCGGTCCGGCTTCGCCCGGGTGCTATGAATTTATGTTTTATTATTCCCCCCTCCCCGGAAGAAATTCTCCCACTGCGAAGCGAAGTCGGGCTGGTGGTGTTTATAATATTAGTAGGATTCCGCCAATACGCTAAAATGCAAAAAAATAGCAGAGTTACGTTTTGTTACTATCCCACAGGAACTATACATTTTTCCGGGATGAAAAGTACCCAATGTCCTAGCGTCTATAGTCTATAATCTACAATTCAATTCAATTCCCAATGTCCTATTCCAATTTTCATGAAAATCCGTTCAGCCGTTATGGAGCTGAGTGGTGTAAGAAACATACACACAAACAAACTTTCGCATTTATATAATATTACCAGAGATAGTACACAGGTTAGAACTGTAAATTATAGACGCTCGACAACACAGGTTATAGAATTGAATTGTAGATTATAGACGCTCGACAACAGAGGTCATTAGCGAACACAGGTTATAGACTCTAGTATATTTCAATATAAATCATTGACAATCACAGAAAATACTTCAATTTTCTAGTAACTGTTTGAGAGTTTCTAGTAGGTACCTACTTATATTTAGAATATATACAAGGTGTTCAACGAAAGGTGCAAGGTTTACACTTTACAGTAGGTACCCAATCGGTGGATTTGTGAATTTGATTCATCTGTTAAAAAATATAGGGACAGACTGGATACAGAATTTGCCGGATAATTTTTTTAACCGGGAACAGTTTGCGTCTGATATATAGTGTGGGAAAGATATGTTTCCGCACACCGTCCTGTCAAGTCACTTTACATGCATGTAAAACAACTATTTTATAGTGGATATGGCAAAAAATAAAAAAACGTAAGCAATAGGATGTTGGAGTTTGATAAAAGAATGTCTAGTATAATACGGAAAAAAAACGATTATTTTGAAAATTTCCGTTTTTCTTGCAAAAAAATAATTAAAAGTAACGAGTATACAAAAAATAAGGGTAAATGCTTGAAACACTTTATGTGAATATGAACATTAAAAATCTAATAATACACAAAATCAAATGAAAAGAAAAAAGAGAGACCTTTTCATAAACATTCTGATACAAGTTATGTTGAAAACTCATTATCCATAGAGCGTGCTCTGAATATTACAAAACGCATTTAACTTAATACTGAAGGGCGTTCATTTTTTCTTTCATTCAAGTATTTTATTAAAGCGTACACTTTAATAGCTTCATTTTAAACATAAAAATGAGTTTATGGATTTCCACAACTCTTAAAAATAAATTAGTTTAGAAATTGTGGTTTTTGTTGTAAACAGATTTTAAATTGTCAAAAAAAAAGAACAAAAGTAATATGATTAGACTTCGTTTTACCATAATAAATTCACTATATTAGTGAATTTAAATATCTGGATGACGGAGCTTTGCTCGGATGAGTTCAAAAAAAATAGTACTTAAAGTTCCCATTTCATCAAAACCGTTAGTCGTTTTCAAGGAAAAAAATTCGACTGATGACCAGTCCTATACTTCCCACCTAATAAATATTTGCAAAAAATAAACACTCTTTTTTTATTCTTTGACTAGGCCCAAATAACTTTAGCTGTTGGTGGTCTTTAAAACACAATTTAATTTTTATTCTTTGAAAAAAGCATGGCCTTCTTTTTTGTTTGGTGATCTACTTGATGGCTAGCTTAATATAGCAAAAATCATGGTTACCTTGATTTACGTAAAATTTTTATTTTTTTTAGTAAAATATTTTTTTTCTCGAAAACTATACATTTTAGAGAAAAAAAATATTTACATTTTTTCATATTATAACATCTAAAATTCATTTATATTTTTTTTTACCTATGTTAATACGTGACATTGAGAACGTTTTTTTGAATCTCAGGATCCACTGAACCGATTTGACTCAAAATCTAATCAGATCTAAGTTAAAGGCTGATAAACACAATAGAATAATCGGCATGCCCGTATGTTGTTCCGTTCTTAAGATATCGAAGGCGAAAAATTGACCACACACATACACATACAGACATCAGTCAGCAAATGATCTTAAACGATTGCTAGGGTCTCAAAACGTGAAGATCTGTTAAAATCTCGAAATATTTTTTTCGGACTAAATCCATTACCTACTTCCCTACCATAGTAGAGGTGGGAAGTAAAAATTACATACCCTATAAGTAGATAATATTATTATACGTCAGTATACGTCATACTACATAACGTATGTACCTACATATTTTCAAATAATTACTGATTATTTTAATAAGTTAAAGATTGACTGTCAGAGTAATTTGACATAAATAATGAAAATAGTTTGTTTTTTCCAAAGCCTATTCACCATATGACACTGTTTTATAACGTTAAAAAAACTGTTTTTTAAAATGATAAAATCGATAAGAAAACGAATTTTTGCAGGGACGAGACCTAGCTAGATAGATTTTTTGCCCCCCAAAACCCCTTTTCAGTAAATTTCATCCGAGAAAATATTTATTTAGGTACATATATACAAGATTTGCTCGTTTAATAATATAGGGATGACATCACAAAACATTCATGAGCGGAGGCGGGATTCGAACCCACGACATTCTGATCCAGAGGCCGCGATGCTAACCACTGGACCACACTGTCCTTGAAACAAAGACAGGTGACCCAATTAACAACGTTTGTCTTTACCAGCTTTCCAAGCACATATAGTGGTATACGGAGTAAGCTTTCCAGCATTACTGTATTTCAGTGGTTAAAACACACAGAGAAATCTATTTGAATTCTTTGGAACTAGCCGTAAGGCTAGTCTGATTTAATATGTTGTTTGAACAAAGTTGCAATGGAATTTAAGAACAACCATATTGTTACGTAAATAAAATATATATATTAAATATTGAAAAGACACAATTCTTTGGCCAAATCAAAATAAAAATATGATATTTCTATTCCATCAACTTGCAACCGCACAGCGTGTCCATCCACAAACGCAACATAGTCTTCATAAATATAAAATCTATATAACTGCAATAACTACAGGGTTCTGAACTTGATTTCGATCAATGCACATTTTTTTAAAGCCATTAACGGGTTTGGTTATTTGGGCACCAATTTATATTTTCAATTTATTATTTTTAACAAAAAAAACCTACGGATTTACTTTGACTTCTCGGGTTAGAATCTTGGAACTGGAGGCTTGTAATAGAGGAAAGATGGAAACGTCATATAAACAATGGAATTGCTACAGCTCGGCTATTCTCAAGTTTTCCATGCAATTTCAAATTTTGTTGACATCTCGCTTCTCAAGTGTTTATTTTCTTAAATATTATTTAATTTTCAGAATTTTCGTATTTACTGAACAGCCTATGTACCATAAAAAATGGACACATTGTGTGCAATTGTTTTTGATCCCTTATTGTTCTTGTCTAACGTCATATGAGATATTTTTCCAATGTAGTATTTGTTCGAAAATAATTTTTCTTAGTATTTTTATTTGAAACTAAAAGAGATACGAGTACAAATATTGATAAAATAGTAGAAAATTCTATTAAAGTTCTCCGAACCATTTGTTTCAAATAAATTGTTTCAACTGAAAAACAAAAACAATACATAGGTAACCAATCATCTTTGTTAGGTAGGCGAAGAAAACTAATAAAAACAGTTGAATTGAAGTAGAAATAGGAAAAGTTTATAATGTACTATTATTAAATAATACTTTTCAATATAACAATTAAACTATATTGAACAATAAAACCAATTAGTTCGTAAGAGCTGTTGTATTGAGAAGTGATTACCAGCACGGGCGGGTCTACATAGGGACTAATAGGGCTTAAGCCTTGGGCCCCCAAATGTCAAGGGCCCACAAAAATTGAATTATTAACATGGATTTTTAAATATTCTTAATTTAACAAAAAAAGGGGTTCTATTGGACTTCAATAAGCCCTAGACCCGGAAAAACCTTGATCCGCCCCTGATTGCTCGGTACTCTCAAGAGAATTGTAAACATTCAGTTTTGAATACGATGACAGCTACACATAACCTCAAATTTTGTTACAATTGCAGAAAAAAATATCAATTAATTTAATAACGTCAACTTTTTCTTGAAGGAAAAATATATGATACATAAGTAAGTGCTGTCTTAAATTTTTTCATATCGTGATAACGCGGTCCAATTCTCAAGTTTGCTGTATTTTGATTTATTTTTATATTTATTGTAGATTATAGACGCGTCGACATCTAAGGTCATTAGCGTCTTTCAACTACACTAAATAACAACTAACTTAAAACCAAATAACATCACAAAACATCCATGAGCGCAGGTGGGATTCGAACCCACGGCAGTCCAGTCCAGAGGTTGCGGCGCCAAGCACGCTACCATCTAGGCTACACTGCCCTCTGCTGTATTTTGAATTGAACCATATTTTTGCACGAAATTTGATCTACTTAAACCATATTTCTTAGGCCTGCCATGCAGTTTTTAGTCCGCCGACTATTAAATGAGTGACTACCAAGCATTCTTTTAATGAACATGCAATCAAATTAAATTAAACGACCCTGAACTGAGATGGCATTCGACCTCACGACAGTTTGATCCAAATGCCAGCAAGCTAAACGTTACACAAGTTGTTCTTGTCATGCATAATTGCCATTTTAAACAAAATTAACTGCCGTGTGATTAGAGGTTAAGCGACAACTCTAAAATTGTACGCCGCCTGCAATAAGCAATGGGGTCGTCCCTCGTTCTTTTTTAGAATTGGAATCTACGTTTCAAAATTAGATAATACTTATACACCTAACACATTTTTGAGAATTCTTAACGGAAGCTTTTTTGACAAGAAGAAAATTTTAAAAAGTGCGTATTTTTCAATGTAATAACATAGAATTATACCGATGCGGAAATTACGTCAATCACAGTCAGCTTTCTCTGATTGGCTGGCTGTAGTTGATCTCGCGCCCACTGATCCATAGATAAAGAGAGATAGTACACTGATCTGTCATAAATTGAAAACAAACCATAGGTATTTATTATACACCTCTCTTTCCATAGACATACCTATCTCTCTTTATCTATGCGCGGAAGTGTGTGTGGCTCAAGGTTAGTACTCTGGTCTGGCTTTGACGTCATCATAATATGGCGGCTAAGCTCAGCCGTTTGAAATGAACACATTTTTACTTCCAACCTCTACTATGGTAGGGAAGTAATGGATTTAGTCTGAAAAAAATATTTCGAGATTTTAACAGATCTTCACGTTTTGAGACCCTAGCAACCGTTTAAGATCATTTTCTGACTGATGTCTGTATGTGTGTGTGTGTGGTCAATTTTTCGCCTTCGATATCGTAAAAACGGAACAACATACGGCCATGTGTTCTATTGCGTTTATCAGCCTTCAAAAAAAAGAGTGTTTATTTTTTGCAAATATTTACTAGGTGGGAAGTATAGGACTGGTCATCAGTCGAATTTTTTTAATTCTTTTTGCAATTAAGAGGAAGGATATAAGAACAAAAAAGTCGGTTTACATTATTTGTTTAGAAATGAGGAATAACATACACTGTTCAAAATTATCAAATTTTGATACGCGGTACGACCTTGTTGTACCCTGTCTGCAATAAGCAATTCTCGAAACATATGACTGCCAGGATTATATTTTGAAAATGATATAAACACGAGTTGACAGCATTCGCGCGCTACGTCACGTATTTTAAACAGAGAGACCCCGGCTATTAACAGAGATATGCCGGGCGGACGAAGGCAGCCGATGAGTTGCCGGTGTAATATTCGGATAGGACAACTCAGTGGGAGAGGCAACCAGCCGTAATGCCGGACGACTCATTAATAATTTACGTGCAGGGCCTTAATTAAATCAAACGACTGTTGACTACATTTTTAGCAGCGAGTATGAAATAATATATTGTTTTAACAGACTGTTTCAAGATCACATCGCCAAACGTGTTTGTTAATATTTACAATGACGAGGATCAGAATTTTTTATTTTATATTGTAGATTATAGACGTGTAAAAGTGGTAAAAGTGTCAATTGGATTTTCAATTTATTATTAAAAAATTCGACTGATGACCAGTCCTATACTTCCCACCTAGTAAATATTTGCAAAAAATAAACTTTTTTTTTTTTTTATTCTTTGACTAGGCCCAAATAACCTTAGCTGTTGGTGGTCTTTAAAACACAATTTAATTTTTATTCTTTGAAAAAAGCATGGCCCTCTTTTTTGTTTGGTGATCTAGATGGCTAACTTAATATAGCAAAAATCATGGTTACCTTGATTTACGTACAATTTTTATTTTTTTTAGTAAAATATTTTTTTTCTCGAAAACTATACATTTTAGAGAAAAAAAATATTTACATTTTTTTCATATTATAACATCTAGAATTCATTTATATTTTTTTTTACCTATGTTAATACGTGACATTGAGGACGTTTTTTTGAATATATCAGGATCCACTGAATCGATTTGACTCAAAATCTAATCAGATCTAAGGTAAAGGCTGATAAACACAATAGAACAATCGGCATGCCCGTATGTTGTTCCGTTCTTAAGATATCGAAGGCGAAAAATTGACCACACACATACACACACACATACACACACACATACACATACACACACAGAGAAGAGAGAGAGAGAGAGAGAGAGAGAGACATCAGTCAGAAAATGATCTTAAACGATTGCCGAAATATTTTTTTCGGACTAAATCCATTACTTCCCTACCATAGTAGAGGTGGGAAGTAAAAAAAATAATGAATTGAAAATATGTATTGGTGCTAGGCCCAAATAACCTTAGCTGTTGGTGGTCTTTAAAACACAATTTTAACTGAGGCAAGTGCAATATTTCTGCCATCATATTTCACATACTTGCGTATATTGCACTGTCATCTGTGAATTAGACATCTAACTAACACATTATTCCATAGTTTTTTCCACTGGCGATGTTCTGCAGTTGCATTATTATTCAGAGATTGCAAATCTTATTTTTCATTTTTGGGTCGCACTTGCCCCATCTCACCTTAGATTTATTTGCAGACGTGCGTCAAAATAAACTCGATACAAAAACAAAACACGGCATTGTATATTACATTAACTGTTTTGATGCAACGCTCGTAAAGCACACAGCGGCAGTTTCGAGTTGTAAAAGAGAGAAACAGAAAACGGGCAGCGTATATAGGACGAGACAGAGATGACGAGAGGCGTGTGCATGTATGTTTTGGCCAGTGACAGAACAACGTTGTAGCCCGACACTATCACGCGCTGCAATCACGCTCGCCGACTGTTGTTACACGTACATGTAACTGCATCTGTGTACACGGCAGTTATGTTTCATAGAATCGCATTCACAAGCGGCGTTGAGCATTTTAGGTTCATGCAATCACGCTCTGTAATCGTAGTCACGCGTTCAAAAATGTCTAGACTCTTACGACCTATTTTGTATTTTTGCGAATAATTTGTATCCACAAGCATAAACAGTCACGCTTTTTAATAACGCAGTCACGCGTTCAAAAAATGTCTAGGCTTTTACGGCTTGTTTTCCATCCATAGGAATAATCTGTATCAACAAGCCAAACCAGTCACGCTTTTAATCACGTAGTCACGCTCTGAAATCACGCAGTCACGCGTTCAAAAAGTGTCTAGACTTTTACGGCCTGTTTTGCATTTATAGGAATAATCTGCAACAACAAGCCAAAACCGTCACGCTTTTTAATCACGCAGTCACGTTCTGAAATCAGGCAGTCGCAAATTCTAGACTTTTACGGCCTATTTTGCATCCATAGGAATAATCTATAACACAAGCCAAAACAGTCACGCTCTGAAATCACGCAGTCACGCGTTCAAAAAATGTCTAGGCTTTTACGGCCTGATTTGCATCCATGCGAATATATAAATACGCTTGGATACTTTGTAATTGAAACTGAGCAGTCACGCTATTCAATCACGTGAAAACAAAGAAAACGCTTGTAACACTATAAAAGATAGCTTTTATTAAAAACTAGTCACGCACTAATATATACATTTGTTCCTTTTTAAAATTGTGAACGCATCTTGGGAGCCCGCTACAGGATGTGGGGGACTCTGTATGTACGTGACTGATTTGTACTATTAAAAAATTAAAAGGTGCAAGTATCATTTGTATGTAATCTAACAATGTGTGTTGTACTATGAATGCGAAGTAAAAGCGTAGAATCTATTCCGGTTTGCACTTTGCAGGTGTATTGAGATAAGGGGCTGTACTATGTATAAGTGGCAGCTAGGTTGCTGATAACGACTTGAACGAACCTCACTCGTCGGCGAACAAATACACTAACACTACACTGCACTATAATACACTACACTGCACTACACTACAATGCACTGTATATATTTACCCTTATGACAATAACTACGTTGTTACAATACCTAGTTATCTATGTGGGTAAAATCTATAATGCATTTCGAACAAGATGCATAAATCTGTAAAATTTAATTAAATACACCACAACTTTGTAAACACAAAATACCTACTAGCCGTTACCCGTGGCATCGTATGCATTAGCTGCAAATGTATTTTATTGTATTTTGTCAACACGAGCAAAGTTGAATATGAAGTAGAATCGGATTTTGGAATTAGAATTTAGAATTAAGAATTAAAGTTTGGAATTAGAATTTATAGGATGAATTTATGATTAAAAAAAATACACTACAGTATTTGTAGATTATCTCAATATGAATATGGGCTTAAGAATAGCCGAGCGTGTAGCAATGCTGTTGTTTACATGGCGTTGCTATGGTTCCTCTATTACAAGTCCCCAGTTCCCGGGTTTTAGCCCGAGAGCTGGTAAAAGTGTCAATTGGATTTTCAATTTATTATTAAAAAAAAAAAATAATGATTTGAAAATATGAATTGGTGCTAGGGCCAAATAACCTTAGTTGTTGGTGGCTTTAAAACACATTAAATATCCTGTGAGTTGATAAGCCTAGCGGGACAGACAGACAAAAAACAATCTGAAAATGACCAATTATGACTTGGTACCATGCAAAATGTCTAATTAAAAAAAATGGGTGTGTGCTTATGACCACACGACAGAAGTGAAAATTTTAGATTTTCTAATTTTAAAATATAGGTATATATAATTTTTTAATCACACAGTTTGATCATAAATATATTAAAATCGACCTATATAAATAAATTTAATGAATATAATACCATCATATTAAATTTTAGTGTCATCTGTTAGCGCACTTGTGAACTACAAAATATATGTTTAAGTGTCACATGTGAACTACAAATAACTTTTTACTCGTATTAAGTTTTTAGTTTCATCTATTAGCACACTTATGAACTACACACTATTACCAACATATTGCAAATACGTGTTCGTGTTTGAGCCGAGTAGCCCCGAGTGTCACCGTCGGGTGCGTTTCACATCACTGTTGATAACAGCCCAGGAAAAGCGCGCCTAAGGAAGTTTTCACTTCAAAAATCTTATTTATAATTGAGTTGATATAAAAATAAATAAGTAAGTATCTACCATTCCTATCTCAAAAATTTAGGTTAATTCAAGGCGTTTCTTATTTTCAAAAAGGAAAGCTAAGGCCTGTTTTTCTAAATAAAATAATTGAAGAACATTTACAGATGTATTTCCATGGAAGTAAATACACTAAAATGCAATTTTCTCCAATCGGTAAAAACGATATATTTTTCTTTAGAAACGTAACCGAAGAAAAATATGGACCAATTAATTTCAGTTGAAATGTGCAGTATGTACTTTACGAAGTATCAGGGGTGGCCAACACGTCGATCACGATTTTTATTTATAAGTAAACAAATACCGAAAAAAGCTGCATAAAAGCACTAATAAAAAAGAAAAAAGATAGATAACATAAATAAATAAAATTATCTAAACCGGTTTTAAAAAAAATATAGCCGATTTTCGAAGAAGAAAAAGTTATAACGAATTTTGGTAGTGGAAAAAGTTTATCGCGTTGGGCATCCCTGGAAAATACCATAACCTTAATATTATGAAAGTGGATGTCCCCTCAAAACTGCCTGTTGATTAATTGTAAATGTTCACTTTTAATTGGAAACCATATTTCCTGCGCAATCCAGTTCGGCACACGGTTATATTCAAAAGTTACAATTCATTAATAAATCCACAAGAAATATAGGTCACTATTCTCCCGGCTAATTATGGTACTTTCCACGATAAACGAATTTTATTGCCGTAATTATAAAAATGTCAGATTTATATGAAAAACTGCATGATATATAACGCCTCTTAACTAGAGGAGAAAGATATGAGAGTAATAACACAACCGCACAACAAACCACTACAGAGTTTTTAAGGTTCCATGAATCCATACTAAAATAGTAATAAAAATAGGTAAAAAAACAATACAATATAATGATAATTTCAACTTGGTAACGAGAGTCTGATGATGGAATCAGGAGGTGGACAGTTGAAAGGATGAGGAGTTTGCATAATGATATAAGCCAGAAATCAAACTAAAAACTGGAAAATAAAAATAGGTAAAAAAACTTTTAAGTTAAACGATTTTATTTTAAATCATCAGTTGTACCAAAAACTAGAAAATAATTAGGACACAAACCAAGGGGCACTTTGTGTCGCTGCGTCAGCGGAATAAGTAAAAAAAAACGTGGGGCGCATTTGAAATATTTCTGTTGGTGGGCTTGGAAACACAGTTTTCTAGACAAGCCGTTCTTATTTAATAATTATACAGTCGTTATACAGATTTTTATGCACCTCACGTTTTTATTATTTATTCCGCTAACGCAGCGACACAAAGTGCCCCTTGGTTTGTGTCCTAATTATTTTCTACTTTTTGATACAGCTGATGATTTGAAATAAAACCGTGTTTTTTACCTATTTTTATTTTCTAGTTTTTAGTTGGATTTCTGGGCCGTATAATTATTTAAACTCCTCATCCTTTCAACTGTCCACCTCCTGATTCCATCATCAGATCCTCGTTACCAAGTTGAAATTATCATAATATTGTATTGTCACGGGAGCTCAATGTGTGTGCAAAGTTTCATAAGAATCGGTTAAGTAGAAGTAGTTGAAAAAGCTGTCGCAAGATCTGAAACAAAGATAGTAACAAATATACGAGGTCAAGCTATATAAAACCGTTTAACCGCTTAATAGTTCGTCTGTCACAGTCCTGTAATTTCTAAGTTTAATTGTAAGAAATTGAAATTTGGCATGCAAAATAGACTAGGTAATCCAGTTATCCACTACTCGTCAGTGCCTCATTATGCATCTAAATCTACTATAAATTCATTCGGGTATAACAAAGACAAATTAATTTATTATTCAGTGAGAGAATCGAGGTGTCGTCTTAGCAAAGTTATAAACATCGACAAACTGTTAAATGACTAATTACTAAAATTAGTTTCAATTTAGTCCGAAACACTATTAACACGGCATACACAAGATTAACCCTAACTGGATTTCCCTTCGCCGTCACAATCCAGTAGGGAAAACATCACTGGTGTGCTTAAGAAACGCAGAAGCAGACATTACCTGATGATAAAACAAAACTTCAAACCTTACGATTGACAGTTATATAGTTTATAATCGTCGCGTACGATGACGCCACTTCCATTTGTCAGTATAAAAAACAATTGATTATTTAATTCTAATTATTATTTACCAGAATTAATTCACACAACCTGTGAAAATTTCAACTAGCTACCTTTTCCCGTTTGCGAGATAGAGCCTGTGACAGATGAACGGACGGACGGACAGACAGACATCGTAGGCAGGGTAATAGATTTCCATACGGAGGTACGGAACCCTAAAAATGAGCTAGTAATGTCAACATTTTTCACTGCACTAATTTTCGGTTAAATTAATTTCTCAATATGGATTATTCCTAAATTAAAATTACAGACAAGGGCAGATTATAGGGGGTCGTCGGTTTTTAGCAGATTTTTAGGCGTAATATAATTTCTACCTTGCGTAAAGTAACTTGGACATTGAGTGACGCAAGGGTTACTTTTGACTTTTGATTAACTAAGTTTGATTCCGCATTGACGTGAAGCAAAAAATTAACCACACCTGAAGATGGCAACTCGTTGCTGAAACGCGTCGTGTTAACAACACATGAAGTCACAAGACGGACACCAAAAATACAAGGTAAGTATTTTTAATACTTCTTATTATTTATATAGTGACTTGGAGACTTAACACTCTAAAAATGTATCAACTTATAAATAGAATACAAAATTATCCAAGTGTGCAAGCTTTCACGGCCGGAATTGTTCCAAGTCTTCATGGTTTCCGGGCTTGTAGGCCGTGGTCCGGTGGTATTTCTACCACCGGACCACGGCCTACAAGCCCGGAAACCATGAAGACTTGGGAGAATACAAAATTGTTGAGAGTTTAATGTGGATCGACCTTTAAGATTCTATTCAAGATGAGCAAACTAGCGAAATACCCACAGGACAAAGATCCTTCAAGGTTATTAAAGTTCCCTTGCTAGATATGTGCTCACACGCGGAAGTGTGGAAGTCAAACAAATTTCTTGAGGGGGCGTTTTGCGGTCGAACAAACATAGACGAAGCTTATTAAAGCCTTGAGTGCAAAATTTTCCAAATATACCGGGTGAAAAATGTTACAGCTATTCAAAAATTCTGGGTAAATAGTTGCGTCAAAAATTGCTTATTCTTTTACCCGACTACGAAAAAAAGAGAGTTATGATTTTAACAGCCTATTGTATAATATATGTATTTTAGGTTGTTACCTGGTAGGGCCAAATTTACAGGACCGATTTTCATAATCGAGGTGTCATTCGATTTGTCTTAATTTTAATATAATGTTACAGGCTATAAAATATGTTTGTAAATTCAAAATGGTGGTCTAAAAAAACCCGCTGAAATCGATCGAGTGGAGTATCAAATGAAAGAAAATTTTGTGGTAATTACAAAAATATGTACCTACTTTTTCTGATTTATAATAATTTTATAATAAAGAAAGAAAAAAAAGTTTATATTGGCAAAAAAATTTAAAAAAAGAACCGACTATAAACTCTAGAATAATAAAAAAAATAATTAATTGAAAATTATATGACTTGGTGCTAGGCCCAAATAACCTTAGCTGTTGATGGTCTATAAAACACAATTTTAATTTAATATTTATGTCAAAACCTCTCGAAAATTATCTCCAAAATCTAATAGCCATTGACTGAAATATTTTAGTCGGTGATTGTCGAATGCCAGGGATAATTTAATCGTTACATAATCAAATAGAATTTTAAAGGTCGCTTGCTAAATATCATACGGTCGGATTAAGATAAGGTTTCCGTCAAAATCGACATTCACGCGAGCGAGGCCGCGGTTAAAGGCTAGTAGGATTTATAATTCACGATTTGTCTAAAAACATTAACAACATAACAAGTCGTAATTCGACTATAAAATACGGTGTTTCAGTTTACTTGACAAATAATTGTTCGGAGTGACGTCGGCATTAGACTCTAAAAAGCCGACACTCCGACAGTAGGTAACCGACATTGTCGTTGTCACACTAGTTCAACTACAAGTACAACAATTCCGTGTCTACTGAGAGACAGGTAAGTGCAAGGACGCGTTCAAAACAGACGCCTAAATGGCCAACAATTATTATTAGTGTATTTGCCATATGGCACATACACTACTGGCGTCTGTCGGATGGCGGGACCTAGGGGTCGGACCAAAATTTGTCGACGTTTCATAGCCTCCTGAACATTTTGGCACCATTTTTGAAAATGTTTATATATATATATATATATGTGTGTGTGTGCGGGCAATAACTTTCGAAAGAGTTAATTGATTTTAATGAAATTTGGTAGGCACGTTGGAATCCATCACCGCACGAAGCCTATTTAAAATGGGCCCGATCGGACTATTTTAAGGGTTGTATTTAGGGGTTCCAAAAAGTTTTTGGGCCCAAAAATACCGAAAAAATGTCAGAATTGTTTCAAAATTGAAATTTAACTCTTTAGTAGAGATTAAAATGTGCTGCTAAAATTGTACTAAAATCGGCCCGACAGGACCGGACTTTCAAATTTTATGAAAACACTAGTTTATTGATACGGATTTACATATGGAAGGATGTATTAAATTTGGTGCAGATGTTGTACTGATAAAATCCATGTCTAATATTGAAATTTAGAAAAATTTAATTATTTTAAGGGATGTATTAAGGGGTTAAATTTTTTATTTTGTCAAAAAACAAACTTATGTTCAGTGTTCACATAATAATGCCACAATATTAGCAAATACACTATATTGTCGGCAGGGTTTGGCACTGCGACCCGAGTTTTTTATTTTGAAATCATCAACTGCCAGTTTGTTATTTGAGTCTAGATCCAATTTATTACTTGTGGAAATAAATTGTATATCCAATTGATACTTTGGCCGCTTCTCAGATCATAACTCGGGACATGGAAATTCCATACGTTTCCATGGCTATAGTTCCAGTTAACATGGGTTTGGTCTTGACGGGTAGTGTTGCCCTCTAGATCTAGACTTCCTAGACTCTTGTCTTGTCTAGATTTTCAAGACAAGACAAGACTTGCTTTATCTAGATCAAGACTCTTGCCAAAACTTTAGAGTCTAGATAAACCATAAGTAGTAGTAGGTAAAGTAAACCACTCGGTTAATCTAGACTCTTGAAAATAATCTAGAGTCTTGATATTAGACAAGACAAGAGTTTTTTTTTAATCTAAACTTAGACTTAGTGAAGTCTTGATATTCCAAGACAAAGACTTAAGTGAAGTCTTGTCTTGATATTTCAAGACAAGACAAGACTTTTGAAAGTCTTGTCTTGTCTAGACGGCAACACTATTGACGGGCGATGGCATCTCAACGATCAATCCTGGGTCTTCGCAGGAAGCGATCAGGATGATTTTTAAAACTATTTACTACGAACTTAAAGTAGGTAATATAGTTAAACTGTTCGTGGGGTTAAAAATTTCACCTTAGATTCACCTATGACATTAGCACTCGTATGTGAGAAGGTTCATATCTAACATTACCTTAATTTAAAAATCAGCTCTCGCATGATGTCAAATATCAGTTACAATTTGCTTTATAATGGAAATAATTGATTGTTTAATCGTGTCGCCGTAGAGTAAATGATAACTCAGCCGCCGCGATAGTGGAAAATTCGGGTTTCAGTCTCGACGGTGACACGAGTTTGAAATGAATTTTTCTAGTGTTGTATTGTAACGTTACGTCATTCGATGGTGTTCCTAACAATGATGCTAACCAAGCATTTATTTGTATTAAGTAATAAAATTCTACAGGCAAAGGTTTTCAGTTAATTTTAAACAGACCCCAAGCAGATGTAGAACTCGTATGTGTGTTGATATAAACATATATACATACAAACAAAAAGCCCCGACGGCCAGGTGACGTAATGAGGACACGTTCAACAGCACTACACAAATAAGAACAATGGGACAGGTGGAAGCGGGAAATAGTTACAACAATGCGAAACATACCGAACTCCTTTAAGAATAGGGTCGGTGTCACAACGCTGTAACAATTTCAACTAACCGGGATAGCTAACGCATTTTAGAGGGGGAAAATCAGGTTTTATTTCAATTTAGAGTTGTTTTTAGCTATTATTAACTACCCATTGGAAGTTATTGTAATGGGTCCGAAAATCTAAATCAAAATGTATAACAAATTTTTATGTTCCAAGGTCACTACACTATTTTTACACTATTTTAGAAAGATGTCTGTGTGTGTACGTATGTGTCCATTTCTTTCTAAGACGAAATCTCGAGAATGAAAAATGATATCGACTACGTTAGGGTGCCAATCGACGCGTATTAACGTAAATATGATCTGAAAGAAATTTTTTCAAAATCGGTTCAGCCGTTCTTTTTTCTTAACCAAATAGACTCCAAAAAAGTAGATTTTACACAATATCTCGCAAATAAAAAATTATATCGACTTCGTAAGGGTGTCAATCGAGGCGTGTTAACGTCATTTTGATCCGACATAAATTTTATAAAAATCGGTTCAGCCATTTTTTTTCTTATTATCTATCCATTTTTAGAGTATTTTCAGTAGTCGACGCGACAATCAAATATTTTTACTACACGAATAACCGTAAATTAAATTCTAAATCAAATCCAAATTTCGGCTTATTAGAGCCGTACCTCACCGGGATGCCACGGTAACTCAGCAACGTAGCCATGGTATCCGAAGGTCGCCAGATAGTGTAGCCAACACAGATGCCAGTGCGTCAGTTCGTTCGCAAGCCGTATTTCACCGGGAAATAAATAAATGTATCCACTGTACAAAAATAATGTATGTAAAATGAATGCCGAGTGGGCGACCATAATGGCGTCTGAGTGAGAGAGTGAGGCGCGGTCTACACGTATATATTTTATTGGCAACGTCGCCAGCGCACCAGGATCGCCAAACTCGTCATAGCGGGGCGGTTGTGGCTACGTTTCCAGACTGGCGACGTTGCCAAATCGACATGTGAGTTAGCTCCCATAGATTTCGTTTGGCTACGTTGCTGGAGACTTTGCAGTGGCATCCCGATGATGTACGACTCTGAACTTCCGACATTGTGTGTTCAGAAGAAAGTTCCAAGTCGCTACAACGTCATAGTAAAGTACACAAAACACAGATATATACATATGCAAACAGTTCTTCCGCTGGTGATTATGCCTTGTCACGTCCGCGTCTGCACACTGCTATACTGCTGCACCACCCACACATTCACCACTCACCATAGTAGTGACGCAAGCTTTTGCTGAAACTATTGAAAGAGCGCTTCAGCAAAAACGATTCATTTTTAGACCGTTTTAGAACCAGTAACACGTTGGCTTCGACTTCCCGACTATATTAAAAACAAAAACGGTCAATTATGACCGCACTCCATGAGCCGAGAGTTCCGTACATCATTCGCTGTAGTTTTCTTGTAATCTTTAACACACACACACACACATCAGTCAGAAAATGATCTTAAACGATTGCTAGGGTCTCAAAACATGAAGATCTGTTAAAATCTCGAAATATTTTTTTCGGACTAAATCCATTACTTCCCTACCATAGTAGAAAAATTGTAAATTATAGACGCGTCGGCAAGTTAGGTCATTAGCGACCATAGTAGAGGTGGGAAGTAATAAATTAAACAATTTAGATACCTATATTTATTGTTAAGATTCAATCAGATTCAATCAGATTCAATCCCGAGAAAACCATATATTTTTGTATGAAGGGCAGATGCTTCATACAAAAATATATAGTTTTCACCACGATTTAAATATCAATACAAACAGTAATTAGTGTAAAGTATAAGTATAAAATTACTATAAAAATTAAAAGTTAAAAATACCATAAAAATTAAAAAAATCCTCCAAAGGAGAAAATGCGGACAAAATTCACTGTATACGCCACTGGCACAGTACATATAGAAGCACTGTAACAAGACGTTCTTAGCTGTTTTCAGTTTTGTCAACTTCTATACCTACCTACACGTGTGCTACTAACAACTCGTAAATGCAAAAACACACGAAATATCCTTCTGTATCGCGTTTACAGCAACTGGGACGTACGTGCGGCCTTGAGAGAACTCTGGTAAGAAAAATTTGAACACGAAAATGTTACACTATCTAGACTTATTGTTCGTTCAGAGTCCTCTATATGCTAGTAGTCGAACTACTCAAAATATTTCAAAAAATAAAACTATAACGACGACAGCGCCTCTAAAAGTTTTTAACGGCAACTTGAAATGCAGGCTCCTTTTAAACTGGTAAAAGAATTCCGAAGGAGGTTATTGTAGATTATAGACGCTCGACAGTTGATTTAATTTATTTATTGTAAATTATAGATGCGTTGACAACTTAGGTCATTAGCGTCTTGATTACATTAAATAATAACACACTTAAACCTAAATGACATCACAAAACATCCATAAGCGGAGGTGGGATTCGAACCCACGACAGTCTGATCCAGAAGCTGCGACGCAAACCACTGGACCACGCTGTCCTCGCTCGACAGTTGAGGTCATTCTATCTAAGAATTGCTGATAAGATTTATATCCGAAAAGGAAAAGCTAATTTTGATTAAACAAAGTCAATCACCGTTAAAGAGAGATCGAGTGTGTTTGTGTGACAAAGAGAGACTGTTGACGATTGACACGTAACACGCGAGGGTTGACCATTTTACAAGGGCATAGAGCTATTAAGTCTGTTTAATGGAATTCATGACGTTTGTGATGGCTTCGAAATGAAACCGCTTTGACCACAGACAAATATGTAGGCTACGGCAAATTGGCACACATCAAAGGGCTTCTATATGATGAACGCCCTGTGTATTTGTATATATAGACTGTCGTCTATTCGCTGGGTGCAGAGTATATGGTGGGGACAACCGAATCGACTGCAGCGTACGCTATGGACAAAATAAGCGTTAAATCACACTCACGTTGTGAATAAATAAATGAAGTTATTTAAAAAATGTTGCATAATAGTTGTGTAATTGTAGAAATACAGACAGAAATAGTAGTTGCAAATTTTAAATATTGATTATTTTAGCTCTAATGCTATTATAACTAATATTATTATTACTTTTGACAGCTAAACGTACTCCATTCTGTTTTATTTTATGTTTGTAAATAAAAAATTTTTGATTGCTAAAAACATAAGTGCAATACCCCATGTAATAATAATAATAAGCTAAAGGGTTCGGATAAACGCCAAATGAAGGATGGAGAATCACACTACAGATCCTACAGGCGAAAAATTGGAAAAAAAATTTCTTGTAAAAACTTACAACTTTTTAAAAAATTACGTAATCTTTCACACGTATCCAAAACTTTTTCAAAAAAATTCGCCTGCAGAATCTGTAGTGTGATTCTCGGTCCTACATTTGGCGTTTACCCAAGCCCTTTAGCTTTAAAAATAACGTCAGGAGAGCGGAAACCGTTTTGTAGCCGAGGGGAAAGGATTTGAGATGAAGGGTGCAGGGGGTAACTTCCGCTATCGAAGATACTCTTAATATGAAACGGACCTTGAAGATTTTATTTTCGAAAAGTAAAGCAGTTTTTAAGAAGGGGGTTCTTCAAAATTGGTTCATACAGTATATTAAAGAATATGTAGCAAAGTTAGATGAAATACTATACCTACATTCCGTATAGATGCAGTGAAGTGAAACAATACATAGACATATCTCCATCAAGGAGTTTCTATATAACTTCATAACCACAGAACAAAATAACACGATGGAACCGTTTCCAATCTCTGTGTACCGTTCCTAGGTTTGTAATAAAGTAACCTCAACTCAATATCATTTCATAATACAGTGTGCACTTGAGAGAGCCATTATAATTCACATTGGACATTAATTTAACCTTAAGGGGACACATATCATCAAAATGAAAATTGGGAGCTACTACTACTCCATGGCGCTACAACCCATGAAGGACCCTGACCTGCTCCACCACATTTCGCCACTCGGTACGGTCTAGGGCCCGTCGTCTCCAGCCTTTAACATTTAACCTTTTGAGGTCTTCTTCTACATCGTCCAACCAGCGTTTTCTCGGACGTCCGGGGAGACGTCTTCCTTTTGGATGATTTCTGAAGACCTGCCGCGGTCCCCTGCTATCCGACATGCGCTCTACATGACCAGCCCATTGTAAGCGTGTTTTCCTTATTACTACTGTTATGCGCAGTTCTTTGTATAGCTGGTATATTTCATCACTGGTTCGGATACGCCATTCTCCTCCATTTCGGACCAGGTCATAGATTTTACGTAGAATCTTTCGTTCCCATGTATTTAATAGATCTTCAGCTTTCTTCATTAACACCCATGTGTCGCAGCCGTATGTAACAACTGGTCGGATAATTGTTATGTAGATGGTCTTTTTCGTTTTCCTGGATAGGTGGAGAGTACTGAAGTAACAACGGTTCCCCGCGCTTATTGGGAGCTGATCACACAATTATTAGTGTACAGAAAATAGTCTTTTTGTTGTAATCGATCTTTTTGCTGAAATGCATAGCGTATTTAATCTCTTGGACGATTTGGTGCAAGCGCGGATCCACCGTTGTGGGCACGGTGGGCATGCCCACAACCCTAATTGAGGTCGATAGGCCATGATGTTATATCCAATGCCTTAATAAAATTAAAAAAAGAAACGTAAGCTTGAATTTGTTATTTAAGTAAGCGCCTAAATAAAATTATTCAGTGTAAAATGTATACTTTTAATTAAATCTAAAATCTGATATGTAAAAGTTTCATCAAAATCGGTTCAGTAGTTTGGAGTCTAGATGTTATATTCTGATGTGCAAATACGTCTCCTTTGTAGGAATGCAATGTAAGTACCCATATATCGTGAGCGAATCAGTAGCCTGACTCGCACTTGGCCGATTTTCGGAAAGCCGTGACCACAACCTTTTTTGAGGGCTGGATCCCCTGATTTGGTGTAATTTGTCTAATTATTGAATTGGCATACTTGGCCCTTTTAGGTGGATTGGATATTTGAATTTTTTGGTGCACTATACTATACTAAGTATAATATAGTATATACTATTTGACCTTTTGGATGAATTGTTATGTTTCGATTTTTTGATGTTCTGACATATTTGGATTTTTCAGTAGATTGTCGAACTTGGTATTTTAGCCTTTTTAGATTGTATTTAATTTTAAGGAGACACATATCAAAATGAAAATTAGGAGCTGATCACACAATTAGTGTATACCTACAGCACAATACAGTCTTTTTGATGTAATTGATCTTTTGGCTGGATTGGCGTATTTAATCTCTTGGGTGTACTGATGTAATTGGTCAATTATTCTTGGTATACTTGGCCTTTTAGGTGGATTGGACAGTTGAATTTTTCGGTGCACTGTCTGTATTTGGCTTTTTGGATGAATTGTCATATTTCGACTTTTTGCAATGTACTGAAATATTACTTAGTATTTGAACTTACTGATGGAATCTAGTTTTATTGATGGATCTTTGACTTTTTTGATGGATTTTTCTCTTTACCCTCACAGCAAGCCAATTCAACTATTACAAATTCAAGCGAATTTTATACATAAACTTTTAAAATAGGCTTCTTTTTGCTTGTAAACGAATAGAGACGAGACCAATTCATAAATTCGTCCAGCGAAGAATATATACAAGCGGCCTTCTATACGCATGACGTGGCAAATTCATCAAATCTGAGAGACTTGAAATAGTGGCTCTCGACTCGTGATGCGAAAACGTATTACCGCGCATACACTGTACAACAAAATATTCTTTCGTCGGATCAAGTGTCGGTGACAGGCTATTTTGTGCCGAGCGCAAGGCTAACTACTTCTTCATTTTCTTGAAGATCGAGCAGTCAATGAAAACTGATATTGTATTGTTTACTGTCCGACTCTATTTTTTTTCGAATATTTTTTCTACTCGACTCGACGTTCTAAAACTTTACTTACTACTTACTCGGTTTTTCTAGTACTCATACATCTCTGTTTACAACCTATCAACAAACTCTATTTTCAATGAAAGAACAAAAGATTAATGATAATAGGTAAACCAAGGCGGTAATTTCCCGACAAGCGACTAGACACTGCAGTCAGGGTCCATTCTGATTGATCGAATACCCTATCTTGATGTCGTTTGACACACAAACGCACACCTAAACGAACGTAACAACTAACTAGTGGGCTCTGTGTACTAATGTGGATAGTTGATAGCGATTAAAAAATGGGTTTTGTATGTGGAGAATGTTCAAACACATATTTTTCAAGACAAGCATTAATGTTCATAAAATTAGAATGAAAACTTCAGGTAAGGCTTGTAAACTACTTCTTTCTATACAAGTCGATCAATTTTTTAACATTTCAAAATAAAACCTAATTTGATATTATTATTTGAGATATTAGAATATCCAAAATTTATACAGTAACAATGTTCTTGAGAAATTGGAATGGAAAAATAAATTTTAATTAACTTTTATTTTGAAATGTCAGAAAATCGATCGATTTTTATAGAAAGAATTAGATTACAAGCCTTATCTGAAGTTTTCATTTTAATTTTGTGAACATTAATGCCTGTCTGGAAGAATATGTGTTTGAACATTCTCCACATACAAAACCCATTTTTTAATCGCTATCAACTATCCATATTAGTATACAGAGTTCACTAGTTAGTTGTTACGTTCGTTTAGGTGTGTGTGTGTGTGTGTGTGTCAAACGACATCAAGATGGGGTATTCGACCAATCAGAATGGACCGTGACTGCAAGGTCTAGTCGTTTGTATTTCCCGGGAATTTTGTGTAGGTACCTACATTTTTTTTGCAAATTTTTCGGAAGTTTTAGGAAGTCTACGGAAATTCACGGAAGATTAGGAGTATTTTGAAAAACGTAATCGTACAAACTTAACGAATTTTTACTAACCAATTTAACGACCGTCTTCTGAAAAGGACGGTCTTCGGAATATCTTTTTTATTGAAAAATTTTTTCGTTGCAGAGCAGCCAATTATATAATTGTTTCGAAACATATTTGAAAAAATCATTTTACCAACCAGTGGTCACAGTCAGGATTCTAACCTGAACCTTTCCACTTTCGCGGCGGAATGAGCTTACAATACTGGTTGGTAAAATGATTTTTTCCAATATGTTTCGAAACAATTATATAATTGGCTGCTCTCCAACGAAAAATTTTCAATTGCAGTATAAAACTATTATTTATATTTTTTTATTTTCGACTAACACTATCTTTTGAAAGTCAGTCATCAAGCAGAAGGTTTGTTTTGGTACACCGTGTAAGAGATAGACGAATATAAACTATACAATACAACATGGTGTGCGTATGAAAGCGGGCACATGGTCCCTAGTCGATCGTGATTTAAACTCGTCAGAGAGAGACCGATACAGTGATATGTGGCCGGGCAATATTTCGTGAATTTTCATTTTGATCGATGGTTTTAATTTTGTTGTGTGATTTATAAAGATGTATTTCTGTACACAGTGGAACTGTCATGTTAAAAAATTCGACTGATGACCAGTCCTATACTTCCCACCTAGTAAATATTTGCAAAAAATAAACACTCTTTTTTTTTATTCTTTGACTAGGCCCAATTAACCTTAGCTGTTGGTGGTCTTTAAAACACAATTTAATTTTTATTCTTTGAAGAAAGCATGGCCCTCTTTTTTGTTTGGTGATCTACTGATGGCTAACTTAATATAGCAAAAATCATGGTTACCTTGATTTACGTACAATTTTTATTTTTTTTAGTAAAATATTTTTTTTCTCGAAAACTATACATTTTAGAGAAAAAAAATATTTACATTTTTTTCATATTATAACATCTATAATTCATTTATATTTTTTTTTACCTATGTTAATACGTGACATTGAGAACGTTTTTTTGAATATCTCAGGATCCACTGAACCGATTTGACTCAAAATCTAATCAGATCTAAGTTAAAGGCTGATAAACACAATAGAACAATCGGCATGCCCGTATGTTGTTCCGTTCTTAAGATATCGAAGGCGAAAAATTGACCACATACACACACACATACACACACACACACATACACACACACACACACACACACACACACACACACACACACACACACACACACACACATACAGACATCAGTCGGAAAATGATTTTAAACGATTGCTAGGGTCTCAAAACGTGAAAATCTGTTAAAATCTCGAAATATTGTTTTCGGACTGAATCCATTACTTCCCTACCATAGTAGAGGTGGGAAGTAAAAAAAGAAATACATTGTTAAATTTTATTGTAAAGGAACAACTTAAAAAAAGTTGTTGGAAAAATGATACATAATTAAATTTTGAGGTCGATGTCAATTTAATTACCAGCTACCTACTAAAATTTTTGATTTAGGTACCTACCTACTTTTATTAAATTGTCGCCCACCTCAAAATTTAATTATTTTTCTCTTTTTAGTCGCTTTTTTGAAGGAGGTTCAATTTTGTTATAAAAAGTTTTATTTTTCTATATGTAGTGTTTTTTTTGGCAGTTTAATTTTTTTAAACTGCTGAACTGATTTACATAAAAATTATTTGGGATCATTTCGTCATCTTCCTGACCACAACGCAGTCGAAATCATTCAATTCGGTTAACCCCTTGAGAAGTTAATGCTGAACGTATACGATTCATGCCACAACTTAACACTCAATCTGTGAAAATTTCAACTAGCTACATCTTAGGCTCTTATTGTTTGTGAGACAGAGCCTTGTAACACACGGACGGACGGACAGACAGACATCGTATAGGCTCAGCTTGTGACAGGTGGGCGGACGGACGAATATACATCGTAGGCTCCGTAATAGGGTTCCGTTCGGAGGTACGGAACGCTAAAAATGAAATTTGATTAGTAGAAAAAATAAACTACCGAGCCAACTGTGTTCTTTTAATCGGTACGCTTGAGACATTTGATTGGTCACACATGGTCTCTGCCATGTGCTTTTTTTCCCGTCACGGTCACAAAATTCGAAAGGCTGCCATTAAGGCCCGCGGTAGCGCCAGCCCTTATCGTAATTTACAGGTGAGCGTTGGTTATTGCAACTAAGTAAATAAAACAAGTTTAATTAATATCAACAAAAACCTGATCAAAATGTAATTTCAGAAGCGGCGAATGCATTTCTATTTCTCACAGACAAACATACCAAAATTTAGTTGGTAAGGATATACAGGCTGAGTCAGTTTTAATTGATCAAACTTTATTGGTAGATTCTCCTAGTCTCCTGATTCAGAAAAATACAAATTATATGCCTTTGTCTCGCTTTATAAAAAAGATACAGGGTGTCAAAGTTAACAAAAAACAAAATTTTTTGCAATAACTTCCAGAAAAAAGCTTGGAATCAAATAACATTTTGCATACCTTCCTCCGTAGGGAAGATTTTATGAAGATAGTTTCGATTTCATAAGGCCAACCAGTGGCGTGCAATAGGGTCACTTTGGCACCTTGTATCTTTTTTATAAAGTGAGTTAAAGGCATAATATACAGTGAACCCTGGATATATATTAACCACCTCTCGTTCCAATAAAAAGCAGTTACGTTAGACAGGTGGTCAAGATGATAATAATATACATGGGGAAATATGTAGTAGTGATTGCAAGATTAATTTGCTAATTACAATGAGATCTCACGAAAAAAAATAATAAATAAATTTAAGCCATTTCTAGAAATCTATTGGAGTTGTCGAGTGTCTATAATTTACAATTCAATCATTTAGTAATCTGCTAATCATAGATACTTAATGATAATTATTATATCTTTGTTAGTAGTAAATGCAGACAAAGGATAGAAATAGACCATAGGAATTTTATATAGTTTTTTTCAAAATGAACAATTTCTAGAGTAAAAGTAGACAAAATTTGTATCGATAGTCAATTTAACAGATAAAATTTTGATCTGAGTATGCTTAAAAGCCGGTCAATATAAGCAGATTGTCAACATATGCGCTGGTAAATTTACAAAGGATCCAATTTATTTTTTAAATTCATTTTTACCTCAGTTCCATAAAATATCGGTCAACTTAGGCAGGCGGTCAGCTGAATTTAGAAATTTAAATCTAGAATACTATCCGTGAATTTTGAATTAATAAATGTTTTTATATAACACAGGCACGCTTTTAGTGTTTTTTCGTATCAGTTTTGCGAACCTTAAATGACCGTTTATTGATGAGTGACGTCATGATCCATTATGAAACGCTTTTCGATGATATATTGAAAAACATTTGAAAACCCCGTTATCTAATGAACATTATGTACCTCTTTTCGGTGTTATAAATGAAATATGGTTACTATGGTCACAAACTGATTAAATATTATATCTAGCTCAATGTTTTTATTATGAAATGTACTTCTGTCAGTGACATTAAATTATTCAATTAAAGTCTAAAACCATGCATGTGTTATATAAAGTATAGTGTTCAACACGTGTGCAAAATATTTATGCGTCAGACGCGATGTTTTCAGCACTCGTGAGCGCTCTCCTACTACTCGTGCTAAAAACATCGCGCCTGACGCATAAAGATGTATTTAGCACACTAGTCACACAATATACTTTTATTCTTATGTAGTCTTTAAATGAGGTGTCGTATATAGTTTATTTCTGAGCTTTGTGATTTTTTAAATTTTTTGACGTTTTCCTGTACTCTTTGTATGTATGAAAATAAACACCATTCTATTCTATTCTATGGAGGTGGTCCAAAATACAGGTTTTACTATAATATATATTTTTCTGAATCAGGACGACTAGGAGAATCTATACCAATAAAATGTTATCGATTAAAACTGAATCACCTGTATATAGAAATAGAACCGACGACTATAGGTGTAGAATTTCTGTAATTAAATAAACAATATTACCTTATCATATACTGCAAACGACTGGTTAAACAAGAAAGGTCAATCCGGCACGACTTTGGACCAAAATGTTACACTAATATTTAGTTTCTATCCGGAGTCTAGTTTAATGTTTGAGTTACGAGAGTGCAAGAGAGAAAATAAACACGAGATAAAGAAAGGAAATGCTTTAATTCAAACACAAAACTACAACTTGGTGAGTCAACTTTAATGATTTATACCAGTGTTACTAAAACGGGTTAAAAACCGCAACTTACTAATTAAAAACAACGGTTGAAACTGCTTGATTTTTAATAAGTTTTGAAGTTGGCTTTACGGACAGAGATGTATTTTTTACAAGCTTTTATTTAACTTGCAATGTATGTTAGTTTGTTTGTTTGTGTGTTTGTTTAGGTCAAATCTTGCAAGTCAATTTTGAACAACTTCCACGTATCCGATCGATTTGAAATTTGGTACACATATGTATTCCCGATGACAATATATGAATAAATCGTTTTTAGAAATAAATTCAACCCCTAAAGGGTTCAAACGGGGATGTAGAGTTTTTTTGACGAATCAACGCCCAGGCCAAATCGCTGAAGCTAGAAATTTGAAATTTGGACAGCTGGTTCCTTTTCTGACGTAAGCATCCACTAAGAAAGGATTTTTCGAAATTCAACCCCTACGGGTGTCAAAGAGGGGTAAAATTTTGAAAGACTAAAATGAACAAAATAAATATTAGAAAAAAAAAACTTTTTAGAGACAAGCTTTTATTTTTTAAATGCACTAAAAAGGAAAAAAATAATTTTTAATAATTTAGGTTCAAAATTATAAAAGCGTGGGTCGTGACTAATAAACTATCATAGAGTTCACGACCCACGCTTTTATAATTATGAACCTAAATTATTAAAAATTATTTTTTCCTTTTTAGTGCATTTATAAAATAAAAGTTTGTCTCTAAAAAGTTTTTTTTACTAATATTTATTTAACGTGAAATTACTGAGTGAAAAATTAAAAGATTTTTTCTAAAAAAAATTTATTGTATAGGTAAATTGTTCGTGCACGATCAAAATTTAAAGCATTGCAACTTATTGCAGACAAATAAATGCTTAAGTTAGCATTACTATTATAGGAGCACTTATCCAATGACGTAACGTTACAATGAAACACTAGAAAAATTTTTCTGCTGTTGCATTTAACGTTACGTAACAGTAATTCTAAAGCATTTTGTCTTTAAAATAAATTATATTTAGGGTGCAGAAAGGTATTCGCAACCTTCTAAACGTTTTATTAATAAAAAATTTTAATCAGTAAAGTAGGTCAAATAGTAGATGGTCTAGGTTCAGGAAACAATTTGTCACAAAAAAATTGAACTCCTTAAAGGTGCAATTTTTTGCTATCCTCCTACCCGACGTAATTTCGTTGTATTATTATATAATCAACGACGTGCCGTGTCGACAAAAAAAAACTCCGTCGTTTGTTCAAAAACGAAGACAAAAGTTTTAAAATTTGTAATTTTTTCTCATCATTTTTTAGACCAAATTTTCTTCTGTAAATAATATAAATTGTACGAAAACAAAATAAATAAAAAAAACCCTATTAAATCATGGCTGGAGCAACTGACGCAAAAAATTACGCATCAGGCATTCATATATACCTATATATGTATCGCCGTAGCCTGGTTATGTATCTTTAAAAGTCATTGAGTTACATAATAACAGCTTGTACATGTCAACAAGAGTTTTATTGTGTGTTTTAAAGACCACCAACAGCTAAGGTTATTTGGGCCTAGCACCAACTCATATTTTCAGTTCATTATTTTTTTTTTAATAATAAATTGAAAATAAGAGTTTTATTAACTTTCCATTGGAAGTTATTGTAATTTGTAATGGGTCCGATTTTGCGAATGAAAAATTTTGACATATCTGGACGTTTTGAGGTCCCTAAAGTCCGAATCTACAGTTTTTAGAGATCTCGCTATCTCTCTCCCCCCTCTCTCTGTAATTACGTTGGTTCGTTCGCACGTTGATGAAATTTTTTCGGCTCGCATATCTCGAGAACAAATAATGATATCGACTTCGGACCAATTTCATTCGACACATATTTTTTCCATTAACATTATCCTGAAATTGTAAGACACAATACCTGTATCCTGTATGTATGGACCATGGACCTACATACAGTTAAAAGTTAAATTTAAATCCAAAACTCTAATGACCTAAGTTGTCGACGCGTCTATAATCTACAATAAATAAATATAAATTTAAATCCAAGGTTGAGAGAAACAAAACAATGTTGTGGTCGACAATGTAGGGTACCGATGTCGTCTCAAAAAAAAAATCCAACATTATAGTAAAATCAAAATTTAGATTTCGTTGTGATCAGACGTATTTAGACCTGTCTTAATTAAATCAAAAGATCTTGTTGATGATATTAAATAATATTATAAATCTTAATATATAATAATAAATAAATTTGATTTAATTAAGACATGTCTAAATACGTCGCATCACAACGAGATCTAAATTTTGATTTTACTTTTTGTTTCATAAGCGTAGCTCATAAAAACAGTCAAAACAAAAAATGTTGTAGTCAACAATGTAGGGTTTGATGTTGCCTCAAAAAGATCCAAAACTATTAGTGTCTGATATCGCTATTAGAGTGGAATATCTATTTAGGGCGCTGAGTCAATGGTTTATGCTTATAAGACAACTGAAAATGTCCACAAGCAGAAGCAATTTCGCTTGGCAAACAGACGTATTGTGCATATATGTGTCCCCACATCCCATTATCCCACTTGCTACGCGAAGAACTCAACTGGCAGACTGATGAAAATAGAAAAGTGGTAGAGTTTGCACACGGAAAATATTCTTTTGATAGATGAATTCCAAATGAAAATTGCTAACAAACGAGCTTTACATTAATCCTTGGGTTGTACAAAGTGATGGCAGAAAATCTGGAAGAAAGAACAAAATTGTAGACCGTCGACAACTGAAATCATTAGCTTCTGAAAATCTGGGATAATGACAATGATATAGAATTTTGCTTGTAAGTATTCCGTATAGTGTTAATTACTATTTATTTGATAAATTTGTAAACGTTTTATTGAAAAAAATTGTGTCGCGTTGTGTGCCTGGATCTTACAATAAAGGTTCCAAAGCGATTATGAAAAATTAAGGTGTTTAAAATGGCGTTAAAATCATGTGACCTCATTGTGGTCTCGACTGGCTTCAGTTGTACACACCTACAAACTGTGATATGTTCCTTTCTATAGTTATCTCTGTTCTGAGGTTACAGCTATGAGATAATTGTACATTTTGTAAATTGGCTAGACGTTCAATGGAATATTTAGTCGTTTCATGCTATGGCTATTTGGTATAACTGAACATTTCGTGAAAAATGTCAAAATGAGAGCAACATAGAAATGTATTTTTTTGTACAACTTTCAACATTTTTTAGGTATTTTTGCTTTGAAAAACGATCTTCGTTTATGTAGACTTCATTTTATTATTAATATCAATGATTTTTTTTGAAAGACATAAAATGAAGATCGTGTATTCATAGCATATTTTGTGATACCTATTCAAAAACTAAAAGAGAACAGCTAACACTTCTAGCCTTTCATGATTTCATTTTAGACTTGATAAAAAACTGAATCAGTATGTTAAATTAATAGCGTTTCAGACATGAAAGATTCGTAAAGCTTGTTTCGTTGTACAGTTACTTTAAAATTGCAACACAATATTTAGGTTGTTATCGTCGACTCTCGTAAACCAGTCCTCGAGCTACCAATCCTTGGTGAAGCGTAAAATAAGAACTATTTATTTAAAGTAGATTATAAACGCTCGATATTTTAGATCATTAGTATCTTAATTATATCAATCAAATTAAATTAAATGACGCTTATGACCTCTGTTGTCGAGCGTCTATAATCTACAATGATATAACAAAACATCAATGAACGGAGGTGGGATTCGAAGCCATGACAGCTTGATCCAAAGGCCAGTACGCTAACCGTTACACTAAGCTGGCCTTCGTAAAATACTAACCCAACAGTTGAGATTTTTTTTTTTAAGTAGCAAGATATATTTTAAATCACCTACGAGAAACGTTTGTAACTTTAAATATATTCTCGCGGAAGGCAGGGGGAGAAAAATAAAAAAAAAAAATTGGGTATCAGGTCTACTGAATAATATATTTCATAAATTTAATTGACCCAAACGACTGTCCTAAAACATAAAGATTATCTCTGGAACTATACTAAACCGATTCTAAAAATTCTTTCACTAATAAAAAGCTATTCAGGGGGGGGGAAGATTCTCGCGGGGGATAACAAATTAACAATATACTAAATATACATGAGCGGAGCAATGGGTGACCGCGATTAAATCATAATTTCGTACCACCCGGGCGAATCCGGACGGGCCGCTAGTACATATATAAGGAAGACACTCAATGACGTTACGTTACAATGCTATATCAGAAAAAAATTTATTTAACCTGTCACCGTCGAGAATCTGGAAGTTTCGGGTTTGAGTTCCGACGGTGACCGGTTAAATAAATTTTTCTGATATAGCATTGTGACGTGACGTCATTGGGTGTCTCTCTTATATGTTTTTGAAGTGAAAACTTCTATAGGCGAGTTAGACGATTTCTGGGAGGGGAAAAACTTATGGGTTCGCGTCACCGACATGCACGTCGGTGACGCGACATGGTCATGTTAAAAGTATATTTATAGCTATGAGTGTGACGTATTGCGCTTGGCTAGCGATGAAAGTAATATACTGGCGCACGCGCAGTGGCCTATGTACACGTATATGCACCAACACATTAAACATTAGTACTGTGTGTATCTATACAAGTAAAGTTGAATTGATTACGTGAAAATCTCAATGTGTGTATTGTTTAAATTGTGTTTTTAAATAATATAAGTATGTTAATTCTTATTTCAATTAAATTGTATTTATATTTTGCACAGGACTTGCGTAGCCTATCGCATGTGTTGACTAATAAATAAACCAGATAAAAATAACTTTAATTTTCGATACTACAATTTATTTGAAAATTGAAAAAAAAAACAGTTATTTAAAAGTTTTAAGTTTTCACTTCTGTCCCTTAATTCTTTTTGTTTCTTTTGACGCTTCGCCGTTGATCCCAGTTCCCTATATACAAACGGACACAGATAAATCTAAGCGGCCGGGTTGGTAGGGGTGGAGGTCGTGATAAAGCGCAGATAGGGCATGCAAAATAAGGATCGGTAGGGACATAAACCAGCACAACTGTACCCCGCCCCGTCCTATTTTACAAGCGTCCCCAACAGTTATGTATAAACATTCCAATTCTGAAGCGACTACATCGTGTGATAAAATTATTGTGGTGGCCGCCCCTAAACCATTACAGTCGGGCAAAATTGATTGCATTATCGAATTATTTCTCTTTTTGTGGTAACAGAAGCGGTCTCGAAAATATTTCATGATTCTTAAGCCACGTTCACATCAATAAATATTTGTGACGGACGGACAGACATCGTAGATTCAGTAATAGGGTTCCATTCGGAGGTACGGAACCCTATAATAATGTTACGAACCACCCTGTATATAACCGGCAAGAGTTCTGAGAAACGGGGGTCCGCTTACTGTAACAACTGGTACCTGCACGAAAGTTCTAGAGAAAGCGAGAACACACTAGGCTTATGCTACACAGCCTATATAAACAGCAGTCAACGGTGAGTCAGGAAGTCAAGCATCGGTGGATCAGTGAGATAAATAGTGCCGTGATAGAAATAAATAAACTGATAAAATAAATACTAGTGTAGTGATAATAAATACGAATTATTGTTACAAGTCCCCAGTTCCCGGGTTCTAGCCCGAGAGCTGGTAAAAGTGTCAATTGGATTTTCAATTTATTATTAAAAAAAAACAAAAACAATGAATTGAAAATATGAATTGGTGCTAGGCCCAAATAACCTTAGCTGTTGGTGGTCTTTAAAACACAATTCAATTCAATATGAATTATTGTATACTTATAGTTGTTTTGTTTTGCTTTGTAATTACTGTTAGTTATTGTTTACTTGTGTTAATTGTTAGAAGTGACTTTTTGTTGTTGCATTCATTATTATTGTGTTTTTAATTATTGTAAATAAATATTTATTCCGCCAACCCAGAAAACAGTTTTGTAACAATAACCTGCCTTTAAAACGAAACCATTAAGAATCACTTACCGAAGTTAAACATAACGAGATGGGAGACGTTTGGTGTGTATTTACCTGTAACAAAGAGATAAAATACATTAATAAACAAACCCCCATGTTTGAACAGCGGTCCTGTAAACTGTAAAGTTAGTTCATAAACCTAATAAAGTCTGGTGGACCAAGATAATTTAAATTTTGATCACTTGCTTAACTTTATGTCTACTCGTGCATGTTTTATTTAATTTAATGTTTGTTTTATGACGGGGACGGTAGTAAAAATCAGTGGATAAAATGCGAATCGAATATTCTGCCACGTATAAACGTCAGTACAGTGTGTGCACCCCATCGTTCAGTTTATAAAACTGTATGTAGGTATTATGCACTCGTTTACAGTTGGCCACTGTACAGTGAGTTTTAAGTTTCTTCTATAGCGCGATCGTGTTTTGAAATTTCGTGCAATAAAAAGCGATCGGTTATAGCTCGCGACTATATAGGTACAGTAATAGTTTCTTCTATAACGCGATCGTTTTACTAAATTTCACGCAATAAAAAGCTTTCGCTTACAGCCGGTTTAGAATATTGAGTTTTAACAATATTTTCTATAACACGATTTCGTGCAATAAATAACGATCGTTCATTTACAAACTCGCGTCTGTTTATTGAGTTTAAAGTTGAGATAGATTTAACAAATATTTCTTCCATAACGCGATCCTGTTTTGGAATTTCGTGCAATAAAAAGCGATCGGTTATAGCTCGCGACTATAAGTACAGTAGCCGTTTCTTATATATAACGATCGTGTTACAAAATTTCGCACAATAAAAAGCATTCGCTTACAGCTCGGTTTAGAATTTTGAGTTTTAACAACTATATTTTCTATAACACGATTTCGTGCGATAAATAACGATCGTTCATTTACAGCTCGCGTCTGTTTATTGAGTTTGAAGTTGAGATAGATTTAACAAATATTTCTTCTATAACGCGATCCTGTTTTGGAATTTCGTGCAATAAAAAACAATTGGTTATTGTTTGCGACTATAGGTACAGTAGTCGTTTCTTCTATAACGCTATCGTGTTGTGAAATTTCGCGCAATAAAAAAATTCATTTACAGCTCGCGACTATAGAGTGAGTTTAGAATTTTGAGTTATAACGACTATATTTTCTATAACGCGATTTCGTGCAATAAATAACGATCGTTCATTTACAGCTCGCGTCTGTTTAGTGAGTATGAAGTTGAGATAGTTTCAACAAATAGTCGTTTTTCCTTTAACGCGATCGTGCTATGGAATTTCGTGTAATAAAAAGCGATCGGTTACAGCTCGCGAATGTACAGTGAGTTTAGACTTTAGAATTATGAGTTTTAACGACCATTTTTTCTATAATACGGTAATAAAAATCGCCGCATTATAAAATTTCGCGTAATAAAAACGATCACTTACAATTTTGAGAGTTTTAACAAACTGTTCTTTCTTTCATAGAGCGATAGTTGGATGTAGTTTTTTGCAAACATTTGGTATTTTTATCAATCGTGTATACACAAATTCGTGTAATATAAACACGCGTTATAGCAGAAGAGAGTGTAGTTATTTTCATTTACAGCGCACGACGCTTTACTTCATCGCTCAGCTAAAATGGAAATAGCTACGTTAAAAGACACGGAAAACATTATTGTGCTCCCTGAAATTGGAATACAGCACGACGAAGCGTATGTTTAAAATTGTAGTTGAGTTCAGAACTATACCACTAAATATTCAAAGCTTGAATCGTCACTGAAAAATGCACAACCTGTATATATTATAAACAGAATATTTTTATACAACGTAAAAAAGAATTTTCCTATTTATGAATAAAAAAAATATTTATATATATGATATTATTATAATTTGAGTATTCGATGTATTTTGGGATTCGTCATATTGCTGTAAAAATATTTATATATCTGTTTACATATTTATTGAGCGAACACAGGTCCTTCCTACTGAATGACGGCTCTACAGAATGATGTATGAAAATATTGTTGGAATTGTAAATATAAAAATATCTACGATAAACGTCCATAACAAAAAATATACTCAGCCGGCAGCTGAAATTCGAAGTTTACTGTGGAGTCTCGGGTTATACAAGATATTTATTAGTGTATTTGCCATATGGCACATACACTATTGGCGTCGGTCGGATGGCGGGACCTAAGGGTCGGACCAAAATTTCTCGACGTTTCATAGCCTCCTGAACACTTTGGCACCATTTTTGGAAATGTCTATTTATATATGTATATATATATATATATATATTTATATATATATGTGTGCGGGCAATAACTTTCGAAAGAGTTAATTGATTTTGACGAAATTTGGTAGGCACGTTGAAATCCATCACCGCACGAAGCCTATTTAAAATGGGCCCAATCGGACCATTTTAAGGGTGGTTTTTAGGGGTTAAAAAATGTTTTTGGGCCCAAAAATGCCTAAAAAATTGTCAGAATCGTTTCAAAATTGAAATTTAACCCTTTAGTAGCGATTAAAATGTACTGCTAAAATTTTAATAAAATCGGCCTGACAGGACCGAACTTACAAATTTTATGAAAACACTAGTTTGCGGATAGTGCTTTACTTACTAAAGGGTGTATTTAATTTGGTACCGAGGTTGCATTGATAAAAATATTGAAATTAAGAAAAAAAATATAATTTTAAGGGATGTATTAAGGGGTTAAATTTTTTATTTTGTCCAAAAACAAACATAATAAAGCCAGAATGCCAGTGTTAGCAAATACACTATATTGTCGGCAGGGTTTTGGCACTGCGACCCGAGTTTTTAAATTATTGGGATCTGTCAAAATGGGAGGGGCTTTAAAAACATGGCGAAGTTATAAGGGAAACATTTCGACAGTTGCTATTCGCAATCAAAAGCGAATGTACACAGATGTCAGCACTTCAGACGTCTATGTGGATTGTGGAGTTTAAATGGGCGTATTACGGAAGCTACCTTTTTATTAACATGCTTATATTAGCTTCACCTGTATGTTTGCGGGCTTGCTTGGGTGCTTGCTTGTGTGCTTGCTTGTTTGTCAGTTTGTAACCGACTTCTTTGAACTGGATTTTGACCAACTTTGAACGGTCAGATTTAGTTTAAACTTTGCACACTTATCAAGGACCGACGACAATAAAATAATTTCATAAGTTTGTCCCATTATCCTGACCAGGATCTCCAGGACTAAAAAAAAAAAGCAAAAAACTTCAGATTGAACTGAAACTTTGCACACTTATCAAGGACCGATTACAATACAATAATTCCTTAAGTTTGTCCCATTATCCTGACCAGGATCTCCAGGACTAAAAAAAAAAGCAAAAAACTTCAGATTGAACTGAAACTTTGCACACTTATCAAGGACCGATTACAATACAATAATTCCATAAGTTTGTCCCATTATCCTGACCAGGATCTCCAGGACTAAAAAGCAAAAATAAATTATAATTTAAAAAAACTGAAAAACACGCTTTAATGAACTAAAAAGTAAAAACTAATTAATTTTATTGTAAAAAAGCGTGGGGTGCTTTGTATCATATTTTCATAATACCCCACGCTTTTTTACAATAAAATTAATTATTTTTTACTTTTTAGTTCATTAAAGCGTGTTTTTTAGTTTTTTTAAATTATAATTTATTTTCTCGTAGATACCACACACGACGACTTCGGATTCGAACCCCAGCATGGGGAGAATTTCTCGCGGGGGAATAACAAATCATAAATTCTTAGCACCCGGGCGAAGCCGGACGAGACCGCTAGTGCACTAATAAAGTTACAAGCAAATTATTTAATCGGGGATTATCTTCAGCCTCCGAGGTAAATTTTCATAGCAACAGAATACAAGCTGCTAAGAAAACAAGAAAATAAGTGAATTAAATTTTATTCCTACTCTACAATTGTACAAATCAAGAACAAAAAGAAATAATCGTATTTTAACGTATTCAAAAATCACAATTTAAATTCTTGTAAGCAAATGAAAATTACAACGTCTTGTTCTTTATTCAAAAGATCGAAAAAGAAAGGAAATTAAATGTCGTGATACAAAGCTGAAATCTCCTACAAAATAAATATACACGTATATAAAAAGTCAAGAGGGGTGGATTTCAATTAGAAAAAACAAACTTGTTAATGGAATTATCTTATATAGAAATTCAATCATTCCCCACGGGAACGCCAATTACGTAAAATACTTAAATCAATTCCAAATGAACCTATTTAGCTGTGTAGCAGAGAAGTCTTAGTCTAGAGATACAAGACGATGTACGGATAAAACTTTTGTTGCCGGAGGACAAGCTCTCCTAGAAATCGGGTTTAGAAGAACAAGCACACCTAAAGCGCACTTGGAAAGTTAAGACAGAATGTGGAGAAGACCATAATATGTTAATATAATAAAGTATTGGGTAATAAGGACCAGTTAAATGTATAAATTCTTTATTACTTGCCAACGCGAAACGTTGGCAAATAATAAAGAATTCATACATTTAACTGGTCCTTATTACCCAATACTTTATTATATTAAACGAAACGTTGGCAAATAATAAACAATTTATACATTTAACTGGTCCTTATTACCCAATACTTTATTATATTTACAATATTGTAGCAAACCCCAAGATGTTACGCCACTGCCTCCAACAGAAACCACGAGAAACAAAGGTCACAGTAGTAAAGCGTGGAATGGTATCGAAGATACTGAATAACTAGAGAACGCGAGAACGCACTAGGCTGGGCTGCGCGATCTATATAAGCGAAGTACGAGAAAGTTAGAGGGGGTCAGTCGACGGTGTGACGTAATGAAATAAATATTGATCAGTCAACGGGAATCAGTCAGTGTAGATTGTACTGTGACAGTGTTGAACAGCGAAATAAATCTGATATAAATACAGTGACAGAACTAATTACAAATAAATAACCCTTGTATATATAGTTATTTGTTAAGTGTTAGTTAAGTGGCTCGTTTAGTTCAATAATTACCGTTGAAGTTTTTTTATTGTTAGAATTGACTTTTCGTTGTTGCAATTATTGTATATAGTTAATTGTTACGAAATATTGTAAATAAATATCTATTCCGCCAACTCAGAAAACAATTTTGTAACAATATTGTAGTAGGCGATGAACCATAAGATCCCAATTTCTAGGTTCTAATATCAGAACTAGTAAAAGTACCAATGCCAATGTATTAAAAAAAATAATATAAAAATATAAATTGATATTAGGTTCAAATAACCCTAGCTGCTGGTGGTCTTTAAAAAAAGAACGATTGGACTGGGTTTAATGAAACTTGGCACACTAGATCAATCGAAATCCAAAGGGAACTTTAAGATAAGGTTTGAGGACAGTGTGATCGAGTGGTTATCGTCGCGGCCTCATGATCAGACTGTCGTGGGTTCGAATCCCGCCTCCGCTCATGGATGTTTTGTGATGTCATTTAGTTTTAAGTGAGTTGTTATTTAATGTAATCAAGACGCTAATGACCTAAGTTGTCGACGCGTATCGAGCGTCTATAATTTACAATTCATTCTTGTCGACGCGATTATAATTTACAATAAATAAATAAATTAAGAACTGATATTGACGCATGGGTACTCCCTACGCTAGTTCATAAAAAAAAATCGACCGTGTTAGTTCCGAGTCTACGGTAGCGCCTTCAGTTAAATGACGAATACAAAAATCCAGGTGAATACTTTTTTGTTTAGAAACGCATTATTAGGAGAAAAAGTTAAGTCCCCAGGGGCGCGCCTTTATCCGCGTATCGTAAAAGCGTACACCCTCTTCCGTCATCGGTAGCGAGACGAACATATGCAGTGGCGTACGTGTGCGAGTGAAACGACGATATACACTGGGTGCAGCGAGCGAGATAAGAAAGGAGAGTTATTAGAGGGCTGTTATTAAAACGAGCCAGTTGATCTGATGTCATTACGCTTGTCGAGTGCAGCACGTGGAGCGCACCTCGTTATCTGCAACAGCAACGAACAAACCAGTGCTGTAGTTCTAACGCTACGCAGTACCCCATCTGCTCTACTTACGAAAAACGCGTTGTTTAAAGTGAAATAATTTGCAAAGGTGTATTTAAAATTCTGGATCCACTAGGCTCTAAAACATGATGCGCTCATTTCGTGAATTATATTTTATCTAAAAACAATAAAAATAGGTAAAAAAACTTTTAAGTTAACCGGTTTTATAAATGTACTAAAAAGAAAAAAAATATTTAATTTAGGTTTATAAGTATAAAAGCGTGGGTCGTAAGCTCTATGATAATTTATTACAGTCACGAACCACACTTTTATACTTATGAACCTAAATTAAATATTATTTTTTTCTTTTCAGTACATTTATAAAACCGTTTAACTTAAATGTTTTTTTCCTATTTTTATTTTTAATTTTTTAGTGTGCTTTATTTGCTTAGTGTGATTTTATTACATTTATCCGATCCACTGAAACGTTACCGGAGCAAGACCTTTTGCCTGTGAAAATTCAAAAATGCGATTTGCACCCGGACGGAAGCCGGGTCGGTCAGCTAGTTACCATAATATTGTATTGTCACCTGAGCTACACACGTGTGCAAAATTTCAACTCAATCGGATAACGGGAACTGGGTGAAAAATCGGTCCAAGATTTGAAACAAATAAACATACAAATACATGGGGTCAAACTAAATAAAACCGTTTAATAAAAATAAATCAGACCTATTTTTGATCAATTTTTAAAATTATATGAAAAACTTGTTTGAAGAATTTTCGTATCAAATTGGCGCACTTTCAGTTAAAATGTTCCGCCCTTCGAAACGTGCCGCCCTAGACTCTAGCCTACTTAGCCAATTTTGCCCCCGGAAATCATTTTGCGCCAGAGTAGGTTTAATTTATAATTTCTTGAGGCCAAGAGGTGTTATTCGGCGAGTAGAAAAAAATGTCGGTCTAGCTCAGTCAACGCCGATAGATGGAATTGACGGCAATCGATTGACGCGCCTCTACCGGTGATTACACAATTGACTGCAGTTCTATATAATGGCAGCCAATTGTAGCTTACGATACAATCATGTTTATATAGGTTATGTTGTGTCAATATCGTGTATTTTAAAATTTTCTAAAAATAGTTTTAAAAAACCGTGCCTAATATTCGACAAATAATCGGTAATTCGGCATTCATTCGGCGGTATTCGGTTTGGTGCCGAATATACCTACTATGGTTGCGACTCTAATTTGCATACCTACAGATATTTTTATTCAATGAAGTAACTTTTCTTGAAGGTTGATTCAAATTTATAAGAATATTGAAAAGCCATTCCCGATCCTATTAGTCAATTTATTTAAACAATTAGGGCGACGTTTCATATGCTTTAAAATAAATTGTTACCATAAAAAGGTTCAATTACAACACTGTATTCACCTACTCCAATGGGATTGAAAAAGTAAATGGATACCGTTCTATAAAATGCACTTTGTAATTTATCCCCACGTTTTTATAAAACATATCGGGATAAATTTGTGCTTACTTTTTTCCCATTACCTAGTAAATGCTTCAGCTAGATTGCATTAAAACGTACAAGTAAACATTTGACGGTTGTCGTGATTTAAACTCCAATATAGGCAATTAAAAATTCGTTTCAAAGTGTTTTTCTAGCATATAATTTTTTTATTTTTATTTATTTGTTGCGATGATCAGTAAGAAAGAACTATCGCTAACACCAAAAGAAAAGACGGCCAAAGTTACATTTGTAATGTTTTTTTTTTTTGTGTGGATCATAATTTATTTCACAACGCCGCTATTGTAAATTCAATTTTCAGTACCTGTTTAGCGGGTTTAAACTGAGCGTTTTCATACCTAGGGATGAAAATTTTCAAGTCGGTTCTCTCTGTTTTTTAACGTTGTTAAGAGGGAGACAGAGCGATTGGATCCGCACATAATTTTCGAAAACGTCAAATTAAGATGGAGATAGAGCGATATTGAATCCGCATATAATATTCATAAACGTCAAATGACATAGACATAACCCCACATAAATCTGACAGATCTAATATTTTTGCGACTTTCTTGCACGCCCAAACTGTAGGCACCTTAAATCGTATTGTCAATAGAGTTGTTGTGAAAAATAATAAACAATTACTCGGTATGAAACTTGGCGTTTGCAACACGCGTGGTTGCTTGCCCTCGTACCTCGCAGCAAACTTCACACTGGTTGCAAACGCCAAGTTTCTTACCTTGTAATGCAATTATTACCTATACGTAAAAAAAATCGTAGATCGCAATTTAAAAACGAAATAAAAAGTACAAAATGGCGCATAAAAATTAGCAATAACTTTCAACTGAACAGTTACATTTAAAATAAGCCCAAATAAAACAAACGAAAGATAAAAAGTGAAGTTTTTAAACAAAAGAGTACAGATGTCGGACGTTTCGTGCAGCGTATCAATATTAACACAAAATAACAACAACGCTAAGTAATAAACAACGATAATTAAACGTATAATATGTTAATATTAACATCTAGATTACATGCATTATGTTAAGTTAAAATAAACGACAGGATCAAAATAATAAATTAGCTTTTTAATTTTTAAGACAAACTCGACTATTGTACGTATATTATTGTATAATGTTTCGGTGTGTTATCAGTTTGGCAACTGACCACCGCTGCGCCACGTTCGACGGTGCTACGAAAAGGTCTGTGAAGTTAGGAACTGGACTGCGAATTGTAGCTACAGTCAGTTCGATTCATATTTTCAATTTTAAAATTTATTTTTTTACTTGTCATGTCCATCGTAACTATATATAAGAGATTAACGGGAACTTGGACCGTGGGTTGATTGGAACTCAGTTAAAGTTTTAATTCGCAACGTTTCATCTATATTTTAGACTTCTTTAGGCTCTTCAGACTCGTGATGTTTTAAGAGCCTGAAGAAGTCTAAAATATAGACGAAACGTTGCGAATTAAAACTTTAACTGAGTTTCAATCAACCCACGGTCCAAGTTCCCGTTAATCTCTTATATTTAAAATTTATACTAATGACGAGTCTATTGGTATCTGTCAAATGGGAGGGGCTTTAAAAACATGGCGGAGTTAAGGGTAAAAAGTCAATAGTTGCTATGGTTTTATAGTTTTAAAAAAATATAAACAAGAACTTCCAATGGGAAGTTAAAAATACATATTTTTTTTAATTCATAAATACAGTTTCTTCACATTTCATTAGAAAAATTTACTGTAAAGTAAGTTTTACACGGCAATAACTGAGAGTGTTTAATGCCATGATATTAGAAAACTGTTCCCTTATTCGAGTAACATTTTCTATCACCAGATGTCATATGCCCATTTGACAGATTCCAATAGGTATAACATAAAATACTACTCGGAAATCCTGCCAGAAAACATAATTACAGATAGAGGTTCCGTCACAATTTTGTTTACATTAATTGATTCTATTCTACGAAAGCACAAAATTCTAAATTTAGCTACTTCTGTAATTTTAGGGTAAGTTCGGTTTTGCACTCCATTGATCGAGCCGAGCGAACAGATTTTTGGTCACGTGACAAGCGAGCAAATCGAGCCATCTAAACAATTCCGAACGTAATCTAGCAGATTTTCCAAACGTCAGAATAAAATTGCCCCAGCAAGTTAAATTCTTATTACTAAAGCCGAAATATATTCTTTATTGCTCCTCATTTTGATTTAATTCAACATTGTTATAATAATAAATCATGATTAACAATTTTTTTCGTTTTATTCCTTTATTTTAAAATTAATAGTACACCGGTTGTTGATTTTTTCGACTCATAGATATAATAAATATTTTATTTAATCATTCTGTGCGATATAGACTTATTGATTACTATTTTTTGAATAAATATTATTCGTGTATTTTTACCTATTGAAAAATTACCTCATATAAATAAACTTCGAAATTTATCCATTCTCACAACAAGTGTTTCCGCTCATTTTTAAAATGAATGCTCTGAAGATGGTTAAAACTGCTTGCTCGCTCGCTTTCCTCGGAGTTCATAAAGCGTGCTCGATCTCCTCCAGATTTTAAATTCGAACGCAGGATAGAGATCTTTCAAAGCATATAAATGTTAAATTCGAACGCATTGGAGCACTCAGATCGATCTGAGCTCAAAACCGAACTTAGCCTTAATATCTTTATTTTTCTTTACAGTATTTTCTTTATCTAATCTTCGAGACCAAGCGAATGATTTGTTTTCTGAGAAACATGTACCTACTTTGAGAAACTAGATTATAGACGCTGAACAACTGAGGTCATTATCGTCTATTGTATTTTGAGAATGTGATCTGTGTCGTGTACATTCAAATGAATTGTTAACACGTATGAACTGTACATACATTAGCTGCGTAGAATCAAAAAAGCCGACGGCGGTGCGTGGCCCTGAATCTCAAACTGAGATAACGAAAAGCCGAAATTATGAGCTGCCGTTTACATCCGTTTAATTCATACAAAGGTCTGTCCATAAGTTCAATTAAAAAGCGAAATTTTAGACATATGTTCAAATAATATAAGTAGTACCTACCTTTATACAAAAAAATAATTATTAGGTACTACTGCCTATAACAGTAAGAAAAAAATATCAATTTCAAAATTTAATAATTCTTATAAAATTATAGTACCTACCTACTATTTCCATATTCAGAAAAATTTATTAACACCTTATAAAATTATTTCAAATAGCTGCTCGGCCCAGCTTCGCTCGGAGCGTAATAATATATAGCCTTAGTTATACTCGGGATAACTAACATAAATCGGGAATGGAACGATTTGCCTAGCACAATAAACTATAAATTTCATGGAAGCCACCGTTGTGGCGTGTTTGTGTGACGGATGATTATTTTCTATTTTATACCTAGTTTCTGATAACACACAATACGAATACACTTACGAGAAAAAAAACGACTCAATTCAAGAAATTGATTTTGGATTTCAAGAACTGAATTAAATTCAATATAAATTCTATAGAATTATCGCTAGGCACTTGGTAGAACATGATTGAATAAAAATTAATAAACAAACACTTGAAAAATTCTGCACATTTATTCATCTCAACGATAGTTTCGGGTTCCTAACCCATCATCAGGAGTTTACATTAAGTTTACATCAGTTTTAATGTAAACTCCTGATGATGGGTTAGGAACCCGAAACTATCGTTGAGATGAATATAAACGTGTAGAATTTTTTAAGTGTTTGTTTATTAATTTTTGAATTAAATTCTTATTAAATGACAAAAAATGATTTTAAAATTTGATGTCTATAAAAGATTTATCGACGCTAATAAGCTCAGTTGTCGAGCGTCTGTCTCTTTCCCAAAAGCGATTTCCTGATTTAACTTTCAAAGGCATACCTATAAATAGTTTGAGTCGATCTTTTTTCTCGCTAGTATACTGCAGGGTGTAAACGGTTTTACCGAACAAAGAGAAAACAACATTGTGAACATTTACAATTTTGTAGTAGGCTATGGCCTATAAAATCTAATGTAAATATTATGTAGTAGATGCTTTGTTTTCTTTTTATTTAGAAGGCTCCGAGTTACACCTAATAGTCAACCGTTGCTATGGAAAATTGTTCTAAAAATTCGCTGTACTATTTTTTCTAAGTAATCCACTACATATTTACGGTCTTATGGCTCATAGCCTACCACAAAATTGTAAATGTTCTCAATGTTATTTGCCGTATGTTCGGTAAAACCGCTTACACGCTGTATATTTACACACACCTATAATAATAATTTGGACTTCATTTCAAGTAGGTATGAAAACTGTGTTATTGCAGGCACGATTACGTTCTGACAGTCCCTAGTAGGACTGTAGGACACATTTCAGACCTGTACATTTTGGGATTTAAACGACAGTGTGGCATGCTGTGGCACATGTGCCATGAGCATACAAATTTTCTCATTATGCACAAACACGTATTTTTCATCATGTTTATCGACACAGCTTTTTACCATTAACCCATTATTATCCGTGATTAATTAATAACATTTGCGGAACAAACAAAAAACTGTTTCACCATCCAAAAGTTTCGTTCATAATACGCTGTAAAACAATAAATAAGTATAGTGTTAAATGTAAAAAATTTTTGTTAGAGATTGTACCTATAAACTGTTGTTCACATAAGTAACACATATTTCACTTAGTTTGTTCGCTTGGATTATATAAAAATGTCAAACTTTTCTTATAAATTGTTGAACTTTGCGTTATTATATCTCAACAATAAAAAGGTCAATAATTTTTGGATTTTCTTTTTTAAACTCAGAACAAAAACATCAATGAACAGTTAGTTTTTTGAAAATTTCTGACTGTTACTTTTTTTTTTTAATTAAAAAAACTTGTCAAAAACACAACCTTTCCTATGCTCTCCGTGTTAATTATCCGAACTTTATTTAAGTTTATCTCGAGTTAGAGATGGTCAATCAACTTCAAATTTTAATGGTATTTGTATTATAGTATCCTTAATGAGTATACGAAAATTTAGAATTTTCTGACACTATGTCCATAGCACGACAACTACCTTAATAGATATTGTAAATTTTAGACGCTCGACAACAGAGGTTATAAGAGTCTGAATTTCACCTTAATCTCACATATTTTTTAGCTTTTTTCCATTTTTTTTTAAAGACCAACAGCTAAGGTTATTTGGGCCTAGCACCAATTCATATTTTCAATTCATTATTTTTTTTTTTAATAATAAATTGAAAATCCAAATGACACTTTTACCAGCTCTCGGGCTAGAACCCGTGAACTGGGGACTTGTAATAGAGGAACCATAGCAACGCCATGTAAACAACAGCATTGCTACACGCTCGGCCATTCTCAAACCCATCTTTTTTCCAATTTATCGTCTCATTGATAGACATTTTAATCGACAACTAAGTACGTCACTTGTTAGATGATTTAGGCTTAGGGAATTCTTAAAAAAACCTTTGTACCCCCCTATTTAAATTTCTCACTACGTCCCTGTTTATACGTACCGTACACATTTTTTAAATATAACATTTAAAACTTTTTTATAAATTTTATATTATATTATTATAAAATTTAAAAATTTTTTTTAAATTTTATATTAGAATAGAATACCTCTGTTTTCAGGTAATATCAACGCAGTGATTTTATTCTGGCAACGAAAGGGTTAAATGGACGGCATTAATAGAACAAAGGTTGGGGGTTACTTTAAAAGTACACTATTTATCTGACAGTTTAAATACAAATGGACGATTTTAGATTATGCCAATAATTCTTGACTAATACTTCCTTCACATGAATCAGGGCAACAATTCCTGTTAATAATACATTATAATAAAAATACTAATTAATGATCTTGATTAAAGACGGTCATTTTACTTAAAGTCTTTTTAAAATTGCGTAGGTACATGAAGAATTAAACTAATGCGCTAAATGTATATACAGGCTGTCCTGTACTCTAATTATCAAAATTAAATTCGAGTTGTTGGAATATTTCAAATCGGCACATGACATCTGGTGGTAGAAAATTTTACTCGAATAAGGAAACAATTTACATGCTAACAAAGATAAACTTCAAATTGTTTATTACAAAAATAGTAAAATAGATAAAAAGTTTATCGATAAAAAACTTTTTAACAAAAAAAAACCTCCTTCAAAAAGCCACTAAAAAGAGGAAAATAATGAAATTTTGAGGTCTCCGCCAATTTAATAAAATATGAAGTCGGTTAAAATGAAGATATTAATCACTATAGGTAGGTACTATACTTTTTAACCGACTTCATATTTTATTAAAATGGCGGAGACATCAAAATTTCATTATCTTCCTGTTTTTAGTGGCTTTTTGAAGGCGGTTTTTTTTTTGTTAAAAAGTTTTTTATTTTTTACTTTTTAGTGTCAAAAAGTGACATTTACCTTAAAGAATCAGCACGCCGTTACTTACTTTTATTAAAATCAGCCGAACTACTATACCGATTTTGATGAAATTTCTATGGGACCAATCTGAAAGTAGGTATATCCTTTCAAATATTTTTTTTCTCGGTCTTCGCGGAAGACACCTCGGTTCATTCAACGGGGCACGGGGCCCAAGGGCGCCTTAGTCCGCGCAACATACATCAACCACATAAAAAATATATACGGTCGACTTGAGAAACCTCCTTTTTTTGAAGTCGGTTAAAAGTGGAATCCGCGACGTTATATAATATCATGGCATTATAAACAGTATCAGAGTTATTGCCCTGTAAAACTCACTTTACAGTATTTTGTAATGAAATGTGAAGAAATTGTATTTAGGAATAAAAAAATTATGGCCTATTTATATTTTTTTAAACTATAAAACCATAGCAACTATTGAAATTTTTCCCTTAACTCCGCCATGTTTTTAAAGCCCCTCCCATTTGACAGATCTCAATATCACGTGATTATAGATACTCACCAACTGAGACTATATTAGGGTCATCTATGTAATTAATTAAACAAGCAGTTCTGTTATCTAATTAAACCAAATAAATCTAGAAATTTGTTAAATAATCAATTATTACGTTTTCCAAAATTGAAAAAATGAGCAGCGAGAATGCACAAATAATTTTTAAACTAACATTAAAAAACCCGATCTAAATAATTCTCGTATTATGCGGGGAAAAAATTGGTGAAAACCGGAACAACAAGGAATCTAATTTTTACCTTTATACAGCTCGAGTGGGACGACAGAAAACAAAAGAAGGCTGCCCAGTGTTTCAGCAGCATTGTCATAATCTTCTTTAGACCGGGCGCACACACACAATATTGTTGCCACGACTAAACATTTTAGTCGAGTTGTGTACGTGTCGCGATTTCAACTCGACTAAACTGTTTAGTTGTTATAGAGGTGCGCATACAATCAATCAGTTGTGCAATAATTTCACTATTAAACTAATGCAGGGGTTCCCAAACTTTTTTGATCATGACCCTAATTTAAAATTGCAAAAGCCTTCGCGACCCTTAAAATTTTTTTCCCCACAAAGTACAATGTAGTCTATAAAAAAGATTTTTCAGTAAAATTTAAGTCGTTTATTCAAGAATTTAAGTATAAAAAAGTACACTAAAAGTAATAGGTATAGAAATTGATCACGAGAATTATAAATTATATAATCACGGAAACAGGCCGTGACCCTAAAAATTCAGCTTGCGACCCCGCCTAGGGTCGCGACCCCGACTTTGGGAACCCCTGAACTAATGGGTCGCCGAACAACTATTTAGTCGAGCATATGCTAGCGTCAATACACAGCTGTGGACATAAGCTGCCGACGATAGTTGTTCGACTAGAAAAGTCGAAAGACGATCGATGCGGTTTTATGATTTTTTTGTCGTACAACTATAGTGTCGATAGTATGCGGAGTCCCTTCTGATCCCATAGCCTTTTGACTAACAACTAAACAGTTGTGCGATAAAAAAATGATTGTATGCGCCGGCCCTTAGAGTCATTTCCTGAGCACTTGCACTACACAATATTTAGTTGGACAGTTTCACGATATTATACTAGTATTAGAATGATACATATTATTTTCACAAACACTGCACTTATAAATATATTTAGTTAAATACATAATATTATTTAGTGAATTAGAAAATTAGAATCATCATAGGTACTAAATATTAAAAATAAAAAATCATTTACACTGAATTTAATTGACTAACAATAAAACACTGCATTAAAAATTCACTAAATAAGTTTTAAAATTGTATTTTTCGATGTTTTACAGTGGTCAATGATCTTTTGACATTGCGTAATTACGTAATTTCTATATAATGATTAAACACATTATATGCGGTGGTTCAAAAGTATAATGCATACGGATTGACTCAAAATATTAAACAAATAGTTTTTTTTGAATCTATGCTTCTATAGGCGCGTTAGACGATTTCTGGGAGGGGAAAAACTTATGGTTTCGCGTCACGTCACCGACATGCTCATGTTAAAAGTATATCTACTGTCCGATCCTTTTGAAAATTAATATCTGAGAGTTTTATAGAACACAAAAAAATAAAATGGCGTCAGATTTCAAAATGGCGGCCATATGTACTTTTGTAAAAATTATCCGATCTTTTTGAAAATTGATATTGAAGAGTTTTATAGGACACAAAAAAATAAAATTGCATCACATTTCAAAATGGCGGTCAAATAATAATTTTTCAATTGTATTGTCTATAGCTTTGATAAACTCGGTTTTATATACAATGCGTAAAAAGCATAGCTTCTGTCGGGTGTCCCATGACACCTCTTGACTTTTTTTTTGATCCAAAGATGTGATATGCCTGGGTTGTCAAAAAACGGTAGCCGAGTAGCATCAATAAAAATGAGTGATTTCATAGGCGCACATCCGACTATTCACAATCTATATTATTAGAGATCAGTAATTCTAATCGATTGTATTTCTAGTGTCGTAATGAGGTATATTACTGACGAGTGACGAGTATTCACAGTCACACGAGTCATAATAGGTATCCTTACACACGAGATATAGATCGTATTTTTTGCCATACCCACTATAAAATAACAGCTTTTCACTTAATTTTCAATATTTTCAAAAAAATTTGACAGTTCATTTGCGTCGCCAACTTCACATTTATAGCAGGCCGTAAAGTAATAGCAGGTGAATTAAAGCCAATAAACATAAATCACTCTGGAAACTATTTATTTTCTACACTACTGTGTTTTGAAAACACTTTCAACATAACTGCCTGTTAACTGACCCATTTCATGCATACATACCTACATACACGCACGCAAAATTGCCATTTTATAGTGGGTATGACAAAAACATTTTTTTCAAATCTTTTCGATTACATAACACCAAGCTTTCTGAATTCTGATACATTGTAAAATGTTTCAGGGATATAACCGACTATATACAATCCATATATTTAGGGACCAGTGGTTCAAATCGATAATTATTTTTTTTTTCAAATCATTTCGATTACATAACATCAACCTTTCTGATGCACAGCAGAATTATTTTCACCGCAATAATTTATAACGTGCGAAAATTAACGATAATCCTGAAAGAAAAAAAATAATAAATTAAGTTCATTTTGAACACGAATAAAGTATCTATCCGTTACGCACGATTTTCAATATCTTGTTATAGAAAAACTCTTTTCTGTACCACAATATCGTAAATATGTACAGCCTGTCGACAGTGTAAAATTACTACAAAAGTTGTAACATAAAGAAGACGGCTGGGCAGAGAGCGAAAAACGGTTTTTTAGGGCAGTATTCAAAGTCTCTCTGTACTTCACAGCCATATAATATTAAAATACTCGCGTTCAATCGCAGCTTCGCTGGGCTTGAGAATGATCGAGCGTGTAGCAATGCTGTTATTTAAATGGTGTTGCTATGGTTCCTCTATTACAAGTCCCCAGTTCCCGGGTTCTATAACCCGAGAGCTGGTAAACGTGTCAATTGGATTTTCAATTTACTATAAAAAAAATAATGAATTGAAAATATGAATTGGGGCGAGGCCCAAATAACTGTTGGTGGTCTTTAAAACACAAACTCGCAGCTTCGCTTGCGTTTAATGCCGGTTTTATGTCGATGTTTATTATCCGGTCAGACACGGCACGGGAACGTAGCGTTTCCGGCAAGACAAACATTTTTGATTGGTTGGCTGTATCTATGAAATCAAATGCCACTGTCGGGACTTGAACCAGAAACCTCCAGTCTCCGACTGGATGAGTTACCAGTTACTCTACAGTGCCCGAAAGTGGAATCTGTTTCTTTCCTAAATATATAGCAATTTCACTACTTAATTGTTGTGGATATGAAGTGGACAATTAAAGGGAACAAAAATCGTTATGATTTAATTATTTACCTATTTAGTAACCGTCCATCGTAACTCAAAATATTGTGCTCATTTTTAGATTGTTTCGGGTTCATAATAATTCCTAAAATTGTAATTGAAAATCGTGAACAGCAGTTGTTGGTTTGTCTGTACGTACGTGCGTCCGAGCTCTACAGGTCGCAATTCTTGACGGATCGACTTGGTTAATTTTTTTCCATAGGTTTCTTATACAATCTTATGAATCCTTGCAGAAAGACGATGAAAACGTGAAGGTTAGTAACATGTAGTTGGATATACTTATGTAATAATTCCTCCCTTTTACAAAGGGTAAAATGGGGTGCAAAAAAGAGGAACGGTTAATTACATTACAGGATAAGAGTAGATATGGCGTAGTAGTAGCTAGCCGACTGGGTGGGCCGTTTGCGATTGATTCGGAACGTGATGTTGGTGAATTGAAATTTGTTTTAGAGAGAAAATGGGGGACGGTGCGGTGCGGCTAACTGAGATACTGGTGCCGGGAAGTGAAAAATGCGAATTGAAAAAACAAAAATAAAGTTACAAGTCTTTCTACTATAAATAATGCGGTCTGTTTATTTATTTTCCAAATTGGAATAATGTTCTTTCATTCAAATATAATTCACATTTTTTTTTGTGTAAACAAACAAGTCTTATACAGATGATCCTTTTTTACGTAGAATATAGATTCTTTATGAAATTCGAAATTGTTCTGAACTTTCATAATTTAAGGAGTGCAAAATTTTAAACCCATAATAAAGTGAATATTTCATCAACAGCTAGGGTTATTTTTACTAGTACCAAAATTCATATTTTCAATTTATACCTCATTTTTACTTTCCACCTCTACTATGGTAGGGAAGTAATGGATTTAGTCCGAAAAAAATATTTCGAGATTTTAACAGATTTCACGTTTTGAGACCCTAGCAATCGTTTAAGATCATTTTCTGACTGATGTGTGTGTGTGGTCAATTTTCCGCCTTCGATATCTTAAGAACGGAACAACATACGGGCATGCCGATTGTTCTATTGTGTTTATCAGCCTTTAACTTAGATCTGATTAGATTTTGAGTCAAATCGGTTCAGTGGATCCTGAGATATTCAAAAAAACGTTCTCAATGTCACGTATTAACATAGGTAAAAAAAAATATAAATGAATTCTAGATGTTATAATATGAAAAAAATGTAAATATTTTTTTCTCTAAAATGTATAGTTTTCAAGAAAAAAAATATTTTACTAAAAAAAATAAAAATTATACGTAAATCAAGGTAACCATGATTTTTGCTATATTAAGCTAGCCATCAGTAGATCACCAAACAAAAAAGAGGGCCATGCTTTTTTCAAAGAATAAAAATTAAATTGTGTTTTAAAGATCACCAACAGCTAAGGTTATTTGGGCCTAGTCAAAGAATAAAAAAAAAAGAGTGTTTATTTTTTGCAAACATTTACTAGGTGGGAAGTATAGGACTGGTCATCAGTCGAATTTTTTTTAATAGTAAACTCAAAATTCAATGAATACTCCGAAACACAATAAGGTCAAATACTGTAAATCTCCAAATTATTTTATTACTCTGTATAATAAATCTAAAAAATATAAATAACGTAAAGAAATTTAAATATGAAACTAAAAAATTCTTAGCAGAACATATTTTTTATGCCCTGCAGGAATATTTGAATTCATGTTAATTCTTTTTTTACTTTTTATTTTTTTATTTATTGATTGATAATCAGGCCCGTAACCACGAATTTGTTTCAGGGGGGAGCTTAAATTCAAAAAGTAAAGTCTCTCACAAACTTCCAGCAGTTCAATTTTACATTCGTTGCATGAAAAATTATGGTCATAAAACATTCATTATAATGGAAATGTATTTAAAAAAACTTTTTCATAGAAAAGCACACATTTGTTAGAATTTGTGAAATTTCGGGTGGGGGGCTTCAGCCCCTTGAGCCATCCCCCTGGCTACGTGCCTGCAGTGATAATATTTAGGTGCTATAATATAATAATACATTATTAATAAATATGTTATGTTACCTGGAAACCGGGGAGTAATGGAAAAAAGTGAATATTTAATTAGTCATTTGATGAAAAGTGAATAAATGAATAAATACTACGCAGTCATTACTTTGAAATAGAAGATATTAAATATTGATAATGAACTCGACAAGTTTGAATTTACAGTTGTTATGACTCTATATATATGTATGAGAGAAAAGGGACATTCGGAGTGGATTCCGTTCTAGAAATGAGAATCTCTGAGACACGGTGTTTCAATTACCCGAACAGGAAGGGACATCATTTCATATCATGTGTAAGCCCTCCACGTATTTCAATGACTTGTGCAAGATTATTATATGGAAAGTCAGCAGCGTGCCGACTTTTAAATTGACGCAGAAAAGGCACATCAGACTCCAGACGCATAGAAATGACACGCTTATGAATACACATGAACATTGTACGGGAAACAGTTTCCGTTTTTCGGTTATTTACAAAGTCACGCAGAAGCAACTTCCAACATACATCAGCGATTCGTCATGCTGATATCTGACTTCGGACGTATAGAAATGACACGCTTATGAATACACATGAACATTGTACGGGAAACAGTTTCCGTTTTTCGGTTATTTACAAGGTCACGCAGAAGCAACACCCAAAATACATTAGCGATTCGTCATGCTGATATCTGACTTCGGACGTATAGAAATGACACGCTTATGAATACACATGAACATTGTACGGGAAACAGTTTCCGTTTTTCGGTTATTTACAAAGTCACGTAGAAGCAACTTCCAAAATACATCAGCGATTCGTCATGCTGATATCTGACTTCGGACGTATAGAAATGACACGCTTATGAATACACATGAACATTGTACGGGAAACAGTTTCCGTTTTTCGGTTATTTACAAAGTCACGCAGAAGCAACTTCCAAAATACATCAGCGATTCGTCATGCTGATATCTGACTTCGGACGTATAGAAATCACACGCTTATGAATACACATGAAGATTGTACGGGAAACAGTTTCCGTTTTTCGGTTATTTACAAAGTCGAGCAGAAGCAACTTCCAAAATACATAAGCGATTCGTCATGCTGATATCTGACTTCGGACGTATAGAAATGACACGCTTATGAAACACATGAACATTGTACGGGAAACAGTTTCCGTTTTTCGGTTATTTACAAGGTCATGCAGAAGCAACTTCCAAAATACATCAGCGATTCGTCATGCTGATATCTGACTCCGGACGTATAGAAATAACACGCATGAATGACCTTGTAACGGCACATAGGTATAGAAAAATATAATCCGATTAAATTACTGTTATAAAAAACTAAAAGAATAAAACATTACCGTATGAAACTAGAAGAATTTTCACGTTTTTAATACGAATACTTTCGCTACCGGAAGTTACTCCCTGCATACTTCTCCCTCGCTTAAAAACTGTTACCGCTCTCCCGACGCTATTTTTAAAGCTAAAAGGTTTGCGGGTTAACGCCAAATGAAGGACCTAGAATCACACTACAGATCCTACCGACGAATTAAAAAAAACGTTTTGGTTACGTCTGAAAGATTACGTAATTACGAAAAAAGTTGTCATTTTTTCCAGGATTTTTTTTCAATCTTTCGCCTGTAGAATTCGTAGTGTGATTCTCGGTCCTTCATTTGGCGTTTTCCCGAACCATTTAGCTTTGAAAATAGCGTCGCGAGAGCGGTAACCGTTTTTAGGCGAGGGGAAAGGATATGATATGAAGAGTGCAGGGGGTAACTTCCGGTAGAGAATACTCTTAAAGTCAGTTTCTGTACTAATTTCAAAATAATTTTACAAATACTAAATTTCAGAAGAGAAAGAAAATTCGTTCTTTTACTTCTCACAGAATACATTTCATGACGCTGGACTACATTTTAACCTCACTTCTTTGTTGTCGACGCCATTGCATAAAGGAACGACCGTCTCGTTTCGTACGACGTGCATAGACAGTGCTTATAAGGGACATGTACACAGGTAATTTGTAGTTGCAATGTCCGTATGGGCCGTGTCATCTATTAAGTATTATTGGTGCTTTGCCCAACGGCACTTGGCTACGACATGCGATAATAAGTCTGCATTATATGCATGCTCTGAATTTGTTCCGCTCGAATACTCTACGACCGATTCCATACCAACATCACGAGTCAATAGGCAACCAATTTTAGGCTTATTTTTAAAAGCTTTTATTTAACTTGCAATGTATGTTCGTTTGTGTGTTTGTTTGTTTAGGTCAAATCTTGCAAGTCAATTTTGAACGACTTCCACGTATCCAATCGATTTGAAATTTTGTACACATATGTATTCCCGATGACAATACATGAATAACAGTGGCGTAACTTCACTTCGCGGGGCCCAGGTGTAAACATTTTTTGGGGGCCCCCCTCCCCCCACTTTACCCAAATAAGAAAAATTTCCAATTATTCATGACATCATCATCCCATCAACATTTGATTGTATTCTCAAAATGTTCTAGGTCATATATAAACGACTCTAATTAAAAGAAGTTCTACTGGTATTCTTCAGACAATAATATTGTTCTCTTTTATATTTAAGGATAAATAAATCCTCCAGTCGTCTTCATCAAATCATAATTATTGACATAAACGATATAGAGTTTGAATCTAGAAAGTAAATGCAATCTGCGCTTAGATCATATATAATTGGACTGAGAAAAAATCGAGTGTAAGGATTAATCAATCAGTAGTTGACCCAAAAATATTGGGGCCCCTCGAGGTTAGGGGGCCCCGGTGATTGCCACCTGGAACACCTGTGGTAGATACGCCACTGATGAATAAATCGTTTTTAGAAATAAATTCAACTCCTAAGGGGTTCAAAAGGGATGTAGGGTTTTTTGGCCCAAGCCATATCGCTGAAGCTAGAAACTTGAAATTTGGACAGTCCGTTCCTTTTCTGACGTAAGCATCCACTAAGAAAGGATTTTTCGAAAGAGGGGTAAAATTTTGAAAGACTAAAATGAACAAAATAAATATTAGTAGGTAAAAAAAACTTTTTAGAGACACGCTTTAATTTAAATGCACTAAAAAGGAAAAAATAATTTTTAATATTATTATGAACCTAAATATGATTAAAAATTATTTTTTCCTTTTTAGTGTATTTAAATAAAAGCTTGTCTCTAAAAAGTTCTTTTTTAACACGCTTATATTAGCTTCACCTGTATGTTTGCTTGCTTGTTTGTTTGTCAGTTTGTAACCGACTTCTTTGAACTTGATTTTGACCAACTTTGAACGGTCAGATTTAGTTTAAACGTTGTCGACTTATCAAGGACCGACGACAATACAATAATTCAATAAGTTTGTCCCATTATCCTGACCAGGATCTCCAGGACTAAAAAAAAAAGCAAAAAACTTCAGATTGAACTGAAACTTTGCACACTTATCAAGGACCGATGACAATACAATAATTCAATAAGTTTGTCCCATTATCCTGACCAGGATCTCCAGGACTAAAAAAAAAAAAATTATAATTTAAAAAAACTAAAAAACACGCTTTAATGAACTATAAAGTAAAAAATAATTAATTTTATTGTAAAAAAGCGTGGGGTAGTATGAAAATATGATACAAAGCACCCCACGCTTTTTTACAATAAAATTAATTATTATTAATATTTATTAACTGTATATCAATATTTCTCCTTCTCTTTTGTTTTTTCAGTTATACTGAAAAGTTAAGACTCGTCTTCTACATACGCTTTTCACTGTCACTTGTGAATAACAAAAATAGACAATAATTCCGGAAACGTATTCTCCCGTTTATCATATAGATTATAGAACATATTTGAAAAATCAGTAAGAAAAAGAAACTATATAGACACAGCGAGAGATATCTACTAACGATTTGTAACTCATTCATGGGAACAGACTTACGACGACGTGAATTAAATAAGCGTCTGTCTAGTGACGTAATAATGTCGACAACACATTCACGTAAACACATCGAGTGCTATACAATTTGTCGAACTGTTTAATTAGCCTGGAGCCGTCTGAACTTAATGATGACCGTACTGATAATTTACTTAAAATGGAAAAATCAAGCGTACATTTGAAAAACCCTTTCCAATTCCATAAAACATCATTTTTATAGGTTAGAATGCGACAGTAAAGATAAATGTAAACGCCATTACCGACAACAAATAAATAAAAGAGCTTTAAAAAGCTGCACACAAAGAAAACAAGAGACGGTATAGAACAGTGAAAGGGGGAAAATAACTTTAAAACCTTATAGCTTATCTTCGATGGAGAATCTACTAAGGTGAAATAAAAGCTGGGACAAAAGTGCACCATGCATTAGGATTAGTGGGCAGCGCGGCTGATGCACTTGGCGAAATGGCGAACCAAAAGCTGACCGTGCTGTCTCTAACACGACCGTATCTCTCTGTGGGTTTGTTTGAGGTAAAGTTGGAACAGGAAGGCGTTAGGAAAATTGAACACTTGGCAAAATAAACATAATTGGAGAATCAATAGTGATAACAGTAATGGATCTTTGTTTGTAATTGAGTTTTCTTTTTTGAGTATTTTGTATGACGTCCAGACGAGAAACCTTTCCCGAATTTTTGTCTGGCTTGGTACACTCTCAATTGATACCAAAACTTATAAAGTACTGGCTACGATCGGGTTCCTGTTAGAGCCAACATTGATGCAAGAGAGCACTTAGTACAAAATTACATCAAATACAGAGGATAAAAAATTTTTTAACGAAAAAAAAAACCTCCTTCAAAAAGTCACTAAAAAGAGGAAAATAATGAAATTTTGACGTCTGCGCCAATTTAATAAAATATGAAGTCGATTAAAAAGTATAGCATAGTGATTAAAATCTTCTTTTTAACCAACTTCATATTTTATTAAATTGGCGCAGACCTCAAAATTTCATTATTTTCCTCTTTTTAGTGGCTTTTTGAAGGAGGTTTTTTTTTGTTAAAAAGTTTTTTATTTTTACTTTTTAGTGTCAAAAAGTGACATTTACCTTAAAGGAATCACACGCCGTTACTCACTTTTATTAAACCGACTTTCTTACTCTGTCTGATGTGTCAAAAAGTGACATTTACCTTAAGGATCACACGCCGTTACTAACTTTTATTAAAATCAGCCGAATTACTGAACCGATTTTGATGAAATTTCTATGGGACCAATCTGAAAGTATATCCTTTCAAATAAAAAAAAAATTCCAAATCGGTTTATAAATGACGGAGTTCTGAGGTAACAAACATAAAAAAAAAAAATACAACCGAATTGAGAACTACCTCCTTTTTTTGAAGTCGGTTAAAAAAATTAAAATATTACATTTTTAAGAGTCAATTTCCCACGCAATTTGATCTTGGTATCTTATAATAAATGCTAGTTAAACAACAAGATTTTACTTAACATTTTCGTTCGTTTGAAAGATCAGAATATAGATATTATAAAAAGCAATGCAGCATGTTTTTAGCGGTAACCTTGTTCTGGGTCGGTATTCAATCTTCTCAGTGGAACTTATCTCCACCGTGGTATCTGCTTTTTCTGAACGTAACTACGAGGGTCACCTCTTTATATACAGTGTGATTCGGTCCAACGAAAATAAGACAAAAAAAAATATACTACCTATTGGGAAAATATAAATGCATTCTGGATGTTATATGAATAAAATCTTATTATTTTTTTAAAATGTAGATTTAGAGGGGGAAAAATGTTCCTAAAAATTGCTCGGAAATCATTTTTTATTTGCCTAATCAAGATGTTTCTTTTGATAGCACCTTATTAATTAACAGAATATGCTTTTAATAAAAAAAAAACAGGAAAGAATGGCTTAAGAATACTATATTGTGTTTAAAACATTTAACAAAAAGCCGACGTTTCGGAACCACATCGGTCCATAATCATGACCTACAAGAAATTTTTTGTAGATCATGATTATGGACCGATGTGGTTCCGAAATGTCGGCTTTTTGCTAAATGTTTTAAACACAATATAGTATTCTTAAGCCTTTCTTTCCTGTTTTTTTTTTACTAAAAGCATAGATATTCTAATCAAGATGTCTATAATTTTACTTGGTCCTCAGTAGATCAATAAACCATTAAGTTGGCCATGCTTTTTATATATTTTGTTGAGAACATTTTCTGTTACAAGCGACTTTTTACTAGGTGGGAAGTATAGGATTAGCTCCCCAGTTGCATTTTTTTCATATAATGGTCCCTTGGGATGTCATCAAAGTTGGGCATAAAAATATCAGATGAGCATCTGCAAAATACTGCGTAAAATTTATTATTAATTCTGGCTGTCACGCGAGTATTTAACGGTTAAATCAAATATAAACAAGATACACAATCCGACAACAGCCACCTACTAAATAAACGCGAGTCACTAGGTCTGCACAGTTGGCGTTCCTGCAATGAGGTTGTTTATTGGAACAATTTCCAATGCCATTGATTAGAGAGAAATGTTCCATCTCCCCCAAAACCGTTTAAAGACCGGTGCACATCAAATTTTATACCACATTGAATTCTCGTCGACAGATACGAAACTGCCATTTCATAGTGTGAATCGCGGACACCCTTGTATTCTACAGGGTGGTGAACGTAACTGCTGCACATAGGGATTTAACCCGTAAAATCAAACTTTCGCGATTTCCTAAGCCCCTAATTATTTTAGGAAAAATATTTTCAAATAATAGTTTTAGAACATAACATTCTGCATCTAAATCATTACACAAAATTAATTTTGCATGCTTTGTAAAGGCAGAAATTTGATATGAAAATGTCAAAACTACCTCAAAAACAGATAGCGATAGCCATGGAACTTGAACAAAATGATGACGTTTTAGTTGTCAGAATGATTTCTAATCATTTTGTTCAAGCTCCATGGCTATCGCTATCTGTTTTTGAGGTAGTTTTGACATTTTCATATCAAATTTCTGCCTTTACAAAGCATGCAAAATTAATTTTGTGTAATGATTTAGATGCAGAATGTTATGTTCTAAAACTATTATTTGAAGATATTTTTCCTAAAATAATTAGGGGCTTAGGAAATCGCGAAAGTTTGATTTTACGGGTTAAATCCCTATGTGCAGCAGTTACGTTCAGCACCCTGTATATCAGACCCATGCACAAATTATTTCAAAATCAGTTGTGAATTTTTCGGGAAACGAGTAGTTTAATTTTCCTGTACAGCTTTCTCAAAAAGGGGCACAATTATGAAGTTATTTATCTGCTGATATAAAGAAGTCATTATAAATAATACTATTTAATAATCCTAAATCATATTTTGATTTTCTTAAACAATATTAAGTCTGGGTAAAACTTAACAAATTGTGTCCTGTCCGGCTTTGCTCGGTTGTCAATTAACTGTCGTAATCTCCGTTATTTGAGCTCTGCTACGTAGCAGAGCTCAAATAACGGAGATTTCGACAGTATAAAAATCTACAGGACGCCATCTATGGTGCAGTACAGCACCATAAATGGCACCCTGTAGAATTTTATCGAAATAGCTTCTTTACTATCAGGTATACTGCAGATCAACCACTTTGCGGAATCCAATACCTACATCGCTGGTCTTCGTCATATCTTCGGAACCGTTTGATATATCACGACGAAACAAATAAGATGGTCCGAGAGTTTACTATCTATAACTTGTATAAATTTAATGTCAGAAGCTTCAGTAGTTTTTGAATTAAATCCGTTCGTACAGACAGTCAGACAACATTTTTTTACGTTAGATTATTTTTTAGTTATTATTATTATTGTAGATTATAGACGCGTCGACAACTCAGGTCATTAGCGTCTTCAACACAACAATTAATAATCCATTTGTGCATTAGAATCTGCCAGCCGGCATACACAAAACCGACTGGTACGAGCTTGGGCTCCTGGGAACGCCAATTCCCAAAGAATATTGGAATGCAATTGCGAGAACAACTACATTCCAATGTTCCCCCTGGGGGAATTTGGTTTAGTAATCGAAAATGCAAACGGAAAAATATTTAAAAGCTGAAAATTCTAAAATCACAGACAGACACTTCTAATTTATTTATCCGCATTGATTGATGAAAAACAATTAAATTGCATATAGTATTACGAATACTCAATGTGTGTTTTTTAAAAATAATTAACCACACCTGAAGATGGCAACTCGTTGCTGAAACGTGTCGTGTTAACAACACATGAAGTCACAAGACGGACACCAAAAATACAAAGTATTTCTAATTCTAATACTTCTTATTAATTAAATTGCCATCGCTCGAGATAATATGAAGCCCGAAAATTTCGAAAGTTCTGGTCTTGAGAGCATCGATGTGAATCGGCCCTTACTGTCACAGGCCGTAAACTGTCAAGCTTGGTTCTATCGCTCTCTTTGTCTCGCAAGGTGATATTTATCACTCTCTCTCTTTCTCTCTACATCTGCGTGCCTTGACAAGGCTGTTAGCCTTGCACGATGGACAATATATATACGACCTACGGGTGTCCCGTATACATACCAAATAAAACAGTTCGTGTATTGAGACAGGGTTTTATACGGTGGGCTATTTGCATTAAATTGCCTCTGACACACCGGAAATGTCTTTTAAAATTTACATTGCTTTTCAATAGACTTGAAAATAGCCCAGATCGTTGGCACGTCGATGTTTATATCACGTCCTTCAGTGATTTATTCAAATATTCAGAAAATCTTAATATATAAATGCGAAATACCACTCACTCACTCATTTATCACGAAATCTCAGGGACTATAAATAGTCCAGCAGTCAAGTACTTTTTACCTGGAAAGTATTCCGTAGTTAATGATATTTTGGTATGTTGTTTGTGGGTACTCGGTGGAGTAGAATCTGAGTTTTCGACCTCGAGGACCCTGTGCTAACGTGGGGGGAGCCGAAAAACCACGGAATTTTACCACCTTTTTTGCTTTTTTCGAAATCTCTCAGAAACGGTCGACTTAAGCAATTCTTTCAATATGTAATGTTTTAAAGAGGATTACATTTCCTACAATTTTCATTCCCACAACTTTTCTGTGGTACTAATGGTAAGCGCGCTGCAGCTTCTTGAAAATCACCCGCTCCGCTTTTTGTAACCTTGATAACCAATTGGTTAAAGTGTAATGTTCTTTTCAATAGTTTTATTTATTTTCTTCTTCATCGAACTTTAAATAAATTGAAAAAAATACATGTTACACATTGGTTACCAAGGTTACAAAAGGCGGAGCGGGTGATTTTCAAGAAGTTGCAGCGCGCTTACATCGATGAAAAAACGGAACTTTTATAGGATCACTCTCGTGTCTGTCTATCCGTCTGTCACAGCTTATTTTCTCCGAATCTACTGGACGAAAAAAGTTCAAATTTGGTACATACATATTATATAGAGTTAGGTGACCCAATCACGAACCTATAGCGTAAATAAACGAACTCTGAATTTAGAGGATTAATTTTGGGGGGCAAATTTAAAGATTAAAAAAAAAAACAATTCAATTGCATCATGTGGCATATCAAAATATGAAAGGGCTCATTATGAGAAATATAAATATATTTTTTTTATAATTTTAAAATGCATTATAGTTCAAAAGATATTAAAGAAAATATACGAAAATCGAGCATTCCCCCCTTATCTCCGAAACGAATGAACCTAAAATTTTGGAAAAATAGGGATTATAGGACCTCACTCATAGTTTACAGGAAAACCTAAACAAACATTTTAAGTCTTTAAATTCCCACGGGAAACGGAATAGTACAGAGCCCTCTCCACGCGAGACCGATTCGCACTTGACCGGTTTTTGTGGACCCTAGACACTCGGGGGTCCAGGGCTTAAGCCCTATTAGTTACCATGTAAATCCTCCCCTGGTGACAACTAATAAAAGTAAAGTTACACAAAATAAATGTCTTCTCCATAAAGCGAACGTATTTTCTTCTCATATATTTTGTTATACGAAATTTGGAAATGTTATGATTTATTTTTACCTCGCCAATTTTCCAGAGTGTTTACCTATCTCAAAACTTTTGATTAGTGGTTTTGTATGTCTCTGTATAAGACAGTTTCTTTTAAATAAATCTTCCCATGTGAAGGTTGGAAAAAGAAGGAAAAAGAAAAATCATAATACTAACAACAACAGCTGAAGAGAACGTGAAATTTGCTGTAAATAATCATGGACAAGTGAAAGGAATCTATTGTAAGCAAAGAAAAAAAATTCTGTCATTGCATCGCTTTTTATATTGAAAAACATGTAAAGAAAAAATATGATAGATGTGTTTTTTCTTAGAAATCGTTGGCTAAATAAGCGTTGAACTGATAATATATAGAAAATAATTGAACTGGAAATTACAGGCATTATTTGAAGTGCGTCTGTCTGTACGGGCTAATCTTCGAAACGGCTGAACCGATTTTGATAGGACTTTACAGACATGAATAGGAGGTTGTCAGGAGTGATCTAGGCTACAATTTTTAATTGTTATTCAACTCCTAAGGGGGTAAAACGGGGGTGTAGGGTTTTTTGACTAATCAACGCCCTCACAAAACTGCTGAAGCTAAATAAACTTGAAATTTATACAGTAGGTTCCTTTTGTGACATAAACTTTGGGTAAAATGGGGGTGTAGGGTTTTTTGACTAATCAACGCCCTCACAAAACTGCTGAAGCTAAATAAACTTGAAATTTATACAGTAGGTTCCTTTTGTGACATAAACTTTGGGTAAAATGGGGGTGTAGGGTTTTTTGACTAATCAACGGCCAGACAAAACTGCTGAAGCTATAAACTTGTAATTTATACAGTAGGTTTCTTTTGTGACATAAGCTCCCAATAAGAAGGGGTTTTTTGGAAATTCAACCCCTGAGGGGGTCAAAAGGGGGTGTATTGCACAGCCTAAACCACTAAATATAGAAAAATGAAATTCAGAAGTTATGTTCCTTACAGGGTGTAGACGTGCAACAAGAAACGATTTTTCGGAAATCAACCTCTAAGGGGGTGAAATAGGGTGAAAATTTTTGTATAGAAAATCGTATTCCCTGCGTGTATCTTAACTTGAAACTTAGGGTCTAAATACTCTTCAAAACAAATAATAAAACACTTATATTTAGGATTTTTTAAGACAACCCCTAAGAAGAAGTGCAACGGGGTGTATGTTTGTATACACGAAGGCATAAAAAAAATCTAAATATACGTGAGCGGAGCCACGGGTAACCGCTAGTTCAATAATAAAATTGTTGTGGTTGAAAAAGTGACTGAAACTTGCTATAAACACTTTCTAAACCGAGCATTCTTATATATATTTTGTGTGTGCGTGTGTGTGTTTGTGTATCATCAAAACTACCGAACGCTTTATATTATACTCCTTTAGAAACGATTTACTTGACGACGCCAATTTAAACAATGTTTTCAGTGTACACACACAAGGAGGAAAAAGAAAGCAAACCGTTGCGGAAATTGTTTCTCCTTTTTCATCCCGTTCGTGTTTTGCTTCGAGTCGTCGAGGGCTTTTTCTTTTGCCATCGTATTATACATTTTGCCATATAATGATGAAAGACTTGTCATTTATTTCACTGTATAAAGACACGAAGAGAATTGTGTATAGGCCCGGTGTTTCGCTTACTTATTGAGTGAGCGATTGTAGATTATAGACGCTTGACAACTGAGGTCATAAGTCAACCATTATAGTAAGTTAATACCGGCTATAAAATGAAATTCGGGGTCTAGAGGAAGGAGCGATTTTCATGAATTAAAAAAAAATGAGCAAAAAAATCTGGGTGAAACTGTATGGATGCACCAATTAAACACTAATATATGTTGGTTCTGATCTTAACTATTTACATTACGTAAGTAGTTAATTTCATCTAATTATCACAGATGGGATACTATAGGTACTCTTGGACCTTGACGTCTCGCTATTTAGCCCTGTCCCCTATATAATATTTCTACTAGGTATGCGAACAGAGTTACCACATCGACGCACTACCAGCAAGTCATTCCCGATTGGTTCCCCGCTAGCAGTTCATTTCATTTTCTCCACTTCTGAAACGTTTGTAATACCTATGTGCAAATACCAATTAAACACTAATAAATGCTGGTTCTGATCTTAACTACATAATATACATTAGGTATACGTATGTATAGTTAATATCTAATTAGATATCACAGATGGCTATATATACTATCTCGCTATATACTATCTCGCTATTCAGCCCTCCCGGGTATTATTTCTACTATGCGAACAGAAAGGGGCGTGTCGATCGAGTTCCTCCCTCAAAGCACTACCAGCAACCAATCACGACAGCTTCCCCACTAGCAGCTCATTTCATTTCCTCCACTCCTGACGGTGCCGTTTTTAGATTTTTTCGTTGCACTTTCAAACGAAACTACTATCATAGCGAGTAAAAAAGTTTCACTTCAAAAAAAACTGTCCCATTTTAATGACAAAGACATATTTTACAATTTTATTTACCTAATAAAAAACAAAAATATAAGTTAGGTACATTAAAATAATTGATACGAGAACAATCAATTCTATAGAATCTAGTTTCAAAAATTGACTAGATAGGTACTTATAAAAGCGTTTATCTAATGATCTAATGATTCTAATCAATGGAGTTATGAAATTAGATAACGACCGATTCTAATTAATTTTTAAGTATTTTTAAAATTTAGAATTTGAATTCACGTTGGTAGATGATCGAAAGACTGGGTTATAATAGATTCAAAAGCATCGTATATACGTATAGTACTAGTTTTTTATCGCCTTATTTCTTATTTTGTTGGTTGTATAAAATATGACAATGAAAAATGAAAACGAAAATTAAGTTTGGACAAAGTCTTCCGTTTTAAATTCCTCCCAGTTCTGGACGCTAATGACCTCTGTTGTCGAGCGTCTATAATCTACAATTCATTCATTTATTCCTCGCAGTTTTTACTGAAACACAAACGTTAAAATACTGATGCAATTCCTAGATACTAAAAACTGTGACAGAACGAATCTAGAGTAATTTTAAAAATTCCACGTACAGAAAAAAAAAGTGGGTGTGTGCTTATGACCACACGGCAGAAGTGAAAACTTCTGATTTTCTAATTTTAATATATATATATGTGTGTGTGTGTGTGTGTGTGTTTTAGTGTCATCTATTGGCGCACGCGCACCTATGAACTACAAATAACTTATTACCAACACAACACAAAATACCTTTTCAATTTATAGTCAACATAATTTGTTACCATGTTTTTGTCTCATGTATCCTATCTTATGTTAATTGCTATGGTTAGTAATCAATATTAATTTTCATAAATATTGTTATTTTTATGTACTTGAAAAAGTCTAAATACGAAACGTCGTACATTTAATTAAATAAATCCAATATTTTGTCCACTATCCTGCGATTTTTCTTAATTTTATTTTCAATTAAGTTTTAGTGTCATCTATTAGCGCACTTATATGAAAGAAATACTTAACTTATTACCAACACACTACAAAAACCTTTTCAAATAAGTTTTAGGGTCATCTAATAGCGCACTTATGAACTACAAAAAACTTATTACCAGCATACAACAAATACCTTTTCGTGTTTGAGCCGAGTAAACGCGATTCAGCGTTACCGACCCGAAGCGTGACGGTTCACTTTCGTTCACTATTCAGACAAAGTGCGCCTAAGGAAGTTTTCACTTCAAAAATATAATATATAGGTAGGTGAAAAATTACAACCAACAAAAAATAAATAAAGCGTAAGTAACAAGGGGTGGCTCACAGGATGCCAGTAAACATTATAAAAAATGACAATTTTATCAGATCTATTCCCCTTCGGTTCAGATATCGATCGACTCGATCACAGAAGCAAATTGCGCGTAAAATCGAACTGAGGATAAAAATAGGTGCATGCAGTGAGTTGTGTATACCTTCGAATAGATGTCCTATCGCAAGAAATTGAAGTTCATTCAGTTTACTGAGGGAAATACAATAAGCAGCAACGGACAGATATTATTTATAATGAGCCAACGCACACATGCTACTTTTTGTATCGAAAACGCGCGATTTAGAAAACTATAAATCGCGATTCGACGATTAATCAGCTATAGGTACTCGAAATGTCTCGTGATACATCACATATATTCTAAAGAAATAATGTGAGAATTTTTTTTAACATGAAAATATTTTTTTTTCAAATTGGTCTAAAGTTTTTTTTGTAAATCCGATGTAAATTATAGATAATTAACAACAATATTTTTTTCAAAGTTTTCGCGTATTTTGTATACTAATTATACCTAGAGTCTAGACTATGGATGGCTCCGGCGTCGTTACGCTCCCCAGCGTGTAAAAGTCGACATTCATTCCTCTAAATTCTAAACCAAAGGCGATATAAAGTTGGTACACAAAACTGAACAAGCTAGAAGTAGGCGGTTTTGAAACTATTTGTCTTTCTGAAAATCCTACAAAAAATACTGGGACGACAATGCATGGTTTTACTTATAAAACAAAAATAAAAGCATTATTTTTTATCTTGACGTTTTGTTTGTTTTTTTTTTACCGGTGAATATTTCTGAGTCCTTATATTTAACAATAAGTAGATTGTATATCTAGTGACGTAATGAGGTACATTAATGACGAGTAGAGTAGTGACAGTATGTCAAAACGAGCGATAGCGAGTTTTAACAGTCACACGAGTCACAACTCACAATATCATTACGCACGAGATCTATATGGTATTTTTTGCAATACCCACTATAAAATAGCTGCTGTTCACTTCATTTTCAGTATTTTCAAAAATTTCTGACAGTTTATTTTGTGTCACCAACTTCACTCTGTAGTAGGCCGAGAGTAGCTGCCAGTAGGTAATAGCGGGCGGAACAGGGCGAATAAACATAAATCACTATGGAAATGGTTTGTTTTTCCACACCAGTGTGGGAAAGATACATTCCCGCATACCGGTCTATCAAAAGTCACTTTATGTGTATACATACATGCATGTAATGCAGCTATTTTATAGTGGGTATGGCAAAAATTAGATACCCTTTCATATATTCTGCAGTTTCCCCAAAATATTAATAAATGAAAGATTGTTTAAGATAAAAATTCCAACGGAATTAGTGTCATTGAAATGCAATCTCTATGACGCGAAAAGCTCTCATAAAGACTCAAAGCTCTATGCAATTAAAAGCAGGAATGTTTCTAGTTTAATCGGCTTGCACATGTTAATTGGATATGTGCTTTTATATACGGTAAGCGAAGTTTTGCATCAATTTTTAACTAATTAAATACCTTCAAATGTGAGCTTTAAAACGCTTTAATTGAACTGATTGAAAATGGAAAAGCTATCAACCTGGTCACTTGTTCTAAATGTTTTTATAAATACGTGTTTGAATCATTTAATTGGTAATAAATGTATATTTTCATTACTGCAGGGTTGTACTCTATTTTTCAGATATTTTGTGAATAAAATTATGTGCCATTAAATGATTCACCTCTGCAAGAGCTAATGTGTTTGGAGAAAAATTGTCTAATTATATTTATTTTCAATTATTTGCGAGAAAATTCGGGTTCGATTCCCGGCGGTGTATTTAAAATTTTTCTTATGTAGCCTTCTATAATAATTAATAAGTGCATGTTATGGCGATTAATGTCGTCTGATGTTCTTATGTTAATTTCACTAAAATAGTGAACTTGTACAATAAGGAAGTAATAACAAAAATTGATAGTTAATCTCATTATTAATTAATTATATTTATACTAAAATAAAAATATATATGAGCACTGTGGTTGGAATAAAAACAAAATAAAATATAGTTACTTCTTACCACAACAGTTTTATTGATGGATGTACATTTCGAAAGCTAAGATTTCATCTTTAGCGAACACTACATGTAGTGTTCGCTGAAGATGAAAGCTTGAAAAGTTTGAATAACCATTTTTTTTAATGATTGTTATGTACAATTATGTGAATGAGGTTTCACTTTAGAATATGTAGACAAGTATGGTAGTTACTTTTTAACCGACTACCAAGGAAGGGTATTGTGTTTATCAGTCTATGCATCAGATTAAGATTTGATAATAATATTTTTGAAATTAATACATTTTAAATGTCAAAATAATCTGAAAATTGAACGTTCATATTCATAGCAACCCGTTGTAGACCGAGAGTTAGTGACAATTTTTTGGTGTTATTTATTCAAGGCCTTATTTTTGTGATGATGTTGAGGAAGGCATATTAAAGTGCCCTGAGTAAGGGATTTTGCTAGATAGCGGTATGACAGAGATGCAGACCGCTTCCAACATGTAACAAATTATTATTGCTTCAAGGCTGAAATTGTTTTTTGTATAGCTTGTCGGTGACCCAGTAATGCCATTATAATATTTGCAGATCGATTGGTCAGTACTAAAGGCTGTCACCCCTTTAGTACTGACCAATCGATCTGCAAATATTTTGTTTTGTTACATGTTGGGGGCGGTCTGCATCCCTCCTATACCGCTATCTAACTGCAAAATCCCTTACTCAGGGCACTTTAATATGCCTTCCTCAACATCTTCACAAAAATAAGGCCTTGAATAAATAACACCAAAAAACACTACAAATTATTATGAGCAACGTTCCGCATGTTATTCATACTTTATTTTAGAGCTTTGAAAAAATATGAATAACATACGAAACATCGCTCATAATAACTGGTATAGTGTTTATTATCTAGAAGTTCACTTTCCCATGATCCTAAAATAATAATACATAATTTCTGTTAGGGTTTGAGAATAGCCGAGCGTGTAGCAGCGCTGTTGTTTACATGGCGTTGCTACGGTTCCTCTATTACAAGTCCCCATTTCCCGGGTTCTAGCCCGAGAGCTGGTAAAAGTATCAATTGGATTTTCAATTTATTATAAAAAAAAATATAATGAATTGAAAATATGAATTGGTGCTAGGCTCAAATAACCTTAGCTGTTGGTGGTCTTTAAAACACAATTTAACATAATTTCTGTTCTTGTCTTTCTTTGAGTACTTTTAACTTCAAGAAACGCCCAGCAACTCAAATGAGGACTAATATGTCGATTAGTGCGAAGAGTGACCGCGCTGTGTCACTACTAGGGCATGCAATTCGAATATTCGAATATAGCGAATATTCGGCTGCATTTATTATTCGAATAGTAATTCCTATTATTCGAATATATTCGAATTATTTGTTAAAAATTAAAATTGTTTAAAAACGGTTTACGGCGGCGCTAAAACATCTTACAAACGCTACACTAGGTCTAAGTTCGCGCTAGGGCGTGGGAGGGGAATCGAAACGGGGCGAGGAAAGTTTTTTTTTGTTAATTATTGCATGTTTATTTGATATAACTATTTACTTACGTTACGTTACGTACGTGTACTTAATTGCTTGATTTGCTCTTCGCACGTGCTAATAGCCGTATTATTTATTTGTGAAGTATTTTTTTTATAGGGGAGCAATATCCCATACTTTTGTGGTACTAATTAATAAAAATGCGTCTTAGATGCTCATTTAATATTTTTGTTTGAATAGGAAAAACAGAAAGAAAGAATTTTGAATTTTTTTGATTACTTAAATATGTTCATTTGATCTATGGTTCTCGGAAGCTAGTGCGCTCTAATATTTAGTTGATTTGATCTGAATTTTTACGTAACTAAGTAAAGTAAAAATGATTATTTGATCTCTTTTTAATTAGAAGTAAGCTGCTTTTGTTGTTAAAATATTGATTGGATTTATGGACGTGCAGTAGGCGTGTTGATTTTAAATAATTAAAAATCATTTATTGAAGTTCCAGTGTTTTTATTATTTTTACCAATTATTCGAATATATTCGAATATTGGCTAAAATTTGAGCGAATATTCGAATACCTGAAACATCCGAATATTTGCATGCCCTAGTCACTACACACCACTTGTATATTTTTTCAGGGCACGTGGCAAAGAGATCTAAGGTTGTCAATGTGTGTAAGCGCTCAACTTTTGACTGTAATTAGAATATCGGCGGCTTGAATATCGTGACCTCGTTTAATACTGGTAGAGCATTAGTTGGCTGCAATTAAATAACAATAATGGTTAATGGCTATACGTAATGTGCATGCATTAACCGTGCCAGCTGGCTCTATTCAGTAGTTTGAGGAGATAACGACGTGTCACGACAGCCACTTTACACCAAGTGACAGTTTGACAGGGGATACAACACGCCGCTGTCGACTATACTCCGTATAATACGTACCATACGTACATACACAGTTATAAAATGGGCCTCGCGATGATGCGTTGCAGTACGCCGTCCGTCGAAAACGACGACGGACTTAATACCGGCACGTAATAAGGATTAAAATCGCTCGACCGTGTATTCGTTCCAAGTAGACGCGACATTAGTTGACGAACGACGATTTGATGGGATATGCTTAAGGCTAGCGCCGTCGATAAGCCTTTTAAGGGTTGAATAGTCTCTTTTCAAGGGTTGAATCGTCTAAGAGTTGAATCGGCTCTTTTCTACGGTTGAATCGTCTCTTTACAAGGATTGAATGGTCACTTTTCAAGGGTTGATTCGTCTCTTTTCAAGGGTTGATTCGTCTCTTTTTAAGGGTTGATTCGTCTCTTTTCAAGAGTTGAATCGGCTTTTTTCAACGGTTGATTCGTCTCATTACAAGGATTGAATCTATACTCTTTTCAAGGGTTGATTCGTTTCTTTTCAAGATTTGAATCGGCTCTTTTCAACGGTTGAATTGTCTCTTTACAAGGGTTTAATCGTTTCTTTCCAAGGGTTGAATTGTCTCTTTTCAAGGGTTGAATAGTCTCTTTTCAAGGGTTGATTAGTCTCTTTTCAAGGGTTGATTCGCCTCTTTTCAAGGATTGAATCGCTCTTTTCAAGAGTTGAATCGGCTCTTTACAAGAGTTTAATCGTCTCTTTCCAAGGGTTTAATCGTCCCTTTACAAGGATTGAATCCTCTTTTTTCAAGGGTTTAATCGTCTCTTTTCAAGGATTGAATCGTCTCTTTTCCTCTTTTCAAGAATTGAATCGTCTCTTTTCAAGGATTGAATCGTCTCTTTTCAAGGGTTGAATCGACTCTTTTCAACGGTTTAATCGTCTCTTTACAAGAGTTTAATCGTCTCTTTTCAAGGGTTTAATCGTCTCTTTTCAAGGATTGAATCGTCTCTTTTCCTCTTTTCAAGAATTGAATCGTCTCTTTTCAAGGATTGAATCGTCTCTTTTCAAGGGTTGAATCGACTCTTTTCAACGGTTTAATCGTCTCTTTACAAGAGTTTAATCGTCTCTTTTCAAAGATTGAATCGTATCTTTTCAAGAATTAAATCGTCTCTTGACAAGGGTTTAATCGTCTTTTATCAAGGGTTGAATCGTTTCTTTCAAAGATTGAATCGTCTCTTTTCAAGGGTTGAATCGTCTCTTTTCAACGGTTGAATACTTTTCAGGGATTGAATCTCTTATTATGGATTTGTATTCCGTAGTATTAATTTCTTTATGTCGTGTTGTGTGTCTTACAATAAAGGTTCCTTAAAGCGCTTAAGAAAAATCAAGGTGTATCTTATCATCAGCAAGTAAAAATCAAGGTAAAAATATAGAAATTCGACTGTGACAGACATAAGGACGGACAAACGAGTGATCCCATTTAAGGGGTCCGTTTTTTTTTGAGGTCATTATGGATTATTTTTATTTTTTAGACGGTTGCCTTAAAACGGACGCAACGCGTCAATGAGTCGACGAGCCAAGCGCGAATTGATGCGACGGTAATTTAAGGACGCCGGTTATACACACAGATATAGGTGTACAGATGTCGGGGGTAGGGGGGGGGGGTGGCGGTAACGAGAGAAGCGCCGCGACGTCATTAGCAGCCTGTGTGCTGTGTGTTAGATCTACACGGTAAGTCTGCAGTAGCTTGAAACACAGCGATACTGTTGACTTGGATAATGTCTGTTTTTACGGTTCAAATAGCGATCCGAGCGTTTGATGAATTATGTACAGCGCGTTTAAAAAATATAACGTTAAAATAATATCAGTAGACACACGACATACAGGAGAAGTTCTTTAAGAAGACGGAGTCCTATTAATGAGATTCCCTCTCAAACTTTGTGTATGAAAGTACAAAGGTATTACAAGGAAAGCTCTCTAAGAACTCATATCAGATAACACGACATAGGTACAGGAAAGTTCTCTAAGAAGACGGGGCCCTAATAAAAAGATTCCCCTCAAACTCTGTGTATGAAAGTACAAAGGTATTACCTACAAGGAAAGTTCTCTAAGATCTCATATCAGATGACACTTATCAGTTAACACGACATATAGGTACAGGGGAAGTTCTCTAAGAAGACGGGGTCCTAACAAAGAGATTGCTCTCAAACTCTGTGTATGAAAGTACAAAGGTATTACAAGGAAAGTTAGAGAGCTTTCCTTGTAATACCTTTATTAGGGCCCCGTCTTCTTAGAGAACTTCTCCTTTATGTCGTGTCATCTGTTATGAGTTCTTATAGAGATAAGAACTTAAAATAGATTACACGACTTATAGGAGAAGTTCTTTAAGAAGACGGGGCCCTAATAAAGAGATTCCCCTTAAACTTTTTGTATGATTCTATATGCCGTGTCATCTGATATTATTTTAACGTAATATTTTTTTGCTTGAATCAAACTTATGTAGTGCATCTTTCCAAATATTCAAGTAGTTTTGGCTATTCAACAATATGTCTGTACTCTGTTGTTAAGTGATGGTAAAATGCTTCTCATTAAGTATATCTATTCTTCACCACATGGATTTTTTAGGATCGTCTTACAGAATTTTTCTAGAGTTTTGAGGGGAATCTCTTCTTAAAGAACTCTCCGTGTACGTTGTCATCTGATAGTAGTTCTTAGAGAACTTTTGTTCTTTCATACAGTAAGAAAGAACACAGTTATTACCTACAAGGAAAGTTCTCAAAGAACTAATATCAGATGACATAACGTACATATGGACAGCTCTTTAAGAAGACTTCTAGGAAAAGAGATTTCCCTCAAAACTCTAGAAAAATTCTGTAAGATGATCCTCCCCAGGAAAAAGATTATCCTAAAAACTCCATGCGGTGAAAAGTACTTAATGAGAAGCATTGTAGCATCACAAAACAACAAACAAATTGCTGAATGCTCAATGCAAAAACTCCTTGAATAAATATGGTTCGAGCAGGGGCAAAACTTTTAGTTCGCCACTGTCCAAATTTATACCGAAGCTCGCTTCAAGAAATGCATTTCATTAAGGTTTCAAAAAGAGCTTGACCTAGTTGTCCTGTCAATGCCCATCGTATATAAATAAGACTATCTTAGATGTGGAACATTGGCGGGCAATTTTGGCTTGAAAAAATTCAGATTTGCCCTGACATTAAATAAAATTAGGTGTACCAAATGCATTTATAAATACCCTATAACTAAATGTGTACCAGAAAAGGGCTTGGAGAATGGCCGAGTGTGTAGCAATGCTGTTGTTTACATGGCGTTGCTACGATTCCTTTATTACAAGTCCCCGGATTCTAGCCCGAGAGCTGGTAAAAGTATCAATTGGATTTTCAATTTAATATTAAAAAAAATAATGAATTCAAAATATGAATTGGTGCTAGGCCCAAATAACCTTAGCTGTTGGTGATCTTTAAAACAGAATGTACCAGAAAAGGTTGCGTTCAATACAGAATTCAAGGCAGTGATGCAAATAAAATTTTCGGGAAGAAAATTTCAAAAATATGAAAAAAAAACAATCTGCGATCATTATTTTGCTCAATCGATGTGTACGTAAATTTAATCAAACGCAAGTTGAATTGTCGTCAAGCGAGTTATTCTACACGTGACATGAGTATAGGTATAAAAGGTGTAGCTGCGTGGGGCGGGGGTTTGGATATAGTGAGGTGTGGGTGTGACGTAGGGCGGCTTGTAAAGGCGTAGCTGCCGCGCACACAAACAGTTCATTGTCAGCCGCGCTAAGAGCTTGATAAATGACGAAATACACTGTATAAATATACTGTGTACACTCGTCCAAAGTAAACATAAAGCTTTGAGGCTAAAGCTGTACGCTAGACGAGAACCGACACGCCTTTTGTACTCATGAACGCCTAGCTTTACAGTCTAGGTATACGTGTACAGCTATGGACAGGTATACGCTATAGATTTCTGATGCCAAAAATGTTCTATTTTGATCAAGTGGACACCTAGCTTTAGGTTTAATATTCGTCAACTAAAGTAGGACAGAGCAATCTGCTGTTTTAAAAAACAAAAGAATAAATAAACGCCTGCGAACAGGATCGCGTGGAACCTTCGCTATTCTTGTGTTCTCTAAAAATATCGATTGTTCCGTTATTGTACCGGGTCGAATCGAGTCAATTCAATAGCTCATTTAGAGTTCGGCAATATAAAAGTTACAAAAAAAATCAAAAACAGGTTGATTTTTTTAAAACACACTACCTAATCGTAAATAATTGGTAAATGATAAAATCAATCGATTTAAAACCCCTTATATCCACACCATATTATTCACATAACAATTAGAGGTGAAAATAATAAATATCTCAGACAGCTATGCTGCCATGATTTTGAGCTATATCTAAGAAAAAATCAAATGACCACTGTCGGGATTCGAACCCGAAACCCCCAGTTTTCTCGGGCACTGTGGAGAAATCGGTAACTCACCTAGCCGGAAACTGGGGGTTTCGGGTTCGAATCCCGACAGTGGTCATTTGATTTTTTCTTAGATATAGCTCAAAAATCATGGCAGCATAGCTGTCTGAGATATTTATTATTTTCACCTCTAATTGTTATGTGAATAATATGGTGTGGATATAAGGGGTTTTAAATCGATTGATTTTATCATTTACCAATTAATTACTGTCCACAGAAACTCAAAACATTGTTTATCTATAGGTAAAACCTAATCGTAAGTATATTAATTTGTCAAGGAGTTTGTGAATAGCCGGTTGAGAAATTTATTGGAGGTTATTATAAAAAATGAATAATAATAATTTGTCCGCGTCTGTACATACACTGTATACAAATCAGTGTCGCAAAGAAAACAGTGTAACGTTACTGCTTAATTACTTATTTCAGTTCCGTCGTACAACAGAATGCGCTATATATTTGTATGAAGTACTGGTTATTTGTTTGTATTACAATCTATTTATTTTATTTTAATTGTGTTCATTATCCTTTGTACAATTAGGTAGGTATAGTATTAGTACGGACAGGTACAATACTACATGTTTCTGATTGAATCGAGCAGTTAGTATCGCCTGATTTATATTTCTACGCGTTTAGAAAATTAATGAAATATCCACTAAATTCGTTATTGTGGGTTGTACTACGCGATATACTATAAAGTAAGGGTGCTGTTGCACCTGAAATACCGAAACGCAAAACTCGTATTTTGCTCCCCTCCCTCCAATAATGCACGACTCGTACGTAGGGCTTCCCATACCGGAATTCCGAGATTCCGAAATCCCGGAATTTCGGAACACGAAATAAAATGAATAAGGAAATCACTGAAGGCACTGTACGCATTATGTGTGAATAAGCATCACTGACACTTAACTAACACGGCACGGAATAAAGGCTCTTACGACATGAAAATCATAGTCATCTAATCTATATATATAAAAGAAAGTCGTGTTAGTTAGTTAGTTACACCATTTATAACTCGAGAACGGCTGGACCGATTTTCATTATCTTTTATTTTTTGGATTAGTCTCCGCCCTGGTTAACAGAATAACTATTAAAACATCGGAAAAATTTATCCGGGAGCGAACGAGCGAAGCGAGTGAGTAATGTAATTATAATATTCAAGCGAACGAGCGAAGCGAGTGAGTAGTGTATTGCAGTCCGGGCGAAGCCGAGCCGGACCGCTAGTTTCTAATAAAGTTGCTCTTATTTATCTGACATTATAACAATTATAATTAAGAAACATACAATTATAACAGGCTGTTTTTTTAATCACGCCGTTAAATTTTGATTGCTATACGTGTTCATTGGTTGCTGCGTTTCCAATTTGACAAATTCTTGATCGTTACCATAGCAACCGTCATTTAACAGCGTGATTAAAAAATAAAATTGTACGATAAACCCAGCATTTTAGTATTATTATTGAAGCTGTGCTCTTCCTAGCGCACGTTTGGCATATGGGACCTAAAACATAAAAAACGTCACGAACGCGGCCTCGAACGCAGCGATGCAACGCATCTCCTTGGCTGGACAGCGCGTATTGTTGCTATAGTTTATATAGCTTTTATAAATTATGTAAATAAATTAGATTTTATATACAACGCGTAAGAAGCATAGCTTCTGTCGGGTGTCCCACGAGACCTCATATTTTTTTTGTATGTTTCATTTATGCGACAGTAATGCAACCAAATTGTGATGAAAAATTATTATTTTTGTAAATTCCTGTAAAGCGATATTTTATCTTAAATATATAGGTATTCACAAAAAAATAAAGTTGCTTTTATTTAGATATCGTTGTAGTCGTTATTATCGATGGGAATGCAGCTTTAGTGTCCCAGTCGAGAACGAACTCGAAAAGAAAATTCAAAAATCACTGCCGAAAAAAGGAAGTTTACTTTGATAAAGTGTAGCTTACCTACCGCAGTCTTCATTCGAAATGTTGAAACAGAAAGTAGACTAACCTGAAAAGAAAGAAAGAATAACATTATCAAAAGTAATGGAAATATCTGCTAACTAAACTCACTAAATTCAAAACAATTTTCATAGGTACTTTTTTCTCTAAACATTTTATGATAGTTCCATTGAAAATACTTCAACTTCTAAAACAGTATTTAGAAAAATATGAAATTGAAAGAAATATAAGTAGTTTAATAAATTATTATGCATAAAGAGTATTATTTTTTGCTATTATAATTCCAATTCTATTACAAAGAACCTCATCAATTTTCTCAGTGGTTAAACTGTAAGTATATGGAATACAAAGAAATACGTTCTAAAAAGATATATGGATTTAGATATACAGTGTGTTTGGAATGTAAAGTCTGGCTTAAAATTTTTTCTAAAAAGATAGAATAGAAATCTCATAAACTGTAAAAATCAAAAATACCCGGTTTCCATTAAAAAAAATGAAAGCTTGTAAAAATGCATGTCAGTACTGTATTTCCACTTTGAACGGCGTTTTGTTGGTTATTATGCAAGATTGTATGCAGAAAGTACACACATGAGTTTCACAATTCATAGCCACTAGAACTTAAAAACTTAATTCTGAACACTCATTAATTACCGGCAATGGGTTGACCCACGAATTTTTAGTGTATTTGCCATATGGCACATACACTATTGGCGTCGGTCGGATGGCGGGACCTAGGGGTCGGACCAAAATTTCTCGACGTTTCATAGCCTCCTGAACAATTTGGCACCATTTTTAGAAATGTTTATATATATATGTATATATATATTTATATATATATATATATATTTATATATGTGTTCGCGGCATAACTCTCGAAAGCCTTAATTGATTTGAATGAAATTTGGTACACACGTTGGAATCCATCACCGCACGGAACCTATTTAAAATGGGCCCAATCGGACCGTTTTAAGGGTAGTTTTTAGGGGTTGAAAAATATTTTTGGGCCCAAAAATACCAAAAAAATTCTCAGAATTGTTTCAAAATTGATATTTAACCTTTTAATAAAGCTCAAAATGTGCTGCTAAAATTTTAATAAAATCGGCTCGACAGGACCGGACTTACAAATTTTATGAAAACACTAGTTTGCGGATATAGTGATTTACTTACTGAAGGATGCATTTAATTTGGTAGGTACAGAGGTTGCATTGATAATAATATTGCAATTAAGAAAAAAAATATTATTTTAAGGGATGTATTAAGGGGTTAAATTTTTTATTTTGTCCAAAAACAAACTAAAGTTTACGTATTAAAGCCACAAGGCCTGTATTAGCAAATACACTATATTGTCGGCAGGGTTTTGGCACTGCGACCCGAGTTTTTTTTTTTTTAAATCGGAAGGGTTTTTGAAATTAAGGCTTTCAAATTTTTTCTGGAATTTTTCAAGATTCGGAAAGACCTTAAAAAAACAATAAAGTTGAAAATTGTTAGTCGGGTGACGTCATAGGACTACGTTCGCGCGTTTTTCTAACAGCCAATAAGATTAAAGCCAGCAGAAATGAAAATACACTGTTGTCGTATTTACGATTGTCAAGCACCTGTCAAGCGTCAAAAAGCGTTTTTGTTACTTCATACGTTCATATATTTGTAGTATTATTTTTACACATTATTTTCAGACGTTTTTGCTGAGAAATTAATACGACGATGAATTACGGAATTTGATATTTCACATCACAACGACACCATGACAACGCTCTCTCAGCTATATTTCGTCATTTCCGTGGCGCGCGTCTTCTGATTGGCCCTTTAACTAGCGGCAATTTTAAATTACTCTAAAATTAAATTATTGTAGCAAACCCCAAGATGTTACGCCACTGCCTACAATAGAAGCGTCGAGAAGGAAAGTTCAAAGTGGTGAGGCGTGGAATGGTATCGAAAATACGAGTACCCGCCGGAATGTTCTGGAGAGCGCGCGAGCGTGCTGGGCCAGGCTGCTCGACCTATATAAGCGAAGTACGGGTGAGTCAGCGGTCAGTCAGTCGTGAGTCAGTGTCGTGTTGAACTGCGAATATAAATACAGTACTCCTGGTATATAAATATAAGTTATTTGTTCAGTGTTATTTAAGTGTTTCACTTTGTTTAAGAATTACTGTTTCGTTATTATTATTGTGTTAATTGTTAGAATTGACATATAGTCTGTTGCGTTTATCGTTATTGAATTGTTAATTATATTAAATAAATATTTATTCCGCCCACGCAGAAAACAGTTTTGTTACATTATTAAAAAAAAAAATAATAAACGATTCAAAATACCTACCAAATTGGAAATTGATTATACACCTAGAGTACAATGATATCCGTAGAAAAATAAACAACCACTTTCAATATAGTGGGTCAATCCCATTGTTGGCACCAGAAACTGGCGACTCAACCTGCAACCAGTGCGATAGTGGTTTCGAGTTGAAGTATCAACAAATGTTTGGTTTTAATTAGGACATGTGCATTTTTCGTAAGATGACTTCTCATTTAACGAATCTATCGGAGAGAATATTTTGATAATTCGACAAGCTTTTTGGAAATAAAGAAGCTGCGCCAAAATATCTAACATTTCAGTCGATTTTTACTCATCGTCGCCGTAAGAAGTTCAGACTTGTTTCCAAAAAACTGGAAACTTGATTGTTTGCACGTGCTTACCGTACTATTATTAAATATCGTACTTCAACTCCATTGCAACACCCTGTATAAACGTGCAGGTGTACGAGGTGCGGAAATATACACATGAAGGTGTTATTAATATAAAGTTTGATGAATGTAATCCATTATACAACAAAGTTTTCATTCATATTCCTAGGCAATAAAATTAATTTTCCACACCTGCAGTTTGCCACACGCTAAGCAGCGATGGCATAGAACTTCATTTCGTTAAAACATACACACAGACAGACTAGAGACAGAACAGACAGTGGCAAAAGTGACAGAATTTATTATATGAAAATTAGTTAGATTTATCTTTTGAATTGATTTAATGTACACTTTGAAAACTAAGGGATTCATTCAATTAGTTGATTCATACGTTTTCTTGAATTAATTTATCAAGGTTTTTTAGCTATGCCGTTGTTTTTATGGTTCTTCTATTACAAGCCCCCAATTCCCAGGTTCTAATCCGAGAACCGATAAAATTATCAATATTCCAAGTCATTATTAAAAAAAAAAAAAAATGCCGGTCAACATTCTTCATGCGCCGAGTATTCCGTACACCATTTTACCAATAAGTTTCTAAATATCGACGCTAATGACCTCAGTTGTCGGGCGTCTATAATTTACAATTCATTCATTCTAAATATCATATTGCTGTAGCAGAGGTTTAGTTTATTTAGCTCCGTGTACCCATTCGACCATTCTGATAGATGATTGCCTCTATCGTCCTCCTTTTTTTATTATTAAAAAATAATAAATTGGTGCAAGACCTAAATTACCCTAGTTGTTGGTGACCTTAAACAAATTATCACGCTACCGTTTCGGCATAGCTTAGATTTAATTCACAAAAAAATAAAATGTGGAAACCCGTTACGAAAATAGATAAATTGCCTAATTCATTTTAAACGAATCGGAATGTAAAATGTTTCTTTTATTCGCATGAACTGGTCAATTTCTGAATGCAATTTCGGTTAATGTTGTTTTGTTTCTGGTAGTAAAAGAGGGCCATAGTTCAAACCGTTACAGCAACAAAAAAAAAATACATACCATGCAAATTATACCGTTTTATCTTTGTCTAGCGTGAAGGATAAAAAGGCTATTTTTCTCGACCGGACATTTAATTTAAGCCGATATACATAAGCCCCAGTTGCATCTTACGCATCGGCTATAGTCGCAGTGACGTTTGCATCCGCACTCTCTGCCAAAAGGGGAGACAATGGAGGGGATCAGGATGGCCGAACGGATAGACAGATGCTGAGCTGTGAATGTTCATATGCAACTTTGCCGGACACACTCTGTGACTCTACGCCCAAACAAACTTCACATAATATTGATTTCTAAAAAAAAATAGAGGACAATGAAGATTATCAGGATGGCCGAATGGATAGACAGATGCCCTAGCTGTAAATGTTTCGATGTAACCTCCCAAGACATGCTCAGTAACTCAGACGCCCAAACAGACTTCATATATATTATTGATTTCTAAAAAAATAGAGGACAATGAAGGTTATCAGGATGGCCGAATGGATAGACAGATGCTTCAGCTGTGAATGTTTGGATGTAACTTCCCAAGACACGCTCAGTGACTCAGGCGACCAAACAGACTTCATATAATGTTGATTTCTTAAAAAAGGGACGATAATGAAGATAATCCGGATGGCCGAATGGATAGACAGATGTCCCAGCTGTGAATGTTTGGTGTAACTTCCCAAGACACGTTCAGTGACTCAGACGACCAAACAGACTTCATAAAATGTTGATTTCTAAAAAAAGAGACGACAAAGAAGATAATCAGGATGGCCGAATGGATAGACAGATGCTTCAGCTGTGAATGTTTGGATGCAACTTCCCAAGACACGCTCAGTGACGCAGACGACCAAACAGACTTCATATAATGTTGATTTCTAAAAAAAGGGACGACATTGAAAATAATCAGGATGGCCGAATGGATAGACAGACGCCCCAGCTGTGAATGTTTGGATGTAACTTCCCAACACACGTACAGTGGCTCAGACGACCAAACAAATTTCCTATAAAATTGTTTTCTAAAAAAATAGAGGACAATGAAGGTTATCAGGATGGCCGAATGGATAGACAGATGCCCCAGCTGTGAATGTTTGGATGTAACTTCCCAACACACGTTCAGTGGCTCAGACGACCAAACAAATTTCCTATAAAATTGTTTTCTAAAAAAATAGAGGACAATGAAGGTTATCAGGATGGCCGAATGGATAGACAGATGCCCCAGCTGTGAATGTTTGGATGTAACTTCCCAACACACGTACAGTGGCTCAGACGACGAAACAAATTTCCTATAAAATTGTTTTCTAAAAAAATAGAGGACAATGAAGGTTATCAGGATGGCCGAATGGGTAGACAGATGCCCCAGCTGTGAATGTTTGGATGTAACTTCCCAACACACGTACAGTGGCTCAGACGACCAAACAAATTTCTTATAAAATTGTTTTCTAAAAAAATAAAGGACAATGAAGGTTATCAGGATGGCCGAATGGGTAGACAGATGCTTCAGCTGTGGCCTGTGAATGTTTGGATGTAACTTTCCAAGACACGCTCAGTGGCTCAGACGACCAAACAGATTTCCTATAAAATTGTTTTCTAAAAAAAGAGAGGACAATGAAGGTAATCAGGATGGCCTAATGGATAGACAGATGAATGTTTGGATGTAACGTGGCAAGACACGCTCAGTGACGATCGAACAAAACTTAATATAAAATTGATTTTTTAAACACGAGAGGACAAATGGATGTGATTAGGATGGCCGAATGGATCGACAAATACAAAGCCTTGAGCCTTTATACGCAATTTTTTCAGACACTCTCAATGGTGTAAAACATCTACTATAGTAATTGGATATTTAGAGACTCAGGTAAAGTGATGTACGGAACCTTCAGCGCATGAAGAACGTTGACCGGTATTTTTTAAGAAAACTGATCTGAAAATATTAAATGACATGATATATGAGTTATGTTTGCTTGTAAACTGCCAGCACAGAAGTCAATCGTAATATGAATGCCACAGCATCGATGAATCCCCAACATAAACTAGAGAAAGTAACAAGACAGATGCGTGCATTGGGGAAGAGCGATGGCGAGCTTAAAATGATGAGAAATAAACGTGGGGGGCGAAGCGCTAATACTACGACGCTACACCTGCGGACATGTTTATAACATCACGTTCGATTGATTGATGAATGACTCGATAATAATCGAAGTATATCAACAGAATTTTTCAAAAACAATATTAAGTGTTTCAAAATTCACAATATTAAAATTTTACAAAAATACTGAAATATTTAAAATTTACAATATTATTTTTTTTTTTTCAAAAAGCACATACCTACTAGCGTTCACGCGACCGAAACCACGGGTGAAAATTAAAAATGTATCCTGTAATTCAACTCACAAAAAAAATATAAAACATACCATTTAGTAACCTTTAGCCACACAGACAAAATTACATTGATAAAAAAAGAAAGCAATAAAAAAAAATGTGTGCCGTCGCGGGACGCCTGGCAGATGTGAAACATTTTTATAGCTTGAATCTTTTATTTATTGAACATGACAAATTTATTAAAATAAAATCTAGTCTATATCACTTAGGGATAGTGTAGCTTTCTATTAGTAAAAGAATTTTTCAAATCGGTTCAATAGTTCCAGATATAATAATTTATGATTTATTACAACGCCGCCCCTGCGAAGATAATAAGTGAAATAATTTTTAGAATCGGTTCAGTAGTTCGAGAGATAAGAATTTACAATTTAACACAATTTACCCTAATTTTCCCTCGTTTACCCAAATTTACCCTAGTATACCCTAATTTCTTGAATTTACCCTAGTTTTCCCTAAATACCCTAATTTACTCTTATTTAGCCCCCTTTGCCTTAAGTTACCCCAATTTACCCTAAATACCCTAATTTACCCAAATTTTCGTTTTTTTAAAAAAAACAAAAAAATTAATTTTTGGTGTCATGAAATTTCAAAAAATTATAATTATTGTCAAAGAAAGAATATAACAAAAATAAAAAATTTTATAAATAAATATCATGAAGAATTTAGAAAAAAAAACGTCAAAATTTGTACGATGCCATGAGTTTCCGAACCCAAGTTCCCATGCATAGAAGGCTAAAGTCGTACCACTACTCTACAGATGAACTTGTCTAGACAGCCGTTGTATAGCACTTAATATAATAATAATATTCTTTATTTACTGACCCTAGAAAGGCCACAATAGCGTCATACATAAAATACAGTTATTTCCATTAATAAGATAAAAATTCTTCGTAAGAATAAAAACACCTATTTAGCAGCAATTCTCTGACTTTTCCTCTAAAAGCTACCAGACTTAAGTTTTTTATTTCAGACAGTAGTTTGTTAAAAAATTTAATTCCTAAATAATTGGCTCCAAATGTAGTGTTCTTTGTTCTGTGCACCCGGACATGGTGGGGAGAACAGCAGCGAAGGAGAACATTTCGTTGCATATTTCCCCTCACGCAGCTGTTCACAGCCCGACATAAGATGTTTCACATCAAAAATTGAATTGCGCAATTATTTGGTCGGCCGATCGACAATCAGCGCGCACAGGCGCAACTAAATGATTCGCAAACTATGTTATCGGGCGATGTAACAGTTGCAGGGTAACGTTTGGTAAGTCATTCATGCAACAAAACAGTCGACCAAACTAAAAACTACCTGTCAGCGCCTAAATCTATCCAATACTGTACTTATAGGTAAAACAGATAACTGTGCACGAATTAAGAGAAATGCAGGATGTTATAATGTGATAAACGACATGAATGTCTTATGAAGGTGCATTGATCACGGCAGCGGTGGGAGTGGCGGGTCGACGAATTACAGCTAATGCGCCGTCCCAACGCACACAGCAGATAATATGGCTGCAGTACACCGTCGTCGTTGTCTGTCATTTATTATCTAAAATGCATTCACGTCGTTTGGCACAAATCGCAAGTCGACAGGCGTTTGCTAAATGGATTATGAAACATGGTGGAGGTGACGAGGCGTACCTTGATTGGAGTTCCAAAGCAGCAAAATAATATTAGGTGACTCGATCGATTATCAAAAATGGTGGAGGTGGCGGTATGTATCTTGATTGTAGTTCAAAAAAGCTAAGTTATTGTAAATTGACAAGGTCACACGATCGATTATGAAATGTGGTGGAGGTGGTGGGACGTCCTTGATTGCAGTTCGAAACGAAAAATGTTAAGCAGCAATATAACATTAGGTGACTCGATCGATTATCAAAAATGGTGGAGGTGGTGAGATGTGTCTTGATTGTAGTTCGAAAAAGCTAAATTATTGTAAATTAACAAGGTCACACGATCGATTATGAAACGTGGTGGAGGTGGTGGGACGTCCTTGATTGCAGTTCGAAACGAAAAATGTTAGTTGTAATTTAACATGTATCGATTATGTAATACGGTGGAGGTACAGGGACGATGTATGGTTGAGAATTAACTCTATATAGAAAAGAATCAAGCAACTATAAACAAAGTACCTACTGCACTTGTGAGAAACAGTTGAATTGTTGGATAAGAAGGAGGTGGAGAGACTATTTGTGGTGAAAGTTAATTTTGGTTAAGGATCGAAAGGAATGAAATATTGTCAATCATAACTTTGTTCGAGATTGTTTTCAGAATTTTCATCTGCCTGAGTTAAATCAAAAACTACTAAACCGATTTTAATCTGAATTTCGCTATTTATTATATTTTTATTTATTGTAAATTACAGACGCGTCGACAACTTAGGTCATTAGCGTCTTGATTACATTAAATAAAAACTCACTTAAATCTAAATTACATCACAAAACATCCAGGATTCGAACCCACGACAGTCTGATCCAGAGACCGCGACGCTAACCACTGGACCACACTGTCCTCACTATGTGTTATACATCAGGTAATAGAATAAATTATGTAATATACAGGGTGAGTTCGACCACCCGTATCAGTCGTTTTTTTCGAAAACGGTTAGTCGTAGAGAGTTGTGTCAAAAATTTGTATTATAAAAGCCCTAATAAAGAATCGAATGGTGATAATTTTTTTTTCCGGGAAGGTCGGCTTCCCTATTAGTTGGCTCCAGAATGTCCAGAACTCCGGAATTATAAATGTAACGATAGGTCGAAAGTGGTATTGTTGAAAAGATCTTTAAAAAATAAGCAAGTTTTGTAGGAAAATTTTTTTTATTACTGCCACCCCTGTAAATTTCTATAAGTATAAATATAAATTATTATATGTTCAAAACTCCGGAATTTTAGAAAGCACGATAGGTTGAAAGTGGTGCTGTTGAAAAACTCTTTAAAAAATAGGCAAGTTTTGTAGGAAAAATTATTTAATTACTGCCACCCCTGTTAAGTAACAATCGTTTGAAATTATTAAATCAAAATTTCATAATAACGATCGAAGTCGGCATTAAAAATCTAGGAACCTTAGACATTGTCACAAGTGTTCAAACTGTCTTCCATTTACTCTTTAAAACATACTACTGAGCTCTTCTCGTTATACTGTGAGTGTACTTCTTCAGTGTTTAATGATCGATAGATAGGTAACTAGATTTTAAATGCGGACTTTTAAAAAGTTCGTTATTATGACATTTTAATTTAGTAATTTCAAACAAATATTACTTAACAGGGGTGGCAGTAATAAAAAAAATTTTCCTACAAAACTTGCTTATTTTTTAAAGATCTTTTCAACAATACCACTTTCGACCTATCGTTACATTTATAATTCCGGAGTTTTGGACATTCTGGAGCAAACTAATAGGGAAGCCGACCTTCCCGGAAAAAAAAATTATCACCATTCAGTTCTTTATTAGGGCTTTTATAATACAAATTTTTGATACAACTCTCTACGATTAACCGTTTTCGAAAAAAACGACTGATACGGGTGGTCGAACTCACCCTGTATATATGTCATAGCGTTTTTACTAAAGGTAAGCAGTAGTAAAAAAAACGGAGAGAAGCGCGGGTATAGGTCAGTTAAATAATGAATGAATGAATGAATGAATTGTGAATTATAGACGCTCGACAACAAAGGTCATTAGCGTCTGTCCCAGTTAAATAGATCTATAGGATGTATAAATAAAACGAAATTTTTTTCGTGAATTTATATTAAAAGAATAAACAAGACTAAATGGGAACTGTCAAAACATTCTAGCAAATGGCGACCGTTGATAAAAATGTCATTAACTTTTCAATCATTTTTTTTGCAAATCAATTTCATTGACAGGTAAACCAAACACATCAAATAAAGAGAAATGGATGTTCGAAATAGTACAGTGATATAGCGGAAGTGTTGATGAAATATGTAAAACAAAAGCAAAACAATAATCAAAACAAATGATATCCGAAATAACAATTGATGCGATGTTATTTGTTTTAAACCTATCTTTTTGTGTCAGCAACATATTAAAGCTCTCAACAGAACAAATGAATATCTGTCGATTATATTTATTTATCGTGCTGAACACGATTCAGGTTTTGATTTGTTGTATAAAATTAACAATAAAGTGTTGTCACGATTTATTGAAAAAACGCGGCAATATCTTACTGTTTTTGCAACGAAAAAAAATTTCATTAATTAATAATTTCAACACAATGCAATTTAAACCTTTGATGAAGTAGTAGTAAAAAAAATCTACATAAGCGCACGGTCGAAGTTATACTTCATACATTTTTCCTAAGCCATGGAAACATAGGTAGGTAACCAAAGCCTGCTTACAATATTACACTATTTTGAAACGTCAAAACATTTTTTTTAAATTATAAATCTATAATAATAATAATAATAATTTATTTTGTCTATAAACGGATAAAATATATCCTGACACGTCCGACATCTAGATAAGAAAACGAATTTTCCCTGGGATGAAACCTAACTAAATCGATTTTTTGTCCTCCAAAACCCCTTTTCAGTAATTTTCATCCAAAAAGTTAGAAGCCGTTTTATCCCTGTCAGCGGTTCATAAATTTTTGAGTCGGTAATTTTTATGTCCGTATTTTTTGACTCGAGGTCATTCCAATTCACTACTCTCGCTAAAGCAGTATAACTTCAAAAATTCCTCAGCATCCTAAATGCATTAGCTATTCTATAATCCGTCGTTTACTATATTCTGGCATCGGTAATCCGTCCGGAGCCTACTGTACCTAGCGTGCTAACATTATTTTCTTATTATAAATAAAAAAAAATAATGTCACTCTTTTAAGAGATATGGTGACAGGAAAAAAAAATTATAGAAACATTTTTTGGTCGCAAGTTTTTTTTCGGAGCCTACTGTAGCTAGCGTGCGCTAACATTATTTTCTTATTATAAATAAAAAAAAATAATGTCACTCTTTTAAGAGACATGGTAACAGGAAAAAAAATTATAGAAACATTTTTCAGTCGCAAGTTTTTTTTTTAAACTTACTGTATTTCCCGTAATCCAGCGATGTGACGGAACAGGAGGCGGTCGCATTAATGAGATTTTACTGTAGTTAAAGTGTTAGAAGTTCAAAATATTTTTTTCATGATCGCGGTTGGTGTACAACAATGGCGGACATTTAACAATGAGTTCCATTAAAGACATTTGTATAAACGAATGGCGGTATTTACACGATGACTTGAACGAGTCAGGATTAATGTTCTACGTCTTACTTTTATGTAAATATTTGTTCTATCGCATGCCAGTGAACGTCAAGTCTGTTCAGAAGTGCCTTTCCTAAACGACACCGTTTTTTTTTTTTTTGAACTGATGTTTCGTATCTGGCTGATTGTTAAGAGGAAAAAAACCGGCCAAATGCGAGCCAGACTCGCGCACCGTGGGTTTCATACAATAATAAAAATAAGGAGTTAAGCAGGGGTAAAAAGAAGTTAACTCATTTATTTACTTAAGATTAACATTACTTTGTCTCATATACAGGATTAATAAAAATAAATAATTGAATGACAGTTCTCTGGATATAGACCGAGAGCTAGTGACAATTCTTTGGTGTTATTTATTCAAGGCCTTATTTTTGTGAAGATGTTGAACGAGGCATATTAAAGTGCCCTGAGTAAGGGATTTTGCTAGATAGCGGTTTGGGAGGGATGCAGATCGTCTCCAACATGTAACAAAAAAAAGTATATGGTATTTTTTGCCATACCCACTACAAAATACCTACTTTTCATGCCATTTTCAAAAAATTCTGACAGATCATTTGCGTCGCCATCTTTCCTTCCAGTGTGCCGCGAAGTTCGTGCAAGTAAGTAATGACAGGCGCACGCAAGCGTACGCAGGCGTTTAGTGCGAATAAACAGAAGTTACTATGGCAACCGTTATTTTCTGCGCTAGTGCAAAAAGTAAACAATTTTCCGCCACACCTGACTGTTAAATGGGTCATTAATGGCCGCTATACATACATCGAAAGTAGCTATTTTGTAGTGGGTATGGCAAAAAAAAATTGAAATGAAGCAATACTAATAAAATCAACCAACATTCACACGGGTATAAAAAAGGTAGCTAAACGTATGTGCAACAGCAGTTAGGAAACAGTAAGCGCACATTACAGCTGTTGTTGTTGAACGCTTACAAAAGAACACACTCAGCGCACTTAAGCTGCTTAATGGCTTTATACAAACAACGTGAACTCATCAGCTATGTCATAAGTACATGAGATTTTTTTTAATTTCTATATGCCAACGCTTATATACAGACTAATGATAGACAAAATCGCATTATTTCAATAATCGGATTCTTAGGTTATGAATTATTCTAACAATCGGATGTTTCATTCGAATTATATCACACGATTCGTTTGAATTATGAGTACTGCATTTCACGTAGGTAATAGGCGGACCTAAGACTAGTTCACTAGCCACTATTCAGTAGTGATGAGCAAAATGACATTATTTAATTGGATTCTTAGGTTATGAATGATTCTAATAATCGGATGTTTCATTCGAATTATATCACACGATTCGTTTGAATTATGAGTACTGCATTTCATGAAGGTAATATGCGGACTAAAAGACCAGTTCACAGACTAGTTCACTAGCCACTATTCAGTAGTGATGGGCAAAATCGCATTATTTCAATAATCGGATTCTTAGGTTATGAATTATTCTAACAATCGGATGTTTCATTCGAATTATATCACACGATTCGTTTGAATTATGAGTATTGCATTTCATGTAGGTAATAGGCGGATCTAAGACTAGTCCACTAGCCAGTAGTAGCAATTCGTTGTTGCGTCGATGTCAAACAGTAGAGAGAGTGTAGTGTAGACTGTAGATAAAAGGTTTCATTGGAATTTCCAATCATAACAATCTCTTATCTCTGTTTCCGATTATTATAATTCAAATTGTATACAATTCAGATTATGTATCATTCAAGCTATATATGATTCGATTATTTAACAAATCGAATTATAGATTATTTTTAATTCGAATTATCCCATCACTAATACAGACGACAGAATATCTTATTGGAAAATATGTACTGCATAAACAAGACAAGTTTCAAAAGGAGAAATTTATTAAATAAAGAACGTAAAATAAAAACATTAATTTATTATTTAATTCAAATAATTATTTGCCAGGATTCATGCGACAACACACAATCTGTGAAAATTTCAACTAGATACCTCTTACCGTGTTTTAGATACAGCCCTGTGACAGACGGACAGACATCGTTGGCTCAGTATAATAGGGTTAGGAGATACGGAACCCTAAAAACGGTGAATCCCCGGAACTCTAAAGAGCTGATGTAAACATTCAGGTTCGAATAAGATGACAGCAACATATAACCTCTCTCAGCTGACCAAGGAACATTCCGCGACATTTCACCTAATCAGTAACAGAAATCGGAGGCGGTTACACGTCAATAAAATACTGTATAGGAGTTGTCAACATGAAATTCGACGCAATTTTCTTTCTGAATCTTTGTTTCTGGCTTTGAGAATTCCAAACAGAAACTTAGACCGACAGCAGGCGACCAGTTGATGTAGAACGAAGGATCGAAGGGGCGGCGCTCCAAATAAATCACCTCACTGCATCTTAACTGATGCAGCTGCCTCCAACACAGTTTGAAAAATTAACCTCATAATATAGAGAATACAGGACGATTCTATCTGAAAATAAAAAGAATCGCATTGCTCTTTCTTAGAAGAATAAATTTCAATAAACCAGAACTCGTCCGATTCTTCGTATAGTGTTAGTTAGATAATTACATACAATTCTAGGAACAGACTGGACCTCTCTCCCTGCATATTTTTATACCAGCCTTCCGGCTTCGCCCGGGCAGATTTTGGTTTCAGTCCGATTTTCGAAAATCGAGTTTTCAACAGATCTCGAAGTTTTGAGGTCCTAGGAAGCTATTTTGACCATTTTGGGATGAACGTCCGTGTGTATGTGTATGTGTGTATGGACGAAACGATCGATTTGGACGATCAATACGGCGATTGAAAGGGTTTATCAAAACTTAGATCTGATTAAATTTTGAGTCCAATTGTACGAGTGGTTTGAGAGTTATACATAAAAAACGTAAAAAAATAGTTTTTCTTTATTTTTTATTTTGAATAACTTGAAAACTACTCGTGCGATTGAGCTCAAAATTTAATCAGATTTAAGTCGTGAATAGCTCTTTTAATTGCCGCAAGATTCATCAAAATCGGTCAATCAGCTCACGAGATATCACACGACAAAAATTATATTTTTTTTAAATTAAATATTGCTTTCTCATAATTAATAGGTAAAGAAAATATTAGTTTTGAGCTCGACTTTTTATACATTTTTTTTCCTTTAAGTAATAAAAAAAAATAAATTCATAACCAATATTTTTGAGCTCGTTGAGCTCAAAAATCGAAGAGTTTAAAAATTATATAAATAATAACGTTTTAGATCGAAAACAGCAGGAAGTTTTCGGGTTGGCCAGCAGGATCAACCGGTTTCCACATTTTTCTGTAGCGTAGTTATAAGCATATTATGTCACTTTGGAAGAAGTATGTTTTAAACAGTGAAAAAAAAATTTCAAATCGGTTCAAAAATATCTGAGATTAGCGTGTTGTCGCTCAATTAAATACATTCAAAGCAAATATTTTATAGAACGTGAAGAATATTATGAAATATCGAGTCTGTCAATAATAGATAAAAGAGTACTCACTATAATGAAAAATAAAATACGAAACTGATATCAGATATATTAAAACAGAAGCCGGTTTTACACCAGCCTAAATGGATGTACAACTAAGTTTTAATATCTTTTCTTCAGTAAAGCGTCGTAAAATGTGCAATAATTGATCGTAAACAACAAAGCAATCGATCATTAAAAATAATAAAGCTGCTTCCCTGCGGTTCTTTATTTTTATCTTCAGCCAAACAAGACTCTGAACGCTGGGCGTGTCAAACAATTCATAGCTTGAACCAAATCACTACCAACACCTCGGTTTTTTCAAACTGAATAGTTTTTGTGCGCCTAATTTGAAATAACATATTTCTAAAATTTGTCGCCTCCCCAAAATTTGCCGCTCTAGGCTGCAATCTATTATCTACTTAACCTATACATTGCTTCTGTTTGGGCCTAGTGCGAATTATTATTTTTTGTTTTTTTAACTTTCCATTGGAAGTTATTGTAATGGGTCCGAAAATCGAAATCAAAATGTATAACAAATTTTTTATGTTTCAAGGTCACTACACTATTTTTAGAAAGATGTCTTTGTGTGTATATGTGTGTACGTACGTACGTAATGTGTCCATTTCTTTCTAAGACGAAATCTCAGAATGAAAAATGATATCGACTACGTTAGGGTGCCAATCGACACGTATTAACGTAAACATGATCTGAAAGAAATTTTTTCAAAATCGGTTCAGCCGTTCTTTTTTCTTAACCAAATAGACTCCAAAAAAGTAGATTTTACACAATATCTCGCGAATAAAAAATTATATCGACTTCGTAAGGGTGTCAATCGAGGCGTGTTAACGTTATTTTGATCCGACATAAATTTTATAAAAATCGGTTCAGCCGTTTTTTTTTTAAATTATTGTTAAAAATAGATAATAATTATGTTTTAATGATTAAAATGATTACTTTTCTATGTAATATCTAATTTAATTATTATTATTAAATATTTATCAAACTGGGAAGTTCTTCGTGTGGACCTCAAAGGTCGCACTTTAGTCCTAATAAACGACCCACCTCACGGATTGTTTATTGTTTTTTTTTAATAATAAATCGGAAATCAATATATTACTTTCTCCAGTTCTCAGACTAGAACCTGGGAACTTGGGGCTTCTAACAGAGGAGCAATGAATAAGTATATTTATTTATTGTAGATTATAGAAGCGTCGACAACTTAGATCATTGGCGTCTCAATTACATCAAATAAACATATCACTTAAAACTAAATGACATCACAAAACGTCCATGAGATTTGAACCTACGATAGCTTGCTCCAAAGGCCAGCACGCTGACCATTACACCAATCTGTCCTCGTCATACAACGCTGGGCTATTCTCAAGCCCTCCGCCACTGATAAAAAAGGTCACAGTACTTTCAATCTGGGAACTCAATGCGAGATTTACAAAAAAAAATTCTTCGGAGCAAACAGGTAGCATCTGCATGTTTTCATATCATTAGAACAAAGCTTCTGATGCCACCGTACAGGGAATTCGAATCCTCGTTACAGTACATATAGAGGTAGCTCTATCCTTGATAACATACATACGTAAAACTGTGAGAGAGGGCGCTTCTCCCCGAGGGGCAAATCCTGTTTTTATTATTATTTTTACTTTATTTCACGTCCGTGATGCCGTACGTACCGTTAGCCGTTAAGCCTCTTACAGATAAAAAGAGAGAGCGGGATGGTTCTCTATTTCAACGATATCGGAGTCGCGGACCAACATCAGTCGGTCGGTCGAACGAGTGTCCCCTCCCCCGCCGCACACAGATCGAATCTCTGTGTTCACATTAAAGAGGGCAGTGGCGTTTCGTCAATAAATCACCGACGCCGATAACCTCAGTTGTTGAGCGTCTATAATCCATAATCTATACGTCATCGTCAATAAATCGGGCAAAATAACAAACCTAGCATTGACCTTGATGGAATAATTCCGATTTTTTATTTTCGTTTCTTGATTGTTTTAAAGCATTTATAGATATTAAGTAGATACTTAGTAGTTTTTTAGGGTTCCGTAGCCAAATGGCAAAAACGGAACCCACGCACGCACGCACACACACACAGAGTAATAGTCTGCACTACACACTACACAATTAAATTTATTATGTTAACTAGTAAACCCTACCCTAGCACTGGCATTGCCAAGTTGGGTAGGTTAAATTCTTAAGAATTTTGTATAAAAAAATTGTGTATTGTGTATATTTTGGAATAAATTTATTTATTATTATTATTATTATAATTTCGTTCTATCCGTCCGTATGTCACAGCAATTTTACTCGGAGACTATTGGCACTATATAGATGAAATTTGGAAGGTACTTAGGTGTTTTCTATGAACCGCTATACAATGGCGAAGTGAAATTACGAAAAAAATAAGTGGCACTCCATAGTCAAAGAGGAATGAAAAAAAATTTCCAGTGCACATAAGCGTGTGGGGCACAGTTATGGATTTAGGCCTAGGCCCGCGACGCCCGGGCCTAGGGCGGCAACATATTTTGAGGGGCGGCAAAATTAAGAAGGCGCCTGAACCTACTTAAACATTTTTCCCGGGCGCTGGAAAGTCATCTGTGAGATTGAATTATTTTATTATTTTCTCTCTTACTGTTACACTGTGGAAAAATAACTAATATGTGGAAAAAAATAACTCATAATATAATTTTGACAAACACTTTTACATAGAAAAAAAGGGCGGCACATCGGCAAGGGCCTAGGGCGGCATCGAACCTAAATCCGCCACTGGTGGGGCATCGTTAGATAGGTCTTCGAAAATGATAAAGAAGTTTCAAAATAACTTTTTTATTTAAGTCAATAGTTGGTGCGATATGAGCTTCTAAAGTCGTGAAAAGTGTGTTCCCCCCTCTATAACTTTTTATCTATGAGGTGGAAAATTCTGAAAAAATTTAAGGAAGTAGAACTTATAAAATACGTTCAACGAAAATTGGTTTAAATATGAAAAAAAAATTAGGGGTGGCATACCATACATATCAACTGAGGGATGAAAAACAAATTCCAGTGCACATACTTAAGCATGTTGGCGTTGGGGTATCTTTAGATAGGTCTTCAAAAATGATGTAAGTTTCAAAAATCGTAAAAAGTGTGTCCCCCCTCTATTTTTTTATCTATGAGGTGGAAAATTCTGAAAAAATTTAAGGAAGTAGAACTTTCAACGAAAATTGGTTTGAATATGAAAAAAAAATTAGGGGTGGCATACCATACATATAATTGAGAAATGAAAAAAAAATTCCAGTGCATATAAGCATTTTGGCGTTGGGGTATCTTTAGGTATCTATAGGTTTTAAAAAATCGTAAAAAGTGTGTCCCCGCTACCCTCTAACTTTTTGACAAAATCATCACTTCATCGTCTTCTTCTTCCCCCAAAAGGAAAAAAAACATATTTATTTATTCATTTTGACTGCGGAGAAACCTAATGATAAGTGAAACGCGCGTGGCAGACTGACGAGACTGCAAATTCAGATAGACCATAGGCACGTCACCGGCGACGTCTAACGCACACGCCGTGACGTCACTGCACGTCGTCGGTCGCGTGCGGCGGTTCAGAGAGACCATAGCCATTCATTTTGACTGCGGAGAAACCTAATGATAAGTGAAACGCGCGTGGCAGACTGACGAGACTGCCAATTCAGATAGACCATTGGCACGTCACCGGCGACGTCTAACGCACACGCCGTGACGTCACTGCACGTCGTCGGTCGCGTGCGGCGGTTCAGAGAGACCATAGCCATTCATTTTGACTGCGGAGAAACCTAATGATAAGTGAAACGCGCATGGCAGACTGACGAGACTGCCAATTCAGATAGACCATAGGCACGTCACCGGCGACGTCTAACGCACACGCCGTGACGTCACTGCACGTCGTCGGTCGCGTGCGGCGGTTCAGAGAGACCATAGCCATTCATTTTGACTGCGGAGAAACCTAATGATAAGTGAAACGCGCGTGGCAGACTGACGAGACTGCCAATTCAGATAGACCATAGGCACGTCACCGGCTACGTCTAACGCACACGCCGTGACGTCACTGCACGTCGTCGGTCGCGTGCGGCGGTTCAGAGAGACCATAGCCATTCATTTTGACTGCGGAGAAACCTAATGATAAGTGAAACGCGCGTGGCAGACTGACGAGACTGCCAATTCAGAGAGACCATATTATAGTCACGTCACCGGCTACGTCTAACGCACACGCCGTGACGTCACTTCACGTCGTCGGTCGCGTGCGGCGGTTCAGAGAGACCATAGCCATTCATTTTGACTGCGGAGAAACCTAATGATAAGTGAAACGCTCGTGGCAGACTGACGAGACTGCCAATTCAGAGAGACCATATTATAGTCACGTCACCGGCTACGTCTAACGCACACGCCATGACGTCACTGCGTCGTCGGTCACGTGCGGCAGTTCAGAGAGACCATAGCCTTACCACACCCGTGTGTTTTGAAAACACTTTCAACACACCTGCCTGTTAATTGATCCATTTAATGCATACACACATGCATGTAAAGTATCTATTTTATAGTGGCAAAAATATTTTTTCCAGTGCGCCGCTGTACAGGTAAGCTTGTAAAAAGAGCGACAGCTAATTCTATCGTGTGTCGGTGGAAAGACACGTCTGTCGAAGTATACAGCAGTTATGAGGGTTAAGATGCCATTTCCATATAACTGAATGCGTCGTGTATTGGGATTTGGTACTATTATCTAACAAAAGATGGCGCGAAACGACAAATAAAAAGTATAATAATAACTACCAACAACTGCTTCAGCCATCTAAAGATTTACACGTAATCCTTAAATGGCTTTTCAAAATGCGTGCATTGCGTTTTTGGTGTCATTTTTTTCATAATAACAATTTTTAGAATAACGTACCTACCGAGTTCATACCTTTAGAATTCAAATATGCCCATAGAAGTGAGCTTTATATGGCGGTAATACAGATTTTATTCAATAAACATTTTTATTGAAAGCAATGAAATTTACAAATAATGGGTATGTCTGTATCGCGGGTACAGACAGACAAATAATTCTATTGGTTGTCATGGAAATGAATACATCCACTTTTAAATACAACATTAGCATGTTAAACATTAGTGATTACAAACAGTGTTTATAGATTTTGTAATCACTATGGTTATGTAAGAACAGTGATTAGAACATAAATAGAAGAATAGAGCTAATTATGAGTTAATTGTGGACAATTGTGGAGTTAATTTTGGACAATAATTATTAAATCAACTGAAACCAATCCACATTCCACAACCATATAAGTTTCTTAACATAATCAATCGAAAAAATTGATTTGGTGAGGTAAGTATCAATATAATGTACTAAATATTTTAAACCCCCACCCCTTGAAATATTTTTCTGAATCCGCCCCTGCCCAACTGACTTTTAAATGTCAAACAAATGTAACGCTGCTAAGTTGTATGTTTTTACGGAAAATCATAATCAGTTAAAACACAAAATAATGGTAAAATCGATACGTGTCACTTCTTGGAAACAACGTAATTTGTTAAAAGAGTTGTCGTTTACATTGTTAAGTTTAAAAAGATATCAATTGTTGGTAGAGGCCAGGGCGTGGCCTAATCTGCACGCAAAATCGATTACCGGTAATCAGAATGAACTTCGTTTCGAATTTATTAACGACGATTTCGTTATAGTGTTTGAATTTTGAACGGGTCGGCGACTGCTTTTTTGTGCTGATGGAACCACGCCCTCTAGCCTCTTCCTGCTTCCACTTCTAATATACTATTTTAGAACCATATATTCTAGCAATCTATTACAATTTAGTGAAAACATCAGAACAGAAATAGCTATATAATAATGAAATTAAGGTAATACGAACTAATTAAGTAGATTGTTGCTATTCATGTTGACACTGAATTGTAAATTATAGACGCCCGACAACTGAGGTCATTAGCGTATGTTGACACTGTCATTATGTCTTGTGAAACTCCTTCTTTCTTGTAGAATAGAAATGGTAGATTATATACAAAAAAACGTCCAGTAGAGTACCACCGGACGGACATCCGTACTCAACCATGGTCCAGAATCGAATGTGAAAAAATATGTTTATGTTTTGCCGTTGTCAAGAAATCTAATTGTTTTGACAATGGACGTGAATAAATGTTTTTGAAAAATATTCACAGCACAGTCACTCAAAAAAAAACACAAACTTAAAACTAACACTTATCACTGAAGCAACAGTTGATAATTCGTAAGTCAGATCTTAAAATAAATGAGCAGAACCCAATAAATAAACCAATAATAGGTGTAAGATAATTAAATTAAGGGTAGTTATAGGAAGGGTTGTCATGAGTACAACGTGACAATATACCTACAAGCTGTCATATGGCATTTCTATAGCTATCTCTATTCTGAGGTAAAAACATTACAACACATTCTCTATTTTTTAATAAAACAAAAATAGTATCATGTTAAAAAACAGTTACAGTTCTCATAATAAATAATTGAAGCTGTGAGTTTACACATTGTTAAATTACACGTGAGCACAATGAACCGTTTTATTTAAATGTATTTTTTCGCCAACGTTTCAACACAATCGTGAAACAAAATCGAAGCAATCGAAACTTTTAGAATACACGAAAATAAACGTAAAGAAAATGTCATGATTATTCTCAGTAACTTTCGGATCAGCATGTATAAAAAATTTTCATACAACGTTTTCTTTATAACTTTTTTTATTTGAATTAATTTCCTTCTTTGTACAGAAATCTTTTGGTAACCATTATTTTTTTTATAAAACGACAAAATGTAACTTGAATCAATTTATGCATAAAATTACTTTATAAAAAAAAAACATGTTCACAAATTCGAGACATTTTATGCTTGAAGTATTTTATAACTCTATGTTACGTCATTAATATACTCTGTGTATTTTTTTAATTGAATTTTAAGTAGCTAATTAGATTTTATGAACGAAACTTTTTTTTATAAAGAGAAAACTTTCTCCAGTCATCCATTTTCCTCTAAACCGCTGAAGTTATAAGCAAATTATACGGTTTTATAACCAATACGATTTTTTTTTGTACCCAAGTTTTTATTCTTAAAGTTTTTTACAATAACTAAATGTATTTATTTATCATTTAGTTTTTTTCAGGGTTTTCGCTTATTTTGTACGATATACAGATTGTATCAAATTAAACCTGTGCATAGGGCATTCTGTGTGTAAGACAGAGATCGATACATAAAGCAATAAGTAAGAATGAGATAAATGATCGCTAATAAGATGTTACGTGGTTACTGTAAATTAAACTGATAAAAGATTTACATTTTTACAGCATAGAAGGAGCGAAAAAATAAAGTTGACGCTATTAGGTTGTATAAATATTATTTATTTACAGTAACCACGTAACATCCTAAGCGATCATTTATCTCATTCTTATACTTATTGCTTTATGTATCGATCTCTGTCTTACACACAGAATGCACTATGCACAGGTTTAATTTGATACAATCTGTATAAGACAGGACAACGTGCTTCCAGATTTTTCGTCTGTCAATCTATCACCCAATACTGATTCTTTACTTTTCCGCACACCTGCCTGCATGTAAAACAGCAATTTTATAGTGGGTATGGCGAAATAGTAGATTGTATATCTAGTTGCGTAGTGAGGCATATTACTGACGAGTAGTGAAATGTCAAAACGAGTGATAACGAGTTATAACAGTCACACGAGACATATCATTACGCACGAGTATATATGGTTTTTTTGCCATACCCACTATAAAATAGCTGCTTTTCGCTTCATTTTTAGTATTTTCAAAAAAATTCGACAGTTCATTTGTGTCGCCAACTTCACTCCTGTATAGTAGGCCGAGGCACGCACAGGAGTAAGGTTACAAAAAGCCGAGCGGGTGATTTTCAAGAAGTTGCAGCGCGCTTACCATTAGTATACCACAGAAAAGTTGTGGGAATGAAAATTGTAGGAAATGTAATCCTCTTTAAAACATTACATAATGAAAGAATTGCTTAAGTCGACCGTTTCTGAGATATTTCGAAAAAAGCAAAAAAGGTGATAAAATTTCGTGGTTTTTCGGCTCCCCCCACGTTAGCACAGGGTCCTCGAGGTCGAAAACTCAGATTCTACTCCACAGAGTACCCGCAAACAACACACCGAAATATCACTAACTTCGGAATACTTTCCAGGTTACCCCCTTCATTTAATACCTGCCGCTTGGACTATATAATTATTATTATTATTGTAGATTATAGACGCGTCGACAACTCAGGTCATTAGCGTCTTCAACACAACAATTAATAATCCATTTGTGTATTAGAATCTGCCAGCCGACATACACAAACCGACTGGTACGAGCTCGGGCTCCTGGGAACGCCAATTCCCAAAGAACATTGGAATGCAATTGCGAAAACAACTACATTCCAATGTTTCCCCTGGGGAATACGACTATGGGTGCGTTCCATTTGCGATCGCAACGCCTACAACGACCAAACGTAATAAGCCCGGCCATAAGGCGTGAGCGTAGTGGGCGCAATGGTCGCCAAGTGGAACGCACTTTATATACTCTATCTATTGGTATATGATAAAATCAATCGATTTAAAACCCCTTATATCCACACCATATTATTCACATAACAATTAGAGGTGAAAATAATAAATATCTCAGACAGCTAAGCTGCCATGATTTTTGAGCTATATCTAAGAAAAAATCAAATGACCACTGTCGGGATTTGAACCCGAAATCCCCAGTTTCCCGACAGTGGTCATTTGATTTTTTCTTAGATATAGCTCAAAAATCATGGCAGCTTAGCTGTCTGAGATATTTATTATTTTCACCTCTAATTGTTATGTGAATAATATGGTGTGGATATAAGGGGTTTTAAATCGATTGATTTTATCATATACCAATTAATTACTGTCCACAGAAACTCAAAACGTTGTTTATCTATAGGTAAAACCTAAGGCTTCCCGGCCTAACGAGTTTATTAAGTTGTTAAAACTTATAAAATGTTAACTCTCGCATGTATAATGATTCGACTGTTTAATAGCTGTACTATGCTTTGCAGTTTATTTAAATAGTCGACTCTCGCATGTAGTGTGTTTTCAACGTGAAATTGCTATATATAAGAAGAGATCGGTTTCCACTCTCGGGCACTGTGGAGAAATCGGTAACTCACCTAGCCGGAAACTGGGGGTTTCGGGTTCAAGTCCCGACAGTGGTCATTTGATTTTTTCTTAGATATAGCTTACAAATCATGGCAGCTTAGCTGTCTGAGATATTTATTATTTTCACCTCTAATTGTTATGTGAATAATATGGTGTGGAATAAGGGGTTTTAAATCGATTGATTTTATCATATACCAATTAATTACTGTCCACAGAAACTCAAAACGTTGTTTATCTATATAGGTAAAATACTCTATCTATGATATCTCTATGACTATTAGATGGTCTGAAAATAAACCGATGACTTTTTTGTAATTGGAAAGGAAACTATAAGTGAACTTTTAATGTTAAAATGAGAAAGAGAGAGACTTGCATTAATATTGAATCATTTCGTTATACGATAAAGTGACATTTTTCGATTTATTATATATTGTCGCCCCTTTTCCCGGTATATAACAACATGGAAATTGGAAAATGTCAAAGCCAGAAGTAGCTTATATTATAAGCACGCACGTATACGTGAAACGTACATACCTTTATATTCCTAACGCGGGGTAACTTTGTTTCGCAGGGTTATTTGCCACAGACCGAGTGACTTAGCCTAATCGTGACTGGTTTCTGCAACCGTTGCTGAAAACATTTTCAAAAAATACGACTTGACAATGACCTAGATTGCAGTGATCATATAATTAGGTATTTAAGTTTAAAAAAAATTAATAATTTTTTCTAATAATTTAACATAAATAATATTGAAAATCGAAAAGAAAATTTTTTTTAAAGCTATAGATAAATTACTAAAAATTAATTAAAATGTATAAAAATTTAAAAAATATCACGTGACTTCAAAACGCGCCAGGAATGTTTGTGACGTCGTTATGTTAAAATGTGTCTGCATTTGTTGGTATTTGTGTATATGTATTACACATACTATCAAAAAAATAAATTTTTAACTTGGTAACCATGAATACAAAGACCATAGATAACATAATGACGTCACACGCGTTCGGATTCTTTCGGCGCGTTATCGGAACTGAGTTTAAAAATTAATTTTTATTTAAATATAACTTTTTAATTAGTAAGCAAAAAAATTAAATAAAAACAGCTTTGCTATAAAACTTGTATGCGTGGTCCTTCCATTTAAGTAAAAAAAAATTCATTTAAAAACCCAATTACAGTTTTTATAAATGCAGGAGCAGTCTGACGTCGTTGCAAAACTCCCTGTCATGTAGAACATTGATGCTCGGTTGCACAAAGTATTGTCAAAAAATTTAATTTGACAATGCTTGGATTATGATCACTGATCAATGATGATATATAATTACAGTTTTTATAAATGCAGGAGCAGTCTGACATCGTCGTAAAACTCCCTGTCATGTAGAACATTGATTCTCAGTTGCACAAAGTATTGTCAAAAAATTTAATTTGTCAATGCTTGGATTATGATCACTGATCAATGATGATATATAATTACAGTTTTTATAAATGCAGGAGCAGTCTGACATCGTTGCCAAATTCCCTGTCATGTAGAACATTGATGCTTGGTTGCACAAAGCGTTGTCAACAAATTTGATTTGACAATGAGTAATGACCTTTGATTGTGATAATATAATTACAGTTTGTATAAATGCAGAAGCAGTCTGACTTCGTTGTAAAACTCCGTGTCATGTAGAACATTGACGCTCGGTTGCAGAAAGCGTTGTTAAAAAATTTGATTTGACAATGACCTTAATTGTGATCACTGATCAATGATCATATATAGGTAATTACGGTTTTTATAAATGCAGGAGCAGTCTGAGTCTCCTTGTTAAACTCCCTGTCATGTAGAACAGTAGAACATTAGATTGTATTTACAGAAAAACAAATGATTGATTTACAGATTGCTTTTCAAGCTAAATTTTGATTAAAATATGTAGAAAAATGTTGTTTCGAAGTGGAAATTGTACAAAAAATCTATGATCAATATATGTATACAAGTTTTAAAAAAATATCGTTTCAATCGATCAATTATTTTTAGAGAAAGATCAATTTAAAACTTCACAACGCTTGTCTTATGGAGAAATATGTGTGGTCACAATCTAAGGTCATTGTTAAATAAGATTTTCTGACAATGCGTTCTGCAGCCCAGCATTAGATTCACACTCAAAATGTATTGGGTTCGAATCCCGGCGGAGAAGATGTGGTTAGGATTTTTTTTTAGTGGAACTTCTTTAGCGAGGCTGGTGGATCGAAATGACCTCGGCACGAAAAATAGCGACACAAAAATAGCGACACACTCAAACATGCATGTAATAATAACTCTGTTACGCGCTCACGCAGAACGACTCAGATAGCTACGTGGAGAAACGCATTAGTGTACGGTGTATAAGGTTGCAGGTTCACGTCAGCTTGGAGTAATTTGGAAATATTAAATTTACTGTTTTCTTTATTTATCCACCTATTATTTAGAAATAATAAATTGAAAAAATGAAATATATTTTTAATTTATTTTAATTAAATTCGCATGGTTGACGAAGACTTCAACCGTGCGCTTATGTGGATGAGGTACACACTTGCCTCTTTTTCTTGCTGCGTCACGCCGATCGAAGCGGAAATCTCAATCCAATTTATAAAATAGTCAAAGTCACCCCGTTTTTGGTAGCGCGACTTATAGCAGTTAGCTGTAACTTTATATGAATTAATGCCGATATGTGCGGTTTTTGAAATGGAAACAGGGAACGAGAATAAAAGGGTATAAGTCACAAGTATGTCTAACTAAAGTCTGGATTACATGCCTGCGTCACCGACTATGAAAATAATTACATCGTTCTTCAACAATAATTCTGTTATTTTATATTATTTTCTCCAGCCTATAGAAAAGTCAGGATACATTGGCTAAATTACCAACAGTAGATAATTTTTCTAATCCTTTTGATAAAAATACAAATATTAGTTTAATTTATAAAGTCTTTAACTGCCAGCTTTATAAATTAGAATGAAAGCTCAATGTCATTTCTAAATAATTATTCTTCCATCGCGTTTTATGAAATCTTATGGATTTTGCTATTCTCAAACTTAACTATAAAATAAACATAATTATAAAATAAAATTATAAAGTAATAATAAAATTATAAAATAAAAAATCAGCAGCAGATTTACTTCCCAGCTTCATTTTTTTATTAAAAAAAAGAGTGTGTGTGTATTTATGTACGCACGTCAGAAGTTATTTGGCGTAACAAAACAAAATAACCCCAAAAATTTTATCCCGCGTGCCAGTACTAAACTTTTGTAAAAAAGACAATAAAATAATAAAATAAAGATATTAAATAATTTAATTTAATAAATTATCAATTTATTAATTAATATATTTATATCTAATTATTTATTAAAAAAAAGCATGTTTGTGTTGAGATTCGAATCCGAGACCTATTGCGATGACGCGGCGGTGCTATCCGTTACGCTACGTACATCTTACTTAGCAGTGCTTCATGGTGTTACTATCGACTAACTTCATGAGTGTTACTACCGAGTAACTTCATGGTGTTAAATGTAAAAATTCACTCTCATCATTTTTCCGTACGCGCCGTAAGAAGTATAACTTCAAAAAAATTTCACGGGTATGTGAACGGAACATATTTCGTTTGCTGCATTATATCCTCCATGGAGGAATAAACTTCAAACTTGATGAACAATGTACAAACGTTACTTTTATTGTGAACGAGACATAAGTCGTTCAGTCGTCGCTTGCTGTATTATATCCTCCATGGAGGAATAAACTGTAAACTTGATGAACAATGTATACAATTTTTCCCTGAAGGTATAACTTTTGTGAAAACTTATCTCCGGAATGGGAATTTTATCGGAATACTCGTGATGGTTAGGCAACACGCTATGACACTTTCCACAAACGCAATATTTGTATATTTAACTGTTTTTTATTCAATTCACGCATCAGGAAGTTTTGTTTATAAAACAACCGCTACAATTATTATTAATATTATACAGACTGTTCGGTAAATCGGGGCGCCCTGAATTCAACGAACGCAACGGTATTTTCAGATATTCTTCAAAATGCTTGTAGAAAACGACATGCTGATTTCAACTAGTATACTGTTACGGATCATCCTGTATAAAAGTACAAACGTCAGGCAGGAAGTGGTGTCTGCTTGCTAAACACACTGGTGCCTACACGAACATTCTGGACAACGCTAGAGAAATCGAGAACACCACTGAGTTTACGCCACGCAGGTATTTAAACAGCGGCGCGGGTCAATCAGGCGATCAGTGTCGTGTTGAATACGAAGTCAAGTACTGAGCGACGAATAGTGCGTCTGATATAAATAAATCTGACATAAATAATTACAAATAAATTATCCTTGTATATATAGTTATTTGTTAAGTGTCAGTTAAGTGGCTCGTTTAGTTCAATAATTACCGTTTAAGTTTTTTTATTGTTAGAATTGACTTTTCGTTGTTGCAATTTTTGTATATAGTTAATTGTTACGAATTATTGTAAATAAATATTTATTCCGCCAACTCAGAAAACAGTTTTATAACAATACAAATTAGTACGCAACTCACTCTACAGGGATGTGACATTTGAACTATGACATCTGATGGCAGAAAACGAAAGTATAGCAAAATGTGGTATCGCGATTAGACCACGCCTCCATTTCAAATCCTTATAGTCGAACCGCAAATTTATATTAACCAACGAAATAGGTTTAATTTGTTTTTGATTCTTTTTTAGGCCACAGCTAGGTTTTTTTTATTTAGGCCTTAGTCTATTCATTTCCAAGATATGAGTAATTTGAAAAAATACATTCCAACAGTGTCACTTACCTACAGCTTACAACAAAATAAAAAGGTAAATACGGTTCAGTACATTTGCAAGATTTGAATTGAATTGTGTTTTAAAGACCACCAAAAGTTAAGGTTATTTGGGCCTAGCACCAATTCATATTTTCAATTCATTATTTTTTTTTTATAATAAATTGAAAATCCAAATGACACTTTTACCAGCTCTCGGGCTAGAACCCGGGAACTGGGGACTTGTAATAGAGGAACCATAGCAACGCCACGTAAACAACAGCACTGCAACATGTTCGGCTATTCTCAAGCCCTGCAAGATTTGAATTTTTCCCGATCGACCAATCGCAACTCAAGACACAAAGGGACACGGGCTGATCACGCACACAGGTCACGCTATCTTGAAAATGAATAGACTATACCTAGTACCAATTAATATTTTTAATTTATAATTTTTTTAATAATAAATTGAAAATCCAAATGCTGCTTTTACCAGTTCTCTGATAAGAAGCTGTGAACTGAGAACTTGTCATTGTAGATCCATGGAAGCGCCAAATAAACGGCACTGCTACACGGCTCGACTATTCTCAAGTCCTTTATATGATCATGCTGTAAATTTCATGTCAAAAATTGTTAAATTGTGTTTTAAAGACCACCAACAGCTAAAGTTATTTGGAGCCTAGCACCAATTCATATTTTCAATTCAATATTTTTTTTTAATAATAAATTGAAAATCCATTTGACACTTTTACCAGCTCTCGGGCTAGAACCCGGGAACTTGTAATAGAGGAACCATAGTAACGCAAAGTAAACAACAACATTGCTACACGCTCGGCCATTCACAAGCCCTACATTTCATGTCAATACACACTCTAGCTATAGTCTATTCATTTTCAAGATAGAGTGATCTGTGTGCGAGATCAGCTCGTTTTCTTGAGTTGTGATTGGTTGCCGGGAGAATTTCAAATTCTGCAACTTGACAGTATTTACCTATTTATTTTGTTGTAAGCTGTAGGAAAGTGACACTGTTGGAATGTATTCTTTCAAATTACTCTATCTTGAAAATGATTAGACTATAGGATTCCGAACGTACTGTACAAGTGTTCAGAACTGTCATGGTTTGAACAACAACGGAGCAGACTGTCAGTTGTCCGCACGGACATGTGAACGACCGGATCTGGAACAGACAGCTTTCAGCCAGTTTCTCTCTCTCTCACTCTCTCTGTTGAATTGCACAATGCATTGTCAAAGCGAGGCTTTTAGTTATAACGGGAGATCGACGCCTAATCCAGATATTATTATTTCTGTCTAACAAAAGGCTCGCAGCTGAGAAATTAATTCTACATTGGCAGATGTTCGCCATATTGGGAAATAATTCAGGGAATTTATTTGTCGGTAAACTAGAACACGACGTTTATCTTATTTTCGTTCGTCTACTCGTCGCCATTGCTATATATAGACTATAGTACGTATTTTTATTAACACAAATATTTAAAATTGTAACCGTAAATTCGTTTTCTATAGCGAGTTCATCAGGCTATTTTGTATCATACATAAAATATAGGAGAGCGTGTGTGCAACTTGGTATCCAACAAAGTATAAATATTAAATGGGGGGATAGGCAATTTTTACTTCCCACCTCTACTATGGTAGGGAAGTAATGGATTTAGTCCGAAAAAAATATTTCGAGATTTTAACAGATTTTCACGTTTTGAGACCCTAGCAATCGTTTAAGATCATTTTCTGACTGATGTCTGTATGTGTGTGTGTGTGTGTGTGTATGTGTGTGTGTGGTCAATTTTTCGCCTTCGATATCTTAAGAACGGAACAACATACGGGCATGCCGATTGTTCTATTGTGTTTATCAGCCTTTCACTTAGATCTGATTAGATTTTGAGTCAAATCGGTTCAGTGGATCCTGAGATATTCAAAAAAACGTTCTCAATGTTTCGTATTAACATAGGTAAAAAAAAATATAAATGAATTCTAGATGTTATAATATGAAAAAAATGTAAATATTTTTTTTCTCTAAAATGTATAGTTTTCGAGAAAAAAAATATTTTACTAAAAAAAATAAAAATTGTACGTAAATCAAGGTAACCATGATTTTTGCTATATTAAGCTAGCCATCAAGTAGATCACCAAACAAAAAAGAGGGCCATGCTTTTTTCAAAGAATAAAAATTAAATTGTGTTTTAAAGACCACCAACAGCTAAGGTTATTTGGGCCTAGTCAAAGAATAAAAAAAAAGAGTGTTTATTTTTTGCAAATATTTACTAGGTGGGAAGTATAGGACTGGTCATCAGTCGAATTTTTTTCAGTCAGCTCTCCTCAGTTAATAGAATATTTGTTCCCCCTAGAGCTACTTTAGTTGGCCCCACCTAGAATTATTTTACTACTCGTACTTCTCTGAGCAAAACTAAAAGTTACCGTTTGCAGGAAAAATAAAACATTAAAATGACAACATTTTATTTAAAAGTAAACAATTATAAAAATATGAATTTACGATATAATTTATACAATGATTCCAAGAAAAATAAAGCGATTGACAGTAAATTCAATATTTTTTAATAAAAAAATGAGTTTACACTTGGTCTGCGTCCCTTTCTTTGGTATAGGGTAGGTACTTTTTACCCGTACCATCAAAATCGACATTAAAGCGAGCTAATCTGCAGGCAAAATCGCCCGTACAGAACCTTTACTAAAAAAAGTGGGTGCTTGTACTTATGTACGCGCGTTAGAAGTTATACTTCTTTGGCGTGATTAAAAACTAATTTTTAATTTGCATGCAATTAATTTATTGAAATAAAATAATAAAAGACAAGATTTGTTTATATTATGGTAACTATGGAAATCAATCCTGCTAATTTTGATGTCACAATTTCTGAAAAATTCACTCTCATCTTTTTTTCATACCGCGCCTAAAATGGGCTTGAGAATGGTCGAGAGTGTAGCGATGCTGTTGTTTACATGGCGTTGCTATGGTTCCTCTATTACAAGTCCCCCGTTCCCGGGTTCTAGCCTGAGAGCTGGTAAAAGTTTCAATTGGATTTTCAATTTATTATTAAAAAAAAATATATAATGAATTGAAAATATGAATTGGTGCTAGGCCCAAAGCTGTTGGTGGTCTTTAAAACACAAATTTTCATACCGCGCCTAAAGAAGTATAACTTCAAAAATTTAATAAAGTTTTATGATTCGAGAGAAATACGCTAGTCAAATTAATAATTTAAATTTTAAACGGACAAGAATTACCGAAACTAGAATTTCAATTTATAAAATAGGAAATACTTATTTCAAATTGTACCAGTACGGTACTGGTACAGCTGCACAAGCTTTGTGAATAGGTGATATCAATAGACGAGTTCCAACTATGGAGGTAATTTAAACGTAAATTAAACTGTTGTGTTTCAATAAAATCGGCACAAAGGGCATTAAATATTAAACCTCTGCAAAGATCTAGTCGTGTGTTGTTCAATATCTCGTGAATTAAATTTTTTTAGTCATACATGCTTCAAATGAAAACACAGCATATAGAAATCTATGAACAGATTGTTAAAAAAATTGCAAAAATGTGTGATTTTATTTCGACCCGTTCTTTCACCATTTTTTTCTGAAGTAATTCTTCAAATCAAAACAGCATAGAAATCTATGAACAGATTGTTAAAAAAATTGCAAAAATGTGTGATTTTATTTCGACCCGATCTTCCACAATTTTTTTTGAAGTAATAAATACTTCAAATCAAAACAGCATAGAAATCTATGACCAGATTGTTAAAAAAATTGCAAAAATGTGTAATTTTAAATCGACCCGTTCTTTCACCATTTTCTTTTTTGAAGTAATTCATGCTTCAAATCAAAACAGCAAAGAAATCTATAACCAGATTGATAAAAAATCGCAAAAATGTGTTACTTTAAAAAGACCCGTTCCCCCACCATTGCGGTATATACCTATCTGTTGTATTTCCTAGTTTATGCCCTTTTGAATCATATCAAATTTTGACCAATTTAGAATAATTTATCTCATTTTGTAAAAAAAAATCGCAAAAAATTAAATTTTCATAATCTTTCTTAAAGTTGCCGTCTACTTATTGAAAAAGACAATGATTCCTATGATGACAGATGGACGTTCAAAGTTTTTTTTTTAATTTTTGAAATACTTTAAAAACCCAAAACTGCTAAACCAAAAGAGATGCATAACTTTTCTCTGGCTCATTGAAGTCAAAGGGTTCTTTTCAACAAGCGCGCTTAATTTGAAAAATATCGGTGACATTTTTTAAATTTGGACAAAAATCGCGTTTTTCCAAAAATATATCGGAGATAGTTTCGCAAGACATCTTGTAAATATTTCTGTATAAATGTGGACGACACACGAAAACATGGCAAATATTTGTTCATTCGACGTCACGAAGTACAATTAGAGACATGTTTGGCCATTTTTTGTGAAACAGATTGAATGAATGGGGGAGAAAATGGCTATTTTTTAATACGTTTGAGTTTTTTTTATGCCAGTGATTTTTTATTAATATCTATGGCGAGTATTTTAAATAAATCGACTCTTGAAGTTTCTAGAAGTGGCTTGAAAAAAACAAAACAAACACAGTGAACCCCCGATACACTCAAGAGATAAAAATAAGTATGTAGGTATAATAAGATTCGGTCGTTACATGATGCATTCGTAAATTAATATATATTTTAAATTAGTAAAACAAAGCGTTTTACATAACTATTCATGCGCTTTTCACGTGATCACTCCATCTGTTAAGCGACCCGACTATATAGTAGATTTAGTGTCGTAATGAGGTATATCACTGACGAGTTCGTAACATTATGTAACAGCGAGTTATAACAGTAATACGAGTCATAATATCGTTTCGCACGCGTATACGGTACGGTATTTTTGCCATACCCACTATAAAATAGCTGCTTTTCACTTCATTTTCAGCATTTTCAAAAAAATTTGACAGTTCACTTGCGTCGCCAACTTCACTTTTATAGTAGGCTGAGAGTAGGTAATAGCGAACGGATCAGGGCGAATAAAACATAAATCACTATAGAAATGATTGACTTTTCATACTAGTGTGGAATATACGTTTCCACACACAAGCCTATTAAGTGACCCATTACAGGCCGGTATACATGCATGAATAAAGCAGCTATTTTATAATAAGCATGACAAAAAAAATTAAAACAGTGTTTTATTAAAATGTTAAAAAATGAGCTAAGCGATCAACTTAATATACAATACTTTGAAAAACAAGTCAATAAAATATGTCGAATAATTTATAAATAATAAATGAACAAAAAATATATTTGAAGCGAATGTAACAAAATATTTATTTTTAATTATTCAAAATACAGAATTCACGCGAAAAATAAATACAGCTCTATACAAAGTTTCAGATATAACAAACATTTGTTCTGCACAGCAGCTGGCATCAGTACCGTGTATTAATTTGAATATTGAGTTACGTTTAACACTGCAAAGTTTATTTCGAATATTCAAATATATACACTGCTAAAGTCTCTGCCAAAGGCAAACAGGTTTCATCGTTCGTCCTTTTTTAACCAGACACCTTCAAACATTTATGTTCTATTTAATCCCTATATTATTAAACGAGCAAATCTTGTATATATGTACCTATTATGTACCTATATAAATATTTTCTCGAAAACGGCTCTAACGATTTTGATCAAATTTACCGAAAAGGGGTTTCGGGGGGCAAAAAATCGATCTAGCTAGGTCTCATCCCTGGAAAAATTCGTTTTCTTATCGATTTTATCATTTTAAAAAACAGTTTTTTTAACGTTATAAAACAGTGTCGTATGGTGAGTAGGCTTTGGAAAAAACAAACTATTTTCATTATTTATGTCAAATTACTCTGACAATCAATTTTTAACTTATTAAAATAATCAGTAATTATTAGAAAAGTAAAAAAATAACAACAATAAAATCTAAACATAATTATACTTATCATAATAATTTATGTTTAGATTTTATTGTTGTTATTTTTTTAACTAATATTTAAATAAATAGGTATATTACTTTTATATTACCTATATAAAATATGTAGGTACATACGTTATGTAGTATGACGTATAATAATATTATCTACTTATAAGTATGTAATTTCTTTTCTTAAAAACGACTAAGGATTTTGATGAAATGGGAACTTTAAGTACTATTTTTTTTGAACTCATCCGAGCAAAGCTCGGTCATCCAGATATTTATTATTAACCACTCACTTTCTTAGAACTAGCTTCCAATGGCGGACTAAGCCCGTCGGAGGGCCGGGGCGGCACAACTAAATGAGGCGCCCGGTCTGCTTAGAAATTGATGTATTTGTAGTGTAAAATTCGTAAAAAGTGAATAATATAGATGTAATTGCTGGCAAAAAAAGCAAATATTTATAATAAACGTAGGTAGGTAGGTAATTTAACTACGTTTATATTTTGAATACGTATACGGGGCCTCCAACTCCAAACTGCCTCTTACTTACTAAACATATTGTTACGGATCACCCAGTATATAAACGACAGGCAAGAGTTCTGAGAAACGGGGTCATCCAATCGTACAAAGACGGAATACGACCGAGTAGAGAACTCACCCCCACCACTACACACTGTGTAGTTGACCAATTACAGAGAGACGGTCTACGACCGAACAGAAAACACACTGGTACTAGGCATAAAAGAAGGGAGGACACCAGTCACTGACACACTGACCTGTGAGCCGCCAAGGAGGACACTTCGACCGCTGCCACATCGCCTTTGAGAATGTCTACCGCAGTTGTAGACGAAACGTCAGGTAGAAATACCACCGGACCACGGCCTATTAGCCCGGAAACCATGAAGACTTGGAACTAAACAGTTTAGTGATTAGTCGAACTGAAATCGCGACACGTACACAACTCGACTGAACTGTTTAGTCGTGGAAACAATTGTGTGTATAGTGCACGCCCTGCTTAAGTTGGCCTGCATATGGACTTCATCGAGAATCATTTTGCAACGTACTGCAGTTTCATTCATTCAAAAAAAGTGTTACACTTGCCGTTGCGGACCAGTCTCAGTCGGATAGGGCGTGGATTAATAATTTGAAATGAAACAATAATTTTTAACTTTTTCGATTATAATTAACTAGCGGACCCGTCCCGGCTTCGCTCGGGTGGTATGAAATTATGATTTAATAGCGGTCACCCATTACTCCGCTCACGTATATTTAGTATAGCTGATCCGGCAAACGTTGTTAACAATTTCTAGGAATAATTACATTATTCACTCGCTTCGCTCGTTCGTTTGAATTTTATTAATACAGTCCTCACTCGCTTCGCTCGTTCGCTTGAATATTATAAATACACTACTCACTCGCTTCGCTCGTTCGCTTGAATATTTTCGCCTACTCACTCGCTTCGCTCATTCGCTTGAATATTTTCGCCTACTCACTCGCTTCGCTCGTTCGCTTGAATATTTTCGCCTACTCACTCGCTTCGCTCGTTCGCTTGAATATTTTCGCCTACTCACTCGCTTCGCTCGTTCGCTTGAATATTTTCGCCTACTCACTCGCTTCGCTCGTTCGCTTGAATATTTTCGCCTACTCACTCGCTTCGCTCGTTCGCTTGAATATTTTCGCCTACTCACTTGCTTCGCTCGTTCGCTTGAATATTTTCGCCTACTCACTCGCTTCGCTCGTTCGCTTTAATATTATAAATACACTACTCACTCGCTTCGCTCGTTCGCCATATATGTATTTATATATATATATATATATATATATATATATATATATATATATATATATATATATATATATATGTAAATTAGAAGTAAAAAAAAATAATTATTAAGACCATTAATTTAAATAATAACTATCCTATCATCTAAGTTGGACCAAATTACGTATATATGCCAATTTTCATGAATATCGGTTGAGTCGTTTTTGAGTTTATTCGGAACATACACAGTGACACGGATTTTTAGGCGCGATCTTAGCGAAGCTAGAAGCGCCTATATACACTCGCTTTGTCTGTGAATCTGTGAATCTGTGAATCTGTGAATCTGTGAATCTGTGAATCTGTGAATCTGTCACGCTATTTTGTGTCACGCGTACAGCCCAAACGGATGAACCAATTTTCAAAAACTTTTTTTTGTTCCATTCCTCTCGGGGTCTATTTGATCCTAACGTCGCCCGATTTTTGAATTTTGGCCCCAGAGGGGAGCAAATTAGAAAAAACGGTGTTTTTTGCTTATAGTTTGCTCAATTTAAGTCAGATCGATTCGAAACCTGTCTTAAACGAAAGAGCAGAAAATTTTAGATAGATTTCATGTATAATATTGTGTCAAAACAGTTTTTTTATACAGATTTATATGATTATTAAACGAAATAATTGCGACTTTATCTAATAAATCGCGAACTTGTTTCGGTTGTCCTTGTCTGTTGCACAGTGTGATATGGATATTGGAAGATAGCGTATGCTCTGTCTTATATTGCATTATTTTAATATAGTTATTCAATTTTTTGACTGCTGATGTTTGAATTTAAGTTTAAAAACCCTGGCCTACTGAGTTAAAATGACGTGTAACTAATTATTGACGTCGATCGGATCGGACCAAAATTTCTCGACGTTCATACCTTCCCGAACAATTTGACTTTCTCTGTCTGTATGTCCCTTTGTACGCTTATAACTCGAGAACCACTGATCCGATTTACATGATTTTTTTTCAAGTAATTAACTTCTTATGCGACTGCGAGTTTTAAAATATTCTGGCATCACGCAAAAGCAACCGAACTGATTCTCAAATAAAAACGTATGTTCTGGCATCACGCAAAAATAAGTAGGTAGTAGATGCTTTGTTTTTTAAACGGTGGTTTTATTTAGCTTGATCCCGTATATTTGTTACAAATCGTACTTTTGAACTTTCACCCACTTCCTATGATCCGATTGAGTTGAAATTTTGCACACATGTGTAGCTCCGGTAACAATACAATATTATGGTAACTAGCTGACCGGCCCGGCTTTTGTCCGGGTGTAAATCGTACTTTTGAATTTTCACCCAATTCCCGTGATCCGATTGAGTTGAAATTTTGCATACATGTGTAGCTCCGGTGACAATACAATATTATGATAATTAGCTGACCGGCCCGGTTTCGTCCGGGTGCAAATCGTACTTTTGAATTTTCACCTACTTCCTATGATCCGATTGAGTTGAAATTTTGCACACAAGTGTAGCTCCGGTGACAATACAATTTATGGTAACTAGCTGACCGGCCCGGCTTTCGTCCGGGTGTAAATCGTACTTTTGAATTTTCACCCACTTCCCGTGATCCGATTGAGTTGAAATTTTGCATACATGTGCAGCTCCGGTGACAATATAATATTATGATATTTAGCTGACCGGCCCGGCTTTCGTCCGGGTGCAAATCGTACTTTTGAATTTTCACCTACTTCCTATGATCCGATTGAGTTGAAATTTTGCACACAAGTGTAGCTCCGGTGACAATACAATTTATGGTAACTAGCTGACCGGCCCAGCTTTCGTCCGGGTGCATATCGTACTTCTGAATTTTCACAGGCAAAAGGTCTTTCTCCGGTAACGTTTCAGTGGATCGGATAAATGTTATAAAATCAGACTAAGGAAATAAAGCATACTAAAAAATTAAAAATAAAAATAGATAAAAAACTTTTAAGTTAAACGGTTTTATAAATGCACTAAAATGAAAAAAATAAAATTTAATTTAGGTTCATAAGTATAAAAGCGTGGGTCGTGACTGTAATAAATTATCATAGAGTTTACGACCCACGCTTTTATACTTATGAACCTAAATTAAATATTATTTTTTTCTTTTTAAAACATTTATAAAACCGTTTAACTTAAAAGTTTTTTTACCTATTTTTATTTGAAGCTATGCTTCTTAACGCACGTTTCAGATGGGGACTTTAATAATAAAAAGTGAAACGTCACGTCACGAAGTAGTGTAACGTCACTTTTATAAAAATTATCCGATCCTTTTGAAAATTAATATTTGAGAGTTTTATAGGACACAAAAAAATAAAATGGCGTCAGATTTCAAAATGGCGGCCATATGTACTTTTTTGTAAAAATTATCCGATTCTTTTGAAAATTAATATTTGAGAGTTTTATAGGACACAAAAAAATTAAATGGTGCCAGATTTCAAAATGGCGGCCATATGTACTTTTTTGTAAGAATTATCAGATCCTTTTGAAAATTGATATTTGAGAGTTTCATAGGACACAAAAAAATAAAATGACGTCAGATTTCAAAATGGCGGCCATTATATATAATTTTTTGTAAAAATTATCCGATCCTTTTGAAAATTGATATTTGCGAGTTTTATAGGACCCAAAAAAATAAAATGACGTCAGATTTCAAAATGGCGGAAATATATAGTACTCATTTCTAAAAATTATCCGATCCTTTTGAAAATTGATATTTGAGAGTTTCATAGGACACAAAAAAATAAAATGACGTCAGATTTCAAAATGGCGGAAATATATTGTACTCCTTTCTAAAATTTATACGATCCTTTTAAAAATTGATATTTCAGAGTTTCAGACGCAAAAAAAATAAAATGACGTCAGATTTCAAATTGGCGGCCATATGTACATTTTTGTAAAAATTATCCGATCCTTTCGAAAATTGATATTTGAGAGTTTCATAGAACACAAAACAATAAAATGACGTCAGATTTAAAAATTGCGGTCATATGTACTTTTTTGTAAAAATTATCCGATTCTTTTGAAAATTGGTATTTGAGAGTTTCATAGGACACAAAAAAATAAAATGACGTCAGATTTCAAAATGGCGGCAATATGTACTTTTTGTGTAAAAATTATCCGATCTTTTTGAAAATAGATATTGACGAGTTTTATAGAACGCAAAAAAATAAAATGACGTCATATTTTAAAATGGCGGCCATAGGTATATACTTCTTTGTAAAAATTATCCGATCCTTTTGAAAATTGATATTTGAGAGTTTAATAAGACACAAAAAAATAAAATGGCGTCAGATTTCACAATGGCGGTCAAATAATAACTTTTTAATTGTATTGTTTATATCTTTGATAAATTCGGTTTTATATACAATGCGTAAGAAACATAGCTTCTGTCGGGTATCTTACGACACCTCATGCCTTTTTTTATTTAGCAGGTTCCGAGTTTCGCTTAATAGTCAACCGTTACTATGGAAAATTGATTAAAAAATTCACTGCACTATTTTTTCTATGTAATCCAATACATATTTACATTAGGTCTTATGGCCATAGCCTACTACAAAATTGATCTTCTTAGTGTTATTTTCCCTATGTTCGGTAAAACCGTTTACACACAATACCTACATGAATATCGCGCCTTGTAATTCTTGAATTACTTGTATGCTCCAAAATTTTTTATATATTAAGATGTAAAAAGAAGAAACAGATACACAAATATCATAAAAGTTGTCAGGGCGCCACGTAGTTTAACAAAATACTTACTTATTATAAATTAATAAAATAAATGCAGTAGAGACAAGCTACGAAATTCTCTACTGAATTACTTAACTCTAAAATTTACAAAATGCCCAAATAGGCCCAAGTTACAATAATTAATATTATTAGTTTCTAAAAAAAATGTAATACTAATCTTAAAACTAAATTAAAAAAAGCGAAAATATGGTTTTCCTGGTACAATTCAGTATGGCCAGCTCTTCAAATATTCAATAAGTACGGACGAAATATTTATATAAATAATGGCTGAACAGTGTGACGTTATTATTTATTCTATATTCTTTTCCGTTCCGAAAATGTTCTAGCCGATGAAAGGAAAGTGTCAATCTCGAAAAAAAAAAACAAAAACAGTAATTAATTAATTCTCAAAAATCTTATCTCTAAACCATGGAAACACCTAGAGTCGTAATAATTGCACATAACAAAAGTTCCGAGTGTTGTGTGCTCTTTCGGGACAAATCGCGTCTGCAATTCAGTGCACGTAATTCTTAAGTTGGATCAAAGAATGTTTAAAAAAATTATCGGAATCGAAACATTTTTTTGTAACATCCGAATCCTAACGAAAAAAAATTAATTCAAAACATCAAATTCGTTCAGCAATTCTATTTGAGAAATAAAACGAAGAAATAGCACAGTGCAAGCAATAAACTTAGACAATTATATCGTATCCTCAAAGCTTTAATGTACAGCCGCACTTAGAGAAGCCATAATAGCTCTTGAGACTCTTGTTCTTATACTCTCTTAGAGTATATAACAGTTGCACGCATGCGCTTTAGCACGAAGGAAACGGAAACCATCACTTCGCCATCTATATATTGTATAGTATAAGCCGTGCCACTGTTAAATAACACCAAATGGAGAGGTTAAGCTCTCATGTCGTTGTCAAAAACTTTACGATTGCAATATGTACACTGTTAACCGACTCTATTGTAACGACACAGTACTGGACAACACTTCAATAGGCACCGGTTTTCGACCACTCCTCCCCTAGACGCTAATGACCTCTGTTGTCGAGCGTCTATAATCTCACACATTCAATTCGACCACTCCTGACACCGCCTTGTCCCCGACCATTTATATTTTATTACAAGTAAAACTATTTGCAATACTCAAACGCTCTAATATTTTATGAGTGTAATCCTTTATTGTCCAAGTTATACTAATTAACCAACTTCAAAAAAGGAGGTGGTTCTCAATTCGGTTGTATTTTTTTTTTATCAGATCTCCGTCATTTATAAACCGATTTGGAAATTTTTTTTTAATTTGAAAGGATATACTTTCAGATTGGTCCCATAGAAATTTCATCAAAATCGGTTCAGTAGTTCGGCTGATTTTAATAAAAGTTAGTAACGGCGTGTGATTCCTTAAGGTAAATGTCACTTTTTGACACATTAGACAGCGCAAGAAAGTCGGTTTAATAAAAGTGAGTAACAGCGTGTGATTCCTTTAAGGCAAATGTCACTTTTTGATACTAAAAAGTAAATAAAAAAACTTTTTAACAAAAAAAAAAACTCCTTCAAAAAGCCACTAAAAAGAGGAAAATAATGAAATTTTGAGGTCTGCGCCAATTAAATAAAATATGAAGTTGGTTAAAAAGAAGATATTAATCACGATACTATACTTTTAAACCGACTTCATATTTTATTAAATTGGCGCAGACCTCAAAATTTCATTATTTTCCTCTTTTCAGGGACTTTTTGAAGGAGGTTTTTTTTTTGTTAAAAAGTTTTTTCTATTCATTCACAACGTTACAATAAGAATTCAATCTTATATATTATTATCCAAGGCACTGATTTTCGACCACTCCTGACTCCATTTATATTTTGTTACAAGTAAACTATTTCAAATAATCGAACGCGTTAATATTTTATGTGTACACTTCTTTATTGTCCAACAAGTTATATATTGATCTTTTCACTAAATAAAATTAGTTCATACGATCAATTTTTGTAATCCTCTGTGTGCTTATGACCACACGACAGAAGTGAAAACTTGATTATATGCAAAACATACATAATATTATAATATTATTTTATTATTATAATACGGTATAATAAAAACTTAATTCTTGAAACGATGCACTCCTTGTTAGACAGTAAACGTGGTCACCGACCCGAGCGCACTTGATGTCGAGTAAATCCGATTCAGTGTCATCAATCCGAGCGTGACGGTTCACTTTCGTTCACTATTCAGAAAGAACGCAAAGTGCGCCTAAAGAAGTTTTCACTTCAAAAAAATTGATGCTAACAATTCTAAGAAAAAAAAAAACTTTATGAACAATTTTTTTTTGTCGGCCTGTAGCTCAAAGTGTCGATTCCTGAACTATCAAAACGTAGAAAATTAATATGTCCACAGCTGTACATGCACACAAATAGTATCAAACGTACAGTAAACAACATCGACGAATGTTTAAGGGTTACTGTACCAAATGCAATGCGTACAGCGGCCCGTACGAAGTTGTCAACAATAACAACATTCGCTTAATGCTCTACTAGTTCACTGACTAACTGTAAACATGTCGGACAATGGGAACTGGGCCTCCGGGTTGTGCACTAAGCGGTCGGATTAACGAATAAACTTGCGGTGGCCATTGCAATGACCGCTAGGCTACAGATGTTATTTACGCTATATATGCAATGTCTAAGTGTACCCTGCACATATAAAACGGACACCCCCTCAGGGTGCAATAGGGTTTATCCGTCGTGTGTCTTTCTGAACGGCACATTACGGTTTGGGGGTTGGTTGGGACTCTATAGTATACATATAAATACGATACAAAATTTGTAAAAGGATGGTCATTTTTTTTTAAGTTATTTATTTTTTTGTTGGGTGGTAATAAATAACCAATAAAGCTGCAAAATCTTTAAACGAAAACGAGCGAATATTTTTTCACCAACAACTAGGGTTATTTGGTCCTAGCAGGTACCAATTCACATTTTCAATTTCATTTTAACTCAGTAGGCCATGACTTTTTAATCGTAAAAATCAAACATCAGCAGTCAAAAAATTGAAATACTAATAGAATATCGCAATATAAGACAGAGCATACGCTATCTTCCAAGTTCCATATCACACTGTGCAACAGACAGGCACAACCGAAACAAGTTCGCGATTTATTAGATAAAGTCGCATTTATATATTTTTATTTGCATATAAATCTGTACAAAAAAACTGTGTTGACACAATATTATACATAAAATTTATCTAGAATTTTCTCCTCTTTCGTTTAAGACAGGTTTCGAATTGAGCAAACTATAAGCAAAAAACAACGTTTTTTCTAATTTGCTCCCCTCTGAGGCAAAGTTCAAAAATCGGGCGACGTTAGGATCAAATAGATCCCGAGAGGATTCGAACAAAAAAAAGTTTTATAAAATCGGTTAATCCGTTTAGGCTGTACGCGTGACACAAAAAAGCGTGACAGATTCACAGATTGACAGACGTACAGACAAAGCGAGTTATAGGCGCTTCTAGCTTCGCTAAGATCGTGCCTAAAAATCACCACTGAAAATTCAATCGATACTTCTATCTATTCTCGGATTGGAACCTGGGAAACTAGCCATGGAAACGTCATTATAAACAACAGCTTCGCTAGACGCTCGGTTATTCTCAAACACTAGACCAAAAGGATATTATTTTGTAATTTTGTACGATACTCAGATGGGAAAATGTGTTTCTAGAATTTATGTGTGTTTGCACCGATATTACTAGAGAACACCTGGATCGATTTTGATCAAACTTAAGGTACACAAACTTTAAATCTCGCTTTAAATATAGTATAATTTTACCTGGCTATGCTCCGATAAATGAATAAAGGGTTTCCGTAAACCGCCATTAACGCAAAAGAAGCCGCAGATAAAAGCAAGTGCATATATTTTAAAGCATAATGAAATATATGGTATAAAATATTTAGTGGTATTCCCCGCTATGTAAAGTTAGTTTAATACTCGAATAAAAAACAAACACAATTGAGGTCATGCTTTGTGATGGAAATAATATAAAACCAATCAAAAGTTCTCTTCATTTTATTAGATTGGATAGTTTTTTTTTTAAATCCACTAGGGGCAAAAAAGTTACACTAAAATAAAAATTCACCCTATAAAAATTACTTCGTTGCATTCAATACAATTCACAAAATCGCCTGTAAAAAAGTTACTAGCTCTTGTTCTAGACAGATAAATTTTTTGTTGTAAATTTTTTAATATTTGAATTTTTATTACACATTTTTTCAACAATGGTTTTTATCGGCACGGCCGTACAAAAGTTTTAAATTTTCCACTCGGGATTGTGTGGGAGGCGAGCGCCGACACATCCATCGATGAAAAGCAATCACCGCAGACCCACAATGCATCGCGTGAAACTTCACTGCATTGACTATTTAATGGAAAACGTGCAGGAAAGTATTTTATATTCAACATTTGTTAGTTTTCTCGCTTTTGACGTTATTTGAAAATCAAACGAATACAATTTTAAAATGTAACTATTTTATTCATTCGCCGGAAATCGCGATGTTATGCAACACGATTTAATGGTTTTCAGTGAGCTATTGCAACTTGATACTGGAATTATTTAAAAGTATAATTTTTACAAGCTTTTATTTAACTTGCAATGTATGTTAGTTAGTTAGTTTGTGTGTTTGTTTAGGTCAAAACTTGAACGACTTCCACGTATCCGATCGATTTGAAATTTTGTACACATATGTATTCCCGATGACAATACATGAATAAATCGTTTTTAGAAATAAATTCAACCCCTAAGAACGGGGATAGAGAGTTTTTTGACTAATCAACACCCAGACCAAATCGCTGAAGCTAGAAACTTGAAATTTGGACAGTTGGTTCCTTTTCTGACGTAAGCATCCACTAAGAAAGGATTTTTCGAAAATCAACCCCTATGGGTGTCAAAGGGGGGTTAATTTTGAAAGACTAAAATGAACAAAATAAAATATTAGTAAAAAAAAACTTTTTAGAGACAAGCTTTTATTTAAATGCACTAAAAAGGAAAAAATAAATTTTAATAATTTAGGTTGATAATTATACAAGCGTGGGTCGTGACCTCTATATGATAGTTTATTAGTCACGACCCACGCTTTTATAATTATGAACTTAAATTATTAATTTATTTTTTCCTTTATAAGTGCATTTAAATAAAAGCTTGTCTCTAAAAAGTTTTTTTATTAATATTTTTTAGAATCAAAACAAATTCTAGCCTACAATAATCTCAGTTTTTACCAAAAATTTAAGACATTAGGTTCATCTCCAAAAACGTAATATTTTTATCAATCATTAAAACATTAAACATCTAGTTCTTTTCAGTTTTTTGATGCTCATGAAGCCCCAAACGGGTTCTTCTATGTGTGGGGACATTTTTTAAGACGAGGTCCATCTCCAAAAACGTCATATTTTTTCAACCATTGAAACGCTAAAAATCTATTTCTTTTTGGTTTTTTGATGCCCATGAAGCCCCAAACGGGCGTTTCTGTGCGGTAATTTTTTTTTTGTCAAAAAAGTTCATTTTTCGACAAGCAAGAAATTTGTTGAAGAAAATTTACAACCGAATGGGCTACGTAATTAAGTCAATTTAAAAAAAAATACATACATTTTTTCGACCAAGAAATAGGTACACGGTGTACACCTTAAATCTCAATCGATTGAAAATTTAGTAAAACCAATTTCTAGCCTGCTGAGAAATGACTTTTTCGAGGTGACTCATATATTTACATTTCTGAGAAAAAATCTGCTGAGTCTAAAAAAACTGTGAGCCGTCATGACTCGTGGGACGCCTGGCAGATGTGAAACATTTTCATAGCTCTGCCCCTGCGGAGATAATTAGTGAAAGAATTTTTAGAATCGGTTCAGTATAGTTCCAGAGATAAGAATTTATGATCCCCCCTATTTATTACCTCCTTCGCACCCCGCGAGAAACTCTCCCTGCGAAAGTATTGAAACAGCAATACACAGATAATCACACACACGCACGTAGCATAGCGACTGTACAACAGTATAGTGCGGGAAGACGCGAAGTAACATCGGAAAGACGCGACGTAACATCGGAAAGACGCGACGTAACATCGGGAAGACGCGACGTAACATTCAAGCGATTTTACACCCGCGCCATAAGATGTTTCACATCAAAAAGTTATGGCGTTTATTACCTTATCTTTAACCCCACGGCATTTGGCGAAAGTTGAAAATCAAAATAAGATATATAAATTAGGATTATCAACTATGTATTGATAAGGTCATTCAAATACATGCCAATTTTTGGCACTAAGATTATGAACAAAAATTCTCACACAACGCTTTGCTACTCGATCATTAAATAACGCTTCCTTTTGATTTTTTAAACTTCATTTAATCGTACTATGTAAATAACACAGTTAAAAGTTATAACGTAATAATAAAATCAGTTTAAAACAAAATAATAATTGAGTTCTATGCGTCAAAACCTTCTGGGAAATAAAAGTTACATTTGCATCGGTTGAAAATAAAACAAAACACACTGCTACAAAACAAATGCTAAACGCGATTTGCATCTGTTTAGTTATTACGTACTGCAAAACAAAAGCTAGAGAGATATTCATACATATAAATATAAACAGCGCGTGTAAGAGTTCAAAAAACAAGCAATTATTCTCTAAAAATAAATCCATTACTGTACACAACTAATTTTGCCGTAGCCGAGTTATTTTCAAACTGATTAATTTTACGAAATAAAGAGGAACAGGCAGGGTCACACCAGTGACCGGAGGGCTAGACGGTGCCGTGCACCGGGGCCCCCAAGCTCAGGGGGCCCTCGGACACTGACCATCAAATCTCATATTGAACTAGCGAAAAATTCTTTCATCTTCAGATAAAACCTTAACAGTTTAGTTAGGGCCCCAGTTTTTTTTGCACCAGGGCCTTTGGTTACCTAGCTACGCCTCTGGGTCACACTCGAAATAACTAAAGATCCCAGATTTTAATTCAAGAGCTTGGCACACTGTCCATTAGTAGGTATGATTTAAGTTCAGGGGCGGATCTACATAGAGGCTAATGGGGCCCTGGGCCCCCAAGTGTCAAGGGCCCAAAAGTGTCAAGGGGCTAAAGTGTCACGGGTCCAAAAGTCTCAAGAGCCCGCAAATGTCAAGGGCCCACACACATTGAATAACCATCATAAATTTTTAATACTTTTTCATTAACAATGAGCACTTATAGTGTAGTAAAAAATGGGGCCCCATTGGACTTAAATAAGCCCTAGGCCCCGAAAAACCTAGATCCGCCCCTGTTTAAGTTAGACTTCCAGTTAAATATTGTATTTTATATGGTACGCGTTTCTAGAATTTTTGTGTGTCTGTTTCGGCATCACTCGAAAACGGCTGGACCGATTTTAGTCAAACTTTGCACACTATCAAGTAACACACAAACTTAAAGTATAGCATTATCCGACTAAACTTGAGTGATCGGATTTCTGGCGGTCAAAAAGTGCTGGACTGGTGTTGATCACCCTTTGTCAATATTGATACACATAATTGAAGCATAATATATACTTAGATGAAGGTAGCCGATTTATTTTTTGTACATTATAGACGCGTCTACAGCTTATAAGGTCATTAAATTACATCAAATAACGTATTACTTAAAACTATAAATAGCATCACAAAACATCCTCGACGCGGTGGGATTCGAAGTCACGACAGCTTGCTCCAAAGGCCAGCACGCTCACCATTACACCAAGCTATCGTCCGAAGAAGGTACCCGACATTGGCGCGAAGGATGGTCACGTGAGCAAAGCCGCAAGAAGAAGCCAATAATCATATTATAACGTGTGTACTTTTCAATCAGCGAAGTTCTAATTAAAAATCTTGACGTTTCAGACAAAATGCAGATTTCATTTAAAACGATAAATGAATATATTTTAAGAAAGAGAGTGAGTTCTCCGGACAAAATTGGCGGTCACGCAAGCAAAGCCATGGGTAAAAGCTGGTAATAATGAATCAAAAGCACTTTTCAATTAGCGTAAGTTCTAACCCAAAACCTTGACGTTTCAGACAAAATGCAGATTTCATCTAACGATATTATGAATGCATTTTAACCGACTTCAAAAAAAGGAGGTTTCTCAATTCGACCGTATATATTTTTTATGCGGTTATGTATATTCGCGGATAACTTCGTCGTTTATGAACCGATTTTGAAATTTTTTTTTTATTTGAAAGGATATACTTTCAGATAGGTCCCATAGAAATTTCATCAAAATCGGTTCAGTAGTTCGGCTGATTTTAATAAAAAAGTAAGTAACGGCGTGTGATTCTTTAAGGTATAAATGTTACATTTTGACACTAAAAAGTAAAAAATAAAAAACTTTTTAACAAAAAAAAAATCTCCTTCAAAAAGGCACTAAAAAGAGGAAAATAATGAAATTTTGAGGTCTGTGCCAATTATAAGAGATTGCAGAGCTCTTCGGACAAAATTGGCGTTTACGCAAGCAAAGCCGCGGGAAAAAGCTGGTAATAATAGTGTGCACTTTTCAATCCGCGTAAATTCTAAGCCGAAACCTTGACGTTTCAGACAAAATGCAGATTTCATCCAATGAAAAGCGAATGAATGTTAAGAAAGAGAATTATGAGCAAGAAGCCGCGGGATGTTGCTTGCCAGTACAGTCGGCCTGCATTATGTACGTTTTTAAGGCAAACGATACAACAAAAGCTTTCACAGACTTAAAGAAATATGAATAGTCAATGAAGCTGGGGAATCATCTGACTCTGACTGTGCTAGAAAAGAAACCCATCCCAAGTATAAATTTACAGTATGATCAGGAAATGGTCGAAAAAATATAATGGAATAACTGTAAAAAAAACAATAAAAAAACACTGTTCAACACAGTATCTTCGCAATTGGATGTGTTCAGTATGAGCATGTCTGCATTCAGAGTTAAATGCTACAGTTTGCTTGATCTATAAATAATTAATAATAATTGACACCTTCTACTTAAATGTTGCCTGCAAATAATGTCTAAAGTTGTATTTTGTTCTGTCGTTGTCTATTTTTCTTGTCATTGTCTATGTTATGTAACCATCTGTAATTGGAGCTTAGCTCTGTTGATTGGTGAAATAAATAAATAAATAAATAAATTAATGTCGCCGAGCAGAATCGAACCAGCGATCTACTGCGTACGAATCACAGCCGCTATCAGTTCAGTGGGAGGTGCTTGATCCAGTGCTGTTTTTATTGTGTGTGACCACCAACAGCTAAGGTTATTTGGGCCTAGCACCAATTCATATTTTCAATTCATTATTTTTTTTTTTAATAGTAAATTGAAAATCCAATTGACACTTTTACCATCTCTCGGGCTAGAACCCGGGAACTAGGGACTTATAATAGAGGAACGCCATGTAAACAACAGCATTGCTACACGCTCGGCTATTCTCAAGCCCGCTGTTTTTATTACACTGTAACATGCTGTAAGGAGTGCGAGTAGTGTAGTTCAAACCCCTTACATAAAGGGTACCCATAGTCACACTCACAGCGAAAAATATATAGCTATACCCAGAGGCGAATTTAAATGTCTGCAGGCTGCTGGGAGCCGCCTTTCTTGTGAGTTATCAGACCCCATTTTTACAAGCTTTTATTCTTGCAATGTATGTTAGTTTGTTTGTGTGTTTGTTTAGATCAAATCTTGCAAGTCAATTTTGAACGACTTCCACGTATCCGATCGATTTGAAATTTTGTACACATATGTATTTCCGATGACAATACATGATTAAATCGTTTTTAGAAATAAATTCAACCCCTAAGGGGTTCAAACGGGGATGTAGGGTTATTTTGACTAATCAACGTCCAGGCCAAATTGCTGAAGCTAGAAACTTGAAATTTGGACAGTTGGTTCCTTTTTTGACGTAAGAATCCACTAAGAAAGGATTTCTCGAAATTCAACCCCTAAGGGTATCAAAGGGGGGTAAAATTCTGAAAGACTAAAATGAACAAAATAAAATATTAGCAAAAAAAAAAACTTTTTAGAGACAAGCTTTTATTGATATGTACTAAAAAGGAAAAAATAATTTTTAATATTTTTGGTTCATAATTATTATAAAAGCGGGGGTTGCGACTAATAAATATAATAGAGATTACAACCCCCGCTTTTATAATAATTATGAACCAAAATTATTAAATATTATTTTTTCCTTTTTTGTACATTTCAATAAAAGCTTGTCTCTAAAAAGTTTTTTTTTACTAATATTTTATTTATAATTACAAAAACCATATAAACAATGGTTCCGATATTTTATATGACAAATCTTCGTCTTTTTTAACTTTTATTTAAAATTTTCCGCCTCCTTGAAACTTGTCACCCTACGCTTCAGTCTAGTTAGCCTATTGGTAAATTCGCCCCTGGCTATACCTACCATTTATCAATAAATACGATAGTGTGGTCCAGTGGTTAGCGTCGCGGCCTTTGGATCAGACTGTCGTGGGTTCGAATCCCGTCTCCGCTCATGGATGTTTTGTAATGTCATTTAATTGTAAGTGAATTATTATTATTAATTGGGACAATCTGAGTAGCATCAAGCCAAATTTAACTCTTTATTTGAAAAGTCCTATGTATTGTTGCACCAAGATATTCAATCTGGTTCCAAATGAAATAAAAAATATAGCGAGTTTTCCACTGTTTAAAAAAATTGAAGGTTTTCCTTGTTGAAAAATGTTTTTATTGCTTAAATGATTATTTTAACATGTAACCATGTGTGTTTCTGTATGTATATTATGTTTTTATATTAATTGTAATTGTATCTGACTTCTCCTATGCAATTTTTCTTTTGCCGCTGCAGGAATAATAAACAATTTGAATTTGAATAGATACTATTCCGAATCAGGGTAGGGTTGCATAGATTAAAATCTGAACACCATAAAAATGGTTCAATAGACTAATTTTGATTTATTGTTACAATTTACAGCTTACTGAAGTTGCAAGCTCCGATTTTATGGTTTAAGTTGGCAGTACTGTATGTGAGACAAACAGAGGGCAGTAGACATGTGCATATTATACAGAATACGACATACAGATATCTAAGGTCACAAAACCAAACGACTTACGTACATTTTTTGGTAATTTATATTACAAGAGTTTTTAGGTTTCCTGGTTCTATTTTGTGTTAAGTGCAAAAAAATTTTCCACCAATTCCATATAATTAATGTATTAATAAATTTGTTGGCTGCAAAAATTGGTGAGAACAGTATGGCTCAGTTGGTAGCGTTGCGGCCTCTGAATCAGACTGTCGTGGGTTCGAATCCCACCTCTGCTCATGGATGTTTTGTGATGTTATTTAGTTTTTAAGTGATATATTATGTTATTTGTTGTATTTAAGACGCTAATGACCTAAGTTGTCGACGCGTCTATATAATCCACAATAAATAAATAAATGCAAAAATTGGTCGTTAATTCCTTGTACATTATGGACGCTCGACAACTGTTTTGATTGATATATTTATTATCATCTAAAAACATCTATCTGAAGGAACTTGAATAACTGGAAGGCAATCCAAGTTTATATCCAGGTGTGCAAGCTTTCATGGTCGGCATTGTTCCAAGTCTTCATAGTTTCCGGGCTTGTAGGCCGTGGTCCGGTGGTATTTCTATCTGACGTTTCGTCTACAACTGCGGTAGACATTCTCAAAGGCGATGTGGCAGCGGTCGAAGTGTCCTCCTTGGCGGCTCACAGGTCAGTGTGTCAGTGACTGGTGTCCTACCTTCTTTTATGCCTAGTACCAGTGTGTTCTCTGTTCGGTCGTAGTCCGTCTCTTTAGACATTAAATACGCGGTAGTCTTGAGATTTTTATTCAGCTTCGAATACGATGACAGCTGCACATAACCTCAAAATAAATTTTACAGCTGAAAAATGAAGGTAGGATAAAGGTGACATTTCACCGAGTCACTCGAATATACATATAGACATAGCGGTCCCCTCCGGCTTCGCCCGGGTGCTAATAATTTATGATTTATTACCTCCCTCCTCAAGAAATTTTCCTCCTGCGAAGCGAAACCGAGCTGGTAATATTTTAAATTTTAGCAGGATTCCGTCAATACACTAAAATGCAAAAAAAAATGCAGCCATACTTAAGTTTTTGTACTATCCCACAGGAATTATCCCCTTCCATGAGACATTCTACCCCTGCGAAGCAAAGCCGGGCTGGTGGTGTTTAAATATTAGTAGGATTCCGCCAATATGCTAAAAGGCAAAAGAATTGCAGAGTTGCGTTTTGTTACTATATCTCACCGGAATTATCCCCCTCCCCGCGAGAATTATCAAAATAAAATATATAGCCTATATCACTCAGGGATAGTGTACCGATTTCTATTAGTGAATTCAATTAATTATAATTATTAAATATTTTTGTACGACGAATCCTGCTCACTGCTATATTGGACAATAAATATATAAAAAAAAAATAAAAAAAAAAGATTTTTTTAGAATTGGTTCAGTAGTTCCAGAGATTACCACCTACATACAAACAAATTTTACCTCTTTATAATATCTTTAGGGATGGCCCTAAAGATGTTTCCACATCAAAAAAAAAAATTGTAGATCCAATTCACAATGTGACCGTGCAAATGAATCCCTAGGTCTGTGGAAAAAAACCGAAACATACGCCATTTTGTCTGTCGAGCACGGATACATAACACGTCATGATCTCCGTGCGTCTTCTGTGTTCGCATTAACTATTCATCTAGCTTCACCTCTGTCCTACCCGTCTACTGTCTCTGTATACAAGGTGTTCACAGTGTAAACATAGTCACTGTTCCATATTTAATGTGTTTATTATATGTACAACTGGGGAACAGTAACTCGAACCAGAGAGAACGCTCTGCCTCTGACATAAGTCGAGATCTCGTTACACTGTTAGCCGATAGTCGCCCTGCTTTATCTATTTATTTATGTATAAAGCTTCTATTTAAGTTCGAATGTTTTGCGAGAAGTCAAATCGTAAAATGTCAGTTAAGTTCTGTAGAATTAAAAGGATATACATTTTTAAACAAACACCTTTTTTACAGATTAATATTTGTAAGGTTTTGAACGAGATGAGATTTTTGACAATATTCGTCAAGAAAAAGGATCAATTTGTATAAAAATATATGAGCACTGTGGTTGGAATAAAAACAAAAATAAAGATAGTTACTTCTTACCACAACAGTTTTATTGATGGATGTACATTTCGAAAACTGTTGTGGTAAGAAGTAACTATCTTTATTTTTGATCAATTTGTAATTTACAAAATAATTGACAAATGAAGGTATCTATCGATTCGTTTTGGTGACGTGCGTGTAGGTATATTGTACGTCACTACGATTCCAATATGGCGGATGATAAACGCAAATTACTGACTAAGGAAAAAAATGGGTGTGTGCTTATGACAACACGACAGAAGTGAAAACTTCAGATTTTTTAATTTTAAAATATAGACTTATATAATTTTTTAATCACACAGTTTAATCATAAATATATTAAAATCGGCCTATACAATTAAATTTAATGTATATAATACCTTAACGATAATATTAAGTTCTGGTGTCATCTGTTAGCGCACTTGTGAACTACAAAATATATGTTTTAGTGTCATCTTTTAGCGCACCCACAGACAGACGCTAATGACCTTTGTTGTCGAGCGTCTATAATCCACAATTCATTCATTTAGCGCACTTGTGAACTACAAATGACTTTGTACTAGTATATTAAGTTTTTAGTGTCATCTATTAGCACATTTATGAACTACACACTATTACCAGCATAATGCATATATTGCAAATACGTGTTCGTGTTTGAGCCGAGTAGCCCTGATTGTCACCGTCGGGTGCGTTTCACATCACTGTTGTTAACAGCCCAGGCAAAGCGCGCCTAAGGAAGTTTTCACTTCAAAAACGAAATAAAAATTAATATCGTGTGGGGTATCAAATAAAAGGATGCCGAGTGGATTCCAAAACTAAACAGTTCTAAATAAAAAAAATGAAAGTTAAAAAAACTAAAACGTATAGAAAAGTAGAAAACAAGTCTCTAATATGAAAAATACTCGGTAAACTCAAATTAGCATCTTTTTACCCGACTACTTTTTATATTGTAACAAAACTGTTTTCTTACGTGGGTGGAACAAATTATTTATTTGCAACAATTAAAAATGTATCAAAAATAGATAACAATAAGATGTAACAATTATATCTCAATTCTAACAGACAACACTGTTTATATAATAATAACACGAACAGTAATTCTTAAGGTAGTTGTCGTGCTATGGGCATAGTGTCAGAAAATTCTAAATTTTCGTGTACTCATTAAGGATACTATAATACAAATACCATTAAAATTTGAAGTTGATTGACCATCTCTAACTCGAGATAAACTTAATTAAAGTTCGGATAATTAACACGGGAGCATAGGAAAGGTTGTGTTTTTGACAAGTTTTTTAATTTAAAAAAAAAGTAACAGTCAGAAATTTTCAAAAAACTAACTGTTCATTGATGTTTTTGTTCTGAGTTTAAAAAGAAAATCCAAAAATTATTGACCTTTTTATTGCAAAGTTCAACAATTTATGAGAAAAGATTGACATTTTTATATAATCCAAGCTAACAAACTAAGTGAAATATGTGTTTCTATGTGAACAACAGTTTAGGTACAATCTCTAACAAATTTTTTTTACATTTAACACTATACTTATTTATTGTTTTACAGCGTATTATGAACGAAACTTTTGGATGTTATTGTAGCACGACAACTACCTTAAACGAACTGAAACAATTTATATGCTGTATTTATTTCAAATCGACACTGTCACACGATTCTCGTTGTTGTTTTCCGGTGACTGCTCCTGTTTATATAGAGCTAGCAGCTTGACCCCCCCACGCTCGCGCGCTTTCCAGAACATTCCTGTGTCTTCGATATCATGCCACGCCTCACCATTGTTACTTATTCTCGATGATTCTATTGTCGCCAGCGGCGTAACAACTGGGGTTTTGCTACAATATTGAAAGCTTGTATTCTTCTTTTTATAATAAATTGAAAATTTAATTGATACTGAGAGTTTGTAATAGAAACGCCGTATAAAATTCTTGCACCATTTAAAAGCCTATACTTCTTAACGAGTAACAGGCGCTGTGTATTATTACGCTACAAGAAAACGGGGATGAACAGTGAGCGAAAATAACGACTGGCATCCGGGCGAAGTCGGACAGGGCAGCTAGTTTTACATAAAACTATATTGTAATGGACAGGTTCGGTTTACGCTTTAGTTCTTCAAAGTCGGTGTAAATTATCCTTTATTCTTCAATATTCTTACATGGTCCTTACGTCTACGATATATACACTATATTCTAATATATACACACTACTCTAATATATACACACTACTCTAATATATACACACTACTCTCCCTTAATATTCTAGGTTATTGTCTTATATACTAAGTCAGTAAACACTGTTTATCTTATTTGCCATACACACTTCGGAATGTTCATAATCAGCACATTCCGTATACAAATAATAATAAACAGCATTTATTGATGTTTACAATTTAATCTATTACTAAATCACTACACTACAATATTCGCTCGCCATTTTAATCTTTATAATAATATGAAATGCCTGAAAATGAGATGTCAGCTTTGTAAAGGAATTTCACAATGATATTTTAAACGCAAATGACTGTAGGTAAACCAGGATTTCAGAAACAGCACATCGTCTTATCACAAAGTAGTCGACTCCAATAAAACCAAAACAATGCCGTGCGCGATGTTTAAACATTGGAGACGACTTTGTGCAAGTGACTGTTACATTCTGTTTAGTGCTTTCAGGGATGTACAGTCCACAAGCTTTCAGTTCACAAGATGTCGCAACGAACCATTCATACTATAGTGTAACAAAACTGTTTTCTTACGTGGGTGGAATAAATTATTTATTTACAATAATTAAAAAAAATGTAACAAAAATTGATAACAATAGTTCAGGGATGTACAGTCCACAAGCTTTCAGTTCACAAGATGTCGCAACGAACCTTTATTCATACTATAGTGTAACAAAACTGTTTTCTTACGTGGGTGGAATAAATTATTTATTTACAATAATTTAAAAAAAAATGTAACAAAAATAGATAACAATAGAATGTAACAATTATATCTCAATTCTAATAGTCAACACTGTTTATACAATAATAACACGAACAGTAATTTCTTAAACGAGCTGAAGCGCTTTAATAACACTACAATTTATATGCTGTATTTATTTCAAATCGACACTGTCACACGACACTCGTTGTTCTCTCCGATCACTGTACCTGTTTATATAGAGCTAGCAGCTTGACCCCCCCAAGCACGCGCGCTTTCCAGAACATTCTGGTGATTACCTGTGTCTTCGATATCATGCCACGCCTTCACCATTGTTACTTGTTCTCGATGATTCTGTTGTCGCCAGCGGCGTAACATCTGGGGTTTTGCTACAATAGAATAAAATAAATTTATTGTCTATACCAGACATGGGCAAACTTTTTAAGGGGAGAACCAGATAAAATAAAAAATTATCTAGGCGGGCTGAAAAAAAAATTGAACAAAACACATTATTAGCGCCCGATTCGTTCCGAACTTAGCCGAGCAACACCGTGCGCTCTACATTTTGTCCCATGTGTAATTGTAGGGGTTATTCAAAACCATGTCGCGGGCCGGATTGACTAGCCCGAAGGGCCGCACTTAGCCCGCGGGCCGTACTTTGCCCATGACTTGTCTATACCATGGGTTCTCTAACTGTGCGTCAACTGTCAAAGGGCCTTTACAAGTTTCGCAATGGATGTGACTAGTTTAATAAGTGAAATTTTGCCAGTTTTTATATTCAATTTGTTTTGAGTTTTTTCTAAGATGTATTTAAAAGTGTTAGGTTCCATACGTAAATATTCAAAAATCCGGTTTGGGTAAAATTTTAATTCTTAGTATAAATGATGAAATTTGCCATGTTTAGATCGTTTTCTATAAATAGGGACATGATAGCTCCTACCCAAATTTGTATTTAAAATATACCACTTTGTAGCAGAAGAGCACAAATATTCGTCTTCGCTATCTGACATTTCAAACGCGACTTACGCTTGTATCAATGCTAGTATCAAAGCTTCGTTGTGCAAACCTGTAAGCTCTTGTAATTTCAGCCACCATCTACCATACATGCTGCCATCTAGAATCCCAGCTGCGTACTGCACGTACCTTAAGAAGGGGTGCTTCTCGACTGGCGACGAACAACTAAATGGCCATATTTATACGACCCCCCTTGTTAGAAAACATAGAGCCGTTCCATCTGAAATTCGTTTGTGCACCACAATGAACGCTACTATCTTCTCTAAACGACACTAATCTACGGTCTACCGCACTAATCAGATTTATTTTATAGATAAATTTGGGAATCTTTGGGAAGGTTATATATTTTTTGAGGAGTGGAGGACATTAATTCATCCCTGTATACTCTCCCTTGGTAAGCTACCATCTTTAATCTTGAAGAATTGAAATGGTGTGATATGATACAAGTTTTTGTATCTGTTTTTTAAAAGCTTTGTCGCTTAAAAAAAGAAAGTTCTATGATATAATGCCATATATTAGAATGCGATAATAGTATGCATCGCAAAACTGAAGTGGTGTTTATATCCAAAGTACCATCGTATGCTTAACAACTCGAGTCTAATGTAAAGTAGAATACCTCTCACACCGACGGCAAGCGTCAAAGGGGGAGGTTACTTCAAATAATAGTGCATATCACTATATGATTTTAACAAGGGGAACGGAAATCCTTTATGCTTATATCGGATTTTACGTCAAAGTATCGATTTTACGGAAAAAAATTCGACTGATGACCAGTCCTATACTTCCCATCTAGTAAATATTTGCAAAAAATAAACATTCTTTATTTATTCTTTGAAAAAAAGCATGGCCCTCTTTTTTGTTTAGTGATTTACTGATCGCTAGCTTAATATAGCAAAAATCATGGTTATACCTTGATTTACGTACAATTTTTATTTTTTTTTAGTAAAATATTTTTTTTCTCGAAAACTGTACATTTTAGAGAAAAAAAATATTTACATTTTTTTCATATTATAAAATCTAGTATTCATTTATATTTTTTTTTTACCTATGTTAATACGTGACATTGAGAACGTTTTTTGTAATATCTCAGGATCCACTGAATCGATTTGACTCAAAATCTAATCAGATCTAAGTTAAAGGCTGATAAACACAATAGAACAATCGGCATGGCCGTATGTTGTTCCGTTCTTAAGATATCGAAGGCGAAAAATTGACCACATACACACACACATACAGACATCAGTCAGAAAATGATCTTAAACGATTGCTAGGGTCTCAAAACGGGAAGATTTGTTAAAATCTCGAAATATTTTTTTCGAACTAAATCCATTACTTCCCTACCATAGTAGAGGTGGGAAGTAAAAATTATAAAATATAATTTGTACAGAATTTCATTCTCTTTAAATTACTATTATGCTTATTTTTACTCTCAGACGCACCGGAAGCGACATTTTGCGGAAAAACTGTCTTTGGGTGCCATTTTTCCAACATGGCGGACACGAAATTTTATTTCAGTGGTTGTTTACACTTACTTGATGTCTTGTGTAATTTTTTATTTATAGGATCAAGTTTTCAGATAAGAACCTGAAAACTACTCGTTCATGAAATTGAGGTCATAATAATCAAATACCGGTTTCCCTACGATCTCGGCACTGCCGCATTTACCAATGGACTAACTAGGTTTTGGTCTACGGCAACAGATTTGGGGAACTACCTACAGCACGAAATTTGGAAGATCTAAAATAAAAATTTGCCTCATAGTTATACATTTATAAACTTGCCCAAATAAATTATTGGAACAAAATAATTATTGTATTTAATATTTATACGATCGTTTTTTAAAGTTAGGGGCGGCGGAAATTCAGCGGTCCATACTAAAGAAATGTGCAAATCCGGCGCTGGATTTTGGCTCATTCATAAAAAAGTGTGTGTGTCAGCTCCGACGCACGACTGGAGTTTACTCCTTAAGTACGATTATCTTTGACTATATGCAGTAGGCAAACATACATACCTACATGCGTCAGCTGTCGCGCAGCATACCCTGTACACGTCGGCTGTATACAAGTATACACATACATTGAAAGGTGCGCAAGGTACGTTGCGCAGAAAAACGTAACGCTTTTTAGTTAACGCTTGTATAAATTTTAACCTCATAAAATTTCCATACCGCGGGCCTTATATGAAAATCGATTCTTAAAGAGTAAACTCCAAAAATATATAATTACGCATTGAATCATTTAAAACGGACACTTGATTTTCTAACTGTACATAAAAAATGACAGACGCGCGGTAACTCCCCTTTCACTGGATTAAGACAAGGAGCCTCTGCGAAATGCATTGGACCAGAACCAGTCTGTAGGATTTCTTACAAATGTGTTCAACAATTAACTGTTAGGAAATGGACCTGCGAGCAACATCTCTCTGAATGGAACCTGGTTTCAGGTAACAAACATGGGAAGAAAATGATCGCAGGTCCTTCCCCCAGGCTCACTGAGGACCTAATCAGACTCCGCAGGCCAACACTTAGAAATGTGACTGGGCTTTTCTAAGAAAACACCTACAGGAATCAACACTATGTAGATTCATGCGTGTCAAGTTGTATGGACCAACTTAAATTTTTTCAACTTTTTCAACGCCAATCGTTTGTTCTCGGTTTGTTCCGGACATCTACAACATTTCAGCGTTTGTTCCGAAAAAATAAAAAAGTTGTCAGCAAAAATGAGACCAACGACTAGTATATTTACACTACTGGTCAAAATTAAAGAGTTTTACGAGAGTTACTTTTGACCAGTAGTGTAAATATACTACTGGTTGGTCTTTTATTTTTGCTAATAACTTTTTTATTTTTTCGGAACAAACGCTGAAATTTTGTAGGTGTCCGGAACAAACCGAGAACAAACGATTTGCATAATAAAAGTTCTCAAAATGTTGTTATTTGGACGTGGTCCATACAACTTGACGTCAAGTTGGCTGGCCACCTATTATTGCTAATAGCTTTTTTATTTTTTCGGAACAAACGCTGAAATTTTGTAAGGGTCCGGAACAAACGTAGAACAAACGATTGGCGTTGAAAAAGTTGAAAAAATTTAAGTTGGTCCATACAACTTGACACACATTGTAGATTCTGCGATATGGAGGATGAAACAGCCACCCAAATCGTGTTCGAATGTGAAGCACTAGCCTACAGAAGGACAACCATCTTTGGATATATAGATGAGGACGGAATTATTCCACAGGATAATCTAGCGCCCAATCTTCTGGAGCTCACAAGAAGATCCAGGCTATTTTTGGACTAGATCCAGCTAATGGGGAAGCACAAAAATCCTTTTAGGATGTGGTGCAGTTTATGGGTCAATCCAGGACCACCCCTAATTGTTTTTAATCTTTTAATCTTTAAGCTCCGTGTCGATTATTACAAAATTCCAGTTCAAATTATAATAAATATTATGTATACGGCTCTTGTCAGTTGAATGTATAAGCAAATCTAGCGAACATAATGAAACACGGCATGTAAAATGTCTGTTTTCAATTAATGCGCCAGCGCAAGTGGTTTATTAGAATCAAAATGAACTCTGCCATTTACAACCATGAAACAACAAACAATACAAAATATGTACATACATATATATCTGCGGTCACAAAATAAAATGGCTCATGTCAGAGATTTTCGGTAAAATAAAACTATTGTTAATCAGATCGGAACTCGAAACCATTTTGCAACTACGCTATTTTATTGAACAACTGCAGTCAATTTTTTTACAACGCTACTTAAGTCCATTTTTTCGAGGCACCTTTCTACCAAACGACCGTCGCAAACGCCAAGTCGAACGAAATTTATTCCCCTCCGCCAAGTGCAGTTTCGCTCCTAGAGGGGGCGTTACTGTATTCTTGAGGTTAGTTTCGAAATGAATATCGGTGACTGTATATTTCTTTCAATTCGCGTAGAAGTTCCTAGAAGCATATAATCAGCAGTGCAGTCTTCTTTCTTGACAGTGAAAAATATAATATTATAGTCTATCCTGAAATAGTGTAGAGTAACAAATCATTGTTTGTGACAGATTACAGTGGGTACCATAGAGTAGAAACCTATAACTTTCTTTAAAATTAATTCCAATAAATTGTTCTGAACGTTGTCTAGATTTATTACAATTTATAACAATATATTATTAAATATAATCACAACAGTTTAAATGGAGCTTTAATTATTAAGTTTTTACCTGAATTTGGGAACCTACTCTATATGGTACCACTGAATTCTGTCAAAAACTATGATTACTCTACACTATTTCAGGACAGAATATAGTGTGCAACATCTTTACACAAAATTAGTCTAAAAATTCCAGTAGGTAAATAAAAATAACAAGAAATCGACATAACCCATTTCGATTCTAATCACAGATATAATATAATAATAAAATGCCATAGAGCTTCCATCCCAATAATATGGTTGCGACCTGACAAATTGAATTTAGAAGTCTCTATGACAGCTAACTAAATTAATACATTATTTACATATAAGTATACCTACGTCTTCGTATATACTTATAAATTTAATTCTGAAATTGACACTGTCGTGCTTTCAAACAATTATTCAAACGAAGTTTATAACAAAAAAACCTTTTTTGGGTTCAATATTTATTTTAATACTAACTTCCCGGTCCGGATTCGCCCGGAGAAATCTTGGTTTGGTAACGAAATAATCAAGAGCAACAAATCTCTCATCTTTTGCAGAGCTGTACCGATTACACAAATAAATGACCAAGTGCGTGTCGAGCCATGCAAAGAGTAGGGTTCCGTACTATGTAAGTCATGCTAAACCTACAATTCTGATAAAATAAATAAAATAAAAACACTCATAATCTACTCAAAAGGTCCTTTTCAACGATACCTCACAAGAATAGGTGCAAAAAAATTCTTTTTTGCCCCCCGTTTGAATGTATGGGCGCTTCTTTTTTTTCTGTTTTTAGTATTTGTTTAATTACAGGATATGAGTGCTACTTGACATGAATTACAGCTTTATATAGGTAATGGCGTTATTAAGATAGACCTCGTAAAATAGGTCTAACAATTGCAACTTTGACGGTGTCTAAAACCAACAATTTTGATAAAATTAATAAAAATAAATACACATTTATAATCTACTCAAAAGGCTCTTTTCAACGATACCCTACAAGAATAGGTACAAAAAACATGTTTTTTGACCCCCGTTTGCATGTATGGGCGCCTTCTTTAAATAAACCTTTTTAATCTTTTGTTATTCTCTCCGTCTTTGGGCCGCGGTAATACATAATGTGTGAATTTCAAGTTCCTATCTCATTTCGTTTAGAAGTTAGAGGCGTTTTTAAATGTAATTAATTACATTTGCAATACTACAAGTACAATTACTAAGAAAAGTAATTGGTAACTGTAATTAATTACTCTTGCGCAATTACATGCCCAGCTCTGATCTCTAATTGTAGTACAGCCAACGCGTACACCAATCTAGCTCGAAAATCGCTCACTGCTCATCCCCCATTTTGTCTTATCATAATAATATCGATAAAGAGTACTAAGGTTACCTTAAAAAGGCACAAGACTATTTTTACAAGGCTAAACACAGGTGATCGGAAGAGACCAGTTTTCCCTCGAGTTTTCCAGTCATCATGTGTATTTCTCTAACTTTAGACAAGTTTTCTTTTGACACTAGCGGAAGTTACTGACATGTAAAATTGTAGTACCAACGTTGTTTCTGTGTGTACATAAGTCTGCCATATTTTACTTGTCAGTGGCGTACCGCTGACACTATGATGAATTAAAAATAAGTTACCTACTGGTGCTACCACTGACACGAGATGAACAATTTTTCTCGTCTCATATTTAGAAGTGAAATCTTATGTGGTATTCTGTAGAGCCAACATGGCGGATGATTAACGCAAATTACTGACTAAAGGCTCGTATTCACCAAACACTGAATAGAAGTTACTAATCTTAGAATAATTTATTTCTTGGAATAAAATTAACTTTCAATTCATCAAACAATTCATTCGATAGAATAATAACTTCAGGTAAAAATTTACTGTATACCATACACCTTGGACATTTTGTCAAATGTTTTAATTCTAAAGCACGTTAACCAAAGATCCGACCGATGGCGCATCGATCGAAAATGTAAATTTATTTTATTTTACTATAAAAGCTTTTATACCTGAAAGATATGGAATTAATATTTACCTGCGAAAAGGTCGCCAGGTCATAAAATAATTTGTGCATTTGGTGCCATCCTATTTTACAAGGCGAATAAATATTTATACCCTTGAAATTGGACAGAATAGTTATTCTTACGATTTTTAACTGCAGTAAACTTAACTACGTTTGGTGAATTGAATTATCGCTATTTATTCCGAGCAATAGTTACCAGGGGAATAAACCAACGGAATAAATAACTAACTAGGCTCGGTGAATACGGGCCTAAGACAAAAACGAAATAAAAATTAATATCGTGTGGGGTATCAAATGAAAGGGACTGCACGTGGATTCCAAAACTAAACAGTTAATTAATGAAAGTAATGCACCTTTTACTTCCATTAATTATTTCTATGGTAGTTTTTCAAATAGCTTCACTCCGTCGAATTTAGAAGAGGTCAGTCCAGTCATTATTTAAAATAAATGTTATCCTAAAAAAATTAAGTGAGACACTGGTAGTCTACTATGAAAGTATAACTTATAAAGAATTCATGCTTATATCAGAAAAGATGTTTGTTTTCAAGAAAAACTAATCTTTACTCATTGCTAGTGACTTTTTATTGAAAAAAACACTGAAAGTTTTAGAACTGTACTGAAAAGTTTGCTTTTTTTTCATCGTCTTCGTCTACCATAATAAAGACTGAATGCAACGAGTAAATTAGAAAACTTGAGTTGCGTCGTCGAGGACGAAGGTAGATTAAAAAGTAGAATTATTAAAAGTTGCAAAATAAAAACAACACTCGCAGAAAAAAAACCTTTCAAAATATATTTTTTTTGTTCAGCCTGACAGTTTTAACGAGACATTATGTAAAACCGGTGTTTTATTGACATGGTGGTTCGAACTATTTAAAATAATAATCGAAATAAATATTAGTAAAAAAAACTTTTTAGAGACAAGCTTTTTAATGCACTAAAAAGGCAAAATATATTTTTAATAATTTAGGTTCATAATTATAAAAGCGTGGGTCGTGAACTCTATGATAGTTTATTAGTCACGACCCACGCTTTTATAATTATGAACCTAAATTATTAAAAATTATTTTTTCCTTTTTAGTGCATTTAAATAAAAGCTTGTCTCTAAAAAGTTTTTTTTTACTAATATTTATTTTTTTCATTATAGTCTTTCAAAATTTTACCTCCCTTTGACACCCGTAGGGGTTGAATTTCGAGAAATCCTTTCTTAATGGATGCTTACGTCAGATAAGGAACCAACTCTCCAAATTTCAAGTTTCTAGCTTCAGCGATTTGGCCTGAGCGTTGATTAGTCAAAAAAACCCTACATCCCCGTTTGAACCCCATAGAGGGTTGAATTTAATTCTAAAAACGATTTATTCATGTATTGTCATCGGAAATACATATGTGTACAAAATTTCAAATCGATCGGATACGGGGAAGTCGTTCAAAATTGACTTGCAAGTTTTGACCTAAACAAACCCACAAACTAACATACATTGCAAGTTAAATAAAAGCTTGTAAAAATTACAGTTAATGCTAATCAACCAAAATATCTTAATTTTGTAAATATAATTTAAAAAAAATCAGACTTGAGATCAGTCGAAACACATCTATGTCGTTTTAATTATAATCCCAATTTCCAGATTCCGATCCGAGAAGTGGTGAAAGTATCATTCAAATTTTCAATTTATTATTAAAATTAATAATAAAATCAAAATATGAATTCGTAATTAAAATGTACCATTTGTATTATAAAATGGAGTTTGTCCAGGAAAAAAAATTCGACTGATGACCAGTCCTATACTTCCCACCTAGTAAATATTTGCAAAAAATAAACACTCTTTTTTTTTATTCTTTGACTAGGCCCAATTAACCTTAGCTGTTGGTGGTCTTTAAAACACAATTTAATTTTTATTCTTTGAAGAAAGCATGGCCCTCTTTTTTGTTTGGTGATCTACTGATGGCTAGCTTAATATAACAAAAATCATGGTTACCTTGATTTACGTACAATTTTTATTTTTTTTAGTAAAATATTTTTTTTCTCGAAAACTATACATTTTAGAGAAAAAAAATATTTACATTTTTTTCATATTATAACATCTAGAATTCATTTATATTTTTTTTTACCTATGTTAATACGTGACATTGAGGACGTTTTTTTGAATATCTTAGGATCCACTGAACCGATTTGACTCAAAATCTAATCAGATCTAAGTTAAAGGCTGATAAACACAATAGAACAATCGGCATGCCCGTATGTTGTTCCGTTCTTAAGATATCGAAGGCGAAAAATTGACCACATACACACACACACATACACACACACACACACACACACACACAGACATCAGTCGGAAAATGATCTTAAACGATTGCTAGGGTCTCAAAACGTGAAAATCTGTTAAAATCTCGAAATATTTTTTTCGGACTAAATCCATTACTTCCCTACCATAGTAGAGGTGGGAAGTAAAAATCTCGAGAGAAAAACGGTACATCTTTAGGCAACGCAACGGTCGAAGATTTCCCAACAAAAATGTACACAGAATTTCCGAGAAAATACTTCCTTGCTCGGTATCAAAGACAACTTTCCGGTACACTCAGTATATTCGTAGTTCGGCATTCAAACACAACGGGACTCGCATTATCGTATCGTTAAATCACAATTTTAATCATAAATATAAATACCAATTTAACTAATTATAATGATAATAGAAAATAACTGTAATGGAAATATGAATAATGTTAATATAGTTCATTCAATTTCCAAGTATACCGTATGATTGTATCAAAACAATTCCGAGAAATTAATATAATCAAACACACGGTAACTATTATCTATGTACTACCTGGTACAGATTTTTCAGTTGATAGCATTTAGGTCGAGGTATACAATTACAATACCATACGATTTTATTCCAAAAATAAAAATTCGACTGATGACCAGTCCTATACTTCCCACCTAGTCAAATATTTGCAAAAAATAAACACTCTTTTTTTATTCTTTGAAAAAAAGCATGCCCCTCTTTTTTGTTTGATGATCTGATGGCTAGATAGCAAAAATCATGGTTACCTTGATTTACGTACAATTTTTATTTTTTTTAGAAAAATATTTTTTTTCTCGAAAACTATACATTTTAGAGAGAAAAAAATATTTACATTTTTTTCATATTAGTAACATCTAGAATTCATTTATATTTTTTTTTACCTATGTTTATACGTGACATTGAGAACGTTTTTTTTAATATCTCAGGATCCACTTAACCGATTTGATTCAAAATCTAATCAGATCTAAGTTAAGGGCGGATAAACACAATAGAACAATCGGCAGCGTTTTGTTCTTTTGATATCGAAGGCGAAAATACTACAACATGTCAGAAAAGTCTAACGATGCTAGGTAAACGGAAGACTGTAAAATCATCAGAAATATTTTTGATTCTAGGGACTCAAACTGCGGACATTAAAATTCGACATATTCGGCTATATTATTTAAAGTAGAGGTAAGTAAAAATACACCAAATAAGGTATCTGGCCAGATTCATCAAATATCAAAGCTGTATCTAAACTACATCACAAAATATTCATGAGCAGAGGTGAGATTCGAACTCACGACTGTCTGATCCAAAGGCCTAACACGCTGACCATTACACTACATTGTTCTCAACCCTCAAATTGAGCTGAACATTCAAATCTAAACTCATATAACCTTGACATTTGGTGACCTTCAAGAAATTTATAAAGCTATAGATTTTTTATATCTCTCTTGTTACTATATTAATATTTAATTTGACAAAAGAATTTCAATATTAAATAATGAGTTTCTCAGAAATACGAATTGCGTACTTGTACCTAAATTATATTATACGCTGAATCATTATTAAGCAAAATTGTTCAATATGCCAGCTATATTTGGTTAGAGCAAAAACTCGAGCATGTATACAATTCGCTTCATAGGAACCACTGTTACCTAGAATAGATATAAGTATTAAGTATTATTGATTATCTGTACGGTAAGCCAAGAACCTGATGAATATGACCTAAATAAAATATTAATTTAATAAACTAAATACAAAGTGTCCATCCGAACTTGTCATTAAGTATATAAAATTAGAACCAATGAAGGCGATCGAATTTTAAATTATTTGTCTCACTGTATAATTATTAAAACACTACTATGTAAATAAACAAGAGTTATATTTTCGGGGAAATGTATGTTTTGTATAGTTTACACTAATATTATGTAATATTAGTATGATAATAACAACTGATAACAAAAATCTGATAAATAACCATGTAATTAGCATAGTGCGTTATGTCAACAAACATTCTATAATGTGTATAATTTTCACTTTACACGTATCGAATTCGAGACAATCTATAGTTGATACAATTCCTTAACATATTCATCTTTAGATAAAGTGTTTGCTACTTTACCGGCAGAATATTCACTGAGTAATTAAAGAATACGCATTGCACAATGCACAGCCATTCAATATTTCTTATGACCTTAGTTATCGAGTGTCTATAATCTACAGTCTATCCGAACTCAGTTAAATATTAATAGCTGGATGACCGAGCTTTGCTCGGATGAGTTCAAAAAAAAATAGTACTTAAAGTTCCCATTTCATCAAAATCGTTAGTTATTTTTAAGAAAAAAAATTACATACCTATAAGTAGATAATATTATTATACGTCATACTACATAACGTATGTACCTACATATTTTATATAGGTAATATAAAAGTAATATACCAGATACCTATGTATTTAAATATTAGTTAAAAAAATAACAACAATAAAATCTAAACATAATTATGTAAGTATAATTATGTTTAGATTTTATTGTTGTTATTTTTTTACTTTTCAAATAATTACTGATTATTTTAAAGATTGACTGTCAGAGTAATTTTGACATAAATAATGAAAACAGTTTGTTTTTTCCAAAGCCTACTCACCATACGACACTGTTTTATAACGTTAAAAAAACTGTTTTTTAAAATGATAAAATCGATAAGAAAACGAATTTTTCCAGGAATGAGACCTAGCTAGATCGATTTTTTGCCCCGAAACCCCTTTTCGGTAAATTTGATCAAAATCGTTATAGCCGTTTTCGAGAAAATATTTATATAGGTACATTAACATATATACAAGATTTGTTCGTTTAATAATATTGGGATTTACTTACTGATAAAACGGTAATTTTCAATTTGTGATAAAAAAAATTATTTTAAAATATCAATTGGTACCTACGTTATTCTCAAATAACCCTAGCAATAATATGCGCTAATAAAATTTGGATATTTATTTAAAGATTTAGATACTGGAGATTATTAGTTTATATACATGATATTAAACTGTTCTAATTTTGAGATACATGTCCATGGGACCTGATGATTTAAATACATTTTTCGAAATGTTGGCCACTAGCATAACATTGGTAAAGCTTTATTATTTGATCATCAACCAAACTTTCTTTTAACTATTGGAGATTATATACGCTCGGCAACTAAGGTCATTAGCTCGAAATTTAAACATGTATTCCGGTCCTGAATATGGAAACAGCCGCGAACAATGCAATGGTTTACTAGGTACGTCGGAGCTGCAGCGCCAGGGTGCCTGAATACCAAGCAAACGGGACGACAGTACGCCAGCGAGCGGTATGACGGCGCGAAAGCAGCCGTATGAACGTTCATAGTTAATTATTCATCTCACAAAAACAATACCGCTTATGTGTTGGATGTTTGCGGCTGCCTGCCATTGCCTCGGCTCACCAACTCGGCTACGTATATATATAAACACGTATATACATAATACATAGCCTTGCTCTAGCTAGTCATTCACTTCTAGAAGTTCTTTTTTAGACGACCTTGAACGTCGCAACAATGAGGATTTGAAATTAAGAGCTTCAAACTGCAATGTTGTGAAGTTCAATATAAATTAGGAGACCAAATAGTTCAAGCTCTGACCGTACACACGTCTACTGGACAACACTACTAAAATTTTGAAGTTATACTTCTTTAGCGAGAGTGGTTTTCATCAATGCGGTTTTGGATATCTAGGTATTATTTTGCTTTTTCCTCAGTCGGAAATTTAAACTTTTTGTGGTCATAATCTTCATTATAACTGAACTCAAGTACAAAACGCCACCCCATAACAAATTGCTTTAATTATTAACGACGACGTGTTTAAAAAAACGAGGTTATGTCAGTAGAATGAATGAAATTTGACAGTTACGTCGTCAATGGGGGTGAACGTACGTTTTAGAAGGAGACAGTTGCGACTCCGCCACGCTTTCCTTTCCTAATCTATTATCATCGTCTGCCTTGCAAGCTAATGCATACCTGGCAGACCTCATATTAAACATTTATTTGGGTAGAGGTCTGCCAGGCATGAAAAAAAATTTGCAAGGCAAACGATAATTGTAAATATAATTGATATTAATTCTCTATAATCTGCATAAATTTCAACTAAAGTTGGAGTCGTATTTGAAATGCTGACAACAAAAAATGCTTTAAAAAATCATTTTAACTGTTAAATTCTATAATAAAATTTTAGTTGTCCAGTATATACCTACTTTTGTACAGTGGGAGCTTGGATCATAAGTAGGTAACAAGTGAAGTGGATAAAAAGATTGTAAAAAGCACCCACAAAATATGTTTCAGCAAAAAGGTGTTCTTGATCCCACTTCTGAAAATATAACACATACAATAATGTACCGTGTAAAGTAGAACATGAATTCTATTGGCTCCCGTGTAGATAGGAATTAACTAATGGGTCCCAAGTGGCTAGTCATCAAGAGCCATCATATCCTTCGGTTTCGTAAATCTACCGGCGCGTCACGGCGGCATCGTCGCTGCAGTTAGAATGGCCTGTATATGATGATGAGGGTTTATTGTTTGTCAAGCGCCTTCTACACGGAAGACCTCACTGACGCGCCAATTCAATTAAGCCAGGTGATTAATCATTTTATATCCTAAATCCTTTACTTTGGAATATCTCTTTTTTTATTTATTTAAGTCCGTCCGTCTCTTTCCATTGTGTACTGATTGTATTGTGTGTTTTTTTATACAGAAATGAATTTACTTCAACACAATGAACTTGCACGGACAAATTAGTTACTTTTCAATTGCTTTCATACATTTTCAGTGATTTGAAAAAATAAATAAATTGTGTTTTAAAGACCACCAACAGCTAAGGTTATTTGGGCCTAGCACCAATTCATATTTCCAATTCGTTATTATTTTTTTTTAATAATAAATTGAAAATCGAATTGACATTTTTACCAGCTCTCGGGCGAGAACTCGGGAACTTGTAATAGAGGAACTATAGCAACGCCATGTAAACAACAGCACTGCTACACGCTCGGCCATTCTCAAGCCCCAGTGATTTGAAATATTGCTTGTATGCTTTCGTTCCAATTTCCTTTTATTTTTGTTCAATCAATTTCAGGCTTACTTAAATTTTTTCAGCGATATTTTATTTCATTTATTTCCAACATTCGACAAATAAAGACTTCTAAGAAAAAATAATAATGAGGACAGTGTGGTTCAGTAGTTAGCGTCGCGGCCTCTGGACCAGACTGTCGTGGGTTCGAATCCCGCCTCCGCTCATGGATGTTTTGTGATGTCATTTAGTTTTAAGTGTGTTATTATTTAATGTAATCAAGACGCTAATGACCTAAGTTGTCGACGCGTCTATAATTTACAATAAATAAATAAATCTAAGAAAAAATCCTTAGGCCGGTACTGTTCAATGCTAAATATTTATAACTACACAAAAACAAAGCAACTGAAATTAGCTCGTAATTAATTATAACGTGACGATAGTCAATCTAAAATGGCGCCCGTTTACACCCGTTTTTCTATTAGGTTAACGACAAGAGTTGAAAACATTTCGAAGGAAGTGTTAAAAGGCAAAAACTATTTCTAAAACTGGCGGATTGCCCAGAATTAAATTAACAGAAAAAGCACAATTTTTACGTTTAAAAATGTAATGAAAACATACACTTTTTTACTGTGATTTGGCAACACCAGCATTTTTGGTGTATGCACTTTAATTTCAAACGTCAGTTAAAAGTAAGCAAATTTTAAATGAAAATTTACTGTATAAATGTTAGTTAAAAACGGACCAGTTAAAAGTTTACAAAAACTATGCAGCGTTGAATATTATTCAACCTACTTTTTGTTTAATTTAAAAAAAAGTGTTTCTCAATCGGTGGAAAATAAAAATCTAGTTTCAATTCTCAAAAAACTATGTTCCGTAATTACTTACAAGCTGGAAAGCCGTCGATTTTGTCCAGATTTTTTTTCAAGGTTAGAGTTCAGAAAAATATCTTTTAAACCAATCAGTCTAATTTTATTGTCTGAGATATTAAATTTTGGAAATGCAAGGCGAGCCACTTATGCAACTATCTGAAAAATTGGTCAAACTTTTAATTTATATGTATTTTATTTATTTATTGTAGATTATCGACGCGTCGACATCTCAGGTCATTTGCGTCTTTCAACTACACTAAATAACAACTTTCTTAAAACTAAATAACATCACAAAACGTCCATGAGGGCAGGTGGGATTAGAAACCCACGACAATCTAGTCTAGAGGCTGTGGAACCAAATACGCTATCCACTAGGCTATACTGCCCTCCAGTGAGGTATATCAAAGATGAGTGCAAATAATTGGACCGATTGAGAACCACTGGTGTGCACGTTCAGATCTAAGTGCATAACTGAGTTAATGAGTGCAAATACAACGACACACACGCGGTGTTACCGAGCACAAAGGGCACCTAACGTGTTACAAAGTAAATTGAGATATGTACGAAACTATGCACTTATCACTGCGGAATGCGTATAACCATTATATATGTCTTTAAACCTCCCCTACGAACAGGGTGTCCAACTTTCGTTGCATCGGTATGGTTTCTCGGTAACTATATTATATAAAAAAAAAAACAAGCCGTGAGGTGGGTCGTTTAATAGAACTAAAGTATGACCCTTGAGGTCCACACGACGAACTTCCCAGTTTGATAAATATTTAATAATAATAATTAAATTAGATATTACACAGAAAAGTAATCATTAAAACATACATATTATTTATTTTTAACAATAATTAAAAAAAAAAAACGGCCGAACCGATTTTTATAAAATTTATGTCTGATCAAAATGACGTTAACACGCCTCGATTGACACCCTTACGAAGTCGATATAATTTTTTATTCGCGAGATATTGTGTAACATCTACTTTTTTGGAGTCTATTTGGTTAAGAAAAAAGAACGGCTGAACCGATTTCGAAAAATTTCTTTCAGATCATATTTACGTTAATATACGCGTCGATTGGCACCCTAACGTATAGTCGATATCATTTTTCATTATCGAGATTTCGTCTTAGAAAGAAATGGACACATATAGCCCCCCCCTCACACACACACACAGACATCTTTCTAAAAATAGTGTAGTGACCTTGAAACATAAAAATTTGTTATACATTTTGATTTCGATTTTCGGACCCATTACAATAACTTCCAATGGGAAGTTAATAATACACTTACCGAGCTTTTAAGAGGCAAATTTATCAAAATTTTGATGAAATTTTTCATTTCTGAGCAACTGACGAAAATTGAATTTACCCGGTTTTAATCACTCATAACTTTGTTACAACTGATAATTTCAAAAAATATCATATTAATAGTTTTTAAATATTTTTTAGAAGAATTTAATGCCGTAGTCAAATTTTTTAAATTTGCGGTAATTTTCAAGTTATGGCCAAAAAGTCGCATATAATTTTGTAACTTATTTGGCATGTCCTACAACGGAGAAATGGAGAAAAGTTATTCGTCTCGCTACAAATTTATTAATTTAGTCAGTGTTATTTTTAAGCACCCTGTATGTATGTATTTATTTATTGTAGATTGTAGACGCTCGACATCTAAGCTCAATAGCGTCTAATTACATTGAACGACATCACAAAACATCCATGAGCGAAGGTGGGATTCGAACCGACGACAGTTTGATCCAAAGGCTAGTGTTGCCGTCTAGACAAGACAGACAAGACTTTCAAAGTCTTGTCTATAGTCTTGAAATATCAAGACAAGACTTCACTTAAGTCTTGTCTTGAAATATCAAGATTTCACTAAGTCTAAGTCTAGATTAAAAAACTCTTGTCTTGTCTTGAACATTTCTAGACAAGACTTTTGCAAGTCTTGTCTTGAAAATCTAGACAAGACAAGACAAGAATCTAGAAAGTCTAAATCTAGACGGCAACACTACCAAAGACCAGCACGCTAACCGAATTACACCAAGCTGTCCTCCATAAGCACCCTGTATAATATGTGTCTTTAAACTTCCCCTGTGTACCTACGTACTTATGTAACGATGGCCTTTGAACTCAATGACTCCGCCTCCGCGTGTGATTCAACACAGAATTATGCAATTGGAGATAATGTCCTTAATGCTAATTAATGAGAGAACTTGTGTAGGAGTCATTGAATGTCGCACTGAATAGCTTTGAACAGATCTCAGTGGTCGCTTTACTGAGTTTGGATTGCTCCGGGATGACCGCAATTATCAAAAAAAGGCAGGTGTTACGGTACTTAAGGATGGAAATGAGCCAATGACTCGACGATGCCGTGTCAATGAAGTCAAACCGTTGACCAATTTTTGTTTGTGTTCTATAATAAAGAAAAGTGGTCTAATCATAGAATACCTACATACCTATTATATAAAATCCAAAATGTAGAATAACAGGGTAGGCTAGGTTATCAATAAAGCAATTAAGTCAAACCATTAATAATAAGAAATATTAGATATACCTTGTCTCCGTCTTGTAATAAGTAATACTATGAATCGTAGACAAAAAATGCTTATACAAAAGTTTTAGAGAATTTCGTTCTCTACAAAATTGATGATAATCATTTTTTACTAAACATGGAACGTCACCGATAAATTCGCAAAAAACCGTTTTCGTGACATTTAACCTCGAAGATAATACGGCAACGCCGGCACGATATCGATGGGGTGTATACAAAAATTGAGCTAACTGCGAATTATTTTGTAGATTGGTCGTTTTTATGTCTAAAATGACTGGGCTAAAGTAATGGTTTGCTACATTTTTAGAGTGTTAGGTCTCCAAGTCACTATATGAATAATAAGAAGTATTAGAAATACCTTGTGTTCGTCTTGTGACTTTATGTGTTGTTAACACGACGCGTTTCAGCAACGAGTTGCCATCTTCAGATGTGGTTAATTTTTATATTATAAAACACACATTGAAGATGGCAACTCGTTGCTGAAACGCGTCGTGTTAACAACACATGAAGTCACAAGACGGACACAAGGTATTTCTAATACTTCTTATTATTCATATAGTGACTTGGAGACCCTAACACTCTAAAAATGTAGCAAACTTTAGCCCAGTCATTTTAGGCATAAAAACGATCAATCTACAAAATAATTCGCAGTTAGCTCAATTTTTGTATGCACTCCATCGATATCGTGCCGGCGTTGCCGTATTATCGTCGAGGTTCAAGGTCACGAAAAACGGTTTTTTGCGAATTTATCGATGCCGTTCCATGTTTAGTAAAAAATGATTATCATCAATTTTGTAGAGAACGAAATTCTCTAAAACTTTTGTATAAGCATTTTTTGTCTACGATTCATAGTTTTACTTATTAAAGTAGCCACGGCTTCCCCCCCTTGATTTGCACTTACATAACGGGATTATTCTGCTTTCCGATGACCTAACATAATGATTTGTAATACATTTATTTTAAATATTGAACTTTAAGCTAACGATTAATACTATTTTTATTGAAATTAATGCAGTAGTTTTCTAATTATAAGCAATCATGCAACATCGACAGCAGCCAAACAGACAGGGAGACAATTTTTTTTTCGAAAATATGACATTTCTACTTGACATCAACTATTAAGCCTATTCGTAAAGGAATTTTGTAAAAAAAAATTACAGGGGTTGAGTGAGCGCAGAGAAGAAAGGTATGGCTACTAATAGTAGAGTGCGTTATATACGGTATGCGATTACACATAATCATACTTTCTCCGCACTCTCTCAACCCCTGTAAATTTTTTTTTACAAAATTCCTTTACGAATAGTCTTTATAATCATCATAAAGATTATTCGTAAAGGAATTTTGTAAAAAAAATTCGACTGATGACCAGTCCTATACTTCCCACCTAGTAAATATTTGCAAAAAATAAACACTCTTTTTTTATTCTTTGAAAAAAAGCATGGCCCTCTTTTTTGTTTGGTGATCTACTGATGGCTAGTAATATAGCAAAAATCATGGTTATCTTGATTTACGTACAATTTTCTTTTTTTAGTAAAATATTTTTTTCTCGAAAACTATACATTTTAGAGAAAAAAATATTTACATTTTTTTCATATTATCTATTACCTATGTTATTACATAACATTGAGAACGTTTTTTTTAATATCTCAGGATCCACTGAACCGATTTGACGCAAAATTTAATCAGATCTAAGTTAAAGACTGATAAACACAATAGAACAATCGGCTGGCCGTATGTTGTTCCGTTTTTACGATATCGAAGGCGAAAAATTGACCACATACACACACACACACCTACAGACATCAGTCAGAAAATGATCTTAAACGATTGCTAGGGTCTCAAAACGTGAAGATCTGTTAAAATCTCGAAATATTTTTTTCGGACTAAATCCATTACTTCCCTACCATAGTAGATGTGGGAAGTAAAAATTTACTGGAGTTGGGAGAGCGCGGAGAAAGTATGACTATATGCATTCGCATACCGTATAACGCACTGTAATCTTTTTGAAGTCGGTTAAAAATTCGACATAAACAGCTTCACCTTTCTGTCATAGATATATATTATTATATTAGGTATAGAGAGAATGTAGCGACAATTCGCAATAACATTTATAATATATTACATAACCGAGTTATATGCATTACATGAATTAGTTTATAATGTACGACGACGACGACCTGTAATGTGAAATTATTGTAACCAAAACTCTATATTATGCATTGTGCCCCGGCACATTGCATACTTGCATACGCGACCATTTTGGATGTATGCAATATAACAAATGTGTTTCTCCATTTTCCATTATGATGACAATTTGCTGTTCCCATCGATTTATATACTAATGGACGTGCTCTAGCGGTATATCGTTGTAGTTATTTTTCGGATTCACACGAATGAGGAGGATAGACTATGGTTGTGACCTTGTGGTCTATCTCTACCCTTTTCTGTACAAGCGATTGGGAGAGATAAAGATTGATCACATATTCATTCCATCTTTTTCTTTTGAAGGGACACTATTTAACCTCTAGGGCACATCCAGTAGTATAAGTCGATGGTTGATTCGTTACAATTTCATGTGGATACCTATAGCGTTGTGATCTGATGAGAATTTTTTTCACTTCGTCGATTTTCATTACATTTTTTAGGTCGGTTGCTGTTTTCTTACAATTTGTGGACAGTGTTACTATCTGATTAGTGATCAATTTGTCTATTTTATGACCAAAATGGGATGCCAGTTTGGTGAGTAGGTCACGAAGGAAGCGAAGTTTACAGTTCACAGAAGTACTACAGGATAGCCAGAAATACTTGTAAAAAGGTTTTTCAGTACTCAAAACGCAATTTTTCCCTGAGTTTTTTTTCATTCTCCTAAGCAGTCAGTTTTTCTTATTCTCAAAATCTATTATTTTTACCTTACAACGAGAAAGATATTGACATTTTTTCTTTTTTTTTTATTTTATTAGGAAAAAAAAAACGAAAAAAATATTGTTCTTCAATCATGCGATAATTTTTCTTGACTTTCAATAATATTCACTGACATTTCCATTATTTTCCTAACCTATAAAAAACTCCCTCGACTTTTTCTGACCTATGACCACCCTGTTAATCGAGGATAATTCGGATTAAGAAAAGAGTTATCCACTTAAATTTTTAAATCTACACTAAAACGATTTAATTGACACAACTATACAGTGATTATAATGACACGTCCATTTCAAAAGTTCTTCTTATAAAAAAATGTATTCTAGTTTTGAATTTCCATAAATTTTCCACGACTATATTACACCGGTACGTAAAGATAATAAATCTTGAAATAAAAAAAAGCTTTTTCAAAAGATTCGATCAAAAAGTTATCTGTTTGACATCTAGTTATCAAACGCAGAGCGCAATCAATCAAAATGAAATATAAAGTTGAGAAAAGTTGTTTCGAACGGGTGGAAGTGAGACGACGCGATTGAACTCCATGGGAGAGCGAGTCAGAGGGACTGCTATTAACAATATGTAGTAGGAGGCTACATAACAGTACAGCTGGCGTTTCTCTAACAACAAACATTTAGAGTAATAGCCGCAATGTGTCATAGCAAGGCGTAATCACATAAATAAGTATGAATATCCCATAAAAGTGGTTAATGTCCAACATGGCGACGCTATACACATCCGCGCCAAACGGAACGGGCACTAACTACTGTAGTTTTACTTCGCACCCGTACGTCAAATCGTATACCGGATGTCGTGCGAAAACGTAAGCTATTATCAAAGATTAGATACACTTTCAGCCCACGACGCTGTTGAGGAAGAATACATCAAAGACTAGATAGACTTTCAGCCCACGGGGTTGTTGAGGAAGAATACCTCAAAGATTAGATAGACTTTCAGCCCACGGGGTTGTTGAGGAAGAATACATCAAAGATTAGATAGACTATCAACCCACGGGGTTTAGGAGGAAGAAGATTAGATAGACTTTCAACCCACGGGATTGTTGAGGAAGAATACATCAAAGATTTAATAGACTTTCAGCTCACGGGTTGTTGAGGAAGAATACATCAAAGATTTGATAGACTTTCAGCCCACGGGGTTGCTGAGGAAGAATACATAAAATATTAGATAGAATTTCAGCCCACGGGGTTGCTGAGGAAAAATACATCGAAGATTAGATAGACTTTCATCCCACGGGGTTCTTGAGGAAGAATACATCAAAGATAGACTTTCATCGAGTCAGCCAACCCAAAGTGTTGTTGAGGAAGAAAACATTGACTTCACGGAAACCTCCTCTCTTTATCTCTTCTTAGTCCGGGTCAAACCGAGGGGTTAATTCCCCGAGAAAAATGTACACGGAAATTCCCGGGACTTTCGAAGAATTCACGAGACTTCCGAAGAATTCCCCCTAAAAATTTACAAAGAATTCCCGGGAAATTACCCTATGGGAATTGTGACTCACTATCTTAAATTTTGGAACTTGACTATAATTGAATTGTCAGCATAATCTAATCAGATCTTGATACCTATGTTATAGAGACTTTGAGATCATTTCTTTCAACATCTCAGCATCTGCCGGACCGATTTTGCTCAAAATCTAATCAGATCTAACAAAACATTTAAAAAAACGGATGACAGTATGCTGTCCCGTTTTTACAAAATTTTATCACATACATACACCCAGCCATCAATCATAAAATGGATTTTAACAATGGCTCGGATATCAAAACGTGAAGATCGAACCAAAACAAAATTCAGACGGATTTCAATACTTCTCTATCCACGAGAAGGGAAGTAAAAGTGTTAGTCCGGCCGATTTATTTATTCATTGTAAATTATAGACGCGTCGACAACTTAGGTCATTAGCGTCTTGATTAGATTAAATAACAACACACTTAAAACTAAATGACATCACAAAACATTCATGAGCGGAGGTGGGATTCGAACCCACGACAGTGTTATCCAGAGGCCGCAATGCTAACCACTGGACCAGACTGTCCTCTAGTCCGATCGAAGGCCAGTCTTTTAGCCGAAGCCGAATGTCGTGCTTCGGTTTTATGCTAGCCTTCGGGCGAATGAAGGTATTGTATAATCCTAAAAAAGCTAGGGAAAATAATTATTATTGTAAGCTGACCGCAACAGTGTTGAGGACTGAGGACTGGTCGGCAAAACGTTCGGCCAGATTTTGGCCGAATGCGGCTGACGCTTCGGTCGGATTCTAAAAAACGTCTTCTTGAGGATCTCGTGGATACAGTGTCTTTTTTTGCTCCAATGTTGTCTTCTTGAGAAGTGAGTCATTCCGTATACTTGTCTGCCATCCTTTTCTCTAATACTTTATAGCATTCTCTACAAGAGTTTCTCTACTAATGAACATTTCATAGGACGCAATACTAGGAAATGCGTGTTTATTACACCGAGTGCCGTTCCTCTAGTTGTGCCAGAATTAATGTAGTACAGCTCTAATTGAAAATTACAAATGCGCCTAGAGAACGATGAACAAAATTCTGACAAATAAAACTACAATGAACATTATTATGTATGCAAAATACATCTTATTCGCATACGGCAGACGAAATTTACTGAATCTTGATGACTTAATTAAAAAAATACATAACTCATTTCAATGTCTCTTATTTTTTAAAGGCCACCTACAGCTAAAATTGTTTGGGCCTAGCACCAATTCATATTTTTGATTTATTGTGTTTACTCGATTTTATTTAACTCATAATCCTGTGCCTGTCGGTCCTGTTTGGGTCAAAACTTGGAATCAATTTTTTACTTCCCACCTCTACTATGGTAGGGAAGTAATGGATTTAGTCCGAAAAAAATATTTCGAGATTTTAACAGATTTTCACGTTTTGAGACCCTAGCAATCGTTTAAGATCATTTTCTGACTGATGTCTGTATGTAGTGTGTGTGTGTGTATGTGGTCAATTTTTCGCCTTCGATATCTTAAGAACGGAACAACATACGGGCATGCCGATTGTTCTATTGTGTTTATCAGCCTTTAACTTAGATCTGATTAGATTTTGAGTCAAATCGGTTCAGTGGATCCTGAGATATTCAAAAAAACGTCCTCAATGTCACGTATTAACATAGGTAAAAAAAAATATAAATGAATTCTAGATGTTATAATATGAAAAAAATGTAAATATTTTTTTTCTCTAAAATGTATAGTTTTCGAGAAAAAAAATATTTTACTAAAAAAAATAAAAATTGTACGTAAATCAAGGTAACCATGATTTTTGCTATATTAAGTTAGCCATCAGTAGTCACCAAACAAAAAAGAGGGCCATGCTTTTTTCAAAGAATAAAAATTAAATTGTGTTTTAAAGACCACCAACAGCTAAGGTTATTTGGGCCTAGTCAAAGAATAAAAAAAAAAGAGTGTTTATTTTTTGCAAATATTTACTAGGTGGGAAGTATAGGACTGGTCATCAGTCGAATTTTTTTTTAATAATACATTGAAAATCTAGACACTTCAATTAGTTCTCGGATTAGAGCCTGGGAGCTGAGGGCTTGTAATAGAGTCCTGATAAAAATATACATATAAATAGAATAAAAATGCAGCTTTGTCTGTCAGTTCAGAGTTGGCACTAAAACGACTGATCCAATTTTATTAAAACTTAGTTTTGTAGTAAAAAGGACTAGAAGTGATGATCACTTTGTTTCATCTCGATCCGTTAACCCTTTCACTTCGAAGGGGACCATTATTTATTTTTTTACATATTCCGACATAGACGCTATTTTTCGCCATCAAATAATTCGTATTTTTTAATCCTGCAACAGTATTAAAACTCACATAATGAGCAATTTTGCTCTATTTACGACTGTATTTTTTTTTTACCTTCAGGGTTTACCCCATGTGCCAGCATCTTATTCCTATTACTATAACATATATAACTGGGACACAGAGATGGATGGATTAACAGGTTTTGGGATAAGAGACAAGGAAAGCAATAGATTCTTAAATGCAGGACCAACACTCAGAGAGTCTTTCGATTAAGGATTTGCTGGTTAAGGAACTACACATTAGGAAAAGATAAAAAAAAATTTAAGTTACGACTGTATTAAAAAAATGTTTTATCATTTCACTAATTTAATCCTCTAATAGTATTAATACTTCTACAGCGTATTAGAAATTTGTTAATTAATTATATCACAATACACGTTTTATCTTATCATTTGGCTAAATAAAATATTCACACACAAGCTTTCTATAATCCTCGAATAATATTAAAAACTCAGTTATTTTGTTTACAAATGTGAAGAATTTTGTAAATTATATCAAAATAAATGTTCTATCATTTCGCTTAAATAAAACGAGCGCATTAAAGGTTCCTTTAGCGTTAAATAAATAAACACCTCCAATTTGTCGAGAATTAAAGTTAAAGATAAAGAAGAGACAACATCAAGAAGTGAAAGTGTGCGTATGGAGAAAGTAAAGTGAAGTTATATACATTAATTAACAGATGGCGGTTTAATTGCTCCAACGACGAATGGAACGACTCGTGTATTCTCTCGACTGGGGTTTGAACACACTGCCTTCCGACATTATGTCGCAGAAAGTACCTCGACCGACCAATAAGGTGCCTCGCATTACGCATTTATGCCTATTATACCTACTTTGTACGTTTTTGATTTCACCAAATCTCACGCGAAAAAAGTAAATATTCCCCTCGCATTTTTCAAATAAACGCTTTTGAAGCTATGCTTCTATAGGCGCGTTAGACGATTTCTGGTAGGGGAAAAACTTATGGGTTTGCGTCACGTCTCCGACATGCTCATGTTAAAAGTATATCTATAGCTACACTCATAGCTATAGATATACTTTATACGTATTGCGCTTGGCCAGCTGTGAAAGTAATATAATGACGCACGCGCTGTGGCCTATGTACACGTATATTCACCAACACAAAGATAATGTGTTGTACAGCAACAGTACTGTTCGATCCTTTTGAAAATTAATATCTGAGAGTTTTATAGGATACAAAAAAATAAAATGGCGTCAGATTTCAAAATGGCGGTCGTGCATATGGCCGCCATTATCTAATTAAATCAAATAAATCTAGAAATTTGTTAAATAATCAATTATTACGTTTTCCAAAATTGAAAAAATGAGCAGCGAGAATGCACAAATAATTTTTAAACTAACATTAAAAAACCCGATCTAAATAATTGTCGTATTATGCGGGGAAAAAATTGGTGAAAAGCGGAACAATAAGGAATCTAAATTTTACCTTTATACAGCTCGAGTGGGACGACAGAAAACAAAAGAACGCTGCCCAGTGTTTCAGGTTCACCAGCATTGTCATAATCTTCTTTAGGCCGGACGCACACACACAATATTGTTTCCACGACTAAACAGTTTAGTCGAGTTGTGTACGTGTCGCGATTTCAACTCGACTAAATTGTTCAGTTGTTATAGAGGTGCGCATACAATCAATCAGTTGTGCCATAATTTCACTGCTAAACTAATGGGTCGCTGAACAACTATTTAGTCGAGCATATGCTAGCGTCAATACACAGCTGTGGAGATAAGCTGCCGACGATAGTTGTTCGACAGAAAAGTCAAAAGACGATCGATTCGGTTTTATGATTTTTTTTGTCGTACAACTATAGTGTCGATAGTATTCGCAGTCCCTTCTGATCCCATAGCCTTTTGACTAACAACTAAACAGTTGTGCGATAAAAAATTGATTGCATGCGCCGGCCCTTAGAGTCATTTCCTGAGCACTTGCACTACACAATATTTAGTTGAACAGTTTCACGATATTACTAGTAATAGAATGATACATATTATTTTCACAAACAGTGCACTTAAAAATATATTTAGTTAAATACATATTATTTAGTGAATTAGAAAATAAATCATATACTAAATATTAAAAATAAAAAATCATTTCCACTGAATTTAACTGACTAATAATAAAACACTGCATTAAAAATTCACTAAATAAATTTTAAAATTGTTTTTTTCGATGTTTTACAGTGGTCAATGATCTTTTGACATTGCGTAATTACGTAATTTCTATATAGGTAATGATTAAACACATTATATGCGGTGGTTCAAAAGTATAATGCATACGGATTGACTCAAAATATTGAACAAATAGTTTTTTTTTGAAGCTATACTTCTATAGGCGCGTTAGACGATTTCTGGGAGGGGAAAAACTTATGGGTTCGCGTCATACATGCTTATGTTAAAAGTATATCTACTGTCCGATCCTTTTGAAAATTAATATCTGAGAGTTTTATAGGACACAAAAAAATAAAATTGCGTCAGATTTCAAAATGGCGGTCATGTAATTTTGTAAAAATTATCCGATCTTTTTGAAAATTGATATTTAAGAGTTTTATAGCCATAGCTATCAGGTAGTAAAAGTATATGACAGTAGGCACTTGGGTTTTTTGGTAAAATTTTAGATGAATAAACTGCCTCTTGCTACAGAACAGTTGAAGAAGTCATTGTCCTTCTGTCGCAAAAAAAATCACAAATACCCGAAATTAATAAAAATCCTCATAAAATTTCTAACTCCAAAAAATCCAACATTATTTTTAACAAGCGCGATACTCACTATCTATGTTACTGATTCCATTTTGAAGAGTTTCAGCCAGAGCACACATGCTACTTTTTGTATCGAAAACGCGCAATTTAGGATACTATCTCCTAAATCGCGATTTGACGATTACTCGGCTACTCGAAATTTCTCGTGATACATCAGTTTTTGAGCGAAGTGTGTGCGGCGTCTTACGCTATTCTGACATCTCCAAGCGACTTAATCTCAAAATCGTGCGACAAAAAATAGCACATGTGCGTTGCAGCCCGAAGGCATATTAATTCGCCAGTAATTTCGAAGTTAAATCAGATTCAAACAGTGCACAAACTTAGACGTATAAGACAACGGAAGTACGGACGTGGAGGATGAAGATCCCAGAGGAATGCCGCATCTTCATCATCTTCTTCCTGTAGCGACTCCAACAAGTATGATCTGATGACTCGGATGTACCGAAGGCAAATAGGTCTCTCTCTAAGCCGATTTGTCCATGTGCGTACGTCATTTATTTTTACTGGGTGTACAAGTTAAGCGTGAAATACATGGGGATTTCCTAAACGATAAGAGATAGAGATTTGGTTAGATGAGAGAAAATATGCAGAATCTCCAGTAGTACACTACTACCCTGCGCAGTCAAACTTTCCATATTTTGCTTGGCCTGCGACAGACAGTTGAGGGCTTGAGAATGGCCGAGCGTGTAGCAATGTTGTTGTTAACATGGCGTTGCTATGGTTCCTCTATTACAAGTCCCCAGTTCCCGGGTTTTAACCCGAGAGCTGGTAAAAGTGTCAACTGGATTTTCAATTTATTAAAAAAAAAAAATAATGAATTGAAAATATGAATTGGTGCTAGGCCCAAATAACCTTAGCTGTTGGAGGTCTTTAAAACACAATTAAATTCGACAGACTGTTGAAAAACGAGATTTTCCCATTTTCGTTTTTTTATTTATAATTCGTTTATAAAGCTAGAAAAAAATATTTTCACTTTATTAAGACATTTTTTTAGGAAGATTTCGAATCTCTCATTTAATCAAATCTCTATCTCTTACCGTTTAGGAATTCCCCGTGCATTTTATGCTTATCTTGGACGCCATGTACAACTTGCGGCCTCGCCCGCGTCAATATAGCTGTTTTGACAGAAATATTTCGATGTTCTAAATACGATAATCAAAATTTCAAAATTTGACATTGGCATATGGTCTCAGTTGACGAGCGTCTATAACTGACAATCATTCGCAACGTTGGTTTTTCTGTAACTAAAAACACAATATACTTGCAAAAATATTATCCGCATTAAGTAACCCGCAAAGGTGCGCTTCGTACCTCAATTTTGCAGGGGTTGCAAAAAAAAAATTAAAAAAAAAATAAAAAAAACTATTTTGTTTGTTTTTAACGTTTTTTTTAATTGATAACAAATACAAAACTAAAATTAATTCCGTTGTGTTAAAATAAAAAATTTTTTTTAAAAGAGGCTTCAAAAACCAGATTCCGCTTGGACGATAAGGTATGACCTATTTAGTAAATTTTGTTTCTAATATTTATACGCAATTTACTCTGACAAGTTTCCATATAGCTGTATTAATAAAAAAAAGCCGTAATGCATTTGTGTGCTATTGTGTAAGACTTGTTTAATACCAAATTAAGGAAAAGACACGATGACCCATATCCATAGGTAATATGCGCTGTATTCATGTAAGAACAAAAACAATACCCACGTGCGCACCTGGTCGGACCATATAGAGTGCGTTAAGACAACAACGGTCATAGAGACAGTGCTGCACTTTAGATTAGAAAAAGAGATTTAATTTACCTGTTCACAGATGGCATTGAATAAAAAAAAATCAAAAGTGTTGAATGATGGAATAAAAAATTCACAGATTTCGCAATCCTTGCAACCATCGAGGACATTGAAAATGATAACAGCATATATGAAACATAATTAACTGTTTATTATACACACAATATTTATCAATGCACTGTTTAGTTTTGTCAGGAATAACCCTATTATTCTTCTGTTATATACGCGTTCACTTTTGCTTGATTACTTAACTTTTAAATGGATTTTTCTACAGTATTTATTAACATTTGCTCAAAAATAACACCGCAGATCGTCGCAAATACCTGTCAATTAACTAGACATGATATAAAACACGTTTCGAAAAAATTGCACTTGTTCAATTTTGCATGATTGCTCCTCACTTGATCGCGACACCGTTGTCTTTTGGCCTTGAACGAAAACTCGTAACTCTGCCCCCATATACGAACATAAACATTTCCAATGTTAAAAAGTGGGTGTGTGCTTATGATCACACGACAAAGTGAAAACTTGATTATATGCAAAACATACATAATATTATTATAACACGTAATAATAAAAACGTAATTCTTGAAACGATGCACTCCTTGTTACAGAGTAAAAGTGGTCACCGGCCCGAGCGCGCTTGATGTCGAGTGGAGCCGAGTAAACCCGATTCAGCGTCACCGACCCGAGCGTGACGGTTCACTTTAGTTCACTATTCAGCAAGAGCGCAAAGTGCGCCTAAAGAAGTTTTCACTTCAAAAAGAATATATTTTATAAAGACAGCCTCTAAAGCAAGGGTACCCAACCCAAGGCCCGCGGGACATGAAATGACCCGCCGCCACATTTAAATTTGTCCTCCACACCTCCGCTGCTTCAGCGACACGACATGGTTAGGTATGTACCATAGACATAGAGTCGTCTGTTTGGCCCGCAGACAGACTATTTTTAAAAACATGGCCCACTTAATTTTTAAGTTGGGCACCCTTGTTCTAAAGAGTATAGACGTACGACAACTGAGGTCATTAGCGTGACCGTCTCTGTTTGATTAATGGCAGTAAGTAGAACTGCAAGTATGACATCTGCCAGCACAATTATTTAAAATTATTCTAAAAAATCTTTATTTAGACAAATCATACTCATGTAGAATATTATGTATTGAAAAATAAAAATAATGCAAAAATTGAATAAAAAAAATGTAACACTAGTTTCGTCAAATTGACATCATCAGGTGTACAGTTGACACCTGATTAGTAAATTCAGATGAATGTGACTAATTTTTAGCTCGCTACGTCGCGCGTTCCCTTCCCGAGTCGGGCCGGGCAGCTAGTAAAAAATAATAAAAAGAAAAATAGTTTTTTTAACCGACTTCAAAAAAAGGAGGTTTCTCAATAATTTTGACCGTATATATTTTTTATGTTTTATGTGTGTTCGCGGATAACTTCGTCGTTTATGAACCGATTTTGAATTTTTTTTTATTTGAAAGGGTATACTTTCAGATTGGTCCCATAGAAATTTCAATACAATCGGTTCAGTAGTTCGGCTGATTTTAATAAAAGTAAGTAACGGCGTGTGATTCTTTAAGGTAAATGTTACTTTTTTTGACACTAGAAAGTAAAAAATAAAAAACTTTTTAACAAAAAAAAAAACCTCCTTCAAAAAGGCACTAAATAGAGGAAAATAATGAAATTTTGAGGTCTGTGCCAATTAAAATATGAAGTCGGTTAAAAAGTATAGTATGGTGATTAATATCTTCTTTTTAACCAACTTCATATTTTAATTGGCACAGACCTCAAAATTTCATTATTTTCCTCTTTTTAGTGCCTTTTTGAAGGGTTTTTTTTGTTAAAAAGTTTTTTATTATATTTATACTTTTATTTATATATTTGCGAATATAACAAACCTTCCTGCGATTGCATGCTTTTATTAAGGTTAATAAATTTATTTATTTAACTTAAAAAAAATAATCGGTTGAGTAGATACCGCTGCCGGACTATCGAAAGAAAACGTCTCGTATTTTAAATACATTGATGCTCGTATTCTACCGTTTGTGCAATGAAAAGTATAATCACCAGATCTTCTAAAGGTATTTTGTCTATGGAACGGAGTGTACGCATGATTCCATATGGACATGTCTTGTCTCCATGTTGTAAGTAAGTACCTATAAGAGCAGAACGAGGGCTCCCTCTTACTTACATGACTTGGTACTTTGTACTTGTCAACTTGCATTAACATATCGGATGACACGATAACACTGAAAGGCCTAACAGATATGTTCGATACTGGATCGAGATACGTGCTTAAATACAGACTATGGCCATTAACTTCACTATCTAATCCATTTTAGATGTTTTGGTTTTTGTGAGCCAGTTACACAATGACGGAACAAAACTATAATAGAGTATTCTCTTCCTCAACTCAAATCGTTTCCCCTCGCCTAAAAACGCTTACCGCTCTCCCGACGCTATATTTAAAGCTGAAGGATTCGGGTAAACGCCAAATGAAGGACCGAGCATCACACACAGATCCCACACACGTAAAACTGAAAAAATAATTCTGGAAAAACTTGCAACTTTCACACGTAGCAAACATTTTTTTCAAAAAATTCGCCTATAGGATCTGTATTCTGTAGTGTGATTCTTGGTCCTTCATTTGACGTTTACCTAAATCCATTAGCTTTAAAAATAGCATCAGGAGAGCGGTAACCGTCTTTAGGCTAGGGGAAAGGATTTGAGATGAAGAGTTCAGGAGGTAACTTTCGGCAGAGAATACTCATGATGTAAAATAATCAGTAAATAACACTAAACTTTTTTCAAAAAATTAATTTTTTTACCTCCATTTTAATGTATGGCACTCTAAAAAGCGGTCAAGTATGAAATCCGTTTGTAAACCAGAATTCCTTACTTGCAGCTATTAAATCTCGTGAATTTCTGAGACCCTAATGTCAAAAACCACTATGGACTGATTTTGATTAAATTATTTTTCGTTATAGCTATAATTTATGCAAATTTAAAGTTTCTATATGTAATCAAGGACAATCAACAAGGCTTTCATCAAAAAATTAATTTTTAACCCCCTTTTCGATGTACGAAAATAGCTAGAAGCTGTGACAGACGAACAAAAAGATAGATACAAATTTCCTCAATCCATCCCGTGTTTTGCCGCCATGATTACTCGGCCCTCTGACGCCAAATCTGGCTTCAATTTTGTATAAGCAGTTGCATACGTTATGTCTCCTCTATATTTTTTACCTCAGTGGCTTCTATGATAAAATTCAACTGAAGTATTAGAAATTATATTAATGACTGAATAAAATAATATGTTGTGTTGTGAGCCTTACTAAATGTAGTAAGAGATTGTTGGCATCAGATGTAGGTAATAAGTACTACATATATGTATTAACTTGGCAGACAGTGATCTGTAATACGTATAATGTATAAGCATATAATTATTATTATAAGATACGCTCTTCGGTACAGTACTGGACAATATCATTGTGTCTAATACGCGTCGATAACTCAGGTCATTAGCGTCTTCAACACAACAAATAATCCATTTGTGTATTAGAATCCGCCAGCCGGCATACACAAACCGACTGATACGAGCTCGGGTCTCTGGGAGCGCTAATTCCCACAAAACATTGCACTGTAAAAAATGAGAATGCCAATTACATATAGATTATCGATGTGTAAGACGATGTTATTTTTAATGGTTTGAGAAACTAAGATTTACCCTAAATACAAAATATTCCCAGAACTAAAAATGTAGAATAGCGTGTACTGTAGATAAGGGACGTCGTTGACAGACGATAAACAGAAATGCGTGGAGTTGAACAAAGAAGCGTGGCCAAAAAGTAATAAATTAAACATTACTTAAAAATGTAACCAATAGCTGAACAATATTAACAAAATGCATTGAGACGAAGGGGCAGTTCAGAACTCCAGAGGTTGACGCAGTTTCTGACTAGATTTGAATGTGGAAAGTTATGGAAGTAGTGCTCTGTCTTTTGAATATCTTTTTATTGAGAATGTTGTGTTATATTCCAATAATAATAATAATGGAACTTAATCTGTGTAATGATTGTATTGTGGTGATTATGTACCCGCATCTTCAAGGATTGACAATAAACACGTAAGTCATCAGACTTACTGAGTAATTTATAGATTTAAGGATGGTTTGAGTTATCAGTAACGGAATACTAACTGGGAAGATGTTACTGATTGAAACTGGAAGTACTTCAGTGGAGTTACTTGTCTTGGGACTTGGCACAGGTCAGACAGCTGTTATAAATGGATTTCTATAGCAGTTGACTTTCGTGAGTCAGGGATGTGAAAAGTTGGAAGAAGTCATGAATAGAGTTTAACGTGAATGTTGATAAGTAATGTAGGTAGCTGATATAAATGGCTCATTTATACAAGCTATCTACTATGGTGAGTTATCACTAAGCATTCTTTCGTAATATAGAAATGGTGAAGTACCACTGATTATACCTTCTTAGTTTAGAAATGGTGTTGTAGCATAATGAATGGCTAATTGATGATAACAGATGATATAATAACACTAGGTCAACAAGGACCGATATATTGTATAGATAACAATTGTTACGACTCGAGTCTAACTGTATGAATTATGGTTACGGGCGCACTTTTCTGTTTTTGCATATTGCACGGGTACTGTCGCGAGTTTGCCCTTCAGTACTACGTGGGCCTCGGGTACTGTCGCGTGTTTGCCCTTCAGTACGCCGTGAGCATGGTTGTGTTATCTTCATAGAGCGTACTAGCTTGGTATGACGAAATACGTCTCTATGGAATGTCGTTTGAGATGCACTTTGAGTGGGTGCTTCGCGCGACTCTACCCTTAGCATCCATTGCACACTCAAAGCTGACACTGTTTGCGCGATTCTCCCGCAGTGTTGGGAAACAGAGCCCAGGTTATAAGTTAATACATGGATAACTAATTATGATGGATTGAATAACCAGATAATTATGATGATTTGATGAGTAGTTTGAATCTATGAATACTCATATGCGTTTTATGACAGGAACATGTTGATGACCGCTGGAACCGGACCGCTAACCTCACGTCCTGGCAAACATACGGAATCCTGACAGATCCGCTGGTATGTGACAAATAATTACCTAACTGTACTGCATTGACCGTAAGACCCAATGCAGTATGTGTAAGATCTTAATATGTATTTTATATGCATCGAGATCAATATATCAATACCTATTTATATTTATTTAATATCATTATTGGTCAAAACAAAAGAAGACAAAAACGAACACAACAATGAGGTCTTACAGATCAGAAGTGGGATAGAACACACTCCTCACGGGATAACACACCCTCGCGATGTGTTTCCAGTATAAATTGTATGAAATTGTAACAGTTAAAACTTTAAACAGTTATGATGTTGCATAAAATTTGTTCTATTCGAATTGTGGTTTAACACAGCCCTAACTTGTGTGAAATTTGATATGGTAACATTTGTCAGACGTGAAGGTTCAGGTCAAAAGTAAGTACAAAATTATGCAATAATTGAAAAGCAATTATATGTGTATTCGGAATACGAAAAGTTTATAATGAACTAGATTGAGCTTTGATTATTTGCATTTTTTCATATAAGTTGAAAATGGTTAAGAAAGATATTTGATATTGTTGTTGTTTGAAAATTGAAATGCTGCGTTACACAAAGAGATGATGTAAACATTCTTACACAGATTATGACACCACTTATGCATATAAATAAACTAATATTAAGGTTTTATGACCTACACAAAATATCCACTTGACAAGGCACCCTTTATAAAGTTAACTGTTATGTTGAAACTAATATTTGGTTCACCCAAAATTGAGTGTGTATTTACAACGACTTGTGAATACTGAGAAATAAAATTTATGGTATTTAATGTTGAGAAATAAAAGCTGAGTTGTTTATGGAACTGTTATTGAAAAGTAAATTTGATTGATGCAAGTTGATGGATCGTTTTGTTAATTGCTGGAATATTAAAATGGAAGCTGACCATAGAAAGCAGTAATGAGATTTGACAAAAGAAAATTAGATTGATAGATTTTCATTTATGATTTGGTAGAATATAAGGTTAACTTACAGGGTTGTGAGGCGTTGTGACGCTTATTGAAGTGCATCAGGCTTTAATAGTATAGTTATGACTAGTGATAGATTATAATGCGGTTGAATGGTTACAGTTTTTGCGAACTTTTATCATTGGAAACGATTACCGAAATTCTATATACCGAAAGTTTTTAGACGTTTCAACTACGTCACAAATAACAGATGCCAAAAGGACTCACTAATGTTTATTGCAGGATGTACAGTACAAAAGTTATTAGTATATTTTTTAACGTTTTATAATATTGTGGACGGCATGAAATGTATTATCTTAAACGACAATATTGTTGGACACGCTAAAATAATCGAAAAGAGTAATTGTGAAATCCGTACATACGAACAATCAAATGTTCAGATTTTGAGGGTTGTTTGAAGTTTGGTAATGCAAGTTTTAAGAATTTGAAACAGAAGGGATGGATAAAATTTAAAAATAATGAAGACAATGTTGAAAATGTGATCACGACAACTTGTTCATTGTTCAATTTATGCAACCACACGTATCAACAACAAATCAAGATAGCCCAATTCCTGGAAGTAGTGAATGAAATTTCAGTTCGACTCTGAAGTATTTATTATCAATGTTTAATGCTGCATAATTAATAGTCATTAGGGATGACAGTAACATTTTATAGAATAGAAGTTTGATACAGTCGCTGCCACTTAGTCTGTGAATGAGAATTTTATTTAGTGCAGAAGCATGATAAGCAAAGTACTACAGATTTGGAAAATAATAAATATCACTGAAGTATTTAAAGTATAAAAGTGCACGCCACGGTGTTAGCTTCTTAGAGCTAAGTTCGGTTATAGTTCATTGAATGGCAATTTCAGTTCAAGTCTGAAGTATTTATGACCAATGGCAATAGTTGTACAACAAAGTCGTCAGGACTTAATGAAAAATTGTGTTTCGTTACATAATATTTGAGGCTTAACAAAAGAATTCGTAAAGCTCCATCGCAAAGGTGTTAGTAAAACCATAACAGAAAATCGGATGGTTACGATAATTAAAAGTCCTGTATTTGCTACTAACACAGGCGACGAACTAGTTAAAGGCATCGGAATTTGACGGAAATTATGTTTCGCTACATAATCTTTGAGGTTTGACGAATACTAGTAACGTTTTATCGAAATAGTATTAGTAAAGTCATAACAGAAAAACCAATTGTTGGAAATGGAAAGTAAAAGTATTGGTGTAATTTTTACGAATGCTGGCAACGAATTAGATGAAGTCAATGAAAATTATGTTTCACTACATAATCTTTGAGTTTTGGAAAATTTTCACGTTTTATCGACATCAAGGAATTAAAGTTCCTTTGACAGAATTTTAGCTAAAGTTAATAATTGACCCAATAATTATAAGCGAAGACGAAAACAGAACCATACTATTCTTGGAGAAAAAGAGTGCGACCCCTGCTGTTCAGTACATAATGCACCCTTAGGGTGAGTACCTGCTACGGGGATAGTCACATTTGTAAAGAAAGAAGTGTGTTGATGAAATGATGCATAAACCAGTGACACCTAAAATGTTTTCGACCATTGAAAGACTACTTTTGATGAGTAACGAAGTTCAGTTGTATATATTTTATTCATGAATGTATTACTGGACAAGAATAAATCGATTTTTTTTTATTGAGGGTTGAAACGGGCGACCTTCGGGTCGAAGGTCAATTCAGGATGGCCGAATGTAAGACGATGTTATTTTTAATGGTTTGAGAAACTAAGATTTACCCTAAATACAAAATATTCCCAGAACTAAAAATGTAGAATAGCGTGTACTGTAGATAAGGGACGTCGTTGACAGACGATAAACAGAAATGCGTGGAGTTGAACAAAGAAGCGTGGCCAAAAAGTAATAAATTAAACATTACTTAAAAATGTAACCAATAGCTGAACAATATTAACAAAATGCATTGAGACGAAGGGGCAGTTCAGAACTCCAGAGGTTGACGCAGTTTCTGACTAGATTTGAATGTGGAAAGTTATGGAAGTAGTGCTCTGTCTTTTGAATATCTTTTTATTGAGAATGTTGTGTTATATTCCAATAATAATAATAATGGAACTTAATCTGTGTAATGATTGTATTGTGGTGATTATGTACCCGCATCTTCAAGGATTGACAATAAACACGTAAGTCATCAGACTTACTGAGTAATTTATAGATTTAAGGATGGTTTGAGTTATCAGTAACGGAATACTAACTGGGAAGATGTTACTGATTGAAACTGGAAGTACTTCAGTGGAGTTACTTGTCTTGGGACTTGGCACAGGTCAGACAGCTGTTATAAATGGATTTCTATAGCAGTTGACTTTCGTGAGTCAGGGATGTGAAAAGTTGGAAGAAGTCATGAATAGAGTTTAACGTGAATGTTGATAAGTAATGTAGGTAGCTGATATAAATGGCTCATTTATACAAGCTATCTACTATGGTGAGTTATCACTAAGCATTCTTTCGTAATATAGAAATGGTGAAGTACCACTGATTATACCTTCTTAGTTTAGAAATGGTGTTGTAGCATAATGAATGGCTAATTGATGATAACAGATGATATAATAACACTAGGTCAACAAGGACCGATATATTGTATAGATAACAATTGTTACGACTCGAGTCTAACTGTATGAATTATGGTTACGGGCGCACTTTTCTGTTTTTGCATATTGCACGGGTACTGTCGCGAGTTTGCCCTTCAGTACTACGTGGGCCTCGGGTACTGTCGCGTGTTTGCCCTTCAGTACGCCGTGAGCATGGTTGTGTTATCTTCATAGAGCGTACTAGCTTGGTATGACGAAATACGTCTCTATGGAATGTCGTTTGAGATGCACTTTGAGTGGGTGCTTCGCGCGACTCTACCCTTAGCATCCATTGCACACTCAAAGCTGACACTGTTTGCGCGATTCTCCCGCAGTGTTGGGAAACAGAGCCCAGGTTATAAGTTAATACATGGATAACTAATTATGATGGATTGAATAACCAGATAATTATGATGATTTGATGAGTAGTTTGAATCTATGAATACTCATATGCGTTTTATGACAGGAACATGTTGATGACCGCTGGAACCGGACCGCTAACCTCACGTCCTGGCAAACATACGGAATCCTGACAGATCCGCTGGTATGTGACAAATAATTACCTAACTGTACTGCATTGACCGTAAGACCCAATGCAGTATGTGTAAGATCTTAATATGTATTTTATATGCATCGAGATCAATATATCAATACCTATTTATATTTATTTAATATCATTATTGGTCAAAACAAAAGAAGACAAAAACGAACACAACAATGAGGTCTTACAGATGGTTCATTTGTAGCCAGCAATTAATCTGGTAATAGGCACACACAGAGACAATGGCGTCGCAAACAGGTATCGCCTGCACATCGCGTAGATTCCATAAAAACACATTGCGCAATCGCATGCGTGGTTACTAATTTGACATTAATTTGTTTTGTATTCATCCATTTTATATATGTAACTATACATTTTATTTTGTAATTTTTACACACTTTATTGGAATATTACACAAATTATGTAATTTTAATTTACTTTATGTAAAAATCACAAATTTGTTTAACTTTACAGAAAAAGTCCAAGTTTTTATGAAGTTTTCTGTGTAAAAATAATTAATAATGTAAAATCACTTAGAAAATCGAGCGAATTCTACCTTAACTTTCAAAGTATTTTTACATCCATTTTTGACAGTGTGGAATGCAAACTACATTCCAATGTTTCCCCTGATGGATACAAGAATAAAAACAATAGTGTATGTGCAATATGCCAAATACACAAAAAATTATATAAAAGCAGAAATGAAGACAGAGAAATTGTTTTCATTTAAAAAAAATTACAATACTAAAGAGGCATACATTACAACAAACATATTGTTTACAAGGAGCCGAATTTTCGATTTTCTCCTCGGGGACACGAATCAGCGAGGTTGGGCCGAAAAACCGATGTTAAACACCCACAAAAGAAATAAGCAAAATTCAACTGCCGCGTGTCTGTAAAATTTCATTTTAAAAACGACATAAATTAAAGAAAAATCAACAGATTGTTTACAAGGAGCCGAATTTCCGATTTTTTCCTTGAGGACAGAAATCAAGTTGGTTGGGTCGAAAAACCGATGTTAACATCCATAAGGATTCACAAAGGAAATAAACAAAATTCAACTGCCGTGTCTGTATCTACAATATAATTACATAATAGTGCAAGTAGACAAGGAGAGCGAAGCAAACAAAAAGAGACAGATCATGGCATAATATGTAATAGTCGTGACTGACTCGACTCTACGAGAACAACGAACACACACAGTAAAACTTATTCACAGACGGTAATTAGTAATTAGTAAACGACGAAACATTAGCAGTAATTAGCGCTCATTAACGTAAAGTGATATTTCAATTCATAATTAATGCACGGCATCAACGTTTTATATTTTTATTATCAAATATATTTATTATATTGAAGTATCAATTTATTTATATAAGAGAAACGTCAAATGACGTCGCGTTACAATGTATTATTAGAAAAAATTGTTTATTTAACCTGTCACCGTCGGTACTCAAACCCGAAACTTCCAGATTCGCGCTCGCTGAGTTATCAATTAGTTCCACAAGGACACGTCTAAATGTTTCTTTTGTTTCTTATACAGATTGTATCAAATTAAACCTGTGCATAGGGCATTCTGTGTGTAAGACAGAGATTGATACATAAAGCAATAAGTAAGTATAAAAATGAGATAAATGATCGCTAATAGGGTGTTACGTGGTTACTGTAAATTAAACTGATAAAAGATTTACATTTTTACAGCATAGAAGGAGCGAAAAAACAAAGATGACGCTATTAGGTTGTATAAATATTATTTATTTACAGTAACCACGTAACATCCTATTATCATTTATCTCATTCTTATTTATTGCTTTATGTATCGATCTCTGTCTTACACACAGAATGACAGGTTTAATTTGATACAATCTGTATAAAGCAATTGTAAACGCATTTTCTACTTCATGCGAGGGCTAATTTTTAAACTTGTAAAGGTTGAATTGAACCTTCTCATAGGCGAGAGCTAAATTATTATGGATGAATAGTAATGACATTTTTCACTTGTAATATTACAGTCAAGAGTTATAGAATATTGGTCTACATCGTCAATCTATGCTAATATTATAAAGCTGAAGAGTTTGTTTGTTTGTTTGGTTGAACGCGCTAATCTCAGGAACTACCAGTCCGATTTGAAAAAAATTTTTTTTGTTAGATAGCCTATTTATTGAGGAAAACTACAGGCTATACAATATCACGCTACAACCAATAGGAGCGGAGCATCAATGAAAAATGTTTGCAAAAACGCGAAAAATTATTCCTTTTGAGAGCTTCCGTTACGTGCGCTGCGTAAACGGTTAAAATTACGCAAAAAGCATGTAGGACGGAATTGTTCCCCTTTCAAAGTTCTAAAAAAAAGTCCGCGACAGCATATGTCTATCTTTTAAGGTTGACTCACTATAACTTTTTTATGGTAATCAAATTTGTTCGTAATTATAATATTCAAGCGAATGAGCGAAGCGAGTGAGTAGTGTATTTATAATATTCAAGCGAACGAGCGAAGCGAGTGAGTAATGTATTTATAATATTCAATCGAACGAGCGAAGCGAGTGAGTAATGTATTGTACCCGGGCTTTCTTAGCACCCGCTAGTACCAATATAATAGGAAAAAAAACTTAATTTTAAGAAATGTAGGTGATTTAATTATATCTTGCTATTATGATGTATCAATTTATTTATTGGATCTGAGAACAGCCGAGCGTGTAGTAATGCCGTTGTTTAATAATCATTGCCATGGCTCGTCTATTACAAACCCCTAATTTCCAGGTTTGAGCTCGAGAGCTGGTGAAAGTGTTATTTGGATTTTCAATTTATTATTAAAAAAATTCGACTGATGACCAGTCCTATACTTCCCACCTAGTAAATATTTGCAAAAAATAAACACTCTTTTTTTTTTATTCTTTGACTAGGCCCAAATAACCTTAGCTATTGGTGGTCTTTAAAACACAATTTAATTTTTATTCTTTGAAAAAAGCATGGCCCTCTTTTTTGTTTGGTGATCTACTGATGGCTAACTTAATATAGCAAAAATCATGGTTACCTTGATTTACGTACAATTTTTATTTTTTTTAGTAAAATATTTTTTTTCTCGAAAACTATACATTTTAGAGAAAAAAAATATTTACATTTTTTTCATATTATAACATCTAGAATTCATTTATATTTTTTTTTACCTATGTTAATACGTGACATTGAGGACGTTTTTTTGAATATCTCAGGATCCACTGAACCGATTTGACTCAAAATCTAATCAGATCTAAGTTAAAGACTGATAAACACAATAGAACAATCGGCATGCCCGTATGTTGTTCCGTTCTTAAGATATCGAAGGCGAAAAATTGACCACATACACACACACATACACACACACACACATACAGACATCAGTCAGAAAATGATCTTAAACGATTGCTAGGGTCTCAAAACGTGAAAATCTGTTAAAATCTCGAAATATTGTTTTCGGACTGAATCCATTACTTCCCTACCATAGTAGAGGTGGGAAGTAAAAATAATTAATTGAAAACTTGGATTGGTGGTAGGTCCAAATACCCCCAGCTATTTATGAAAATATACCGTTTTCAAAGCCGCCAACAGCCAGAATTATTTGGAACTGGAATCAAAAAAATGTGCAACAACGAAAAAGTCTAAGAATCACTGGTTTTAGGCTTACTGAACAAATTACAAAAAGCTTTCATTCAAGAAAAAAAAATGTCCATGAGACGCAAAAACAGCACTTTAAATTTACTTAAGGATATAAAAAATATTATCCAAGGGAGAGAATAAGGGATAATTTTTTAATTAGTAGCAATTTCATTATATTTTTTTCCACGGAAATAATTGCAGATGTCTAATAAAAAAGAGGAAGTCGTGATTAATCCGCTCAGAAATGAAAAGAATTGCCGAGTACCGACGGGTCTTTTGTATTTCGTACACGAATTTGGACTTAATTATTTTTAAAAATGAATAAATCTTTGAATTAACCAATTAGTATCCAGATTAAATTAAATTACAATAATTACTCTAATATGACAAATGATACCGTATAAGTGGTGATCAATTAGATTAATATGACGATAACACTTCGCTATCAAATAATAACAATGAGACTGACCCACGATATTGAAAGTGGTTGTTTTTTTACGTATATATCATTGTACTCTAGATTTATAATCAATATCCATTTTTGGTTGGAATTTTGAAGCGTTTATTGTTTAAAAAAAATAAATCAATTTTACAGTAATTTAAAATTTAAGACGGAATTTTTTTCTATCACGCTAATTGCGGACAGGTGTCGATAATATAAAAACAGTCGATAAATTTATCGCCTTGAACCGTAAAAAAAGTATCGACAACTCCATTATCGTGTGTGTGTTTTTTAAAGACCAGCAACAGCTAAGGTTATTTAGGCCTAACACCAATTCATATTTTCAATTCATTATTGAATTCATTATTGAATTGTAATAGAGGAACCATAGCAACGCCATGTAAACAACAGCATTGCTACACGTTCGGCTATTCTCAAGCCCAACTCCATTGTCACAGAGGTAATCGGTAAAATACAATTTTTAATGAGGCAATAATTTCGTAATCATATCTCGGTAACTGAGAAGAGCTATCGATAAAAATGGAAAAGTTGATATATTTATCGCCTTGAAGAGAAATATTAACAGATAATCGATAATAAATTAAGAAAATATTTTTCTCTCATGCGATCTAAGTATAGCAAGTGTGGCTTCCAAACTGCTGCCTAGTTAGGAAACCAAGTTTGGGCCGCATTAGGCTTAGAATGCCATAGGCAAGTGTGACTTCCAAACTGCTACCTAGTTAGGAAGCCAAATTTGGCGGAGCCTCGCAACTGCGTTACTTCCCAGACATCGGTCTGGTTTGGAAGCCTCACTTGCCGCAAGTTTGACATTCGGTATGCCTTATTTGGGCCGAATCACTGCCTCACTGAAATTTCTAGTCGGGTTATTTGATTAATTATTAATTTCATGGTTTTATACTTCATTAACTTTACTTACTAAGTTAGGGTCAAATCCTGTAATCCAAATTTGTAAATCCGATCAAAATATACATAGTTCTGATGGCAATAGAAAAAAGCGTGCCTAAAAAAATGTAACCAAAAAATTGTTTCAAAGCTGGTCGGTAATAGGTTAGCGACACACATCAGAAGTAATTATTTTTAAAAAAGGAGAAGAAACGCGAATGCAAAATTCTTTTAGCGTCTAGACTAAGTAAGGTGAGATAATGAACATAATATAAATATAATAAGTGACTCACCAGAGACGACTTAAAGGTTGAGACATTTGTTCAAATTTGGTTTAACCTCGACTGTCGCAACATCCCTTATATTGCGTTTCCCGTAAGAACGTAATATTGTTAATTGGTCAACTGGGTACCTATTGTGTAACTCATTTCTAGTGATATCACTAAAGTGAGATTGTTCACGCGAATATGCATTTTTCGTACTAGTGAAATAGAACCATTTAACGTGAATCGAATTTGTGAGTGAAACGTGAAATATTTCACGTTTCACTAGTGAAATAGAACCATTTAACGTGAATCGAATTTGTCAGTGAAACGTGAAATATTTCACGTTTCACTCACAAATTCGATTCACGTTAAATGGTTCTATTTCACTAGTACGAAAAATATTCGCGTGAACAATCTCACTTTAGTGATATCACTAAAAATGAGTTACACAATAGGTACCCAGGCAGTGCCACACGTCATGTTCCTTCACTTCTTTAAAACTAGATGTACATGTAACCGGGGAACTGTAACAGCTTTAAGACGTATATTACTGCCGGAGTGACGGAACATGACCGTCGTCTTCGGATGTTGTCTTTTAAGAACCGTAGTTCGGATGAAAATAAATAGATTTACTGTTTTTTTTATACAAATATTAAATTGAAAGTTTTTTTTAGTATGATTTTAGCTTAAGAGTCTACGATACCAAAAGCTACCCCCTGTACTCTTCATCTCAAATCCTTTCCTCTCGCCCAAACACGGTTATGGATCGCCCGACGCTATTTGTAAAGCTAAAGGGTTCGGGTAAACGCCAAATGAAGGACCAAGAATCGCACTACAGATCCCTCAAACGAAAAATTAAATAAAAAAAAAACTGGAAAAACTTACAAGTTACAAAAAAATAAATTACGTAATCTTTCACACGTAGCCAAAACTTTTTTCAAAAATTCACCTGAGGGTTCTTCATTTTGCGTTTACCCGAAGCCTTTAGCTTTAAAATAGCGTCGGGAGAGCCATACCCGTTTTTAGGCGAGGGGAAAGGATTTAAGATGAAGAGTGCAAGGGGTAACTTCCAGTATATCGAACACTCTTAAAATAATAAAAACTCGGGTCGCAGTGCCAAAACCCTGCCGACAATATAGTGTATTTGCTAATTGGCATTGTGGCTTTATTATGTGAACTTAAGTTTGTTTTTGGACAAAATAAAAAATTTAACCCCTTAATACATCCCTTAAAATAATATTTTTTTTCTTAATTTCAAAATTTTTATCAATGCAACCTCGGTACCAAATTAAATACACCCTTCAGTAAGTAAAGCACTATCCGTAAACTAGTGTTTTCATAAAATTTGTAACTCCGGTCCTGTCGGGCCGATTTTATTAAAATTTTAGCAGAACATTTTAATCGTTACTAAAGGGTTAAATTTCAATTTTGAAACGATTCTGAGAATTTTTTCGGCATTTTTGGGCCCAAAAACATTTTTCAACCCCTAAAAACCACCCTTAAAATAGTCCGATTTGGCCCATTTTAAATAGGCTTCGTGCGGTGATGGATTTTAACGTGCCTACCAAATTTCGTCAAAATCAATTAACTCTTTCGAAAGTTATAGCCCGCACACATATATTATATATATATATATAAATATATATATATATATTATCATATAAACAGACATTTCCAAAAATGGTGCCAAAGTGTTCAGGAGGCTATGAAACGTCGAGAAATTTTGGTCCGACCCCTAGGTCCCGCCATCCGACCGACGCCAATAGTGTATGTGCCATATGGCAAATACACTAAAAACAATAATTTAAAAAATGACATTAATCTGCTATTTCTGATTTTTCAAAGTTGCTTCAAGGTCGTCTAAAGTTCTATATTCAGTCGTATTAATTCGCAGCCTGATGTTTTCAGAATACACAGTACAGTTTGAGGTTAAACCAAATGCGAACACAATTTTCTAGCGAAGAGGCAGCATCTCGTACCTGTAATAGAAAAAAAGCAATTAATTATAAGGCTTATCTTTTCATGTAGCACTATTTTTAATTAAAGTTTAGTTTCACAGCGCGGTTGGTGTTACAGATAAAAGAAACTCTATTAAAACATATCACTCCATTTTTAAAATGGCAGCTGAAACTAAAAAAAAGAGAAGAAAGTTTCGTTGCTTATTCGAAATTCTACATCTATTTAGCATTTCATTACAGAATTGCAGTTATTTTATTTAACTAGCTTCGTTCCATTCTTTAAACTGCAATAGATAATAGAAATAGTAGTTTAAAGATTTAAAGAATGGGATTAATTTATTTAAATAAAAAGCATAGAAATTTTCATTGCATTTTTATTATGCAAAACGAAAACAGACGCCGAATTTAACAAACCGCAAAAACTTTATACTATCAAGTTATTATTTTTAACCCCCCTTGCAGGCTTCAAGGAATTAGTCCCATGTGCCATAGCCCAGTAATTTTAGATTTCGATGGGAACTTTTAACACGTTTTTTAAAACAACGTAACGAAGGTGTATACAAAAATTCAACTAACTGGGAATTATTCCGCAGATGGGACGTTTTTATGTTTGAAATACTGGGGTACCATTTAAAGAATGGGATTAATTTATTTAAATAAAAAGCATAGAAATTTTCATTGCATTTTTATTATGCAAAACGAAAACAGACGCCGAATTTAACAAACCGCAAAAACTTTATACTATCAAGTTATTATTTTTAACCCCCCTTGCAGGCTTCAAGGAATTAGTCCCATGTGCCATAGCCCAGTAATTTTAGATTTCGATGGGGACTTTTTACACGTTTTTTAAAACAACGTAACGAAGGTGTATACAAAAATTCAACTAACTGGGAATTATTCCGCAGATGGGACGTTTTTATGTTTGAAATACTGGGGTACCAGGCACAAAATGATTAGGACAATCGAGGAATAAAGAAACCAACACCTTTTGTTGCCACAGGCCCGCGCAGCATTAGGAACCAAAGACGAACACAGGACTAAGATCTTGGAAAAACACACAAAATGACTAGGTATACTGTTAGTAAGTGAATTTCTCATAATATAGTAAAACTATGTCCGGCACAAAATTCGTTTAAAATTTCATATACTTCGAAGTTAACCGAACTTAAAATGTGACTTAAGTTAAAAGAGAAGAAAAGTTTACTGTTCAATGTTTCTCCGATTTTAGAATTTTGTTCAAATTGACGTATATTTTCTTTCTGCATAATTAAAAAATTTCCTACAAGTTAAGTACTACCCTATTTTTTAGATTAAAAAATCACCGCGTTCATAGATATTTTTATTGTTTTTCTGTATTTTAATAAATGTTGATATCATTACACCGGATTCAAATTACCAAAGCCGTAACTACGTTATGTAACATCGGTTACTAGGTAACGTAATTTCTACATCAATACACCCTTTGTCGGTTCGACACCAACAACACCTCTCGACAACTTTACAAACTATTCCACGAAACGATTCTACCTAAAATCATTTAACAACACACAAAACCACCGCAGGAAACTGACCCTACACTAATAAGAGTTTGGTTCATTAAATCCATCCAGTTGTACAGACTACCAAAGCACTTATGACCTCTGTTGTCGAGCGTCTATCATTTACAATATCTATCTATCAGATTCACAAAATTTGATGAATTATTGACGTGTAAAAATCTTTACTGGCGCTTCATCTAATTTCTGTTGCCGAAATTCCACCGTCAGTTAATATATTCTACCCTCCTCGATCAGCTCTCAAAATTTTTTGAGGTTATGTGTAGCTGTCACTGTACTCGAATTTGGATGTTTCATTCCTTGAGAGTACCGAAAATATACTGTTTTTTTTTAGCAAAATTTTTTAAGCACGGTAGAGCCGATAGAGTCGTGACGGAAGTAGTGGTGGGGCTAAGTGGAAAGAAATACAACCGCGGTACTAGTATAAAGGAGTTTGGTTGGAGCTGTTATCTATGGTTGAGTAATTTCACTTTCACCATGTGAAACATACTCTTTTTTTCATGTCGCCAACGTATTTTCCAATTAGATTGGCATAGACAGAGAGTTGGATTAGATTGTAATCCACGTGCCAAATGAAGGATTTAGGGCCGGTTTCAGAATGTTAATTTAAAACCATTTTAAGTAAATTCAGTTTAAAATTAAGCTTAGTTCATATTACGTTTTTGTGTCAGTCGTACAGCCCAAACGGCATAACCGATTTTGAAAAACTTTTTGTTTGAATCTTTCCGAGGTCTATGTGCCTGATGTAGTCCGATTTTTTGAGTTTTGGTGGCGGAGAGCAAATTAAAAAAACGGTATTTTTTGCTTATATAGTTTGCCTAATTAAATTAAGATCGGCTGGAAACCTGTCTTAAACGAAAGAAGAGAAATTTCTACATAGATTTCGTACCTATATTAGAACGTGTTAAAACGTGTTTTTTTTTTAATACAGATTTATAAGCAACTGTCTCGGTTGCCCTTGTCAGTAGGTATATCAAATAAACTAAGTATGTAAAACACTTTTAGATAAGCTAGGTTCATCTATTAAATTGAGTTTAAGCCGAATATCGCGGGTGACCTGGCAATATCTCCTATCTGCCATTTTCAGCGAAAATGAGTTAATAGTAGATTTGGATTCTACTATTTACTATTAACTCATTTTCGCTGAAAATGGCAGATAGGAGATAATGCCAGGCAACCCGTCATATGTAAAACCGGCCCTTAATCGTTTTTATTGAAAATTTGACATTAGCCACTTGGACTTGAGGCCGCGGAGATAAATAGGCAAACTGCGGCAAAACAAGTTAGTTGTGAAGCGGGGGTTTTTTGGTTAGTGATATTGATTCTGCGGACGTAAAGACGTGCGGTCAAACGGACAGACCATTAATGAATATAGATGGGGATCAGCACTACAATTACAGCGGTGACGGCGGCGGTGATTGGGACGCGACGGGGAACTACCCGTCCGTTCGCCTGTCTTATCCGCATTATACACTATACCTACAGTATAACTATTGTATACTGACCTCTCTGTGCAGATATTTGTTTCTATACTGTACGGAAATTAACATAGACGAATGTGCAATCTCGATATGAATTAAATTTTTTTTTTGACAGAACTCGAAATTTCAGATTTTTTTAAGCTAACTGAATTAAATTTTTTTGATGTCTTATGTAGGGCTGTGAACAGCCGCGTGAGGGAAAATATGCAACGAAATGTTGGGTCCGCTCCTTCGCTGCTCTTCTCCCCACCACTGCGGTCTGCGGCACTCTCTCTCTCGGTTTCCGCGCGCTCGGGCAACCGCGTGTGTTACAGTGCAGTATATAGGATTACGTCAGCATAACAGTTAGTTGCCGCTTTTGAAAAAATATATACTACTACATAGAGAATACCACCGAGTTCAATAACGTTTTCTTTGATGTTTTTTTTGACAAAATTCGAAATCTGAGATATTTTTAAGCTAACCATATGAATTAAATTTTTTTTGACAAAATTCGAAATCTGAGATATTTTTCAAGCTATTCACGAATTACCTAAATGTATTTTTTGACAAAACTTGAAATCTCAGATATTTTTCAAACTAAATTTGCTTGTAGAAAAAGATACGCTAATTAGCAAAAGAAAACTTGTGTATCTCCTTCGGCTTAGAAGTTATGGCTACCTAAACAAAGTTTGTCAAAAAAATAATAAAAATCTTTGAATGTCTATCTAGGTATCTATCTATCTATCTATCTATGACTTCTAAGTCAAAAAAGCGATAGTGCAGAAGATTTTTTGACTGTTTTGGAATCAGCCCGGTTTTTTTTTCTATAAAATATATTGTAAATTTGAAAGATATCAAAAAAAATTCTTTTTTGTGATTTTTTTAACAATCTATATTTTTATGGTAGAAGATTTAGCTATGCGGAATATCCTGGTATAAGAACAATCTAGAATTTAACGTTTTTTACTAAACATGTTCTAAACAATCTAAACTACCAAAAACTGGCACACCAAATTAATTACTAATATATCTACATATTTTTACTTCCCACCTCTACTATGGTAGGGAAGTAGATAATGGATTTAGTCCCTAAAAAAATTCGAGATTTTAACAGATCTTCACGTTTTGAGACCCTAGCAATCGTTTAAGATCATTTTCTGACTGACGTCTGTATGTGTGTATGTGGTCAATTTTTCGCTTTCGATATCGTAAAAACGGAACAACATACGGCCATGACGATTGTTCTATTGTGTTTATCAGCCTTTAACTTAGATCTGATTAGATTTTCAGTCAAATCGGTTCAGTGAATCCTGAGATATTAAAAGAAACGTTCTCAATGTCACGTATTAACATAGGTAAAAAAAAATAAATGAATTCTAGATGTTATAATATGAAAAAAATGTAAATATTTTTTTCTCTAAAATGTATAGTTTTCGAGAAAAAAATATTTTACTAAAAAAAGAAAATTGTACGTAAATCAAGGTAACCATGATTTTTGCTATATTACTAGCCATCAGTAGATCACCAAACAAAAAAGAGGGCCATGCTTTTTTTCAAAGAATAAAAAAAGAGGGTTTATTTTTTGCAAATATTTACTAGGTGGGAAGTATAGGACTCGTCATCAGTCGAATTTTTCAAACTAAATTTGCTTGTAGAAAAAGATACGCTAGTTAGCAAAAGAAAACTTGTGTATCTCCTTCGGTTTAGAAGTTATGGCTATCTAAACAAAGTTTGACAAAATAATAATAAAAATTTTTGACGGTCTATCTATATCTATGACTTCTAAGTCAAAAAAGAGATAGTGCAGAAGATTTTTTGCCTGTTGGAATCATCCCGGTTTTTTCTCTATAAAATATATTGTAAATTTGAAAGATATCTAAAAAAATTCTTTTTTGTGATTTTTTTAACAATCTATATTTTTATGGTAGAAGATTTAGTTAGGGGCCGTTCAAGTATTACGTATAAGCAGATTCTTTTACTCGGTTCAAAGCGACTAAAGGTATCCATTATTTTCGGGAATCCCTGAAAATGCATTTCGTTTTCAAGCATAGACAAGTATAGGGTTGCCATATGTGTTCAAACCAAAATCGAGTCAATTTTGTAGAAAATCCGAAAAAGTAAAAAAATAAATACTGCTGACGTAATCACCATCCAGATCCCCCATCCCCCATGTCATCAAAAATAAGCAAAGCAAAGAATCCCCCGCCCCCTGTAGTGCTTACGTAATACTTGAATGGCCCCTTATGCGGAATATCCTGGTATAAGAACAATCTAGAATTTAACGTTTTTTACTAAACATCTTCTAAACAATCTAAACTACCAAAAACTGGCACACCAAATTAATTACTAATATACATATTTTTTAATGTATTACGCAATCGGTTCAGTTGACTTCCGTCGACTACATGTTACAAATAAACACAACCAGCAACGATGAATGGGTTTTGTAGGGAAAGCAGATAAAGAGCTACGCACATTATGGTACAGGTGAGCGAGTCGGTACCGTGAACCGTGCGAGCTGCAAATGAACGGGAGCTCTCGCATTAACGGGATTATCCTTCGACTGGTCTGCACCTTTAGACTACACTACATTATTATAATGTTTGAAGATATTATGTTCTGTAAATGAGTAGGCTTTATGTTTGCATTGTTTTCAATTTAGCATTGTAACATTCTATATATAATTAAATCTAATTTTTTGGGGTTCCGTACCTCAGAATGAAAAAAAAACCTTATAGGATCACTCTCGTGTCTGCCCCTGTCTGTCACAGCTTATTTTTCTTAATACATATATGGTTTATTGGTTTCTACAATTAAATCTAATACAAAATAACTTATTTCTGAATTGGGCAGCGCCAGAAATCGAAGACGCTTACGACCTCAGTTGTCGAGCGTCTATATAATCTACTCTCTCTCATTTTTTAAATTTTTTTAAATGTAACACGCAATCCTGGAACTTAGCAGTATATATTAAATTTTGTGATTTTTGTGCAAACCAGTTCGAAATCTTTTATTAGACTACCTGATCACTTTTATATGACATCGGGGACTCCCGTTAGACGCTGATGACCTCACCTATTGAGCGTCTATAATCTACAAGCTATCCATCTATCTTTCGGGGACTTCCTCATTGCAGCGTCCTATGTTTCCCGACCTCTGTTGTCGAGCGTCTATAATTCACAATTCAATTCCTATGTCTCCCAAGTGGGACAGGAAATCTTTTTTTCCTATAGCTATTATAGGAATTTGTATTTATTTGTAAACGTGTCATGTACCTACCCGACGAAATTTGCATTATTAGTTCAAGGTTCAAATTTTAATATGTTGTTACGGCGACTGTTTTAAGCATATATTTTAATTTGCAGAACAAAATGTCGGTATTTTAACTCCCTTGCAGAACGATATAAATACCTAAGCGACATTTTGTTCTGCAAATTGAAATATATTCTTAAAACAGTCGCCGTAATAACATATTAAAATTTGAACCTTGAACTAATAATACAAATTTCGTCGGATACAAGACACGTTTAGGGTGATCTGCCACCCCTTTAATACTGACCAATCGATCTGCAAATAATATGATGGCATTATTGGGTCACCGACAAGCTATACAAACAATTTCAGCCTTGAAGCGATAATAATTGTGGTCAATTTTTTTCTTACATCTTGGGGGCTGTCTGCATCTCTCCCATACCGCTATATAGCAAAATCCCTTACTCAGGGCACTTTATAATGCCTCCCTCAACATCTTCACAAAAATAAGGCCTTAAATAAATAACACCAAAAAATTGTCACTAGCTCTCGGTCTATATGTTGAGGTGTGTTTTAAATTTACTATTTTAATTAAATAAATAATTGCGTTAATAACATTTAGAAACAAATTAAGAGCAAAAATTTCCCATCAAATAAGGAAAACTATAATAACAGATAAATGAAAAGATAAAAGCGTGTCCAAAAAAAAAACTAGAGCAAGTCTTTCGCAACGTCAGACAACATCTACTTGAAATCAAAACAAAGCTTTAAAAACGACATGGTCGTTTCATTACCGTTAACTGAATTCTTCGAACAAAACTCTAGTCAGTCTATTCAAACTGCAATTACGGCAAGAAGGGTGAATGCGCAGTACTTATACAGTGTGTTCTTTTAAAAAAAACTAGTACATTTAGATTCATAAATCAAGGCAATCTGATATGGAAATAATATAAATGAAGGTAAGTCTAGACATAAACCTTTTTCTCAGTTAATGAGTTTCAGTAAATCAGTAAATGCAAGTCGATTCATGCATCTGAGATAAGAGGTAGGTAACTTTGCATTGCATTCGTTGGGGGACGGGGAGTCTCGTAAAAATAAAATATTAGTAAAAACGGGGGTGTAGGTTTTTTTTTGACTAATCAACGCCCAGGCCAAATCACTGAAGCTATAGACACTTGAAAATTGGACAGTAGGTTCCTTTTCTGACGTAGGCATTCACCAAGAAAGGATTTTTCGAAATTCAACCTCTACGGGGGTCAAATTTTGAAAGACTAAAATACAAGAAACTTTTTAGAGACAAGTTTTTATTGAACTGTACTAAAAAAGAAAAAATAATATTTAATAATTTATGTTCGTAATTATTATAAAAGCGTGGGTTGTAAACTCTATGACAGTTCATTAGTCGCAACCGCCGCTTTTATAATAATGAACTTAAATTATTAAATATTATTTTTTCCTTTTTAGTACAGTTCAATAAAAGCTTGTCTTGAAAAAGTTTCTTGTATTTTAGTCTTTCAAAATGTTACCCCCTTTTGACCCCTGTAGAGGTTGAATTTCGAAAAATCCCTTTTTGCTGGATGCCTACGCCAGAAAAAGAACCTACTGTCCAAATTTCAAGTTTCTAGCTTCAGCGATTTGGCCTGGGCGTTGATTAATCAAAAAATAAATAAATAAATAAACCCTCACATCATCCTACCTGCATTTTCTAGGAAGAACTACCTCATACTAAAGATACTGAAGGAATATTTCAGTGTTGAAAATTCAATTAAATTCGTCAGATCTGTTTTCAATAAAAAAACTATTTTTCAGCTTCTTCTCCCAGAGATTGTAGATGCTCGGCAACTGAGATCATTAGCGTCCACCGCACATACAAAACAAACGTCGTTTTACAGTTTAACAATCCACCTGTCCTGCGGATTCGTACAGCTGCAAAACGGGGGAGATTCTAAGTTCATCGGAAAGTACATAGGATTATAGACGGATTAGATGCGGAGAACGGGGTACCGTTCCGTGTCCAGTTTTGGTGCAGTCTCCACATATTGCAACTACACTTAAGCCGCGTTAATCCGTTCAATATGTATTATTCACGTTTGTATGAACAAAGATTACTTCGCGTCGTGACGATTTAGTGTACGGTACCCTTTTATCCATATAACTGTATGACTTGCAGTAATATTCTAGAATGAACAAAATTTGGAAAGTCAGCCAATAGTTGTATAATTTTTTTTATTGTAGATTTTATTGATAAAACTGTGTTTTAAAGACCACCAACAGCTAAGGTGATTTGGGCCTAGCACCAAGTCATATTTTCAATTCATTATTTTTTTTTAATATTAAATTGAAAATCCAATTGACACTTTTACCAGCTTTCGGGCTAGAACCCGGGAACTGGAGACTTGTAATAGAGGAACCATAGCAACGCCATGTTAACAACAGCATTGCTACACGCTCGGCCATTCTCAAGCCCGTAGATTTTATTGGCCTTTGTTCTGTAGTAGTACAGTTACCATGTCAATAAGTTATATAATATTACGATGCAAATACAGAAACATTTATTTTATCAACCATTGTCACATAGTCTGGAATCAAACCCGAATTTTCCACTTTCGCGGCTGATAACTCAACCGCCGCGAAAGTGGAAAATATTGATAACTCATCAGCCGCGAAAGTGGAAAATTTGTATATACAACCGTACATAAATTCAAATAACATGCGATATTCTTGTTCTTCGGTTGCGCTCTACAACTTCTAGTCGTTCTTTGTTACAAATTAGCAAAAATCCCCCTTTTCGATGTACGGAAGTCCTCTAAAAATCGGTCAAGCATCAACTCACGAGGCAGTGGTTTTTGAGGCGCTGATCTCACAAAACCACTGGAAAAATTTTGATGGAACTTATTGTCGTTAGTTGGCTCATTTCCCGTTTGACATAATGTAATTTGTAATAATCAGTACACACTTAAACGGAGATATATGTTCTTTTTAGGCGTGATCTTAGTTGGCTCATTTCCGGTTTGACATAATGTAATTTGTAATAATCAGTACACACTTAAACGGAGATATATGTTCTTTTTAGGCGTGATCTTAGCGAAGCTAGAAGCGCCTATATACACTCGCTTTGTCTGTACGTCTGTTAATCTGTGACGGATTTTTTGTATCAGTCGTACAGCCCAAACGGGTTAACCGATTTTTCTATCTGCGGATGAATGCGTAATGATGTTATCGTTCCTAGCGCAAGCGCACTATGCAGTTATCCGCAGACAGATAGTTTTCTACAACTGGAACTTAAGGTTTCCTTTCTCAATGTTGGAAAAGGAATGCGCCATATAGAATTTTATAGACATATGGAAAAAAACAAACAACAATTGAAACATTTTTATTGGATAAGCAGCAAATTATATAATTGATACCCGACATATCGGAAAAAATAATTTTACCAAACATAGTCACAGTCAGGAATCTAACCTGAACCGTTCTACTTTCGCGGCGGAATGAGCTTACAGAACTCAACCGTGACATGATTACCAAACTAACATTCTCCTTACATGCTTCGAAATCAATTGATTTCCACTACATGCGAGTGTTATTTAATTATAGCTAGGTGTAGATGTGAATCATCGTACTAGCGAGAGCTAATCATGAAAGTGAAAATTATTTCAAATATATAAGGAAAATGTTAGTTTGGTAATCATGTCACGGTTGAGTACTGTAAGCTTATTCCGCCGCGAAAATGGAAAGGTTCAGGTTAGAATCCTGACTGTGACTATGGTTGATAGAATGATTTTTTCCGATATGTCTGGTATTTTCAATTGCAAATCAGCCGTATAAATCTATTAATTTACAAACAACAATCTTCGTTCATTGTCCTTAATACATTCGCAATACCAACTGCAAAATACATATTTATAAATAGAAGGTAGAATCTATTTTCAAGCCAACAGAACAGTAGCACCAATGTTTAAAATTCATTAGTCAGCTAAAACATGAAATGTGTTTCCGTGCCACGTCAAACGTGTACAGTTCATTTGTAACACAAGAAAAACAAACCCAGATACAATCAACTAATCTTTGGGGAACGACTTGACTTCTATGACGTATTACAGGTTATATATTATGTAACCTATGTAAACAGTCGTTTATTAGGTTCATTACGTAGATATGAAGTCGGTAATACAGAACTTCATTACACGACGATAATTATTTGACAAGTTTTTTTGAAGCTATGTTTCTATAGGTGCGTTAGACGATTTCTGGGAGGGGAAAACTTATGGGTTCGCGTCACGTCACCGACATGTTCATGTTAAAAGTATATCTATAGCTACACTCATGTGAAAGTAATGTACTGGCGCACGCGCAGTGGCCTATGTACACGTATATGCACCAACACAAAGATAACGTGTTGTACAACATTAGTACTGTCCGATCCTTTTGAAAATTAATATCTGAGAGTTTTATAGAACACAAAAAAATAAAATGGTGTCAGATTTCAAAATGGCGGCTATATGTACTTTTGTAAAAATTATCGGATCTTTTTGAAAATTGATATTTAAGAGTTTTATAGGACACAAAAAAATAAAATTGCATCAGATTTCAAAATGGCGGTCGAATAATAACTTTTCAATTGTATTGTCTATGGCTTCGATAAATTCGGTTTTATATACAATGCGTAAAAGCATAACTTCTGTCGGGTGTCCCATGACATCTCGACTTTTTTTATACACTTATATAAATTTCTCATTCTCAGTTTACGTAAATATCGTTTTATTTGTTGACTAGCGGCCCGGTTCGGATTCGCCGTGATACTATGGAATTTATGATTTATTAATACATTACTCAATCACTTCGCTCGCTCTAGTTATCGAACAGTGAACAAAAATTTGAAATCGGTTCAGTAATTTCCGAGATTACTCCCAATTTTCACCCGGACGAATCCGGGTCGGCCAGTTATTATAGCCTATGTCCTAAAGCAAAGTATCACCTATCGAACAGTGAACAAAAATTTCAAATCAATCCAGTAATTTCCGAGATTACTCCCAATTTTCACCCGGACGAAGCCGGGTCGGCCAGTTATTATAGCCTATGTCCTAAAGCAAAGTATCACCTATCGAACAGTGAACAAAAATTTCAAATCAATCCAGTAATTTTCAAGATTATTTCTTACAAACAAACAAACTCACAGTCTCTCTTTTTAATATTGGTATAGATTCTTTATGATGACGATGGTTTGGAAATGAAAATGTATTTGGAGTCAGAATGCGTCACTTCGTCTGGCGACAAAAGTTACTGTTTGTTGAAATAAACATGTAATTTTATATTCTCACTTAAAAAACGATTGTCTTCTAAGAATAGTTGGGTTATATTAGAAACTTTTAATTTAGCAGGGTTCATTGAAAAGAACGCCATTTTTAAGGAGAAGTGATAGATTTATTTATTGTAAATTATAGACGCGTCGACAACTTAAGTCATCAGCGTCTTGAATACATTAAATAACAACTAACTTAAAACTAAATGACATTACAAAAAATCCATGCGCGGAGGCGGATTCGAATCCACGACAGTCTGATCCAGAGGCCGCGACGCTAACCACTGGACCACACTGTCCTCGAGAAGTGATAGAAATAACGTAATTTTAATGTCACATGAAATTGCGATTTTCTTCTGCGCCTAATCATTATCATGTATGGATTACCTAACTGTACAGTCAAGTAAGAACACTTGGATTATATAAGAAACTTTTAATTTAGCGTAACGACTCCATTCAAGGGAACGCCATTCTCAGAAAGAAGTGACTGTATTATTACGACTGCAGTATATGTAATTGTACGAAGCTGTACATTTTTTGTGCACAGAAAGAAAATAATTCCTACTAGTGCGTCATATTAGCAGACTTTAATCAAAAGTCAGCGGGGAACCCTTTATATGTCCTGCAGGGAAAAACAATAGGGAAAAAAACCATACAGGAAACTTTAATTATTGCATGTGACATGTGTCTTCAATGGCGGAACATTGTTGCACTCGAGATGAAAACAGAGGTCTTCGAGTACCGTAGCGTATGCATTGATACAAGTGCAGCCAATGTCGTTAACGGTTTCAAATATTCCATAAAACACAGACGTGCAAATAGCAATGGCGAAGGTTAGAATAGCTCCAAATACAGAACACCAGTTCGCCGTCGAAGTGTCGTGCGCATGCTTGAGAACAGCCGAGAATTTTTGATGTGAAACATCTTATGTCGGGCTGTGAACAGCCGCGTGAGGGGAAATATGCAACGAAATGTTTGGTCCGCTCCTTCGCTGCTGTTCTCCCCACCACTGCGGCACTCTCTCTCTCTCTCTTGGCTCAGGCGTGCACTGTAACACACGCGGTGTTACAGTGCAGTATATAGGATTACGTCAGCATAACAGTTAGTTGCTGCTTTTGAAAAAATATATACTACTACATAGAGAATACCACCGAGTTCAATAACGTTTTCTTTGTTTGAAGTGAAAACTTCCTTAGGCGCAACTTTGCCTGAGTAGTGAACGAAAGTGAACCGTCATGCTTCGGGTCGGTGACGCTGAATCGGATTTACTCGGCTCAAACACGAAAACGTATTTGTAGTATGCTGGTAATAAGTTTTTTGTAGTTCATAAGTGAGCAAATAGATGACACTAAAACTTAATTGAAAAGGCATTTGTGGTACGTTGGTAATAAGTTATTTGTAGTTCATAGGTGCGCTAATAGATGACACTACATTACATATATATTTTAAAATTAGAAAATCAGAAGTTTTCACTTCTGTCGTGTGGTCATAAGCACACAACCACTTTTTTAAATTGAAGATTATAGCCGCTCGACAACTAAGGCCGTTAGCGTCTAATTGAATCAGATTAAATTAAACGACATCACAAACATCCACGAGCGGAGGCGGGATTCGAGCCCACGGAAGTTTGATCCAAAGGCCAGCACGCTAACCGTTACACCAAGCAACAACCGAGATCGTTGGACTGTCATTGTTTATATAAGTTCTACCTTAGCAGCAGCATCAAGTTGGGTAATTTCTATTTTAAATAGTTTTGATATATATTTTTTGGTGTAAATTTTAAATGAAAATGATATAAGGTCACCAACAGCTAGGGTTATTTGGGTGTAGTACCGGGGCGTCATTGTTTTTTTCTACTCATCTTGATCCAGTTCTAGGGTACGAGAGTATCGGAGACTCGTTTTTTTTTCATATCAGCGAATTTTAGAAAATTTTCCAGAATTTATGATCGAGTTAATTTTCTCGAGGTTCACGTAAGTTTTTTTCTTATTACACAGAAAATTAGCCAGTTCAGTAGAAACTGCACAATTTCATCATCGGAGTGGTTTGTCCAATAAAGACTGCAATAAAGGGTTGTTACGACTGTCATTTCTCCCCTTTTGTTTCTGAAAATGAAAGATAAAGCTAATCTTTCATTTATTCTTTCTGTCGACACAAAATGACGAAGGACAACTAGATTACAAAAAAAAAACTCCGTTGCATGAGGGCCTTGACTGAAATCCATTACATGAATTGATATTGCGACAAATTCAATTATAAAATCATCAATCAAGCGAACTGTGAAAATTTCAATATTCCATTAAATAATTAGAACATGTCAGAATGATGTCTGAAATATCGCCAAGTTATTAATAAAATTAGTCAATCGCAGCAGCTGCAGCTTCATATGTTTTAGCAGGGTACACTGCACGGAATTTTTCATCGCATTTTTTGGGGTTCTGTACCTTAGAATGAAAAAAAACGTAACCCTTATAGGATTATTTTGTTGCCTGCCAGTCTGTCTGTCCGTCAAGACCCTTTTTCTCAAGAACGGCTACAGGTATCAAGTTAAAATTAATATCGAATCTAAGGCCTACAACCCCATAGTCCTGTAAAAAATTCAAGCGTCAAACTCTGTTCAACAAAAGGATACGGCCTTTCAAAAATCACGTATTTTAACATTGGAAATGTTTATGTTCGTATATGGGGGCAGAGTTACGAGTTTTCGTTCAAGGCCAAAAGACAACGGTGTTGCGATTAAGTGAGGAGCAATCATGCAAAATTGAACAAGTGCAATTTTTTCGAAATGTGTTTTATATCATGTCTAGTTAATTAAGAGATATTTGCGACGATCTGCGGTGTTATTTTTGAGCAAATGTTAATAAATAATGTAGAAAAATCCATTTAAAAGTTAAGTAATCAAGCAAAAGTGAACGCGTATATAACAGAAGAATAATAGGGTTATTCCTGACAAAACTAAACAGTGCATTGATAAATATTGTGTGTATAATAAACAGTTAATTATGTTTCATATATGCTGTTATCATTTCCAATGTCCTCGATGGTTGCAAGAATTACGAAATCTGTGAATTTTGATAGTGACTCACTCATCAAAGCCTATATATCACTGTAAAAAATGGATGTAAAAATACTTTGAAAGTTAAGGTAGAATTCGCTTGATTTTCTAAATGATTTTACATTATTATTTATAAAAAAAATTTTTTCGTTGGAGAGCAGCCAATTATATAATTGTTTCGAAACATAGTGGAAAAAATCATTTTACCAACCAGTGGTCACAGTCAGGATTCTAACTTGAACATTTCCACTTTCGCGGCGGAATGATTTTTTCCAATATGTTTCGAAACAATTATAAAATTGGCTGCTCTCCAACGAAAAAAATTTTTCAATTGCATTTCAGCCGTATAAAACTATTATTTATCATTATTATTTATTTTTACACAGAATACTTTACTGTAAAGTTAAACAAATTTGCGATTTTTACATAAAGTAAATTAAAATTACATAATTTGTGTAATATTCCAATAAAGTGTGTAAAAATTACAAAATAAAATGTATAGTTACAGATATAAAATGTATGAATACAAAACAAATTAATGTAAAATTAGTAACCACGCATGCGCAATGTGTTTTTATGGAATCTACGCGATGTGACGATACCTCTTTGCGACGCCATTGTCTCTTTGTGTGCCAATTACCAGATTAATCGCTGGCTACAAATGGACCATCGATAATCTATGTAATCGGCCTTCTCATTTCTTGCAGTGTAGGGTACTTTCCGTTGACCTAGAATCTTGTTTGACACGAAGGGTCTTACAGCACAGGTAAAGGAAAAAATCCGAAAATCATTAATTTCTAATTCTATGTGAAATTATTACGTGACTCACTTAATTTTTTTAAATTTGTCAATTGTCAGCCTCAACAAAGTCATTGTCAAATTGTTATAACGGTATACGGAACACTCAGGGCGCGAGCTCTACTCTCACTTGTCCGTTGTTAGCACCTGGGAACTGGGGGCTTGTAATAGAGCAGCCATGGTAACACCATATTAACAGGTTCACCATAGCGATTTTTGAAGTGAAAAATTCCTTACGCGCGCTTTGCCTGGGTAGTGAACGAAAGTGAATGAATGAATGAATTGTAGATTATAGACGCTCGACAATACGAAAGTGAACCGTTCACACCCGACAGTGACGCTCGCTGAATCGGGGTTACTCGGCTCGAATACGAACACGTATTTGCAGTATGATGTTAATAATTTGTAGTTCATAAGTGCGCTAATAGATAACACTAAAATTTAATACGCATTAAGTTATTTGTAGTTCACAAGTGCGCTAAGAGATGACACTAAAACATATATATATTTTTTAATTTGTAGTTCATAAGTGCGCTAATAGATGACACTAAAACTTAATACGCAGCTGTTCACAAAATATATTAATAATAAAAACGATTTCGTTATACTCAAAACAATTTACACGTACGGTTTACTTCAATTAGAATAATTAAAAAAAGGTTGAAAGCTAATTCTATATTCTGGTAATCAATTTAATATGACGACAGGTATTCTGATAAAACTAATTTACGACTACACACTCAAACTAATTGAACAGGTAAAACTTTACGCGAAAAAATAAAACTGAGTTTAAAAAATTGAACGAAACAAAAAAAAATCCTTACACTTTTCCGTATTTTCCAAATTTATTTAGATCAGGTTTTCACCAATTATTATATATTCTGGTAAATACTAATTACATTTTCTAAATATTTTTTTACCTATGTTAGAAGGATAAAAATAACATTTAATTTACGCGATTTAGAGCAGATTTTTACTAGTTCTTATATACTGGGAAATACTTGCTTTTCTATTTTTCACTATTTAAGTAAAATAATAGAAATAATGTGAAAGCGATTTAAAAACGTTTTTTGCTAATTTAGATATTCTGGGAAATTCGTCAATTTTTTTTCTTGTTTTTATTCTAAAATAGCGGTAAATTCGTGTGGAACTCGCACTACAAGGGTTCCGTACAGTTACAACAATTAAATTAGGTAGACATATTCTGTAAAAATTTCAACCGGTTCCAAAGATACAGCCTTTTTTTTGTGTGGGAACCCCCTTTAATTTCTACTTTTTTTTTGGATTTTTCCCTTTGCTTGTGCTGCGAGATCTTGCTTTTTGCCAAATTTTATGATTCTAGGTCAACGGGAAGTGTCCTTTAGGTTTTTGATGAGTGAGTTTGCGAATATATTAAAATAGGTATAAGAACCAGTGGCGGCGCGTGAACATTTTAAATGGGTGTTCTGCAGAGTCAACCTGGAGACTGGAGTAGCACCCCCCCCCCATTATGCGAGGACCTCAAAAAAAAATCAACATCGCAAATTCCATTTCACTATGGAGGTGATTTTTTGAGAGTGCATATTTTTTACTTTTTCACTTAAATGATTTAAGTCTGTTACACCAATTTCCGTCCACCATTTGTCACCACCAAATAAAACACACGGAAAACAGAAAAGATCGTTTTTAATATTGCAACCGCATATCCAATTATTTTTAAAATATAGTTCTTTGTTGAATTGCCGCTTATAAGGTTTTCCACGGCTAGAGCACTGTTTTTCTATGAAAATATCAGGCGTGAGGTTATCTATAACATTCATTGTTTGAAATTTGAACTACAATTGAAAACGAATTATATCGCCATCAACACAAACAAAATATTAGACTGTATGCATCAGCCAGTGTGTGTGTGTGTGTGCCAACAGATAGATATCACCAGTCACTATGTGACAAGAGCGTTTTCAGTTTGGAATAACATTAATAAGTTATGCTATATAAACGTTCGGATATGCCCGGATATGCCGCTTTTATTAAATTAGAGTTCATACTACCGTTCTGCGCACCCAGAATATCTCTTAACGCGTACAAATCTGTCTCATTTTTTACTGTTTTTGCTCTCTCTAGCTCATTGATTTTGGTGCAAAATATAATGCAGAACGTGTCACGTGCGTAGTGAATTTACTACGGCTGAGGACTGTTTATAGAATATAAGCCCTGCGACATGCCGTCATTTATAATAATGCTATGTGATGGCTTCATAATTATGAAATTAAAACATATTATGCAGATTTATAATACAATTTTGCGTTATTTTCTGGCAGTGTGGCAGCTCTTATAGAGGAGCCGCCACTGATAAGAACCCCTTTAATTTTTACATTTTGTGATTTTCGGATTTTTCCCTTTACTTGTGCTGCGAGATCTTGCTTTTTGCCAAATTTTATGATTCTAGGTCAACGAAAAGTACCCTATAGGTTTTTGATGAGATGACAAAATGGCCGTATCATTAATGCGTTGACCTAGAAGCTTAAATTCTTTTCAACTTTAAGGGACCATAGACCTTAGTATTTCGTATCAACTTGATATCTCTATCCGTTCTTGAGAAAATGGGTCTTGAAAGACGAACACCCGGCCAGCCAGCCAGCCTGACGAACAAACGAGTGATCCTATAAGGATTCCGTTTTTTTCTTATTGAGAAACGGAACCCTAAAAATAAAAATATATCTTCGGAATAATTCTAAACATATCATTATTTTACGAAGTTTTACAGGTTTAGTAATTTTATTATTTAACACAAAGCAAATACATTATATAATTTAAGAAGGATTAAAAGATCGATATTTGCTTGTGCTTTCGTAAGATTCTTCGTAACTTGAAGTCCGTATTTTAACCAAGTTTTAGTCAAGGAAAATTATAAGCTGCAGAGAACTCGTTCTATAAGCTCAGCTGCAGCTTTTCTGCTTTACGGTATGAAAAGACGCATCTAGCCATAATACTTTCCAGAAATGATGTACTTTTATCTAAACAACTTACAGCACGTTCACAAAAAGTAAAAATTAAATGTAAACAACGTTTTTAGCTAGAGATGCGCCGAACACAAGATTTACCCAATAACCGAGTATTGCCGAACCGAGTACTCGGCCGAATTACTCGGTTCAGTTCACGTAGGTTTGGGGCGCCCCCAACCACGACGGAATTCCCCGTCCATCACTTGTTATCTGGCTTAGAAATCATATACGGAACGCGTTAAATTGTTTAAAAAATTATTCAGTAAACACCCTGTATCAGTGGCGGCGTTAGGATTTTTTGTTAGGGTGGACGTGGTGTTTTGAAGGTGGGCCAATAACATTTGTTCCCAAAATTTCAGTGTTCGTTAAAATTTTAACCCAGATTCCTTAATCCTTGCTATAGAATTTATAAGAAAAATTGTTGAAATTTCGACGGTTAAAACGTATTTAAAAGATAAACTAGAGATTGAGGATTATTCAAGGGTGGGCCAAGACAGTTTAAGATGGGCTATAGCCCACCTCTAACACCGTCACTGCCCTGTATCCCTATATTATTAAACGAGTAAATCTTGTATATATGTACCTATGCACCTATATAAATATTTTCTCGAAAACGGCCCTAACGATTTGGATGAAATTTACTGAAAAGGGGTTTTGGGGGGCAAAAAATCGTTTAAGCGAGGTCTCATCACTGGAAAAATTCGTTTTCCTATCGATTTTATCATTTTTAAAAACGGTTTTTTGACCTTTCAAAACATTGCAATATGGTGAGTAGGCTTTGGAGAAAACAAACTATTTTAATTATTTATGTCAAAAATTAAAATACTCTGACAGTGAATCTTTAACTTATTAAAACCATGAAAAAATAACAACAATAAAAACTAAACATAATTATGTAAGTACGTAGTTTTAACTAATATTTAAATAAATAGGTATGTTATTTTTATAATATTACCTATATAAAATCTGTATAAGTACGTTAAATGCAGGTAGTATGACGTATAATCTTTCCTAGACCTTTTTACTCAAAAACGAATAACGATTTTGATGAAATTTACAGAATGAGAAAATAATACAATATCAATATCTCACAGCATATTAAATACTATTTTTATTGAACTCATCCGAATAAAGCTCGGTCACCCAGATATTATTATATTATACAGTACCAAAGGTTCTCGTTTTCTGAGAACCATCTGTAGGTATGACATAAAAACGAAGTAAAGATTAGAAGAAAGTAGGAAGATCTTAAGGATTACTCGGAGTAAATAGGGAGATTCAAAGAATGCATCGACGAAGAAAGAGTTGCAGAAAAGAACTGCATTCACTTTAATACATAACATATAGGTAGAGAAAGTACAAGATTAAACATCACACCGTTGAAGTGAATAGGCGGTATTTATTTTCCACTATTCATGCCCCACACAGAAATACATACAATTCACAAATGGCGTTATATTTCAAAACTTAAATCGATAGAAGCACAGAAGAAATTATACAAGGTGTCCAAGATAAGCGTGAAATGCATGAGGATTTCCTAAACGGTAAGAGATAGAGATTTAATTAAATGAGAGAAAATGTGGAGAGATTTGAAATCTTCATAAAAAAGTGCCTTAACAAAATGAAAATACTTTAATAAGCGAGTTATAAATGAAAAACGAAAATGAGAAAATCTCGTTTTTCAACTGTCTGTCGCAAGCCAAGCAAAATGTGGAAAGTTTGACTGCACAGGGTAGAGTACTAGAGATTCTGCACATTTTCTCTCATTTAACCAAATCTCTATCTCTTACCGTTTAGGAAATCCCCATGCATTGCACGCTTATCTTGGATACCCAGTATACAGGGTGTCCAAGACTTGCGTTATCGGCCGATACATTGATTTTGGATGAAGATAGTAAAAAAGTTTAAATACAAAAGTTGTAGTATAAATTTTAATGGTGTATAACCTACAAATATTTTCAATTATACAACCTGTCGCATTTACGCGTGGCACACCAAAGTTATGTTTTTTTAACCTAGCACCCTGCTTTTATTTGTTTTTTTCAAATCTGCACCTAAATGTGAATAGAAATTGTAAGGGAAGCCATGCTGGAAAATTCAGTAATTTTTGAGTTATTCAAGTTTCCCGTGACCCCCCCACGACTGATCCTAAAGCACTGCCGTGAAAACCAAATTGAAATCGCTCCAGCGATTTTCAAGTACCTATACAGACAGACAAGGGGGTTTTGTATTATAGGTTTATAAATATTGCTTGCACAATGCGAGGGCAAAATAAGAACAGTAAACAGTAAAGATTTCAAGTGGTACCAACTTAATCGCAGGGATTTCAATATACGGCATCGCATCAGTTTACAGCAATGGCGTCTTCAATGTATAATAAGTATTATTGTGGTGGCATCCCTACCTATATCCTACCGCCTATATAGCGTATACGCTTATGAGAACACGTACACCAACATTGTACTTTCAATGTTACCAGATTAAAATTGATGGCAGAACTAAATACATACTTATGTATAGAGCAGAGAGCTATGGTATTGTTATATCACCTATCAAAAGGGCTTGACAAAATAACTTTCGCGTTCAAATATTTACCGATTCTATTTCAATTAAAATTTAATTTCGGTCTAGTGTTGACTTGTCGAAGGCATAAATACAGGGAGATTTGAAAATTGAAATGTTCGTAGTTTTTAGTAAAAGTTAGATCAAAATGCGATTTTTGATGAAATTAGAAATCTCTCAGAACTTTTTCAAACTCACCATGTTTGTACAAAAAGACACGCTGATTTCACTGGGTATAAGTAAACGTCTGTATCTCTTCGGGTTTAGAAGTTATTTAAAGTTTCCCGAAATTCACAAAAACAATCCTCGAACGCCCATAACTCACTTCTGTATCGGTTTTCCAAAAAAAAAAGCCTTCCACCAAACTAACATTTTTTATCGTAAAACTGACAACATAAGGCAACAAATAAAACAGTAGATTGTATTTCTAGTGTCGTGATGGGGTTTGTTACTGATGAGTTGTGACAGTATATGTAAAAACGAGCGCTATCAAGTTTAAACAGTCACACCAGTCATAATACCATTACGCACGATAATTATATGGTATTTTTTGCTATACCCACTAGAAAATACCTACTTTCCACTTCATTTTCAATATTTTCAAAAAAAAAATTCGACAGTTCATTTGCGTCGCCATCTTTACATTTACAGCAGGCCGTGCGTACTGAGTATGTAATAGCAGGCGAATACAGCGAATAAACATAAGTTATATGGTAACCACTTCCGCACTAGTTACGTTATGAAAACGACTGCCTGTTAAATGATCCAATATAGGCCGGTATACACTGTAAAAAATGGACGTAAAAATACTTTGAAAGTTAAGATAGAATTCGCTTGATTTTCTAAGTGATTTTACATTATTATTTATTTTTACACAGAAAACTTCATAAAAACTTGGACTTTTACTGTAAAGTTAAACAAATTTGTGATTTTTACATAAAGTAAATTAAAATTACATAATTTTTGTAATATTCCTATAAACTGTGTAAAAATTACGAAAAAATATATAGTTACATATTATATAAAATGGATGAATACAAAACAAATTAATGTAAAATTAGTAGCCACGCATGCGTAGTGTGTTTTTATGGAATCTACGCGATGTACAGGCGATACCTGTTTGCGGTGCCATTGTCTCTTTATGTGCCTATTACCAGATTAATCGCTGGCTATAAATGGACCATCGATAATCTATGTAATCGGCCTTCTCATTTCTTACAGTGTACATGCACTGAAAGTAGCTGTTTTGTAGTGGGTATGGCCGCAAAAAATTAACATCAAAAACACGTACATCACAAATGATATGTAAACATAAAAATATATATTTAAAGATTCATGAATGCAAAACGTTTGGTTACGATACGGACGTGCGTCGATTATAAATTCTAGTTAATTAATTAAAAAAAGAAATTGTCGAACGCAGATTTGACGACCCTGGCATATACATAATAATAATACCCCAACAATGGCGCTTCCTTCAGAATTGGCGGATGTGTGTGAAGGCTTTCATTTCATTCACGGCGTAATGTGCATTGTTCATGGAATGAATGCTTCAGCTAGCTTTATGTGCCCGTTATTATATATTCGAGTTTTGTTGCTACAAATTATAAATATTACCTTTAAAATGTTCAGGCGTAACCTTTCTGCAGTCTATTATAAAAATAAAGAACTGTTTCCACATTACTCATTTAGTGGGGTTTTTGTACTCATTTATCTATTTTTAACCGACTTCAAAAAAAAGAGGTTTCTCAATTCGACCGTATATATATTTTTTATGTGTGTTCGCGGATAACTTCATCGTTTATGAACCGATTAAAAAAATTTTTTTTTATTTGAAAGGATATACTTTCAGAGTGGTCCCATAGAAATTTCATTAAAATCGGTTAAGTAGTCCGACTGATTTTAATAAAAGTAAGTAACGGCGTGTGATTCTTTAAGGTAAATGTTACTTTTTGACACTAAAAAGTAAAAAATAAAAAACTTTTTAACAAAAAAAAAACCTCCTTCAAAAAGCCACTAAAAAGAGGAAAATAATGAAATTTTGAGGTCTGTGCCAATTAAAATATGAAGTCGGTTAAAAAAAGTATAGTATAGTGATTAATATCTTCTTTTTTTTAACCAACATCATATTTTAATTGGCACGGACCTCAAAATTTCATTATTTTCCTCTTTTTAGTGGCTTTTTGAAGGAGGTTTTTTTTTTGTTAAAAAGTTTTTTTATTCATCTAGGTATTTATTTTACCATTTTCAAACTTTTTAACATGAATAATGTCTAATCTCTCACATTGGGATGGCATTTCAAAAATATTAGATGTAACGGAAATAGTCAGAAGTGGTTGGCATGTGAAACAAAACACAGCTGAAAAGTACGAGTTTTTCGACAGGTCCAAACGCCAAGCAGATTCGATTCCCGAAGGCTTTTAATATTTTTAATGGAAATAGGTATTGGATATAACAATTTAAAATATAACGAAATAAAATTACGGCTCGCCCCGGTTCTCTGATCCTGGGGGGCCTCCAAAGTCTTTCTTAATCAAATCCCAAACAAGGCCAAAATATGTTTAGTAAGTAAGAGGCAGTTTGGAGTTGGAGGCCCCGTACGTATACAAAATATAAAAGTAGGTAGGTCGTTTATTATAAATATTTGATTTTTTTGTCAGCCATTACATCTACTTATATTATTCATTTTTTACGAAATTTACACTACAAATACATCAATTTCTAAGCAGACCGGGAGCCTCATTTAGTTCTGCCGCCCCGGGTCTCCGACGGGCTTAGTCCGCCACTGATTCATGACGGTATCTGTCTGTACCCGTGATGTAGACATACCAGTTTTTTTATTTAGAAAAAAAAATCGTTTGCTATAATAATTACCTATAAATTGAAAACAATTCACTCATTATTTATTTTTATATACTTGGCAGGTAATTCAATAAATCAAAACTGTTTGAAATTTGATCACCCTTGCAATTTTGTTTAGCAATTCTAGAACACGTGTAAAGGTCACGTGACGTCGGTTGATTGATCGCACTTTTTCAAAGAAAAATGATGCACCAAAGAATTATTTTTATTGGGTTAGAATGAGCGATTTGTCTTCATATAAATTCCACGGGAGGTCGGTTTAGATCGATATAGATAGTTTCGGTAGATATAGTGGATGCATAATGTACTAAAAGGGGGCGTCCCTAAAGAAAATGCACTGCTCCCACGGGATTCGTATCGTTCCCTATTCACAATTCGCAGGCTATTATTTTGATTTAAAAATTGTTCTTAATGTTCCGCAGCTACTATCGATTATGAGACATTTATAGTAATTTTATTGGGTAAAAATAATATGTGAATTGAATTACTGTATTTTTTGCGTTTATTGAAACGATCATATTAAGTAAACTGCATCTGAAATTAAAAAATCAATGAGCGGTCATAGCTTCTAAACTAAACTAAAAGGCATTTAGAAGTTACCTTTTGGTGCTAGAGATCAGCGTTCTTATAAATATACCAATAATATTTATTGGAAGAGCAACCAATTACATAACGGATTCCTGCAAACATCGGAAAAAATCATTTTGACAACCATAGTCACAGTCAGGACTCTAACCTGAACCTTTCCACTATCGCGGCGGAATGAGCTTACATTTTACAAATACTCAACCGTGACATGATTACCAATCTAACATTCTCCATATATGCAAAGGAATAAATAGATTTCTACTATATGCGAGTGTTATTAATGATTGTAGATGTGAATCATCGTAGTAGCGAGAGCTATTCATGTATAGGTTAGAGTCCTGACTGACTATGGTTGTCAAAATGATTTTTTTCGATATTTGCAGGAATCAATTATGTAATTGGTTGCTTTTCCAAAAAAAATTTCAATTGCAAAACAGCCGTATAAATCTATTTAATAAATAATATTTATTCACGTTTTTAAGACAATTAATAAATACTCCTTTGCAAAGGAGTTTTTGACGACATTTAAAATAGCCGAGACATTTTTCAAATTAATCGTACTTGTAGAAAAGTGCTAATTCCAGTGGGAATTTGCAACCTTTTTCTTACTTTATATTATATAATACTTTTGATTCTATAATATTGTGATACTACGCTTATAAATTATTATTTACTGTGTAAACCATCATGCATTTTTTTTTCAAAATTATTACAATAAATGAATTTAATGTTTTGATGTAGAAGTTATATGACTCTTTATAGTTTTTCAAAAATTAAAAAAAAAAAATTAACTGAAAGAGATACGAGATAAGATAAGACAGTTTTCTCTTTGTAATGAGCGTCTTTTTGATAAATTTGAAGTGCCTAAAAATATTTTTTTAAGGTCTGCACTTTTTGTACCAAAAAACGGGACGTTCACAAATTTAGGCTTAAAACATGGACCTCGGTGTCCCTAAATACGGCACGGTCAAATTTTCTTTCAAATTATACTAAGATTTTATATCTGCAGATATTTTTATTCCTAAATTCTAAAGTTGGCAAGACTATAAACAGCACTGTCTTAAATAATGTTGGTACGTCTGATAAAATAGATAAAATAATTTCCTTGGACATAAATTGACATCAATTTGAGTGGTGGATTTATTGTACAGTTCACTTTACAATCATAAATTTAGTATATTTACTGCTTCAAAGCTGATATATTGACATTGACCGTTTTATAGCCAATTGCTTTAGCTATTATTTCAATTGCAGGCTAGCCAACTGTTATACGCTTTAGTTACTTTTAGTTATTTATACTCAATTCAATACAGTTTGTTTATTTTGTATCAACATCAATTTATACTCTGCACACAAAATAACAAAATTAACAGACACCAATTATTAATTATTGGTATGGAAGTTTCAGTACAGTGATTTCTCCCCAAAAGCACGCTTCGAACAACTTTCGCCTCAATTCCTTCTTTAAAGTCCACAGAATAATATTTAATACATTGATTAAATATAGCGACTTAAAAAGTCATGTCAAATCCTTTCCCTTCGCCTAAAAACGATTACCGCACTCCCGACGTTATTTTAAAGCTAAAGGGTTCGGGTAAACGCTAAATGAAGAACCAAGAATCACATTACAGATCCTTCAGACAAAAAATTGAAAAAAAAAAATTCCTAGAAAAACTTACAGTTTGAAAAATTAGATACGTAATTGTTCACACGTAGCCAAAAATTTTTCTTTTTAAGAAATTCGCCTGTAGGGTCTGTAGTCTGATTCTTGGTCCTCAATTTGGCGTTTACCCGAACCTTTTAGCTTAAAAATATAGCGTCGGGAGAGAAAACTGTTTTTAGGCAAGGGGAAAGGATTTGAGATGAAAAGTCACTTCCGGTAGAGAATATTCTTAAGGTGATGTTACTGCATGCTCTATCTGCTCAAGATACTTAAATCCGAACGCAGGATAGAGATCTTTCAGCGCATATAAACGTTAAATGCGAACGTATTAGAGCACGCCGATCAATCTGAGCGTAAACCGACTTACCCTAAAAGTGATGTACTAATCGGCAGTGCAGCCATATAAAAGGCGACTTAGGAGGTCAGACGTACTTATAAATTAAACAGTGCGGCGTTTAATCGCGGATCAAAAAATGTATTTTATATTGTCATTGCCAAATTAAATACCTATTGTGTATTAATATAGAAATAATTACGCGTTCAAATAATGAGTTGGCCATTTATCATTTTTGATGTGTCTCCTCGAAGCCTCAACCCATTGCCTATCGAACCTTTTCTTTATGATACAAGCGTAATATACAATAGCTATAATAACGCAGTAATAAAACAATAGATAATCAGTATATAGCAATATGAATTAATAATATGTCTCAATTATGCTTTATAATTTTATGACTGAGTTTTAATTTGACATTAGGTTTATTTATGTGCTTTAAAACGATATAATTATAACTTTATTTGGTGTCGTAAAAAAGATTTGTCTGCTTTGTTAGAGCTATTGAATATTTTTTATTACTTTCAATTTTATATCGCATGAGAATTAAAATAAATATAGAAGTAATCTAACGCACACTGAACCAAAAAAGTACAGATGGAAAAAGTCATAATAATACAGTCAATTTTCCCTAAGAACGTGCACGCTAGGAACGATAAATAGTAAAAAAATGTGACTCATTGTCCGATATCTAATCATCAGAAATTTTTTTTTTTTAATTACAAACAATTTTTTTAATCTAATATAAAAAATTCTCGTGTCACGGTGTACGTTATTGAACGCCTCCGAAACGGCTCGAACGATTTTGATGAATTTGTATGCTTATGGGGTAGGTCTGAGAATCGGACAACATCTATTTTTCATCCCCCTAAATGTTAAGGGTGGTCCACCCCAAAATTTTTTTTTTTAGTTTTTGGACAAAATTTTTTGTTTTTAATTTTTTATGATACAGCATACACAAATACATACAAGCCTAAATTTTCACCCCTCTACGATCAACCCCTATTTTTGTCACGGTGTACGTTATTGAACTCCTCCGAAACGGGTGGACCGATTTTGATGAAATTTTGTGTGCTTATCGGGTAGGGTGGAGACTCGGACAACATCTATTTTTCATCCCCCTAAATGTTAAGGGTGGTCCACCCCAAATTTTTTTTTTTATTTTTTGGACAAAATTTTTTGTTTTAATTTTTTCATGATTCAGCATTGAAAAATACATACAACTCTAAATTTTCACCCTTATACGATCAACCCCTGATTTTTAATCGCGATTTTTATATTAAGCTTTAAAAAATACTATATATATGGCGAACGAGCGAAGCGAGTGAGTAGTGTATTTATAATATTCAAGCGAACGAGCGAAGCGAGTGAGTAATGTAATTATAATATTCAAGCGAACGAGCGAAGCGAGTGAGTAGTGTATTGCACCCGGGCTTTCTTAGCATCCGAGCGAAGCCGGACCGGGTCCGCTAGTAATATTTATAAAATCATTTAATTGAATTGAAAAACTTTTAAGATCCTTTGAATCCCACTGGAGACATGGAATAACGTCTTTGAGAAAGGATTTAAATAAAATGTATATTTTATTCTAGCAAGTTCAAGTTAATTTATTCAATTAGTCGCTATAAAAACATTTAAAACATATTATAAAGTTCATCTCAACTACAATGAAATTGTAAATACAAAGTTGTAATAAGTACAAAGAATTGGTAATGTGTATTTAATTGCATTCAGCAGCTTTTATACATTGTATAAAACAGTTGAAATTTCATTTACGGGAACTGAGAGCTCTAGCTTTTGTTTTAATTTGTTTGACAAGTGTCAACCATAGTTTAAATAAATATTTACAAAAGACTATGTTACTGCGCTCGGTATATTTGTATCATTGTTTTATAAAATCACTAGTTATTACCCGCTGCTTTGCATGCGTTAGGTACTGTCGATAATACAGAAAAGTGAGACAAACAGATTCACAGATAAGGTACGTGCATATAGCTATGGCGAGGTCGCGCCTAAGAAATACTGCAGAGTGAAATAGAAGTTTTTTAATGATCTAGCAATTTAAGTAATTTAGGTTACAAAGTCTTCTGAAGTACTTATATAAAAAAAGTTATATACAGGGTGTTTCATAATATATGCGCAGGACTTCAGGATGTGATAGTTCGTCCAAAAATATGAAAAAAAGTTTCTATTAACTTACCCTCTAAAATGCACAATTTTAGAGATACAAGGTGTTGAAATTGAAAAAAAATTTCGTTTTTTGCGAATATCTTCGGAACCATTTATCGTACAGAAAACAGCTTTTGTAAGCATTTTCTACTCATAATAAGCTATGTTTTGTGCGGATTTTTTTTTTTTAAGTCATAATTGGTGAAGGTTTTGAAGGGGTAGTGGGTGTTTTTCTCCCCAACTTCTACGCTACTGGAAAAAGTACGGTTTTGAGACGTCCATTTGAACCGCCAATGTTTTCTACACAAAAAAAGTACTCTTGGTCATAAGCTCTAAAGTCAATCGTTTTCGAGAAAAATCAACTTTTATGTTGAAAAACATGGTCAATTTTTTTAAATAAAATTTTTTTCTTACTAATTAAACAAAATTTATTTAAACGTTAGAACAAGTAACAAAACCAAACGTTAACTTCATAATTGCAAAATTAAAAAAAATGAAAAAATGATACAAAAGTTGTTTTTTCAAAATTCCCCAAACCGTAAAATTTCAACACCCTGTATCTCTTAAATGGTGCATTTTAAAGGGTAAGTTAATAGAAACTTTTTTTCATATTTTTGGACGAGCTATCACATGCTGAAGTCCTGCGCATATATTATGAAACACCCTGTATAAAATAATGTTTACTGCTCAAGTTGGCAACGTCACTACTTGGGCAGGACCTACAGTGCAAAAGTTGATTCGTAAAATAGATAAATTTCATAAAAGAGAATAATTTTTTATTTCAGAATTCTTGTTTTTTATAAATTTCGACGTTTCCCTGAAGACTTCCGCTCACATCGCCTAAAAGAAATAATAACGTGATAAAAAACATTTCTTTGAGAAAAGTTGAAGACTGAAAATGTGCCGTCTCTTGACGCCTGTCCAAATCTATCAAGCTGAAAAACTGTCACAAGTGCAATTTCTGAACATTGTAACATTTTTCGATACACTAAATGCAGCGTTTCTCAAACTGGGGTCCCCGGACTCATCTCTGGTGTAAGTAGGCAAAGTTATAGAATCACTGTTTACCGGACGGAATTTATACAGTTCGGCCAGCGACGGCCGAACTGTATAGGCGATTTGGAACGCAAGTGTGAAAGTGGGCAAAGCCGTCCGGAAAGCTGTGACATGTTGTTTATACTACACACTACAGAAGTGAAACGCAAAATTTACATCTACATTTTAGAAACTGACATTTATACAATAACAAAAAGTTTAGTCACGTCTAACCACAATAATTTTATTAATGAATGTACATTTCAAGAGCTATCTTCAGCAAATACTAGTATTTACTGAAGATGGAAGCATAGTTCTTGAAATGTATATTATTGTGGTTATAACTTATACGTGACTAAACTCTTTGTTATTAAATTAAACCACAGTGCTCTTAATTATTCTTAACATTTATACACTTCAAAAAAATTAAATAAATACATAGCTCTGGATTATATTAATGGGGCTCCGCGACAATTTTTCCAAGGGGTCCGTGGGTTAAAAAGTTTAGGAAGCGCTGCACTAATGCATCGGATGTTTCCCGAGCCCTATAGAAAATACGCATATATAATTCATAGTTGAACAAAACGCAGATGAGACATGCGCAAGGGAATATTATCTTCATATTTTTTTGACAAATTACCGACAGCGCTTCACAGAAACTGTTTTAGATAAATTACAAAAAAAAAAAAAAATGATGCGTGCATCTTAAAGTGACACTTTTTAGTTGTCTGATGCAGTGGGTGACACTTACATACGTCTATTGTGTGTAATCAGTGGCGCCGATTTATAAGGAGTATATTATTTTTAAATTTATTTATTAGCCTTTACTCGCTGCTTCCCCCGCGGCGGTTTTGTTGGGGAGCTACTAAAAAAAAATACTATCATAAACTTTTCGGATGTATGGAACGTATAGTCACAGGCACAAATTTCTATCTAAGTAACTATATTATAAGATACACGCATACTGGATTTTTTAGCTAAAACTTTTACCCCGGTACAGGTTGTCACACCAACACACAGATATAAATTATAATACATATTACTGCATACTAATATATAGCAGAGATCTTGGCAACGTTGTATTTGAAACGGAAAAATCTATCAATTTCGTTGGTTAGTTCTCAAAAGTGGGCTGTAATAATATGTAAAAAATGTGATATATGAGAGCGCTGTTGCCAAGTATAAACACACATTTTATAAAGTACGCCATTTGTTTGATACTTTTCAGCAATCATTATTTTTTTCTCGTGATTGACATCGGTGACCATAGATAGAATTTTGACAAAACCTTGTTACGACATGTAACGAACATATTCTAAAAATTACTAATTTTTCTCGGTGATATTACTATGTGTTTTACCGGTATTAAACTATGAAAGCACGATTTTTCCATAAGAGCGCATGTTAATTTTATAATTATATTATATCTTTTTAAACTATTCGGTACTGAAATTTTGTGTACAATTATTTCAGATATATTAAGAAGCAAGTTTAGAAAATTTCATTCATTTCTCGGTGATATGAGATAGGTGCCATACATCCTTAAGTCCGCGGGTTCAGTTGATTATAGTACGGAGCTTCATTAAAATCGGTCCAGCCGTTCTACACTGATGTCGGTATAAACAGACAGACAGATAGAAAAAAATTCTGAGAACACGTTTGTTCATCTAGATGTCATATAGAACATCTAACACCCGCAAGAAAACGAAATTACAGATATTAGATAATAGTATTAATTTCTGGCCGCCACTTGCCAGAATTGTCTAGATCTAGTACTACCAATTCAAAACAATCTTAGTCTTGAACTATTTCTGAAAATATATAATGCTTATTTGACTATTTTTTCTATTTCATTTAAATGTAGACGGTTTTCTTGTGCGTAAATTTCAAAAGAAAAAACTAATGCAGGTATACAAGGCAACGCCAACGTCACATTCTATCAAATCAATCTCACGTCAGGTGTTCTCTTTCTAACTTCTCATCTTCCGTATCTTTGCTATCGCTTTCTCACTCACTATTGCGTAACACCTGAGTCCTCTCACAAAACATAGAGGATAAAATATCGAGAAGAATGAAGGTTTCTTGGAAGACTTTAAAAATTCTATCCGAAAGATATAAGAAGGTGTAGCACTGCTTCTCTTTGTTTTTGAGGGGAATCTTTTTCTAGGGAATAACTTCTTAGAGATTTTTACCAGTATCTGGTTCCTCAACAATAATTATAACACGGTGCTTCTCATTGATGTCTTCTTCCAGATCGTTTTGAAGGAAATGTCTTTCCTGCCGAACGTTTTCTTAGATATCTCTTCGAGTATCTGTTTTTATGTTGTTATTAGTATACAGTGCTTCTCCTGACGTGCCTGCATTCCTCGGGAAATTCTTCTTAGATTGCTTCCCCTAAATATCTACGTACTTACTTGGAGAACAGTTAAATGGGTTTTCTTTCTCAGGAACGTCTTTTTAATATTTGCTTAAAAATCCATGTACTTCTTGCAGAAACTGTTGAGGGGACTTTCTTTCCTCCGAAGCGTCTTCTTAGAAAACTCTCCCTTGGAGTGCCTTCTTACAGAAGTTTCTCTGAATATCTGCGCATTTCTAGCAGACAGCTTTCACGAGAATTGTTTCCTCAGGAACATCTTAGAGAACTTTTCTTCGAATATCTGTGCACTTCCTGCAGATAGTCTGAGGAGAATTTCTTTCTTTAGGAATCTCTTCTCAGAGAATTGTCTTCGAAGATTTCTTCTCGTCATTCTAAACTCAATGACACACACAGACGTGTAACTGCCTTCACATCAGTGTATCCATTCCATTCGTCTGTTCAGCATAGGTGTGAGCTACACTTCTATCCAATTCCTGGAGCACTTATTTATTTCCTGATCGAATTCATCAATGCGAATCCAGCGTACGATAAACAACGGGGCGTAGACAGAAGTTACAAACTTATTTATCGCTTCTTCATTCACCTGTCCAACGCTTACTAAATCAAGATACTTCGTATACTGACCCAACAGCTACACCCGTCACAAACATTGTAGGAAAATTAAGAAGCCTTTTCTTTACAGTAATTGAAACAGTTAGTTGTTAGTTTTTGTAATTTCGAATTTTTCAATACAAACTTACGGAAAATTTCTTCTTTGAGAAAACGAATACGTCAAAAACTACGTGACCCAAAAAGAAATACCGTTACGAAATCTGAAATGCACTTTCATAATATTATGATACCCTCACGAGAGTGTAGCAATGCAGTTGTTTACATGGCGTTGCTATGGTTCCTCTATTACAAGTCTCCAGTTCCCGAGTTCTAGCCCGAGAGATGGTAAAAGTGTCAATTGGATTTTCAATTTATTATTAAAAAAAATAATGAATTGAAAATATGAATTGGTGCTAGGTCCAAATTACCTTAGCTGTTGGTGGTCTTTAAAACACAATTTAATTTTGATACCCCCACTTGATATAATTATAACAACAGACTGACTGGCAACGAAATCTTATCACGAGGGTTTCTTTTTGTTATTTGTACCTTTTAAGGTTTTGAATCCAAAAAATTTCATTCAGAACTCCAAACTACGACACTGTATTTCGCCGAATTACGCTGCAGACATCCATCTTTCTTCTCTGTACCCAAGTTGAGTGGCAACATATTTTCCAAACACTCCACCCGATATATATAAATGTATACATCAAGGTGACGACGACGCAGAGACACGCTCCGTTCGCCATTTGCATGGAACTAACTGTGAATTGAATAACGTCGCCATATTATATGACACGCGAATTCAGCCACTGCTGCCGGATTCAGCCTGAATGTATCATCTACGACGTATACATAGTAAACACGAAAACAAATTCTTCAATTTATTACTGTATAAATAACCACACTTACTAACAGGCAGGGTACGGTTGAGTCTTTTTAGGTCCCCATTGTCCAAGAGCTCATAACGAATTTTCGACAGGTGTTTTATCGAATTAGAAATTTCGCATGGTACTAACACTTTTATGATATGTAGATAAATGGCAACTCAGCAAATGGCCGGGCATAGTTGCCATTCCCTATTTATCAATCATAGAGGTACTACCATGAAAAATTTCTAATTCGATAAAAAACCTGTCGAAAATTCGATTACCAAGCAAACTATCATTTATCGCCCTGTATATAGAATAGAATATAGAATATTTATTTGTTCCCAAAACATTTGTCATTATACAACAAAAATACAATTTTCTACAAAAATACAATAAAATTATTTCAGACGAGATTAGAGCTGTTCATACACGTCCTAATCTCAGATAGATATATTTTGTAAATTATAGACGATCGACAACAGAGATTATATAAGTGTCATATGTGTAGAGGACATAGTTTTGAATTACAAAGACTAATTTTATGTGGCAAAATGAATGGATATGTTTTAAGAGGCAGGAAAAGAAGTACACGGACATCAGCATAAAATAATAATAGTTTTTTTTTTATATGGCTGTATGCAATTGAAAGATTTTTACGTTGGAGAGCAGCCAATTATATAATTGTTTCGAAACATATAGGAAAAAATCATTTTACCAACCAGTGGTCACTTTCATGTTGGGCTCTCGCTGGTACGAGGATTCACTTCATATTATAGCTATTGAATTAGCATATATGAATTGACACTCGCATGTAGTGAAAATCTATTGATTCTGAAGCATATATGGAGAATATTAATTTAGCAATCATGTCATAGTTGAGTATTGATAGCTCATTTCGACGCAAAATTGGAAAGGTTCAGATTAGAATCCTGACTGTGACCAACTGGTTGGTAAAATGATTTTTTCCTATATGTTTCGAAACAATTATATAATTGGCTGCTCTCCAACGAAAAAATCTATCAGCATAAAAAATTGGCTAAATAAAAACACATTACAAGGCTTAAAATCAATGGCTATCAACAGAATACAATGAAAACAAGTGGTTTCCAACATCCTGTAAAGGATATAGAATTTCATGATGGTGATGAATCTCAAATAGATAGATAAATATTGTAAATTATAGACGATCGACAACAGAGATCAAAGCGTCTATTCCTAATCCCAGACGTTTTGCCGTTTTGGTTATGGCGTCTGCTCAACCCCATTCAGAAGTGTGATAAAATACCTATCTTATCCCCTGCAATGTAGATATAACAAACATTTCTAGCCCGAGAGCTGGTAAAAGTGTCAATTGGATTTTCAATTTATTATTAAAAAAAATAATGAATTGAAAATATGAATTGGTGCTAGGCCCAAATAACCTTAGCTGTTGGTAGTCTTTAAAACACAATTTATAACAAACATTGTAGTGAAAGTCAGATTAAAATCGGTTCAGTAGTTTTAGGGTTCCGTACCTCAGAATGAAAAAAACGGAACCCTTATATTTTATTTAACCCCGGAACAGTCAGACGCAAAAATTATGAAAATGACTAATGCGACGTATTAACCATCATACACTAAAATTATTGCAGACATAGTTACGATTTTATTTCAATGAGCTCAGCTGTCGAACGTCTATAATCTACAATCTATCTGTGACTGTCTGCGTAACAAGTTCACGCTGAAGATTCGGCTAGAAAGTTCATGTATTCTAGCGCCAGTTTACACTGGCTATATAGACGAATTGTGGAATCAGTGGAACAGTTGTATGCAAAGTAGAGGATTAAAAAACATTATTTAAAACCAATCGGCTTTAAGTACGTTATTAAATGTAGATTATCTACCATTCTACACCGTTGGAACGGTGCTAAACTATTATTTGCCCAAACTATTCAGTATTTACACGCTATACAATGATTAAAAGAAAACGGTAATGTAAGTATACTTACTCGATTATGGTTAAAAATGGTAAAAGGAAGATAATACTGATTTAACGAATGGTCTATCTTTAGGTTTCATTCTGAGATTCTCATTCTAAATTTATAATATACTGAAATTACAGTACGGAGAACTTTTTCGGTATTTTGTCGGTCAACGATAACTTTATAATAAAAATGTTCTCGTCATTAAAATCATTCTTTCGAAATCTTAAGGTAGTTGTCGTGCTATGGGCATAGTGTCGGAAAATTCTAAATTTTCGTATACTCATTAAGGATACTATAATACAAAAACCATTAAAATTTGAAGACCATCTCTAACTCGAGATAAACTTAATTAAAGTTCGGATAATTAACACGGAGAGCACAGGAAAGGTTGCGTTTTTGACAAGCTTTTTAATTTAAAAAAAAGCTAACCGTCAGAAATTTTCAAAAAACTAACTGTTCATTGATGTTTTTGTTCTTAGTTAAAAAAGAAAATCCAAAAATTATTGACCTTTTTATTGTTGAGATATAATAACGCAAAGTTCAACAATTTATGAGAAAAGATTGACATTTTTATATAATCCAAGCGAACAAACTAAGTGAATTATGTCGTTACTATGTGAACAACAGTTTAGGTACAATCTCTAACAAAATTTTCTCTTACATTTAACACTATACTTATTTATTGTTTTACAACGTATTATGAACGAAACTTTTGGATGTTATTGTAACACGACAACTTAAATAAAGTTACGATACAGAATATTATAGATTTAGTGAGAAAAAAATTATACTTTTTACTAGGTAGTTGTATTTATCCGGCGTTGTCCGGGAATGAGCCTTCGAGATACTCTAATTTCTAAAACAACATGCTTAGTCTAAAACTTTTCCAATTATTTTCTCTACCCATTCGTAAAAATCACATGAAAATTGGTTGAATAATTTGCAGGCTTATCACGTATAGACAGACAGACTAGGAATACAGCTATAAAAAGATTTAAAAATAAATTTATGAAGAAAAATCAATTGTAATTAAGTTACGTTTAATTTATTTATTGTAGATTATAGACGCGTCGACAACTCAGGTCATTAGCGTTTTCAACACAACAAATAACATATTTGTGTATTATAATCCGCCAGCCGGCATACACAAACCGACTGGTACGAGCTCGGGTCCTTGGGAGCGCTAATTCCCAAAGAACATTGGATTGCAATTGAGATAACAACTACATCCCAATGTCCCCCCTGGGGGGAATTAAGTTACGGAATGCGTTAGTTCCCAGACGGGGAAATTGATTTGCATTCTGCTAAATGCATATTCAACTTATACCTGCAATCATATTCCTCGTTTTGTAACTTTAAATTTTCATTTACAGTAATAGAATGAAATTACATAATCCGCGGAATATTACAATTCATGTGAATGTTTTCACCTGTTTTAATTATATTTGCTGTGAGGTTGTAATAATATTTGTAATAATAGTAAGTTTACTAAAATTGTACAGATATTAAATGTACAGGGGCTTAAAAAAAACCGAGAAGCCCGAGAGCATAGTGGATAATGAAATTTTTTTTTAACATTGGAAATGTTTATGTTCGTATATGGGGGCAGAGTTACGAATTTTCGTTCAAGGTCAAAAGACAACGATGTCGCGATCAAGTGAGGAGCAATCATGCAAAATTGAACAAGTGCAATTTTTTCGAAATGTGTTTTATCTGCGGTGTTATTTTTGAGCAAATGTTAATAAATACTGTAGAAAAATCCATTTAAAAGTTAAGTTATCAAGCAAAAGTGAACGCGTATATAACAGAAGAATAATATGGTTATTCCTGACAAAACTAAACAGTGCATTGATAAATATTGTGTGTATAATAAACAGTTAATTATGTTTCATATATGCTGTTATCATTTCCAATGTCCTCGATGGTTGCAAGGATTGCGAAATCTGTGAATTTTTTTAGTAGTGTAAGCTCATTCCGACGCGAAATTGGAAAGGTTCAGGTTAGAATCCTGACTGTGACCACTGGTTGGTAAAATGATTTTTTCCAATATGTTTCGAAACAATTATATAATTGGCTGCTCTCCAACGGAAAAAATTTTTCAATTGCATTTCAGACGTATAAAACTATTATTTATCGTATAGTGGATATTATTTTTCGAGTCGTATCGAGAAATTTTAATAAATATTTAATTCTCGAATCGAGTCGAGTAGTATAGTATCGAAACTTCTTCTCCCTGCACAACTCGATTTGACTCGAAATGAAAAATTTAGCATTTGAAAAATATAGAACTCAAAATAGAAAATCAATTAGTCAGAAAAGATTGCGCTTGAACTTTTTTGAAAATGTAAAAGTTTTCATTCTTGGTCTTCAATAAAAAAAAATTTTTCAAGCGTAAACATCTTTACTGCCCCCCTCCCTACTAAATTTCCGCTATAGTGACTATCGGTAAAATATCACGTGTCTTCAGTTTGTTGCGGCAAGGACGCAAAGCTCCACGGTCAACTATATAATCCTCCTTGGTGAGCTGTCAAAATTTTAAAGGTTATATGTAACTGTTATCGTATTCGAATTTGAATGTGTATCCTACATATGATTATCTTGTATGTTAACGAACAACATACGTACCGGACACACTGTACTATAATAATTTATTTATACACATCGAATAATAGTGTTGCAAGAGACCAGAGTAATTGCTTCAGTGAGTATGATTGAACTGATGGCAGAATTTGCAAATAGATCCACTGCCGCACGTAGTTGTCCTAAAGAGTAGATAAGTTCTACAAAAGGCGACACAACAAAGAAGCTGATATTCGAAAGAGAAGAACGATCTCAAGCAATTTATAAAGATATGTACTTATATTTATACGAGTTGTAACAAATATTAGGCAACTATTGAATATTTGTTCCATTATTCGGCCGAATGTCGAAAAGTTTTGATTGATATTATTTATTGATATAAAAAACTTTTTAACAAAAAAAAAACTCCTTCAAAAAGGCACTAAAAAGAGGAAAATAATGAAATTTTGAGGTCTGTGCCAATTAAAATATGAAATTGGTTAAAAAGAAGATATTAATCACTATATACTATACTTTTTAACCGACTTCATATTTTAATTGGCACAGACCTCAACATTTCATTATTTTTAGTGCCTTTTTGAAGGAGGTTTTTTTTTGTTAAAAAGCTTTTTACTTTTTACTGTCAAAAAGTAACATTTACCTTAAAGAATCACATGCCGTTACTTAGTTTTTTAATAAAATCAGCCGAACTACTGAACCGATTTTGATGAAATTTCTATGGGACCAATCTGAAAGTATATCCTTTCAAAATTGGTTCATAAACGACGAAGTTATCCGCGAACATACATAAAACATAAAAAATATATACGGTCGAATTGAGTAACCTCTTTTTTTTGAAGTCGGTTAAAAAACAGAAGTCAGAGGCATGCTCTGCTACCAAATAGTTATTCACTAATAGAGGAACTATGAATTAATTCTTGAAGAAATTAGAAGTAATTTGGGTTTTTTTCACCTTTTTTTTTTATTATAAAATTTAACATAAAGAAGAGTATCCTGAAATTGGAGGCAAAAAAATGTTTAAAGTGTAAGACACACTGCAAGATAAAACGTGCCTTTTTAACATGTTTGAGGAGGTCGTTAAAAAATCATGCCTAAGTATTCGCAGAATATTCGGTTATAATCGGGATACGACTTTGCCGAATATTCGGTAATCGGTTTTGTTTCAAAATTGGCGACCGTGAGAGGAGACAGCGACACGCAACATACGAAGGCGACAGATCTCAAAAGCACCGATTAATTGAATTAAATATGCAATGATTAGCATATTCAATGAGACATTTTCCTGAGAGTAGTTCCTTCAATTATCCACCCAGAATATTCAGCTTTAAAATTTTTCAACAGTCTTCCTGCTGAGCTGAAGTCACTTCCTTTCCCTAAATTTAAAAGAGAGTTAAAGATACTTCTAATTAATACATGTTTGTATTCAGTTTATGAATTTTATTCAATTAATTATAATTATTAAATTTTTTTGTATGACGAATCCTGCTCACTGCTATATTGGACAATAAATATATTCTATTCTATTCTATTCTATTCCCCATTAGTGTCGTGTCATTTTAGTGGTATAACTTAATTATTAAATTATTATTATTATTAAATTAATTCAATAATTAAGTTATACCACTAAAATGACACGACACTAATGGGGAATAAATAATGTTTGTACCTACCACAAGTGCTGCCTCTCGTGAATAATTGAAAGAATTACTCTCAGAAAAATGGCTCATTTCAATTAATCGGTGCTTTTGAAATCTGTATCTTTCGAACGTCTCTGTCGCATGCCGTTGATCCTATCACGGTCGCCAATTTTAAAAGATTAACTAAAGACAGCATTCAGAGCGTCGCCTCTTATCGAGCCGGCGTACTCTTCGGTTGTACAGTGCAATTGCGGATTCCGCGTTTCCCTCCAACAACAAACAACTCTCACAACGCCCCCTCGAATGCACACACACACACACACGAGACGATTGATGATTCGATTTGATGTTAATACACAAGTTGCGTGTTAAATACACACACACAGGCCGTTGTATTTGAGTGGTTTACACTTAGGTGGTTGTGATTTGTTGCGGTAGCAAATAATCATGTGCTCAGGTTACAACAGGCTGTGTTTAATCTATTTCAAATTAAATATATCTCCATATTTGATCAACTAGGCTTCTCACTCGCACAAAATTTTGTCGAGCGTCTATTACAGATAATCTATATATCTCTCTCTCTCCCACAAAATTAAAATAAAAATTTACAGCTAGGTTTCATTGAGTTTGTTATTTTCAAAGAAAATAATGTCGCTTTATTTGCACTTCCGGTTATACCGAAAGTTTGCTCTAACTTCGTTTTTTTAAATGAGACATTTATTATTTTGAGATTCTACATCAAATTCTCGACCAACTCTGTATTTGTAAAATCGACGGTTTTCGAGTTAATACCAATTTTAACTGAGTATCGTATTGATTTGCGTAAAATTAAAATTACCCCAACTTTCCTTGCCCTAGCAGGGAATTCTATCGATATAATATTATTGTCTTTATTTTTTACCTTTTATTTAAAAAAGTTGAAATAAATAGATAATTAAAGTTAGGTGTATGATACATTTAAAGGACATTTTAAAGGACTGTTTATAAATAAGAAAAATTTTAACACTTTATTTTTTCGATATTAAATAATATAATCACAAAAATATTTGCAGAAAATAAATATACTTTTAATTAAAAAACGTCATATAACATATTGTGTAGTAGGTACTCATCGACAAAATGTAGACTAGCTAAAATATTACACTATAAAAAGTATCCACCTATTGTTCGAAAACAATAAAAAAATCAATATTTCAATTGTTTTAATGAAAATGATAAAATGCGCAGTCAGCTTAATTAAATTTATAGCGATAATAGTACAAAAGACATTATATAAAAGTGTTTAAAAATCAGAGATGGAGTCAAAACTACAAAAAAATTCAGCTTTACACAAAATATTTCCAGGTTTCATAGTTATTTCACCTATATAATGCTTGGTCTATAACGTGATATTTTCAATAATAATAAAATAAAAAATTAAATGTCAGTTGAAACAAATTCTCAAGTCTCTGTAGGATTAATTTCAATAATAAACTGAATATTCTATTGCAACTTGCACCAGTTCTTAAATTAGAATCTGAAAAATGGCGTTTGTAATAGACGAGCCTTGGAAACGCCATATAAAGAACATGATCAAGATCAATATAAAAATCTAATATATGACACAAAAAGACCCTGTATCTTACACTACAGTACACAACAGAAGTGAAACTGTAACACATCAATATATCAAGGGCGAGGAGGAGTGGGGGTGCAGTGTTTTGTTCACAACGTTTCGTTAGCCGCAAGAATCCAATTCACTCTACCGTAAATAAAGAAGTTTCACTACAAAAAATGAAATGAAAGAACAAAAAAAATTCGCACCACAGTCGTCATTTGATAGTCAAAAAAAATACAACAAAATTGAATGAGCCCGGTTGAGAATCGATTACGTGGTGGAAGAACGGGTATATGGTGGAGGTGCGTACGGCGTCGCAGGATTTCGCATCACAACCGTCATTTGATAGTAAAAAAATACAACAAAATTTAATGAGCCCGGTTGAGAATCGATTACGTGGTGGAAGAACGGGTCTATGGTGGAGGTGCGTATCGGCGTCGCAGGATTTCACATCACAACCGTCATTTGATAGTAAAAAAAATATAACAAAATTTAATGAGCCCGGTTAAGAATCGATTGCGTGGTGGAAGAACGGGTATATGGTGGAGGTGCGTATCGGCGTCGCAGGAATTCACATCACAACCGTCATTTGATAGTAAAAAAAATATAACAAAATTTAATGAGCCCGGTTGAGAATCGATTGCGTGGTGGAAGAACGGGTATATGGTGGAGGTGAGTATCGGCGTCGCAGGATTACAACCCTGCTAGCACACGTGCAAACAAAGCCAATAATGCATACTTCATTGTAATAGGTAGCCAATAAATAAAAGCCGACTAATATTAATCAAACGCGATTATCGCACGTCAAGCTTCCGTGACAACAGTTATAATTTTAATCACACTTTATACAATTCATAGTTCCGTATAATAAATACCTATACACAATGCATATCGATATATTTAGTGCATTGAACGTTTATTTACACTGCAACCAAACACAGGATGATTATAAATCGCCCCTCATCTCACGTAAAGACGTTACTGACAAAAAAAATTTTTTTAAGCTACGCTTCTTATGGCCGATTTATCGTACATTTTATTCAAGATGTTTTTTTAATCACACTGTTAAATTTTTACAGCTACGTGTTCATTATTATTATTGGCTGCTGCGTTTCGTTACCATAGCAACCCGTTATTTAACAGTGTGATTAAAAAAAAACATCGTGATTTAAATGTACAATAAACCGGCCACTAACGTACGCTTGGAATAGGGACCTAACACACGAAAAGTGAAACGTCACGAAAGAACTGTAATGCGGCGATGCAACGCACCTCATTGGCTTGGCAGCGCGTATTGTTGCCAGGCAATTGTATAATATTTAGATAATAAGAAAACAAAAAATATCAAATATCGTTATATTATACAATGCGTAAGAAGCTTAGCTTTTAAGTCGGGTGCACACTAGCCAGATGTCGATTTTTTATCGAGTGCTCCTTGTTGCTTATTAGTTTATACGGCATAGTTCAACATTTATCCCACACGATTAAATTTCGCCTCCGGCACGTTTTTCCAGGTGGTTTCCAACCTCTGATGTCGAGCGTCTATAATTTACAATATCTATCAATAATAAATGAAAGATAAAATTTCTGTCATGATAATCTGCGGGAACGTTGCGCAGTGAATTTAATTCACTGTATAAATTATATAATTAATTTAATGTCAATAACAGGGGAACAGATAATTTTCTATGACATCTGCAAAAGATACAACGATCAGATATAAATATATATAAAACAAATATCAGTTTGACAGTTTAGACAACCATTTATAATAGTTAAAATATACGATGCAACGATGCGTATTTGTTTGTCGTTTCGATGCTCACATGTTTCAATACAAGCGTACCAACCCCATAAAATAACAAACATATTGCAGCAACTTTTAAAGCGACCAGTTTAATTTTTTTCATTAGATTGAATCAATAAATGTATTAATTAAGTATATCAAAATATAAGATTATATCAGTATTTCGTCTGTAACTTAGTTTTCTAGCAGTTTTTTTTTGGTATTCGCGTAAAGATACGAGTCCTGTTAGAAACGACGTTCACACGAGAGAATTTGTTGCCAAAATCGACATTCACGTAAGCGAAGTAACGGACAAAAAAAAAGAAAAAATTATAATGAATCTCAATATTCTCAAGGGATCCACAGATTTGAACCCGACGACCTCAACCATTATTGACAGTTGAGCATGGAAGATTTATATTCTATTATACATAGCTGCAGACAGAGAAGCTTTGCATCACTTCGACACACCGCTTCCGCAACATTTCACCGAGTCACTCTATAGCAACATTTTTGGGTTGACATGAAACATTTTCGACAACTAACTAAAGAAGGCAGAATATAGCTAACCAGTGACGATTTGTATCACTTCCGTCACACACCGCTTCCGCGACATTTTACCGAGTCACTATACCAACTTTTTTTAGAGTGAGGCATCAGTAAAGTTGCTTAATTTTAATACGGTGACTTAAAACATTTTTGACAGCTAACCAAAAAAGGCAGAATGTACCTAGTTGACAGTGAATATTTGCGTCACTTCCGTGACACCGCTTCCGCAACATTTCACCGAGTCACTTTATAGCAACATTTTTGGGTTGACAAAACATTTTCGACAACTAACTAAAGAAGGCAGAATATAGCTAACCAGTGACGATTTGTATCACTTCCGTCACACACCGCTTCCGCGACATTTTACCGAGTCACTATACCAACTTTTTTTAGAGTGAGGCATCAGTAAAGTTGTTTAATTTGAATACGGTGACTTAAAACATTTTTGACAGCTAACCAAAGAAGGCAGAATGTACCTAGTTGACAGTAAAGATTTGCGTCACTTCCGTAACACCGCTTCCGCAACATTTCACCGAGTCACTCTATAGCAACACTTTTGGGTTGACAAAACATTTTCGACAACTAACTAAAGAAGGCAGAATATAGCTAACCAGTGACGATTTGTATCACTTCCGCGACACACCGCTTCCGCGACATTTCACCGAGTCACTCTACCAACTTTTTTTAGAGTGAGGCATCAGTAAAGTCGTTTAATTTGAATGTATCCGATCTTTTTGAAAATTGATATTTAAGTTTTATAGGACACAAAAAAATAAAATAGCGTCATATTTAAAAATGGCGGCCATATGTACTTTTGTAAAAATTATCCGATCTTTTTGAAAATTGATATTTAAGAGTTTTATAGGACACAAAAAAATAAAATGGCGTCAGATTTCAAAATGGCGGCCATATGTACTTTTGTAAAAAAAATTATCCTATCTTTTTGAAAATTGATATTTAAGAGTTGATTTGAAACATTTTTGACAGCTAACCAAAGAAGGCAGAATGTACCTAGTTGACAGTGAAGATTTGCGTCGCTTCCGTGACATTTAACCGAGTCACTCTGGCAACATTTTTTGCGGTGGGGCGCCGGTGAAGTTGTTTACAAATCAGAAATCACTCAAATTATAAATATAGTGTATTTAAACGATTAACTTTACAAGAGTTCTGTTGATTCTCCGCTAAAACCAGCTAACCAAAGCAACCGCAGCTTAGGAAACGAACCTTTCACGCCATTTGCTCACATTACATAAGTTTCAATAGGCCTTTGGAGAAATTGTATATACGGTCACACATTATAAGTACGGTAAAAGCTCGGCATAGGTGGGATATTTAGTGGAGATTTGAAGCCAATGAATCTGTATTAGCGCTCGAGGACCATTGGTTGCAACGAGCGTTGCTTACACGATCTCACAGGACACGGAGGATTTACCGCGAGAACTTACACAGACAGACAGACAGATACTACCGGAAAGACTACACGAATCGTCTACGAACTAGCCTGTGTCCGAATTATTTCACAGGATTATCGATTTAAAAAAAATATTTGAAATATTTTGAGATGATAAATAAAAATGTCATCAAATAATAAAATTTTTGAAGCTATGTTTCTATAGACGTGTTAGACGATTTCTGGCAGGGGAAAAACTTATAGGTTCGCGTCACTAAAAGTATACTTATCTATAGCTATGGCCAGCGGTGAAAGTAATATACTGGCGCACGCGCGGTGGTCTATGTAAAATTAATATTTGAGAATTTTATAGGACACAAAAAAATAAAATGGCGTCAGATTTCAAAATGGCGACCATATTTATATGTACTTTTGTAAAAATTATCCGATCTTTTTGGAAATTGATATTTAAGAGTTTTATAGGACACAAAAAAATAAAATGGCGTCAGATTTCAAAATGGCGGGGATATGTACTTTTGTAAAAATTATACGATCTTTTTGAAAATTGATATTTAAGAGTTTTATAGGACACAAAAAAATAAAATGACGTCAGATTTCAAAATGGCGGGGATATGTTCTTTTGTAAAAATTATCCGATCTTTATGAAAATTGATATTTAAGTGTTTTATAGGACATAAAAAAATAAAATGGCGTCAGATTTCAAAATGGCGGCCATATGTACTTTTGTAAAAAAAATTGTCCGATCTTTTTGAAAATTGATATTTAAGAGTTTTATAGGTAGGAGACAAAAAAATAAAATTGCATCAGATTTCAAAATGGCGGTCAAATAATAACTTTTCAATTATATTGTCTACAGCTTTGATAAATTCGGTTTTATATACAATGCGTAAAAAGCATAACTTCTGTCGGGTGTCCCATGACACCTCTAGACTTTTTTTTATAATATTTTTTAAAGCATAATTCACATATACCAAAGCTGCACCGGCACGTAACGCAATTTTCAGATAGATATATTGTAGATTATAGACGCTCAACATCTGAGGTTAAGGAACCATCAAGTTAATGAGGTTCTAAAAATCATTTTTGCACACTGTATTAAATATTAAAGTAAAACGTAAAAAATCGTGTGCCTTTTGACTTGTCTTGCTCCATTTTATTATCTTTTAAGGCCACCAACAGTTAAGGTTATTTGGGCCTAGCACCAATTTTACCAGTTCTCGGATTAGAACCTGGGAATTGGGGGCTTGTAATAATGAGTCGTGGAAACTCTATATAAACAAAGGCATTGCTGTGTTTTCCTTAACAAAATACAAATAAAAAAAATATTTTTATGTATCTGTAAGTTGAAATATTCAGTTTGATCCAAAGCGAGTTTTAATCCAGATCCATATATGGTACATTCTAGATATGTATATGTACACTGGGGACTTCGCCCCCTACGCACTTACGCACCACAACCACTGCACGACATGCAACATGCTCTCTCACGCTCTAACTTCTCTCATTTACCGCAAACAAAGAGCCCGCCCGGGTGCAATAATATAAGCTCTCCCGTGTCCCGATCTCATCCCGTCTCCTTCCGACACCCCCCCCCGCCAGACGCAACGCATCTTCCTCTGCCACTGAAGGGTTACCTACCCTTACCTGACTCTCTAATAATACTGAACTAATTTCCAGCTAAGAAGTAAAGAGCAAACTTAAATTAATAAATCTCATAAAGAATAATGCGTTTTAATAATTTAATTCTCTTGCAGGCAGTGAATGTCGACGAATTAGCGATCTTAACTCGCTACATCAGCAGCGTTTACTAAACTTTTTCGTCCACGGACCCCTTGGAGATTAGCAAAAATTGTCGCGAACCTTCATTAATATTGTAGCAAAACCCCAGATGTTACGCCACTGTGTAGTACAAACAGCATATCACTGTTTGCCGAACGGTGTTCATACAGTCGCCGGCCGAACTGTATAGCTTTGTCCGTTTACAGCACAGATGACTCCGCAGACTCAAGTTTAGGATTTTTTTATTTATTGTATATTATAGACGCGTCGACAACTTACGTCATTAGCGTCTTAAATACATTAAATAATAACAATTCTCTTAAAACTAAATGACATCACAAAACATCCATGAGCGGAGGTGGGATTCGAACCCACGACAGCGGCCGGCCGCTACGCTAACCGTTACACCACTCTGTCCTCCTCAAGTTTAGGAAACGCTGCACTACACAGTAAAGTAGCTTCAAGTAAATTGTGTGTTTAAAGCTCGTAAACTTAAAAGAAAATTGTATAGGTTTGTTCAATGAAAAAAGCTTAAATCAGGATCAGTTTAAGATCACTGTCTGATGAATCCACTTTGTTTTATGAAACACTTGTTATAAAATAAAGTGTATAAATAAATGAAAACGATGTATTATTAAATTTAAAACGAATCAGAATTGGACAAATCTCTATATTATTAAACGAGCAAATCTTGTATATAGTGTACCTATATAAATATTTTCTCGAAAACGGCCCTAACGATTTGGATGAAATTTACTGAAAAGGGGTTTTGGGAGGCAAAAAATCGATCTAGCTAGGTCTCATCCCTGGAAAAATTCGTTTTCTTATCGATTTTATCATTTTAAAAAACAGTTGTTTTAATGTTATAAAACAGTGTCGTATGGTGAGTAGGCTTTGGAAAAAACAAACTTTTTCATTATTTATGTCAAATTACTCTGACAGTCAATCTTTAACTTATTAAAATAATCAGTGATTATTTGAAAAGTAAAAAAATAACAACAATAAAATCTAAACATAATTATACTTATATAATTATGTTTAGATTTTATTGTTGTTATTTTTATAACTAATATTTAAATAAATAGGTATATTACTTTTATATTACCTATATAAAATATGTAGGTACATACGTTATGTAGTATGACGTATACTGACGTATAATAATATTATCTACTTATAGGTATGTAATTTTTTTTCTTAAAAACGACTAACGATTTTGATGAAATGGGAACTTTAAGTACTATTTTTTTTGAACTCATCCGAGCAAAGCTCGGTCATCCAGATATTGAGTTTATATACGGATAATATAATATTCAGTTTGTTTAAATCACACTGTTAAATTTTGGCAGTTACGTGTACATTGGTTGCTGCGTTTCGTTACCATAACAACCCGTCTTTAACAATGTGATTAAAAAAACATCGTGATTAAAATGTACGATAAACGGGCCACAGGTGTAATTCTGTTTCTGTCTATCCTATTGACTTTTCTAGAAGCACGTATAAACGACTGTAAATTTAAAAGAAAATGTTTTAGATCACTTCGATGACAAAAGTTTGATCAGAATTGATCAAGAGGGGAATTACAAGATTAATTCTGATCTATAAAGCGTATCACTCAGCGATACCTAATTTTATATTACTGGATCAAAGTCAAAAAAGAAATGTATTAAATTTTTTATGAAGCTTAAAACAAAGACTCGCGTTTAATTAACTCAATAATATCGATATGTTGCAAGATATTTTCAATGTTTTTCTTTCCAGAATGATATATTTGTAAAATACTTAGGTGCATGAACTTGGTAAAACGGGCAGTTGTTATTATAGCCACGGAGACGGATGGCGCTGCACTGTATTAAAATTCAGTAATATATTTACCCGGTTTCTAGGGGACAACGGGGCGGTCTTCGTGCCCTGGTCATATCGGGCATTGAGAGCACCGTAATGCATTGCCGTAAGAACGTTTCACAATCACGTTAATGTTGAAACTAACAGCTACTATATTATTACTTTGTTTTACAATTGCGTTACCGAGTTGCTGATTCATTTCGGTCATTTGTCCAAATCGGACTCCGGCTGCCACGAAAAAACACATCGGAATATATGCAGCGACAACTTTTTATCTGTTCACACAGAACACACCAGATAAAGTCCAGCGTTTCGTCTGCTGAATTCAGACTCCGGACACGCAGAAAACACATATTAGTAATTATAACTGTATACAGAACGCAAATGACCTCTATTGTCGAGCGTCTATAATCTATAATAGCTACAACTGTACACATTAGAAAGTGTTTAATAAAGAATTGGATAATTGAAATGTCATCAACATTTCGTCTGCTAAAACTGAACTCTCGAAGCGCAGAGAAGACACACGTATGAATATACTGGGTGTCCAAGATAAGTGTGAAATGCATGAAGACAACCTAAACGGCAGGAGATAGGGATTAAATAAAATATGAATATTGAATAAAAATATGAAAAGAGATTTGAAATCTTCATAAAAAAGTGCATTTATAAAGTGAACGTATTTTTTTTCTAACTTACTTAATAAGCGCGAGTTATAAATAAAAAGCGAAAATGTAAAAATCTCGTTTTTCTTGTCTATCGCAAGTCAAGCAAAATATTATGGAAACTTTGACTGCGCAGGGAGTAGTACTGGAGATTCTGCACATTTTCTCTCCATTTAAGCAAATCTCTATCTCTTACCGTTTGGAAAATCTCCATGCATTTCACGCACGGACATCTCGCACACGAATAAAGAATTTATTCATTGTCTAGTTCTTTGCCGCAATAATTCATACAACTTTAACGCGACTGCAATACGGATCGTAAACGTTTATTGTGAACTGTGCTTTCGCTTGTAGAGTACGCAATACATAGGTACGTGGGCCGGATACGAATCGCCGACGTCCGGTGAATTATATGTTTGCGGCCGGTTGGAACAGATCGTCGCTCAACACAAACACATAGAAGCAGAGCGTCGCGACGCCCCTATGCTAATGCATGCAATAAAAGTTCTCCCATTACAGTTCATACACAATATGCTTCAATATTTATTAGATAGTGCTATATGCTCTTCGCCATATCTGAACCGCACAACCGCGGTTGTAAATAAAGTGTCGGGTATACAGAGGGCAGTGTATGTACACGCGGGGATGTCCCGCAACGCGATGCTATAGGATGATGAATGTTAATAGGTATACGGATGGGTTGCGTGATGTAGAATAGTTCCGAATCTAGCAATTACGATTCGGTGCCAAAATCTAAACGGGGAAGTACAGAACAGAAATGCCTATATATAGGGATCAAACCATGAGGAGCCCCGAACGAGCACGAAGTACCTTTTGCATAATAGTAGGTAGGTACAGTTTATATATATATATATATACAGTTTATACCTTCACATATCAAAAAATCGGTTATCAATGTATAACAAGGGTCCACTAAGTTCAAGTACCAAACTTTTTAATAAACTGCCTGCATCTATTAAAAATATTGATAACTTTAAAAATTTTAAGTGCAATCTTCGTGATTTTTTATTGAAGAATTGTTTTTACCACGTTAATGATTACCTTAGTTTTTAAACTGTTTTATGATTATATGACGCATTGTTATCGATTATAACTAACAATTAATAAACATCTATCTATCTATAAGGTTAATATACACAAGAGATTAGTCCCTGCAGTCTGGGTCCATTCTGATTGATCGAATATGGGGTATTCGACCAATCACTTCAAAATAAAACCTAATTTAATATTATTATTTGAGATATTAGGATGTCCAAAATTTATACAATAACAGTGTTCTTGAGAAATTGGAATAGAAAAATAAATTTTAATTAAGTTTTATTTTGAAATGTCAGAAAATTGATCGACCTTTATAGAAAGAATTAGATTACAAGCCTTACCTGAAGTTTTCATTCTAATTTTGTGAACATTAATGCCTGTCTTGAAGAATATATGTTTGAACATTCTCCACATATACAAAACCCATTTTTAATCGCTATCAACTATCCATATTCGTATACTGAGTTCACTAGTTAGTTCTTACGTTCGTTTAGGTGTGTCTGCGTGTGTAGGGTATTCGACGGCAGGGCCAAGTCCTTGTTTAATATACTACTTACTATACCATAAAAACAGCCATTTATATCAAACAGCTACAATGGCAAAGCTGGTAGCGCGGCTGCTTCGTACCCGGAAGGTAGCTGATTCGATTTCGGCCGGAACCATAAATTGCATATTCCACTTGATATTTATTTATATAATCTTTTTATATGTCTCTATTTATTTTATTTTTTATCATACCACCAAACTTAGCGGGCTCCTCATGTTTTGATCCCTAGAGTCTTGTGTAGTACAGAACTGCGGTAATATGATGAATGCTTAACTGCTAATAGATACGTCAAACTAAAACAATTGCTGTTTGAGTAAATTATGCTTTTACTTATATAACAGTGAATGTTATTCATTACGCAATATAGAACGTTTTTAACTTTTGACCTGACAGCGTCTCACTCCGCAGGTATAGGCATGCGCAATGCGCATGTCCTTAATTAGGAAAAGATAACTTCCCTTACCAATCGAGAGATGTCGCGTCGAATAGTTTTTGTCTTGCAGAAAACTGCATTGTAGACGTTGAAAATCTTATCTTTCACACTCGAGACATCTCGCGTCGAATAGTGCAATGTAACAAATGGGTACTATACTAACAAATAAACTGCAGTAGTACATTGTAAAAATGATTGTTGTTGCTTTTATCCCAGGTGCAGACGTTGTCACGGCTAAAATACCCGCGGCCGTGAAGACGAGACAGTTTACCCCGTTTTTTAATTAGATACAAATATAAATTTGAAAAAAAAATTTTTTTTGTACCTTCCAACAACATATTTGTTTTATTTCCACCTTAATGGCCGCAATTTTTGTGAGATGGCCTATTCAATATCCGCGGAACACACCTCTCTAACCGCATGCCAAATTTCAATTTCCTACAACTAAACGTTTAGAAGTTACAGGCCTGTGATACAATAGACAGACAGACGGACGGACGGAGTCTCTATATATTGTTATTTTGTTTATAAAAAGTTAAACTACAATCAAGTAGGTATTTAGTCTTGACATTTTAAAATTGATGTATGCAGGTATATATTCAGTGTTTTTATTAAAAAGTAATTGAGTTTGGAAAAGTTTTTTTTTGCCGTCATGTAAAAGCAGAACTTTATACCTACGAATAATAAACGGGAACAACCGATAAGCAAATATAACAAGTTATTTGATTTATGTTTTGTCAAAATAGTTTATTTATTTATATAGCTTTGGACTTACCAGTTTGAATAAGTAAGTATACAACAAATTTGCATTACCTGTAACAAAAAGAAAATTATTAATTTAAGTTCTTATAGACATACACTTTTTTTACCCGACTGCGAAGCAAAGGAGTGGTAATGTGTTTAACAGTCTATGTATGTATGTATGTATGTTCCTTTGAAGCACTATACAGACCAAACGCCTGGGCCGATTTTTGTGATTCACACGTCAATCGATTCCCCTTAGTCCGGCGAGTGTCACTAAAGACATGACGTTAGTGAAAATTCAATATGGCGACTACAGGACGCCATATTGTGAAAATGAAAAAAAATGAAAGTCAACAAACTATGTCAAGTGGGGTATCGTTGAATAGGTATTTAAAAATCATTTTTAGTTTTCCCTCAACATTTTTCCATTCGACTGACCGTTTAGGATCTATATCGATTTATTTTTAACTAAAAACATTTGAAATAAAAAATTTATTAAAAAACAAAAAACCCGACTGCGTAAAAATCGAACTTAAAAGATGGAAACAAGATCAAATGATAACATGCAGTCGGAGGTATTTCTGTTCAATTTGTTACTACTATGCCTCCGACTGCATGTTATCATTTGATCTTGTTTCCATCTTTTAAGTTCGATTTTTACGCAGTCGGGTTTTTTGTTTTTTAATAAATTTTTTTACCTCCCTAAACATCACCATACCGGTATCAAAATGTGTTTTTTTTAAAGAGATTTTTCAAATTAATCATATTTATAAGAACGCTGTTTCTAATGACCCACGTACACTTCTGTACCTTTTTTCTTAAACATAATATACTGAATATGTACTTATTAAATTTTTCAAAAAATATGGTAATAAAAAACAAGCCGTGAGGTGGGTCATTTATTTGGACTAAAGTGCGACCCTTGAGGTCCACACGACGAACTTCCCTGCAGTTTGATAAATATTTAATAATAATAATTAAATTAGATATCACACAGAAAAGTAATCATTTTAATCATTAAAACAAAATTATAATTTATTTTTAGCAATAATTAAAAAAAAAAAAAACGGCTGAACCGATTTTTATAAAATTTGTCGGATCAAAATGACGTTAACACGCCTCGATTGACAACCTTACGAAGTCGATATAATTTTTTATTCGCGAGATATTGTGTAAAATCTACTTTTTGGAGTCTATTTGGCTAAGAAAAAACAACGGCTGAACCGATTTTGAAAAAATTTCTTTCAGATCATATTTACGTTAATACGCGTCGATTGGCACCCTAACGTAGTCAATATCATTTTTCATTCTCGAGATTTCGTCTTAGAAAGAAATGGACACATATGTACGTACGTAGGGGAGGAGGGGGCTAGTTGTCACAATTTTGATTTTAGGTGGAATATTTTTTGATATTATTGGATTTAATAAAGTCTCCAATTTTTATTGAAATGAAGTAACATTCTTTTACAATATTTTGTATACAAAAGTTGACTAAACATTAATAAGAAATTTTAATTCACATTTTTTATAGGCGATGCATGTGTGACAACTTACCCCGACAAGGGGGCTAGTTGTCTCATTTGTTAAACCGTACAAAAACAAAGATATAATTAAAAATAAACAACAAACAAAGATAATTAGAAAATATAGCGTTAAAAACATAGCTCTAGGAATTGAATAGAATTCTGAAAAGAAAAAATGTAAACAAAACAAAAGTAAAATCAAAAAATCAAAATCGTAGTTGTAGGATTTATAAATCATCGTCAGAATTACAATTAATACATAAATAGAACAGCACATTGTCACCAGCACACTTATTATGAGCCCACAATCGACAGTTTGTGCACTGTAACCATTTTTGTTCATTGTGACAACTAGCCCCCGATGCGAATAATTTATTTTGAGGTGAAACTACAAAACCTGGCAAAAGATAACCTAAAAATCATCTTGTATTTCAGTAGTGCATAATGTTGTTTACACGACCATACCATTGTCATGTTTGGATCACTTTGTTAAAATAAGATAAATGATGATTAACCATTTTCTAAAAATTTACTTCCTATATCAGTTTTGAAGAAAGATTTCTCACATACACAATAACTGTCGAAAATCATTTAAACTTTCTGTGGTGTCCCCTTCTAACATACTGGTTTACCGACCATATTCATGTAGTTCGTTATTACACCGCAATATGGAGTTTCAATACTTGAGACAACTAGTACTTGTGACAACTAGCCCCCTCCTCCCCTACGTACATACGTACACACACACACAGACATCTTTCTAAAAATAGTGTAGTGACCTTGAAACATAAAAATTTGTTATACATTTTGATTTCGATTTTCGGACCCATTACAATAACTTCCAATGGGAAGTTAAAAAACTAAAAGAAAATCGTGTTTGTAGAAAAAGATGCTGATTTCAATCAGCTAAAGAATTTTTTGCCATGTATTAAGTATTGACAGTTTTTTCAAATTCAAATTAATTTATTTTAAATAAATACAAATCAATATAATAATTATAACAGAAAAGGATTTCCTGCCCAACCTGGGATATTAGTGCTAGGGCAGGAGCCCAAAAATAAAATGAACATGATGGCGACTGACACTACGCACCAAAGGTCTATCTCGCCCCTTTCTAAAATACAGTCACCTATTTATTAAAAAGAAATGGAACAAAAACAGATTAAAGTTAAATTCGACATAATAAAGACACGAATACAACAGAAATAAACGATATCGTTTTATTATCCTTCGATGGCTGCACATACGCGAAACCTAGTTTCATCTCCGTCAGTTGCACACACTTTAATATAATTGTACGAATGCACCTAACGACGTCACAAAGTATAAACGTCGGAACAATAAATCTCGTACAGGCAAAATAAGAAGAAGACCACGCTCTCTGAATGTACAGGGAAACAATAAAAAGATCACGTTAACCGGAACGTGATTCATCATATTGTGCGCTGCCAAGTATATTGTGCTTCCCCGATGCAGCAGCGCTGCAACTTACTCTTATTGGACATACGAGAATACTCAAACTACCGCACCACAACCCTCGTTGCATAACAGTAGTCGCTGTCTTATCCGCTAAGGTAGCGATTCTTAACCGCCGTGTCGCGAAAAATTACAAATTTAACGCGCTCTAGTTTAACTGGTATTTTGACTTAATAATTAAGAGATGCACGTGTCGCCAGTGGTTAAAAATATGTTAGGTGTGTCGCAGAGGGAAAAATGGGTGTGAGCTTATGACCACACGACAGAAGTGAAAACTTCAGATTTTATGATATAAGTATGTTGCGAATTCTTACAGTCAGATTGCGAATGGTCAGGTTGCGAATTCTTACGGTTATTTGCGAAAGCTTCACGTTATTTCAGTACACAGGCAAAAAGTGCCTAACGCGCCTAAGGAAGTTTTCAAAAAAATTGAGAACCCCTGCGCTAAGGAATCAGTCATGCCCTCTCATATACTGGTACACTATAGAAGTATCCATGTGCAAAATTCGAGTTTTTGGAGGGTCATTTCTCCCGCATTTGAGCTATACGACCGATTTTGTGATTTCGTCCCGAGACGTGACCGTCTTAAATACACAAGAAAAGTTTGAGCAAAAACGATCCAGAACAGAGGTTTGTACTCAGGTGCAATCACCGACAGCTGGCAGACATATTTTAAAGACCATTTTTTAGGGTTCCGTACCTCCGAACGGAACTCTATTACTAAGCCTACGATGTTTGTCCGTCCGTCTGACACAAAAAATTACACCCCCCCAAAAAATACACCCCCAAAAAAATTACACCCTCCAAAAAAATTACACCCCCTAAAAAAATTACATCCCTCAAAAAAATTACAGCCCCCAAAAAAATTACACCCCCCAAAACAATTACACCCTTCAAAAAAATTACACCCTCCAAAAAAATTACACCCCCAAAAAAATTACACCACCAAAAAAATTACACCCCCCAAAAAATTACATCCCCCAAAAAAATTACACCCCCAAAAAAATTACACCCCCAAAAAATTACACCCCCAAAAAATTACACCCCCAAAAAAATTACACCCCCAAAATAATTACACCCCCCAAAAAAATTACACCTCTCAAAAAAATTACACCCCCCAAAAAGCTTTCTCACAAACGGTAAGAGGTAAGAGGTAGCTGTATAAGAGACTGGAAAACGTGCAAGACTTCCTCTATGTATTTCGAAAATGGGAAAGTAATATACATTTGATTAAGGCTGATAAATAAGCTTCTACTGTACAGCAGGCTTCAGTTCAAACGTTCATTTTTTTAGTAGTGTTTTATCGCTTATGAAAATGTTCACAATCGGCGTTAACTTTTGACGTAACCGACATTCATCTGAATTTTTATCATTTATAACTACCTACAGTGAATTTTTATTACTTTTAACATGTCAAATTATAACTATACCATAATACTAAGTGACAGCAATACCTACATTAAACTGTATTATATTTAAAATAGATGTACAGTAAACGTTATGTAAACTAGGACTTCCCTTCGTTCTCGGCTATTCTCAAGCCCTTTATAAATTAAATTTAAATAAAATATTAGTAAAAAAAAACTTTTTAGAGACAAGCTTTTATTGAAATGTACTAAAAAGAAAATAATATTTAATAATTTTGGTTCATAATTATTATAAAAGCGGGGGTTGTAATCTCTATGATAGTTTGTTAGTCGCAACCCCCGCTTTTATAATAAGTATGAACCAAAATTATTAAATATTATTTTTTCCTTTTTAGTACATTTCAATAAAAACTTGTCTCCTAAAAGTTTTTTTTACTAATATTTAATTTTGTTCATTTTAGTCTTTCTAAATTTTACCCCCCTTTGACACTCCGTAGGGGTTGAATTTCGAGAAATCCTTTCTTAGGTGGATGCTTACGTCAAAAAAGAAACCAACTGTCCAAATTTCAAGTTTCTAGCTTCAGCGATTTGGCCTGGGCGTTCATTAGTCAAAAAAACCTTACATCCCCGTTTGAACCCCTTAGGGGTTGAATTTATTTCTAAAAACGATTTACTCATGTATTGTCATCGGGAATACATATTTGTACAAAATTTCAAATCGATCGGATACGTGGAAGTCGTTCAAAATTGACTTGTAAGTTTTGACCTAAAAAAACACACAAACTAACATACATTGCAAGTTAAATAAAAGCTTGTAAAAAAGAAAATCCACAAAAATATAGGTATATATACCTACATAATATGTTAGTTAATACAACAAATCGTCCCTCATCTGACGTAAATTGAGATTATGCCACCGAATAAGCGCCCTTAAGCCTGACTGAAGAACTGGAGCTGTAAATGGCAGATACGTCTTTACGTGAGATGAGGGACAAAATGCTTAAAAAATAATACAAAATCCAATATCTAAGTATGAAAAATGTTCTCAGTTGTCTAAAATATTTCTTAAGATGTTTTCACCATTGTAAAATTTTCCTATAGCATGAAAACAGTTGAAAGACTCTACCTAAGCCAAGAAGAAAAGAAAAATGCAGTGGAAAAAATAATTGTGTAAGACGATACTTTGTCATCTTGGATCGATGACTTATATAGATATCAAAGTTGCTTAGAAAGCAGCATTTCATCTTCGTTCAACTACGCTAAACCCGATATCCCACTTCTGCAATAAATGTTTTGTACAATCGTTCTAGAACGGTTATAATTAAAGCTGCGAGGAATCATGCGGAGCGTAAATAAAAAAAACCGCTTAAAATGTACTCGAAAATTAAAACAAATGTTTTTAAAAGCAAATGTTCTACCGGAAGTTACCACCTGCACTCTTCATCTCTATAATCCTTTCCTCTCGCCTAGAAACAGTAACCGTTTTCCCGACGCTATTTTTAAAGCTAAAGGGTAGAAGCCAAATAAAGGACAAAGACACACTACAGATCCTACCGGCGAATTTTTTGAGAAAATTTTTTTTGAAAGATTACGTAATTTTTAAAAAGTTGTAAGTTTTTCTAGGAAATTGTTTTGCAATTTTTCGCCTGAAGGATCTGTAGCGTGATTCTTGATCTTTCATTTGGCGTTAATCCGAACCCTTGAGCTTTAAAAATAGCGTCCGGAGAGCTGTAACCTTTTTTAGGCGAGGGAAAAGAATTTAAGATGAAGAGTGCAATTAAATCCATAGTAGGAACAAAAAACTTCCAAAAAGAGCTCAAGAAGTATATTTTGGACAAATCTTCTTATAATCATGAATTGTAGCTGAATTTTACTATACTTTGTATTATTAATTAACTTATTTTAATTTGTCATAATGTAATGTTTATCATAATGTTTTTTATATTACCTTTTGTATCCACGTGATGGCCATGCAAATAAAAGTTTATCTATCTTTATCTATCTATAAGCCTAGTAGCTGCTGTCCTTAAAATCACAAAAAAATTCCTCGAAGTAGTAGAGTATTGGAATTGTTTCCGAATTCAAAAAGTTTCCCGTCTGCAAAATACGATTTTATTAAAAATAGTTTTCAGAAGTGGGATATCAACCGACGTTTACCAACTAGCTGGAAGAAAAATATGACAAGTTTTGCCGTCTGAGCGATATTTTTCAATTCACTTAGATGAGCAATAAAGTCATTTCTCAGTAATCTATGTTATGTAGTGAACGTGTGAGTCATTGGTATATAAAGGGTGCAGAAGACGCCTGGCGTCTGAAAGTCGGCGCCGAAGTGGGATCACAACAGGAATCTGCTATTAGCTGCTGGGAACAACATGCTGACTTTGACAACACGAAGTTTGAGAGAACTCAAAAGGCGAAAGCAATATCGAGTATAGTGCGTATATTTTCTCAACAACAGAGTAAACATATCTAAGATGGTTATATTTTACTATAAAAGATGGCTGTTGTATTAAAATATAATGCATTATATCAAAGACAGTGGCGTACTAAGAAATCAAAATTGAGGATGCAACAGTAGGTACTGTCACGGCAAAAATTTCGCCAGCTGTATACAACGTATATTTTCAGTAGTACCTATAAAAATATTGTTTAAAATTTCAAGATATTGATTAAAAACCTTTGGCGTCGACACAAACTAACCCTGAATAAATTGATTATTTTCTACGACGACTCAGGACAATTTAAACACTTTATCAGGTAATAGCGTGTGTGTGTGTGTGTGTGTTTTAAAGACCACCAACAGCTAAGGTTATTTGGGCCTAGCACCAATTCATATTTTCAATTCATTACTTTTTTTTTAAATAATGAATGGAAAATCCAATTGACATTTTTACCAGCTCTCGGGCTAGAACCCGGGAACTGGGGACTTGTAATAGAGGAACCATAGCAACGCCATGTAAACACCAGCACTGCTACACGCTCGGCTATTCTCAAGCCTAATAGCCGAGCGTGTGGTGATGGCGTTCTTTATATATTCCTCTTCTACTACAGACCCCCAGTTACCAGGTTTTAGTCCGACAACTTGTAAAAGTATCAATAGGATTTTCAAATTATTAAAAAGTAATTAATTAAAATTATGAATTGGTACTAGGGTCAGATAACCCTGCCTGTTGGTGAAAAAAAAATATAGCGAGAAACTGCTTATTAAAAGTTCTAAGACATAGACCTTTGGCCCTCATGTTGGGGAGTCAAATAACCCAATGAGGTTACTCTAAAAGGGACGACAATTGCTCTCTTCCAAAGCACAGAACGGTTTCAGGGACATAGAGAAGCTTTGTAAATCTAAAGTGCAGCGAGAAATTTTTTCCCCCACCCTACATCATGATCACAACATTAACGATAAGATTTCGTTTTTTTTTACGATTTTGTTACACACATCAGAGCAGTGGCGCTTCAGTTCGGCTGATGACTATTGTACTACCGACTTAGGTTCACTGGCGTATAACCATAGACAATTACCACAACCATAGACAATAACAACAAGGCGTATGTATTAGCCTAGCGGCACAGGCGAGAACTAATTGTGCCAACACGGTACACGATGAATGGTCCTCAGGCGGATGGGGGGAGGTCAGGGGCATTCCGGCGAACGGCGACGCGCGTTCCATACGTGTATAACTACGTAGCTAATAAAAGTGTACTTTTATGGATATAATAAAATGGCAAAAATAATTTCCGTAACAATTTATAAAACCCTTGTTACCGAGGAGCGTCAATATGTTATGCAGAAAGGAAATAGAATCTTCGTCACGTTCGAACTAAACATATGACTATAGTGTCTTAACAATATCAATACAGTTTACAATTTCTAAAGTTGCATGTTGTATTATACTATAAAGTAATATTTTCAATCTAGTTTTTTCTATGAAATGCAATTTAAGTTTTTCATTTGAACAAACAACAATAGAAGTACTACGTGATGATTGTACATGTATGTCATATGAACTTGATGGGTTGTTTATAGGAATCGCTCCTGAGCTTGTACAAGAATATACAGTGTGTCCATAATTTTTTTTTAACTGAGGCTATTTACACTGGGATATGAAAAATAGTACAAGAAATGAATTCAGCAAGTATATATGGATACAGTAATATTATATGCTAATAATATATGCAATTATAATTATTTATTTAATAGCTTCTACCGACAACGAAAAAGAATACTTTAATAAATAAAACACACAAAACTGGCTATAGCTGTCCAACTTTATATTTAATACTACGTTTCGGTCTGTTATAAGAGACCCTTTTCAAGGGCAGTGTATAGATAGATAGATAGATAGATAGATAGATAGATTTATTTGTCGCAGCTATATAAAGATTGACAAAACGTCAAAATACAATGATAATATTATAAAATATGTCATGTTACATTAATATTAAAAAAATCTTTAAAATTGTATAGACAAAATTCCATTAGTTGCTTTTTGACAACTTTTTTGAAATTATTTTCGGGAAGAGAACGCGTTTCCAAAGGTAGAGCATTATATAACCTTAGTGACCAATAATTAGGCCCATATTTCTGTTTGTTTACAGAATGAAAAGGCACTCTGATGTCTCTCGCACCGCGTGTATTGTGAGAATGTACTTCCTCAACAATTTGGAATTTCGATAAATTTCGTTTGACGTACAAAAGATTGACAAAAACAAAAAGAGAGGGTAGCGTCATGATATTTAGAGCCCTAAAAAGAGGAGCACAGTGAGCATTATGTTTCGCTTTAGATATTATTCTGATTGCTTTCTTTTGCAATTTAAAGACTCTATCAACATGAGAGTCAGCACCCCATATAATCAGTCCATACTGCAAAATAGAATTGAAAAGTCCGTTGTAGATTGTAATACATATATCTGTGGACACTATGTTTACAATTTTTCTTAAAAGGAATAAGATTTGCGATAGCCTATTACAAATCGAATCGATATGTGTGTTCCATTTAAGATTGTTATCAATATGAATCCCGAGACATTTTACGCTAGTAACAGGTTCTGCGGAGAAAACAGGAGTTTTGTACTTAAAAACACAGCGCTGTGTCTTATTTTTATTTAGAAATAGTTTGTTTGCAGTAAACCATGTTGACGCTATATTTAATGCTTGCTCAGACATTTGTAACAGTGTGTCTATATTTTTGTCGCTAGTGAGCAAAGAAGTGTCATCTGCGTAAAGATAAGTACTGATATTGGGCAAAAACCACGTAAGATCATTGATATAAATTATAAAAAGTAAAGGACCAAGAATAGATCCTTGTGGAACTCCACATGTTATCGGGTCTAAGCTTGATTCGTTAGTTTGTTTGATAACAACTTTCTGATATCGATCCGATAAGTAGGATGATAAAAAATTGAGTGCCACTCCTCTGAAACCATATCTGTTTAGCTTTTCGAGTAGTCAGTAGGGCTTGAAAAGGGTCTCTTATAACAGACCGAAACGTAGTATTAAAAATAAAGTTGGACAGCTATAGCCAGTTTTGTGTGTTTTATTTATAATTATTTATATTTTATTTTTCAGGTGGGAAACTTCGACAAATTTGATTGTCTATAAATTATTGACTCCATTATATGCCTTTATAAATTATTATAGGAGCTACTTCAAACGGTTTGAGTCAAGATGTACAATTATTGTTTGTACACGAAATTGAAAATTTTCTACAGACGCTGTTTATTCGACCAAAAATGCTTTTTTTTATTTCGTAGATCATCCACTACAGATACAACGACAACAGCAGTGAAAAGTCAGACTGTATATTATAGACGCTCGACAGCTGAGGTCATCAACGAACAGCTGAAAAAAAAATGTTGTTTGAAAGTTTACAGAATTTCGGTTTGCTGAAATATTGACTGAACTGTAGTAGCCTACTTAACAAAGAAAAGGGTTCTGTATTATTAATTACCGCAAAACACTTTAAGACAGCTTCTAAAATAATGAATTTATTAAGGGAATGAATAATTTATGAACACAGAGATGAAAAGTGCCGTCTATTTAATATTTTAAACGGTTTTTAAAATTTCAGTAAATTATCTTCGTAAAAAACAGCTCGATATTCATTTAAGCTAAAAATAGATGTGTTCCGGTGTCCCAGGTCCAGAAATCAGATTATAAAAAAGCTTGGCTATATTAAATGATGCAAGCGGTCATGCGCACTACGACCCTAGAGCCATTACGTCATATGCAATATGAAATTTCTATACATTTTAAGGCAGGAAATAAAAAAAACTAAATCACAAACGTTGTCGCAATAATGTGACATTTTTAAAGTTAGTAATACAAAATCAAGGCTTCTTTATTAGTCGTGAATGAATTACTGTAAATTATGGACACTCGACAACTAAAGTCGCCTCGCTCTGTACGTGTTCCCTTTTTTATGGTCGAAAAATTTAAAATTATTTGATTATTTCAGATAAATCTGAGCAAAACTATTCGACTTTTGTTAAACATTTCATGGAAGTGTTTGGTGAATGATTTTACTGTTTATAAAAGCAAAATTCTTTCCAAATAACATAGGCGATATATTATTACACTAAGGTAAAAGGAGAGAGCGGCGAGGGAAAAATGTAAAGTTGGGGAATCCGGACTAGATTTTTCAGCTGAATTGGAGTACGCTGGCTAAGCTATAAGGAATACAGTAAAGTGATATGAGATAGATTTGTCGCTCTTGATTATTTCGTTACCATACCAAAATCTACCCAGGCGTAGCAGGGCCACAAAGATGGTTAAGATTAAAGATTAAAATAATTAGACGTAGTCCTAGATTGACCCAAAAGGTGCACCACATCCTACAAGGATTTTTGTGCGTTCTCTTTTTTTTCTGGATGTAGTCAGCAAATAGCTTGGATCTTCTTATGAGCTCCAGAAAATTGGTCACTAGATCATCCTGTGGAATAATTCCGTCCTCATCTACGTAACCAAAGATGGTTGTCCTCCTGTCCTTTGAATACGATATGGGGGGCTGTTTCATCCTCCATTTCGCAAAATGTACGGAGAGTTGATTCCTGGACATCTACTGTTATTAAAAGATTGAAACAGTTAAGGGTGGTCCTAGATTGACCCAAAAGGTGCACCACATTCTATAAGGACTTTTGTGCTTTCCCTTTTTTTCTGGATCTAGTCAGCAAATAGTCTGGATCTTCTTATGAGCTCCAGAAGATTGGCCACTAGATAATAATAATTCCATTCTCATCTATGTTACCAAAGATGGTCGTCCTCCTGTATGCTAGTGCCCCACCTTCGAATACGATATGGGGGGCTGTTTCATCCTCCATTTCGCAAAATGTACGGAGAGTTGATTCTTGGACATCTACGGTTATTAAGAGATTGAAACAGTTAAGGATAGTCCTAGATTGGTTCAAAAGGTGTACCACATCCTATAAGGACTTTTGTGCTTCCCCTTTTTTTCTGGATCTAGTCAGCAAACAGTCGGATCTTCTTATGAGCTCAAGAAGATTGGCAACTAGTTTATCCTGTAGAATAATTCCGTCCTCATCTATGTTACCAAAAATAGTTGTCCTCCTGTAGACTAGAGCCGCACATTCGAACATATGGGTGGCTGTTTCATCCTCCATTTCGTAAAATCTACATAGTTTTGATTCCTGATGTATCCCCATCATATATAGGTGTTTTCTCAGAGAAGCGTGACCGGTCAGAATGGTTACAAAAGCTATTGCACTGTCTTGTCTGAATTCGAAACATAGTGGTACCATTTTATGACACACGAGTGTATGCAGTGAATCGAGGTGAAGTCAAGCACGGCAAAGCGTATAAAAGGGTCTTTAAAAAGAGAAGTGTAATCAAATTCCTGGAGTTTTGGTTTATTACTGATACACGACAGAGCGACACGGGACGAGAAAGGACGTAAAGGACACTTGTATCCTGCTTGCATGTCTGGATTATCAGGTTCACCAATATGAACTCGTATACATTCATTTGATTATCGTTCACTAAATTTGAAAAATATATGAATTGCGTATTTGTTTGCTCATTAAATTCAACACACATCCAGTTAGAGCAAGTGAGAGAGATAAAAACAACCCAGTTGCCACAACTATGCGCAGAATGAAACACAATAGACTTATCCAGTTAGAGCAAGTGAGAGAGACAGTGAACCTGTGCGTTCTGCGCATTGTTGTGGCAGCTGCGTTGTATTTATATCTCTCGTTTACTCCAACTGGATCGGTATATTCAATTTCTAAAAAAGTGGGAAAAAATAAATAAGGTTTTTGTGTTTTACATGGATCATTGATTTCAGTTATGCCAGTGAACCAAATTTCAAACCTGAATTAAAAAAAAATATTTTTTTTTAATTTTAGGCTCATTTCGCACCAAACCAGTCTAGTCCAGTCGCATCCAGTCAAGTCGGACGCTACTGGATTGGACATATTAACTTATTATTGAAATAAAGGCCATGTGTAAATCTGGTTTCATACTAAGCCCGTCACGTCTAGTCCAATCGCGTCAAGACTTATCAAGACTGATTGCGACTCAGCCGGTTGAATTTTTAATGCCAGTCAGCTCAGTCTTGACACTCAGAATGGGTGTAGAAACCTTAATTTTATTAGTGCAAGCAAAAGAGACAATCTACGATCCTAAGCACGCGAAGCACAGAGATCGGAATTTCATTGCTGCCGCCTGGAGAGGTAGGTATAGCCAGAGAAATAATTGGTTAAAGAACCGAACACTGGTCTTCTGGTATGTATGGGATGAACCCAAAACAGATTTCGTCATAACTTCATCCTTCTTTTTCTGTGTAGCGGACGTAAAATTATGCCTTGGAGAAGTACGTCCATCTTGACACAAAATTCTTAACAAAACTGTCGCGAACTTCGATTTGTCGGACGGCTGACGCGACGTATTCAGTGCGAAAGGAAATATTGACGTGACTTGACTGGACAAGACTTGACTGGACGCGACTGGACTGGACTGGTTTGGTGCGAAATGAGCCTTATGTGATTTTTTTCATTATTAAAGAATTTCATTTCAATTTCTTTGTAATATTACGACATAGCGAATTCCCAAGAAACTGTTTTTCAATGACATAAAAGTTTACAATGGTGAGCTATTTGAGACATCGACACACTATATATACTCAAGTATACAAGTGATTCGATTATAAGCGCCCAAACATTTCATTTAATGGCCGAACTGTCTTTTCACCCGTATAATTTTAATCAATGATAAAGCACGAACTAAATAACACAGTTCATATAATATTATGCCAGCTTCAGAATTAACAGACCTACGAATGGATTTATGTGACACGTAAATTAATGTTTGCCATACCCACTATAAAATGGTCGCTTACCATGCATGTATGTATGCATTTAAAGTTACTTTTGACAGGCCGGTGTACGAGAACGTATCTTTCCCACACTAGTGCGGGAAAGCAAGCCATTTCCATGTGATTAGTGATGAGCAAAGCAAAACCAAGACTTGGACAGTCTTGGTCTTGCTGATTCAGTCTTGGTCTTAGTCTTGCTCAAAAGTGTCTTGTCTTGGTCTTGCTTATTTAGTCTTGGTCTTGCTTATTTAGTCTTGGTCTTGGTCATCAACTCTTGGTCTTGCCCATTTTGTTCATTATTTCTGAAGTAAGAATTTTTAGTTTAGTCTTGTGTATTTGGTCTTGTTCTTGTTCATAACTAATAGTGATTTATGTTTATCAGCCTGATCCGCCCGCTATTAAATATTCCCGTGCGTGCCTCGGTCTACTTATAAGAGTGAAGTTGGCGACACAAATGAACTGTCAAATTTTTTTGAAAATACTAAAAATGAAGTGAAAAGCACCGGTTTTATAGTGACTATGGCAAAAAATACCATATATATCTCGTGCGTAATGATATTATGACTCGTGTGACTGTCACTACTCGTCAGTAATGTGTCTCATTACGCAACTTGATGTACAATCTATTATAAACTTTTTCTTTCTTTTAAAATTAATTAGCCTTTTTACTGGTGGCTTCGCTCGCGTAAAGAAAGCCATTCCACAACAACGCATATGGCCGGCGGACCGGCCGAGACACGTCCGACCGGTCGAAATTCCATAAGCACTCAGCAGGCGTATATTTGCGTAGAGACTGAAGGGACTATAGTCCAGGCCGGCATAATTGTAGGGGCGACAAAATTTAAGCACGACTTTCGTCAACCCGAATTTGACAAAAACTATTGTCATTGATAGAAAGCAATAATAAACAAATAAGTAGCAGTCAAAAATCGATGCCAATGCGAGAGAGAAAGATTGTAGATAATAGACGCTCGACAACTGGAGTCGTTTATAAATTTGCAAAGGCGCATCCTGTGTACGCAGCTTACAGTTTAAATCATCAGGAAGCACCGTGTTAGATGAAAGAGAAAACGGGGGAACAGGGGGTGCTTAGTGACATACGACCATGATGATGAGCGCATGATGTGCCGAGGACTGTAAAAGAAAATTTAATAAAATACAAACGACGAGAATAATATGTATGTTCTTCGTATATATAGGCAGAGTCTCTGCAACTACTGGAGTATTATGTCCCATGCTGATGATATTTAGTAGACTTGCTTTTACGGGTATTACCCACATTCTACACAGCTCACAAAAAATTATAAACGTATTTAAACAGTTAAGTTATTCTCAAACTATCGTTTTTCTTAAGGTCAGCAGCCAAGGTTATTTGGACCTAGTACCACACTGTCAGAAATGAGAAGGCCGATTACATAGATTATCGATGGTCCATTTGTAGCCAGCGATTAATCTAATAATAGGCACACAAAGAGACAATGGCGCCGCAAACAACTATCGCCTGCACATCGCGTAGATTCCATAAAAACACATTGCTATTGCGTGGTTACTAAGTTTGTTTTGTATTCATCCATTTTATATATGTAACTATACATTTTATTTTGTAATTTTTACACACTTTATTGGAACATTACACAAATTATGTAATTTTAATTTACTTTATGTAAAAATCACAAATTTGTTTAACTTTACAGTAAAAGTCCAAGTTTTTATGAAGTTTTCTGTGTAAAAATAAATAATAATGTAAAATCACTTAGAAAATCGAGCGAATTCTACCTTAACTTTCAAAGTATTTTTACATCCATTTTTTACAGTGTGCAAAGTCAGGCCGAAGGTTTATTATTTTATTTGAATCCGAGTTTGAATCAAATAATGATAATAAAATTCGTGTTTTTCTTGGCAACAGCGCTCTCATACATAAAGATTTTTGACATATTATTACCGCTAACTTTTGAGAACTAACCAATGAAATTGCTAGATCCTTTGCCGTTCGATTCAAAGTTTGAATACAACGCTGCCTGTCTGTTTACAGTCATAAGTACCTATTGTTACGGATCACCCTGTATATAAGCGGCAGGCAAGAATTCTGAGAAACGGGGGTCTGCTTACCGAACAACTAGTAATCGCGCGAAGGTTCTAGAGAAATCGAGGAGGCAGTGGGCTTACGCCGCGCGGCCTATATAAGCAGGGAGTACGAATGAAGTCAGTCAGTGTAGATTATACTGTGACAGTGTTGAACAGCGAATATAGTGCGAAATAAATCTGATATAAATACAGTGATATAAATAGTTCCGTGATATAAATACACCTGATAAAATAAATATTAGTGTAGGTAATTGTATATAGTTAAGGGTTAATTACTGCTTAGTTATTGTTTACTTGTGTTGATTGTTAGAATTGACTTTCCGTTGTTGCATTCATTATTATTGTGTTTTTAATTATTATAAATAAATATTGTAAATAATTATTATAAATAAATATTTATTTCGCCAACTCAGAAAACAGTTTTGTACCACTATTATAATTTATATCTGTGTGTTGGTGCGTACTGCAGTACTACCTGTACTGGAATAAAAGTTTTCGCTATAAATCCGGTGTGCTTAGTATTGGAACAAGAGACAAACTTGTTTGTAAGACTATACGTGCCATACATCCTTAACTGAATATACTTTGAATACATAATATTAAAAATTATTAATTGTAAAATAAAACTATAGAAGTAGAATGAATGAATGAATTGTAGATTATAGACGCTCGACAACAGAGGTCATTAGCGTCTAATATAGAAGTAGACAGTAGTTCTATGTCTTCGGTAGCGGCACAATCGTAATTACTGCAGCTCTTTGTCATTTTTTTTTGGTTACCATACAAGGTTCTCTAATATCACGAGAAAATATTTTCGTGTACCCGTTAGAGTCGACCGTTGTAGTTCTTTACATTTTAAGAGATTATTATTAATTATAAAGAGCGAAGGTAGCTATATACCTGCATCTGTCATAAAACGTAAAAATAACGACACGACACACAAAACGAGCGCTGGCTATGATGATAATGAAAATATAGGCAACCCTACGCACTACGACAGCGTTTCCTAAACTGTTAACGCTTACGGACCCGTTAGAGATTAGCAAAAATTGTCACGGACGCCCATTAATACAAAACAGAGTCATTTATTTAACATTTTTTTAAGTGAAAACTTCCTTAGGCGCGCTTTGCCTGGGCTGTTAACAACAGTGATGTGAAACGCACCGACGGTGACAATCGGGGCTACTCGGCTCAAACACGAACACGTATTTGCAATATGCTGGCTATCAGTTTGTAGTTAATGAGTCTGCTTATAGATGACACTAAAAACTTAATACGAGTAAAAAGTCATTTGTAGTTCACAAGTGCGCTAACAGATCACACTAAAACTTAATATTATCGTTAAGGTATTATATTCATTAAATTTAATTGTTTAGGCCGATTTTAATATATTTATGATCAAACTGTGTTATTAAAAAATTATATATATATTTTAAAATTAGAAAATCTGAAGTTTTCACTTCTGTCGTGTGGTCATAAGCACACACCAATTTTTTTCGAAGTGAAACTTCTTTGCGCACGGTAGAGTGAAATGGATTCATCTGACGAAAAACTGCAACGATGTATAACCATGGCATCGAAAAACAAATCACGTTATTGTGTAAATGTCAACTTATAACATTTAGATGTAGATTTTGCGTAAGTTTCACTTCTGTAGTGTGTAGTGTAAACAACATATCACTGTTTGGGAAACAACATTCATATAGTTCGACCGTCGCCGGTCGAGCTATATAACATTGCCTACTTACAAACTTGCGTTCCAGATCTCTAACTGTAGAATCAATGTTTGCCGGACGGCGTTTATACAGTTCAGCCGTCGCCGGCCGAACTGTATAGCTTTGCCCGCACTTACACCAGAGATGAGTCCGCGGACCACTCGGATATAATTACGGAGCTCTCGGAATCCGCGGACCCTAGTTTAGCAAACGCTGCACTAGGGCACAACATTTTATGTTTTATAATATAATATCACATCGGGACATAAAACAAGTAACAAAGAAATTAGGTCGTCTCCCGCTTTTATACTCTCTTCAAAGGATTTTTGTTTCCATCGTTGAAAAAAATATACTTAGTTTTTTTTTTAATTTAAAATGTCTGCTCTAGAATTTCACTTCGAAACATAAATGCGTTATTAAAGAATACTGTTTTTTTTTTTTTTTTTTTTTTGATTAAAGTGAAAAAAATATTAACTACTTCAGATTTTATTGAGTGTTCAGTTCGTGATTCATTAAAACAATAATCTTTTAATAGCCATTTATGGCCGTATATGAACGCTGGAACTAGATGACCATTTGCTCATTGTCTAACGTAATGATGGGCGATTACGAGACGTTTTTACAATCGAAATGTTCGACTGTTCAAGTCGATTATTTGCCACATAGGTTATAGCAATAGCAGTGGCTAAGAATACATATAATCGCGATTCGTTATATGCTAGTCGACTGACGTTTACTGTTCACACTGTTCAGTCGGTACTACTCTGTGTTATCTTCACTACTGAATTCGTATTTACGCGATACTGCACAATCGACCATCGACTCGACCACAGTTGTTAAGTATGATGATCGACTGTTTATTATGTGGCTTTCACTGTTTATTATGTGGCTCTCGACAGTGTACGATTCAGTATTATGCGACTCGATCTCGGTGAACTATGAAACAACAACAATCGAGTCCAAGTGACAACCATCGAGATGTTTGAACAATCGAGACAATCGACTAAAAATCTCGTAAACGCGCACCACTAGTCGTTTATAGATCGAAGGGGCCGTTTAATTTTGTTTATTTATTGTAAATTATAGACGCGTCGACATCTAAGGTCATCAGCGTCTTTCAACTACCCTAAATAACAACAAACTTAAAACTAAATAACATCACAAAACATCCATGAGCGCAAGTGGGATTCGAACCCACGGCTGTCCAGTCTAGAGGTTGCGTAGCCAAGCATGCTAACCACTAGGCTATACTGCCCTCTCGAAGGGGTCGAATGACTGACCGAATGTAGAGTGAAAATAAATTATAATTTAAAAAAACTAAAAAACACGCTTTAATGAACTAAAAAGTAAAAAATAATTAATTTTATTGTAAAAAAACGTGGGGTGCTTTGTATCATATTTTCATACTACCCCACGCTTTTTTACAATAAAATTAATTATTTTTTACTTTTTAGTTCATTAAAGCGTGTTTTTTAGTTTTTTTAAATTATAATTTATTTTTGCTTTTTAGTCCTGGAGATCCTGGTCAGGATAATGGGACAAACTTATGGAATTATTGTATTGTAATCGGTCCTTGATAAGTGTGCAAAGTTTCAGTTCAATCTGAAGTTTTTTGCTTTTTTTTTTAGTCCTGGAGATCCTGGTCAGGATAATCATTAGGACAAACTTATTGAATTATTGTATTGTCGTCGGTCCTTGATAAGTCGACAACGTTTAAACTAAATCTGACCGTTCAAAGTTGGTCAAAATCAAGTTCAAAGAAGTCGGTTACAAACTGACAAACAAGCAAGCAAACATACAGGTGAAGCTAATAAAAGCGTGTTAAAAAAGTAGCCTGTATAAGACAATTCTTCCCAACAGACGCCAAGCAGTCGACGCGTCTATAATTTACAATAAAATTAAATTAAATAAATAAACCCAACAGACGCGTCAACAATCTATTTATCTAACGATTACAATTCTATTATAATAATTATATTATATTAAAAAAGTTCAATTTCAAGCGCTAAATTAAACTTAATCTCACCTAACTAATCCGTAATTACAAATTAAACGTAGCACGCAGAGTTTACTTGAAGTAATAAAACGAAATAAGACGAGCAGAAGTAAACTTTGCTCATAAAGTAACGTTTGTTATGTTTACGGAACTGAGTCTTCTTAATAATTATTATTAGTACAACTACTCACACACAGACAGCACCATACGGCGGTATACAATGAATTTCACTTAATAAGGTAGTTGTCGTGCTATGGGCATAGTGTCAGAAAATTCTAAATTTTCGTATACTCATTAAGGATACTATAATACAAATACCATTAAAATTTGAAGTTGATTGAACATCTCTAACTCGAGATAAACTTAATTTAAGTTCGGATAATTAACACGGAGAGCATAGGAAAGGTTGTGTTTTTGACAAGTTTTTTAATTAAAAAAAAAAAGTAACAGTCAGAAATTTTCAAAAAACTAACTGTTCATTGATATTTTTGTTCTGAGTTTAAAAAGAAAATCCAAAAATTATTGACCTTTTTATTGTTGAGATATAATAACGCAAAGTTTAACAATTTATGAGAAAAGATTGACATTTTTATATAATCCAAGCTAACAAACTAAGTGAAATATGTGTTACTATGTGAACAACAGTTTAGGTACAATCTCTAACAAAATTTTTTTAAATTTAACACTATACTTATTTATTGTTTTACAGCGTATTATGAACGAAACTTTTGGATGTTATTGTAGCACGACAACTACCTTAAGATGCAACATATGCGAGTTTTGTTTACCTACTAGTTATCCAAAGATTGTGAATTTCACTTAAGACGCAACATATTATATAGGCAAGTTTTGTTTACAGCTGGTAGTTATGGAAAACATTAATGCATAAAAAAAACCGTTTCATTTAAAATGCAACATAATATGCTGAACAAAAACATACATCAACATTTAATAATAAAAATAAATAGACTACAGAAGTAGGCGGTCCTAATTTGAGCGCGAAATTTAAAGTGGAGTCGATTGGCGTTCAAAAATGTATAGGGTTTAACGGAATATTCATTACTATTCTCTTAAAACACATTTCTTACCAAAACAATGGCTGTTTCATAAAAATAATTAATAAATCCCGTCATTATTGGCTACAAAACTTTAGTATTTCGTGTGAAATAATTTTTTATTTGAAATTAAAAATTTATGAAAAATGAATGTCCTAACTTGATTCAGCCAGTGACGTTTATTCTAACCTAACTTAACCTCGTTTAAGCAATTATAATTAGAAATTGAGTTTGTTCTTTCCATTTGGAGTTGAAAATGTGTTCTGAAGTCGTCTAAGCTACGCTAGATCAAGGGAGGGCAAGCTAAAAGGATAAAAAAAATGTTTTCATCAATTAGGTATTGGATATCCAGGTATTATTTTAGCTATTTCCTCAGTCGGAAATTTAAACTCTTTGCAGTCATAATTTTCATTATAACTGCAGTCAAGTACAAAACGCCACCCCATAACAAATGGCTTTAATTATTAACGACGACGTGTTCAAAAGAACGAGGTTATGTCAGTAGAATGAATGAAATTTGACAGTTGTGTCGTGTCAATGGGTGAACGTACGTTTAACGCAGATTCTAGTTAGAAGGAGACAGTTGCGACTCCGCCACGCCTTCCTTTCCTAATGTATTACAACGCAATTTTTTTAAATTAAAAAACTGTTCGTGATATGTATGTTTTTGTTCAGTGGATGTTCCATTTTAAGTGAAACGATTTCCTCTAATGCACTAATGTTTCCATAACTACCAGGTAAACAAACCTCATCTACTTTGCGTTTTAAGTGAAATTCACTGTATCTAGTATATTTGTCTATACATGGAATCTTAAAGCAAGATTTAACCCTCTCAACATTTATACGGACCGGTTTGAAGAAGGACTTATTTTATAACCTATATGCTAGTGTCAGTGTCAATTTTATCCTGTTATAACCCTTTTATTAGTCGCTTTAAACCGATTGCTTTTTGTTTAGTGCACATTCACTGAACTATAATAATACTGGAATTATCCTGTATATCGAGAGCAAACCGACAAGAATAGCTGTACAGATAATTTTCTTTCCATTCGACGAGTTGCACATACTGTACGCATAGACGCTGAAGACCCAGATGTCGAGCGTCCATAATCTATCCATTACACTGTACGTGACACTGTGTCACCAAAAAATGACAGAGATAACGATACCTGTAGCAGCTATCTTTGTCAGTCTGTCACACTAGCTTTGGTACTACTTATTATTACGTCTCAATATGTATAGTTTCCATTCTTCCACGCCAGGATCCTTAACTTGTTTAGTAACCTATGTAGGTATATGTTTATTGAATTTGAGATGAGAATACAACCTAGAGAGGGGCCAAACGATAAGTTAGAATTTATTTATTCCACAGCTTCGTTGGTCGACTATTTAAGGATCAAGCGAAATTCAACTAAAAAAAAAAAAAAACAAGCCGTGAGGTGGGTCGTTTATTAGAACTAAAGTGCGACCCTTGAGGTCCACACGACGAACTTCCCAGTTTGATAAATATTTAATAATAATAATTAAATTAGATATTACACAGAAAAGGAATCATTTTAATCATTAAAACATCAATAATTAAAAAAAAAAAAAAAAAAAAATTGTACGGCAATCAAGGTAACCATGATTTTTGCTATATTAAGTTATGCCGGATCAGCAAGGTTAGTAGACGTATAGCACGCCTCATTCCGATAGACACCCGTGGGGGATGACGTCACTCAGAATATACCATGCTTGCTCACTTCAATAGAAAAGATCAGACGATGGACGCTGCTAATTTTTGCGAAATAAAAATCTACAGTAACCATGGTAGTGTGATATGTTGGTTCAAGACCTAATAGAACGGCATGAATCTTCTGATTAGTGAAAAAAATATGATCCGTTGTCAGATTTTGCGATAGCTGTTACGTGTAATGGCGCTTTGTCGTTATTTTTAATATTTTGTGCACCCCAACGATAGAATCAGTAATTTATCAATTTGTTCGTTAATTCTATTCGTTTCTTAAATTAAAAAAATAGGTAATTAACAAGATCTGCCATTTCTTGAGCATTATTTAATTTTTGTTTGTTTATATTATGGACATTCAAACCTACATTTTGTACACACAAACACAAACTATCACTACTTTTTAGACATCTATTCTTCTATTTATTGTCTCCTGCCAAGTTTAAGAAAAAATCTGCACGAAGCACCTTGAATATAAATAAGCATAATCTTCAACAATTTTTCGTACTTGATTTAAACTAAATTCTAGCTGACGTCATTCCCGCGCTTACGCTGACTTGGTCAGATGGGAAGTGAGGCAACCTGTACTCTAATAACCTTGAGCCATCAGTAGATCACCAAACGGAAAAGCAGGGCCATGCTTTTTCACAGAATCAAAATTAAATTGTGCCTTAAAGACCACCAACAGCTACGACGGTTATTTGGGCCTAGTCAAAGAATGGAGAAGAGGAGTGTTTATTTTTTGCAGGTATTTACTCAGGCACTGGGAAGTATAGGACTGCGCTCACTCAGTTCAGAATTTTTTTCTCTGATAAGTTGGTGAATTTTTTTTATTTGAAACAGAAATACGGTTACTGCACACTTGATTATAAAACAAGTCAGCATATTTTACAGGTATTGGCAATTGCAATCATTGTCTGTAACATATAAATAGAATATTCGCATGAGACGCGATGCTATATCATCAGATTTTCAAGTCGGTTTTAAAGCAGCACGTCGCCCGAGCCGTCTCTTTAGTTAGACACTAAAACTTACGCTACGTTAAACTCCTGCGAAAATCGTGTTTTGCAACAGTAAATATTTCTATAGTATAAACATTTTAATTTCGCGTTTCAACCACGGCTGCCACAGTACCTGAGAATACCAGTCATTTGCATATTGTCTACTCATTAACATTAGGTTTAACCTTAAAAAAATGTTATGGATTTTTGCTACACATAATAAATACTCTTGTCGTCCCAACAAAGTTTTCCAAATCTCCATAGTTTCCGGGCTTGTAGGCCGTGGTCCGATGGTATTTCTACCTGACGTTTCGTCTACAACTGCGGTAGACATTTTCAGAGGCGATGTGGCATTGGTGGCAGCGATCGGATTGTCCTCCTTACGCTTACCTGCAGTGAGCCGCCAACAGAAGGTTCAAATCTTGATAGTTTCCGGGCTTGTAGGCCGTGGTCCGATGGTATTTCTACCTGACGTTTCGTCTACAACTGCGACTAACATTTTCAGAGGCGATGTAGCATTGGTGGCAGCGGTCGGATTGTCCTCTTTACGCTTATCTGCTATGAGCCGCCAACAGAAGGTTCAAATCTTGATAGTTTCCGGGCTTGTAGGCCGTAGTTCGATGGTATTTCTACCTGACGTTTCGTCTACAACTGTGGTAGACATTTTCAAAGGCGATGTGGCATTGGTGGCAGCGGTCGGATTGCCCTCCTTACGCTTATCTGTGAGCTGCCAACAGAAGGTTCAAATCTTGATAGTTTCCGGGCTTGTAGGCCGTGGTCCGTTAGTATTTCTACCTGTCGTTTCATCTACAACTGCGATTAACATTTTCAGAGGCGATGTGGCAACGGTCGAAGTGTCCTCCTTGGTGACTCACAGGTAAGTGTGTCAATGATTGGTGTCCTCCGTTCTTTTATGCTAAGTGCCAGTGTTGTTTTCTGTTCGGTCGTAGTCCGTTCTACGACCTAACAGAGAATCGCAGTTGTAGACGAAACGTCAGGTAGAAATACCATCGGACCACGGCCTACAAGTCCGGAAACCATGAAGATTTGGAACAACGTCGGCCGTGAAAGCTTACACACTTCAACATAGTTTTGTTTTAGGTTCGAAAGAAACAAACAAGTTTTATTCAATTTCTTTTTATATATCTCATAAACGTTTTTGGCCTTTGTTTACGTCAGTCAGCGTCGACATAATAAAAAGAAAATTTATTAATACAAATAAATAAAAGGAGTGGCAATCTAAATACTAGTTGACTGAATATGTTTGAGCTAATATTAATAATTTACCTTAGTACTGGCTTGTCAAGTTGGGTGGGAAAATTCTAAACATGTTACATTTTGCTAGTCAAAAATGTATTGTTAAGATAAAGAAATAAAATAAATAAAAAGAAAATAAAAGAAAGATGTATCACGCAATAAATGATAAGGACAATGGAAATCACCGGCCGCTAGCTAAGTCATCCATAACTCAAAAAAAAATATTTGTAAACCTTGCAGCTCCGAAGACAAGCCGAATATGAACGAAGTACTTCTGTTCGTTTCTATAGAATACCTTTATATAATAAATCTGATACTGACACTTTCATAAACAGTTTAAATTTTAAACAGTGTTAATAGTTTATGAGTTGAAAATAAAATTACCATATTATAAAACTTTTTTACAGATAATTCAGCACGTAAAATTGCAATAAATAAACCCGAGAACTTCCTGAATTCCGACACGAGTTTAGACGAACAATTTTTTGAATGCAAACAACTTTGTATTTATTTGTAAACTTCTATTACAAAGTAAAGCACGTTTCATATTATTCTGTTAAAGACACCCACCACTACCTGTTTCTCTTTTTACTGCCAACAGCCAGGGCTCAGTACCTATCTACCAAATCATATTTATTTTTTGAAGTGAAAACTTCCTTAGGCGCGTTTGGCACTCTTTGCCTGAGTAGTGAAATAAAGTGAACCGTTCGCGTTCGCACGTCCGAATGTGACGCGGCTGACATACTTATATGATTATATCATAAAAACGTTACGCAGTACCTACAGTTGCACCGATAGCGTAGTTGGCAACGTCTTTGCGCTGTATGCATATGAACCTCGGTTCGAAACCTGATGGCACCGTAGCATTTTTGGCGTATTTTTTTTAAATTCTACATGGTATTTATTTATACATTTTTTTATTTCTGTTATATTCTTTCTTTGACAATAATTATAATTTTTTTGAAACTAAGGTGGAATTAATTAAAAATATAATTTTAGAAATAGTTCGTAAATGCGCTAATAGATGACACCAAAAATTAGAAAATCTGAAGTTTTCACGTCTGTCGTGTGGTCATAAGCACACCCCATTTTAATTTGATAATAATTTGAAAATTCAATCGATACTTATACCAGTTCTAGAACCTGGGAACTGGGGGTTTGTAATCGCTGAGCCATGGGAACGTCATATAAACAAGGGCATCGAAACTTTTTCCAGTGGAGGCGTAACGATCGAAGTGGGGGGTGCATATTTGTTTGTGATTATAATAATATGTTGGCTGTTTATCCCGGCGTTGTCTGTGCGCTCATGACTTAACACTATTCCCATTCAAAGTTTTGATGATTACAAAAGGACGCGAAAAGACAGCCAGCACTACCTATTTCTTTCTACTGGGCAACATTTTCTTCGACTTGCGAAATCAATTCTTCGTGTCAACGGCCAGGTGCAGTACGTGGACTATTTAATTTCCCTTCTTCAACAGATTATTCTTTTAATTTATTTATAAGAAGTGTTGGCGATGCAGATTAGAGCGGGTCCGCATGACGCATATAAGTAAGTATTTATGGAAATGACGCTTTCAGACAGGGGGAGCAAGTCCCTTTGTGTCGTCATGTCGAGTATGTGACTTTGCATGAATAAAGGACACCGAGGCAGAGAGACAGTGCCAAGGAGACATGCCACTATCGCTCTCTATCGAGTGATTATATTTGCACAATTTAGACTGTTCTCCTCACATAGCTTGACGTTTAGTACTTGTTTGTTATGTACGAGGAAGGCGCAGATATTTTGTCACGTGCCACAGAAAAGTTAAGGTTATAGTTCACCAGCTGATCAATATATGCCCCCTTATTTACCCGTATAGCTCTATCTATTTATTTATTGTAGATTATAGACGCGTCGACATCTAAGGTCATTAGCGTCTTTCAACTACACTAAATAACAACTAACTTAAAACTAAATAACATCACAAAACATCCATGAGCGCAGGTGGGATTCGAACCCGACGGCAGTCTAGTCTAGAGGTTGCGGCGCCAAGCATGCTAACCACTAGGCTATACTGCCCTCTATAGCTCTACCTTACGAGCATATGAAGTGTGTGTGTGTGTGTGCATACAAAATGCTGAAAAACAGTTTCGGAAATCTTTAATTTCTGTGAAAAACCTTACTGAATCTTTGACGGTAATGATTTTAAAAATAAACTAGAAGTATGCATCATTCTTTATTTATTGTAAATTATAGACGTGTCGACAACTTAGGTCATTAGTGTCTTGATTACCTACATCAAAATAACAATCAACTTAAAACTAAATGGCATCACAAAACATCCAGCGGAGGCGGGATTCGAACCCACGACAGTCTGATCCAGAGGCCGCGACGCTAATCACTGGACCACACTGTCCTCATGCATCATTCTTCCCATATGACTTTGAGCCAGATTTTTATATATTATTTGATCTAAAAAAATGATTTAAAATCAGGTAAAAATGACAAAAATATAGCATAAGTTTAATACAAATTTATCTACCTACTTACAGACAAAAATAAATTTCAAAAATTTTCTCAGAATTTGAAAAAACTTTAAAATTTTAATTAGACTTCCCGTAATTTGAAATCTAATGTCGTGCTGTAAAGAAATATTGACAAATATCAAGTTTTTTGATAGAATTTTTAGGACAAAAACATTTATTTTTTTTAAGTTTTTAAGCAACAAGCGACATTTTGTGAAGCCTAATGCTTAATTGTAGCTAATAACAGTAGTAAAATGACTCTTGTGACCACAATTTGAAATTTACTGAGAGTATTTTTTACAATCTGAGCGATTTTATCCTTAAATCTATGAAATACTCAGTAAGTCTGGTGACCCACCTGTTTATTGTTAATCCTTGAAAATGCTGGCACATGATCACCATAATACAATTACAGACTCATTATCATTATTATTATTGGAATATAACACAACCTTCTCAATAAGAAGATACTTAAAAGACAGAGCACCACTTCCACAACTTTCCACATTCAAATCTGGTCAGAAACTGCGTCAGCTTCTGAAGTTTCGAACTCCCCCTTCAGCTCACTGCATTTTGATACATTTTTAAGTAATGTTTAATTTATTACTTTTGGCGACGCTTCTCTGTTCGACCCCACGCATTTGAGGTCGCTCGTTTCTGGCTATCGTCTGTCAACGATGTTCTTTATCTACATTGCACGCTATTCTACATTGTTAGTTCTGGGAATATTTTGTATTTAGGGTAGATCTTAGTTTCTCAACCCATTAAAAATAACATCGTCTTACACTTGAATAACTAATACGCGGGAATCTTTGTGTACTCGAATACGCGAAATTGTTCACCGGCCCTCGTAGAACGATACAGCATTTGTAAAGACTGTTAGAGCAGTCTATTTATACAGGAACGGAAATTCAATCTGCTTTATGTCCTCTCGTGTAAATAGTCGACAATGTAGATTCGTCGTCTTAGATATAATATTTCATACATAATATACATATGTACTATGCAAGAAAAGATGAACACGTCGAAATTCTAATATTATTATAATCATTCACTCGTACTGCAAACAGAAATATCAAATAAGTGCGCCTTAAGGATATATATGGCACGTAGTCACAGGAATAAATATGTATCTAAGTAACTATACTATAAGTTACATGCATACTGGATTTTTTAGGTAAAACTTTTACCCCGGTACATTTTGTCACTAACACATATAAATTATTATAGAAATGACTGCATACTTATTACTTACATAGCAGATATTGTAAATTATTATAGACGATCGACAACAGAAATCATAAGCGCCTAAATAAGTGGAATACTCTCCCTAAGAAAGTGTAATTACGGTCCAAAAGCGTGATTCTTAAACAGCTCGATCAGCACTTTTGGATCCACATTTGGCTCTTAAAACTCAGCACGTTTCATCCCACTTCTGGCAACGACGTAAAAAAAAACTCCCGTGAAAAAAATCGTTCATCTTAAAATGCAATTCCAGTAGTTCTGCAATCGTCATGTTTACAAACACACCGTATGTGTGTGTGCGTATTATATAACCACTGTCGTATGTCCACACACGTGTCAACACGTGCCATGTGCACCGGGATATTTTAAATCACGTCACGTTCGTCCACGTTCATGCACACGTAAAACGTCGCACGGTCGAGTTGCTACAATCCACCCGCTCAACTTAACAACAACTCAAAGTTAAACTAACAGATCAGTTTATTCACGCATTTCGCATTTCTCAAATAGTTCTCAAATAAGTTCTTCTTATGACGCTATCTGAAGGATCAACACTTAATCTGAATTTAAATATTATTTATTAATAAATTATAATTTAAAAAACTAAAAAACACGCTTTAATGAACTAAAAAGTAAAAAATAATTAATTTTATTGTAAAAAAGCGTGGGGTGGTATGAAAATATGATACAAAGCACCCCACGCTTTTTTACAATAAAATTAATTATTTTTTACTTTTTAGTTCATTAAAGCGTGTTTTTTAGTTTTTTTAAATTATAATTTATTTTTGCTTTTTAGTCCTGGAGATCCTGGTCAGGATAATGGGACAAACTTATGGAAATATTGTATTGTAATCGGTCCTTGATAAGTGTGCCAAGTTTCAGTTCAATCTGAAGTTTTTTGCTTTTTTTTTTAGTCCTGGAGATCCTGGTCAGGATAATGGGACAAACTTATGGAATTATTGTATTGTCGTCGGTCCTTGATAAGTGTGCAAAGTTTAAACTAAATCTGACCGTTCAAAGTTGGTCAAAATCAAGTTCAAAGAAGTCGGTTACAAACTGATAAACAAGCATACAAGCAAGCACACAAGCAAGCCCGCAAGCAAGCATACAGGTGAAGCTAATATAAGCGTGTTAAAAAGATACGGAAAGCTGGGTGATCAGTTTGATTATTCTTTTCTTATATAGTTATCAGAAGGCTGGCTTGTGGCACCCAGCAACAGGACCAGTTGATTATATTAGATTGTAGAACATAGAGGCTCGACAACTGATGTCATTAGCGTCAGGGACAGTCGAAAACACTAATGCAACGACCTAATTGGAAGAAGTAGTACAAAATTCAAATGTATTTTAAATATTCCCAGTGAAAATAATTTGGAGTTTTTATCATTTGATCACCCAATTAAATCTAGAGCTACAATAGCAACGTCCAACCAAATCTAGGGAGCCCCTTCTGATATTTTAGCATCGGTTTGAAGGTAGGATAAGGTACTATAAAAATCGAAAGTATCTAATTTAAATTCCCACTCGAACAAATTTTGGCTCCGTCTTTATCGTTTCCCCACCAAATCAAGTCTAGGGCTTGGCTTTTGACATCTGATCAAGCATCACTCGACAGCTGAAATGTTCCAAATTTATTAAAGTTTCAAGCATTCATTAGGAAGAAGTATTCAATACTATAAAATTAAAGACTCTTTTAAAAATTCCAGTGAAACTAATTTGGAGTTTTTATCATTTGATCACCCAATTAAATCTAGAGCTACAATCGCAAAATCCAACCAAATCTAGGGAGCCACTTCTGATATTTTAGCATCGGCTTGAAGGTAGAATAAGGTATTATAAAAATCGAAAGATCTAATTTAAATTCCTACTCGAACAAATTTTGGCTCCGTCTTTATCGTTTCCCCACCAAATCAAGTCTAGGGCTTGGCTTTTGACATCTGATCAAGCATCACTCGACAGCTGAAATGTTCCAAATTTATTAAAGTTTCGAGCATTCATTCGGAAGGAGTATTCAATACTATAAAATTCAAGACTCTTTTAAAAATCCCAGTGAAACTAATTTGAAGTTATTATCATTTGATCACCCAATTAAATCTAGAGCTACAATCGCAACATCCAACCAAATATAGGGAGCCACTTCTGATATTTTAGCATCAGCTTGAAGGTAGGATAAGGTATTACTTATAAAAATCGAAAGTATCTAATTTAAATTCTCACTCGAACAAATTTTGGCTCCGTCTTTATCGTTTCACCACCAAATCAAATCTAGGGTTCGGATTTTGACATCTGATCAAGCATCAATCGACAGCTGAAATGTTCCAAATTTATTAAAGTTTCGAGCATTCATTCGGAAGGAGTATTCAACACTATAAAATTCAAGACTCTTTTAAAAATCCCAGTGAAACTAATTTGAAGTTTTTATCATTTGATAACCCAATTAAATCTAGAACTACAATCGCAACATCCAACCAAATCTAGGGAGCTACTTCTGATATTTTAGCATCGGCTTGAAGGTAGGAATAGGGTACTATAAAAATCGAAAGTATCTAATTTAAATTCCCACTCGAACAAATTTTGGCTCCGTCTTTATCGTTTCACCACCAAATCAAATCTAGGGTTCGGCTTTTGACATCTAATCAGTGATCAAGCATCGATCGACAGCTGAAATGTTCCAAATTTATTAAAGTTTCAAGCATTCATTAGGAAGGAGTATTCAATACTATAAAATTAAAGAGACTCTTTTAAAAATCCCAGTGAAACTCATTTGGAGTTTTTATCATTTGATCAATTAAATCTAGTGCTACAATCGCAAAATCCAACCAAATCTAGGAAGCCACTTCTGATATTTTAGCATCGGCTTGAAGGTAGAATAAGGTATTATAAAAATCGAAAGATCTAATTTAAATTCCCACTCGAACAAATTTTGGCTCCGTCTTTATCGTTTCACCACCAAATCAAATCTAGGGTTCGGTTTTTGACATTTGACCAAGGATCAATCGACAGCTGAAATGTTCCAAATTTATCAAAGTTTCGAGCATTCATTCGGAAGGAGTATAAAATTCAAGACTCTTTTAAAAATCCCAGTGGAACTAATTTGGATCCTGTCATTACGCAACCAAATCCAGGGCTCCGCTTCTGACATTTCATCAAACTGCACCGTTCCTAATATACAGACAGAGGACATTTGATCCTCATTATATTTTACGACAGACGTAGTAGGTATACAGTGTACTTCAACTGTATGATTTAAAGGGCTCCGTAAGTTACGCAACGTTAATTTATTTGAAGCTCAGACTGTGCCCTGGCGGTCGTTAACCAGTTTTACTACCCTATAATACCAGACCACTGTGTGCTCATTGATATTCTATCCGTATATTGAATTTAAAGACTTATAATTTGATCATTGGCGTCACTGAAAAGGATTTCTTTAATAGTAGATTGTATTTCTAGTGTCGTAATGGAGTTTATTACTGACGAGTTGTGACTGTGTGACAGTCACACGAGTCATAATATCATTACGCACGAGATATATATGGTATTTTTTGCCATACCCACTACAAAATACTACTTTTCACTTCATTTTCAGTATTTTCAAAAAAATTTGACAGTTCATTTGCGTCGCCATCTTTACATTTACAGCAGGCCGTGAGTATGTAATAGCAGGTGGATAGAGTGAATAAGCTACCTACTATGGCAATCGTTTCCTTATCGCACTAGTTATGAAAACACTTTCGGCACACCTGCCTGTTAAATGACCCAATACAGGCCGGTATAATGTGGTTTTAAGAACCCGTTCTCCGAACATTCAAAAACATATTAACCGTGACCCGAAAATGCGATAGCGTCTTTCTAATTTTTAATGAATTTTTAAACTCATAAATGTGGCTGAATATACAAAAATGTAAAGGCCAAAAAGTTTATAAAAAAAAAACAACTCATAAATTAATTATTTTAACCTAATGATTATGATGAGTTCCATATCCTCTAGAGGACGTTGGAGACCACTTCTTTCCATTTAACCCTGTCCTGGACAGTACGGATGAGTCTATTGAAGTTTAATCCCGTCCACTCTGTGATGTTATCTAGCCACGATATTCTTTTTCTACCTCTGGGTCTTTTTTGTTCTAATTTGCCCATTAGTATCACTTGCTGAAGGTTATATTTTTGTGACCGCATTATATGACCAAAATATGAACACTGAACCTAATACAAAATTGAATTTCAAACAAAGTCGATATTCAATGTCCCATGAATACGTACGCCACTGGTTTTGTTTTTCGTGCACGGATATAGAAAGCTTGTTTTATTAGCATGATTCCTGAATACGATTGGTTGAATATTATATGAATGCACCGTTTTGTGATATTGAATAGCATTTATGTAGTGTTCATTTTGATAGTTTGTAACGTTATATTACGCCTTTTTGAATACGAACCCAACTCGAAATAGATACTTAACAAGGTTGTTATCGTTTCAAAACGTACCGTGATTTGAATGTAATTCAACTATCGACCGTTTCGTCGCAAGCTTTACTCCAATATAACATCGATATGGAGAGAGAATCATACACGACTTCTACGTTCCAAAAAAATTTGGATATGAAACATTTCAAAGAAAGCACTTAAGACGAGTGTCAGATAACTCATTTCTTTTTGACAGATAAATTACTTCAGAACAGAAGAACAGCTGATTTTTTTATTTTCAAAATATTTACGAAATTATATTTAGAAAAAAATTTGTTACAAAACGTTCTTGGAAAAATAATAATAATAAACCGTTATGAAAAGGATACCATTATATTACAGAAAAAACGTTATAGGTTATACCTCTTCTACGCATGCGCCGATTCCCCAAAAACAATAGGGCTCTTCATATTTACATGTCAAACATCTAATCAAAATTTGGTTCCGATCCACTCAGCCGTTTGACCTGTATCGTGCTCAAAGACAAACAGACGAACAGACTTTTTCCAAAAGTATGTTTTTTGGATTCGGGGGATCTCAAAACGAAAAAATATTGTAAAATTTTAAAAAGTAAATTTGGATCTAAATTAGTACCATTCCCCACTTGTGGAGTTGGAATGGTAAAATCATTTAAATCGATGCATTTTTGCATAGGTCATTGTGAACGATATATTATTTCAAAAAACCACAGATCCAGAACGTCGAGCGTCCAATCGAATAATTGCGCAATAAATAGGCCTTACAAAGCAAATAACCTGAGCTGAGGACCAGTTGAAAGAGTGACATCAACCATCATCATCATCTGATTGGAGAGATGAATCGTGCTCTGATGGACACGAACGATGACAACGTCCGGTGATGTTATCTTAATTCGTTATTCTCGCGAATAAAGTAGACACATTCATTCAACCCAACCCACACTTATTAAGCATTTATAGTCACACGTTGTCCCCATCCTGTGAGTGTATGTACTTACATAATAAGTCGCATAATATTATTCCGTCTTCCTGGCATTAGGAATGATGCATATAACTGGGTGGGTTTTGAAACTGCAGCACCATGACATAGCAAAACACTACGGGCGTTAATTTCCTGATTAAAAAGTGTGCACAACAATTCTCTAGACGTTTGAATAATTCCAAAGGATTCTGAAGAATTTCCGAGATTTCCAAACAAGTTTTGGACCTTCCGAATAAAAATGTACACAGGATTCCTGGAAAAGTATCCCGTTGGCAGAAAATTTCAAAATATTAAGGGTTAAAACATTACAAGTCTTCATGGTTTCCGGGCTTGTAGGCCGTGGTCCGGTGGTATTTCTACCTGACGTTTCGTCTACAACTGCGGTAGACATTCTCAAAGGCGATGTGGCAGCGGTCGAAGTGTCCTCCTTGGCGGCTCACAGGTGTCAGTGACTGGTGTCCTCCCTTCTTTTATGCCTAGTACCAGTGTGTTCTCTGCTCGGTCGTAGTCCGTCTCTCTGTAATTGGTCAACTGCGCAGTGTGTAGTGGTAGGGGTGAGTTCTCTACTCGGTCGTATTCCGACCTTGTCCTACAAGCCCGGAAACCATGAAGACTTGGAACAATGCCGGCCGTGAAAGCTTGCACACCTGGATAAAACATTACATTCTTCTTCTTCCTAGCTTTAACCGATTTCATTTGGGGTTGGCTTTCCTCGTCATTTTTCATGATGAGGAGTAGTTGATTTGGCTTATAGTTTTACGGTCGGTTTCCACCTGACGCCAAGGCAGTGACCCCTCTTGCTAACTGGGGCTTAGGATGCCGCCGTTTGCACTTCCGCCGCCATCCTCTACACGACGCCCTGCCCGACGCCGTTGATAAAAACATTATATTAAAATAAAATCTCACATCTGTATGATCTAATCTTGTTGTTTCGGTAGACCTATCATCGAGTTCTATTTTCCATCGATACCGGAGCTCCATATCACTGTCAAATCTGGACATTCAAATCATCTGGTGGTGGCAAGGGTAACTACTAACGTTGTAGCGAATTAATGTGTGGACACGGACTAATTTTCCAGGCCGAAGTCATCGGTTTACGCCCAGCAAGAAAAGGATTGATGAACGATTACGGGAATAGTCGAAGTAAGAGAGCGAACCATGTCGGGGAGCTGCGGGGGCAATGACAGACGTGAATACCGCTGCAAGTGGATTGCACGTGGGGATGCATACTGATTGCTCTGTTCACGGTGTTCAGCTCTTACAGCTACACGCCATATGTACAGATACACACTGTCTCAAAATACGTTTTCCTATTCGAGTGAAAGTTTCCTGTTTAGTTATAGCTGGGAATCAGTTGTATAGTTAAATAATAATACTTTGCGTAATTTTTGGTTTCATATACACAAGTCACAAAATCAGAAAGATCCTCCTGGAAGATAGGTAGGTATACCTCTCATAAAAATTACCCCCCCCCCCACCTCCCCGAGCGACAACCTGGATCCGCGCCGGTTTTGGATATCAGTGTGTTTTTTTTCATAATTTTGAGATTATTTTCAAATTCGATATATATAGGTATCGATACAAAAAACCAATCTGGATATATATACACGTATTTCTGTATCTCTTATAGTTTAAAAAATTCGACTGATGACCAGTCCTATACTTCCCACCTAGTAAATATTTGCAAAAAATAAACACTTTTTTTTTTTATTCTTTGACTAGGCCCAAATAACCTTAGCTGTTGGTGGTCTTTAAAACACAATTTAATTTTTATTCTTTGAAAAAAGCATGGCCCTCTTTTTGTTTGGTGATCTACTGATGGCTAACTTAATATAGCAAAAATCATGGTTACCTTGATTTACGTACAATTTTTATTTTTTTTAGTAAAATATTTTTTTTCTCGAAAACTATACATTTTAGAGAAAAAAAATATTTACATTTTTTTCATATTATAACATCTAGAATTCATTTATATTTTTTTTTACCTATGTTAATACGTGACATTGAGGACGTTTTTTTGAATATCTCAGGATCCACTTAACCAATTTGACTCAAAATCTAATCAGATCTAAGTTAAAGGCTGATGAACACAATAGAACAATCGGCATTCCCGTATGTTCTTCCGTTCTTAAGATATCGAAGGCGAAAAATTGACCACATACACACACCCATACAGACATCAGTCAGAAAATGATCTTAAACGATTGCCAGGGTCTCAAAACGTGAAGATCTGTTAAAATCTCGAAATATTTTTTTCGGACTAAATCCATTACTTCCCTACCATAGTAGAGGTGGGAAGTAAAAAAATCTAAATAAAACATTCATGTTGATTACAAAGACAGAGATATAGTATTATGACCTTGAATTCTGAATGCCCATTAGGAAGGAACAAATGTAAGGATCCTATCAATGCAGTCTCTGCTAAAAATACGAAGAAATGTCTTTGAAGCGTAAAGTTAAGAACAAGGTGTTAAATGGACAAGCTCGTGAAATAATACATTGTTTCGCGGAAACATGTCTATCGAATAATGCGTTTACCGTCCGTTTCTCGACATTATGTCATGACAGACGCCATTCGCACCATTACTATTTTTTATTTTTACCACTTCCCGTTTTTATACATTTTTTTATACTTCAACTTAATTAATAGCAATGAAGGAATTATAGGACATTAAGATAAGGTAGGATAGGAGTTTGACAGGTAATCGGCCATGGCCTTGAATAAGGAACCATCTCGATATTCATTTGGAATTATTGAGGGAAACCTCAGACAAGATGGCCGGTACAGGAATTACTGTCTCTAGGCGTGAAGCAGTAGAAAAAAGTCCTAGTCACATCTGCCCCCGCCGGGATTCGAACCCAGTACCTTGCCAATGCGAGTCTAGTGATGTACCACTAAGCTACATCGCTGGATATCTGTCGAAAAAGTAAGTAGGTACATCTATCTACAAAAAAACGATAATTTTTGGTGTACACTGTATAAAACCCCACAGGGATTCTCCGACAAGTTGTCTATTTACTCTGTTCCTATATATGTACAAAACTATTCATTAAACGATTATGGTTGGAAACTTCCCAAATAGTTTAAAACTTTCAGAACTGACTAGAATTTTACTCAAAGTTATATATTTGCATGCACTATACTCCTTGTCAATTGTCATGAAATGCATTTAGCATATGCCACAATCCCATTCCAGAATGCTTAACATTTGATCTTTTATATGAAAAAACAAAAATTTTACTGAAAATCTATTCTGTGGTTTCAATATCTTTCTAGCTGTAGAGAGAGCGAGATATTGTAGATTATAGACGTTCGACAATAAACTGACAGAGGTCGTTAGCGAGCGATAGTGCCCAAAATAGAATGGACATCTGTATACACATGAAAAATTCGACTGATGACCAGTCCTATACTTCCCACCTAGTAAATATTTGCAAAAAATAAACACTCTTTTTTTTTATTCTTTGACTAGGCCCAAATAACCTTAGCTGTTGGTGGTCTTTAAAACACAATTTAATTTTTATTCTTTGAAAAAAGCATGGCCCTCTCTTTCGTTTGGTGATCTACTGATGGCTAGCTTAATATAGCAAAAATCATGGTTACCTTGATTTACGTACAATTTTTATTTTTTTTAGTAAAATATTTTTTTCTCGAAAACTATACATTTTAGAGAAAAAAAATATTTACATTTTTTTCATATTATAACATCTAGAATTCATTTACATTTTTTTTTTACCTATGTTAATACGTGAGATTGAGGACGTTTTTTTGAATATCTCAGGATCCACTGAACCGATTTGACTAAAAATCTAATCAGATCTAAGTTAAAGGCTGATAAACACAATAGAACAATCGGCATGCCCGTATGTTGTTCCGTTCTTAAGATATCGAAGGCGAAAAATTGACCACACACACACATACACACACACACACATACAGACATCAGTTAGAAAATGATTTTAAACGATTGCTAGGGTCTCAAAACGTGAAAATCTGTTAAAATCTCGAAATATTTTTTTCGGACTAAATCCATTACTTCCCTACCATAGTAGAGGTGGGAAGTAAAAAGGGTACTTTATGAAAAAACACGACACTTAAAATGTTTGATGTTTGTTCAAACAAAAAAATCAAAAAATAAATATGAATTTGTCTTTTAGACTGTCTCCAAAACAAATTGCTCCCATTTAGTTATAAAAACTACACAAAGATAACAAAATGCCACTTCTACTGTCTCCTGTTCTATACTATTACATGCAGATATTTATACCTGTTTTATCTAAGACCATTTCGCCAATGAAAAATAGTGTTTTTAACTCTTTTAAGTTGAGCAATTTTTCAGTGAGGAACAAACTATACGCTAAAACTGTACTGCATTACAGATACAAACCACGTACATTACTTAACTCAAAAAATAAAACAAAACAAAGTGCAGTCGGAAACAAAAAAAAAAAAAACTGCGAAAAAACAATATCTAGAATGTAACCGCATATTGTTTTAAATGAATCTCTTTTTACGCGGTTTTAAGTAATGAGTACGTATTCGTCGATTTCATCTGTCTATTTGTCTGCGTGTCTGTCTGCTTTTCTAAATATTTTTGAGTTGTTCCCTAAGGAAATTGAAGTATAGTGTTATAGGGTTGAAAAATCGTGTCCAAGGTCAGGTCGACTTCTGATTGTACTACCCTCAAAACATATGTCGGCATGTGGACTTTCCTTTCCTTCAAAATAACTTTTGCAAAATGCATCCATTCAAATGATTTTTTAGGGTTCCGTATCCAAATGGCAAAAACGGAACCCTTATAATTTCGTCCTGTCCGTCCATTCGCATGTCACAGCCATTTTACTCGGTCGGAGACTATTGGCACTATATAGATGAAATTTGGAAGGTAGGTGTCTTCTATGAACCGCTATAGTGAAATTACGAAAAAAATTAGGGGTGGCACTTCATACATATACCTAACTGAGGGATGAAAAAAAAATCCAGTGCACATAAACGTGTGAGGTATCGTTAGATAGGTCTTGAAAAGTGATATAGAATTTTCAAAATGACTTTTTTTATTTAAGTCAAAAGATGGTGAGATATGAGCTTCAAAAGTCGTAAAAAGTGTGTCCCCCCTCTAACTTTTCAACTATGAGGTGGAAAATTCTGAACAAAATTAAGGTGGTAGTTTTTGAGATATGGGACATTTTCGGTTACATGCTTTTTTTGAGTTTAGCGACCGCAGAAATAACTTTGTTTCTCACAGTGTCTTTGAGAAATACTACAAAATACAAACTTATTTTTAACTTCCCACTGGAAGTTATTGTAATGGGTCCGAAAATCGAAATCAAAAAGGAAAAAAATTTTTTATGTTTCAAGGTCACTACACTATTTTTACACTACTTTTAGAAAGATGTCTGTGTGTGTGTGTGTGTGTGTGTGTGTGTGTGTGTGTGTACGTACGTACGTACGTACGTATGTGTACATTTCTTTCAAAGACGAAATCTCGAGAACGAAAAATGATATCGACTACGTTAGGGTGCCAATCGACGCGTATTAACGTATATATGATCTGAAAGAAATTTTTTCAAAATCGGTTCAGCCGTTCTTTTTTCTTAACCAAATAACCTCCAAAAAAGTAGATTTTACACAATATCTCGCGAATAAAAAATTATATCGACTTCGTAAGGGTGTCAATCGAGGCGTGTTAACGTCATTTTGATCCGACATAAATTTTATAAAAATCGGTTCAGCCGTTTTTTTTTTTTTTTTTTTTTTAAATTATTGATGTTTTAATGATTGAAATGATTACTTTTCTGTGTAATATCTAATTTAATTATTATTATTAAATATTTATCAAACTGGGAAGTTCGTCGTGTGGACCTCAAGGGTCGCACTTTAGTCCTAATAAACGACCCACCTCACGGCTTGTTGGAAAACTATATTTAACTTAAAATAAAAGACTATAAATTATTATTAAATTTATTATTAACTTCCCATTGGAAGTTATTGTAATGGGTCCGAAAATCGAAATCAAAAAGGAAAAAAAATTTTTATGTTTCAAGGTCACTACACTATTTTTACACTACTTTTAGAAAGATGTCTCTGTGTGTGTGTGTGTGTGTGTACGTACGTACGTACGTATGTATGTGTCCATTTCTTTCTAAGACGAAATCTCGAGAACGAAAAATGATATCGACTACGTTGGGGTGCCAATCGACGCGTATTAACGTAAATATGATCTGAAAGGAATTTTTTTAAAATCGGTTCAGCCGTTCTTTTTTCTTAACCAAATAACCTCCAAAAAAGTAGATTTTACACAATATCTCGCGAATAAAAAATTATATCGACTTCGTAAGGGTGTCAATCGAGGCGTGTTAACGTCATTTTGATCCGACATAAATTTTATAAAAATCGGTTCAGCCGTTTTTTTTTTTTTTTTTTTTTTTTTTTAATTATTGATGTTTTAATGATTAAAATGATTACTTTTCTGTGTAATATCTAATTTAATTATTATTATTAAATATTTATCAAACTGGGAAGTTCGTCGTGTGGACCTCAAGGGTCGCACTTTTGTCCTAATAAACGACCCACCTCACGGCTTGTTTACTTTTCATTTTAACCGTGAACGTTCTTCCCGACCACCGAACCCTTCACTGTGCGTGGTCCGACATGCACTCGGCCGCTTTTTTCTATTTTAATGTTTGCCTCATTAAGAATTTCAGATCTATTGATTTGAGTGTCAATTGGATCAACGGTTTTGGAAACACACTTAATTTTGTCGTACCTATAACAATTTCTTCCAAAGTATTATAATATATAAGGACTTGCTGGCTGACATTATTTTTTGGAATACCGCGATTTTTTTAAAGATAGTGTTCAACTACAATCTCTATTACCGAAAACGGACACCCGGTATATCACCTTGTATGTTAACTATAATTGCTATTACAAATAAACTGTTGCGCAAATTTCTAACTCCAAAACTTATACAACATGTCTATAATAACCGTTTATAGGGGTCTGTTATCCGACGGAAGTTTGGTATACGTGAAACTAAACCCTCAGGTTAATACTTATCTATATGATTACCTTTCTATTGCGAATAACTACTATCAGATATTTTGTGCAAGTATTTTAGATGATGAGTAAAATTTTAATGTTTTTAACATTGAAATTGCCTACTTAATGTTTTTTTTTTATTTTAGCAATTAATTATGGTATAAAATATTTAGCTTACAATTTATTTTACAGTGGACATCTGACCTAAATCGGATCAGTAGTTTTTGAGTTAACCCGGAACACGACAGACAGACAAAAATTACGAAAATGGCTAATTCGATCTAGGTATTCTCCTAGGTCAGGGGTCGGCAACCTTTTGAGACGGAAGAGCCAAAAGTTACAATTTACAAAATTTCCCAGTTTTTAAAGAGCCACTAACATTTTTATTTCAATATTATGGTATTTGATTAGGATTAGGACCGTTGACGACACAGTGCACCAATAACTAAACAAACAGAACAGTGTTGCCACATTTAAAAAATGTCAGCTGTCCGTATACTCTCTACTCCACCTATTCTCACTGTTCTCTGTTGAGTGTTTTTATCCTGTTTAAAGTTTTTTTTGCAGTATAATATTTTTTATGAGTTTTGAAAATAAAATAATATAATTATTAATATTTGCGCATGGAACTGGAGAGCCGCATCTTGACATCATAAGAGCCGCATGCGGCTCGCGAGCCGCAGATTGCCGACCCCTGTCCTAGGTCGAAATTTCGTTAAAAAGTTGCGATTTCATTTATTTAGTCGCAGCCGGTAAGTATTAAAATTCACCCATCGGCCATCGCTATTTGTAAGTTTATGGAATTTTTAAATGAGAAACTTGATTTCCGAGAACACAAAAAGGAAGTAATTTAAAATCAAAGGCACATAATATAAGATTTATTTCAAAGGACACAAAGGATTCTAGTGTACTAATGTTATGTAGAGTGAAGTATAGATGGCGTTGCAGAAGAAGCATGGTAAGATTCCAAACCGTCGTAAATTTGATTCTACGGCTTAGGTAAGGATGCCTTTAGTGTGCTGTGCTCTTATCAATACGTACACCACTGTAAAATTTTAAATATTTGTTCCACAATATTTCAAGAAATCATCTAAGAATTTCTTTATCAAAAGTTATGAGGATTTGTTTCGTAGATAATATTGTGTTTGTTCATTATAAGAACGATTGTTAAAAAAAAATTTGTTAATGTTTTTACCAATTTAAACAGATTTTATTAAATTTTTTAACTTCCCATAAGAAGTTATTGTAATGGGTCCGAAGATCGAAATCAAAATGTATAACAAATTTTTATGTTTCAAGGTCACTACACTATTTTTAGAAAGATGTCTGTGTATGTGTACGTATGTGTCCATTTCTTTCTAAGACGAAATCTCGAGAATGAAAAATGATATCGACTACGTTAGGGTGCCAATCGACGCGTATTAACGTAAATATGATCTGAAAGAAATTTTTTCAAAATCGGTTCAGCCGTTCTTTTTTCTTAACCAAATAGACTCCAAAAAAGTAGATTTTACACAATATCTCGCGAATAAAAAATTATATCGACTTCGTAAGGGTGTCAATCAAGGCGTGTTAACGTCATTTTGATCCGACATAAATTTTATAAAAATCGGTTCAGCCGTTTTTTTTTTTAATTATTGTTAAAAATAAATAATAATTATGTTTTAATGATTAAAATGATTACTTTTCTGTGTAATATCTAATTTATTATTATTATTATTAAATATTTATCAAACTGAGAAGTTCGTCGTGTGGACCTCAAGGGTCGCACTTTAGTCCTAATAAACGACCCACCTCACGGCTTGTTTTATCTTACGTTTATAACGTCTGCTGACTTCTATGACATAAATAAATTTAGATTTTTTTTAGATATTTTTAAAATTGGCCATACTTACTGAAAAAGACACTGATTCCAATTTGGTGTAGCAAACTTATTTATGTATCTCTTTTAGTTTAGAAGTTACGTGCATTCAATTTTTTTTTTTAATTTTCGAAAAACTTTAAACACTTATAACTTCTAAACTAAAAGAGATACAACGATTTTCTTTAGCTTATTGGAATCAGCGTGTCTTTTTTCTATAAGTATAGTCAATTTGAAAAAGATCTGGACGGTTTTGATTTTTGCCGAAAATCGCATTCTTAAAAAATACAAAAAAAATTAGACCAAAATAAAACAACGTATGTTATAAGAGAAATAAGTATAGATTGAGCGTTGATTAAAAATCTAAAAAACGAATGTTGTGACGCCAAAACCGAATATTAATGTTGACAAATGAAGCTCGTTAAATATTATGACCAGTGGTCAACGGCATTTCGTCTAAGTTGAGGACCTGCAGGGGAAACATGTAGCGTGAATCCAGGTACGGAAAGATAGGTAGTGTATTAAGATACTTGTTGGTATTCAAGCAGCGCTTTGGACTGGGTGACCCCAACGCGACCACGTAAAAAATGGATGCCGGCCGGATTTCGGCCCCGCACCAGGTGGAGGTAAAAGGGTTCCAAAGGGTGTTTGTAGGACCGACAAGCTCGTGCGAGATGACACAGGTCTCTATGTCAACCATAACAACAGATACCAACTACCAAAACCTTTGCAGAACTCTATATTACCGATTATCGATCGAATAACGGACATGGCGAATGCATGGGCGCCGACAGGATTAATTCCAAGGGGGTGCAACATGTAAAACGTTTTCTGTTTACACAAAAAAATTATACAGGGTGCTGAATTGCTTTGCGGGTAATAGGGATTTAACCCGTAAAATCAAACTTTGGCGATTTCCTGCTTCCCTAATTATTTTAGGAAAAATATCTTCAAATAATAGTTTTAGAACATAAAATTCTGCATCTAAATCATTAAACAAAATTAATTTTGCATGCTTTGTGACGGCAGAAATTTGTTATGAAAATGTCAAAATTACCTCAAAAACAGATAGCGATAGCCATTGAACTTGAACAAAATGATTAGAAATTATTCTGACAACTAAAACGTCATCATTTTGTTCAAGTTCCATGGCTATCGCTATCTGTTTTTGAGGCAATTTTGACATTTTCATATTAAATTTCTGCCGTTACAAAGCATGCAAAATTAATTTTGTTTAATGATTTAGATGCAGAATTTTATGTTCTAAAACTATTATTTGAAGATATTTTTCCTAAATTAATTAGGGAAGCAGGAAATCGCAAAAGTTTGATTTTACGGGTTAAATCCCTATTACCCGCAAAGCAATTCAGCACCCTGTATATGCAACTCTACCGGGTGTTTATTTTACTCTTGTCCGTCTCAAATCCAGGGGGTGCAAACGCACCTCCTTGCATCCTCTCCCCGCAACAGCCATGAGTTTTCAGCATTATTTTTTTTTTGTTCAATTTGAATTCTATAATTCACCGTTGCAAGGTTTACCATAAAAAAAAACGATTTTTAAAAATTGAACCGACTTTAAAAAGAAGAAATTCGAATGAATCTAAAAAAGAATAATTCCATTACTTTTACAATCACCTTCCCTATCCACATTTTGTTTGAAGTCGGCCCAAATAACTTTGACTATACAGAGAAACAATTAGGTAGGTTTCAATTATTTGCGAGAAAATTACTTACAGTATCTTATTTAGTTAACAATTAGATTAACAATCAATATTGTTATTACTTCCTATACTGTACAAATTCACTATTTTAGTGAAATTAACATAAGGACATCAGACGATATTAATCGCCATAACATGCCCTTATTAATTATTGTAGAAAGGCTACATAAGAAAAATTTTTTTTGCCTTTCTACAATAATTAATAAGGGCATGTTATGGCGATTAATATCGTCTGATGTCCTTATGTTAATTTCACTAAAATAGTGAATTTGTACAGTATAGGAAGTAATAACAATATTGATTGTTAATCTAATTGTTAACTAAATAAGATACTGTAAGTAATTTTCTCGCAAATAATTGAAATTATTACTAGGCATATCCGGCCTATTTTGAGAAAAGCAACATTCATTGTAGTGTTGTTATAAAAATAAAAATAATATTAGCTCTCGCAGTTTGTGGACTTGCGGTGTATTTGTGCTATATATAAGAAAAGATTAAGTGTACGCCATGGGCACCGTGGAGTAACTGGAAAACTTGCCCGACGCGATATTGGGTGTTCCGGGTTCGATTCCCGGCGGTGCATTTAAATTTTTCTTATGTAGCCTTTCTACAATAATTAATAAGGGCATGTTATGGCGATTAATATCGTCTGATGTCCTTATGTTAATTTCACTAAAATAGTGAATTTGTACAGTATAGGAAGTAATAACAATATTGATTGTTAATCTAATTGTTAACTAATTAGGTAGGTATTTAAGTTTAAAAAAAATTATTAATTTTTTAATTTTTTCTTATAATTTAACATAAATAATATTGACAATCGAAAAGAAAAAAATTTTTAAAGCTATAGATAAATTACTAAAAATTAATTAAAATGTATAAAAATTTAAAAAATATCACGTGACTTCAAAACGCGCCAGGAATGTTTGTGACGTCGTTATGTTAAAATGTGTCTGCATTTGTTGGTATTTGTGTATATGTATTACACATACTATCAAAAATAATAAATTTTTAACTTGGTAACCATGGATACAAAGACCATAGATAACATAATGACGTCACACGCGTTCGGATTCTTTCGGCGCGTTATCGGAACTGAGTATAAAAATTAATTTTTATTTAAATATAACTTTTTAATTAGTAAGCAAAAAAATTAAATAAAAACAGTTTTGCTATAAAACTTGTATGTGTCCTTCCATTTAAGTAAAAAAAAAATTCATTTAAAAACCCAATTGCGGCAACTTTTAGATAGATTGCAGATTACAGACGCTCGATAGATGACGTCATCATCGTCTATACACCGACTTCAAATTGAATTAAAGAAGATGATTAACTACGAGCAAAATTCAGACGCTAATGACCTGTGTTGTCGAGCGTCTATAATCCACAATTCTTCTTCTTCTACGAGCAAAATTATTTTGTCCTTTTTAGAGGAATTCTGATTCCTTCTTGGAAGTCGGTTTCCATAAGCGCATGATGAAGGAAGAGTATTGTTTTGTGGATTGCACTGTAAATGCCACACGCACACAGAAGATAAATTGATCTTGAGGACCACGACATTTTATACTAACGACACATTTTAAATTGGTACGACAATCTATATAGCCAATGTATAAAGGAATGTTTATTGAATCTAAAAATACGTGCACTTAAGATTGATGTATTATAACAAACGCTAAAATGATGGATAGATCGACATTAGATCGAATTACCAATTTTTATCAAAGGCTCCGATTGTACACTAGTACACTAATTTGTCAACAAAATGACGACATGTCAATACATATAAATACTAGAACTTTCCGGCCCGGTTTGTCCGGGGAGATTTTAGTTTAGCAGGGAAAAATCTAGTGTTGCCGTCTAGACAAGACAAGACAAGACTTCAAAAGTCTTGTCTTGTCTTGAAATATCAAGACTTCACTAAGTCTAAGTCTAGATTAAAAAGCTCTTGTCTTGTCTTGAAAATTTCTAGACAAGACTTGCAACTGTTGCAAGTCTTGTCTTGAAAATCTAGACAAGACAAGAGTCTAGAAAGTCTAGATCTAGACGGCAACACTAGAAAAATCCAGAGCAACAAATCTCTCATATTATAATGATGCATTAACAAACGCTAAAATGATGGATAGATCGACATTAGATCGAATTAAGTACCGATTATTGTTACACTATAGTAGTCAAGAAAATGACATATGCATGTAGATAATAGACTGCAAGGCTGTCCAACCCTAGGACCGCGGGCCACAATGTGGCCCCCGAACGAATTATAAATGGCCCGCGTGAGCAAGTGTTGAAAAAGTGTTGCGCGGCGCTGAAACAAGAAGAATTTGGAGATTTCTGGAAATTGATGCCCAAAGAAGACTTTCCTGCAAGAACTGACCTGGCCTTTCAATTATTAAATAGTTTCGGATCAACATAATATTATGTTTGTAAAAAGATTTTTTCGAACCGTCTTAATTTGGCCCGACTGTTAAAAAGGTTGGGCGGCATTGTACTAGAGCTTTTCGGTCCAAATTCGTCCGGTATAGTACTACACTTTATTGAATTTATTAATGTGCAAAAAAGAAGCCACAAATGATACTGCAAAATACGCGTGCAAATCGACAAAAATACAAAATCCAAGATGGAGGACAGTTCCCATAATTAATTAATGAGCCAAAATATGATTTCTTCATCTACTTTGCGGGGGACACCTAACTGCGTCAAAAGTTTTAATCTTTTGAAAAAATCTAAAATGATTGAGTTACATAAAGGTTTTGTATTTTCAAAGGTTTCGGAACTTAAAAGAAGTGGTGGCATGCCATCAAGAGGTATAAAAACTTGATTTCTCGCGCGTTTTTCTATGAAAATCAATGATAACTAAAGGTACGTGCAGTACGCAGCTGGGATTCTAGATGGTAGCATGTATGGTAGATGGTGGCTGAAATTATAAGCGCTTATAGATTTGCACAACGAAGCTTTGATACTAGCATTGATACAAGCTTAAATTGCGTTTGAAATGTCAGATAGCGAAGACGAATATTTGTGTTCTTCTGCTACAAAGTGGTATATTTAAAATACAAATTTGGGTAGGAGCTATCATGTCCACCCTATTAATAGAAAACGATCTAAACATGGCGAATTTCATCATTTATACCAAGAATTAAAATTTTACCCAAACCGGTTTTTTACGTATGGAACCTAACACTTTTAAATACGTCTTAGAAAAAACTCATAACAAATTAAATAAAAACTGGCAAAATTTCATTTATTGAACTGTTCACATCCATTGCGAAACTTGTAACGGCCATTTGACAGTTGTCACACGTTGATTGTAGTAGTCAGCGCGCTGAAAGGATGGTGAGATACATTCTTGTATCTACCAGCTCTTGTAACAGCGCTTATACCTGCTACACTCACTGCTTCGTTGTGTACGCTCGCATATATAACAATGCATTAATTTAAGCAAGCACTGCTATGATTTACGCTACCATCTAGAATCCCAGCTCCATACTGCACGTACCTTTAGGTGGCTATATACTTGCTGCCATCTATATTACATTTCTCATGTGCCCATCTCCATTACTGGAATAGCGTTCAAACAAAATATGCACTTTTATAAAAAGTCTATAGGATAATAAAATTATACAACTAAAACAAAAAAATATAATCGCTGTAAACCATCAACTGGGACTATCAAATTTTTCAAGTGGCATACATTTTTTCAGTTGGGACACATTATATGCACTATTACTATGTAAAACAAGTAAACGGGGATAAGCTTACGTAAATGTTAAAATGCATTAACTATGGTACAGTGCGAACAATGCAACTTTTCTAATTGGACCACTCAAAAACATTCCACGCACTTTTAAATTGTTTTGTCTTTTGAGTTACAAATTGGAAAAGTTGAGTAATCGATTAATTGTACTGTATTATTATTAAATAAAAAACAGACAAAATAAAAAAAACCATCAAACATGTTTAAATAGACTGCGTAGAGGGACACAACCTGACATAGATTTTGACGTTGCACCACGTCCACCTCTAACCACCCACGGCGCACACGACTTTTGTTATTTCGAGTGGAAACTTATAATTTCTTTGGGATTCAATATAGGACCTCATTTTGAGCATTTTTCATGTAATAAAGTACAAGGCTGAAGTAAATGATTTCTGAAATATCCGAGATCAAAGTTAGATTGAGAAATTTCAATTTTGGCAAGACCCTATTTTAACTGGAGGATGACCAGGTCAAAAAAACGTTACACTTTAAGTTTGGGCACATCAAACAAAAAAAAAATGCATAGCCACAAGAGAGATAGACGCTCGGCAACTGAGTTCATACCGTCTAATAGCAACAAAAAGATCTGTATTATCTCTTATGGTACGTATATCTCGAATATTTCTTATTCTATTTAAACAGCCACATTAGCTCGAACCAACTGTAGATATAGAAAGACTACATCAGTAGCAATATTCGCTGTGAGCAAGAGCTTTTCTACTATGAAATAACGAGTAGAAAGTATATTAAATGAAGCAAGACAGTTTATAGCAACAAGGGTTTTCATATACAGGCTAAATGTGTTAGTTTCTCTTCGAGTTTCCTTACAAGGTGTTTGATACATAAGTATCCAAAGCCTGCTTACAATATTACACTACACTGTAAGAAATGAGAAATGAGAAGGCCGATTTTAGACGCTAATGACCTCAGTTGTCGGGCGTCTATAATTTACAATTCATTCATTCATTCGAGAAGGCCGATTACATAGATTATCGATGGTCCATTTGTAGCCAGCGATTAATCTGGTAATAGGCACACAAAGAGACAATGACGTCGCAAACAGGTATCGCCACATCGCGTAGATTCCATAAAAACACATTGCAATTGCATGGTTACTAATTTTACATCGTTTTACATTAATTTGTTTTGTATTCATCCATTTTATATATGTAACTATACATTTTATTTTGTAATTTTTACACACTTTATTGGAATATGACACAAATTATGTAATTTTAATTTACTTTATGTAAAAATCACAAATTTGTTTAACTTCACAGTAAAAGTTCAAGTTTTTATGAAGTTTTCTGTGTAAAAATAAATAATAATGTAAAATCACTTAGAAAATCGAGCGAATTCTACCTTAACTTTCAAAGTATTTTTACATCCATTTTTTACAGAGTATTATGAAACGTCAAAAAATCGATTTTTAAGATTATAAAATCTATAAGAAAACGAATTTTTCCTGGGATGAGACCTAGGCCAAAACCCCTTTTCGGTAAATTTCACCCAATTCGTTTTATACCTGTCAGCGTTTCATTAATTTTTGAGTCTGTCGTTGGGGTCCATTATATACAAAACTAAGTTTAATAATATTACAGCTGTTATTAATATACATATCAAAGCATGTCAACTGATTGTTATTCAAGTATACAATTTGTCAGACAATCGACCTTTTGACACTCGAATGCTAAAAATATGCAGCACGGTCTGAACGGTTCAATTATTTGATTTCATCAAAACCAACGTCAATTAAATGTTTTAAACGAAATTAAAAAAATAAACACGTGTTATATATTATGACAAATAGTCGCGCCATTAATTTACTTTCTCCAGTACATTGGTACACTCAAATACATATTTCCTATTACGACTTAAATTTATAATTCATTTATTGAAATGAAACTCATTATGCGGCGCCACTGTTTTGACAGTTTGAAGGGTAAAATGATGGTTCGGTGAAACGAAAATGTGTAACGGGAAAGAGTGTTTGGAATTATCCCTTCTTTTAAATTTATAATTAAAAAAAGGGCGTGGGTCTCGGGACCCCCGACAGATGTGAAACATCAAAGAAAACGTTATTGAACTCGGTGGTATTCTCTATGTCGTGGTATATATTTTTTCAAAAGCAGCAACTAACTGTTATGCTGACGTAATCCTATATACTGCACTGTAACACACGCGGTTGTCTTCCCGTGCCCGAGCGCGCGGAAGCCGAGAGAGAGAGAGAGAGAGAGTGCCGCAGTGGTGGGGAGAACAGCAGCGAAGGAGCGGACCATAAATTTCGTTGCATATTTCCCCTCACGCGGCTGTTCACAGCCCGACATAAGATGTTTCACATCAAAAATAGATTGAAAATATGAATTTGTGCCAGGCCCAAATCACTCTAGCTGTTGGCAGGCCCGGATTTATGCCTAGGCCAACAAGGCACCGGCCTAGGGGCCCAGCCGCCGAGGGGGCCCCAGCCAGGGCGGAGATGGAAATTAAAGGAAAAAAAAGTGCGCAAATTTTGTAAGATAACCCAATTGGCGACTTTTTTTTGCTAAATTTCCATCCAATTCCATTCCCCCCCTCTTTTTTGGGCTGGGGGGCTCAACTGTCAAGTGCCTAGGGGCCCTGGGTCTTTAAGTTCGGGTCTGGCTGTTGATGGCCTTAAAAAAGAAGAAAGAAAGTAAAGATTAGCGATATGAAAATAGCATCAGAAACCGAGCATATATTATAACAGGCACGCTTCTCAATTCCCAAATGCGGTTCTTAAGAAGATTGACCTTTTTTAAAAGTAACAAGTAACAACAAATAAAATGTGAGGACAGTTTGGTGTAATGGTTAGCGTGCTGCGGTCTTTGGGTCGAGCTGTCGTGATGGGTTCGATTCCCACCTCGCTCATTGACGTTTTGTGATGTATAGTTTAGAATTGATGATATATTTAAGACGCTAACGACCTAAGTTGTCGAGCGTCTATAATTTAAATTAAAGGTCTGTTACGTGGATCACAGACCCAACCTGTATGTAAGAAATGTATATGACACCCAGTATATATAATACAGGTGTGTGTGTATGTGTGTAAGATCATATATGGATAGAGTAGTGCGTATAATCAGTAAACATGGTTTGATATGAATGAATATTACATTATCTCCGTCGTCGTGTACCTGGAAGCCTCCAAGGTACTCCGTACCTACCCTCTATCGTCGTCATTACATACAGTTTTCAAAAATATAGAAACGGCACAAAGTAGAGCTATGGCAACCCTACATAATTATACGATTAATTATTTGAAATGTAGGTACAACATTTCGTACCTCTAGTCGGCTGCTTAATAATATACAGGGTGTCCCAAAAAGAATGGGACATAAAGTAACAGCTGATTCCTTACAAAAAAATATTGCGATAGACGCCAACTTGTCTATTCCGAAAGTTGATATTAAAAGAGATACAGGGTGTCAAAGTTTAATTTTTATTTTTGATTTTCTTAAATAACTTTTAAAATAATTTAGGCATTTTAATGAAATTTGGTATATGGGTATTTTTTGACATGAGAAATTCAAATCTGACCTTGGTATTGCTCTTACTTGTAGGGGGCGTCACTTTCACACCATTTCACTCATTCAAATACTTAGTCATAACTACTTTGTACGCACTCGTACTATTTTTTTGAATTAAAAAATTGATTTTTCCGTCATTTTTACGTAAAAAAGGTATATTTTGTAAAAGTGGCTAGGAGTAACCTTTTTCAAGATATTTGCACTTAAAGTAATCGACGCAATGTGGTTTTAAATGGCAAATTTTGAAAATGAACATAGGTGGCTTTGAAAACGCCGGCGCGGCGTTATCATGGTAATTTTGACAGATTTATTTAAAAATTCAATGTTTCTTATTAAAATGCCGCGTCATAATGATAAAAATAAAAATTAAACTTTGACACCCTATGTATCTCTTTTAATATCAACTTTCGGAATAGACATAATTGGGGTCTATCGCAATATTTTTTTGTAAGGAATCAGCTGACGTTTCGTCTACAACTGCGGTAGACATTCTCAAAGGCGATGTGGCAGTGGTCGAAGTGTCCTCCTTGGCTGCTCACAGGTCAGTGTGTCAGTGACTGGTATCAGGTAGAAATATCACCGGACCAGGCGTAAAAGAAGGGAGGACATCAGTCACAGACACACTGACCTGTGAGCCGCCAAGGAGGCCACTTCGACCGCTGCCACATCGCCTTTGAGAATGTCTACCGCAGTTGTAGACGAAACGTCAGGTAGAAATACCACCGGACACGGCCTACAAGCTGGGAAACCATGAAGACTTGAAATTCGCTAGTGTTTCTATATTTTTCGATAAATAAACTGTATGCATCGTTACATGCATAGAGAGATCCCGTCTTCTATCCACCAATATAACTGCAGGCAGGTACTTCCTACGGGACTTGACTCGGGAGTTTCTCTCTTGCGCCGAGGCGTTACGAGTTACACTTGAGACGTTTAAAATTTAATTTGATTAGACGGTACCATCGGCATCTTTATATAGAGATATGCATTTAATTGACAGGGTAATGCGCTGAAATGGTGCATTATAATATGCATATTACATCGACTACCTGCTGGAGATGTCTGCACCTGTACGATGCACCATTACTAGTTAATTAATATTAATTAAAGGTAGTTAATTAGTAAAAGTGCAGTTATGCTAATTTAAAAAACCGGCAAAGTGCGAGTCAGACTAGCGCATCGAGGGTTCCGTACAATAAAAAAAATAAAGAGTTAGGTCGAGGAAAAAATTAGCAGATTTGTTTATTTAAGCTTGTTTTGAAGAATTTTTTTTTTACTTGTAAGTATCTATATTTTATTTTGTTCTTTTTAGTGTTTCAAAATTTTTCGGTATCAAATTATATTAAATTAATTTTTAAAGTAAAAAAAAAATATATTAAGTAGCAGAATATTTGAATAAAAAAAAATATTGCGATTTAAAACCCGGGATCGAACCGGGTAGCTCTAATTTACTCAACCGTGACAAGATTACTAATCAAACATTCTCCTTATATGTTTCGAATCAATTACATTGACTGCTTTCCAACGAAAATTTTCAATTGCAATTCAGCCGCATAAATCTTATTAATTTATTATTAAAATAAATTGTTTATTTATTACTTCCCACCTCTACTATGGTAGGGAAGTAATGGATTCAGTCCGAAAACAATATTTCGAGATTTTAACAGATTTTCACGTTTTGAGACCCTAGCAATCGTTTAAAATCATTTTCCGACTGATGTCTGTATGTGTGTGTGTGTGTGTGTGTGTGTGTGTGTATGTGGTCAATTTTTCGCCTTCGATATCTTAAGAACGGAACAACATACGGGCATGCCGATTGTTCTATTGTGTTTATCAGCCTTTAACTTAGATCTGATTAGATTTTGAGTCAAATCGGTTCAGTGGATCCTGATATATTCAAAAAAACGACCTCAATGTCACGTATTAACATAGGTAAAAAAAATATAAATGAATTATAGATGTTATAATATGAAAAAAATGTAAATATTTTTTTTCTCTAAAATGTATAGTTTTCGAGAAAAAAAATATTTTACTAAAAAAAATAAAAATTGTACGTAAATCAAGGTAACCATGATTTTTGCTATATTAAGTTAGCCATCAGTAGATCACCAAACAAAAAAGAGGGCCATGCTTTTTTCAAAGAATAGAAATTAAATTGTGTTTTAAAAACCACCAACAGCTAAGGTTATTTGGGCCTAGTCAAAGAATAAAAAAAAAAGAGTGTTTATTTTTTGCAAATATTTACTAGGTGGGAAGTATAGGACTGGTCATCAGTCGAATTTTTTCTAATTATTATTTACCAGGATTCATGCTACAATAACTCACAATCTGAAAATTTCAACAATCTACCTCTTACCGTTTGTGAAATACAGCCTTGTGGCAGACGGACATCGTAGGCAAGGTAATGGGGTTCCATACGGAAGTACGGAACCCCAAAAACATTACTAGCAGGTATAAACTCGGCCAACAAAATAATGCATTTGCCAATCATTATGGTTATATAGCAGCGATCTGTATTTTATTTTGTTGGTGAGCCGCATGACCATTTTAAAAAATATCACGAGTTACAAGCAATTTGTTAGGCTCTATTTCTATATCTTTTTACCCAAATACATCAGGAGAAAGATAATGTTGTAATTAGGGCATCCAAGTGCCGGGACCAAGGAGGAAGTCGGAACTTCGGGACCCAACTGAGAGAATCTCGGGACTTCGTAAGTCCCGAAAATACCAAATATTGCGGAATTTAGCAAATTTTACACCAGTGATAATTTATTGAAAAAAATGGTTACAAATGTAGAAAATTTTATTATTTCAAGGTCACTAGAGCATTTAAGGATTCATTTCCCAACGATGACCTTACCTTGGTAGCGAAAGAATCTGCAACTGAGAAATTTCGGGATTACTGCAGGTCCCGAGAGCTCTACAATGATCCGAGGACCTGAAAAATCTCATTTAGTCCGGGGATCCCGGGACTGGATGCCCTAGTTGTAATGCGGTTCGACCCTTAGCCGTTCAGGTGCTAAACTAAACATTTCTACGATTCACCTTTATACATATTTTAAAAAAGTTGTCGAGATAGATATTGTAAATTATAAACGCTCGACAATAGAGGTCATAGCGTCTGAAAAAGCTGTCGAAGTTCATACATCCTTGACAGTGTAACAACTCATTGACATATTCATTATCTTTGAACTTTGTATTACGCTATTTCGCATCGGGAAAAAAATTAATTATATCAATGTTACAATTTTTTCCGTGGTTTTTAACACAGAACTGCAACAATATTAGCAACAATTTTTATTAAAATAGCGTTTATTTCCTGTGTCAATGACTGACCTACTGATAATATGTAAACATACTATATGTACGATAAACAATGAAATAATCAATTCAAATTTATTTTATCAACTCGGTGCATGCATTTACTAAGCATCGTTCTAACTAATTAGTAATTAGTTAAATACTTCATAAAATTATTAAAAATTAATACCATCATGAAGACTACAATAAACACAATAATATGATATCTTTGTCAACATGATACCGAATATTTTTATCACAATCACAGATAAGTTGCCACCCAAGTTGCTGGCCTTGCATTATTTATTACAATATAGCCTATGTCCTAAAGCAAAGTATCACCTATCGAACAGTGAAAAAATGTTGAAATCGGTGTTCTGAGATTACCTCCGATTTTCACTCGGGCGAAGCCAGCTCGCCCAGTTTTAATTATGCATCTAGACCTTTCTTGTGAATCAATCTATCTAATCGTGAAAACCGGAACAAAATCCGTTCAGTAGTTACGGAGAAATCGGTCTTCTGAGATTATCTCCGATTTTCACCCGGGTGAAGCCGGGCCGGCTAGTTATTATAGCCAATGTTCATCTCCATTGCTTGTGTGCAAAATTTCAGATATTGGTTGAGTAGCTTAGGCGTGAAAGCGGGACAAACAAACAAACTCACTTTCGCATTTATAATATTATAGTTAGGGTATTTACCAGCTTTCCGGCCCGGATTCACCCGGGTAAATTTCAAAATTTAAAAATTCAAAATCTTACCTTATCTCTCAGCATATCCCGGACGCGTGTCGCCTGATTCCTGGACCTGTGCAACTCGAGCTGCAGCTCCAGGCACCGCTCCTGCCAGTTGACTCCCGATTCTCCAGGCCACGGCGCATCGTCCAGCATATCCATGTGCATGGCAGTCGACGTCGACGCATGATTCATACCGCCGCCACCAGGTCTCGGAGGAGGCGTCGGTGCGCTCATCATGCTTTGGTTAGCGCGCGACCGACGCGGTAAAAGACGCGGACTCGACGGCGTCGAATGCGACAACTCCTGGTGATGGTGACCGAAACCGCGGATCGCACCACCTCCTACGATAGGATGTGTCGTATATTCGGACATTCGCGACAGAGGATCGAATATTTGCGATAGCCGACGGGCCGGACTACCGCCGCGAGGAATGTCTTCACTCATTTTTTTTATTTAAAACTTAATACAACACTGCACTTTTTCACATTTAAAATTTTTTAAGGTGAGAAATTCGAATGATTTTACGCTTTTTCATTGTAATTATGACTTTTTGATAAGAATTATGTAATTTCTAGCAATTAAATGGCCAAGATTATTTAATTTGCGCATCATACACCGTGTGTTGAGATTCGTTTCAATTTTAATAGAGATTCCGGCACTTATTTTTATAATGATATTTTTTTTGTACTAAAAACACAGTTCTTTGGCGTTTGGAACATCAAAAAACGATATAAATTATTATTTACCATCGGACATTTTTCGATGTTTCTTTGTTTATTATTAGTAAGACGCGATTATTCAGTCTCATTTTCCAAATTTAAAATAGCAAAAAATAATTTTGGCAACATTAAATATTTTAAGCTAATTTAGATCACTATAATATTTAGCAAAAACAACACTGACCACTTTTAAAACTTTATAAATATTTTTCTCAAGAATATTATATTTTCAACATCTTCAGCCATTTTTTAAAAACAGCAATTTTAAAAATTTATATTTTACGTATATAGACATTTAAATTTAATATAAAAAAGATATGTGTATTTTTGAACTATCAAAACATTTTTAAAATGATTAAATTAGATTTAAAAAACGTGTTTAATCGAGAACAATTACTGTCAAACTATTAAACTCAAACCGTTTGAAATACACAACTAAAAAAAAAACACTGAATTAATTAAAACAAAAAACAGTTCACACGTTTTTGTTTCAAAACTTTCTTCATTCTAAAATATTTCTCTCACATACTATTATAAATAAAATTAATTGGTGATGTGTTGAACTAATAAATTATTCATACAGAAATTATGTAAAATGCACAGAGATAATTTATTTTTATTTGTAAGTTTCTTGACCTTACAGCGAGCCATGAATCGGTTTTAAACAATACATTTATCTGACAACTTTTTAGTACGAATTAATGTAAACATTTGAAAACAAAACTATAATGTTTAATTGAGAGATTATTTATTTTAGCACCAAACGTTTAAAATTTAATATCAATTAAGGCAATTTTTTTATTTAAAAAATCAGTATTAACGCAAAATAACTTTTAAAATATTATATAAACATCTATAAACAAATTAACATTTTATATATTTTTAACAGGTTAAAATTTTTGGAAGTCAATAAGAAAGTAGGAAGTTAAGATATATAGTTAACACTCACATTTTAGTTAGAACTTAAATTTTTCATAGTTATTTTGTTGCTAAGGTGGTTACTTTCAAAGGATTTGATTGGTTGATTTTGCAGCATGATGTTTACCTGTAACAAAAAAAAATATATATATCACAAACTATTTTTAAAGAACTTGATAGACTAACGTTCGGCCTTGTAAATGGTAAAATAATTGCCGACATATCGACATTGTGATTATAGACGCTCGACAACTACGAACATTTTAAATAGGCATTATATATAAATAAGATAAATGCTTGGCTGCTTAATTATTAAAAAACTATTTTTGTAAATTGTCAAGATTCAAGAAAACATGTTTTACATTTTGTTCACGTATTAATACCTATACAGGGTGTCCAAGACTTGCGTTGTCGGCCGATATATTGATTTTGGGTGAAGATAGAAAAAAAGTTTAAATACAAAAGTTGTATAAATTTTAATGGTGTATAATCTAAAAATATTTTCAATTATACAGCCTGTCCCATTTAAGCGTGGTAGATCAAAGTTATGTTTTTTTTAACCTAGCACCCTGTTTTTATTTGTTTTTTCAATTCTGCATCTAAATGTGAATAAAAATTGTAAGGGAAGCCATGCTCGAAAATTCAGTAATTTTTGAGTTATTCAAGTTTTTTAGAAATTTTTGACACGTGCAGATCTAAAATTTGACATAGCCAAAACAGAAACCTTGATCAAACTGAAATTTTGAGAATCACTAGACAATGGACGGACGAATCAATGTCTGTCCTAAAAAAATGAATTTATTATACAGGGTGTTCAAAATAATGTACTTCTTTCACCTAACTTCAAACACGTGTAACTTTTGATTGTTAAATACAACGAGGTTATTTTTTTGCTGGATTTGTATTCTTTAGGATATTTACTAACACTTTTATTAAGGGTTGTCCAAACCTAAACCTATTATTTTAATACGAAAATATTAGGTTTAGGTTTGGACAACCCTTAATAAAAGTGTTAGTAAATATCCTAAAGAATACAATTCCGGCAAAAAAATAACCTCGTTGTATTTAACAATCAAAAGTTACGCATGATTGAAGTTAGGTAAAAGAAGTACATTATTTTGAACACCCTGTACAATAAATTCATTTTTTTAGGACAGACATTTATTTGTCCGTCCATTATCTAGTGATCCTCAAAATTTCAGTTTGATAAAGGTTTCTGTTTTGGCTATGTCAAATTTTAGGTAAAGGTCTGCACGTGTCAAAAATTTCTAAAAAACTTGAATAACTCAAAAATTACTGAATTTTCGAGCATGGCTTTCCTTACAATTTCTATTCACATTTAGATGCAGAATTGAAAAAACAAATAAAAACAGGGTGGTAGGTTAAAAAAACATAACTTTGATCTGCCACGCTTAAATGGGATAGGCTGTATAATTGAAAATATTTTTAGCTTATACACCATTAAAATTTATACAACTTTTGTATTTAAACTTTTTTTCTATCTTCACCCAAAGTCAATATATCGGCCGACAACGCAAGTCTTGGACACCCTGTATATAGATATACTGATTTAAATTTATTTTAAAAACGCTTCGTATAATTCACAGCAATAGATAGATAGATAGATAGATATTTATTTGATCACAGTCTTAAAGCACTTTAATTCACTTTACATTTTGAGCCATCGCGATGCAAATAAAATATTTAAATGCACAAAACAGATACATAAATGTCTGACAAAGTTTCAGATCTCCATATATAAACGATTGAAAAATTTAAATTTCTGAACTGGAGAGACTCACTTTAAATAAATCAACAGCTAGGAAAATGCACCGAATAATCCAAAAATAATTATTCGTCCTGTTCCGCTCGTATCAATGTCAAATTTGACAGAAATCGATCATATAGCTGAATATAAAGTTTGGGTACAAACAGTAAGTAATTGGCAATGTCGTCTTTTTCCACTGAATCTAAAAATGAACTACTAGATCACTGACTTCGTCGTTATAGTAAATCGCACCAAAAACCAGACATGAGCCATCTGACTTTGCGTCCACAGATAGACCAAACATCAAGTGGTTAAAAAGACTATCAATTTGACACGTCAAGTCGTACCAAAAACCAGCCATGAGCTATCTGATCTTGTGTCCACAGATAAACCAAACATCAACTGGCCGGCAACAATGTCTTATTTCCACTGAAGAACCAGATCACTGACACGTGAAGTCGTACTAAAAACCAGCCATGAGCTATCTGACCTTGTGTCCACAGATAAACCAAACATCAACTGGCCGGCAACAATATCTTATTTCCACTGAAGAACCAGATCACTGACACGTGAAGTCGTACCAAAAACCAGCCATGAGCTATCTGACCTTGTGTCCACAGATAAACCAAACATCAACTGGCCGGCAACAATATCTTATTTCCACTGAAGAACCAGATCACTGACACGTGAAGTCGTACCAAAAACCAGCCATGAGCTATCTGACCTTGTGTCCACAGATAAACCAAACATCAACTGGCCGGCAACAATATCTTATTTCCACTGAAGAACCAGATCACTGACACGTGAAGTCGTACCAAAAACCAGCCATATCTGACCTTGTGTCCACAAATAAACCAAACATCAACTGGCCGGCAACAATGTCTTATTTCCACTGAAGAACCAGATCACTGACACGTGAAGTCGTACCAAAAACCAGCCATGAGCTATCTGACCTTGTGTCCACAGATAAACCAAACATCAACTGGCCGGCAACAATATCTTATTTTCACTGAAGAACCATTAGATCACTGACACGTGAAGTCGTACCAAAAACCAGCCATGAGTTATCTTACCTCGCGTCCAGCAGATAAACCAAACATCAAGTGGCCGGCAACAATATCTTATTTCCACTGAAGAACCAGATCACTGACACGTGAAGTCGTACCAAAAACCAGCCATGAGCTATCTGACCTTGTGTCCACAGATAAACCAAACATCAACTGGCCGGCAACAATATCTTATTTCCACTGAAGAACCAGATCACTGACACGTGAAGTCGTACCAAAAACCAGCCATATCTGACCTTGCGTCCGCAGATAAACCAAACACAAAGTGGCCAAAAATACTGTCTATTTGCACTGAAGAACTTATTATATCACTGACATAATATTGTCGAGCCGTACCAAAAACAAGACATTAGCCATCTGACCTTGCGTCCACAGATAAACTAACCAGCAATCGGATAATGCGTATCGGTATAGCGACACGGGTGCTGAATGCGCCCCACGCATGTTGACATTCATGACATATGTGTATGCATGCATGTGTGTGTCTGTGATGATCAATTCCATTCAGATGCAATGTGCATGGATAGATTTCTAGGGGGGGACTCGCGGATGCGGCGGCGGTGCAACATCTGTATGTAAATAGTGACACAGCACGCTCGAATATCGGCTGACACAAATTTCAACCAATATTGGACAGATATTGCAGATTACCTATAGACGCTCGACAGCATAGGTCACAATCATCTTATTAACTTCCCATTGGAAGTTATTGTAATGGGTCCGAAAATCGAAATCAAAAAGAAAAAAAAATTTTTATGTTTCAAGGTCACTACACTATTTTTACACTACTTTTAGAAAGATGTCTGTGTGTGTGTGTGTGTGTACGTACGTACGTACGTATGTATGTGTCCATTTCTTTCTAAGACGAAATCTCGAGAACGAAAAATGATATCGACTACGTTGGGGTGCCAATCGACGCGTATTAACGTAGATATGATCTGAAAGGAATTTTTTTAAAATCGGTTCAGCCGTTCTTTTTTCTTAACCAAATAACCTCCAAAAAAGTAGATTTTACACAATATCTCGCGAATAAAAAATTATATCGACTTCGTAATGGTGTCAATCGAGGCGTGTTAACGTCATTTTGATCCGACATAAATTTTATAAAAATCGGTTCAGCCGTTTTTTTTTTTTTTTTTTTTTTAATTATTGATGTTTTCATGATTAAAATGATTACTTTTCTGTGTAATATCTAATTAATTATTATTATTAAATATTTATCAAACTGGGAAGTTCGTCGTGTGGACCTCAAGGGTCGCACTTTAGTCCTAATAAACGACCCACCTCACGGCTTGTTTAACCAATATTTATCACATGCTTCCACATAAGGATATACATAGATATTGTAAATTATGGACGCACAACAATTCTCCCTCTCAACAACGTTAAAAAACAGAACCGACCTAAAAATTTTCATCCCTAGGGATGAAAACGCTCAGTTTCAACCCGCTAAACAGGTACCGAAAATCGAATTTTCAATAGCGACGTTGTGAAAAAGAATAATATTTATTTGCTTAACACCTTAATGACGTGTGTTTTTAGGCGCGATCTTAGCGAAGCTAGAAGCGCCTATATACACTCGCTTTGTCTGTGAATCTGTGAATCTGTAACGGATTTTTTGTGTCACGCGTACAGCCCAAACGGATGAACCAATTTTCAAAAACTTTTTTTTGTTCGATTCCTCTCGGGGTCTATTTGATCCTAACGTCGCCCGATTTTTGAATTTTGGCCCCAGAGGGGAGCAAATTAGAAAAAACGGTGTTTTTTGCTTATAGTTTGCTCAATTTAAGTAAGATCGATTCGAAACCTGTCTCAAACGAAAGAGCAGAAAATTTTAGATAGATTTCATGTATAATATTGTGTCAAAACAGTTTTTTTATACAGATTTATATGATTATTAAACGAAATAAATGCGACTTTATCTAATAAATCGCGAACTTGTTTCGGTTGTCCTTGTCTGTTGCACAGTGTGATATGGATATTGGAAGATAGCGTATGCTCTGTCTTATATTGCATTATTTTAATATAGTTATTCAATTTTTTGACTGCTGATGTTTGAATTTAAGTTTAAAAACCCTGGCCTACTGAGTTAAAATGACGTGTAACTAATTATTGACGTCGATCGGATGGCGAGACCTAGGGATCGGACCAAAATTCTCGACGTTCATACCTCCCGAACAATTTGACTTTCTCTGTCTGTATGTCCCTTTGTACGCTTATAACTCGAGAACCACTGATCCGATTTACATGATTTTTTTTCAAGTAAATAACTTCTTATGCGACTGCGAGTTTTAAAATATTCTGGCATCACGCAAAAGTAAGTAGGTAGTAGATGCTTTGTTTTTTAAACGGTGGTTTTATTTAGCTTGATCCCGTATATTTGTTACAAATCTTGCGACCGACTGAGTTGAAATTTTGCACACATGTGTAGCTCCGGTGACAAAACAATATTATGGTAACTAACTGACCGGCCCGGTTCGTCCGGGCGTAAATCGTACTTTTGATTTTTCACCCACTTCCTATGATCTGATTGAGTTGAAATTTTGCACACATGTGTAGCTCCGGTGACAATACAATATTATGGTAACTAGCTGACCGGCCCGGCTTTTGTCCGGGTGTAAATCGTACTTTTGAATTTTCACCCACTTTCCGTGATCCGATTGAGTTGAAATTTTGCACACATGTGTAGCTCCGGTGACAATACAATATTATGATAACTAGCTGACCGGCCCGGCTTTCGTCCGCGTGCAAATCTTACTTTTGAATTTTCACCCACTTCCTATGATCCGATTGAGTTGAAATTTTGCACACATGTGTAGCTCCGGTGACAATACAATTTATGGTAACTATCTGACCGGCCCGGCTTTCGTCCGGGTGTAAATCGTACTTTTGAATTTTCACCCACTTCCCGTGATCCGATTGAGTTGAAATTTTGCACACAGGTGTAGCTCCGGTGACAATACAATATTATGATAACTAGCTGACCGGCCCGGCTTTCGTCTGGGTGCAAATCGTACTTTTGAATTTTCACAGGCAAAAGGTCTTTCTCCGGTAACGTTTCAGTGGATCGGATAAATGTTATAAAATCAGACTAAGGAAATAAAGCACACTAAAAAATTAAAAATAAAAATAGATAAAAAACTTTTAAGTTAAACGGTTTTATAAATGTACTAAAAAGAAAAAAATAAAATTTAATTTAGGTTCGTAAGTATAAAAGCGTGGGTCGTGACTGTAATAAATTATCATAGAGTTTATGACCCACGCTTTTATACTTATGAACCTAAATTAAATATTATTTTTTTCTTTTTAAAACATTTATAAAACCGTTTAACTTAAAAGTTTTTTTACCTATTTTTATTTGAAGCTATGCTTCTTAACGCACGTTTCAGATGGGGACCTAAATAATAAAAAGTGAAACGTCACGTCACGAAGTAGTGTAACGTCACTTTTGTAAAAATTATCCGATCCTTTTGAAAATTAATATTTGAGAGTTTTATAGGACACAAAAAAATAAAATGGCGTCAGATTTCAAAATGGCGCCTATATGTACTTTTTTGTAAAAATTATCCGATTCTTTTGAAAATTAATATTTAAGAGTTTTATAGGACACAAAAAAAAAAAATGACGTCAGATTTTTCAAAATGGCGGCCATATGAACTGTTTTGTAAAAATTATCCGATCCTTTTGAAAATTGATATTTGAGAGTTTCATAGGACACCAAAAAATAAAATGACGTCAGATTTTTCAAAATGGCGGCCACATGTACTCTGTTGTAAAAATCATCCGATCCTTTTGAAAATTGATATTTGAGAGTTTCATAGGACACAAAAAAATAAAATGAAGTCAGATTTTTCAAAATGGCGGCCATATGTACTTTTTTGTAAACATTATCCGATCCTTTTGAAAATTGATATTTGAGAGTTTCATAGGACACAGAAAAATTAAATGGTGCCAGATTTCAAAATGGCGGCCATATGTACTTTTTTGTAAGAATTATCAGATCCTTTTGAAAATTGATATTTGAGAGTTTCATATGACACAAAAAAATAAAATGACGTCAGATTTCAAAATGGCGGCCATTATATATACTTTTTTGTAAAAATTATCCGATTCTTTTGAAAATTGATATTTGCGAGTTTTATAGGACACAAAAAAATAAAATAACGTCAGATTTCAAAATGGCGGAAATATGTAGTACTCCTTTCTAAAAATTATACGATCCTTTTGAAAATTGATATTTGAGAGTTTCATAAGACACAAAAAAATAAAATGACGTCAGATTTCAAAATGGCGGCCGTATGTACATTTTTGTAAAAATTATCCGATCCTTTTGAAAATTAATATTTGAGGGTTTCATAGAATACAAAAAAATGAAATGACGTCAGATTTAAAAATGGCGGCCAAATGTACTTTTTTGTAAAAATTATCCGATTCTTTTGAAAATCGGTATTTGAGAGTTTCATAGGACACAAAAAAATAAAATGACATCAGATTTAAAAATGGCGGCCGTATGTACTTTTTTGTAAAAATTATCCGATTCTTTTGAAAATCGGTATTTAAGAGTTTCATAGGACACAAAAAAATAAAATGACGTCAGATTTCAAAATGGCGGTAGTATGTACTTTTTGTGTAAAAATTATCCGATCTTTTTGAAAATAGATATTGACGAGTTTTATAGAACGCAAAAAAATAAAATGACGTCATATTTTAAAATGGCGGCCATAGGTATATACTTCTTTGTAAAAATTATCCGATCCTTTTGAAAATTGATATTTGAGAGTTTAATAAGACACAAAAAAATAAAATGACGTCAGATTTCAAAATGGCAGTCAAATAATAACTTTTTAATTGTATTGTTTGTATCTTTGATAAATTCGGTTTTATATACAATGCGTAAGAAACATAGCTTCTGTCGGGTATCTTACGACACCTCATGACTTTTTTTATTTAGCAGGTTCCGAGTTTCGCTTAATAGTCAACCGTTGCTATGGAAAATTGTTTCAAAAACTCACTGCACTATTTTTTCTATGTAATCCAATACATATTTACATTAGGTCTTATAGCAATAGCCTACTACAAAATTGATCTTCTTAGTGTTATTGTCCCTATGTTTGGTAAAACCGTTTACACACAATACCTACATGAATATCGCGCCTTGTAATTCTTGAATTACTTGTATGCTCCAAAATTTTTTTATTTTCAAGGTGCTGAAGAAGACGCATTTTGTGTTAAAACGTTCATCAATAAAGAGTAGGGCAAAAAAACATTGTTTATCTTTTACGTTGCGTCCCGTTTCTCCTAAAGTAATAACTTCAAACAAGGTGTTTTGAGAAAAACTTAATATTTTGTTAAGTCAGCGCCTACGTATTCTTTGAGGAAGAAAAAGATGAGCCCTGAGTTCTGTTTACTTGCTAACATTTTAATAGCAAAAAATTAAATAATTTCGGTTACTGAACATTCGTCATTATAGCAAGAAACGTTTGAAATAGAATATTGTCTCCCCCAATTGAATTCTAATGTTCTTTGGGAATTAGCGTTCCAAGGAGCCCGAACTCGTACCAGTCGCTTCGTGTATGCCGGCTGGCAGATTCTAATACACAAATGGATTATTAATTGTTGTGTTGAAGACGCTAATGACGTAAGTTGTCGACGCGTCTATAATCTACAATAATAATAATAATAGAATATTGTCAGGTACTGAACACAAAAAAGTTGGAGAATATTTGGTTTTTAGTGTATTTGCCATAATATGGCACATACACTATTGGCGTCGGTCGGATGGCGGGACCTAGGGGTCGGACCAAAATTTCTCGACGTTTCATAGCCTCCTGAACACTTTGGCACCATTTTTAAAAATGTTTATATATATATATGTGTGTGTGTGTGTACACGATAACTCTCGACAGACTTAATCGATTGAAACGAAATTTGGTACACACATTGGAACCCATCACCGCAAGAAGCCTATTTAAAATGGGCCCGATCGGACCATTTTCAGGGTTGTATTTAGGGGTTCCAAAAAGTTTTTGGGCCCAAAAATACCGAAAAATTTGCCAGAATCGTTTCAAAATTGAAATTTAACTCTTTAGTAAAGATTAAAATGTGCTGCTAAAATTTTAATAAAATCGGCCCGACAGGACCGGACTTTCAAATTTTATGAAAACACTACTTTGTTGATATGGATTTACTTATGGAAGGGTGTATTTAATTGGGTGTACTGATAAAATCCATGTCTAATATTGAAATTTAGAAAAATGTAATTATTTTAAGGGATGTATTAAGGGGTTAAATTTTTTATTTTGTCAAAAAACAAACTTAAGTTCACATAATAATGCCACAATACCTGTATTAGCAAATACACTATATTGTCGGCAGGGTTTGGCACTGCGACCCGAGTTTTTTAATAGTATATTTAGCTGAGATAAGTTTTGTGCCATTCAGTATACGACGTCAGACATGTCGTGTCCACAAAATCATCGATACTTATGTATGTATGATAGGAGAGTTCCCATATGCAATGCTTTAATAAAGTACATAAATATAAAACACAAGTTGTTCCGATTGATCCAAGCATAAGTTGCATTTAGGAAAATGTAATCGCATTTTTGCTATATAACCGAACGTTCGAAAATATTGGCAAATGCACTTCAATTTAAGACAGCATGGAGTGCATAAATAATGAACAAAATATTTTTTACAACGAGATATCAATACATTAGAGGTACTAATTTTGCCAGTAATTTCTAACGTCGATTTTGCTTGCAAAGCTCGAGTTAATGTCAGAAACCCTAAATCTTAATAGAATAGTATAGAATTTTCCTAGCGTAGTCTAGTAAAAATTACCTTATATTCTAAAAATTTTTTTTTCGTTGGAGAGCAGCCAGTTATATAATTGTTTCGAAACATATTGAAAAAAATCATTTTACCAACCAGTGATCACAGTCAGGATTCTAACCTGAACCTTTCCACTTTCGCGGCGGAATGAGCTTACAATACTCAACTGTGACAAGATTGCTAAAGCATATAAGGAGACTATTAATTTAGCAATCTTGTCACAGTTGACTATTGTAAGCTCATTCCGCCGCGAAAATGGAAAGGTTCCGGTTAGAATCCTGACTGTGACCACTGGTTGGTAAAATGACTTTTTCCAATATGTTTCGAAACAATTATATAATTGGCTGCTCTCCAACGAAAAAAAAATTTTTCAATTGCATTTCAGCCGTATAAAACTATTATTTATCTTATATTTTAACTTTGATTAGTAATTGATAGTGTACCAAGTTTAAACAAAATCGTTCCAGGCGTCTTTGAGTGATGCCTGTAGAACAGGCAAAAAATTCTGGAAAAGGTCTCCCAACTATGTATCATACAAAATATCAGAGACATTCGCAAGAAAATGAAATTACTGAGAGAGGTTCCTCTACAATTTCTTTCAATATCCCAAGTATAATTTTTTTATTATCATGCGGTTAATCAATTCAATTAAAATATTTATTCATTTAAAAAACCACAGAGAGTCGATTTCATTAAACAGTAGATAATAAATGCAATTAGATAATGAAGTCATCGACATTATACAGGGTGATTCAGTTTTAATCGCGGTCAAATTTTATTGGCCGATTATTCTAGTCGTCCTTATTCAGAAAAACATATATTATATGCCTTTATCTCGCTTTATAAAAGAGATACAGGGTGTTGAAGTTTACAAAAAAAAACAAACATTTTTTTGCAATAACTTCCAAAAAAAAGCTTGGAATCAAATAAAATTTTGCATACACACCCTCCTCTCTATGGATAATTTTATGAAGATAGTTTCGATTTCATAAGGCCAACCAGTGGCGTGCAATAGGGTCACTTTGGCACCCTGTATTTTGTTATAAAGCTAAATAAAGGTATATAATATATATTTTTCTGAATCAGGACTGGGAGAATTTACCAATAAAGTTTGATCGAATAAAACTGAATAAACCTGTATAAGGAATAATTTTTAAGTTCATAATCAACGTTGCAAACCTTTTTTTAATTTATAAATGTTATAAAAGAACAGATAATTTTAGAAACGTAAAAATCTAAACGCAGTTAACGTGTTAAATCTGATAAAGTTTCACTGTTATAAGGAGTTTCAGTGATAATAATTTAGCAAGCTACTAATTTTCTCTGTAAATTTAACCTAAAATAGATCTCGTAATGTTTAAAGGTTTCCCTATTTCCATTTAATTGTGTAACATCTTCGCGTGGAACACTCAAGGGCATAGATGAACAGGAAACAGGAAGCGTGCAAATACAAAGGGAACGCGCGACGTTCACTTGTTGTAATTGCACGACTGTGATTGGTTTCTTGAGAATAATCAAATAGATTGTCAACTGTTTCATTTAACGCTTCACTTATAGAACTGTCCCAACTTTAGTAAATGTTACCCGGTTGATACGATTTGGATTTCCAATTTTGACTTTAATTAATGTGCTATTTCGTTAATTGTAAATTGATTTCATATAAGTACCGTAGTATTTAAATATGTATTAACTTGCTATCCGGCCCGGCTTCGCTCGGGTAGAGTTGAAAAATAGTCACATTAATTTGGATTAAAAATTAATAAACAAGCACTTGAAAAATTCTACACATTTATTCATCTTAACGATCGTTTCGGGTTTCTAACCCATCATCAGGAGTTTACATTAAATTAATGTAAACTTTTGATGATAGGTTAGAAACCCGAAACGATCGTTGAGATGAATAAATGTATAGAATTTTTCAAGTGTTTGTTTATTAATTTTTATTCAATCATGTTCTACCAAGTGCCTAGCGATAATTCTATAGAATTTATATTAATTTGGATTTGCCAAGCACAATAAACTGTAAATTTTAAGACGTCAGAGTTCGAAGAGTTTTTGTGTGACGGACAGATATTGAGTATTTTCTATTTTATAGTTAAGATAAACGACATTCGGCAAATTTAGTAAAAAGTACCAATTTTTGAAGTTTTAAGCTTGTTTTAATTGCAACGAATAAGTAAAGAAATCTGGAAAAATATGGGTTTTTTTTCATCCTTCTACATTCGTCTTTTAACACTTAATTCTTCCAATTTTTCCTTCTGGATATAGAGGCGTATCCAACAAATTATCGACCAGTGCCTTGTTGTAAAATAAATCCAATGACCATTTAACATATTTGTCTGTCGTCCAATTTCTAACATCTTCGACTTTAATAATAATAATTATAAACATGTCTTTCCATAGACATAATAATAAAATTCCTCTCCTAGGTGGAGCATAGGGCCTCTACGAAATGTTTAAACATCTCTCTATCTTTTGCTATGTTTTTGATTTTGTAGCCAGGTCATTCCTTGCTCCATAAGTTCTTCATGAACAGTTCTTCTCCAAGATATGTTAATAAAATTCCTTTAACTCCAAAGTGCATAGGGCCTCTACGAAATTTTTAAATCTCTCTCTATCTTTTGCTATGTTTTTGATTTTGTAGCCAGGTCATTCCTTGCTCCATATATTCTTCATGAACAGTACTACTCCAGGATATTTTGGGTTTTCCTCGTTTATGATATCCTTGTGAATTCCATTCTAAGGTTATCCTTGTTATGTTTTCATCTGATTTCCTCAACGTGTGTCCTATCCAATTCCATTTTCTGTGCTTTATGATCTTTCAAATTTCTTCGTGTTGATTTGCACCGCCCCAAAGTTCTTCATTTGAAACATGTTCGAACCATTTAACCTTGATGATCGTTCTACGACACTTGTTTATGAAAACTTACAATTTGTTGGTTATAGCTTTGGTTGCCTTCCAAATTTCAGAACCATACAATAGCACCGATTTTACATGACTTTAACACTTAACAATCTCTTCCAATTTTGAAACTCCTCATGGATATAGAAGTACATCCAACAATTTCCGCGACTAACGTATTGGAAAATAAATCCAACCACCATACAATATTTTCCTTCCGATAAATTCTTACCCAATTGGCAAACCCTTCGATACAAAGTAAAATCGTAAGACTTCGTGATCACTACACATTAAAGTGTTGGTTGGGAGAACAAATCCAAATGACAACTCGGCGCAGTACAGTAGCTGTCAGATATCGTCACGAACATGCGTCAGGTCACATAAAATACAATACAATGATATAATGATATATTGTTTGTTGTATACTGTTTACACAATGCAGTATTTTTTGCGGGGAAAAACTCCATGATATAGTGATGATATGTGGAAGTGAATATTATATTATCTTGCTCGTATTTGATTTAACCGCAAAACCATAAATCATTGTTTATTTTAATTATGATGATAATGTAATATCAAATCACAACAGGGGTCATGCGTACATTCATTATTTTTCCCCAATTATTTTTTTACGATTATATACATTTTTTTTAATTTTCCTCGATGGACAAAGCATTGTTTATAACTAAACCGCTACGAGACGAATAAACGTGACGCGAATTCTGTTATGATATTAATTCGATTTAGATGAAATTTTAATGTCTGTATCTAAACAGACGGTCTAGTATTTGTAACCTCATGGATAAATTTAAACGGAGATATAGTTAATAATATGTTTAAGCTAGGGTACGTGTCTAAATTTTTCTTAGTTCACTCTAATAATTTCTCATTCGTTTTATTATTGAACTGTAAGTTTTTGAAGCTTAGGGAACGTTGTAGAATCTTTTGTACATTTTAGAATGATATGGGAACTTCTAGAATACGATAGATTATTTATTGGATGACTCAAGAAAGTGGTGTGTATAGTGGTGTACGCTACTTTCTTGGATGTAAGTACTAAAAATAAGACAAACTTGGAAGTAAAGGCATCTAGGACAATTAATTGGATCAGAGGAAACACCTTTTCATTTATTTGTTATTGCCATCTGTCAGCAAGTTAACTACAGTCTATTAATTTCCAAGATACAGTGATCTGTGTGCTTGCAGATAAGTTCGTGTCCCTTTGTTTCTTGAGTTGTGATTGGTAGACCGGGAGAATTTTAAAATTTGCAAATATACTGGACCGTATCTACCTATTTATTTTGTTAGCTAAGTGACACTGTTGGAATTATTTTTTCAAATGAATAGACTACAATTCCTTCATGCTAGTAGCGCGGTCGTATTCATTATAGGAATCACTTCTATCTATCGCACCAAAAGAAGTTTCACTTCATAAATACGAATAAAAACAATAGATTCGGACTCTAAGGTACCTCAAAACGTGTAAATATGTTCAAATTTTTCATTCGCAAAATCGGACCCATCACAACAACTTCCAATGAGAAGTTAAAAAAAAAACTCGGGTCGCAGTGCCAAACCCTGCCGACAATATAGTGTATTTGCTAATACAGTCCGTGTGACTTTAATACATGAACTTATAGGTTTGTTTTTGGACAAAATAAAAAATTTAACCCCTTTATATATCCCTTAAAATAATATGTTTTTTCTTAATTTCAATATTATTATGAATGTAACCTCTGTACCAAATTAAATACACCCTTCAGTAAGTAAAGCACTATCGTCAAACTAATGTTTTCATAAAATTTGTAAGTCCGGTCCTGACGAGCCGATTTAATTAAAATTTTAGAAGCACATTTTTAACTTTACTAAAAGGTTAAATTTCAATTTTGAAACAATTCTGAGAATTTTTTCGGTATTTTTGGGCCCAAAAACATTTCTCAACCCCTAAAACCCACCCTTAAAATGGTCCAATTGGGCCCATTTTAAATAGGTTCCGTGCGGTGATGGATTCTAACGTGTGTACCAAATTTCGTTAAAATCGATCGAGTCTTTCGAGAGTTATCGTGCTAACACATATATATATAAATATCTATATATATACATATACATATATATATAAACATTTCTAAAAATGGTGCCAATTTGTTCAGGAGGTTATGAAACGTCGAGAAATTTTGGTCCGACCCCTAGGTCCCGCTATCCGACCGACGCCAATAGTGTATGTGCCATATGGCAAATACACTAAAAATTGGACACAAGAAGTTTTGCCTTTTAACCAAGGAAATATTGTCGAAAAAATAACGTCTTAGGTTGAAATCGAATGTGAACCAAGTGGATAAAGCAGATATATAAACTGTAGCCCTCGTGACGTCGTCTTGTCGTCTCTGTGTAATTGAGGGAGCCCGCAGAGTCGTCGGAGGCAAGAGGTGGGGTCGCTTCAGAACATAAATCTGACCGGACAGAGGAGACATGCCCCTGCACTTGACTGCTGTTGCTGCATCGGAGATGCATTTCATGGCGCGAACAATGCTATTCGGAATACACACGGGTTGTCTCCGAAGTAAACGCACGATTCAAAATAAAAACAGCAGCTCAGTGATGTGACTGGCCGTTTCGTAAAATGTCTAGACATTTAATGAAATGTCCGGTTAGGTACACCAGGTTTATGAAATTTCTATAAATTATATAAATCGTCCTGTTACACCAAGTTGTTTTATGAAATGTCTAGAAATGTTCAGTTGGACTTATAGATTACTACGCTACGCGCTAATAACCTCAGTTGTCATGCGTCTATAAACTACTACGAAATTTGTAAATAATTCGAGAATAATAATTTACAGGGCAGGAAATTTGGGCGCAATATCAAACCCATTCAGGGTGTTCTATAGACACGTTTGATGACAAGACATTTTGGACAGATATACTTAAAATTATAGTTAACGTTCCTATCTACTAAACCCTAAGATAAAAAAAAAATTACAATTAGAAGAAACAACTGAAATTCTTTCATGATTTTGTACAGTGTGTTTTGACTTTTGTATACCGTACAACCAACAAATGCCGTACAGCATGGTATACTTACTAAATTTGAAAAAGATTTCAAATATACCTATTTTCCAAAACCATAAGAAAAAAGACACGGCTACAGATTTTGCTATTTTCACATTAGTTTTGATTTTAGAAAATATATCAGATATTTTTTGGCGCAAATATTATTTCGTTCTTTTCTATAAATTTGAATATTTTGCGTAATACAATTTCCTGTTTAGAATAACGAATGCGCGATAAAAATAGAATGTGTCGACAGAAACAATATAAATGTCGCACGTTTCGCGCAACGCCCATGTTTATCTGACTGTGATATGATGTACAACGCTGTACGCGCTTTGCCGGGGACACTTCCATCTTTCAGAGATAAAGATCTGTCATTCGCTAACTACGTTAATCGACAGCGGTGAATTTTTCTTTTCCGAGTTGAGTCACAGTGTCCCGGCCTTTTAGAAATCATGTATTTTGATATTGACTCACTCACAATTTAGTATATTCGTGATCAAATTCAAAGTAACTGACCTCTGGCTCTACAGTCGTTCGCTTAAATTGATCCGATTTCAAAAACAAATATGGCCGCTTAAGCCTTGGACTACAGATATAGAAATGGACAGCTAGTTAAGTAGCAATGTCAGACGGATGTCAATGTCATGTCAAAGCAGGATGGAGACTCTGTTCTCCATTGTGAATAGCAAAGAAAATCAATTTTTCTCAAATTGTAATTGTGCATTTCCTGGTTGTTATAAACTATTTCCGGAAATTTTACAACACTTAGTTCTGTCAAAACGCGGATCCAGAGTGAAGTTAGCGTTGTATAGTTGTATCGTCAAAGGTTAGAGCAGGTGGAGAAATCTATTGACTTGTTAAAATAAGGAGGTCGTCCTGCTTATAACATTGCTCATACTGCAACATATAGTTCAATTCAATTGCCAATAGACTATGAGGACAAACTAAAAACATACAGCTATGGATGCAAACCAATCCGCTGTAAGCACCATGCTACGCAATGGCTGTAAACTGTATCGGGGAATTGTTACTGACAAACATAATTTTTATTATTAAATTGTTATGACGGTATGTAACCCTCAAGACACGAGTTCTACACGCACTTGACGGTTGTTTTTTTTTTAATAATGATTTAAAAATTCAAATGATACTTTTACCAGTTTTCAGATTAGAACCCGAGGAACTGGGGCTTGTAATAAAGGCGTAATGGAAATCGAGTATTTTTACTACTCGACCAGTACTCAAGTTTTTATAAAATAAAACTACCTCGGTAGTTGGTGGCCTTCAAAATTAAAAAAAAAATCACAGATTTGGCAATCCTTGCAACCATCGAGGACATTGGAAATGATAACAGCATATATGAAACATAATTAACTGTTTATTATACACACAATATTTATCAATGCACTGTTTAGTTTTGTCAGGAATAACCCTATTATTCTTCTGTTATATACGCGTTCACTTTTGCTTGATTACTTAACTTTTAAATGGATTTTTCTACAGTATTTATTAACATTTGCTCAAAAATAACACCGCAGATCGTCGCAAATACCTCTCAATTAACTAGACATGATATAAAACACATTTCGAAAAAATTGCACTTGTTCAATTTTGCATGATTGCTCCTCACTTGATCGCGACACCGTTGTCTTCGTCGCAAATACCTCTCAATTAACTAGACATGATATAAACCACATTTCGAAAAAATTGCACTTGTTCAATTTTGCATGATTGCTCCTCACTTGATCGCGACACCGTTGTCTTCGTCGCAAATACCTCTCAATTAACTAGACATGATATAAACCACATTTCGAAAAAATTGCACTTGTTCAATTTTGCATGATTGCTCCTCACTTGATCGCGACACCGTTGTCTTTTGGCCTTGAACGAAAACTCGTAACTCTGCCCCCATATACGAACATAAACATTTCCAATGTTAAAATAATTCTGGAACACGGGCGTTAAAATGTAAATAGTTATAAACAAACGTCAAAAGACTTAATTTGTTCCAGTGTTCCCCGCTAGAGCGATCACATACAGTATACATATACTAGTGTTGATTCAAGTGTCATGGAGCATGTAGGAGATGGTATTGTTTGGTGAATTGACGATGAATGGATGAATGGAATGTGTATTTGTATACAAGGCACATATATCATATATACACTGTACATCATATTATACAGGGTGTAAACGGTTTTATTGATCATAGGACAAATAACATTGAGAACATTTACAATTTTGTAGTAGGCTATTGGCCATAAGACCTAAAGCTACGAAGTACGAACACATCATGTTCAATAATAAGCATGCTTGGCTGCTAGTAGTTAACATGCTCAAATATACCAAACATATATTTGCTTGTGATAAGCATGCTCCTGAAAAAGCAATCAGTATTCGCTGGGTGCACAGTACCTATATGGTGGGGACAACTGAATCGACTGCAGCGTACGCTATGGACAAAATAAGCGTTAAATCACACTAACGCTGTGAATAAATAAATTAAGTCATTTATAAAATGTTGTATAATAGTTTTTGTGTAGAAATACAGGCAGAAATAGTAATTGCAAATTTTAAATTATGATTATTTTAGCTCTAATGCTATTATCACTAATATTATTATTGCTTTTGACAGCTAAACTTACTCCATTCTGTTTTATTTTATGTTTATAAATCGCTAAAAACATAAGTGCAATACCACATGTACCAAACACATTTACTGAGTTGATCTATAAAATATTTATTAAGAAAATAACTATAAACTAAGAACAATAACTAATTACAACATCGAATATTTTCTGACTGCATTACGTTCAGTGGACAGTGGACATAGATACATAACACATTCGAAATAAAATGTGTTTTATATTTATTAAAATTTTTTATACTTACTTTTTTTCAACACAATACGTAATATATATTAGTCCCTTTCAGATGTGGTATTGCACTTATATTTTTTAGCGATCTGAATAATTTTTTATTTATAAAAATTTGTCATTCCTTCAACGGATATAGAGAGTGATTTAATGCGGCCATCATATGTCGTATTCGTCGCGCAACCAGCCAATAGAATACACATGCTATACAACGTAGCACAGATGCATGCTTATTTTCTGTCAAGATGGATGATATGCAAGTTGATAATATTAAACGGAATCTACGATTTAATAGTATATATACTGGTGTCAGTTCCATACGTTAAGAAATCAATTACTGGAACGCTTCTAAGCAAACACGTTCACAGGTGCTAAAAAGCATACTTCCTCTTATCGTTCGTGAGGTAGAGCCCTGTGACAGACGAACAGAGAGACAGACATCGTAGGCAGGGTATCCATATGGAGTACGGAACCCTAAAAAACATATTGCATATCGTTTGAAAGGATTTACTTTGAAGACATTAAATGTTTTTAATTTTTTTGATGAATTTTTCTATTAACGACATTATACGCAACTTGCGTATGAAACACCCTGTATAGACAGCCTTCTATATACGCACATCTACGTATACGAGTCAATAGACAAGGCGACACTGTACGAATAGCAATTTGATTGATGCTTCGAAGTACTAAAACAAGGTATAATATACTTATGCTTGTGCGGTCAGAAATCAGAAGTGGGATCAGTGACGTCATTACGCTCGCTCGCTATTTTCAACTATTATAAATCCAAATGTTGCAACATTTCTCGTTTCAATCCACCGTTGACGATCTTGACCCAGTTCTTAGGGTATCACGGGGTAAGTTCGACTTTGCGGTTAGATCGATTCGAGCGCTCTAATGCGTTCGAATTTACAATAATTTAAATGCTCTGTAAGATTTCTATCCTACCACAATTAACGGAAGTTTATTGTACAGGCAGTTCTCGATTTACGTAAACCAAGACAATTTTCGACCTACACAATATTATTGTAGAGGTAGATACCTATTTATTTTTTTGGGTCCAGTACAAAAATGACTATATTATATGAACATTTAATTAAATTTTAATCAACGTTTCGACCAATGTGTGGTCGTAATCATGATTAAAATTTAATTAAAGATTCTATAGTCATTTTTGTACTGGACCCAAAAAAAAATTAATATCTCAATCATAATTATAATACATAAGCCATAAATAACAATATTACTGTATAGTTTGAAAACAAAAATATGTCGCAACCGTTCACGTATCAATGACAATTCGGAACCAGCAAAATCGAAACGGTAGAACGATCTCTTTATACGATATAAAAGGACAGTAGAAATACAGTAGGAGCAGGTGTTGAAATACACCTGTGAATTACCTACCCGGTGCCTTTGTTATAAGCCGACAAGTCAATTATTGTTTCTTTCTTCGGTCGGTGATTCGCAATTATCACCACTTGCCATCGTGCGTCGTCGCGTTCATATCGCGAAGATCTTCAAAGACTATTTTCTTTTGTATACTAAATAGACAATAGCTCTGTCTCATCCGTAACTTCTTATTGATGAATATTCAAAAACGATTCCAATTAATAATCTATACTAATATTATAAAGAAAGTTTGCAAGTTTGTGCGTTTGGATGTACGGGGTAATCTCTGGAACTACTGAATCGATTCCAAAAATTCTTTCACTAATAGAAAACTACACTATCCTTGAGTGATATAGGCTATATTTTATTTTGATAATTTTCGCGGGAGGCGGGGGAGACAATTCCTGTGAGATAGTAACATAACGAAACTTTGCAATTTTGTATTTCTTTTTACAGTTATGGTGTTTTTAAATTTTTAAATAAAAATGTATATAAACGGTCATATTATCTCCTAAAATAAATAGAGGACAGTGTGGTGTAACGGTTAGCGTAGCAGATCTTTGGATCACACTGTCGTGGGTTCGAATCCCACCTCCGCTCATGGATGTTTTGTGATGTCATTTACTTTTAAGTTATTTGTTATTTGATTTGATGTAATTAAAAGACGCTAACGACTTAAGTTGTTGACGCGTCTATAATCTACAATAAATAAAATAAATCCTAATCTAAAAGGGATACAGGGGCGTGGGTAGTCGGATTCAATTCAGCGTGGTTTTTCCAATAAGTGTTAAATATCAACCGTATCGGAAAGTGCTTAGTGTCAAAAAAAGTTGCAGATTTACAAAACGCATGTAAACACGAGAAGAATTTCGATATATAAAAAAATATAAAAATATCTCAGATATACTTGAAATTAATGTGTCTTACAGAAAAAAGCACGCTAAATCGTTTAGGCCCAAACTCTTTTAGTTTCGGAGTGTACAGTCAAAAATGACCGCGATATAAGTATTTAAAGGATAATGCACAGATAATAATCATCAAAAACAAGCTTTAGTATAAAAGTTCGCTATTATGGTTGATGAAAATTTAAATGAAACTGCATTTTTCATAGGTTCAGTTGACGCGTAGCGACAAAGTACTTAAAAACTGGAGCACTTCCGGCATCATATTTCCCTTCCGCTGTAAATTAGTAATTAATATTTGAGTCGCGTACAAAATAAATAATATAAATCTCGCTGCATACATATAAACTTCACGCTTAGCGAACACTTCACAATACCCTAGAGCGCTGCCGCCAAGTGCCAAAGTATTTATTTAGTGAGAGGATCTCAAAATGAGTTGCTTTAACTTGTCCGGATAAAAAAAAAATAATTTAAAAAATCAAAAAACCCGACTGCGTAACTGAAAAGAAAAAAACAAGCACTTAGATGTCCGCTGGTCTAGAATTCTATAATATGTTATTGAATGAATACTATTGAAGAAAATAAAATATATTCTAATAGTGGAACATAACAACTGAACATTCGGATCCATTGTTTCTTCAATAGTATTCATTCAATAATATTTGTTTTTTTCTTTTCAGTTACGCAGTCGGGTTTTTTGATTTTTTAAATTATTTTTTTTTTATTTTATACTTTTTAGTTATGAGTACCTAGCTAGCTATTTACCAGACTGGATTTCCTATCAGCATCAGTACTACATCACAATTGCACTGGAATTTAAGTTTAAATTATGTGATTTTTTTTTTCAAATGTTTTTAATTAAAAATAAATCGATATAGATCCTAAACGGTCAGTCGAATCGAAAAATGTTGAGGGAAAACTAAAAATAATTTTTAAATACCTATTCAACGATATCCCACTTGACATAGTTTGTTGACTTTCATTTTTTTCATTTTCACAATATGGCGTCCTGTAGTCGCCATATTGAATTTTCACTAACGTCATGTCTTTAGTGACCCTCGCCGAACTAAGGGGAATCGATTGACGTGTGAATCATAAAAATCGGCCCAGGCGTTTGTTCTGTATAGTGCTTCAAAGGAACATACAAACATACATACATACATAGGCTGATAAACCCATTACAACTCCTTTGCGTCGCGCAGTCGGGTAAAAATAAAAACAAATACAACCAGGTATAGTGATATCCGTCTAGTCTGGTCAACAAATTGCCATTTTCGTATTTATTGTGTGTTTTTAAAGACTACTAACAGCTAAGGTTATTTGGGCCTAGCACCAATTCATATTTTCAAGGTTCCGAGTTACTCTTAATAGTCAACCGTTGCTATGGAAAATTGTTTAAAAAATTCACACTATTTTTTTTTATGTAATCCACTACATATTTACATTAGATCTTATGGCCCATTGTCTACTACAAAATTGCAAATGTTCTCAACGTTATTTTCCCTATGTTCAGTACAACCGTTTACACACTGTATATACTGTATACTTTTGGAGCAAAAATTTTTTTCTGTGGAAAAGTTCTGCTTCGTCCAAAACCTCTAAAACACCAATGAAAATTTTGGAAGGAGAACTGTTCTTTGTATGGAGAGAGATGGAGGACATGTTGAATTCTGATTTATAATTCTGAATAAATAATTACTTAGAAGTTAGTTATGTTATAATTTTGAATTAAATTTGATTATGTAACTAATTTTGCGAAAATCTTGAATATCACAGACAATTTTTATTTTTAGTAAAATAAAACTTTTTGATTTCCCTCGTATAACTTTAGACCGAAAAAAATTTTCATTGGTGTTTTAGAGGTTTTGGACGAAGCAGAACTTTTCCACAGAAAAAAATTTTTGCTCCAATAATTAATAAAAAAAAATTCCATTTGTAAAGAACTTTCGTGGACACGCTGTATATATCACAAACAACAATAAATACAGTAGATTGTTGTGTAGCGTTGTTTCTGTTGTATTGTTATGAAAATTATTTTAATATTTAGAGTCGACAAAAGCCGAAGTACAGAACGGAATACTAATAAGCAAACCGTGAAACTAAAAGCTTTAAAGTCTAGACATCAGACTTTACCCACATATAAAGTCACAATAGAGCCTGATTAAGCTGAATTATCTTTGTAGGTCTATACGTCATACACATTTTTTAACGTAATGGCCTTTGCTTTGACACGCAGTGCTAGTTTTGTTATAAAAGGCTATCATATTGGGATCTGTCAAATGGGCATATGACATCTGGTGGTAGAAAATTTTACTCGAATAAGGGAACAATTTACATGCTAATATAGTGTTAATTTACCGTGGAATTATATATTATAAAAATAAAACATGTAAAATAAACCAAAAGTGTATCGAAAATGGAATCCGCGACGTTTTCTGATATCATGTCATTAATCATTATCAGTTATTGCCCTGTAAAACTTATTTTACAGCAAATTATTTTCTATTGAAATGTTAAGAAAACAGTATTTATAAATTAAAAAATTATGTATATTTATATCAAACTATAAAACCATAGCAACTACTGACAAATTGTTCCCTTAATTCCCTCATGTTTTTAAAGCCACGCCCATTGAACAGATCCCATATTATTCTCTGGAAAAACATGTCGTAGGCCAGTTGGCTCTGAGGTACTGATTTTATTGCAGAACAGATCTCAATAAATACAATTTTATTTCATAGTTTGGTCGTTACGTGACGGTCTATAACAAGAGCGTTCATTTTTGACGTGAAACTTCGTTAGAGAGACTAATGATCCGAAATGACCTCGACACAAAAAAGCGACACAAAAATTCAAACATGATAGTACACAGCATGCGTATAACTCTGTTAACGCGCTCACGCAGAACAACTCAAGATTATAAGTAAGTATGGCTACGTGGAGAAACGCATTAGTGTAGCGTGTATAAGTTTGCAGGTTAGCGCCAGCTTAGAGTAATATGAAATATTAATTTATTTATTTATATTTAAAAATAATAAATTGAAAAAATGTAGGTATAAATGTTGTGGCGCCCAACGTGGGGCGCCAAAGTACAATATTATACATTTTTAGTGTTGGGTCTCTAAAACACACACATACTCACATTTCCATTTCATCTACCTACTATATAAATCCTAAAATCTCGAAATTTAAATCAGTACTTCACAAACCACGACGTAATACACAGTACTTAACATCATAATATTATATAGTGTTACGAATACTCAATGTGTGTTTTTAAAAAAATAATTAACCACACCTAAAGATGGCAACTCGTTGCAGAAACACGTAGTGTTAAATCACAAGAAGTCACAAGACGGACATAATACAAGGTACCTATTTCTAATACTTCATAATATACAATATTATTACTGTATTTGCCATATGGCACATACACTATTGGCGTCGGTCGGATGGCGGGACCTAGGGGTCGGACCAAAATTTCTCGACGTTTCATAGCCTCCTGAACACTTTGGCACCATTTTTGGAAATGTTTATATATATATATATATATATATATATATATATATATATATATATATATATATATATATATATATATATATATATGTATATATATATATGTGTGTGTGTGTGTGTGTGTGTGTTCGCGGCATAACTCTCGAAAGACTTAATTGATTTGAACGAAATTTGGTAGACACGTTGGAATCCATCACCGCACGGAACCTATTTAAAATGGGCCCAATCGGACCATTTTAAGGGTAGTTTTTAGGGGTTGAAAAAGTTTTTGGGCCCAAAAATACCGAAAAAAATCTCAGAATCGTTTCAAAATTGAAATTTAACCCTTTAGTAACGATTAAAATGTGCTGCTAAAATTTTAATAAAATCGGCCCGACAGGACCAGACTTACAAATTTTATGAAAACACTAGTTTGCGGATAATGCTTTACTTACTGAATTATTATAATTATTATTATAATTATTAAATTTTTTTGTACGACGAATCCTGCTCACTGCTATATTGGACAAAAAAAATAAAAAAAAAGAAGGGTGTATTTAATTTGGTACCGAGGTTGCATTGATAAAGATATTGAAATTAAGAAAAAAAATATTATTTTAAGGGATGTATTAAGGGGTTAAATTTTTTATTTTGTTCAAAAACAAACTTAAGTTCACATAATAAAGCCACAATGCCAGTATTAGCAAATACACTATATTGTCGGCAGGGTTTTGGCACTGCGACCCGAGTTTTTTATTATTAATTTCGCATGGTTGACGAAGACGAAAGAAGGTTGACTTTAACCGTGCGCTTATGACTTGTATTTTTTTGTCAAAGCAGTAGAAAAACTGAAGGTTAAGGATGGAAGATCAAATGTCTCTTTATTTTATCATACCTACATAGTACATACCTACACTAAACGAATAAAAAAATAAATCCTGAATCAGGTCCTGTTCATCAAATATAGATAAATATAAGCGTGTACTGTGTAGGTACAGTCAAAAGAAGAAACTTCAGAAGACAACAAGTTTTAATGAGTTGAGTCTGCAACGGAGCGGCGTCTATGTGCACGAAGCCTTACATATTATGTGAGTATATAAAAACTAAAAAAAAAAAGTACGAATATGAGAGCAAGCGAGGCAGATAGATGGCTCGAGACGAATGAATAACGGTGAAGAAAAAAATAAAAAACAAACTTTGATGAAAGTTTTCATTCAGTCCCGCTAGTTAAATGTGAACAATGCACCAAAAACTATATGTCGCGTATTTTTGAAAAAAAAAAAGTTGACTGGCGTTCAGGGATGTCTGATGACGAAATAATTATTTTGTCATACCCATTATAAAATAGCTGCTTTATGTATGTAGAAGTGATTTTAGGCAGGCCGGTGTGCGGGAATGTATCTTTCCCACACTAATGTGGGAAAGCAAGTTATTTCCATAGTGAATTATGCTTATTCATCCTGATCCACCCGCTATTACCTACTGACAGCTACTCTCGGCCTACTATAGAAGTATAAGTTGGCGACACAAATCGAACTGTCAAAAATGTTTGGAAATACTGAAAATGAAGTGAAAAGCAGCTATTTTATAGTGGGTATGGCAAAAATACCATATATTTCGTGCGTAATGATAATATGATTCGTGTGAATGTTAAAACTCGTTATCACTCGTTTTAACATATTATCACCACTCGTCAATAAAATATCTCATTACGCCACTAGATATACAATCTACTATTTCGGAAATACTTATTGTATTTCGCATGGCAAGAGAAAGGAACCATTCATGATAATTAATTAATTGTAGATTATAGACGCGTCGACAACTCAGGTCATTAGCGTCTTCAACACAACAAATAATCCATTTGTAAAAATTTAGAACTCGAGTAAAATAAAAATTTTCTCATCCCATTTTAAATTTTAATAATAAACTTTATCCTTATACGAAAAGTCCGCAAGAAATTTTTTTGTGATTCTTATATTAAAAATGTATTATTCAATTTTCCTATACTTTGACGTAATTTAACAAGCGATTTATAAAATTATGCTTGCATACACGATTTTCTATCACAAAAAGTACACGAAGATTGAAGCGACTTTCCTTAAGCTGCTCTCCTGCTTAATATTAAAAAATCCTGCATTCACAAGTATACGCTACTTGTACAAAGACATCAAAAAAACAGTTTCACAATGATTATAAAATTTAAAAAAAAGTTACTACCAGACCCATCGACACGTGACGATTTAAAGAGAACTATAATCTATTAATTGCCAATTTGAAAAATACATTCCAACAGTGTCACTTACTTACAACAAAATAAATAGGTAAATATCGTCCAGTACATTTGCAAGATCTGAAATTCTCCCGACCGACCAATTGCAACTCAAGAAACAAAGGGACGCGAGCTGATCACGCACATAAATCACTCTATCTTGAAAATGAATCGACATAGGTATATCAGTCTGTCAATTTTCCATTTTTACAAAAAAAAAATGATGTCAATTTTTTTTCAAATTCCCTCTTCACTCAGTTTTTACAAGCATTTAAATGTTCATAAAAACAAACCCAGCCGAGAGATAAACGAAAAAAAAAAATTCGACTGATGACCAGTCCTATACTTCCCACCTAGTAAATATTTGCAAAAAATAAACTCTCTTTTTTTTATTCTTTGACTAGGCCCAAATAATCTTAGCTGTTGGTTGTCTTTAAAACACAATTTAATTTTTATTCTTTGAAAAAAGCATGGCCCTCTTTTTTGTTTGGTGATTTACTCATGGCTAGCTTAATATAGCAAAAATCATGGTTACCTTGATTTACGTACAATTTTTATTTTTTTTTAGTAAAATATTTTTTTTCTCGAAAACTATACATTTTAGAGAAAAAAATATTTACATTTTTTTCATATTATAACATCAAGAATTCATTTATATTTTTTTTACCTATGTTAATACGTGACATTGAGACCGTTTTTTTGAATATCTCAGGATCCACTGAACCGATTTGACTCAAAATCCAATCAGATCTAACTTAAAGGCTGATAAACACAATAGAATAATCGGCATGCCCGTATGTTGTTCCGTTCTTAAGATATCGAAGGCGAAAAATTGACCACACACATACACACACACACACACACACAGACAGACACACATACAGACATCAGTCAGAAAATGATCTTAAACGATTGCTAGGGTCTCAAAACGTGAAGATCTGTTAAAATCTCGAAATATTTTTTTCGGACTAAATCCATTACTTCCCTACTATAGTAGAGGTGGGAAGTAAAAATTGAAACTTTGAACCCCAAGAATTTGTGCCCAGTCCAGCCACAGAGTTGACGTCAGTCTCCACTGATATTATTTAACCGGAATTACAAAAAAATTTACGTCAATTTTTTTTTAAATTCCCTCTTCATTCAGTTATTACAAGCATTTAATTGTTCATAAAAACAAAACCAGCCGAGATAAACGAAAAAAAATTTTAATTTTGAGCCTCAAGAATTTGTCCCCAGTCCACAGAGTTGACTCCAGACTCCATTGATATAATTTAATCGGAATTACAAAAAAAATTACGTCAATTTTTTTTTAAATTCCCTCTTCACTCTGTTATTACAAGCATTTAAATGTTCATAAAAACAAACCCAGCCGAGAGATAAACGAAAAAAAAATTTAAACTTTGAGCCCCAAGAATTTGTCCTCAGTCCAACCACAGAGTTGACTTCAGTCTCCATTGATATAATTTAATCGGAATTACAAAAAAAAATTACGTCAATTTTTTTTTAAATTCCCTCTTCACTCAGTTTTTACAAGCATTTAAATGTTCATAAAAACAAACCCAGCCGAGGGGACCTACACGAAAAATAAAATAAAAAATTTGAAACTTTGAGCCCCAAGAATTTGTCCCCAGTCCAACCACAGAGTTGACTCCAGTCTCCCCTGATATAATTTAATCGGAATTACAAAAAAAATTACGTCAATTTTTTTTTTAAATTCCCTGTTCACTCAGTTATTACAAGCATTTAAATGTTCATAAAAACAAACCCAGCCGAGAGATAAACGAAAAAAAAAAATTTTAACTTTGAGTCTCAAGAATTTGTCCCCAGTCCACAGAGTTGACTCTAGACTCCATTGATATAATTTAATCGGAATTACAAAAAAATTTACGTCAATTTTTTTTTAAATTCCCTCTTCATTCAGTTATTACAAGCATTTAAATGTTCATAAAAACAAACCCAGCCGAGAGGTACTGACCTACACGAAAATTAAAAAAAAATTTGAAACTTTGAGCCCTAAGAATTTGTCGCCAGTCCAACCACGACTCCAGCCTCCATTGATATAATTTAGTCGGGATCAATGTCTCGTTAACGCGTTAACAGATCTCTTAAAAAGGAAAGAATTTTCACAGGGCAGATTGTCGTAGAACGTGCAATATATATTTACACGAAAAAAAAACCCGTAGCTGTCCGTTTTTATATAGAAAACCATTTATTATAACACTTTAGGGACATCAATGCTAGCGATGAGGGGCGCGCGAGACTCTCTACACTACATGCAAAAAAGTGTACAGTAACTAGCTAACTCGAAAAAACGCCGCATGACAGTGGCGCCGCGGTAGGTCGCTTGCCGGGAAATGTTGACGAACGACAATCGACGACGCTTAGACGATGACGTGGCACTTTTGCAGAAAAATCCAAGTGTCTGCTCACGCTGTTATTAACGAGTCAAATCTGTTGTGAGAATAATAACATACTCGCACAACACGCCACTAATGTACATCTTCCTTCTCCGATTTTCGCAAATATTGACGTGACATATTCAGAACTTAGGGTATAACCATGGAGGTGCCGTCTGATCAAGGACAGTAAATAATCTAGTTTGTGTATATAAGAGATATATTCTCCCACATCTTCCTTCTCCGATTTCCACAAATAGGGACGTAACATATTTAGTATTTAGCGTATAATCATGGAGGTGCCGTCTGATCAAGGACAGTGAACAATCTAGTGTATAAGAAATATTTTCTCCCACAGCGTCCTTCTCCAATTTCTGCAAATAATGATGTAACAGATTCAACATTTAGCCTTTACTCATTTTGTCGTCTGTTCAAGGACAACGGAAGATGCAACTCACTGTATACGAGATAGGTATTCTCCCACATCTTCCTTCTTCAGTTTCTGCAAATAATGGCGTAAAAAATTAAACAATTGGCGTTTTGTCTGATCAGGGACAACAGACAATCTAGTTATTCTCCCACATCTGCCTTCTCCAGTTTCTATAAACGATGACGTGACAGTTTCAGCTTTTAAGCGTTTAAAGATGTTCTGTCTAAGGACACTAGAAGACTCAACAGCGAAGAGATATACATTCTCCCATCTTCCTTCTTCAGTTTCTGCAAACGATGACGTAAGATATCCAGCATTTAGGATGCACTCGTAAAGGTGTTATGTCTGGTTAAAAACAAAGGACACTGCAGAACAGCGTATAAGAGTATTCTCCCATCTTCCTTCTCCAGTTTCTGTAAACGGTGACGTAACAGTTTCAGCATTTAGTGTGCACTCGTGAAGGTGTTGTCTTTCTAAGGACAATAGGAGACAGAGAACTTCTCCCATCTTACTTCTCTACTTTCTGTAAACGATGACGTAACAGTTTCAGCATTTTGCGTGTACTCGTGAAGGTGTCTTCTGCACGGGGACAATATTATAGAAGAGACAAGCTACTAGCGTGTATGTACAACGGATACCTCTTCTCCCACATCTTCCTTCTCCTCCAGTTACTTGAATATACACATATAGAGCACACCGAGGTATTTCCAATAACATTCCATTCTTTCACTGTCGACGTTTAATTTAAAATCTTTCAGTGGGATATTTTGATTTCAATGTGCCTTGCGTTATAAAGAAATCCAGGTTCGTCCCGTCACGTACGCAAAAAGGTTTTGAGAAATTAAAAATTATTTACCTATACAGGATCCTACGTCGGTGACTGAATGATACTAGTGGAGTCCGTACTAGAATTATTTTATAAAAGTAAATCAACGTCAAATTTCGATATTGTTTAACTTATGTGATTTTTGTGCAAATCTGTAATTCGACATTCCCGATCTTTTATAGAATTTGGGATAACTTTTTTTTAAGACTGGGTACCTACTACCTTTTATAATTTATAGTAACGTCCAAATATCACAGATTTAAGATTTATGAGGTTCAGAGCTGGACTGTTTAATGATAGGGTTTCTAGATTAACGGGAAAAAATCTGAAATTGCCTAACCCGAAACTGTTCGCTTTGGTTATACTTTGAAAATTTATATAAATGCAACAAGTAAAATCATAGTAATATTTTTTTGAAGATACATTTTATTATTCTATCACACACTATTTATTTTTAACAACTGTATTATTTATTTATTAAAAGAAGTAGTTTATTTATAATAAAACTAGGTACACCATTTGACATTTAAATTGACATTGAAATTATTTTTTAAATTTCCAAAAAAAAAAATTCAGATGAACAATAATATTTATTGTCATTCCATGACTATCTCTAATCCTTCAATATCAGACCTTCGAACTTCTGAGGACCCTTTAACATTTTCCAAACTAACAAGTGTACCAAATTAAAAAAAAAACGTCATTTGAAAACGCTAAAAATTAATTATCAAATTCCAGAAATATTGACACCCCTACTATCAGACAAGGTATTTAATAACGTCGCATACAAAAAGCAATTCATAAATTCAATTTCAAATGCTTCATTCTGATAATATTCAGTCACGTTGAATGGTACTTTATTAAAAGGGGGATAGACGATGTTTTTGTATTATAAGTGCACAGACAGATATGAATATGGGACAGATTGAAATTATGGTAATAAGGCAAAACGACTGGAATAGAACAAAAACCAATTAGACATCATAATATTATAAATCTCCTAGGCTACCTTTGAACTGTTGCAACCACTAGAATGTAAATTGGAAAAAGTAAAAAGCGACATGAAATAATATATTTCATCAGATTTAAATGAAAATAATTATCAAAGACCGGATATTGGTGTCTCTAAACCCTTATTTCTAGTAAACGAAATGTGCTTCGAAAAAGAACAGGTAATTTTTACAAAAATTCTGTAACACATTACTGGCCTATATCATGTCCTTATAGAGCGATTGTTTAAGCTCTAAATAATTTACGGTTTATTTAGATTTTATAAATGTTTCAAATTATTATTATTATTGTAGATTATGGACGCGTCGGCAACTCAGGTCATTAGCGTCTTCAATACAACAATTAATAATCCATTTGTATATTAGAATCTGCCAGCCGGCATACACAAATCGACTGGTACGAGCTAGGGCTCCTGGCAACGCCAGTTCCCAAAGAACATTGGAATTCAATTGCGAGAACAACTACATTCCAATGTTCCCTCTGGGGGGAAATGTTTGAAAAAAATTTGTTTGTTGTAGTATTAAATGAACGTATGGAATATACATGCTAACAATTCATTAGTGCCGATACATTATGTGAAAGAAGACTTATTAAATATAGTATCGTTTAGTTTCTGGGCGCCAAGTACAAGAAAAACTTTTACAGTAGCAAATGATTAACCACTTATTTACAAAGCTCCATAGCAAGAAAATAACGTTTCAGTCAAAGGCTGAAAGGATTTGCACAAAATACTTGTGTAATCTTAGAAATTAGGAATCATTGGTCGCCGCTAAAGAAACCAGCCACATAACAAATAATATATACAAGTTTAACACGAGGCGTCGTGACTAAATACACAATTAAATGAATGCATATTGACTGCAAACAGTGTATGAAACACCTATTGTAAGAACAATGACGTAACATAATGCTATAATGAATTTTTCCTGACTAGCATTATGTTACGTCATTGTCAAAATGGGTGTTTCATATATTATACTGATGCATTCATTTAATAAGAAATAATGTTTATTTCTTTTGGCGACATTATATCTATAAAAAAATAAAAATTACGAAATTTAATATTATTTTTACCTCTTTGTTTCTTTCTTCGTTTGCTAAAACTCTAATGGCCGGTTTATCGTACATTTTAATCACGATGTTTATTTAATCACACTGTTAAATTTTGACAGTATACGTGTTCAGTGGTTGCCCGTTTCGTTACCATAGCAACCCGTCCTTTAACAGTGTGATAAAAAAAAGATCGTGATAAAAATGTGTAAGATACACCCGGCATAAGTATAGGTATTGTTAAACTAGCGTATAGATACATTTTTAATGCATTTTATATACCAGCTACTGAAAAATTTGACACCATTTTTGGGAATGTCTATTTTATTTCACGGCAAATATGTATAAAAAAGTCTATTATTCGTCAACATTTTTATTTCACGCGGGCGGCAATTTCGTCGTAATATTATTATGTATCGCTTCAGCAGCGTCGAACAACAAAATGTAAACACAGAGAGCCGCGAGTTATGGGCATTAATTTCGGACAACCGCGCCGCGATATGCGACAGCTTCGCATGACAGTTTTCGGTGCCGATTTTTCTTTCTTTTCCACACTCGCATAGCGAAGCTGGCTCGCTCATTTTTTTCCTAATGGCCGTCCGTTTGTTTTTATTGTCCTTTGGGTAAACGCGTTCGCAAGGAGCCAGACAGTTATGGTATATTATGCAAGCTACAAGTCGTTCACGTAAAGTCAGAACGCCATAAATAAACGGGTTCATCGGGCTTTTGGCTCGGTCTCGACAGATATTAAATTATTATGCTTGTATAAAATAGTCATTTCAATTATGCAAGTGCATTTGCGTAACTTTTATTCGGTTAAGAAGCTACACTGTAAAAAATGGATGTAAAAATACTTTGAAAGTTAAGGTAGAATTCGCTCGATTTTCTAAGTGATTTTACATTATTTATTTTTACACAGAAAACTTCATAAAAACTTGGACTTTTACTGTAAAGTTAGTGATTTTTACATAAAGTAAATTAATATTACATAATTTGTGTAATATTCCAATAAAATATGTAAAAATTACAAAATAAAATGTATAGTTACATATATAAAATGGATGAACACAAAACAAATTAATGTAAAATTAGTAACCACGCATGCGCAATGTGTTTTTATGGAATCTACGCGATGTGCAGACGATACCTGTTTGCGACGCCATTGTCTCTTTGTGTGCCTATTACCAGATTAATCGCTGGCTACAAATGGATCATCGATAATCTATGTAATAGGCCTTCTCATTTCTTACAGTGTATGGCCGTTTAAAGATTTTTTTTAAATTTTCGATAAGCTTTAAACACGACTTTCTAACTGTAAGATACAGAAGTTTTTTTTTTTGAGTTACTAGTTAGAATGAGTTTATTATTTTCTACTTATGAGTACAATTATTTGAAATATATCTGAAATTTTTAACGCCAGTTATCTGGGCCTAGCACCAATTAATTTTTTTAAAATAATAAATCGAATAGATATCCAACTGATACTTTTACGAGTTATCGGATTAGAACCTGGGAACGGGGGCTTGTAATAGAGGAGCCATAGAAACGCCATTCAAACAACGGCCACAAGGTGCCACATTTTTAATTTAGTATTTCACATTTTGAATTTGGCGCCTTTTGAATTTTGCGTTTCTTGATTTTTGAATCTTGCGCATTTTTAAACCACTGCAGGGTGCGAAGTGCAGGTGCCACAATTTTGAATTTTTTTTCTGCCTGGAGAGAAACGGTTTTCTCACAGATAATTATTATTTTGTGGAAGGTACTATTCGTGTACGAGCTGTAGATGAAGAAGTAGTAAGTCGATACACAAACATATTTCACTGACCTCCTCTCAGCTGCATTTATAATTCAACGAATACAACGATGACAGCTTAAAGCTTTATTTTAGTGGAAAATGGAGACATTATTTGCTCACAGAATCTAAACAAAAAGTTTTGCTTCACACATGATCACCCCTATTCGTGTTTGTTATTAATTATTCTAGCTAGCGCAGTTTTTACACGTGGATTCGTTCGCGTTAATATTTTAATAACTCGAGCGAAGCTGGTAAAAAAGTATCTTATAATTGAAGTTTAGACACTAATTGATAAATTATTGAATTTCATCAAAGTTGATCGGACTGTTCTTGAGTGATGCTGACAAAATTTCTGGAACCATGTTTTCCTGTCTACGTATCGAGCAAAATACTCAAAAAATTACTTTACTATTTTATATAGGTACTTATTACCTAGTTTATTAGTCGCAATCCCCGCTTTTATAATAATTATGAACCAAAATTATTAAATATTATTTTTTTCTTTTTAGTACATTTCAATAAAAGCTTGTCTGTTATTTTGTTCATTTTAGTCTTTCAAAATTTTACCCTCCTTTGTCCCTCGTAGGGGTTGAATTTCGAGAAATCCTTTCTTAGTGGATGCTTACGTCAGAAAAGGAACCAACTGTCCAAATTTCAAGTTTGTAGTTTCATCGATTTGGCCTGGGCGTTGATTAGTCAAAAAAAACCCTATATCCCGGTTTGAACGCCTTAGGAGTTGAATTTATTTCTAAAAATGATTTATTCATGTATTGTCATCGGAAATACATACGTGTACAAAATTTCAAATCGATCGGATACGAGGAAGTCGTTCAAAATTAACTTGCAAGTTTTGACAAACAAACACACAAACAAACTAACTAACATACATTGCAAGTTAAATAAAAGCTTTTATAAAAGAACTAATTTTAATGTAGAGTATTATTGTTTAGAGAAGACATCACCAAGATGGCCGACCTGCGCACTAGGAGTAGTGGGGAGAGCTACCAATAGTATAGAATATGGACTCGTCCGGTACTAAACTCGTTTATGCGCATGCAGGTATGATGCTGGTGTTTTCTCTAAACAATACTACTGTACCTATATGTAAAAATGTCAGACTTTACAAATGAAAATATAAGATTTTTCGTCTGAATAATTTTTACCTAAATAAATATTTTTCTTAAACGCAGGGAAATGGTCTTGTAACGAAGGGTTGGTGGACATTCGTGTGTACCATACACTCAACATTTATTTCGTAAAAATCCTGCAAAAACACGGGAAAAAATAATAATTTATGTGCTGCATTCGTCTTCATTAACCTTAAAATATTGTACCGTGTGTCCAGTTCTTTCTGTTTAACACAATTTACTCGACTCTTTGCCCCTCGCGTTCAACAAAAAAATACTTTGATAAAATATTAGATAACCATTGAAAAATGTTTCGTTTAAATGTTGTAATTTCGTTTTCTTTAAGATATTTTGATTGAATTTTTGTCTATTTGTGCATCGCTCGAGAACGGCAGGCTCGATTTTGATAATATACTTAGATATTGTGGATAATAGACGCTCGACAACAAAGGTAATGAGCGAATTTCGATTTTGATGAAACTTGGAACGCATTCAAATTTTGGAAGAAAAATATGAAAATGTGAAGTACATCGCTAGGAAAAAAATCAGATCTAATACTAATCAAATTGGCCAACCCTGTTATAGGGCAATTTTTAATAGATTGCTCTGAATAATATTAGATTCCTGCCAATGAAGCCTAGCATTCTAAATAAAATTATTCCTTTTTGAATACCTACGTTTAATTATTATTTTCCACGTTCAAAAAGTATGAAAATATTTAAGCTTGTTTTTAAATTTTACAAGCAAAATACGTGATAAATTCAATACTAAAACTTTTCCAAAGCTTCTATAGCGTTTTGTTTTGCAGTCAGTTGGAATAACACAATTAAATCGCAAAAAACTACAACCAGTTTAGTTTTTACTTCATAAAAACATAAAACACAGTACGGAGAAACTAAATCCAAACAACTATATATAACACATTCTTGTTACGTAACAAGGTGAGACATCTGGAGTTAACTAAATTAAAGGAGACACCACAGTTAAAGCCATTTCACAACGACGCTTATGGCCGGCGGACCGGCCGAGACACATCTGACCGGTCGAAACCCCAACCGATGCCCGATCTTATATGTTATAGCCCAAGAGCTCGCGATCAAAAATTGCAAGAATTTTATAAAAGGTAATATTTTGAGATTAGCTAGTATTTAGGGTGTAAATAAATATGTTACTCGGTTAGTAAGTCAACGGTTGGGACTCCCGTAGGCGGAGCCCGAAAAAAACTGGTGACTTGTAAAAGTTGAAAAGTGAATATATGATTCATGAAAACCTTATTTTGATAGAAACGACCTAAATCAAACTTCTACCGACTCCTGCGACTAGGTCGGTTCTAACGACCTTAGTTGTCGAGCGTCTATACAATTTACAACAAGCCGTGAGGTGGGTCGTTTATTAGGACTAAAGTGCAACCCTTGAGGTCCATACGACGAACTTCCCAGTTTGATAAATATTTAATAATAATAATTAAATTAGATTTTACACAGAAAACTAATCATTTTAATCATTAAAACATAATTAATATTTATTTTTAACAATAATTTAAAAAAAAATAAAAAAGCGGCTGAACCGATTTTTATAAAATTTATGTCGGATCAAAATGACGTTAACACGCCTCGATTGACACCCTTACGAAGTCGATATAATTTTTTATTCGCGAGACATTGTGTAAAATCTATTGTTTTGTAGTCTATTTGGTTAAGAAAAAAGAACGGCTGAACCGATTTTGAAAAAATTTCTTTCAGATCATATTTACGTTAATACGCGTCGATTAGCACCCTAACGTAGTCGATATCATTTTTCATTCTCGAGTTTTCGTCTTAGAAAGAAATGGACACATTCATACGTACGTACGTACGTACATACACACACACAGACATCTTTCTAAAAATAATGTAAAAATAGTGTAGTGACCTTGAAACATAAAAATTTGTTATACATTTTGATTTCGATTTTCGGACCCATTACAATAACTTCCAAATTCCAATGGGAAGTTAACAAATAAAACTCACTTCTTAAACAATATTTTCTCAAAACGACACGCCTGGCCAAGTAGAGTGAAAATACAGTGAAGGAACCATATATAGTTTTCTCGGGCGTCAACATAACAAAAAAAAATTTTACTATACACAACCGTTATATATAGGCCATATATGTGCAATATCTACTCACTTCGAGTTCGGTTAAAGCTTAGTAAAAGCTCAAAGCGGCTTTGACACAACCCACACTCTGTGTTCTATCTCTTTTCATCGTTGAGGGTCGCGCTTATGTTACCGCAAAAAATATCGTACAATTTTTTACCGCACAACGGTTTACTTCACGATTGCTAGTGCACGTTTGCAAACCTACAAAAATGTACCACGAAACTACATTGACTATACAACGTTCACTGAAAGTGAGTCACATTTTAATATTAGCTTAAAAAAATATTTAAAACATCATCGTTCGACTGGGCTCATTTATATAGTAGAGCTCTATACCTATAGTACAGCACAGAAGTACGGGCTGAAGTCACTCTACCTACAGTAAAATAAAGAAACTTTGATTTATTAAAATTAAATTATTGTTTATTTAACTCTATAATTATTATTTGCCAGGATTCATGCCATATAACAGCACACAATCTGTGAAAATTTCAACTAGCTCTTATCGTTTAGGGTTCCGTTCGGAGGTATGGAATCCTAAAAATAACAATCCGTGAGGTGGGTCGTTTATTAGGACTAAAGTGCGACCCTTGAGGTCCACACGACGAACTTCCCAGTTTGATAAATATTTAATAATAATAATTAAATTAGATATTACACAGAAAAGTAATCATTTTAAACATAATTATAATTTATTTTTAATTAAAAAAAAAAAAACGGCTGAACCGATTTTTATAAAATTTATGTCAGATCAAAATGACGTTAACACGCCTCCATTGACACCCTTTCGAAGTCGATATAACTTTTTATTCGCGAGATATTGTGTAAAATCTACTTTTTTGGGGTCTATTTGGTTAAGAAATATGAACGGCTGAACCGATTTTGAAAAAATTTCTTTCAGATCATATTTACGTTAATACGCGTCGATTGGTACCCTAACGTAGTCGATATCATTTTTCATTCTCGAGATTTCGTCTTAGAAAGAAATGGACACATTATACGTACACACACACACGCACACACACACACTCTGAGAGGTGTTAGCGTTAAAAAACATTAAGCTTCTTTTGCAGGAACGTGCTGTAATAATGTTTATTCCGAAGCAGAAAGTTGAAAGTACAATACGGAAGTTTGTAAGAGAAAGAGACAGAGAGAGTGAAAAGAGAAGAGACCGAGAGTGACGCAGAGAAAGAGTAAATGGGAGAGGCAAGCGAGCCCCCGTTGCGGTGGTCGTTTACAGCACTTTCGCGCACCACTTGTATTGTAGCGGCTCCAGATCAATTCCCAGAATTGTATTTACCTATATGATTTGACTGTTATCACCACGATCGGTCACAAATACAGGATGTTTCACCTAGTGTTGCCGTCTAGACAAGACAAGAGTTTCAAAGACTTGTCTTGAAATATCAAGACAAGACTTCACTTAAGTCTTGTCTTGAAATATTAAGACAAGACTTCACTTAAGTCTTGTCTTGAAATATCAAAACAAGACTTCACTTAAGTCTTGTCTGGAAATATCAAGACTTCACTAAGTCTAGATTAAAAAACTCTTGTCTTGTCTAACATCAAGACTCTAGATTATTTTCAAGAGTCTAGAATCTAGATTAACCGAGTGGTTTACTTTACCTACTACTACTTAGTTTATCTAGACTCTTGAAAATTGTCTAGAGTTTTGGCAAGAGTCTTGATCTAGATAAAGCAAGTCTTGTCTTGAAAATCTAGACAAGTCAAGACATTCAAAGTCTTGCGTTGTCTTGAAATATCAAGACAGACTTCACTTAAGTCTTGTCTTGAAATATCAAGACTTCACTAAGTCTAAATCTAGATTAAAAAACTCTTGTCTTGTCTAACATCAAGATTCTAGATTATTTTCAAGAGTCTAGATTAACCGAGTGGTTTACTTTACCTACTACTACTTAGTTTATCTAGACTCTTGAAAATTGTCTAGTTTTGGCAGGAGTCTTGATCTAGATAAAGCAAGTCTTGTCTTGTCTAGAAAATATATAAACAAGACAAAAGTCTAGATCTAGACGGCAACATAAGTTTCGCTCACCATGTTAAAAATTAAACTGTATATAACAACAACTCTAGACAGTTGATACCAAGACATTCGGTTCGCCTGTATATGCAATCTCGACCCAAAGTGAATGTGACAAATTTTCATACAAATTTATTTACGTATAAATGTATGAACAGATTTATCCCAACCCTTTTCACACTGCGATGTTTACATAAGTGATAAATTGTTATATCGATTTTTTTTGTACGTTAGTTCAGTAAATTCTATTCCGGTTTTATAAAAGACCAATAACCTATTCAAGGAATAAACCAACCAATGGTTAAATGACGTGCGTAACTATATAAAAACAATTAACAAACGCAAAATATCGCCAAAAAGGTTAACATCGAAAATTTGGCAAAAAAACATCTTTTTAAACTCTTCAACTGCCAGGGTTGTTTGGGGTAAAAACCTATGAATAAATTGAAAATATGAATTGACTATTACTGATCTTAAAAATAATTAATTTTAATTAACTTGCTATAAAACAATTTTTTTAAATTTAATTGGAAATCACTCAGACATAGCTAAAGGTACGTGCAGTATGGAGCTAGGATTCTAGATGGTAGCGTAGATCATAGCAGGGCTTGCTTAAATTAATGCATTGTTATAGGTATATGCGAGCGTACACAACGAAGCAGTGAGTGTAGCAGGTATAAGCGCTGTTACAAGAGCTGGTAGATTCAAGAATGTATCTCACCATCTTTCAGCGCGTTGACTACTACAATCAACGTGTGACAACTGTCAAATGGCCGTTACAAGTTTCGCAATGGATGTGACTAGTTTAATAAGTGAAATTTTGCCAGTTTAATTTGTTTTGAGTTTTTTCTAAGACGTATTGAAAAGTCTTAGTTCCATACTTAAATATTCAAAAAACCGGTTTGGATAAAATTTTAATTCTTGGTATAAATGATGAAATTCGCTATGTTTAGATCGTTTTCTATTAATAGGGTGGGCATGATAGCTCCTACCCAAATTTGTATTTAAAATATACCACTTTGTAGCAGAAGAACACAAATATTCGTCTTCGCTATCTGACATTTCAAACGCGATTTAAGCTTGTATCAATGCTAGTATCAAAGCTTCGTTGTGCAAACCTATAAGCGCTTATAATTTCAGCCACCATCTACCATGCATGCTACCATCTAGAATCCCAGCTGCGTACTGCACGTACCCTAATGCTGGGTCGCAAAAAGCGTTGTCAAAAGTCTGATTTGACAATGACCTTAGATTGTGATAATATAATTACAGTTTTTATACACGCAGAAACAGTCTAATGTTGTTGTCAAACTCTCTGTCATATAGAACATTAGATTCATTGTTATACATAGAAAAAGTCCGCTTTTCAAGCTAAATTTTGATCAAAATGCGTAGTTTCGAAGTAGAAAACTATGTTAAATAGATGTAATACAGTTTTAAAAACTATTGTTTCAATCGATCAATTATTTTTCGAACAAGATCTATTTAAAATTCTACAATGCTTTTCTTATGAAGAGGGGCTTGAGAATAGCCGAGCGTGTAGCAATGCAGTTGTTTACATGGCGTTGCTATGGTTCCTCTATTACAAGTCCCCAGTTCCCGGGTTCTAGCCCGAGAGCTGGTAAAAGTGTCAATTGGATTTTCAATTTATTATTAAAAAAAATAATGATTTGAAAATATGAATTGGTGCTAGGCCCAAATAACCTTAGCTGTTGGTGGTCTTTAAAACACAATATTTCTTATGAAGAAATAATATGCGTGGTCACAATCTAAGGTCATTGTCAAATCAGATTTTCTGACAATGCTTTCTGCAACCCAGCATAAGTGTGGTTAATTTTATCTAGGAGACGGTTGCATTTTGAAAACAACGGGGAAAATCCTTTAAAATTTGGGTTTACCGTACAACGCTTATTTCTGTTCATGTAATACTTTCGTATGCATATTAACATATTCACGATGTATCGGATGTGGGCCTGCACAGGTGCATCACATATATATATATAGGTGTTTTCAACAGGGTTGTACTCAAAAATTTAACACAAAGTTATATAGGTATCCCTAAAAATGCACCTATTTGTTCAAAATGATACGAAGCGCCGATACTTTATGACCTCACCACTAGATGCCGCCAATCAAATGTAGGTATGTGAAGTTAGCCCCGCAATTTTTTTTTTTTTTTTGAAAAAAACCAACGCCAATAATGTATCTACCTATACACTGTAACAAATGAGAAGGCCGATTACATAGATTATCGATGGTCCATTTGTAGCCAGCGATTAATCTGATAATAGGCACACAAAGAGACAATGGCGTCGCAAACAGGTATCGCCTGCACATCGCGTAGATTCCATAAAAACACATTGCGCATGCGTGGTTACTAATTTTACATTAATTTGTTTTGTATACATCCATTTTATATATGTAACTATACATTTATTTTGTAATTTTTACACACTTTATTGGAATATTACACAAATTATGCAATTTTAATTTACATTATGTAAAAATCACTAACTTTACAGTAAAAGTCCAAGTTTTTATGAAGTTTTCTGTGTAAAAATAAATAATAATGTAAAATCACTTAAAAAATCGAACGAATTCTACCTTAACTTTCAAAGTATTTTTACATCCATCTTTTACAGTGTACACAATGTATAGGCAAACAGAAACGTGTCGGACCACGCAGAGTGAAGGGTTCCGTAGTCGGGAAGAACGTTCACGGTTAAAATTAAAAGTTAATAATAAATTTAATAATAATTTATAGTTTTTTACTTTTAAGTTGAACATATAGTTTTCCAAAAATAAGTTTGTATTTCATAGTATTTCTCAAAGACACTGCGAAAAACAAAGTTATTAGGTGTTATGGCTCATAGCCGACTACAAAATTGTAAGTGTTCTCAATGCTATTTTCCCTATGTTACCTTTTCTAAGCAACACCCGGTATACTTCATTACACTTATTTAAATAATAATTATTCAATGGAAGTAATGAATTTATTTGTACATCGAAATTTCCAATTCACCACAAAATACAATTAATATTTATTAATATGGACAAGGCTTTTTAAAATGAAAAATAAATTACTGGGTGTTCTGCGCATCTACTAAGCCTGCATTTCACCCATCCCTGACAACATTCAGCAACAATATTAGACATAATAATAATAGTTAAATTCAACACAAAATATAAATTTTTATTAATATATGGACAAGACTTTTTCTAATAAAAAAAAATTCGACTGATGACCAGTCCTATACTTCCCACCTAAAATATTTGCAAAAAATAAACACTCTTTTTTTTTTTATTCTTTGACTAGGCCCAAATAACCTTAGCTGTTGGTGGTCTTTAAAACACAATTTAATTTTTATTCTTTGAAAAAAGCATGGCCCTCTTTTTTGTTTGGTGGTCTACTGATGGCTAGCTTAATATAGCAAAAATCATGGTTACCTTGATTTACGTACAATTTTTATTTTTTTTAGTAAAATATTTTTTTTCTCGAAAACTATACATTTTAGAGAAAAAAAATATTTACATTTTTTTCATATTATAACATCTAGAATTCATTTATATATTTTTTTACCTATGTTAATACGTGACATTGAGGACGTTTTTTTGAATATCTCAGGATCCACTGAACCGATTTGACTCAAAATCTAATCAGATCTAAGTTAAAGGCTGATAAACACAATAGAACAATCGGCATGCCCGTATGTTGTTCCGTTCTTAAGATATCGAAGGCGAAAAATTGACCACATACACACACACACATACACACATACACACACACATACACACACACACACATACAGACATCAGTCAGAAAATGATCTTAAACGATTGCTAGGGTCTCAAAACGTGAAAATCTGTTAAAATCTCGAAATATTGTTTTCGGACTGAATCCATTACTTCCCTACCATAGTAGAGGTGGGAAGTAATAAACTACTGGGGTGGTCCGCGAATCTACTGAGCCTGCATTTCACTCATCCCTGACAACATTCAACGGTATATAATATTAGACATAATAATAATTATAATAATCAAATTCACCACAAAATACAAGTGTTTATTTATATGTTTTTTAAAATTAAAAAAAAACTACTAGGTGGTCCGCAAATCTGCTGAGACCATTTTACCCATCCCTGACAGCGTTCAGCAATAATATTAGACATAATAATAATAGTATGTAGGCACGTAAGTACGAGCACACCTATAATATTCCCGACTGCATCTTAATGCAATTCATCCGACTTTGCACGTGCACAATGCACTTTGCACAGTGTATGGCCTGTAACAACGTCATGTACGACATGCAAAATATACATCCATTATCGTCATTCATATGTCTTTATTACTACGTAGATGCCTACTGAATAGATTATAGTAATGTGTACAGTCTGAACCGAAAATTTGCCATACCCACTATAAATAATTGTGTTTTTAAAGACCACCAACAGCTAAGGTTATTTGGGCCTAGCACCAATTCATATTTTCAATTCATTATTTTTTTTTTAATAATAAATTGAAAATCCAATTGACACTTTTATCAGCTCTCGGGCTAGAACCCGAGAACTTGTAATAGAGGAACCATAGCAACGCTATGTAAACAGCATTGCTACACTCTCGGTTATTCTCAAGCCCTACCCACTATAAAATAGCTACTTTACAGTTTACCATGCATGTCTGTATGAGTGTAAAGTGACTTTTGACAGGCCGGTGTGCGGGAACGTATGTTTCCCACACTATAGTGTGCTAAAGCAAACCATTTCCATAGTGATTTATGTTTATTCGCCCTGATCCACCCGCTATTACCTATATACTAACAGTTGCTTTCGGCCTACTATAGAAGTAAATGAAACATGGCAAAAAATACTATATATATCTCGTGCGTAATGATATTATGACTCGTGTAGCTGTTAAAACTCGCTATGTTCGTTTTAACATATAATGCCACTTACTCGTCAGTAATATACGTCATTACACAACTAGATATACAATCTACTTTTTTTTATGATTCACTTTACGATGATAAGTGTATTTCTAAGAAAACAAACGATAAATAAAAAAGCTTCGATGTATTTTTTTCCGAATAAAAAAGAAATAAATACAATTTCAAACAAATCATATATATAAAACATAAACAAAAATAAAATAATATACAGTGTGTAAACGGTAAACCCGAACATGGGGAAAATAGCATTGAGAACATTTACAATTTTGTAGTTGGCTATGGGCTATAAGATCAAATGTCAATATGTAGTATAGATGCTTTGTTTTTTTACCCGACTGCGCGACAGCAAAGACGGTTTTGTTCTTCACGCGTATCTATGTGCACGTATGTATGTATGTTGTAGGTACTAGGTATGTTATGTTTGTAGGTATGTATGTGCGGGATTCTTTATTTCCTTGTAGCATCTAAACGGCTGGATGGATTTTAATAAATGAGGTGTTTATCGATTCGTTTAAACCGTGCGATGGTTATAGGCTAGGTTTTGTTTTTAGAAAACCAAAATGGCGGCCATAAAATACAAAATGGCGGTAGAGACGAAAAAAACTGCGTACCATATTGAGTGGCATATCACTGAATAGGTTTTTCAAAATCACATTTGATAAAAAAAATCCAAAAAGTCGTCATTAAAAAATTATTAAAAAAAAAACCCGACTGCGTAAAAATCGAACTTAAAGATGGAAACAAGATCAAATGATAACATGCAGTCGAAGGCATAGTGTAACAAGTTGAACAGAAATATCTGATGCCTTCGACTGCATGTTATCATTTGATTATGTTTCCATCTTTTACGTTCGATTTTTACGCAGTCGGGTTTTTTTTTTAAATAATTTTTTATTTAGCAGGTTACGAGTTAGTCTTAATAGTGAAGCGTTGCTATGGAAAAAAGTTAACAGTACTATTTTTTCTACGTATTCCACTACATTGTGTTTTTAAAGACCACCAACAGCTAAGGTTATTTGGGCTTAGCACCAATTCATATTTTCAATTCATTATTTTTTTTTTAATAATAAATTGAAAATCCAATTGACACTTTTACCAGCTCTCAGGCTAGAACCCGGGAACTGGGGACTTGTAATAGAGGAACCATAGCAACGCTATGTAAACAACAGCACTGCTACACGCTCGGCTATTCTCAAGCCCTAATCCACTACATATTTACATTAGATCTTATGGTGCCATAAGATCTAATGTAAATATGTAGTGCTTACTACAAAATTGTAAATGTTCTCAATGTTATTTTCCCTATGTTCGGGTTACCGTTTACACTCTGTATAAAACATAAATAAAAAGGACATTATATAGGCACTTACATAATATATGAAGTCTTGAAATATAACCACCACGCATGTACTTTATATATACAAGTTAATAGAAATTCAAAAAGAAAAAAAATCTACTTACATCTTTCCATATTAAAGGAAAATGGAAGCTTTTCAGTATAAGTTAAATTGGATACACCTATGTATAGGTATTTATATTTACATGCAGGCTTTCATAAAAAAAGCTTGTCTGAAAAGTTTGCATGATTTTCCTCGACATTTCTTTCAAATTCATAAAGGAGCGAGTGATTCTTGTTAGCTGTGTTATCAAAAGATTCTGTGATGAGTCTTGTAAAATGATCAAACGATATTTTCAATTATTTTAACCGACTCAATAAAAAAATTATGAATTCGACGTGTATATTTGTATGTATGTGCGCAATTACCTCAGGAACTACTGAACCGTTTGAAAAAAATTTCCACGATTTAAAAGCCTATATATAATCCTTCTCGACTAACATATATTTCATATACGACGGAATGGGGATGAACAATGAGCGAAAATGTAAAGCAAGTCGGGGATATAATATACGCTTTTATGTATGAACGCGAAGAATGAGCTACTGGACTGATTTGAATGAAAATTTTTATACTAACAAAACTTAAAATACTTACGTATTTATTAACAGCAAAAATACAGTTCAAGTTGTGTCCATTTCGAGGCCCGGTAGAAATCCAAATAAAATAAACTTCGTAAAAAAATCAACATTATTTTGTAAATTGTGATTATAGGTACAAACACTGATATATTTCTCAAAACTTTTATGTTAAACGTACTTTTATAACAAGATCAAACAGTATGACTCTTTATAAAATTTGACCTTCGATAGAACTCTTAAATCACTTAAAATTTACTTTGAGGTTATATAATTAATACGAACAAAAGATTTATACAATATCACAAAAAGCAAGTTAAAAGTTGTTTATAGATTTTAAATAAAACGAATGGATTGAATTTTTCCACAAAACTAAGCGTGTTTTTGGACAAAGGATTAATTTTAAACTTAGTTGTGACACTTAAAACCGCGACACAACAAATCAATGATCAATCCAAGAAAACAACACACCAACTGAAAATCTTACATCTGTGAAAAACGAGCGCGCCATATTCATCTGGCGTTTAAAAATAAACTAGCAATTTGATTGGCTACTATCTAATTATATAAGTAATGTTTTTGTTTCGAACAATTGACAACCGGATCGTCACCAACTGGGATAGGTACGAATATATAATTATTTTATTATTCAATTATATTCCGAACGACTAACAATAATTTGTTGATTTTAGATAACAATTTATTACTTAAATTCAATTCGACTGCAAAGAAAGGACCAGCACAAAGGGGCATTGTCGTGACAAATATTAAAAAAAATTATGAATCCACGGTGCTAAATTAAACTTTCCATAACCCTAAACGCTTTTAACCCGAAATCGTCGAAAGTATACAATTTTGTTTACGTGGTTTTGATAATGTAATTTGAACCCTGATCAGCATGGAGCCGAACGTAAGAATCCAGATTCTATCGTTGGTAGTCAATGGGTATTTGATGCGCTGCTACGATATTAGTTATGTAGATGTACAATATAGTTTTTGTTACGGATTATCCTGTATATAAACGTCAGGCAGGAATTCTGAGAAGCGGTGGCTGCTGCTGAACAACGAGTAACTGCACGAACATTCTAGAGAACGCTAGAACGCGCTGTGCCTAAGCCAAGCGGCCCATATAAGCAAGCGAGTGCGAGGAAATCAGTCAGTCAGTCAACGGTCAAATCAAGTCAGTCAATGGTGAGTTGTGCAACCAAGCGGATCAGTGATATAAATATTAGTCAATCAACGGTCGAATCAGTCAGTACAGTAATATAAATAGTGGAGTGGATATAAATAAATAGTACTGAAGTAATTGAGTAAATGACCGACATAAATAAACGTTAGAAACGATATAATATTATTACTTGTGTTGATTGTTAGAACTGACTTTTGGTTTGGTCGATCGCTTCGATTGGACGTGACGTGATGCTCGAAAAAAACTAGGCTAATAAAGTTTCACTTTAAAAAATAACATTTTATCAGAGCTAATTTTCGTAGTCTTTTTTTTAATTCGTTTAGTTTTTGGAATAATGTTTTCGCTAAATAAAATTCTTCTGCTACGTCCTCTGAAGTAAGCCTTACGAGCTTTTAATCGTAAATTTATTATTTGAAAAATCATCCGACTGTAAATAAAACTGAATTAGCTAACGAAAAGGATTTGCACAGCGGTCATAAGAAAGAGGATCAAGTAAGTTAGCTCTCAGACAGCGTAACGAAGTGAGCTGTGGAAAGGAAGATGCGTTTCTATTTTCGAAACGTTCACTTCCGGCAGACGCCGGTCACGTCTATGGGTAAAGACAGTGGCGTACATCGTCAAACTCAACGTTCTTTTTCGGTAGCTTGAAGAACCAAGAAATATTACCGAATACCTGCTAAGAGTACAGATTTTTTTTGATGTGAAACATCTTATGTCGGGCAGTGAACAGCCACGTGAGGGGAAATATGCAACGAAATTTCTGGTCCGCTCCTTCGCTACTGTTCTCCCCACCACTCTCTCTCTCTCTCGGCTTCCGCGCGCTCGGGCACGGGAAGAGAGAGAGAGAGTATACATACGAACGTACTGTAAAGCAAAAGTATATGTATACACGTGTAGGTATGTAATAAAGATACTTCGCTGTGTATTTAGTTGCGTTTCTAGCTCAGGCGTGCTCAAACGCCGCAACCGCGTGTGTTACAGTGCAGTATATAGGATTACGTCAGCATAACAGTTAGTTGCTGCTTTTGAAAAAATATATACTACTACATAGAGAATACCACCGAGTTCAATAACGTTTTCTTTGATGTTTCACATCTGTCGGGGGTCCCGAGACCCACACCCTTTTTTTTGCCATACCCACTAACTCGTTTTGGAAGCATACTTTAAAATTACACCTAAAATATTAGATACATTTCTTTATCAACAATATTTCTATGTATAGGTAAATATTTTCTATTATAGCTATATACTGAATCAAAAACATATTTGGTTGATTTTTTCAGGGTAGGAAGTATACTTATCTCTAATTTACGTTTTATAAAAAAAAAATATTTTAACCATTTTCAATAAAAACATTTCAAATCTGTTGGGAACATTTTTTTGCCACCTTGATGAAGATTTTAAAAATAAAAATTAACTTCAACTTTTTCGACAGTTGGAACAAAAATAATACCCCAAATTACTATTTCACAAATTTTATTTTATATGCCCCTTTTTTAAGACGCCACCACTGTATATGCGTATATAGGCACACTTCCAACTTCATTACTAATGAGCCAAAAAGCACAAACTGTCTTGTGTTGAAATCTTGCTCGTATTGTATTTTTAAAAATATATACAATAATGAGCACATGGTTATCAATGCTTAACGCTTTTAAGACCGTACATTTAATTTTATTTATTGTAGATTTGCAACGCTCGACAACTAAGGTCATTCGCGTCTAATTACATCAAATTAAATTAAACGACATCACAAAATGTCCATGATCTGTGATGGCATTCGGACCCATGACAGTTTGATCCACAAGCCAGCACCAAGCCGTCCTCGTTACTAATTTTAAATCACCCTATACATTAACGATAAAAAACCTTTTAACAAAAAAAAAACTCCTTCAAAAAGCCACAAAAAAGAGGAAAATAATAAAACTTTGAGGCCGGCGCCTGCATTTTATTAAAATATGAAGTCGGTTAAAAAGTAGATATTAATTAAATTGGCACTTTTTAACCGACTTCACATTTTATTAAAATGCAGGCGCAGACCTCAAAGTTTTATTATTTCCCTCCTTTTTGTGGCTTTTTAAAGGAGGTTTTTTTTTTGTTAAAAAGTTTTTTATTTTTTACTTTTTTGTTAAAGGAATCACACGGCGTTAATCACTTTTTATTTTATATTAAACCGATTTCTTAAGCTGTGATGTGTCAAAAAGTGACATTTACCTTAAAGGAATCACACGCCACTACACACTTTTATTAAAATCAGCCGAACTATACCGAGCCGATTTAAGTAAAATTTATATGGGACCAACTTCGAGGTATACCCTATCCAATAAAAAAAGAATTTTCCAAATCGGTTTATAAATGACGAAGTTCTGAGGTAACAAAAAAAAAAAATACAATTGAATTGAGAACCACCTCCTTTTTTTGAAGTTGGTTAAAAATAGTAATTGGCCGTTCGATGATTTAAAAAAATGTGTAGGAAGAAATGTCAATATTTTATGATGACAGCTGAACTATTAGCATATCAAACGAAAGCAAATAAATAAAAAAAATCACATTTGATATTTGCTTTGGCAGTTAAAATGTTGATAGTCCTGTGACTCATCATCATTATTTGAAACAGTTGGACACAGAAGACGTCGTTATACAAATTTAAAAATATAACATTTATTATAGCATGCGTGAGAAACAAAAAAAAAACACGCGCGCCTGCGTACCTGGGCATTTCAGCTTACGGTTTGCAAGCAGACATTAGAAAAAAATCATTTGAGCTTTAGAAAAGGATCTAAAACTATGAAATAAAACTTCATTTATTTCCTGTTTTAACCTGACAGTGTACAATTCGGAAATCTACGAGTTGCACATATACGAATATAACGAGAGCAAACATCTTCGAATAATGATAATTATTGCACCCGGGCTTTCTTAGCACCCGGGCGAAGCCGGGCGGGTACCGCTAGTTAAATATAAATTGTGTTCCACTGTTAGATCGTTTCAATATCGAGTAGATGCTAATGATCTGAATTATCGAGCGTCTATAATCTACAAAACTCAACGCCGAGTGAAATTTTATTTCATACTTTTTAGAGGAGTTTTTTTAACCGACTTCAAAAAAAACAGGTTACTCAATTCGACCGTATATATTTTTTATGTTTTATGTGTGTTCGCGGATAACTTCGTCGTTTATGAACCGATTTTGAAATTTTTTTTTATTTGAAAGGATATACTTTCAGATAGGTCCCAAAGAAATTTCATCAAAATCAGTTCGGCTGATTCTAATAAAAAAGTAAGTTTAACGGCGTGTGATTCTTTAAGGTAAATGTTACTTTTTGATACTAAAAAGTAAAAAATAAAAACTTTTTAACAAAAAAAAAAACCTCCTTCAAAAAGGCACTAAAAAGAGGAAAATAATGAAATTTTGAGGTCTGTGCCAATTAAAATATGAAGTCGGTTAAAAAGTATAGTATAAGTAGTGAATGATATCTTCTTTTTAACCAATTTCATATTTTAATTGGCACAGACCTCAAAATTTCATTATTTTCCTCTTTTTAGTGCCTTTTTGAAGGAGGTTTTTTTTTTGTTAAAAAGTTTTTTTTATTGGTTGAAAACTGCTTTTAAATTATTTTATTTTTAAGTAGGTACCTACTTTATTGGTAGTTTCTAAGGGCTTTTAGCAGATTGTAAATGGGTAAATCAGTTAAGCAAATATGAATTTCAAGTTTTATAGTATTATAAGAGTTCAGTATTCAATCTTGAAACCTGCAGCATCTTACAGAAGTATTGTTACAGCACATTTAATGATGTATACAGATAATGAGATCACATTTCAGAAAAAATAAACATCAGGGCGTTTCAAAGAAATTTATTTTAGGATTGTTTTCTACACACAATCATCGGGAAATCTGGCCAAATGGCTTACAGAAATTAAAATGTTTAACGCGTTAAAGAGCTCATTAAAATCTTTATCTCAGAGTTATTTATAAATTATTATTTAGTTAGAATCTTTTATTGTTAAGAAATACATACTCATCGTGAGATGTATGAATTTAATTATTTTTTTAATCCAAAATTATAATTTTTGTAGTTATTTTCCATAAAAAAAATGTTCCGACGTATATAAATCGTATCAAAATTGGTCCAACCATTGAAGAGACAGACAGACAGACATACTATCCAAATACATAAGACTCTCTTCTTTTTGGGTCGGGGATTAAAAAGGAAATTCGGTAACCGATTTTAGATATTTATGTTGCAGAGAAAAAAAATCAGTTTTCCATTTTACCGAAAATAGTAATTTTAGATATTTATGTTGCAGAGAAAAAAAATCAGTTTTCCATTTTACCGAAAATAGTAATGTTGCGAGTAACGTTTGTTTTTTAAATCGGTTCAGTAGTTTCATTCTTCCCTAGTAATCAAATTAATTTTTTATGTATGTTACCTCAAATCTCCTGCATTTGTGAACCGATTTTGATGATTCTTTTTTCTATTTAATAAGGGCATATCTTTAGGGATAGGGCTTGAGAATGGCCGAGCGTTTAGCAATGCTGTTGTTTACATGACGTTGCTATGGTTCTTCTATTACAAGTTCCCAGTTCCCGGGTTCTAGCCCGAGAGCTGGTAAAAGTGTCAACTGGTTTTTCAATTTATTATTAAAAAATGAATTAAAAATATGAATTGGTGTAATAACCTTAGCTGTTGGTGGTCTTTAAAACACAATTTTAATTTTCTTTAGGGATATTTTTATGCTGCGTCGAAACATTATCAAAATTCAGTCAGACCAAAATTTTTGGACTGTCACCAAATAAATAATCGAATATAAAAAAAGTTATTCAATTTAAAAGTTTCAACTAACGTATTTATGTAATCCTGGTAAAAGTTAAAACTGTTAAGGAAGGCAATAAGAAAAATATTTTAAAAATAGTTCGTAAAACGGACGCATCAATCTATCGTTAACCGCCATTTCACACAATTGTCGCCGACATGGGTGGTGACATTTTTCAAAATAAATATTACGCTAGTTTGAAATTTTCTTCAAATAATGTGGAAACATCAATCTGTTATCAAGTGAGTAGTTAGTCTCATTAAAGATATTTATTACCGTTTCTACGAATTCTTTTTGTGAACTTAGAAAGCTTGTTTAATTATGATTTCAAAGATACATAATCAGGGCCGGATTTACCCTATGTGCCGCCGTGGGGCACCGTGAAAAATGTCGCCCCACACTTAAATTTTTTTCACAATTTTGTAAATAAAACTGCAGTGTTCATAATTTTACACACATTCTTAATAATGAGAAAAAGTATTTTATTTATTTTAATTTATGAATGTTTTCACGTTCCAAATTTTGTCGCCCCTGAAAATTTGCCGCCCTGGGCACTAGCCCCTAGTGTAAATCCAGCGCTGTACATAGTGTCGACGATTGCCTATATATTTGCCTTAAAATGCAATAACATAACTCCCCCCAGGGGGGACATTGGAATGTGGTTGCTATCTCAAATTGCATTCCAATGTTCTTTGGGAATTAGCGCTCCCAGGGACCCGAGCTCGTACCAGTCGGTTTGTGTATGCCGGCTGGCGGATTCTAATACACAAATGGATTATTTGTTGTGTTGAAGACGCTAATGACCTGAGTTGTCGACGCGTCTATAATCTATAATTAATTAATTAATTAACAACATAACTTTTTTTTGCCTCTGCTTTTACAAGAAATTAGCCAGATTTAATAATGCTGGGTTGCAGAGAGCAGTGTCATAAAATTTGATTTGACAATTATCTTAGATTGTGGTCATATGATTACAGTTTTTATATAATATGCAAGAATAGTCTAATGCCGTTGTGAAACTTCCTGTCCTGTAGAACATTAGATTGTACTCACACAAAAACAAATGATTGATCTACATACAAAAAGATAGCTTTTCAAGCTAAATTTTGATCAAAATGCGTAGAAAAAAGTATGTAAAATTGATGTATACACAGTTTTAAAAAAATATCGTTTCAATCGATCAAATATTTTTCGAGCAGGGTCGATTTAAAATTCTAGAATGCTTTTCTTATTGAGAATTATGTGTGGTCACAATCTAATTTCATTGTCAAATCAGATTTTCTCACAATGCTTTCTGCAACCGAGCATTAGTGTTGAGAATTATGCATAGTTCTATGATAAGCTGAAACGAGAATTTGATTAGTAGAAAATATAAGCGACGAAATATGATGCAACATATTATCCCTATTCCCTATATTATTAAACGAGCAAATCTTGTATATATGTACCTATGTACCTATATAAATATTTTCTGGAAAACGGTTCTAACGATTTTGATCAAATTTACCGAAAAGGGGTTTCGGGGGGCAAAAAATCGATCTAGCTAGGTCTCATCCCTGGAAAAATTCGTTTTCTTATCGATTTTATCATTTTAAAAAACAGTTTTTTTAACGTTATAAAAAAGTGTCGTATGGTGAGTAGGTTTTGGAAAAAACAAACTATTTTCATTATTTATGTCAAATTACTCTGACAGTAATGGGAACTTTAAGTACTATTTTTTTGAACTCATCCGAGCAAAGCTCGGTCATCCAGATATTAATTTATAATATGACAGAGACACACGAATTTGATACTTTTATTATTTTTCGGACTAGAACCTGGGAACTATTTTGGGTCGTGAGCTAAAAAAGTTGAGAGCCACTGCTCCTAGAATATAATGTACAAAAACTCAATTTAACGAATACGGTCTTACACTGTTTTTCAATAAAAGTATCCGCCGTATCTCGGTATCATTATTAAATCAATATTTGAATATAATATCACGTGACCGTGCTACGTGTCGTTTTACGAGATACTTGCAACTGACAACTGCATAAAACAGTTAAGTTTACAAGCGAGCTTTGATTAGGACTTAAAGCTGTGTCGTAAGAAATACAATTTATACTTGAAAGGACGTGTCTCTCGCGTTAATACTCCTTGCGCTTCACTCCCTGTGGCTAGGTTCATCCAATAAACTGACTTCATATCTACGTAGAGTCCCTCCGTACATTCTGGAATATCAATAACTTGTATACAGGCCAAATATTCTTTAAATCAGGGCTTGAGGATAGCCGAGCGTGTAGCAATGCTGTTGTTCACATGGCGTTGCTATGGTTCCTCTATTACAAGTTCCCGGGTTCTAGCCCGAGAGCTGGTAAAAATGTCAGTTTGATTTTCAATTTATTATTAAAAAAAATCACAGATTTCGCAATCCTTGCAACCATCGAGGACATTGGACATGATAACAGCATATATGAAACATAATTAACTGTTTATTATACACACAATATTTATCAATGCACTGTTTAGTTTTGTCAGGAATAACCCTATTATTCTTCTGTTATATACGCGTTCACTTTTGCTTGATTACTTAACTTTTAAATGGATTTTTCTACAGTATTTATTAACATTTGCTCAAAAATAACACCGCAGATCGTCGCAAATACCTCTCAATTAACTAGACATGATATAAAACACATTTCGAAAAAATTGCACTTGTTCAATTTTGCATGATTGCTCCTCACTTGATCGCGACACCGTTGTCTTTTCGCCTTGAACGAAAACTCGTAACTCTGCCCCCATATACGAACATAAACATTTCCAATGTTAAAAAAATAATGAATTGAAAATATGAATTGGTGCTAGGCCCAAATAACCATAGTTGTTGGTGGTCTTTAAAACACAATTTCACAATTTTTTCTTTAAATCACATAGTAATTTTATGTTTTTAGTATAAAAAAATGGAGTGTCTACCTCACCCACATAAGCGCACGGTCGAAGTTATACTGCATACATTTTTCATTAGAACGCGTTCCGTTGAAAAGATATATTGTAGATTATAGACGCTCAACAACTGGGGTCATCAGCGTCTAGTTGTGTATTAGAATCTGCCAGCCGCGGCATACACAAACCGACTGGTACGAGATAGGGTATCTGGGAGCGCTTATCCCATAAAACACCGAAATGTAGTTTGCATTCCAATGTTTCCCCTGATGGACGATCCGTTGAAATTTTTGGCATTTTTAATTTTAACAATTTACTTATCTTTATTTTTGACATATTATGATAACTTATCAAATTTCCCTTAAGCCATATGGAAGCATAAGTATCCAAAGCCTGCTTACAAATAATATTAGGTACCTGGTAGACTATTTTGAAACGTCAAAAAATTGTTTTTTCAAATTATAATATCTTTAAGAAGCCGATTTTTTCCTGGGATGAGACCTAAATGGACCGATTTTTTGCCCCCCAACCCGTTTTCGTTAAATTTAATCCAATTCGTTAGAGCTGTTTTATCCCTGTCAACGTTTCAATAATTTTGAGTCGGTAATTTTTATGTCGGTATTTTTTGACTCGAGGTCATTCCAATTCAGTACCCTCGCTAAAGAAGTGTAACTTCATCAAAGTGGATACACAAGTTGAACTTTATAAAAATAAATTAAATTTACTTTTAATAGGTAAATTATTTAATTAACGTAGGATGTCATTTGGAAAGTCATTGAATTTTACAATTAGGTATATATCTAATTCTGCATGAATTTGCAAACAAAAAGAGTTACCTGTTATATCTCACTACAATTTTTACACGAACTTCTCAAAGCTTTTGTTTTTCAAAGCACATCAAAAGCTCTTCTGTAATATTCGACATTTCAAAAAAATAATTTCCTGACGTTTCAATTTTTGTCAAAGAACATTTTTGCTTTGGATTATAAAAACAAAAAAGAAGTACGACAATTTTTGAGAGGAGAAGAGCTCTAGCGGAATATACGCGTTAACACTTTGATGTTCTTCCAGACCTGGGAGGAAGAAGACATTATTAAACAGCCGGCGGCGATGCGTCGCGCAACAATACGACAAAAGAATCCGAATGTTATCGTGCTAAAACTGAAATCGTGTCACAAAAAATACGCATCTACAGTGAGGGTACTCTAAAACGACAATCCAACGGGTTAAATAAACCTTCTCAGTATCATAAAAAGACATGACGTGTCTTCATTCAGAGTGTGTCTTAGGCTATATGACGTCACAGGAAATTCAATATGGCGGACGCTAGACGTCATGATATGAAATCGTGGGTCGATTCGGTCATGTAAAAGCCATCTAGATGACAAGTGCAAAAAAATTACGGACGCAAACCAAAATCAACGAAACAAACATATAGGCGCCACAGGTTAAACATAGCGGTAATTCGCCTAACGACGGTGTAGTTATAAAATGTTTTTTATTATTTTTTAAGAAAATATAACAAATAGGTTATATAAAAAACATAAAAGACTGAAATAAAAATAAAAGTTAAAAAAAAACTAAAACCCGACTACGTAACAGAAGAAAACAAGCAAATAAAAACGTAAGAAAGTATTTTTTTGTTATCAATAGTCGGCGACTCGAATACCGAATTTTTTTTTAGTTCCCGAACAGATCCCCGACTACTGATAATATAAAAAAAAACACTGTCTTACGTTTTGATTTGCTTGTTTTCTTCTTTTACGTAGTCGGGCTTTAGCTTTCTTAACTTACATTTTTATTATTGCATTGAGTTAAATCCAGTATTGATTAAATTAGACGCCTGAATTTTTTACAGGACTATGGCGTTGTAGCCCTCAGTATTTGATATTAATTTAAACTTGATACCTTGACGCTGTATGAGATCTGTATAAAGGAAGTGATTTTAAGAGGTTCCACTGTACTTAAATCTGTATTCAGTAGTCTAACGTGTGTCACATAGTAAGGGGATCTTAACCACTGCTAACTGAACTCACATTGGAACAATATTGAGCTAAATAACCGAGTCGACACAGAATCACGATGAATATAAATGGTCAAAAATGGCAACTTACTGTTATTTAAGGGACAAATGAATGCCGAAGAAACAGATTTCTATTTGTTCGCTCTTGGAATAAATATTACATTCAATTATTTCACGGCTTGCGAAAAGCGTTTTATTAAAAGAAAAATACAATCCAAGGGGGCTTATTCTTGGATTTTATTTCGTTTATGTCGACGGACAACGAATGATTTTTAGAACTACAAAACAAAAACATTTCTAATAACTTTACTTGGACTTATAAATATGGCGATTATGCGGTAGGCTCTACACTGTAAAAATGGATGTAAAAATACTTTGAAAGTTAAGGTAGAATTCGCTTGATTTTCTAAGTGACATTACATTATTATTTATTTTTACACAGAAAACTTCATAAAAACTTGGACTTTTACTGTAAAGCTAAACAAATTTGTGATTTTTACATAAAGTAAATTTAAATTACATAATTTGTGTAATATTCCAATAAAGTGTGTAAAAATTACAAAATAAAATGTATAGTTACATATATAAAATGGATGAATACAAAACAAATTAATGTAAAATTAGTAACCACACATGCGCAATGTGTTATTATGGAATCTACGCGATGTGCAGGCGATGCCTGTTTGCGACGCCATTGTCTCTTTGTGTGCCTATTACCAGATTAATCGCTTGCTACAAATGGACCATCGATAATCTATGTAATCGGCCTTATCATTTCTTACAGTGTATAAATCTTATTTTAATTATTTGAATTGAGATTAGTAGATACCAATTCATATTTTCAATTTCTTTTTAATTTTAATAATGAACTGAAAAATCAATTCATACTTTCCCCATTTCTCGGATTAGAAACCGAGGATAAAATTTAACAAAATTTATTTTTCCGAAAATCTTAATAAACACGCTCACTCTGAATATTTATACATTATCGAAATTGGCGCCCAACGTGGGGCCAACTTTAAAACCTTAGGGTAACTTTAGGAAATGAGAGTAGATACCAATTCATATTTTTAATTTCTTTTTAATTTTAATAATGAACTGAAAAATCAATTCATACTTTCCCCATTTCTCGGATTAGAAACCGAGGATAAAATTTAACAAAATTTATTTTTCCGAAAATCTTAATAAACACGTTCACTCTGAATATTTATACATTATCGAAATTGGCGCCCAACGCGGGGCCAATTTTAAAACCTTAGGATGACTTTAGGAAGTGAGGTACAACAGGCTGGTATAAGTTTAAATCAATTTAACATAATGACATTATTACAACTTATACTCCACTTAAGTCACCCTTACAATGTCAACGAGCAATATTAAAGTCGTAAAAAACAAAAATAACAAGTAGGTACGTATTATTATTCAAAGCACTTCTTTAATAAAACCTATGTCCAATTAAAAATAAAATATTATCACATATTGCAAGCACCAATTAAAGCAATATGTAATCCCCGTTTAACTTCTAAATAGTGCAAAGAAATTTTAATTAAAACAATTTACAATTTCTAAAATAATTTACACAAAAAATAATTTATACTGCAATTTCGTAAAATTTAATTTTACCAACTAACTAGGTACTATAACTTTTAATGCAATTACGGCTCATAAAGTGGAAAAAAAGACACCCTCTTATAGAACAAACAAATAGTGAGTTCCGGAGAAGGGAAGGAAATTGTGTTATTACAAATCATAACGTTAAATAAGTAGAGTCGACTCGTTTCTTACTCCGGCCGCACAGTGGGACAACTTGGTCAAAACTTACGTTGAATATTATCCGTATTTAACACGTTTAGCGCCGATGTCACACACCGTGTGCCATCGGCTGTTATCGTCAAGGGCCGATGTCACACCATGTGTGCCACAGGTATAAGTAGCTAGTACAGCTCAGTACTGTGTCGGCTATTAACAGAGAGTATTGTGTTTACTCCGGCCTCTTTAGAACGTCATACTGCATATCTGTGCATTATCGGTTTCGACATTTTTTATATTTAGGTGCCGCTATGGAGCATGACGCTCAAATACTGCAATATTTCAAAGTTCTGATGCCGGCTACTGACGTTCGCCCTGCAAAAGTGGCCGGCAGTGAACGTGTTAAAGAGAAATATTTAGGGTACAGCAGAAATATACTATAAAACAGTAAGTGACTTCTATAATTTTGTTTCTTTGCGAGTTTTTGGATATTTTGTATGACAGTATTTAGAATTTGTGTCTTCACTCGAGAACGGCTGAATCGATTTTGATTAAATTTAGTATACTAGATCTACTGCTACCCAAACTGCCAGAGATAGCTGGGTCTCGTACCATTTCACATTTGAAATGTATTATTTTTAGTGTAACAAATTGAAAATCCAATTGGCACTTTCACCAGTTAGAACCTGGCATTTGGGGGATTGTAGTAGAAATGCCTTACAACAAGCGACATCCCTACAACCTCGACTATTTTCAAGCTTTAATGGATTTTCAAATAAGATAATCTGGGTTTGTAACACCTACGTCTATTTGTATTAGCAGAAAATACTGGAAAAATAATCCTTCACTTCAACAAAAAAAAAAAAAAATATCTACTTCTTGTATCAGCATTCTGGCATGAAAGAAAAAAGAAAACAATACAATTTAGAAACACAAATGAGAGGCAAAAGTTTAGACACGTGCACGAGCGAACTAGTAAAGAAAGAGAGAGAGAGAGAGAGAGAGAGGTAGAAAAGAAATGAGTGTGAGTGAGATGAGAGAAGAAAACAGAGTATGTAGCCTGGAGGTGATGGTAGTGCGGTAAAAGAATCAGATAAGGGTAATCGGACACATAACTCCTCAGTAAAACTTTGTGTACAATCATCTCTGTATGCACGATCAGAGACGGCTCTGAGGAAGCGCTTGCCTTGCATACAACTTAGAGAGTAAAGGGACCCCCATCTATGACCGACCACTTTTGCAATTACAGCTTGCAGAATAGATTACTAGTTTCGTATTAAAATTCTTTATAGATTTGAAAAGAAATACAAAAATATATTTAAACTAGCGGACCCGTCCCGGCTTCGCTCGGGTGGTATGAAATTATGATTTAATAACGGTCACCCATTACTCCGCTCACGTATATTTAGTATAGCTGATCCGGCAAACGTTGTTAATAATTTCTAGGAATAATTACATTACTCACTCGCTTCGCTCGTTCGTTTGAATTTTATTAACACAGTACTCACTCGCTTCGCTCGTTCGCTTGAATATTATATATACACTACTCACTCGCTTCGCTCGTTCGCTTGAATATTATAATTACATTACTCACTCGCTTCGCTCGTTCGTTTGAATTTTATTAATACACTACTCACTCGCTTCGCTCGTTCGCTTGAATATTTTCGCCTACTCACTCGCTTCGCTCGTTCGCTTGAATATTATAAATACACTACTCACTCGCTTCGCTCGTTCGCCATATATGTATTTTTTAAAGCTTAATATAAAAATCGCGATTAAAAATCAGGGGTTGATCGTATAAGGGTGAAAATTTAGAGTTGTATGTATTTTTCAATGCTGAATCATGAAAAAATTAAAACAAAAAATTTTGTCAAAAAAATAAAAAAAAAATTTTTGGGGTGGACCACCCTTAACATTTAGGGGGATGAAAAATAGATGTTGTCCGATTCTCCACCCTACCCGATAAGCACACAAAATTTCATCAAAATCGGTCCAGTCGTTTCGGAGGAGTTCAATAACGTACACCGCGACACGAGAATTTTATATATAAGATTACAAGCGAGTCACACATGTAACTCACAAATTAATGTTTTTTAATTTCTTTTCACATCATCAAAATCTGCAACTAGAAATCTTTATTATGTATGTCATGTAACAACTTATTATGTCGACTAATAATAAAAAAAAAACAACCGAATTGAGAACCGCCTCCTTTTTTTGAAGTCGGTTAAAAATATAAAAGTGGTCGGTCACAGATGAGTGTTCGAAAATTGGCGCCTTTACCCTACACTCGCCAACGGAGTTCAAATATTATACTGGAAAAATGCATACGTGTCACGGTCCCGTTACTTCCACCACGCATACCCGTATCACCACCATATTTTTATAAAGTAAGCTAATGACGTGTCAAATGTTTAAATTTACAGTGCTTTTAAAATTTTGTCGTTTTCTAACAAACTGAATAGTGACGATGACATATCTGTGGTCGCAAATCAAAGCAGCGTATGTTATTTAATTTAAAAAGCTGTCTTGAAATGCAATTTAATGTTAAGTTAGAATCAGCATAAGCAGACATTCCTTCAATATGTATTTATTATTATATTTTATTTCAGATTCAAAATGAAATTTATTTTTCCAAAAAATATATAAATAAAATATACAGGTTGTTCGAAATCAAACCTAAACATAATATCAATTATCAGATAAATGAGTGCAAGAAGGAAGATATAAACAAAATGGGTAGCGCGACCAAGATAGAATGATCATGGCTAGGTACATTTTCAAACTAAATAGTAAACATTAAAGTACCCATTGAAATAACTAAATGTCGATAGTATGCTTAAAACAGTCGCCGTAACAACATTTTAAAGTTTGAACCTTGAACTACTAATATAAATTTCGTCGGGTACATGACACGTTTAGGGTGTAGCCACCCCTTTAATACTGACCATTCGATCTGCAAATATTATAATGGCATTATTGGGTCAACGACAAGCTATACAAACAATTTCAGCCTTGGAGCAATAATAAGTGTGGCCATTTTTACTTCCCACCTCTACTATGGTAGGGAAGTAATGGATTTAGTCCGAAAAAAATATTTCGAGATTTTAACAGATCTTCACGTTTAAGATCATTTTCTGACTGATGTCTGTATGTGTGTGTGTGTGTATATGTGGTCAATTTTTCGCCTTCGATATCTTAAGAAAGGAACAACATACGGGCATGCCGATTGTTCTATTGTGTTTATCAGCCTTTAACTTAGATCTGATTAGATTTTGAGTCAAATCAGTTCAGTGGATCCTGAGATATTCAAAAAAACGTTCTCAATGTCACGTATTAACATAGGTAAAAAAAATATAAATGAATTCTAGATGTTATAATATGAAAATGTAAATATTTTTTTTTCTAAAATGTATAGTTTTCGAGAAAAAAAATATTTTACTAAAAAAAATAAAAATTGTACGTAAATCAAGGTAACCATGATTTTTGCTATATTAAGCTAGCCATCAGTAGATCACCAAACAAAAAAGAGGGCCATGCTTTTTTCAAAGAATAAAAATTAAATTGTGTTTTAAAGACCACCAACAGCTAAGGTTATTTGGGCCTAGTCAAAGAATAAAAAAAAAGAGTGTAGGACATTTAATTTTTAGGATGTTTTGGATTATTAGGTTATGAACAACTAGTGACTTTTGACTTGTACGGGTGGACTGACACAGACGCGATGAGACGAGTGACGACAGTTGAGAGTGAGACGTTAACGAGTGCAGGTCGTGCGGATACTGTAAGAGTGAATTATATTGAGAAAATCGAGAGATAGTCAGTAACGAGTGCAAATACTACCATACTTGATTATATTTAACATTATATACATTCAAATATACAAGAAATTAAATTTTGTTAAGATTAAAGCATAATTATATTTAACAATTAAATTCAGAAGTGCGATAAAGAACGTGCGACAATAAACCCCACAAAACATAAAAAGTGAAAATGAGTCTTCAAAGTAACGAGTCGGAAGAGGATTTTCGTGGTTTTCAACAAAACGATAATGTGGTTGAACAACAGAACAGTCGATCCGAAGAACAGTTAACAATGCTTCGCATTATGGAAAGAATGACACATGCATTATCGGAAATAAATTTGCAACTTCAACAACAACGTGCGTCGCCGCAACAGTCAACATTGTCAACCCCTTACCCCGCGTATTGTGTTGTGCCTGATTTGTCAAAGACAATTCAAGATTTTAACGGTGACGGTGATCACATGGAAGCAAAGGCATGGCTTGAGAACTTAATAAAACTGTCAGTAACTCATGCATGGACCGACGCAATAACTTTAGAAACAGCGCGGTTGCATTTAGTCAGAGGTGCCCGGGATTGGTATCTGGCAAAGCAGGACATGATACAAACATTCAGCGATTTTCAAACTTTTTTTAGAAAAACATTTGCGCGTGATTTGTCACAAACAGAGAAATGGAAAAGAATGGCAAGTAGAGTGCAACAGAGAAATGAGCCAGTAACGGATTATTTTCATTCAAAAGTACGTTTATGTGCCGATTTAAAATTGGAATTCAGTGATACTAAAGAACAAATAGCAACTGGACTGTGGTCAAGAGAGTTGTGTGCAGCAGTAACGACGAGTAGAGCGCAGGATATAGACGATTTATTTGAAGAAATAAAATTATGCGAAAGAATTGAGCGAAATCGTTCTCAGAGAATTAAAGAGAGCTCCGGAAGAACACATGCAACGGCAAGTGATAACAGAAATGAAAACAAAACAATTTCAAGTACTACAGCTGTTAACAAAACTGTAAAATCAGCGCGATGTTATAATTGTCTAAATTATGGACATGTTGCTCGCGAGTGTAGTGAAGAAAAAGTAATAAAATGTATAAACTGCAAAGAAGTTGGACATATTGCGAGTGCGTGCCATAAAAACAGTAGCTTAACGTGTTTTAAATGCCAGGTGAAAGGACATATAGCGAATCAGTGCCCAAAAATTAAAAATACTTCACAAGCGATGATGATAGACGAAGGTTACAAACAAAATCAAAAGTGTGAACATCTTTATAGAACAATTTCGATAAACGATAAACAATTCTCAGCACTCATTGACACCGGGAGTAGTGTATGCACGATCAGACAAAGTTGCGTAGATCGGTTGTCGTGTGACACAATAGAGGATACGCGCCAGCTGAGAGGTTTTGGTTTGGACTCTGTTCTGACGATTGATAAAAGTGTGGAAGTGGCGTGTGTATTAGATGGAGTAAACATAGAGAATGTGGTAATGCACGTCGTACCCGACAACGCGCAACCAACCGATGTCATAGTTGGCCAAACAATAACCGAGCGTCCGGGTCTGGTATACATTAGGGTCGGTAAACAATTTCTGATTGGGAAGCGAGAGGAAGAGCCGTTCAAAAACCTACAATTGCCGGAGGGCGAAACAAAGAAGGAAAATACACAACCACGAAGACTTCCGATAACTAGAGAAGAACTCAGAATCGAAATGACAACAAGCGAAGCAGACGCAAATGAGCTATGGAAATTGATTGATGAATACCGAGATTGTTTTGCACAAACATTGCCTGAGCTGGGATGTACGAATTTAATGAAGATGCACATCGACGACAATAACGAACCTGTTCGATCAAAACCGTATCGAGTCTCCAATGAAGATAGACAAACGATCAAAAACATTCTTCAGGAGTGGAAAGAAAATGGAATAGTCTCAGATACCGTGTCGCCATATGCAAGCCCAGTTGTTTTGGTGAGAAAGAAAAATGGTGAACCCAGACTTGTAGTTGATTTTAGAAAATTGAATCGACAAACAGTGAAGAAAAATTATCCAATACCTAACTTGGAAGAACAATTCGGAAATTTAAGCGGGAGTAAACTATTTACAACTCTCGATCTAGCTCATGGATATCTACAGGTACCACTTGATGACGAATCAAAACCAAAAACTGCCTTTATAACCCCAGATGAAGTAGGACAGTTTGAGAGAATGGTCTTCGGACTAACAAACGCACCATACGAATTTTCAAAATTAATGAATCTCACATTGGGGAGTTTGAGAAATAAAGTTGTTATGTGTTATTTGGACGACTTGTTAATACCTGCATCTGACTGGGATGAAATGAGAGAGAAATTGAGAATGGTGTTCGAAGCGTTGAGAAAAGCGAAGCTAACACTAAAATTGCGAAAGTGCGAATTCGGAAGAAAAGAGGTAAGCTACTTAGGAATGACAATTTCAGAAGAAGGCGTGAAACCAGGCAAGTCCAAAGTTGAGGCAGCGGAGAAATTTCCAGTTCCGACCAATGCGACCGAAGTAAGAAGATACTTAGGACTGACGGGATTTTTCAGAAGATTTATAAACAAGTATGCACTACGAGCTCGACCGCTGAGTGATCTGACGAAAAAGGGAGCGAAGTTTGTTTGGGGAATTCGGCAACAGCACGCATTTACCGATCTAAAACAAGAACTACTAAAATACCCCGTATTACAACTATACAACCCGCATACTGACACTGAATTACACACTGATGCGAGTGCTCTGGGATTGGCAGGCATGCTTCTACAGCGTGGTAGCGATGACCGAATGCATTTGGTACAGTGTGTATCAAAAAAGACCACTGACGCCGAAAGTAACTATCACAGCAGCAAGCTGGAACTAATGGCGATTGTATGGTCAGTTGACCGATTACGAATACTTTTGATGGGCATACCGTTCGTTATAGTGACAGACTGTCAAGCCCTAGTCTATCTAAACACGAATAAAACAATAAACCCCCAGATAGCGCGATGGAGTCAACTACTGCAAGAATTTGACTTTACTATCAAATATCGACAAGGAGAAAAAATGGCACATGTGGATGCTCTCAGTCGAGCACCAATAGATCAAGCGAAAGATACAATGGATGAAATATACGAAGAGAGATTTGACGTATTAATGACTATCGAAGAAGATGAGCAAGTTGAAATGATACAGAGAAGCGATGGAAAATTAAATGAGATTTTCAGAATTATCAGAGACACGCCGAAAAATGCGCATGAGAGAAATCTAATTCAGAATTATCATCTGAAGGACGGTAAACTTTATAGAAAGGTTATTGTGAGAGGTAAAGAGCGAACACTATATGTTATACCTGATTCAGTTAGAAAAGCAATGGTTGTAAAGTTTCACGATTTGATGGGTCATTCATCAGTGGAAGGTACAGTTTTGAAAATTTTAAAGCGATATTGGTTCAAGTCAATGAGAAGATATGTGAAGCAACATATTCGTGGATGTTTCGAGTGTTTGATCAACAAAATGCCAGCAGGGAAACGACCTGGAGAACTACACCCGATACCGCCACCATCCAGACCGTTAGAGCGAATACATATAGACCATCTAGGACCATTCGTAACCAGTACCAAGGGGAACGTGTATCTCATGGTCATCATCGACAGCTTGACGAAGTACATCCGTTTGTATCCAATGAAGAGAACAACGTCTGAGCTGGTGATAAGAGCTCTGGAGAGGTTCATAAACGAATATGGCGTGCCAAGAAGAATAGTAACAGACCGAGGTACGTGTTTCACTGCGGACTCGTTTCAGAAATTCTGTTGTGAACAAGGAATAACGCATACATTAAACTCAAGTCGACACCCGCAGGCAAATGGCCAAGTTGAAAGAGTGAACCGAACAATTGTACCAATGATAGTTAGCAAAATGAAAAATGAAAGACAATGGGATGCAAAATTGTATGAAGTGGAGCGAGATTTTAACTCGACAGAAAATAAAACAACGGGAAGAACACCCTTCGAGATGCTTTTTGGTTATACCCCAAATTTCTATGATGGGAAACTCAGCGCGCATGCGGAAGGAGATGATATCCAGTATGAAAAGCCAGAGGATGTACGCATGGAGGCGAGGGAAAGTATTCTAAAGCGACAAACGAAGATGAAACAGTACTATGACCGACGAAGATACCGAGGTTTGACCTACGATGTGGGTGAAGTCGTTGTTATAAGAAAACCAGCCGAGTCAACCGGCAAGTCGACAAAGACCCAGGGAAAATACAAAGGACCTTATATGGTAACCGAAAAATTACCAGGAGATGTGTATCGTATACAACATTTGAACCCTGAAGCGAAAAGAAAATTCAGCACAACCATACACGTAACACAATTAAAGAGTTACCGTAACCCCGAAGTGAAGGAGAATTTAGAAGTCGACACGAGCGAAGAGGAAAAATCCGAAGAGGAGAATGAAGTGAACAGCGATAAAGACGATTGACAGACAAAAGCCGAGGTCGGTTTTAATCAGGAGTGACCGAGTGTAGGACATTTAATTTTTAGGATGTTTTGGATTATTAGGTTATGAACAACTAGTGACTTTTGACTTGTACGGGTGGACTGACACAGACGCGATGAGACGAGTGACGACAGTTGAGAGTGAGACGTTAACGAGTGCAGGTCGTGCGGATACTGTAAGAGTGAATTATATTGAGAAAATCGAGAGATAGTCAGTAACGAGTGCAAATACTACCATACTTGATTATATTTAACATTATATACATTCAAATATACAAGAAATTAAATTTTGTTAAGATTAAAGCATAATTATATTTAACAAGAGTGTTTATTTTTTGCAAATATTTACTAGGTGGGAAGTATAGGACTGGTCATCAGTCGAATTTTTTTTGTTACATGTTGGGGGCGGTCTGTATTCCTCCCATACCACTATCTAGCAAAATCCCTTACTCAGAGCACTTTAATATGCCTCCCTCAACATCTTCACAAAAATAAGGCCTTGAATAAATAACAGCAAAAAATTGTCACTAGCTCTCGGTCTATAACGTGAATTTAAATATTATGAACTCTTTGTTGCAATAATAAAATACTCTCATATTATGTTCAGATTTGAGGTCGGACAACCTGTATAATAAAAATATGTATGTATTTGGAAAAATAATAAAGATTTGATTTCGGACAACCTGTATAATAAAAATATGCATATATTTGGGAAAATAAATAGGTGCATCTAAAGGGAATCCCCGTACTAAAATCTACAAGGCGAAAGCGGTAATTTACTCAGCCTACGGTACGAAAAAAGAAAGTGAAGAAAGTAAGGTGTAAAAGTAGAAGATAGTTTTAGTTGTTAAAAGAGTTTGCGGTTAGGTTAGAGAATTCGTTTGTATTAACAACTTCGCAGTCTTTGCTCGAACACCTCACCACCATCCTCCTCACCAAACAAGTCAAGAACTTCGAGCAATTCCGTTCGTCACATTATTTAGGTTTTTCACCAAACCCTCGTTTTCCATTTTTAATTAAAAAAAAAAAAAAAACAACTCTCCCTCATAACGGAACAAATCTCTAAAAATATATTCGATATAAGATTTCATTTGTAGTAAGTTGTATTTATATACTGAGATTATATAGATCTAGATTTAATAAAAGCACGTTTTTAGGGTTCCCTACCTCCGAACGAATCCTTATTACTGAGTCTACGATGTCTGTCCGTCCGTCAGTCACAGCTGGCTCTATCTCACAAACGGTAAGAGGTAGCTACTTGAAATTTTCACAGATTGTATGCTGTTGTGGCGTAAATGCTGGCAAATAATAATTTAGAATTGAATAATTAATTTTAATAATATTTTTTTGATAAATGAATGAATGCATTACGTATGCATTAGTATATGAAACACCTATTTGACAATGACGTAACATAATGCTGTAGTCAAGAAAAATTCATTTTTCAAACCTGTGTAACCGTAGGGATTCTAACCCTAAACTTTCCACTGTCGCGGCGGACTGAGTTAACAATTACTCACACAGTGACACATTTTCAAACAACCAACTTCTTCCCTTTAAAGCATTCTGTCACTGAAAAACCACCACATGTTATTTTTTTGTGTACATTGTGACGGGAAACGTGTTTTCAGCATATTTGTCTGTTGGTACTAGTATCACTTGAGAACGGTCTGGAACGATTTTGGTGCACTGTCGATTGGTACTCAAACATAGAAAAATTGGTCTTGACAGTAACCTTATCTTATAACCAGAGCGTAGTCTACACTTCTAGAGTTCTAAGTTTCAGTAAAATCGGTCCATCGGTTCACACTGGAACAGACACATCTATCAAGATATAACAAATGAACTGTAAACTCCGTGAAAATCGCAAAAAAACAAATTTACAGAAAGTATTTTAAATTAATATTGATCGATTCTGAGAGAACAAATTAACGTTTTATAAATACATAATCTAGACCAACATGATATAATTTTATATCTTTATATTATTTTATATGACATCTATGACTTTGTGAAAAAGTTCTCTCGTGTTATTTAATATAAAAATTGAAAATAAACAATACATCTTCTTACATTCGTATAAAAGTAAATTAAATCTAGATTTAATGTGTCATTTAAAATATAAATACTTTTAAACGGAATAGTTTTGGCTTGATTTTTTATTTAAATTTCAATTTTGAAAAGCATTAAATTTAAATAAGAAAGCATACTAATAAAATATTCACTTATATAATATTCGCGGTCACGACAAGAAAAAATGTTTATATGACATTGAAAAACAAATGGATTTAAAACAATCGTATTTTTATAACAAATGCACGCGACTTACATTCCATAGATTGTTTTTTGTTTCCTGTAGACCACAAAAAGCTTTCGAGAAAACTTTGTTTCATTTACTTTGAAAAATTGTGTGAAGTGATTGTGTGAACTAAAAAATTGTGTGAACTAAATAAAAATGGTCGATTTAAATGTAAATACATTTCGTAGTAGACCAAAAATTTTAAAGTTATTTTCTCTCAATTTGTCTGTTCCGAGTTAATTAAAAAACTAGTGAATTGATTTTGATCAAGGAATCGGATAGGCTATTTATATCAGTGCAACTCTACTAAATAGATAACAGTCAAAAAAGCCGCCACAAACGCAAGGGCTTGTAAATGTTAGTATTTAAATCTTGTCCCAAAATAATTTATTATTTTAATATTTAATGAAATATTGACTTCCTTGTTTATTAACCAAGTTAAAAAATGAGGTTGATTTCGACGCGTATATATATATTTTTTTAAATAAAGAGTCTTACTTTCTGAATCCTTATCAATTTAATATAGTTAATTATTTAGAGCCGCGGAGAAAAAATCCGAGCTCGGGGGCGGAGTTCAATCGAGTTGAAAGTTTTACAAAAGATAAAAAAAAGAAACTAAATTGCAAAAACAAGGTCCTCCGCTTCTCGTCGGGCCTGATGATAGGTATTAGGTTTATAACCGCTGACTTATTCTATACTGAACGTACCCTGACGGTTAAAAAGTGTCCCTCTGAAAGAAAAAGATAGAATGAATGTGTGGCCAATCTCTATCTCTCTCAATCGCTTGTACAGAAAAGGATAAAGATAGCCTTAGACGCTTATGACCTCCGTTGTCGAGCGTCTATAATTTACAATTCATTCATTCATAAAGATAGCCCACAACCATACTCTATCCTCCTCACTTAGGTGGTGAATACGAAAAACAAAGCTACGATATATGTTGAGTGTAAAGGCCCTTATTTGTGACAGAGATGGTTAATTTTAAGTTAATCCAGCTCGAAGGACCACAATATACCTCCAGGATACGTCCAGTAGTATATAAGTCGATCCCTAGAACCCTGGCTACTGTACACATAATACAAACCAGAACTGAATGAAGCAAAGTATAAAAAATGTACAAAAAAAATAACATTTATCTGATTTAAAAATTTAATTGAGTCATATTGAAATGTCAAGTTTGACCTCTTGAATGTGACGTATATTCAGACATTGGAATGCGAATATATTAAAGTAAAAGTCTAGCCTATATAACTGTAATCGTTTATTGCATAAGAGTTGTAATTAAGTCGTAATTATACTGATAAATGTAAACGTTTAAACAACCGAACCATTACCTAATTAGGGGTGAACAATTTTTTTATAATGTGAATTTTACTGACGCCCACTCCAAAATGTTTTGCTAGAGTAACTCAGTGGAATGTTACAACACTTGTAAGTGAGATGTTTGTATCCTCCTTGGTCAGGAGTGGGTTTTTATCACTATATAGTTTTCTTTCTCTCAATGAATTTATTGTTCCATTGGCTGAGTTGTTTTTTTTCAGAGCAGATGCAGCATTTTTTCCTGCCCGTTTTTAAAACGCAGTATCAACATATTTTGTTAAAAATATAAAAACAAAATATTATTACTCAATTATTCTGAAATTTATAGTCTTTTCGAACGTAAAGAAAATATGAAAAAATATTCTTTCATACACATTTTCTTGTAGAAAAGCGTGGTCAATGACTATTTCCGAGGGGGTCCGCGGACTCAACTCTAGGAGATGGGTTAAGCTATACAGTTCGACCGGCGACTGTCGAACTGTATGAACGCCGTCTAGCAAACAGTGATGTGTTTACACTACAGAAATGAAACATACTTACGCAAAATCTACATCTAAATGTTATAAATTGACATTTACACTTAAAAATTAAATGAATACTCTCTGCTTTATATTAGATATTAATTAATGGGGATCTCTAAGGGGTCCGTAGTCGAAACAGTTCAGGAAACGCTGTTCCAGAACAAACAAAACTAACAATTTTGACGAGAAAATTAAATGTAGCAAAAACATCATACAAAAATAAATAAGAAAATTCAATTAAAACTAACTTCATAACGATAAAATAAAGAAAATATTAGAGAAAGGCACGACAATTCAAGTTGAATGAAGACAAAAAATAACCAATTCTGTAAGCAATTGTCGAGGAAGTTAGTAAAACTAAATTGTCCTACATATCACAACTAGGACCATGTGGAGCACTGTCGCGCGTTATATAAACTCGTACAATTTACTAGGACACACACACAAGCACGTGCGCACAAACAGAAAGTGTGTGAGGTTCCGCAAGGTTCAGTGTTGGGACCACAAGTTTAACTGGTTGACTCACTGAACGACCAACTCATCAATTCTAAATCAAAATCAGTCAACACAGTTGAAGCTCCTAATAATAATTAAGGACTCAAAGCTCTACATTTACAACTCTAAATAAATTAGGCGTGGTGGGATATTTGGGTCGCAGGATCATGTCTTTGCAGGAAGTTTGTAAGAAATTCCCCAAGATTTTTTTAATAAATTTGGAAAACAATTCAGATCTTTTTCAAATTTAGTATACTTCTAGAAAATGGAATGCTGAATTAAAAAATCTCAAAAAAAATTGTCTACTTCTTTTAGTTTAGATTTTAAAAGATATGGATGTTCATCTACTAATCTAAAACTGAAGAAAATATCAAATGAATTTTCTGTTAAAAATAGTAATACACTGTAAATAACATAAATTGGGACCAGATAATGCTGGCCTTACAAAATGTTACATCTTGTCGGATAAAATAAATTGAAGACATAGATAGAACCAGACAGCTTCAGTTTTCTAAATTTTTCAAGGCGCAAAAACACTTTAAAAGATTTGGAGCTATCTGGTTTTTGCCAACCGTTGAACAAATTCGGTTTAAAACAAGGCAGCTCCTGGAGCTCTACGTTTCTTGCACCATATGAGACACTCGTGCAGCCCTTTTTCCGTTATATTTCTCTAGCCATTTCTTGGAGCTGTATGGTTTTTGTACCAATCGATAGAGGATTATAGGATTACTATAAAAAAATCCCCTATAATCGATAAAGGATTTCTTCTTTATAGTAATCCCCTAATTCTTTATCTATATCCTCTATAATCGATAGATGATTTTTTCTTTATAGGAAAGGTGAAATTGTGAAAATCAGAAAAAAGTGGAGCTGTCTGGTTCCTACACCCACGTCATTAATTAATGATAAGCACACTCTTGACACGTTTAAAACAACCTGTTCAAATTGACAAAAAGCATTAACAGTGACTTTTTTCAAATATTTGTTTTTTTAATAACGGAAACTCGCGCCAACAGACCGGAAGCAGAGCATAGTTGTTCTCTACATGAACACACATACACACACACGGGTATCAAAACAGGAAAGGGAGTCTTTTCGTCTAATGGCCTATATCACAGGACATCAGTACCATGTTGCTTGTGTTTTATGTTGCCAGCACGCTATCTGATCTTTATAAAGCCAAATACACACTTTGGCTGTCAATTAGGCTAACCGGATCTTATCAAAGACGCTAGTAATCAGCTTTCTTTAAGAAACAGTCAATTTTGTCTACAATTACCACTTTCGGTCCCGAAAGATTTTGGTCATTAAAGAACAGGGAAGTTACGTTTTGTACACACCATGAAACTTTGGTCAATGTTTAGTAGAGCCTGTCTACATTTACAAATTTCGGCTCTAAAAGATTGTGATCAATATAATAATAATAAAATTCCTCTAATTCCTAAATGGAGCACAGGGCCTCTATGAAATTTTTTAACCTCTTTCTATCTTTTCCTATGTACTTGATTTGTAACGAGGTCATTCCTTGCTCCATAAGTTCTTCATGAACAGTTATTCTCCAATATATGTTAATAAAATTCCTTTAACTCCAAAGTGCATAGGGCCTCTACGAAATTTTTAAATCTTTTTCTATCTTTTGCTATGTTTTTGATTTGTAACCAGGTCATTCCTTGCTCCATAAATTCTTCATAAACAGTTCTTCTCCAATATATGTTAATAAAATTCCTTTAACTTCAAAGTGCATAGGGCCTCTACGAAATTTTTAAATCTCTTTCTATCTTTATCTATGTTTTTGATTTGTAACCAGGTCATTCCTTGCTCCATAAGTCCTATTCCAGAATACTTTGGGTTTTCCTCGTTTACGATATCCCTGTGGATTCCATTTTAAGGCTATTCTTGTTATCTCTTCATCTGATTTTCTCAACCTGTGTCCTATTTAATTCCATTCCCTACGCTTTATATGGTCTTCCAATTTTCTTCGTGATGATTTGCACGTCTCCAAAATTTTTTATTTGAAACATGTTCGAACCATTTAATCATGAGGATTGTGTGGCCAATATAAGCCTAAAGACATAATATTTTTCTATACACTATAACTCAAACACATTTTCAAACGATTAAAATGTGAAATAACTTATTTTCAAAAGTGTGTGATTCTCTCTTTATAAGCATCTCCCTCTCTTTATTTCTGTTCAGAAATGAATATTTTAGAAGAAGTTTACGAAAAAACAAAGAAAAAAACGGAAGCAACTCACAAAGAGAAAATATCTTTGTGACTCTAAAACATGAAAGTAAATACAAAATATGATGGAATTAATTTGAGGAAAAGGCTTTTCAATTGTGTGTTTGACTCTTCAAAAGAAAAGATCGTCCAAGATTTAACAAAAAGAGAAAGAGACGGAAAGTGTGCGTAAAAGGAGATACATTCAAATAAATTGTATCTTCGTGACAGTGACGAGCAGCTAAGAAACGTGCGGCAGAAACAGTTGAACGACTGCGTGAGAGGGAGTCATTGAGGCCGAAATTCATAGCATATTAAATACATTCATACACAGTCTTTATTAAAGATTCTTTAATAAGAAACCTGCAGGACACGAGACAGTATCTCGCATGAGCAAGAGAGAAAATATTTGTATTTTTCTACTGGCACTTTGAAGAAAAAGGAAGGACGTGTTCAATGCGATATTAAAAGGACTACAGTCTTTATTAATTGATTTTGAAAACTCGCGAAAAGTAACTTTTCAGAAACACGCACATTCACATTATTGTAGGAAAGCAAACCTTAATTCCTTATTGCCTTAAATCTTTGAGTACACTACGACAACACAAATCCATTTTCGTAATTTCCAAGTGGTCAGTACCTACATCAAAAATTCCACATCTGCACTGGCACTGGTGTAATCTATAAGAACGACGACAGTTTCACAAGTTATCTGGGAGTGAATTCTGTCAATAATTTTTACTTCCCACCTCTACTATGGTAGGGAAGTAATGGATTTAGTCCGAAAAAAATATTTCGGGATTTTAACAGATCTTCACGTTTTAAGACCCTAGCAATAGTTTAAGATCATTTTTTGACTGATGTCTGTCTGTATGTATGTGTGTGTGTGTATGTGGTCAATTTTTCGCCTTCGATATCGTAAAAACGGAACAACATACGGCCGCCGATTGTTCTATTGTGTTTATCAGCCTTTAACTTTGATCTGATTAGATTTTGAGTCAAATCGGTTCAGTGGATCCTGAGATATTAAAAAAAAACGTTCTCAATGTCACGTATTAACATAGGTAAAAAAAATATAAATGAATTCTAGATGTTATAATATGAAAAAAATGTAAATTTTTTTTCTCTAAAATGTATAGTTTTCGAGAAAAAAATATTTTACTAAAAAAAGAAAATTGTACGTAAATCAAGGTAACCATGATTTTTGCTATATTACTAGCTATCAGTAGATCACTAAACAAAAAAGAGGGCCATGCTTTTTTTCAAAGAATAAAAAAAGAGTGCTTATTTTTTGCAAATATTTACTAGATGGGAAGTATAGGACTGGTCATCAGTCGAATTTTTAATATACGCCTCGAGGACGGTAGAATTTCCAAACGTTGAACTTGCACTATGGATACGCGTCGCGCTTTCAGGGTGGTACGACCGCACATATACATAGTGCTGGCCTCCGTGTGCACGCGGGAGTGTAAGACACTAACTGTTAGTGTGCAATCGCATCAACAATCATAAACTGTAGGTTATATTGTCGCTGGGACTTATATGGGCCAATGATGTCTGCTGCATACGCGCATAATAAACTTTAGACTATGTAGAAAACTACGGTACTGTGAAAAAGAACACGCTAACTTAATATAGCTGCAGTCTTATCACACCTGTGCCCGGTTGCATAAAACTTAGATAAGCCAATAATAACGATTAAGTAATAAATTTTACGTTTTATATAAAGGATACGATACTGCATGAAATCGAATAGCTTTTCTGAAAATGTACCCGGTTGCATAAAACTTAGATAAGCCAATAATAACGATTAAGTAATAAATTTTACGTTTTATATAAAGGATACGATACTGCATGAAATCGAATAGCTTTTCTGAAAATGTGCCCGGTTGCATAAAACTTAGATAAGCCAATAATAACGATTAAGTAATAAATTTTACGTTTTATATAAAGGATACGAAATTGTATGTATTCGAATAGCTTTTCTGAAAATGTGTCCGGTTGCATAAAACTTAGATAAGCCAATAATAACGATTAAGTAATAAATTTTACGTTTTATCTAAAGGATACGATACTGTATGTATTCGAATAGCTTTTCTGAAAATGTGTCCGGTTGCATAAAACTTAGATAAGCCAATAATAACGATTAAGTATTAAATTTTACGTTTTATATAAAGGATACGATACTGTATGTATTCGAATAGCTTTTCTGAAAATGTGCCCGGTTGCATAAAACTTAGATAAGCCAATAATATTCATGTGTGAATGTTACTGTTAAGGCAGGTAAAATTAAGTTTTCCTGCACGGAAGAATATTACACGCAAAGAAATACATAGCGTTGTTTCTCTCGCTGTTTGATGTAATTTGAGACTGGTGACACACTATGGCGATTCTATGAACTATCGATTTGTCTGATTTCCTTAGATGTCGGTCAGTTATGTTGATGTTATAAATTCCAATTAGAATTTCGTTATTTTCGCACAGGGCGACGACCAGGCGATACTAGTAAAAATAAACACCATTTTTCTCTTGTACAGTAGGCTATACTCACTAAAACATTCTTTGAGAAGAAAAACAAGCACTACAACTAAATGAAAATGATTTAAGTCTTATTCAGTACTAGGCTGTACTACAGTAATATTATATAAGGGTTCCGTTTTTTTTCATCTGAGGTACGGAACCCTAAACAAGTTCTATCACCTTTATGAAGTGTAAAAATCGATTATAAAAATTGACCTACCAGATTAGTTGTTCAAAAAAATGTTGAATAATCTCTTACCTGCAAGTAAAAGAACATATATTAAAATTGCATAAGCATTGTTAAAATTTCTCAACTTAAAAATGGAGAAAGTGATATCAACTATATAGAGACACAATGCTATAAGAATGACACCGAGACGTCATCGAGGGCAGTGTAGCTTAGTGGATAGCGTACTTGGTACCAGCCTCTAGACTAGACTGTCGTGGGTTCGAATCCCACCTGCGCTCATGGATTTTATGTGAAATAACGAAACGTCATCACTCGACAACGCCTATTCCTCCTTAATAACGCAACGGTTCTAAAAATAGAAAATACACGGCGTCTACGACAAAAATTATTAGAGAGCAGCAGAGAGGGGTAACGGTTGTCCGTTGCTAAGTGAAGGCGGTGCTTTGTCACCAATAGGCTGATGACATCACTGTGTCGTTCTAAGAGTAATCGGGCTATAAAAACCATTAGAGAGCAGCAGAGAGGGGTAACGGTTGTCCGTTGCTAAGTGTAGGCGGTGCTTTGTCACCAATAGCTTGATGACATCACTGTGTCGTTCTAAGAGTAATCGGGCTATAAATTAACCATTAGAGAGCAGCAGAGAGGGGTAACGGTTGTCCGTTGCTAAGTGAGGGCGGTGCTTTGTCACCAATAGGCTGATGGTGTCACTGTATCGTTCAAAGAGTAATCGGGCTATAAAAACCATTAGAGAGCAGCAGAGAGGGGTAACGGTTGTCCGTTGCTAAGTGAGGGCGGTTCTTTGTCACCAATAGGCTGATGACGTCACTGTGTCGTTCTACGAGTAATCGGACTATACTGAGGCATGGAAATTTTTTTATCGCATTTTTAAACAAATTATCGAATAACCGAATGAAAGTTGCACTAAATATTTTTTTTAATCCCATACTGTAATAACTAGACGCACTGTATTTCGCAACAATGAATGTATTATAACACAGTGTATGAAGTCAAAAGTAATTAAACAATGGACACAAAAAGAGAATATAAATATAATATTCACACAATATGTATGTGCAAACACATTGCACATATACTGGGTGTTTTCACATAACAGTTATCCAGTATTACTTTTGGATTCAGTGTGTTTAGTCTACGCTCGATCGCTGTTTGCCGAGACTCGATACTTTGGTGGTACTTGTGCGTTTTCATTTCTGGGTTTTGAATCGACAAGACGAAAACTTTCTTCGTCTCGAGAGCAGTGTAGCCTAGTGGATAGCGTATTTGGTTCCGCAGCCTCTAGACTAGACTGTCGTGGGTTCGAATCCCATCTGCGCTTATGGATGTTTTGTGATGTTATTTAGTTTTAAGAAAGTTGTTATTTAGTGTAGTTGAAAGACGCTAATGACCTGAGATGACGCGTTTATAATCTACAATAAATAAAATAAAATTCTTTGTTTCACTTCGATAAGACGAATGATACCAATCTGAAAATATCGAGTCGATATTGAGACCTTTGTCATTCCGCCGATACTTTTGGAAAAGTACAAACAAACAAAAATCAAAAGAATTGCACAAGAAATAAATCAGTTATATAAAATGAAATAAACTTTATTTACAAGGAATTATTGAAGTTATACTTCTTTAGCGAGGGTACTGAATTAAAATGACTTCGAGTCAAAATTACCAACTCAAAATTATTGAAACGCTGACAGGGATAAAACAGCTCTAACGATTTGGATGAAAATTACTGAAAAGGGGTTTTGGGAGGCAAAAGATCGATCTAGTTAGGTCTCTTTCCAGGGAAAATTTGTTTTCTTATAAAAATTATAATTTTAAAAATCAATTTTTGACGTTTTGAAATAGTGTAATATTGTAAGCAGGCTTGGGATACTAATGTTTCCATGGCTTAAGGGAAATTCGATCAATTATCATGATATTATGTCAAAAATAAAAATAAGTAAATAGTTAAAATTAAAAATGAAAAAAACTTCAACGGAACGTATTCTAATGAAAAATGTATAAAGTATAACTTCAACCGTACGTTTATGTGGGTGAGACACACTGTCTATTTTTTATCCTTTATAGATTACTGTAGATGCTCGTCAACTAAGGCCATGAACGACTTTTTAAACTAACGAATTAAAAAAACAATATTTTAACGATTTTTATCAACGGTCTAAAGATCATTTTGACGTTATTTAATAATAATATCGTAGATCTTTATATAAAATTAATAATAAATAAATAAAACACAACAAAATTTGATTTAATCAAGACGAGTCTAAAATATGTCTGATCACAACGAGATTATAATTTTGATTAATTTGTTTGTTTCAAAAGCGTAGCTCTTAGAAACTGCCAAAACAAAACAAAACAATGTTGTGGTCGGCAATGTAGAGTATTAATTAGGAGAGAAAAACTCAGTGGCAAAAGGATCAAATAAAATTTGCAATACTGATGATTAAATTTGCATTTATAAGCTTACGTTTCGGTGCTCATTGCAAATTTTATTTGATCCTTTTGCCACTGAGTTTTTCTCTCCTAATTTCTATATCATCTACGGATCACCATTTCTCTATATATCAGAGTTCTTCAACGTAGAGTATTAATGTTGACTCAAAAAGACACAACAACGGTACCTATATCGAGGAGATATTTTCAAAAATCTCAAGTCATAGCATTGGAGTTCATCCGGTATGAGCTATTATTGCTTATACATAATAGGTGCACAAAAAGCACTGGTAATGATACAAAAAAAGAGGCGGTAAACGCAACCGGCTACACAAAGTACCTCTGGCAGAGTACATGGCTAAAAATGTAACATTATGTATTTATATATAGTTCATTAAACAGCTGCAGAGTAAAGTAATTAATTGTAAAAATACACGACTGGCAATTACAATTATTATTGCTCGTACATTATTCGTACATTATACAATGTATGACAAATGTAGATATACAGAATGGTCGATAATGTGTCGATCAATTCTTGTGCAGACGACTTATCGACTCACTTAATATGGTCGATCATTAATTAATGTTACAAAACTGTTTTCTGAGTTGGCGGAATAAATATTTATTTACTATAATTCGTAACAATTAACTATATACAATAATTGCAACAACGAAAAGTCAATTCTAACAATAAAAAAAAACTTAAACGGTAATTATTGAACTAAACGAGCCACTTAAATAACACTTATCTATATATACAATTAACTACACTAATATTTATATTATCAGGTGAATTTATATTAGATTTATTTCTATCAGACGCGCTATTCGTCGCTCAGTGCTTGACTTCATATTCAACACGACACTGATTCCCGTTGACTGAATGCATGTTCGCTTCCACTGACTCGTTTATATACCTGCGCTGCCCAGCCTAGTACGTTCTCGTATCTTTGATACCATTCCACGCTTTACAACTGTGAACCAGAGCTTTCTCGTGGTTTCTATTGGAGGCAGTGGCGTAACATCTTGAGGTTTGCTACAAAAATGTATTATATCGCGTGTTCATTTGGAAACTTCCATCGAGAATATCTCAAAAACTGACCGCGGCTAGATGAAAAAATGTTTCAGGAAAAAGTTGTATAATTTCGAGGGGAAAAATAAAATAATTCATTGTCACATTTTTTTAACAGATTAGGATTCTAGACGAATGAAGAAACTACATTTTTTATCTGATCTAGACATTTCAATAAAAACAGTTATTTACAAACATTTTTCTAGAGGACAGTGTGGTGTAACGGTTAGCGTAGTGGCCTTTGGATCACACTGTCGTGGGTTCGAATCCCTCCTCCGCTCGTGAATGTTTTGTGATGTCATTTAGTTTTAAGTGAGTTGTTATATTTAATGTAATTAAGACGCTAATGTCCTAAGTTGTCAACGCGTCTATAATCTACAATAAATAAATAAAACTTTTTTCTATTTCCCTACTTTCAATAGAAAAAATATTTTTTTTTTTATTATAACAAAAAAAAGCAGTGAATCGGCTACTAAAATTAATTTCGATTAGTTGCAGTTTGCAAAATGTTTTTATTTTGTTTCAGTGCATCTTGCAACTAAGCCACGACCTTGGTTGTTGACTGTTGAGCATCTATAATCTACAATCCATCAAGCCGTGGCAAATGTTTTGTTAACTTCCCATTGGAAGTTATTGTAATGGGTCCGAAAATCGAAATCAAAATCAAAAAGGAAAAAAAATTTTTGTTTCAAGGTCACTACACTATTTTTACACTACTTTTAGAAAGATGTATGTGTGTGTGTGTGTACGTACGTACGTATGTGTCCATTTCTTTCTAAGACGAAATCTCGAGAACGAAAAATGATATCGACTACGTTGGGGTGCCAATCGACGCGTATTAACGTAAATATGATCTGAAAGGAATTTTTTTAAAATCGGTTCAGCCGTTCTTTTTTCTTAACCAAATAACCTCCAAAAAAGTAGATTTTACACAATATCTCGCGAATAAAAAATTATATCGACTTCGTAAGGGTATCAATCGAGGCGTGTTAACGTCATTTTGATCCGACATAAATTTTATAAAAATCGGTTCAGCCGTTTTTTTTTTTTTTAATTATTGATGTTTTAATGATTAAAATGATTACTTTTCTGTGTAATATCTAATTTAATTATTATTATTAAATATTTATCAAACTGGGAAGTTCGTCGTGTGGACCTCAAGGGTCGCACTTTAGTCCTATAATAAACGACCCACCTCACGGCTTGTTTACTTTTGAAATCATATTTTTTAAATGTGCCAACTGCCGACGTCTATAAAAATAACCAACCACAAAACAAACTATGTATTTAAAAATAACGTAAAAATAAACTATTTTTTTATTACTTTCTGTATTCAACTCGCAAATTAATTTCCATAAATCTTTTGTGTCGTTAATGAAAATCAGATAAATTTTAATGTAAAATTTTAAGTACAGTTGTAAATAAAAAAAATCTTGTTTAATTTCCCTTTTGTAGGTAGGTACTCACAGTTCTGCAAAAAATAATATTATTTTTATAACGTGAAAGTCCAAAGCGTGCGTAAAAGTAAGTCCAAAGCGTGCGTAAAAATACAGTTACCGTGCGTAAAAAAAATTGACTACAAGAAATGTACATAAATCGAAGAATGTGTGTTTATGTCTACCACACATTTAAACTAACGCGCTTAATATTTCAATTTTAACTTAAAACGCTAAAAACAATTAAAAATTATCACTTCAAAATAATTCTACATTCTAGAACCAGTATAAAAAGATTAAATATATTTTTTCATAGCACGTTAACTTCGAATCAATTCAGTTTTTACTGGAGCCATTAAAAATATTATAATTAAATAAGAAATTAGATGGTAATAAATAATACATGCTGTGGCATTAATCGGTCAAGCAATCTGATGTTTGAATTATGTTCAATGATATTATTGTTAGCGCGTGGCAGCACTGGATACGTAGAAGGTATGTTCGTTTAAAGAAATACTGACCGGTTCCTAATCATATCTTACACATTTTTAAAACAAGCGAAAGATGTTAATATTAAAGTTCTCTAAGTACCACGCTCCCTAAGCAAGATATTAAACCGCTCACAACTCTATTGAGAATTTAAAGGACACTTAGAGGTAACAGACAAAAATCGGATACAGGTAAAGTTCTTTAAGAAGACGTTCGATAGCCCAGGGTTTCCCCTGAAAACTTTCTGTAAAATAGACACTTCAATTAACAACATAATATAAACTGTTGAAAAATTATGTAAAAAGAAAATTCTTTAAGAAGAAGGTATAGGAGAGAGATTTCCACTCAAAACTCTCTGTACAATAGACACTTAAGGAGAAACAATGTGTGTAGCACCATCACTTAACAAAAAACAAATTATAAAAGAATGTAGACTTTCACAGCCGGCATTAATAGAATTACGATAAGAATCTTTCGGGCTTATGAGCCGTGGTCTACTGGAATGGCTTCTTCTTCTTCCAGACGTTTCGCATCTTCAGTGGTGTGTTCGACGTGGTCGAAGTGTTCTTTTCTGTGTCCTGCTGTCAAGCGAAACGTCTGGAAGAAGAAGAAGCCTTTCCAGTAGACCACGGCTCATAAACTCGAAAGATTCCAATCTTAATTCTAAAAAACAAATTGTTTAATAATTACATAATTAAATGCCGTTCATTAAGGCGAAACATTTTTATAGGATAAATTTTGGTCCCAAAATGTGGTAATCAAAGAACTTGGCAGATATTGCAAGCTGATTTTCAAGTAAAAAACTCATTATGGGAGATAATTCTGTACGAAAGAGTGAAGTAGGTCCCAAAATGTGGTTATTAAATAACTTGACCGGTACACCAAGTTCTGTTTTCAAGTGAAGACTCTAATGATTAGAATCCTCACTTGAAAGCAGAACTCCTCTCTAAGAAAAGTTGAGTCGGTCCCAAAAGCATGGTTTTTAAGTTTTTGGCTGATGTTTCGTGTTGTGATTTCGTAACGTTTCGGAATCACTTCGTAAAACGTAAAAACAAATAGGTTATGTTCCAATGTAGGCGTTAACAAATAATGACGTCAAACAGACGTATAAGCAAACTTTGGCTTACGCCTAACTTCATGCTATTTGCATATCGTCTTTACAGTTTTATGTATTCCTAATCTAAAGACATTTATATATACCCGAAAAAACATAATATGCTGTTTAAACAGAAAGTGCTTTTGCACGCAACTAAACCTATATATGGTATTTTGTACGTGTTGTGTAAAGGTGGTGCAATAAAATGGGTTTTATACTCCTGACCACTAAAAAATTTGTCATAAAAGTAAAGATTGCTTTATCTGTAGAAAGCTTAAACTTCCTCTAAAAGCACTTGAGTTTGAATTTTCAGTACTATGAAAACATTACAGCAGTGTTTCTTCAGTATACTGTCAGTGTAAAAATTAAACAATGGCTTGGTCCGTTTTTCACACTCACTGTTCTGGAGCAGTGCATCCAACAACTGTGTCCGAAAGACATTTTTAATTTTATTTATTTATTGTAGATTATAGACGCGTCGACATCTCAGGTCATTAGCGTCTTTCAACTACACTAAATAACAACTATCTTAAAACTAAATAACATCACAAAACATCCATGAGCGCAGGTGGGATTCGAACCCACGGCAGTCCAGTCTAGAGGTTGCGGCACTAAGCACGCTAACCACTAGGCTATACTGCTCTCTAAGACATTTTTAAGATCACTTCTGTTTATTAGAAGCAGCTTGTCTTTTTTTGTAACGACGAACATTTTTTTAAAAGATATTTAAAATGTCGTTTTATGCGCTTTTGAAAAAATGTGATTTTTGACAAAATTCGGAACCTCTTAGATTTCTTTCAGTTATGCTTGTCGAAAAAGATACGCTGATTTCCATAAGCAAAAGAAAGCTTCTGTATCTCTTTTAGTTTAGAAGCTACGGGTGTTCAAATTTTCTCACAAAAGTAAAAATCTTTGAATGTATTCACTGCTTCTAAATGAAAATAGACACGGCACTGTACGTGTACCCATAAAAATCAGCATATTTCACGAAAATTTACCAAGATCCACAAAAATATCGATTTTATTAAGTTCTTAAAACAGCATTTCGGAATTTGAGGTTTAGTAGACGAAATGGTGACATATCGTAACGGGGCTTGAGAATAGCCGAACGTGTAGCAATGCTGTTGTTTACATGGCGTTGCTATGGTTCCTCTATTACAAGTCCCCAGTTCCCGGGTTCTAGCCCGAGAGCTGGTAAAAGTGCCAATTGGATTTTCAATTGGGTTTTTGAATGAATTTTTTTTTACTTAAATGGAAAGACCACATACAAGTTTTATAGCAAAACTGTTTTTATTTAATTTTTTTGCTTACTAATTAAAAAGTTAAAATTATTAGAAAAAATTAAAAAATTAATATTTTTTTTTAAATTTAAATACCTATAGTTTATTATTAAAAAAAAATAATGAATTGAAAATATGAATTGGTGCTACGCCCAAATAACCTTAGCTGTTGGTGGTCTTTAAAACACAATTTTGACAAATCGTAGCGAAGTCTAAATTGTAGATTATAGATGCTCAACATCTGAGGTCATTAGCATCTAAATGATCTTGGCTATTCTCAACTTACCGATATTAAATTTATTTTACTTTATTTCGGATTAGTTTCTTGTATATATCGTAGCTTTTTTCCGTTTTTCTAAAAATTTAAATAACAAAAAGAAACCCTTTTCCCCACTTTAACCGAGTCATTATAAGCGCTGCATAAATGATTCTTATCATTTTAATATGTGGAATTAAGCCATTTATTCATGAAATATCATGACCATTAGAGATTGTTCATTGCTAAAAATTCTGACGTATTTATTACGGCATAAATAAATTTGTGTAAAAAATATTAAGACATTAGTAGGCTATTTATTTTATAGTATTATCATGAAATAACTCATAAATATATACAAATGATAAAGGTTTATATATTTCACGTCGTGAAAAAAGAAATATTGTGTGCAAGAAGTTAGTAAGTGATATTTCTCTCTTTGAAAAAAGTATAGCGTTTAAGTTAAACTGGCAAGAACACAAAATTAATTCATTCATCCCTAATCCTTAAATTAACAAATGCATAACGTATTTAAACAAGGTAATGAACTGAATAGAGTTTAATAATTTAAAATGTTAATTCCATAATCGTTTAAAGAATTTCTGCATTATAAAAATAATGAAAAATAGAAAAAAAAGTGTTATGTAGGATAGATAAAAAACGTAGCTAACAAAAAATGTAAGAGTGCCTTAAGGCCGATTAAGTAACCGAGGAAAATGCGATAATTAAATCCCACCCTCGTACTTAAAATTTAATATTGTGATCGCTTCATTCTGATAAATTCTATGCTAGAACGAATGTTTTCCGACATTTCCCTGCACTTTGTTTCAAACGTACAAACATCTTATCATTTCTGCTGAAGGAATTTAAACTTTTATTACTTACATTTCTCATTTCCTCCATTTATATTATTTTGCATCATTATATTTAATATTTTACAGACATTTTCATCTGTGTTTTTAACTGACGAAACATTATCTTGTAATTTATTCTGTACCAGTCGTATTTACCCGGTGTTGGCCGGGAAAGACAACCTCGTGTGATGATAGAGTAAATGAGACACAGCCGAGAAATACAGTCCCTTGTAAAGAGAGCGTAATGAGATACAGTCTAAAAGACCTTTAAATAAATGCCTATCGCGAGATTTCGTTTTGACTCCGGTTGAAAGGTTTACATAATGAATAAACATTGATAAAATTTCGTCAGATGTCGCTAGTACGTATTACTATTTTTGCTCACTGCTCACCCCCCTATAATCGTAGCTTAGAAAGAAGTAGGATTTTAACAGTAAAATAATTTTTCAAATGCGTAGTGAATTAGTACGGCTGAGGATATTATATGATTTTTTGGAAATTTTGTAGCAATCAAATTATATTATTATAGAAAGTTTTATTTATTTATAACTAATCCATTTTAATGTATATATATTATTCCAGAATTTACTGATGATGCCTAAAAAGGCGAAACGTTTAAATAAATAAAACTTTCTATATTAATATAATTTGGCTGCTACAAAATTTCCAAAAAAACATATAATTTTTCAAATATTCAGTGGTTTTTGAGTTATACAGAGACAGACGTTGAATTTTATATTTATAGAAAAGATGATATTATTATTATTGTAGATTATAGACGCGTCGACAACTCAGGTCATTAGCGTCTTCAACACAACAATTAATAATCCATTTGTGTATTAGAATCTGCCAGCCGGCATACACAAACCGACTGGTACGAACTCCTGAGAACGCCAATTCCCAAAGAACATTGGAATGCAAATTATTGTGAGAACAACTACATTCCAATGTCTCCCCTAGGGGAATAATATTATTGTATAATATTAATTAATATTCTATTATTACAATGTTTTGTAAGAATAGCCGTACATAGTTTAAGAAATCAAAACTTTCATTTTAATCAAATTTTAAGTGAAAGAAAACAACGAGTTAAAAGTTTAAAAAGTTTGTCTTTAAAAAGGCTAATCTTGTTGTGAAAATACAATCTGTTTTGAAAGCATCAATCTAAAGATAATAATATAATCTTCCAACTTTTATAACGCCTGCCAGAAAGGAAAATGTGCCCAAACATTCTCCACTGGGATGTCCAAAGCAATTTATTAATATAGTAGATTGTATATCGCGTATAATGAGGCATATTACTGACGAGTAAGTGGCATTATATTAGCTATGTTCCAACCTGCTATAAATGGATCGTTTTGAAACGGTAACGAAACTGTTTTTATCGGTTTTGTGTGCATGCGTCAACTTTTCACGGTTCTGTATGTTAAAACGAACATACCGAGTTTTAACAGCTACACGAGTCATAATATCATTACGCACGAGATATATCTGGTATTTTTTGCCATACTCACTATAAAATAGCTGCTTATCACTTCATTTTCAGTATTTAAAAAAATTGACAGTTCATTTGTGTCGCCAACTTCACTTCTATATAGTAGGCCGAGACATGCACAGGAGTATGTGATAGCGGGCGGATCAGGCGAATAAACATAAATCACTATGGAAATAGCTTGCTTTCCCACACTAGTGTGGGAAAGATATAGGTTCCCGTTTACAGTGATACAAAATTATACATTTCGAAAACTTTGAACTAGTAAAATTACGTAATTTCCGTTAATTATATAACAACAGAAAAAATGAAAGAACGGTAAGTCCCTCTCAAGAAATGTAAAAGCATTCAAAATAGACATTAATGACCTTAGTTGTCGAGCGTCTATCGTCTTCAATCTAATCTAAAAATTCAGATTCGAATTACAGCGATATAACTTCAATGTTTGATACATAACCAAGTAGCTATAGAATATAGAGGAGAGTGTCGAGTTTTCCCTTATTTCCGACATTGCACCGAATCAATCTCGCTGATATATAGAAGGGTGGGTTGTCAATAAAGATGTTTACAGTTAACACATCAAAAATCTGGCGACATGTTTTCTCGTCTAATAGGTGTTGGCAAAATATATTTTTAAAAATCGTAAAAAAACGAAATTACAGAATACCGAAGAAGTCTCGTTATTTTTTTTATATTATATATACATTTGGGGTTTGGACATCCCTCTTGAATCACCCTTCACTCGTTGCACGGTACCTGCCGCCCGTTACATAAGCCGTCAGTGTGTATACATACATAATATTATATTATACACAAAAAGTTGCGCAAGCCGTGCAGAAAGTTTTAATATCATTGCGGAGAGTTTAATGGCATCCGCGAAATAATTGATTTAAAATGACAGATTAATCCAAAAGAAGAACCGCGCGCGTCTCAAGAAAAGTTTTTAACAAGAAACTGTACTAGTTTTTGCATATTGAACCATTTATACAAAAACATTGCATCCCCGTGAACGCGACGATAACGCCATCATTGCGTTATACTTCAGATTTAAAGCGAGCAAGTAATGCGCCCTTGTTCTTCATTTCAGTCGTAATAACAAACTGATTGGTTATAATGTACAGCTTTTACTATTTTCTGCAGCACTGCTACCATCAGTTATATTTATAACGTAACCATATAGAGTAAGAGCCCGGACCGGTAAGACACAACTTATTTTCTAAAACATAGAACTTTCGGTTCTGAGTAGTCTCTTGTGTACTTTTTAATACCTGCATGTTTGCTAAGCTTGCCCGGTGACACCTGCGCAGGTACCAGGTGAGAAAGGTAACTAAAAATCAGAGTTACTTAACTTAAATTTTTATGACTGATTTTTATATATATTTTGTATAATATCACTCTGAAGTCATATCAAAAAAGTCAGACGCTTTCCATGGGCCAGAACTTTTGTCAGACGCTTTAAAGCTCTACAAAAAATAAATGAACTTAATTTATTTTTAAATGTCTGATTTTTATATATGTTATTAAGATAACTATTACAAAGTTATATAATTTCTATGGAGATTTTTTAAAGAAATTGAATGAAGAAGAGGAAGATTTTGCGGAATTGATTGAGAAAGTTCAAGATGTTGCCGATTCAATTATATACTATCACAGTAAATGTCAATTGGAGTACTCGTATAAAATATCATCTAAGAAAAACACAACTAAAACATCCTGGCATGATCTTCGTCAACATCATCAAGCTGTTTTCAACGAAATTTGTAATTTTATACAAGAAAATATTATAAATAAAGGTCGTTGTTACTTTCTCTTGTATCTCCATAGAAATTATATAACTTTGTAATAGTTATCTTAATAACATATATAAAAATCAGACATTTAAAAATAAATTAAGTTCATTTATTTTTTGTAGAGCTTTAAAGCGTCTGACAAAAGTTCTGGCCCATGGAAAGCGTCTGACTTTTTTGATATGACTTCAGAGTGATATTATACAAAATATATATAAAAATCAGTCATAAAAATTTAAGTTAAGTAACTCTGATTTTTAGTTACCTTTCTCACCTGGTACCTGCGCAGGTGTCACCGGGCAAGCTTAGCAAACATGCAGGTATTAAAAAGTACACAAGAGACTACTCAGAACCGAAAGTTCTATGCTTTAGAAAATAAGTTGTGTCTTACCGGCCCGGGCTCTTGGACTAATACTATAAAGCAGCTTTTCCCAATCTTTGATCCGCGGAAAGCCAATAAGTGTTCCGAGAAAAATGATGACTATTAATAATATTAGCTTCGTATTAGAAACATGTTTGAAACCTACCCCGCATAAAATAACCAAATTTCAGAATTTGTGAAGTGTTCCGTCATAGAAAAAGTTTGTGAGACGCTGCAATAAAATACTGCAGATTGTCAACACTCATTACATTTTTGAGCGCTTTTTGTGACATACTTGCTGAACATGAACAACGTTGCTATGATTCCTCTATTACAAGTCCCCAGTTCCCGGGTTCTAGTCCGAGAGCTGATAAAAGTGTCAATTGAATTTTCAATGTATTATTAAAAAAAAAAATAATAATGAACTGAAAATATAAATTGGTGCTAGGCCCAAATAACCTTAGCTGTTGGTGGTCTTTAAAAACACAATTTTTTTTTTGAACAAGAACGATTCAAAATTTTATTGATTTAATACATAAAAGAGTAAAGAAAGGTTCCCGCATCATTAATTTCAGCGGAGACGCGTGCAGTAAAGACTCGTTTAATAATTCATTTATTATTTTTAGATTATAGACGCTCGACAACTAAGATATTATTAAAATCAAATCAAATTAAACGGCATCACAACACATCCATGAGCGGAGGTGAGCTTCGAATCCACGACAGTTTGATCCAAAGGCTAGCACGCTAACCGTTACACCAAACTGTCCTCCAAATAATCGTTTAATAATAATAACACTGCAGCAATAATATTTCGAACAATATCAAAACTTGTTTTCAGTACAAATAACATTATTACTGCTTATTCAAAAATATAATATCCGAAGATAATTAATTTATGAAGTTCAAAAGACTGTGTTTTAAAGTAATAAACGATTTTAAACGACGCGTACACTTAAATTAAACCAATTATAATATATTTTATGACATCCGGTAGAATAAAATAGATAATATTTTAGCATACTTGATGAACTACATTCAGAAGATTGAAACATCAACACGAAAATAGCTTTAATTAGCGAAAAATACATGTGTTTGAATCCCACCGTTGCCACCATATAATATTTGTGTTTTATTTTTAATCAAATATTATTAACAACGAATTGATTTTTAAATATTTTATTTAAGTCCTTAACTTAAGTTACAAAATAGCGTTTGATTACACTAAATTAAACGTCATCACAAAACATCCGTATAAGCGGAGGTGGAATTCGAATCCACGACAGTTCGATCCAAAGGCCATAACGCTAGCCATTACACCAAGCTGTTGCAAGTGAAGTGTATTTTATAGTTATGAGGATGCTGAAGGAACACTGCTGATATGTTTCGTGAACAACAGATTAGAAAATCCCACCGCTGCCACCATACAATATTTGTGTTTTATTTTTAATCAAATATTATTAGCAACGAATGGATTTTCAAATATTTTATTTAAGTTCCTAACTTAAGTTACAAAGTAGCGTCTGATTACATTAAATTAAACGACATCACAAAACATCCGCATAAGCGGAGGTGGAATTCGAATCCACGACAGTTCGATCAAAATGCCATAACGCTAGCCATTACACCAAGCTGTTGCAAGTGAAGTGTATTTTATAGTTATGAGGATGCTGAAGGAACACTGCTGATATGTTTCGTGAACAACAGATTAGAAGTACGCCGCTACTGGGAGAATACTTCCAATTCTGCATTATACACCAGCCGTTCTCAATCAATAAAAACGCTATAAAACAGTAATTTTATTGCCATCGCATGTACATTTGTTCAGTGTTTTTATTATATCTAAAACGCTATCACACGAAATTGTCCCTCGATCTAAACGCGGCGCGCGGGCGTACCCACCTGTCTTCTCGTTCTCCGTCTCACTTTTTCATTCTCACACATCATTCTGTCCCTTTCTTTCACCACCACCCACCACCTAAGAGATTTACGTAAACGATTCTTGCACTCAACTTTAAACTTACACACTTTTCTAAACTAAAATATACGATACAAACGCACAAGAATTTGAGTAATTTTTTTTATGAAAAAAAACACCGGTCGAAGTGCCAAGCGCTGACGACAAAATAGTGTACTTGCAGTACCTATATCCAAAAGTTTAGTATTTGCTGAAGATGGGAGCATAGCTCTTGAAATGTACATTCATTAATAAAATTATTGTGGTTAGACGTGACTAAACTCTTTATTATTAAATTAAACCACAATGCTCTTAACTATTCTTATATCCAAAAGTACTGAAAAACATTTGAGTACGAGCCTTTTTCTTCGTTTTCATTTTGCTAGCTTCATATTAAGTTAGCAGTACCGTGATTTTTTTGGTAAATGGCGTAGGGTACCAACTTATTTTTAGTGGAACAAAATAAGTACTAAAAATCCACTAGGGTACATTTTGCTAATTTGGTCCTGCCAACGTAGGCCCTTGTCCCACCAAAGAGGAGTAACAGTGACGCGTCAGCGACACGACGTCGCCAGCGTGTATCTTTCGTGTTTAACCCATGGCTTATATACACCGTATGCCCATCAACGCTCCGACAAAGAAACATCCAAGCAGCGTGTCGGCTTCTTGTTGCCGAGCGACTCGACATGTCAGTTTTGAAGCAACATTCAAGCTGTGTGTTGCGGCGGTACATTGCAATTTCACTTGATAACATTGTTCACTGAAATGATGTAGAAAACACATTGCTTTGGTGCATCTTTGGTGGGAGTACTCCATGTCGCCTGCTTGTGTCATGTCGAAATCCTGTCGCTGTTGCTCCTCTTTGGTGGGACAAGGCCCTTAACAAATCTGATTGTATTTATTTACATAGACGCGTCGACAACTCAGGTCATTAGCGTTTTAATTACATCAAATAACATATCACTTAAAACTAAATGACATCACAAAACATCCATGAGCGAGGTGGGATTCGACCTCACGACAGCTTGCTCCAAAGGCCAGCACGCTATGACCATTACACCAAGCTGTCCCTCTTTAAACCACGCTAAAGTTCATAACACCGAATCAATGTATCGTAACTTTTCCAACCGTAGTGGTGAAGGGTTAAGTGATTAAGGCATAGCCTTTTGCGTTAACAGTTTTGTTAACCGGCCACAATATGTACCACGTGCGTATATATTGTGGTGCACTTAGTATAATAAAACTCCTATATCACTGAAACTGCCCCTGTGCGTTATAGGGTATGGGTTGTGAGTCCTTTGCAATGTTCCAATAGGATAGTAATGGTATATACTAGAGTTAGACAACTATTTCATGACCAAAGATGACACGCTACTTATACAGGGTGTAAACGGTTTTACCGAACATAGGGCAAATAGCATTGCTAACATTTACAATTTTTACTTCCCACCTCTACTATGGTAGGGAAGTAATGGATTTAGTCCGAAAAAAATATTTCGAGATTTTCACAGATCTTCCCGTTTTGAGACCCTAGCAATCGTTTAAGATCATTTTCTGACTGATGTCTGTATGTGTGTGTGTGTATGTGGTCAATTTTTCGCCTTCGATATCGTAAAAACGGAACAACATACGGCCATACCGATTATTCTATTGTGTTTATCAGCCTTTAACTTAGATCTGATTAGATTTTGAGTCAAATCGGTTCAATGGATCCTGAGATATTAAAAAAAACGTTCTCAATGTCTCGTATTAACATAGGTAAAAACAAGCCGTGAGGTGGGTCGTTTATTAGGACTAAAGTGCGACCCTTGAGGTCCGCACGACGAACTTCCCAGTTTGATAAATATTTAATAATAATAATTAAATTAGATATTACACAGAAAAGTAATCATTTTAATCAATAAAACATAATTATTATTTATTTTTAACAATAATTAAAAAAAAAAACGGCTGAACCGATTTTTATAAAATTTATGTCGGATCAAAATGACGTTAACACGCCTCGATTGACACCCTTACGAAGTCGATATAATTTTTTATTCGCGAGATATTGTGTAAAATCTACTTTTTGGGAGTCTATTTGGTTAAAAAAAAGAATGGCTGAACCGATTTTGAAAAAATTTCTTTCAGATCATATTTACGTTAATACGCGTCGATTCGCACCCTATAACGTAGTCGATATCATTTTTCATTCTCGAGATTCCGTCTTAGAAAAAAATGGACACATACTTACGTACGTACACACATATACACACACAGACATCTTTCTAAAAATAGTGTAAAAATAGTGTAGTGACCTTGCAACATAAAAATTTGTTATACATTTTGATTTCGATTTCCGGACCCATTACAATAACTTATATATATAAAAAATATAAATGAATTCTAGATGTTATAATAAGAAAAAAATGTGAATATTTTTTCTCTAAAATGTACAGTTTTCGAGAAAAAAAATATTTTACTAAAAAAAATAAAAATTGTACGTAAATCAAGGTAACCATGATTTTTGCAATATTAAATTAGCCATCAGTAGATCACTAAACAAAAAAGATTTTTGAACAATCGAGACAATCGACCAAAATATCTCGTAATCGGGCATCACTAGTTGTGGTCAGCGCATACATCTACTCAAAATGATGGGTTTAAAGGCCACTATCCGAAGTTTACTCATAGCCGTTCTGTACAAAGTCTGTAGGTACAAACGCTTATCTGTATGCAAAGTGACCAAAATGGCGTAATAAATAGTTTGATTTATTCTACAGCTGTGGCCATAACGCGCAAGTCCTCAGACAACAACCCCTACTTGTTACAGGGGTCCTTGTTTATGGCATCAACTTGTGCGTATAGAATTACATACCGATATCTTTTATTCACATTACCTGTATAAGGTGTACACTATCAGGATCGGTAAGGTAGAAATTTGTCAGTTTATTTTTGTCATGTTTCTAGAGAGATTGTAGATTATAGACGCTCGACAAATAAGTTGATTAGCGCATGTTTTTCTAAATACATGCACGTGTTAAATGCAAAGATGCAACAAAAAAAAATTGTGTGACCTATGTTTAACTAAAATTTCGTTTTTTTTGCTGATTTGTCGAGATTTTTTTTTGGGTATTTCGTCTGATAGGTATATATTTAGACGGGAAAATGTTTTTCAAATGTTTTGTCTGTACCGAAATCACTCGCAAACGACTAAACCGATTTTGATGAAAAGAGAAATATTGTAGATTAGATATAGATGCTCGACAAATTAGATCATCAGCGAGTTATCTATGTTAAATTGATACTAAAATACTTACGGTTAGGGTAACTAAGTATTTTTAAATCAATTTTAGCCCGAAAAAAAATATTGTTACGGAAATTATTTATACCGTTTTATTATGTACGTAAAAATACACTTTTATTAGCTACGTAGTTATACACGTGTGGAACGCGCGTCGCCGTTCGCCCGGATGCCCCAATCCAATCCCCTCCATTTCCGCCTGGAGACCATTCAACGTGTGCCGTGTTGGCACAATTAGTTCTCGCCAGTGCCGCTAAGCTAATACATACGCCTTATTATTATTGTCTATGGTTATGGTAATTGTCTATGGTTATGGTAATTGTCTATGGTTATATTATGCCAGTGAACCTAAATCGGTAGTACAATAGTCATCAGCCGAACTGAAGCGCCACTGCTCTTGATGCGTGTAACAATATTTTTCAGGGGTAGATTATCTACTAGAATATTTTTTAGTATTTTTAAATTATTTTAAATGTAGTTAATTTTAATAAAAATACCTACATTTTTTCCAGATAAAAAACTTCTGATGGTTAATATACGTTTGATCGAAAAATTGTAGTTTTCCTGAACCTTCATAAATGCTTAAAATGCGGAATTTCTCAGTTTACATGCACAACGCATTCTGTTCTGAACTGAATCAGAGTATGTTATATTATGATTTTATCGTTAGCCGGTATAGACAGCATAAATATAACTGCCTGGCACCTGGCACGATATATTGGTGTTCCGTTCAGGGCCGTATTGATTTCATTTTAAAATTCAACCACGCCAAGATCTCAACAGTTTCAACCAATTCTAAAAAGATTAGATAGATTGTAGATTATAGACGTTCAACAGATGACGTCATCGGCGTCTAAGAATCTGCCAGCCGGTATATATACACAAACCGACCGGTACGAGCTCTTAGATTAGAATTTTAGCAAATCCAATTGACACTTTTACCAGTTTTCGGGAGCTTGAGAATAGCCGAGCGTGTACCGATGCCGTTGGGAACCGGGGGCTTGTAATAGAGGATCCATGGAAACGCCATATATAAACAAGGCATTGCTATACGATCGACTCAAGTCCAACGAGTTAACTAATTCCTTTATACTAGTACTGCAGATCTATAGAGAACGCATACCGTATACAACTGCTTATACAAAATTGAAACCAGGTTTGACGTCACAGGGCCGATCAAACATGGCGGCAAGACACGGGTTGGATTGGGAATATTATTGTTACGGATCAACTTGTATATAAGCGGCAGGCAAGAATTCTGAGAAACGGGGTCTGCTTACCGAACAACTAGTAACCGCGCGAAGGTTCTAGAGAAATCGAGGAGGCACTGGGCTTACGCGCTGCGCGGCCTATATAAGCAGCGAGTACGAGTAAAGTCAGGCAGTGTAGATTATACTGTGACAGTGTTAAACAGCGAATATAGTGCGAAATAAATCTGATATAAATACAGTGATATAAATAGTTCCGTGATATAAATACACCTGACAAAATAAATATTAGTGTAGTTAATTGTATATAGTTAAGTGTTAATTACTGCTTAGTTATTGTTCACTTGTGTTGATTGATAGAACTGACTTTTCGTTGTTGCATTCATTATTATTGTGTTTTTAATTATTGTAAATAAATATTTATTCGGCCAACTCAGAAAACAGTTTTGTAACAATATTCTCTTCTTCTTGTCACATATAAAATGAGGGTATAATATTACAATGGCGACTGGCCTCACTTTTAAATGCTTATATAGGTACTCCATCTATAACTTTAACCTTAAAGTATACACCTATATTCGACCGGAAGCGCTCCTACCTACCGTGACTAAAGAAGCTTCACTTAAAAAAAAGTGGGTGTGTGCTTATGACTTCATAATTTTCTAATTTTAAAATATATATATAGATATGTTTTAGCGTCATCTATTAGCGCACCTATGCGCTACAAATATCTTAATTATTACCAACACACTACAAAAACCTTTCCAATTAAGTTTTAGTGTCATCTATATTAGCGCACCTATGAACTACAAATAACTTAATTATTAACAACACACTACAAAAACCTTTCCAATTAAATTTTAGTGTCATCTATTAGCGCACCTATAAACTACAAATAACTTAATTATTACCAACACACTATACAAAAACCTTTCCGAATAAGTTTTAGTGTCATCTATTAGCGCACCTATGAGCTACAAATATCTTAATTATTACCAACACACTACAAAAACCTTTCCAATTAAGTTTTAGTGTCATCTATTAGCGCACTTATGAACTAGAAAAAACTTATTACCAGCATACTACAAATATGTTTACGTGTTACGAGTAAACCCGATTCAGCGTCACCGACCCGAAGCGTGACGGCTGACTTTCATTCACTACTCAGGCAAAGCGCGCCTAACGAAGTTTTCAATTCAAAAATACATACATATTATCTGATGGTACAATTTGAAAGAACCGACTGTGTACAGCAAGGTGTAAAGAGATGTGGGTGTTTGTCGTAAAGAAAATAAAATAGGATCAACCTCGAGGTTTGAAATTGTCGTGATCGCGCAGTTAAGAATTAAAATTCCCAAACCTCTCGATCGTTCTGCAGCCCTGTTATTGAGATAACGTACGAGTATCAGTCTTTCAGGCCGCGTGAAGAAGGGAAGAAGAAACAGGTATAATGTATTCACGATAATACATAAAATGTGCTCTTGCGACAAACTTTTAAAATATACGATTGTTACGCATCGCACGCATGTAGCTGTAAGTGTGTGTAAGTGGATGGGGAAATACCCCCGCGCGCAACTATACCTACTATAATACTATACGCCATCCTCCTTGCTTGCGTTCTGTATATCTTTGTTCTTTCCTCAATCGCTATACTTATAGGCACGGAGCTGAAACCAACTTTCAAAGATTATATTATGCTAACATACTTGCACTATAATGGGTGCTTTACGATATATAAAAATATTATCAGTTATATATCCAGTGGCGGAACGTTAATGACCTGTCGAGCGACCATAATCTAGTTTTGCTCTCCAGTTGTAGATTAACCGTTTGGTGGCCCCCTTCTAATCCTTTTAACAAAAACGAAACTTAGGGCTTAATAATAGTGAGATATATTTTTTAGATTGAAGGAAAAAAATTTCAATGGCACATAGGATCAGTAGGGAATGCGATCTCGATCTCGCGAGATCTCGAGCCATTTTTCGAGATTTAATCTCGTGGGCAGGCAATCTCGTTCGAGATCTCGACCCGATATGGTCGAGATCTCGAACGAGATTTCAAGAACGAACGCGCTTGAAAAAAAAAACTTATAACTTATACGTAATAGTTTTTGACAATCGCGCTAATTGATTCTGTTTGTTTCTCTGCATATATTGTTTTAATTATTGTTTTCTTGAATAGAGGAACCATAGCAATGCCATGTAAACAGCACCGCTACACGCTCGGCTATTCTCAAGCACGATCTGCCAGTTGTCTTAGAAAATGATGCTGATCTGCTGTTTGAATTTTTAAACGAGACCAGTCTGGGACGGTTTATTTGATTTTAAGGGCTCTTTACAGTCTAAAATTTTAAAAAGAAATCGGCCTTGAACTTATAACTGATATTATTTATACATTTTTATATCGCCTTTTTGTTTTATTTTTTGTTGTTTTATCCATTTGTTGTTCAATTTTATCTGCTTTTATTTTATTTATTTTTGTTTCACCTGATGAAGGATGGCTGTTTTATCTATTTATTGTTAATTTCCTTTATGTTTAGACGCTAATGACCTCAGTTACCGAGCGTCTTTACAATCTCTATCTCGCTTCACGGCTAGTCCAATGATATCTAAGTTGGAACGGTCGGTAATACAGGGCACCCGGTATATTTTATCAGAACGAATATAGATAATGTTTTGTTTGAAACAAAGTTTTTGGTATCTTTTGAATAACAGTATTTGGAGCGAGAACAAAAGTTATTTTTATTCGATTTACACGATATATTGAGCATTTGCTTTATATATCAGCGCGCGCTCTTATGGATATTGCAGGGTTAACTATAAGTATAACACATAACTGCAGATCTTGTACTTTATTCGTATGTGAACATCAAATACATTTTATATTATAACACTTTTATATCTTTGATATTTTCAAACGTTATAAAAGTTACGTTTAAATTTCATAACGCCTTCAAAAAGTTTACAATATATTATTATAGATTTTTTTTCCAAAATGTTTTGACTTCTGACTATTCTAAAGATTTATTCAATTCTATTACAAAGACAAATTCTTTTTCATTTTTACAAGCTTTTATTTAACTTGCAATGTTTGATGTTAGTTTGTTTGTTTAGGTCAAAACTTGCAAGTCAATTTTGAACGATTTCCACGTATCCGATCGATTTGAAATTTTGTACACATATGTATTCCTGATGACAATACATGAATAAATCGTTTTTAGAAATAAATTCAACCCCTAAGGGATTCAAACGGGGATGTAGGGTTTTTTTAACTAATCAACGCCCAGGCCAAATCGCTGAAGCTAGAAACTTGAAATTTGGACAGTTGCGGTTCCTTTTCTGACGTAAGCATCCACTAAGAAAGGATTTTTCGAAATTCAACCCCTACTGGTGTTAAAGAGGAGTAAAATTTTGAAAGACTAAAATGAACAAAGTAAAACATTAGTAAAAAAAAACTTTTTAGTGACCAGCTTTTATTGAAATGTACTATAAAAAGGAAAAAATAATATTTAATAATTTTTGTTCATAATTATTATAAAAGCGGGGGTTGCGACTAATAAACTATCATAGAGATTACAACCCCCGCTTTTAAAATAATTATGAACCAAAATTATTAAATATTATTTTTTCCTTTTTAGTACATTTCAATAAAAGCTTGACTTACACTGCTATTCGAGTTAAATTTTCTACCACCAGATGTCAAGTTCCTATTTTGCAGATCCTAATTGGCCTATCTCTCGTAATAATTGAGCATTGCGTTTGCTGTGCAAGAAAAAGAGAGAAAAAAGAAAAAAATATGGTTGCGTACGCATACCGTGTCCTGTCATCTATCCAGCAGCAGTCTGGCAACACTTGTGTTGGAATTTTAGAAACTATATGGTGAACAGTAACAAGCATAGAGAAGGGATTGACAGGTGACATTCTTGACAGATATAAATAGACTATTGCCTAGTTGCAGGATCATCTGTGAACACGCACTGTAAGAAATGAGAAGGTCGATTAGATAGATTATCGATAGGTCCATTTGTAGCCAGCGATTAATCTGGTAATAGGCACACAAAGAGATAATGGCGTCGCAAACAAGTATCGCCTGCACATCGCGTAGATTCCATAAAAAACACATTGCGCATGCGTGGTTACTAATTTTACATTAATTTGTTTTGTATTCATCCATTTTATATATGTAACTATACATTTTCTTTTGTAATTTTTACACACTTTATTGGAATATTACACAAATTATGTAATTTTAATTTACTTTATGTAAAAATCACAAATTTGTTTAACTTTACAGTAAAAGTCCAAGTTTTTATGAAGTTTTCTGTGTAAAAATAAATAATAATGTAAAATCACTTAGAAAATCGAGCGAACTCTACCTTAACTTTCAAAGTATTTTTACATCAATTTTTTACAGTGCGGTACATGCGCGCGTATTCTAGGTAAAAAAGATACGTGGATTGACTGAATTAAAGATATTTAATTATAATCACAAACTGAGCCACCAAATATATAATATGCTGCCACAGTGCACTTTGATTTATTACAGAAATAAAATTCCAAACATTTGAAAACAATAAACACAGTGTTTATACGACTTATTCCCATAATGCATTTCAGTTTCCCGGAATACATTCTATGGCTATAAATGGTGATTTACGTTATATGTTTATAACCGGTAGCTGCGAGGAAAAGTCGTAAATTACTGTAAATGTATACGAAAACAATTCTCTTATAAATAAATAAATTATGTGCGTATAAAAGAAAAACGTCGTATTAAGCACAATTAAAGCGCTCTACACATCTACGCGATCACGAAGGCGCTGGCGATCGGACACGAGTAAACAAATGAATTCGCACATACTTGTTGCGATTTGTCGGCGATAGAATTTACCTCAGAACACAGATAACTGTATAGAAGTGGCATATCACAGCTTGTAGGCATGTACAACCGAAGCGGGCTTGAGAATAGCCGAGAGTGTAGCAATGCTGTTGTTTACATGGCGTTGCTATGGTTCCTCTATTACAAGTCCCCAGTTCTTGGGTTCTAGCCCGAGAGCTGGTAAAAGTGTCAATTGGATTTTCAATTTATTATTAAAAAAATAATAAATTGAAAATATGAATTGGTGCTAGGCCCAAATAACCTTAGCTGTTGGTGGTCTTTAAAACACACACTACAAACCGAAGCCAGTCGAGATGTGCGGGGAACAACTGAAAATACAATAAAATATTTGTACTTACTGATGACTTTGATTTTTCATTAGAGTTTTGGAACCTTTATTGTAACATGCAGGCACACAACACGACATAAAGAGTAATTAACGGCTGAGAATAGCCGAGCGTATAGCAATGCTGTTGTTTACATGGCGTTGCTATGGTTCCTCTATTACAAGTCCTCAGTTCCCGGGTTCTAGCCCGAGAGCTGGTAAAAGTGTCAATTGGATTTTCAATTTATTATTAAAAAAAAAAATAATGAATTGAAAATATGAATTGGTGCTCGGCACAAATTACCTTAGCTGTTGGTGGTCTTTACAACACAATTAAGAGTAATTAACACTACGGAATACAAGCGACGAATGGTCATATTGCAACTGACAGGTCGTACTTTAGTGTGTAGTTGTGGCTTCACAAGCGCGGTGACATGCTGTTTCTGTAGCTATCTCTGTTCTGATGAATTTACAAAGACGGGTTCTGCAGGTTGCCATCGCTATCGCATAGACGTATAAAGCGCTTTAAATGAAATGCAGCAGGCAGAACAGGGAAAAGTTTGCTTTTTAAATTTTATAAGCATCACAGTTCTCATTGATCAAAAATAAATTATAATTTAAAAAAACTAAAAAACACGCTTTGATGAACTAAAAAGTAGAAAACAATTAATTTTATTGTAAAAAAGCGTGGGGTAGTATGAAAATATGATACAAAGCACCTCACGCTTTTTTACAATAAAATTAATTATTTTCTACTTTTTAGTTCATCAAAGCGTGTTTTTTAGTTTTTTTAAATTATAATTTATTTTTGCTTTTTAGTCCTGGAGATCCTGGTCAGGATAATGGGACAAACTTATGGAGATATTGTATTGTAATCGGTCCTTGATAAGTGTGCAAAGTTTCAGTTCAATCTGAAGTTTTTTGCTTTTTTTTTTTTTTAGTCCTGGAGATCCTGGTCAGGATAATGGGACAAACTTATGGAATTATTGTATTGTAATCGGTCCTTGATAAGTGTGCAAAGTTTCAGTTCAATCTGAAGTTTTTTGCTTTTTAGTGTATTTGCCATAATATGGCACATACACTATTGGCGTCGGTCGGATGGCGGGACCTAGGGGTCGGACCAAAATTTCTCGACGTTTCATAGCCTCCTGAACAATTTGGCACCATTTTTGCAAATGTTTATATATATATGTATGTATATATTTATATATATATATATATATATATATATATATATATATATATATATTTATATATATATATATATTTATATATATATGTGTGTACACGATAACTCTCGACAGACTTAATCGATTGAAACGAAATTTGGTACACACATTGGAACCCATCACCGCAAGAAGCCTATTTAAAATGGGCCCGATCGGACCATTTTCAGGGTTGTATTTAGGGGTTCCAAAAAGTTTTGGGGCCCAAAAATACCGAAAAATTTGTCAGAATCGTTTCAAAATTGAAATTTAACTCTTTAGTAAAGATTAAAACGTGCTGCTAAAATTTTAATAAAATCGGCCCGACAGGACCGGACTTTCAAATTTTATGAAAACACTGGTTTGTTGATACGGATTTACTTATGAAAGGGTGTATTTAATGTGGTACAGAGGTTGCATTGATAATAATATTGAAATTAAGAAAAAAATATTATTTTAAGGGATGTATTAAGGGGTTAAATTTTTTATTTTGTCCAAAAACAAACTTAAGTTCGCGTATTAAAGCCACAAGGCCTGTATTTGCAAATACACTATATTGTCGGCAGGGTTTGGCACTGCGACCCGAGTTTTTTTTTTTTTAGTCCTGGAGATCCTGGTCAGGATAATGGGACAAACTTATTGAATTATTGTATTGTCGTTGGTCCTTGATAAGTGTGCAAAGTTTAAACTAAATCTGACCGTTCAAAGTTGGTCAAAATCAAGTTCAAAGAAGTCGGTTACAAACTGACAAACAAGCCCGCAAGCCCGCAAGCAAGCATACAGGTGAAGTTAATATAAGCGTGTTAAAAAAAAAATTCCATTGTATTTTCCCTATGTTCGATACTACAGTTTACACACTGTATAAAAAGGAATACACATTACACAATGTGTAGAAGTTTATTTAATATTTTAGTCGGTAAACATAAACACTGTTATGAACTTTTATGAATAATGTTTACGAACAAACCTCCATACTCCAGAATAATAATAATAATACAGAGTGATGCTGCCGGCTCCAACAAACTCGACGAGAGCGCAATATTTGTAATTCGAGATTTCAGTGAAGTTTCTGGAAACCGTGTTCGTTTTTCGCAACTGGTTTGATTTTAGTGATATCTAAAATACTATTCTACTTTTGTAGACAGACATTGTAAATTTTAGACGCTTCGCCATAAGAGGTCATAAGCGTCTGAAACCAACCACTAAGGTGTCTAGGCCTGGTACTAATCTATTTTTGAAGTGAAAACTTCCTTAGGCGCGTTTCCTGGGTAGTTAAAAAAAGGGAACCGTTCGCAACAAATGTGACGCGGCTGACATACTTATATCATAAAAACGGTACGCAGAAATAATTTTTTTGAAACCAACGTGAAATTAATTAAAAATACAATTTTAGTATTTTAGTAATAAATTATTTTTAGATCATATAAATGCGCTATAATAAATGACACCAAAAATTAGAAAATCTGAAGTTTTCACTTCTGTCATGTGGTCATAAGCACACATCCATTTTTTTCTATTTATTTTACAAAATAAAAAAATCATAAAAATCTAAATTTAGAGATTTTAAAATAAATATAAGAGATTAATGGGAACTTGGACCGTGGGTTGATTATTACTGACATACTCGTGTTATGTTTTAAGAGCCTGAAGAAGTCTAAAATATAGACGAAACGTTGCGAATTAAAACTTTAACTGAGTTTCAATCAACCCACGGTCCAAGTTCTCATTAATCTCTTATATATAGTTACGATGGACATGACAACTAATTACATTTAAAATAAATAAAATTCTAAGTTTTCATTTATTTACACGTAAGAACTTTTCAAATCCAAGAGATTTGGGTGAAAAATTCTGTCTGCCATACTTTCTTTCAACGATCGTTGGGACCAGAGGTGGACAAGCAGTCTGAGCCCTAGGCCGTTCAGTATCTGAAGCCGCCCCTTTCTGCGAATTTTTCAACGTAGAAATGGAAAATTGTACACAAACTGGCGGTCGCGGGCGCAAATTGGCCGCCCCTGATATCTGGCTGCCCTAGGCTCGGGTCTAATCGACCTTATGGAAAGTCTACCACTACAGTTGGGACTGCATAGTGCATAGCTAAAACTTTCTGACGCTAATGATCTTAGTTGTCTGGCGTCTATAATTTGCAAACTTATGTCACAATTTCATTCCATCAACTGGACGCAAAAACTCTTAAACACAATTGCTGGATTTTGTAGACGAGTCGATTGACGACGCAGTGGTCATGTTAAGAAGAAGATATCTTTCGAGTTCGCATCAAGTAGCCGTAGGTGTTATTCACTAAATGTGGGTGGTTTAGCACGATGGTAGGTATATTATATAGATAACAGTGTTATTTTTACCCTCTATAACCAGTATAGGTATATGTAGCAGAACATAGTCCATAACAATCTCTTAACACATTTCCGCGTGCCGAAATATAACTTCATGATGCTCTGCTATATGAACCCACTAAATGGCTCATTCGATACATACAAGCAGTTAAATAACTGAGAAATATATGCAGGCCCGGATTTCTGCCTAGGCCAACAAGGCACCGGCCTAGGGGCCCAGCCGTCGACGGGGGGCCGGCCAGGGCGGAGATGGAAATTAAAGAAGAAAAAAAAACCTAAAAATGTTGTACGATAATCCAATTGGCGACTTTTTTTTTGCTAAATTTCCATCCAATTCCATTTTCCCCCCTCTTTTTTGGGCTTGAGGGACCCAACTGTCAAATGCCTAGGGGCCATGGGTCATTAAGCCCGGGCCAGAATATATGTAGGAAAAAAAGTAAAAATAACTCAGATATATGCTTCAAATTAATATAGAAAAAAGTACGCTGAATCGTTTAGGCCCAAGCGCAAGTTCGTATCTCTTTTAGTTTAGGAGTTATGACGATTTAAAATGTATAAAAATTAAAATAACTGAAACGCAAATATCTCAACTAAACGAAATACCGCGTTGCGGGTGGTCGGAATCGATTCAGCGTGATTTTTTTAACGAACGGGTCTTCTTACTTTTGCCATTTTTAAGAAACTTCAAAAATCTCTCAGATTCTATTTAAATATGATTCGCGATTAAAATTGTTTTTTAAAGACCACCAATAGCTAAGGTTATTTGGGCCTAGCACCAATTCATATTTTCAATTTTTTTTTTTAATAATAAATTGAAAATCCAATTGACACTTTTACCAGCTTTCGGGCTAGAACCCGAGAACTGGGGACTTGTAATAGAGGAACCATAGCAACGCCATATAAACAACAGCATTGTTACACGCTCGGCCATTCTCAAGCCCTATGATTCGCGATTGAAGATATATAGTATCGCGATTGTAACTCTTTCTCCTTATCCCGACGTCACGCTTTTCCGATCGGAATCACTCGTATACCTACCGCACCTAAAGAAGTTTCACTTCATAAAATTTTAACTCTCGAGAGGTAGTGTTTCTGTCCTGTGATACGCAAATAGAGGTACAGAGGCATAGGTAATAATAAAGCGAGTTTAACTTCTTCGGTATGTGTCAAGGTCTTGTTTCAGGGCCGTCGTTATATAAGCCCGGTTACACAACACTGTCATAACAGCATTGTATATGGTTATTTTCATTGGCACAGTGTGGTGCCACTGGTTATGTTGTTATATTATTATATAGGTGTACGCTGTACAGCACCGGCAAGACTAAATTCGCAATAATTCCAGATATTTGTCTGACGAAGCCACTGTGTTGTGCGAAACAATTCTTACAAAAAACTTTTTAACAAAAAAAAAACCTCCTTCAGAAAACCACTAAAAGGAGGAAAATAATGAAATTTTGAGGTCTGTGCCAATTTAATAAAATATGAAGTCGGTTAAAAAGTATAAGTAGGTATAGTATAGTGATTAATATCGTCAATTTTTAACCAACTTCATATTTTATTAAATTGGCACAGACCTCAAAATTTCATTATTTTCCTCTTTTTAGTGGTTTTTTGAAGGTTTTTTTTTTTTTTTTGTTAAAAAGTTTTTTATTTTTTACTTTTTAGTGTCAAAAAGTGACATTTCCCTTAAGGCAAAAATTTCCTAATGTTCCGACGGTTTAAAGTTTAAACTATATATCAAGTAGTATAGTAAGCTTAAAACTGTAGAATAATCGTTGTCTGACGAAATTTTAATAAAAAGTGTGAAGGAATATGATGTATTAGTTTTTTTTAATTATATATTTAAAATTGTTTAACGCCTGTACTAAATAGCTGCTACGAATTGTACTGAGCCGCTGAAAATACGAAATTTGCCGAGTCGACCGATCCGAGTCGATTCAGTGTGTGTGGACTTTATAACCACTGAGGTAAAAGATATAGAGGAGACATCGTATACCTACAACTACTTATAAAAAATTGAAGCCAGGTTTGACGTTACAGCGTCGAGTAAACATGGCGGCAAAACACGAGATGGATTGGGAATAGGTATTATTCTCTTTTTCTTCTCACATATTGTTACGGATCACTCTGTATATAAACGGCAAAAAAAGAGTTCCGAGAAACGGGGTCTGTTTACCGAACAACTCGTACCTTCACGAAAGTTCTAGAGAATACGAGCACACACTGGGCTTAGGCAGCGCAGGTATATGTATAAACAACGAGTCACGAGTGTGTCGTGTTGAATCAATCAGTGAATGGTGAGTCGTGCCATCAAGTGGATCAGTGATATAAATATTGAAGTACTGGGCGTTTACAAGTACGGGCGATAATAATAGTCCGAAAATAAATAAGTTGACATAAATCTGATATAAATACAATGACAAATAATTACAAATAAATAATCCTTGTATATATAGTTATTTGTTAAGTGTTATTTAAGTGTTTCGCTTTGTTTAAGAATTACTGTTTAGTTATTATTATTGTGTTGATTGTTAGAACTGACTTTTCGTTGTTGCTTTTATTGTTATTAATTATTGTAAATAAAGACTTATTCCGCCAACTCAGAGAACAGTTTTCTAACAATATATAAAATAGGGGCCGAGTTACAAGGGTGATTGGCTTCACTTTTAAATGCTTATACTTTCTCTATAGCTTTAACAGGTAAGTTATTTAAAAAATGGCGATCTCGTTTATTTGTTCCGATGATGTAACGCCAGCTATGTTAGGTATAGGCTAGGTACATTGCACTAAAGTTATACATCTAACCTGTACGCATATAGAGAGCATGTGCTACAGAAAGCAGCATGTGTGCTCAGTAGATTACATCTTGATAGTCTATTTCATAAATGTATTATTACCTATATATGGTAGACCCGTGTCAACAAGCTTTTGTTGCTCTATGGAAGCTTTCCTGTCTGCCGGCGCCGTACAGGTGTCCGGGAAATAAAACAGGAACAAAAACGAGGAATACGTCTCGCAAATTAGAGGATGATTAATAAACTAGACCGACCACGTCGAAATTCGACTGAGTGTGAATGTTTAAAAAAGTATCTCAGAAACAAAACTTGTTTATATTTTAACATCAACAGTGTTTGTAGACAAAATAGTTATTTTTATGATTTATACCTGCAGTAAACTTAACTACGTTTGGTGAATTGAATTATCGCTATTTATACCGAGTAATAGTTACCAGGGGAATAAATCAACGGAATAAATAACTAACTAGGTTCAGTGAATATGGACCTAAATGACTAATTAATTATTGATCCATTTTCTTGTTTTTGGTTTAAGATTCAGAAGTCTTCTAACAGAGCAGCTATTAATATCATACCTACTTCATGTATAATATGATATGGTTGAAATCAGAATAAAAAAATAGCCTCACAATTATACAGGATGTTAATTAAAAAAAAAATAATGAAGTTACAGGAACTTCCGATGAAACCCGAAGTGATGGAAAGAGCTGCGACAATGTCATCTTTCATTGCTCATTTACCAATCCATCCTAAGGTCAATGTTAACATACGGTTGCGTCGTCTGGGGAACAGCTTCAAAATCTATTACTAAAAAAGTCCAAACATTCCAAAATAAAGTACTGCGTATCGTTATAAATGCTCCTTGGTTTCTTCGAAATAAACACATTCACGAGGAACTGGGCATTGCAACCATCGAACAGTTCATTAAAAACTGCGCCCAGAACTTTTTTAACAAGCTAAATGAATGTCCTGGAGCAGTACGCCACCAGCTAAATCAACAAGTACCCAATCGCAGGCTAAAACGTAAACTTCCGCATGACCTAATTAATAATTAGTTAATAATAATTCAATCTTTAATCATATAGTGCTAGTGTCGTGTGAACAATAAGTTTTGACAAAAGGGAAGCCTTTTGGCCGACCCTTAGTGTTATTCTGTATAGTGACGTTTATAATATTAACTCAGCTGTGAATGGCCCTAGTGTGCCGAACCGGCTTTACTAAATTTAAAAAAAAAACAGACTTCAGAGTATAATCGCTTATGTAAGAATAGGCATTTTCAAATTAATCGTGCTCCTATAATGACAGAGTTAAACTCACTGTTAAATTTATTGTGACCCATACTGTATACAGTATCTCTCTATATATACACGCATCATTACTTGGAATAACGTATTACATAGTTATAGGTTTAGTGTATAACAGAACAGGCTATATACACGATACGCTGATAGGGTACTAACTTTCAGTTTAGACTGTATGTATTACGTCATAAACAAATATATTGGTGTACCGCAAGGTGTACTGGGACCCACTATTGTTTATTATGGTATTGTCAACCCATTGGTACGATAAGTATTATTGAAATTAGGAGAGGAAATCTCAGTTGCAAAGGATCAAATAAATTGCAATAGTGATGAATTGAAATTGCATTAATAATAAAAAGTTTAGTTTAGTCACGTCTAACCACAATAATTTTATTAATGAATGTACATTTCAAGAGCTAAGCATCTTCAGCAAATACTAAGTTTAGTATTTGCTGTAGATGGGAGCATAGCTCTTGAAATGTACATTCATTAATAAGATTATTGTGGTTAGACGTGACTTAACTCTTTATTATTAAATTAAACCACAGTGCTCTTAATTATTCTTATAAAAATTGCATTGTTAGCTAACGTTTCGGTGCTCTTTACACCATCTTCAGGCACCGAAACGTTAGCTAACAATGCAATTTTAATTCATCAGTATTGCAATTTATTTGATCCTTTGGCCACTGAGATTTCCTCTCCTAATTTCAATCATCATGTACGGATCACCATTTCTCTATATCATAGAGTTTTTTAACAATAAGTATTATTATGACGTTGTTTAACATTCATCAAATCGGATATAATTTAAAAAGTGCAGATTAGGATCCGAAATTTTAAAAATACATAATTATGTCTTTTCTATACTAGAAGCTTGCCGCGTTTAGGCATTCCGAAAAATGATATGTATTTTTGTTTGGATTTTATTGCGACCAACTGATAAGGTGATCTGGGACTAGTGCCAATTATAATATTATTACTTCCAAAATAATGGGATATGGAAAGAATAGGAAATTATAACGAGCCGCCCTGATTAACAAGTCGGTTTGGACAAAAACAACAAGAACAAAAAGTCAGTAGAGACGACTCAGTACAGAAAAGTGACATTGTGTATGTGCAGAGGTTTAAGACTTTTGATATTTGCTTAAAATGTTTGTGTTGTATTACAATAAGTAATAAGGAACAGTAATAGTTTTCTTTTGTGTTATTAAAATTCACATTAAAATCATTTGTATTAATCGGAATAAAAAAATAATTTGTTTATTTTCCTTAACAACGGCTTTATTGCAAATATTATTTTTGTGACGAACCTGAACTGAAATGTATATGTTAGATCAAAATATAATAATCCAAATCATAAGCCCGACTCAAAACGGGTAAAGTATTATTAACGCAGCGTCTCGTTCGCTGGTCAACACCATAATGATCTCTAGTCAGATGTAAAAATCCATACCCTCTGTAAGTCCTTATTTTAATGACCAGCGCTTATGACGACACGAGTATTTCCTTATAAAAACAAACATCCGTAGACTGAACTTCTCGCAATGACATCTCAGCCTTTCAATAATTAAGTAATAATAACCAGACGGAACATAAATAAGAAATAGTGGATCAATAACCAATAATAATATTTTTTCGCTAACATATATGAATGTTAAACTGCTATAAATATATAACATATGAAATTATCTTCCTCTTACCTTAAGTTATATTGCTGAAACAATCCGGTTGCAAAGTTGGTAATTCGAGCATCATCTATAAAAAAATAAAAAATAAATATTAGTACATCACCAGCTTTTACTTGTGGTTGCGGTCGCATTAGTGTCGGTTTCGACAGAAATCTTTTGTTAATCCTAACGTTGCCGAATAAAAATCACCCTATAGTTTAGGTATAAGATAAATTTATAGATTTTATACGGCTGATTTGCAAATGAAAATTTTTGTTGGAAAGCAGCTATTATTGATAAAATCTATTAATTTATCTTATAAAAAAATCAAAACTGTTAGATTGATTTCTATACTGTGCTTATGTATGTACTTATCTAACATGTAGATTGTAGATTATCTTGCGATGTCTACAAGATGTAATGTTTCTAGAATATTATGTGGTAATACGAATCATTTGGTTATTTGTAACATTGATATATCTAGGTACTTATTTAGTATATCCCATTTGGGTGTTTTGAAATAATTTTCACTTTCATGATGAGCTCTCGCTAGTACGAAGATTCACATCTACAACCTAGCTATAATGAATTAACACTCACATGTAGTGAAAATCAATTGATTCCGAAGGAGAATGTTGGATTATAGTAATCACGTCACGGTTGAGTAATTGTAAGCTCATTCCACCGCGAAAGTGGAAAGGGTCAGGTTAGAATCCTGTCTGTGATTATGGTTGGTAAAATGATTTTTTCCGATATGTTTGGAATCAATTATATAATTGGCTGCTTTCCAACAAACATTTCCTATACTTTATGTTTGGGTATCCTTGACAGATCTACGAGTTTTAAGTTGCCGGTGCCATTTAGCAGCGAAGTAAAGTACTCAAAATACCATAACCTTTGCCTCGTTTGATTTTGAGAGGAAGTAGGAACCCTACCTTAACTCGTCCATAGTCGTATATACTTTAAATTTGGATACCAATAATTGATAGGTACACCAAGTCGGTACACACAGACAAACAAAAATTCGGGAAACTAAATTGAGATGGCATCATGGCAGTTTGGTGTGATGGTCAGCGTGCCAGCCTTTAGGCAAGCTGTCGTGGGTTCAAATCCCACCTCGCTCATAGATGCTTTGTAATGTTTTAAGTGATGATGTTATTAATAGATGTAATTAAGACGCTAATGACCTAAGAAGTCGACGCGTAATAATCTACGTGCAAGTATATTAAAGGTATAGGTACTTTCCTAGTGGTAAAATCTTGTTAACAGTTCTTTCAGAAAAATCATCTTTCCACGTGTGAAAAAGCATAACAAAGAACTGAGAAAACTCGGAGGAAACAAGTTGAAAAACATTAATTTTCCGAGCGAGCGTTTTGGTTGCAAGAGCAGTTCATCGGTTAGAAAACGGGATTCGAACGGCGGCGACGACGACTATACGAAGGAATGCATTGTGTTGTGGCCATGTTTATGAGATTGAGATACGGTTCAATGCGTTTAACTTACAGGTCAGAGATCGACATAAACTTTACTGTAAATCGGAAACTCGAGCTCGTAATTTCAACGGACATCGGAAACGAACGCATACGAAGAAACAAAATAACTTTTTTCTACCGATTTTAGCCCATATATTTATGTAACTTTATAATATCAATTTAATTTATTGTAAACTAGTGATGTAAATGCGTATAATACTCTGGTATAAAACGTTTGTATAAAACGGTATTATACGGTATGTAAAAAAATAATATACCCCAGTTTTATACTAGGTATAAATGTACTGCGTATTTTAATATTTTATACAGCACGTATAAAACGTTTAAAACGGTTTAATTTACTGTAAACTAGTGATGTAAATGTGTATAATACTCTGGTATAAAACGTTTGTATAAAACGGTATTATACGGTATGTAAAAAAAATAATATACCCCAGATTTATACTGGGTATAAATGTACTGCGTATTTTACTATTTTATACAGCACGTATAAAACGTTTAAAACGGTTTAATTTACTGTAAACTAGTGACGTAAATGCGTATAATACTCTGGTATAAAACGTTTGCATAAAACGGTATTATACGGTATGTAAAAAAAATAATATACCCCAGTTTTATACTGGGTATAAATGTATTGCGTATTTTACTATTTTATACAGCACGTATAAAACGTTTAAAACGGTTTAATTTACTGTAAACTAGTGATGTAAATGCGTATAATACTCTGGTTTAAAACGTTTGTATGAAACGGTATTATACGGTATGTAAAAAAAATAATATACCCCAGTTTTACACTAGGTATAAATGTACTGCGTATTTTACTATTTTATACAGCACGTATAAAACGTTTAAAACTGCATAATAGGAAAAGTTCCTGTTCTCATTTTGATATTAAACGTAATATCAAAATGAGAACAGGAACTTTTCCTATTATGCAGTTGGCAATACTGAAAAATGCACTGTAACCGTATAGTGTGAAAAAGTAAAAAACCGTTTTATACTGAAAAAATACGGTATTATACCATGGGTTTAATACACAAAAAAAGTTTAACACCGTAATTTTATATCACTACTGTAAACTATAGTATAGGTACGGTTTCGACCCCCGAACAGAGCGGCTGGATCAGGCCCTGAGCTCCTCTGTTACAAACCCCCAGTTTTCAGGTTCTAATCCGAGAACTGGTGAAAGTCTCAATTGGATTTTCAATTTATTATTTTAACATTGGAATTGTTTATGTTCGTATATGGGGGCAGAGTTACGCGTTTTCGTTCAAGGCCAAAAGACAACGGTGTCGCGATCAAGTGAGGAGCAATCATGCAAAATTGAACAAGTGCAATTTTTTCGAAATGTGTTTTATATCATGTCTAGTTAATTGAGAGGTTTTTGCGACGATCTGCGGTGTTATTTTTGAGCAAATGTTAATAAATACTGTAGAAAAATCCATTTAAAAGTTAAGTAATCAAGCAAAAGTGAACGCGTATATAACAGAAAAATAATAGGGTTATTCCTGACAAAACTAAACAGTGCATTGATAAATATTGTGTGTATAATAAACAGTTAATTATGTTTCATATATGCTGTTATCATTTCCAATGTCCTCGATGGTTGCAAGGATTGCGAAATCTGTGAATTTTTTAAATAATAAATTGAAAATATTAATTGGTTGCTATATTCCAAAATAACCCTAGATATTGGTGGCCTAAAAACAAAAATACATCGTAAAGTGTGCACTGATCTTTATAGTTACAAACGTTCAGAAATGAAAATCACTACGCTTCCATTTCTACATTTTAAATCAATATTCAGCCACGCGGGTCTTTTCCACAAATTGAAATCTACAAAGAGTTTTCTTCCGGTCGGACATATACATTAGTTCCAGGCACTTTGAAGTACCTAACCGATGGAAAACCACTTCTAGATTTAATTATATCGATAGCTAATGCACTTAAAGTATACCCGGCACCACGCCTAGCTCCTCTCCCCCGCCCTTTATGTCGGCCTGAGGGGCCCCTTCAATAATTAATTAAACGGAATCTCAAAGAAACTATCAACGTGGCCGTTGTTGCCACATCGACAAGTCGATTCCTTAGAGCAGCATTTCCTAAACTTTTTCGCCTACGGAGCCTTTAGAAATTAGCAAAATTGTTATGAGCCCCCATTAAAATAAAACAGAGTAATTCATTTATTTCATTTTTTTAACACGGTAGAGTTAGAGTTAAGACAATTGTGAATGTTTTAAAGAACACCAACAGCTAAGGTTATTTGGGCCTAGCACCAGTTCATATTTTCAATTCATTATTTTTTTTTAATAATAAATTGAAAATCCAATTGACACTTTTACCAGCTCTCGGGCTAGAAGCCGGTAACTGGGAACTTGTAATAGAGAAACCATAGCAACGCCATGTAAACAACAGCATTGTTACATGCTCGGCCATTCTCAAGCCCAGAGTTAGGACACAGCCAAAATAATGGAAATGAGTGTAGTGAAAATATGCGCGAATTTTTAAAAACTTTGGAAACGTAACAAAAAATATTTCGCGTTCCACTTTTTTGCACTGACAGCAGCTGAGACAATTAAGTTACTAAGGAAACAATCATGTGAATGATGCTTCTATGTGGTAAATTTAAATTTTGGCTGAAAAACATGGCGGATCGAACGAACCAATCAGAAATCGTCACCGCTTCGTCTTAACTCTTACTAGAGCAACTCTAGGTAGCGAGAATTGGATTCATCTGACGAAAAACTGACAAATCATATAGGTATTATCGTGTAAATGTCAATTTATAACATTTAGCGTAAGTTTCACTTCTGTAGTGTGTAGTGTAAAGAACATATCGCTGTTTGCCGAACGGCGTTCATACAGTTCGGCCGTCGCCGGTTGAACTGTATAGCTTTGCCCACTTACACCAGAATATACTCACGAACCCCTGGGGTCCGCGAACACCAGTTTTGGAAACGCTGCCTTGGAATGTTCTTTCAAAATTAATTATATATAATTTATTTACAAATTATTACCTTCAAGTTAAAAGGAAATTAAATTGACTGCTTTCAAAAATTAATTTATTTCTTATCGATCTAAACCATCATGGTAAATAAATAAGAAAACTAAATCAATATTTTTTTAACCTGTCATCGCAACATCGATGCTTTTAATTCAGTTGAAATAAGCTATTCAGAATTGCTTGTAATTTGTGTAAATATAAATTTAATATTGTCAGTAGGCACCTATAACAATAAATTATTAAAGAGTTTTAGTCACTATATAATTATAAAATCTTTGGAGCCTTAAACAAAAGAAAGAATAAATGAAATCCAATAAAAAAGTGGCAAATGTTTTATATTCATTTTGTAATTGTAGCTTAATATAGTCCAAGCTCTGACCATACAAAAGTACTGGACAACACTACCAACATTTTATTACTTAATTTAACAAATAAAATGATGCCAGGCTAATTCAATTTTTTTATGATTTTTTGTTGTCACGTCAGTGTCTATAAGACTATTTGATGAAATGTATACAGAGAGAAGTATCAATTATTTACAATATTATCATGGCTTGCCTTGTAAAATTTTTTCGCATACCTGGCAGACCTCTCTCCAAGTGGATAATGTCCAATATGAGGTCTGCCAGGTATGCACAAAAAATTTGAAAAGCAGACGATGAAAATTGTAAATAATTGATACTTCTCTATAATCTGTATAAATTGTATTAAGTAGTGCTGAGCCGTATTCGAATGATAAAAAAATTCGACTGATGACCAGTCCTATACTTCCCACCTAGTAAATATTTGCAAAAAATAAACACTCTTTTTTTATTCTTTGGAAAAAAGCATGGCCCTCTTTTTTGTTTAGTGATTTACTGATGGCTAGCTTAATATAGCAAAAATCATGGTTACCAATTGATTTACGTACAATTTTTATTTTTTTTAGTAAAATATTTTTTTTCTCGAAAACTGTACATTTTAGAGAAAAAAAATACTTACATTTTTTTCAAATAACATCTAGAATTCATTTATATTTGTTTTTACCTATTTTAATACGTGACATTGAGAACGTTTTTTTATTATCTCAGGATCCACTGAACCGATTTGACTCAAAATCTAATCAGATCTAAGTTAAAGGCTGATGAACACAATAGAACAATCGGCATGGCCGTATGTTGTTCCGTTTTTACGATATCGAAGGCGAAAAATTGACCACACACACACATACAGACATCAGTCAGAAAATGATCTTAAACGATTGCTAGGGTCTCAAAACGTAAAGATCTGTTAAAATCTCGAAATGTTTTTTTCGGACTAAATCCATTACTTCCCTACAATAGTAGAGGTGGGAAGTAAAAAATTGAATTAGTCTACCACCGATCTGATGTTTTTCTACATCTGTTAAATTCAATAATAACATTTTAGTAGAGTCCAATAATTACTCTCAGAATGGTACCGATACGTCATTAATGTATTGGCGTCAATCATCAAAAGGCCACCTAAAAAGGGAAAAAAACAAAAAAATAACTTTTTTTTGTTTTGTTTTTATTTTTATTTTTTTCAGTAACCCATTGCACACTACGCCATTGGGTCAGGTAGGCGGCGTACAAATAAATAGGCGTTTTCTGTCAATGACGTAGCGATATCATTCTTAGAGTAATCGTATTCTAATGTTGTTCAGTAGACTTTATACGGTCACAGCTTGGACTATTAGATGGAATGAGGATTTGATTTGAGAATCGGATGTCAGCAGTTGCACAGAAGTGACAAACTGCCAATAAGATGGACATTTCTATATAGCAATTCGACGAACGTTTTTATAGTTCTTTATAATACAGAGTTTAAGTAACATTTTATGACGTCACAAAATTGGCAGTTTTTTTTATAACGCCAATATAATATCTATGTTTGAAATTCGACGGACTCAGCAAATGTGGCAGACATTGTGAAGAAGAATATCGAATGGTGTTTATAGGGCAGAAGTCGTATTTATACACGAATGTGTGTGTAAAATACTATATAGGACATTTCTGGGACCGAACGGCAAAAACCGCTCATGGCACATTTTTTACATTTTTTTCTACATCTTCCAATAGTTTTTACTTCCCACCTCTACTATGGTAGGGAAATAATGGATTTAGTGTATGTGTGTGTGTATGTGGTCAATTTTTCGCCTTCGATATCGTAAAAACGGAACAACATACGGTCATACCGATTGTTCTATTGTGTTTATCAGCCTTTTAACTTAGATCTGATTAGATTTTGACTCAAATCGGTTCAGTGGATCCTGAGATTATTAAAAAAAACGTTCTCAATGTCACGTATTAACATAGGTAAAAAAAAATATAAATGAATTCTAGATGTTATAATATAAAAAAAATTTAAATATTTTTTTTCTCTAAAATGTATAGTTTTCGAGAAAAAAAAATATTTTACTAAAAAAATACAATTGATACTTTCACCAGTTCGTAGATTAGAGTCTGGATATGTCGTATAATCAACGGTATCCCTAACTAGCTCGACTATTTTCAAGCCTTTTTAAAATTTAGTGTAAAAACGTTTCAACTCATTTCAACGTCTTCATTTCAACGCCTTCCCACTACACGAACGTCTTAAACGACGAGTCCAATGGAATTTATTGATTACCGTACATTTTGTAACTATATTTACGTATATTTACGTTTAGAGTTTAATAAAATTTAAAATATACGTTAACGAATGAATTTCGTTTGACACGTCGTTCGCAACGCTCGTATAGTAGGAAGGTACCTAAGAACTTTTGATCGACGATGCTTCAAAGCTGCGAAAAATGGAGCACGAACGAGTTGGGTGATTTTCAATCGTTATTATTTTATCGCAAATCAAGACATAGGCGGTTTTAAATTTTGGTCGTAGATTTTATTGTTATTCGTCGATATTCCTTTCTCTGTTCGACAGTTCACCAATGGCCGCCGCCCGCCCGTCATCCTTCTAACCTATTGTTAAAGCGGAATTCAAACATGTCATTTTTACGATCGATGCAAATTTTCTAACAACGAATAATGGGCTCTTATTCTGTATATACTTATTCCAGTTGTTCAAAATCTTTCTGTCGTGAAACTTTTTTAGGCGCGGCAGGTAGAGGGCTTGAGAATATAGCCGAGCGTGTAGCAATGCTGTTGTTTACATGGCGTTGCTATGGTTCCTCTATTACAAGTTCCCGGGTTCTAGTCCGAGAGCTGGTACAAGTGTCAATTGAATTTTCAAATTATTAAAAAATAATAATAATGAATTGAAAATATGAATTTGTGCTAGACCTAAATAACCTTAGCTGTGGTCTTTAAAAAAACACACAAAACACAACGCGGCAGGTAAACTGTAAAAAATGGATGTAAAAATACTTTGAAAGTTAAGAATCCGCTCGATTTTCTAAGTGATTTTACATTATTATTTATTTTTACACAGAAAACTTCGTAAACACTTGGACTTTTACTGTAAAGTTAAACAAATTTGTGATTTTTACATAAAGTAAATTAAAATTACATAATTTGTGTAATATTCCTATAGTGTAAAAATTACAAAATAAAATGTATAGTTTCATATATAAAATGGATGAATACAAAACAAATTAATGTAAAATTAGTAACCACGCATGCACAAAGTGTTTTTATGGAATCTACGCAATGTGCAGGCGATACCTGTTTGCGACGCCATTGTCCCTTTGTGTGCCTATTACCAGATTAATCGCTAGCTACAAATGGACCATCGATAATCTATATAATCGGCCTTCTCATTTCTTACAGTGTAGGAGTGATTGCGATCGAAAATGTAAGGAAAAAGCGTGACGGAATAAGTTTGGAGGTAAGAAGAAAGCATAGACATAGTGTATGTGAACAAAAGAGGGCGTGAAAGTATATCAGTGAGTGAGTGATTTTAAGTACGTTTTCTTTTTTCCAAAATTATTTTTAGAATGAAAAATTTCACTGGAATTTGCCAGAAAGCCATAATTTGACATTGTTATAGGTACAAGATTGCGTACATTTCCTAAACTGCTCATCATCAGTTTCACAATATTTTTTTTCTCTAATAAAAAAAAATGTAACTAGTAAAGGCGGCGTTACACATGTAGCATTGTGACAAATATCAAATGTTTGGCATTTGACGAACTGTTTATGCCAACGTAGTTGTGAAATTACAAACATGTAGGTATGTTTACACATGTGCTAATTATTTGGTAGACTTGTGTATATCTGGTACGAATTCTTTATTCTACAAACATTTCCCCACTTTGACGTGAGATAATTTACAGGAAACATTTTTGGCAAAAACCAAACATTTGCCATTTTTTTCAAATTTACCTACTACAAGATATTTGGCGCCAAATTAGTGATGCGATGTTTTAGTCGATTGTCTCGATTGTTCAAACATTTCGATGACTCTTGATGGTTGTCATTTGGACTCGATTGTTGCTGTTTCATAGTTCACCGAGACCGAGTCGCATAGTACTGAATCGTACACTGTCGAGAGCCACATAATATACAATCGTTCATCACTCAACAACTGTGGTCGAGTCGATGGTCGATATATTGTGCAGTAATCGCATTATACGAATTCAATAGTGAAGTGTTCACAGAGTAGTGAGTCGACTGAACAGTGAACAATCAACTAGTCGCGTGAACGTCAGTCGACTAGCATATAACCTTGAATCGCGATTGTATGTACTCTCATTTGCTGCTATTGCTACAATAATCGACTTGAACAATCGAACATTTCGATTGTAAAATCAAACTTCGAGTCGATTATGGATTCGATTGTTATTATGAACGATTACAATTGTTTCTATTGTTAAAATATCTCGTAATCGCCATCACAATGCCAAATATCAAACATCTGATATTTGGTATACTTATTTGACAAATGCATGCACATGTGTAACGCCGCTAACAACAAAGGATACAGAATGCCCGTCGTACAATTTTCGATAAAATTTCAAGAAATTTAAACGGTTTAAAGAAAATAAAAGCGACGAAAATAAAAAGTAATGCAAATTTTATTTAATGTCTTATTTCTCCCCATCTGAAATATTTAAAAGCATTTTTCATACTTCTTGAGTTATATTGTCACTTTCAGTAGGGCATTAGAGAAACGGAAATGCATTTTATATAACAATGGCGGATCCCTTCAAGTGGCCGGAATGTTCGCATAACCGGAATATCTCAATATCCACAATGCATTTGCTGCAAAGAAAGGATCGCATCTCGCGTATATACAAGGTGGGGCAGAGTAAAGAGCGATTTTAAAAAGCACGGAAATCGTGCTCAGCTGATGGAAGGTGGTGGGGATGCAGTCGGCCATATTCCTGACACGTTAGCAGAAGACAGAGTGGTGTAACGGTTAGCGTGTGGCCTTTGGATCACACTGTCGTGGGTTCGAATCCCGCCTCCGCTCATGGATGTTTTGTGATGTCATTTAGTTTTAAGTGAGTTATTATTTGATGTAAACAAGACGCTAATGACCTAAGTTGTCGACGCGTCTATAATTTACAATAAATTAAAATAAGCATTCAGTAGCAATGGAGCGGTGGACACCTCAGCATCGCGCGTACGCTGTCAATTAGCGTTTTATCAAAATGGCAGCTCTTATGTGCAAGCACGTCGTGCTTTTCGCACCCATTTTCAAATTTTTTTTGTGGGGTTACCTGAAGAGTTTATCAGGATAACCCACCAAGAACAGTTGAAGCACTGAAAGAACGTATCCGACAGGAGGTGGTTCAAATCTCACTGGCAATGCTGTGGAATATGATGAATAACTTTAAAGCTCGTTTGGAAGAATGTCACGCCTGAACGGGCGTCATCTTACTGGACTTTTTATTGTAGATTATAGACGCGTCGACATCTCAGGTCATTAGCGTCTTTCAACTATACACTAAGTAACAACTATGTCAAAATTAAATAACATCACAAAACATCCATGAGCGCAGGTGGGGCTCGAACCCACGGCAGTCTAGTTCAGAGGCTGCGGCACCAAGCACGCTAACCACTAGGCTATACTGCCCTCCATCTTGCTGGAGTTATTTTTAAAACTTAATTATATTCACTTAATTTTCTTGAATGCTTTTCTATGTACTTTTATAGGTGGTAAAAATACAATTTTGAAAAATGGATGGCATTTGTTTTTCACAGCCTTTTCAAAATCGCTCTTTACTCTGCCCCACCCTGTATATGTATATAACAGTAAACGTGGGCCTTGCAAAACGACCGAATCTCCTGTCAAAATTATATTTATATCCTTGTTATTTTCATGAAAATGCACGATATTATGCTTTGATAAAAGCCGTCAACTATATAAAAGCTACGAAGGAAGATTTGAATGACTAGATTTTTCAACGCCACCATCTTTAATTTTTCAGTTAAGAACTACATAAAGGTAGGGAATTTGTATATTTCTAAATTAGAATGAAACGACTGAACAGCTTTTCACAACATCAAGTCTTATATATATCAAGACTTATAACTATCTAGTCCATCCTGAAATAGTGTAGAGTAATAAATCATTGTTTTTGACAGATTTCAGTGCGTAGAGTAGATTCACAAATTCAGGTAAAGACTTACCTAATAACCAATAAACTTACGACTGTTCTGATTATAATATTATATTGTTATAAATTAAAATAAATAGACACTGTTCAGAGTAGTCTTAAAGTTTATTGGTTATTAAGTCTAATTTGGGAACCTATTTCTATGGTATACCACTGTGATCTGTCAAAAACAAGTATTATTTTTAGGATGAACTATATTATATGCCTACAGTTCCTTTTTTTAATCAATATACAATTTGTCCGTAGCTTTTGATAGATTGTATATTATTAGACGCTTGACAGCTTAGGTCAGAGGTTCCCTAATTGGGCGTCGCGGCGCTATCCTAGGTGAATCGCGTTTAAATAATTAATTGTAGATTATAGACGCGTCGACAACTCAGGTCATTAGCGTCTTCAACACAACAAATAATCCATTTGTGTATTAGAATCCGCATACACAAACCGACTGGTACGAGCTCGGGTCCCTGGGAGCACTAATTCCCAAAGAACATTGGAATGCAATTTGCGATAGCAATCACATTCCAAGGCCCACCCTGGGGGGATGCGTCGCGAGACGATACGCACAGGTTAAATCTAAATCAAATCGAAATACAGGTCACAAATAAATTTAGAAAAAGGAATGAGAGTTATAGAAATTTCAAAACTTCAGCATCGATTTGAGAAGTTATACTCAGAAAAGCAAGTTCATCCTTCTCATTAATTGTATTGTTTGTAGTTTTTTTTATGTTTTCTAATTATTAGAATTAGAATCTAATAAATACCTGCCTAATAATTAAGATTCTATATTCTTTGGAGTTACCGTTGAATAATGAAGTAATTTTATTGTCTGCTAGAGCTACACACAGGTATCTTTTTTTTTGAAAGGCGTCGCGAAAAAACTGCAACCTGTATAAGGGGAGTTGTAGTAAAAAAAAGATTGGGAACCCCTGGCTTACGTAATTCGCGTGTATATTGTGTATAATTTTTTTTACTTCCGTGTTTTTCGAGTATTTTTTATATTAGCTAGATGCGAGTCGTGTTTGCAGAATTTTTGTGTGTCTATTTGTATTTAGCAACACTCGATAACGGCTGCAGAAATGTCAAACGCTGACAATAATATATTCGTGCATGTAACGTCCCTGTGAGTTTACGGAACGTACGCCACTGAACTGATTTTGGATATTATAATCGGGCAAAAAACAATGTAAATCCCATAAGTCAATCGATCAGCAAAGTTTAAGTTTGTGATCTTGGTGCGCACACAAAAACCAAACTGAACTCATTTTTACTTCCCACCTCTACTATGGTAGGGAAGTAATGGATTCAGTCCGAAAACAATATTTCGAGATTTTAACAGATTTTCACGTTTTGAGACCCTAGCAATCGTTTAAGATCATTTTCTGACTGATGTCTGTATGTGTGTGTGTATGTGTGTATGTGTGTATGTGGTCAATTTTTCGCCTTCGATATCTTAAGAACGGAACAACATACGGGCATGCCGATTGTTCTATTGTGTTTATCAGCCTTTAACTTAGATCTGATTAGATTTTGAGTCAAATCGGTTCAGTGGATCCTGAGATATTCAAAAAAACGTCCTCAATGTCACGTATTAACATAGGTAAAAAAAAATATAAATGAATTCTAGATGTTATAATATGAAAAAAATGTAAATATTTTTTTTCTCTAAAATGTATAGTTTTCGAGAAAAAAAATATTTTACTAAAAAAAATAAAAATTGTACGTAAATCAAGGTAACCATGATTTTTGCTATATTAAGCTAGCCATCAATAGATCACCAAACAAAAAAGAGGGCCATGCTTTTTTCAAAGAATAAAAATTAAATTGTGTTTTAAAGACCACCAACAGCTAAGGTTATTTGGGCCTAGTCAAAGAATAAAAAAAAGAGTGTTTATTTTTTGCAAATATTTACTAGGTGGGAAGTATAGGACTGGTCATCAGTCGAATTTTTTTATACAAAATAGGTATACGCTGCTATCAATATACCGTAAATATTGGCGCTGCTGATGCGCTACATCTTAATGTATAGAAAATAGAAATATTAAATAACAACGGAAAAAATGCAATTTTCTTGACAAAACTTTTTATCAAAAAAAAAAAATCTCCTTCAAAAAGCCACTAAAAAGAGGAAAAAAATGAAATTTTGAGGTCTGCACCAATTTATTAAAATATGAAGTCGGTTAAAAAGTAAAGTATATCTACCTATATAGTGATTAATATCTTCTTTTTAGCCGACTTCATATTTTATTAAATTGGCGCAGAACTCAAAATTTCATTATTTTCCTCTTTTTAGTGGCTTTTTGAAGGAGGTTTTTTTTTTGTTAAAAAGTTTTTTATTTTTTACTTTTTAGTGTCAAAAAGTGACATTTACCTTAAAGGAATCACACGCCGTTACTCACTTTTATTAAAATCAGCCGAACTACTGAACCGATTTTGATGACATTTCTATGGGACCAATCTGAAAGTATATCCTTTCAAATAAAAAAAGAATTTTCCAAATCGGTTTATACATGACGGAGTTCTGAGGTAACAAACATAAAAAAACAACCGAATTGAGAACCACCTCCTTTTTTTGAAGTCGGTTAAAAATGAAAAATCCCTCACATATTTGAAGATAACCGATAATATTCCAGATTAAAAAAAATTTGAAATGACCATTTTTAAAACGGTAAGAGGTATGAACCTGCGGATGTGCTCGCACTGAATTTAGCGTGCCATTTTCTGTAAGTATTTCGAATTTAAAAAAAATCCGAAAAATTTTTCAAATAAAAATTTTTTTTTTAACAAATTTGGAAAATCTCTCGGATTCTTTTCAAATTCGGTTTGCTTATAGAAAACGGCACGCTGAATTCAATAAGCCCACCCATTGGCTTATTGAATTCAGCGTGTCGTTTTCTATAAGCAAACCGAATTTGAAAAGAACCCGAGAGATTTTTCAAATTTGTTTAAAAAAATTCTAGGTAGTTATTTTTTCGTGATAAATCACGTGGATCTTCTTCAAATTCCATATAAGTACTTACAGAAAACGACAGCAAGCTAAGTTCAACCCGCAGTAAAGTTTATACAGATCAAAAATGCATTTGAAGTTTCAAGAAATACTTCAGTATCGCCGCATATTTTCAAGACTAGGATGCAGCTGAAATCGAGGTTGAATCGAAAGACGCATATTTCGTATGATCTCTCTCACACACACGCACACAAACAACTTCTCCTTCCGCACGCACACTCCCACCAGACGCTTCCATTCCACTCAACCCCCGCTTGTAACTCACCCACTATCCCACCATCGACAAAGCACACTCGGCCAGGCGATGTTTTACCACCAAAGCTTTGATCGTGCATCATTGCGCAGAGCTTTGCGAACTGCAGCCCATAGATTTGTGACAATTTTAACCATAATTGGTTTGAACATCGTCATAGAGTGGAAGGCGCTTATGATCTATTTTGTCGAGCGTCTATAATCTACAACATCTATCATAGAGTGGATATTTAAAATTCGGAACTGCAATTCCGAATTATTGGTTCGTTTATACTGTAATGAATTAAATTAAATATTTATAAAACAATTTTTACATTTTTCATTCCTAATATAAAAGTAGCTGATATTCATGAACGCGTTGGGGACTGCTGTAAAATGTCCCCAACGCGTTCATGAATATCAGCTACTTTTATATGAGGAACGAAAAATGTCAAATTATTTCATACTTTTCAAACAAACGATTAGGTAGTCGTGTTGGGTTGTTTTTTTTTTAAATTTTAATTTTATTTTGCACTTTTTAAACTAAACTCAATGGCTAATAAAAACCATCTCGCAATAATCTTTCATACAAAGCAAACGTTGATAATAATCCAATCTATAAAATAATTATATATCGTCGATATGTAAAGGTCACACGCTGTAAGTCATTTTCATTTCTTTTTTTTTGCCACGTCTGCAGGTTTTGGTTTATATTCACGCCAATTCGCCTCGGTATTTTTGCGGTGGTTTTGCCAAGACTTAAAAAACGGCGTCGGTCGTAAATAAAATGAATCAAAAATATTCGGGAATAAATTACTTTTCTCTCCACTTCGTTTCTTCAGTTAAATAAGGAAAGAAAAATGATCATTGATATAATATATTAGGTTTAAAACAAGACGTCATTGGTAATTAGGATACAAATCTTCCTGCAGATAGTATAAGACAAAAAAAACGCTTATACTTATTCTAGCCAGCAGTACGTGTAATGCCAGTAAACGCCAACTCTCGTTTTGTTGACTTTCAAGCGACTAAGTAAATACCTAGGTCATGTAATTGATCATGCACCTTTATTGATATAAATATATTCTATTCGCTGGACCGAGTATGGTAACATGATTTGTACTACACTTAAGATTTTAAAGGCCTTTGCTGTTGAATTATGTTTATTTATTTGATTACAACGACGCTTCGCCCCTCTTGTTTGTACACTGTAAGAAATGAGAAGGCCGATTACATAGATTATCGATGGTCCATTTGCAGCCAGTGATTAATCTGGTAATAGGCACACAAAGAGACAATGGCGTCGCAAACAGGTATCGCCACACATCGCGTAGATTCCATAAAAACACATTGCGCATGCGTGGTTACTAATTTTACATTAATTTGTTTTGTATTCATCCATTTTATATATGTAACTATACATTTTATTTTGTAATTTTTATACACTTTATTGGAATATTACCCAAATTATGTAATTTTAATTTACTTTATGTAAAAATCACAAATTTGTTTAACTTTACAGTAAAAGTCCAAGTTTTTATGAAGTTTTCTGTGTAAAAATAAATAATAATCTAAAATCAGTTAGAAAATCGAGCGAATTCTACCTTAACTTTCAAAGTATTTTTACATTCATTTTTTACAGTGCAGCATCGTTCGAGAACGGCTGCACTAATTTGGACGAAATTTGGTACGCAACCAACAGGTACCCAAACCTAAAATATAGAATACCTAGTTTTTATCTGGCTAAGGTCGGGTTAAAATAAGTTCCCGTCAAAACTGATATTAACGTGACCGAAGCAGCCCGCAGGTAAACGCTAGTACTGTTATATAATTTGTTATACAAATTGGATATAGGCTTTAGGATTTCACTTTACAAATAACAAATGACATTACATTCATTGTTAACGATAGTTTTGCCAACTTGAAAACTAAACTGCACTAAAATTACGTGTAACTTAAAACCATTGGGTAGTTATTTTCGGAAGTTAATTTCCCGCGAAATTAACTTTCCGTGTGTTTGTCTATCATTGTACAGCTTACATGGTGTTCAGAATTTTAGATTTATTTAATGAAATTGAAAATAAAATAGTTGCATTAAGAAGAGAATTACTCGTAGTTAAAAATTTATGGTATGTAAACCGGTAAGGTAGAGATAGTTTGTTTGTGTTTTAAAAACTACCAACAGCTAAGGTTATTTGGGCCTAGCACCAATTCGTATTTTCAATTCATTATTTTTTTTAATAATAAATTGAAAATCCAATTGACACTTTTACCAGCTCTCGGTTTAGAACCCGGGAACTGTGGACTTGTAATAGAAGAACCATAGCAACGCCATGTAAACAATAGCATAATTGCTACACGCTCGGCCATTCTCAAGGTAGAGATATACATAGGACATTTAACATTGGGGAAAAAATTATAGGATCAGAATGAGCCATGACTCATAATGTAGTACATATTTATATAGGATTGCTATGGTAATTACCATTGCAACCCTATATAAATACGTACATTATGAGTCATTCTGATCGAATCATTTTTTCCCAATGTCAAATGTCCTGCTATACCTTACCTGTGATACATTTTTAGAGTGTTAGGTCTCCAAGTCACTATATGAATAAAAAGAAGTATTAGAAATACCTTGTATTTTTGGTGTCCGTCTTCCATTCCATCTACCTACTATATCATAAAATCTCGAAATTTAAATCAGTACTTCACAATCCACAACATACTAGACAAGTGCTTAGCATCATTATATTATAACGTGTTACGAATACTCAATGTGTGTGTGTTTTATAATATAAAAAATTAACTACACCTGAAGATGGCAACTCGTTGCTGAAACGCGTCGTGTTAACAACACATAAAGTCATAAGACGGACACCAAAAATACAAGGTATTTCTAATACTTCTTATTATTTATATACCTTACCTGTTTACATAGGTATGTACAGTAATTACAAATTACCTGTTCCTTAAAGAGCAAAATAATAATTGTCATTAGGTGGTTTTGTACATTATAGATAATTACTCAAGTAAATTATTTATTCAAAAAGCTTTAAATTTCGATTTATTGTGGAGCAGGAACTGCCTTTTTTAAATGTATCACAATTTCCAGAGCATCTGACGATTTATGTGGCGGAGGTTGCGGGTATAAATGTGGTGGGAAATGGGTATAATAAACAAGTGAACTGAAAAACGGTTGCAACAAAAAACCGAATAAAAACATAAAATTAATTACAGGAAAACGATATGACCGTGCTATAAAAAATATTTTTAAAACCGATAATTTATCATAAAGGCCTACTTTGCTTTCCTGCCTGTACCTATATTTGAAAAATAAGTGAAAGATGAAAATGTCTATCTTATAATATCACCTCTACAAAATTCAATTGGGCCTGCTAAAGCTTGTTCAACACTATAGCTCAAAATAGAACACGGTCTGTCTACAAATATTGTTTAATCAAATTCGATAAATCGAACAATCGACAGTAAATCGAGTAAAGTGTGGTTATATATTTTATTTTCTTACATTTATAGACCTACGTACATAACTTTGTCATTGCAATTTTGAAAACAAAATCTCAATGTTGGAATTCGTTTAGTATTTGGCAGAGGTCTGTTTTTTCCGTTGTTCTGCGTTTAGAGGCAAATGTGTAGACCGATTTTAACGAAAATTGGCACGGACATCATTTTAGCCTATAGTATGACTTATATAAATGGTTTCGATTGGGATTGGGGTAGTTAAAAATTACATAAAAGCAGAAAATATTTTAATCATCTCCTGACGATGCTAACATGGTTAACGAAACGTATGTCGAGAAAAACGTAAGTAATTTGGTGGTGATTTTCAATTTTCAACAGAAAATAATTAGAAAACAAGCGAATAGAGATTTTTAAGTAAAAATATTCTCGGTATACACACACACATACACACACACTCAGAATAGCTTCCTAGGATCACAAAACGTCGAGATCTGATGAAAACTCGATTTTCGAAAATCGGAGAGAAATCAATAACTTCCCTATTTTTGAAAATTTTCAATTTTCTTAGCGGGAAGTTAAAAATATTTTCGTTCGACAATAATAATTTTTGGAACGCAGTGACTAAAGTGTTCATGTGGATGTATAAAAGAGACCACTTCACATAACCCTTGAACAAAAAAGGAAGGTTCAAATCACCGTGAAGAAAAAAAAGCTGATTCTGAATCACGTTTGAGATATGAAAGATACGGAAAAATCTATTTGCGTCTTCACTCGAAAATTATAGACGATTCGATCGCTTTTGTGTCCACAAAACGCTTTCAAAGTTCTAGCGGAGTTCATTCAGAAAACTGCGTTTTGTGAAAGAAGTCAGATGTAGAATTTAGTTTTTTTTATTTTAGAGAAAAAAAAATATAAGCGAATTGAGTGAAAAATCGGTCGCAAGATTTGAAACAAAGATAGTAACAAATAAACAAACATACAAACAACAAATATACGGGGTCAAGCTAAATAAAACCGTTTAAAAAACAACAATTTGGTCACTAAACTGTCTAGTGTTTTTGTCAAGTTTTACGGGGTATAAGTTTTCGTTGGGACACCGTGTATAGCTTCCAATCACAGTATGTTTAGTAGTTAGTATTACATATGAACATTTTCTAATAACACAAAATTCGTAATTGTTTTGTTAAAATTTACAATAAAGAACGCTGATTTCATCACATGTTGCAAGTAAAATTTAATTTAAAGAAAAAGAAAAAAACAATCTGTAGTGAGCCATCAATCATTTTCATCGTTCCAGCTTCAAAGACTAAGCAGTCTAAAATAAACCATTTTCAAAAAATGAAAATAAAGAACGGAAATTTCTCGGTTAGAACTTCTTTTTGTCCTGTGCATAAAGAAAGCAAATAAGATGGAAATCGTAGAAAAGCTTTGTCGGTGTTCAAGTTCTGTTTTGTGCATTTCATTTATACGCTATACATAAGGATAAAGTACTTTTTCAAATATTTTTACAGTTCAAGCATCCTCTTGTAGCTATTTTTTCCTGACACCAATTGCTGGAGTTACTTATTCTAATTACATTTTTCAAGGTGTTATCAGCGCAAAAGAAGAATACTTTTTGAACTGGTGTTGGCCTAATTCGGGTTTATAGGCCGTCGTTGGTTGGAATTGCTTCCTAACGTTTCGCTAGCACGAGTGGCGAGCTTCTTCAGAGGTCCTTCCAGCATCGGAGATGGAAGGACCTCTGAAGAAGTTCGCCACTCATGCTAGCGAAACGTTAGGAAGCAATTCCAACCAACGACGGCCTATATACCCGAATCAGGACAACACCAGCTCATCAACTGGCCGCGAAAGCCTCAACCAATCTATCAGAATACTTTTTATTCAGAAGTTATGGCGTTTTTAAAATTTCCAATAAAAATTTAAATAAATGCTCATATCTTCTAAACTAAAAGAGAGGTCGGAATCGATTCAGTATGTTTTTTCCTATAAGTTTACTTAATATCAAATCGAAAAGCGCTTAAGTGTCAAAAAAAGTTGCAGATTGTCAAAACGCATGTAAACATGGGAAGAAATTGCGATATATGAAAAAATATAAAAATATCTCAGCTACAGGTACTTAAAATTAATGTGCATTATTGAAAAAAGCACGCTGAATCGTTTAGGTCCAAGCGCAAGTTCGTATCTCTTTTAGTTTAGGAGTTAAAATGTACAAAAAATAATATATTGTAGCAAACATCAAGATGTTACGCCACTGCCTCCAATAGAAACGATGAGAAAGAAAGGTCACAGTAGTAAAGCGTGGAATGGTATCGAAGATACGAGTACCTGCCGGAATGTTCTAGAGAACGCGAGAACGTACTAGGTTGGGCTGCGCGACCTACATAAGCGAAGTACGAGTGAGTCAGGGGGTCAGTCGGCGGTAATCAGTCAGTGTAGATTGTACTGTGACAGTGTTGAACAGCGAAATAAATCTGATATAAATACCGTGATCTAAATTCACCTGATAAAATAAATATTAGTGTAGTCAATTGTATATATAGTTAATTGTATACAGTTATGTGTTATTTAAGTGGCTCGTTTAGTTCAATAATTACCGTTTAAGTTTTTTTTATTGTTAGAATTGACTTTTCGTTGTTGCAATTATTGTATATAGTTAATTGTTACGAATTATTGTAAATAAATATTTAGCCAACTCAGAAAACAGTTTTGTAACAATATAAACCAAAAGAGATACAGATGTGTGAGTGGAACCTGCGAAACTGCAACAAAACAAGTCTTCCATCTGTTAAAAGACAACTTTTATCAAAAAAAAAACCTCCTTCAAAAAAGTCACTAAAAAGAGGAAAATAATAAGTCGGTTAAAAAGTGCCATTTTATTTAATGTCTACTTTTTAACCGCCTTCATATTTTATTAAATTGGCGCCGACCTCAAAATTTTATTATTTTCCTCTTTTTAGTCGCTCTTTTTAAAGTTTTTTATTTATTACTTTTTAGTGGTTTTGTTGTACAATACGTAGTTTACACGTTATTAACCGACTCCTGTCTTGAAAACTGGCATTTACCTTAACGGTGTTACGATCCGTTACTCACTGTTTATTAAAATCAGTCGAACTACTGAACCGATTTCAGTAAAATTTATATGGGACCACCCCGGAGGTATGCCCTATTAAACAAAATCATCAAAATCGGTTCACAAATACAGGCGAAATCGGTGAACATACCTAAAAAAAACATAGCTGCCGAATTTAGAACCTCCTGCACCTTTTTTGAAGTCGGTTTAAAATCTATACCATATTGAAATCGTAATTTCAACGCCTTCAGATGCATTCCGCCACAAAACAAAGCTCGACCTGTACACCACTCGACGTAAGTACGTATTTTCCAAGAGTACCAACGTAAGAAATGACATACAGTAGGTATGTGTCTGCAGTTTTCAAGTTCCTATTCGTGCTTTTTGATCGGGACAAACATATTACGCGGTTTAACTTTTCTGCACGCTGCAATATGTTTCCAGCAATATTGCCTTTTTATCTTCTGAAGGTATATGCAATCTTCATTCAAGGCGACGTCCTTTCAGAGACTTTATAATTTATTTTCAAAAAAACAAACATGTAACTTATAATAACTTTTGAACAGTGCACTTCCGATCTTATTTTAATATTTTTACTGTGATATAACATTTTATTACTCTTTTAAAAAATTCACAGATTTCGCAATCCTTGCAACCATCGAGGACATTGGAAATGATAACAGCATATATGAAACATAATTAACTGTTTATTATACACACAATATTTATCAATGCACTGTTTAGTTTTGTCAGGAATAACCCTATTATTCTTCTGTTATATACGCGTTCACTTTTTCTTGATTACTTAACTTTTAAATGGATTTTTCTACAGTATTTATTAACATTTGCTCAAAAATAACACCGCAGATCGTCGCAAATACCTCTCAATTAACTAGACATGATATAAAACACATTTCGAAAAAATTGCACTTGTTCAATTTTGCATGATTGCTCCTCACTTGATCGCGACACCGTTGTCTTTTGGCCTTGAACGAAAACTCGTAACTCTGCCCCCATATACGAACATAAACATTTCCAATGTTAAAAATGATAAAGGTTGAAAAATTTTTTCCGTGGCGTATGGATCAATAAAAACGCAACACTGTTAGATTTATTCTATTTATTTAATATTTAAGATCTCTGAAAATGACAGGAACAAGTCTTCATGGTTTCCGGGCTTGTAGGCCGTGGTCCGGTAGTATTTCTACCTGACGTTTCGTCTACAACTGCGGTAGACATTCTCAAAGGCGATGTGGCAGCGGTCGAAGTGTCCTCCTTGGCGGCTCACAGGTCAGTGTGTCAGTGACTGGTGTCCTCCCTTCTTCTATGCCTAGTACCAGTGTGTTCTCTGCTCGGTCGTAGTCCGTCTCTCTGTAATTGGTCAACTGCGCAGTGTGTAGTGGTGGGGGTGCGTTCTCTACTCGGTCGTATTCCGTCCTTGTACGATTGGTCACTGACACACTGACCTGTGAGCCGCCAAGGAGGACACTTCGACCGATGCCACATCGCCATTGAGAATGTCTACCGCAGTTGCAGACGAAACGTCAAGTAGAAATACCACCGGACCACGGCCTACAAGCCCGGAACCCATGAATATTTGGAACAATGCCGGCCGTGAAAGCTTGCACACCTGGATAATGACAGGAACAACTTTCGAAACGTTAGATAAACTGATCCATACGCCACGGAAGAAATTCTTCAATATTTATCAATCATATCAAGGATCACAATTTCTATAAGGAAATCGTAGAAAATTCGCGCTATTTTTAAAAAATCTTTTTAAAACTGCAAGTCGGTATGAATAACGGGCGTAGCCGAGGTATTTACATGGCGATTATTACAAATTTTGTGTTTGAGAATAGCCGAGTTTCTAGAGCCGTCATTGTTATTTGTTAATATAGCGCTACCATGGATCGTCTATTACAAACCCTCGCAGGGCTTGAGAATAGCCGAGCGTGTAGCAATGCTGTTGTTTACATGACGTTGCTATGGTTCCTCTATTACAAGTCCCCAGTTCCCGGGTTCTAGCTTGAGAGCTGGTAAAAGTGTCAATTGGATTTTCAATTTATTATTAAAAAAAAAAAATAATGAATTGAAAATATGAATTGGCGCTAGGCCCAAATAACCTTAGCTGTTGGTGGTCTTTAAAACACACTAGCTCTCGCAGTTCCCAGGCTCTATTCTGAGAGCTGGTGGTGCAGACATACGTTTTACAATATATAGGCGTTCAAAACTTGAAAACTTTTAGTTGAGAAGCACTGGTTTAAATGCACTACTAGTTCATGTGTCCATAATTGTATTATCAATAAGCTCGAAGCAAGTAACCGCCCCGTTCTGCATATCGTAATACAACATGTATATAGGTATTGCGTTTTATGCAATATTTCTTCTAAAAATACGCCATCGCCGAAGTAAAAAAACCTTAGCTGCAATGCGGACAATCTATCGTTGTAATTTATTCATTTTTTAAATGACTAAGTAGGTCTTTGATCTGCAGGTTTGTAAAAAACGTACCACTGAATTTGGATGAAAAGGCTATTTTAAGTTCAAATTCTATTTTATAAAATTATTGTAGATTATAGACGCTCGACAGGTGAAATCATTAGTGTCTGTTTCTATTTTATTGAAATTGTTTTTAGTTTGCGTAAATTCTGAAAATGGCTCATTCTGTCTAGGCGTTCTATAAACGTTAAAAATTTACAGTTACATACAATATTTTTAACCGACTTCAAAAAAAGGAGGTGGTTCTCAATTCGGTTGTATTTTTTTTATGTTTGTTACCTGAGAACTACGTCATTTATTAACCGATTTGGAAATTTTTTTTTATTTGAAAGGATATACTTTCAGATTGGTACCATAGAAATTTCATCAAAATCGGTTCAGTAGTAGTTTTAATGAAAGTTAGTAACGGCGTGTGATTCCTTAAGTTAAATGTCACTTTTTGACATATCAGACAGCGTAAGAAAGTCGGTTTAATAAAAGTTAGTAACGGCGTGTGATTCCTTTAAGGTTAATGTCAATTTTTGACACTAAAAAATAAAAAACTTTTTAACAAAAAAAAAACCTTTTTCAAAAAGTCACTAAAAAGAGGAAAATAATGAAATTTTGAGGTCTGCGCCAATTTAATAAATTATGAAGTTAGTTAAAAAGAAGATATTAATCACTATACTATACTTTTTAAACGACTTCATATTTTATTAAATTGGCGCAGACCTCAAAATTTCATTATTTTCCTCTTTTTAATGGCTTTTTGAAGGAGATTTTTTTTTAACACGTTATATTAGCTTCACCTGTATGCTTGCTTGCTTGTGTGCTTGTTTGTCAGTTTGTAACCGACTTCTTTGAACTTGATTTTGACCAACTTTGAACGGTCAGATTTAGTTTAAACTTTGCACACTTATCAAGGACCGACGACAATACAATAATTCCATAAGTTTGTCCCATTATCCTGACCAGGATCTCCAGGACTAAAAAAAAAAGCAAAAAACTTCAGATTGAACTGAAACTTTGCACACTTATCAAGGACCGATTACAATACAATAATTCCATAAGTTTGTCCCATTATCCTGACCAGGATCTCCAGGACTAAAAAGCAAAAATAAATTATAATTTAAAAAAACTAAAAAACACGCTTTAATGAACTAAAAAGTAAAAAATAATTAATTTTATTGTAAAAAAGCGTGGGGTAGTATGAAAATATGATACAAAGCACCCCACGCTTTTTTACAATAAAATTAATTATTTTTTACTTTTTAGTTCATTAAAGCGTGTTTTTTAGTTTTTTCAAATTATAATTTATTTTGTTAAAAAGTTTTTTATTTTATTTAATACGTGTATCTATCTATTGATTTGACACAGCACAATTTCTAACAAGAAATACACCAGAACTATCGGTACATACAATAATATTATGTAGTACATAATATCTACCACCTTATTAGTCAGACATACTTGACCGTACGTATGTCTGATTGGTTACTGATTACATTAATAAATAATCAGATTCCCTTTACTGATTTCAATTGCTTCGCTTAATTATATTCCAATGTCATTAACAATTCCATTTAATATTGGATTGTTAATAACAACAGTCAACACACGTCATTATAATAATGCGTCAATTTAGATTAAATCACGTTTCGAAAACCGAAATTAACGCGAGTGAAGCCTCTGGTAAACGCTAGTAAAGAGTACCTAAATACTCGTTAAATTGATTTACACAAATAAATATATTTTTCTGTTAGAATTTCATCTTCAACATTTTATACTATTTCCGTTATTTGTTTCAGAAAAAAAAATTGACCGTGCGTGCCTCACCCACATAAGCGCACGGTCGGAGTTATACTTCATACATTTTTTATTAGAACATGCTCCGTTGAAATTTTTGGCATGTTTAATTTTAACAATTTACTTATTATCCTTAAGCCATGGAAACATAAGTATATCCAAAGCTTGCTTACAATATTACACCATTTTGAAAAGTCAAAAAATTGATTTTTAAAATTATAAAATCTATAAGAGAATGAATTTTTCCTGTGATGAGACCTAGTTAAATCGATTTCTTTCCCCTCGAAACCCCCTTTTAGTAATTTTATCCCTGTCAGCGTTTCAAAAATTTTTGAGTCGGTTTTTCATGTCGGTATTTTTTGACTCGAGGTCATTTCAATTCACTACTCTCGATAAAGAAGTATAACTTTAAAAACTGGTACTTTTTATGCAGCGCCATTTTGAAATTAGCAACACAAATTGAATTTGCATACCTATAAAATTTTTATTACGAATTCATTATTACTTAAAACAAATTAAACAGCAACAATACAGTTTCTTTCCAACAATAAATGCGTTCTATTGAATATATGGCCTGTTTAAGAGCGTTTCTCACTAAGCAATTAAAAAAATAATAAAAATGGAATCTATTTTCTATATAGTGTGTTTTACTTTCCATGGACTTGCCTCAATATTTTTGGTATTTTTTTAACGAATCAATATCAAATTTTTGACGATGTTTTGACGACTTAAACTTAAATTCCCAATCAAAATTTATGCACCACTCACTTTTTTGTTATAATGAAGGAATTATTGGAGTGGACTGTGGAAGTATGCATTTTATTTCCTGATGAAACCAGGTTAAGCTTGGAATCATCAGATGCTCTCGATGAAAATTTCACTGTTTGATTTGTGCGTTCTGCTAGACCATTTGACTCGGGGTGGTACGGGGGACTTGCGATATACGTTAGATACAATATCTACATTTCAGATTATACAACGCACTTAACCGTACTTAGAATTTGACTTAAAAAAGAGGCTTGGTGTGTGAGTAAAACCACACTGCTAACTTCCCATTGAATGCCCTTAGTTTTTTTTACAAAAAAAATTGCAAATCTAGTCAGGTGTTCATTATGTAATTATGTGTGGAATGAAATTGGTCCGATGTCGATAACATTATTTGTTCTCGAGATGAGAGACGAAAAAAAGTTCACTAACGTACGAACGTAGTACACAGAGAGAGATATCTCTCTAAAAATAGTAGATTCGGACTCTAGGGACCTCAAAACGTCCAGATAATATGTCAAAATTTTTCACTCGCAAAATCGAACCCATTACAATAACATATAATAATAAGAAAAATTAACGGGAATTATTGAAGTGTTGATTTTTCAAATGAATTTGAAAACATAAATAGTTAACTGATAAATGACTCGAGAATGGATTCGAAAGGCTCTTAAGCATCCTTTTATAAGTGTAGCAGTTAAAAACAACAACAACAACCAAATAATTAAAAACAGTTAAGCACTGAATATATTGTGAATATAGTTCTATATTGAGGTTCGGAGAGAAAAGGGTCGTTTATAAATGTTTATGCGCGAATTAAAGAATCACAAATGACTTTTTTATTTCGTAGTTAGTATGCAAATATGCCGTATTTAAACAATCAGTTTACTGTTTTATTACGACAACCCACGCGACCATTGCAGCCTACTTCAAACATCTGCTATTATATTATTTTGTTTATATTTTTTTAAATATTCAATATTTTTACACTAAATCAAAAAGGAACGTTGAATTAATGAAAATTTTCACACTTTTTAGAGATCCGATCTCAGAATGAAAAAAAAAACGGAATTATTATAGGATCACTTTATTGTCCGTCTGTTTGTCTGTCCGTCAAAACTCTTTTTCTCAGGAACGGCTAGAGGTACCAAGTTGAAATTAATATCATATACTAAGAATGAATGAATTGTAGATTATAGACGCTCGACAACAGATCATATACTAAGGTCTACAACCCCATAGCCCAGTAAAAAATTTAAGCTTCTCACTCAATGCAATAAAAATATACGGCCTTAAAAAAGCACGTATTTTGATACTGACTCACTCAGTCACTCATCAAAACCTATAGGGTAGGTACTTCCCGTTGACCTATAATCTTGAAATTTCACACGAAGGAAAGTCTCATAACACAAGTAACGAAAAAAATCATTAATTTCAAATTCTAAGTGGAATTATTAAGTGAAAAATTTTATTTTTATTAATTACAGACAAAGGTCTGATACTGACTCATTCACTCATAAAAAGCCGTAGATCTAGAATCTTGAAACTTGACACAAAGAAAGGTCTCATAAATCATAGTACAAGTAAAGTAAAAAATCCGAAAATCATTAATTTATAATTCTAAGTGAATTTATTACGTGAAAAACTTAATTTTTATTAGTTACAGTCAAAAATCCCGGTAAAATTGTATGTACCCATCAGTATTGATTCAAACAAAATATAAATGTCTATCTCGGTTTTAATTTGAAATGCATACAATTAATAAAAAAAATGGAACCGATTAGGTTCGCCACAAAAGCGATTAAACACTGTGGTAGAATGAACGCTGGGCAGCAATTTAACAGCAAATATAGCAATTATTATATGGACATCGGTCAGGGTAACCATTCAATGGCGCGGAATATTTGCAGGCAAAACAGTAAAAAAATTGCATTGCTCGTTTTAATGTTGCCATGTTTGCACAATTTCGAGTCAATAATTCTTCAGTCCGATTTTCCACTTTAATTTTAATATAATTACATTTACATGGCGTTGCTATGGTTCCTCTATTACAAGTCCCCAGTTCTCGGGTTCTAGCCCGAGAGCTGGTAAAAGTGTCAATTGGATTTTCAATTTATTATTAAAAAAAAATAAATAATAATAATGAATTGAAAATATGAATTGGTGCTAGGCCCAAATAACCTTAGCTGTTGGTGGTCTTTAAAACACACAATATAATTACACGTTTTTGGTTTTTTTACAAATTATCGATTTATGGACGTTGATACTAAATATTTTTGTAATATTTTTTTACTCTCCAAAGGTAGGTACGTTTGATAGTACGGAAAATCATTTGATATTTTTTGTCTGTTTGATTTTCAGATATTTTGTATGATATAACCAAGACGAGAAATAATATAATTGCGTAACAAGTGTTAGAAGGTGTCCTTTAAAAAATAGTTTTAAAAAGGAGGCAACGTCTCACACTTGTCACGCACGTTACTTCTTATAACGAGAACTTTAAAACGGCGTCACAAACCACCCATGAGAGGAGATGGGATTCGAACCCACGACAGTTTGATCCATAAGACCAGCACGCTAATCGTTACACCGAACTGTTCTTCAAAAAAGTTTTGGAAACAATTCTTCCTTTCTTCTAATAAGTAGTACCTAATTGAAAATCATCGAAAAGACGAGGAAAAAAAACTATAATAATTGATCACTGAGTTAGGACGTAATAGAGACGCTATGTACGTATACAACTGCTTATACAAATTTGAAGTCATACGTCACAGACCTAACAAACATGGCGGCCAAACGGGGGATGGATTAGGGAATATTATTTTCTTCTTCTGCTTCTTACAAAAAGAATGAGTTGACTAAATATGGCGACTGGCTCCACTTTTAAATGTTTGTAGCGTCTCTATAACCTCATTGCTCGGTGTAATCCATAGAGATTTTTTGTATTTATTTCGCTTTGACCCACGCACAAACGCACACACCGACATGTCTTAAAACACAATGTTAACGTACTTATTACGGATTTATTAACTGCAGGAAGTTACAAATTAACGACCGTATATTATTATGTTGGTAATACCTATCGGCGTGGGTGGAGATCAGCCGCTACCGCAACTGTTAATGCGGATAAAAAAGGTAAAACATGTTACTTACAAGCACGGTTTAAATAATACGGCTGCATAAAGTAATTTACTTTAACCGAAGCACAAAATGTAACTTGAGACTTTATTGTAAATTGAAAGTCCAGTTTTCTGCAAATAAAATCTGAAGCAACAGTACAACTTCTCCATAAGAAAATGTTTGAGAAAGTTTGATTTAGGTCCCACATTGTAGTTCTTAGAGAGAACCAATAGTTCAAGTTCAGCGAGAAAATATTTGATTTTTGTATCAGTCAATCGCGGAAAATTTAGATAACCAAAGCAAGATAGGTGTCAAAAAATAAATCATTTAAATGTCGAAAAACTGAGATTTTTTTAAATTAGTAGATATATAAATGAATTTTGTTCCGAAGCTAAGGGACAATTGGGTTGCTAAAAATGTCCCTACAAACAATCACAAGAAATCGAATTTTTTTAACGGATTGGCATTTGCTTTGACCAGGAGCCAGTGCTGGTAAGAATTCGAAATTGAAATTGTGTTTTAAAGACCACCAACAGCTTAGGTTATCTGGGCCTAGCACCAATTCATATTTTCAATTCATTATTGGTAAGAATTCGAAACATTTTAGTAGGTACATATACTGAAGAATTATATCAGAAAAACAGAAACGAAATGCCCTGAGTTGTCGAGTGTCTATAATCTACAATTTCTCTTTCCCAGGAAAGTGGACGTCACTGTTAAAATGTGTTTCATTCTATTATTTAAAGTAACCTGAGTATGCATATACTTAGACAAAATAGAAAAACAAAAACGGTGCAGAAGAAAATTTAATCAAGCGTCAGTGGCGCTGAGGAAAAACAGACTAATAAATCATAAAACAATCAAGCGAGGAGAAGAAGAATAAAACTAATCAACTAATCGAAGCGTTGGAAAGCTTATTGATTAACGGATTCCCAGGATACTAGTTTTATTACAGTATTCAGTAGCTCATCTATCACTTCTCTAGACATAATATCATTTGTGTACAGTACATATTTACATCTAATAATACAGGTCGTCCACGTAAAATATTGTTTTAGATGCATCGGTCAGACGTCCGAGCTTAGGGTGTTTGGTAAACATAGGCAAAAATTCAAGCGGTGATTCCTTGGGTGATTTTAAGAAAATTTTGTCTTTCATGATTTTCGGAATGACGCTTTGTTTCGAAGATACAGGGCGATAAAAAGTTGTTCTACAACAACAATATTTTATTACATAAATAGAAAGCTTTTTAATCTACAAGAACTGCTGAAAACGACTATCGACACCAGCTAGGATGCATAAATCCAATATTCTCCTCATTGACTACCGATCTCATCCAAAAAAAATAAATGAAAAGCTGCTTTCCGAAAATTATTAAAGTACAAAATATTCTTAAAATTACCCAAGGAATCATCCCTTAAATTTTTTCCGTATGTTTAGTAAACACCCTGTATATTACAAATCTAGATTTACATTGTCCACATTTCATATTTTTAAAACAGGGAAAGTTCTCTAAGAAGACGTTCCCTGGGAACGAGAACACCCTCCAAACTCTTTTCAGGAAGACACTTAAGGAGAAGCACTGTACTACCACATACCAGATAAGATGCTTGTATATTCCAAATCTAGATTTAAATCGCCCACATTCCATATTTTAAAACAGGAAAAGTTCTCTAAGAAGACATTCCCTGAGAACGAGAACACCCTCAAAACTGAGCTGGTGTTGTCCTGATTCGGGTCAATAGGCCGTCGTTGGTTGGAATTGCTTCCTAACGTTTCGCTAGCACAAGTAGCGCCCGAGAATTTGTCATTCTACATCCAGCATCGGAGATGTAAGGACCTCTGAAGAAGCTCGCCACTCGTGCTAGCGAAACGTTAGGAAGCAATTCCAACCAACGACGGCCTATAGACCCGAATCAGGACAACACCAGCTTATCAACTGGCCGCGAAAGCCTCAACCAAACCCTCAAAACTCTTTTTATAGGAAGACACTTCGGGAGAAGCACTGTACCATTACATAACAGACAAGTTATTGAAAAACGACATAATATGTATTAGGAAAGGCCTCTAAGAAGACGGTATACATAGGAAGATTCCCCTCAAAGCTCTATGTGCCTATCATCACTTAACAAATAAACAAATTATAAGCAATCTAACATTTCGTCCACTGATTCGGATCGGTTCGAACCAAAAGAATCGAAATTTAAAAAAAGCACGAGAATAAACGATAGCCCGCACAGTGTCTCGGCCGATTCAGAACAGAAGAGATCCGATGCACTGCTCGGTTTTTCCGTTTATTCTGTTGTTTCGCCAGTGGCGGTGTTAGAGGGTGAGCCATGGCCCACCTTAAACTGTCTTGACCCACCCTGAAATAATCCCCAATCTCTAGTTTATCTTTTAAACACTTTTTTAACCCTTGAAATGCCAACAATTTTTCTTGTAAATTCTATAGCAAGTAATCTGGGTTAAAATTTTGTCGAGCACTGAAACTTTAGGAACAAATATTATTGGCCCACCTTCAGAACATCATGCCTAAGTCTGGCCCACCCTAACAAAAAATCCTAGCAGCGCCACTGTGTTTCGCGACAAACCGACTTAATTTTATGCGCGTAATTCAATGTTCAATGCAGGTTCGCTAGATTAATAGATATGTCGGTACGTCGCTATGATATTTAGACGAGATCTATGATGATGTAATACATCAAAAGAAAATGGAGACAAAGCGTTCTACATAACCAGGTGTATAGTGTATTGTATTACATAACAAGGAGGATAATATCGAGTTTAAAACTGTGAATTGATTATCAGCCCCGAGAGCTCTTCTAAAGTTGCTGTATAGCTTCTAGACGACCTCACCGACGGTACGGAATGGAATGTTAAATTAAATTAGCTGCAAAAAGGGAGAAGACACCGAGTCTCGTTCGAACTTCACCTTACATCAAAAACAGGACTTCTCAAACAAATCTTCCCCCAGGGAGGACATTGGAATGTGGTTGCTATCGCAAATTGCATTCCAATGTTCTTTGGGAATTAGCGCTCCCAGGGACCCGAGCTCGTACCAGTCGGTTTGTGTATGCCGGCTGGCGGATTCCAATACACAAATGGATTATTTGTTGTGTTGAAGACGCTAATGACCTGAGTTGTCGACGCGTCTATAATCTACAATTATTATTTTTCAAACAAATCGGAGGACAGCTTGGTGTAAGGGTTAGAATGCTGATCTTTGGATCAACCTGTCATTGGGTTCGAATTCCACCTTCGCTCACGGATGTTTTGTAATCTAATTTAATATAATTATAAGACGCTAATGACCTTAGTTGCCGAGCGTGTATAATCTCCAATGAATTTTAAAAAATCAAACGAATCGCTTCCTATAATAAACCATTAACGAAAATTTTGTCGATTTTATCTTCATATCCTCACTATGCGTCGAATTTCAACGAGCTCAGTCTAATACTAACGACAATAATTATTATGTATGATTACCTTCCTCTTTTTTAATGATACTCGCAATAAATTGACTATGGAAACGTGTTTTTTAGCTATTCTGAGACGCGTTTTTCTTATAATTATAACCAAACGTTTAAAGAGCACTGTTTCAATCAGTCCAGATGTTGCATATATTGTATATTATGCTGGTTGGAGATCGAGTGTTCGCATCCCGACGATGCTACGCCACGTTACAGTGAACACGAGACGTTATTTATAGACTTTGGAATATAGTATACACCGTGTTCCAAAATATACACAGTTAATGTTATCATTAATAAAGGTATGCTATTATAAAATAGTAACGGGGCCTCTGTACTTTTGCTTTCTTGCGGGTATTTTGTATAATACCTATAGACGTATATATTTTTTTCGTACACTGTCCCCTTTTTATAGCATCCGGGGGGAGTTTTCAAATGTGTCCCGAATTTAAGAAAATTCCAAAATTCACAATTATAATGAAAAGGTGATGTAAAATAATTAATCATTTTTATGGTTACTGAATTTTTCTAGCCTATTCGCATTTTTGTTGACGTCTGGGGTAAAAAGGGTGAATTAACCACAAAATTATAAGTGAAACGAAAACCCTAAGAATTGACAGCACAACCCGATTTTTAATTTTTTTTTTGTAAATAATTTTTCCTCACAATTCTACAGTCCCAGTGCAAATTTACGAAATGGTGTTATTATATAAGATGGCATTGATCTTTTTATCACTGTAAATTTTTAAACTTTCATTAAAACACCGCGTACGGGGCTCTGTTGAACACTTCTTAGTCCAAACTAATCATAGTTATATATACTGTGATCTCTAACATGCCGCGACGTACAGGAGTTAGGTATCATAGTGGTTGAAAACAGTAAGACGCACGGCTCATGCGAAGTGATACCGTGATGGGGAACACGGCGAAGATGGAGGAGGGGTTTTAGTAGTTATATTCTGCAGGGGAATCCCACACTACCAGACTAGTTGTGGCGCCTATAAAAGGTTTCCCCTCCTCAGGGCAAAAAAAGACGCACGGTTAGAAGAGCTTAGTTAACGAGCCACGACTTAAGAGTATTCGATCTGCATCTCAAATCCTTTCCCCTCGCCTAAAAACGGTTCCAGATCTCCCGACGCTATTTTTAAAGCTAAATGGTTCGGGTAAACGCTAAATGAAAGGTCGATAATCACACTACAGATCCTACAGTCGAAAAATTTAAAAAAAAATTCCTGGAAAAACACAACTTAAAAAAAATATATAAAATACGTAATCTTTCACACGTAACCAAAACTTTTTTCAAAAAATTCGCCTGTAGGATCTTGGGTTTGTTTCTTGGTTCTTCATTTAACGTTTACCCGTTTAGGCGAGGGAAAAGGATTTGTTATGAAGAGTGCAGGGAGTAACTCCCGCTATCGAATACTCTTAATGAGAGGATTACTTAATATAACAAACAGCTAATTCGTACAAGTATAGTTAAAAATGTTTCTTTATTAACTTCCCATTGGAAGTTATTGTAATGGGTCCGAAAATCGAAATCAAAAAGGAAAAAAAATTTTTATGTTTCAAGGTCACTACACTATTTTTACACTACTTTTAGAAAGATGTCTGTGTGTGTGTGTGTGTGTGTGTGTACGTATGTACGTACGTACGTACGTACGTACGTATGTATGTGTCAATTTCTTTCTAAGACGAAATCTCGAGAACGAAAAATGATATCGACTACGTTGGGGTGCCAATCGACGCGTATTAACGTAAATATGATCTGAAAGGAATTTTTTTAAAATCGGTTCAGCCGTTCTTTTTTCTTAACCAAATAACCTCCAAAAAAGTAGATTTTACACAATATCTCGCGAATAAAAAATTATATCGACTTCGTAAGGGTGTCAATCGAGGCGTGTTAACGTCATTTTGATCCGACATAAATTTTATAAAAATCGGTTCAGCCGTTTTTTTTTTTTTTTTTTTTTTTTTAAATATTGATGTTTTAATGATTAAAATGATTACTTTTCTGTGTAATATCTAATTTAATTATTATTATTAAATATTTATCAAACTGGGAAGTTCGTCGTGTGGACCTCAAGGGTCGCACTTTAGTCCTAATAAACGACCCACCTCACGGCTTGTTTTAAGTTCATTTGCGATCACACTGTAGATGTCGTTCCTTACATATAGACTGAATATACGTTACGAGTTTGTATATACAGAGTAAATTAATGGTGAAAATTAAATCTACTTCTTCAGCAGTGTGAACGACGGCTGTGTCCTATGCATTCATTATAACGGATTTGAAAGATTTCATTTAAGTACCATTTAAATATAAGTATTATACAGGAGGCCTTTTTTAAACGCGCTAACGAAAAGTACTTTTGGATTTAATTGAAACACTTTTAAAAAGTAAAATATATATTTTATTTTTATTTTAAATTTTCGCGCTTCTACTTACTTATTCGTATAAAGATCTAGCTGTTAGCAGTGTTAGCTTTTCCAAATTTGTTCAAAAAACCTAAGCCGTGAGGTGGGTCGTTTATTAGGACTAAAGTGCGACCCTTGAGGTCCACACGACGAACTTCCCAGTTTGATAAATATGTAATAATAATAATTAAATTAGATATTACACAGAAAAGTAATCATTTTAATCGTTAAAACATAATTATTATTAACACGCCTCGATTGACACGCTTACGAAGTCGATATAATTTTTTATTCGCGAGATATTGTGTAAAATCTACTTTTTTGGAGTCTATTTGGTTAAGGCCCGTATTCACCAAACACTGTTAAAGATAGAAGTTACTAACTTTAGAATAAATTTATTCCTTGGAATAAAATAAACTTTCTATTCACCAAGCAATTCATTCGATAGAATAGTAACTGCAGCAGGTAAAAATTTACTATATACTATACGCCTCGCAGATTTTGTCAAATAAAGCACGTTTACCAAAGATCCGACCGATGGCGCATCTATCGAAAATGTAAAATGGTGAATATTGACATATTATACTGACAAAAACCTTTACCTGTAAGATATGAAATTAATATTTACCTGAAAAGGTCGCCAGGTCATAAAGTAATTTATGCATTTCGTACACACCCTATTTAACTAGGCGGATAAATATTTATACCCTTGAAATTGGACAGAATAACTATTCTTACGATTTATACCTGCAGTAAACTTAACTATGTTTGGTAATTTGAATTATCACTATTTATTCCGTGTGATAGTTACCAGGGGAATAAATCAACGGAATAAATAACTAACTAGGCTCGGTGAATACGGGCCTAAGAAAAAAGAACGGCTGAGCCGATTTTGCAAAATTTTGTTCAGATCATATTTACGTTAATACGCGTCGATTGGTACCCTATAACGTAGTCGATACCATTTTTCATTCTCGAGATTTCGTCTTAGAAAGAAATGGACACATACGTACGTACGTACACACACACAGAGAGAGAGACATCTTTCTAAAAATAGTGTAGTGACCTTGAAACATAAAAATTTGTTATACATTTTGATTTCGATTTTCGGACCCATTACAACAACTTCCAATGGGAAGTTAATAATAATTAATCAAATTTAATGAAAAACCTCCTACTTCTGCGGGCTTGAGAATAGCCGAGAGTGTAGCGGCGCTGTTGTTTACATGGCGTTGCTATGGTTCCTCTATTACAAGTCCCCAGTTCCCGAGTTCTAGCCCGAGAGCTGGTAAAAGTGTCAATTGGATTTTCAATTTATTATTAAAAAAAATAAATAATGAATTGAAAATATGAATTGGTGCTAGGCCCAAATAACCTTAGCTGTTGGTGGTCTTTAAAATACAATTACAATTCCTACTTCTGAAAAAAAAGTTTACAACTGAAAATTGAATAATTTGCAACGATACAATTTTTTGCGAAATAAAAACGCTCAGAAGTTAAAAAAAACATCAGCCGTGTTTTTACTTGAACAAATATTTCAAAAACGTCCAAGAAAACAAAGTGCTACATAAATTTTTTTCTTGAAATGAAAACTGCGAGAGATAGCAACGGTTCACATTCCGACTGTGTCGGAAGATGTACGTCTGTGTGAGTAATAAATTAAAGGTGGTATAAAAAAGAAAAAAAAAACAAAACATTTATCCACAGGTGTTGCGGCCACTTCAGACATTAGTCTGTGTTACATCAGACACGGTAATACAGCTTTGTTTTCCGCAGGAGTGCGTCCCGGTTTTGTTTCATATCTGCGGTACCAAAGCTAGCAAAGAATACGCGATTTCTCAAAACCGTTTAATTTTTTTCAAATTGGATATTTTTATGGACTGAGTTAGTGTCTGCATTTGGACGTGTTTATATAAACAAAAAATTGTTATAAATTTCGAATTTTGCAAAAATAAAATTCTTTTTTTTTAAATCACCTTACTTATAAAATGTTATAATTACCACAAAACACCAAATCATAATAAACACTCTCGACGTACGTTTCGCCAACCAAGTTGGCATCATCAGGAGATAATTAAAACTAAATCATCTCCTGATGATGCCAACTTGGTTGGCAAAACGTACGTCGAGAGTGTTTACTATATGGTTTGGTGTTGTGTGGTAATTATAACATTTTGTATCGTTACACCAAAGGTTCCACCACTTTTTATTGTCACCTTACTTATAGAAAAAGACACGCGTTGATTTCAATAAGCTACAGAAAACTTCTGTATCTCTTTTAGTTTAGAAATTACGGGCGTTCAAAGATATTTTTTATTTTCGAGAACTTTTAAACATACTAACTTCTTGAATGATTGAATTGTAAATTATAGACGCTCGACAACTGAGGTCATTAGCGTCTGATACTAACTTCTTAAGTCTCAACTAAAAGAGATACAGATATGTTCTTTTGTTTATTGGAATCTTTTTTTACATACACGCTGAATTTGAAAAATTGCCGATTTCAAGCTTTACTCAGCATATCCCGTATTTAACACAGAAAATGGCCGCCTCAACGACTCATCATTGCTTCTACAAGGCCCAGTGAAAGTGACACATCTGTCATATGCATTATAATAATTAATTATTTATTTTGATTTGTTTATACACAGTTGGTAATAAACAATGGCGCGATAGGACGCATCCCACTGTGTGCCCTCAGCAGGGAACGCGACAATTGTATACGAGGTGTTGGACAGACCCCGTCGCCCACTCTCCATTAGGGAAGGTTATGGCCCCGTTTATTATCAACACAAACAGCTCGATTTGCACAAAAAAAACACTTTGTTGCAACCATAAAAAGTGTAACTTTCTTAGAGTAGTTTTACTACTTACAAGTACCTCATTTTTATGCTGTACAGTTGTTTGCAAATATTTTAAACGTAGGTCGCAGCTATTGAGGTCCGTCAAATGAGCATATGACATCTGGTGGCAGAAAATTATACTCAAAACGAGGGAAAATTTTACATGCTAACAGTGCAAATTAATCATGAAATTGTTTAATACAAAAATAAAACAAGTAAAATAAACAAAAAGTTTATCGAAAATGGAATTCGCGACGTTTTCTAATATCATGGCAATAAACACTGTCAGTTATTGCCTTGTAAAACGAAGCATGATTGACGCCGTCAAATTGTCATATTTCCAATAAATATTTGGAAGGCGTGTATTGATGTGAATCGGCCTTGTCTAGATCGCACTGGTGCACAGACAATCAAGTCCTTCCATTTAATTACATATTAGTTATACACATACGTTTGATTGTCGCTGCAATTATAATTTTGTATACTGACCAGCGGTACTCAACAGTCGGTTCAAAAATAATACAATGCTTGTGCAATATTGCTTGAAGTGCATAAATATGCTCCATCTAGTATTTGCAGCGTGTCGAAAGACCCAACAATTTTGACGTGATTTTAATGAGTTACATAGAGTTAATAACATTAAAAGCTATCTTAACTTAACTTTTGGTTATTTTCTATACTGTGAGTTATGTATATATCTAACATGTAGATTATCTTAGGATGTATACAAGATATAATTATTTCTAGAATATTATGTAGTAATATTGATGATATTTTTAATTGGTGTCAAGAAAACAATTTAATGTTGAATCCCGATAAAACTGTTTATATGTCATTTCATACTAAACAAAATAAGAGTAATTTAGATCTCAATCTTGTGTTAAATAATAAATGTTTAAATAAAAAATCAGAAGTTAACTTTTTAGGTGTAATGATAACTGAAACTCTGTCTAGGATCGCCCATGTTGATAATCTATCTGCTAAATTATCCAAAAGTGTTTTTGCTCTTCGTGTCATTAAAAATAGCTGTACTGATTCTAACGTTTGTTTGTCTGTCTATTATGCCTATTTTTATCAGCTTGTGAAATACGGTATTGTTAGTTGGGGTTATTGTTCTGACATTAAAAAAATATTTGTACTTCAAAAAAAGGCAATTCGTGTAATTTTTAATCTTGATTTTCGTGCAAGTTGTAAACAAACTTTTATTGATAAATGTATTTTAACTGTGCCGTCTATATATGTCTATTTTGCCTTGTGCTTTGTCAAGCAACGCATTCAAAATTACGATACATTTCAGGCTGTCCATGGACATGACACTAGAAATAATTCCAATGTAATTTTACCGAAGTCTTCAATGACATTATTAGTGTATTTGCCATATGGCACATACACTATTGGCGTCGGTCGGATGGCGGGACCTAGGGGTCGGACCAAAATTTCTCGACGTTTCATAGCCTCCTGAACAATTTGGCACCATTTTTGGAAATGTTTATATATATATGTATGTATATATTTATATATATATATATATATATATTTATATATATATTTATATATATATATGTGTGTACGAAATGTTACAATTACCACAAAACACCAAACCATAACAAACACTCTCGACGTACGTTTCGCCAACCAAGTTGGCATCATCAGGAGATGATTAAAACTAAAGACTAAACAAAAATTACTGCCTATTTATAGGCTACCTAATTTTAATTACCTGAAAACTAAACTAATTTACTAAATCAAAAAGCAGGCTACCTGGAATTGGGCCTTTGTCACTGTTCATAATATTATGTTTACACTTATGAATCTCTAGACTCTCTACGGCGTCTAGTTGTCTAATATTAATGACGTTTCTAATTAATTTTAAATTACTATTGTCTATTTTATGGTCATTTTCAAATGCATGTTGGGCAACACTAGATTTATCAAACCTGCCATATTTTAGATGAGCCATATGCTCTTTAAATCTTACTGAAATAGATCTTCTCGTTTGGCCAACATACTTTTTATTACAATTTTGACAACTAATTTCATAAATCCCGGACTTTTCTTTTTCTTCTACTTTTTCTTTAGGGTTCCCTAATTTTAAAAAATTAGGGAACCCTAAAGAAAAAGTAGAAGAAAAAGAAAAGTCCGGGATTTATGAAATTAGTTGTCAAAATTGTAATAAAAAGTATGTTGGCCAAACGAGAAGATCTATTTCAGTAAGATTTAAAGAGCATATGGCTCATCTAAAATATGGCAGGTTTGATAAATCTAGTGTTGCCCAACATGCATTTGAAAATGACCATAAAATAGACAATAGTAATTTAAAATTAATTAGAAACGTCATTAATATTAGACAACTAGACGCCGTAGAGAGTCTAGAGATTCATAAGTGTAAACATAATATTATGAACAGTGACAAAGGCCCAATTCCAGGTAGCCTGCTTTTTGATTTAGTAAATTAGTTTAGTTTTCAGGTAATTAAAATTAGGTAGCCTATAAATAGGCAGTAATTTTTGTTTAGTCTTTAGTTTTAATCATCTCCTGATGATGCCAACTTGGTTGGCGAAACGTACGTCGAGAGTGTTTGTTATGGTTTGGTGTTTTGTGGTAATTGTAACATTTCGTATCTTTACACCAAAGGTTCCACCATTTTTTATTGTATATATGTGTGTACACGATAACTCTCGACAGACTTAATCGATTGAAACGAAATTTGGTACACACATTGGAACCCATCACCGCAAGAAGCCTATTTAAAATGGGCCCGATCGGACCATTTTCAGGGTTGTATTTAGGGGTTCCAAAAAGTTTTTGGGCCCAAAAATACCGAAAAATTTGTCAGAATCGTTTCAAAATTGAAATTTAACTCTTTAGTAAAGATTAAAACGTGCTGCTAAAATTTTAATAAAATCGGCCCGACAGGACCGGACTTTCAAATTTTATGAAAACACTGGTTTGTTGATACGGATTTACTTATGAAAGGGTGTATTTAATGTGGTACAGAGGTTGCATTGATAATAATATTGAAATTAAGAAAAAAATATTATTTTAAGGGTTGTATTAAGGGGTTAAATTTTTTATTTTGTTCAAAAACAAACTTAAGTTCACGTATTAAAGCCACAAGGCCTGTATTTGCAAATACACTATATTGTCGGCAGGGTTTGGCACTGCGACCCGAGTTTTTTTTAATAATAGTGCCGAATATCATGCCTTAAAAATGTTTAATATGTTGCCGCATGATATTAAAATTTTGAATTTTAATAAGTTTAAAAAAGTAATAAAGGCAGCTTTAGTCAGTCAATGTCTTTATAACATTGATGATTTCTATATTTAATATGTATTTTATAGTGGACCGATTTGTATTAGGTTTTTTGACGAATCCTCGTGTAATTGTATTATGGATTAATAAATTTCTATTCTATTCTATACCAATCAATGGTTATTTATAACATTGAGATATCTAGGTACTTATTTAGTGTATCCCATTAGGGTGTTTGAAATAATTTTCACTTTCATGATGAGCTCTCGCTAGTACGAAGATTCTTATCTACAACCTAGTTATAATGAATTAACTCACATGTAGTGAAAATCAATTGATTCCAAAGCATATAAGGAGAATGTCAGATTAGTAATCATGTCACGGTTGAGTAATGTAAGCTCATTCCGCCGCGAAAGTGAAAAGATTCAGGTTAGAATCCTGACTGTGACTATGGTTGGTAAAATGATTTTTTTCCGATATGTTTGGAATCAATTATATAATTGGCTGCTTTCCAACAAAAATTTTCATTAAAAGCTACTGTAGAACTTTTTTTGACCCGCTGTTCCTTCCCAAACCTTTGTTTCTGCCATCTTTAAGAGCATGGATTACTCTACAAGCAACTTCAGTCACTTTGTTCCATTGAGACACAAAGCTTGCACAAAATGACTACAATGTTTGTATAGAAAACGACACACGAATAGATAGATATTGTAGATTATAGACGCTCGACAACAGGGGTCATAAGCGTCTAGACACACATCGAGCAATGATTGCCAAGCTTGACTGGTTGAAGAGCCACTTTAAACGATGGTATATACAGAATAAAAATATTGATAAGCACTGCTCTGCAAGTAATTGTGATCAAATGATTATTTTATTCTTTTATACCAATTGTGGAGGAATGAACAGTATGTTGCTGGCAAATGCCGTCCACATAGCTTTCATAATCATACAGTGTGAAAAGGTAAAACGGTTTTACCGAACTATATAGGGAAAATAAGATTGAGAACATTTACAATTTTGTAGTAGGCTATGGGCCATAATACCTAATGTAAATATGTAGTAGAATATCTACATAGAAAAAATAGTACAGTGAATTTTTTAAACAATTTTCCATATAGCGGTTGACTATTAAGAATAACTCGGAACCTGATAAATAAAAAAGAAACAAAGCATCTACTAGATATTTACATTGGAGCGTATAGGCCATAGCCTACTACAAAATTAATCAAACAGTAGATAATTTATTAGGTATCAGTACAAAAGATGAGATATTAATCTTTAATTTACAAAATTGTCGACGTTTCAGCCAATTTATGGTCTTAATCATGACAAAAACTTGTTTAATAGATTATAATATTGTTACAATATAGGTACAATATGGTTTATGAGGTAGGTACAGTCGCGGACTTAATAAAGTTTACACTTGAGTTTGTCCGTGTAAGTTCACAAAAAGTCAGTAGCTTAGCAACAAATTTAGTTTTTAATAGGTAAATGTAAATGTCAAAAATTAAAAGAAATAATTGTCGTTTAAATGCCTCGACATTATTAAAACGATGAACAAAAAAGAAGAATTATTGCAAGATTGGAGGAAGGAATTTGCTAGTATCAAATAGTATCAAATCTTTTTATGTTTTAATCAAATAATATTGAGTAATTTGGATTGTATAATAAACAACTGAGGTGTTTTGATAATATTTTTTTATTGAATTTTTAGGATGTAACCTTAGTAATTGATACATTACTATCAAAAGCCAAATTACAATATGCAAAAATTAAAAAAACCGGTAACTAGATGATACAGGTGTAAACTTTTTTAAGTCCGCGACTGTACATATTACTATAAATGAAGTAATCATTTACAACCAAAATTTGTATATTATAAATAATTTTTCATAATATAGAAATTTTGGTTGTAAATAATTACTTCATTTATAGTAATATGTATTGTAACAATATTGTAATCTATTTAACAACTTTTTGTCATGATTAAAACCATAAATTGGCCGAAACGTCGACAATTTTGGAAATTAAAGATTAATATCTCATCTTTTGTATGATACCTAATAAATTATCTATATACTGCCTGATTAATATAATAGTACATACATAAATATATATCGAATTTACAAAATTAATGTTCTCAATGTTAATTGCCCTATGTTCGGTAAAACCGTTTACACCCTGTATAAATACCATGCATATAGTATCATTAAACTGACAATTTTTGTGTCGGAGTTGCAACAGCACTTTCAAATAATATTATCACACATGAATGCGTTTTAAAATGTATAATGTGTCCGAATAAGGAGAACTATTTCTAAACAAATCTAATGGCCCTACAATATTTTATCGATATTCGGACAGGTATATAGGTTCTAATCATATACTCTTACTAAATCCAAGGTCAACCTAGCACCTGCTTTTAACTTAAGGCTAATATTTAAAACGTCTGTATTCAGCTAAAATTTATTTATTATAGATTATAGACGCGTCGAAAACTTATAGGTCATTAGCGTCTTAATTACATTAAATAACAACTTCCTTAAAACTAAATTACATCACAAAACATCCATGAGCGAAGGTGGAATTCGAACCCACGACAGTTATCCAATATTCAGCTAAAATATTGTTGCTTAATTTAGCGTCAAAATAAAGAGATACTGGAGTTGGCAAATTTGTTTAGGATAGCCAAGGTGGAAGGAAATGTCCTTTGGAAAACATAATTATAGGAACAATAGTTGGAAATGAATGAATCCTCACAAGATATACAATTAAGTAAGCAAATATAACAATTTATTTGTTATATTTGCTTACTTAATTGTATATCTTGTGAGGATTCATTCATTTCCAACTATTGTTTATTAAACACACAAGAGATTAGAACTTAGAAGTATATTCATCATAATTATAAGACTTAGAATGCTAGGCGCTACAAAAAAAATATGTCGGCGTCATGGAATTTGTCGTGCTTTGAAAGAGTTAAAACTATTAGCATCAATGAGTTCGATGTTCTTAAATTACTAATTTATAATGTTCCGGTATCAACAATGCTTGATGCTTCCTATATGATTACATCCTTCATTATCATCTTCAAAGCTTCCATGACATCATTAGAATTCAGTTTTCAACCTGCGGAGTGCACCTCCCCAAGAATGTGCCAAAAGGAACACAGAGGATATGTAAGATGTATCTTCCAGAATTTGTCATTGGCTAAAGTCCCCCCCCCCCGTAAGCATTGATTTCACATTTATGCGAGGTGCAAAGTTAAGAGATGTTAAAAGGGTGAGGGCAGTGTAGCCTAGTGGATAGCGTAATAATAATATAATAATAATGCCTTTTATTTCTTTTGACAAATAAAACATTTGTGTAGAAAATGTCAAGATACTAAATTACATAAAAAAAATCATTTAAGTTATAAAACAAATTCGACAAAATATAAGTCTTCAAGAGACGACTAAAAATGTTAATAGTGTTGCATTCTTTCATGTTTCCTGGAAGCTTATTAAAAATTTTTATACCCATGCTATGGGGAGAATTCTTACTTATATTCAATCTGCTTAAGGGGAAACTCAGTTCATGCCTATGGCGTGTGTGATATGAATGATAATTACCATTAGTTGTAAAGTAGTTAATACAAATATACAAATTTCATAAACATCAATTTGACATAGAGTCATCAATTTAAAATTATTAAATGATTGTCGACATGAAGTTTTTTTGGAGATGCCATCTATTGCACGAATAATACGTTTTTGGACGATACTTGGTACCAGCCTCTAGACTAGATTGTCGTGGGTTCGAATCCCACCTGCGCTCATGGATGTTTTGTGATGTTATTTAGTTTTAAGTTAGTTGTTATTTAATGTAATTTAGGACGCTAATGACCTAAGTTGTCGACGTGTCTATTAATCTACAATAAATAAATAAAAGTTAAAAGGGTAAAAAGTATGAAAGTTCAAAGTGCGTCTTTTTATCTTAAAGGACCCTTCATCGATCAGGACAACCTGTTAAAGTTCATTTATACAACTGGAAAATAATAAATATTATCGGACACTTAACAAAAAGTCACATCTGCAACTTTTGCTATTGAAGTTTTCAATCTTCGTGTAAATCTTCACGATCCTTCAATAGTTAAGTGAAATGGTCGATATTACCGATCAAAAGTATAACCGTATCGATCACTAACGACCTCAGTTGTCGATCGTCTATTAATCTACCAACTCCCACTAAAACCGTATATCTACAATTCAATTTAGCATTTAATGATTTAAGTTTTTAATCGGGATCATCTGAGACATTTTATTTGTCGACTTTCTGAGAGCTCAAACTATAAATTCTTGAGAAATTCCTACCGTTTTAAGGTGCGAATAGTTCAGCTTTCCAACAGACGTGATTTATGTTGTCACAGATGCAATTATCTTTCCGGAAAAAAATACTCTACAACTTCAGTCCGGCAGTGTACGCACGAGTATATTGGGAACGCTACGGAATTCCTTCCACAGTAGTCCTGTGACATCAGACGCGCTGATGCATGTCGTCAGAGAGGACACAAGACGTGGTTTATCTTCCAGAAAATTGCAACAGGACAGCGCGCACATGTGCTCCCGGCATTCCATTAGGATAGCGTCCAGGAGATATATATGTATATATATGTTTGCGTACTACATAAGTGCTAAAGAAAAGGGCTCCAGTCGTTTTAAAGTTACGTTAAGGCGGAACGATCATTTTATAAGGAGAAAAAAAACAATGTAGTATACCCAAATCAGTTTCGCAAATACAATTTAGCTAAGGAAGTATTAAAAATATATGAGCACTGTGGTTGGAATAAAAACAAAAATAAAGATAGTTACTTCTTACCACAACAGTTTTATTGATGGAAAGCATAGCTTTCGAAATGTACATCTATCAATAAAACTGTTGTGGTAAGAAGTAACTATCTTTATTTTTGTTTTTAAGGAAGTATTGAAGAAAACTAAATTTCCTTTGGAAGTTTCTATGTGAGATTATTTTAAATTAAACGAATATTATAATAATTAATATTAAAATTAAATTACGATTGTTTTGGAAATTTTAGAAAATGTGATCGTAATTAGAGATTTCCAAATTACTGTCAAGCAATATCTTTTTTTAAGACCACCTACAGTCAGGATTATTTTACCATGTTCTCAGATTAGAGCCTGGAAACTGGGGGCTTGCAATAGAGGAGTCGTGCAAACGCAACGGCATCGCTATATTCGCTACACGATCGGTTATCAAGTCCCCTTACGCAATATCAATTTTTTAAGGCAACCAACAGCTAAGGTTATTTGGGCCTAGCACCAGCTCATTTCTTCAATTTATTATTTTGTAATAATAAACTTGAATAAACATACTACATATTTGCAAAACAGTTTAAAAATCACAAAATTATTTCACTTAGTTTCTAGCTTAAAGCATTTAAGTATCAATTAGTTAAATGGCAAAATTTTCCACAATAAAAAATTTAATCAAAATTCTATAAAACATAAATATTTGCAGTGTTGTTATTTACAAAATAAATCAATTAAATAATTTTTTTACACTTCATTAAAACAATAAAAAATGTTAATATGTTTTTTTTAATTTTTCGACAATTTTACTGTTACATTTGACGGCATTTGAGCTCTGATGATGAAAATATAATTTTCGAAACGTTAGCGAATAAATGCAATAAAACAGTATTTGCTTCTTATTTGGATCCTGAAGCCACTTTTAAGTCGTTTTCTTCCAATAAACTGAACATTCAATTGACATTTTTACCAGCTCTCGGACTAGAACCTGGGGAACTGGGGGTTTATATATAAAGAGAAGTTATGTTAAATCTCTACACGCTTGGCTATTCTGAAGTTCCGTCAAAAGATATCAATTTTGTTTACAAAAGAAAGCATCAGAAGTTATAGAGATAAGAGAATCAATATCTTCTATTATTTATGATGACCTGATAACTAACGAGAAAAATGCGGTTTTTAAACAAAGAAGGGGGTTAAATTGTGTAAACATCTGACTCAATCATGTTATATAAACAGTGGTTCTGTTGTCAGCACTGTGAATTCCGTTTGTGTTGATATTTTAGAAGCAAAATCAAGATAACAATAGTCTTATTCAGCCACGAAGAATAGTCATAAAAAGGATGTACCAACTTTGAAATCGTCGTATTATTTTGAACAAGGCATGCTACTCCGATGTCTTAACAATTTATGGTACTTGAATGAATTTTTTTATGCAGAACAAAAAGATATACATCAATTTAAACAAAACTATAAATTTGATAAACATTGAACGGTTCACTGAAGCGCAATAATCAATAATAAAACTTTAAAGGTTGGTGTTCCTGTACGTAACTTTTTTAAAAGAAATTTTATCCTTTTTTAGGTATTTTGCATGCTGATTTTTCTGTCTGTTTTCCGCCACAATTCTTTAACCCCTCATCCGATTTCAATTGAATTTGGTACGAGTATATGGGGTTCTTCAACTCGAAGGATGGGCTGCTCAAAAGCCGGCTTCGCTCACGTTGACATAAAATACAGATTCTTGTTAATGCGTCTAACGTCTAGTTTATTAATAAATTAAAATCGTGCATTATTTAAAGCTTAAACAGCGGATTAACTTCAATGACAAACTATTTGAACATCCCTAGTTAAAACAAGTTCAGGTAATACGGCATACCTGTTTAGAATTTTGTTAATTATACATAGATACTACTATGTATAGTTTATAAAACTACCTAATATTTTAATAACAAAGAGGGGTCCTGTCTAAATTCCTAACTGTTATCTATTTTAAAACAGGTATGAATAATTTAAAAAAAATATTATTTTTGTTCCTTTTTTCATGATTTCCTATGACGCAGATAACAATTGCCACGATGTTACAAAATGCTTTACACTCGCAAGCTATTAGTTAATTAATTGTGAAATATAGACGATCGACAACAGCGTCTGAGCAAGCTATTAGATTATACACATAAAATTGGAATCGAATGTAATCTCAGACCGTTCTACTGTAAATTATAGACGCGTCGACAACTTAGGTCATTAGCGTTCTACTGTTTTATTTATCTGTCCAAAAAGATTAATGCTCGATTTCGACTTTGTAAGTAGATTTTTTTAAGGCCGCCAACAGCTAGGGTTATTTGGGCCAAGCACCAATAATTTAATATATTCAATTTGTTGTTTATCAATAATTAAAAACAAGAATGTTGCTGGAACCTTTGGTGTGAATATAATAAAAAACAGAATTAACCACAAACACCAAACCATAGTAATTTAATACTTGACGTACGTTTCGCCAACCAAGTTGGCATCATCAGGAGATGATAAAAACTCTTTTAATAATTAAAAATCCAATTAATACTTTTGTTAGTTCTCCAGAACCAGGAAACTGGGGCATTCTAATCTAGAAGCCAATGAAGGCAGACAGAGATGTGAAAATGGAAGTTTTACTTAATTATTAATCCTTTAATACCGGGTAGGTAGTGAAAATTAATGCTGGTGAAAGGTCAGGGTTGATTAGGATTTGGTACAGTAGAGTCCCGCTAATCCGCACCCCGATTGTCCGGACATCCGGCTATCCGGACGGGATTAAAAAAAAACTCAATAAAATTTAATTTCTAAATAAGAATTGTCTGTTAATTATTTACTTTCTTACAAGAGTACTTAAAAATAAATGAATTGTGGATTATAGACGCTCGTCAACAGAGGTCATTAGCGTCTGAAAGAGTACTTAGGTAGGAAGTAGATATTGAAAATAAAATTAAGCTGAAGGAAAAAGGTGTATCTATTTATAAGAAAAATCACTTAAATATTTATCATGTGCATTTTACAGCAAATTCCGTTTAATCCGGACGGGGTCAAAAGATGCGTTCTCATTTTTGAACGTGTCAAAGAAAAGAGATAAATAATAATAATTTAGCCTGCATTAATTTTTGTAAAACTATCGGCACATCCCCTGGCATACCGATTATATTAAATAATAATATAAATCACACCACATTTAGGTAATTAACATGAGTAAGGTATTTTAACACATGCAATAAGGACATTGGCGTAACTAGAGGGTGACCAAGGGGAACCAGCCCCCCCTGGAAGCAGACGCCCCCCCCTAGAATAATTACGTCACGTAGCTCAGAGTGCTGACGTAAGAATAAAGAAAGTCGACTTAAAATTATTACAGACTATTGAAAGTAATAAGAATAAAAAACATAAAATTATATAATTATAGATAGTAGACAATCAGGGTGGCGGAAGGGCCGGGCGGCCGCCCGGGGTGCTGACTGTTCGGGCGTTTGGGGGTACCAAAACTTGATCCAAGCGCCATTTTTTGTAATTTTGTATTTTCATCTAATATACTTAAAAAATAGCCACTCAAAATGAAAACTTCGCAAGACAAGCAACTTTTACTGTTTTTTTTAATATGGCATTTAATGACTATTAAACTATTAAATTACCGACAATAAAAGATCTCATAATAATAATTTTCAGTTCTCAGAATGAAAAGGCCATGCCCCCCCCCCCCCCTGGAAAAAATACCTAGTTACGCCATTGAGTAAGGAAGTTTCCTTTGACCTAAACTCTAAAGCAAATTCAGTTATAAGAAAAGTCGTGGTGCAAGTAGGTTTCAGTTAAAATATTCGTGGATTGTTATTCAGTTATCTATATTCTACAATATTTATCACAAGGTAAGCCATTTCAATTTTCTACTATGTCAAAAGTTAATACATATATTAACTGTTGTTTACATTACAAAACCATGTACAACTAAACAAATTTCTTTGTTCTTCATAATTATATAATCATAACCCTCCTTTTTTCCGTAGTCGGGTAAAACATGTTTCTAACTGTGACTATTTAGTTACCCAATTTATAGATTTATTTTATCTGTTGTTTAAATTTTAATCAGCGATACTTTCGCCTTATTATCCTTTTCCATAGAAGAACAAGTTTTTTTTCTTATACGGGGTTTTTGGCTTCTACGCTTATTTACGTAATTAGCCACGTCCTTATGAGGAACAAGTATAATGACAATTGACAATAATAAAACAGCCTAACAACACATCGCTGAATATATCAAAAAATTTGATTGAGAGCTCGCGTAAAACAGCTCTCTTATTTTGAATTTGGTCGCATATAAAATTCGGGTCTGCATGTCTCATTGTCGTTTCTCTATAATACATTAATTCATATAGAATTGGAAGATTGTGTAACTTAATAGATAAATTAGGGGCCAGGAAATGTTTTCCCGCTGTACTGAGGCCTACAAGAGCCCAATGTGATTCCCCGACATCAAAACCAGGTTCCGAACAGTAACTTAATATACTAGTTCACAAATAAAATTATTATTCTATTCTATAAATAAGCATTTTGATGTCAAACTATTCAATTTAAATTTTGCATATATTATTTACAAAAAGTCATTTGTATAAAAAAAACCTATTTTAAAATGTACCTACATTAGATCACAATTAAATAAATAAGTAAGCTTGTAGTGACACGTTGTTAGTTTGTATAAAATGACAAATCCACAATAGAATAAAAATAATTTGAATATTTTGATATGCTAAAAATAGATACAACACTTGAAGTTATTACGTGACACAATTGCCTTCTCATTTATTACATAACTATTTTTTTTATTATAGGTACACGGTTAGTGACCTATACCATAATTTACAAGAATCTGTTTTAATGGATTTAAAATAGAATCAAAATCGAAATTCATATTTTATTGAAGTTTATGGTCTTTTCTGTCTGTTTTTCTGTTTTCTGTCTGTGTACCAAAATGAAAGTAAACTTCATTAGAAATTTGATTACTTTCCCAAAGGTCAATGTCAAGGTTTTTAAACTTTAAATAAGATAGCGATGATTCTATGACTGTTTATAAAAATATCCCGACTGAAATAACAAATATTTATAAATAAAATGCAGACAAATTCAGGGGCGGGCCTAAACGTCGCAAACCGCATTGTACGTTGCAGATAATATGTTTTGTTTATATTAAATAATCTATAGATAGATTTGACAGACGTATTCTGTCAGAGGCTGGCAAAGATTTTTCTTAAAAGAGCTCATGATTTAGGTCAGACAACAATAAATGAATTAATGGTTAAAAATGTGAAATAAATCTTTTACATAATATGGTTAATCGAACGTGTAAATGTTTAAACCGGCACTTAATCGTTTAATATCAATTGGAATATTGCTATACTAAACGTTACTTAATAAAACTTCCACACATCAAAATATCAATCCTTTACTTTAAACATGCTACAGAAAATATGTCAAAAATATATTTACCGTATAATACATTCCTTTGGACAAGACACATTGCAAAAAACACCACAACCGAGTTTATACACAGGTTATATATAAATTAATTTAATGTACACACTTTATTTAAAAATTAAACGTCAATAATATAAAATTTTATTAGAAAACGTCGAATACCACTCCTTTCGACAGACCAGCTGCTCAAGCACGACTAACCCGCACTCTGTAGTTACAACTAGACAACTATTATGCAAAAGGAACTAACTTACCGACTAAAAAGTAATTGCATAAATTTATAAATAATTTATTCAAATAAAATTTCATTTGAGTGGTTTATTACGTTTGTGTTTTACAATATCACATTGTTATGTATATTGATCAACGGTGAGTATTTTAAACAATGTCCATTAAATATAGCGTTTTTTTAAAATTTCAAGTTTTGCACTGTTTGATTGGCATCCTTAGCCTTATTTTTTTCATTTAATTTGTCAGCTTCCACTTCGTAAACGACAGATTCGATCCAATAAGCTACCCATTCCGATATACGTTTGAAAAATTGACAGTATTTTTCTGTAAAATAAAACTACTGTCAATCGACGATACTGTCTTGTTCCGACACTTTACAACTTCTAGACAATGCGTAAATAGTTAAGCGGCATTTACTCTAATTATTAATTTACCTGTATTTTGTTTATCTTTACTCAATTTATCATTAAGAAGTAGTTCAACAATGTTTGCCATTTCCAAAAGTTTGTCAGTCATAATAATTTTAAGTGGATTCATATACGCTTTTATAAAACAGTTCGTCAAATGTTTCTCGAGTTTTTTACGAATATTTTCTTCAGTATAAACTTTTCTTTGCGATTTTATTTTTTTTCTCATTCTTGACATTTCTATTCTTCTTTTTCTCAAACGTTTAATTTTTTCCTCCATGTCTTTGAAATATTTTTCCGTTTGCCTGAAAATGTTTATTTTTATTTTCCCAAGTAAGAAGTAACTACCTATTCAGGGAAAGTCTTGATTTTTTGTTGAATTAACACTTTTGCAAATCCCCTGAACCCAAAAAAGCATTTTTAAATAAATCTGTGTCCTCTATCTGTGGTCGCAGCATTGAGCCAAAACCACTCGATCGATTTTGCATATGTGTTGGGCGGTCACAACTCGAGGCAAAAATCGCAAAACCGATAAAAAACTGAAAAATAATTATTTTACCGGAAACAGCTCTAACGATTTTGATTAAATTTTACCCATTGATACTTCCTTAGTACCGTATGACATGACATGCCTAGTTCCTTCCAGAAAATGCAAGGAGAAGCCGTGGACGTGATGATACTCTTATATGGGAAAATAAATACTAGATTACAGATGTTCGACAACCGAGGTCATTAACGTCTAAATGGGAAAGTTCAAAATTAAAATAGTACTGACTCGGGTGTCATATAGTATTCTTCTTCGAGCGTTTTCCGGATACGTTCCCTTCGTTCTGGATCAAAGAAATCAGCAAATTCCTTGTAAACATAGAGAACTACTCTTCGTTTTGGTCTTGCCAACTGCTCTATTCGATTTGTTAAATGTTTCGGTTTCTTGTAACCACCATAAACTCTGTACGGTTTATACATCATTTCCTGATCACTGTCACTACTGTCACTTCCTTTAGTTGTTGCATCGTCAGCATCCTCATAATCTAATGTCAAAATTTTCGTTTTAATTCCATCACAAAATTTACCTTTCTTTTAAGATGTTTTCTTACATTACCTGTTACTTGCTCCTCTCCTCCTTCTACAACGTCGACATCTGCCATTTTTAAACCAGAATTTTAATATAAAATTTAAGAAAAAAGTTAACAAATAATTGAAAAACAAATATTTTCACAGATATCTATTATCAAAATCCGAGTTTCTCTTACAAATTATTTCAACTTAGTAAGTTTAATTTGTAGTCCAGGGGAAAGGTTTTTTTTGTAGTATCATTTCAAATTAAAATAGGTAACATAATTAAAAATAATTTTTATTTCTATTGTGAAACACAAATTAACATTTTATTTTTTTATATAAAAAAAAGAAACTTTTAACTTAAAGCGCCAGTCTTAGCGATCCGGGCGCCCCAGGCGAAATATTCTTCAGCGCCCTTAATCTCTTATAATTAACTAGCATTTTGCCCGCGAATCGTGGATCAAGGCATCGCGCTAACGTGCGACGTTCCCTTGGACCCCTGGCGCCCGCGACAATTAGGAAGTTTCCCTTTTTAGTGTATTTGCCATATGGCACATACACTATTGGCGTCGGTCGGATGGCGGGACCTAGGGGTCGGACCAAAATTTCTCGACGTTTCATAGCCTCCTGAACACTTTGGCACCATTTTTGGAAATGTCTGTTTATATATGTATATATATATTTATATATATATATATGTGTGCGGGCTATAACTTTCGAAAGAGTTAATTGATTTTTACGAAATTTGGTAGGCACGTTGAAATCCATCACCGCACGAAGCCTATTTAAAATGGGCCCAATCGGACTATTTTAAGGGTGGTTTTTAGGGGTTAAAAAATGTTTTTGGGCCCAAAAATGCCGAAAAAATTCTCAGAATAGTTTCAAAATTGAAATTTAACCCTTTAGTAACGATTAAAATGTACTGCTAAAATTTTAATAAAATCGGCCCGACAGGACCGGACTTACAAACTTTATGAAAACACTAGTTCGCGGATAGTGCTTTACTTACTGAAGGGTGTATTTAATTTGGTACCGAGGTTGCATTGATAAAAATATTGAAATTAAGAAAAAAAATATTATTTTAAGGGATGTATTAAGGGGTTAAATTTTTTATTTTGTCTAAAAACAAACTTAAGTTCACATAATAAAGCCACAATGCCAGAATTAGCAAATACACTATATTGTCGGCAGGGTTTTGGCACTGCGACCCGAGTTTTTTTATTTTTTTGGTCTAAATCATAGTTCTAAAAATTATAAAATTAATGGCGGAAGAATTTTTGAAATATCTTTAAAAACAACAAAGTTATGCTACTTCAAAGTTTGAATTGACAGTTCTCCAAGAAATTCCGTTTTCAGTCCGGGTGACGTCACGCGGCACGATATTTTTAAAAGTTATTTTCAGTTTGTATGTGGTAATTTAAAATGGTAACTTCCGATAAATCTCTTTCTATAAACTCGTACATTGTTATGGAAACACTAAAAACAAACCAGTTGATGACGAAAAATATTGACATATTTAAATTTTTGACAGTTAATTTTAATTTAATATAAATAGAAAAGTCTGTATTACAACAAAATAGTTACTAAGTAACTAGGTTCTAATTACTCACAAAGCTAAAAAACAGCAAACTTGTACCGCGTGACGTCATATTCAAAAATCAGTTTTGTTTGTGACCCCACGTACAAGAAATTGAATATCTCCGTTGAAATTAAAGACATCAAAATAATTCTTTCAGAATTTTTAAAGTTATCTTTATTAGTGTATTTGCCATATGGCACATACACTATTGGCGTCGGTCGGATGGCGGGACCTAGGGGTCGGACCAAAATTTCTCGACGTTTCATAGCCTCCTGAACACTTTGGCACCATTTTTGGAAATGTTTATATATATATGTATATATATATTTATATATATATATATTTATATATGTGTTCGCGGCATAACTCTCGAAAGCCTTAATTGATTTGAATGAAATTTGGTACACACGTTGGAATCCATCACCGCACGGAACCTATTTAAAATGGGCCCAATCGGACCATTTTAAGGGTAGTTTTTAGGGGTTGAAAAATATTTTTGGGCCCAAAAATACCGAAAAAATTCTCAGAATTGTTTCAAAATTGAAATTTAACCTTTTAATAAAGCTCAAAATGTGCTGCTAAAATTTTAATAAAATCGGCTCGACAGGACCGGACTTACAAATTTTATGAAAACACTAGTTTGCGGATATAGTGATTTACTTACTGAAGGATGCATTTAATTTGGTAGGTACAGAGGTTGCATTGATAATAATATTGCAATTAAGAAAAAAAATATTATTTTAAGGGATGTATTAAGGGGTTAAATTTTTTATTTTGTCCAAAAACAAACTTAAGTTTACGTATTAAAGCCACAAGGCCTGTATTAGCAAATACACTATATTGTCGGCAGGGTTTTGGCACTGCGACCCGAGTTTTTTATAATGATGTGACAGTATCATTATTAGTATTTTCGTCCAATGGAAACTTCCTAATTGCCCGAGTTACCCCTCCTCTAAAGCCGGCACTGCCGAAGTTAGCTCTTAAATTGAGCTATTTTTTGAACTTTAAACACATCCAATTTTTAGGAAGATCTAAAGATAAATTCATATTCGGTCCAGTTTCTAATTCGTAAGGAAGATGCCAAAAATTGCTAATCTTTTGCGCCATCGGTAAATACAGTAACGGTTCCTAAAAATTGTTAAATATTTTTAGATTTTGAAAACAACATATTTTACGGCGTGCAAACATTTCATTTTTTTCTTACTCTAGTCGTAACTTTTCCATAATCTGTCACATATATTAAAAGATGTTGATGCTGTAATTGCCAATATCTAAACAAAGTTTGCATATGGGGTTCCCCCATTAAATGCGCATGACTGCGCATCAAATCACGGCTAAGAAAAGCTGTTCCTAAGCCGCTATGCATACATGCATATAGTAGGAATGGGTCATCTTGAGAACTGTGAAAGTACCACATAAAAATTATTAAGTTTGTGTTTTTTACTTAGTCATTTTCTGGTAGCATAAATAGCCTGTGCGTTAGATATAGCTGCACGTTATATGCAGCAAAAAGTTATTTTTGACAGATTTGAAAGTTCGAAATAATTATTATTTATATATGCCATCGCGGACTTCCTTATCTAGTCAATAGTTATCTTGTACTTGCCGATTTTGCTTGCGTACCTATAATAATGGATATAAAATGCCGTTATATAATGCACAGGCACCCTTGCTACCAAAAAATGGCCCTTAAAGGCCACATACATATCCAAACAAATTGGCGCATCAGAGGTTGTTCTGCAAACATTTAGTGTATGCAGGGCTGGATTAACCATGTCGGGGCCCCTAGGCAATGCAATTCTCGGGGCCCCTTTTCAACCGTTTGAAGATGATCAGCTCTTTTCAAGTTAAAACTTTTTAAATTAAATTCATTCACGGTCGCAAAACTCAAAAATCGCAATTACAGATCAAGCATTTCAAAACTTGTTTATCATACTGTATTTCGTCGCAATGCTGTCAGTTGATGAAATACTTCATACTTACAGAACAGAACCATCTAGTATCGAGTAGTAGAACTAATAATATGGATGCGTTACGTAGCGTATTGTATGATGCTACGTAACGCATCCATATTATTAGCTCTACTACTCGATACCAAATGGTCGTGTTTTGTAAGTATGAAGTATTTCATCAACTGACAGCATGCGTCGAAAAAAAGCAATAATACCTATTGTCATTGAGGATACAAATTTTCCAATTAAATTTCCACTCTATGAAACATTTTCAATTTCTTTTGTCCGCGCGCGGGGCCCCTAGGCAGTTGCCTACTCTGCCTAATGGTTAATCCGGCCCTGAGTGTATGGTGTTGTTTGACGTACTGCGCTGCGCAACTAGTACTGCGCTGCGCAACTTCAAACTTGTTTGAAATTAAATGCAAAATGAGTGGTGTTGCGCAACTAATTGCATCGTATATGAGCTTTACGCGACACATTGTGCAATAACTGCAGGTTCTTTTGACAAATGACAAGTGTAACTAGACGGAAGTGTTTTAAAATTGCGAATTTTATAAATAATTCACCAAAAGTAGTGGGGTCCATTCGTAAATAATTTTTATAGTCTAGTGTGAACTGAATTGAAGTTCTTTGAGGAGATTTGCGTGGCTTATGAGATCTTTTCTTAACCACTATTTCAAGACTCTTTGCTTCCTTTTTTTTTTTGCAATACTTGTTCGCAGGTGTATGGGGCCTATTAAACTTACATATTTTCCGCTAGAAAAACAGATGCATGCGATATGATGTAATCCATTTGATGTTTTGGCCAAGTTTTCATATGCGTACGCCCAAACAGCATAATTTTCTGCTTTCTTTCGTAAAAATGTTTAACCACATAATACACCTAAAACGCGGTTCAATAATAAATTACACATTCAGAAAAATATAACTGGATTTCTATTGATGCTTACTAAATCGGCCGATACACGACCTGTAGTATTTTTCGCTCCTTTTGCATAAGCTATATTAAGACCATCTAATACGATATCACAATGTCCGACTTTCTTTAAAAAGTGATCGAATGATTCAATTTCTTCGGGTGTACTTTTTGCAAATACATTTTTACCGATGATCACTTTTTTAAAAAAGTGAGTTCGTAACAACTGAAAATCGTCTTTAGATATTTGTAATGGGTTCAGATTCTGTTTACAATTTTTACACATCCCACTGAAAATATGATTAGTGATGAAATTCTAAAATAACAACTAATTATAGAAAGAAAAAAAAAATAAATACATTTTCGATATTGCGGTGCGATAACCAGTAATTTTACAAATTTTTATAATTTCTGTAATTATTTCGTAGGGTAGTCGAATATCTTCTTCCGAAGCGAATTTCAGTAGTTTTTCTACATTATCAATACAAGATGTTTTCGAGTTTTTCTGACAATATTTTAACCAGCTTGTGTACACTTTTACATGCAAATTCTTATGACGACCTTAAAAAAATATTTTTTTTTATCTATACTCAGTTTTTGAGAATGCTCAAAGAAACAAAGAAGACACGTACTTGCCACTTCACTCATTAACTTCCATCCAATATCAATCTCATTATTTAGAAAAGCTGTCTTAATGACTGCGCAGTATGCCGATTTAGAAGGCATGGCTATGAATTTTATATCCTCAATTATTTCTAAACATTCTTTCCACCGGCTTGTTATTGATAAGGCATGTATAATATGGTCTGATGTATTATAATCCAACAATTTAAATTTCTTTCTAATAATTTCATATCTACAAAAAATTGTATTACTGATGAACTGAAAAATATTACTCCTCTATCTGGTGCGCTGGCCAGCAGCAACTGAACAATTAAATGTGAGAAAAAAATACCTATCAAGTTTCTCTATGGCTTCCCAGTCCCATATAAATGTGTAACCAGCAATTTGAAACGGAAATATATTTCTACTTCTGTCTGCGAACAAATGCATAAGTCCGCAGACAGAAATAGATACAGTTTTCTATATAATATTATGAAACTTATGGGGTGTAAAATAGAATGTGCCAGAACTTTCTACACATATGGAAAAAAACATTTGCTTGCATTTCTTTTATGAGCACATCTACCAGTAGTACGCAACTTCGACGCTACTGCGACGATATTCAAACGAGCGCAACTTGTTAGCAAATAGATGACTATCTATTAGTAAAACTCATTAGATGACTATCTATTAGTAAAACTCATTAGATGACTATCTATTAGTAAAACTCATGTACATAAGAAATCTGTACTGCTGATAGATCAAAAATCGTGAAGCCAACATACGTGCGGGTATATATTTCTGTCTTTTTTTATGGGAACCCAGCTGGCAGGTTCCTGATTGGCTACTTCCATAGACAAAGACAGAACTTTTAAAAGAGAGCAGGTATACTATTGACCACTGGGGCACTGAGGTTTTACGTCAATGGCATCCATGATATATTTCTTTGTCTTTATATATTACGTTTCAAGTGGTGTTTATACTTCAGTTGATAGTGATATTATTATGCCCAAAAAGATCCGAAACCTGTGTTTACTTCTTGTATTACTATGAATTTCAAGGAATATGAGTAAAAAACTGTTTTTAACAAAATTAAACTATGTTACCTTATAATGACAACAGCTGTCAAGCGTTTTGTTTACATTTTGTTCAGATGGAACGTCCGTACATCGACCAATGACATCATCGGAATAAATGCGGAATAACTTTGTCAAAAGAAACACAGATATATTTTTGCTCCCTTTGTGGACTTCACTCACCGCACATTGAGTAAATGGACAATCCGCAGTATATAATCAAAGTATATGGTAAAACTAGTTTCGCGTTTTAGTATATCTGATAGTTCTGTTTAAAATAAAGTTTTTGAAAGGACGTAGAATCGCAGCGGTGTCGTAGTTGGCTCAATAGTTGTTTATAGACGCTCGACAACTGACGTCATTAGCGGCTAAACCTTATAAAGACTGATTTGTAATATTTATGATTCTACTCACATTTGAAAAATATCTTTTTCGACTGACTTTGTAACTGTTTTGTCTTCATAAAAAAGAGAATACAATCTCAGCATTTTTCCTAACGTAGCCAAATTTGGCTCTTTACCGTTGGTTCGTAAATGATTTAAATATGTTTGTGCAACATCAAGTTTCCTATCAATTGTGCAAAATCCGATTATCAAAGCATCGATATTTACTGGATTTATGGTATTTCCAGTATTAAATACATCACGTTTCATGTTTTCCCAGTCTTCAGAAGTAATCTTATTCTTATCCCGTAGAAAATTTTTAATAATATTCTCTTGAAGTTCACCGGATGATGGGTATTTTTGAAATTCATCTGATCGTCTCGGTTCAAAATTGCGTACATCTACAAATATTTATACCAAAACTAGCGTTAGGTTTCAGTCAGTTTTTACAAAAAATAATGAATTTGCTGTCGAGTAATATAATAACCTCACTTTTAAAAAATGTCAAAAAAATTCTGCAGTTAATATTTAAACTGAAACATACCTGCAAAATGTTTAAGATACCAACAGTCCGGCCTTTTATTAGCATTTAAAAGCGAAAATGCATTTCTATTTCTGGCTAATTTTTGTAAAATCATTTTTTTATTGAGATTGAACCTCACACTCGCAAATGTCAAAATTCACGTGTCAAAGTGTAAAGGTACATTAAAAATTGTGCCATATAAAATATTACAAACAATGGGAGAAAATGTGGGAAAATAATACTTTTCAGATTTAGGTTTCGATACAGGGTCAGGATCTATTCTGCTTTAGGATTATTTAAAAATTATCAGCATTGTTGAAACGAATTTTAAATGTTTCATAAATTTTTACCTCACTGACATGATGCTCGTATTTAAACGTACCTTTAAATGTTATATAACCTTTAAATTTGAAATTATGATTGGATTTGTTTTCTGCATTTACAAAAGTAATTGCGGTTTTATCAAAAAAAAAGTGTGATAGACGATAGTGTATTATTGATTGTTATTTTTAATTATTGCGTATTTATTTTAGATGAACGCTGTTATTGAAAACACAAAAAGAATACAGTTGAATCAATATACTTGTCTGCCTCCAAAAAATCAAAGAAACGAAGATGATTATTATTCTTGCAACTCCAAACCGAAATCAAAGAAGAAGAGTTCCAAGAAAGAAAAACAGTCATCAACAATCGCAACCGAAATGCTTCTCACTGAAAAATTAGTTTCAGCTGGACTTCCACAACAACCACGTACAGTATTTTCTCAATTAATGGCTAAACAACAACAGTCATCTTGTTTGTTAGAAAAGCGATGCCGGTCATTGAAAAAAGTGGCACCGTCTACTAAGACAAGGTAATTTATCAGATGTTTAGCTTTAATTTTGTGATGAACAATGCTTGTTTGGCAAATTAAAACCGCAAATAAATATTTCCATTGTAGGTCATCAATACCGTCTCCAGAAAACGTGAAATGTGAAAATATCAATGTAAATGGAAGTGTTATTCCACCGGATTTTGTATTTTATTCGGATGATGAACCAGACAAAAAATCGTCAGAAAACCCGGAAGATCTTACAAAAAACTGTGATTCACGCCTGAAAGATCTATTAGCATGTCATCAAGAAGATCCAAACGCAGAAATTAAGATAAATGAAAAATTACTTACATCAAAAAGTATTGCCGATAGAAAAAAAGAACTTCTAGACTTGAGTCACGCAATGCGCATTTTTGAAAATATACGCGCGAGAAAAAGAGAAAACGAAAAACTTGTATCCAAAAACTTTGTATCCAACAATGACGATCATAAAAGTCCTAAATCAGTTACAGCTGAAACGACTGAAGGCAAAGCAAAAGGTATTTTGAAAAACATAGCAGAGGAATCTCCAAAAAGTCCAAAAACCGTTACTTTTCATTCAAGTGTTAAGACTGAAGAAAAACCAAAAATTCAAAAGTTGAATGTTTCTAGAAATGGATGTCTGTCACATAATAATTGTAGCGAATTAGAGTATATAGACAGAATTTTTGAGTTAGATATTGAAAATTATAAATTCGATGATGAAATTCGCCATGTTCCGATTTTGGCCGATGAAAATTTCACGTTTATTAAACGTTTTGAATATGTCGATCCTTACACTGCACAAATTTATAACCACAATATTCCTTCCGAATATTTGCATTTAGACGAATATATGTTTAAAAGTAGGACCGTACCGTACAGCTCTTTGAATCTTTATAGTAATGCACCAAGCCCTTCGCAAAATGATTATTTTGATCCAAGCGTCCCGTCGCAAAATGATTATTTTGATCAAGTTCACTGGTAAGCATTTTTTTGTGTGTTTAATATTTTTAAGTGTGATATTTTTAAGTTTATAATTTGTATTAAATTTGTTAATAATTTAAGATGTTTTCCCGTTAACGCCAGAACAGGTTTTATGTTCCTCTTAAAAGACGAGACTATAAATGATCTGAATACCATTTTCCATTCACCTCTGGCATCTGGTAATTTTTCGGTGCTAAATGACTTATTGAGTAATTGGACTGCAGATGGCCACTTGTCGGTAATTTCGTGAGTTTCTGAGGCGTTTATTTCAGGCACCACGGGCAATTTTGGTAAAATTTATTTATTTAATCTACCAAATTTCATGTTTCTAGGTCAAATAGTTTCCAAATAGACACAATATTTACAGGGTCGTCGACAAAATTCAGGGTGGAATTCCTTGGACCATTTTAAGAATAAAAGTTCATAAAAACGTGTGGTTAAAACCGGCTAGTTTTCTAGGTACAGGGTCCTTAACTTCTTTTATATGGCTGTTTAGAGAAAAATATTAAGTGTGCTAAATGTTTGTAATTTGATGAACAATTATTAATAGGAATCTGCCTGGCACCAATTTCAAAAGATGGCGCTACCATATGTCATTTTTTCCAATTTTTTACTCAAAGAATCAGCTTTTATATAAACAATACAGTCAATTTGTGAGATCTGTAAGATTCTATAGATGATATTCTTTGTATTAAACATATTTGGGGTCATGTATTGAAATTAATAAAAGTAGGAATTCAGATTGAACTTGAAATATTTTTTTCAATGAAAAAGGATTTTTAGACATTTAAAACATACTTTGAAAGACAAAAAATGGATATGCTAAATTTCAATACGAAACTGTTAATAATAACAGCAAATCGTTTAGTAAAAAGTCACTAATGACAGATAATGCAACCGCGGTGTTATCAATAACTAAAAAAGTGTAGCTATTGTCTAAGAAATGACGCTACGTACGTTTTGTTTACATCTTGATTTATGGTATAAATGTCAGTTTTCGATTTCTTGTTCAGTTCGTGTTTTTCAAAGATTTTGAGATTGATTTTGTTTTCTAAATAGATTTTTTCTTCAAGGCAACGGGTTGCTATGAATATGAATAATCAATTTTCAATTAACATGAAAACATAAAAAGTATCGAATTCAAAGATGTTCTAAATATGACAACTTAAATTATCAAATTTTCCTCTTGAGAAATTTATTTGATTGTGTAAAGTTGGTACCACGTACACAATTTTCAAATTGAGATTAGATTTTTTATATTTTCCAGGTTTTTCTGAAAAAAAATAGTTCAGTAACCAGGGAAATGGGAAGAAATAATCGAAATCCAAAACGACGTAAATTTTTAAAAATATTAGTATCATTTTATAGACTGTTATGCATGAATTTTCTTCGATTTGTTATTTATTTTATTCATTTTACAAGTAAGAATAGTGAAATGAACTAATTAACTAATGAAACTTTTCATATCGCTTATTACAAAAATGACACCACAGAAATTTTATGTAAAATAAAAAAGCACAAAGTAAATTTATATAGGTAATAAAAAGTGACATTACATTCACATTATTATAAAAAATTATAAATTCACTTGGCACTTTTAAATCTTTATTACACTTCAATTATTCTTCTTTTGGGCTTTTCAGACGTAGTATTGCCTAATTCCAAGATCTGTCATAGAGTTATTTTTTTCTAATAGGAGAAATTTCATAAATGCTTTCTTCTTGACTCAGATTTTATTTCTTTTTGATTGATTCAAACGTTTTAATAGATTTTATTTATACATTTTTTCGCACATGTTCTATAAGATTTCATAAATGTCCTTATTTATTAATTTTCTGCTCTGAAATTATAATTTTTCAGCTTTCAACTCAACATTATTAACTATTTATGACACGACTTGTGTCCACTTGTGTCAACATTTCTCAAATATTTAAATTTTTTATTCACATTGTTTCCATGGCAATTTCAGAAATATTATATCATTACTAACTTTGCTGTCATCATAGATCAATTATAAAAATTATTGTTATATTAGTGTCCTCTATACGCTAGTAGACGAAATACTCACAATATTTTGAAAAATATTACAATTACAGCGACGACAGCGCCTCTAACGGTTTATTATCGGCAACTTTTTGTGCAGTGCCCTTTTAAAGCAGTTTAATATTTCAAAAATAAAACAGTAGCATACTCGGTTTTCCACTTTGTCTCCATAAAATCCTGATGTGTACACCCCAGTACGTCCCTGATATTTCTAAAAGCTTTTAAATGAAATCAAAAATTACTTCTTCCATTAGTATCTACGCATGCCAAATTTCAATCCAATATCTTAATGCGGTTTTGAACTTTTAGTAAAATTGTTGTAAAAAAAATAAGACGTTGAGGACCATGTATCTCAAAAACTAGCTGTTTTTGACTACACGTTTATATGAACTTTTATTCTTGGAATGGTCCAAGGAATTACACCGTGAATTTTGTCGATGTATTTAGGGACCACTGTGTATATCACTTTGTGAGACCTTCACTTCGCCCTTTTGAACTAAAAAAAATTCTTACTCGATTCAGACACCGCACATGGCTATCTTCGAAAAATTTAATTTTTTTTTGTCTCCTTTTCATGTACGGGAGCCCCACTAAATAAAATGTAATTAGCGTTTATCTAGATTTTGGCCATGTGGCCATCAATCATTAGTACATACTTATAGTTTTTAGGAGTTAAAAGGCTGTGACAGAATAGTGAGAATAGGGTTCTGCCCTTAGGGTACAGAGCCCCAAAAAATTAATGTATATTTTGACTCGAGTAGCAAATGATCTCGTTCAGTTCTAGTTTTAACGGGAAAATAGTCTTTTAAGTGGAGTCAGTTTGTTTTAAAAACAATAAAACCATTAAAAATTCTTTGCATTTTTTATATCTGATTTTTATATACAATTTTATATATTACGTTACTTCAAAGTGTATTATTATAATCAATAAAAAAAATGTTATTTCCATGCGACCAAAAATTCTTACATATCTATCAAGAAGTGTACAATAAAACTAAAATAATCATTACATAATACCTATTAGAACAAAAAAATAAAGGTTTTGTATTTTAGGCCAAAATTATTCAAGTTGCAGGAATATTCGGTTGTCTGCTTATTGTTTTTATTATTCAGTTGAATACTGAATAGTTTTCATTAATATTATTTATTAAAAAAGAAGTCACGAGGTGTCATGGGACACACGACAGAAGCTGCTTCTTACGCATCGTATATAAAATCGAATTTATTTACATATAAAAACTAAAGAAGCAATACAAGCTGCCTAGCCAATGAGGTGCGTTGCATCGCCACGTTCCAAGGCCGTGTTCGTGACCTTTTTTTTTAACACGCTTTTATTAGCTTCACTTGTATGTTTACTTGCTTGTTTGTCAGTTTGTAACCGACTTCTTTGAACTTGATTTTGACCAACTTTGAACGGTCAGATTTAGTTTAAACGTTGTCGACTTATCAAGGACCGACGACAATACAATAATTCAATAAGTTTGTCCCATTATCATCCTGACCAGGATCTCCAGGACTAAAAAAAAAAAGCAAAAAACTTCAGATTGAACTGAAACTTTGCACACTTATCAAGGACCGATGACAATACAATAATTCAATAAGTTTGTCCCATTATCCTGACCAGGATCTCCAGGACTAAAAAAAAATAAAGCAAAAAACTTCAGATTGAACTGAAACTTTGCACACTTATCAAGGATCGATGACAATACAATAATTCCACAAGTTTGTCCCATTATCCTGACCAGGATCTCCAGGACTAAAAATCAAAAATAAATTATAATTTAAAAAAACTAAAAAACACGCTTTAATGAACTAAAAAGTAAAAAATAATTAATTTTATTGTAAAAAAGCGTGGGGTGCTTTGTATCATATTTTCATACTACCCCACGCTTTTTTACAATAAAATTAATTATTTTTTACTTTTTAGTTCATTAAAGCGTGTTTTTTAGTTTTTTTAAATTATAATTTATTATGATTTAGGTCCCCATTCCAAACGTGCATTAAGAAGCATAGCTTCAAAAAGAAGTATTTGACCTTGCAGAACATTCGGTTCATACTGTTCACTACAACTTTAAAAATAATCGAATCTAATTTAAACCGAGTCTTAAAAGATTCAACGTGGATACTGTATTTCTTCTAGCATCTTCTCGTACAACGTCACCGTGTCCCATTTCAACGCGTTGTATTTCAGACATCGTTACCAAACCTTGCGATGGCGCTGTGAATATACACTTCCCGATCCGTTTATGTTTAGTAAGATCGTTGGACTGGGCAAAGGCTTTACCGCAAGGACAAGCATAAGGCTTTTCTCCGGTGTGGGTCCGCGTATGAATTCTCAATTTATCGGCTCTCGCAAAAGCTCGTCCACACACCGTACAAACATACGGTTTTTCACCTGTGTGCGATCTAAAAAATACAAAGCTGTGAGTTTACACATCAGATTACACGTTCTCAGTAATACATGACATCGAACCATGTAGGTACATTTGTTTAGTTAAATCAGTGCTCCAACCGATTGCCTCATCGAAGCATTTACTGCAGCGCTAGCCTTGACTGGTGGCTTCGCTGGCGTTAATGGTCAATGATCGTTTTGAAAAAACAATATTAACATGATAGTAGCCAAATAAAAAGAACATATGAAGTTTGACTACCAGCTGATAGTGTACCAAGTTTCGTCAAAATTAGTTCAGATATTCTTGAATGATGCAGGTACAGACAGATACACGTTTTCCCGTCTAGGTATACAAAATACTCGCAAGTAAACGAAATTACAGAGCTCTTGTTACTTATTATTATATTAGTGCTGATGATGTGTAGATTGTTTGATGACAACTTACCTCATATGAAGTTTCAAATCCGTTGACCTTGGATAACCTTTACTACAAATACTGCAAACATGGCTCATTTGCCCGGTATGTCTTCGCATATGAACCGATAAATTACTTCGAGAGCTGCACCCTTTTCCACATACAGAACACAGGACAGTCTAAAAAGTCAGAAATTAATATAAATGTTGTTTTATCTGAAAATAATATCTTGTTTAAATTTGATCAGTTAACCCATGAAACAACTGCCTGTTATTGATATTTGAAAAAATTTCAGATAATTTAACAGTTTTAGGTCAAAATTAACAGTTAGATTTTAAATTTTTGTATGTAGTTTTATGTTGTAATAAATTTTGTGTTATAAAATGAAATCTAAAAAACCGAAATCAGTCAAACCAAAAGCAGCAAGGCCGTCCTCATGGTTTAATTTCAAATTGATATATCTTAATGATTTTACAATAACGCCCGCTGCGGCAATTTTGAGTGCTTCTTATTCTCAGTCGTATAAGAGATACAAAACTAACAATGTCGGATATCAAGGTACAGCGAATTGTATTGTGGCAATAACAATGGCCAACATGTTTGAAATGAAGATGTGGAAAGAAGATTTAATGAACAAGATTCTAGATATTGGCGACAAATTGTATTCTGTAAGCGCAATCAGGAAGAATATAAAACAAAAACTGCTCGAAACAAGAGATATTGTAAGCGCTTTTTACATAAGTGATACTAAAGTTTCTTTAACAATCGGAGAAGATCTTGTCGGAAAAGTACGTGTTGAAAACGATGTGCGTTATGATTTAAAAGCCGGTTTAGACGAGTTTTTTAAAACTAATTCTTACGGAGTGTGCACTACGCAAACGCTCGGTGTAGCTTTTTGGAAAAAGGATAATTATTTTTATTATTTTGATCCTCATGACAGAGATGAAATCGGAAAAAGAGTTAAAGAGTGCACAGGATATGCCTGCCTCTTGAGATTCAAATCGAAAGGTCCTATGGTAGATTGGTTTTTAGGTAATCTAAAGAATGAACAGAACTCGACGTTTTCACTGACGCCTGTGAAACTTTTAAAAATGCAAACGGTAGATTTAAGTCCACCGGAAACTCTCGAAGCACAACCTCCACAACCAAAACTAGTTACTAAACAGTTAAGCAATGACGTACCGCCTGTGCAGAAAGTAGAAATTAAGCCGAAAGCACCGGCGAAAGTTTTGAGTTCTGAATCAATTCAAGAAACAGAATCTGCGCTGATCAGTGAAATGAATCCAGCAGCTGAACAAGCAGAAGAAACAAGTGAAACTGAAAAGAAAGAAGAAAAAAAAGAAGATACGAGCATAGAAAAGGAACTTACAGCTATCGCTAAAGTTCCTTCGGCGATGAATATTTCGTATTATAAAAATATAAGCGATCATATGGGTATATTGAGAGCATCTACATGCACCAAACCTGAAGTAGCCTGCGCGTCTGCTAAAGGAGCTATTGTTATGTTAAAATTTTGCAAATCAAAATTCTGGACGACCGGTATTCTTAACGACATATTGAAAACTGGTAAAATATTATACAAGTCATCGCTATTAAAAACTGTCGGTGATAGAGCACTCGTTCTCAAAGATATAATTAACGAATTTGTAATTAACGGCAAGAGATATACAACAGAAGTTCAACCGATAACCGTTACTGGTCGATTATATTCGACAAAGTTCGAGATACCGGATTTACCTATGGCTTTAAAAGAGTTTTTTGTTGCCAGCGATTGCGGCATCATTCAAGGACCATTATCAGTCGCAATATGGCAAGAAGACGATTTATTTTATATGTTTGATCCAAGTGAACGAGACGTGAGAGGTTTAAAATTATTACCGAATAGAGATTACGAAGAAAAAGGTATGGCTTGTATCACGTGGCACAAATTCAGCGAAAAACTTGCAGAGTTCTATTTAAGAAATGTGGAAGAATCAAATAAAAATATCCCGTTCATAATAAGCAAAATTGAAGTGACAGATTATACACCAATCGCAGATGACTGGTACAATTTTAAAGGTCTTACCGAAAGCAAATGGATATTGAGAGGTGAATTTAATCAAAACGATCTTAAATTTGACAAAGAAAATCGAAATTCTCAGTGCACGAGTATATCAGCAATAGCTATTGCATTTACACAATTACAATGCGTTTCAAAATGGACTAGCAGTACTCTGAATACAATTCTGATGGAAGGTGATCAGTATTATACAGACTGTGTCAGTTTTTTACAAAGTAAGGAGAAATTTATACATCCACATCTGATGGTTGCCGAACTACTGCCCACTCATCTTTTTACCAGTAAAGCTGGGAAAGAGAATATCGGTAAAAAGATTGTTTATGAAATTGAGGACTGTATTATAAATGGCCTTATAAATAACGATGATGCAGACGAAGTGTTCAATTTAAAACGCGGGTTAGAAAAGCTTTTCGAAGATTATAAAAGTTGCATTGTAACAACACGAAATATTTCCGTTGCCGTATGGAAATGCGGCGATGCATACTTTTATTTCGATTCGCATAGCCGCGATGACAAGGGTTTAATGACCACTCTTGGTAAAGCATGTGTGATACGCGTTTCAAAAATAAACGATCTCGCTGATTCTATCAAAAGCAACTTGAGCGCCGGAAGTGAAGATCAATTTAATATTAGCGTGGTTGAAGCAATTATACAAGAAATAGATCCTACAGGAGGCGTCAAGCTACCGATATTTAGTGATAACAGATTTTTAATACATACCAATAAACTGATCCTTCGCGCGACGCATCATGAAGGAGATATTGTTCTTTTTCATACAAATTGCAATAAACAAACGCTAGCCAACTGCCTGGTCGCTTTGGGAATGGGAAACGTTCTACCGGCAGTGTCTTGGACACTGGTCGAAATCGATGAAATACTGACTATAGGTAACGATTTGTACGAAAAGAGCGTTGAGAAAAGAATTAATAGAGGAAGATATGATGACTACGACGGAATTAAAATTGAAGATTTAATAAGGGACTTTAATATTGGAATTCAAAAAGTTTCAACCACAATTCAAGAACCACTGACTATAAAACCGAAAAAACTACTTCGTGAATTGCAAACAGAACGTGACGAAAATTGTTTTATTATCGATTTCGGCGAAAATGCAATAAGTGTTTGGATTGAAGGTTTAACATACTGTTATATATTTGATCCAAAAGAACGAGATGTTTACGGAGATAAATTGGATAAGAAAAGATGGGTAAGACCCATTCCATACGATGGAGGTGAAGAAGAAGATGTGGGATACGACATGATGAAATATGAGTCACCGGTCGGTGACGAATTCTTTGTTTCGCCAACCAAAAGCAAAGATACAATGTCTACGGCGGCAAAATCAAATGGTGCCGAGTCAGTATTATCTTTTGGCGAAGGTGAAGGAGACGAAGACTATAAGCTTGATTTTGATGTGCCCGGAAAAGCATGTTTAATACTTTTCACTGATATTAAAAAATTGGTTAATCATATTTTGGATAACATTCGTCCAGACAAAGAAAAAGACACGTTTGTTGTATATCCGGTACTTATCGAAACTGACTTTGATACTAGGCTCGCTAAACCGAAACCTTTAAGCGAAGGCGAAGAAGAAGGTGAACAAGAAGAAGAAGAGGAGGAGGAACCTATAGATGCAGATAAGTATGTAGGCGATTGGTTTAACTTTAAAGAAATTATTGTAGGTTGGTGGATTATCCGCGGATCGATGACGCAAGAAAGCCCGTGTTTCCCAGAACTGAATCGTGGTCACCAAGATGCATCCATTGCTATTACAGCTATTGTCTTCAAAAAGATATACGAAATGCAGAAATGGAACACTTCGACCGTCGATGCAATAATCAAATATGGTGACAGACTTCATACTTTCACGTTGAAATGTGTAATCAAAGATATGAAAGCAAATAAAGCACTCAATTTAACACCCGACGAAATACATACTATTGTAGAAGGAACTAAATTCTTACCGAAACAAATATATCCAGAATTCCATGTCGGCGAATATAAATACAAGACGACAATCGAAGAAGAAAAAATACAGGGTGATATTACAGCAGCGAATGGCGACGAAGAAGTTTTGAATATCAAAAAAGGTTTACAGTCATATTTTGAAAGTAGTAAAACTTGCATTCTTAACGTAAAACAAAAAAGCATAGCTATATGGAGAGGTTTAAAAGCTTTTTACATGTTTGATCCCCATCCTAGAGGACCGAGAGGTAAATATTCCAGTGTTGGAGTAGCATGTATAACGCGCTTTTTACAATTAAATACGTTGGTGGACGTGTTGAGTTCAAACATGGACCTCGAAGGCAGCAATAAGTGGACACTAGATGGCGTCACAATAGCAAGAGAAATATCTGTGGAAGCCGAACGAATGACAATTCCGATTCCAAATAACCTGCCCGAGCTATGCGCGTTCAAGGAAATCGAAGCCGGTAAGAATATTGTCAGAGCGAGCACTTCTCAAAACGATGAGAAATTCGGCCCGATGAAAAACGCTCAATACGCCGCCAACGCCGTGGCAGCTCTAGGAATGAAAGTAGTGCACAAAACGGAAATATGGACGAAAGCTATTTTGGACGATGTACTGAATACAGCAAACAAACTGTTTGCCAAAACGATCTATGAATTAGGCTATTCGTTCAACCCGTGGGAAGATAAACTTACATTAAATCAAATACAAAATCGATATCAGATCGGTATCCAAAGAATCAGTTGTAAATATTTAAACGAATCCAATATTAAAGGAATTATAGACACGAGGACCGCAATGAATTTGAGAATTGGATGCGATAAACTTTTTAGAGAGTTTACTAACGGAGTGATACAAACAGAAGAACTTGTTGTGGCGGTTTGGAAAGAAGACAGAAATTATTATATGTTCGATCCGAGTCCAAGAAATTTGACAGGGATGAATATGATAGCAGATGGCACGGCCTGTTTATTGTCTTTCTGTAACGTAAAATTGTTGAGCGACCATTTCACTGCCAACATTTCGATGTCCAAGAGACAGGGTCCTTTCATTATTACGCCTGTTGAAATCACATTCTCGAAAGACAAAGTCGACGACAAGAAAGATGATAAAAAAGAGGAGAAAAAAGGTGAGAAAAAACCAGATAAAAAAGATGATAAAAAGACTGAGAAGAAACCTGATAAAAAAAGTGGTAAAAAAACAGAAGATAAGAAAGCAACTGATGCGTTTAAAAAAATGAAAGGAGGGGATGAAATTCTTATGGGTACACTGAGTCAAACTAGTTCGTTGTTCAGTTCGAGAACGAGAGGTTTTCAAGCGACGGCTAATTCGGTCATTGCGATCGTTATGCGATTTTTAGTGCCTCTCGAAAAATGGGTTTCAAGAATAATCGATACGATTATACAATCGGGCGACCAACTTTACAAAGACAGTTTTCTGTACTATAAACCCGATGATTTTAATATCGGTTTAGTAAACTTACTGCGCGAATTTAACATCGGTAAAACTCATCGAGTATCGATAATTATTTACAAACCCAGCGTAACTGGAAGTCTAGTAGATTTTGAACTGGAATCGGGTCTTAGTAATTTCTTTACATACGAAACGGACGGAGTCCTAACGGCCGAGGGAATAAGTGTTGCTGTCTTTCAAAAAACTGGGCGTTATTATATGTTCGATCCGTACGACAGAAACGATCAAGGAAACGTCACATATCACGGAAAAGCGTGTCTTATTAAATTCAATGATATTCGACAACTGGTTACGAAATTTATAAACAACTTAAACGCCTTGCAAAAATCCACTGAGGCTTCGTTTGAAATAAGTCCCATTACTGTTACAGAAATAAAAAGGTGTAACTGAACAGTCACAGTTATGTTTTTAGTGTTTGTCAATTTGTTCTTTTTTAATTATACGATGATTACCTATACGATTATATTTTTGTTTTGTATTAAGTATTATAAAAAAAATGTTTTCTTACCTTCTTTCCATTTTCTACTTCAATGTTGTTAGCTTTATTTTTAAATTTGTCGTGAGTACGTCTGTGAACAATCAGATGATTTAATCCGGAAAAAGTTTTGTTGCAAACTTCGCAAGTATGCGAAGTTGGATTACGTCTATGTGTGTCTAAATGTTTCTCCAAATATCTAGCTTTGGTGAAATTACGTCCGCATTCCGGGCACAAAAATGAAAGTTTATGTTTGTGGTTTACGTGTCTATCTAACGCTGTCTCAAATGGAAATTTTTTACCACATGTTTTACAAATGTGTAATTTTGTACGATGAACCTTAAAATATAAAACAAATATAAACACTATTATATAAAATATAGTAACGGGATCTCTTGGGTTTGGTGTTGCCACGGCTCCTCTATTATAATCCCCCAGTTCCCAGGTTCTTCTCCAAGAGCTGGTAAAAGTGTCAATTGGATTTTCGATTTTTTATAAATAGGACCAGATGACCCTAGTAGTTGGTAAGGCCTTTATTTAAAAAATATACGTGTATTCTTACTCGAATTTTATGCCTCGACAAAACTTTCTTCATTTTAAACGACTTGTTACACACATCGCAAGTGTACAATATCGGAGGAGGCTCGTTTGTTTTATTTTCGTCGATTTCTTTTTTAATATGCTGTTCGTCATCACTGAAATATGAATCTCCAAACAGCTGATGCTCCTCCGATTTATAAAGACACTCGTGTTCCTCTAACTGTTGTTCGTTTAAAAATGCTTTAAGACATTTTTTACAGTCAAACACTTTTTGTATTTTGCCATCATTATGTTTGTTCCCTATGTGTCGCTTCAAATCGAACAACCTCGTAGCTTTCTTATCGCAGTACCCACAAAGATAATGAATGTTTCTGTGAATTTTTTTATGATGTCGCAACGATTCAGCAGTCGATAATGTTTTGTTACATAAATTACACTTGAAACGTTTGCTTTCATAAGACTCATCCGTATCATTATAATCTATAGACGAAGTATCGTCGTCAGCTCCCCTTATTTCGTGTAAAGTTACTTCGGGTTCGATATATTCTTCTTTAATTTCTTTTTTTATAAACTGAGTATTTTTAACCGATTTACGTTCAGCGATGTAGTTCCGTAAATAATTATCTGATTTTTCACAGGTTTGCTTGAACTTATATGCTATAGCTACGTCACTTTCGCAGTCTACACAAATGTTAGTCGGTAAACCATCCTCAACCGACACCTAAAAACGTATTCGTAAACAGTTCAAACTGTAAAATATACCGAAACAATTCAAAAATCTAAAATAGATTTACCTCAACAGAAGCGCATGCCATTATCATATCGTGTAAATTCATCGTACCAGTTGTTTTTACTTCAAACAAATCTCTCATCGGAGACGTTTCACGCAAACAAGCACGACATATTCTGTCGAAATTTAATTTAATTGTCGCAGTCATATTCACTGAAAAAGTATACAAATATCTCTTTAAAGAAAGTAACACATCAGCTGTTTTGGACCTCTCAGGCGTCCACCATTCCAGCTGACAGCTTCAAATACAAATAATATTCCATAAATTTTCAGGAGTCAAAATCGTTGCCTATGTAAAGGCGTTTTAAAATTGTCGTTATAGGTAGGGCTAAGGGTACCACTGTACCACAGAAATTTAATACTTCCATGGTAGATACATTATTTTTTCTATTCTTGTCGAGCGTCTATAATCTGCACTCTCTCTCTCTCTCTCAACCACGAATTCAAAAGTATCCTTTTAATTTTCTAAATCCGTAGTGCCTTTGATTTACATGAGTTTTATACATAAACTAGCTTTCCGGCCCGGATTCACCCGGACAGTTGGCAACGAAATAATCAAGAGCATTTCTCATATTACTTTACTGTATCTCATAGTTTAGACAACGTACACCAATTTAGTTCAAAAATCGCGTGCGGGATCCTCGAGTCGCTTTAGATTTTTCGCTCATTGCTCATCACCTTTTGTCATAGCGTAAATCTTAATAATATATACTATAACCTGTGTTATTCGGAAAGAAGTAGGCTTTTGCACATTGAAAAAATTTTCAAATATAGGTTCATAGGCGCCTGCAAGATTGATTTCGAGGGGTGCAAAATGCTTGTGAAATGTAACCGTGCCGGAGAATTTTTTCCAACTTGAACGTCACACATTTTTTAAGTACTTAACTCAGAAAATTACTACACCACCCTATCCTGAAAATTTGAGACCTGATGTTATCCAGACCGTTAAGTAACGAAGGTTCAAAAATGCGCCGAATCGCTTCGAGAAAAGACAGGCTAGGCAGTAGGCAGTGCTCGACTTGGAGGGCGCACCCAGATTATTTTAAGATATCAATAAAGTGACCAAATCCTGAATATCAAAAAGCGGGACAAGTTCTATAAAAACCCGGCGCAGGCAACCGTTGGGTTCCACGCCCAAAAAAGCCTTAAACGCGCTAAAAACCACCAAAAACTCGCTAGAGATCCCCAAAAACTCGCTAGAACCCCCCAGAAACTCTTCAGAAACCCCCAAAAACTCGCTAGAAACCTTCAAAAACTCGCTAGAAACTCCCAAAAACTCGATAGAAACCCCCAAAAACTCGCTAGAAACCCCCAAAAACTAGCTAGAAATCCCCAAAAACTCGCTAGAAATCCCCAAAAAATCGCTAGAAATCCCCAAAAACTCGCTAGAAACCCCCAAAAACCCGCTAGAAACCCCCAAAAACTCGCTAAAAACCCCCAAAAACTTGTTAGAAACCCCCAAAAACTCGCTAAAAACCCCCAAAAACTCGCTAGAAACCCTCAAAAATCGCTAAAAACCCCCAAAAACTCGCTAGAAATCCCCAAAAACTCGCTAGAAACCCTCAAAAACTCTAGAAATCCCCAAAAATTCTCTAGAAACCCCCAAAAACTCACTAGAAACCCCCAAAAACTCTCTAGAAATCCCCAAAAACTCGCTAGAAACCCCCAAAAACTCGCTAATATTTTTATTTTAAATATTATTTATTTTTTAAGGTAGATATCAATTATATAAATTATTATTGATAAATAAAATACTTTGAGTGGGTAAAAATATCTAATGACAAAAAATAAACATTGTTAATGCACGTGATTTAATGAAAACGGGACAAAAGCGGGACGCTTGTTGAATCGGGACTCGTAGCTCAAAATCGGGACTGTCCCGCCTAAATCGGGACGGATGGTCACTTTAGATATCAACCAAATGATTTTTTTGATGTTTTTTTCTTTTTCCTCTCCGAATTTTCTATTTTCTTCCAGGGTGGTACAATCGCATCTCCTTGCACCCTCCCTCGCGGCGCCCATGCTACTGCCATTGCTACACGCTTTTCTAAGTCCCGTGTTCTAAATTAAATTTGATTTAATGAGATTTTATGGCTTCGCAACTTATTGTTACGGCAAGTGCGCAAATAATTGATTCCACGTGTTTTCACTAAATTAATTAAAAAATCAATGCGCAATTAGGTTTCTTTATTTTGTACATTGAACTTTATTCAAAAATGTTTTCGCATGATAAATAATTCAAAACACTGGTTTTACTTTGAACTTTAATAGAACTTGAAATTTTTAATGAATTCAAATGCAAACACACTTTTCCAATTTTATAAATCTGCTCTGTAAATTCTGTAGTGATGATGCAATCAAATAAATTTAAAATTGTTGTTATGTACATTAACCCTAGTGTCAAGCAATTCAATTTTTGTTAAAAAATCCTAGAATTTCATATTTTTGTCTTCTCCAAACTTGTGTATTTTTATATTGTCATTTGATTTATCGCATGTTTCGTTTTTAATTTTTTTTTAAATCGATACTAAATGTTAAAAGTGTATTATTAATGTTTGTAAGACTTTCAGTAAATAGTTTTAGCGATTTATTACCTTAATAAATATCAGTAAAAAAACTTTTTAGAGAGAAGCTTTTATTTAAATGCACTAAAAAGGAAAAAATAATTTTTAATTATTTATAAAAGCGTGGACCGTGAACTATATGATAGTTTATTAGTCACGACCAACGCTTTTATAATTATGAACCTGAATTATTAAAAATTATTGTTTCCTTTTTAGTGCATTTAAATAAACACTTGTCTCTAAAAAGGTTTTTTTACTAATATTTATTTTGTTCATTTTAGTCTTTTAAAAATTATACCCCCCTTTGACACCCGTAGGGGTTGAAATTCGAAAAATCTTTTCTTAGTGGATGCTTACGTCAGAAAAGGAACCAACTGTCCAAATTTCAAGTTTCTAGCTTCAGCGATTTGACCTGGACGTTGATTAGTCAAAAAAAACCTTATATCCCCGTTTGAACCCCCTAGGGATTGAATTTATTTCTAAAATTGATTTATTCATGTATTGTCATCGGAAATACATATGTGTACAAAATTTCAAATCGATCGGATACGTGGAAGTCATTCAAAATTGACTTGCAAGATTTGATCTAAACATACAAACACACAAACAAACTAACATACATTGCAAGTTAAATAAAAGCTTGTAATAAAAACATAACAATTGTTATCGCTTGAAAAATTGCTCGATGACGAACCTTTCTGCGACTTGCATAATTTTTTAACCACCCGACCCAAAAAGAGTGGTGTTAGTTTGGATCGGTTTGGCATCGTATTTCAGTGCGTGAACCGATTTTGATACGATTTTTTACACGACATTTTTGAGGTAATATTACTGAATACAAACGAAATAAAAAAGTGGGTGCCATATTGTAATCTCAGAAAAATCATGCGATCAGGATGAAATCGAAAATGTAATATTATTTAAGACAGTAGAATACGATTTTGAAGTGATATTAATCATGTCGGGTTTTTTAATCATATTTTAGATTTTAAAGGATACCTAAATAAATATTCTACTTCGAATCTGTGGATAAAACTTCTTGGCTTTTTTTAAAGTTATGTTTAAAATTCACCTTCAATTCCAGTGCAAAAAATGATTTTCGTTAAATTACGCCTTGCATTTCCCAGTTCGTTATTAATAGGTACGCGTGGACGTCAAAATAGATTGATTATTATTGATCGTTCTTGATGTTTAGTACCCATGATTAGTTGTGCATGCCAGAGATAATCCCACGCACTACTTTCTAAGAAAATAATATAGTGTTAACAAAATATGAAATACGAGTCTTTACCAGGGATTTTGCTCGCGTTTATGTCTGCTTACTGATCAGCCCACGTTAGTTATACAGGGTCCGGCATTTATTTTAGAAGCAATTTCAAAATTTATTGTTTACATACATTACTGGTACATTGTCATTTGAGAATACATAACAAAATATAAGAAAAAATAATCAACTGTGATGTAGAGACATTCTTGTAGACGAGTAGCAAAATTGTCCATAATCCTTTCAAGCATGGCACGCGGAACCCTTTGAATTTCTCGCATTGTTTTCGGAAAAAAATAATACTAATAAAGCTGACCAATGTGTTGTCGCCATTCATGATAAATGTTTTGTAAATTATCATAGAAAATAAATATTGAAAGACACATCAAACTTTTATTTCTTAAAATGTGGAGTGGCCTCCTCGATCACCGAACCTGTCATCTTGTGACTACATTTTATGGGGCTACCTAAAAACTCAAGTTTACATAAACAAACCACGTAATTCTTGAAGCGCTTTCCGAAAACAACACTATAAATTCAAAGGGTTCCGCGTGTCATGCCTGAAAGGAGACAATTTCGCCACTCGTCTACAAGAATGCCTCAACATCGCAGTTGATGATTGTTTTTTGTGTTTCATTGTGTCTCAAATCATCAAAAGGCAATGTACCGCAGTAATGTACGAAAACAATAAATTTTGAAATTGGTTCGAAAATAAATGCGATTGTCTTTTCAAAAACACCATACCTACTTGCCAGACCCTATAGAAGCGCGATAAATATATTGCCAATCCCATTCTCTGATCAGATAACAAATATTATAGTAAACTGTAAAAATTCGATCAAAATCGGTTTAGTAATTTTTTAGCCCGGAGCGAACAAACAAACTGACAGGACAGACAGACAGAGAAAATTTTTTGAAAATAGTACATTCGGGTACTGGATGTCCTATAAACACATCTATACTGAAAAATTGAACCAATATTCTCGTCTTTTGAATTTAGGAGAGGCGATTAGCTTCGTGATGATACCGACGATAGTTTAATGAATGGTAAGTGGTAACTATGGTAACAGCACCGGTACCGTCGCGTCGCAATGTTACGTACCTGTAGATAGATATTATAAATTATAGACGCTCGACAACAGACGTCATAAGCGTATAATTAAGTATCTGTACTTTCAGAAGACGAGCATAAATTATAATATTTCAATTTTATCATCTTTATCCAGCTTCCTCCTAATCAGTGGCCCACGATTCACGAATATAAAATAATTTAGAGAACAGTGTGGTCCAGTGGTTAGCGTCGCGGCCTCTGGATCAGACTGTCGTGGGTTCGAATCCCGCCTCCGCTCATGGATGTTTTGTGATGTCATTTAGTTTTAAGTGTGTTGTTATTTAATGTAATCAAGACGCTAATGACCTAAGTTGTCGACGCGTCTATAATTTACAATAAATAAAAATAAATATAAAATAATTCGTAAGCGAAGGAAAATATTGCCTAATAGAACTTGGGAATTAGTGGTTACTAATAGACGGCCATGAAAATGTCGAATAAACAACTGCATCGTTACGATGTTCAACTATTTAACCGCTTGTTATTTAAATCGACATTTTGTTAATTTGTTTACAAGCATTATTTTGTTGTTTATGTCCTTATCATCGTTTTCGAATTTAGCAAATACGAAATTTGCGTGCGTGCGCCTTTTGGTCATGCGCACTAGAAAACAACTCACGCCTTGTCGATAGGTTCTTGCGGGGAATTGAAGAGGTATGAATTAAACGCTGGGAGAGTTCGGCCAGATCGAAGTCGTAGAGCCGAAACTCGCGTAATAGCAGTTTGACGTTCAGTCTGTCCAATTTAGTATTGTCGCGTGCTCTTGTAGAATTTGACAGGAGCTTGTTTTGATATTTTATATAACGTAAAAGAAATAATTTATTATAAGTGAAATATTGTTTAAAATTATAGTTTTATAGATAAATGAAATTTAATTGATCGCTGCAAATTATAAACAGTTTCCATCGATTGCAGGTAAGCATATTTTGATGATAATTTATTAATTCATTTTACTTGAAAATATTGAAGGACATAACTGTATACATTATCATAAAAATAAATGTTATTTGCCTTTTTTGTACATGTATTGTTCATTTGAAAATTATGAATTTTATTTCCAAAACAGCATATAAAATAGGTTTTTTAAAAATTGGAGGGAATTGTAAAAATATTCGTTTTAGTGAAAAAATTGTTTTGATTAAAAAAAATCCCGGCGAGACGTTTAAAAAACACAGCAGGTATTGAAAAAAATATTTTTTGTATGTTGCAATTATGACATAAATTATTGTTAATTATAAAAAGTTATAACTTTGTAACACAAGGTTGTCTGACGCATAGTAGGTATGTTTTTTTTTCATTCATCATTTTATATGCAATCGAATAGTTAAAAATATGCGATAAATTAAATTTAAATTTTTTGAATTAAATTAATTTTGATAAGTAAATTAAATATTAACATAAAAAACAAGTTTTCTTAACGTGCAAAAATAATTACAATTAAAAACAGAAAAATTGTAATTTGTATTTATATGTTTATTCATTTAAATGTATTGGAAACACTAAAGCTAAATTAAATGCCATTTTTTTAATAAAAATATTTTGAATAAAACACATAAAAATAACGAAGTATTAATAAAAGAAATTGACCAAAATAACAGACAATAATAAATAGATATAATAAAATAATACATACAATTATGAATTTTATTTCCAAAACAGCATATAAAATAGGATTTTTATATTTATTATTGTCTGTTATTTTAGTCAATTTCTTTTATTAATTCAATTATTATACAAACGAAAAATCATTTACATTAAATAAAGGAGTATCTTCTCTTTTTCACAAGAAAAAATAATTACGGTTACTTTAGAAAAATATTGTGCCTGGTTTGTTTGTTAAAATACTACTTACTAGTAAGTGATATACACACAATTATTGACCTTGCTGACGTCACGAAGTACAACATTAGATTAAGATACAAATAGCAATAAAAAAATGACCAGCTTACTGTCATCTATAAATTATTCTTGCAAGACTTATTGACCAGCACGTGTTATATTGACCCAAATGTTGGCACCGACCGCTTCGATTTGCAATGTTAAACGCCCAAGAAATAAATTTGCATTCACTAATTAATTCAGAATAATATACACATAGCTTGCTTTCAATGTTAACATAATAAACACTACATAATATAAATAACAATACGTGTTTTAAATATCCCGCGTGCATGTAAAGCTGTGTGTACACATAACGAAAACGTACAAACGATCTTTCTCGGACTATGTTTTGGGATACGGGCAGTTAAAAACACTGAAATAAAAAAATAGCATTTTATCTCAATATTTGAAAAAACTAAAAAGATTCTGACAATATTGTATCGTTATTTTTTTTATAAAAGAATGCATTTTTTGGCAAAATACATCATTTATTACATATTTTAATTTTTTTTACTTCCCACCTCTACTATGGTAGGGAAGTAATGGATTTAGTCCGAAAAAAATATTTCGAGAATTTAACAGATCTTCACGTTTTGAGACCCTAGCAATCGTTTAAGATCATTTTCTGACTGATGTCTGTATGTGTGTGTGTATGTGGTCAATTTTTCGCCTTCGATATCTTAAAAACGGAACAACATACGGCCATGCCGATTGTTCTATTGTGTTTATCAGCCTTTAACTTAGATCTGATTAGATTTTGAGTCAAATCGGTTCAGTGGATCCTGAGATAAAAAAAACGTTCTCAATGTCACGTATTAACATAGGTAAAAAAAATTATAAATGAATTCTAGATGTTGTAATATAAAAAAAATGTAAATATTTTTTTTCTCTAAAATGTACAGTTTTCGAGAAAAAAAATATTTTACTAAAAAAAATAAAAATTGTACGTAAATCAAGGTAACCATGATTTTTGCTATATTAAGCTAGCCATCAGTAGATCACTAAACAAAAAAGAGGGCCATGCTTTTTTTTCAAAGAATAAAAAGAGAGTGTTTATTTTTTGCAAATATTTACTAGGTGGGAAGTATAGGACTGGTCATCAGTCGAATTTTTAAATAAGCTGTGGGTGTAGGTAAAGTCACACTAATTTTAATAAGCTAAGAAAAACTTATTAATTTTTTTTAGTTTATAAGTTATAGGTGTCTAAAGTTTCTAAATAATAGAGTTTTGCGTCAGTTCCGCGACAAACCACTTCCGTGACACCGAGTAACTCTAGCAGAAATTTGGGAGAGAGGGGGTTGCCAGTAAAGATGTTTACACGTCAAAAACTTCTAAATGAAAAAATACATCAGTTTTCTTTAAAAAAATGCTATAAGTACCTATCGTGCTGCTTTTACAATTAAGTACTCCTTTCATGTCGCCATATTGATTACGTCACAAGCAAGCTCCTCCCATATATCAGATCCTAGAGCTGATTTAGCATATAGGCTAAATAGGCTGAAGCCTGCGGGCGCGAGATCTTGGAGGGCGCAACGAAAAGGTCCAGGCGGCCGAAATATAAACGATGCTTCATATAATAAGTAATGTCTTAAATTTTGTTTTGCTGCCTTCTTTTGATGTTTATAAATTAAAGTTTTGTATCCAACTTTGTTGTTTTTTAACTTCCCATTGGAAGTTATTGTAATGGGTCCGAAATCGAAATCAAAATGTATAACAAATGTTTATGTTTCAAGGTCACTACACTATTTTTAGAAAGATATCTGTGTATGTATGTATGTATGTGTGTGTGTGTGTGTACGTATGTACATACGTACGTATGCGTCCATTTCTTTCTAAGACGAAATCTCGAGAATGAAAAATGATATCGACTACGTTAGGGTGCCAACCGACGCGTATTAACGTAAATATGATCTGAAAGAAATTTTTTCAAAATCGGTTCAGCCGTTCTTTTTTCTTAACCAAATAGACTCCAAAAAAGTAGATTTTACACAATATCTCGCGAATAAAAAATTATATCAACTTCGTAAGGGTGTCAATCGAGGCGTGTTAACGTCATTTTGATCCGAATTTTTTTTTATAAAAATCGGTTCAGCCGTTTTTTTTATAATTATTGTTAAAAATAAATAATAATTATGTTTTAATGATTAAAATGATTACTTTTCTGTGTAATATCTAATTTAATTATTATTATTAAATATTTATCAAACTGGGAAGTTCGTCGTGTGGACCTCAAGACTCGCACTTTAGTCCTAATAAACGACCCACCTCACGGCTTGTTTTTTTTTTGGAGGCGAAAAGAAGACGAATAAGATTAGCCTAGCGGCGGCTCAAACCTAAATCAGGCCCTGGTCAGATCCCAATATACCGCTTATTTTTATTCATGTCACCCATTATGTCTAAATTGTAAGACGCACCTGCTCAATATGTTTGGAATTGATGTATTATTTACATTGACGACATTAAATTTCACTCTTCAATATCAATGTCACAAAGTTGACATTGATTATGTTGTTATGTAAATAATGGTAATGTAATCCGAGTTTCTGCATTTGTTAAACCATTAAAAAATGCACATGTTGAAATCGGAGATATCTAATGATCAACAATGGGGAAATTTACACGATAGACCCAATAAAACTTACTTATCTGTTACTAATTCTTTTTCGTGTCCAAAGGGTGGAACCCTATAATATTCTCACTTTCTGTCTGTTTGGCATAGCGTTCCAGCTCCGAAACCATGTGTTATAATGCCATACCTATTGTGTAAATTGTAAGTTGACGGCCCACATCTATAAGACAAATGCTATTTTTATTATTGGACTTATATTTAGGGAATAAAAATTAAGAATAGAATAAAGAATATTTATTTGTTCCCAAAACATGTCATTATACAACAAAAATACAATTTTCTGTAATTATACAAAGGAAACAAACACTTGAAAAATTCTACACATTTATTAATCTCAACGATCGTTTCGGGTTCCTAACCCATCATCAGGAATTTTAATGTAAACTCCTGATGATGGGTTAGGAACCCGAAACGACCGTTGAGATTAATAAATGTGTAGAATTTTTCAAGTGTTTGTTTATTAATTTTTATTCAATAATGTTCTACCAAGTGCCTAGCGATAATTCTATAGAATTTATATATTTAGGGAGTTCCCTTCGAAAAGGGGTAAAAACAATATTACATTTTCTAAAGTCATAATATGAATTAATGCGGTCAATTAGACTTTGATTATGATCATCAACACATTCTTATCATTAATAATCACCCATTTAGTAAGGTCAGTTCATATTTATGATTATTTTGTGTTTAATATGAAATTTATCATCTATGAAAACGATATTTGAGGTTAGTAATTTATTTTACATAATATGAATTATTTTTATAGACAGCTTTAACTAAATCAGAAGGTGGCCAAAATACTCGTCTCATTACAGTTTACACCATGTAGAGTGCCTATAATTATGTCTCTATCGAGTAAGAAAAACATTGTTTTTGTCCAGAATGACAACGTGGCCAATATTGCCCTCCCCGATCGCATTAGGAAATTATGTGACCTTAAAACATGATATTTGGTAAATATGTAGTCTTCAAGATTACAACTATAACGACAAATAAGTTTAATCAAAATCGGCCCACTGGTTTCTGAAACGAGCGCGGCGGGAACTCGTGAAATTTAAAAACTCGGGTCGCAGTGCCAAAACCCTGCCGACAATATAGTGTATTTGCTAATACTGGCATTGTGGCTTTATTATGTGAACTTAAGTTTGTTTTTGGACAAAATAAAAAATTTAACCCCTTAATACATCCCTTAAAATAATTAAATTTTTCTAAATTTCAATATTAGACATGGATTTTATCAGTACACCCAATTAAATACACCCTTCCATAAGTAAATCCGTATCAACAAACTAGTGTTTTCATAAAATTTGAAAGTCCGGTCCTGTCGGGCCGATTTTATTGAAATTTTAGCAGCACATTTTAATCTTTACTAAAGAGTTAAATTTCAATTTTGAAACGATTCTGACAAATTTTTCGGTATTTTTGAGCCCAAAAACTTTTTGGAACCCCTAAATACAACCCTGAAAATGGTCCGATCGGGCCCATTTTAAATAGGCTTCTTGCGGTGATGGGTTCCAATGTGTGTACCAAATTTCGTTTCAATCGATTAAGTCTGTCGAGAGTTATCGTGTACACACATATATATATATATATATATATATATATATATATATATATATATATATATATATATATAAATATATACATACATATATATATAAACATTTTTAAAAATGGTGCCAAAGTGTTCAGGAGGCTATGAAACGTCGAGAAATTTTGGTCCGACCCCTAGGTCCCGCCATCCGACCGACGCCAATAGTGTATGTGCCATATTATGGCAAATACACTAATAACTGCAAGTACGGAACGTGTGAGTTGGCACTTGACCGATTTTTAAAAATATTTAGCTACTATTTTTTAGGCCACTTTTCGTTTAGTCTTTTCATGTTGTTTCAAATATGAATTCTTAGAAATTTCGGTGTCAAGGTTTATTGTATATTTTTCAGTTGGCAAAATGTCCACAGATGAAGTGTTTTTCAAATGATTTCTTTATTTATTTTTATTGGAGTGTAAAAAATCATAGTTACGCGAATTTATTAATCTTGACAGTGTAGGTAATTTTATTTTTAAAAAAGGCATCGAACTAGAGATTGAGAATAGCCGAGCGTGTAGCGATGCCGTTGTTTAAATGGCGTTTCAATGGCTCATCTATTACAAGCCCCCAGTTCCTAGGTTCTAATCCGAGAACCGGTAAAAATATTAATTGGATTTTTAATTTAATTGAACTACTTTAATTAATTTAATATTTTTACCGTAATTAAAAAGTAAAAATTTATTGATCAAAAGATAATGATGAGTAAACCATGTTGATTGTTGAGAAATCGATTAATGGACATTTTAGAAATCCGGTGTTTTGTAACAAATTTCTGATTTTTTTAAGACGATAAACTGTAATTAAAATTTTAGGTAGCCGTAAAACATCTAGAGGTAACTCTAAAGACGATAAACGCTTATCTCTTTCTTCTTATCGGAAAGTTATCGTTTCGTTTTTTAAAATATTACATACTATATTTAAAGTAAATATCAAAGTATCTATCGCGTGAGATAATAATTTTTTTGAAGCACTGTATATTATATTTATACACTTTGACACCTGAAATTGGGCTTGAGAATAGCCGAGAGTGTAGCGGCGCTGTTGTTTACATGGCGTTGCTATGGTTCCTCTATTACAAGTCCCCAGTTCCCGGGTTCTAGCCCGAGAGCTGGTAAAAGTGTCAATTGGATTTTCAATTTATTATAATAAAAAAAAAATAATTAATTGAAAATATGAATTGATGCTAGGCCCAAATAACCTTAGCTGTTGGTGGTCTTTAAAACACAATTACTATTACAATGACACCTGAAATTATTATTAATAAAAATAGTATTATTATGAGTAGGATCTGTTCAAAATTTATTTTATCTAATATTTGCTATTTTTAACTTTTTCTATATTTTGCATTTGCGTCAGTAAAAATTATTATATACTACAAGTAACAGTCATCAAATATTTTTATACTGAAGTTTAACAATCTGATTTAGAAAATGATTCTTAAACTTTTTTGGGCTAACTGGAATACTTATCAAACGGCGGCCTAAGAAAGTATTTTAGACACGTGTTGTCAGCCAAGTTCGGAAAACACTGACTGTGCGTATATTTACACACGGCAGTGTGTCAGCTAAGTTCGGCAAACACTGACTGTGTGTGTATTTACACGAACCATTTCGAGCTATTTTCGACCCCCCCATAACTAAAAAAATATTAGACCTACACATTTGCAAGTTTGCATGTCTAAAATAAGGCCCTCTTGAACACCTAGAATCCCAAATATCATTAATAAACCTATTATAGTTCTTGAGTTATTAAGGTCTGTAAAGTACCATTTTTATCATTCACATCTCTCACTCATCAAAAACCTAGACCACTTCTAGAAACTTGAAATTTGGCATCAAGGTAGATCATTAGGCGTTTATAAAGGAAAAAATCTGAAAACTACAAATTATCAAATTCAAGCACTAAGTATCGGCTTGTCTAGAATCTAGATCATCATACATATACAAGAAGTATGATGAATAACTATAATATGTATGTGTGTCTAATAATATTTACAAAATGTGTTGATATCCCTCCAAAAACATAAATGTGAAAACAACTTTTTAACATAAAAAAAACCTCCTTCAAAAAACCACTAAAAAGAGGAAAATAATGAAATTTTGAGGTCTGTACCAATTTAATAAAATATGAACTTATGAAGTCGGTTAAAAAGTATAGTAAGTACAGTGAATAATATCCTCTTTTTAACCAACTTCATATTTTATTAAATTGGCACAGACCTCAAAATTTCATTATTTTCCTCTTTTTAGTGGTTTTTTGAAGGAGGTTTTTTTTTTGTTAAAAAGTTTTTTATTTTTTACTTTTTAGTGTCAAAAAGTGACATTTACCTTGAAAGAATCACACGCAGTTACTCACTTTTATTAAACCGACTTTCTTACGCTGTCTGATATGTCAAAAAGTGACATTTACCTTTAAGAATCACACGCCGTTACTCACTTTTATTAAAATCAGCCGAACTACTGAACCGATTTTGATGAAATTTCTATGGGACCAATCTGAAAGTATATCTTTTCAAATAAAAAAAATTTTCAAATTCGGTTTATAAATGACTGAGTTATGAGGTAACAAACATAAAAAAAAAATACAACCGAATTGAGAACCACCTCCTTTTTTTGAAGTCGGTTAAAAATGAACCAAGTTCGGCACAGAGAACAGCTTCGCCGAAAAAAGAATTGAGATCCAAGTGGGTTCCAAGTTTTCACTTGAAAAGTTTAAAAGAACTGAGAAAAAAATTGCGTTTTAAAGACCACCAACAGCTAAGGTTATTTGGGTCTAGCACCAATTCATATTTTCAATTCATTATTTTTTTAATAATAAATTGAAAATCCAATTGACACTTTTACCAGCTTTCGGACTAGAACCCGGAAACTGGGGACTTGTAATAGAGGAACCATAGCAACGTCATGTAAACAACAGCATTGCTACACTCTCAAAAGAATTTAGATCTAAGTGGGTGCCAAGTCTTCACTTGACCAGTTTTCATGTTTTATATTATAAATAAATGAATCGTGTGTGAAAACTTGCCAAGTGAAAACTTGGCACCCACTTTGATCTCAATTCTTTTTTCGGCGAAGCTGTTCTTTGTACCGCACTGGCCCCTTTTTCACATTTATGTTTTTGGTTTATTTATTTATTGTAGATTATAGACGCGTCGACAACTCAGGTCATTAGCGTCTTCAACACAACAAAATATAACATATTTGTGTATTAAAATCCACCAGCCGGCATACACAAACCGACTGGTACGAGCTCGGGTCCCTGGGAGCGCTAATTCCCAATGAACATTGGAATGCAATTGCGATAACAACTACATCCCAATGTCCCCCCTGGGGGATATATTTTTGGTGGGTTACTTCTACTGTCTATAATGATTAGTACGACACATTTTTTTTATAAAATCACAAGTTTGATTCTCTCTTTTAATTTATTTGATGTCTAATTAAATACGTTTCAGAACCATTTTTCTATCTAAACTGCAGTATATGGCAGCCATTTTAGAGGCGGAAAAATTCTGATTTTTTATACATTATTTCTATATTCCTTCGAAAACTTCCATCCCGTCAGCTCATCTTAAAATCACAGGACATTTTTGTTATGTATTCAATGTGCCTCTTATATATAAGATATCTTTTAAGTTTCAAGAAAAAAAAATTATAATTTTGTACCTATAGGCAGTTATGAGCCAGGCAGCTACACCACAACATGTATTTAAAATCGTTTTAACACCTTTTATTGTAATTCCCACCTGCGCTCATAGATGTTTTGTGATGTTATTTAGTTTTAAGTTAGTTGTTATTTAGAGTAGTTGAAAGACGCTAATGACCTTAGATGTCGACGCGTCTATAATCTACAATAAATAAAATGTTTTATTGTAATTAAAGTTAAATTATAAACAAAAATGTTATTAATTTTTTTCAATGAGGCACAATAAAAAATCTGACATAGGTAGATAGGGTATCGTTGAATTAGTCTATATAGGCGACTAAAAAAGATAAGTCCGGCCCTGTGGTATATAAATCGATTTACATTATTAAAAACCGGTTACAATGACGTAAAAACGTTTTCCATACAATTATGATGAAAATAGATAAATAATGTAAAAGAAAATCAAAGTTGTCGGAAACATGTTTGAATTCAATACAATCGAGCATTATTTTAATGTCGGCCAAGCGCATTGTATCCGTCGGTGCGGCCTAAATCTGTCAGTTAGTGGTGTCAGATACATAATACCAAAGTGTCTACCTCATAGGTATATCTCAGCATTTCTCAATCTTTTTGATACGCGACCCAATATATTTTTTTGAGGTCGTATATAAAATAAATAAATTATAATTTAAAAAAACTAAAAAACACGCTTTAATGAACTAGAAAGTAAAAAAATAATTAATTTTATTGTAAAAAAGCGTGGGGTAGTATGAAAATATGATACAAAGCACCCCACGCTTTTTTACAATAAAATTAATTATTTTTTTACTTTTTAGTTCATTAAAGCGTGTTTTTTAGTTTTTTTAAATTATAATTTATTTTTGCTTTTTAGTCCTGGAGATCCTGGTCAGGATAATGGGACAAACTTATGGAATTATTGTATTCTCATCGGTCCTTGATAAGTGTGCAAAGTTTCAGTTCAATCTGAAGTTTTTTGCTTTTTTTTTTAGTCCTGGAGATCCTGGTCAGGATAATGGGACAAACTTATTGAATTATTGTATTGTCATCGGTCCTTGATAAGTGTGCAAAGTTTCAGTTCAATCTGAAGTTTTTTGCTTTTTTTTTTAGTCCTGGAGATCCTGGTCAGGATAATGGGACAAACTTATTGAATTATTGTATTGTCATCGGTCCTTGATAAGTGTGCAAAGTTTCAGTTCAATCTGAAGTTTTTTGCTTTTTTTTTAGTCCTGGAGATCCTGGTCAGGATAATGCGACAAACTTATTGAATTATTGTATTGTCGTCGGTCCTTGATAAGTCGACAACATTTAAACTAAATCTGACCGTTCAAAGTTGGTCAAAATCAAGTTCAAAGAAGTCGGTTACAAACTGACAAACAAGCAAGCAAGCAAGCAAACATACAGGTGAAGCTAATATAAGCGTGTTAAAAATAGCGGCCAAGTGCGTGTCGGATCACGCACAGTGAAGGGTTACGTAGTCGAGAAGAACGTATCCCCCATGTTGGATTTTTAATGATTTTTGATTTTTATCATAATTATCACCTTAAACACTATCTATGTTCCAAATTTCAATACTCTAGCTCGATTGGAAGTACCCTAGATTTTATTTCGTGTCAGAATCCGCCATGGTTTTTAGTCCGCCATGTTGAATTTTCATTTATTTTTCTCGTAATTATCACCTTAAGGCTTAAACACTATCTATGTTTCAAATTTCAAACCTCTAGTTCGATTGGAAGTAGGTACTGTAGATTTATGATGATCTATCAGTTAGTCAGTATATATCATGATCTATCCCTCAGGAGTGCCACCTCTAATTTTTTTTTCTATAATTTCACTACGCCATTGTATAGCGGTTTATAGAAGACACCTACCTTCCAAATTTCATCTATATAGTGCCAATAGTCTCCAAATAAAATGGCTGTGACATACGGACAGACAGACAGGACGAAATTATAAGGGTTCCGTTTTTGCCATTTGGCTACGGAACCCTAAAAAGGTAGTATATCATCAGCATGATACTGTATGTACGTACTCGGATCAACCTAGTATACAATGGACTAATAATTTATAATTTAAAAGTATTTTTTTTTTTAATTTAGCCTCTTTTGTTAATTTCCGAAGTGTTTTCTTCTCAAATAAGATTATATTTTTTTCGGTATTTTACCATGTTCCTTAGCGACCCATTAAAAATTTAACGCGACCCAAAGGTTTAGAAACGCTGGTATATCCTATATTATATTTGAATTCATTTACGTGGGTACACGGTTAATTCGTCCAATAAATCAATTCCAGTGAAGATTACAGAACCACGTTGTCCTTGTTCGAGTCAATTAATTAAAACTAAGTATTTCAGATTTTCACAAACACAGGAGCAGAATCGAAAAATACTATCGAATTTAGCTCCCTATATTTTACACATGTTTCTTATTTTATCTTTTACTATAGCGGCCCAGTCCGGCTTCACCCGGGTGCTATGAATTTATGATTTATTAATACATTACTGCAAAGTATCATCTATCGAACAGTGAAAAAAATTTTGAAATCGGTGTTCTGAGATTACCTCCGATTTTCACCCAGGCGAAGCCAGGCCGCCCAGTTTTAATTACGCATCTAGACCTTCCTTGTGAATCAATCTATCTAATCGTGAAAACCGGAACAAAATCCGTTCAGTAGTTACGGAGAAAATCGGACACAGACGCAGGCGCCGCGGAAGAGTTTGTTTTATAATATACTGTGATGATTTTCAAGAGTCCAGGATTTCCTAAAAAACGTCACTTTTAAGCCTTAAATAAATTGTAAAAAAAATTCTCGGGCCTTCCGTTGCTACTAAGGGGTATATTCCATACCTTATAGATACCTGGAATTACATGTCCCGATTTTCACTTATGGACCCCTTGGAACGTTTGCCGTCAGGACTTTTTTCCTTAAATCCGTCACTGACCTTAAGAACTGTAATTTTTTTTTAAAAAGTCCGGATTATGGGTGTACGTTGTAATGCCTGCAGAACACTCGCCGAACTCGCTCGCAGGAGAACTCGCCGAGAGATTAGGTAAAGCGAGCGTCTACGAATGTGTGTGTGTGTGTGTACACACTCGGCGTGGCTCGGCTTCAGTTGTCATTTAAACTACTCAATTACATACAAACAACGCAGTCAAACACGAGACTGTACTGACTGCGCTCGCATACTCGCCGCTAGGTTCCTTATGACTCGCGGTCAAAAAACCGACTGTACACGGAGCGCTCCCGAGGCGAGACGGCGCTACGAGGCCGGTCGAGCGTTGCCAGTACACTCTCGCGTTCGGGTGATCTCGGTATCCCTCGGCGAGAGCGTACTGACTGCGCTCGCACTCGCCGCTCGGTTCCTTTGACTCGCGGACAAAAAACCGACTTTATACGGAGCGCTCCCGAGGCGAGACAGGGCGCTACGAGGCCGGCCGAGCATTGTCAGTACACTCTCGCGTTCGAGTAGTCTCGGTACCCCTCGGCGAAAGTGTATACTGCCGGCTTAATATATAAATACGTCAAGAAAAAAAATGGGTAAATAAAAATGAAATAGCAAGGATATAGTAGGTTACACCAGCGAAAGAATGCTGGTCAAAAGAATGTGCATAGCAGCATAGAGGCTCTTATTTCCAGGGCCAGCGTTAGGGGGGGTTAATTGGGGCAAAGGTACCCCGGGCCCGGGCTCCTGAAGGGGGCCCGCCGGCTCGGGGTTACCTATTATATGTAACTACCGTGTTTAAAACTGCGAGCATTAAAATATTTTCCCAACAAAAAAGGCGTTATTTGATTTTTTGCATTAACATTTTCTAACTATTTCCAAAAAAAAAAAAAAAAAAATTTTGGAGAAAAAAATTTTTTTTGCCTGAGAACACTTACCCGGGGCCCGACATGAAAATAAACGAACGACTTAAAAACGTTAAAACGCTCGTGTCGGATTGTGAACACCTTCTCCGCCTATCCCCTCCCGCACCGACTTAGTCGGACAGTACCAATGATATTAATATAATATAAACAAAATTATACGAAAATCGATCGAAAGCAACAAAAAGTCTTGTCTGTCACAACAATCTCGACAGTTTCTTTTTTTCATTTCATTGAATACTTCTGCTCAAGTTCATATTATTATCTAGATTCAGTAATTCCGTGACACGTGTCAAAAATAATACTTGTATATCATCCACGTATCGTCAATAACTGTCCATTTCTCTGTCAGACTATAATGAAAATGGTATTTTTATTATTCTAACCTTACCCGCGGCTTCATTCGCATTAATTTCGATTTTTGAGAGGAATTCGACCGGATAAAAAGTACCCTATAGGTGTGGGCGAGCAAGTTATTCTCTAAAAGATGCGCAGAAATTGAGTAAGCGGAGAAGTACAACAAGCACGTTCATGGGTGCCCTTAGTCTCCATGGGTATCTATCCTAACCGTTGCATTACTTTCTACCTTTTAAATCATGGATCCGGGGGCCCACGAGACTTCTGTGCTTGGGGCCTCCAAAATTTTTAATCCGACACTGTATGTATGTAAGTTAAAAAAGTCTTTGAAAGAGCTAATATACAAGAAAGGTTGAATAGAAAGACTATAAGAGACGTGTAGAAAATTTTGCTGGGGTTGTTAAATTAAAAAGAAATCCTTGAAGTTTCGGAGGATAGGTCAAGCAGTAACATCACCAAGGATAAGTTGACAAGAGCATGATTTTCTACATCGCATAACGTCGCCTTTCCCGACTTCTTGATAAAACGGAGGGGTTGCTTCAAGTATTCCTACATGTCTTCTCTATTTATTATTTTACTTGACTGTCTTATATTTAGGGTTGCAGAGTTTGTGTAACAAGATACAAAATCACCGTCACAATTCCAGCTTTCAAAAGAAAGTTAAAGAATCATCTGGTTAACAGAATTTTATAATGTAAATTAATTTTTAATTTCTTAGCCTAAAATATTGTTACAAAACTGTTTCTGAGTTGGCGGAATAAATATTTATTTACAATAATTCGTAACAATTAACTATATACAATAATTGCAACAACGAAAAGTCAATTCTAACCATAAAAAAACTTAAACGGTAATTATTGAACTAAACGAGTCACTGAACTAACACTTAACAAATAACTATACATACAAGGATTATTTATTTGTGATCATTTATGTCAGATTTATTTATATCAGACGCACTGTTCGTCGCTCAGTACTTGACTTCGTATTCAACACGACACTGACTGACTTGATTGCACGCCTCACCATGGACTGCGTATTCGACACTACACTGACTGACTTGATTGCACGCCTCACCATGGACTGCGTTTTCGACACTACACTGACTGACTCCCGTTGACTGATCCCTGTTCGCTTCACTCACTCGTTTATATACCTGCGCTGCCTAAGCCCAGTGTGTGCTCGTGTTTTCTAGAACATTCCGGCAGGTACTCGTTGTCCAGAATGTTCGTGTAGGCACCAGTGTGTTCAGCAAGCAGACACCGCTTCCTGCCTGACATTTGTATACAGGGTGATCCGTAACAATATTGTAAATAATTTATAAACTCTGGAACGGCCAGTGGCAAGTCATTCGACTTCTGACTTCGCACGACGAAGAGTGTACAAGTGCCTCTACTCTCTAGCCCTATATTTGATTAATTATTATATTACACATACATAAGAAGTTTCGCCGCGACACATGCCTTTTTTTATTAAAATACTGTTACTGAATAAAGATTAGTAGATTTAAATCAATTATGCAGATGATTGTTTAACACATTTTGTATAATGGCTGAGTCAAATCAAACACAATTGACTTAAATTGTATGGTCAATTGATGGCGAAGCGCATAAGTATAAGCAATGATGACAATTTATTATGGCCGGTTGCAATTTTCTTATTTAACATCTGTCATTTACCAAATAGAAATTATTTTCACTCAAAAAAATTTGATCAGTGACATTAAAAATGATATTGTTACAAAACTGTTTTCTGAGTTGGCGGAATAAATATTTATTTACAATATTTATTTACAATAATTAAAAACAATAATAATGAATGCAACAACGAAAAGTCAGTTCAAACAATTAACAATAACTAAACAGTAATTACAAAGCAAAACAAAACAACTATATACAATAATTCGTAATTAACTGTCATTTACCAAATAGAAATTATTTTCACTCAAAAAAATTTGATCAGTGACATTAAAAAATGATATTGTTACAAAACTGTTTTCTGAGTTGGCGGAATAAATATTTATTTACAATATTTATTTACAATATTTATTTACAATAATTAAAAACACAATAATAATGAATGCAACAACGAAAAGTCAGTTCAAACAATCAACAATAACTAAACAGTAATTACAAAGCAAAACAAAACAACTATATACAATAATTCGTAATTAACACTTAACTATATACAATTTATTTCGCACTATATTCGCTGTTCAACACTGTCACAGTATAATCTACACTGCCCCGATTGCTCGACTCACAGTTCACTGATTGATTCGACCGTTGACTGACTGACTGATTCCCTCGCACTCGTACTGGCCGCTTATATATGCTGCGCGGCTCAAACCTAGCGCGTTCTAGCGTTCTCTAGAACTTTCGTGCAGGTACCAGTTGTTACAGCAAGCAGACACCGCTTCTCAGAACTCCCGCCTGCCGTTTATATACAGGGTGACCCGTAACAATATGTATCATATAAGTCGCCATGCAACGTTCAAAAAACGTGACTATGTTAGCTTAACGAACGTACCGTCAGTATCCAGAACTATATTTGGGCTTAAGAGCACGGTCGCATAGACAGGTTAGACACTAGTATGAATAAATTATTAGTATGTTTAGGTCAAATCTTGCAAGTCAATTTTGAACGACTTCCACATATCCGATTGATTTGAAATTTTATACACATATGTATTCCCGATGACAATAGATACATGACTCAATTATTACTTCCCACCTCTACTATGGTAGGGAAGTAATGGATTTAGTCCGAAAAAAATATTTCGAGATTTTAACAGATCTTCACGTTTTGAGACCCTAGCAATCGTTTAAGATCATTTTCTGACTGATGTCTCTCTCTCTCTCTCTCTCTCTCTCTCTCTCGTGTGTGTGTATGTGGTCAATTTTTCGCCTTCGATATCTTAAGAACGGAACAACATACGGGCATGCCGATTGTTCTATTGTGTTTATCAGCCTTTAACTTAGATCTGATTAGATTTTGAGTCAAATCGGTTCAGTGGATCCTGAGATATTCACAAAAACGTCCTCAATGTCACGTATTAACATAGGTAAAAAAAAATATAAATGAATTCTAGATGTTATAATATGAAAAAAATGTAAATATTTTTTTTCTCTAAAATGTATAGTTTTCGAGAAAAAAAATATTTTACTAAAAAAAAATAAAAATTGTACGTAAATCAAGGTAACCATGATTTTTGCTATATTAAGTTAGCCATCAGTAGATCACCAAACAAAAAAGAGGGCCATGCTTTTTTCAAAGAATAAAATTTAAATTGTGTTTTAAAGACCACCAACAGCTAAGGTTATTTGGGCCTAGTCAAAGAATAAAAAAAGAGTGTTTATTTTTTGCAAATATTTACTAGGTGGGAAGTATAGGACTGGTCATCAGTCGAATTTTTTTTAGAATTAAATTCAACTTCTAATGGGGTCAAACGAGGGTGTAGGGTTTTTTTGACTAATTAACGCCCATGCCAAACCGCTGAAGCTAGAAACTCGAAATTTGGACAGTAGGTTCCTTTTGTGACGTAAGGACTCACCACGAAGAGTTTACAACCCACGCTTTTATAATTATGAACCTAAATTATTAAATATTATTTTCTCCTTTTAGTACATTTCAATAAAAGCTTGTTTGAAAAAAATTTTTTTTACTAATATTTTATTCATAAATAGATGACAGTAGAATCATCTGACTTAAGTGATCAGTCAACTTTGGCTCCACTGACGTTGTCAGTATAATACTATACCTACATATTGTGACAATCAGTAAAATTAAATTCTAGTAATATTTTTAATTACAAAAAGCATTTACGCTCTTCATTTGACCTTTCAATGAACGCGTGGATTCATCAACGTGTGTTTTCAACATAAATAAATTCGCAAAATCCCTCGGGGCGAGTACTGTTTTTACGAGTGTATTTAAATTTAGAATGTACAGTTATTAAAAAATTCCATCGCAAAACTTGTGTAATGGGAAATATATCATCAGTACCTGCCTCTTTTCATTTTTCAAAACGGTTCAGTAGTTTCTGAGATAAACGTGGATTATCTATTAAAACACAACGCGTTTTTTACAAACTTTTATTTAACTTGCAATGTATATTAGTCAATAGTTTGTGTTTGTTTGTTTGTTTAGGTCAAAACTTGCAAGTCAATTTTGAACGACTTCCACGTATCCGATCGATTTGAAATTTTGTACACATATATATTCCCGATGACAATACATGAATAAATCGTTTTTAGAAAGAAATTCAACCCCTAGGGGTTCAAACAGGGATGTAGGGTGTTTTTGACTAATCAACGCCCAGGCCAAATCGCTGAAGCTACAAACGTGAAATTTGGACAGTTGGTTCCTTTTCTGATGTAAGCATCCACCAAGAAAGGATTTTTCGAAATTCAACCCCTACGGGTGTCAAAGGGCGGTAAAATTTTGAAAGACTAAAATGAACAAAATAAATATTAGTAAAAAAAATTTTTAGAGACTATCATAGAGTTCACGACCCACGCTTTTATAATTATGAAGCTAAATTATTAAAAATATTAAAAATTATTTTTTCCTTTTTAATACATTTAAATAAAAGTTTGTCTCTAAAAAGTTTTTTTTACTAATATTTATTTTTTTGTCCAAAAACTTTCAGCGGCTTCCATTTAACTAATTTTGAATTTTTTTAATTTTTTCCTTATAATATATTACTAGCGGTTCCGTCCGGCTTCGTCTGAGTGCTAAGAATTTATGATTATTATTTCCCACCCCCCCGCGAGAAATTCTCCCCCTGCGAAACGAAGTCCATTAATATATTTATTTATTGTAGATTATAGACGCTCGACAACTAAGGTCATTAGCGTCTTACAAATTAAATTATACGACATCACAAAACATCCATGAGCGGAGGATGGGATTCGTACCCACGACAGTTTGATCCAAAGGTCAGCACGTTAACCGTTATATCAAGCTGTCGTGTCTATTTATAATTATTAGAATAAGAGCTCTAAGAATGTTAAAGGGTACGGCAGGTATATCAACAACTGTGACAGACATTATTTTAACATACGAACGGTAAACATACTGTGAAATGTGTGTCAAGAATAAGGACGTGTACTAGTTACATAAGATAGATACTCTGCCGCCGCCGTTTGCATAAAAGCTTTTCAAATTAGATTATATGCATTAGTACGATATCCATCCACTAGTTAATGCATGCTCATAGTTCTCTGATACTGCGCTATTTGATGCGGGACACTTGAACTATCAGACAGTGTCCGTGCTTGTGCTTTCCATCAATTTCAAGAACCAGACGTTAATAAATATTTAGTAAAAAAAACTTTTTAGAGACAAGCTTTTATTTAAATGCACTAAAAAGGAAAAATAATTTTTAATAATTTACGTTCATAATTATAAAAGCGTGGGTCGTGAACTCTATGATAGTTTATTAGTCACGACCCACGATTTTATAATTATGAACCTAAATTATTAAAAATTATTTTTTCCTTTTTAGTGCATTTAAATAAAAGCTTGTCTCTAAAAAGTTTTTTTTACTAATACTTATTTATTCTGTTCATTCTAGTCTTTCAAAATTTTACCCCCCATTGACATCCGTAGGGGTTGAATTTCGAAAAATCCTTTCTTGGTGGATGCTTACGTCAGAAAAGTAACCAACTGTCCAAATTTCAAGTTTCTAGCTTCAGCAATTTGGTCTGGGCGTTGATTAGTCAAAAAACATCCCCGTTTGAACCTTAGGGGTTGAATTTATTTCTAAAAACAATTTATTCATGTATTGTCATCGGGAATACATATGTGTACAAAATTTCAAATCGATCGGATACGTGGAAGTCGTTCAAAATTGACTTGCAAGATTTGACCTAACAAAAAAATACACAAACTAACAAACAAACAAACTAACATACAGGAGCTACGGATAATTGAGGTGATATTGTATTTGCTTTTATTCATAATTCGACCCTTTCGAATTAGAAAATAAACACGTGATAACGGCAACGTCGCTAATTAACGAAACTGAATTGATTACGTCTTATCACGATATCCTGCATTAAATTATTATAATTTGAATGTGATATTAAATAAATCATACAGGCTGGCCATTTAAAACGCAATATTGGAGCTTGAAGACAAATGGGACCGCCCCACGTTTTTTATCGCATCAGCGATTTATTTATTTATTGTAAATTATAGACGCGTCGACAACTTAGGTCATTAGCGTCTTGATTACATTACATTACATAACAACACACTTAAAACTAAATGACATCACAAAACATCCATGAGCGGAGGCGGGATTCGAACCCACGACAGTCTGATCCAGAAGCCGCGACGCTAACCACTGGAACACACTGTCCTCTCGCATCAGCGAGCTCATACACAACCTAGAATAGCTTACTGAATTCTTATTTTGTGAAAAATTTAAAAGTCGTCAATAATAATAGCGCACTAAAAACACGCGTTAACCTGGACGTGATCTAAAAGTTTTGCGAAATTGCGACTATAGGTCGAGAATAGCTGGTATCTAAGTAACGTAACCCATAATTGTCAGTTGCTAATGTGGGTTGGTAAATCTAAAAAATCATAACCCGTAGTCCTCGTAGTCGGATAAAATAAACCCAACAAGGCCAAACAAACGCCTAATTCGGACGAGTTTTTCAACATCATTGGTTTATTCAAGTGACGTCGTGTACGTAATATCGCCTTTGGCTGGAGTCAAAATACGTCACGTCAGACGCCAAAAGTTACTGTTAAAGATATATTTTTAATCGCATACGAAATTCTGATTTTCTTCTAGACCTCGCGCGGCGAAAGATGAAGCCACCGCGTCATAGTAACGTGAATGCATTGCGCCCGCCTTGTAGCTTGCTATTGGCTGTTTATTGTCATGAATAGCAGTTTGCCAAAATTGTACCTAACGTCATAAAACCCAATGTGCAGTTTTGTGTACACGGGCAAGCAGACGTTCACTAGCATATTATTGATGACGTGCCTGGCTTTATCTCTCACCGCGGGCACTCTACCAAATTCTTATCATCATGCATTTTAAACTATATTTTATTATAGCCTAAGAGCCTAGCTACGTATTGTGTTGCCTAACTCGGGACAAGGCTAATTTTACCTGTAATAGGTTCGTTTATTATACCGACTAAGCTGAAGCCAGAAACTGGTCAGGAGGCCCAATGCATGGGCGGACGGTCACACATGCAAATGTTGCAGTGAAAAAACTGTTTTTTTTTTGTTTTGTTTAATTGCGTCCTGTTAGTGATCAGTCTATCCAGACTATAAACTAATAAGATGATGGACTAGTGGCAAGAGTGAGATGTCACCCAATGGCGGCACTCAAATACTTCACTTTAAACTATGTCTGCTAAGTCGAGCACATGGTGTCTTTTCAGCCTGGATATTGTTGTGCTATTGTCTAATAAGTTTATAGTAAGCTGGTTGGGGTGATTCTGCAGTCTTTCTTGGTATCTGGTACTGTAGCGTCGAATTTCTTCTTTGACAGTTGGCGTCATTAGGTCGCGGTGGAGAGTGTCATTAGTGACGTACCATGGTGCATCTAAAGGTACAATAGTTTTTTTCACGGCATAATTTACATGTTTGACCGCCCGCCCACGCTTTAGGCCTCCAGACGAGCTTCTGACGAGCGGACTTCAACTTAGTTGTTGTTCAGGTATAAAATTAGACAAGCGACTAGGCCCTGCAGACAGGGTCCATTCTGATTGGTCCAATACCCCATCTTAATGTCGTTTGACACACGCACCTAAACGAACGTAACAACTAACTAGTGAACCCTGTATACTAATATGGATAGTTGATAGCGATTAAAAATGACCTCTGTTGTCGAGCGTCTATAATCCACAATTCAATTCGATAGCGATTAAAAAATGGGTTTTGTATATATGGAGAATGTTCAAACACATATTCTTCAAGACAGGCATTAATGTTCACAAAATTAGAATGAAAACTTCAGGTAAGGCTTGTAATCTAATTCTTTCTATAAAATTTTTTGACATTTCAAAATAAAACCTAATTCAATATTATTATTTGAGATATTATAGGATGTCCAAAATTTATACAGTAACAGTGTTCTTGAGAATTTGGATTGGAAAAATAAATTTTAATAAAGTTTTATTTTGAAACGTCAGAAAATTGATCGACTTTTATAGAAAGAATTAGATTAAAAGCCTTATCTGAAGTTTTCATTCTAATTTTGTGAATATTAACGCCTGTCTTGAAGAATATGTATTTGAACATTCTCCACATACAAAACCCATTCTTTAATCGCTATCAACTATCCATATTAGTACAGAGTTCACTAGTTAGTTGTTACGTTCGTTTAGGTGTGTGTGCGTGTGTCAAACGACATCAAGGTGGGATATTCGACCAATCAGAATAGACCCTGACTGCAGGGCCTAGTCGCTTGTTAAAATTAGCCTCATACTGAGTCAGGTAACAATACGTAGCCAGCTCTCCGTCTATTAATCAAGTAAGAATGGCCGGATTTTATCAGAAAGGTAAATTTCACTCTTAAAAACCGTGCTTGTTAGATGTCGAATTTAGTACTTTCTTAGCCTAAAATGCTAAAAAACAATTTCCCGTGTTATTTCATTCAAAAAGATTTTATGCTCTGTTTATGTGCGATATTTCATATTTTGACGATCTGTGTTCAAAGAAGTTGGCGAGTTAGTGACGTAACGCCTACATCGTTTAAGGCACGCTATGTTGAACACTATAATATACCGCGGCGTCGTCGTGTCAGGAGCACAACATAATAATAAATAATATACCGCGCGATATTCTAATTACAGTGTACATATACCTATTATAGTATTATCTTAATATTTTATCAGCATTCAAAATATGTGTTATTTTATTGTTTGTTTATATCAGACGTTTTTAAACTGTTATAAATTGAAAATCCGACGGTTTTCTCTGGGACTTTCTACATTTGTATCCAATTAAACGAATTTCGAAATGGATTGTTCCTTTTTATCGATTCTGAGCGTACTTTATGAGTCAGTTAAATGTTTAGTGCTTCCTAATATATTATAGATTTTATTATCTGTATCGAGAGGTTCCGTATCAAGATACATAATATATAGAAAAGGAAAACAAAACAACTATAAATAATTAACGATTTTCTGACAAGGACAATAAACATTGAGACATTTATACAAAAAAAAAACGTTTACTGTTCAGTGAACTTGAAAAGATACAATTGGTTTTCATTATAAATTTTCCTGTAAATTTAAATATTATTTTACCCTCGTTTTAATATAAATAGTGCGCAGTGAAAATATGACTAGATAAAGTATCTGTTTACATATAAAATATCAAGAACTGAAGTGCCCCGACATCTGTTGTTGACGTAAATACTGATACGATTGCCATGTCGACATCTATGATGCGAACGGAAAAATACTTATATGGTTTGAATCTTACTTTTGTTTTTAGGGTTCCATAACTCCGAACGGAACCCTATTACTGAGCCTACGATGCCTGTTCGTCCGTCTGTCTGTCACAAGGCTCTATCTCACAAACGATAAGAGGTACAGCTAGTTGAAATTTTTTGCCTGTACTGTGGATTTTAAATTCACTAGGGATATTTTGTGATAAATTTCGGTGTCTCCAAAGAAGGCCCCTAAAAGCCAACCCTGTTTGGCGTACTGATATTTGACGGTTAATGAAATATTCATATGGTTGGAATGAAACTTGTAGACGTACTAATTATTTTATAAACTTGCTCAATTAAATGAATAAATTATTAAGTTATCGTGTTTTTGAGTTCATTGTACCTATAACTACGTTTATTTATTCATAGACAATATTATATCACTTCGAATTAAAGTTATAGGTACTGCGCAATAAAATTATCTGGAAAAATCTGTGGAGTGTAAACTGAATATGACGTTTCATCGTGATAACAGATAACCGATAAGAAAACGTTATTACACTGATTAAAGTTACTCTTCAATTTTTTTTTACATTTAATCAAGAAGGGTAATTATAGCTGACAGAGGGGCGGACTGGCGTACAATGGCCCCGGTCGCGATCAATATTTTTGACCCCTTATTCCAAAAATAGACCAATATTTTTGGCCCCTTATTCCAAAAATAGACTAAAATTTTGCCCCCTTATTCCCAAAATGGACCAATATTTTTGGCCCCTTATTCCAAAAATGAACCAATATTTTTGGCCCTTTATTCCAAAAATAGGCCAATATTTTTGACCCCTTACCTCAAAAATGTACCAATATTTTTGACACTTTATTCCAAAAATGAACCAATATTTTTGGCCCTTTATTATATATGTGTTTCCGAACTTTTACTTCAACATACGTATAACATATTCTCATTTTTTTGAGATAATGAAAATAAATTAAAAGAAAAATTATCTGTTGAAATAATGCGGCCCATTTGGCCCCCATTAAGGTTGGCCCCGGTGGCTGGAGCCACCCAGTCGCCCGGTCCAGTTCGCCCCTGGCTGACAGTAGAGCTTTCCGCGACATACTACTTCCGTGTCACTAACAGAAATTTTTGGAGGGGGCGCCGATAAAAATCTTTGTCAAAAAGCAAATTTTCCTTAAGAAAATTCAAAGTGAATGCCGATTATTTTTCACTGTCTTTGGTGATTCGAAGTTGAAGTTTTACATGTAAAGAAAATGAGATCCGTCACGCTACAGTACACTTTCCATTTTTCTTCATGACGTCACGACTTGCGTGTGGCTTGTATGATAAACATTTATTTTTTTAAAAAGACAACATATTATAAATTGTATCTTTATATTTAATTTCATTTCTTGAGTGTACTCTTATTCTTTTATTTCTTTATACAGGGGTGACAAATGTAACTGAATTCTTTTATTATGAAGTATTAGAAATACCTTGTATTATGTCCGTCTAGTAACTTCTTGTGAATTTACACTACGCGTTTCAGCAACGAGTTGCCATCTTCAGGTGTGGTTAATTATTTTTAAAAAACACACATTGAGTATTCGTAACACTATATAATATTATGATGCTAACACTGTGTATTATGTCGTGGTTTGTGAAGTACTGATTTAAATTTCGAGATTTTATGATTTATATGTATAGTAGGTAGACGGAATGGAGACATAATACACAGTGCTTAGCATCATAATATTATATAGTGTTACGAATACTAAATGTGTGTTTTTTAAAAATAATTAACCACACCTGAAGATGGCAACTCGTTGCTGAAACGCGTAGTGTAAATTCACAAGAAGTCACAAGACGGACATAATACAAGGTATTTCTAAGGTAGGCCTCGTTATGCGTGGACATGCGCAAAAAATAGAATACGGATCGAATTGATTACCTCCTCCTTTTTTGAAATCGGTTAATAACGAAAAAGGCTTTTGTCTGTTGCTTATAAATAAAGATCTTATTATTATTATGTTTATTGACGAACCCTGTGTAATCGGGGAACCTTGAATAGCCAGGAACCGCGGTTTAAAATTTTCATTTTTATATCAAAGCGTATACAACAAATGAATTTGATTACGATTGTTTTATTGTGGTTTTGGCGACACAAAGAAAAAGAAATTAACATTTCCTTGCAAACGTTTACGTGTATTACAGTGGCTCTCAACATTTCTCAGATACTTGTTAAATTTATTGTGATTATAGAAAGGACACGCAGATTCAAATAAACTAAAACGTCCCAGTGGCGTAGCTTTACTTCGCGGGGCCCAGGTGTAACATTTTTTTTGGGGGCCCCCTTCCCCCACTTTACCCAACTAAGAAAAATTTCCAATTATTCATGACATCATCATCCCATCAACATTTGATTGTATTCTCAAAATGTTCTACGTCATATATAAACGACTCTGTAATTAAAAGAAGTTCTACTGTTATTCTTCAGATAATAATATTGCGCTCTTTTATATTTAAGGATAAATAAATCCTCCAGTCGTCTTCATCAAATCATAATTATTGACTTAAACATATTAAAAATTAGCAATTGATTGAAACAATAGTATTTGAATTTAGAAAGTAAATGCAATCTGCGCTTAGATCATATATAATTGGACTGAGAAAAAAATCGAGTGTAAGGATTAATCAATCAGTAGTTGACCCAAAAATTGGGGGCCCCTCGAGGTCAGGGGGCCCCGGTGATTGCCACCTGGAACACCTGTGGTAGATACGCCACTGAAACGTCCGTATCTCTTTTAGTTTCGAAGCTATTGCAGGGTGGGCACTTTTTCTTTAGAAAAAATTTTCCTGACTTTTCCTGGTTTTCTAGGTGATTTTTTAGTTTTTTCACTGACTTTACGTACACAACAAATATACACAAATAAATAGTTTATGTTTCATAGATATTTCCGACCAATTATTAATGTCATATGTCGCATCATTTGTTATTTTAAAACTTTAATTTTTTTATTACAGCACAGTGCGAGCGGAGCAATGATAGGAAATTAGAATAAGGTAAGAAACTTTTTTGTATGGTATAGAACAAACGATTAAAGAAACAAATTTGACATTGTCGGCAAGGATAGAAACGTTTTAAAATGGGCGCGTAAATTTAAAATATACTTTATTATCTGCTGAAATAAAGCATATTTAAATAAATTAAGCAGTATAATATTTAAATATTTGGAATGTTGTACATTATTCTGACGTAAAATATGAACGCATATCGTGGGCGATCTGGCAATATCTTCTATCGATATAAAATAACAAACTTTACAGGTCTGACAAAAGGCATTTTATTGAAAATTACGCAATTTAGCAATTAATAATATTGCAATTATAGTAAACAGTTTTTGGCAGATATGTGTTCAGTATGTTCAGTAAAAAACTAAAATCTTCATAGGAAATAATTCCCTTTTCGTAGGAAAGACAAGGAGTAGTTTGTGCCATCGATTAACAACAATCAAATTGTTGAAAAACCAGATACAGATATAGTTCTCTATGCACCTTGTCTGCCATATTGGTCCCATGGGACCGGCTGATAAACTTCAGACATCGCCGTATCGGTCCCATAAGACCGGTAAGCAATAGCTGTATTTAAGTATTTTCCATGAACCGTACTTTTAAATAATTCATCGCTTCTGAAACATTTTTATAATTTAGCTCGAGCAGGACCAAAATGTTTGGTCTCCACCTCATGAATAATGTTTCAGAAGCGATTAATTATTTAAAAGTATGACATATTTTCGAAATTTGTATCGGCAGTCAAGGTGCTAGGGAGGAGATTCCTCTCAAAAATCTCAGAAAGACATTTGCGGAGAAGCTTGTACTATAACTTATCAATAGACAAATAGCTGGAAACAGAGAGAACGTTGTGAATTATAGACGCTCGACATCAGAGGTCATTAGCGCAGAGAGAACGTTCTCTAAGAAGACGCTCCTTAGGAAGGAGATTCCCCTCAAACATCTATGTACCTAAGAAGGACACTTTTGAAGAAGCATTGTACCTACTAAGTATAGATCTAGAGCAGGCCTGCATTAATTTAGCTCGAACAGGGCCAAAATGTTTGCTCCCCACCGCATGAATTATTATTATTACTGTAGATTATAGACGCGTCGACAACTCAGGTCATTAGCGTCTTCAACACAACACTTAATAATCCATTTGTGTATTAGAATCTGCCAGCCGGCATACACAAACCGACTGGTACGAGCTCGGGCTCCTGGGAACGCCAATTCCCAAAGAACATTGGAATGCAATTATTGTGAGAACAACTACGTTCCAATGTTCCCCCTGGGGGGCCCACCGCATGAATAACCTAAGCTTCGTCTAAGTGGAGGACTCTCCCTGTGAAATTGTGATTTTTAAATTGTGGTTCTTAAAGAACTTGACCTATTTTAATTTAATATAATTAATAGGGCCCTCCAACATTTTTTTGAGTTGTAATCTACATTACAAATACACTGTAAGAAATGAGAAGGCCGATTACATAGATTATCGATGGTCCATGTGTAGCCAGCGATTAATCTGGTATAATAGGCACACAAAGAGACAAGGGCGTCGCAAACAGGTATCGCCTGCACATCGCGTAGATTCCATAAAAACACATTGCGCATGCGTGGCTACTAATTTTACATTAATTTGTTTTGTATTCATCCATTTTATATATATGTTACTATACATTTTATTTTGTAATTTTTAACCACTTTATTGGAATATTACACAAATTATGTAATTTTAATTTACTTTATGTAAAAATCACTAACTTGACAGTAAAAGTCCAAGTTTTTATGAAGTTTTCTGTGTAAAAATAAATAATAATGTAAAATCACTTAGAAAATCGAGCGAATTCTACCTTAATTTTCAAAGTATTTTTACATCCATTTTTTACAGTATAGATAATAAAACAATTTTTTTAGAATTTTTCAGAACCAATTTCTACAAAAAAATTTTAGAACTGTAGGTATATTTTACACTTTAATTTTAAACACGGAAATATGCAGCTACAAAAATGACGTAACATGCAGCCAGCCTGTGATTGGTTGACTACATCTATTGAAAGCAAACCATATATGCAGATAGTTTATTACTTTCTATAGATAAAGAAGTGTGACAGTCTCATTTGTCATCGTATGGCGGTTTATGCTCAGCGTTTAAAAAATATATATATTTCTTTAATTCTAATTAAGAGGAAGGATATAAGAATTATTTGTTTATGTATAGGAATAACATGCACTGTTGACATCCTGTATTTTCAAAATATAAACCGGTTTATTTCGTATTTTAACGTTCCTTCATTCAATCGAAAAATTGTTTCCAATCGCAAAATCGAATGTTCGTTTCAAATGCACATATTTATGTGAAGTGTAAAGTATGTAATATTTCAAACGTGACCTAGTTTTTCGAGTTTATCTTCAAAAAAATGTTACTTCATATTACTTAGGTGTCCCTAAAGAGTTTTCGCTCAGTGACGATTACGAAATAGAAAAGTTGGGTTGTTCTTTTTTTGCAAGTTTGTTTTTCTTACGAAATAATTTTGTTTATTTCAACATCACAACAAACTAACCTACAAACATGTATTTCTTCATTACTTAAGTATCCTTGAAGAGTTTTCGATCATTGAGAATTACTAAAAAAAGTTGGATTGTACTTTTTTTGCGAAATAATTTTATATCAGCATCACAACACCTTAAACTTCAATTTCAATAAGTTAATAAAATTGTTAACAATTAGATTAACAATCAATATTGTTATTACTTCCTATACTGTACAAATTCACTATTTTAGTGAAATTAACATAAGGACATAACAATATTGATTGTTAATCTAATTGTTAACTAAATAAGATACTGTAAGTAATTTTCTCGCAAATAATTGAAATTAATAAAATTGTATTTTGTATTTTTTTTGTTGCGAAAATTTTAGATAAAATTAAACAAATTCGTGAATATACAAAAAAAATATTTTTTCTAGTAAATTATTGACATAATTATGATTTTTTGCTAACCGGATATTAAAAGAGAAAATATTTGCAAAACAAATCCGTTAAGATTTGTTTACTATAAAACTGAAAAACCATTTTTATCTATAAACCATCTTAACAACATCCGTATCATCCTCGAATCGTTACCGCGAAATCATTTATCATTCTTTATTTGTTTATTTAAATAAATAACATTAAAACACGGGCAATTTGTTCGATTTTTCATGTCGCAACCATAAAGACGTTTATATATCTCTACGGTGTCAAAGCAAAACAGCTTATGTAAAATTTTTAGAAAAATAGACATGAAGACAACACTGTTAGGCGAGGACATAAAATAGAAAGATTTTGTTTTCGAATTCGGTTTAGGGGGTTCCAGATCATTAAAAAAATTTTGTGGTTAATGGCTCAATAGTTTTTTTACTAAAAATTGATTTTTTTTTTTACGAAAATAAAATATTTTGGACAATTCTCTACAAAAAGGATTCTATGACATTTTTTTGCAATATAGCAACTAGCAAGCAATCAAGGGTAGTTTTTGACTCGAATTGAAAGTAAACGAAAGTGGCGTCATCCTACGCGATGATTGTAAACTATATGCGACAGTTCGCCTACCTATAACCTATACAATGTCCATTTGCGGTGATTTTGTATTTCATGTTATTCTTTCAATGCACTTATTACAAAAAGTACACCTACTGTGTTACTCGCCACTCGGGCAAAATTGGCGAGTGCGACTCGGGTGATTGCTGCCCTCTGCGCTCTGGCGATTAAACGCTACCCTCGTTCGCAAACGCCAATTTTCTTCCCTAGTAACCAGGGTTGAGCGGTACTTCAACTTCATGTATTAATACGTATTTCAATTACAATTGAAGTATTTTCTTGTGTATTTCAAGTACATCGGAAAAAAGTATTTTGTATTTTGTAGTTGAAATACTTTATACAATGTATTTCGGATTACAAGTTCTATCTTTCAACCACTTTCAACCTATAGCTATCAATCATTAGCCATTTATTTTAGTCTTAATCAATGACATATATCTATGGAATAGACAACTATATGCACTATTTAATTTTTTGTAATTTAATAAATACTTTAGAAAAATTTACATAGGTACCTACCTATTTTATATTTCAAATACTTTTAAAAATCGAAGTATTTTGTATTTCAAATACTTTTGAAAAATTGAAGTATTTTGTATTTGAATTACATTCGGCAGTGGTATATATTTCATTTTGTATTTAAAATACAATTTGAAAAGTATCACATATTTTGTATTTGAAATACATTTTTCGTGTATTTTGCCCAGCTCTGCAAGTAACACAATACTAACTACTATTCAAGTACTATATCGAAGTTGCGTTACTGAACCCGAATAAAAAATTCGACATACAACATTTTGACATGCGGCCATAAATATACCCATATAAACTTTTCTTGTGCACAACAGGAAAACGCTCTGTTCATTTATTTAAAGGAATGTCAAGTAGTAAAACCGGAAGTTTGCAGAAGAGATATATTTTTTTCGAAACACTTAAAAAAGGGTGGTGAAAGTGAATGACCTGAACTTTCCAAAGCGAAAGTACAATGGCGATACGATGCAGGAGACGCAGAACTTGGAACGCGTTCAAAAACACATAATCGGTGCCATTACATGGGAAAGACACGTTTATTCACCCAAAACTTGTTTGATGGTAATTCAGGAAACTAACTTTATTTCATTCATGTTTTTTTGGCAACTGTTTGTTTATATAAAATGCTACTAAAATATGTGTATGTTTTAGTAGTATGAATAAATACATTTTTTAAGGTTAGACTCTATTTTTTATTTCCGAATGTTTGTAGACGTGTTTTTAATGATGTTTCTTTAAAAAACATAAAAATTATCTTATAATATATAAAATCTCTTTTTCGCGACTGTATAAACTTAAAAACTGCTGAACCAGTTTGTTTGATTTTCACGGTTGCATAATCGTGAGAGTGCTTTAGGTTAAAATAAATCTCTGCTAAATACGAGTTCAATAGCTATTATAATATTTTTTTAAATTTTTTTCCATATGACCGTATCTATGGCTGTTTTACACTTGTTTTATCACCGAATAGTATTTAATGAAATAAATCATTAAAAAAAATGGCAGATTTTTATTTAATTTTTATTATATCGAAAATTTTGACTTATTTTCTTTTATTAGAAATCAACAAATATTACAAAAAATAAAAAGTGCAGACGGCAAAATTACAAATGTCAGAATATCCGCATAAAAACACCTACAGCCTTAACGGAAGTTGCGAAATCAACGGTCGTTAAATATTTTGACGTTTTAGAAATTTTATTAAATCAAAACATCTTTTTAGTAATATTATGTTCGGTTATTAATAACTAGTCACCTCTTACCGTTTGTGACTTAGAACCTTCTGACAGACGGACGGACAGACATCGTAGGCTCAATAATAAGATTCTGTTCGGACGTACAGAACCCTAAAAACGATTGTTTATCAACACATTTTTTGAGACAGACATTTGACCATCATGCTAATTTGTGTACCGTTCGGGGAACGGGAAAAACGGGTATATCTATATTTATTTCAACCGAGGGAAAATCTAAATCAAACCGGAATCGAATTGTGCATTTTGAACGAGCTCCTTCAGAGTTCCTCATTCAAAGCAGCGAGGAGTCAGGTTTCAAAATTGAATTTTGACCCCTTCCCGCTATTCGAGAAACATGGAGTGCCAAACTTGACCGCTGGGAGCACCAGTTATATAACTACCGTGGTTTATGGGCAGTTCATAGTAGTGTGTACAGAATAAGTTTATTTAAAATAATAAATCGTTGACAGTGCCGATGTGCTGTGTTTACCAATGTTCAAATCATAGAGGTTTAGTATTTCCAAAGGATCCGGAATTGAAAAGTAGTGGTTGCATGCTATCAGAAGGGAAAAACTTGATATCTCGCGCGTTTCTCTATGAAAACCAAATGATAACTTCGGTGGCTCCTAAACCTGCTGCCTGAGGACAGTATGGCTCAGTTGGTAGCGTCGCGGCCTCTGAATCAGATTGTCGTGGGCTCGAGTCCCGCCTCCGCTCATGGATGTTTTGCGATGTCATTTAGTTTTAAGTGAGTTGTTATTTGATGTAAACAAGACGCTAATGACCTTAGTTGTCGACGCGTCTATAATTTACAATAAATAAACCTGCTGCCATCTATATTACGTTTCTAATTGCAAAATAGAGAAATTCCGGAACAAGACCGGGAAAAAGTTGGGAATTTCAGCGACCTGATTTGAGACCACTCTGTATTATATATCTGTAAAAGAGATGAAATAAATTTTGAAACAACCCGTATAAGAATGTCCATTTTGTCGACAAATAACAAGTTCCGAAGAGTCATTAACTGGATGGGTCTATGGCAAAGTTTTCGTTCATCAAACTTATGTCAGTTATTTGTTCGCATCGTCACTGTTTTCTGCAAATATTTTCCTACATTTCTTCGCTTTTAATAAAAGTACACAAGACTTTTTTATATGCATTATAAAAGGGCAGTGAACTTTCTTTTTAGAATTTCTGAACTCTAATTTATATTTTCTTTTCCGGAAAACGCTTCAGGGAATTTAATTTTGAATTGTTGGCGACGCCAGTTTTTGTTGTCGCATGCCGAATGACGATTTTACATTTTGTGGTTTTTACAAATTACTGTTTGTTATAGTAAACAAAATAAAGATACGTTTTTATTATACAGAAAAGGTATTTTGTCGAGCTAAAATTTGTGGTTATATTTCCGTAATAAAAATGAAATTTATGTTTCAGATGCATGAAACAAGTTTATTTCGGTGATAAGATAAAAACGATGTGCATTTTTAACATGCAGTTTGAATAAATTATATCAGCTTTGACAAAAACTCTTTCATTTTAAATATTGCATTTACTTTTTCAATTGTTCCAACTTACGATTAGTTAACCAATAAACTTCCATTTAAGATTGACTGTTACACTAGTCTAAGAGCCAGCGACGGACTCGTGTCTACATAAGGCAAAATATTTTTAAAAATACCTGTATAAGTGTTCCCCCTTTAAGAATATGTAAGTCTGGCAGCCTTTCTCCCTTGCGTTTTCGGTGGCAGGTAGAAACTGGACAGGTAAAAATAAATATTTTTCAAATAATTATGTATACCTAACATTTTTTACTTTCCACCTCTACTATGGTAGGGAAGTAGGTAATGGATTTAGTCCGAAAAAAATATTTCGAGATTTTAACAGATCTTCACGTTTTGAGACCCTAATCATTTTCTGACTGATGTCTGTATGTGTGTGTGTGTGTGTGTATGTGGTCAATTTTTCGCCTTCGATATCTTAAAAACGGAACAACATACGGCCATGCCGATTGTTCTATTGTGTTTATCAGCCTTTAACTTAGATCTAATTAGATTTTGAGTCAAATCGGTTCAGTGGATCCTGAGATATTAAAAAAAACGTTCTCAGTGTCACGTATTAACATAGGTAAAAAAAAATATAAATGAATTCTAGATGTTTTAATATGAAAAAAATGTAAATATTTTTTTCTCTAAAATGTATAGTTTTCGAGAAAAAAAATATTTTACTAAGAAAAATAAAAATTACACGTAAATCAAGGTAACCATGATTTTTGCTATATTAAGCTAGCCATCAGTAGATCACCAAACAAAAAAGAGGGCCATGCTTTTTTTCAAAGAATAAAAAAAGAGTGTTTTTTTGCAAATATTTACTAGGTGGGAAGTATTATAGGACTGGTCATCAGTCGAATTTTTTAAATTAAGTATATCTTAAAGAGTAAAGATTCAGAATACAAATCACATTTCCTGCCATATTGGTCCGTGCTAACCTGCCACCAGACTTAATTATAATTACAAAAAAAAATTTTAACCGACTTCAAAAAAAAAGGAGGAGGTTCTCAGTTCGACTGTATTTTTTTTATATCTATGTTACTCGATTTCTCCTGCATTTTTTTCAAGTATCTACGTAAGGTGGGGTATTTTGTTTTTTATAAAGGGCAACACATATATTGTAATTCTGAAACGGCAGACAAATACGTCGTTACAAAACACATCGAAAAAAATTATTGAAAATCTAATATTTCAATGATAATACTCAAGTGGGTAGCTGACGGGTACGGAGGTGGCTAAATAGAGAAGGATAAAAAAATAACAAATGGAATTCAGACGTTTATAATTTAATATTATAGACTTGTGTTTAAAAAAAATCTATTTCGGTCAATGTGCAATTCCTGGACCACTGTGTGACAAAAGCTATTCTCCGTTGATTTATAGATAGCCGTCATAATTATTTGGTTAGTTAATCATTTTAATAACGTGGAACTCGTTGGATATTATTAAACTTCGATAAAAAAATGGGACACGTGTGCTCGAGGCTATTTACCTCGACGCTTTGTAATATTGCATCTTTGCTTTGTACAAAATCTCATTCAGAAAGCTTGACATCATTCTGACAAATGATAAAAACATTATTGTTCAGTTTTATCTCATACAGAAAAATCTTCTGTCTTTCACAACCAGTTGACCACTTCGTCTTTTTTAAAGACTCGTTCACAGTCTATAGCTTCCTCTTTTATCTCTTTTTTAATGTCGACTGCTTGTTTTATTTTTGAGGTTATGTACAGTTCAAGTTTGTGTATACAATATTAGCTTGTTATACTTGCAGCTTTGTTTACTTTCGCTAATGAATAAAAAATCATCTTGTATTTTATTTACTTCCATTGAATTTTTTTATTATGTAGAAAGAAAATATAGGTACGTTTGCTTGCACAAAACTCTGAAATCTGAAACATATTTAAAGTTGTTTTGCTATTTAAATATTCGACGTCAGTAATAAGTATAATAATAACTTAATATTAACAAAGCCTATAAAGTAGATACTTCTGACGTTTTAGTTATTATTATACTTATTACTGACGTGATACGTCACATATCATTTAAATAGCAAACATGAAGCAATCGTTCGATTTTAGAGTTTTGTTCAAATTGACGGATATTTTCGTGCGTGCGTGTAAATCTCTGAAGTGAAATAAACACTAAACAGAAATGGGCGTGTCGATCGAGTTTCCCCCTCAACGCATTCGTATCTACCCGCCAGCCAATCGGTTCCGGGTCCATGCTAGCAACTCATTTTCCCCACTCCATGACGGTGTCGTTTTTCGTTTTCGTTACGCTGTTGAACAAAATTACTTCAAAAAATTCCATACAAGTAAAAAGTAAAGATCTTACTGCTGCAACAAGTCGCTTGAATGTGAACGCGGCTTTATTAGACGCTTCAATGAATTTTTGCCATTATTATAAAAATATGTTCTTGATACAAAACTGCTGAAATAAATGTATTGAATAAAAGACATTTTGCAAGAGGTCAAAGTAGCATTATTTGTATTTTAAAGGTACGGACGTCCGTTGGTGTTTTTTCATGAGTTTTTGTTTTATCACGATTTCCATAGCCATAGTCGATCACATATCGGTCATTGGACTTTGAATGGAAACATTACTCGTGTAACGAAATATTCGATTTCCAGAAGTACGTGAAAAAAGCCAACAGCTGTGTACATATATACTTTGTACTGAAAGATAAAAGCTTAGTTTTGTAACGTCGAAAGTACAATCATGAAAAAAAACTTGTGCGAAAGTGCAGTATGTACGATAAGACCGCTCTACGGCTAAATTAAAAAATATGTAGGGGTGTGCGAATGATAAAAAAATTCGACTGATGACCAGTCCTATACTTCCCACCTAGTAAATATTTGCAAAAAATAAACACTCTTTTATTATTCTTTGAAAAAAAAGCATGGCCCTCTTTTTTGTTTGGTGATCTACTGATGGCTAGTAATATAGCAAAAATCATGGTTACCTTGATTTACGTACAATTTTCTTTTTTAGTAAAATATTTTTTTTCTCGAAAATTATACATTTTAGAGAAAAAAAATATTTACATTTTTTTCATATTATAACATCTAGAATTCATTTATTATTATTTTTACCTATGTTAATACGTGACATTGAGAACGTTTTTTTTAATATCTCAGGATCCACTGAACCGATTTGACTCAAAATCTAATCAGATCTAAGTTAAAGGCTGATAAATACAATAGAACAATCGGCATGGCCATATGTTGTTCCGTTTTTACGATATCGAAGGCGAAAAATTGACCACATACACACACACACACATACATACAGACAGACATCAGTCAGAAAATGATCTTAAACGATTGCTATACAGGGTCTCAAAACGTGAAGATCTGTTAAAATCTCGAAATATTTTTTTCGGACTAAATCCATTACTTCCCTACCATAGTAGAGGTGGGAAGTACCTAATACTCGATCGATGGAAATCTAAAACGCGGTGCCAAAATCCATTTTAATCCCAAATTCGAAATATCAGATTTGGAACATAAATTCTGAAATAAATTTAATACAGAGTTCCAAATCTTATTTTTTGAATTTAGGATTTGAGTGGTACCGTTTTAGAATCTTTTGGTGGCCGAATAAACTATAAGTACCTATATAGTAGAAAAGTGCTTGGCTCGATTTTTTCACATTTATATGTTTTTGGTAGGATAACATTTTGTTGGTTGTTCGCAGTGGCGTAATTATAAATGTGGGGCCCCTGGTATATTTTTATGGTGGGTCCTCTGGCATATTAAACATTAATTTGAGCTCGCCGACAAAAAGTAATGTGGTGCACCATCCCCTCCATCTCCTATCTTCATAATTAATCGAAGGGAAAATTGGCAAAAAACCCGAAATATCTATTTCTAAGAAGTTAAGAACAGGAAGCATATATAATATGGAAGGAACGAAAACCTAATACGCTTTGCAGACTTTTATCTAGTTGTGTGCTGCATATTCATTTATTGTTAGCTGCCGTGGGGCCTCTTGCAGCCGGGAGCCCCTGGCTTTTTGCCAGTCCTGCCACTTTGTAGTTACGCCACTGGTTGTTCGATCTACAAGATTAATGTTCGTCTTCTGAAAGAACAGGTACGTAACGTTGCGACGGTATATCGGTATTGTCACCATATTGAATAGTAACTATGGATATAATAGTACTAGTACCGTGGCGAAGTTACGTACTTGTCCTTTCAGAAGACGGGTATAAGTAATACGTATTTGTATACAAACATGATTTAAAATTATTATTTTGAAATCGCAATTTTTGGAACTAAAAACAGAGGTCATTTCTTGATGTAAAACAGAAAAAAAACAGCTCGATTTTATTGATGATATTTGTATTATTTATTTGTTCAAAAAATTATCGATGAAATGAATCTAAATGCAGCAAAGTTCAAAAGCTAGGTGTTTATGTAAACAAAAGAAATCGACTACTTCAGTCGATTTCTTTTGTAAACTTAAAAGAACTTTTCAGTTCACCGGATTCATATTTTATGTAACTAATTAACTCTAATAACCGGAAGTGTACAATTTTAACATATTTAATAAAGACGAGTTTTTTATATAAGAAAAAGAAACCAATTAAATTTTAATTTTTTTATGGAAGATGAAAAGTATATTAACTATTAAGGAAACGAGGGGAGACCAATTCATCGGAATTTCCCAGAATTCCTTTGTTTTGAGTGTAAAATAAAAACCGTTCAATTTAAAGTTGGCATTTGACTTTTACCAAGGGGACGAAAAAATTGTAACAATTATTTTAGAACTGTAACTGGAAAAGAACTGGCTCTAAAAATAACAGTTCTTCAAGTTATGCTGCTTAACAGTTCTTTAAGAATCTGTTCTTTGAAAACTTGTTATTTAAGGATTTGTTATATAAGGGCATTTTCTATAAGGACCTGATCTTGAAGGTTCTTAAAGAACGATTGCTAATTGAAATATCAAAAAAATATAGTGTTTGAACTTACCACATTTGTGCAATAATAAAATAAACCAAACCTGCAACAAAAAAAATTTCAATAAGATAAAAAATATCACTTTAAGAATTTTACAATTTGTTTAAAACTTAACAATTTTGGAAATTACAAAATTATACTATATTATGATGTTAATTTCAAAAACAGTGTTGTAGGACTTGTAGGTACTAGGTACATGTTGAATTTAAATTTACAAAAATCGTAAAACAAAATTTAACATAAGAGAAAAAAGAGATCACAGGGTAGAAGTGAAACTTCTTGACTACGCTGCCTACCCAATCAAAGATGGCAAACGCGTTGTGTAGTTCATAATTAATATAATGCGTCAGTTGATTGGAGTCTATACCTATTTCTTACTCAATCTATCTATCTATCTATCTATCGCTATCATATCGCTTATTCGTTTCATCACCTCATGAGTTTACCCTTGCTATAGAGGTTTCACTTCGAAAATATAAGTATTTGGAAACTCGAAATATATTTTTTATATATGACAATGGATAAAAGAAAACTGCATGGAAATTATTAAAATATCTTTTTTTAAATTTAAAAAACTTGTAAAACTTTTTGAATAGTCGTAGTAGAGCTAAAAAAAACGAAGGAAAATACATAAATTTTCTCGCGTCTGGAAAATGTTAACAAATACATTAACTGCTACGGCATGCCGCTTTTAATAAGCGAGAGTCTTCACTGAAGAAAACAGTCGCACCTAATATTAATTTTAAGATGAGTAACAAAATGACCCGCAGAGAGATATTCGTGGAAATTGCTATAAATGCTAAAAAACGGGAGGCAGGATCAGAATCTCAAAAACAATTACCATTTAAAAACATACAGGGCGTGCATATTATGACTACCGACACGGTCGATATTTGTTTTGCAGATTGGACAATATCCTGTATGCCCGCGTTTTTGAAATTATAATTATTACCACATTTCCATATAATATATCATTCGGCTAAAGACAACCTGCTGTATAAAAATAATTGTATTTGGAAATTTTCGAAGAGTTTTGGAAGATACTTTTTGTGATCTTTTAACCTTGAAACAGCCTTGGACCTAGTGAACCCTAACACAAAGGTATCAACGCATTTTTACGACATCCTTCGCAAAAAATCAATGTTTTGTTTTGTATTTTTTTTTTTATTAATATTTACATAATGTCAAAAGCGGTACGGCTAGTAGTTCCGCAGACTCTTTTCTCCGGGCTTCGCTCGCGTTAAATGCAAATTTTTCGCCTACTCTCAGCGCCTTTCAGTAAAAGCGCGATGATATTATATAATTATAGCCTCTTCAATCCACTGATGGTATAACAAACATTATTGTGAAAGTACGATCAAAATCGGTTCAGTACTTTTTGAGTTAACTTGAAACAAATTGACAGACACACAAACATTCTGAAAATGGCTAATTATATAATAATAATATATAAACTGCAATACATCTAAATCGAAATATCGTTAAACAGACAAAGGCTATAGTTTGATAAGATGGGCAAATTTGCCCCCGCACGGATGGTGCTCATTTTTTTTGCTTCAATTGTAATTAATATCACTTATAATGTCCACAAAGTTCAGCCCTCAATATTAAGCCGTTTAGGAGGAAAAAAAAATTTTTTAGAATTTTTTTTAATTTATTTTTTGAATGGCTGAACCGATTTGAATGAAATTTATACCAGTTATAGATAATATCAGAAGGCATTTAAAAAAAAAAATAGCAATGGAATCTGGTCGCAGGAGCATGAAAAAAAAAATTATGAATGTTCCTGGATTTTTTTTAACCTCTAAAGTTCTGGCACAGTTACGAAATTTTTTTTGTAGAATCTTGAGATTGCTTTAAAAAAATCCAGAAATATTCATGAATTTTTTTTCATGTTCCCGTGACCAGATTCCATTGCTATTTTTTTTAAATGCTTTCTGATATTATCTAACTGGTATAAATTTAATTCGAATCGGTTCAGCCATTCAAAAGATAAAAACATTTTTTTTCTCTTAAACGGTTTAATATTGAGGGCTGAAATTTGTGGAAATTATAAGTGATATTAATTACAATTGAAGCAAAAAAAATGAACACCATCCGTGCGGGGGCAAATTAGCCCATCTTATCCGACTATAGCCTTTGCGATTTTACTTGTGTCGATTTTCCGCCATATAATTTAAAAGTTTAATTGATGCGTGAATTCTTTTGAGTGAGGTCCGTTCATCATCAGATTAATGCTTGTATCACGTTTGGTATTTTGCGATTAAAACGAGCTGCCGAGAATATTTAGAAAATCGATAGGTGTTGGCATCGCTTTTAAGTTGTTGTACCTAGCTTTATATTTAATTACTTAAAGTGCATTAAACTCATAGATTAGAAGCTTAATTATGTTAAAAATGTGACAAGCTTAATAAAATCCATGTGGAGGCGTTCCATTTATTTATTTATAGCTTGTTGCATAACGCTTATCGTTAATGTGTCGTCACAAGTTTTTTTACTTCCCACCTCTACTATGGTAGGGAAGTAATGGATTTAGTCCGAAAAAAACATTTCGAGATTTTAACAGATTTTCACGTTTTGAGACCCTAGCAATCGTTTAAGATCATTTTCTGACTGATGTCTGTATGTGTGTGTGTGTGTGTGTGTATGTGTGTGTGTATGTGGTCAATTTTTCGCCTTCGATATCTTAAGAACGGAACAACATACGGGCATGCCGATTGTTCTATTGTGTTTATCAGCCTTTAACTTAGATCTGATTAGATTTTGAGTCAAATCGGTTCAGTGGATCCTGAGATATTCAAAAAAACGTCCTCAATGTCACGTATTAACATAGGTAAAAAAAAATATAAATGAATTCTAGATGTTATAATATGAAAAAAATGTAAATATTTTTTTTCTCTAAAATGTATAGCTTTCGAGAAAAAAAATATTTTACTAAAAAAAATAAAAATTGTACGTAAATCAAGGTAACCATGATTTTTGCTATATTATGTTAGCCATCAGTAGATCACCAAACAAAGAAGAGGGCCATGCTTTTTTCAAAGAATAAAAATTAAATTGTGTTTTAAAGACCACCAACAGCTAAGGTTATTTGGGCCTAATCAAAGAATAAAAAAAAAAGTGTTTATTTTTTGCAAATATTTACTAGGTGGGAAGTATAGGACTGGTCATCAGTCGAATTTTTACTTCAATATTTCGTAAATCACTTTTCATATAAATATTTCATTCACAAATACTAAATAGTATTAATATTCTCGCTTAGATTCGCTTCGAATAGATTTATCGCTTTACCGTCAGTTCCACCATATGTTTATAGGACTCCACAGAGAACGATAGAATATTATAAATTACAAGCGAAATCGGGCTGGTGGTGCTTATACTTTGCTAAAATGCAAAAGAATTTCAGAGTTACACTATCGGCTATCCCACAAGAATAACCCCCCCGCGAGAAATGTATCAAAATAGCCTAGGCTATTTTGATACATTTCTCGCGGAAAGCTACACTATCCCTGAGTGTAATAGCTATTACACTCAGGGATAGTGTAGCTTTCTATTAGTGAAAGAATTTTTAGAATCGGTTCAGTAGTTCCAGAGATAAGAATTTATGATTTATTATCCCCCCCGCTAGAAATTCTCCCACTGCGAAGCAAAGTCGCCTGTCGTTGTTCTCGCTTCGCGTACTTGCCTTAGTGATGGGCGATTACGAGATATTTCAGTCGATTGTCTCGATTGTTCAAACATCTCGATGGTTTTCACTTGGACTCGATTGTTGTTCTTTCATAGTTCACCGAGATCAAGTTGCATAGTATTGAATCGTACAGACGATGTACACTGTCGAGAGCCACATAATATATAATCGTTCATCACTCAACAACTGTGGTCGAGTCGACGGATGGACGATTGTGCAGTAATCGAGTGCTCTGAGACCGACTGAACAGTGTGAACAGTGAATCAACGATGAACGAGTAGCGTAAACGTCAGACTTCAGTCGACTAGCATATAACCTTGAATCGCGATTATATGTATTCTCATTCGCTGGCAAATAATCGACTTGAACAATCGAACATTTCGATTGTAAAATCAAACTCCGAGTCGATTGTGGACTCGATTGTTATTATGAACGATTGCAATTGTTTCGATTGTAAAAACATCTTACAATCGCCCATCACTAACTTGCCTATAGTTTATAATATTAGTGCTATAATATTATATTATGGATGTTAGGATAGGAGTTCTAGGATTATAACAGCTTCTAAACTAAAAGAAATACAGACATTTTCTTTTGCTCCTTGTGATTTTTGGCAAATTTCGATATTTTCTGGTTTGATGTCAATAAGCGAAAGAAAAATATATCCCTTTTAATTTTGAAGTTACTAATATTATTAAAGTTTCAAGTTTAGTCTAGACAAATTTTTCATAACAAAAACATTTCTTTTATGCTCTATGCGACATGTTTTTAATTAACAAAACTTTTTTATATCTAAAATTTAAAACTCAGTTGAGCTGATTTGTTGCTAACAAATTTCGAACTCAGTCTAGACAAATTTTTCATAGAAATACGTCCTTTTAAATATTAAATTGAACGATCCTACATGCATATAAAAAAGCTTTCTCGTTCATGTTCATATTTTATTATTCTTTTATCACAGCTATAAACAATGAAGAAGGGAGACATTTATTTAAATGATAAAACAAGGGGTTCCAAATGTGCAACACGTAAACTTTAAATTCTACCAGTAAATCATTTAGTAAGTAGCTTTAAGAAACTAGAGTAGCTTCTCTTTAAGTCGTCGTTCGTTAAGCCAGCGTTTCTAGCCCTTCCCCTCATGCGCCATCTCTAGTATAAATTGAAGTCGCTTTTCGCGTCTATCTGTCTGTTAACCGCTAACTCCTCCTAAACAACGCAACGGATTTTGATGCGGTTTTCACTATCAGTTAGATAATTTTACACGGAAGATTTATATATATATAGCATAATTAATAAATAATAATAATCAATAATTAATTAATTAAATTCGTAACCCGACCGTTAGAATTCGCAACATACTTAGGTATATATCATAAAAACGACCGTAGTCAACTGTTCCATTCGTAGCGCAGAGGTTACATCGCAGCGCTCTATGCACAGGGACCCGGGTTTGGAAACTGATGGAATCGTAGAATTTTTGGCTTTTTTTCTAAATTCTACATGATATTTATTTATATATTTTTATTTTTGTTATATTCTTTCATTGACAATAATTATAATTTTTTAGTTTAGTTTGCGCTCATAGTTTTACAGAATTCCGTCCGATGTCACTATCCCTGTAGTAATCCGTCTATCTATCTTCTTTATTTTTACGCACCATCAGTTAGATAATTTTTCACGGAAGGTTTATATATATGTATAGCGAACGAGCGAAGCGAGTGAGTAGTGTATTGCACCCGGGCTTTCTTAACACCCAGGCAAAGCCGGATGGGGCCGCTAGTAATATATAAAAACTCGGGTCGCAGTGCCAAACCCTGCCGACAATATAGTGTATTTGCTAATACAGGCATTGTGGCATTATTATGGGAACTTAAGTTTGTTTTTTGACAAAATAAAAAATTTAACCCCTTAATACATCCCTTAAAATAAATAAATTTTTCTAAATTTCAATATTAGACATGGATTTTATCAGTACACCCAATTAAAAACACCCTTCCATAAGTAAATCCGTATCAACAAACTAGTGTTTTCATAAAATTTGAAAGTCCGGTCCTGTCGGGCCGATTTTATTAAAATTTTAGCAGCACATTTTAATCTTTACGAAAGAGTTAAATTTCAATTTTGAAACGATTCTGACAAATTTTTCGGTATTTTTGGGCCCAAAAACTTTTTGGAACCCCTAAATACAACCCTGAAAATGGTCCGATCGGGCCCATTTTAAATAGGCTTCTTGCGGTGATGGGTTCCAATGTGTGTACCAAATTTCGTTTCAATCGATTAAGTCTGTCGAGAGTTATCGTGTACACACATATATATATAAATATATATATATATAAATATATAAATATAAATATATATATATATATATATAAATATATACATACATATATATATAAACATTTTTAAAAATGGTGCCAAAGTGTTCAGGAGGGTATGAAACGTCGAGAAATTTTGTTCCGACCCCTAGGTCCCGCCATCCGACCGACGCCAATAGTGTATGTGCCATATGGCAAATACACTAATAATAATAACCGTGATAAAACTGCTATAATTAGTTCGATATTACATAATATTTGACTTGGACCTTACAAGTTACAAGTAAATACTAAACAAGAACGCCGGCTGTGAGAGGGGGGGGGGGGAAGAGAGAGATAGGCGAAGAAAGAGAGTGGAAAAGGGGCAGGGGAGGGGAATAGAGATAATGGGAAGATAGGGTGGGAGAGGGGGTTAGAGGGGGGAGAGATTGTAGATTATAGACGCTCAATCTCTGTCTTGACAGCGTTATTTAGTTGGGCAAACTATAAATATAAGAAGTCTATAGTACCTATGCTAACCGCTAGGAGCGTTGGTAGCTATATTCTGCTGGCCCATACTACAAAGATAAAACATAAACAGAATGTCGCATCTTATAGGCAGTTCCATCTATCGGATGGATTCCTATTTTAATTTCTAATTTTTAAAAGCAATTCTAAATATCTGTCTTCAATATTTAGTCCTATGCTTCGACTATATTGGAGAAATAAAGGTCTAAAATCAGCAAACATGGCCAAAGTTCTGGAACTTTCTAGGTAAATCCTCAATACGTTGACAATCTAAGGAAAAATCTTCAGAAAAAAAACCGAATCATTAAAAAGGACTGCAACTATCGGGTTAAGATAATGTTTCTGTCAAAACTGTCATTCACGCGACCGAAGCCGCAGGTAAAGGCTAGTATAAATAATAATGGAAACTCCTCGACATATAAATGAATAACATAATGATCCAGTCAATTACATTATGTAAGAAATCAATCGAGCGCGAAATACAGTTTTCAAGATTATAAGCTAATGGCATTGTCGATCTCTCTTTTTTCCATTCAGTTTATGATCTAGTCTCTTTTTTATGACATCGTGATATGAAAAATGCACGTAACTCCCTAGTTGTACATAAATATGGGGGAACGTGATTTTGCTTCAGTACAATTAAGATCTCGGAAGTGGAACGATGCGATGGTTAACTAAACTATACTATTATAATAAAGCTGAAGAGTTTTGTTTGTTTGTATGTTAGTTAGATAGCCCGTTTATTGAGGAAGGTTATAGGCTATTCGAGTTTTTTTAAATTCAACCCCAAAGGGGTAAAACGGGGGTGTAGGATTTTTTGACTATCTATACTAGTATTATAAACTGTAAGCAAGTACGCGAAGCGAGAGCAACGACAGGCGACTTCGCTTCGCAGGGGGAGAATTTCTCGCGGGGGGGATAAAAAATCATAAATTATTAGCATCCGGGCGAAGCCGGGCGGGACCGCTAGTATAATATATAAGTTATCTGAAATTTGGAAAAAAATAAATATTATATAGACTCACAGTGTCAGTGGAGCAGAAGTTGACTGGTTACAAGTGAAAAACTAAAATCCTCAAGCAAGCGTAAAAAATGTCGCTAGATTAGTCCCTGGATATAGTCTTGTGTCTTCATAAAATACGATCAAGGCATTCAAGGTAAACTGGTGTAAATATGTGCGGACAGCAGCCAATTTATATCTTGTCTTTTTTAAGATCCAAATGGTTAGTAGAACGAATTTGCACCAAATAATAAAAATGAAAGGAAGGCCTATTTTTAGCTCTTCTAGGTATCACATTAGGTATAAAGATGTACATAATAGATATACTTGGGAACATATTGAAAATTTAAGCGACAGGCGAAATTCTTAACATATCGATTGGATTATATCTATAGCAAAGTCACTGAATAATGTAACTTAACAAGCGTTTTCTCCTCCCAAAAAAGGAGAGTCTCTCTTGCAGGAATAATTCATGTTGCTCTCTCAACGGGACTCTCTCTTGTAGAGGAACAGTCTTATCGGAAAACTGTTTTTTAGAGTTCCGTACCTCCGTTTGGAACCCTATTACACTGCCTACGATGTCTGTGTGTCCCTTCGTCCATCTGTCCGTCTGTCCACCCGTCCGTCTGTCACAGGGCTCTATCTCACAAACGCTAAGAGGTAGCTGGTTGAAATTTTCACAGATTGTATGTTGTTATTTATTTGTTACGTCTATATTGTTTGTTCCCAAGCTTTTAACATTTAACTGGCCAATTATTTGTGAACTGCAAACGCTCCCAAAAAAATACAAACTGTGGTCTTTAATTATTTTTTTTTTTAAATAATGAGGTCAGTGTATGGTAAAGAGTATCCAAGAATATAATATTAGTAACCTTTCAATGTATACTTAGCTTTATTAATTTAAAATTTAATCTGTAAACTATACGTCATATCTTAGGCAGTTTAGGGACAGTGCACACATGCTACTTTTTGTATCGAAAAGGCGTGATTTACGTAACTACATCGCGATTTGATGATTACTCGGCTACTCAAAATTTCTCGTGATATGTCAGTTTTTCAGCGATGCGTCTGCAGCCTTACGCTATTAGTAGCCACATCTGACGATCTTCAAGGGACTTAATCGCAAAATCGCGCGACACAAAATAGCATGTGTGGATCCTAAGAAAACTGTGTAAGAAAAAAAATGCATTCCCAAGCTGAATTTGTGGTTTCACCAATCACCTCTAGCAAGGGGTAAATGTATTTCAACTATTCGATTTTAAGGATCCTAATAAGGAGGTGGTAGGGGGGGGGGGTCAGTGTTGCCAGTTTAAATGCAATGGTAACAAATCTGTTACTTTTTAGAGAGGTTTAATATCTTTTTATAAAAAAAAAACTTGCAAATAAAGCTTACGTAGGTACTATTCTGTTTCCCGTGGGAATTTAAAGACTTATATAGGATTTTCGTTTAGGTTTTTCTTTAAACTATGAGTGAGGCCCTATATTCTCTATTTTTTTTCAAAATTTTAGGCTCAGTAGTTTCGGAGATAAGGGGAGAAATGCTCACATGATGCACTTGAAAAAAAAATTTTTTTTTTTCAATTTTCTAATTTGCCCACCAAAATTAACCCCTTAAATCAGAATTCGTTTATTTATGCTATACGTCCGTGATTAGATCACCTAACCAAATTTCAACTTTTTTTAGATTTGGAGAAAATAAGCTGTGATAGACGGACAGACAGGCACGAGAGTGATCCTATAAGGGTTCCGTTTTTTCATCGGATGTACGGAATCTTAAAAATAAATTAATAGATTTATACGGCTGATATGCAATTGAAAATTTTTGTTAGAAAGCAGCCAATTATACAATTGATTCCAAACATATCGGAAAAAATCATTTTACCAACCATTGTCACAGTCAGGATTCTAACCTGAACCTTTCCACTTTCGCGGCGGAATGAGCTCACAATTACTCAACCGTGACATGATTCTTCTTATATGCTTCGGAATCAATTGATTTTCACTGCATGTGAGTGTTAATTCATTATAGCTAGGTTGTAGATGTGAATCTTCGTACTAGCGAGAGCTCATCATGAAAGTGAACATTATTTCAAAACACCCTAATGGGATACACTAAATAAGTACCTAGATATCTCAATGTTATAAATAACCAATGATTGGTATATTACTACATAATATTCTAGAAATAATTATATCTTGTAGACATCGTAAGAATAAAGTGAGAAAAAATATTCTAGTTTTGTGTAGGTTTTTATTTCACATCCTTACGATAAAAAATTATAAGTGGTGACATTTAATTTGCTGTCATAAATTTCAATGAAAGCGAAACTGGCATAATTTAGATTTGAAGTGATAATAATTATGACTTTCAGTGAGTTTTCCCTTACATTTCCAAACCGAGGCGAGGGAGAAAATCATACCTGTGGGAGGAAAAGTAACTCTGCGTGACAGCTAATGATCAATTAAATCACTGGGAAAGCCGGAAAATACTATTAGCTGTAAATGTAGTTACCGAACTTTACACTCAAGTTTTATTTTTGTCTCATCGAAATGCTTCTGACACGAAAATGTACGTTTATACAGAGTGTGCTTGGAAAATGTGTATTTTTGAAAACTACCTCTCAATCTATATAATATATAAAAATGAATGTTTGTTTCTTTGTCCCGTATGCGTTCCTATATACTATTCATCTGATTGTGATAAAACTTTGGTGAGTTGTTGTGTTCATGACCGGGAAGTTCATATAAATTCTTAGCACCCGGGCGAAGCTGGGCGGGACCGCTAAATTACCGTGCATGGTGGAAGTACGTGTATCTATGGCGGAGGGGCGGGTGTTTAATCTTTATCTATATATAGATTCTTAGCGCCCGGGCGAAGCCGGGCGAGATCGCTAGTTTATAAATATTTGCAGTGGAACCACAATAAATGTCTTTACAACAATGAGAGATGAGTTTTTTGTGGTTATAATATAATAATTATTAAATTAAATAATATTAAATTAAATAATATTGTCTATTTAATAATTATTATAAATGTCTTTCTCTAAAACAAAAATGGACAGTCAATCACAGTTAAGAAAGTAACTTTAAATTATTTACGCGATAAAATGTGTTAAATATTGAGCTTTCTTAATAATAATAATAATAAAATTTTGTGAATTATTCAAATTGACACATCTTTTTCTTATATACTGTTTATGAACCGATTATTTATTAAATTTTTTTTGGAGAAATTTGTAATTTTTAAATAAATAAAAAATTTCTATTTTTGAATTCAATTTTATTCAATGAACCTATCTTTCGAAATGAGATCGAGAGATCGTTATTGATGGGTCTGCAAGAAAAAGAGAGAAAAAATATGGTTACGCACGCATACCGTGTCCCGCCACCTAGCCAGCAGCAGTCAGTCACAACCGATATAGACAGACTGTTGCCTAGTTACCGGATCATCTGTGAACACGGTATGCGCGCGCAATCCAGGTAAAAAAGATACGTGGATTTTTAACCGACTTCAAAAAAAGGAGGTGGTTCTCAATTCGGTTGTATTTTTTTTTATGTTTGTTACCTCAGAACTCCGTCATTTATAAACCGATTTGGAATTTTTTTTTTATTTGAAAGGATATACTTTCAGATTGGTCCCATAGAAATTTCATAAAAATCGGTTCAGTAGTTCGGCTGATTTTAATAAAAGTTAGTAACGGCTGTGATTCCTTCAGGTAAATGTCACTTTTTGACACGGCAGACAGCGTAAGAAAGTCGGTTTAATAAAAATGAGTAACGGCGTGTGATTCCTTTAAGGTAAGTGTCACTTTTTGACACTAAAAAGTAAAAAATAAAAAACTTTTTAACAAAAAAAAACCTCCTTCAAAAAGCCACTAAAAAGAGGAAAATAATGAAATTTTGAGGTCTGCGCCAATTTAATAAAATATGAAGTTGGTTAAAATAAGATATTAATCACTATACTGTATGTACTTTTTAATCGACTTCATATTTTATTAAATTGGCGCAGACCTCAAAATTTCATTATTTTCCTCTTTTTAGTGGCTTTTTGAAGGAGGTTTTTTTTTTGTTAAAAAGTTTTTTTTATTGCGCTACATGCCTATACAATTGTTCTAAATAAATTTGTAACAAAATGAACGCTGTATTTTTTTGTTTTCTTTGAAATCGTATGTTTATATTCTTGTATTTCAAAGAATTAATTAAATTTTATAAAAAGAAGTTCATAAAAAGTTTGGATGCGGACCGTGGATTACCAGTTGGTGATCCCTGGTCCACACATATTTATACGATACATTGAAATATTTCAAAATGAGAGAAAACGTTTTTTAATAAATTGAAAAAAATCAATTCAAACGAATATTTACAGTTCAACGAAGTTCAGGTTTCAATCTGATTTAATAAAAACGTTCTAAAAATACGACACGGCCGTGAAAATGTTTGTAACTACCAGCCAGTGGCTTGCCGTAAATTTATGGAAAGGGTATAGGTATTAACAGTTAATATTATCAATACTGTTTTATTTGGAAATTCAGCCACATAAATGCTTAGTTACAAAAAAAACTTTTTAACAAAAAAAAAACCTCCCTAAAAAAGCCACAAAAAAGAGGAAAATAATAAAACATATGCGCCATTTTAATAAAATATGAAGTCGGTTAAAAAGTGTCAATTTAATTAGTATCTACTTTTTAACCGACTTCATATTTTATTAAAATGGCGCAGACCTCAAAGCGTTATTATTTTCCTCTTTTTTGTGGCTTTTTGAAACAGGCTTTTTTTTGTTAAAAAGTTTTTTATTTTTTTACTCTTTAGTTAAAGGAATCACACGCCGTTACTCACTTTTTATTTTATATTAAACCGATTTCTTACGCTGTGTGATGTGTATTTTTATGGAAAAAACTTCGAGGTATACCTTATCCAATAAAATAAGAATTTTCCAAATCGGTTTACAAATGACGGAGTTCTGAGGTAACAAACATAAAAAAAAAATACAACCGAATTGAGAACCACCTCCTTTTTTGAAGCCTGTTAAAAAGAAGATTTTTACTAAACGCACTAATGACTTCAGCTGTTGAGCGTCTATACTTAATCTACAATATCTATCAATAAAAATTAATAAACAAACACTTGAAAAATTCTACACATTTATTCATCTCAACGATCGTTTCAAGTTTCTAACCCATTATCAGGAGTTTAATTTTTTTTTTATTTTAGTTTAAACTCCTGATGATTGGTTAGAAACCCGAAACGATCGTTGAGATGAATAAATGTGTAGAATTTTTCAAGTGTTTGTTTATTAATTTTTATTCAATCATGTTCTACCAAGTGCCTAGCGATAATTCTATATAGAATTTATAATATCTATCAATACTAATTATATATAGGTACTATACATATTATATAAAATTGTAACGGAACTTATTTCTGTAATTTCGTTTTCAACCCGGTTTTTCGGGCATTTTGGATGATACCTTGATGAGAAAACGTTTTTTCAAGAATGTTTATTTCTTTGCCTGTCTGCCTGTACTAGCATTACTCGAGAACGGCTGGATCGATTTTGATGAAACCCAAACTTAAAGTATAGTCTGTATAGAGTACTTTTTATCCGGCTAAGCTTAAATGAAACTTTAATGATAGATAGACGTTCGATAACTAAGGTCAATAGCAGATAACGTTTAAATTTATTTTTATGTATTTATCGAATTTGGAGTGCGATGATAAGATATTCCCTAAATCGCAACATGGGATTTAAAATAAGTGACTGTCAGTACTAACCTAACATTTTTATGATGAAAAATAGAGCAAACAAATTTCACTCCAGGGACTACGTGTTATCGTTTATTCTTAAAAACTATATAACAAGTTTTCCCTGCAGAGGTGTGCCACTGAGGTAAATAATATAACAACATGGTGTAAGGTCACTGGGTGAATAACTTGTTTTCTGCTGGCAAAATGTCGCATCTGGTGACCTCGATGCTCTTTTTTTGGTATTGATTCGACCCTTATCACCTATTAGGAATTGTGAAACATCAAATACCTTTTAACCCGAAACTTTTCTCTCATACAGCATGATTTATTTAATACATTTTTGCCGTACCCATTATAAAATAGCTTCTTTCCATGCATGTATACCGGCAACATATAACTAGTGCGGAAAGTAAACTGTAGCCATTGGAACTTATGTCTACTTGCTCTATACACGCCTGCTATTACATACTCGCGGCCTGCTGTAAATGTAAAGATGGCGACGCAAATGAATTGTCAAAATTTTTTGAAAATACTGAAAATGAAGTGAAAAGTAGGTATTTTGTAGTGGAAAAATACCATACCTCTATATATCGCGTACGTAATGATATTATGACTGTGATTGTTGAAACTCGTTATATCGCTCGTTTTTACATACTGTCATAATTCGTCAGTAATAAACCCCATTACGACACTAGAAATACAATCTTCTATTTTTTACGTAACGTTACAATGAATTAGTTTATTTCGAATATTTTTTAATACTATAATAAACACGAAATTTGGTAGATATGTAGTCTTCACGATTACAATCACTAATGATAAATAAGTTTTATCAAAATCGGTGCAGTGATTTCTGAGATGAGCGCCTCAGTGAGGATGGAATCCTCTGTGAACAAAAGGAGTTAAAAATAAATTACCAAAAATATTAGACCTTTGTTCATGAAATTCAAAGCTTAGCGGTGGAATTTGACGGTTTTCAGAACATTAATTGATTTATTGAAATAGCGAAGAAGTTTTTATAGCTATGTTTATGATTCTTTAATAAGAGACCGGTTTGATTTATGTCTGCAGTGATGGGGCCCATACTATAGTCCATCCTGAAATAGTGTAGAGTAATAAATGATTGTTTTTTACAGATTCCAGTGATACAATAGAGTAGGTTCCCAAATTCAGGTAAAGACTTAATAATAAGAATAAAGAATGGTACTTACTCTATGATACCACTGGATTCTGTCAAAACCAATGATTTATTTATTACTCTATACTATTTCAGGATAGACTATAACAGAAATCCTGATTCCTGAACTGTTTCTTCTTGACCATACTGTAACAATGTGATAAACATGAAAATCATAGCTACTCGAAGTTTAAGTTCGTCACTGGTAACCGGCTGGAGAACTTGGAAAATGAGAAAACTTCCATTTCTATAAGTGTGTACACAATATAGTAGGTATAGTAAAGTTATTATATATCTAACCACATTATTATATAACTGCCACTGAAAAGTTTATTTGTTCTGAGATAAAACTTCTACCGAAGTTGTTACATTTAATCGAGTTAGCCATTTGTGCCAGCTGTACTATATTATGAAGTGCTTGCTGATTTCGAGGTAACTGACCCAATTTTAAGAACAATATTTAGTTTCTAAAAGTATTTTTCGATAAAGAAGCTAGCGACAAAATGAAAAGTTCAAGCTTCCACCGTACGCAAGTCTACCGGACAATACTACTAAAATTGTATTACTGAATTTAATAGATCAGTGGCTCCCAAAGTTGACTGGACCGCGACCCACCTAACAATAACTTCCAAATTCGGGACTCACCTCTTGGCTGTCATGAAGAAAAAAGGGGCATAACTATATGAATAAAGGACTGTTCAAATAAGAATAAGAAAAAAACATTCAGTTGCAATCGAAAATTTTAATACTTAATTAAATACGTGGCCGGTCGTTCAATGTATCGTCCTATTTTTCAAGGCCCACCCAATATTCGCTCGCGACTCACCAGTGGGTCGCGACCCATAGTTTGAGAAATGCTGTAATATAGATAATATGATGGAAAACCTCAAAATCGGTGGCAGTGTTGATCATCCGAGATACTGGCTAAAAAAGATTATTAAAAAAGTTGAATTAATCTGCCACCGATTTATTGTTCACCGTCATATTATCTATATTAAATTATTATCATCTATTAAACCTGTGAAAGTGATGAATGTTTTGAAATTTCAAACACAAAAGTTTTCGTAAAATAAAAGCTAGGCCGCAAAAGCTTTGTTTTTGAAACTCCACATTTCTACATCAAAAGCTCGATTTTGAAAGTGATTAAATTTAATAATACCGAGAATTCTAATTGAAAGTAAAATTTTCAATCAAAATTATTTAACTCGGTATTTTTTTATAGGTAAAACACAATTTAAATAATGTTTTGGAATTTTTCGCAAAATATGTTTTTTTATAATTTCTGCAATTTATTGTGGTTTTGATGATATTTTTGAACTTAACAACGCATACAACTTAACCAGAAGAGATGTTTGCTTGAGCTCAATGGAATCAGCGATGTCATTTTCTACAAGCATAGTAAATTTGAAAAAATCCTATGAGATTTCGATTTTCGTCAAAAATCCAACTTTTTTAAAACGCGTATGCCTTAGGGCAAAAATCGAAATCTCTAATATACTTTTGAAATTGCGGATGTTCATAGATAAAATTACGCTGAATCCAATGAGTACAAGCAAACGTCTGTATCTCTTTTAGTTTAGAAGGTACGGCCATTCAAAGGTTTTTTTGTGAGTTTTTGAAAACTTCTAAACCAGAAAAGATACAGGCGTTTGCTTGTGCTCATTGAAATCAGGATGTCATTTTCTACAAGCATGGTGAGTTTGAAAAAGTTCTGAGAGATTTCGATTTTTTTTAAGGTGTATACCTTAGCGCAAAATCGCAAAAATTGAAATCTTTAATATATTTTTGAAGGTAAGAATGTTTATAGAGCAAAATACGCTGATTTAAATAAGCCCAATCAAACGTCCATATCACTTTTGGTCTAGAAGCTACGGGCAAGGAGGGTGAATATAGCTTATAGTTCAGTTTTGCATCACTTCCGCGATATTTCACTGAGTCACTCAAGTTTTAGAATCAGTCGATGTTAGATGAAATGTCGTTTTTTTTATTAAAAAGTTCGCCTAGGAAATTTATCGAAATCCTGGAAAATCTCGACCGGAAGCTATACAGACAGGCCAATTAATTAATTGCCTTCAACGTATAACTACTTAATTAGTGGTTTTGCAGTTATGATTATGGTAATTATGTTTTTGTCGCACCTTTATTAATGTCAATAACTCATACTAAAGTTCAATTCCGAGAAATATTTCACCTGATATTGTTGAATTAATTCTGAAAATATAACATCACAGAACATCCCGTTATACATTTTTTTTTGTTATAAAAAACAAACCGTCAATTCAATTTTTTTGCAAACCTTATCAGGTGTTCACTACGTATTTATGCGTCGAATGAAATTGATCCGGAGTCGATATCATTCTTTGTTCTCGAGATATGCGAGCCGAAAAAAGTTCACGAACGAACGAACGTACATACACACGCGCACAGAGCCATCTATGTAAAAATGATGGAATCGAACTCTAGGGACCTTGAAACGTGGAGATGCGTCAACATTTTTCATTTGCAAAATCGGACCCGATACAACTTCCAATATGGGAAGTTAAAAATGTGTTCATTTCAAACGGATGAGCTTAGCCGCCATATTATGATGACGTTAAAGCCAGATCAATGAAGCCTGATATACGTCCACGCATATAGATAAAGAGAGGTATGTCTATGGAAAGAAAGGAATACTTCCTCGTCGGTCGTAACTCGTGAAGAACCTAACCTAAGTTCACACTGCCGGCCTGTCAACTGTACATATCAAATCAATATTGATCCTCTCCATATTCTCTCTTTATCTATGGATCGGCCAATCAAAGAAGGTTTGCTGTGAATGACGTATTCCGTGGCGGTACATTTCTATGTTTAAAATTACATTAAAAAATACGCACTTTTGGGAATTTTTTTCTTGTAGAATAAGCTTCCGAAAAATTCTCAAAAAAATTGTTTTATTATCTATTTGTAACGTAGATTCCAACCCTAAAAAAATGTGGGACGACCCTATTGTTTTATTTTGAAAGTTTTTTTGAAAACAATGTCGTCGACTGTATTTAATTTCTAAGAAAAAAAAAACTTTTACAGCAGTTGTTAACAAATTGTATGTCGTGTACTTGAGAAACTTGTGTATTGTGTAATTAATTAATTAAATGTTCAAGTGTGTCCTTAGGTTTGAAGGCCGTTCCTTCAATGACGTTCAAACTTTGTCAATGAACAAATTGATTTTGTTTTTTACTCGCCGTGAAATAAAACACAAACTTCTGTTGTATAAGAATTTTTTAAAGAAGAAATTTTCAATGACTCCTGTACTTTTGTCTTTTTATTTATTTTGTAACAACGATGATGCAATTTTGTGAACAAAAGATGCGCAGAAATATATTACAGACTTGCAGAAGTGGGATGAACAGGGACGGATCTACATAGAGTGTAATAGGACTTAAGCTCTGGGCCCTCAACTGTCAAGAGCCCACAAAAATTGAATTATTATTATACATTTTTCATTAACAATCAGCACTTACCGTATAGTTTGATTTTGATGTTATTAAAAATGAACTTTAAACCTCACTTTAAGGATTCTTATTCTAACAAAAAATGGGGCCCCATTGTGTTTCAATAAGTCTTAAGCCCAAAAAAACCTAGACCTAGAATTATTGTCAGTATCTCAGCTTTATATATGTGATATAAAATACTTATATTATTATTTCTTTAAGACATCAATAGCTAGGGCTATTTGCGTCTAGTACCAATATTTTTAGTTAATTAACGATTTAAGTGCACAAATGTATCGCCACGGTCGCTAGATTTTGATGTCTAAGCCTGGTATTTGATTTTTTTTTATAATTATACAAAAAATATTTTCATTTGTAAGAAAAAATGTAAATTATAAACGCCACATTCCCATGCTCTCCCCTCACAAATCACGACTCCGCTCTTCAGGCCATTTCATTGTAAACTTAACCTAAGAATTAATACGGAACGGATAAGTAAATAAACATCAATTATAAACTCTGAAACTTAATTAGATAAGTTTACAATACGTGACAGTTAATTACTTTTTAATTGGAAAAAGTATGCAAATATTTAGATCATTAATGAATTATAAGAACCATGTGCATAGAGTTTAGGTGAATGAAAGAAAATTTGTATACTTAGTGTTATTTTTAAAAAATAAAACTTTATATCAAGACCCATTTAATATATTCCATAGCTTAACTTGATACAACGTTTTTTTGAAGTGAAAACTTCCATAGGCGCGTTAGGCACTCTTTGCTGGGTAGTGAAATACAGTGAACCGTTCGCAATTTCGCGTTCACAGTCCGAAATGTGACGCGGCTGACATACTTATATCATAAAAACGGTATACGCAGTAAAGTTGCAACCATAGCGTAGCTGGCAACGTCTTTGCGTTGTATGCATAGGAACCTCGGTTTGAATCCTGATGGAAGCGTAGAATTGTTGGCGTATTTTTTTTCTAAATTAAATTAAATAAATTCTACATGATATTTTTTTATATATTTTTTTATTTTTGTTATATTCTTTTTTTGACAATAATTATAATTTTTTTGAAACCAAGGTGGAATAAATTAAAAATATAATTTTAGTATTTTAGTAATAAATTATTTTTAGTTTATAAATGCGCTAAAAACCTTTTTTTATAAACACTTAATTGTAGTTTATGAAATAGCTGACACTAAAAAAAGTGGGTGTATGCTTATGACCACACGACAGAAGTGAAAACTTATATATAGGTATTTTAAAATTAGAAAATCAGAAGTTTTCACTTCTGTCTTGTGGTCATAAGCACACACCCACTTTTTTGTACATTGTGTATTTTATATTGACAACTTTGTAATTTTTAAAGTTCTTATAGTTTTTTTGAAGTCGGTTATAAAATATCGTTTCAATCTATCAATTATTTTCGAGCAGGCTCGATTTAAAATTCCACAATGCTTTTCTTATGGAGAAATATGTGTGATCAAAATCTAAAGTCATAGTCAGATCAAATTTTCTGACAATTCATTTTGCAACCCAGGTTTAGTAATTTTATGTGCCATATCATTATTAATTTTTTATCTATTTGTTCGGATATCGATTTTTACTCAAATTAACGATGTATTTAAGGATCGTAAACACATTTAACTGTCTAGTAATGATTTGCTTTGCTGGTGGCCATAATTTTATTATCATATTTTATTGATGGATGTCATTCAACGCTGAGATTTATTGGCAATTTATTATCACAAAGGCTGTCTCCAAGGCTGCAGAACGAGATGATACTACAAAGTCTTATATTTACATGGCCTTGATTTTTTTGTTAAAACTTGGGGACTTAATAAACGCCCAAAGTATATTGTGTAACTTTTTGTAAAACAAGATTTTGTACAATCCGTTAAGTATACGGATGATCATAAAGTTTCTATTCATTTTTATGGACGTGTTATTTTTTATCAATTTACCCGCGGCCTCTATGTTGCTTTTTACAAAACCCTTATCAAAACCCTATAAAAACAGACAGATTGACGAAAATTCTAGAAATTCACTGCGAGTGAAACGGAATAACGATTTAATCCAAGAACTCGTGGTCAAAAATTGCAAAAAATTTGTAAAGGCTAATATTTTGCTAGTATTTAGGGTGCAAACAAATATAGGTACCTAGATACTACTGTCAGCAAGTCAGCGGTCGGGACAACTGACGTCGGCCCGACTGCTGACGAGGTCGGTTCTATCAAAATTATGTTCACTAAATTAGCTTTGTACCAAATTTTAGCTTTTACAAAACACTAGTTTTTTTACATCTTTTGAAGCGCCCCGACGACAGGTGTCCCGACCGGTGACTTGCTGACTGTAGTGTATTTATTTACTCCCTAAATACTACTAATCTCAAAATATTAGCCTTTACAAAATTCATGCAATTTTTGGCTACGAGCTCTTGGACTAATAGGATTAGGTACACAGTATCGCACATAAATCATCGATTTATTTTTTTTATTAGAATGTTTTGCAACTGCTGTTTATATTTGGCACCTGGATCCATTATGTTTCAAGTGTTAAATGGTTTTATAATTAAATAGCCACTTAATTCTATTGGAATTTGAACGATTAATAGTTGAACCAAAACGATAAACATTGCATTTCTTGGAACGGGATAGTTTTAGGTTGGGCAATTTATCCACTGGATTGGGAACTTTGTTTTCTTTCCTCCGAATCAAAAATTTAATAAGATATACTTTTTTCAGGTTTCGCTCACAATAGTTACAGTTAATCAGCTGTCCAATTTATTTTTATTTATTTATTGTAGATTATAGACGCGTCGACATCTAAGGTCATTAGCGTCTTTCAACTACACTAAATAACAACTAACTTAAAACTAAATAGCATCACAAAACATCCATGAGCGCAGGTGGGATTCGAACCCACGGCAGTCCAGTCTAGAGGTTGTGGCGCCAAGCATGCTAACCACTAGGCTATACTGCCCCCTCAGCTGTTCAATACGCCCCCTTATTCACCCGCATAGCTCTATCTTATGAGCATATGAATGTGTGTGTACATATAAAATTCTAAAAAACAGTTTGGGACATCTTATTTCTGTGATAAATCTTATTCAATCTTGATGTTGATGCTTTAAAAATAAACTAGAACTTAGAAGTATGTATCATTCTTCCCATATTATGACTTATTGAGTCCAATTTTATATATTATTTGATCTTAAATAAATGATTTACAATCAGGTAAAAATGACAGCACAAATTTATGTACAGAAAAAAATATATTTCAAAAAAATTGTAGAACAAGACCAATTTCTCATTTTTTTATACATTTGTAGAAAAAAAACTTTCAAATGTCAATTTGACTTCCCGTAATTCGAAATCTCATGTTGTGCAGTAAAGAAACATTGACAAATATCATGTTTTTTGATATAATTTTTAGTACAAAAATATTTAGTTTTTAAACAACAAGTGCCATTTTGTAAAGCTTATTGCTTAATCGTAGCTATCAAAACAGTAGCCTTTTTAACCGACTTCCAAAAAAGGAGGTGGTTCTCAATTCGGTTGTATTTTTTATGTTTGGTACCTCAGAACTCCGTCATTTATATAAACCGATTTGGAAAATTAGTTTTTTATTTGAAAAGATATACCTACTTTCATATTGATCCCATAGAAATTTCATCAAAATCGGTTCAGTAGTTCGGCTGATTTTAATAAAAGTGAGTAACGGCGTATGATTCCTTAAGGTAAATGTCACTTTTTGACACATGAGACAGCGTAAGAAAGTCGGTTTAATAAAAGTGAGTAACGGCGTGTGATTCCTTCAAGGGAAATGCCACTTTTTGACACTAAAAAGTAAAAAATAAAAAACTTTTCAACAAAAAAAAACCTTCAAAAAGGCACTAAAAAGAGAAAAATAATGAAATTTTGAGATCTGCGTCAATTTAATAAAATATGAAGTCGGTTAAAAAGTATAGTATAAGTATACCTATACTTAGTGATTAATATCTTTTTTTTAACCGACTTCATATTTTATTAAATTGGCGCAGACCTCAAAATTTCATTATTTTCCTCTTTTTAGTGGCTTTTTGAAGGAGGTTTTTTTTTGTTAAAAAGTTTTTTTGCTACCACAATTCGAAATTTGACGAGAGAATTTTTTACAATCTGATTGAACAACTACCTTAAGGCAAACAAATTAGCTGGGGGGAAACTAGTTAATTAATAAACCTTGTTCTGTAACATTACAGTGGATGACAACACCAATTTCACAATTAATTTAATTTGATTATAGACGGTCGTAAATCTGGATATAGTTCAGTGCGAATGTGTTTATTTACAAAAACGTTCTCAATGTTCTAAAAATAAAATCGTTGAACGCGCATATAGCATTTTACATACGCTCGTGCGGCTATGATTAAAGTGTTATTTGCCGATAAACAAATTAACACAATAGAGACAATAGAATAGAGTGTGTTTATTGCAGGGCTCACTTTACGTGATCGCGGAAAATGACGTACAGTCGACTCTTGTTAATTCAAACCTGCGGTAATTCGAACCTCTCTATAATTCAAAGTTATCACGAGTTCCCTACAAAATCTCTTTATATTTCGAACTAAATCAATACATTTTTATGCACTTGGTAATTCGTACGAAAAAATCATTGCTATATAACAAAACGACGCGTTAATTCGAACTCATCGGCGTCCAACATTCGACAATTCAAAGTTGCAGAGAGAAAGAGGTGGAAAGATTGTAAGTACATACATACATTTTGCGATAAGTTCAAACTTGTATCAACGTTTGTTTGTTGAGCCTTTGTTTCGAACCATTTGATATTTCAAACACTCGATAATTCGTAATATTTTAAGAGTCTCTCGAGTTTCGTATTAACGAGAGTCGACTGTATTAGTAGAGAGTATATCTAGATGCCTAATGTGGTATTTTACTGACGAGTGTGACAGTATGTAAAAACGAGCGAGACCGAGTTTTAACGGTCACACGAGTCATAATGTCATTACGTACCAGATATATTATATGGTATTTTTTGCCATAGCTATCTTTCACTTCAATTTCAGTATTTTAAAATTTTGACAGTTCATTTGCGTCGCCCACTTTACTCTTATGGTAGGCCGTGAGCTGTCGCAGTGCGCACGCACAGTAGCAATAAATATAAATCACTATGGAAACTGTTTATACTTACCACACTAGTGTGTTTTGAAAACACATTAAAAATTGTTAAATTGTGTTTTAAAGACCACGAACAGCTAAGGTTATTTGGGCCTAGCACCAATTCATATTTTTAATTCATTATTTTTTAATAATAAATTGAAAATCCAATTGATACTTTTACCAGCTCTCGGGCTAGAACTCGGGAACTGGGGACTTGTAATAGAGGAACCATAGCAACGCCATGTAAACAACAGCATTGCTACACGCTCGGCTATTCTCAAGCCCGAAATCACATTCAACACACCTACCTTGTTAACTGACCCATTCCTAGCATACTATACTCGCAAGTAAAATAGTTATTTTATAGTGGGATGGCAAAGAGTTCAAATCAAGGCCATTGTTACCGAATTTCTGAAAATTTGAGATCGTCAAAACTTTTAAAGCTTGTCCACATTAAGAACTAATTTTGCGTTGTTGAATTTAACATAAAGTGCTGAATGTAGACGTGTGAGCCTCATATGAACGTAGACAAACATTTTAATGACATTCAAAGCACACGATCCACGGACCACTTGTCACTTTTTTTAACCAATTTAAATATTTGTTTATATTATATTTTCGGTGTTGTTTTTGACATTTTGTGCTGTTTTCATGAATTTAACTGAACGTGGACGTGTGTGCTGCAAATGAACGTACACAAGTATTTGTGTATCCAATTTTTTATTCAACACACACCACAAATCCTACAGAAAACAGTTATTTAACATTTTTATGTTGCATTAGTTTTATCCGTGGCTTCGCCCGCAGTGATGTCGGTTTTAACGAGAATCCTATTTTTTTTTTTAAAAATGGGTGTGTGCTTATGACCACACGACAGAAATGAAAACTTCAGATTTTCTAATTTTAAAATATATATATAATTTTTTAATCACACGGTTTAATCATAAGTATAGTAAAATCAGCCTATATACAATTAAATTTAATGAATATAATACCTTAACGATAATATTAAGTTTTAGTGTCATCTGTTAGCGCACTTGTGAACTGTAAATGACTTTTTACTCGTATTAAGTTTTTAGTGTCATCTATTAGCACACTTATGAACTACACACCCAGCATATTGCAAAAACGTGTTCGTATGAACTACACACTAATAGGTACCAGCATATTGCAAATACGTACGTGTTCGTGTTTGAGCCGAGTAACTCCGATTGTCACCGTCGGGTGCGTTTCACATGGCTGTTGTTAACTGCTCAGGCAAAACGCTCCTAAGGAAGTTTTTACTTCAAAAAAGCTCCCTTGGCTTCAAGGATTTAATCCCATGTGCCAGACACAAAATGATAAGGATTAAACAAACAAGGAATAAAGGAACCTTTTCTCGCCACAGGCCCTCGCAGCATTAGGAACCCAAGACAAACACAGGACTCAGACCTTGAAAAAATCGAGTAAAATAGACCTTCACGCAAGCAAAACCACAAATAAATCGAGAGAATAGAATTTTCTCTTGTATTTACAATGAAACTTCGATATCAATTCAAAGAATTTTGTAAAAGTTTACATTTTCAAATAAACATGTCTGTATTTACGTCCTACTGATTAATGAGATGGGTTTTTTTAGTGAAACGCATTTAACATAGTACATTATATAACCAATTTATAAATTCTAATTGAAAAAATGTTTAAATCTTTCGTTTCCATACTCGATCCTTGGATGCATCAATGCAATGATTTTTGAATAACCCTGAACACATGCTTATCTTTTAAGAATTCTGAGAATTTAAGGAATCGACGCCAAATAAATATTAGATCGATAAACTATCTGGAATTAGATCACAAGGTCATGTAGCAAATGTCTTATTTTAATTTAATTTTATAGGCACATGAATTAAATTGATTGATTATATCAATGGATAGACACTTATGACCTCAGTTGTCGAGCGTCTATAATGTACAGTCAATCAATTTACATAATGATCTATGATTACAAACTAATTAATTATTAAACATTTTGAAGGAAATACGTTTTTGAACGAAAAAAAGAGAACATGTTCTCAAAATTATATTTTAAAAGATAGGCTGCAAGAGTAGGATTTCCAGTCTTTGGGTACGAAATCCTAAAACTATTATCCAAATCGGTTCAGTAGCTTTCTAGTTATAAGCGAACATACATACATACACTTACAAATCTCTATATTATGTACAGATTTCCAAAATGTGATACATTTTTTTTGGTGCTTAATGAAACATTATTATTTGGACAATCTGGTATCATTAACAGTTTTCAATCGTCTTTAAATTTATATTCGTACTAGCGGCCCCGTCCGGCTTCGCCCGGGTGTTAAGAAAGCCCGAGTGCAATACACTACTCACTCGCTATCTAACGGATGGTGAAAACCGCATCAAAATCCGATGCGTGGTTTAGGAGGAGTTAGCGGTTAAACAGACAGACAGACGCGAAAAGCGACTTCAATTTATACTATGTAGAAGAGATATACTAAATAATAATAAATTAGTCAACGCACAAAAATATTCAATAGCGTTTGAACCTTTGAATCAAAGTAAATAGTATTTACGTTAGCCTATAAATAAATACAATCTTTGGAGTAAAGCACTCATATTATTAACTATACCAAACGCTTGTCAACATACAAAGCGTCATTTGCAAGTCATATTAGATGATAAAACCACTCCGCCGGTACATGTTTGACATGGAATACGTTTCAGTTTGACCAATCTGTTTGGTCGTCCTCGATTGCAATAATAATCAGCTGTGAAAGGGGACGCATCATGTGTGATTATTAATAGGGTTCGTTTCAGAAGAAAAAAATTCACAGATTTCGCAATCCTTGCAACCATCGAGGACATTGGAAATGATAACAGCATATATGAAACATAATTAACTGTTTATTATACACACAATATTTATCAATGCACTGTTTAGTTTTGTCAGGAATAACCTTATTATTATTCTGTTATATACGCGTTCACTTTTGCTTGATTACTTAACTTTTAAATGGATTTTTCTACAGTATTTATTAACATTTGCTCAAAAATAACACCGCAGATCGTCGCAAATACCTCTCAATTAACTAGACATGATATAAAACACATTTCGAAAAAATTGCACTTGTTCAATTTTGCATGATTGCTCCTCACTTGATCGTGACACCGTTGTCTTTTGGCCTTGAACGAAAACTCGTAACTCTGCCCCCATATACGAACATAAACATTTCCAATGTCAAAAATTTCATTCTAGATCGGCCAATCTGTATTCAGTTGTCCTCGATTGCAGAACAGATTCATCCAATAATGATAAGCTGTGAAAGGGGACGCATCATGTGTGATAATAGGGTTCGTTTCAGAAGAAAAAAAATTTCATTCTAGATCGGCCAATTTGTAGTTCAGTCGTCCTCGATTTCAGAACATGTTCATTGTTCATGCAATAATAATCTGTCTATTTCAAAATGGCTTCTGCAGGCGCATAGATTTATGGACACCTCTATCAAAATCTAACATAAGCCTAGGGAATGCAATCTCGAGCCGAGATTGGCAATTCGAGATCTCGCGAGATTGTCTGGCGAGATCTCGATAAACCTCGACAATATCGAAATTTCGCCTACTTTTAAAAAGAACGTATTATTTTATATCTAAAATACTTAAAAATGAAAACTACTTACTTGGGACAGTGTGACTGTGTCACTGTGTACGTGTGTTATTTATTGCGTAATGCACTGTGCAGATGATTATTATTCATTACTTTGATTTTTTTGTTTCAAGATTCAATTAATGTTTTGTTTTATTTTCAAAATATAACAGCAATACCCCAACTCACACAGCACACTATATGTCAATTAATTATTTTGGAAATAACTTCTTATAGGAGTTAGGAAGCATAGGGTAAGTTACTATTTGTAACGTTCACGAACATTTGGTTTGAATTGTTCTTAGACATATTCAGTATTCACTTAACTTTGTTAGCCATCTAATGCTTGTTATAAGTTAAATAACTGTCAATTTCACTTAAGATAACAATAATTAAAACAATATATGCAGAGAAACAAACAGAATCAATTAGCGCGACTGTCAAAAACTATTACGTATAAGTTATAAGTTTTTTTCAAGCGCGTTCGTTCTTGAAATCTCGTTCGAGATCTCGACCATATCGGGCCGAGATCTCGAACGAGATTTCAAAAACGAGATTGCCTGACCACGAGATTAAACTCGAAATATGGCTCGAGATCTCGCGAGATCGAGATTGCATTCCCTACATAAGCCACTGTGCCTTGAGACTACGGATTTATATCCTTCTTTTTTGTAAAATTATAATTAAAGCTTTAGAATCAACGACTTCTTAAAGATTACAGTGGACACTTTTAATTAGTAGAGTTTTTAAGAGATATTAACGAGATTTAAATCACAATGGCTATTAATTAAATTTATAGATATAGAATATCAAGACGTATTAGAAAAAAAGTATTAAAGACAGGGACGTACTCAAACATTCACTCAATTTTTTTTAATTAAGAAATTTTAACTCGAGTTTAGTTCCAGTTATAGAGTTTAAATAATTCGAGTTTAGAGTCTTTTGGGTTTCAACGGATGGGAATGGCTAATTTCTTCTATTTAGAGAGGATTTCGACTTAACGAAGTTCCAGTTATAGAGTTTCTACTGTATATTAGTATTGATTATTAATATTATTTCTCATTTGTTACAGATATAAGTTGTTTTGACTGGGGGGTGGCGCGGTGCCTGTCGGGGTACCGGTGTAGCCGCTAAGGGCATCGTCTTCAGAGTGGCCTAAGGACGGCGGCTGCACGCCATGACTAAGAAATTTGAATTCAACTGGCACATTGATGTGCCAGAATCGTTGCTGACTGGTTGTGTGTTTGATCGATGGACGGAGGAAAAAGACAATAACGAATTTGAACCAAAATGCATGTTCAAGGTCGACGAGTATGGCTTTTTTATTTATTGGAAAAGCGAAGGACGGGTGAGTTGAGAATTTTTTATCAATTTAAATTATGCAATAAGTTTTTTTGAAATACATAAAATGACCTTGAATTTTATATCGATGATTGATCGATAGATATACACTGCTTGACAAGTGATTGAAACTAAACTTTTTTAGGAAGTTTTATACTTTAACCATCGATACAAAAACGAATGTATGCATCTATACGGCCTACGGGATCGAATGACGATCTATGACGTATTTTTTTCTTTTGGGGTCGCACTCGTGTCACAAAAAAATGTGAGCCGTCGTGGGACGCCTGGCAGAAACATTTTCATAGCTCTCCCCCTGCGAAGACAATTAGTGAAAGAATTTTTAGAATCGGTTCAGTAGTTTCAAAGATAAGAATTTATGATTTATTACCCCCCGCCCCGCAAGAAACTTACGCCCTGTGAAAGTATGGAAACAGCAATACACAGATATTTACACACACACACACACACGTAACATAGCGACTGTGTAACAGTATAGTGCGGGAAGACGCGACGTGACGACATGCGTTCTGAACGACGTACCATTAGAACGACGTTCCATTCAAACGATTTTACATCCGTGCCTAAAGATGTTTCACATCAAAAATTGATCATAATCAATGACGTCTCAGCTCTGGTCCCCTCTTGCTTTAGTTAATTGCACAATGAAAATATGAAAAAGTCGTTCAGAACACAAAAGATTCTTTTTTATTGTAGAGATAATATAGGATATTAATCTTGTTTCAGGAAGGAGACGTCATAGAACTTTGTCAAGTCAGCGACATACGAGCTGGAGGAGTCCCGAAGGTAATTATTTTTATTATAATAAAAGAAAAAGGAAATACACATTTTTCTTAATATTTTTACAGAAAATTTTTGTTTGAAGTTTAAATGACATTTTTTGGTAGAAAATAAATATCCGTTTTATTTTAATAAACAAAGTCGCCGCGACGCGGACGTAGAAAAGGAAGTTTACAGATCTGTTTTCAATTTATTAAAAAAATATAAAAAGTTTAAATCAAAACTATTATTTTATTATCTCGGTTGTGTTGACCGCCTGCCCCCAGGCCCCCTAGAGAATAAGCCCTCGAGAACAAAATTGTGTTTTAAAGACCACCAACAGCTAAGGTTATTTGGGTCTAGCACCAATTCATATTTTCAATTCATTATTTTTTTTTTAATAATAAATTGAAAATCCAATTGACACTTTTACCAGCTGTCGGGCTAGAACCCGGGAACTGGGGACTTGTAATAGAGGAACCATAGCAACGCTACACGCTCAGCCATTCTCAAACCCCCTTCGAGAACGACAGATTTTGATTAAAACTTGATACGCTATCAAATTGGTGCTCCAACATAAAGGGTTAAGACAGGGTTCCCACAAAAATTGATATTAAAGCGAGTGAAGCCTCGGGAATATTATTCCTGACATCTAACAGCCATAGGCATAATAAAAACGGTTTCTGTCAGAGCTGACATTAACGCGAGCAAAAAAAGGCCGTATCCAGAGGGGGGAATCATCAGGATTCACCCCCTCCTGAAATGTTTGCAGACGTCAGAGTAAAAACGGCGTTTACCTAAGTATACCCACTAAAAAAATTAACGACGGATCCCGGAAAACGGGTTAGTAAGAAATATCGAACCCACAAACCCCTCCCCCTCAAAGTTTTTTTCTGGCTACGGCTTTGAGTACTTAAATATTTAAATAATAACAATTTCCAATCAAAATGAAATAATTGAGTATCACAATGCATTTAAATTTTATCGTAGAAGAAACTGGATAACTTTTTTATTTTTTGAACACTGTGTATAAAGATGCAAAGACCATTTTATGAGAAAGCTTTTAACTATGATGAGTATATTATATAAGTAATCAAATCATAATGCATCTACCCATGTTACATCTCGTACAGTGGCGTACGGTGTGGGGAAAATTAATTCATGACAATTTACCGAAATTAGAGGTGTCGATCAACTGGGATAAAGCGATTATTATAAAATGGATATTGGTTATTTTTGTTTTTTGGGACTGCACGATTAAAAAAATCACAATATTTATACATAAAATAATAACAAGACCTCTGTTTAAAATTTTTTAAAGTGAAACTTTATTAGCCTCGTGTTTGCCGTTCATTTATACGCATATCGAGCGTCACGTCACGTCTATGTCTAATCGAAGCGATCGACCAGACCAACCATTCATCGAAAAGCAGCGACGTTATGTTCATAACTATTTATTGTATACGTCTACATAACTAATTTCGTAAGAATATTCAGTCGAGCAGCACATCAAATACCCATTGACCACCAACGATAGAATCTGAATTTTTAAGTTCGTCTCCATACTGTTATCACGGTTCAAATTACATTACCAAAACCACATAATTGTTGCTAGAATTTTTTTCATTGTCTCTTAGATGGGATAACGCGTTCCATATTTTTTGTCTATTTGTATACATTTTTTAAGTAATTATTACCTCGTAACAAATTTTAATGGAAATTGAAATATATGATTTCAGAGCAATCTTAGTACGTTTTCGATAACAGAATAATAAATAGTGATGGGCGTTTACGAGATGTTTTTATAATCGAATTGTAATCGTTCATAATAACAATCGAGTCCACAATCGACTCGGAGTTTGATTTTACAATCGAAATGTTCGATTGTTCAAGTCGATTATTTGCCACATAGGTTATAGCAATAGCAGCGAATGAAAATACAATATATAATTGCGATTCAAGGTTATATGCTACTCGACTGACGTTCACGCGACTAATAATTGATTGTTTACTGTTCACACTGTTCAGTCGGTACTCACTACTCTCTTCACTATTGAATTCGTATTACACGATTACTGCACAATCGACCATCGACTCGACCACAATTATTGTTGAGTGATGAACGATTGTATATTATGTGACTCTCGATAGTATACGATTCAGTACTATGCGACTCGGTCTCGGTGAACTATGAAACAGCAACAATCGAGTCTAAATGACAACCATCGAGAGTCATCGAGATGTTTGAACAATCGAGACAATCGACTAGACTATAGTTGTTGAGTGATGAACGATTGTATATTATGTGGCTCTCGACAGCGTACGATTTAGTACTATGCGACTCGGTCTCGGTGAACTATGAAACAACAACAATCGAGTCCAAGTGATAACCATCGAGAGTCATCGAGATGTTTGAACAATCGAGACAATCGACTAAAACATCTCGTAACGCGCCTCACTAATAATAAATAGTGTGAACATCACATAGAGTTTGGTCTAACAGTTTAAAATACTATATTAGGTATTTATATAGGGATATATATTTTTCAGTAATTTAATACGAACCTGTTACTAAACGTGTGTGTGCGTTTACTCTATTTGTAATGGACGCATAAATATCGTGTTACAAACTAATTTAGGTTAAGTTACTCTGTCCGTCAACGGCTGGGCTCTTTGTAATGTCCATTCCGGTCCGATCTTATGTCTTGATTAAGGCATTGTATCTGCGCTATCCATGTACAGTAAGCGACACAGGAGATGGTGAACTAGTCAAAGAGCTCGTGATCAAAAATTGCAAGGTTTTTGTAAAGGCTAATATTTTAAGATTAGCTAGTATTTAGGGTATAATTAAAATATACAGGGTGAGTTCGACCACCCGTATCAGTCGTTTTTTTCGAAAACGGTTAGTCGTAGAGAGTTGTGTCAAAAATTTGTATTATTTATTTTTTATTTTTATTTTATTTATTTATTTATTCCTTAAAAAAAAAATACACATTTATCGATAACAATATAAAATGTTTAGAATTTTCCCACCCAACTTGGCAAGCCAGTGCTAGGGTGGGAGCACAAAAATTATATGTTGATCGGACTGAAAAAAAATAGAAGAAATAAAAAACAAAAAAAAAAAACAATACAAAATGTGTAGTTATGGTGTAACTGATCTGATTGAAAAATAGTTAATTATTGAGTCAACCGATGATATCACACACGGCAATCCTCGCACTGCCATCCTCTAGCAACCATCGTGTTATAACTTATAAGCCTACTAAATCTTTTCCTATTTGCAACCATTTTATACTCCATGGGTAATAGATTGTATAGCTTGGGAGCAAGGAATGTAATGTGTTTCTGGCCAAAGGTCTTCGACATTTTTGGAACTTGGAGAAGATTTAGGGATTGGGCTCGGGTTTGATGGGAATGGCTGACTGGATTCATAAATTCTGGACTTCGATGCACTAATATAAGAACTGTCTTTGCATACAGCTGTTGCAAGTTCAGAACTCCAAAATCTCTGAATAAGTCCTCAGAAGGATAGCGGAAGGGTTTACGAAGAATAATTCGTAATAGGATTTTTTGAGTGTTGATGAGCGGGACCAATGATGTTCTGTAAGCACCTCCCCAAGCAGCAAGACCATAACTAAGAATTGACTGGCAGAGGGAATAGTATAAAAGCCCTAATTAAGAATCGAATGGTGATAATTTTTTTTCCGGGAAGGTCGGCTTTCCTATTAGTTTGCTCCAGAATGTCCAGAACTCCGGAATTATAAATGTAACGATAGGTCGAAAGTGGTATTGTTGAAAAGATCTTTAAAAAATTAGCAAGTTTTGTACGGATTTTTTTTTATTACTGCCACCTCTGTAAATTTCTAAATTTCTATAAGTATAAATATAAATTATTATAAATTCAAAACTTCGAAATTTTAGAAAGCACGATAGGTTGAAAGTGGTGCTGTTGAAAAGCTCTTTAAAAAATAGGCAAATTTTGTAGGAAAAATTATTTAATTCTTTAAAATTCTTTTTACAAAATTCTTGCAATTTTTGACCACGAACTCTTCAACTATTATAGATAAATAGATAGATAGATTATAGATGCTCTATAGCAGCTATGTGGTTCTTTACTGTACATTCCAAGTACAATACAGTACATAATATGTCATGCAAGCTGGGCACAAATATGGTCATTTGATAATAATCATAAATATAAACTATTCACTCAACGGCATACATATTACAGACTAATTGGTGTTTGCATCATATTGTATTAAGTACATATAAATCAATGTCGCTTTATACGCTGCCGCACATTTAAATTATGTTCCGTTTTAACTCGATTCGCGCGTTTAAAATTAGTAGTAAGACGACAAATTAATTTCCTTCAGTCTTTGAAGACAATTAATTATCTTAGATAGACAAGAAGCAAAGAATCAGCAAACTACCTCACTTCGCGATGAAGTTGCCTCAAGACGCCTCGCTGAAAGACTTAGAATTAGAATTTTATTTTTTTGTAGCGACCAAAACATGTATACAAAACGTCAAACACAATAGTTTTCCTTACAATAAATCATTAAGTTTGTATGAAACTTTAAAAATTAAATATTTTTTTATTTTAGTTTTAAATTTTTTTGTGTTTTTGAAGTGAAAACTTCCTTAGGCGCGTTAGGCACTCTTTGCCTGAGCCTGGGTAGTGAAATAAAGTGAACCGTTTGCATTCGCACGTTCGCAGTCCGAATGTGAAGCGGCTGACATACTGATATCATAAAAACGGTACGCAGTATAGTTGCACCGATAGCGTAGTTGGCAACGTCTTTGCGTTGTATGCATAGGAACTTCGGTTCGAAACCTGATGGCACCGTAGAATTTTTGGCGTTTTTTTCTAATTTTATTTTTGTTATGTTCTTTCTTTGACAATAATTATAATTTTTTTGAAACCAAGGTGGAATAAATTGAAAATATAATTTTTACATGATATTTATTTATAAATTTTTTTATTCATTAAATTTAATTGTAGGTATAGGCCGATTTATAATTATGATTAAACTGTGTGGTTAAAAAATTATATACAGGGTGAGTTCGACCACCCGTATCAGTCGTTTTTTTCGAAAACGGTTAGTCGTAGAGAGTTGTGTCAAAAATTTGTATTATAAAAGTCCTAATAAAGAATCGAATGGTGATAATTTTTTTTTCCGGGAAGGTCGGCTTCCCTATTAGTTTGCTCCAGAATGTCCAGAACTCTGGAATTATAAATATAACGATAGGTCGAAAGTGGTATTGTTGAAAAGATCTTTAAAAAATAAGCAAGTTTTGTAGGAAAATTTTTTTTATTACTGCCACCCCTGTAAATTTCTATAAGTATAAATATAAATTATTATATTTTCAAAACTCCGGAATTTTAGAACGCACGATAGGTTGAAAGTGGTGCTGTTGAAAAGCTCTTTAAAAATAGGCAAGTTTTGTAGGAAAAATTATTTAATTACTGCTACCCCTGTTAAGTAACAATCGTTTGAAATTTTTAAATCAAAATTTCATAATAACGATCGAAGTTGGCATTAAAAATCTAGCAACCTTAGACATTGTCACAAGTGTTCAAACTGTCTTCCATTTACTCTTCTGGTTATTGAGTGTACTTCTCCATAGTACGTGTTTAATGATCGATAGATAAGGTAACAAGATTTTAAATGCGGACTTTTAAAAAGTTCGTTTTTATGACATTTTAATTTAGTAATTTCAAACAAATATTACTTAACAGGGGTGGCAGTAGTAAAAAAAAATCCGTGCAAAACTTGCTAATTTTTTAAAGATCTTTTCAACAATACCACTTTCGACCTATCGTTACATTTATAATTCCGGAGTTCTGGACATTCTGGACCAAACTAATAGGGAAGCCCACCTTCCCGGAAAAAAAATTATCACCATTCGATTCTTTATTGGGGCTTATATAATACAAATTTTTGACACAACTCTCTACGGCTAACCGTTTTCGAAAAAAACGACTGATACGGGTGGTCGAACTCACCCCTGTATACATAAATCAGTATGGAAATGGATTGCTTTCCCGCAAAAGTCATTTTACATGCATATACATACAATATGTAAAGCAGCTATTTTATAGTGGGTATGGCAAAAAAAATTCGATAATTTCCACACTTTGCACATTTTTGTTGTTGTTTTGTACCCGTGGGAAATACAAAACGGACGAGTGGATTCAGTTGCCAGTCGGTGTGATTATTCATAAAGCAATTAGCCAATTATTCAATCAAATGTTATTGACCTCTCTTATTATTTTACACGGGGAATTTGTAATAACGAATGACCTTTATATGATTTTCATTTAAGAGCTTTAGTATCCACGTGCGGCTTACATATATAATTACCAGTATATTTTCCCTCAAGGTATACAGGGTGTCCAAGACTTGCGTTGTCGGCCGATATATTGGATTTTGGGTGAAGATAGAAAAAAAGTTTAAATACAAAAGTTGTATAAATTTTAATGGTGTATAACCTAAAAATATTTTCAATTATACAGTCTGTCCCATTTAAGCGTGGCAGATCAAAGTTATGTTTTTTTTAACCTAGCACCCTGTTTTTATTTGTTTTTTCACTAACACTTTTATTAAGGGTTGTCCAAACCTAAACCTAATATTTTCGTATTAAAATATTAAGTTTAGGTTTGGACAACCCTTAATAAAGTGTTAGGAAATATCCTGAAGAATACAATTCCAGCAAAAAAATAACCTCGTTGTATTTAACAATCAAAAGTTACACGTGATTGAAGTTAGGCAAAAGAATTACATTATTTTTAACACCCTGTATAATAAATTTATTTTTTTAGGACAGACATTGATTTGTCCGTCCATTATCTAGTGATCCTCAAAACTTCAGTTTGATAAAGATTTCTGTTTTGGCTATGTCGAATTTTAGGTAAAGGTCTGCATGTATCAAAAATTTCTAAAAAACTTGAATAACTCAAAAATTACTGAATTTTCGAGCATAGCTTCCCTTACGATTTTTATTCACATTTAGGTGCAGAATTGAAAAAACAAATAAAAACAGGGTGCTAGGTTAAAAAAAACATAACTTTGATCTGCCACGCTTATATGGGACAGACTGTATAATTGAAAATATTTTTAGGTTATACACCATAAATATTTATACAACATTTGTATTTAAACTTCTTTTCTATCTTCACCCCAAATCAATATATTGGCCGACAACGCAAGTCTTGGACACCCTGTATATGTGGGACATGTCACAAATTGAACCTTTGACCTATTTAACTAACTAACACTGGATAAACTTATATGACAGGTGCTGTAAGCTTTGCTTTAATTTATTAAAGGCTTTATGCTTCTCTTCACGAATTTATTTTCTCAGAAGTCGACTTATACAGAAGCATTATGTTTTTTAAATCATCAAAGGGATCAAACTGTCGTGCGTTCGAATTTTACCTCCGTTAATTAATGTTTTATGATGTCGGTTGATTTAATATGATGTCAATAGACACTACTGACCTTAGTTGTTGTGCGTCTATAGTCTACAATAAATTAAATCAAATCATCAACACTAATAATAAAACTGTAAAGGGAGGATGTGTGTCTGTCTGTCTGTTCTACTATTACCTACTCTTAAACTTCTAATCCAATTTCTACGAAATTCGGTACACATGCAGGGTGTTAAAAAAAAGAGTGTAAAATATTTAAAGAGGTAATAGTATGGACCAAAATAAACAAAAAAGTCTTACTAAACATGAGCCCGCATCAAAGTAACGGTACATCTTTGTCTTTCTAAAACCCTCTCATTGGCTCGGATTTGTTGGCATTTTTGATTAATTCGTATAGCTGCAGCTCTTCGAGGCTATTTACAGGAGTACTATGGAGTAATGTTTTCAAATATCCCCAAAAAAGAAATCTAGAGGATTTAAATCAGGCAATCTTGTAGGCGATAATACAGGTCCACCCCCTTCCATATCTCCGAAACCGTTACTTTGCGGACCCATGTTTACATAAGACTTTTTTGTTTATTTTGGTCCATACCATTACCTCCTTAAATATTTTACTATCTTTTTTTAACATCCTGTATATTATGAGGCTTCCATGCTCAAAGGGTGGATCTTTATATACCACTTTGATCTAATCCATAAACACTCCCAGTGGATTTCGAAGGAACGTTTAAATTGAATAGAAAGTGGTCTAATTATTATTATTATTATTATCATATTCGCAACCACGCACATGACACAAGAACGAAAATCAACTATGTCACATCTCGTGTTAAAGTCAATAAAGGGCCCTTAAACATTATAATAAAAATATATAACAAGCTGCCGCAACAAATAAGGAATTTGCCAGTTTTAAAATTTAAAAAAAAATTAAAATACTTTCTATTACAGAAAAATTTTTATTCCGTCAACGAATTTTTTAATACGCCAATTGATTTCGTAGACTTTTAACTATACCTACTATATATAGGTTGAGGTAGTTTTAAAATTTAATTTAATGTATGTTTTCTTTTTTTTCTTTTTAAATTTGAATTTTAAATGTAAATTTTTGTTAATTGTTGACTCATTCTACACTGTAAACCAGTTCTTGAATAAAGTATGCTATTATGTTTAATGATACCTGAAATTAAAGTATAGCGTATACTGTCTATAAGCTAGGTTTCCCGTGAAACCAACATTTAATCAAGCAAATCTGCCGGCAAAATTGACGGTCACGGGAGCGTAGCTACGGGTTCAGACTAGTTTAGAATATATTGTGAATGTTGGGTTTCTTTTGGTTTCAGGATCAAAAGTTGTATTCTCAGCTGCAGAACAAGCACGGGGACCAATTTGAAGATAAATCTCTGACAATATGCAGTGGTACAGATTACATCAATATCAACTATCAACATGTCGTTTGCCCAGACGCTGCTACAGCAAAGGTCAATTCATTTTTTCTATTTTTACAGTTAAATACTTAATATTTCGTTGAAAAATGACAAAAAAAACAGTGCCACAATTAGTGCTGTGGAGGCCCTTGGACAGTCAAATTTGGGACACGTCTTCAATATGAACATTTTTGTGCTGGGCACTGGGCAGTTACCCAGTTCTAAATACGGAAAACTAAAAACATGTACAGTAGACTTTCTTAAGTCTCACAGGTCTGTCGGGGAAGAAAATGCTGACATTTTATGTAAAAAAAGTATTATCTATGATTAAAAAAACTCGGGTCGCAGTGCCAAACCCTGCCGACAATATAGGCCTTGTGGCTTTAATACGTGAACTTAGGTTTGTTTTTGGACAAAATAAAAAATTTAACCCCTTAATACATCCCTTAAAATAATATTTTTTTTCTTAATTTCAATATTATTATCAATGCAACCTCTGTACGAAATTAAATACACCCTTCAGTAAGTAAATCACTATCCGCAAACTAGTGTTTTCATAAAATTTGTAAGTCCGGTTCTGTCGGGCCGATTTTATTAAAATTTTGGCAGCACATTTTGATCTTTACGAAAGAGTTAAATTTCAATTTTGAAACGATTCTGACAATTTTTTCGGTATTTTTGGGCCCAAAAACTTTTTGAAACCCTTAAATACAACCCTGAAAATGGTCCGATCGGGCCCATTTTAAATAGGCTTCGTGCGGTGATGGGTTCCAATGTGTGTACCAAATTTCGTTTAAATCGATTAAGTCTGTCGAGAGTTATCGTGTACACACATATATACAGGCTGTATCACAGAAAACCGAACATAGGGAAAAGTACACAGTACAAATTAGTTAAGATCAGAGATTGCTTTGCCCTCTATTCAGAGGTCGTTACCATGGTTACCATGGTGTACGTATACAGTAACAAATGCATATTGCTGTTCATTTGACAAAATCTGGATGAACTTAAAGACAAAATCGTCGAAGTATGTTTCAATATGACTCCTGTAATGTTAGATAAAGTGAGACAAAGTGTTTGTAACCGTTTAAGCCACTGCTTAATTCAAAATGGAGGTTTATTTGAACATTTGCTTTAATTTTTTATTTTAACTGTTTGTTTTGTTTAATTATTAGTTAACAAAATATTTTCTTAATAAAAAATTGTTTCATTAATAAAAATAAATTCATTTAATATTGAAGAATTTATTTTAACTGATTTTTCTAATTATTCATTATCAGCTATTATTGTTATTAAATAATGGTTAGTCAGCGTTACCATGGTACCCATTCTCATATGTGGCCAAAGTAATCGTTGATCCTAACTAATTTGCACAATGGAGTTTTCCCTATGTTCGGTTTTCTGTGATACACCCTGTATATATATATTTTCAAAAATGGTGGCAAACTGTTCAGGGGGGTATGAAACGTCGAGAAATTTTGGTCCGACCCCTAGGTCCCGCCATCCGACCGACGCCAATAGTGTATGTGCCATATTATGGCAAATACACTAAAAACCGTGACTTCAAAATTAAACTTAAAACTTTATGTTATTCCTTTATACAAAATTTAGTATTTTCGTTAACGAAATAATTTATATTATATAAAAACTTGTGGAGGTCTCGGGACTTCAGCCCCTGTTGCCTTCCCCTAAATCCGGCCCTGCAAAAAAATCAAATTTACTCACACATCCCTACATGGAACAGATCTTATCATACAATTGTTTTGAAATCGTCACTGACAAGATCCGGGTATAGATGTTTGTTTTTGATTTACACGGATTATTTTTTATATAAAAATATGTAAGTATTTACATATCTACACTAAATGTTCTAAACATATTTTCTTAAGTCCAAAGTATACCATTTTGAGCAAATATTATGCAATTTAGTATTTATAAATAATTGTATTAAATTATTTAATAATACCTACCTAGAAATTTTGGCCTTGTGTTTTATCCATTAATAAATATTCCAAACAAGCCGTGAGGTGGGTCGTTTATTAGGACTAAAGTGCGACCCTTGAGGTCCACACGACGAACTTCCCAGTTTGATAAATATTTAATAATAATAATTAAATTAGATATTACACAGAAAAGTAATCTTTTAAATCATTAAAACATCAATAATTTAAAAAAAAAAAAAAAAAAAAAAAAACGGCTGAACCGATTTTTATAAAATTTATGTCGGATCAAAATGACGTTAACACGCCTCGATTGGCACCCTTACGAAGTCGATATAATTTTTTATTCGCGAGATATTGTGTAAAATCTACTTTTTTGGAGGTTATTTGGTTAAGAAAAAATAACGGCTGAACCGATTTTAAAAAAATTCCTTTCAGATCATATATACGTTAATACGCGTCGATTGGCACCCCAACGTAGTCGATATCATTTTTCGTTCTCGAGATTTCGTCTTAGAAAGAAATTGACACATACATACGTACGTACGCACATACGTACATACGTACAACACACACACACACACACACACACACACACAGACATCTTTCTAAAAGTAGTGTAAAAATAGTGTAGTGACCTTGAAACATAAAAATTTTTTTTCCTTTTTGATTTCGATTTTCGGACCCATTACAATAACTTCCAATGGGAAGTTAAAAATGTGTAAGCACTTTTTATAAAATTACTACTATTTGTTTATTTTGAGTTTGTGTGGAAATTTAGTTCGTTTCATTATTTGCTTCCGTATTTTCAACAAAGTTAAATTATTTTTGCTTTTTATATACACTTTTGTAATTAATAAATCCCACTGTTGATCATATATACAGGTTGTAAAACCGCTATTTGATTTAAAAATAAGTATTTAGGAAGTGCCCTTAGACAGAATATAAAAGGGAAATAATAGAAAATGAAAAATGTTTTTCAATGTAATTTTTAAATTCATATTGAAAAGTGCATTTTGCAAACCAGTTTTTTGCATACAACGAAACGCCGTCTGTAATTTACTTATTCATTTGTTTAATATGCATTGAGTGCTGGTAATTTAATTAACTGATTGACTGTAAATCAGTGTTCGTCAAACAGTTTGAACTTCACACCACGGTCATTCATACATTCAACACAAAATAAGGTCCCGCGTATCAAAATTTGATAATTGAATAGTGTATGTTATTCTTCGTACATAAATAATGCAAATCAAATTTTCTGTTCTTATTTCCTTTCTCTTAATTGCAAACAAGAATTAAAAAAATGCGTTTATTTCAAACGGATGAATTTCACTATATGATGACGTAAAAGCCAAACCAATGAAGCCAGACGTACGTCCACGCATAGATAAAGAGAGGTATGTCTATGAAAAGAGAGGAATACTTCGTCAGTCGTATAACTCATGAAGAACCTAACCTAAGTTCTAACTGCCGGCCTGTCAACTGTATACATAAACAAATCAGTGTATTATATTCTCTCTTTATCTATGGATCAGTGGGCGTGATTCAACTACAGCAGCCAATCAGAGAAGGCTGACTGTGAATAACGTATTCCATGACGGTATAATTCTATGTTTAAAATTACATTGAAAAATACGCACGGAATTTTTTTCTTGTAGAAAAAGCTTCCGAAAATTCTCAAAGAATTATCTATTTGTAACGTAGATTCCAGCGCTAAAAAAATGTGGAACCCTATTGGTCATCTAATCTTAAAACAAATTTAAAAACACTGGTATTTTTGCATTTATGAGTTTAATACGGCTTCGTTGCTCTGTTTGTAACGAGTTTAGACTTACTTCTATACACAATGTTGACATTAATTTATTGACTTTGAATTTTTATTTTTCTAAAAAGGCCTGGTTGGACGCTCTGCGAAAAATAACACACAATGTCAAAGCAAACAATGTATGTCCAATGACATGTTTAAAGAAGCAGTAAGTTAAAAAAAATTACTCAAACTGCATGTTTGCCATTCTACTATATTTGGTGAAGTTTTTGCATGATGCATGGATTTTATAAACTGGTTTTGGTGTCTTTTTTACGCCTCTTGCAATTCGTCTTTTACACTTTTTTTGTGAGGATTAATTATTGCTTTTAAGGTGTTTTCGCGGTCGTCCATATTTGGAGAGAATCAAATCGAGGATGCAGTTGTGACTTGGGTGTATAACAGAGTCGTTTAGAGAAGATAGTAACGTCATTTCCGCGCACAAACGAGTTTCGACTCGGACGGGTCCATGTTTTCTAAGGGGTGGTCCTATGAATATGGTCATTTAGTTGTTCGTCGCCAGTCGAGACACACCATTAATCACCCCTTCTTAGAAAACATAAAGCCGTCCAATCCGAAACTCGTTTGTATACTGCAGAAATGACGCTACTATCTTCTCTTAGAGGGCAGTATAGTCTAGTGGATAGCATGATTGGTACCGCATCCTTTAGACTAGACTGTCGTGGGTTCGAATTTCACCTGCGCTCATGGATGTTTTGTGATGTTATTTAGTTTTAAGAAAGTTGTTATTTAGTGTAATGACCTGAGATGTCGACGCGTCTATAATCTACAATAAATAAATTAAAATATCTTCTCTTAACGATACTATTCTAGCTACATGTTATCATACGGTTTGTATGAAAATCGTATGGGTGGAATATTCCAAAATGGACACCAGTAAAAAAATAATTAAAGAGTGTGTGTGCTCCCCCGTTCCATCACCATCACTACAGAAACGGCTACTTCCGTTATAGACCGAGAGCTAGTGATAATTTTTTGGTGTTATTTTTCAAGACCTTATTTTTGTGAAGATGTTGAGGGAGGCATATTAAAGTGCCCTGAGTAAGGAATTTTGTTAGATAGCGGTATGGGAGGGATGCAGATCTCCCCCAACATGTAACAAAAAAAATGGTCACAATATTATTAGTTCAAGGTTCAATGTGATCCGCCACCCCTTTAATACCGACCAATCGATCTGCAAATATAATAATGACATTATTGGGTCACCGACAAGCTATACAAACAATTTCAGCCTTGAAGCAATAATAATTGTGACCATTTTTTTGTTACATGTTGAGGGCGGTCTGCATCCCTTTCATACCGCTATCTAGCAAAATACCTTACTCAGAGCACTTTAATATGCCTCCCTCAACATCTTCTCAAAAATAAATTAATTATTGTATCAGTTTTATTTGAAAAATAACAAAAGATATTCAATAAACTGACGGTAATTACCTAAAGTAGCAAAATCTACAAACTCAATCACTATCAAAATTTTACTAGTCTAGTTTATAGTCTCGGTCTTTAAGATCTATGGAGCCATCAATTTTGTGTAAAACATTGGTTAGAACTTGCCGCAGAAGATACTAAAGTTATTCGAGTTACCAGATAATGAACTATTTACACATTATCAGGAGCAAAATATAGAAATAAATGTTTGGTATGTAAACAGTGTTTTGTTTGCACAAGCCGACGGTGTTTTGTTTTCTCTTTTTTTTTATTGTAAATATCTTTGTGTTTTGTTTTGCATGCTCCATTATGACCGCGCATACACAATTTCTCTCGTAATTGTTGGCCTGGCCCGCAGCTATGGCAACAAGGCCTCAGGCAAATAACACATAATAATAAAATAAATAATGTATGCCCTCGTACAATTCTTATGAAACAGTAAGTTTATTTATTTTTAATTAACCCTGTGGCCTGTATCAAGCTATGCAGATATGCTAATTCACAATTAAAACGAACTTTTTTTAACGCTTTTTTAATGAATGGTGAAGTCGCTTAGCATTACTTGTTTTTTCTAAAGCTTGATTTATAGTTCAGACCGTAATCGTAGAACGTAAACGTAGCGATGAAGAAGTCAAATTGACTGCCAACCTGGCAGGCAGCTGGGCCAATGCATCGTTTTCTGGTGTCTGAGAGAGCTCAAGGCCATCCAAAAATAAATAACTATTGCATTAGCTTTGTTCCAACCACTCTGAAAACCGTAATATTACCGTCACGCTCATGCGCAGTGAATAGAACGCGTTCCAGCCAACTTGTGATCGTTTGTGAACGATTCTTAAAGCGTTCCAACCGAATTTATGATCGTTTGTGGACGGTTTTCGAACGATCATTTTGGTACATGGTCTAGACATGAAACCAAAATGAAACTGTGAAACTTATTGTCATAAAAAAATTGACTGGACATTGCCGTCGACCAAAGCGGTACCTATAGCAAAATGGCCTATGTGTAAGTTATGGGGCCATTTAAATTCCCATGTTATTTTCACAAAACTTACAACCTATTGTAAGCTGTGCTGTAACGCTTCTAGTGGAGCCAGTAAACTATCTAAAATACATATTAGAAATCGTGTCCATCGTGATTATAATAAAATTAAGCAAAATCGCAGGATAGTGGACAATATAATTTGATTTATTAAATTAAATGTACGACGTTTCGTCTATAGATTTAGACTTTTTCAAGTACAAACATAAAAATAACAATATTTATGAAAATTAATATTAATTACTAACCATAGCAATTAACATAAGATAGGGTACATAAGACAAAAACATGGTAACAAATTATGTTGACTATAAATTTTAACAATCAATAATAATAATGTCTTATGTACCCTATCTTATGTTAATTGCTATGGTTAGTAATTAATATTAATTTTCATAAATATTGTTATTTTTATGTTTGTACTTGAAAAAGTCTAAATCTATAGACGAAACGTCGTACATTTAATTTAATAAATCAAATTATATTGTCCACTATCCTGCGATTTTGCTTAATTTTATCTAAAATACTTTTTATACCTACTAGAAATGTTTGCTGACTCCATAGCGGCATCACAATACAGCTTCGCTTTAAGTTATGATGTTTACGTTTAGAATTCTGAAGTGATTGATCGACTTTTTTCTTCTGCTATTTTTATTTTATGGATTCGTACTGACCTATAAATCTAGCTTTAAGTTAAATATATAGAATTTTCATTAAAGTGGAAAATGCATTGATCTAAGATAGTCGAACCACCCTTTCCTTCAGAACTAGTGTGGTTTTACTGTATTTGTCGGTACATTTACCTCGTTTAATTAAAATTTAATGTTTACCATACGTTTTGAAAGGTATTGCATATTAATAAAATGTTTGCTTTTGCTTTTGCATTTTTATTGTGTTTGCTTATAGTAATTATTTAAATGAGATTGGTATTTTAGCTTTACATTTATTATCTTTAAATTATAATATTAAATAAGTAGGTACACAATAATACGATAATATACGGTGTTGGGAAACTAGACCGGCTATCTTTTTAGTAGATGGTTCCTAAAACAAAAATATTTAATAATCTTTGATTATCGAATTATCAAAAACCTAGCATCATGTCAAATTTCAATTTCTACGTCACGCGGTTTTCGAGAAAAACGTATGTGACAGACAGACGCACGAGTAATCTTATAATGGTTCCGTTTTTCCTTATAAGGTACGGAACCCTAAAAACAAAGTTAATAAACTCCCTGATTGAAATTTTAACTGACTGCCACTGAATTTGATAGTTTATTAGCTTTTTACAAATTGACTTTCAGCCACCCTCTTTCAATGTCAGTTACTCCCTAATGATATAAATATTGCTTAAAAAATAAAGCTGCCAAATAAAAAAAATATATTTCAGACAAAATAAAAAATCTCTCAACACGCTGATTTCAATAAGCTAATGCAAACTTCATATCTCGTTTGATTTAGAAGCTACGGGTGCAGTTGTGTCTCTGAATAATTAGAATAAATATTTCAATACCCCCAATATGAAAACAAAAAGAGATACATGAGTTTTTTTTTCTTCTTTTTGGAATCAGCGTATCTTTTTCTATAAATATCTACGGTTTTGAAAAATATCTAAAAAAATTGTTTTTTCGATTATTTTGGTGTACTTTCCTAACAGTACGTATATATTGCGTGATTTTCCGCTTTCAATAACAAGCTTAAGTTATTCAGTAGTTAGCTTATTTTAAATAGCATTATGTTTACAATAAAAAATGGTGGAACCTTTGGTGTAAAGATACGAAATGTTACAATTACCACAAAACACCAAACCATAACAAACACTCTCGACGTACGTTTCGCCAACCAAGTTGGCATCATCAGGAGATGATTAAAACTAAAGACTAAACAAAAATTACTGCCTATTTATAGGCTACCTAATTTTAATTACCTGAAAACTAAACTAATTTACTAAATCAAAAAGCAGGCTACCTGGAATTGGGCCTTTGTCACTGTTCATAATATTATGTTTACACTTATGAATCTCTAGACTCTCTACGGCGTCTAGTTGTCTAATATTAATGACGTTTCTAATTAATTTTAAATTACTATTGTCTATTTTATGGTCATTTTCAAATGCATGTTGGGCAACACTAGATTTATCAAACCTGCCATATTTTAGATGAGCCATATGCTCTTTAAATCTTACTGAAATAGATCTTCTCGTTTGGCCAACATACTTTTTATTACAATTTTGACAACTAATTTCATAAATCCCGGACTTTTCTTTTTCTTTTAGGGAACCCTAAAGAAAAAGTAGAAGAAAAAGAAAAGTCCGGGATTTATGAAATTAGTTGTCAAAATTGTAATAAAAAGTATGTTGGCCAAACGAGAAGATCTATTTCAGTAAGATTTAAAGAGCATATGGCTCATCTAAAATATGGCAGGTTTGATAAATCTAGTGTTGCCCAACATGCATTTGAAAATGACCATAAAATAGACAATAGTAATTTAAAATTAATTAGAAACGTCATTAATATTAGACAACTAGACGCCGTAGAGAGTCTAGAGATTCATAAGTGTAAACATAATATTATGAACAGTGACAAAGGCCCAATTCCAGGTAGCCTGCTTTTTGATTTAGTAAATTAGTTTAGTTTTCAGGTAATTAAAATTAGGTAGCCTATAAATAGGCAGTAATTTTTGTTTAGTCTTTAGTTTTAATCATCTCCTGATGATGCCAACTTGGTTGGCGAAACGTACGTCGAGAGTGTTTGTTATGGTTTGGTGTTTTGTGGTAATTGTAACATTTCGTAGCATTATGTTTGATTTTTTCTAAAATAGCGCCGATACAATCCCTAATTATTTTTCAGTTGGATGCGTCTTGGATTTTTGGTCGATCCCAGAGGAAAAGTACCCGTTAAAGTTATTGCTAGGACATTTGCGTCTGGTAAAACTGAAAAAATGGTATATCAATGCTTATCTGAACTTGGTTTACCGAGTGGAAAAAATGATGTCATAGAGAATGAAGCATTCACTTTCGATAAATTTTATGCTTTGTATCATAAAATTTGTCCGAGAAATGATATTGAAGAATTATTTAGATCAATGTAAGTATTTTACATAAATTACATATTTTTATCAGTTCATTTTTTTTTTTTGAATTTTAACTGCGACGTTTTTTTGTAAACACCGACTTTATTTTTAACTAAAGAAAAAATTAATGCTCGGTTTCTGATATAACTTCCAGCTTTAAATCTAGATTTAAAATTCCGTTCGTCTAGTTTCACTCGTTTTTGGCACAGTTTCGATTTAAACGTGCAATCCGCCGCGTTAAAAACGCCTCGGAAAATCCGCCCTTGTAGTTTCGCTCTAATGAGCCATTTTCCTGAGAGTAGTTCTTTCAATTATCCACGATAGGTAGCACTAATATGGTAGGTACAAACATTATTTATTCCCCAGTTTAGTGGTATAACTTAATTATTAAAGTATTATTATTATTAAATTAATTAAATAATTAAGTTATACCACTAAAATGACACGACATTAGTGGGGAATAAATAATGTTTGTACCTACCACAATTGCTGCCTCTATGGATAATTGAAAGAACTACTCTAAGAAAAATATCTCATTAATCTAAAATATAAGTATCTAAGTAATTTTTTTTGACCAATTCAACAGATAATAAATTATTTGTCAGTTGAATTGGTCGTAAATTTATTGAAAAATTAATTAGGTGCTTATATTTTCGAAAATTTGTATATCCAGACATTTTATAGCCGTATCCTTGTTTAACGTAGGACGCAGGTAGTTAATGAAATAAAAATAAATTGATTATCTATAAACAGTACCGACAAGTGAAAATTACTCTGTTACTCGCTCTGTTATTTTCAGAACACAGGGTAAAGCCGACACAATAAATATAGATCAGTTCGTTAATTTCCTAAATGAAAAGCAGAGAGATCCAAGGCTTAATGAGATTTTGTATCCATTATACGATGAAAAGAGAGCGGCTGAAATTATCACCACCTATGAACAGAACGACGAAGCTCGTGCTGCTAGTAAGTTTTCCAGACAATTAGTAGTACCTACTAGCCGTCCTGTTGCTCAAAATCGAGCAATTTTAATTAATCAACTTTTTTTTAAACACAATACTACCTGTTTAATTAATGTTATTTAAAACTACTAATATAAATTAATATTTTCTTTCTTTTCCTTTGTATTCAAATTATTTAAATGTTTATTTTAATAACCTAAGCTCTAGACTCTAAAGTATTTAACTGTCATTTGGCATAATGCAAATTGTTTTTCCAAAACATGCTTATAATATATCACCTATTTTGTAACGTTAAAAATTAATATTTCGAAAATCGATTTTTAACCCTTGAAAACTCACTTAGCGCAATTCTGAAACTTTATTGCACCTCTGTACTTCGGGCTCATTCAAATGGCATCTCGATCGTCAAAATCAGTCCAGTAGTTTAGGAGGAGATAGCCTCACAAAAAATGCCTGGCTAATTAATATAATATAGATATCGTCTTTCCTTGTAATTTTCCACAATTTTGTCTAAATTAATTTATATAAAATTAAGGAGTGGTCAGTGTGCATGCTATATATCCAATATCTACAGCAGGGGTTTCCAAACTTTTTTGATCATGACCCTAATTTAAAATTGCAAAAGCCTTCGCGACCCTTAAAAATTTTTTCCCCACAAAGTCCAAAATAGTCTATAAAAAAGATTTTTCAGAAAAAAATGCAGCAATTCAAATTTAAGTCGTTTATTCAAGAATTTAAGTATAAAAAAGTACAGTAAAAGTAATATAGAAATTCATCACGAAACTTATAAATTCTATAATCACAGAAACAGGCCGTGACCCCTGACCTATAGGAAAGTAAAACAGTAGATCGGGTTTCTGTAGAAATGTTACCTAAATGTTAAACTGACAAAAACGTCCGGTCTTCTATAGCTGTCTAGTGTAAAATACGGTAAACATTTCCACAGAAACTGACTATTAGTAATGTCTCAATTGTAACCACTGCCAAGAAATCTCAGTAAATCATCAGAAGAATTTTAAACTACTTATAGTTTAATGATAGTTCAAAATTTATATTAGAAATCGTGTCCATCGTGATTATAATAAAATAAAGAAAAATCGCAGGATAGTATGTATGTACTTGAAAAAGTCTAAATTTATAGACGAAACGTCGTACATTTAATTTAATAAATCAAATATTTTGTCCACTATCCTGCGATTTTTCTTTATTTTATAGTTCAAAATATTATGGTAAGGTTTAATTTCGAGTATCCGGCTAATAAAACGACGATAGCAGCTTGTATCAAAAATATTGGATTGCATACGCCATTTACCTTAAGTGAGGGTTTGGAGACTCCACTGTCCGGCCATGTTAATGTACCCTTTTTATCCTAAGTACAATTTCCTACCCCCAGTGGCGGACTAAGCCCGTCGGGGGCCCGGGGCGGCAGAACTAAATGAGGCCCCCGGTCTGCTTAGAAATGGATGTATTTGTAGTGGTAAAAAATGAATAATATAGATGTAATGGCTGACAAAAAAAATAAAATATTTATAATAAACGACCTACCTACTTTTATATTTTGTATACGTACGGGGCCTTCAACTCCAAACTGCCTTTTACTTACTAAACATATTTTGACCTTGTTTGGGATTTGATTAAGAAGGACTTCTCGAGATTTGGAGGCCCCCCCAGGATCAGAGGCCCAAGGCGAGCCGCCCTCACCGTCCCTCCCCCTTAGTCCGCCACTGCCTACCCCTTGTCATAATTTATCGTTTACTGATGATTTGTTTTACAGAAAATCTAACAAAAGACGGCTTGATTCGATATTTGATGTCAGATGAAAATGCACCGGTGTTTTTAGACAGATTGGATTTTTATATGGATATGGACCAACCATTGTGTGCTTATTACATAAATTCTTCCCACAATACATATCTGAGTGGAAGACAATTCGGTGGAAAGTCGTCGGTTGAAATGTATCGACAAGTGCTATTGGCTGGATGCCGGTAAATTATTACATATTATGTCATATATTATTCGTCTGTCTGTTTATCTGAACGCGAATAAGTAAGGATAATATTCGGTAAGGTTTTTTTTGAGATTTTTTGAAAACTTTAAACGCATACATTCAGGCCGGGATTTCTGCCTAGGCCAACAACGCATCGGCCTAGGGGCCCAGCCGCCGAGGGGCCCCGGCCAGGGCGGAGATGGAAATTAAAGAAAAAAAAGCCCAAACATTTTGTAAGATAACCCAATTGGCGACTTTTTTTTGCTAAATTTCCATCCAATTCCATTTCTCCCCCTTTTTTTGGGCTTGAGGACCCAACTGTCAAGTGCCTAGGGGCCCTGGGTCTTTAAGTCCGGGCCTGCATACAATTTTGAAATCAGAAAAGATACAGACGTTTGCTTGTGCTTATTGGAAGCGTGTCTTTTATTACAAGCATGGTAAGTTTGAAAAAGTTCTGAGAGATTCCGATTTCCGTTAAAATCCGTGTTTTTTTTTTTAAATAAGTAGCAAAAATCGAAATCTTTAATATATTTTTCAAATGCAGAAAAAATATGCTGATTACAATGAGCACAAAACTAATTTAAAAAAAACGATAATAACGCGATCAAACCCGCGGGTCTGATATAAATTAATAATTCCAGGTGTGTTGAACTGGATTGCTGGGACGGAAAGGGTGAAGACGAAGAACCCATAATAACCCATGGCAAAGCGATGTGTACGGATATATTGTTTAAAGTAAGCCTCCAATTAATTTTAATTGCAAGACTGTTAATTTTAATAACTATTATTAATTGTTCTTCGTAATCATGTTTGATAATTTAAAGTTTGGACGGTAATTAATTAATCATACGATGGTATTTCCAGGATGTAATTTACGCTCTGCGAGATACGGCTTTTGTGACGTCTGACTATCCAGTTATCCTTTCATTTGAAAACCATTGTTGTAAAAAACAACAATATAAATTAGCAAAATACTGTGATGATATTTTGGGAGACTTGTTGTTAAAAGAACAACTGCCTGATTATCCTGTAAGTAATTTGCCATTCAATTTCAAAAGAAATTTAATAAATCATTAATTATACAATGTTTGTATAATGTTGATGACTTTACTATGTAGGAAATAATTTGTATTTATGTTTGATTTTTATCATTCTTTGACAAATTCGACTCCTTGCAGTCTTTTGAAATGAATTGAATAAAAGACATTGATAAATACAGAAAAAACAAGCCGTGAGGTGGGTCGTTTATTAGGACTAAAGTGCGACCCTTGAGGTCTACACGATGAACTTCCCAGTTTGATAAAATAAATATTTAATAATAATAATTAAATTAGATATTACACAGAAAAGCAATCATTTTAATCATTAAAACATAATTATTATTTATTTTTAACAATAATTAAAAAAAAAAACGGCTGAACCGATTTTTATAAAATTTATGTCGGATCAAAGTGACGTTAACATGCCTCGATTGACACCTTTACGAAGTCGATATAATTTTTTATTCGCGAGATATTATGTAAAATCTACTTTTTTGGAGGTTATTTGGTTAAGACAAAAGAACAGCTGAACCGATTTAAAAAAAATTTCTTTCAGACCATATTTACGTTAATACGCGTCGATTGGCACCCTAACGTAGTCGATATCATTTTTCATTCTCGAGATTTCGTCTTAGAAAGAAATGGACACATACGTACGCACACACACACAGACATCTTTCTAAAAATAGTGTGGTGACCTTGAAACATAAATTTTTTTTCTCCATTTTGATTTTTTCGGACCCATTACAATAACTTCCAATGGGAAGTTAAAAACTTGAAAACATTTCGCTGTTGAAATTCTGACGAGTTTGTATTTTCAGTTGGAACCGGGCGTAGCACTGCCACCACCCAGTTGCCTAAAACGAAAAATTTTAATAAAAAATAAAAGATTGAAACCGGAAGTAGAAAAAAGGGAATTGGAATTGTTTTTGCAAGGTCAGTTTGTCATAGAAGATGAAGAAAAAGAAGATGCTTCGGCTCCCGTTTTACCAGGTGATAAAAAAGTAAGTCGAAAGCTGCAACTGTTCTCCAGCTCTTCCTTTCTTTATTATTATCATCATCGAAATAATTAAATATTCTCGTATTTCAATTAATTCATTACAGCAGAACACTTATTTTTTCAGCCTGAAGAAATAGTTAATCCTGCAGTAGCCGATCCTGGTGCCTCAACTGAAGCCGACGTTCCTCCACCGATTCAGTATACTGGATCTACAACTAATGTACATCCATGGCTATCTTCGATGGTCAATTATGCTCAACCTGTTAAATTTCAAGGATTCGATGTGGCCGATAGTAAGTCTTTTAGATTACTTAAGCATGAAATAAAATTTAACACCGGATGTAATTTTCTTTCGTTTTGTATAGAAAAAAATATTCATCATAATATGTCGTCGTTTGCGGAAACGGCTGGTTTGAATTACCTAAAAACGCAAGCGATTGATTTTGTAAACTATAATAAACGCCAAATGAGTAGGATTTATCCGAGAGGAACGCGTGCCGATTCATCTAATTACATGCCTCAGGTAAAACTTGAAATATTTTCCAAGCCTCGACCCCAGTCTTCTTCCTGGTAATTCTCTGAACTCCGTCATGGCCTCCTCAACTCTTTCTTTCCAACTTCGTCTGGGTCTTCCACGTTTTCTCGCTTCTGGCACTCTTTCCAAAATTCGAAATATTTTCCAAGCTTCGACCCAGACATCTTCCTGGTAATTCTCTGGACTAGAATAGCCTCCTCAACTCTTTCTGTGCAACTTCGTCTGCTTTTTCGCTTCTGGTACTTTTTCCAAAATTCGAAATATTTTCCAAGCCTCGACCCAGACTTCTTCCTGGTAATTCTCTGGAATTGAATAGCCTCCTCAGGGCCGTAGCTAGGGGGGGCATTAAGGGGCAATGCCCTACCTTAAAACATCCAGTGCCCTACTTTAAGGAATTATAAACAAGCCGCAAAGACTGTCACGACAGAATGACAGACTTGATCTATCTGGCATTTGGAAAAACAAGATTAAATTCGTTGGACTAAATGAAGTTCTTCGGAAATTTGATAACATGGCAAGTTCTGATTTTTTTTTTTTTTTTGAATAAATTGTCATTTACCGTTTTCTTGCTTTTGTAATTTGATATCACCAGATGAGGTGGGCAATCCAATTAAAGTATTGTAGTCTTTTGCTTCAGCCCTACTTTAAACTTTCAGTGCCCTATCTTGAATTCAGCTCTAGCTACGGCGCTGAGTCTCCTCAACTCTTTCTCTCCAACTTCGCCTGGGTTTTCCACGCTTTCTTGCTTCTGGCACTCTTTCCAAAGTTCTTTTGGGTCAACATCCTCTGTATATTTCTGTTTAATAAACGCACACGGTTCAATTTTTATAAATATTAAAAAAATGTTCATTTTTAGGTGTTTTGGAATGCCGGTTGCCAAATGGTTTCCTTAAATTTTCAAACATCCGATCTGCCTATGCAACTAAATCAAGGCAAATTTGAGTACAATGGCAATTGCGGTTATCTGCTCAAACCTGATTTCATGAGGCGAGCGGATCGTACTTTTGATCCTTTTGCAGAATCTCCTGTGGATGGCGTAATTGCTGCTCAGTGTGCGGTGCAAGTATGTTTATAATTTTTTGCCATACTCACTACAAAATAGCTACTTTCGATGTATGTATACCGGCCTGTATTGGGTAATTTAACAGGCAGGCGTGTAAAAGTGTTTCCATTACATAACAAGTGCGTTAAGTAAACGGTTGCCATAGCAACTTTTGTTTATTCGCTCTATCCGCCTGCGATTACATACTCACGACCTACTGTAAAAGTAAAGATGGCGACGCAAATGAACTGTCAAAATTTTTTGAAAATGAAGTGAAAAGTAGATATTTTGTAGTGGGTATGGCAAAAAATACTATATATATCTCGTGCGTAATGGTATTATGACTCGTGTGACTGTAAAAACTCGCTATCGCTGTCACCACTCGTTAGTAATATACTCCATTACGCATCTAGATATACAATCTACAATTATGACGGTCCGCGGAGCCCGTCGGTGCAATAAACCGGCAACGCGAAAGTTAAATACACGTAGATTTTTTTTGTTTTCAGGTAATTGCTGGCCAATTCTTGTCAGATAAAAAAGTCGGAACATACGTAGAAGTAGACATGTATGGCTTGCCAACTGATACAATTCGTAAAGAATTTAGAACTCGAATGGTACCTGCGAACGGTTTGAATCCAGTTTACAATGAAGAACCGTTTCTATTCCGAAAGGTAAGCCATCCTTCGAAATTAATCATTTGAATAAATAACAATATATGAGTTATTGTGGACAACAATATAATAATTATTAATTAATTCAACAATGAATTTTTAATCCACAAGGCATCCACTAGGTAGTGAATAATATTTCTTAACATATCAGTCAACATATTATGCCATCATGATTGTTAAAACGTCAAACGTTAAACAATCGTTTGACGTTTAACAATCATGATGGCATAATATGTTGACTGATATGTTAAGAAATACTATTCACTACCTAGTGGATGCCTTGTGGATAAAAAATTCATTGTTGAATTAATTAATAATTATTAATCATTTGAAATTGATTTTACATTTCTCTCTTTTTGTACGATAGGTCGTTTTGCCAGATTTAGCTGTACTTAGGTTTGGAGTTTATGATGAAAATGGCAAACTGCTAGGTCAACGAATTTTGCCGCTGGACGGTTTACAAGCAGGGTACCGCCACATCTCACTTCGCACCGAAGCTAACTTTCCAATGTCACTGCCGATGCTATTTTGTAATATCGAATTGAAAATTTATGTTCCTGATGGATTTGAAGGTAACATTTAAATTACGCTGACAATTTCTTGCCGCCTAAACAGGACGGAAAAGGGGACTATTGTGTTTAACATCAGTAGTTATTTGAACCCAATGTTGCAAGCGTTGTTCAAAATTTTACACTGCGTTCATGTTAGTTTTTTTTATTAATTACATTTTTTAAATCAATTTTTGATGTGAAACATCTTATGTCGGGCTGTGAACAGCCGCGTGAGGGGAAATATGCAACGGAATACGATGCAACGAAATGTTCTCCTTCGCTGCTGTTCTCCCCACCACTGCGGCACTTATATTGTACAGGATAAATAATTTATAAATTAATTGTCCGGGTATATTAAGTTATTATTATTATTATTATACATATATCAGTAACAACGGCTGTCTAGACAAGTTCATCCGTAGAGTAGTGGTGCGACTTTAGCCTTCTATGCATGGGGACTTGGGTTCGGAAACTCATGGCATCGTACAATTTTTGACGTTTTTTTCCTAAATTCTACATGATATTTATTTATTTTTTTTTTATTTTTGTTATATTCTTTCTTTGACAATAATTATAATTTTTTGAAATTTCATGACAGCAAAAATTAATTTATTTGTTTTTTTTTAAAAATGAAAATTTGGGTAAATTAGGGTATTTTTTATTAATTAGGTACATTTTTTAAATCAATTTTTTAAAAGTCAAGGACATTTTTACCAAATTACAAAATTTTGGCGTATTATTTTTCAAAATGCCTAAAAATACAAAAAATAAATTTACATGAATAAGAAACAAATGTCTATTAAAATTTTGGGTCAAATCTAGGGCTCTAATAAGCATTTACGAAAAAAACAATTTCAAAATGTACATTTCTATTTTCTATAGATATGTCAAAAACGACTTAACACCCGGTATATGCGTAATTCGTAAAGTAGGTACTTTAAACAGAATCTAAAAATAAGTAGAAATAAAACAGATACACGACAGTGGATAAATATTTTAATTGACAGGAAATTTGTCCGTCTGAAAAGTCGCCTACAAGTTTTGGATTAAAAATAAGTAATAATTATTGATTGAAAAATATTTGTGACAACATTTTTAGATTTTATGGATGCTTTATCTGATCCTCGTGCTTTTATGGGAGCTCAGAAAAAACAACAAGATCAAATGAATGAAATGGGGATTGAAGTTACTGACTCCAAAGGAGGCGACAAAACTGAAAAGAAAGAAGAGAAAAAAGAAGGTATTTTAATATTAATCAAAAATATTAATTTTTATAGCATCGATGAGATTTTACATTTGATATTTATTTAACTAACTAAATCTTCGTGAAATTTGGATAACATTGATCTATTTGTAATCAAAATTTTGATTTTTTTGTTACAGAACCGTTAGTTTTTGACCCAATAACGATTGAGTCTTTACGGCAAGAGAAAGGTTTCCAAAAAACAGCTCGCAAACAACAAAAAGAAATTGATGCACTCAAAAAACGTCAATCGAAAGAAAAAATGGCGATCCAAAAGGCACAGTGTTCTGCTATCGAAAAACTGATTAAAGGAAAAAAGTAATTATTCATTTTAGTGATTTAAAGTTCAAAACCTGAATAGCCTGAATCTACGACCTTGTAGATTCATTGTCCCATTTAATGGCCATACCTACCTTCAAAGTTTTGATAAACAAATAATTTAAAAAAACTTTTTCGTTCTTATAACTTTTCTCTTTATTGCAAACAAAAATTAAAGAAATGTATTTATCTTAAACGCTGAGCATAAACCGCCATATGATGACGTACAAGACATGTCACACTTCTTTTTCTGACAGATCAGTGGGCGTGACACAGTAGATCTAGTTAGCCAATCACAGCCTGAACGTTACCTACGTCATTTCTGTAGCGGCATAATTCTATGTTTAAATTTCCATTGAAAAATACACTTTTGGGATTTTTCTTTATAGAAAAATATTCCGAAAAATTTTCATAAAAATTGTTTCATAATCTATTTGTAATATAAATTCAAAAAAAAAAATGTGGCTTGATCCCATTAAGCGTAGTTCCGCTAATCGCTACTAAAGGGCCAAGAGGTTAAAAATATTAAAATCATTCAATAATTTCATTTGTATGTTTTTAGCAAAAATGATTTATCAAATGACCCAGCTGTACATAAACTGGTTACCGAACAGACATTGCAGTGGAGCGAAATGGTTGAAAGACATCGTAAACAGGAGTGGGAGACGATGCGACAGCAACTGGCGGACCAACAAGATATTCTTAAAAGATTGATGGAAACTCAACAAGGTCAACAAATGAAACAGCTCGATGTTAAACATGATCGGTAAATATTTAGAAACAAATTAATGAAATATTCGAGAATACAATCAGCATTCAACTTCCGATTTTCAACTTATCTTAATCCCTTCGCAGTCCGAAAGATCAGTGACTGCCAGGGCCGTAGCTAGAGCTGAATTCAAGATAGGGCACTGAAAGTTTAAAGTAGGGCTGAAGCAAAAGACTAATTGGATTGCCCACCTCATCTGGTGATATCAAATTACAAAAGCAAAAAAACGGTGAATGACAATTTAATCAAAAAAAAAATACAGAACTTTCCATGTTATCAACTTTCCGAAGAACTTCATTTAGATCCAACGAATTTAATCTTGTTTTTCCAAATGCCAGATAGATCAAGTCTGTCATTCTGTCGTGACAGTCTTTGCGACTTGTTTGTAATTCCTTAAAGTAGGGCACTGGATGTTTTAAGGTAGGGCATTGCCCCTTAATGCCCCCCCTAGCTACGGCCCTGCCTCCTTGCTCAAAGCTTAGCAGAGACTTTTTTCTGTAATTTTTAAAACTACATGGATTCGTTATTTTAGTGAGTTGAAAGAAATGAATGCGCGCCAAGCAAAAATATCAGTGGAAACAGCGAAAGAAGTCCAAAACGATAAAACCCTTAAAACGAAAGGTGAGAAAGACAGACGTTTACGTGAAAAACAACAAAACAACACAAAGAAGTTTGTGGATGAACGCAAAACGGCGCAGATAAAGCAAGGAAAAGAAAAAGAAAAGTTATCGATAAAACATGGTAAACAAATGGAAATGCTCGTTCATGATGTTCAGAAAGTAAGTACTTAAAAAATGTAAGTAGCGCTTCCGAATCCGGTAGTATTAGCGTTAAAAAACATTCGACTGATGACCAGTCCTATACTTCCCACCTAGTAAATATTTGCAAAATATAAACATTCTTTGAAAAAAAGCATGGCCCTCTTTTTTTGTTTAGTGATCTACTGATGGCTAGCTTAATACAGCAAAAATCATGGTTACCTTGATTTACGTACAATTTTAATTTTTTTTAGTAAAATATTTTTTTTTCTCGAACACTACATTTTAGAGAAAAAAAAATATTTACATTTTTTTCATATTATAACATCTAGAATTCATTTATATATTTTTTTACCTATGTTAATACGTGACATTGAAAACGTTTTTTTTAATATCTCAGGATCCACTGAACCGATTTGACTCAAAATTTAATCAGATCTAAGTTAAAGGCTGATAAACACAATAGAACAATCGGCATGGCCTTATGTCGTTCCGTTTTTACGATATCGAAGGCGAAAAATTGACCACATACACACACACATACAGACATCAGTCAGAAAATGATCTTAAACGATTGCTAGGGTCTCCAAGTCACTATATGAATATTATGAAGTATTAGAAATATCTTGTATTTTCGTGTCCGTCTTGTGACTTCATGTGTTGTTAACACGACGCGTTTCAGCAACGAGTTGCTGAATAACAACACATGAAGTCACAAGACGGACATGAAAATACAAGGTATATTTCTAATACTTCATAATATTCATATAGTGACTTGGAAACCCAACACTCTAAAAATGTACTACATATTATGTTTTTTTTTATATTTTAGCTAATTGATATGTATAAAAATGAAGAAATGGAATACGAATTAAGTTCAAAGAGTGAATTCTACGTTTAAAATGTTCGAAAAATCAAAACCGGTGAAGAGGGAACAACGTTTGTACGTCTTCAATATTTGTACAGACGACATAATAATCCATTATTCTAGTCACTATATTATAATAAAATATTTTAGATAAACAATTTTATGGTTAGTTAAAACAGTTTTTAAATGTGATGTAAGTTAAATAATATTTATTTAAAAAGTAATTATTCCACTGATATAAATATATGGATGGCAGATAGACATATCGTCCCTGTACAAGGTTTGAAACCTCTTAGAAGCGACAGGACGTCTAAGCCCTAGGGACAGAAGATCTTCAACACATCGAGGTCTGCGAGTTTAACACGTTGAGAACCCTGAAAATATTTTCTACAGGGGCGGATGCACGTCCAAATCGAAACCGTGCCTATACAAACGAGTGAAACTAGACGAACGGGCGGAATATACGTCGCGTTTTTTTTAAATTCCGCCGGTATGAACGAGTTCAACGCTTCAGATTGCGTTGATATCGTCACCGCCACAACACGCTAGCAACGAAAAACATTGTTTAGTGTTGGGCAAACTAGACGAGGCAACGGATCACCGACGGATGTAGTCTGGGTAAAAATTTGTGTGGAAATATCCTGTTGATAAGTAGTCTGTCTCTTAATATTGGATGAACCCACCGACGTCGTTTTTTCCTTCTGTTGTTTAAAAATAAATTTGCACATACAACAGCAGCGCAACCTAACACAGTGGGGTCCATTTTGTAACTAGCAAAAAGTTCTATTATTTTGCGTAAATGTAGTCGACGGAAAAAACGTTTTCTGTTTTGATACGTTAAATTCGGCGGAAAACTCGTTGCGAGAAACACGCCGCGGAAAATCCGCCCGTGCAGTTTCGCTGTATTTGAAAAATGTCATATTACTCAGCCCACGAAAAAAGTCACTCATCTAATATCAATATGGCGCTTCTCAAATTGGTTTCACACAATGGCCGCTATTCATATGTTACAGAGATCAGTGAATTATCCTATGTCTATTGATAATAATTAAAATTAATAGATGATAATTTGCACTTATAACAATTACGGAGTGAAGTACAAAGCGAAAAAAGCACTGTGATTTTCTGCATTTTTAGTGATTTGAAAAATGTTTAAGATCAATCAGTATTCGATGTTTCTTTATGAAGAGATTAAAATATTTAAATTTTTACTGTTAGAAAATAAGGATTTTATTATATTAATGAACTTTGATTATGAAGTCTTACAGATAATGAGAGTGGATTAAAATTTGTCTGGACGATCACTTTATATTTATAAAAAAATATTTTTTCAACGGACCTCTGGTGTGGAATATTATAATTTTTTGGTAAAATGTTAATTTTCTGTATTTTTATTTCACATAAAAACGGTATAATAAAAAAAAATACGTGGAGACTCCAACGATAAGTAAAGAAGGGAACCCGAATTTTTTACAACAGATAAAGCTTGTAAATGTTTTGTAAATTTTATAAATATATTTTTCCTTTTTAACAAAGAACACCAATTGGCATGGTTGCTTGGGCCTAGTACCAATTAAGTTTATTGTTGTCTTCAACAGTGTCAGTATTAGAACATGGCAACTCGTTTTTTTTGTAATAGATGAGTTACGTAAACGCCATCTCGGCTAATCTCAAGGTCAATAAAATTATCTCAGATTATACGTATAGATTATCATAATCGAAGATAACATTATTCGTTCATTTTAAGAAAAATCTGGTTTGTGATTTATTCTTGAAATCAACTTTACGTCATTATTTTACTTTTATGCTATAAAAGTATAAATGATACATCAGTTTGATTTTGTTGTGATTTATTATTGTTGAAATTACGGTGCGTTTCAAGTTTTAAGAATTTATTTGCAGTAATTTACGAATTTTCTTTTATATTGTTAATTATAATATTGTTTTTAACTTATAAAGTGTTTTTATAACTTACATAATAATGTATGAATGATCTTGTTTAATAAATATTTGAAATATTAAAATATTATTATTATTGGCCTGATTATTGGTCTGTATTTTTACCTGATAACAGCTAAGCCAAGGAGGTTACAAGTTCGCCCATCTCCTATCTGCAATTCCAATTATCGGGTAAAGTGGGGCAAAGAATAGCAAAGTTTATAAAAATGTATTTCTTCAATATTTTATTTAGATTATTTAGGTAAACTACAACTTATAAAAAACAAATCAAAACGCAAAATCTTCCACTAATTTCTTAAACTCTTCACTTTTTTCTTCTCTTTGTACAGGCATTCCATTTTTACTGTAGAGAAGGAACAGCGTTAATAATTTCACTTTTCTCCTAAATATATATAATATTAACTAGTAAATCGATACCGTCACAGTTTAGAAGGGCAAAGCCTATAGAGGCCTTCTATAGACGTTGATGACCTAAACTGTTGAGCGTCTATAATCTACAATCTATCTAAGTAAGTACTTACTGTACGGATCATAGCGAATCATTTCCATTTTATCAGCTAATCTTTCTCTTTTCCATATAAATTTGTGAGGACTAACAACACTTTCCATTAGAACTAGTATATTTCTGAAATAAAACATCGAGATTTGATAGTTACATACATTGAAAATCATAGATTTTGAGGTTAACTTTGATATAATAACTTCAAAACGCAAAATAACTTACTTGGCTTTTACTTTTTTTAGGAGTACATTCGTTATAAACATTGTTATCAATTGAAATAAATCTATTTATAATATTTAGTTTTAAATAATACAAATTTCAAGTTTATAATGTCAAATGTATCAGCTGTGACAGTTGTTATTATACACGTTGTCTCAAAACAGAAATATCCGATTCAGAACCTTTGATTATACCTATCTAAATAGTCAAAGATTTAACTCGCAAAAGGGAATGCTTGATTTTTAAGTTTTTTGGCTCTCCAATAATATCTGCCATTACCAATTTTTATTTCGAAACCGGGAAAAATTTTTTTTGGTGAAATAATGCACGCACATCATCTAGAAAATTTAAATACCACGAAAGTATTTCTTTTAATACAATAAACTGTTACCCAAGCCTCAAACCTATAGGATACCAAATTTGGTATAAAAGACCAAAATACTCCATGCCCAAACCTATTATCCGGCTACGTTTGGGTCAAGAAAACGTAGGTAAAGGCTGGCTATTAATAATCTTTCGTAACTTACCGATTGTTCAAAAATGTTATCGGTGCAATATTTTTCGTCCAATTTGGTGTTCTACACCAAATTAGGTTACATACATTCTACCAAATTCCCTATTATAATGAAAAAGCAAATTTTATTAAAAAATAAACAGCTCATTAATTTTATGTGAAATCCATTTTATTATCACGAATATCAACGTTATAATAAATAATATAAACTATAAAATATCGACATGTTAATAGTTATATTTCATTTTTCAAATTTCTTCACACGGGTTTCATTTTTTTAATAAAGAAGAACTGAAAACAAACAAACAGAATTCATATACCAGAGATAAACTTTTTCCAAATGCATTTTATGAATAATTCACTTACTTTAGCCAACATACCCATGGCAGGTCCAAACTTATCGTGGACAACAAGCGATCTTTGTATCCACGAAGGCAATGCCTTTTGTATGTGAGGTCTACTAAAGCGATGATCTATCAAAAGCACACTCGAATAATCATTCTTGTGTCTAACAGCGCGACCTATACATTGATTAACTGCTTTCATGCATAAATTTTCATAGTGGACATTACCAGCCTTCGAGTTCTGTAATTAAAAAAAGTTGGACTCGAATACAGATGTAACGGAGAGAGTATTTTTTATGAGAAAGTTCTCAGAGAACGATTTATAGACAGGTGCGAACTAGCTATATTTTTTCAGGAATGCTAACATTAGTAGGGGCCTGAGGGAGAGACTTGAGAAATTTATTTGTTGGGATTGAGAAATGGAAGGGTCCGGGCCTTCTCCACCTCCGGGGGTCCGAACGCTCCAACTCCGCTGGCCAGTTCGCGTCTGTTTACAGAAAAGTTAGAAGTGAATGTTTTGGATCCTATGAATAAATCTTTACAAAAAGTAAATGCGTTAATAAGAAAAGATAAAAATTCTTTGCAATTTGGAAGCATATTCTCAAGAAATTTCCTGTATGACTTGACACTAATTTAATAATTTTGTATAATTTACCACATGTTCATTAAGATATTTAATCTTTTCCTGAAGTTCCGGCGATTTAATATTTGGATAAGGCAGTCCTACAACGATCACACATCGACCTAAATCATCGCTGAAGTTCAAACCTTCGCTTAATTTTCCGCCTAAAACAAAACATGGTTTATGTAATTGTTTCACATATTGCGCACGGAATGCTTTCAAATTACTCATCCAATCCTCAAGGCCGTTTAAGCATTGAACTCGACTGTACAATTTCAATTACATACCCACTACACTAAACATTAGTGCGCCATTTTGAGTTTTGTTTCCCGATTTGCATTTTTTTATTACATTAGAATATTGCTCCAAAACGTTATCGACTTCACCGGACGATTTTGGTTCACGGAATATTTGTTTTTTCAATTCTAATTTCGAAATTGTACCGGTTTTATTTAAATGTTCATATACTAATTTTTCGTATTCGTATGATGGAAAAAAACATACAATTCCAGCTGGTATAACGTTGCAAATATTTATCAGAAGTCTTCCAAGTTCGTTTAACTAAAAATAATATTTCGTCAGCGCTTATCGATCACAAAATAGTAAAATAAAATTACCATTGTTTTATCGTTACGCTGATCGTACGAAAAATCGAACAATTTTCCGCTGGGTCCTGAATTCAATATGATCGGTAAGATGTTTTCTTTCGGAATAACATGATCGCAAGAAAATTCTAAAATTCTATTTTCATCGCCACCTGCTGATAGAAAAAGCTGGTCTCGAAATTCTGATACCGGTTGCATAGTTCCGCCAGCTACAATAACCTATTGTTTTGATAAAATTAATTTAAAAAACTCCGACAAGTGCAAGTTAGATTCGTGCCCCGAGGATTCCATACAATCAACCATATTATTTGTTTTCGAATTTCGAAAAGCATAGCTGTTTATTTATTTATTTCACCAATCAACAGAGCTAAGCTCCAATTACAGATGGTTACATAACATAGACAATGACAAGGAAAATAGACAACGACAGAACAAAATACAACTTTAGACATTATTTGCAGGCAACATTTTAGTAGAAGGTGTCAATTATTATTAATTATTTATAGATCAAACAAACTGGAAAAACAGTTTTCCTGTAAAGTATGCGCGAAAATATTTTTTTAGGTTCGGACTATTGGAATATATGCGGGTTAGTAAATTTTATAGCTATTCCAAATTTCAGTTTGATACCTTCAATGAGTTTATAGAAATTCGACTGCGACAGACATACGGACAGACGAACAAACGAGTGATTCTGTAAGGGTTTTGCTTTTCTCCTTTTGAGTAACGAAACCCTAACAAAGGTGTCACGGTTAACTTACCGCTCTTGCTTGCTTTACAATATCAGTAAACTGTGAGGCTGGATTTAGCAATAAAAATTTTAGAGATCCTTTTCCGACTGTACTCAATCTTTTACAAACAATTCTTCCATCTTCACAAGCATTCGTAAGCGATTCCAAAAATCCTATAATAGCTAAAAGTGGATTATTACTCAACACTTCACTCTTGTTTTCTTCTGGAATTTCTTTTGATGTATTTGATTCGTTTTTAGATATTTCTTTTAAAAAAGCACGAATTCCTGTTTCGGTTGTTTTTTTAACCGAATTAATAGACACCGATGGCTGATATCTTTCAGTGAAGCCGTGCAACTAAAATAATTATCACTCAATAAATTATCCATAAAAATCTAAACACTTCACATGTTTTTTTAATTAATACCTTATGCGTTATTTTACTATTTTGGCAGAACTGCAAAATATTAAATAAATTAATATTATCGAAACCAGCTTCTAATACAAAATCCTGAAGCGAATACAATTTTGTATCGATTACTTTTTGTATTGTCTCTTTTGGATTGCAGCCTGGTTTACCACCTGGAAAATTGAGTCAATAGCGTTTGTGTTCCAATGCAATGTACTGTAATCAAAGCTGTGAGTTTACACATAGTTCAGATTACGCATATGTGACCTTGGATCTATGCACATATACAAAAGATTATTATCAATCAGTGCCACATGGAATTTTTATCACGAAACGTAACATTTTATTTACTGTCAAAAAATATATCTGACAATTTTCATATCTACTGTAAATCTTCAGTCTAATAATTTTTGAGAAGTACACTGTGTGCAGACCAGTCTCGACTCTGTGTTATCTGACATCTTTGACTGTAGAGTAGTGTTGTTTAGAGAAAATAGTAGCGTCATTTCTGCGCACAAACGAGTTTCATGTCGGACGGGTCTGTTTTCTAACAAGGGGTGGTTCTATGAATACGGTTATTTAGTTGTTCGTCGCCAGTCGAAACGTACCATTGACCACCCTTCGTCCGACCTGAAACACGTTTGTGCGCAGAAATGATACTATTCTACCTATATTTAAAAAATAAACTGTACCTATGACTTTTATAAGCTGGCCAACAATAAATACAATCTGATTTAAATTTAACAAATTATATGCTGTGAATAATTTTGAATATTTATCTCGATATTGAACTAGCTGACTGTACGCATGAGTCAGTTGAACTCCTGTAACTTCAGAACTGTGAATGTGACCAATAATATCGAGTAAATTATGAGCCTCATCTATAATCACGATGTTGTTTTTGAGTTCAATACCTACAAAAAGCAAGAAGATTCAGAACAAGGTGCCAGAAAAGGTTTAAAAACCACCCTCTTCTTTAATAATAATTACCACTGGCTATACGAGTCGATTTATGTAATAACAGATTGTAAGGTACGATGATTATTTGAGAATCCGGTAAAGATGCTCTGGCGGAATAATACGGACAGCCTTTCAATTGTTTTCCAACTGTCACTAATTGTTCAACATCTTGCACTTGCGTTAACGCTTCTTCTTTCAATTGTTCAATGTTATTTTGTAACATATACGGACAACCCAAAGAAATCTTAGTTTTTTTTACAGTTCGCCCTTCGGCCGACTTCAATGTTGATTTGCCTTTTTTGTTTTGTTGCAAATCTATACATCTAAAATGTAGTGTTAAAATATTACTGATTTTCGTTATGATTAATAATATTAAACATAATTAGTGCATTTTGATTTAACCTTTCATTAATTAATGATATGTTTTTGAGTTTTTTAACAGCATCATTTATGCAGTAACTTTGTCTTGACGCAAGAGTAATGAGTCTTATTTCATTTCCAAACGGAGATCTTAGGACCTCTCCGACAAATTGTGCTAATTGCGAATGAGTCCTACTGCAGAAATAGATCTGTAATAATAATGCTGTGTCAAATTTGGAACCCATTTTCTACAATGACAGTTAATCAACTTTTGAAAGCCTAAGGGCTGGCGCATACATACAACTTTAAATCGCACAACTGTTTAGTTGTTTGTCAAAAGGCTATGGGAGCAGTTGGAACTGCGCATACTATCAACACGATAGTTGTACAACAAAAAAATCATAAAACCACATCTATTGTCTTTTGACAAAACTATCGAACAACTATTGGCCGACAGCTATGTCAACAGCTGTGTATTAACACTAGCATGTACTCGACTAAATAGTTGTTCGACGGCCCATTATGATTAGTTTAATAGTGAAATTGTGGCACAACTGATTGATTGTACGCGCACCTCTAACAACTAAATAGTTCAGTCGAGCTGAAATCGCGATACATACACAACTCGATTAAACTGTTTAGTTGTGAAACAATAATTTGTATGTATGCGCCCGGTCTAAGTCGAAATGGGCTCGAAATTGATCTTTTAGGACATTTTAAAGACAATCAATAGATATCGCTAAGCTCAAAAACTACTAAACCAATTTGAAAAATTCTTCCACTGTTTAAAAGCCTACTTCTTCCCGTATAAAATAGGTTATTACGGTACAATAAAATGAAGATGAGCAGTGAGCGAAAATATAAAGTAAAAAAGTGATTGTCAATTGTCATTGTAAGACTATACGAAAGAATAATTCGTTTTACCTTAGTCCCTTCATACTTATTTTCGTCGTTTTCAGTATCGGACTGATCACTTTCATTGTTTGCTTCTTCCGGAACATCTTCTAAAAGGATATCTAAATCTTCTATATCACTTTTAATTTTGTTTTCATCATTCAATTCTAAGGACAAATCCTCCTTTTTTACTTCTACATTATCTTGCGTCCTTTTCTTAACAGAATTTCTTTTAGTTTGTTTTTTACTTTTAATTTTTTCTATTTTTTCTTCATGTTTCTTTATAACATTTAATTCCGTTTGTAATTTATTAAGCTGTCGAGCTATTTCTATTTCTTTGCTCTGAGATTTTAACCAATCATTGTCTTCAGAGATCGAAAGTTTTTCTTTGGTCAACAGATCAATATTATTTAACAAATTTTGTTTGTTGATCTGCTCGTGATCCAACAGCCATTGTAAGGCTCCACATATTATGCTCAACGATTTCCCCTTTTAAAAAATACTTTCTTAGTTTAAGTTTACAAAAAAAAATAGTAACAATATTTTTTAATATAGGTACTCACAGTTCCTGTTGGGCTTTCAAAAATACCGAGTTTTCCTTGCTCCAAGACATTATAAAGATTTGTCATAAAATCATGTTGAATAGGATATGGTTCAAAAGGAAATTTAAATTCTTTTGGAGGCGATAAACTTTTTCGTTCCATGACTTCATAGACAAGAATTATTTTCACGCGCTGTCAAACGTATAGAGAAGGGGTATAAAGTATTATAAATGAAATGTACTTATTTTTTTCTATGAAACACTCACAAAAACTAATAATATTGTTAACTTTAAAATAATTAGTTGGGCTTATTGTTACATTCTTTCCTTCTAACGATTTATTATATTTTTCAGGTATTTCATTTTTTCCAACTATCTATGGTAAAAGTAAAACTCTCTGGATAAAGTGTCAAATCGCGAATTTGACGTTTATTTGCATTTATTTATTTGACAGAAGTGATATATTTTTAAAATAATAAAAAGTATTTCTCTCCAGTTTTTTTTTTAAATAAGTAAGTATAACTATATTTAGAAATATTGAGAAATATCTAGACAATATTTTTGTTTTGTTTGGTCTATATCAACTTAACCTCACACCGGCATTTCTATAGATTTTTTTCTCATAATTTTCTAATATACTGATCTACTGTATTGTTATTTTCTAGAATTTAATAAAAATGAATCCAGAACCTCCACCTGCACCAGTACTGACTCCGACGACAACTTTGAACTCAACCGTTGAAGTTTTAAATCAAAAAAATGCATCGGCTCTAACGCACAAAATTCGGAGCGTGTTACAAAAAAGCAATAGTTGGCATCGATTTATAGTAAGTGTGTTTTTACATGCACTTATATTGAACGTAAATATTTTAGATAAACGTTTCTTTTAATTTGTTAAAGATCTTCGATGCTGCGAAACTTGATCGAGATAGAGTAATGAAAAATGTCTTAGATATTGTACATCCGCTAGACTTATTTCCTGTTGGATGTAAAGCAGACGGAAATAATGTTACTTTCATTGCTAGAAACTGTGGGCCAGCTATCGAAAAACTGTGTCGTCAAAATTTAATCTTACCACTTAAAGACGGTTCGCCGGTATGTATTTGCTTTTGTTCTATTTGCTAGCAATAGAAAGAATCGGATGTGTTAAGAGTTGTTTAGAAAAAAAAATTATCAGCTATTAACTTATTACTCGATGGTGACAGTTGAAAAAAGTATCGATGGTAAACGATACTATAAATATTATGAAGTATTAGAAATACCTTGTATTTTTTGATGTCCGTCTTGTGACTTCCTGTGTTTTATCACGACGCATTTCAACAACGAGCTGCTATCTTCAGGTGTGGTTAAATTTTTTTACAAATTACACATTGAGTATCCGTAACACGTTATTAAATATTAAGCACATGCGTATTACATAATACGCATGTGCTTAATATTATAACGTGTTATGGATACTCAATGTGTAATTTTTAAAAAAATTCGACTGATGACCCTATACTTCCCACCTAGTAAATATTTGCAAAAAATAAACACTCTTTTTTTTATTCTTTGACTAGGCCCAAATAACCTTAGCTGTTGGTGGTCTTTAAAACACAATTTAATTTTTATTCTTTGAAAAAAGCATGGCCCTCTTTTTTGTTTGGTGATCTATTGATGGCTAGCTTAATATAGCAAAAATCATGGTTACCTTGATTTACGTACAATTTTTATTTTTTTTAGTAAAATATTTTTTTTCTCGAAAACTATACATTTTAGAGAAAAAAAATATTTACATTTTTTTCATATTATAACATCTAGAATTCATTTATATTTTTTTTTACCTATGTTAATACGTGACATTGAGGACGTTTTTTTGAATATCTCAGGATCCACTGAACCGATTTGACTCAAAATCTAATCAGATCTAAGTTAAAGGCTGATAAACACAATAGAACAATCGGCATGCCCGTATGTTGTTCCGTTCTTAAGATATCGAAGGCGAAAAATTGACCACATACACACACACATACACACATACACACATACACACACACATACAGACATCAGTCAGAAAATGATCTTAAACGATTGCTAGGGTCTCAAAACGTGAAAATCTGTTAAAATCTCGAAATATTGTTTTCGGACTGAATCCATTACTTCCCTACCATAGTAGAGGTGGGAAGTAAAAATTTAACCACACCTGAAGATAGCAGCTCGTTGCTGAAACGCGTCGTGTTAAAACACAGGAAGTCACAAGACGGACATAAAAAAATACAAGGTATTTCTTACTTCATAATAGTTTCAAACGATATTGATACAGATTATTCGTCATTTTTAATAATTTTTTTGTTAGCATAAATTAAAATTTTAATCACATTTTAGTTGATTTTAAATGTCATTTTGGATCTTTTCAAACCCGAAGAAGCTAATATAGGTGTTCAGGAACTGGTTTCAAGAATAGTTCATAAACGGTACAATAAACTAACCAAAACTTTAAATTTAGAAAGTCTTCACAATGATTTAGGTAAGTACATAAGTCCTAATAATTATTATAACATTTTTAAAGAATGTAGATATGCGAACAGTTTGTTCACTAGGTAATTTCTTTGATCAGCAGTTACAGCAGTGATTACAAAAAACACTCGGCTTCTTTTGCCAAGCCCAAGCTGGTAAAATATTTTTGGTTAAAAGTTTTTGCAAAATCTGTAGAAAATGTATGTGTGCAAATATTTCCCATGGTTTTAAGTCCGCGTTAAGCTGTGAATCCATTCAGAATTTTTTCACTAGGAACATGAGCAGGGTCGTTGAATCGACAGTAGAGTCCAGAGAAGCCCAAAGCCAAACGTGGAGTAATTTTCTATGTTGAATTTCAGATTTACGAGATAAAATTTATTGTTCACTGTCACAACCGAAAATAATGACGTTTGTGTTATCGATTGCAAGGCCTCTAAATATCGTTTGTTTGAAACTATGCAACAACGATTTAAAATCACTTACGCCTTTGGAAATCATTTGGTCTTGTCGAAGTATAACCACTCTAGATTTGAGAAACAATTTGGTATGTAAAAATATAAATTACTACAAGTTAAACACTGGCGTTAAATATACAAAACAAAAATGTGATTTTAATTTTTAGATAGAAAATATGATAAGTTTAAATGTGCTCAAAAATATGCATATAACCGATTTGACACTGGAAGGCAATCCGGTTTGCCAGAACTACGAAGAAACTGGTTACATCCGAGCCGTGAAAGAGCTATGTCCACACATTGAAAAACTGGTTGGTATTTATTATTATATATACAGTAATTTAATTTGCTTTTTTTCTGATACGAATTTATAATTTAAGGATGGTGTATTATTGGGAGTCAGCGGTTTCCCGGCGTTAAGACGAAACTACTTGGTGAACATTGAAAATCATGACTTCGTCGATCAGTTTTTGGAGCACTATTTTACATTGTACGATTCAAACAACCGGATATCTTTGACACAAATATATCATAAAAACGCGATGTTTTCGCTCACTTGTTCATACCTTGCAGGCCATATAAGTTCTAATTCTGCTGAGTAAGTATTTTCATTTGTTTTTCTAAATATAGGCATTTGCAACTGGTGTTATGATTTATCAAAGACGAATAATAATAACAATAAAACTACAGACTTCAAAAAGGACTATTTGTGTTGGTGTATAGAAAAATATTTTCTTCCGAATTTTATAAATTTTGAAGTCTTAATAAGCCAATCGGGAGCAAACGTCCGATTCATAAAATACGTATCGTATCGAGCGTAATCTAAATATATTTTCAGATTGGAGGTTTACAAATCAAAAAGTCGAAATTTAAAAACAATTTCTGATTTATCTAAAGTTGCTAAAACACTGTACACCGGCCGGAATGAAATAATTAATTTATTGCGGACTTTGCCCACTTCGGAACACGATCCATACATGTTCACTGTTGATTTGGTAAATTATACGGTAGGTATTGTTCTGATTTAAATATTTTTATCCCAAAGTTCCATGTTTTAAATTAATCGGATGTATTATTTTAGGAAAAACAAGCTGTAATTACTGTAACGGGAGTGTTTCGTGAACCAGGCGTGAGATTCTTAGATACAGATAAACTGTTTGGGTTTTATCGAACGTTTGTGTTGTTGGCGGTCGGTAACGGAGAATACAATATTATCAACGAACAGTTGCATATAACAAATGCGACATCGATACAGTCTCAGAGAGCATTTAAAATGGTCAAAGTGGCCCGAAGTACAAAAACAAATTATACAAATATAGAAAAACAGGAAATCATTAAAACGATGTCAAAAATATCAACACTGAATTTTCAATGGAGTGAAAAGTTAGTTTACATTTCTTATTTTGAGCTACCAGTGCTACCATAGGAATAAAGAAAGTCTTGTTTTAACAAAAAAAGTCAATTTAGATGTTTCATGGTCCCTACATATTTGCGAAAGGGAGTTTTGGATATCTGTCCGAATGCTCAACGGATCGAAGGCAAACTTTAAACGTAGGATTTTTAGGAGATTCCTCAGAGGGTGTTTTTATTTTCGCCTTTCCCTCCAAATAATGGTAGTTTACTGGTGAACAAAAATAAAAAATTACGATTTTTTCAAAAATAGCTCTAACCATTTGATCATATAAATCTATATGGTCCTACAACATGCCACTATTCGTTTATCATGGAAAATCCAGAATGGGTAGTTCTAATGAAAGAAAACCCCTGGTCGGTACAGTTACACAGAGAAAGTCAATGGGGTAGATATAGACCCTATACCCTTATATTTTTTTCTTCTCGCTTAAATTTTATCAAATAATTTATCATTTACTTACCCCATCGTCATGTTACCAATTACCATAATGAGCTAGAGCTGGAGTATCCTGTACGCGGTATCCATTAATCCAGTAAGCACCAGTGTTATTTCTGAGCCCACTCTAATTAAAATCACTTCTAAACAGTTTTACAATATTTACCTCCAATTAACGTTTAAATACCAGAAATACTTGACTTCACAAAGTGATAACCGATTATAAAGACATTATTAAATGAATTTGATAGCAAAAACGATAAAACTATTAAGTTTCTCTTGCTCGTTTACGTAAATCTCATTGAAGTCATACAAATTGAATGTATATTTTGTTTAAAGTCACTGTTGAAAGTAAACTTACAGAAAATGTTATCAGACTTTATAATTACAAGTATTTCGTATATATAATCGTTAATCGAAGTTTGATTTCTTAATTATATATACGTTTGCACTATAAATCACATTTTAATTACTCTATTTTATATAAAAACACGATCTGACGAAAATCTATATGTGTAAATTTTAAAAGGACTTCAAAGAAACTGACGGTTGAAACGATCAGCTGATGGTGTTTCATGGCTAGATTAAAGATGTCACCAGTGCAAATGTTTTTGTTTTTTTTAACGTGCGCATAAATGCAATATGGCGACTGTTTTTTTAAATTCAGCGTGTTGCTAATTAGTAATTTAGAAATTATTCTTGAATATGCAGTTATTGAGGCATTGGAGGAATGTTTATTATGTATTAATTTTGTAAAAAAAATATTTTTTTTGTTTTTAAGGTTCTTGCAAGATAGGAATTGGGATTTGAAGGCAGCGTTAACGCATTTCGTTGAATTGTACAAGGATGAAAAAATTCCACCTGAAGCATTTGTATCATAAGTATAGTTTTTATTTTGTGAAATTGGATTTTGTGTAACAAATATAATTTTGTCAAGTAAATTGTTTTCAACGTCAAAAACATGTATATTTAAATCATAATTCACATGATATCATTTGTTTTAATTAGATGTTGACTAATGTTAAGCTTTAAAACATTTCACGATAAAAATACTTGACGATTATATCATGTGATATTATGTCAAGGCTGGCTATACTTGCGCCATTTTGTATATCGTTACTAATGAGGATTCATAAATCGTTCGATATAGACTCCCGATAAGTAAAGTCAAGTATATACCTATTTGGTACGATCGAAGATTTCATTTTTATAAACAAAATGTTTAGTCGTAACTGAAATAATCAACGATACAGAGATTTTTAACGGAATTCTAGTGCACAAACATAGCCAACCTCGTAAATCGAAATTATGAAGTTTGTAAGGTGACCAGATCACATGAGGATTTAAAAATACTATGTATTGTGAAAAAAAGTAATTATTAAAAATTAATCAACATTCATGTGTTGTTTTATTGAATAGACATAAATAGGGTAGGTACACAAATCTTTCAACTTTCTGAAATAAAAATAAGGTGAGGCGATTTATTATATTTATATCTCAGTGAGTAACATACATTATTACATGTTGTCAAAAGCTTAAAAAAAGTTTTTAAAAATGTACTTAATGAGTATTTATCAATCCTGAAATTTACTTTCTTGGTCAGTGTCATAGCTAGGGTCATCGACGCCCAGGGCAAGAGTCTGACTTTACTTTCTCAAAAATTCTTTGCTTGAAATATTCTAATAAATCACATTGCTGATTGCGTCCTCCGCAGTTTGCGTCCCTGGCGCGAGTCCCTAAAACTCTCGGGTTGCGAGAATAGTCAAAGTATCAAATGGGTTTTCAATCTATATTGTTTAATAAAATACAGTACTTTTACTGTAATCCGCCGGTCAATTATCCGACCAACATTGTAATCCGCCTTTTTTTAACTAGTTGAAGACAATGCAAAATTCTTTAATCCGCCGGTTCTATGCATGTCGCGTTCTGTAGTCCGCCGCTTACGCCACTGTGTCTTCTGCCTCGGTTTATCTCCTTTAACGTCTACGACTCTACACAGGTTAATTTGCCATTCCCACTCAGCACCCGCCTAGCCATCCCGAGCGAGGTATTCTTCAATGCACTTTATTACTGATTATTTCGCGGTCAAGGCGCCCGGGTGCCTTCCTCCTCTTAAAGCAGGCATTTGTCCCACTAATACGACAATAGTTTGGTTCTTGTGGAGGCGGATTAACGAGAGAGTACTGTTATAAATCGAGAAATATGAATTGGTACTTTAGCAGTTTATAACCAAAAATGACAACAAAAGAAAAATTGAATCGATTTCTATTTAAAAGTTAATCGTTGTGAGTCATTTGACAGTACAGTGATACACATTTAACCGACATAGTTTAATTTCCGATGAATGAATTGATATTTGTGATTAACGAATTAAAAAGATCGACATTAATGAGTGAATGTTTTTATAATTGTTTTTTTCAATCAATGGACGGGATTTTTAGGGTACCATAGGATAGTCACCATGAAAGAAGAATTGAAGAGTATGCTGAAAATGTGGAATTAGTTTAAACGATGTCACAAAATTATTTGAATATATACACAGGTGAGACTGGTTAAATAGATGATATCTACGGTTAGAAAATGGTATTTTGTACAAACATAAAAATAAACACAATGCTTGACGGCTTGTATTTCGTTTGCATATATCTTTTAAGCCAGGATAACACCAAAACGAACAGGGTATGCGAATACAGTAACACTTCGACTTACGCGAACTCGTAGTTACGCGGTTGCTTATTTTTCCCTCCAGCTTCGCGCTTCACCACCCATTCGAAATACTCCGCCCGCATTTCAATAATTGTACCCCGAGTTACGCGAATTCGATTTAGGCCCACCTATCGCGTAATTTCGTTGTTTTACTGTATTCGAAATCGAATACCAGAGAGAGATAGAGAAATAGTAGATTATATACGCTTGATAACTGAGGTCATTAGCGTCAAAACGAATACCTACTTGAAAAACAGTCAATTGTTAAACAAATAAACTAAAAAAAATGTCCACATTGAACAGTTTTCTGGGTGTGTAGTTGGCTTTAGAGAATTAGTGTTTGTGAATAATAAATTGTTATAACTACCTACTGATTTTAATAACCAGTCTGTCCTTTTTTATGGTTAATGATTTGATCCTTTGACGATTATAAAATTCACATGGACGTACGCAAAGGGGAGGGAAGCTGCCCCCCCAGGATATGGAATTATGGAATAAAGTGTGAAAATTTATGAATCCTTCATACTCTTCCCTTTTATTTTCCGTTATTGAACTTGAAAATTCCCCGAATTGCACTTAGAACGTTTGGACTACAGTTTATGAGTTATGACCTAATTGCAGTATAATAACCGGATGTCCATATAACTCTCATAATTATTCTTGCTCCCCTGATCAAAATTCTGCGTACGTCCTTGAAAATTCATATCGCAATTTAATAACAATACAAATAACATTTTCTGGAATATCGTCGATGTTTGATTCGTCAAAGGATTCTTGTGATGAAATTGTTGATTTATTTATAATTGTTATTTTGAAACGCTAATTATACAATAATTTTATTTTTTAATACTTATCTAATTCTACTGATTATTAATTACAATTTGTTACCTATCGAAAAATTATAATTGTGGCAGCCATCTTGTGCATTCGGGCATTTCACGAAATGTCTATATTTCATGAAATGGTTTATTGGCCTCAATATTTCTAGACATTTCGTGATATGTTCAGCTACATTAGATAATTGCGACATGTTTAATAATATATACAGTCATTTGAAAAAAATAAGTATTCAAATAATTCTGTTACAAAAAATAATTAATTTTCCCAAATAATTAGACTAAAAATCGGGTCACCTTTAGAGTGTCGTTAAGTTTAAAAAATCACATTTCAAAGTTATTAAACAAATATTATTAAAAAATAAATAAAATTGCTATTCTTTAAAAAAAAAAACAGTTCACTTATAATCTTATTTTTTTATTAATATAGACGCTCGAATCTCGTTTTTCAAATGTTTTTGTAAAATGTTTTAAACTGAAGAATTTTTCGTTAGGAAGTAATGAGTAGGTGATAACTGACTTGTAAATATAGACCAGGGTCGATAATTTTTGAAACCAAAAAAAATTATAGTAGGATGAAACCCATTGGAAAAGGAAGAGAATAGAACAAAAATGAAAGGAAAAATAATTTACGGGCGATCTGAGGTCGGGAAGTGGTAGGGGGTGGGTTTTTAAGGGTAAAAAACGGTTTATCTCGATTTCCGGCAAAACTACAAGTCCTATGGAAAAAAGTTTAATTGCAAAGTTGTAGGTAATAAAAAGATCTACAACTTTTGTATCACACTTTTTTCACATAACCTCAAAATTTATGTAAAAAATTCAAATAACCAAGTTTTTGGTTTTTTATTTTTATCTTTTACAAAAAACATTTTTTTTTCACGAAATTTGGTGAAAACTTACCTTTTTATGTCCCAAACACACTGTAATTTTTTTGATTTAAAATATTTATTTTTTCACCTTATTTTGACTTAATATCGAAAAAGCACCCTAATTTTCAATCGAAAATTCTCACGTCAAAATATCTGCTTTTTTAAAAAAGTCGGTGGGCTTTTTGTTCGTTGAAATATCTACTTTATGATGGTGTAAAAAAAAATATACATTACTACGGTAAATGTTCTCAGAAAATGCAAATAAACGAGTAATTAAAGTGTAAATTTTAATAAATACCTCAAAATTGTACATAATGATTAAAAAAAAAATTTCGGATACGAGTTTTTTTCTCGTTTCTTTGCATTTTCTGAGAACATTTACCGTAGTAATGTATATTTTTTTTACACCATCATAAAGTAGATATTTCAACGAACAAAAAGCCCACCGACTTTTTTCAAAAAGCAGATATTTTGACGTGAGAATTTTCGATTGAAAATTAGGGTGCTTTTTCGATATTAAGTCAAAATAAGGTGAAAAAATAAATATTTTAAATCAAAAAAATTACAATGTATTTGGGACATAAAAAGGTAAGTTTTCACCAAATTTCGTGAAAAAAAAATGTTTTTTGTAAGAGATAAAAATGAAAAACCAAAAACTTGGTTATTTGAATTTTTTACATAAATTTTGAGGTTATGTGACAAAAGTGTGATATAAAAGTTGTAGATCTTTTTATTACCTACAACTTTGCGATTAAACTTTTTTCCATAGGACTTGTAGTTTTGCCGGAAATCGAGATAAACCGTTTTTTACCCTTAAAAACCCACCCCCTACCACTTCCCGGCCTCAGATCGCCCGTAAATTATTTTTCCTTTCATTTTTATTCTATTCTCTTCCTTTTCCAATGGGTTTCATCCTACTATAATTTTTTTTCACTTTTTACCATTTTCAAAGGCTTCAGCTCTAGTCTAATAAGCATCCGGGTTTTTATGAATAAATGCAGACAAGAATATTCCCGAAATAATTATTGGTAAAGCTGTAATTACACTATCTTTGTATCCACAAGGTGTCTACGATATATATTTAAAAAAATCTCTAAGCCCTTTTGTAGATTATAGACGCTCAACAACTGAGATCATCAGCGTATAAGCTTTCTTGTTGAATAAATAATATAGGTATCTATTTATTATTGCGGAAATATTAAAATATCGCGCCTTCTAATATAATTTGAAATATTTGAGAATCAGAATAATAATTATACAAAAAATAAATAATTGACACACATGTAATGTAAAGAACAAGCTGCTTGTAGCCTTTTGTAAATTAAAAAGTCGACTTTTAAAGAACAGCAATGTTTTGTTACAATGTAATACCTACCTAATATTAATATTTTAATTAATTTAAACTTAGACACTCTTGTTATAATTTGTGAAACGTATAAAACATGACAATTTAATTAAACAGTACTTATTATACACACTTAAATTAGTCTCAATAAAAGTTTATTTTACAGTAAATTCGGAAAAATATTACACTGAGCGTTAACCAAAAGTCAGGGTAACATTTGAAACCGCAGTCGTTGATTAGAACCTCTGCACCTTCTTGAAATTCCGGAATACTCAAACCTTGCGTTGGAATTCTTGTTGGACGTTTAACAATACGTGGACAAGGTAAAGTTTCAGTTGGTATTTCCATAACGTGTTTCATGACGGGATCTTTTGCTTCCGTCAACACGTTCTCGTTGACGTCCTCTTCATAGGTTTCGTCGTACGATACACCAGCTGGATTCATTTCATAATTGTCAAAGAATGGATTAAATTCTGGAGGCTTCAGTTTTGGATATGTTGCTTGGTTATCGACTGAACTTTGCAATTTGGGAATTTCTAGAAATTTCATGAAGCAGGTAAGATCTTCCAATGTGTTTCGAATTTTATTATTCTTTGTTTTATTTCGAAGTCTGTGCATCCAAGATATTCGACAATCGCAAACGAATTTGTTTCCTGTAACCAGAAACAAAAATAATTGTTATTAATAAAGAACTTATTTTAAATAAGAAATTTGAGTAGCTTGTGGATAACAATAAATTTTGGTTTATAATAATAAATGTTTATAAATCCTTTTCATAATACCAATTCCTTTTCATTAGTGAATTACAATGTTCAAACAACTATGTTGCCATCAGCTTTACAAGGAGTATAGAACTGGATGGACTATTAAAACCTTTGGGCTAGTATAGTTGAATTAATTTAGTATATTAAAAAAAAATATATATACAGCGTGTCCACGAAAGTTCTTTACAAATGGAATATTTTTTATTAATTAATGGAGCAAAAATTTTTTCTGTGGAAAAGTTCTGCTTCGTCCAAAACCTCTAAAACACCAAAGAAATTTTTTTGGAAGAACTGTGCTTTGTATGGAGAAAGATGGAGCAAATGTTGAATTCTGATTTATAATTCTGAATAAATAATTACTTTGAAGTTAGTTATGTTATAATTTTGAATTAAATTTGATTATGTAACTAATTTTGCGAAAATCTTGAATATCACAGATAATTTTTATTTTTAGTAAAATAAAACTTTTGATTTCCCTCGTATAACTTTAGGCCGAAAAAAATTTTCTTTGGTGTTTTAGAGGTTTTGGACGAAGCAGAACTTTTCCACAGAAAAAAAATTTTGCTCCAATAATTAATAAAAAAAATTCTATTTGTAAAGAACTTTCGTGGACACGCTGTATATATATTTTTGAATTGGGATATGGTTTCGGAAACTCTACAATCCAACATGGAAAAGATATCAAGTTTGTTTTTTAAATGATTAGTCAGTTAGTACACCTCTGAAACCTTTTCCTCATTCACTATTGAACTTTTAAATAATCATGTACATCACGATAGTTGGCAAACAAAGTTTTAATTAATGTTCTCTTTTTTTAACAAACTATAGAAACGCATTTCCATTGTCTGTTTTCAATTTGTTGTTTTATATTTTGCAAACAAATAATTTAGTTTGTTTTGTGATTCCACAAGAAGTGGAAATTCATTAAAAAGTTTTCTACATGCACTGACTATATTATGCACCTGTATAATCAAACTGGCAATGGCCAACTCGGAATAATCTACGCCATTTTCTATGGTTTTAGACAAATATAGAGATAGTTTCCATCTGGTTTTTTGAAGCTTTTTTAGGAGTACCTAAGATTATTACCTGCTAAATTAAGTACAGGTTTTGATCTAAAAGTAAGGTACAATTTTCATGAGAATGCATATTCTAGTCTAGATAGTGTATTCGTTGCTTTACAATGTATTTAAACCATAAAAACATTATAGAAGTATTAAAACGCGTTCGTATTCGTGAGAATGCTGCTTAATCCTAGATTGGTTAATATTATTATGAAATTGCAATATATTAGGTAAATTTATATGAATCAAGGTTACAAAGAACTTAAGAAGTCAAACGTTTGGTTTTTTTCACAAAATTAACAAGTATCTATTAGTAATTTCGTGCTCGTTTCGTGCATTCAATAAAATAGTTGTGTTTGAATTATTATTAATAACTGAGTGACGATATTTCGAAAAACTATCTTAGAAGAAGAGATAATTGTATGTTTTTTATCTTTATATATATATTTCTTCTGTCCGTGTGTATGTGACTGAAGTCCTCCTAAACGGCTGGTTTGATTTTGATGAAATTTTGTGTGTGTGATTAAGTTGATACGATGTAGCGAACGAGCGAAGCAAGTGAGTAATGTAATTATAATATTCAAGCGAACGAGCGAAGCGAGTGAGTAGTGTATTAATAAAATTCGAGCGAACGAGCGAAACGAGTGCGTAAGTTCGAGCGAACGAGCGAAGCAAGTGAGTAGTGTATTAATAAAATTCGAGCGAACGAGCGTAGCGAATGAGAAATGTATTAATAATATTCTTAGCACCCGGGAAATTCCTAGCACCCGGGCTTTCTTAGCACGCGGGCGAAACCGGACCGGGCCGCTAGTATTATTTTAAGAAATGAGTTTGGACGCTTCATTTTTATACTTGGTTGCTTATTTTATGCTTCGCCGATCGGTTGATGAAACTTCATACACTGCAGTGCGTGGTTTAAAATAATTCTGGCGAACTGTCAATCGAAAACGGCTTGTCTTTTAAATATTAACAATTAATTGTTTTATTTATATATAAATATTTGTTTGCAAATTATTCCCGGTGTTAAATATGAATTTGATACCATGATAAACTAATTGTACAGTTATGTGATGAAATTAATTACATCGGACTGTAAAGAGAGAGAGATGGTAGATTATTGACGCTCGACAATTCAGCTGCGGTGATTGGCCTAGCGACACCTTTTCGTAGCGACAGTGAATTGGTAAGTTGATTTATTTAAATAATTATAACTACTTATAAATATATTTTAAATAGATATTTTTAACTTCCCATTGGAAGTTATTGTAATGGGTCCGAAAATCGAAATCAAAATGTATGACAAATTTTTATGTTTCAACGTCACTACACTATTTTTACACTATTTTTAGAAAGATGTCTGTGTGTGTATGTGTGTACGTACGTATGTGTCCATTTCTTTCTAAGACGAAATCTCGAGAATGAAAAATGATATCGACTACGTTATGGGTGCCAATTGACGCGTATTAACGTAAATATGATCTGAAAGAAATTTTTTCAAAATCGGTTCAGCCGTTCTTTTTTCTTAACCAAATAGACTCCACAAAAGTAGATTTTACACAATATCTCGTGAATAAAATATTATATCGACTTCGTAAGGGTGTCAATCGAGGCGTGTTAACGTCATTTTGATCCGACATAAATTTTATAAAAATCGGTTCAGCCGTTTTTTTTTTAATTATTGTTAAAAATAAATAATAATTATGTTTTAATGATTAAAATGATTACTTTTCTGTGTAATTTCTAATTTAATTATTATTATTAAATATTTACCAAACTGGGAAGTTCGTCGTGTGGACCTCAAGGGTCGCACTTTAGTTCTAATAAACGACCCACCTCACGGCTTGTTAATATTAGTTTTTGTTGTTGTTTCGTACTGAAAATGTGGCGATAATAATACGAGTACGGCTCTATTGACCGGTTAATAAATAAATAAAAAAAAATATATTAAAAGATAATAGCGTTTTAATAAAATCAGAGAATTGCATAAAAGTTTCAACTGAACTGTCAATAATTTATATTATTTAAGAATAAATTGTAAATATGAGTTGAATTTTTGGTTCAAGTTATCCTGAAAAAAAAATTAAGTTTATTGTGTCATTGATAAATTAACATAAAATTATGTAAGGTACATAAATCAACACAGATTTCATTCAAGGATTGATTTAAGAGCGAAACTACACGGGCGGATTTTCCTTCGGCGTTTTTAACGCGGCGGATTGCACGTCCAAATCGAAACCGTGCCTACAAACGAGTGAAACTAAACGAACGGAATATACTGATACGTCGCGTTTTTTTAAATTCCGTCGGCGTGAACGCTTCTGATTGTGTTGATATCGTTACCGGCACAACACTTACACGCTAGAAACGAAAAACATTGTTTAGTGCGGGGTAAACTTGACGAGGTGACGGATCACCGACGGATGTACAGTCTGGTTAAAAAATTTGTGTGGAAATATTCTGTTGGTAGTCGGTCTCTTAATATTGGATGAACCCACCAACGTCGTTTTTTCCTTCTGATGTTCTTTAAACATAAATTTACACATAAAAGTAGCGCAACCTAATACAGTACAGTGGGGTTCATTTAGTAAAATTAACAAAAAAGTTGTATTGTTTTGCTACTTTACGATAAAAACGCTTTCTGTTTTGATACATAAAATTCAGCGGAAATCTTGTCGCGAGAAATACGTCGCGGAAAATCCGCCTGTGCAGTTTCGCTCTACTTTAAAACAAATATTTTTTCTGGCAACAATTTCAATTTGATGATCTCGTTATGATGTGACAGTTCTATAATATTTGCTATCCGGTTAATTAGTGCCGACTATGGAATGGTTTTAATTTAGAAAGTAGCGACAACACAGAAGTGCTATTTGTGATTTTAATCAAACTTAGATATTACGAAACACCAAGCTAGACGACCGATGTTGTTGTGGTATAGTTGTTACCTCAGTAGAGTAAATTCACTTGAAATTTGCACAACGGTTGACTAAATTGTGTAATTTCAGAGCACGCACATAAAGAGCTTGTTTTAAAATTTAAGGCATGGTTTGAAGTCATCACTTGACAACGGCTATTTGTTCAGTAATAACGCAACGGCTCCAACAATAGAAAATACACGCCGTCTATGGTAAAAACCATTAGAGAGCAGCAGAGAGGGTAACGGTTGTCATGCAGACAGTCCGTTGCTAAGTGACGCGCAAAGCGATAATAGAGCACACCCGCTAATAGTCTAGCGATATGTGCAATAATAATAATAAACTCAAAATGTTTACTGATTTTAGATTAGATAACCCTAGCAGGTAAATGAATTGTATTTTAAAGACCACCAACAGCTAAGGTTATTTGGGCCTAGCACCAATTCATATTTTCAATTCATTATTTATTTTTTTTTTTTTAATAAATTGAAAATCCAATTGACACTTTTACCAGATCTCGGGCTAGAACTCGGGAACTGGGGACTTGTAATAGAGGAACCATAGCAACGCCATGTAAACAACAGCGCCGCTACACTCTCGGCTATTCTCAAGCCCAGCAGGTAAATGATAGGGTATATACAAGAAATATGTTTTTCTAACAGAGCTACAGCTTTTAAGGTATGGTAAACATGTTAATAATAAATATGGCTGGTAGGCAGATTTTCAGTTCATTTTCAGTACATAGGTACGCAAATAATGGCACGTCGTTTGTGTCCATATTTTCAGTTGTCATATCAGACCACAACATCTCTACGAGGCGTGTTTTCATCCCGGGCGCTCGGCCTTTGGCGCCGCGGGGGTGGTGTAGGTCGGTCACTTCTCCCCCAAATTAATAGGGTCGCTAGTTCACGCGTAATTTCCCCTTCCTTAACACTACAATAATACGTGTCGGAAGGGATGTGAGGTTAGGTTGGTTTTTACATTTCCGAAATAATACGCTTTCGCAAAATCACACAGTATTTTTACTACCTACTCAATCTGATTGTAGTTACTCGTTGAGTCGTTGATACTAATAATTTGAGGTTTTATATTGTGTTTATGGGGGACAGTTTCGGATTGTGATGATTTCTTGAGCCCCCTTATAAACACATGAAAAACATTATTTAATACCTATAAAATATGCAATACAACACACTAATCAATTTTTTTGTAGAATTTCAGTCTAATCAAAAATTAACAAAAATAATGTAGATATTTAAATAATTCTTTATTTTTTTATTAACCTTATTCTTTTTAAAAAGAGTAGATATACTTATTTTTTAAAATGAGTTTGTGATTATCTCGATTGAGATTTTTTAATGATTTACCACAATCTTTCTAGAAAAATGTCGTGGTAGTTTCTTATTCAAAATCGGCCATGAACTCGTATGACCTCAGTAGCTGATGACCTTAAAATTCTATAATTTCAAAACCGGCCCTGCAATAGCGTTATTTGGTTATTTATTTTTTATTATTACGTAAATAAAAAATGTGTTTGCAGTATTTATTATTTTGAATGCACGTTTCAAATTAAAAGTTCCCCGGGCTTGTGGACGGAGCCAAACTTTTGATAAACAAATGATTGCGTTTGATATTTTTTAAAAGGATTTTAGCTGTGCATTTGTTTAATTGCCGACCTGTCTTTTTGTTTGGTAACTTGCTAATTAAACAAGTTTGTTTGCACGTATATATAAGTACTTTGTAGGTATATAATGTCAATATATACACAGATTGAGCTTTTAAGCTCACCCGTTCAGTTTGGTGTTTGTCAGAGTATAGTTTTGTTTGTCTTGTTACGGCAATCAGGACCGGCTATCAATTAAATCTACCAAAATATTTAGGTGCCTACACTGTTGTACCAAAATTTAAGGAGTGACTCGTGCACTTATACAGTATAAAGCATACGTGCCCGCATACGCGTCCCATGCATAGAGACTGTGCCTGTATAAGTGCACGAGTCACTCCTTAAATTTCGGTACAACAGTATATACAACGTTTTTAATATCAAATAATTTTCCATCTTAACATCGCGATCGTATTTTTGATTCAGTTATAGATTTTTTTGCGAAGCTGCCCCTCTTGAGGGATAACAGGTCAAATTTAAAAAATGTGTGTCCATGCCACACAACGCCCTTCTGAATATTAGATGGTTTTACTTCAGCAGAACTCTATAATAAAAAAGTAATTTAATATTTTTAAGAAGTTCCCTGCAGCGCGCCTATATCCGCATCCTTTATTAACTTCCCCATTGGAAGTTATTGTGATGGGTCCGATTTTACGAATGAAAAATTTTGACATATCTGCACGTTTTGAGATCCTTAAAAATTCAAATCTACTGTTTTAGATTTCTCTCTCTTCCCCTTCCTCTCCCCCTCTCTTCCTCTATCTCTTCCCCCTCTCTCTTCCTCCCTCTGTGTGTGTGTGTGACCGTACGTTCGTTCGTACGTACGTTAATTCGTACGTTGGTGAACTTTTTTTCGGCTCGCATATCTCGAGAACAAATAATGGCATCGACTCCGGACCAATTTCATTCGACACATATTTACATAATGAACACCCGATTAGGTTTGCAGGAAATTTCAATTAACGGTTTTAAATTTTTTTTTTATTTCTGTTTTTTTTTTAATCTCTCACCTGATGGGAAGTTAGTAGGTAGTGTGGTTTTACCCACACACTAAGCCTCTTTTCTTTAATTTAAGATCAAAACGAACCCTCTAAGTTCAAAAATAAAGTCGGGAGAGAGTAAATAGTGAACGTATATTTTTCACTATTTGTGTTACAAGAGACGTACAGGATAATGTTTTGTTCTTGTTGGCTGCATTTAAAATTTAAATCCCATAAAGTATATTTTATTAGTTAATTACACAATCGGTATTTTATGTGTAGTGTTAATCGAAAATTCATCAGTGAGAGAGGCCCTCTTAAGTGTTTCTTGTGCTTTCGATGTTCCTGGAGCCAGTTCTGGAACCGATGTTCTTATTGCAACCGCTAATGCTGTTTGCAATTCACATTGAATTGATATGTCTGCCGTAGATTCACAGTCTGTTGATTTTAGTTGATTGTTTTAAGGGTGATCTCCACCAAAAAATTCTTTATTTATATAAACAAAATATCGGTCCAGAGAACCATTAATTACTTCCATGTTCCAGGATTCGAATGACCTCACTGAGTCACTTGTCGAGCGTTCACATTAAATTGATATGTTTGCCGTAGATTCACAGTCTGTTGATTTTAGTTGACTGTTTTAAAGGTGACCTCCACCAACAAATTCTTAATTTATATATATAAAATATCGGTCTAGAGAACCATTACCTACTTACTTCTAGTGTTGCCGTCTAGACAAGACAAGACTTCACTAAGTCTTGTCTTGAAATATCAAGACTTCACTTAGTCTTGTCTTGAAATATCAAGCCAAGACTTCACTAAAGTCTTGACTTGAAATATCAAGACTTCACTAAGTCTAAGTCTAGATTAAAAAACTCTTGTCTTGTCTTGAAAATTTCTAGACAAGACTTTTGCAAGTCTTGTCTTGAAAATCTAGACAAGACAAGATAAGAGTCTAGAAAGTCTAAATCTAGACGGCAACACTACTTAATTCCATGTTCCAGGATGCGAATGACCTTACTTGTCGAGCGTCTATAATCTACAATCTCCGGCTCCCGCTCTCCATGTTCTAATCCGCAGCACGAATTCGGTAAAGTTTGAGTTCCGATAAGCGTCGTGTTAAATAAATAAATTTTTCTGATATTGCATTGTAACGTGACACCATTGGATGTTTCTCTTAGTAGTGTTAATTTTTGCTAAATCTAAAGGTCTTTCAGCATTTGCGAAAACATTTAGTTGTCAGAACACTGATACCATTACTTTGTCATTACAACCAACATCTTAAATCAGGACAAGAACAGGAAAGGAGTAAAGGACTATTGGTTGCGCGTTTCCTTATCCCTTATGCAGGGGTTTGCTTATATATAGAATGTACCCGGTTGCTTGTTAATTACAGCACTACAATACCTCGTACGTCTATTGTTACTCCCAATGCACGATAATCTTTGACTTGCAAACGCATTAGAACTGTTGAGTGTTATCTGTTCTAAAATTATCAGTGCGGAAATGGATTAATAGTGTCTAAATAGCATCATATTCCAAGCTTTTAGGTCATTTTTACATTCTCATGTATACAAGAGTATGCGCCATAAAGTATGCCTTCTGTCAAAAATTTAACATTAATCATCCTGGGGATTAAATAGTACCATTATTTATAAAATAATGTAACGCCTGTGTATTATAGTAGTTCAACAAATATTTTATCTTAACTATTAGGAAATGAGTTTCTTTGCAACTAAAGAACGCTTTTTTTAACGTGTATAATATTTTTTCCAGCTAAAGAAAACTTTCCTTATTCTAAAGTTGATTTTTCTCCAAAAGCACACGTCTTTCCAATTAAAGAACACTTCCCTTCAATTATAAGAGACGTTTTTTCTCCAAGTAAAGAACACATCTTTCCAATTAAAGAACTCTTTCCTTCAACTAAAGAAGATTTTTTTCCAAGTAAAGAACCCATCTTTCCAATTAAAGAACTCTTCCCTTCAACTAGAGAAGATTTTTCTACAAGTAAAGAACCCATCTTTCCAAATAAAGAACACTTCCCTTCAACTAGAGAAGATTTTTCTCCAAGTAAAGAACCCATCTTTCCAATTAAAGAACACTTCCCTTCAACTAGAGAAGATTTTTCTCCAAGTAAAGAACCCATCTTTCCAATTAAAGAACTCTTTCCTTCAACTAAAGAAGATTTTTCTTCAAGTAAAGAACCCATCTTTCCAATTAAAGAACTCTTTCCTTCAACTAAAGAAGATTTTTCTTCAAGTAAAGAACCCATCTTTCCAATTAAAGAACTCTTCCCTTCAACTAGAGAAGATTTTTCTACAAGTAAAGAACCCATCTTTCCAAATAAAGAACACTTCCCTTCAACTAGAGAAGATTTTTCTCCAAGTAAAGAACCCATCTTTCCAATTAAAGAACACTTCCCTTCAACTAGAGAAGATTTTTCTCCAAGTAAAGAACCCATCTTTCCAATTAAAGAACAATTCCCTTCAACTAGAGAAGATTTTTCTCCAAGTAAAGAACCCATCTTTCCAATTAAAGAACTCTTTCCTTCAACTAAAGAAGATTTTTCTTCAAGTAAAGAACCCATCTTTCCAGTTAAAGAACACTTCCCTTCAACTAAAGAAGATTTTTCTCCAAGTAAAGAACCCATCTTTCCAATTAAAGAACACTTCCATTCAACTAGAGAAGATTTTTCTCCAAGTAAAGAACCCATCTTTCCAATTAAAGAACTCTTTCCTTCAACTAAAGAAGATTTTTCTTCAAGTAAAGAACCCATCTTTCCAATTAAAGAACTCTTCCCTTCAACTAGAGAAGATTTTTCTACAAGTAAGGAACCCATCTTTCCAAATAAAGAACACTTCCCTTCAACTAGAGAAGATTTTTCTCCAAGTAAAGAACCCATCTTTCCAATTAAAGAACACTTCCCTTCAACTAGAGAAGATTTTTCTCCAAGTAAAGGACCCATCTTTCCAAATAAAGAACACTTCCCTTCAACTAAAGAAGATTTTTCTCCAAGTAAAGAACCCATCTTTCCAATTAAAGAACACTTCCCTTCAACTAGAGAAGATTTTTCTCCAAGTAAAGAACCCATCTTTCCAGTTAAAGAACACTTCCCTTCAACTAGAGAAGATTTTTCTCCAAGTAAAGAACCCATCTTTTCAAATAAAGAACACTTCTCTTCAACTAGGGAAGATTTTTCTCCAAATAAAGAATACTTCCCTTTAACTAAAGATCACTTTTCTTCAAGAAAAATTTCCTCCAACCAAAGACGTTTAAGACTTAAGTTTTGTTATTAGAAGTCCGAGTTCCGTTCGCCCTGTTCTCAAATAACCTTATGGGTCGCACCTTACGGCTTTCTAACGAATGGTCGAATGATCCGTCATAAGCAGGGGGTATTATGATATTCCCGTTCTACAAGCTCCTCATACATTCAAGTTACATCTAAACACAACCTCTGCTTTTCTATATAGTTTCTATATATACCTATACTATCCACGTTACATATATAAAGTGCTCGTACCTACAATATCCATCTAAGTACCTTTCTACTACACCTAAACACAAATTAAGCCCGTTTTACAAATGTTCACATATTGCACACCCTCTTATATACCTACTCGTACCTATGCTAAAGGTGTAATGGAACCAATTCCGCTAATACTCAGCAACGTTACCATTGATAAAGCAAGAATTATGTATTATTGCTGTAGTTTTGTGTTCGTACTATTTGACAGACAGAGTGAAGCAATTGAGGTTCTGAATATTAATTTCTTTTTAATTAATTGCATCCTGTTAGTAATTAGTCTTAATGCAGACTATAAACTAATATGATGATAGAAAAACTCGGGTCGCAGTGCCAAACCCTGCCGACAATATAGTGTATTTGCTAATACAGGCATTGTGGCATTATTATGTGAACTTAAGTTTGTTTTTTGACAAAATAAAAAATTTAACCCCTTAATACATCCCTTAAAATGATTAAATTTTTCTAAATTTCAATATTAGACATGGATTTTATCAGTACACCCAATTAAATACACCCTTCCATAAGTAAATCCGTATCAACAAACTAGTGTTTTCATAAAATTTGAAAGTCCGGTCCTGTCGGGCCGATTTTATTAAAATTTTAGCAGCACATTTTAATCTTTACTAAAGAGTTAAATTTCAATTTTGAAACGATTCTGACAAATTTTTCGGTATTTTTGGGCCCAAAAACTTTTTGGAAACCCTAAATGCAACCCTGAAAATGGTCTGATCGGGCCCATTTTAAATAGGCTTCTTGCGGTGATGGGTTCCAATGTGTGTACCAAATTTCGTTTCAATCGATTAAGTCTGTCGAGAGTTATCGTGTACACACACACACACACACACATATATATATATATAAACATTTTCAAAAATGGTGCCAAAGTGTTCAGGAGGTTATGAAACGTCGAGAAATTTTGGTCCGACCCCTAGGTCCCGCCATCCGACCGACGCCAATAGTGTATGTGCCATATTATGGCAAATACACTAATAATGACACGAGTGAGATGTCGCCCAATGTCTGGTACAAGCGACTAAGTCCTGCAGTCAGGGTCCATTCTGATTGATCGAATACCCCATCTTGATGTCGTTTAACACACGCACACATACCTAAACAAACGTAACAACTAACTAGTGAACTCTATATACTAATATGGATAGTTGATAGCGATTAAAAAATGGGTTTTGTATGTGGAGAATCTTCAAACACATATTCTTCAAGACAAGCATTAATGTTCACAAAATTAGAATGAAAACTTCAGATAAGGCTTGTAATCTAATTCTTTCTATAAAAGTCGATCAATTTTCTAACATTTCAAAATAAAACTTTATTAAAATTTATTTTTCCATTCCAAATTCTCAAAGAACACTGTTACTGTACACATTTTGGACATCCTATAATATCTCAAATAACAATATTAAATTAGGTTTTATTTTGAAATGTCAAAAAATTGATCGACTTTTATAGAAAGAATTAGATTACAAACCTTACCTGAAGTTTTCATTCTAATTTTGTGAACATTAATGCCTGTCTTGAAGAATATGTATTTGAACATTATCCACATACAAAACCCATTTTTTAATCGAAATCAACATCAACTATCTATATTAGTATACAGAGTTCACTAGTTAGTTGTTACGTTCGTTTAGGTGTGTGTGAGTGTGTCAAACGACATCAAGATGGGGTATTCGACCATTCAGAATGGACCCTAATTGCAGGGCCCAGTCGCTTGTATGACTGGTAATTAGTCCAGCACATTGTGTCTTTTTAATCTGTAGGTATATTGATGTACTATTATTCTATTCAGTGCTATCACACCAAAGGTTCCATAATATTATCTCTTTAAGATATTCATGAATTGAGGTTCAACTCGATAGATTTTTGACTCTGTTTGTTTGTTGGTCTCGTTGTTCAAATGCGACGAAATTTGGCATGGACTTTTTTTAAATTTATAGGCTGGACGATAATATAATTGGTTATGAGATCAAAACAGTCAACGTCACGACTCGCGCGGTTGGGAGTATTTAAAAAATGATTGAAAAACAAGCAAGTAGAGTTCTAAGAGATTGTAGATGCTCGTCAACTGAGATCATTAGCGTAGTAGTGTTAAAAGATGTGTATGTAACTAAGGAAATAGGTCGTTATGTATTTGAATTGACTTTTTTTAACTTTTCTATAATAAATTGCTTCTTGAAATAAAATGTTATACATGTGGATATTCTATAATCTAGACACTGTTTTTTTTCTGACCGATTACCAATAGTAGCTATCTATCTAATTCTAGACAATTAATTGCTCTAATTGAATAATTCTGAGTTATGTATTTTATGGAACGTTTAATGTATTCGACGATATAATATTATGTCTATGTTGTTTTGTTTCATAACAATATCGCATAGCTTGTTGTATAAATTAAACCCACTAGTACCTATAAACAAGCCAATCGCAAATTGGCATTGGTGAAGACATTTGTAAGTACCTTGCCAAGTGGGTTTTCAACAGTTCGAGTTATGATCCTCTTTTGTTTTATTTTTTAACTACCTATCTGAAGATCTACAAACAATTGCAATGAGATACTAAATTTTCCGTGTATACTTGTCGGATCAGGATGCCATAATTGTCTACCAGTGTGTTGGATTTAAAAAATTTGATACTTAAAAAATAAACGGCCAAGTGCGTGTCGTGTATGTACGTTATGCTAAATCTATAACAATTTTGATAAAATAAATAAAATAAAAAGACATTCATGATCTACTCAAAAAACCCTTTTTAACTATACCCCACAAGAATAGGCACAACAAATATTTCTTTTTAACCTCCGTTTGCATGTATGAGCGCCCCCCTTAAATAAACCTTTTTGATCTTTTGTCATTCTCTTCGTCTTTTGGCCGCGGTCTAGCCGCGGTAATACATATTGTGTGAATTTCAAGTCCCTATCTCATTTTATTTAGAAGTGAGAGGCCTGTAGCAAACAGACAGACAGAGATCGTTGGCACAACAATAGGGTTCCTTTCTGTTACGGAACCCTAAAAATGAAAAAAACAAAACAAAAAAGCAGATAGTTTAAAGATTTTTAATCAAAATTCCACAATAAAATTAATTATTACGATCATGTTTGTATATAATAAGTTTATAGGTATATACACCTTTTAGTTTAAAATCTGATATTTTGAGAGTCGTTTTCAGAAAAACCTTTGTGAATATGTAATTGATTCAAGTAGATTATTATTTCTTTTTTCGATTTAAGTGAAGCGTAAAGTTTCTAAATGATGGAGAACTTTATCTGCGATAAAATGTTTGAAACAGTTCGTAGGCGTTATAAAATCTGCAATATATATGCTGCCTTGAAAGCCATTTGTAATTCAAGTAGTCCAATTATCTTCTAATTAAGTTAATATTTTATAACGTATATACGTTGCGGAATTAAGTTGGCTGTATACGCACCGCTATGTTCAATAAATAACAATTGACTGTATTGAATTTGTGTTAATTATTGAAAATTTGAGTTCATTTCTATTCCTTATTGCTAACAAGATTAAGTATATTATTTACTTGTAAAAACAAACTGGCGTTTTTATGGATGTTCTATCCATTTTTTCTATAGTGTGAAACTGTCAGGATATTTTGGGCCTAGTACTAATTGATATTTTCGATTTATTATTATTAAAATTCAATATTTTTAACAGTTAGATTGGAATGGACCTATCTTTCGAAATGAAAGCGAGAGGTCGTTTTTGTTGTTCTGCAAGAAAGAGAGAGAGAAAATATGGTTGCGCACGCATACCATGTCCTGCCACCTAGTCAGCAGCAGTCAGTGACAACCGATATAGACAGAATGTTGCCTAGTTACCCGATCATCTGTGAACACGGTATGCGCGCGCAGTCCAGGTAAAAATAATACTTGGATTGGTGATTTATAACTTTGAAAAATTAAGAAAAAGTGAGTGTTATATTAATGAAAGTTCTTGTAGTTCCTTAACTAAATAAAATAGGACCTTTGTTTATATGAGATATTTTGTTCAAAATAGCATCCCCGAAAATCTGTCTCAATTTAATTACAGTTTTGCAAAACAACGAACCAAAAATTTGTAATTTTATTTAAAATATTATATTTTTGTGAGGAAGATTTTTTGGGCAAATATTATCCAAAAAAACTTTTCATAATATTAATTTAAGTCTTTCTATCCTCCCAGAAGATTTTTACACTCATTGAGTTGTTATATAGATGAAAAAGTATTGAACATTAATTATTTTAATTATTGTAGGACCATGTTGGGTTCAGTATAATGATTTATAATGTTGTTCAACAGTAGATGGAACTGTGACCGTGACACCACTTGGATAGGGGAGTTTAAAAAACTGTATAGTTCAATTTCCGTAGGTTCATGACTCCCTTAAAGCAATCGTGACCATCAACTGTTAAAATTCGTCGATTAAATAGCAGCGATAAAAAGTTAATTGCGTTACTTATAAAGTCGTATTGGTTTCACCGGCCTTCTTAAGCTCGTGCCATTTGTGAGGTTATTAATCATTTCTCGTCTCGTGACAGAACAACTTTTTTTTATCAAAATATAATATATTACTTATATAATACCCTTCACTTAATTAGAACTCACAAAATATGCTTTAATTTTTTGTTGTGTGAAAAAGTTGGAAATTGTATAGAATTAGTTTAGTAGCTCTCAAACTATAAATGGAAAGATTTATCGTTAATATTCAGTTGTTTACATTATATTATATATAATATTTCTAAACGCTTTTTTGAGACTGTTTCCTGAAAAAAACAAAGTAACTGGATTCCCCTTTTATTTTGGAAAACGAAAAACAGGTGCTTCGTTAATTTAGGTGACTATAGTGACATTTGCTAAATCTGTAACACTAAAATTACATGTTAAGAATAGTAACCCCTTTCCCATATTACAAATTCATTATACAGTGCAACCTCGATATTACAAAACTGAAGGGAATTAGAAAATATTCGTTATACCAAGTAATTTGTTACAATGAGGTTTGTTATATAGAGGTTAGATTGGACTACGATTCGTTTTAACAAGGTTAAGGAACACCTTTTCCGTTTCTCAGCCATTGCAACTTTAAAACTAATAACATTGACAAACAGCAGTGTTTACATTACTTAGCATCAGTCAACAATGATTGTCTTACGAAAAATTTAACGTGTCTGAACCTGTCGAGACATGAATTATTGTGGAATTGAGTGTGAATAATTGATAGGATACGTTATGTAAAGGTTATATAGAGGTAAATAATACTTTCTATTTATATTTTGCAATGATTGAAAATTCGTTATGAAGAGGTTTTTGGCAAATGTATTCGTAATGTAAAGGTATATTTTGCATTAGCTCTTACGCGCAGTTCTAGGGGATTTCGAAAAATTTGTTAAATCGAGGAAATCGTTATATTGAGGCTCGTTATATTAAGGTTACACTGTAATTAGTGAATTACTTATAACACATTGTTGTCGTTACTTTACAATGTTATACAGGAAAAAAAATTATACACATGCCAAAAAATAATCCTGTATAGCATTGTAACGTTACAACAATCTGTTATAGTAATTCACTAATTACTATAGGTGAATTCGTAATGTTAGAAATGGGTTTCTTAGCGAGGACAGTGTGGTCCAGTGGTTAGCTTCGCGACCTCTGGATCAGACTGTCGTGATGTCGATTTCCGTCTCCGCTCATGAATGTTTTGTGATGTCATTTAGTTTTAAGTTTATTGTTATTTAATGTAATCAAGACGCTAATGACCTAAGCTGTCGACGCGTCTATAATTTATAATAAATAAAATACTATTCTTAGCATGTATTATTCATATAAAATAGTAACGACAAAGATACGGTTCTTGAGGACAGTGTGGTGTAACGGTTAACGTAGCGGCCTTTGGATCACACTGTCGTGGGTTCGAATTCCACCTCCGCTCATTGATGTTTTGTGATGTCATTTAGTTTTAAGAGAATTGTTATTTAATCTATTTATTAGATGCTAATGACCTAAGTTGTCGAGGCGTCTATAATCTACAATAAATAAAAATAAAAGATAAGGTTCTTTTAACTTCCCATTGGAAGCTATTGTAATGGATCCGAAAATCGAAATCAAAATGTATGACAAATTTTTATGTTTCAAGGTCACTACACTATTTTTACACTATTTTTAGAAAGATGTCTCTGTGTGTGTGTGTGTGTGTACGTATGTACGTACGTATGTGTCCATTTATTTCAAAGACGAAATCTTGAGAATGAAAAATGATATCGACTACGTTAGGGTGCCAATCGACGCGTATTAACGTAAATATGATCTGAAAGAAATTTTTTCAAAATCGGTTCAGCCGTTCTTTTTAACACGCTTATATTAGCTTCACCTGTATGTTTGCGTGCTTGCTTGCTTGCTTGTTTGTCAGTTTGTAACCGACTTCTTTGAACTTGATTTTGACCAGCTTTGAACGGTCGGATTTAGTTTAAACTTTGTCGTCTTATCAAGGACCGACGACAATACAATAATTCCATAAGTTTGTCCCATTATCCTGACCAGGATCTCCAGGACTAAAAAAAAGAAGTAAAAAACTTCAGATTGAACTGAAACTTTGCGCACTTATCAAGGACCGATTACAATACAATAATTCCATAAGTTTGTCCCATTATCCTAACCAGGATCTCCAGGACTAAAAAAAAAAAAGCAAAAAACTTCAGATTGAACTGAAACTTTGCACACTTATCAAGGACCGATTACAATACAATAATTCTAGAAGTTTGTCCCATTATCCTGACCAGGATCTCCAGGACAAAAAAGCAAAAATAAATCATAATTTAAAAAAACTAAAAAACACGCTTTAATGAACTAAACAGTAAAAAATAATTAATTTTATTGTAAAAAAGCGTGGGGTGCTTTATATCATATTTTCATACTACCCCACGCTTTTTTACAATAAAATTAATTATTTTTTACTTTTTAGTTCATTAAAGCGTGTTTTTTAGTTTTTTTAAATTATAATTTTTTCTTAACCAAATAGACTCCAAAAAAGTAGATTTTACACAATATCTCGCGGAAAAAAAATTATATCGACTTCGTATGGGTGTCAATCGAGGCGTGTTAACGTTATTTTGACCCGACATAAATTTTATAAAAATCGGTTCAGCCGTTTTTTTTTTTAAATTATTTTTAAAAATAAATAATAATTATGTTTAAAATGATTACTTTTCTGTGTAATATCTAATTTAATTATTATTATTAAGTATTTATCAAACTGGGAAGTTCGTCGAGTGGACCTCAAGGGTCGCGCTTTAGTCCTAATAAACGATCCACCTCACGGCTTGCTAAAATATGAATTAATGCCAGCGAAGTTCTGTTGATTGAAAATAAAGAATTGTCTGATTTAAGTATAAGTATACGGGTATATGAATCGATTTCATCCTATACCAAACAAGTTTAAGTTTAGACATTAGTGAAACAAGGTTTGAATAACGACGGTCTGTAGTTCTAAACTAAAAAAAGAAGTGTAGAATTCACGAACTCGGAGAGGTTAAACTTAATTAATTTAACTCGGTAAGCAGTTATTACCGGAGTGTGAAGTAGGTGGAGTGCTGTAACAAACTGCACTGCGGGAAGACAAGTACAGTTGCATTTCATTGTGGTCGTCGTCGTAATTTTCTCTGTTGCCGAGGGAAGTTAGTGGAAAAACGTCAGCTCCCAGGTCACTGAGGTGTGTGATTATATGGGTTGATCGAAAACTTATTTGCGTTTCAATTTCTAATTTATTTTTGACATACGATGAGAAAATATGCTCTGCTGCAGGTAGCAGAGATTTCTGAAAGTGAACGAGTACTCAGTATGTTTTTTCTTCGATTTGACTCGGGTTGAATTTTAATAAATACTCGATTTTCGAGTATGGTCTAGATCATTGTTTCCTAACCTGTGGTCCGCGGACCCCTGGGGGTCCGCGAGCATATGTTTGGTGGTCCGCGGTCCCATACGCGTCTATCTTCCTTAGAGCATTAACAAAAATAAATAAATTACCTACGCCAAACATCTCGTAATTATTAGTTGCAAAAAAGCAGCACCAACCTTCTCATTAATGTTTTTCTACGAAAAAGTTTGTTTTTTAATTTAATGAAGGAATACTAAAATATAATATTGTCCGAAAATTGCACCTTTTTTTCACTCAGGGGTCCTTGGCATTATGCTTGATTTCCTTGGGGGTCCGCGGCTGAAAAAGGTTAGGAACCGCTGGTCTAGATCATTGATTCCCAAAGTGGTCCAGGTGGACCCCCAGGGGTCCACGGGAGACTCGACGGGGGTCTACGTTGGCGTGACAAAAAAATGAGGGTTCACAATTCGTAAGTGGGGGTCCACGAAAATTTATCTGGTTTCGATAGTGAAGAACTAAAATGTTGGCTTGACTTCAGCTATCAATGTAGGCAGATAATATTTTAAGAAGCTCAGCGACTGTTACTTGTAAAAACTTGCATATATACTATTTCATTTCTATATACTATTTTTCTTTTTATTTTTACCACTCCGAATGGGGAGTTTTCTAAATAAAATAAATGAGAATTGATTGGTTTCTTGTGCTGTGAGTAGATGTCAAAAAAGTAAAGTTGGATGGAATCACTTTTTTGATTGGACAACTTTACTTTTTTGACATCCACTTAATTAACCAATCAATTCTCACTTTTTTTTTTCGAAAACTGTAAATTCGTGGTTGGAAAGCTAATTTCCATAGTTAGATCTAATCTTCACATTTTTTGTCGGGTTTTGGGAATATGGTAGAAATGTAGCTGCAGGGGGTGCACTGGAACCAGCAATATTTTTAAAGTGGTCTATGAGAAAAAAAAGTTTGGGAACCTCTGGTCTAGATAGATAGATTGTAGATTATAGACGCTCGACAGTTTAGATCATCAGCATCTGTGAGTAACATGGAGAGAAAACTTCACATACTGAATCTAAACTTTTTCTCTCTGGTTCTTCGATTTGAATCGAGTTGAGTATTAATAAATACTATATTTTCGAGTACGGGGTAGATAGATAGATAGATTGTACATTATAGATGCTCGACAGTTCAGGTCATTAGCGTTTATGAGTAATATGGGGAAAAAACTTCACATACTGAATTTAAACTTTTTCTCTCTGTACCTACTACTATATATAATAATCTACATTTAACTTCCCCCGAAGATGCATCACTTAGAAAGCCAATAAAGCAAATTGCAAATTTTTCAGAATGTTAAAATTTTTCTCCTTTAACTACCCGACTCGATTCTAAAGTTAGTTTAAGGCAAAATCACTGTGCGACAAAACGTAAGATTTCTTCTATCCACTTTACTAGTTATTTACAATCTTATTTTGTAAATTAACGTTCAGGTAATTTTTTATTTTCTAAAAAAAACATCGAGAAAATGTTGCTTCAGTATTTCTTCCATACAAATTTTGTTTACTGTGTTCAGAAAAATAGTTTAAAGTGCTTAAAAACAATACGAAATGCATCAACAACAGGTAGATGAGCTTTTTTATTCGTTCTGTGCTCATTCTACTATGCAATTTAATTGTAATTAGCAGCTTTTAAAAAAATTACTTGCGATTACGAAGCTCGAGTGGTATTTCTTTTATTTTCTTTTTAATAGCGGTTTCAAATAAAAACACAAATTTAAATATTTTACTTTTTTATGTCACCAAACAAACTGGATTTTAACGATTGTAATTAATTCAAATATAACAAGCCGTAAGGTGGGTCGTTTATTAGGACTAAAGTGCGACCCTTGAGGTCCACACGACGAACTTCCCAGTTTGATAAATATTTAATAATAATAATTAAATTAGATATTACACAGAAAAGTAATCATTTTAATCATTAAAACATAATTATTATTTAGTTTTAACAATAATTAAAAAAAAAACGGCTGAACCGATTTTTATAAAATTTATGTCGGATCAAAATGACGTTAACACGCCTCGATTGACACCCTTACGAAGTCGATATAATTTTTTATTCGCGAGATATTGTGTAAAATGTACTTTTTTGGAGTCTATTTGGTTAAGAAAAAAGAACGGCTGAACCGATTTTGAAAAAATTTCTTTTAGATCATATTTACGTTAATACGCGTCGATTGGCACCCTAACGTAGTCGATATCATTTTTCATTCTCGAGATTTCGTCTTAGAAAGAAATGGACACATACGTACGTACGTACGTACGTACGTACATACGTACACACACACATACACACACAGACATCTTTCTAAAAATAGTTTAAAAATAGTGTAGTGACCTTGAAACATAAAAATTTGTTATCCATTTTGATTTCGATTTTCGAACCCATTACAATAACTTCCAATGGGAAGTTAATAAATTACAATTTTATTTCTATAAACGTAGGCTCTTATGTTTTGCTTTTTTATCCAAATAATTAAAGTATAAGATTGAATAATCGGTCAACAGCTTTTGGAAATCACAACAGAGTATAATATACAAACGAGTGAGTGACCAAAATGTATCGTTATAGTGTAAATATTAAACGGGTATTATGATAAGTTTTTTGTTTATGTGTTGTACTGTTGCGCGCTGAAAGGCTTTTATGTTTAAGATGTTGAGATTTTGAGTCAGGTAATTTAGAGTACTGTATGTAATGATTTTAGTTGTAAGAACATTTAATAATAGAATACTACTTAAAGGATTATACTATAGTTGTATCAGTTAGATAGGTACATTATGTAACTGTATGCAGACATAATACCTATACAGATCGGTCCAGAAGTTTTTGATTTTCGCACAAAATGCCGAATTACGCACGTATCACTCCGAGTAAAGTCCTGTCTATAATTGTCTCCAAAACGCAGAACGTAAGACTGACGTAAGGCGTCGTAAGAGATCGCAGTGCCTCCATAGAGATATCGTTGCGTCTTGCGTATTTCTTACGTTCTACGTCTTGCGACAATTGTGGACTGGTCTTTTGTGCGTTAATTGGTTATTTACGGGCCGATCCAGAAGTTTTGCAACCCTACAAAAATTGCGTACGTATACTTAAACTACCAGCCCGATTTGAATTTTTTTTGTTAGATAGCCCTTTTATTGAGGAAGGTTTTTTTTTAAATTCAACTCCAAAAGTGGTAAAACTGGATGTAGGATTTATTGACTATCTATACTAATATTATAAACTGTAGGCAAGTATGCGAAGCGAGAACAACGACAGGCGACTTCGCTTCGCAGGGGAAGAATTTCTCGCGGGGGGATAATAAATCATAAATTCTTATCTCTAGAAGTATTGAACCGTTTCTAAAAATTCTTTCACTAATAGAAAGTTAAGCTATATTTTATTTTGATAAATTTCTCGCGTGGGTGGGGATGATTCCTGTGGGACGTAACTCTGAAATTCTTTTGCATTTTAGAGTATATTATAAACACCACCAGCCCGACTTCGCTTCGCAGGAGGATAATAAATCATAAATTCTTAGCACCCGGGCGAAGCCGGATGGGACCGCTAGTAAATAATATATATCGAGTCGTTTACGGTTTCGTTTGCGGATCTAATTCTGAATCGAGTTTGTTTACGATATTTGTTATGAATGGAATTTACTTTGCATGGTTTGTAAACAGTCATTTCCGGTGTTTGTAGACAATGCGACAAATTGTACAGTGCGACACAAAAATTTATTCACACATTTATGTATGGAATAAATTTATGAACGTATATGGTGGAAGCGCCGTATCACATATGGTGGAGGTGCAGTGACGCATTTGTGTCAAACGTGTATAGGTTTCATGAAATATTGTTGTGTGCATAATATTAATGTATATTAATATGTTAATAATTAATTAAATATTAATGTATTTATTTCATGTAGATTTCTACGTTTCAATTACTACGTGAATTAAAATTAAAAATTTTAAATTGTGAATCATTAGAATATATCTTTTTAAATAATTCATATCTCGCGTTTTATTAATAATTCTACTAGACGTATAAACTATTATTACGCGTCTTAAAAATTATTATATTTTATTACAATCGTTTCGCACAATTAGCTTGATGTAAATGCGTATAATACTCTGGTATAAAACGTTTGTATAAAACGGTATTATACGGTATGTAAAAAAAATAATATACCCCAGTTTTATACTAGGTATAAATACTGTGCATTTTACTATTTTATACAGCACGTATAAAACGTTAAACGCCGTTTAAAACGGTTTAATACCACTTAAAACGGTTTAATATCAAATTGAGAACAGAAACTTTTCCTATTATGCAGTTGGCAATACTGAATAATGCAACGTAACCGTAGTGTGAATAAGTAAAAAACCGTTTTGTACTGAAAAAATACGGTATTATACCATGGGTTTAATACACAAAAAAGTTTAATACCATATTTTATTACGATCGTTTCGCACAATTTGCACAGTTTTAGATCTTTGTCTGACGAAGCGTCAGACAAAGATCTAAAACTTCCGATGTCAAGTTCGGATTTCAGTCGCCTAGATAGAATTGTTGCAAAAACCATTCGTCATAATAAATCACGTCACGTATGTACCACACTATGTGTTTGTCAAAAAAAACCGGTCAAGTGCGAGTAGAACTCGCGCCTTGAGGGTTCCGTACCGTTACAACAATTTAATCTGTGTCTAAAAGCACAGTGTAAGCTCATATGGTTTGAATCCAATATAAATAATATAACTGTCAAACGGCGCCACCACACGCGATGACCATAAACCATATACAGTTTGATTCCAGTATATAAATAATATAGTTTACAATCATTGCACAAGATGACGCCACGAGGGCAGTGTAGCCTAGTGGATAGCGTATTTGGTTCCGCAGCCTCTAGACTAGACTGTCGTGTGTTCGAATCCCACCTGCGCTCATGGATGTTTTGTGATGTTATTTAGTTTTAAGAAAGTTGTTATTAATTAGTGTAGTTGAAAGACGCTAATGACCTAAGATATCGACGCGTCTATAATCTACAATAAAAATAATTAAAAGATGACGCCACTTCACTTGTCAGCATAAAAAACATTAAATTAATAAAATTAATTGATTATTTATTATATTACTTGCCAGGATTCATGCCATAACAACACACAATCTGTGAAAATTTCAACTAGCTACCTCTTACCGTTTGTAAGATAGAGCCCTGTCACAGACGGACGGATAGGCGGACAGACATCGTAGGCAGGGTAAGAGCTAGGATTTTATACGGAGGTACGGAACCCTAAAAATGAAAATTTAACGACGTTGTGTATCATTTAGCGATCGACACTTCTTGCGACTGTGAATATTCGTAAGTCACGTGACATGCGGTGTGTATGTAGTCGATATAAATAATAGATGAAGTTCCTTTCATCTATGATGCATTTGTTTCACACTATATATACTTGTACAACAGATCAAGCGCACTGCGACCGACACTTCTATACGAACACTCGCTATTTATAAATGATTAATTGAGCACTTCGCCGAATGGAGATTGTGTAATGCATTTTCAAAAGGCATTATTTCAAACTAGGGATTTAATCCATATGTATAAACGTACATAATACAGGTAGACGAACCACTATGTATTAAGGTGCATTTTCATGTGACGCTTGACGCTGGTTTCTGGCGTCAAATGCGGTCACGTAATAGAATTTCAACATTGACGCCAACTCAAAAAAACTCGGGTCGCAGTGCCAAAACCCTGCCGACAATATAGTGTATTTGCTAATGCAGGCTTTGTGGCTTTAATACGTGAACTTAAGTTTGTTTTTGGACAAAATAAAAAAATTAACCCCTTAATACATCCCTTAAAATAATATTTTTTTTCTTAATTTCAATATTATTATCAATGCAGCCTCTGTAACAAATTAAATACACCCTTCGGTAAATAAATCACTATCCGCAAACCAGTGTTTTCATAAAATTTGTAAGTCCGGTCCTGTCGGGCCGATTTTATTAAAATTTTAGCAGCACATTTTAATCTTCACTAAAGGGTTAAATTTCAATTTTGAAACGATTCTGAGAATTTTTTCGGTATTTTTGGGCCCAAAAACTTTTTTCATCCCCTAAAAACTACCCTTAAAATGGTCCGATAGGGCCCATTTTAAATAGGCTTCGTGCGGTAATGGGTTCCAAGGTGTGTGTACCCAATTTCGTTTAAATCGATTAAGTCTGTCGAGAGTTATCGTGTATACACACACACACACACACACACACACACACACACACACACACACACACACACACACACACACTATATATATATATATATACATACATACATATATATACATAAACATTTTCAAAAATGGTGGCAAACTGTTCAGGAGGGTATGAAACGTCGAGAAATTTTGGTCCGACCCCTAGGTCCCGCCATCCGACCGACGCCAATAGTGTATGTGCCATATTATGGCAAATACACTAAAAATTCGACTGATGACCAGTCCTATACTTCCCACCTAGTAAATATTTGCAAAAAATAAACACTCTTTTTTTATTCTTTGAAAAAAAGCATGGCCCTCTTTTTTGTTTGGTGATCTACTGATGGCTAGTAATATAGCAAAAATCATGGTTACCTACCTTGATTTACGTACAATTTTCGTTTTTTAGTAAAATATTTTTTTTTCTCGAAAACTATACATTTTAGAGAAAAAAGATATTTACATTTTTTTCATATTATAACATCTAGAATTCATTTAAATTTTTTTTACCTATGTTAATACGTGTCATTGAGAACGTTTTTTTAATATCTCAGGATCCACTGAACCGATTTGACTCAAAATCTAATCAGATCTAAGTTAAAGGCTGATAAGCACAATAGAATAATCGGCATGGCCGTATGCTGTTCCGTTTTTACGATATCGAAGGCGAAAAATTGATCACACACACACACACACACACACATACAGATATCAGTCAGAAAATGATCTTAAACGATTGCTAGGGTCTCAAAACGTGAAGATCTGTTAAAATCTTGAAATATTTTTTTCGGACTAAATCCATTACTTCCCTACCAGAGTAGAGGTGGGAAGTAAAAATGTAGCGTCAAATTTTAGCGTCTTAATAAATAAATGTCAGGTTTTGCAGAAATCTTAATATTATTAACAAACGATTAGGATTTAAGTAACATTTCTTTATGAAGACCTTGACAGGTCAACTGGTTTCTCATTGTCAAAAACTTTTTTTTAATTATATTTCGAACACATTTGGGTTAAATAGCGCTATTTTTAACATAAAATTAGGGAAATAAGATGAAAATTGGATTTCAATTTCGAGAAACGGACGTTAAACGTATTATTACTATATTATTATTATTATACAGTCACTTCATCGCAATTTAGGTCTTTCTTGCTTCCTTCTCCCCTCGGGCTTGGTAGTGAAAATCTTTGTTGCCGATCTGTCATCGTTTGAAAACAGTTACGTCGTAAAATTCTACATCAGTATGATCGAATGATAGTAGTGTTGACTGTGTTGACATTTTCATAAAAGAAATAAGGGTGAGCTAAGTATGATAGAAAAACGTGTAAAAATACCTTAAATATCTGTGAGAAAATTTGATCGTTTAGTAGTCATAGGTTCATGTGAGCCATTTTAACCTGGGAACGGCATTCTTCGAGCTGCGATATCAGTGTCCCGCACGACTTGAGAAAGGCTTTCATCCCGTTCGTCTCTATAACGTCGGAAAGATGCGTAAAATTTACAATGCGTAAACTTAGATCGCCCATACGTATCTCCGCCGACGTGGTACCGAACTTTGAATTGTACAAATTGAATGTTAGAATATCTCGATTGAATAAGGTTTTTGTCCGTAAATTTTTGTGGCGTTGAAAATGTATTTAAATTCATAATGAGTGAACTCTTATCACCTTTATGTATCTCTTTGGATCACACAGTCGCTCATGGATGTTTTGTGATGTCATTTATTTTTAAGGAAGTTGTTATTTAATGTAATGAAGACGCTAATGTCCTAAGTTGTCGACGTGTCTATAATCTACAATAAATAAAAAAAAATGTGTGTATCTCCGCGAATGGTACGCAACTTTGATTTGTACAAATTAAATGTTTTCTTTGTCTGGTATGCGATTGAAAAAGGTTTTGTTCCGTTTATCTTTTTAAAATTTACAATGAACTTTGATCGGCCATGCGTATCTCCGTGAAAGATACTGAACTGTGATTTGCACAAATTAAATGTTATAATATTTCAAGCAAAAAGTTGTCTGTCTTTAAAATTTCTTTGCACATTTAACTTTATGATTATTTGTTTTAAGGAATTAATTTTAATTTCGTATTTTTATTTTTTATATTTTTAAAGTGAAATTTTTTTAGCCTCGTTTTTTCATTTGGTTACGCATGTCAATCGTCACGTCACGTCACGTCCAACACTGATCCCATATATATTATATATCCTATATAATAAGTATAGATATAGCATACAAATAGCCACACATCAAACGGCTATAATAGCGCTTGCTTCGTGCACAGAAAGTCGCTGGTTCCGGGTTCGATTCCGTCGGCACCATTACTGTTGTTTTATATAAGTAGTGAATCAATATGTTGACAGTAATGAGCAGGTATTAAAGAAATGCTTCAAAATAGCTGCAGTATAATTTGAAAATAGCAAATTTAAATTCTTTAATAACAATGAAAATATATAACGATATATTAAAATTCTGCAACAATTCGCGATGTCTATATTTTGTTAGCGTTAACTAGTCACGCAAAATATCTTTCATTTTATGACCTCTGTTATCGATCGTCTATAATCTACAATATCTATAACTACGTGCTGCTTTTTGTAAACAATACTTCCTTTAGTTATGTACTTTTAACGTTCACAACACCTCTATTTACAGCTGAGGATAAAATCGTCTTTTTTATTTTATTGGCAGTTATCATACATTTTAATCCCTTTGGAGTATAACTTTAGTCGCCGAATATAGCGCTTCTTAATAATTTTTTCAAATAATTTTTGATTTAAAAACCATTAAATAAAAGCAATCGGCACTTAAAAAGTTTTTTATTTAAATATCGTATTTGTGTTCAATGACAATCGAAATATGTAGCTAATCGTACATCTGATGTTAAAAAAATTACAGTCTTGAATTTTTCTGCCAAATAACCAGGATTAATACAAAAATATATTTATTTATGTATGTAACATTGAACTTATTTATGTAATACGTATTTTTATAACATTAAGAAATGAATAAATCATAAAATAAAATGCCATAAAAAAGAAATTATAAATTGTGGTGGAGGTGCTGTTAAAACATGAGACATGGTGGAGGTGCAGTGACGAAAATAATTGAAATTTTTGTAGATATTTTTGTTTGCAAAAGTAAATTTTCTGGTCGAATCACGCTTTAAACATTTTATACAGATAAATGTTTGAAGTAGACGTGGAATGAAAAATGTGAGCGAATACAAAAATCGACGTTGATTTTCTTTCCACATTGCCTACCTATGTCTGTTGAAAGAGACGGCAAGCCGTAATCTCAAATGAAGCTTGAAAAAATCGATTTCTTGTTTACAGCGCATGTTTGGTTGTTAAATCGACGCATTATTATTATATTATGGTTTCTGGGTAGAAATAGGTCGACGCTAGCGTATTGTATAAATACTGGACGGTCGAAAAGACCCGACGTATAGTTTCGCGGTTCAAAGAGTTGTTATACCTACCGGTGACTTTGACGGAAATGTATTTTGTCCAAAGAAGATTGATTCATTGAATTTAAAGTTAGTTTAAGCTCGGTTCACAATTATAACTTTAACATAACATTAACGTAACATTAACGTAACATCAACGTAACATCAACGTAACATTAACGTAACATTAACGTAACATTAACATAACATAACATAACGTAACGTTAACGTAACACAACGTAACTTTTAAGTATATTGCATATTTTATAATTGCTTGAGTTTTGAAATAAATTGAGCCTTTTGGGACACTCTGTACACAACTGTAATCCGAGTAATCCCTAAAGTGTTGATCAGTATTTTATTTTTTAAAACTGTTTTTAGTATTCTATTCTGGAACGTGACTACTTCTTGCTGTAGTTTATTTACGTTTAAGGGTAAATAATAAAATTTTAATTTTATCAAAAGTGGTATTTTTATGAAATTTTCGTTTCGGTTTGCTTATTTCTGCATTTTTTAATTTCTACAAGTACATATACTTATACCAGTTTTAAAACGTGTCCTGCCTTCCGGTGTCCAGTCTCCAATAATTCCTATCTTCCCAGTCATTTTATTGTAGTCTTTTCTCCCCCATTGCGAAGTTCATCTCTCCTGATCAACTTTTCGTTGGCCTACCCCGTTTTCTCCTTTCCGGCGGTACTATCCAAATTAGAATTTCTTGGAAATCCTTTCTAGTGCCAATATTTGAACATGTTCATATCATGACAGTTGTTTGGGCAAGGTCAAAAATAGCACCACAAAGTATCCTCAAGGAAATTCTAAATTGGATTGAATTCCTACAAGTAATTTATATTGTTTAACTGTGAATTATAACGGAGCTATTAAAAGTTTAAAAAACTTTGTCTCTTCTTTTCAGTGACTTTTAATTTTGAAAAATTGGCAAGCCTCAATACTTTGTATATAACATATTTCACGCATCGAAAGCTTAAATCGACATTAAATAAACAGATGCGAAGCTTACAAAGTGGCAGTTTCTTCATAAAACAGATTTTAATGTCCAGAATAACAAACTGTAAAGTTTCTTGTAAATGATTTGACATGTTGAAAGCTTTATGGTGTCTTATATTGTTGCAAAGCTGTGTTTTATATTACTCGCTTACAATGTAGAATTAAACAGTTTTGTAAATATGGAAAACGTTTAAAATTGTATAATCACGCTTTCATAACTTTTCTTAAAAAACTGCTACTTTAATTAGTTTTTAAAATTGATTTAAAATATCGGTATGGAAAACCGTACATGAATTCCATGTTCCGAAATCATTTTTCAAAAGTTTTCAAAAGTCTCATTCCCATCCAACAATAATTTATTGTTTAAATTATTAATTATTACCACAGTTAAAGTATAAATATAATAATTTTTTACAAATTTTAACACGGACGTCGTGAACAAATACATAATTAAATGAATGCAATGTCAACTCAGTCCGCCGCGATAGTGGAAAGTTTAGGGTTAAAATCCCTACGGTGACATAGATTTGAATTAATGAATTTTTCCTGATTACAGCATTGTGTTATGTCATTGTTCTTTACAACAGGTGTTTTCACATACTGTTTGCAGTCATTACGCATTCATTTAATTAATAATTTTTTATTTTTATTTTCAGTAGATGCTTTCTCGAATAGAAATACTAATACATATCTATTTATTGTGAAATATCAGATTTAGCCTGAAGATGACAAAATATACTAATTGTCCAAACGTCGCCCTGAGAATTTGAGTTATAAACCAAACTAAAATTAAATATGGCGGAATGTCATAATATAGTCTCAGTTATATATACTGTTAATATTTCGACAAAGTAAAGAAAATTCCTGTGTCAGTAGCATATTTTATTAAGTAATGTTTATACTTTCATAGCGAGTCCGATCCCGTGAACAAGTAGCTTTCTTCGGTGTAGGTTTGGGAAGCTTTGCGTCGCTATGAAACCCTTTTATTAAATCTCTTTTGTGTCACAAAATCCTTTCCTTAACCTCGACGTTGTCGAGGTAATCTTGCTGCGGCAAGACGTTCTCCGAAGGGAAGGTTCAGACAAGGTTGTTACGTATTAGCCGTCACCGTAATGTATTCGTTGAACACGTTAAGGCTGATATCGAAACGTGTCTTTGTCAGAATTGCGAATCGTCGAGAAAAAAAATATTACGTAACATATGCATTCTTTATTTTATATCTTTCTTTTAAAAGCATGACGTATCGTTCACAATATAGAAAAGAAAAACCGGTCAAGTGCGAGTAATACCCGCGCCACGAGAGTTCCGTACCGTTACAACAATTTAATTAGTGTAAACTAGTGTAGGTTCGAACCTTATGGTCGACAGTTAAAGTTTATAATCAACTCGTACAGATATTCTGGTTTGATTCTAATATAAATAATATATGATGAGAGGACAGTGTGGTCTAGTGGTTAGCGTCGCGGCCTCTGGATCAGACTGTCGTGGGTTCGAATCCGGTCTCCGCTCATGAATGTTTTGTGATGACATTTAGTTTTAAGTTAATTGTTATTTAATGTAATCAAGACGCTAATGACCTGAGCTGTCGACGCGTCTATAATTTACAATAAATAAATAATATATGATGATGATAATACATGATCCCACTTCACTTTTTTAGTATAAAAACATTAATTTATTAAAATTAATTAATTAATTCTAATTATTATTTGCCAGGATTCATGCCATAACAACACACAATCTGAAAATTTAAACTAGCTACCTCTTACCGTTTGAGTGATAGAGACCTGTGACAGACGAACGCACGGACAGACAGATATCGTAGACAGGGTAATAGGGTTCCATACGAAGGTACGGAACACTAAAAAGTGCAGTCTTATTCGTTTAAACGTACCGCCCTCAGTTTGTCTTTAAAAAGTATCTAACTTTCTTTTTATAAAGACAGTATATAATATGTTTTTGAAGTGAAACTTCCTTATAGTCGAGAAGAGAATTATTTTGTTCAACAGCGCAATAAAAAAAACGACACCGTTAGGTCTGGGAAAAATGAGTTGCCCCTTTCTGTTTGGTTTTTACTTAGTTACAAAATATGGTTACCCATGCAGGTTCACTTCAGACGCGTGACATATTACAAATAACTGTTACCAAAAAGTAAAAGTTTAGACTTTGGCTCATGACTTGGTCCGTATATAAACAAAAAAAAACAATAAATTTAATATTACATATTACTCCAAGCTGATGCGAACCTGCAATCTTATACGCGGTACACCAATGCGTTTCTCCACGTAGTTATCTGGGTCCTTGTGCATGCTGTGTACAGTCATGTTTGTTTTTTTGTGTCGATAATTTTTGTGTTAATATTTTTAACTTCCCATTGGAAGTTGTTGTGATGGGTCTGATTTTTTGTGTCGAGGTCATTTCGATTAGTGATAGCGATTACGAGATGTTTTTACAATCGAAACAATTGTAATCGTTCATAATAACAATCGAGTCCACAATCGACTCGGAGTTTGATTTTACAATCGAAATTTTCGCTTGTTCAAGTCGATTATTTGCCACATAGGTTATAGCAATAGTAGCGAATGAGAATACATATAATCGCGAATCAAGGTTATATGCTAGTCGACTGACGTTCACGCGACTCGTTGATTGTTCACTGTTCACACTGTTCAATCGGTACTCACTACTCTGTGATCTCTTCACTATTAAATTCGTATTACACGATTACTGCACAATCGACCATCGACTCGACCACAATTGTTGAGTGATGAACGATTGTATATTATGTGACTCTCGACAGTGTACGATTCAGTACTATGCGACTCGGTCTCGGTGAAGTATGAAACTTAACAATCGATTCCAAGTGACAACCATCGAGAGTCATCGAAATGTTTGAACAATCGAGACAATCGACTAAAACATCTCGTAATCACGCATCACTAATTTCGATTCACTAGCTCCGCCAAAGAGGTTTCACTTCAATAATCTTGATATGTCTTTGATATATGGAGTACGGATGTGTTGTTGTTTCAGCAGCTCTTATATTTTATCAGTCGGACTTCTGTCTTGAAACCGAAACGGTTTTGGTCGACGCGGTGAAATATCCACTTTCAGATGGAAAACTCGTTTATGTATTATAGAAGAATACGTTTACAATGAATAAGAGCCTAATAACTCCGCCAGGCCGCATAATATATTACTTCACATAAATATAATGTGCAGATGCTGGACTCCAAACGAGATCTTGTCGACATAACTGTAGCCTGTTCAAAGTATTCAATGTTTGCAGGAAAGTTAATGACTCCATTGGGTCACGTGATATATTGTATCACGTGAGTAACGGACTCTTTACGTTGAGTTTGTGGAATGCTCAGAGCGAAAATGTACCAACGACCTAAATGTAGACGTTGAAAGTGAAACTAAATGTAATTTTATTCAAGTGTGTAGTGTTGCCGTCTAGACAAGACAAGACAAGACTTTCAAAGTCTTGTCTTGTCTTGAAATATCAAGACTTCACTAAGTCTAAGTCTAGATTAAAAAAAATCTTGTCTTGTCTAATATCAAGACTTTAGATTATTTTCAAGAATCTAGATTAACCGAGTGGTTTACTTTACTTACTACTACCTAGTTTATCTAGACTCTTGAAAATTGTCTAGAGTTTTGGCAAGAGTCTTGATCTAGATAAAGCAAATCTTGTCTTGTCTTGAAATATCAAGACAAGACTTCACTTAAGTCTTGTCTTGTCTAATATCAAGAATCTAGATTATTTTCAAGAGTCTAGATTAACCGAGTGGTTTACTTTACCTACTACTACTTAGTTTATCTAGACTCTTGAAAATTATCTAGAGTTTTGGCAAGGATCTAGATAAATCAAGTCTTGTCTTGTCTTGAAAATTTCTAGACAAGACTTTTGCAAGTCTTGTCTTGAAAATCTAGACAAGACAAGACAAGAATCTAGAAAGTCTAGATCTAGACGGCAACACTACAAGTGCGTAAGCTTTCACGGCCGGAGATGTTCCAAATCTTCAAAGTTTCCGGGCTTGTAGGTCGTGATCTGATGGTGTTTCTACCAGAAGTTCCGTCTACCTGAAGTTCCGTCAAAGGCGATGTGACAGCGGTCGTACTTCTTGGTGTCCTCCCTTCTTTTATGCTAAGAGCCAGTGTGTTCTCTGTTCGGTCGTAGTCCGTCCTTCTGTGATTGGTCAATTGTGTTGTGTGTGGTAGTGTGCGTGAGTTCTCTGCTCGATCGTATTCCGTCCTTTTGCGATTGCGGTCATTGGTTTTGTAGGTCGTAGTGCTGGTGGTGTTCAGGTTTTACTGAGATTCAGTAATTTGTATTTGTCTGTGTAAATACAGCAGTCTCGCTAAATTGGATTACCAATTTGTGAGTAATTACTTACTGAAATTGTGAGTATTTTACTGGTCTGTAAGTAATTTTGTGAGTGAGGGGCAATTGTAAGTAATCGGAGGTCACCGTATACCTATTCTTAGTAGTTATTGCAGAATTCTGATCTGATAATTTATTGTTTTTAAAAATCTTAATTTATGTATAATTTACCAAAAAAAATACCGACATAAAAATTACCGACTACAAAAGTATTGAAAGGTATTGAAATGGGGTTTTGGAGGGCAAAAAATCGATCTAGCTAGGTCGCACCCCAGAAAAAATTCGTTTTATTATTGATTTTATAAGTTTAAAAATCAATTTTTTGACGTTTCAAAATAGTGTAATATTGTAAGCAGGCTTTGTATACCTACTATTGTTTCCATAGCTTAAGGGAAATTTTATAAATCATGATGTATCAAAAATAAAAATAAGATAAAAATAAGTAAATATTTAAGATTAAAAATGCCAAAAATTTCAACGGAACGTGTTCTGATGAAAAATGTATAAAGTATAACTTCGACCGTGCGCTTATGTGGGTGAGGCACTGCACAGTCAATTTTTTTGCAGATAGTTCAAATAGTTCAAACTGTGGTTGCTAAACTCTGAGATTATGTATACCTTTAACGGAAAGCTATTGCGGGTCACGTTGGATTCTTATCCGATTGGAAACATCCAAGAATGTTAAACTTTAAAATAATTGTCCTGTCGGCTTACTATGTCATTTGAAATAACAATTTCTGTAAAGATTATAAAAAAAGCAATTTATATAGTTTTTTATGAGGAAAAGACAGGATTCTATTTTATTTATACGAATATTAAATAGAGATAAATTTTGTTTTTGTATGTAGGTGGTTATCTCTGGAACTACTGAACCGATTCTAAAAATTCTTTCACTAACAGAAAGCTACACTATCCCTGAGTGATGTAGGCTATATTTTATTTTGATAAAATAGGGTATTTTTATCCCGGAAAAATGTATACTTAGTTCCTGTGGGATAGTAATAAAACGTAACTCTGCATTTTTCTTGCATTTTAGCGTATTGGCGGAATCCTGCTAATATTATATACACCAGCAGCTCGGCTTCACTTCGCAGGGGGAGAATTTCTCGCGGGGGAGGGAATAATAAATCATAAATTCTTAGCACCCGGGCGAAGCCGGACGGGACCGCGAGTATATTTTATATATTTGATTATTTTTTGATACAAAATTTAAATTCACTGTATTTACGAAATTATGTATAGAATCAAATAAAATAATTTCACTTAAATATAACCGTTTCCTTAGACCTTGAGGTATGTCTGTAGTTAAATATGTAACAAACTGTATTTTATATTCCAGAAGTGTACCAAAAATTTCACCTATTTCAGTATTATTACAGCACTTGCACTGTTGAGACGTCACGATTATTCGTTGCATTTCCTAGTACACGGGATTAATTAGCTCTAAAGTTGGTAACTCGTAAATCACTGCTACCAATCTAATTTCGGTTTGTGTGAGATCATGTTTCATTTGCATAACATCTTAGTCTAATGCATATGTGCAATTACAGAAGCTGAGATAATTATTTTTGATGTTTTAGTCGATTTTACAATTCATTTACCATCATGTGAACAACTTTCTTTTGATCAATCTTAAGTCCATATTCAGATTATATTTATAGACGATCGATAACTGATATTTCAAATCCTTATTCATATTATATACCTTATTGATGTGTCTAATAAAAAAAAATACATATGGACGAAATTGAAGGCCTCTTCTTTTTTAAAAGCTTTAATTTAACTTGAGTCGTTTGTACTATGTCTTTCCGGTTTCAAAATTTGTAATCGAATATTTAACTCACTTCCTATTATCCAATCGATTTGAAATTTGGTACATAATATATACATTCCCGAGGATAATGCATGAATCAATCGTTTTTAGAATTAAATAATTTATTAATTTTATTTGAAGTCGGCCAAAAATAAAAGTTGTGCAGTATAATATTTAGTTATTACTGTATTTTTTCAAAAATGAATACCTACTAACATATTATAAAATAGTAACGGAACTTCTGTGTGTAATTTTCCATAAGTTTTGTCAGTGGAAACGGCCGAACCGATTTTAATAAAACTTGGACAGACAAAATTGTAGGCCACATGAGTGAAATCGTCGGGCATCTATAGTTCATTTCGGAAATTGTAGGCAGTGACAAATACTTAGTTACTAACAAGCTTAATGGAGTCGCAAAATAATAAAACAATACGTAAAGAATACCAGTTCATAGATTTTCCCATTCATAAAAACTGTGCCGCTTATATTACGTTGTGAAACTGTAAGTATTAGTCGCTGCCAATAATTTCCGAACTGAACTTATAATTAAATATGTTTTATCTCAAGGACTGAGTAAAGTTCGTAAAAAAATAGCAAACCGAACTTTTTGTTGATAATAAATTCCGTTTAACTGAATTAAATTTCTACTTATCACTTTGTTATTTATTGTTATTGTTATATAGTAGATTAAGTAAAACTAATGGCGTAATGAGGTGTATCTACTACTGACGAGTAGTGACAGTATGTTAAAACGAGTGATAGTGAGTTTTAACAGTCACACGACTCATAATATCATTAAGCACAAGATATATATTGTTTTTTTTGCCATACTCACTATAAAATAGCTGCATTTTACTTCATTTTCAGTATTTTCAAAAAATTTTGACAGTTCCTTCTGTGTCGCCAACTTCACTTCTATAGTAGGCCGAGACTAGCTGTCAGTAGGTAATAGCGGATAGATCAGGGCAATTAAACATAATTCACAATGGAAATGGCTTGCATTTCTGCACTAGTGCGGAAAATATACGTTCTCTCACAACGATCTGTCAAAAGTTACTTTACATGTATATATGCATGCATTTAAAGCAGCTATTTTATATTGGGTATGGAAGTCTTTAATTTATACAACCGAAGTAAGGACGGGAAGAATTGAAACTAACTTTCTCATATAAATTATAGATGTGAAAGATCAGCCATATATTTTTATACGGCATGTCGGAGTTCGTTTGTTTTCAAAACAAAAGTTAAACAACAATGTGAACACATGACGGTCGCGTGCTTTGTTGTGTCCGCAGTGAGATAAGCTTCACTCACCCAAAGCTCTATCTCGCGCGTTGCACGCGCTTTCGCGTGACCCGGCTAACGGAAAGTTGGGAGCTTTCAGAAGCTGCTCACTCTATTCTACATCCTTACACTGTGAAACGAAACCAATCGCTTATAAAATAGTGTCTTATTGCATTCTTATAGTGCCGTTATAGTAGATTGTATAATGTAGGTATATCTAGTAATATAATGACGTATATTACTGACGAGTTATGACAGTAGTAGTAACAGTCACACGAGTCATAATATCGAGGACAGTGTGGTCCAGTGGTTAGAGTCGCGGCCCCTGGATCGGACTGTCGTGGGTTCGAATCCCGCCTCCGCTCATGAAAAATTTTGTTAGAGATTGTACCTAAACTGTTGTTCACATAGTAACACATATTTCACTTAGTTTGTTCGCTTGAATTATATAAAAATGTCAATCTTTTCTCATAAATTGTTGAACTTTGCGTTATTATCTCAACAATAAAAAGGTCAATAATTTTTGGATTTTTTTTTTAAACTCAGAACAAAAACATCAATGAACAGTTCGTTTTTTGAAAATTTCTGACTGTTAATTGTTTTTTTACTTAAAAAACTTGTCAAAAACACAACCTTTTCTATGCTCTCCGTGTTAATTATCCGAACTTTAATTAAGTTTATCTCGAGTAGAGATGGTCAATCAACTTCAAATTTTAATGGTATTTGTATCCTTAATGAGTATACGAAAATTTAGAATTTTCTGACACTATGTCCATAGCACGACAACTATACCTTAAGTGAATTTTTATTTAATGTAATCAAGACGCTAGTTACCTAAGTTGTCGACACGTCTATAATTTACAATAAATAAAAGTCATAATATCATTACGCACGAGATATATATATGGTATTTTTTGCCATACCCATTATAAAATAGCTACTTTTCACTTCATTTTCATTAGTTTCAAAAAATTTTGACAGTTCATTTGCGTTGACAATTTAACAGGCCATGAGTAGGTAATAGCGGTCGGAAGCTAATGACCTAGTTGTCGACGCGTCTATAATTTACAATAGCGGGTGGATCAGAGCGAATAAACATAAATCACTATGGAAACTGTTTATACTTACCACACTTGTTGACTTGTATTCTTGTTTCTCGTACAAAAAGTGCCCTATTTTTTCCAAATTAAATATTGACGAAGATACTCGTTTTTTTGTAATGTGTTAAAATGTTTCATATTTTATAAAAATATATTGGAACATTTACACTGCCTTTATAAAAATAAAATGCAATATTCAAAGAAAACTGTTTTCGTTCACATTTGTTTGTTTTGTTGTGAATGAAAAAATACGCTGCCTCCAGTAAGTGGCGCCTAGTTTAAGGAAAAGTGCCTTCAGGATATATGTGATAGGGATAGCGGGATAGCGCTTAGAACGGCCTGCCATCTGCACATACATGTATGTACTATATTATGCAACATATCTTGTATCTTTATAATATCTTGCGACCGTCTCACAGTTTGTTATTCTCGTATCTTTCCTTATCCGTGTACTATTTTGTAAGAATTATACTTTTATCCTGATATTAAATTATTTTTAACCCCATTTTTATAAAAGCTTTTCGGGATCGGTTTTAAACAAGTAGGTATATTAATTTTATGCTAAATTTATTTTTGACTACATTTTTTACATATTAATAAAATATTTTTTACATATTAATAAAATATGCGTGGTACCTGCAATTTAACTTCCCATTGGAAGTTATTGTAATGGGTCCGAAAATCGAAATCAAAATGTATAACAAATTTTTATGTTTCAAGGTCACTACTGCACTATTTTTACACTATTTTTAGAAAGATGTCTGTGTGTGTGTGTACGTATGTACGTACGTACGTGTCCATTTCTTTCTAAGACGAAATCTCGAGAATGAAAAATGATATCGACTACGTTAGGGTGCCAATCGACGCGTATTAACGTAAATATGATCTGAAAGAAATTTTTTCAAAATCGGTTCAGCCGTTCTTTTTTCTTAACCAAATAGACTCCAAAAAAGTAGATTTTACACAATATCTCACGAATAAAAAATAATATCGACTTCGTAAGGGTGTCAATCGAGGCGTGTTAACGTCATTTTGATCCGACATAAATTTTATAAAAATCGGTTCAGCCGTTTTTTTTTTTTAATTATTGTTAAAAATAAATAATTATGTTTTAATGATTAAAATGATTACTTTTCTGTGTAATATCTAATTTAATTATTATTATTAAATATTTATCAAACTGGAAAATTCGTCGTGTGGACCTCAAGGGTCGCACTTTAGTCCTAATAAACGACCCAGCTCACGGCTTGTCTTGTAGAATGATGAGACAGGAAAATGTGCCTCTAGAATATTTTTCTATCTGTGTTTGCATTTTGCAGCGACTTCACTTGGAAATAAATAAATAAATATGTTCTTACACAATAATTGATTCTACTAAATTTTGATTTTATAATTTATTGTTCGTATTTGAATGAATATTTTTTAAATTTTGCTTGCCTGTATAAAATATAATTATCAATTTGCGAATTAAGAGTATTCTCTACCCGAAAATTACCCCCTGCACCCTTCATCTCAAAATTTTTCCCCTCGCCTAAAAACGGTTACAGCTCTCTCGACGCTATATTTTTAATTAAAGTTAAAGGTTTCAGGTAAACGCGAAATGAATGACATAGAATCACAACAGATGCTACCGACGAAATATCGAGAAAAAATTCCTAGAAAAAGTTAAAACTTTTTAAAAATTACGTAACCAAAACTTTTTCCAAAAAATTCGCCTGTAGGATCTGTAATGTGGTCCTTAGTCCTTCATTTGGTATTCACCCAAACCCTTTAGCTTCAAAAATAACGTCGGGAGATCTGTAGCCATTTTTACGCGAGGGGAAAGGATTTGGGATGAAGAATGCAGGGGGTAACTTCCGGTAGAGAATACTACTCTTAAACATATTTCCAGGGTGACGTCATAGGCAAGCTAGTTTAATTTTCTGAGCCAAAGAGAACGATATATAAAATTTATAAAATAATACTCTCAATAAAACTTTCCATGATTTTTTGTATAATAAAACCTTAATCAGCAGCCTGCAACAGTTGTTAAAATATGTTTCTATACAAAATTCTAAACAAAATGCTTCGTGTAAAATCAGCTTAAGTTGGTACCGAACTTTCATCCTCGGCCAGAATAAAAAACCCCTAACTTGACAGTTGTTTTTTCCCCAGTAAAATTTATCTCTTGCAATTTGCGAAAACTACAAGTTGGATTTTTTTCAGAAATTTGGCTTACAATTTCCGTGTTGTCAGCCAATAAAGCGCCATCAATTTTCTATTTTAATTTACAACTATGAATTATTCGGTAATTCAAATTAGATTTATATCTGTTTGGCAATTTTAAAGAATGCCAAAATTTACGACTTTAAAAATGTATATGGGGGTAAATGCATGTATGCTTATTGCATTGGATTAAATGGGTAGGAAAGAGTCATTACTACAAAAGATACGTTTAGATAAGCCGTATACTGTGTGTGTATGCGACGGAGATAGTTATATCTAAATATGTGTATGATAAGGCGGCTCCACATTATGTGGCGAACTAGCAGCTACATTGGCGATGTCTGATGTTTGCCGATTTATTTTTATTTATTGTAGATTATAGACGCGTCGACATCTCAGGTCATTAGCGTCTTTCAACTACACTAAATAATAACTATCTTAAAACTAAATAACATCACAAAACATCCATGAGCGCAGGTGGGATTTGAACCCACGGCAGTCCAGTCCAGAGGCTGCGGCACTAAGCACGCTAACCACTAGGCTATACTGCCCTCTGATGTTTGCCGAACGTGCCTACGCGATTTAACGTGTGCGATCTGATGTTTGCCGAACTTGCCTGCGCGATTCAATGTATGCCAAAATACACCGAGTGTTCCAAACACACAATGTGCCGGATCTCCAAACAGATGTAGTATTGACATTGGTGCCAGGAACTAAACAAATAGGTATTTGTGTATTGAAAGTGGTAAGTTAAAAATGGAGAACAGCAAGCGATTTATTAATTTGTGGGTATGTGTTGCAATATACCAAGCATACGCCACTGCATTCCTATTTTGTGACCATTGACCAACGTTGGAAGGAGTTTGCCATATGTTGTACCACACACACTGTTCAGCACATGACCAACGTTCCTTTCACGTGGTTTTCATTTACCGACTTCCATCCGAACATCGGTGTGCGCCAACTTTGGAAGGAGTTTGTCATATGTTGTACCATGCATACTGTTTGGCACACATAATGTGGAACCGTCTTTAAGCGGGAGGCAGAGTTGGTGTACCTATATTATGCGACAATAAATAAACGGAACTGTGCTAGCTTTGTTTCGACACATAAGCGAGACTCGAACAAAAGGCATGATAGAATAGATTATACTGAAATACCTCTACATATACTATGTTCATTTATATATACTCGTATCTACATCTCTGTATAAAGATTGGTGGGTCGCAGTACAATACCTTGTCCACAAAGGATATTGTCCAGTTTCACTCTATTTTCCTCTTTTAAGTGGCTTTTTTGAAGGAGATTTTTTTTGTTATTTTATTTTTCACTTTTCAGTGGCTTCGCAATATGTAGGTCGGCACATTATTAACGGATTTCTCTCTTGAAATTTGATTACTAAACTAAAAAAAGAAAGCCACTGAACCGATTTTAGTAAAATTTGTGTGGAACTACCCTGAAAATATGACCTATTAGATAAAACAAGAATCATCAAAATCGGTTCACAAATGCATACATAGATAGCATACATAAAAAATACGTAATAAAAAAGTCAGTCGAACTATTGAACCGATTTAAGGAAAATTTTATATGCAGCACCCTGAAGGTAGGCCCTAATAAATAAAATAATAATTACCAAAATCGATAAACAAATGCAGGGGTATGAGGTGACATACATAGATCACATACATACAAAAATACATAATAAAAAAGTCAGGTGAACTACTGAACCGATTTAAGTAAAATTTATATGGGAGCACCCTGAAGGTACGCTCTATTAAATAAAAAAATAATAACCAAAATCGGTTTACAAATACAGCATATATGAGGTGACATACATAGATCATATACATAAAAAATACTTAATAAAAAAATCAGTTGAATTACTGTACCGATTTAAGTAAAATTTATATGGGAGCACCCTGAAGGTATGCTCTATTAAATAAAATAATAATCACCAAAATCTATTCGCAAATGCAGGAGATATGAGGTGACATACATAGATAATATACATAAAAAAATACATAATAAAAAAAATCAGATGAACTACTGTACCGATTTAAGTAAAATTTATATGGGAGCACCCTGAAGGTACGCTCTATTAAATAAAATAATAATAACCAAAATCGGTTCACAAATGCAGGAGATATGAGGTGACATACATATAAATAAATAAATAAATAAATAAAAGAATATTATTTTTCATTTTTAAGTCTGGAAAAAATGTTTGATTCGTCGATTAAACAAGGTATGACTTTGCTGTATTTAAATTGTATTGAAACAAGTGAAACGGTAAATCGCTTACTTTTTATTTTTTGAAAGACGTTTTTCTCTTCCAATTTAAAATTATCGCTGATCTGCGGTGCAGAAAATCTTAACTGTTGATTTTCAGCGAGACTTTGGTCTAATTTTATTACTATTTTCTTTGTACTGAGATGTTCTCTAATAAGACCATGGAATTACAAATGAAGATAATAATATTATCTTCATCAACTAAAAAACAAAAAAAAATGGGAGAATAATATATTATATTCTCCCAATTTTTTTATGAACAATTTAATCTTTTTTATGTAGGATCTTTTCGATAAAACTCATTTGAGAAATTGTCGTTTCTATATTATATAAAAGATATAATGACTATAAATTTTACTCGGGGCAGGAAATTATACTTTTATATATTGATTACAAAAAGTTGACAATTAAAACTTTCCTTACAAAAATGAAATAATTGCAGGACAATTTGCGTGCAAATCGTAGCTTCAATTTATCAAAAATGCTTATTAACTTTTAATGTTATGTTAAAGAAGACATTTCATGACATTATTTTATCTATTAAACGTTCATTATACAGGGTGGACCAGGTTATAGTATCAATAATTCACCATTCGATGGTCCATCGAAAAATAAGTCGACATGCATAATTTTATTTTCTTCCAAAACGCTTCCTAAGGGAGATACACCCCTTCAAAGTTCAGTTTTAAAATTCTTTTTTTTGTCCTAACTCTCAGGTCATTAATGTGTTTTTGACCAAATTTGGTACAAGTATTTATGCAATAGATGCTCATTACTTGACGTAAGTAACTTTTGTCAAAATTGTCAAATGGCATAGATACAGGGGGGTTGTTTCACTTTTCCCGCCCTATTTTCTGCGCCACTGGATATTTTTAAAGAATAACATTTTTTTCGAATTCCCTGTTCAATTTAGAAAAAAAGAGTCACTCTTGCAAAATTTCGATTTGAGGCTTCGTTTACGAGATAATTAAAGTTGAAAGTTTAGAACACTTCTAAAATAGCCACCTATGAAAATAATAGGTCTGGAATCTTGTACAACAATTGTAAATTTTTTACTGTTTGATGAATTTAAATAAATAATTCATTAATTAAATTAAAAACAACAAATAAATAACTTATGAAAATAACCAACAAAGTAGGCGATACTTGGTTTTGAGATAATTTATGACACTTGTCAGTATTGATTTTTAAAACTGGACTTTGAAGTGCTGTATCTCCCTTAGGAAGCGTTTTGGAAAAAAATAAAATTTTGCATGTCGACTTCTTTTTCGATGGACCATTGAATGGTGAATTATTGCTACTATAACTTGGTCCACCCTGTATATTATGTCAAGTTTGTTTTTGATTCGCAAAAACATTTGATGAACGTTTTAAACTGTCTATTGTCATGTTTTTCTTACGACAGACTGTATACACTGTATCCGATGTGTATTTGTTTCGTGACGCATTTGTTTAGTAATGGTATTTCTTGCAGAGTAAATTAACTTTAATGTTTCGTTATTAGTTGTAAAACAGTTCCAGTTAGTTTTGTTATATTATTACTTGACAAGTCGGTAATACAGTTGACACAGTTTCCAACTTTAAATTTTTAATGTTTCTATTTGATGTTACGTCGTCGTCGACAAGGAAAATTCAATGTACTTTTAGTGTTATGCAAAACATTGGCGTCGACTGTTAAAAAATTAAAATGGTGTCCGTGTAGAATTATGCATTATGTGCTACATATAGAGCGTTCCAAAATTATTATAACTTCTTTTTGAATATAGGCTGGCCAGTGGCCATGCTTATGGGCGCCAGTGGAGGGGGGACGGGTAGTGGTCAAAATGGGGTTGCAGAAAGCATTGTCAAAAAAAAATTTGACGTTAGATTACGGTAATATAATTACAGTTTTTATATATAGGGTGCTGAATCGTTTTGCGGCTAATAAGGATTTAACCCGTAAAATCAAACTTTTGCGATTTCCTGCTTCCCTAATTATTTTAGGAAAAATAATCTTCGAATAAAAGTTTTAGAACATAAAATTCTGCATCTAAATCATTAAACAAAATTAATTTTGCATGCTTTGTGACGGCAAAAATTTGACATGAAAATGTCAAAATTACCTCAAAAACAGATAGCGATGGCTATCGCTATCTGTTTTTGAACAAAATAATTAGAAATTATTCTGACAGCTAAAACGTCATCATTTTGTTCAAGTTCCATGGCTATCGCTATCTGTTTTTGAGGTAATTTTGACATTTTCATGTCAAATTTCTGCCGTCACAAAGCATGCAAAACATGCATTTTAGTAGCTTTTTTGAAGGAGGTTCTATTTTTTTATAAATTTTTTTTATTTATATTTTCATATGAGTTCATATTATAACATTATATCTATACGAAAAATAGATCATTCAAAGCATTCTTTTTTATATAACATCTTAATCTAAAGGTTCTGTTTGGTTGATGTTTTTTTTTTGTCAATATCTATAGAGATGTAAACACAGCGCCTTCACCCTACATCACCTTTTTTGTTGTTGTTTCTCTTTTGTGTCTATTTAATTTTATTTTATTTATAAACAAGCCAGTCGGAACATTGTTAAATTACAATTTTCTTACACGCTTTTACTCCTGTGCATTGTTACAAATAGTGTTTGTTTCAGTAATTAAATTAACGCAGGCTGAATAAGTATAACGAGTTGCACAAACGAATCGATAAATACAGGGTTATCCATTTAGAAACACAGTAGATCTAGGGTTCCTAATATCGAATCATCTTCAATGGGGCCGTTCCACATTTTTTGAAGTGAAAATTTCCTTAGGCGCGTTTTGCCTGAGTAGTGAATGAAAGTGAACCGTCTCGCTTCGGGTCGGTGACGCTGAATCGGGTTTACTCGGCTCAAACACGGAAACGTATTTGTAGTATGCTAGTAATAAGTTTTTTGTAGTTTATAAGTGCGCTAATAGATAACACTAAAACTTATTTGAAAAAGGTTTTTGTAGTGTGTTGGTAATAAGTTATTTGTAGTTCATAGGTGCGCTAATAGATTACACTAAAACATATATATATTTTAAAATTAGAAAACCAGAAGTTTTCACTTCTGTCGTGTGGTCATAAGCACACACCCACTTTTTTTTGTTGGAATAGATAATGAGACAATTTTATTGAATACAGTATTTTTGAGACATATGTTTATAAGAACTTTTTTTCTAATTTTGTGGTCTCTACAATTGTGCCGCGCAATTTATAAACACGCTGTACACTGTAAGAAATGAGAAGGCCGATTACATAGATTATCGATGGTCCATTTGTAGCCAGCGATTAATCTGGTAATAGGCACACAAAGAGACAATGGCATCGCAAACAGGTATCGTCTGCACATCGCGTAGATTCCATAAAAACACATTGCGCATGCGTGGTTATTAATTTTGCATTAATTTGTTTTGTATTCATCCATTTTAAATATGTAACTATTTATTATACATTTTATTTTGTAATTTTTACACATTTTATTGGAATATTACACAAATTATGTAATTTTAATTTATTTTATGTAAAAATCAGAAATTTGTTTAACTTTACAGTAAAAGTCCAAGTTTTTATGAACTTTTCTGTGTAAAAATAAAAAAACTCGGGTCGCAGTGCCAAACCCTGCCGACAATATAGTGTATTTGCTAATACAGGCATTGTGGCATTATTATGTAAACTTAAGTTTGTTTTTTGACAAAATAAAAAATTTAACCCCTTAATACATCCCTTAAAATAATTAAATTTTTCTAAATTTCAATATTAGACATGGATTTTATCAGTACACCCAATTAAATACACCCTTCCATAAGTAAATCCGTATCAACAAACTAGTGTTTTCATAAAATTTGAAAGTCCGGTCCTGTCGGGCCGATTTTATTAAAATTTTAGCAGCACATTTTAATCTTTACTAAAGAGTTAAATTTCAATTTTGAAACGATTCTGACAAATTTTTCGGTATTTTTGGGCCCAAAAACTTTTTGGAACCCCTAAATACAACCCTGAAAATGGTCCGATCGGGCCCATTTTAAATAGGCTTCTTGCGGTGATGGGTTCCAATGTGTGTACCAAATTTCGTTTCAATCGATTAAGTCTGTCGAGAGTTATCGTGTACACACATATATATATAAATATATATATATATAAATATATAAATATATATATATATATATATATATATATATATATATATATATATATATATATATATATATATATAAATATATACATACATATATATATAAACATTTTCAAAAATGGTGCCAAAGTGTTCAGGAGGCTATGAAACGTCGAGAAATTTTGGTCCGACCCCTAGGTCCCGCCATCCGACCGACGCCAATAGTGTATGTGCCATATTATGGCAAATACACTAATAATAATGTAAATTCACTTAGAAAATCGAGCGAATTCTACCTTAACTTTCAAAGTATTTTTACATTCATTTTTTACAGTGTATACTCTTTGTATTAACTAAATAATCATCAACTGTTATCGTCTGTTTCATGCTTTCATTTTTCAGGGTAAATAAATAGATTTGTTTACAAACACGATGCTGTACAATTTTTTAGCAACGGATTAGACTGCTGAACTGAGATAGAGCTATTTTTTGTTAGTGTTTTATAAACAGTGTATATGCTAAATATATAGCTCTTCTAACGTGGATATGATTGCGTTTGTTGTGTTTCGACGTTTTAATTGAAAAACTGTCTACTGAATGAAAAATGAAAACGAAACTAATGAAACAATTTTGTTTTTGTGTTGTGACATTCGCAATTTATAACTTACATAGGGTTTTTAATTTATCTAGGAATCTCAGTATTATAAGAGAGATACCCAATGACGTCACGTTACAATGCCTTATTAGAAAAATGTATTTATTTAATCCGTCACCGTCGGGACTCGAACCCGAAAGTTCCAGATTCGCGCTGGCTGAGTTATCAATTACTTCCACAGTGACACGTCTAAATGTCCGTTTTGTTTCTTATACAGCGTGTCCACGAAAGTTCTTTACAAATGAAATTTTTTTTTATTAATTATTGGAGCAAAAATTTTTTTCTGTGGAAAAGTTTTGCTTCGTCCAAAACCTCTCAAACACCAAAGAAAATTTTGGAAGGAGAACTGTTCTTTGTATGGAGAGAGATGGAGGACATGTTGAATTCTGATTTATAATTCTGAATAAATAATTACTTAGAAGCTAGTTATGTTATAATTTTGAATTAAATTTGATTATGTAACTAATTTTGCGAAAATCTTGAATATCACAGATAATTTTTATTTTTAGTAAAATAAAACTTTTTGATTTCCCTCGTATAACTTTAGGCCAAAAAAAATTTTCTTTGGTGTTTTAGAAATTTTGGACGAAGCAGAACTTTTCCACAGAAAAAAAATTTTGCTCCAATAATTAATAAAAAAAATTCCATTTGTAGAGAACTTTCGTGAACACGCTGTATAAAGCAATATTATTGTAAACGTGTGTTCCACTTCATGCGATAGCTAATTTTAAACGTATAAAGTTAGAATTGAACCTTCTCACATGTGAGAGCTAATAATTATGGGTGAATAATCTTGCTATTATGATACATTTTATTAAAAGTAGAATAGATTTCGGTTGTCGAGTGTCGCTATAATTTACAATTAGATCGTAGTATAAAGAATATATTTAAGTAGAATCGTTCCTCTGTCGGCATTTTGATGTTTGCACTACAAATTATTTGACATTGAGGCTGCCAATCACAATCGTGTTTGGAGTACGCGACTGTCGTCTGTTCCTTCCTTTGCATGTAGTAGTAAAAATCATTTACTGTTTTATTAATATAAAGTTTTCATATGTGACCATAACGTCTGCCAATACTATATCATGAGTGACGCATAAATTTTTTAACCGACTTCATCTTATGATTAAAAATCCTATTAAAAAGTTTTTATACAAATACAATGTTCTTTTAAACAGTAAAAAGTATAAAGTACACAATTCTCGAGATCATTATATGTGTAGATAATTACGAACAATTTAAAGTCAACAGTGTGATATATTGTTTCAGGCAAAATTTAACAATTAACATATTTTTTATTACAGGAAAAAGTCTACAGTCTCGAGATTCTTCATTTCTATTAAACATATTTAACTTAATAATATCTCCTAAATAGACGCTAATGACCTAAGAATTTTTACGTTGTAGAGCTTCTATAATCTACAATCTATTTATCAAATATCTCCAATTCAATTTCAAATGAGGTGTTTTAAGAGAATTTATATTAAAAATGTCGTTGAAAAATACTAGTCATATTATTTTGTAACGCTTTGTAACTCCATCTACATTTTCTGTGAAAAAGTGTGACGATATTACTATGAACATTGCAGAGATGTATATTTTAAAAATAAAATGCAAGCTAGAAAACTGTTTTAATTAGCTTGTTTGCATCAAAACACGACGATAAGCGAGTGTTTTAATTTAAAGCAAGCCAGATAATAATAAGTTTCTATGGTATCATCTTGTCTAGCATGTATAACATCACTATGAAATACGAAATCTTATATTTTTTCGCTAGCGCGGTTTGCAAATATGTTGTATCCAAATCGGCTCAAATATAGAATGGTGTGTTTGTTGGTTCAAGTCTTAGAATGGTTCTAGAATTTTTAGAGCAATTCATTCTTTGGACAAATCATTTAATTGGTGCTTTTGAGACCTATCGCTGTCGCATGTCTCTGCCGCGCAGTGGCGGACTAAGCCCGTCGGAGGCCCAAGGCGGCAGAACTAAATGAGGCCCCCGGTCTGCTTAGAAATTGATGTATTTGTAGTTTAAATTTCGTAAAAAATGAATAATATGATGTAATGGCTGACAAAAAAATTAAATATTTATAATAAACGACCTACATACGTTTATATTTTGTATACGTACGGGGCCTCCAACTCCAAACTGCCTCTTAAATACTAAACATATTTTGGCCTTGTTTGGGATTTGATTAAGAAGGACATATCGAGATTTGGAGGCCTCCCAGGATCAGAGGCCCGGGACAGGCCGCCCCACCCCCCTTAGTCCGCCACTGATAAATTGTTAAATTGTGTTTTACAGACCACCAACAGCTAAGGTTAATTGGGCCTAGCATCAATTTATATTTTCAATTCATTATTTTTTTTTTAATAATTAATTGAAAATCCAATTGACACTTTTACCAACTCTCGGGCTAGAACCCGGGAACTGGGAACTTGTAATAGAGGAACCATAGCAACGCCATGTAAACAACAGCATTGCTACACACTCGGTTATTCTCAAGCCCTTCCGCCACTGCTGCCGCGTGTTTTATCTCGAGTTGATTTTCTGATGGTAGCAGAGATTCTTAGATCGTAATTACGCTCTGCTACCATAACTGTGTTGTTTTAAGAGATTCAAAATCAATTCCTTTAAATCGGTGCTTTTGAGATCTGTTGCTGTCGCATGTCTCTGTCGCGTGTTTTCACCCCGAGCAGATTTTCTTATGATAGCAGAGGTCCGTAGATCGTAACTAAGCTCTGCTACCATAAATGCGTCTTTTAAAGAGATTCATAATCAATTCATTTTGATCGGTGTTTTTGAAATCTGTCGCTGTCGCATGTCTCTGTCGCGTGTTTTCATCTAGAGTTGATTTTCTTATGGTAGCAGAGATCCGCAGATCGTAACTACGCTCTGCTACCAGAACTGTGTTCTTTTAAGAGACTAACAGTAACGAATTCTGTTTAATCAATACTTTTGCGACCTGTCGTGGGGGAAAATTTCGAAAGGTTGCATTTTTTAACGTCAAATTTATTATGGTAGCAGAGGTCCGCAGATCGTAGCTACGCTCTGCTACCAGAACTGTGTTCTTTTAAGAGATTAATAGTAACCAATTCTGTTTAATTAATACTTTTGCGATCTGTCGTGGGGGCAAATTTCGAAAGGCTGCTTGAAATTCTTCAACGTCAAATTTCTTATGGCATCAGAGGTCCGCTTTGCTACCATAACTTGAATCGGTGATTTTGAGACCTGTTTAGTGACAATATTATTTTAATCTTTATAACGTTAATCGCAACGAATTTTTCATCGATTTTTTTTATTATACTTAAGCGCTTAGTTAAGTTTGTCCTGAAGCTAGTAGAGTTTCAGCTGGGAGAGACGTCGGCATGTAGAGTACGCCTATGCATGACGGCGCTAAGCCCTCTGCGAGAGCCCCATTAACGAAGTAAAAAGTCACCGCGTCGTCCTTTGACTGCCGACCGCAATCCCAGTATGGCATAGCAGCAATCCGGGAATAAACCCACAACGCCACACCAGTTATAGGGATTTGCTAATGCCCTTCTTCGTCACACCGACTCCTTTTGTATAAAAGATATATGGTTATTACTATTCTTGTCCTCGTATATCCCCGTTTTGTGACGTTGATATAGATAAATGTGACAAAATTTTTAATAAGGTGTGAGCAGTGACGTGGCACATAAATATTTATACTGTACATATTAAAGTTTATTTATACTTGTATGAAAAACGTCTTCGCAGTTTATGAATGAAGACATTTTCTTGTTAATGCTTGTAATCCTTTACCTACTAGAATGACTTAAAGACATTTATCAAAGTTTCATTCACTAAACATAGATATTCTTTATTCGAGCAGAGTAGTTGAAATATAATTTTGTCACTCAATGGAAAATAAGAAAAACACTATATTTTTAACTTCCCATTGAAAGTTATTGTAATGGGTCCGAAAATCGAAATCAAAATGTATAACAAATTTTTATCTTTCAAGGTCACTACACTATTTTTAGAAAGATGTCTGTGGTGTGTGTGTGTACGTATGTGTCCATTTCTTTCTAAGACGAAATCTCGAGAATGAAAAATTATATCGACTACGTTAGGGTGCCAATCGACGCGTATTAACGTAAATATGATCTGAAAGAAATTTTTTTAAAATCGCTTCAGCCGTTCTTTTTTCTTAACCAAATAGACTCCAAGAAAGTAGATTTTACACAATATCTCGCGAATAAAAAATTATATCGTCTTCGCAAGGGTGTCAATCGAGGAGTGTTAACGTCATTTTGATCCGACATAAATTTTATAAAAATCGGTTCAGCCGTTTTTTTTTTTTTAATTATTGTTAAAAATAAATAATAATTAAGGTTTAATGATTAAAATGATTACTTTTCTGTGTAATATCTAATTTAATTATTATTATTAAATATTTATCAAACTGGGAAGTTCGTCGTGTGGACCTCAAGGGTCGCACTTTAGTCCTAATACCTCACGGCTTGTTACTTAATACTTTTACTTCATACAGCGGTGCGGGTGGTCGGAATCGATTCAGCGTGACTGTTTCTATAAGTTTGGTTAAAAATCAAACGTACCCGAAAGCGCTTAGTGTCAAAAAAAAGTCACAGATTTGCAAAACGCATGAAAACGTGAAAAGAATAATTGTGATCTACGGAACAATATCAAAATATATCATTTTTACTTCCCACCTCTACTATGGTAGGGAAGTAATGGATTCAGTCCGAAAACAATATTTCGAGATTTTAACAGATTTTCACGTTTTGAGACCCTAGCAATCGTTTAAGATCATTTTCTGACTGATGTCTGTATGTGTGTGTGTATGTGTGTATGTGTGTATGTGTGTATGTGTGTGTGTGTGTATGTGGTCAATTTTTCGCCTTCGATATCTTAAGAACGGAACAACATACGGGCATGCCGATTGTTCTATTGTGTTTATCAGCCTTTAACTTAGATCTGATTAGATTTTGAGTCAAATCGGTTCAGTGGATCCTGAGATATTCAAAAAAACGTCCTCAATGTCACGTATTAACATAGGTAAAAAAAAATATAAATGAATTCTAGATGTTATAATATGAAAAAAATGTAAATATTTTTTTTCTCTAAAATGTATAGTTTTCGAGAAAAAAAATATTTTACTAAAAAAAATAAAAATTGTACGTAAATCAAGGTAACCATGATTTTTGCTATATTAAGCTAGCCATCAATAGATCACCAAACAAAAAAGAGGGCCATGCTTTTTTCAAAGAATAAAAATTAAATTGTGTTTTAAAGACCACCAACAGCTAAGGTTATTTGGGCCTAGTCAAAGAATAAAAAAAAGAGTGTTTATTTTTTGCAAATATTTACTAGGTGGGAAGTATAGGACTGGTCATCAGTCGAATTTTTTCCTTTTTCATTACAATATAACGAACACACAGTGCAAGAGAGATGGCATTATTATCATTTTCAACACGTCTGGCTCCAGATTACTTATCGTGTCAAGGTCGCGTTAACACCAAGGAAGTTGTTTAATTTTACATTGTAGGCACTTTCGTCACCTAAGTAAAGTCTGGATTCTGGAACACGTAGGCTTGCGTGCTTGTGTACGGTTTGGGTGAAATGTAAACACAGAGGGTCCTTAGAAAAGCTATTCTCTCAGGATTTGTGCTGAGAATGGCAGTCTGGTGGTAGTTCTTTTAGAAATATTTTTAGCAAGACACTTTTTTTGTATACTTTACTGTTTTATTATTTTTCGAGTGAAACTTCTTTAGGCGCGGTAAGTACGAGTGAGTCCGTTCGAGGAGTGTAATATAAAAGCTTGACAAAAGTAGTCTAGAATATACAACAGCGGCACTAGTATAGAGGAATTAGTTAACTCGATAACAGATGTCAGTAAAAATAAATTCGTAACAAGGCTGAAGGCGACAATGACGTTAACTGTCGAGCATTTATATTGTAACAAAACTGTTTTCTTACGTGGGTGAAATAAATTATTTATTTTAATAATTAAAAATGTAAACAACAATATACAATAATTCGTAACAATGAAAAGTCAATTTCAACAGTCAACACTGTTTATATAATAATAACACGAACAGTATTTCTCAAACAAAGTGAAAACACTTCAATAGCACTGTATTTATTTCAAATCGACTTTGTCACACGACACTCGTTGTTCTTTTCCGGTGACTGTTCTTGCTTATATAGAGCTAGCAGCTTGACCCCCACCACGTTCGCGCACTTTCCAGATCATTCTGGTGATTACCTGTGTCTTCGATATAATACCACGCCTCACCATTGTTATTTGTTCTGGGTGCTTCGCCAGTGGCGTATCATTTGGATTTTTGCTACAATATGAAACAATATCTCTTCCTTCGATCGAATAGTGTAATATTAAAGCGTGACGAAGTAGTGGTGGGGGTAAGAAGAACGAAATTTAAATATAGAGGAATTCATTAACTCGCTAACAGATGGCAAGAAACAAAAATTAATTCCAATTATTATTTCATGCCATAACAACACACAATCTGTGAAAATTTCAACTAGCTACGTCTTACCGTTTGTGAGATAGAGCCTTGTGACAGACGGACGGACGGACAGACATCGTATGCTCAGTAATAGGGTTACGTTCGGAGGTACGAAACCCTAAAAAATATATTGGTAGTAAGTCGTTACTAAACTTTTTTTTTAGATAATTAGTCACCCTGTATAATATGTTTGTATGTACGACTCATCAACTTCACGTTATTCTGAAAGTTCTTCTGAAAATAAACTTTATTCCTTGTTGTCTTGTAAACCTTGACTGAATGTATGTTCGTATACAAGGTCTGATCAGAAAGTTTTCAGACAATAGGGTATTTGCCAGTGATCAAAATAAAATATAAAACTTTGTTATAATGAAAGTTTATGCTCTAAAATAGTTATTAGAATTTTTATTTTTACTAATTGAGTTTCGTAAATATATTTGAATAAATAAATAAAATCATGTTTTTTAGTCTATGTGTCACGTGACTGCAAATACCGCGTGACGTCAATTTTAAGTAAAAAATTAATGTATCCATAGCAACGAAGCTTAGATTGTTTACAATTTACATCATGTTTACATAGGTACAAAACGGTATCTTTCAATACCCTGTTTCTGGGTTTTTAAATAATATTATTAGCTAATATATAAACGCCCGTTCATAAAATTATGACGTCATACTTCAGTAGAGCAAAAACGATTTTTAGCGGGCGGGAGCTAACATAAATATTTCAAAAATTATTTGTGAGTTTATTTGAAATCGGAATGAAGTTATTTAGTTGTCATTTTGTTCATAATTTATTGATCTAGCCGGAAACTGGGAGTTTCGGGTTCAAGTCCCGACAGTGGTCATTTGATTTTTTCTTAGATATAGCTTACAAATCATGGCAGCCTAGCTGTCTGAGATATTTATTATTTTCACCTCTAATTGTTATGTGAATAATATGGTGTGGATATAAGGGGGTTTTAAAAATCGATTGATTTTATCATATACCAATTATATTGATATAACACAAAAAAAAATTTTAGTCAAACAGCCTATTGTGTAGAATAACCTCTAAAGCTTTGTAAACTTTTTTTGTTATAATTATATTAAAAAGTACGCAAGGCTATTTAAAAATTCGGGAATTTTATGTTATGGCTAATATTTATTTTTAATTTTTGTTTAAAAATGATATTGTTTGTTTTATTTCTGTTGGAAGAGAGTTAAAACAATGACCAGAAGAATAAAAAAACTTTTTTACGATACCCACTATAAAATAGCTGCTTTACATGTATATATGCATGCATGTGATGTGACTTTTGACGGGCCAGTGTACAGGAACGTATCTTTCCCACACTAGTGTGGGAAATCAAACCATTTCCATAGTGATTTATTTTTATTCGTCTGATCCGCCCGTTGTTACATAATCCTGGGCGTGCCTCGGCCTACTATAGAAGCGGAGTTGGCGACGCAATTTAACTGTCAAAATTTTTTGAAAATACTGAAAATGAAGTGAAAAGCAGCTATTTTATAGTGGGTATACCATATATATCTCGTGCGCAATCATATGACTTGGGTAACTGCAGTTAAAACTCGCTATCACTTGTTTTAACATAGTGTCATTACTCGTCGGTAATATACCTTATTACGACACTAGAAATACAATCTGCTATTCTTAAATCTCATATAAATATAGTTGTGGAAATTGAAAAAAAAAAATGATGTGTGCGTCATTACACACGGCTTATCAAGAAAAAAAAACTCGTTAAGTGACTAGCAGCAGCATCTAGTAAAAATTAGAGAAACCAAAGAGATTGGTTTAAAGTTTTTGTGATCGAACCTAGTAGAGTTATATACATAATTGTTAAACTTTATACAAGCTTATATTAAGCTTATGCATGTAAGTAAAAGCTCTACGTACAGATGTGCTATAAGATAATATAGTTCACATATGAACTTCTGTCGTTAAAACAGATTTCTAGAGGATTTCTTAAGTTCCTAACTACGATAAGTCATGTTCTTAGGCAGATTTGTTTTTTGAAAGAACTACCTTGAATGTTTATTAACATATTCAGTTTAGTTAGGCGCGGCCTCCGCATAGCTGTAGCTCGGTAAAAGAAAATCCGAGCGCAGGAGAATTTTTTTAATCGAGTTGAATTGCGTTTTACAAGAATAAAAAAGAAATTAATGTGCGAAAATATCGGGCCGTCGGAAAATCGGAGCCGGGTGGGGAAACACCCCGTCCCTCCGCCTTTTTTCGTCGAGCCTGGTTGTAGCTACATGCACTTGCTTTAACTATGTCACGCTATACAGTACTATAGTTAGTATACAGGGTGTGGCTTAGAAAAGATAACATAGGGAAAGTAGTATTGAGAATATTTACAATTTTGTAGTAAGCTATGAGCCATAAGACCTTATGTAAATATGTAGTGAATTACATAAAAAAAATGGGGCTTGAGAATAGCTGAGAGCCTGAGAGTGTAGCGACGCTGTTGTTTACATTGCGTTGCTATGGTTCCTCTATTACAAGTCCCCAGTTCCCGGGTTCTAGCCCGACGGCTGGTAAAAGTGTCAATTGAATTTTCAATTTATTATTAAAAAAAAAATAATAATAATGAATTGAAAATATGAATTGGTGCTAGGCCCAAATAACCTTCGCTGTTGGTGGTCTTTAAAACACAATTAATAAAAAAAATAATACAGTGAATTTTTTAAACAATTTTCCATAGCGACTATATTAAGAGTAACTCGGAACGTCCTTAAAAAAATAAATAAAAGAATGTACTACATATTTACATTAGTTATTATGGCCCATATAGCTTACTACAAAATTGTAAATGTTCTCAATGTTATTTTCCCTATGTTACCTTTTCTAAGTCTCAGCCTGTATATTAAGTTGTCAATTGTTACAGCAGAACAGTTTTATTAAAAATAAATTCAGTCAGTTATATTGCTGGTCTCGGACCAAAAAACGCGTTATAAATAAAATATTTAATAAAAATTAATGCTAAAATAAAACACACCTAAAAATCTAAAATAACTATTGGTATAAATAAAACAACTACATAATAAAACAAACCGTGAGGTGGGTCGTTTATTAGGACTAAAGTGCGACCCTTTAGGTCCACGCGACGAACTTCCCAGTTTGATAAATATTTAATAACAATAATTAAATTAGATATTACACAGAAAAGTAATCATAAAAAAGGCTGAATCGATTTTGAAAAAATTTCTTTCAGATCATATTTACGTTAATACGCGTCGATTGGCACCCTAACGTAGTCGATATCATTTTTCATTCTCGAGATTTCGTCTTAGAAAGAAATGGACACATACGTACGCACACACACATACACACACACAGACATCTTTCTAAAAATAGTGTAGTGACCTTGAAAAATAAAAGTTTGTTATACATTTTGATTTCGATTTTCGGACCCATTACAATAACTTCCAATTGGAAGTTAATGATGTGAACCGTCGATTCTTAGATCTAACCATTCGAGCAACGTCAATAGTGTACATGCCATATATTATGTATAGGCAAATACACGAATAAAATATTAAAATAAGTGGGTACTTTGTATGCAACGCCACAAAAAGCCGCCAAATGTAAAACTACAGAACTAGTACCTATAGTTAAGAATATTAGGAGAATTATATTGAGCCGATTAAGATGCGGGTTTGTCTATGAAAGTAAGTATAGCTACTTTGTTTTGTAGTTTGTGGATTAAATATTTTACGGAAAGATTATTCTTGCTTATGACAGATTATTGCTCAAAGCTTTAAGCTTAGTGGTTGTCTTGAAATTTATTGTATGAGCTTTAGGTAAATGTTTTAGCATGTTTTTTTTTATAAATACCTACTACGAGTTTCAAAATTTAAAAGGAAAACTTGATGTAATGGTCAGCGTGCTGGCCTTTGGTGCAAGCTGTCGTGGGTTCGAATCCCACTTCACTCATCACTGTTTTGTGATATCATTTAGTTTTAAGTAATAGGTATGTTTTTTGATGAAAATAAGACGCTAATGGAGGGCAGTATAGCCTAGTGATTAGCGTGCTTAGTGCCGCAACCTCTGGACTGGACTGCCGTGAGTTCGAATCCCACCTGCGCTCATGGATGTTTTGTGATGTTATTTAGTTTTAAGATAGTTGTTATTTAGTGTAGTTGAAAGACGCTAATGACCTGAGATGTCGACGCGTCTATAATCTACAATAAATAAAATCCAAAATTTAAGATAGCAAGATTAATGGAGCGGCAAACCAATGAAACAATGTAAGCATACGCGTCTGCATACGCGTCCCGTGCATAAAAACTGTGCCGCTTATATAAATAGTGAAATATAAGTGCGTGACTCACTATATCTTAAATTTTGAAACTTAACTATAGATTCTATAAAAATTTGTTTGAAAGTTTTTTTACGGAATTTAGACATAGTCGTTACAATTTATAATATACCCAGATCGAATTGGTAATTTTCAAAATTTTTGTGTATCTGTTTGTTTGGGGTTAACTCGAGAACTACTGAACCTATTTTGACCGAACTGTCACGTTAGTGTTTGTTACATACTAGGGAATATTATAAAAATAGGCTGTAATATATCATCATTACGTTTTTACTAAAAGGGGGCTTAGCAGTAAGCAAAAAATCGACATTAAAGTATAATTTTCAAAATTTTTTTGTGCCTTTTTGAAGGAGGTTTTTTTTTGTTAAAAAGTTTTTTATTTTTTACTTTTTAGTTAATATTAAACCGATTTCTTACGCTGTGTGATGTGTCAAAAAGTGACATTTACCTTAAAGGAATCACACGTCGCTACTCACTTTTATTAAAATCAGCCGAACTACTGAACCGATTTAAGTAGAATTTATATGGGACCAACTTCGAGGTATATCCTATCCAATAAAAAAAGAATTTTCCAAACCGGTTTATAAATGACGCAGGTCTGAGGTAACAAACATAAAAAAAAATACAACCGAATTGAGAACCACCTCCTTTTTTTGAAGTCGATTAAAAAACATATTGCATTACAAAATTTTTGTGATAACCTTGTGTCTTGTGTGTAGCGCTTCGAAATTACATATCTGGTGCTGATTTACACAAATCCATAAGAAACGGCTATATTGAACATGCTGTGCTTTCATTAGCAGTTTCTGTATTACCGTCTGGACGAATTTGCAGGCTAGACGTTGGCTTAGATGCAAGAACGATCATATATAAAAGACAGGAAACTAGTTTGGTTCTTCGTTGATGGGGGTGTCCTCAGTTTTGAAGACATCGGTCTGAATACTACCTTCGCTAGGTTCGTCATGTTTTAAGTATCCCGTGAAACTGAGACTGTTGTCTCTTTTTAATCGACTTCAAAATAAAGGAGGAAGGTTATCAATTCGACTGTATTTTTTATGTAAGTCACCTCATATCTACTGCATTTGTGAACCGGTTGTGATGATTCTTGTTTTATTTAATAGGGCATAATATGTGGTCTCATATAAATTTTACTTAAATCGGTCCAGTAGCCCGACTGATTTTTTTATTACCTATGTATTTTTTATGTATGTTACCTATAAAAAAGGTAACAGTTTAGTCACTTCTACCACAACTTTTATTATATTGGTGAATGTACATTTCAAGAGCTACGCTCCCATCTTCAGCACATACTAAACTTTAGTATGTGCTGAAGATGGGAGCGTAGCTCTTGAAATGTACATTCACCAATATAATAAAAGTTGTGGTAGAAGTGACTAAACTGTTACCTTTTTTATTGATAACAACCACAGTGCTCTTAATTATTTCTATGTTACCTATGTATGTTACCTCATATTATCTCCTGCATTTGTGAACCGATTTTAAAGATTCTTGCTTTATTTATTAGGACATATAGACCGAGAGCTAGAGACATTTTGTGGTGTTATTTATTCAAGGCCTTATTTTTATGAAGATGTTGAGTAAAGGATTTTGCTAGATTTCGGTATGGAAGGGATGCAGACCGTCCCCCAATATGTAACAAAAAAAATGGTCACAATAATTACTTATTGCTTCAAGGCTGAAATTATTTTTATAGCTTGTCAGTGACCCAATAATGCCATTATAATATTTGCAGATCGATTGGCCAGTATTAAAGGGGTGGCAGATCACCCTAAACGTGTCATGTACCTGACGAAATTTATATTATTAGTTCAAGGTTCAAATTTTAATATGTTGTTACGGCGACTGTTTTAAGCATACATTTCAATTTGCAGAATAAAATGTCGGTATTAACCCCCTTGCAGAACGATATAAACACCTAGGCGAGCAAGTTTCCCTCTAAGAGAGGGGGTTAATACCGACATTTTGTTCTGCAAATTGAAATATAATATGCTTAAAACAGTCGCCGTAACAATATATTAAAATTTGAACCTTGAACTAATAATATAAATTTCGTCGGGTACATGACACGCTTAGGGTGATCTGCCACCTAACTTAAAAAAAATCTCCTTCAAAAAAGCCACTAGAAAGTGGAAAATAATAACATTTTGAGGTCGGCGCCAATTTAATAAAATAAAAGTAGAAATATAAGAAGTTTTAGTCTCCCGATCTGTATATACGACCGTTCCTGCATCTCAGTCAACGTCTAGCCTACAACTCCGTCGAGACGGTAATCAGAAACCGTTAATGAAAGCACAGTGTTCAATATAGTCGTTTCTTATGGATTTCAGTAAATCAGTAGCACATATTATGTAATCCGAGCGGTGTCTTCATAACTGAGGACACCCCCGCCATTATAGTTTCCCGACCTGTATGTACGACCGTCGATGCAGGATTGCCATTATCATTACCTGTATTGTTAATTGCGCTAACTAGCATTGATATCGAACGTACTGCTCATTATCCGGCAATGAATACCCAGGTGCTTATTGTTGTTGAGTACAAGCGCAGCCATTGTTTTAATGCAGTACAATTGACAGAGATAAATAACTAATAAAGAAAAATGGAACAGTTATAGTGAAGAGAAAATTTGTACAGGATGATTAAAAATAAAGTCGACCTCCCGACAAGGCTTCACGATTTTAGGTAGCATTTAAAAAAATATATTTTTAGAATTAAAATATATATTAACACTTTTCGTACCGACGTCAAGTTAACTATAGACATACATAATTATTGATTAATATTTAGTGTCCAGTTTACTTGTCTTGCAAATTTTGCCTTAAGTACCAAGTAAAAAAAACAAAAAATGCCGTTAATCCCGCAATAAGAAAAATGCTTTATAAACACCTTTAAACAGCAGGAGTGGTCCCAAATTTCAATAATAATAATAATTAAAATAATAATAATAATAATAGTGCATCATTATTACCAATTACCACCAGTCACAAAAAAAATGTTTATTTCGTTTTTTACTTCCCACCTCTACTATGGTAGGGAAGTAATGGATTCAGTCCGAAAACAATATTTCGAGATTTTAACAGATTTTCACGTTTTGAGACCCTAGCAATCGTTTAAGATCATTTTCTGACTGATGTCTGTATGTGTGTGTGTGTGTGTGTGTGTGTGTATGTGTGTGTGAATGTGTGTATGTATGTGTGTGTGTGTGTGTGTATGTGGTCAATTTTTCGCCTTCGATATCTTAAGAACGGAACAACATACGGGCATGCCGATTGTTCTATTGTGTTTATCAGCCTTTAACTTAGATCTGATTAGATTTTGAGTCAAATCGGTTCAGTGGATCCTGAGATATTCAAAAAAACGTCCTCATTGTCACGTATTAACATAGGTAAAAAAAAATATAAATGAATTCTAGATGTTATAATATGAAAAAAATGTAAATATTTTTTTTCTCTAAAATGTATAGTTTTCGAGAAAAAAAATATTTTACTAAAAAAAATAAAAATTGTACGTAAATCAAGGTAACCATGATTTTTGCTATATTAAGCTAGCCATCAGTAGATCACCAAACAAAAAAGAGGGCCATGCTTTTTTCAAAGAATAAAAACTAAATTGTGTTTTAAAGACCACCAACAGCTAAGGTTATTTGGGCCTAGTCAAAGAATAAAAAAAGAGTGTTTATTTTTTGCAAATATTTACTAGGTGGGAAGTATAGGACTGGTCCATCAGTCGAATTTTTTGCTCATGTAGTTAACACAAGGGGGTATATGTTAAAATACAACGACTTGTTAACTAGTCAACGTATTTTTTGTTCATTCACTTCTCCAACAGATGTCACTAAAATACTGTAAAAATCAATGTTTGGTTTGAATACAGAGACTAGTTAACTAGACGTCGGTATTAACTGTAATTTTCTTGCGTCTAGTTTACAAGTCAGATGTAATAAGAAAAACGTATGTAAGCACAAACTGGGATTAGGAAGAAATTATGTTTTTTTTGTTCCGGTACGCCAAGTGTTAATGAATGAATTTTATTTGAAACACTTGTGACCTCTGATGTCGAGCGTCTATAATTTACAATATCTATATATACGAATTTTATACAAGCTGTGCAGTCAGGGTTCATTCTGTTTCGTCAAATACTCTATCTTGATGTCGTTTGACACACAGACGTCACACCTAAACGAACGTAACAACTTACTAATGAACTCTGTATACTAATAGGGATATAGTTGATAGCGATTAAAAAATGGGTTTTGTATGTGGAGAATGTTCAAACACATATTCTTCAAGACAGGCATTAATGTTCACAAAATTAGAATGAAAACTTCAGGTAAGGCTTGTAATCTAATTCTTTCTATAAAATTCGATCAATTTTTTGACATTTCAAAATAAAACCTAATTTATTATTATTATTTGAGATATTAGGATGTCTAAAATTTATACTAAGTATAACAGTGTTCTTGAGAAATTGGAATAGAAAAGTTTTATTTTATAATGTCAGAAAATTGATCGACTTTTATTGAAAGAATTAGATTACAAGCCTTATCTGAAGTTTTCATTCTAATTTTGTGAACATTAATGCCTGTCTTGAAGAATATGTGTTTGAACATTCTTCACATACAAACCCCATTTTTTAATCGCTATCAACTATATCCATATAAGTATACGTTCGTTTAGGTGTGTCTCTGTGTGTGTCAACCGACATCAAGATAAGGTATCCGACCAATCAGAATGGTCCCTGACTTCACGGCCTAGTCGCTTGTAATTTTATTCATTGATTCCGGTTCCCCGCTATCAGCTCATAATCCTCACTCATGACGGCGTCGTTTTTCGTCAGTTTTTTTTCGTTACTCTCATCGCGGCTAAAGAAATTTCAAATTTTACTTGAAAAATTTATCTAAAAGCGCAGAATAAAAAATTCGACATAGACGGTGTGTAATTCGGCCACAAATAAAATTATTTCTGATTTTGTGTTTAAGACAATAACGTAACGTCAAGCACCTTAGTGGTAAATAAATTGTTGTTATATTATCATTACATGAAACACGGTATGTACGATAGAAAATAGTTTGTTAGCGAGTTTATTCCAGACCACCGACTGTAGAGTGATAATAATAACTTGGTGAACGACGCTATAACTTATTAATTTCCAACTATTTCTAACTTTGATGTTATTTCAATTAGTCGTTGAAGCTTCATATGCCACAATAATTATCTCATAGTTCAATATAGGTACTGACTTTATTGATTGGATTTCTATAGTTTCAACCTCAGAATAGAGTTAGGTATAGAAACAGTATATTACGTCGCGTATGAAGCCTATACACTAAAGACCTGTCAGGTACATTATGATCATTCGTCGTTTGTATTCCGTAGTGTTAATTACTCTTTAATTGATAAATTTGTGTTTTATTGAAAACAATGGTGTCGTGTTGTGTGTCTGGATGTTACAATAAAAGTTTCAAAGCACTTATGAAAAATCAAGTTGTTACCATCCTATTAGCATATGGTACCAATAGGGCAGTAAGAGTTCTTTAGACGATCTTAAGTTCCCCGTTTAGGAGGCCAGGATGGTTAATGATTACATAAAATGATAGTAAAATAAATGTTTAATATACAACGTGATTCTGTAATGAGTACCATAAATGATACAGGATGTACCTACTGTCAAAATAATACGAAAACCAAGAATAACTTTTTTTCCAAAAGTGCTTCCCTAATATAACAAGATACAGGGTGTTAAAGGGTCGATTTGGAGAACACTTATTTGATCGTATCTTTTAACTGGGTTGAACAATTTAATTCATTTTTGGTAGACATCTACTACATAATAAGGACCGTAAACGAACAAAATTTTGTTGCATTTGAACAACCCAGTGGCGTAGAATTTGGGGTCATGTTCCAATGGAGGACACTTTGAAAACTTACTTTAATTTTATTTTTACTAATTTTTATTTTTTTGTTAATTAAACTTTATTACCTAGATGTATTCGACTTTAAGTATTTTATTTGTTTATTAATAAAACTTTTTCTGTGATAACTTTGCAGCCTGGTATTTCACATAGTGACACGCAAGTCAGAATATCTTGGAAACGGACTCTTCTGGGCAAATGAAACAAGTGTACCTTTTTTGTTGTATTTGAACCAATAATACTAAAAAACCAAAGAAAAATGGGAAAAACCCAACTGCAACTTTTGGGGGGGGGGGGGAAAGTGTCACATGACCCCCAATTCTACGCCACTGGGTTTACGGTCCTTATTATGTAGTAGATGTCTACCAAAAATGAATTAAATTGTTCAACCCAGTTAAAAGATACGATCAAATAAGTGTTCTCGAAATCGACCCTTCACCCTGTATCTTGTTAGGGAAGCACTTTTGGAAAAAAAGTTATTCTTTTGTTCGTATTATTTTGACAGTAGGTACATCCTGTATCATTTATGGTACTCATTACAGAATCACGTTGTATATATAAAAAAAAATAATACTTCAGAAAACAAACCAACACGTCATGTTAAAAATCTATCAAAAATCTGGCTTACCCGTATCTAGTAGCACTACATAATAATTTTAAACGTAGACCCGCACAATTCCACGAATCCAACACTACCTCCTCTGTTTTTAATTGTGGGGAGTATATTTATAGGGTTTACCCCCATCAACTCATGGGCGTTATGACTTCGTGGAAATGTTGGTTCTCGCGGATTGTCACAATGGACGTTCGTATTTTTCATGGTCTTGTCCTGGGTGGTGAATCACCCACTGTATGCACATAAACAACACATTGTATCTCACCGGATGTGATCTAGACTCTCGCCAAACGATCGTCTATCGACCGTTTACAAAGTTGTTTAAAATTGAGTTGAAATCATGTAACCCCGAATGTCACTTATTGTTCCCTTCACTTCTCGACTGGCTTCAGTTTTACAGTCTATGGTTGTACATACCTATACTTATAAGTGGTGATATCCTTCTTCTATAGGGGGCAGTATAGCCTAGTGGTTAGCATGCTTCGTGCCGCAAACTCTAGACTGGACTGCCTTGGGTTCGAATCCCACCTGCGCTCATGAATGTTTTGTGATGTTATTTAGGGATGTGACATTGAGTAAAAAAAATCGATTATTTAATAATCGATTTTTCTCTTTTCAATATAAATCGATTATTTAATAATCGATTTTTCTCTTTTCAATATAAATCGATTTGTAAAAAATCGATTTTTAAAGAAATAATCGATTTTTGTGAAAAATCGATTTTTTCTATTATTCGAAAAATTGCATACTTTTATAATGAATGAAAACAATTGGAAGTGTATTGAAATGAAACTATTTTACATAATACATACAGATGGCGCCATTTTCCGACTGATTAGTTTACGTTTAGTGAACTTATTTTACGTTTTTTCATCCGTCGCACAGATGGCGTTGTTTACAAAAATCGATTAAAACGTGTAATTTGTAAATGTTGGCTGCATTGGGTTTCCCAAAGCCTATATTCTTTCTTAATATTAATATTAATAAAAAAAATAAAAAAAAAGTGTAATTTATATAAGCGATTTAAAAGTGTAATTTATATAATCGATTTATAAAAAATCGATTATAAGAAAAAAATAATCGATTAATATAAAAATCGATTATTTTTTCACATCCCTAATGTTATTTAGTTTTAAGTTAGTTGTTATTTAGTGTAGTTGAAAGACGCTAATGACCTTAGATGTCGACGTGTCTATAATCTACAATAAATAAATAAATCCTTCTTCTATAGCTATATCTGTTCTGAGGTAGCGACGGTTTTTTTATGTACAGCTTTATAAATATATCATTTACATATTTTTTGTTGGTGCTCTAATATGTCACTCAATTTTACAAATATACTGTTTGTTGAGGTGAATCTGCATCAATTTCTATAAAATTGAATAAAATACATATTTTCTATTACAACTAACAACAAATGTGGCTATTGTTGTATTTACTCTAAGCGTTTGAAAATATCATTTTTGTTGACAGTTTTCCTTGGAAATTGACAGTAAATTGTATGGAAAATATTCGGTTATATCAAAATGTATTTTTACACACATGATATAAGATCGTGATCGAAATATGTTCGAATTACAAATGGACGAAATAAAAAAAGACGGGTAACTCGTTTGCTGTATTGCATTGAATCGTTGTTATTTTATTTTCTTTTTATTATCTGGTTATTTCCAGCTTCTTTCGCATATCTGCTGTGAAACCATGTGTTTGGTAGCTGAAATAGTTGGCCTTATCAGTATATCTGTGTATAAAAGTGTTGTGGAGAAATTTTAGATGTTTTTACGAAGATAACAAATGGTTTTTGAAATTCATTTATTTTTATTTATTGTAGATTATAGGTAGACGCGTCGACAACTTAGGTCTTTAGCGTCTTAATGACATTCAATAACATATCACTTAGAACTAAATGACATCACTAAAAATCCATGAGCGAGGTGGGATTCGAACCCACGACAGCTTGCTTCTAAGGCCAGCACGCTGACCATTACACTAGGCAAAATTCTTTTGACAGTTGACGTTCATAGTATGAAAGTTCTTTTTTTTGTAGTTGAAAGACTAACTACGTTTAATGGGGTCGTCCCACATTTATTTTTTGTTTGAAACCCAATCCACATTACAAATAGATTATGAAATGATTTTTTGAGAAATTTTTGGAAGCTTTTTCTATAATAAAAAAATTCCCAAGTGTGTATTTTCAATGGAATTTTAAACATAGAATTGTGCCGCTACCGAAATGACGTAGATAATTATCAACCTGTGATTGGTTGACTAGATCTACTGTGTCACAGCCACTGATCTGTGCGAACCACTGCAAGGAAAATAATTTATATACATCTCTTTCTATTGATAAAGAAGTGTGACTAGTCTTCTATGTTATCATATGGCGGGTTTGAGAATAGCCGAGCTTGTAGCAGTGCTGTTGTTTACATGGCGTTGTTATGGTTCCTCTATTACAAGTTCCCGGGTTCTAGCCCGAGAGCTGGTAAAAGTTCAATTGGATTTTCAATTTATTATTAAAAAAAAAATAATGAATTGAAAATATGAATTGGTGCTAGGCCCAAATAACCTTAGCTGTTGGTGGTCTTTAAAACACAATTTAATTTTTTTATCGTATGGCGATTTATTATGTTAACCCTTAAATTTTGACGAATGACGACTGACTCAAATCATAGCTGCGGCCTGCCGCTGCGACATCTATTTACACTAAAAAAAATGTTTAACGGTAAATTTTGTATGAAATTCAACTTTCAGACAATTAATTAATTATTTCTGACGTATCAAACTATAACGAGGTATTATTTTATTGATCAGCTTAGCTGGAAGACGCGACAGATAGGTAAATAGATTACGTGTAACAGTAACAGTGTTCACCGAACACTCATGTTTATTCTGTCATAAAAGCGATTGATGTACAGGGTGTCTCTGTTAGAGTAGATTAAGCGAATCTTCTTTCGAAGCTACAGTGCTTGAAAATGCCGCGGCGCGGCGCATCGCTTTCTCAACGTATAATATAATATATTAATTATTGATAACGTATAATTAGTGATGTAAAAATACGGTATTAAACTTTTTTATGTATTAAACCCATGGTATAATACCGTATTTCTTCAGTATAAAACGGTTTTTTACTTTTTCACACTACGGTTACGGTGCATTTTTCAGTATTCCAACTGCATAATAGGAAAAGTTCCTGTTCTCATTTTGGTATTAAACCGTTTTAAACGGTGTTAAACGTTTTATACGTGCTGTATAAAATAGCAAAATACGCAGTATTTATACCTAGTATAAAACTGAGGTATATTATTTTTTTACATACCGTATAATACCGTTTTATACAAACGTTTTATACCAGAGTATTTAATACACATTTACATCACTACGTATAATACATAATAGTACATATAATCAATTGAAAAGTAAATAAAATATGAACTTGAAATCAAATATTCCTGTAGAGTGTAGAGAATATAAAACAGTTTCTGCTAAGAATTTGTTAGTTTCACATTTAATTTTTTTAGTTTTTTTAATATTATTTGGGTTTAGTGAAAGCTTATTATACATATTATAGTTATAAAATGATATTTGGAGAATTTATTTGACCTTATTGTCACTCAAAGTTCCACTCTCCAACCTTGCGATTTTAAGTGGCTTAATGCGTTGTTTAACCGCTATTAGAGATCTCAGATGCTTATGACCTCTGTTGTCGAGTTTTTGTAATTCACAATATCTATCTTTTAGAGATTTTAATCTAATATTTTTTCGACCCAATGGGCGCGCTTTTTGAGCCTGTGCGATGATCTAAAAGTATATCAATAAGGATTATTTTGGCCCAAAGTATAATAGGAAAATAGGACAACTGTGGGTGAATAATAGTAATTGCACCTTTCCCACATTACGACTTAACTGATGTAATTAGTGAATTATAATAACATGTGTATATATAGTTGTCGTAACGTTACAATGCTGTACAGAAAAAAAAAATTTTTTGGCACGTGTAAAATTTTTTTCAAACTTTTACACTATCCAAAAAAATTGTTTTTTAAAAAAAAATTTTTTTTCAAAAAAATTTTTTTCTTTGGCATTTGTACTTAAACTTTTTTAAAAAATTTTTACAAAATGTAAAAATGCTGTACAGGAAAAAAAATTTTTTTTGGCACGTGTAAAATTTTTTTTCAAATTTGTACACTACATACCCAAAAAAAATTTTTTTCATTTTTTTTTTTCAAAAAATTTTTTCATTTTTTTTTTCAAAAAATTTTTTTTGGGTAGTGTATAAATTTTTTCATTTTTTTTTTTCAAAAAATTTTTTTTCTTTGGCATGTGTACTTAAAATTTTTCAAAAAATTTTTACTAAATGTAAAAAAAATGTTTTTTTCTTGTATAGCATTGTAACGTTACGCCAACTATAAGATGTTATAGCAATTCACTAATTACATTCGTGAATTCGTAATGTGGGAGGGGCTACTATTCTTAACATGTATCATAAGAAAGTTATAGGTACTGTGAAATCTAGCTGAGACATTCTGTATGTAAACGTATCTCTATCTATGTTGTTACATTGAATTAGTTTGTCGCTTTACTCAGTCGTATATGAAAATGAGATTTTCGTACGTCAACTACGCGGTTCAGTGCACACTGAAATGTACTTACGTACATACATACATACATTACATTTACTGTATATCATCCATGCAAAATACACCGGGTGTTAAGGCGAGTTTGCACAGTGCGAGTTCCTGAACTGGCCAGTAGACAGTGGTTGTACGTGGATAAATAAAATAGTCAGCTTCTCGGCTGTTTACACTAGGTCAGTGTAGCTATAATGTCATCGACCAGTTTCCCAGCTTGCAGGTCTTCAATAGAGAATCGTGACGTAAGTAAAGTAAGCCGTGAGGTGGGTCGTTTATTAGGACTAAAGTGCGACCCTTGAGGTCCACACGACGAACTTCCCAGTTTGATAAATATTAAATAATAATAATTAAATTAGATATTACACAGAAAAGTAATCATTTTAATCATTAAAACCTAATTATTATTTATTTTTAACAATAATTAAAAAAAAAAAAACGGCTGAACCGATTTTTATAAAATTTATGTCGGATCTAAATAACGTTAATTCGCCTCGATTGACACCCTTACGAAGTCGATATAATTTTTTTTTCGCGAGATATTGTGTAAAATCTACTTTTTTGGAGTCTATTTGGTTAAAGAAAAAGAACGGCTGGACCGATTTTGAAAAAATTTCTTTCAGATCATATTTATTTTAATACGCGCCGATATGGGATTTTTTTATAATAGGTAGTAGGATTCAGGAGATTTTGAATTGAACACGCTGTATTTAATGCAAGTACGGTTATGTAACGTATAATATAGAGTACCTACGTATTCTCTAATATTATGTAATATATCCTCCTGTGTTTCTACGTACATTTTCATAATAATATAGGTAGGTACGTAAGGGGAATTTGAAAAATATATAGATGAGTGATGATCGAACAGGATCGTATATGTAGGCGGATTATAGAACTATAAAGTTTGGATATTTTTTGAAAATATTGTTACAAAACTGTTTTCTGCGTTGGCGGAATATTTATTTAAAAATACAATTAAAAATACAATAACAATACATGCAACAACGAAAAGTCAATTCTAACAATAAAAAAACTTAAACGGTAATTATTGAACTAAACGAGTCCTTAAATAACACTTAACAAATAACTATATATACAAGGATTATTTATTTGTAATTATTTATGTCACTGTATTTATATCAGATTTATTTCGCTGTTCAACACTGTCACAGTACAATCTACACTGATCAATATTTATATCACTGCTCCGCTTGATGGCACGACTCACCATTCACTGACTCGATTGCTTGACACCGTTGACTGACTATTTCACTCGTACCGGCTTATTTATATACGCTACGCGGCCCAGCCTAGTACGTTCTCGTATCTTCGATATCATTCCACGCTTTACTACTGTGACCTTTCTTTCTCGTGGTTTCTATTGGAGGCAGTGGCGTAACATCTTGGGGTTTGCTACAATATTTTTCATGAAAAATAATACTTGTATGTAATGAAATATTAATTAAAAAGTTCATCGAGGGCTTGAGAATTGCCGAGCGTGTAGCAATGCTGTTGTTTACATGGCGTTGCTATGGTCCCTCTATTACAAGTCCCCAGTTCCCGGGTTCTAGCCCGAGAGCTGGTAAAAGTGTCAATTGGATTTTTAATTAATTATTAAAAAAAATAATGAATTGAAAATACGAATTGGTGCTTCACCCAAATAACCTTAGTTGTTGGTGGTCTTTAAAAAACAATTTTAAAAAAAGTTCATCTATAATTTTTTCCGGTATGTTTTTGATTGTATAGCAAAATGTCTTACGATAGATAGTTTCTTTGCAAAATAAAATTAAGTTGTTGGGAATCTATTTATCAACTTAATTTTGAAATTTAAAGATAACGGAGGAGTATTGCAATTTAGTATAGTAGAAAAGTACTTCAAGGCATGATCATTGGAGCTAAAAATAGACAACTCGGTGATCCATGGGTTGTTCAGAGGGCTAATAAATTGTTACAAAATGTAATTTAAATTTTATTTAGAATTTGCGTAGAGGTAAGATCTTTACAAAGCCTGCACTGTATTGTGAGAAACAATTGTTGTAAAATAAGGTTTACTGCGTTTTATCAAATTAAAATATTGCATTACATAACAAAAAAAATACTTAAAAAAATTCTACATAAACCATTTTCGCTTGTGGGCGCAGATATATCCGTAGGTATTAATTTTCTTTTTAAAACCTCCGTATGGAACCCTATTATATTATCCTGCCTTCGATGTCTGTCCGTCTGTCACAGGGCTCTATCTCAAAAACGGTAAGAGGTAGCTAGTTGAAATTTTCACAGATTGTGTATTGTTGTGGCGTGATTTCTTATAAATAATAATTAGAATTAAATAATCAATTAATTTTAATAAATTAATGATTGTTTTTTGTTGCAGATACTGTCAAAGGAACGAGTACGAAATTGAGGTAAATATTTAGTTTCTTTAAATATTTTTTTTGTTCACCTTGTATATTATTATAGATGTAAATGTACTTTAGATATGTCTCTTTGAATTAAAGATAAAGCTGCATCCCTTGTTAAAGCGTGGCTGGTAAAAGACTTTTGTGCGGATAGTTTGAATAGTTTTATATAAATGCATTCGAAGAATTTTGTATTTCCGTTGAACTTTTTATTTTTAAATTTAAATCGGTTTTGTATCAGCAATCTACGTGTCAGAAAAGTTGTTAAATGACCAAAAAGATACTGTGACAAGAAATTGGCATATCTTATTCTACTTAGACGTGGTTCTAGAATGGTTGATTTCGAATAGAAATCTGTACGTTTTTATACTTTATCCACTTTTTAGATCATTGTAGCTTTTATTCAATAAGAAATTAAGACAGTCCCTTAAAAAGTGGCTATACAAATGGGGAACATTGTCTCTTTTTGGATTTTACTAACGGAAAGCTCAATGGAGCAATAATGGAGAGAATTACTTAAACAGTCATAGAATCAAAATTAACTTCTGCTTTTGGCCAAAAAACAAAAGGATCTAAAGAACATTTTGTTTTTTGTTCAGTAAGCAATTAAATGAGATTGTCTCTTAAAAAGTGGACACAAATGGGGCATACTTTTACGTTTTGGAGTTTGGTGATGGAGAGTTCTATGAGCAAATGATCGAGAGATCATTTAAAAAATCTTGGAAACGGCTGAACCGATTTCAATCAAACATAGCTAAGAACCATCTCGCAAATACCATCTTTCAAACAAACAAAACCGCTTTTAAATCGGTTGATCCGTTTGGGAGCTACGATGCCACAGCCAGACACACAGATACACACGTTAAACTTATAATACCCCTTTTTTTGTCGGGGGTTAAAAAGTGACCTCAATCGAAATCGAATTCTGATTTTGCATTTTGTGAGGAAAAATTCAATGAGAAAGACAAATGACATTAATTAGAGCAGTGTTTCCCAAAGTGGGTGGTAAAGCTCACGGCTGGAGCGATTCAGAGGAGCGCTAGTATCCTCTGAAGCAATTGGGGGGAGTTGAATAAAAATAAGGGGCCGATGGAAGCATAAAGAAAGAAGAAGAAAGTTTAAAAAACCGTTCGTACATGTTTCATTTGTTGTGAAAAATACAGTTAAATTTGTTTTCCAAATTTGAAGATATTTTTAAAATGAACATAGCCGATTGGGGTTTGAACCATTTTTCAAGTATAAATACAGAAGAATCTCCAAATTTGTAAGAAGAACTTATATAACTTACAACAAATGAGGAATTGAAATTTAAATTCAAAAAACGGCTACCAACAGTTTAGGCTGCAAAAGCAGATATCTGCATACTATATCCTGGATTATGAGCTATAGTACAATAGTTACTAGAGCTTAAAAATGAAATCAATATTTAAATATTCTTATGGAAAGTTGATATAATGGTTCATTCTGTATACGACAAAAAATTTCAATTCGTAAAAATATCAGCGTAATACTGGAAGGGAATTATGCTCTGTGTGTATAATTTCCTTTGAAATATCTGATATGTTAATATCAGCATCTTTGCGGTTTCCCTTGCTATTAAAGAAAAAAAAAATGTTTGAAATTAAAATTCAGCGAGTCACACATTCGTTACATTGCCCTAATAAAAAAAATTCAATGTATGTATTTGCAAGCTGCTTTCAGTTTTATGAAGCAGAAAAGAAAAAGGCCATAGAAAATGCGTCTCACGTATTTGTTTTCCGTATTAAAATTTTAATTTGTTCTAAAAAAACCAACGTTAAAGTTAAAATGAATGTTTAATAAAATTATGATTTTCATTTAGTGTACGTAAATTAGGAAGGTGATTTTACACTACTGGAAATATTTTTTTCTTATACCTAGTTTTTGGGATCGACTGGGGTAAATTTGATAATTTTGAACAGTGTATGTTATTCCTCATACATAAACGAACTTTTTTGTTCTTATATCCTTCCTCTTAATAATCACAAACAAGAATTTAAAAAAATGTTCATTTCAAACGGATGAGCTTAGCCGCCATATGATGACGTCAAAGCCAGACCAATGAAGCCAGACATACGTCCACGCATAGATAAAGAGAGGTATGTCTATGAAAAGAGAGGAATACTTCGTCAGTCGTATAACTCGTGAAGAACCTAACCTAAGTTCTAACTGCCGGCCTGTCAACTGTATATACATAAACAATTAATCAGTGTATTATATTCTCTCTTTATCTATGGATCAGTGGGCGTGATTCAACTACAACAGACTGGCTGTCAATGACGTATACTGTATTTAAAATTAAATTGAAAAATACGCACTTTTGGGATTTTTTTTCTTGTAGAAAAAGCTTCCTAAAAATTCTCAAAAAAATGTTTTATTATCTATTTGTAACGTAGATTTCAACCCTAAAAAAATGTGGGACGACCCTATTGTAAATAAGGGGCAATTGAAAACTGTAAATGTAAACATACGAGGTGCTGTGCAAGCGCCACAGATTCTAACCCTTGGGAACCAGACAATTGGGTACCAAGAGGGCCCATCAAGAATGGACTGAACGCCTTCTCACGAGGACCTAGGACTATTCGAGACTTGGTTTACATGTCGCGAAGGCACAATGGGCCGTTGTAGGCCTGAGTGTAGCCGGAGCTTTTCCTGCCCCAAATTTATCAATCTATAACTAAGGGTTAGACGAGCCATGAAATTTGAAAACATCATAAATAAACCAAGACTATTCTTAATCAATTGCAGGAACAGCTGCGGCATCATTTTTGAAAGATTGCTAACGAACTAAAACTCAAAAAATTATTAAAATTATTTTATTTATTACCCATGGTTGACAATGAAAACAAAAAATTTTGAAAAAATTGAAATTGTAAAATGATCGCTATGAGTCGAGAAAAAAAGTAGATCTCAGTCCCAGTTAAGTTGGCCATCCCTGGCTATATATTCAATCTATTTTATTGAGAAATTTTTGAAAAACACCCGTTTTGATGTAGGTACTACGTGTGTCACTTCGCTGTTAAGACAAATTCTGACAGTTAAGGAAATTATATAGAGATAAATAACTTGTACGATAGTGTAAATAGGCTTGTGCTAACTGTATAAAAGCATCACCAAACAACATGGTCATGCGCACAAATCGACACGAGTTCATAAAGAGATTGCGTGTGAGAGAGACGGTATGAAATCTAGAGTTCTCTCTGTTATAACCGCAAACGTCCCCGGAAGAACAACCCTTTCCGTGTAAAAAAGTAATTATTATTTAGCGGTGTTTAAAATTGAAATTCGCTTCCTTAAAGAAGTTAATTTGCGTTTAATGTGTACTGTAATCAACCTATTTATTTCAAAATTAATTACATAAATGTACATTTATATTCATAGTGCATTCATTCATCATTATTTAAGAATTTATTTATTGATAGTAATTACATCCTTTCAAAAACTTTAAACATTCAAATAGTAGGTTGTATATCTAGTTGCGTATTAAAATGACGCATATTACTGACGAGTAGTGACAGTAAAGTAAAACCAGCGATTTAGCGAGTCATAATATCATTACGCACGAGATATATTATATTGGCCCAACTGTCTTTGCCGTACAGTCTAAGACTTACATCACGTTATTAACTTCCCAATGGAAGTTATTGTAATGGGTCCAGCATTACTGTATTTCAATGAGATTTACATAAAATAACAAGCTTCTGTTTTAAGAAAAAGATGGATAGAGCAGCTTGTCCTTTGCTCATTTACCGTTCGCGATTATTTTAATAGTATTGTTAGTACAGTTTGTATTAAATGGATGGTAGAGAATACTTGATCAAGAACATTGGTAAGTGTGTGGTGACACTGTTGCCAAATTATATGGTTACAAACTAAACATGGTACATTCATTAACATTATATCGACTTGTCTTAACAGATTGGGGCGAAGCGCCAATAGAAACACTGTTTATAAATGATTTTGATTCCTCGATACAGAAAGAAAAGCAGTTTTCCGCATCGAATCTCTGCGAGTGGAATTTTTTTTTATTCTGCAAAAATGAACTTTTTGAATTATTATTTTTGCAAAATCTTTGTCTCGGTAAGAACTCCAGGCTTATTAATTTTGGTGCCAATCTGATCAGTCATTTTGGAAATCTAAATATTGTTCATATTTTGTGTCTATATAACCATATAGCCCGAGAGCTAGTGACAATTATTTGGTGTTATTTATTCAAGGCCTTATTTTTGTGAAGATGTTGAGGGAGGCATATTAAAGTGCCTTGAGTAAGGGATTTTGCTAGATAGCGGTATGAGAGGTATGCAGACCGCCCCCAACATGTAACAAAAAAAATGGTCACAATTATTATTGCTTCAAGACTGAAATTGTTTGTATAGCTTGTCGGTGACCCAATAATGCTATTATAATATTTGTAGATCGATTGGTCAATATTAAAGGGGTGGCAGATCACCCTAAACGTGTCATGTACCCGACGAAATTTATGTTATTAGTTCAAGGTTCAAATTTTAATATGTTATTACGGTGACAGTTTTAGGCATATATTTCAATTTGCAGAACAAAATGTCGGTATTAACGCTTCGTTTTCGAAATACAGGGTGTTAAAATTTGTAGAAAAAATCGTTTTTTATTAATCTCTATTAAGTTTAATAGATCCACAAGATGCCTCATAAAGTTACCAACAAACTGTAGAAATTTCATTAAAATCAGCTGAAGCGTTTTTTGAGTAGGTATTGATAAAAAAAACTATTTTTCTTCAAATTTTAACAGCCTGTATCTCGGAAACGAAGCGTTTTCAGACTTATGTTTGTAAAGCAAAAAATGTTTGTTTTGATGTTCCCTATCACCCCTAAAAGTTTGTCGCTATATTTATGGAACACCCTGTATATCTAATATGTATTAATTTATGTTAATTTTTTCTATTATTTCTATATATTACTAAATAAACAAATAAGAGGCAGAACAAATGCGTTGTGTTCTACTTTAAAATCTTGTTACGTCAGAATCCGCGCTTCGCTAATGACTGTTATCGTATCCGAGAGTGCATTTGCTACTTGCATCGCCATTTTCATTACCAGGATTGCCAATTACGCTAACGTCCTACTCTAAGTGCTCCTTCAGGGAATCCTGCTATTGTTTATATAAACAGATCGATTTATCAGCTTGTAATTGCTAATTAACAATCAGCTGATTGAGATTACATTTTTGCAACCGATTTTAATTGACTCACCCTCTGCGCATATTATGTTTTGATATTTCGTTGTTTTATCATTTAATAAATTATATCTGTATTGAGAACCATAGATGACACTAACTAAAAGGAAGAAAACAAATCGGAAAACCTTCTCAATATCCTCTTCATATCACTCAACTTCAAGACGCAGCATGGTGTGGACTTAATTTATTAGTGTATTTGCCACATGGCACATACACTATTGGCGTCGGTCGGATGGCGGGACCTAGGGGTCGGACCAAAATTTCTCGACGTTTCATAGCCTCCTGAACAATTTGGCATCATTTTTGGAAATGTATATATATGTGTGTGTGTGTTTTTGCAGCATAACTCTCGAAAAACTTTATTGATTTGAACGAAATTTTGTAGACACGTTGGAATCCATCACCGCACGGAACCTATTTAAAATGGGCCCAATCGGACTATTTTAAGGATGGTTTTTAGGGGATGAAAAATGTTTTTGGACCCAAAAATACCGAAAAAATTCTCAGAATTGTTTCAAAATTGAAATTTAACCTTTTAGTAAAGATCAAAATGTGCTGCTAAAATTTTAATAAAATCGGCCCGACAGGACCGGACTTACAAATTTTATAAAAACACTAGTTTGCGAATAGTGATTTACTTACTGAAGAGTGTATTTAATTTGGTACAGTCCCTTTAGCGAGTGCCTCAATTTAAGCTTACTAGATATCTCACTTTAAGCGGACGTATCGAACATAATTTTTTATAACGACTGCTTCTAAAGTTTAATAGAGAGAAAAAAAATTATGAAAACGCAAAATTCGCTCTTCTAGTCCTTAGAACTTAACAATTACAGACTAAGTTACGATTTAGTTTATTTTTATTAAAGTTATTAACTTCTGTATAAATCATTAAAAACATGACTCTCTCATAATGTGAACTTTGTATGCGCGATACTATATATAGAAACACATCGTTCGATAGCCAGTAAGTGCTTGTATGGTACAAAGTGCGGAAATTTCGAATTTATAAGATGTAATTTATAAGATGTAGAGATTGTACTTTTACGCACGCTTTGGACTTTTACGCACGATGACGGTACTTTTACGCACGCTTTGGACTTTCACGCACGGTGACTGCACTTTTACGCACGCTTACTAAAATATGCCTCTTCACGCCCGCCTCACAGTGCTCGAATATTGAACTTTAGAAACAGGAGTTATAAAAAAGTATATATTGGCTAAAATAATCGTGACAGGTGTCATTTTCGCTGTCATAACAATCGATAACAATTAACGGGAACCGGTGTTAGTGACGTAACAAAAATCACACGGCTGCGGACAATGTCTGTTCAATAATTCAATACGTATGAAGGTGAGCGGCAATATATATTTGGTAATTGAATAAGTGTGTATGGCCTCAGGTTGGAAATGTGTCAGAAATGTGTATTTTGTTTTCTCAAACTGCGTCAGACACTGCGCAATAATAATAAAAGAATGCTAGGAAACATATATGTGACGGATGTCAAATGAATTATTATATACAGTGCGTTCGATAACTTTTTTTTTGACGTAAAACTTCTTAGGCAGCACTGCTTTGACGATTTGAAGAATAAAATTCTGGGATGAAACACAATTAGTGTGGTGATGCGAAATTCCATAACAGCCCTAAATGATTCAAATGTATTCATGGCTCATTCTGATCCTTATTTTAACGGAAGTGTGCAGTGTCGCGAATCACCATAACAACCCTAAATGAGTCAATTGTAATCATGGCTCATTACGATCCATTCATTTTAACGGAAGGGTGGTGTTGCGAATTACCATAACAACCCTAAATTAATCAATTGTAGTCATGGATCGTTCTGATCCTTATTTTAATGGAAGTGTGGTGTCGCGAATTACCCTAACAACCCTAAATAATTTTTACATAAGACGTTTTACTTCGGTCGTGTGTGCCGCGATATGTGCCTTTTTTCAATTAAACAAATGAAACTCGGGTAGCAGTGTATTTGCTAATGTTTTGTGGAATTTATTATTACCTACGTGAACTTAAATTTGTTTTTGGACAAAATAAAATTTTAATCCCTTAAAATTTTTCTTAATTCAATTTATTCGGTATGCATTAATTATCAGTCCAACATCTGCAAAAATCATGTAAATACGCCCTTCCGTTAGTAATTCACTATCCGCAAACATCAGTTCCCGAGATATTAATTGCTAAAATTAAAAAAAAATCGAGATAGCTGCGGAATTTTCAGCAGTTTATTTGAGACAAATGAATAACGGGGTGGGGGTAAACAAAAATACTACTATCGAAAAAGAAGCACGTTAAAAAATAAAATTGATCTGTCCTAGGATTGTAAACATAACAGAAAATACAAACTTTATTATTAAAAACTTTAGTAGTTAAAAAAAAACAAGATCTCAGCCTAAACGAGTATGTTTATATTTTGAATAAAGGAATGCTCAATTTTTAATCTACTTTCAGTAGATGTAACATCGTTAAGACAGTGTTAGTTGTTTTCTTTATCGCAGAACACACATTTTCCTTTCTCTTAAGAAAAAGAAAGTGTGTAAAAATAATATAGAACAGGTTATTTAAGATCAGCAGATAAATGGCTCCTTGCGAAAGGCACGCAGATGATTATGTATATAAAACGAAATCCCTGGATTAGTACTCATTTCTCTATAAGAGCAACGCTCTGTTAGTATTTTCTCAGCTTTTCATAATAATCTGGATATGAAAATTAGTCTCGTAAAGAACATTCATGTCTACATTTTTAAAGGTAAACATGGCGCGCCACTGAAACTTTCAAATTACTTTTTCTTTCGACTAAAAAAAAACTTTGTAATTTTGTCGAAAGTATATTTTTCGATAAAATTTTATATATTGTCTTTGAACGTTTCATATACCTGTTGTGTAATAATAAGTACCTGATTACTTGTTTTAAAAGTTTTAAATTACAATGAAAAAATTACTTTTTTTTTGTGTAATAGAACTTTTGAAGGGGCTTGAGAATGGCCGAGCGTGTAGCAATGCTGTTGTTTACATGGCGTTGCTATGGTTCCTCTATTACAAGGCCCAGTTCCCGGGTTCTAGCCCGAGAGCTGGTAAAAGTGTCAATTGATTTTCAATTTATTATTAAAAAAAAAATAATGAATTGAAAATATGAATTGGTGCTAGGCCCAAATAACCTTAGCTGTTGGTGGTCTTTAAAACACAATTTTTTTAGAACTTTTGAAGTCGACAAAAATTTACATCTATTGTTGATTCATTGAACCGTGGAAGATATTTAAATTTTTCAAAGTGCTTTGAATTTCCATAGTTATTCTAAACTATGCTCGCACTTTTTGTTTGTCAATTCCTCAGAACAGAGGTAGCTATAGAAACAGCATATATCACATCGCTTGTGAAGTCATAACTAAACACTAAAGTACGACTGTCAGTTACATTATAATCATTCGTTGCTTATATTCCGTAGTGTTATAAATACTCTTTTTGCAACACTTGCATCAAAAGTACAATTTTAGATGGCTGTGTACCGTTTGAAAAGTGATTCTTTATGGAAGCTTCTATACTGCGTTCGAACAGTAGTGTTTAAAGTAAATTTTAACGCACTCCGTTCTATAAAGTAAGACTTTTTTGTTTTACTTTATATAACACACGTGCGTAATAAATTACTTAATAGATATACTTTGCTATAATTCTACAAATAAAATATTTATCCAAATTGTATTTTATTTGCTTAAAATTGAACTTTTGAAGTAGTTGTTGCAAAAAATATTGTATGTAACGCTTGTCTAAAGTGATGAATTTAACAGTCGCGATTTTATAATACTGTAACAAAACTGTATTTTGAGCTGGCGGAATTAAATATTTATGTATAATGTCCTATGTACAGTATTTACAATGTTTATTTACAATACTTAATTATAATAATTATAAACACTTAACAAATACAATGATTATTTATTTTATATCAAGTATGTCCACAGAATACTGTATTATTTATTTGCTATTTATGCCGTAAGAAACGAATATTAGGCATATTTTAGATCTAAAATAATATCGTGTTTTAAGGACTTTCTGGAAAATTCCACTGGAATGTTTCATATTAAGAATTATTTTGAAATATGTAGATATGGTTATCCATGCAGTTTTTTTTTAGATAAAGTGATATTTAAAATCTCAGTCAGGCGTTTTTGTAAGTATGTATTATAATTGGTATATGATAAAATCAATCGATTTAAAACCCCTTATATCCACACCATATTATTCACATAACAATTAGAGGTGAAAATAATAAATATCTCAGACAGCTAGGCTGCCATGATTTTTGAGCTATATCTAAGAAAAAATCAAATGACCACTGTCGGCACTTGAACCCGAAACCCCCAGTTTCCGGCTAGGTGAGTTACCGATTTCTCCACAGTGTCCGAGAGTGGAAACCGATCTCTTCTTATATATAGCAATTTTACGTTGAAAACACACTACATGCGAGAGTCGACTATTTAAATAAACTGCAAAGCATAGTACAGCTATTAAACAGTCGAATCATTATACATGCGAGAGTTAACATTTTATAAGTTTTATCAACTTAATAAACTCGTTAGGCCGGGAAGCCTTAGGTTTTACCTATAGATAAACAACGTTTTGAGTTTCTGTGGACAGTAATTAATTGGTATATGATAAAATCAATCGATTTAAAACCCCTTATATCCACACCATATTATTCACATAACAATTATTATAATATTTTAAAAACAATTTCAAAAATAAATCTCAGCCGAGTTTTGGTTACAGCAATTATATTTTATGTTTTCATGTTAGCACAGCAATCCAGATTCTGCGTCAATAAAATGCAGTTGTAATTTCTGCTGAGTTAATTTTAATGAAGCAATCTCCACAACTCCGGTTAATTTAACAATGTTGTTAAACTGTTGATCCGGTTTCTATTCAGGGTGGGTTTCCGAAGCTGACCAATGAGAAACAGGGAAACTAAATTTGTTTTTCATTTTAAGTTGATTACAAACAATTACTTTTATTATCTAAACTTAAGTCGAAATTTAACAAACAGTTAAAATACTGATTAAAAATAAGTCCGAATTAATTCTACGATAAAAGTATTGCAATTTTTAGGGTTCCGTACCTCCGTATGGAACCTGCTTACGATGTCTGTCCATCCGTCCATATGTACGTCCGTCTGTCACAGGGCTTTATCTCACAAACGGTAAGAGGTAGCTAGTTTATTTAGTTTTGTTGAGTTTTAATTTATGATAATTTTCTTAACGGCGCTACCTTAATTTTGAAAATCGTGGGCGAGTTTAAAAATGTTTCACGACAATTATAAATGCGAATATTTACTTATTTTTCTTTGAATATTTTTTATTAATTCATTGACAGCAATTTTATTCTGAATTACGATTTTTGAAATCACTTTTCAAATAAATAGTTCTTATAAAAAAAACACATTAATTCCAGTAAGCCAACGAAAACTTCATTATTTATTGTAGTTAAGAAGAATTTTTTTTATTTTTTGAGAAATTTAAATAAGTAATTATTCGATTATAAATTTATTAATTATTGAATAATTATTGAAGAACATTTTTGTCTTTGTAGAATTACACTAATTATTATAAAAAATACAAAAAAAAAAAATTTTGAAAATCTCTAGAATAGTTTTTCCTCGTCTGTAAAATACATTTAGTTATTTTGTAAACTGTCATCTGCAACAAAGCGAGATATCAAGAAATGAAATGTCACTAGATATAACAAAAGGAAGGAACTTTTCTTACCCATGAAAATGATCTTTGTCAATATTTTATATAAATTCGTATGTATGTGAAAGTATTTTAGATTTTTATGGAAGAGGGAATTCTTTATAATAATGGTATACGGAAAAGTTTGTGTCAATATTTCAATCTACTATTTCTAAATTCTGCAGCTCAATATTTTAAATTTTACAAATTTTAATTTCCACATCTGAATATTACAGAGTTCAGTTTCACTCAAAAAGTTTCTCAATATTTTTGCCTAGACGCATCCTTTAATTTGAGACCAAAACGGACCCTTAAAATTTAAAAATATGGTGAGGAGAGTGTAAATACTGAACATCCGTTAGACCTCGCGCGGCGAAAGATGAAGCCACCGCGTCATAGTAACGTGAATGCATTGCACCCGCTTTCTAGCTTGCTATTGGCTGTTTATTGTCATGAATAGCAGTTTGCCAAAATTGTACCTAACGTCATAAAACCCAATGTGCAGTTTTGTGTACACGGCACTGTCTGCGGGCAAGCAGGCGTTCACTACCATATTATTGATGACGTGCCTGGCTTCATCTCTCACCGCGGGCACTTTACGACGCTAATGGCCAAATCTTAAAAATTTGAAGTTAAGGCCACATAACGCCCTTCTGAACATTAGCTACTTTAACGTCAGATCCACTGAAAAATCTTTTCAATATTTAAAATTGAATTGTGGATTATAGACGCTCGACAATTTTCAGTATGTAATACCGAGCGGATTAGGCGAATAAACTTAAATCACAATGGAAATGGTTTGCTTTCCCACACTAGTGTACACCGGCCTGTCAAAAGTCACTTTACATTCATGCTTGTAAAGCAGTTATTTTATAGTGATTATAGCAAAAATAGTTATTTTTTTAACCGACTTCAAAAAAAGGAGGTGGTTCTCAATTAGGTTGTATTTTTTTTATGTTTGTTACCCCATAACTCAGTCATTTATAAACCGATTTTGAAATATTTTTTTTTATTTGAAAGGATATACTTTCAGATTGGTCCCATAGAAATTTCATCAAAATCGGTTTAGTAGTTCGGCTGATTTTTAGACAGCGTAAGAAAGTCGGTTTAATAAAAGTGAGTTACGGCGTGTGATTCTTTTAAGGTAAATGTCACTTTTTGACACTAAAAAGTAAAAAATAAAAAACTTTTTATCAAAAAAAAAAACCCCTTCAAAAAACCACTAAAAAGAGGAAAATAATGAAATTTTGAGGTCTGTGCCAATTTAATAAAATAAAAAGAAGATATTAATCACTATACTATATTTTTTTTAATCGACTTCATATTTTATTAAATTGGCACAGACCTCAAAATTTCATTATTTTCCTCTTTTTAGTGGTTTTTTGAAGGAGGTTTTTTTTTTTATATTATCGATATGTTTAATAGAATGTATTTGGACGTGAGTGTGAGAGCCCTGTTAATTTAGTTTAGTGTTATTATAGCGGCATTTGCTTGACTTCTTTACGTAAATACAGTCAGTGTCTTGTGTCCCTTAATAATGTTGTAAGGTGTACAACATAATATGTTTATGCCGTCGAATTCAGCCCAAAACACCCGCGCTGCTGTTGAGTTTTAAAAGCATATATAGGGACTTTGTCTCGTGCAGAATGTCTCTGCATTCAGTATCAAGGAAATCCAATAATTTTAAAAGCACCGGGATCAGAAAGTAACAAAATGTATTTTGGATGATTACCTTTAAATTGTACACATATGGACAAAATCTATAACTCCATGTTTAAAATTGAAATAAGAGCTTTTAGTCTAAGAACTCGTGGCCAAAAATTGTAAGAATTTTATAAAGGCTAATATTTTGAGATAAGCTAGTTTTTTTTTATTTATTTATTGTAGATTAGACGCGTCGACAACTTAGGTTTATGGTGTAAATATTTATACTACAGTCAGCAAGTTGGCGCTCGGAACACCTGTCGCCGGGGCGCTTTAAACAATGCAAAAAACGAGTGTTTTGTAAAAGCTGAAATTTGGTACCTACAGCTGTAAATTATTGCATGTAATTTATGAAAAAAAAAATAGTCAGACCTGATTTTGATAGAACCGACTTTGGTCAAAAGTCGGGAAAAGTTTGGAATTTTTACCGAAAGTAGGGCCTGACTATTTTTTTTTGTTAAAATAAAAACTTTTAGATGACAGAATGAAGCTTAATAATTACAAAATTAGTAGCGAAAAAAAAGAAGTGACTTCCAAAAATGTTTTTATTAAAGAAAGGTGACTGACATGTGATACGAGGACAGTCGTGGTCCAGTGGTTAGCGTCGCTGCCTCTGAATCAGACTGTCGTGGGTTCGAATCCCACCTCCGCTCATGGATGTTTTGTAATGTCATTTAATTTTAAGTGTGTTGTTATTATTAATGTATAATCAAGACGCTAATGACCTAAGTTGTCGACGCGTCTATAATTTACAATAAATAAATAAGACATGTGGTACAATTATTGTATATTATTTTAATTTACCGCTCTATAACTTATACTTCGTGTACCTATTCTTTTGTATCAAAATAATTATAGGATTTTTTGGAAATTTTTGCAGCCAATTTATTTTAATAAATAAATTGGATGCAAAAATTTCCAAAAAATCCTATAATACCCTCAGCCGTACTAAACTCAATACGCAAAATAATTATGTAACGCTGTAAAAATTATGAATAGGAAATAAAAATACTTTTCAGTCTGTGCGATAAAGTCAACGTGTTCTAATAGGTCATGGGCCCAGCACGCTTCGATTATATTTCAGAAGTAAAAATATTTAGCGTCTTTTTAATAAGAATTATTAGTTCTAAAAATAAATGTGACATATATATATATATATATATATATATATATATATATATATATATATATATATATATATATATATATATATGTATATATGTATAGGTACTCATTATGATTAATTTCGGTTTAAATGAGACGATTGGAAATTTGTTTTTCTACTTTCGAAATGTGAAAATATGCAATCCTGTTATTATTATGATTAAAATAAATAATCGTCTGTTATATTTTACTACAGGAAAACTTTTACCATTTCTTTAAATATCTACCGAGTTTTCCCTGACTGTATGCAAAAAAAACCAACTTATAATACATATCGTCCGGATGACAGAATGACGTGTAGAGAATGGCATGGGGTTGGCTGGCCAATCACCTTACGTAACTTTAATGTACAGGATGTTCACTTTGTTGAATAACGAAAATAATGAAAAGCTCACAAATACTTGTAAAATATATGACAGCCTGGTTTCATTTAATTAATAATAAACTATCGTTGAATTTTAACATTACGTTCAGTTGTGTTAGAGAATTTAAAGTTCAAAAATGAGGTCAACCTTTCGTATTATGCTTACCATGCGATCGTTCCACGTGTCAAAATTTGATAATTTTGTACAGTGCATGTTATTCGTTATATACAAATAGATATTGTCTCAAAATGGATTTACAGTAAATAGATCAATAGAGTCAGCATTATTTGGCTTAATTAATGAAATTATCAATAATCATTAATGAAATTATCAATAATTTAGGTAATAAAAATAATATTTGCATTCGCATGTTTTTCGATTTGAGTATTAGGACCAGAGCCGGATTTAGGGGAGGGCAACCGGGGCTACAGCCCCGGGGCCTCCACAAAAGAGGGGCCCCCACAATAGAGACTTAGGAAAAAAAATTCGACTGATGACCAGTCCTATACTTCCCACCTAGTAAATATTTGCAAAAAATAAACACTCTTTTTTTTATTCTTTGACTAGGCCCAAATAACCTTAGCTGTTGGTGGTCTTTAAAACACAATTTAATTTTTATTCTTTGAAAAAAGCATGGTCCTCTTTTTTGTTTGGTGATCTATTGATGGCTAGCTTAATATAGCAAAAATCATGGTTACCTTGATTTACGTACAATTTTTATTTTTTTTAGTAAAATATTTTTTTTCTCGAAAACTATACATTTTAGAGAAAAAAAATATTTACATTTTTTTCATATTATAACATCTAGAATTCATTTATATTTTTTTTTTACCTATGTTAATACGTGACATTGAGGACGTTTTTTTGAATATCTCAGGATCCACTGAACCGATTTGACTCAAAATCTAATCAGATCTAAGTTAAAGGCTGATAAACACAATAGAACAATCGGCATGCCCATATGTTGTTCCGTTCTTAAGATATCGAAGGCGAAAAATTGACCACATACACACACACACACACATACACACATACACACACACACACACATACTGATGCTGTATGTGTGTGTGTGTGTGTATGTGTGTGTGTGTGTGTATGTGGTCAATTTTTCGCCTTCGATATCTTAAGAACGGAACAACATATGGGCATGCCGATTGTTCTATTGTGTGTCAGAAAATGATCTTAAACGATTGCTAGGGTCTCAAAACGTGAAAATCTGTTAAAATCTCGAAATATTGTTTTCGGACTGAATCCATTACTTCCCTACCATAGTAGAGGTGGGAAGTAAAAATAGTCTTGGTAATGAGTTGGTTCAGTTTGTGTCTTTGATCGACTCATACAAAAAGGACTATGAAAAAGACCAATCTCCGGAACTATTTTACTACCAAATTCTCGAAGATCAAAATTTCAGAGCTACATTCCCAAACCTTGAAATTGCATTGAGAATGTATTTGGTTTTGATGGTATCAAATTGCACTGAAGAGCGCTCATTTTCAAAAATGAAAGTTATAAAATATAGGCTTCGAACCACGATGGGACAAAACCGTCTATCAAAACTTTCTCTCCTGAGTAAATCACTTTCAATTCTCAGGAGAGAAACCTGAGAATTGAAAGTGATTTACTTCGGGAACTGGATTTCAGCGAAATCATCAACGATTTTTCGGCGAAAAAAGCTCGGAAGGTTCCGTTCGTTAACGCTAAAATTTAATTTCAGATAATTCTTGTTTCCGATTATATTTATATGTTTGTTAAATAATAAAAGAATCTATACTTAGTTTCACAATAAATTATTTATTGGAAAACTCGACTGAAAAAAATTATCCATTTAATTTGGAAAATAATTTGGGGTCAGGGGGCCTCCACTCCTTTGTTACCCCGGGGCCTCCAGACCTCTAAATCCGGCATTGAATCGGACGTATGAATATTTTACAAATGACCTTTCTCTGGTAACTAGTTTGGTCTGTATGAAGTTGGTGCTGGTTCCATGCTGTGACACGTCTGTAAAGGCACCGTACAGACCAGGTCATATCGCATAAAAATATGTTCGCATTGTGTCGTGTCAGCATTGAGCCTTTGATTGTATAATATGTATATTTCAATACAATAACATTTATGTCACGAAATATGCACATATTGAAGTAGACATGTCCGTGTTTACGGTGTTACAATAAATCATATACAAACTGTACGATTTTATTGCTAACTTTACTGACCTCGTCCAAGTTCGACGAAGTGCGGATGATTGGAAAAGTATTTTAAAAATACATAATTGTAAAAGGGTTGAAAATAATAAAAAGTCGGTGTGTGCTTATGAGTACACGACAGAAGTGAAAACTTGATTATATGCAAGACATAAATAATATTATACATAATATTATTTTATTATTATAATAAAAACGTAATTCTTGAAACGATGTCCTCCTTGTTAGACAATAAACGTGGTCACCTACCCGAGCGCGCTTGATGTCGAGTGAATCCGAGTAAACCCGATTCAGCGTCACTGACCCGAGCGTGACGGTTCACTTTCGTTTACTATTCAGAAAGAACGCAAAGTGCGCCTAAAAAAGTTTTCACTTCAAAAAACCGGTCAAGTGCGAGTCGGACTGGCGTGGAGAGGGTTCCGTACTATTAGGACTTTCATTTAGGTTTTCCTGTGAACTAGGTATGAGTGAGGCCCTATAATCACTATTTTTTCAAAATTTTAGGCTTAGTAGTTTCGGAGAGAAGGGAGAAGAGGGGGATGCTCGATATTCGTATATTTTCTTTAATATCTTTTAAACTATGCATTTTAAAATTATAAAAAAATATATTTGTTTTTCCCATAAAGAGCCCATTCATTTGATAAGCCACATGATGTATTAAAACATTTTTTTTTAATTTTCTACTTTGCCACCCAGAATTAACCCCTAAAATAGACTTAGAATTTTCATTTAGGTTTTCCTGTAAACTATGCGTGAGGTCCTATATTCCCTATTTTTTTCAAAATTTTAGGTCCACTAGTTTCGGAGATAAGGGTGTTTGTAGAACTTTTTTAAGTGTTTGTCTGTTTATATTTATTGTTTGTATTATTATAAAGAAACAATTCTGAACAAATTAACGATTTTCTTACACCTTGTATAATGGTAGTATTATTTTACGTTTTCAAGGAATTTTTTCTCAATTTTAAAAATGCAAATTATATTTCAACTTCGTTTGGAATTTGAATTTGCTTCTAAAATAGATAACGGATTTCGAGTAAAAAAATTGTAATGTTTTTACAACACCTTTATCTTTTTGATTTTCGAAATATTTCTTCTAAGATACTAAAAGTAGATAAATAAATCAGCAAAGGTTTTCATCAGTCGATAAACTTTTCAATTGCTTTTATATAATGCCGCGATTTCAAACGATGCGTAAAAGCGAATTTTTACAAAAGCAATTGAATATATTTCAATTGCCCAATTGACTGATAAAGAGTTTTATTTATTTATTTTTTTATATATAAAGTAAGCTATTTTCAAGTACATATGTAGATATGTGTTTTCTCTTTGCTATCGCGAGTTCTGTAACTAAATTTCGTTTTGAAAAAGACGGTTTATTAATTTGATATATGCATACGATATGAATAAAAAAAAATCCCATCCATCATATCCTATACATCGCAAAACAGGATAACAAGAGAGATAGACGTATACAGGTATAAACGTCGTGAAAGATGGATAAAAAGAGACGTGTATAGGTAAACATAGAGGTACATGCATTCTGTAGACAAGTCCTTTCCAATGCTGAAAGATACTCGAAAAGAATTTATTTCAGAAAATGCTTGAAAGGAATTTGTTTTGATCTGTATGAGATATATTACAGCAGGATCGTATTGAAACTGAAAAATAGACGTAGAAAATTGAAACATATTGCTTTCAGTTTTAAAGGTTGCACCAACCAGTGGCTTTCTTATGATCTTGGTAAGTTCGGTAGTGTTGCCGTCTAGACAAGACTTTCAGTGTCTTGTCTTGTCTTGAAATATCAAGACAATACTTCACTTAAATCTTGTCTTGAAATATCAAGACTTCACTAAGTCTAAGTCCTAGATTAAAAAACTCTTGTCTTGTCTAATATCAAGATTCTAGATTATTTTCAAGAGTCTAGATTAACCGAGTGGTTTACTTTACCTACTACTACTTAGTTTATCTAGACTCTTGAAAATTGTCTAGAGTTTTGATCTAGATAAAGCAAGTTTTGTCCTGTCTTGAACATTTCTAGACAAGACTTTTGCAAGTCTTGTCTTGAAAATCTAGACAAGACAAGACAAGAGTCTAGAAAGTTTAGATCTAGACGCAACACTAAAGTTCGGTTTTGTGCTCAGATTGATCTGAGCGCTTTAATGAGTTCGAATTTAAATTAATTTAACATTTTAATATTATAAGTTCTGAAAGATCTCTATCCTGAGCTCGGATCGATCTGAGCGCAAAACCGAACTTACCCATAGTTGCAACACTTACAATGAATAGTACATTCAGCATCAAACCGATTACCGAATATTCGGCAAGGTCACATGCCCAAATAATCGAATATTCGATTAATATATTAGGCAAGGTTTTTTAAATGTTTAAAGTAGGTACGGATTTTAATTTTACATAATTTTTTACTCATTAAAAATAATTTGGGATTTTTCTACCTCCCGTTTCTAATTCTGAAAACCCTGTTTAATAATTAAGGTTATAATAAACCAGAAATAATAGATGGAAAAATCCTAAATTATTTTTAACTTTTTTTGCTGTCCCAAAGTTCTAATGTCAGTTTTAATAATCCTCCTTTGTTAGCTGTTAAAAAGTTTGAGGTTATGTGTAGCTGTCATCGTATTCGAATCTGAATGTTTACTGTTTAGACATCTCTTGAGAGTACTGGGAACTAATTTTTTTTATTATGCGATTTAAAAAACGTAATTAAACTTTTAAAATTTTGTTTTATAGTTCAATAGGCAAAGTTTAATTTAACCGTTATTGTTACGTTTGTAAAAAAATTTAACTGCAAAATAATTTTACTAGCCACCACAGCTAAAGTTAATTGGGCCTAGCATCAACTCAAATTTTCAATTCAATCAAAATTATTTAATAGTGAATTTAATTTACTTAAAAAATATTATATAAATAAAACGATTTGTGATTCGTACGCGAAAAAAAAAATAAAACTTGGATTTTAAATAACCGACCTGTAGATCACATTGACTTCTGTGGAAACTTAATAATAGCAATCATCCCGTTTCTGCAGGCAACCCTAAACTAAGAAAAAGATAACATCAATGTTTTAGTTTTCTTTACAAGCAAATATTAAATTCTTTGCTACAATCAACAGAAGCAAGTATTTCAATTGTCCCGATGTTCTTCTTTATTCCTTTTTTCCTTTCGAGCGACCTCGGAGAGAAGGAAGTCTTGTAATAGCGCGAAAAAAATCGATTTCGATGGATTTAAACGATTTAAACGTTTCATTCATACATAGAAAAAGCGAGTTTTCAATGTCCGTTCGTCTGTTCACGCTGCTACTAAAGGAGGTTAGCAGTTCAAAAAAATAGGCTTGGTGTGTGGGTAAAACCACACTGCTAACTTCTCATTGGGGTGCCCTTAGAGATTAGAGACCAGTCTATCGTAAAGAAACTATTGGCAATGCACATTTTACAACCATTTTACAGTAGTTTTTTTTTATTAAAAAAAAACCGCTTATTGAAATTTCCTGCAAGCCTAACCAGGTGTTCATTATGTAATTACGTGCCGAATGAAATTGGTCTGGAGTTGATATCATTATTTGTTTTTGAGATATGCGAGCGGAAAAAAAGTTCACCAACGTACGAACGAACGAACGAACGTACACAAATTTCTCTAAAAACAGTAGATTTGGACTCCAGGGATCTCAAAACGTGCAGATATGTCCATATCGCAAAATGGGACCCATTACAATAAAAGTTAGCAGCGCGAAACTGCCGGATGACGAAATTGATGGTATGAGAATTAAGGGCTATTTAGGGGTTCATTTAATGCTCCTAATAGAAATTAAGGCTCTTACCTTTTTCGTAAAAATCTATGATTATCTTTCATACAGTGGAAGTACGGGTTATGTATGGTGGTAGGTTGGTTTATATATTATAGTAGAAACATCTACACAACATGATAAATAATGGTATGAGATTTAAGGAGGCTCGTCAAGGCCTGATTTAATGCCCCTAATAGAAATTTAAGGCTCTTGCCTTTTTCGTTAAATCCATGAATATCATTCATACGGTGGAAGTACGGGTTGCGTATGGTGGGAGGAACGGCTCACATATGGTGGAAACATCCATACAACATGATAAAAAAATTGTATGAAATTTAAGGGTTCTTTAAAGCTTAATTTACTGCTCCTAATAGAAATTTATGGGTCCTGCCTTTTTCGTCAAAATCTATGAATATCTTTCATATGGTGAAAGTACGGGCTACGTATGGTGGGTGGTCATCCGACAATTTGGCGCTGCTAACTTTTACTAAAACTAGCAGCACCACAGATTTTGCCTAACAGGGTAAGAACCCTAAATTTTAAATAGGGGCATTAGCCGTTATATAGCCCCTAATTCTCATACCATATCAATTTCGTCATACGATGTTTTGGCCCTGCTTTGACTATTAAAAGAAACTCGGAACCTGCTACAAAAAAAAACAAAGCATCTACTACATATTTATATTAGCTTTTATAGCCCATAGCCTACTGCAAATTTTTTCAATGTTATTTGCCCTATGTTTGAGTCTATACCGTTTACACACTGTATAGTTAAAATAAAGTAAAGTCGGGACGGAAAGCTAGTAAATAATATAATTTTCTACGGGACATAAACTTAAAAAAAAATCTTTTATTTTTTATTCTCAGCTCACAGGTAACAACTTTTATTTACGTAATATAATAGCCGCGTCATAACAAAAGCATTTATGCATATTAAATTATAATGCAACCTCCTTACATAATTTTTTAGATCCGGTCCTTGCGTACAGCCATTTTTTATCACAGGAAGTGACGTAATTCATTTCTGCTGATTTTACACTAGACTGTAGAACAGGGATGGCGAACCTAGGCACGCGACAATATTGTCGGCACGGCATTGATTCATGATTGAGGTACATAATTGAAATAATTTAAAATATGTCAGATTCTGTCGAAAAAATTATACTATCATTCAAACAACAAATATTATGAGATCGACATTCGACACGACAAATCGACGAAAATTTTACGGCACACAATGCATAATTTTTTTAGCCATACCCACTACAAAATAGCTACTTTCGATGCATGTATAGCGGCCTTGAAAGAGTCATTTAACAGGCGGATGTGTGGAAAGTGTTTTACTTACCGCACTAGGGTGGTAATTTGTAAACGGTTGCCATAGCAATTTCTGTTTATCCGCTCTATACGCCTGCGTGCGCCTGCCATTACTTACTCACGACCTTCATGGCAAACTGTGGAAAGAAAGATGGCGGCGCAAATGAACTGTGAATTTTTTTTGAGAATGAAGTGAAAAGTAGGTATTTTGTAGTGGGTATGGCAAAAAATATCATATATATCGCGTGCGTAATGGTATTACGACTCGGAGAGCAGTATAGCCTAGTGGGTAGCATGCTTGGCGTCGCAACCTTTAGACTGGACTACCGTGGGTTCGAATCCCACCTGCGCTCATGGATGTTTTGTGATGTTATTTAGTTTTAAGTTAGTTGTTATTAAGTGTAGTTGAAAGACGCTAATGACCTTAGATGTCGACGTGTCCTATAATCTATAATAAATAAATAAAAATATTACGACTCGTGCGACTGTAAAAACTCACTGTCGCTCGTTTTTACATATTTTCAATACTCGTCGTTACACATCTAGATATATACAATCTATTATTTGTCCACTAAATTTCTTGAAGTGCTTGTGGGCACGTCATGATCACATTAAACATTTTTTGAAAAAAAATGACACCTAGATGTGAAATGGTTCGCCATCCCTGGTGTAGAATGTTGTAAAGTTTTTGCAGTACTTCAAACAGCAATTTATTGCACTTAGTCTCAAGATCTTTTACAGGTTTTTATTTTTAACATCCACTTTCTGCAGTGTCCAAGGACTTTTGAAGAAGGAGTCTGACTTTCACAGATTGCTATACTTCTTTTTGAAATAAATGACGATATGATATTTATAACGGTTAAAACTTTACGATGTTCTAAATTTAATAAAGTTACTATGTCTTTGTACAGTTAATTCTAGTTGTAATGAAATATTTTATAGCTAGTTCAAGTTAAATTACTTTTGGGGACGCATTTTGCAGATAGTGTAGTGTTAAAATAACTTTTCATTTGTTAGATATTGTTGGATTTTAGAGTCGTATTTATCTAGTACAGATAATTTTAAAACAAGAATAACATTTTCTACTTTTAGGGAAATCAATAAAATAAAACAGTTGACTTTATAGTTGTTTTATTAAAGTGGACTTATTATTTTAATGACATGTGACATCAGACCTCTCAGCTTTACTGCTTTGTTGATTTCTTGTCCAATAATAACTATAAGTATTACCAACTAGCGGCCCGGTCCGGCTTTGCCCGGGTGCTATGAATTGATTCATAGCGGACCCGGGTGGTATGAAATTATGATTTAATAGCGGTCATTCATTGCTTCGCTCTCGTATATTTAGTATATTGTTAATTTGTTATCCCCCCGCGAGTACCCCCTCGCGATAATATCCCCCCTGCGTAGATTTCTATTAGTGAAAGAATTTTTAGAATCGGTTTAGTAGTTCCAGAGATAAGAATTTATGATTTATACCCCCCCCTCCCGCGAGAGACCCCTTCGAGAGAATCTCTCCCCCTGCGTAGCTTTCTATTAGTGAAAGAATTTTTAGAATCGGTTTAGTAGTTCCAGAGATAAGAATTTATGATTTATACCCCCCCCCCCCCGCGAGTACCCATGGGTTACATTATTGTAAAAAATACAGCCCATGTTACTAGCCGATAATGTAGCTTTCTATGTAGGTGAATGATTTTTAAAATCAGCTAAGTAGTTTTTGGGTTTATCCATTACAAACAGACAAACAAATATAAAAAAAATCAAATCTTTTCTCTTTATAATATTAGTTCAGACAAAGTCAACAAAGTGCACTTATAACGTGACGTCACATATCGTTTAAATAGTACATCAACTTTAATAAGTTATTCGCTTCAACGAATCGTTCTGTGTTTCTCAGATTTAAACGTTTTTTTTCAAATTGGCTTATATTTTTGTTCTCCATAATAAAAATGCGTTACCATATAACATTTTTCGTTGAAAATTATTTCAAATATGGGTATTTGAAATAATTTTCACTTTCATGATGAGCTCTCGCTAGTACGAAGATTCACTCGCATGTAGTGAAAATCTATTGATTCCCAAGCATATAAGGAGAATATTAGTTTGGTAATCATGTCACGGTTGAATACTGTAAGCTCATTCCGCCGCGAAAGTGGAAAGGTTCAGGTTAGAATCCTGACTGTGACTATGGTTGGTAAAATGATTTTTCCCATATGTTTCGAATCAATTATATAATTGGCTGCTTTCCAACGAAAAATTTTCTATTGCAATTCAGCTATATAAATCTTATTAATTTATGCGTTACCATATTTTATAGACTCGAGTATTAAAAAAATCTAAGCATCGATAATTCGTGAATCCGATTTCAAATAAATTAAGTAATAGTGAAAGTAGTTTGACAACTGGCTTAAAAAAATAAAGGAATCGTTTGGTGTTTTGTTATGATATGAGAGCAGCGTCGGTCCGATGAATAAACACTTTCCATCAGAGAGATAGAGGGTCGTCGCGACGCCAACAGTTCTGCACCCTGCAGGCGCTCGGGAATAACAGACGTAGCACTGACAACTGACATGTATACGCTGTCGGTATAACAGAGAACTGTATTCACGGATGTTTCGTATTTTTATCATAGAATTTTTTTATCTATATTGTGTACATCTCGTATCCATGAAACCGAAACAATTTAAATATTACATAAAATTCGGATCTGTCAAATGCAGAATGGTTTAAAAACATAGCGGAGTTAAGAGAAAAATTTCGATAGGTTTTATAGTTTAAACTTTAAACAAATATTAATACATAATTTTTAGGGATCCGTACCTCCGTATGGAACCCTATTACCCTGCCTACGATGTCTGTCCAGGAGCAAATGCCCAGGGGGCCCGGGCCCTAACTATAAGAGAAAACTATAATAATAAAAAATAGGAAACGCGTAGACGAATAAAAAAGGCTAGCGGGTACGATGCGCGGTAGTACGATGTTGTACGCGTGCGCATGGCGCGAGAAGCGAGGGCGCTCTGACTCACTTCCCCCCCTCTTCCTTTCTCCCTTCACTCGCCACTCATCGACAACTTATGACCTGCACATCAAGACAAGACCCTCCCATTCCAAGTACATTGTTTACAGTAGGTACTAATATTGTAGCGATACTCAGAAGTCAGAACAGTAATTCCGGTCTGAGTGAGTAATGTGAGAGAGAGGGGGTAGAGGAGAGGGGTAGAAGGGCCCGCACACCTCAGTTGCCCAGGGGCCTGAGAAACCTGTTACCGGGTCTGCTTGACAGATCTCAATAGAACTGTTGACTTTTTTGTATGTTTTGAAGCAAAGCCTCCATGACAGCTGAAGTATCTAATATCTATTAGTATAGTAATAGTATTAGCAGCAGCAATAGCTATAGCGATAGCGATAGCAATAGCGATAGCAATAGTAGTGTGATTAAATCTTTTCACACCGGTTTAACTCCATCCCTGACGCGTTTTGCACCGTCTACACGTCTCATACAAGCGGAGTCTACGGTTCTTTATGTTCTGTTCCAGAAATGCGGTAAAAAGTAATTTAGTTTTCAGTGACGAATGTGTTTCTTACACTGTTTAGACTTTAGAACTAACTGCGAAAAATGCCATGCTTTATAGTCGAAATGCGCTAATATATCCGCAACGTCATCGGCTTTACTATAGCTTTTATCTGTGTCGATTATGACAGCAAATTCGTGCTGATTTCGGTTTCAACGGGAACCCTATATTAACCGAAGTGTAGCCGAAAAAAAATATTCTAAGTTTGAGTACCAAATTTCAGAATCAAAATTTTATACTTTAATCACAATTTGTTCATTTTTCGGTTCATGGAATTTTATTGGCATTTTTACGGCACAAAACTTTTTTTTATTTGACGTTCGTGCTAGCCCTCCGTGGTTACCAGGTTCTAACCCGGGAGCTGGTAATTAAGTATCAATTGGATTTTCAATTTATTAAAAAGTAATAAATTGAAAATGTGAATTGGTACTAGGTTCAAATAACGTTAGTTGTTGGTGGTATTAAACACTTTTAGAAGACAGTTTGGTGTCATGGTTAGCGCGCTGACCTTTTGAGCAAGCTGTCGTGGGTTCGAATTCCACCTCGCTCAGGAATGTTTTGTGATGTCATTTAGTTTTAAGTGATATGTTATTTGATGTTATTAAGACGCTAATGACCTAAGTTGTCGACGTGTCTGTAATCTACAATAAATAAAAATAACACTTTTCTTCCACCATATAAATTCGTTTCCTCCACCACAAGCAATAGAGCTGCTATTGTTGCGTCAATTGTTTTTTACAGAGAATGAACACTTTTTATACTTTAATTACATCTTTTTTTGATTTTTCGGTTCTTTGATTGCTATGGTCCCTCTATTACAAGTCCCCAGTTCCCGGGTTCTTGCCCGAGAGCTGGTATAAGTGTCAATTGGATTTTAAATTTATTATTAAAAAAAATAATGAATTGAAAATATGAATTGGTGCTAAGCCCAAATAACCTTAGCTGTTGGTGGTCTTTAAAACACAATTTTTTTCCAGTTCTTTGAGTATTGTTTACATTTTTATGACACAAAACTTTTCTTCCATCATATAAACCCGTTCCCTCCACCACAAGCAATAGAGCTACTATTGTTGCGTCAGTTGTTTTTTTACAGTGGATGAACTATAGTCAGCTGCGTGGAGGTTTCTCTTATAACAATATTATTAATAGACGTAACTGCTTACATAACACATAACCAACAAAAGATTTGTGTTGAATTTTAACAAAAATAAAACGTAGGTTATATATTCTTGGCACGTTCCATAAAAAAACAAAAATAAAAAACAAAACAACGCGCAATACTTTATAGCAAAGCTCTTTATTTCGATAGGTATTAACACATATAAAATGTTTTTTAAATGGCTGTAAAGTGAAAGAATTTGCCAAGAAAAAAAGATAATATTTTTTAATTGCACGGTGCAATGAGCTAAATTGAAACATTTGTCAGAGGTGTTTTATAAAAAAATAGAAATAGTTATAAATTTAAAATCAATTATAATAAATAGAATTTTATAAAATTCTATACTTATATATTTCACAGTCGTACTAACTTCACTCTTTAATATGTATCAATTATAATTTTTGTAAGTATGAATTGTTAATAGGAATGTTGATTAAAATTAGATAAGGGAAGTAGCGAATCATCGTACACGAGTGCATGGGACCTTAAATCTGAAAAAAATAAATTAAGATTTTTTATTTTTACGTTTTTAAGGCAAACATAAAATTAACTTTTTACCATACTGATTTTAATATTGGAAGCTTGTTTTGTATTTTTAAGCTAATCATAGTCGGGCCTTTGGTTTTTCAATTCATTTTTAGGGTTCCGTACCTCAATAAGAAAAAACGGAACCCTTATAGGATCATTCGTATAGGATCATTGTCCGTCTCGCTGGGTGTTTGTCTGTCAAGACCCATTTTCTCAGAAATGGATAGAGATATCAAGTTGAAATTAATATGAAATACTAAGGTTTCCGGTCCCTTGGAGATGTCAAAAAATTCAAGCTTCTAAATCAACGCAATCAAAAGATACGGCCATTTTGTCATCTATTTTGATACTCGCAAACTCACTCATTAAAAACCTAAAGAGTATTTTCCGTTGACCTAGAACAGGGGTCGGCAACCTTTTGAGACGGAAGAGCCAAAAGTTATACAATTTACAAAATTTCCCAGTTTTTAAAGAGCCACTAAATAACATTTTTATTTCAATATTATGGTGTTTGATTAAGATTAGGTATATAAAAAAAAAGTTCTGACTGTGACCGTGGGTGACACAGTGCATCAATAACTAAACAAACAGAACAGTGTTGCCACATTTAAAAAATGTCAGCTGTCCGTATACTCTCTACTTCATCTATTCTCACTGTTCTCTGTTGAGTGTTTTTATCCTGTTTAAAGTTTTTTTTGCAGTATAATATTTTTTATGAGTTTTGAAAATAAAATAATATAATTATTAATATTTGCGCATGGAATTGGAGAGCCGCATCTTAACGTCATGAGAGCCGCATGCGCAGCTGCGAGTCGCAGGTTGCCGACCCCTGACCTAGAATCGTGAAATTTGGCAAAAAGTAAGGTCTCGCAGCACAAGTAAAGGGAAAAATTAAAAAATAACAAAGAGTAAAAATTAAAGGGGGTCCCGACACAAAAAATGGAAAACCTTTTAAAGGTTGTATCTTTGGAACCGTAACATGTAGCAGGTTGAAATTTTTACAGAATATGTCTACCTAATTTAATTGTTGTAACGGTACGGAACCCTCGTAGCGCGAGTTGACCGCTTTTCTTCTAAATTCCGTTAATTTTATTGCCAAAGCTTTGACACGTAAATTTAATATTTATTAGTAAGTTCGCAAAAGATATTTCCCTTGACAAAAGATTATAGATACGGGGGATTTTCATGTTAGGGTGTAAAGTTTCTTTCCTTTACTAACTTTTCCAATAACCTAATCATAACTACAGGAGTGAGCGATAACAAATTATGTTATGACTGAAAATTCAATTTTGAATCGTAAGTGCATTTTTTTTCTTGAAAAAGGAAATAACAAAATCAATCGAATGAATATGTCGTTGAAAATTTGATCTTGAAATAAGTTTAAATTTTTACTTTACTCTACGAGAGAGTTGTCGAGACGGATTTTTCGAGAATTCTCGCCATCGAGACAAAAAAAGTATTCTCGAGAAAGTAGTCGAAATATGAGATGAGAATTAGTATAATAATTTCTCGTCGAGACCAGACAGGACTTGTTTTATAATTCGTTTAATTTAGTTTTTAATTTTTATATTTTTTGTAGATCTTGAAAAGAACCACAAATTTGGCCGAGGCATCGAGCATTTAAATATTTTATAATTTTTTCTGTTTGAATTTATTGAATTATGATTTTTACACAGATGTTAAGAAATTAATAATTCCACTTCTTTTATAAAAACAATTAGTTTATATTTTTACAAAAAACATTTTTTTCAGTGTTTTTACATATTTTATTCGGTTTATTAAGTTAAATGTTTTGAATATTAAATTTTGTTCATTTTCAGTTCCTTTAAAATGTTTTGTTGTTTTTTGATATGGGTCGTGCAAAGTAAAATAAAACATATTTAGTATATGGAAAACTGGAAATTTTATATTTTCTTATTTACATGATAATTTGAATCTATATTTTCTATTGGAAATTTTTTATTAATTTTAAAATAATTTTTTCTCGTATTTGAAAAATTATAATAAAATTCAAGCGGCTCGGCTCGGCTTCGCCCGGGTGCTAAGAATTTATGAACCTACAGAAACTTTCCCGGTAGTGTTTTGTTACACAGAACACAGAATTTGAAAATTGTATTTTTTTAGTAAATATGGTGCTGTAATAACTTTATTGATAGAATAAATTATTTCGATAAAAAGTTATAAATATAATAAAAGAACAAATCTTCCACCGGTGAAAAAAATACTGAATAACTATTTGAAAGACACAAATAATATATTTTTCATTTGCGAACGACATTTTACTTTATGAGTTCTCTCTTAATATATTTTTATCATAGTCCGCTAATCAAATATAAAACACTGACAATCCCGCTCGGCTTCGCTCGGGTACTAAAAATTTATGAATCTACTGAAACTTTCGTGAACGTTCGCACAACAACTCACCAAAGTTTCATCGCAATCGGATGAATGGTATAGGAACGCATACGGTACAAACAGAGAGACAGACAGCCATTGATTTTTATAGATATAGATTTACTTTATAACGCTGTGATAGCCTCTTACTGTAAGTCTACATTTCAGACGTTTGAATATGAATATTTCAATTTTTATCTTCGATCGCTAATGTCCGGTTTTTAGCCTTTAAAAAAAATTATTATTATTATCTCTAAAAAAAATTTGAGAGAGCACGCTAATTTTTTTTAGATATTCGGGTTGATATTAAAAAAAAACAAACAATTTTAAATTTGTACTCGCGTTGGATGTGTTTTCAAAGATTCAAAAAGTTTTTTGATGCTGCGCACCTCTCTGTAGATTGGCTCTTATGAAATAATAAATACAATGATTAAAATTAAAAATTCTCTTTACTGACAGCTTTAAAATTCTCAAAGCATTTTCGCAATGCAAATATACTAACGCATACTCAAGATTTAGTTTCAATTTTAAAATGATGGCTTTTTAGAAAAAAAAAATGTACGCATTGTTTATATCTTTGTTTTTTTATTCTTTCACATGAATTATTTCAAATACCGTACATTTCATAAGGCAGACAGAAATATAGACAGATTGTAGATTCCATAAGTCAGTAATTTATTTTTGAATAAGATAAACACCCAATGACGTCACGTTACAATGCAATATCAGAAAAATGTATTTATTTAACCCGTCACCGTCGGGACTCAAACCCGAAACTTCCAGATTCGCGCTGGCTGAGTTATCAATAAAGCTTGAATCACACGATGCTCGTTTTGCCGCTGGATTGCTTGCTGGGAAAATGACCTCTCTGCGGGCTTGCTTGCGTGGACCCTTGCTGGATTTCAGAATTACAACCGAACTATTTTTCGTGCTTGATTCTCTGCTGGATTTGAGTAAGAACCAATCATAAAACAGTATCTTCTCACGTGGGCTACGTCATAATTAACGAACATGGCGTCATAGTGTATCGACTCCACAACCTAAAGGTACGTGCAGTATGGAGTTGGGATTCTAGATGGTAGCGTAGATCATAGCAGGGCTTGCTTAAATTAATGCATTGTTATATATGCGAGCGTACACAACGAAGTAGTGAGTGTAGCAGGCATAAGCGCTGTTACAAGAGCTGGTAGATTCAAGAATGTATCTCATCATTCTTTCAGCACGCTGACTACTACAATCAACGTGTAACAACTGTCAAATGGCCGTTACAAGTTTCGCAATGGATGTGACTAGTTCAATAAGTGAAATTTTGCTAGTTTTTATTTAATTTGTTTTTAGTTTTTTCTAAGACGTATTTAAAAGTGCTAGGTTCCATACGTAAATATTCAAAAAATCGGTTTGGTAAAATTTTAATTCTTGGTATAAATGATGAAATTCGCCATGTTTAGATCGTTTTCTATTAATAGGGTAGACATGATAGCTCCTACTCAAATTTGTATTTAAAATATACCACTTTGTAGCAGAAGAACTCAAATATTCATCTTCGCTATCTGACATTTCAAATGCGATTTAAGCTTGTATCAATGCTAGTATCAAAGCTTCGTTGTGCAAACCTATAAGCGCTTATAATTTCAGCCACCATCTACCATATATTATGCTACAATCTAGAATCCCAGCTGCGTACTGCACGTACCTTAAGACGGTTGTTTAATCGTTTATGTCTTCGTCCTCTTTAATAAATTAATAAAAACGCAATAATTGCTATTCGTCTGCGACGAACAACTTTTGTTGTAATCGTGTTGTCGTCCATTTTTGTCGATATCTGAACTGTTTAACTGTGCTGTCACTGCACACGCATCAAAACCATCTACATACCCAACTTTAAAGCGCGCATCGTGTGAAGCCAAAGCCAGCACGAGATCCAGCGTCATAGCACGCTTGAAACCTAGCAACGAACTTAAACAAGCAATCCAGCTGCGAAACCAGCGTCGTGTGATTCAGGCTTTATTCTACAACGCCATGACTAAATGTCCCTTTTGTTCCTTTTATAAAACAACTGTAGCTAAATCAGCTGATTTAGATATTTTACAGGGCATCGGCAATTTTTCGAATAATCACAATGAAATATTATATTAGTTTTTTATGGGACGACCTTTTTTTTTAATTTATTTTGGAAGTACACTATTTTAGGGGTGGCCAATTAAATTCGAACTGGGATCTTTTTTTTTCGATTTCTACAATTTTAAATTTCTGCCATTTTTATTCACAGCCAAACCTATCGTTGATGCCTTGAAGGTATTATTTATTTTATTGTAGATTATAGACGCGTCGACAACTCAGGTCATTAGCGTCTTAAATTACATTAAATAACAACTAACTTAAAACTAAATAACATCACAAAACATCCATGAGTGCAGGTGGGATTCGAACCCACGAGAGTCTAGTCTAGAGGCTGGTACCAAGTACGCTATCCGTTAGGCTACACTGCCCTCTGCCTTGAAGGTAGAGTCTGTCGATTTAATCATGTGTTTGAGGTAAATTTTCGAATAATTTTATGAGTTCGTTAGTGACCGACCAAAAATTATACCACTATCAACTGATAAATCGCAACCGACTTCCATAAATTCGATAAATTACAAATTTCTTGAACACACTTTAATCAGGTGTTTGTTTTTTGTTTTAAAGAAAACAAAACGCTTCAGCCATTTCGGTTATTACCAACTTTATTTTTAATAATCATAAAAGCAATTTTTTAGAGTCAGTTTCTTTTAACAAAAAGTAGATAGTTTCTTACAAAAAATTTTGTGAATAATTTTAATGTACGAGATAACATGATAATGTTAGCGTAAGCTTAAAAAAACTTATAAATTGTGTATTTCAAATTTTTTTTCTAATTAGTTAAAACAGTACTATATCTACCTAAAGTATTATTTTTTCGTTTCGGTTTTTCTAGCTTTTTTTTGTATGAAACTTACACAGGAAAACGCCTTTTCAAATTTTTTGTCTGTGTGTCTGTATCAGTTTGACTTGAGAACGGCTAGAACGACTTTGATAAATCTTGGTCCAGGGCAAACGGTACATTTTAGTATATAAATAAATTGGGTCCAATCGACTTATTTTGACCTCTACTACACGTGGTAGCTCTGTGTCCCAGCAATTTTGGGACACCCTGTATATCTAGGTATTTTAAAATTAGAAAATCTGAAGTTTTCACTTCTGCCGTGTGGTCATAAGCACACACCCATTTTTTTATAGAGAAAAACTAATTTAAAATTTAAAATTGGCAACTGATAAATGAAGTATTTTTTCGCGTTTATTTTTTTCAATTTAGTGCAGTTTCAATCAAAGAGCTGGGTGTTAGAGTTAATAGTACAAAATGAAATATGTATGTATTTAAATGGTTTGTAACGCTGCCGGGTCGCTTTAACAGTTCATTCAAAATAAATAGAAAGAGAGGGATGTACGCGGAGATAAATTTACAAAATACACACAATAAGAATATCTGTAGAATGTGTTTTATGTGGTATTTGAACATATCAGAGGCGTAGATTTCATCGAAGTGAAACTTAATAATTATTAATTAATTCAACAATGAATTTTTTAATCCACAAGGCATCCACTAGGTAGTGAATAGTATTTCTTAACATATCAGTCAGCATATTATGCCATCATGATTGTTAAACGTCAAACGATTGTTATAAGATATATACGGAAAAAATCAGAAGCCACTGTCAGGACTTGAACCTGAAATTCCCAGTTACTATACTAGCCATTCCGGCTAGTTGAGTTGCCATTTACTCACACAGTGCCCCGAAAGTGAAATCTGTTCCTTCCCATATATACCTATTTCAATACTAAATCACATCTCATGCGAGAGCCGATTTATTTTTAAGTTACAATCGAAACTTAAATATTAATAAATCAAATGGCTCGTACAAGCTGTTTTTTAAATAAATAACAATATATAAGTAAGGTTATTGTGGACAACAATATAATAATTATTAATTAATTCAACAATGAATGAATGAAGTGAAACTTGTTTATCCGCATTTTGCACTTTCCACGGTAGAGGAAGTCAGAACGTTACGGGTTGTGTAATTTTTTTTTAACACACGGAAACTACTTATATGTAGCTATGAAGTGATGACATAGTTTTCTCTATTTTTTACTTCCCACCTCTACTATGATAGGGAAGTATTGGATGCAGTCCGACATTTTTTTGTTGGGATTTTAGTAGATTTTTAGGTTCTGATACCCTAAAAATCATCTGAGTGTTTGTGTGTGGTAAAATGTTTCGTTTTTGATATCTTAAAAATGGAACAACATGGTCATGCAGTTTTTTTGTGTTTAGATTTTGAGCAAAATCCTGAGATATTTAAAGAAAAGTTCTCAAAGTCACGTGTATTAACAGAGGTCAAAAAAATAAATGAATTCTAGATGGATACAACCTTAATATTTTTTTTCTAAAATGTGCAGATTTCGAGGGGGAAAATGTCTTCTAAAAAAATTGCCAAATCAAAATGTCTGTGATTTTTTAGCATAGCATGAAGAATATTCGGAGTAGAATCGATCCTCTGTCGGCACTTTAATGTTTGTACCACAATTTCTTTGACCTTGAGACAACCAATCACAGTCGTATTTGGAGCGCGCGACTGTCGTCTATTCGTTCTACTGCATTTAGTAACAGGGCTGTATTAGAAAAAAGTTTTTAAATGCAGAATAAAAATTATTGCAATTTGTGGGTTTTATTAAAAATTACATAAATAGACACAAATAAACATATTAAACAATATAAAAACAAAATGAGTATGTATTATGAAACTAAAAAAAATAATACAGCACTGTGAGTTCTTGTTATATAGACATATTGACTATAGTATGTAGGTAGCATCAATAAGAAAACAGTATGGGCGTGTCTGATCGCTCTGCAAGCTAACACAATCTGCGCAGCTCGCCTGCGCGATTTAAGTAGGAGTGATTCTACTTTAATAATTCTATAATATGCTATGTAAATAGTAGATCAATACACACATAAGATGACCATGCTTTTTATATTAAGAATATAAAAAATAGAATTGTTTTTCTGTTACGAGCGATTGTTTACCAGGTGGGAAGTATTATTAATTAGGGCTGGCTCCCCAGTGGATTTTTGATGTGAAACATCTTATGTCGGGCTGTGAACAGCCGCGTGAGGGGAAATATGCAACGAAATTTATGGTCCGCTCCTTCGCTGCTGTTCTCCCCACCACTGCGGCTCTCTCTCTCTCTCTTTCTCGGCTTCCGCGCGCTCGGGCACGGGAAGACGACCGCGTGTGTTAAAGTGCAGTATATAGGATTACGTCAGCATAACAGTTAGTTGCTGCTTTTGAAAAAATATATAGGTACTACTACATAGAGAATACCACCGAGTTCAATAACGTTTTCTTTGATGTTTCACATCTGTCGGGGGCCCCGAGACTCGCACCCTTTTTTTATTTGTGACAGTCCGCCACTGTGTTTAGAACATTGAACATTTGAACAGTGACGTAGTAATGAATATAGCCCGTTCCGGACAAACCTACTTCACTTTATATGCTAATGAGACAGGCCGTGAGTTCGACTCTCGCTGTAATACCACTATGTGGTAGTGACGGCGTCGGTGGTTGTATGTGTGCATGTTGTTGTTGTAGAGAGATACATGGTTGCGCCGCGACGCGTCTAGCGTCGTTCTTTGTATTGCCGACGATTCGCATATCGTGTCGTCACAATTTAACGTTTTACTGCAAATGAAAAACGTGTGCCTTGCACACAAATAATATAGTTTGGAAAATCTGTAGGTATAAGGCATATTTTGGTTATTACAATTATTTATTTGGTATAATATAACAGTTATTTATAAACTTTTACTTCAAAAAAACGGTTAAAAAATAACAGTCTTTAAAACTATTCAGTAACGATTCGAAACTCGCCGGTATAAAATAATAAGATGAGTGTCGTATCAGATGAAAGAGCGTCAAAATCCTTACACAAAAAGTACAATTTGCCACCCGTCATCCTGGCGGTGGCCGCTGGCCGCCCCTTTGAAAATTTCTGACAAAAGCCACAAATTTTCAAAGGGGCGGCCAGCATCCCCCGCCAGGATGACTGGTTGCAAATTATATTTTTTGTGTAAGGATTTTAACGCTCTTTCATCTGATACGAGTTTTTAAATAATAGGTTCTTAAAAGAACATGTTCTTAGATAACAGGGTCTTAAAGAACCGGTGACTGAAGTCTGAAGATTGTGTTCTTAAAGAACAGGGTCTTAACGAATGGGTTCTTGGAGAGCAGGAGTTTAAGCCTTAAAGAAGAGTTGATTGAAGAACTGCGGTTATTATAAAGAACGGACTATTGAAGAACGGGTGCCTAAAAACAGATTCTTAAAGCGCAGGATTTTAAACACAAAGAATCGGTGATTTAAGAACGGGGTCTTAAAGAACAGGTCCTTAAAGAACGCGATTTTAAGTGTCGTATTTGCAGTCTTAAATTAGTGTCGTTACATAAGCTGTGGATCTCCCAAATAAATCGACTTTTAATTCATCGTTTCGGAAAACGATTTATGTGCAGTGGCACGAGACAAAGCCGTCTGTGTGTGCCGCACCAGTCAGCTACTGTACTGTTTTTCATTTAACTACGTCATTAACAACTAGAGGCGTGTACAAACAATTAACCTCTGAATACAGATGGACTGGTGACGTACTGAACCACTAACGAGACCTCATACCCTCATTCTCTATTCATAGAAAGAGGACAACAATACCTAGTGCTCTATTGCTCTTTTTTCTTTACATTAGTATTGGCATAGCGAGGATTTGTATTGGATATTTGTCTAACTGTCGTAAAGAAATTGTTAGAACTAAACCAAAAACTAATGCTGGGTTGCAGAACGGATTGTCAGAAAATCTGGTTTGACAATGATCACACTTTTATTACGCATATAAGAAAAACTAGAAGAGATACAGACGTTTCATATATTTTTGAAATTGATAATTTTTATAGAACAATTTACGCTGATTCTACACATGTAAAAGTCTATATCTAGTGATGAGCAAAATTGGTCTTGGTCTTGCAGTCTCGGTCTTGGTCTTGCGAAAAAGCAAGACCAAGACCAAGACTATCATTAGACTAGCAAGACCAAGACCAAGACCGAATGAACAAGCGTGTTAAAAATGATGTAATTTTGATATTTTTTAACATTTTAATAAAATAAAGTATTTTGTTAGTTAATAATAGATTGTGAATTATTTTTAATTTATAACTATGATGATCTTCAGAAAACCAAAACTAAATAAGCAAGACCAAGACCAAGACTGAATCAGCAAGACCAAGACTGTCCAAGTCTTGGTCTTGGTCTTGCTTTGCTCATCACTATCTATATCTTTTTTAGTTTAGATGAAACAACAATTCAAATTTTTTTCTGTGTTTTTTTGAAAACTTTAAACGCATACAACTTCTAAACCACAAAAGATACAGACGTTTGTTTGTGCTCATTGGAATCATCGTGTCTTTTACTGCAAGCATAGTAAGTTTGAAAAGTTATAAGAGATTTCGATTTTCGTTAGATCTGTTATTCAATTTTCAGAGATTGTTTTATACGCTGATGTAAGCTTAACTGTGAAAAACCTGAATATAATTTAAAAAAATCGACATAAACGCAAGCACAGTCGCAGGTAAAGGCTAGTCATAAATAAAAGCGTTTGAAAATTGTCAATAATTTTTTTTTTTTTTTTTTTAAAAAGGTATATCCAATTGTATATGTCCACATATATATAGAGCATATGCACATATACAAGAGAATATCACTTGGGGGGTGGCTCCACCATATAAGGTATCTGGCCAGTATCAATAAATATCAAAGCTGGGTCTAAACGACGTCACAAAATATCCATGAGCAGAGGCGGGATTCGAACCCGCGACAGTCGGATTCAGAGGCCACGACGCTAACCACTGGACCACGGCTGTCCCTGTCAATAAATTTGTAAACGGCTCGACACATTTGAACGATTAAATTTACATATCGTTCATCAAGTGCATTTGACTGATATTACGATTAGAATTATGTAATAGCACACTGCAGTTAGATAACAGTTAATAACCTAACCAATATCTGGTGTGAGTTATTCTACGGCTTATGAATAATTTGATTATTGTTTGCGGATCATGTTTTTAGCGGTGGTTCTCAAACGAAAATTATGTGGAAAGAAGATATTAGAAAAAGAAGAAAAAAATGCATGTGTGTGTTTTAAACATGACAGAAGTTATACTCCTTATTCCTTAACATATGCCTGGACAGCGACATCTATGAATTGAGGTACAAATAAGTGTTTTTGGCGTGAGATCTAACGAAATTTTTCTTAGTTCAACAATTAGGTATAACTAGGTTGCTGAGGGTAATAAGGCCTACCTTATTTCAGATTGCTTTATATCACTTTTACTTAAAAATTATTATCTCATGACGTCGGTAAGTTTTCTTATAAATTTAAACATACTTTTAAATGAATGATATTGTTTTCATGCGCTGTATTTTTTACTATAATATAAACAAAATAATGTTACTAGGTAGCCTAATAAGGTCTGGGTCGTTTATTAACGCCTAAGCCTTTTTTATCTTTTCGGAAAACAAACCATGAAATCATAATAAATAATTTTCTAATAGTAATTTATGCAACTTGTGGTTAAGTGACGGATTATATGACAGTCGCGATTTTACGATACGAGTCTAAGGTTATGTTGCATTTATACCATGAGAACGAGCGTGTGTTTACCGCGCGAGCCAAAGGTGAGTGCGGTAACACACTCGTTCTGGTATAAATGCAACACAGTACCTTAAGAGAGTATTGTAAAATCGCGACTGTCAGATTCGTCACTTTAGACACGCGTTACATACAATATTTTTTGCAACAACTGCTTTAAAAGTTCAATTTCAAGCAAATAAAACACAATTTGGATAAATATTTTATTAGTGACATTATAGCAAAATAATCTATAAAGTACTTTATTACGCACGTGTGTTATAAAGTAAAACAAAACAGCATTACTTTATAGAACGGAGTACGTTAATATTAACTTTAAATACTACCGTTCGAATGCAGTAGAAGCTTCCATAAAGAATCACTTTTCAAACGGTACACAGCCATCTAAAATTGTACTTTTGATGCAAGTGTTGCAAAAATGCATTTATACTTATATATTAGGTAGGTATATCATTTCTATCTAGTAAGCCAACAACTTGGAGTGTTGATGGCAATATTCCGCTCACAGTGTATTAAAAAAGAGTATAATAAATCTTATAGGTAGTGTCATCTATCGGATGGATTACTATATTAATTTCCAATTTTTAAAATCAATTCCAAATACCTGTCTTTTAGTTACTAATAAATATATTTGTGCAACATAATATGGGACGCATAAATCACACACATTCTTTCAATTTGTGTATACGTATTATATCCGCTGTCCGGTAAAATTGGCAGGGGCGCGCGGAGTCGGGGAGGAATTGTTTTATATTGTAAAAGTGAGGTCGCTCGTTGTACGCAGTGCAGTGACGTTGCGGTTACATCACAGAAATGATATTACAACATGGGATGTTGTATTAATTAGACAAAGTACATCTGACACGTCAAAGTATAACATTATGCATTGTCCCTGTATTTAATATATAGGCTGTCACACAATTTTATATCATAACTAGCCTTTACTCGTGCCTTCGTTCAAATAAATAATAATAATAATTTATTTGTGGTGCCATAGTGGATAGTGCGATGAGCAAAGCAAGACCAAGACCAAGACTTGGACAGTCTTGGTCTTGGTCTTGCTGATTCAGTCTTGATCTTGGTCTTGCTTATTTAGTTTTGGTCTTCTGAAGATCATCATAGTTATAAATTAAAAATAATTCACAATCTATTATTAACTAACAAAATACTTTATTTTATTAAAATGTTAAAAAATATCAAAATTACATCATTTTTTAATTATTATGTTCTACTATAGTTAGTCTTGTGTATTTGGCTTGGTCTTGCATAGTCGGTCTTGGTATTGGTCTTGTTCTTGTTCATTCGGTCTTGGTCTTGGTCTTGCTAGTCTAATGATAGTTTTGGTCTTGGTCTTGCATATTCGGTCTTGGCATTGGTCTTGTTCTTGTTCATTCGGTCTTGGTCTTGCTAGTCTAATGATAGTCTTGGTCTTGGTCTTGCTTTTTCGCAAGACCAAGACCAAGACCAATTTTGCTCATCACTAATAGTGGATACAAATTGTCAAGTTGTGGGTCCATCAAGGACAGTAGTAGGTACGTCAAGGACACAGTCATTCACAAATTTCATTCACCAATTTATCGAAAGTGTTTGCCAGCAATAATTCTTTCAAATAATTTTTAAATTCCGGAAGTTTACAACATTTTTTAATATTTTGAGGTAGGTTATTAAAAACAGTAATACGTACTATTTGGAGATTTTTTGGAGATGCCGGTTTTGATAAGGACATTTATTTTTCCCGTTACGATTGTATACATTAAATATCTTAATTTAAAAATTATAATTTAAAAAAACTAAAAAACACGCTTTAATGAACTAAAAAGTAAAAAATAATTAATTTTATTGTAAAAAAGCGTGGGGTGCTTTGTATCATATTTCATACTACCCCACGCTTTTTTACAATAAAATTAATTAGTTTTTACTTTTTAGTTCAATAAAGCGTGTTTTTTAGTTTTTTTAAATTATAATTTATTTTTGCTGTTTAGTCCTGGAGATCCTGGTCAGGATAATGGGACAAACTTATGGAATTATTGTATTGTAATCGGTCCTTGATAAGTGTGCAAAGTTTCAGTTCAATCTGAAGTTTTTTGCTTTTTTTTTAGTCCTGGAGATCCTGGCCAGGATAATGGGACAGACTTATTGAATTATTGTATTGTCATCGGTCCTTGATAAGTGTGCAAAGTTTCAGTTCAATCTGAAGTTTTTTACTTTTTTTTTAGTCCTGGAGATCCTGGTCAGGATAATGGAACAAACTTATTGAATTATTGTATTGTCGTCGGTCCTTGATAAGTCGACAACATTTAAACTAAATCTGACCGTTCAAAGTTGGTCAAAATCAAGTTCAAAGAAGTCGGTTACAAACTGACAAGCAAACATACAAGTGAAGCTAATAAAAGCGTGTTAAAAATCAGCTCTCGCATGATGTGAAATATTAGTTATAATTTGCTTATGATAGAAATAATTGATTATTTAATCGTGTCACTGTAGAGTAATTGATAACTCAGCCGCCGCGATGGTAGAAGATTCGGGTTTGGGTACCGACGGTGACATAGGTTTAAAATGCATTTTTCTAGTATTGCATGTAACGTTACATCATACGATGAGTGTTGACATAAAAGGTTTTATTTGTATTTTAATAGTTTGAGAAAATTGATCGCATGAACATTCAACATATTAAATCAAAATAATTTTTACTTGTTGAAATTCAGCAAATATCACAAAAACGTACAAATATGTGAAAAATGAATATTGGATTTTTTAACTTAAAATTATCTCAGTAATAACATTTCGAAATCACAACTGTAATACTTGAAAAGCTATACCTATGTGTATATGGCATATTAACTGAAAGTCATTTCTTGAATTAAACTGAAGTAATGACATAAAGTAATGGGACACCCTGTATAGGCAGCCGACCTGTAGATTGACAATCGCGGGGGTAATGCCATATTAGTAAAATAGGGAGTAATGGACGCTGTAATAATTAGACAAAATCGCCATTTCAAAAATGTTAGTATCTACACTGTTTTTTTTTGTTTCATGTCAATACGAGGATTTTTTATGAAATCTGTAAAACTAAAAAAAATCATTCTAAACAAGAAAAAACAACTGAAAAATAATCGATTTTACATAAAATTTAAAATAACTGCATTTTTAATTCTAAACATTTTTTAATACAAATCAGCACGAGATCAGAAAAAAAAAATTACTAAAAAAATTAAACTAACTTCTTTCCTAGTTTAGTCTAAAAGATTCAACGTTACCATTGAAAAAAGACAGCGTAAGATACCTTGCTATCGACGAAAACGAATGGATGCAGTATTTCTAGATGCCGCGGTTGATATAAACTTTTTTTATTTTTTATATTGAACTGACCTCATAAATTTGCCGGTTGTTACATAATCACGCCTTCTATTGTAAATTAGGTTTGGAAAAGTAAAATAATTATTTCCTACAACTAAATAGATAACGTAGTCTTCTGTAAGCCATTCAACTAAGATAAATTGACAAAAATTTCATTGAATAATTTATTAAATTAGAACGAAAATGAACAAATTAAACTCTTTTATGGTAATAAGATATAAAACTACACGCTGAAGCCTGAAACGCCTGAAAGTTCGTCGACATGAATGAATAAAATTATTATCCTTCAGAAGATGAGTTCAGAATAAAACGTCAGGATATACCTAATATTACACTCGGGGCATTTATATCTAAAAATCAATACAAAGATATTATACATGTGTATTATACTGAAAGGTCTACCTTTGTTTGTTACATAGGTCTTCCAACAAGTTAGAAAATTGGTATGTTGTGCAACAAGAGCGGAATGTTGGCGATTGCGAACGAGGGTGACGTTTGCCGCCAGAGCGCACCGAGGGCGGCAATCACACGAGTCGAACTCGCCAATTTCACTCGAATTATACACAGTACTTTTCGTAATAAGCATTAAGCATGCATTAAAATAAATTATAATTTAAAAAAACTAAAAAACACGCTTTAATGAACTAAAAAGTAAAAAATAATTAATTTTATTGTAAAAAAGCGTGGGGTGCTTTGTATCATATTTTCATACTACCCCACGCTTTTTTACAATAAAATTAATTATTTTTTACTTTTTAGTTCATTAAAGCGTGTTTTTTAGTTTTTTTAAATTATAATTTATTTTTGCTTTTTAGTCCTGGAGATCCTGGTCAGGATAATGGGACAAACTTATGGAATTATTGTATTGTCATCGGTCCTTGATAAGTGTGCAAAGTTTCAGTTCAATCTGAAGTTTTTTGCTTTTTTTTTTAGTCCTGGAGATCCTGGTCAGGATAATGGGACAAACTTATGGAATTATTGTATTGTCGTCGGTCCTTGATAAGTGTGCAAAGTTTAAACTAAATCTGACCGTTCAACGTTGGTCAAAATCAAGTTCAAAGAAGTCGGTTACAAACTGACAAACAAGCAAGCACACAAGCAAGCAAGCCCGCAAGCAAGCAAGCATACAGGTGAAGCTAATATAAGCGTGTTAAAAACAACATTCAAAACATAAAAAAGAACGTCTATAATTTACAATATCTATATGTATCAAAACAAAATAATGTATTAAAATTAATTGATTATTTAATTATAATTATTATTTGCCGTGATTCATGCCACAACAACACAGTCTGTGAAAATTTCAACTAGCTACCTCTTACTGTTTGTGATATAGAGCCTTGTGACAGACAGACGGAAGCACAGACGGACGGACAGACATCGTAGGGTCAGTAATAGAATTCCGGTCGGAGGTACGGAACCCTTAAAAACTCCGTAAATGGATCTGTCAGATATAGTTTACAATCATTGCGTAGGATGGCGCCACTTTCGCATATTTTCGATCCGAAAAGTACCTATATTCCAAGGGACAAAAACACTTAACTTTTGATCTAAGGGCCGGCGCATACATACAGTTTTTATCGCACAACTGTTTAGTTGTTTGTCAAAGGGCTATGGGATCAGTATAGGGACTGCGCATACTATCGACACGATAGTTGTACAACAAAAAAAATCATAAAACCGCATCGATCGTCTTTTGACTTTTCTGTTGAACAACTATCGATCGGCAACTATGTCTGCATAGCTGTGTATTGACACTAGCATACACTCGACTAAATAGTTGTTCGGCGACCCATTAGTTTAATAGTGAAATTATGGCACAACTGATTGATTGTATGCGCACCTCTAACACCTAAACAATTTAATCGAGTTGAAATCGCGACACGTACACAACTCGATTAAACTGTTTAGTCGTGGAAACCATAAGATAAGAAAAACTCAGGTCGCAGTGCCAAACCCTGCCGACAATATAGTGTATTTGCTATGCTATGCTAATTGTGGCATTATTATGTGAACATAAGTTTGTTTTTTGACAAAATAAAAAATTGAACCCCTTAATACATCCCTTAAAATAATTAAATTTTTCTAAATTTCAATATTAGACATGGATTTTATCAGTACAACATGTGCACCAAATTAAATACACCCTTCCATAAGTAAATCCGTATCAATAAACTAGTGTTTTCATAAAATTTGAAAGTCCGGTCCTGTCGGGCCGATTTTATTAAAATTTTAGCAGCACATTTTAATCTCTACTAAAGAGTTAAATTTCAATTTTGAAACAATTCTGAGAATTTTTTCGGTATTTTTGGGCCCAAAAACTTTTTGAAACCCCTAAATACAACCCTTAAAATGGTTCGATCGGGCCCATTTTAAATAGGCTTCGTGCGGTGATGGATTCCAACGTGCCTACCAAATTTCGTTAAAATCAATTAACTCTTTCGAAAGTTATTGTCCGCAAACATATATATATAAATATATACATACATATATATATAAACATTTTCAAAAATGGTGCCAAAGTGTTCAGGAGGCTATGAAACGTCGAGAAATTTTGGTCCGACCCCTAGGTCCCGCCATCCGACCGACGCCAATAGTGTATGTGCCATATGGCAAATACACTAATAAGATAAATCTTTATTCACCCCTAAACACAGGCAGAACCTGTGCTATCAGGCTAGTCAATTTACTAAAGTCAAATAAACTTAATTTGTAACTAACATTCTTAGACAACGTAAATACTGATGTACTTATTCTACTGCAAGAAATCATTTACTGAGCATAAACAGGCGGTAACTAAATATTTAAAAAGTAGGTTTTTGAAAGCGTTATAGTTAGGTGTATGCACCTGGCCTACGTACTACAGTTCTAGCCCGAGAGCTGGTAAAGTGTCAATTGGATTTTCAATTTATTATTAAAAAAAAAAAATAATGAATTGAAAATATGAATTGGTGCTAGGCCCAAATAACCTTAGCTGTTGGTGGTCTTTAAAATACAATTCAATACAATTCCTACGTACTACAAAAATTATTATTAAATATTATCATAAAGTTAAGACTTAGAGTCATACGAAATTCATAAATACAATTAATAAATGCTTAATTAAGTAAGCATTTCTGTTAGGAACGCCCATCGAATGACGTAACGTTACAATACAATACTAGAAAAAAAAAATAATTTGTATTATTATTAAATTCAAAATTCTCATATAAGAATTTCGATAAATATATTAGAGCTGTGTACATAAAAATTTGTATATACATTGTTTAATACGATTTAAAGGCGTCGTGACTAAATACAAATAAATGAATGCATTACCTGTGTCACCGTAGGGATTCTAACCCTAAACTTTCCACTATCGCGGCGGACTGAGTTAACAATTACTCACACAGTGAAACATTTTTCAAACAACCAACTCCTTCCCTTTAAAGCATTCTGTCTCATGCGAGAGTCGATATTTTAACACGGGTGCTATATTACCGTATCATCATAAAAATTTGTATTTATGTGGTGTTTATGTAACATTTCGAAATGGACACACAGTACAGAGAAGAGATACTTTCGTAAGCGTCTTCTTGTTCTCAGAAAATTCATTCTTGCGAAAGAGAAACTGCTCCTTTTTCGTTTCAGACTAAACATTTTTTGTGTGTGTGTTTCGGAAATATTTCTTTTAGATTATCTCACGCGTATTGTGATGTTTTGGACATTTTCATCGTTAGAAAATCGTATTTTGCAAAAAATTCAATTAAATCAAAGAAATTAAATAACTATTTTTTGAAAAAAGTTTGTTTTCAATTTATTTGCGTTTGACAAAAAAAAACATTCTAAATCATGTTTTCCATTTCGTTACAAATAATAATAATAAATTAAAAATACGATTTGGTACTAGACTCAAAATGACCCGGCAGTTGATGGTTTTTTTTTGTGAAAAAATGAATATCTTTATGATTTAAACTATGTTTATTTATAATGAACAATTGGCAAATTTTCTGGAGCTTTTTTGTTTGTTTAGAAAAAAAAATGAAAAGTGCTAATAATAACTTTACTGTAATTATTATTATGCGCCGTTGGCCAAATTATTATTTATTTATTTATTTATTAATGCAATCAACAGGTAACAGGCTACAAAAAAATACATAAAAAACAATTGAAAATACATAGTACAAAAAAGAAAAAAAATAACAACATATGAAAAAACTCCGAAACTTTATTCCGATTTTTTTTACATTATATTTATATATATTTTTTAATGTCAGTTTTTATTCTAAAAAGTATGCTTTAAAAAAACGACACTTTTGAAACGAACGTCTATTCAATATCACATTGTTTATAGTAAAATATTTTCTTTTGACTTTGTTTCGTTTTTGCGAATTTCACACAGAAAATATATAGAAAAAACAAACATTTGAAATGAAAGTGAAAACATTTTATCAGGGGCACAGCAATAGCACTCTGTGACATGTTACGTGAAGAAATGACAAATGGCGCAACGTTTTTATACAGTACTGGTCAAAATAAGTGACTTCTTGATACTTATTACCTACACCTAAAAAAAAACTTTTTAGTGTAGAATTGACAAGACGTTAGCTGCAATATATCACAGAGTTGAATCAATTTCAACGAATTTATTTAAAAATTTAAGAGCCAGCTGTAATGTCCAGAAAAGATTAAAAATAAATGCAAAATAAAGGTAGTTTAGGATGACCTCGAGAACATTTAAATCTCTAAGCCAATATTTTAAGAGACTGGTTCATTTTAAATGAATTTTAGAAAACATGTTGCCCTTCTCAAAATGAACTAAATCAATTAACGTGGCATATTAAATGGTTATTTTAAATAACGTCGAAAAACTTAAAAATTAAAAAAAAAGGTTCTTAAGATATACCAAGTTTAATTTAAAACACATGTTATGGACAGTAAGTCGACAAAGAAATTGAATATAGGTACCTATATGAAATAGTAGATGTTTACGGGATTCATAAATTCATACTATACAACAAATTTATTTATTGTATTTTTTCTTATCGCTTATGCAAAATTCGCAACAAATTTTTATTATCTTATTTGAAACTCACTTTATTTCTTTTGAGTTTGTAGTACGAAAATTATTTCTTAAAAATATTCATGTTGGTAGCTTTCGATATTAATAATGTGAAGTTTTTTTATCATCATTAAACCGTTATACACCCTGTACAGTAATGTCTTGAAGTTTTGTGACATCTTATGCACGTATTATATAGATTATAGGACATATACTGAACGAACTCCAATGAAAACGCGCTGACTTAAGTGGAACAACACTAAACTTATTGCTGACTGATGTTTTTACGGTCTGCGTATCATAGTACACCACTGGACAAATTTATATTCAATAGAAAAAAATTGTTGACCTTTTCTGCAAAGTTGGATAAAAAATCGTATTCTAAACTTAAATTCCGTGTAATCGTTACCAACTATTAATATATAGGTTTGTTAAAAATTGTCAAATTGTGTTTTAAATACCATCAACAGCTGTTATTTGGGCGTAGCACCAATTCATATTTTCAAATCATTATTTTTTTTTTTAATAATAAATTGAAAATCGAATTGACACTTTTACCAGCTCTCGGGCTAGAACCCGGGAACTGGGGACATGTAATAGAGGAACCATAGCAACGCCATTAATACATAAAGCATAGCTACACGCTTGGCCATTCTCAAGCCCTACAGGCTTGTTAAATAAGGGGAAATCCGAAAGGATGCCTGTAGATAGATTTGTGAATTATAGACTTTTGACAACAGAGGTCATAAGCGTCTTCGGAAGGATAGAAAGAAAATACGATTTTTATTGAAAATATAAAAAATCGGACAGAAGTACGTACGTACGTACACACACATCAACCGACAACGGGTGTTAGCGATTTTTAATTACAATTTTAGGACTTACTATGAAATCGAATCAATATCTAAAAATGATTCCATTTTATAGAAAAGAATCTCCCCTTTTCGAAAAGCTATTTGAATCAATTTTTTGCGAAATTAACTTAGATATTACTGTTTGTATGAGACACTAATGACCTCAGTTGTCGAGCGTCTATAATTTACAATTCATTACTGTTTGTATGAGACTCCGCTCTGATGCGCAAAGCGAATTTATGTTTTTTTAAACTAAAATAAAAAAGTTCGTTACTTCGTGGTAGTGCTGATGGATTTAAGTAAAATAAAAACAAGTTTTAGCTAATTTTCAGAATAAAACATTTGATAGGAAGGCTTCTATTATAACTTGCGTGTATATTATTATAGTATAGTAATAAATGTGTGGATTTCTTCAAATTTCTCATGCTTTTTTTTGTTATTAATAAAAATTATTTTTATATTTTTAAACATTTTTGAACATTTCGTTTCTTATAAATTGGCTGATAAACATCAAAATGCCGACAGTCGAGTGATTTTGCTGATGTTTTGTATGCTGTGGTTGAGATCTTTTTCAAATATGTACAGAGCTGTACATGTTTAAGACTTAAAGGAAAAAAAAATCAATGAATAGGATAACTGGCCCAAGTTTGTACGAATTGGAAAACTAGCGCATAACAAGTTTTTGCACAGATGTGTGACGTTTTCTACGTTGGTGAGTTAGGAAGTTCGAAAGGAAAGCAAGATAACTGATACTTATGGGATATGAACAGTGACGTAACATCTGGAGTAGATTGGGGTTTAATACACCTGTGTAAAAGTTCCAATATACCCCTTCTTATTGGAACAAAATATGTACCGCTATTTTAATTTTTCTATTATTTTTTAATTAAAAAAGGGAAGATCCAAATTTTTTAACGTATCTTTGGAACTCTTTCACAGACATATTTGAATACCCTAGCGAATCCAGAAAGTCCACCGTCCCTTCGGAAAGTTAATAGTCCCTCCGGAAAGTACACCGTCCCTCCGGAAAGTTCACCGTCCGTCCGGAAAGTACACTGTCTCTCCAGAAAGTCCACCATCCCTCAGGAAATTTTATAAAAAAAAAAAAATAAAAATTCTGACCTTATTTCACGGTTTATTTCATGTTCAATATAAATCAAAACATATTTTTTGTTAATTGAATTTTTAATTTATTTTGAAAATAATTATAAATTGAATAAATGAACTTGTACTACGGTACCTACCTAAATTGTATCATTTAATATTGAAGTATGTACAAAAAATGTGAGCCGTCGCGGGACGCCTGGCAGATGTGAAACATTATTATAGCTTGAATCTTTTATTTATTGAACTTGACAAATTTATCAAAATAAAATCTAGCCTATTTATATCACTTAGGGATAGTGAAGCTTTCTATTAGTAAAAGAATTTTTTAAATCGGTTCAATAGTTCCAGATATAATAATTTATGATTTATTACAACGCCGCGAGACATTCTCCCCCTGCGAAGATAATAAGTGAAAGAATTTTTAGAATCGGTTCAGTAGTTCGAGAGATAAGAATTTACAATTTGACACAATTTACCCTAATTTTCCCTCGTTTACCCAAATTTACCCTAGTATACCCTAATTTCTTGAATTTACCCTAGTTTTCGCTAAATACCCTAATTTACTCTTATTTAGCCCCCTTTGCCTTAAGTTACCCCAATTTACTCTAATTTGCCCTAATTTACTCTAATTTACCCTAAATACCCTAATTTACCCAAATTTTCGTTTTAAAAAAAAAAAAACATCAAAAATTGTACGATGCCGTGAGTTTCCGAACCCAAGTCCCCATGCATAGAAGGCTAAAGTGGTACCACTACTCTGCAGATGAACTTGTCTAGACAGCTGTTGTTACTGATATATGTATAACTTAATATACCCGGACAATTCATTTATAAATTATTTATCCAGTACAATACAACATTTCGTTGCATATTTCCCCTCACACGGCTGTTCACAGCCCGACATAAGATGTTTCACATCAAAAAGAAGATAAATGTAATTTAGTATGCCACTGCATATATAAAGCATTGCAAGTATTCACAACGCTTTAAGATTACAGATGCAATCCTTACTATGTATTATAACTTTAACAGTAACCTACCTACATGATAATATTGAAAACTGCAACCTGCAAGAAATTCAATTTAAGTTCGCGCGCTCCTGGCATAGCTAAGCTCGCCTGTCCACAATGACCTTCCTTTCAGCAATAATTTTGAAGAGGAATATCCATTTCCGGAGTGACCATAGTGACCTTTTGGCACGCTACTGTGACAGTCTCTGCATTACCGACAGAAAATCCTATACGAAGAAGGAGGTAACAAGTTTATTAGATAAAACTGCTGGGTAAACGGGACATAAAACCCCGTGCACACTCGCCGCTACGTGTATGGCGGGGGTGTGAAGGGTGAGTAGGAAGACCGGAAATGGAAGCGGCGTGGCGGTGACGTCAACCGGATATGCTGCTCAGACGCTTTATACTGCTGACTGGTTGTTGGACCTATAGACTGACAATGATACCAACACAGCTGTACCTGTTCTCTGTGTATATTGTGACCTCTCTTGGACACTTCTAATAACATCTCCTATATTATATAAGTATGCTCGAGTTTTGTAACTTTAGCCGACTGTAGCTTCGTGAAGTTCAGATTACACACTACACAGTACAGAGACTTGTGACGAGAAGTGTTTAAGTTTTATTCGACAGTTCTAATTGCATCTCGTGCATATATTATGTGCTTCAGTAAAAGTAAATAGCTGGAGCTTCGTGAAGTTCAGGCTAAACATATTATAGATAAGTTTTATGTATTAAGACATTTTTCGACAGTTCTAATTGCATCTTGTGCATATATTATGTGCTTCAGTAAAAGTAAATAGCTGTAGCTTCGTGAAGTTCAGGCTAAAAATATTATAGATAAGTTTTATGTATTAGGACATTTTTTGACAGTTCTAATTGCATCTTGTGCATATATTATTATGTGCTTCAGTAAAAGTAAATAGCTGTAGCTTCGTGAAGTTCAGGCTCAATATATTATAGATAATTTTTATGTATTGAGACATTTTTCGACAGTTCTAATTGCATCTCGAGCATATATTATGTGCTTCAGTAAAAGTAAATAGCTGTAGCTTCGTGAAGTTCAGGCTAAAAATATTATAGATAAGTTTTATGTATTAGGACATTTTTCGACAGTTCTAATTGCATCTTGTGCATATATTATGTGCTTCAGTAAAAGTAAATAGCTGTAGCTTCGTGAAGTTCAGGCTAAAAATATTATAGATAAGTTTTATGTATTAGGACATTTTTCGACAGTTCTAATTGCATCTTGTGCATATATTATGTGCTTCCGTAAAAGTAAATAGCTGTAGCTTCGTGAAGTTCAGGCTAAACGTATTATAGATCAGTTTTATGTATTAAGACATTTTTCGACAGTTCTAATTGCATCTCGTGCATATATTATGTGCTTCAGTAAAAATAGCTGTAGCTTCGTGAAGTTCAGGCTAAACATATTATAGATAAGTTTTATGTATTAAGACATTTTGTGACAGTTCTAATTACATCTCGTGCATATATTATGTGCTCAAATTCAGTAAAAGTAAATAATTATAGCTTCTTGAAGCTCAAGTTAATGGAGATGGAGAATCTTATGTATTGTAGTTTTTATTGGAAAATTCTGAAAATATCTCCTATAGACTCCAATAATATACGTATGCTCAGATTCAGTAAAATTATCTTAGCTTCGTGAAGTTCAGATCAAACAGGCTTAAGAAGTACAATGTTTAAGTAGTATTGTGACTTTTTAGTGAAAATTATAATAAAATCTATAAAATCATCCTCGGATTTAGTAATAGTCGACTACAGTAGCTTCGTGAAGCTCAGATCAAACTGGTTTGAGAAGTACAATGCTTAAGTTTTATGTATTGCGACTTTTTTGTGAAAATTTTATACATCTGTAAACTTATCCTTGGATTTAGGAATATTCAACTGTAGCTTCGTGAAATTCAGATCAATCTGTCTTAAGAAGTACGATGTTTAATTTATATGTATTGTGACGATTTTAATTACATTTTTAAACGGTTTTATTTAGTTTGACCCCGTATATTTGTTTGTTTGTTACTATCTTTGTTTCAAATTTTGCGACAGCTTTTTCAACTACTTCTACTTAACCGATTCTTATGAAACTTTGCACACACATTGAGTTCCCGTGACAATACAATATTATGATAATTTCAACTTGGTAACGAGGTCTGATGATGGAATCAGGAGGTGGACAGTTGAAAGGATGAGGAATTTGCATAATGATATGGGTCAGAAATCAAACTAAAAACTAGAAAATAAAAATAGGTAAAAAAACTTTTAAGTTAAACGGTTTTATTTTAAATTATCAGCTGTACCAAAAACTAGAAAATAATTACGACACAAACCAAGGGACACTTTGTGTCACTGCGTCAGCGGAATAAGTAATAAAAACGTGGGGCGCATAAAAATCTGTATAACGACTGTATAATTATTAAATAAGAACGGCTTGTCTAGAAAAATGTATTTCCAAGCCCACCAACAGAAATATTTCAAATGCGCCCCACGTTTTAATTACTTATTCCGCTGACGCAGCGACACAAAGTGCCCCTTGGTTTGTGTTCTAATTATTTTCTAGTTTTTGGTACAGCTGATGTTTTAAAATAAAACTGTTTAACTTAAAAATTTTTTTACCTATTTTTTCTCTTATGTATGGCGATTTATTATTGCAAACAACAAATTGTGATTCTCCTGTACATTATGTTACAAACTTTCCAGAACACATGTGCTTTGCAAACGGGCCTCTTTAATTTCGCTTTGCAATTGTTTATGTTTAATTTGAACGCGCAAATCTACACATATTTTTGACAAAATCAGTTTAAGTTTCGTCTTGTTTCAAGACTTACTTCAGAGGATTCAGTTTAAATTAATTTGTGTATAGAGGCGTATCGTACTTGTGACAAACTAAATAGCGTCAGTAGCTTTATACTAGTTAAGTTTATAAATTCTGTTAAAGCTCTGGGAACGTAAAGAGTGACATAAGCTTTTCGCACAAACGGCGAACTCAAATTGAAAATAAAGTACCTGAGGATTTTATTGATGGGGGAGTTTAGAAAAAGGGTTGTCTGCTGTTGAGGACATGTTATGAAGTCTGCCGCGGAAAAATAATATTGTTTTATTTCTGAAGCACTGTATTTATTTTACAAAAATGTATCAACTGTGACTACAAATCAAAATCACCTATGCCAATTTTTTAAGTAAAACTTCATAGGCAGCAATAGTGTTGCCGTCTAGATTTAGACTTTTTAGACTCTTGTCTTGTCTAGATTTTCAAGACAAGACTTGCAAAAGTTTTGTCTGGAAATTTTCAAGACAAGACAAGACTTGCTTTATCTAGATCAAGACTCTTGCCAAAACTACGATTTTCAAGAGTCTAGATAAACTAAGTAGTAGCATGTAATGGTTTACTTTACCTACTACTACTAATCTAGACTCTTGAAAATAATCTAGAGTCTTGATATTAGACAAGACAAGAGTTTGTTAATCTAGACTTAGACTTAGTGAAGTCTTGATATTTCAGGACAAGACAAGACTTTGAAAGTCTTGTCTTGTCTTGTCTAGACGGCAACACTAGGCAGCAATGGCTCGCCGATTTGAGGACTAAAATGATGGGAATGAAACGGAGGTGTTATTAATTACGCGCGTGACTGTAGCAACCCTATAAATAAATCCATAATTATTACAAGAGCTAGACGCGTCTAACCTGTACCTTGAAAAGCAAATAACATGAGACCTTTCTTACTGGAGTCATTTCATCTTTAAAAACCCAAAAAAACAGATCACTACTAAAAAATGGCATTTCCGGTGTATTTTTCACCCAATTAAAATGTTATCCAAATGATACTAAATTAATATCGAAAGTAGGCATCGTTGAGTCATAACGTAATATACGCTTCTGTCGACTTTCTTCCATCCGGAAATGGCGGAAGAAGTGAATTATTTGATATCTTTTTCGGTTTAGTTCCATTGACAAGTTTACCAGCTAATGTTAAAAACGTATTGAAAATCATATACCTACATGCCTTTTTTAATTGTTAACTCCTTGTGCCTCTGTGAGAGTTTGCGTATGAAAATTTTTCTGGTAATAAATAAATAAAAAACTCGGGTCGCAGTGCCAAACCCTGCCGACAATATAGTGTATTTGCTAATACAGGCATTGTGGCATTATTATGTAAACTTAAGTTTGTTTTTTGACAAAATAAAAAATTTAACCCCTTAATACATCCCTTAAAATAATATTTTTTTTCTTAATTTCAATATTATTATCAATGCAACCTCTGTACCAAATTAAATACACCCTTCAGTAAGTAAATCACTATCCGCAAACTAGTGTTTTCATAAAATTTGTAAGTCCGGACCTGTCGGGGCGATTTTATTAAAATTTTAGCAGCACATTTTAATCTTCACTAAAGGGTTAAATTTCAATTTTGAAACAATTCTGAGATTTTTTTCGGTATTTTTGGGCCCAAAAACTTTTTTCAACCCCTAAAAACTACCCTTAAAATAGTCCGATTGGGCCCATTTTAAATAGGTTCCGTGCGGTGATGGATTGCAACGTGCCTACCCAATTTCGTCAAAATCAATTAACTCCTTCGAAAGTTATAGCCCGTACACATATATATATATATATATATATATATATATATATATATATATATATATATATATATATATATATATATATATATAAATATAAATAGACATTTCCAAAAATGGTGCCAAAATGTTCAGGAGGGTATGAAACGTCGAGAAATTTTGGTCCGACCCCTAGGTCCCGCCATCCGACCGACGCCAATAGTGTATGTGCCATATGGCAAATACACTAAAAATAATATTGTGATACAACGATTCACTTTCTCAGAGCTAAGTCTTGAGTTTCAGGTTTGCACTGAAGAAGTAAACCGCAATGTTCACGAAACGTCAGCTACAAAAGTAGAGAGATTGTAGATTATAGACGCTCGGCAACTGAGTTTATTAGCGTCAACTATTAAAATAAATATAACACGATTGAAAACCTAAAAATTATTGTAAAAGTTTTAGATCAATCATTTTGACAAAACGTTTCATCTCCACTGTAAATTCCAAATTAAATTTGCGGAACTGTACGGCTTATTAACCCTTCAGTATATGGATTACGCAGTGGTCTGTTTTTCACTGAAATGAGCACAGACAGTATCGTCAATCATATGCCTCAAGTATCTCGAGTCGATTAAAATTTACTCACCTGCAAAATTTGTTTCAAATCTAAACAAGTTCATGAAAAAATATCAGAGTTGCGTATCTTTTCAGGTTTAGGTATATAAATGCACAGTGCGGTGGGAAGGTACCTAGAGATATTTGTCTCGTTGCAGAGGAAAATGGCGAACTGAATCGCTAAATGAACTGGATAATTTTATTTGATTAAAAATTTGACATACGCCATTTTGTTTCGTATAACAAAAGATGTTTGAAATACGACTGCTGTTTTGAGTTAAAAGGTCCGGTGAATGTTCTACTGAAGTGCCGATGTAATTGATTTTTACTGGAGTGTATTTTATTTTTAAAAATACACGAAGTTACTATTGTTTTCGTTAAAACGTTAAAAGTGGGTCCACTTTAAGTGTATTAAAAAAAAGGGTTTGAGCGTCACTCACATAAGCGCACGGTGGAAGTTATATTTCATACATTTACATTTTTGGTTTTTCCCTCTCAACATTTTTAAAATTAATAAATAATTATCTATTATTAATAATATCCATTGATATTATAACATCTACACATAAATATACAAAGCCTGCTTACAAATTTACACTATTTTGAAAAGTCAAAAATTTTTAAAATTTACAAGAAAACGAATTTTTCCTGGGGTAAGACCTATAACTCTCATAACTCTTTTTCAGTCAATTTTATCCAAATCGTTAGCTATAGCCGTTTTATCCCTGTCAGCGTTACATTAAAGCCATTTCATTAATTTTTGAGTCGAGGTCATTCCAATTCACTATCCTCGTTAAAGAAGTATAACTTCAAAAAATAGCTTCAAGCTTTCAAGTGTTGCAAAAAGGAAGGCAGGTTTTTCGGAAATTAGAACGATGTATTTTAGTAGATGCTTCTTCATTTCTGTGGTTCCCAAATTGTTACGCATCGAAAAACCTTCTATTCTAAATTTTTCATCACAGCAACTCACTGCTTATGTTGCAATTTTTAAAAATTTTTCGTTTCTTCGAGTTTATGTTTCACTCTGTTATAAAAATATTATGTATATTATTTACTGGAAATGCAGCCAATTACATAATATTTTACTATGCATACTAGACAAATTCATTTTTATCATGTGACATAGGTTGATAAAAATGAATTTTTCTAGTGTGCAAAGTAATATTATGTAATGAATTTTTCTAGTATTGCAAATTAATATTATGTAATTGGTTGCATTTCCAATAAACTTAATCATTGAATAAATTACAGTCGTATAAACTCACTGGTCAATATTAAATGTTGGCGGTGGGGGGCGTCCAATTTCGAGGGCGACACTGACATATTAGATACTATCGATTCTGGTTTATATTAGCAGAAATAGCTAGACATATATATTATATAACATAAATATAAAGCTCTAAAGGATGGCTCTATTTGTATTTTAATGGTACAATGTTTTCTCATAAAAGTAGCCAATACATTGTGTCTATATTAAGATATATATAAATTCTATTCAAATTCAGAATAACATACGTTATTTGTTTAGCAATTTTCAAAGCATTTTGGATGGGAAGAACTCCGTTAGAAGGTATTTGTTGATATTTCAAATACTTATTATATCGTGTGTTCATTAGCTCACATAGTTCAATTTACATGCTTTGTCAAAATAATATGATTCTAAGTCTTCATGGTTTCCGGGCTTGTAGGCCGTGGTCCGGTGGTATTTCTACCTGACGTTTCGTCTACAACTGCGGTGGACATTCTCAAAGGCGATGTGGCAGCGGTCGAAGTGTCCTCCTTGGCAACACTGACCTGTGAGCCGCCAAGGAGGACACTTCGACTGCTGCCACATCGCCTTTGAGAATGTCTACCGCAGTTGTAGACGAAACGTCAGGTAGAAATACCACCGGACCACGGCCTACAAGCCCGGAAACCATGAAGACTTGGAACAATGCCGGTCGTGAAAGCTTGCACACCTGAATAATATGATTGTACAAAAACCGGCAATACTTATATGTATTTTATTTTTAACTTTTTATCCGTGGCTTCGCTCGCGTTATTGTCGGTTTTGATCTTATCATTACCCGATACATTAGTGCTCGGTTTTTGATACTTAAATCTAGATTTAGTGGAAAACTGGATAGTATACGAAATGTCTGCTTCACAAAATCCCCTCGAAAGTCTTTCTGGCTAAGACTGTGCGTCCTTGCTGTTGCCAAATGATTTTAAAGACGTCAGTCTAATGAGGAATTTTTTGACTTTGTCTATAGTCTAGGGATTCTAAAAAAACTGATAGGAAATTAGAGGAATACAATCTTTCAGGTCGCGGTGGCTTCCTTCGGGCTTTTATCACTTGTGTGAGGCAGTATTTTCAGCGACTAAGAAAAAGGCTTGGAATCCTTGAAATTGGAAACCTGGTTAGCTAATATTAAAACGCAGTGCAGAAAGGACGCTGGAATATTTTGCAACTATATACAATATTAAATCGCATATTTTTAGTATACAAATATGTATCATATTAATGCATACACATTGCACAGTTCTGCAGTCAAGTTATTTAATATGACGTTTGTATGTTGAAAACAGCATTTATTTGTAATATATCAGTACCATATGTTCAATAAGTCTTATGGTTGTATACTTAAAAAATATCTGTATAGCGGGTACAGACAGATGACGTGAATACCGTTAAATCCAATAATTGTATTAATACATCCACTTTTATTTATCTTATAAAATCAAATATTCGTAAAATAATATAATAAATAAAATAATTGTTAATTCACAGCCTACAGTTGCATGCAGGAGCAGTCTAATATCGTTGTGAAGCTCTCTGTCATGTAGAAATTAGATTATAATCACACAAAAACAAATGATTGATCTACATAAAAAATATTTTTCAAACTAAATTTTGATCAAAATTCGTAGAAAAATGTTATGTCGAAGTGGAAATTGTACAAAAAACTATATTATATGCATGTATACACTATTAAAAAATAAGCCGTGAGGCGGGTCGTTTATTAGGACTAAAGTTACTTTTAATCGGGACTCACAAGTGCGACCCTTGAGGTCCACACGACAAACATCCCACTTTGATGAATATTGAATATTAATAATTAAATTAGAAATTACATAGAAAAATAATCACTTCAATCATTAAAACATAATTATTATTAATTTTTAACAATAAATTAAAAAAAAAACGATGGACCGGTTTTTATAAAATTTATGTCGGATCATAGTGACACATGCTTTGATAGACACCCCAACGAAGTTGATAACATTTTTTTAGGCGAGATTTCGTATAAAACCTACTTTTTTGCAGTTGTTTTATTTAAACAAAAAAAAACAACTTGGTCGATTTTGATAAAATTTCTTTCGAATCAAAATAACGTTAACACATCTCTATTGATAACCTTACGAAGTCGATATAATTTTTTACTCGCGAGATATTGTGTAAAATCTACTTTTTGGAGTCTATTTGGCTAAGAAAAAAGAACGGCTGGACCGATTTTGAAAAAATTTCTTTCAGATCATATTTACGTTAAAACGCGCTGATTGGCATCCTAACGTAGTCGATATTATTTTTCATTCTCAAGATTTCGTCTTAGTAAGAAATGACCACATACGTACGTACGTACACACACACACACATGCACACACAGACATCTTTTCAAAAATAATGTAGTGACCTTGAAACATAAATATTTGTTAAACATTTTGATTTCGATTTTCGGACCCATTACAATAACTTCCCAATGTACCGGGAAGTTAAAAAAATATCGTTTCAATCGATCAATTATTTTTCGAGCAAGATCGATTTAAAATTCTATACTTAATGCTTTTCTTATAGAGAAATATGTGTGATCACAATCTAAGGTCATTGTCAAATCAAATTTTCTGACAATGCTTTCTGAAACCAAGCAATAGTGTTTCTATTTGATTATTTACAAAACACTGACTCCTATATACCTAATTTACAATTAATGCTTGTCGTTGCAATGCACCCTATTATTAATATTAGCGTTTGATTATTAATGTTACAAACGTGTTTATTAATTGCTGTTGAATTGAAACAACGCCAATATTAGCTCATTAAAGTTTACTGCCATTGAACATTTGCAAACCTAATGTTCCTTCGGGCGATGTTCATTTATTGTAACGTAAACGTACAATTATTATTATAATAGGTTAGAAAGATGGCGGACTAGCTGAGAACATAGTTTTGAACATAACCATAATTTAGTTTTTATACATTTAATGAACTTGAGACTATACAAGGGGAAATGCAAACTACGGAACCTTAAAACATCAATGGAGCTCTACTGTACCACTGATATTTTAAAGTTGAGGTATTTACCTGCCATGCAAACTGACATCCCATTTTGGTCGCCTCAGTATTAAAGAGTCGGAGGCGCATCTCGCTTAAAATTTTTTGTTTGTTTTTTAATCATTTTTGCATTCGTGAACATTTGAAGTAAGCCTAACGAGGATCGCAAGTAATTTTTTAAATAGATTTTTCTGGAACATGATTTAACGTCCTCTTTTTATGTGCAAAATATATTACAGGGAAATTTTCTAATAAGGTAAGAGCTTCCCCTCAAAACTCTCCAGAAGAAAGACACATTTAAAAGGCAAATTATTGAAAAACCAAATACTGCGAGAGTCCTCTAAGAAGATGTACCCTAGGAGTCTAGGACATACATATCCCTTTAAACTTTCCGACAAATTGTTGAATAACCAATGAAATGCTTTGAAATTCTAACTCCTTGTTTGTCATTGCTTAAATTAAGCTCCGCCTAATTTTATAATAAGTGGAGGACTTTCTCTATGAAAAACATTTCTCTAAGGAAAAATAATTTCAGTTCCAAAGTGTGATTCTTATCGAAGAAGTCAGATTATAAACTTAATGTTATAAATAATAATAAATAGACAATTTATTTGTGGTGCCATTAGCGGATACAAATTGTGGGTCCGTCAAGGACAGTAGTAGGTCCATCAAGAACACAGTCATTCATAACTTAACAAAAAATCATCCAATTTATAGAAAGTGTTTTCCAGCAATAATTCTTTCAAATAATTTTTAAATTTCGGCAGTTCATTACATTTTTTAATATTTTGAGATAGGTTATTAAAAACTGACTTGTCAACGATGATTTCATAAATTAAGCATTAGAATTAAAGATGGAAGATTATTCGAATTTAAGATCTTATTATATTTTGAAAGAAACCTTGGCGTTTTAGAGCCATTTTTCTTAAACAGTCTGTATTTTATAAATGGTGGAAACTTACGTTCGATGCCGAGGAAGCTGTTTTCGTTATAGAAGTTCTCGATGATAGGGCGAATGTTGTTAAACGTGAGCGTCTCCAGCTGATTAGAGCGTAGATCGAGATGGTGAACAGCCAAAACTCCGTCCAACAGACCCCCGCTCAACAGATTCAGTTTATTTTTGCTGAGGCAAAGTTTTTTCAGCTGCGTCAGACCATCGAACGCACGCTCGGCTATTGACGTTAATTCGTTGTTATCCAACATTAACTCCTGAAACAGATTTATGAATGAAATTAATGTTGAGATTGGATATTTTTTAACCGACTTCAAAAAACAGAGGTTTACAATTCAGCATGTATATATTTTTTTAAATGTTTGTTCAGCAATAACTTCTCGTGGGGTTGACCGATTTGAATAATTTTGACGCCGTTGCGTTCAGAATGTTTACAGAATGGTCCCATAAAATTTTTATTTAAATCGGTTCAGTGGTTTCTTTTTTTGTAGTAATCAAAAATGCTTTAATTATGTTACCTCATATACCTATGAGGTAACATAATTAAAGCATTTTTGATTACTACAAAAAAAAAGAAACCTCTGAACCGATTTAAATAAAAATTGCAATTGTGAACTGATTTTGATGATTCTTTTTCTAATCAATAGGGCATACTTTCACATAAATTTTTCTTAAATCGGTTCAGTAGTTTTTTTAAAGTTTAGTAATCAAAAATCGGGAAAGAAGTTAATTACGTGCAAACTATACGGCACACGCATTGAGGTCGTTAAAAAGTAAAAAATTAAAAAAAATTATAAAAAAAACATTACCCTCCTTCTGAGGCAGTCGGGTCAAAATAGAACCTCCTTCAAAAAAAGTCACTGAAAATGGGAAAATAATAAAATTTTGAGGTCAGCACAAATTTCATAAAATATGTAAAAGTAAATATACTTATAAGTTATAAAAAGTTTTAGTAATTAAATTGGCGTCGACCTCAAAATTTTATTATTTTCCCATTTTCAGTGGATTTTTTTGAAGGAAGTTCTATTTTTTTTAAATTTTATTTAATTATTAATGAATCAATACTAATATATCTAAATAGTAACGGGATCTCTGTAATTTAGTTTCCTTTGGGTTTTTGGAAGTTTTAGACGGAAGAATGTGCTTATAGAATTTAGAATGGTCTAATCGGTTTTGATAATTTGGCAGGTATACTGTTAGCTGGTGCTTTAACAAGTATTGGGGTAGGTAATGTTTATCGATCGAGTCCAAATAAAGTTTCCGTTAAAATCGCGATATAAATGCAGGACAATTTGTTTGTAACCGGAAATTCTAGGCCATTTTCCAGATGAGTTGAAATTTATGGAAAGTATTCAAAATTCAAAGCTCGCAAAATTCTTAACCCAAACAGTGTGATTTAAAAGCAATAAAAAGATCTGAGTGTGTTTTTGCAAATAATGAAATTTTCTTACCTCGAGCATCCAAAGTTCAACGAACGTCAAAGCTTTCAGTTGAGTTAACTTATTTCTGCTCAGATCAAGTCGTCTCAGTGCACCCAATCCGGTAAAAGTATCACGTGACACGATTGTCAACTGATTATGATCCAATTCCAATTCTTGCAAAGCTCCCAAATATTTAAAAGAGCCGTTTTGAATCAACGTCAAATTATTTTGAGCCAAATATAATTTCTGTAAATTCGGCACATCGACAAATACATTTTTATTCAATTCAGTAATTTTATTTTCGTCTAATTTTAACACCGACAGATTATGCAAATGCGCAAAAGCGTATTCTTTCAATACTTCGATTTTGTTTTTCGACAGTGTGATTTCGGCTAAAGACGATAAATTGGCGAAAGCATACGAATGGACGACTGATATTGCGGCGTATTTAATTTCAAATTCTCCGAGTCGACTAAGATACTGAAGTCCAGAAGTTGGTATAGTTTTAAAATGTCCATCCGGTCTGATCAACATTGACATTTCGTTGATATTGCTCTGCGATGGAAACGTGTTCCATATTTTGTGTTCCGGTGACAGATTGTTAAATATCCAGCATTTGGCTTTGGTTGCATTGTTGACAATTTCTGAATCGCAGAAGCAGTGGATCGCGGCAGCGTTGCCTTCAACTTTACATAAATTGCCGCTAGGTACGTATGTCGGACCGCCGTCACGATCTTTGCTGACTGACACCTGCTGCTGACGACTGATATTCTCTTTACGGTTCCTGGTACTCTCTGTCAGACACAATGTCAGGTAGATTACTAACAGGAGTAACGCGCGGGATGAATACTTCATTGTTGAGCATTTGAATTTTAGTTTATCTGAAACAATTAGAAACACACATTATTAACCAATCAACTGGCGATCTACATCACGTTACATAATGTGCGTGTTTTGTCTGCAAGCCACGCTACGAGAAATAATCTTAATATATAAATGCGAAATACCACTCACTTACTGACTCATTCATCACGGAATATCAAGAACCATAAAGCCTATCAACATGTAATTTGGCAGATAGGTTCCTTATAGGACGTAGGCACCGGCTAAGAAAGATTTTTTTGAAATTCAACACCTAAGGAGGTCTAAAGGGGTGGAAAATTTTTTGACAATCACCGCTGAAGTTAGAAATTTGAAATTTGGACAGTAGGCTTCTTTTGTGATGTAAGCAGCCACTAAGAAGGTATTTTTCGACATTCAACCCATAAGGGGGTCAAAAGGGGGGGGGTATTGTTTTTTGACAAATTGTTCATATCTCAAAAATCGTAGGTAAGAGGTATTGAATTCAACATACGAACTCTTCATTAAAAATAAACAAATAATTGTTCAACCTTTTTTTCACTGACTTCAAAAAAAGGAGGTGGTTCTCAATTCGGTTGTATTTTTTTTTTTTATGTTTGTTACCTCATAACTCAGTCATTTATGAACCGATTTTGACATTTTTTTTTTATTTGAAAGGATATACTTTCAGATTGGTCCCATAAAAATTTCATCAAAAACGGTTCAGTAGTTTGGCTGATTTTAATAAAAGTGAGTAACGGCGTGTGATTCTTTTAAGGTAAATGTCACTTTTTGACACTAAAAAGTAAAAAATAAAAAACTTTTTAACAAAAAAAAATACCTCCTTCAAAAAGTCACTAAAAAGAGGAAAATAATGAAATTTTGAGGTCTGTGCCAATTTAATAAAATATGAAGTTGGTTAAAAAGAAGATATTAATCACTATACTATATACATTTAAACCGACTTCATATTTTATTAAATTGGCACAGACCTCAAAATTTCATTATTTTCCTCTTTTTAGTGGTTTTTTGAAGGAGTTTTTTTTTTGTTAAAAAGTTTTTTTTTAATTAACCCTTAAGGGGGTGAAAAAGGGAATTATAAAAATATAGTCTTTTTCCGAAACTGCTCGAGTTAGAAACGCAAAATTTGACTTAAGTATTCTTTGTTAAAATCGAAGAGATTGGTGTTCGACAAATTATCGAAATCCGTATCCCAAGGGGTGAAAACGGGGGAAGGGGACTTTTTGACTTAGAAGAATGTCAGGAACACATATTTAAGCTATGTACATCATTTTTCGAAACGTTCCGTATATTTGTAATAATTTTTAGGGAGAACAAATAGACAACCGTTTTTAAAGATTAATTTTAACTAACGTTTCTAAAATACACGGGATCTAAGTGAATGTCGATGCATTACAGTAGCGGCGCGTGGAAAGGGTGCAACTAAATGTTTATTCGTTGTTAATGCAATTAAGAGTTATAAAAGAACCGCACTGGAGCGTTCGCGAACCATATTTAAGCTGTATTCTACGTGTGAATTTACGATTGCGCTATAATCTCCGACCGCAAAATCCCAACTGAATATTTGTAGCAGACATTAAATAGGAATTAACTGCCTTGACATTGCCTACTTCATTCTACGTGTTGTACGCTCGTCTTTTGTTTTTACATCCGCGGACATATTTAAAATTATTTTTTTTGATTTATAAATCAATTCGCAATTAAAAGCGAAAGTAGATAACAGCACTTCAGACGTCTATGTGGAGTTTAATAGGTCGTATCACAAAGCGAATATAGATGCCAGCACTTCTGACGAAATGATGGTTTGAATGGTCTTATAAGTAAATTTCTAAGTTAATGAGGTTATATTTTTATGTCAACAATGTCAGATCGTGCATTAACCAAGATCGATATTTATAAATACGTTGATTTAAGTCAAAAAGACAAAATGACATTACGGGATCTGCCATTTTGTTTCTCGTAGACGACTTCGGATTCGAACACCAGATGTCAGCCACTTAGCTTTAGACAAGTCAGATTGAACTAATAGAACCAAATCAAAATTGTTAGTTATAATAAAATAAAAAAACTCGGGTCGCAGTGCCAAAACCCTGCCGACAATATAGTGTATTTGCTAATACAGGCATAGTGCTGTTATTATGTGAACATAAGATTGTTTTTGGACAAAATAAAAAATTTAACCCCTTAATACATCCCTTAAAATTATATTTTTTTTCTTAATTTCAATATTATTACAAATGCAACCTCTGTACCAAATTAAATACACCCGTCAGCAAATAAATTACTATCCGCAAACTAGTGTTTTCATAAAATTTGTAAGTCCGGTCCTGTCGTGTCGATTTTGTTAAAATTTTAGCAACGCATTTTAAAGGGTTAAATTCTAATTTTGAAACAATTCTGAGAATTTTTTCGGTATCTTTGGGCCAAAAAACATTTTTGAACCCCTAAAAACCACTCTTAAAATAATCCGATTGGGCCAATTTTAAATAGGTTCCGTGCGATGATGGATTCCAACGTGTCTACCAAATTTAGTTCAAATCAATTAACTCTTTCGAGAGTTATGCCGCGAACACACACACACACACACACACACACATATATATATAAATATAAATATATATACATATATAATATATATAGGCATTTCCAAAAATGGTGCCAAATTGTTCAGGAGGCTATAAAACGTCGAGAAATTTTGGTCCGATCCCAGGTCCTGCCATCCGACCGACGCCAATAGTGTATGTGCCATATGGCAAATACACTAAAAATAAATGTTGGTTGTTAGAATTCTGTGTTTCAGAGAACTGATTTATTACTAAAATTACCGAGTAGTGCGCAGTGCGCTCTGAACTAATGTAAAAATATTACGTCTAAAATATACATTTGCGTGTGGAGGGGATAATTAGTCCTGAGAGCACTACCTCTAGACCTGGAACTGCTAGAACCAAGTTAAAACAGTCCGAAGAGTTCGAGAATTTGACCAACAATTGAACAAACATGCAATTTTAAATGCTTTTGAACTGAACCAGTTATCATTGTATCTTATAATAAAAATATGTAGTCTTTGGTGAAAGCCTAAAAATATTGAATCTTTGAATTCTCGACACTGAAACTTTTTAGTGCTAAACTGTTCACAGGTTACTTGGCTCGGCTGAACTAAATGTGAACAGTTTAATCAATTACTGGGTTCAGGTTTACAAGTTCGAAGCAAAGAATGAACACAATAAAATTTTATTTCTCTGCATTCGCGTTAAATAAAATGATCTTAAATAGAGGTAGAAGGTATAATGACACAATTGCAGCTATTTCGTTTTCTGTGAATTTACTTTTTTTTCTTCCACTTCTAAAAATGTGCTTCGTTTATAACAATTAACTTTACAAAAGATTTTTTTATTAATGTAACTTTTTTGATTTTCATTGTTAATATCACTGCATATCTTCAATATTTATCTACTTTATTTTGCAACTAAATATTAGAACACAGAGCTTGCTCTAGTGAGAGGGAGTATCCTTTTTGTATATATTTTTGTAATTAAATAACTTGTGCAATGTTATAGGAAATATAAATAATAAATGCAGACTTCTCTGTAAGCTTCATTTAAATAAATAAATAAATAGTTTTTACACATACCTACTTATTAATTAACGAAGTTGAAAAAATAATTAATAATAAAAGCAAGTACTTACAATTATTTTATTTATACGGAATGTTTCATAACAATAAAGTTTCACATCAATTAGGTATACTGAATAATATCGGACATCAACCAAAACGAAAAAAGAAGCACCGTCAGAAGTGGGGGAAATAAACTGCTAACGGGAAACTGATTGGCTGGCGGGTAGTGTATAAGTACGAACGCGTTGAGGGGGAAACTCGATCAACACGCTCCTTTCTGTTTAATGTTTACTTGTTTTTGTATAGTCTGTCCAGATCTGTATTGCAACTCAAAAGTATTTAATGCTCGTTTTATTTAATTTTCGCTTTTGTGAGGTTTTTCTACGTATTAAATGAATTTATTATGCGTGGACACATTTCTTTAAAATATGAACCGTTGAACGTTTTAAGAGTAGTTTTTTCAAATTAAAAATCCATTAATTCAGAAATTGACACACGGTATTCATTTTTTCTTGTTAAGGATGCATGGCACCTATGAATCACCGAGAAATGAATGAAATTTTGTAAACTTACTTCTTAATTATGATGTATAAAATAGTGGGAACTTGGACAAATAAAATTCTCAAACGCTAAATTTTTTTTAATAATAACTTATTAACCACCGAGTCAGTTAATGTTTTACGTTATCAGCTGGTTTACACATTATTTGCAGCGAAATATTAAATATTAAAACCAAACTAAATTTTAGGAATTAAATTATTATCTATAAAAAAATTTCAAATTGTTTGCCATATGAGGTGTTTAACTTTTATACATCGTATAACAAAGCGAATGTTCACTAGAATGAAACGAAGATGCTAACATTTAATGTAAGTTATTTTTACTATAAAAATTTTTTTAAATTTTTCTTATAATCATGTAAAAATGTCATAATTGTCTAATTACAGTGTGCCTGAAGAAGCGAACAAACGTTCACGAAACGTCATAATTAAAAAAAAAATAAAAAAATTTAGCGTTTGAGAATTTTATTTGTCCAAGTTCCCACTATTTTATACATCATACTTAATCCATCATGGACGATACCAATGGTAACTTCTTAATATTGTAACAAAACCCCAGATGCTACGCCACTGTTTCCAACAGAACATTCCAGACTGAAGCGATTGTCTGTTTGTTATAACACAGTAGTGGAATGGTATCGAAGATTCCGAACGTTTCTATAGACAACGAGAACACAGGCAATGCGTGTATATAAGGAGGTGCGCGCGACTGAGTGTGGATCAGTCATTCAGCGTCGTGTTCAGTCAGTCAATCGGTGATTTGTGAAAATAAATGGGAAATAAATAACACAGTATTCTGTGAACATACCTGTTAAAGTAAATATCCTTGTATTATTAAGTGTTATAATTGCCGTTTAAGTGTTTCATTGTTTAGAATTGACATTTTCGTTATTGTTATTATTGTGTTTATAATTATTATAATTAATTATTGTAAATAGACATTGTAAATATTGTACATAAATACTAGTAAAGAAATAACTTAATTCCGCCAACTTAAAAACAGTTTTGTTACAATATATCTGAAATAAGTACACTAAATTTCAAAACGGCTTACCGAATAGTTTTAAAAAGATATACTTATAAATTATTATAAAATTAACATGAGCTCAGAGCTGTTACGGAAAAATCGCTCTTTCATAATTTAATACCAGTAAAACACATAGTTATATCACCGAAAAAAATTTGTAATTTTAGAATATGTTCGTTACATATTTAACAAGCTTTGGTTAAAATTTTATCTATGGTCACCGATGTCAATCGCGACAAAAAAATTAATTTTATAAATACTATAACATTATAACATTAAATTTTAAGGTTACACTTCAAAATGAAAGGAAAAATATCTTTTAGTTGGTTTTGTTTTTATAAAAAATGTCCATTATTTAAAACATTTTTTTATGTATTTTTCTTCACAATATGTAAATAGTCCCTAAAAAGCTTGTTTTTAATTTTAATAGTTTTCAAATTCCGTTTTGTTTTTATGTAATACATCAGGGAAAACGCAGAAAATAAGATATTAATCAATAATATAAATCCGATAATAAAACTAACAAAGCACTTTAAAATGTTTTTTTTTTATTCGTGTTTGTTTATTAAATTTTAATCAAGAATTGCGTGCCTATATCAAAACTATTTCAGTAAGTACCTGAAACCTGTAAAGTTTAAATTCACGATAACATCAAGAATTCCAAGTTTATTCATTTAATTTTCATTTGCAATAAAATAAAGCTGAAATTAAAACCGCCTTTGTATAACACACGAATCAAAGGTTTTATACTTACGATAAATCGAACGGTTATTCCCCTAGGTTTTATTGGTCACAAAAGACGTACATCAAATAACAATTGAACGGTTTCTAATTCTTATTACCGAATGAACACGATATGGGCCGAACCTCATCTAACAGTTTCTATTCGAATTAGAATTCTACTTTTATTAAGGCCTAACTATAGACGCTATTTACTTATTATACAGTGGAATCTCGTACAACAGAAACGTCTTTTCACCCAAATGCATGTTCATCAAATTTGTGGGTATGTCTGTGCAAATGACTCACTCAAACGACTAGAGGGCTTTTCGGAAACGAAGTATCGACAGATTCGTCATAGTCTCACGAGTGACAGTGGTTATATGACGTCACGTAAAATTCAGTATGGCGGACGCTAGACGCCATATTATCAAAACGCAAAAATGGAAATTACTATATTTTCGCTTGTCATAGCGTAATAATATATTGTCAATATTACAAATCAAGTAAGCTTTTAAATAGTACAATATTTTTTAAATCGGTTCAGTGGTTCTCGAGTTTTTATGGTAACCTTCCTGTTTTATATTATACTTGGGAAGGGAACGATCGCGACGTAGCGAACTGAAAATATTCACATCCAGCCGGATTGGCAAATCCGGCTGGATGTGAATATTTTCACAATAAAATGTTTTCATGGCGACATGGCTCATTGTTGGAGAGTTTTTGTGTGACGGACAGATATATTCTATTTTATAGTTAACTAGCGGCCCTGTCCGGCTTCGCCCGGGTGCTAAGAAAGCCCGGGTGCAATACACTACTCACTCGTTTCGCTCATTCGCTTGAATATTATAAATACACTACTCACTCGCTTCGCTCGTTCGCTTGAATATTATAATTACATTACTCACTCGTTTCGCTCGTTCGCTTTCTCACTCGCTACGTTCGTTCGCTATATATATAAACCTTCCGCGAAAAATTATCTATAACTGATGGTGAAAACCGCATCAAAATCCGTTGCGTGGTTTAGGAATTACATTACTCACTCGTTACGCTCGTTCGCTATATATATAAATCTTCCGGGAACAATTCTGTCATACATGATTTTTGCGTAACTTTAATCGTTTACGCAGCGCATGCAACGGAAGCCCTCAAAAAAATAATTTTTCCCGTTTTTGCAACATTTTTTATTGATGCTTCGCTCCTATTGGTCGTAGCGTGATATTATATAGCCTATAGCCTTCCTCGATAAATGGGTTATCTAACAAAAAAATTTTTTTTTCAAATCGGACTGGTAGTTCTTAAGATTAGCGCGTTCAACCAAACAAATAGATATAGATAGATTGAAATTTGAAAAACAGGAAAAAAAATATGAAAACGGAAAATTCGCTCTTCTAGTCCTTAGAACTTTACAATTATAGACTAAGTTACGATTTAGTTTGATTTTATTAAAGTTATTAACTTCTGTATAAATCATTAAAAACATGACTCTCTCATGATGTGGACTTTGTAGGCGCGTTACTATATATACGAACACATCGATCGATACCCAGTAGTGCTTCTATTGTACAAAGTGCAGAATTTACCAATTTTATAAGATTAGTTTAGATTAGATATTGATGTATTGATAATGATATTTTAGGTGGGAATCGAGCTTTATTTGTAAGTTAGTTTGAATTGAACCTTTGTAGTTTGCTATTCAGACTGTGGGCGGTTTTAATACGGTCTCGAATATACATCGTAGCACGGTCCCTGTTTAGCGATAAATATTTGAGACAGGCCCGATGTGACACATCAGACAGTTTATATTAAAGTAAAATTAATGCCTTTACTTCTCTGGACGTTTATGATGTCCATTTTCATTGTTATTGTCTTTGCGTAATAAATAATATTCCCATTGCTCTATTATTTTTCTTGTAGTCGTATAATAGGGTCATCCCACATTTTTTAGCTGCCTGTAGTTGAATGTAATCTTACGTCCACTGATCCATAGATAAAGAGAGATAGTACTCCACGATCTGTCATAAAGGGTAAGTTCAGTTTTGAGCTCAGATCGATCTGAGTGCTCCAATGCGTTCTAATTTAACATTTATATGCTCTGAAAGATCTCTATCCTGCGTTCGGATTTAAAATCTGGAGGAGATCGAGCACGCTCTATGAGCCCCGAGGAAAGCGAGCGCGCAAGCAGATTTAACCAACTTCAGAGCATTCATTTTAAAAATGAGCGGAAATACTTGTTGTGAGAATGGATAAATTTCGAAGTTTATTTATATGAGGTAATTTTTCAATAGGTAAAAATACACGAATATTATTTATTCAAAGAATAGTAATAACCAATAAGTCTATATCGCATAGAATGATTAAATAAAGTATTTATTATATCTATGGGTTGAAAAAATCAACAACCGGTAGTACTATTAATTTTAAAATAAAGGAAAAAACGAAAAAAATTGTGAATCATGCTTTATTATTATAACAATGTTGAATTAAATCAAAATGAGGAGCTATAAAGAATATATTTCGGCTTTAGTAATAAGAATTTAACTTGCTAGGGCCATTTTATTCTGACGTTTGGCAAAATCTGCTAGATTACGTTCGGAATTGTTCAGACGGCTCGATTTGCTCGCTTGTCACGTGACCAAAAATCTGTTCGCTCGGCTCGATCAATCGAGTGCAAAACCGAAATTACCCAAATTGAAAACAAACCGTAGGTATTTAATATACACCTCTCTTTTCATATAGACATAGCGATTAAGCGAGCTAGTCACAAAAGTCATAAAATCACTACGCACGGGATATATATGGTATTTTGGCCATACCCACTATAAAATAGCTGCTTTTCACTTCATTTTCAGTATTTTCAAAATTTTGTGTCGCCAACTTCACTCTGTACTCTATAGTAGGCCGAGGCACGCACAGGAGTATGTAATTGCGGACGGATCAGATTAATAAACATAAATCACTATGGAAATGGTTTGCTTTCTCATACTAATGTAGGAAATAGTATATTGTGCAACAGGTGAGGTAAGTTGTCGATTTCCACGAGTGAGCAATCGACAACACCTCATGAGCATTATAAAAAATATTTTGATATAAGATTTTTCTAGTTTTATTACTTTTAGATTCTGAGAAGGAAACTTATCGAATATTATTATACCTAAATTATTTTTGTGCGATTAAGAACAGCCGAGATTGTCGAATATTTCCATAGCTCGTCTAATTTTGTTTTATTATGATAATTATTAGTGAAAGGATCAATTGTATTTTCAATTTATTATTAAAAATAATAACTATAATAATATGAATTGGTACTAGGTCTATAAGCCTGGCTGTAGATTTCTCACGCTATGTGATTATTTTTTATGAGATATGCGCAGCTGAACTGACAACTTCTTTGCGCAGATTTATACGTAAAGTTTTGTACATAAATTGTGTAATGAACTCAATGCCTGTCGTCTCATAGGAAAGATATACGTAATTCCACGACGTTATCGGTGCTGTTACCATAGTTACCATTCACAAAATTATAATAACTGCCCCTTCGTGAAGTCATGCATCACTCCTTTCAGAAGACGGGCATCGATGCAGAGAAATAAATCCTAAAAACAAAACTAGCCGTTATGGAATTTTCAGTGATTTTCAGAGAATTGTCCAAACATTTTTAAAAATAAAAATAATGCACGTTGAATTGAATTGAATTGTGAATTATAGACGCTCGAAAAAAACGCACGTTTGTGTTGAGATTTGAACCCGGGCCTATTGCGTATGACGCCACGACGTTACCACTAGACCACGGTAGGCTTTGAGCAAGTGCTATATAATAGGATATTATAATCAATAATGTTTACGGTAAACATTTTTAGTTAACGCTTGTGTAAATTTCACTCCTCATAAAATTCCCATACCGGGCGCCTTATATATGAAAATCAATTCTTAAGGAGTAAACTGGAGTAAACTCCAAAAAAAGAATTTATATAAAATTGGAAGTGATGTGTTTTTACTTGGCTTTTTAACATAATTTAATCATCGCCGAATTGATATTTTGACAGTACGACGTGGCTAAGAAGCTTTCAGGAAACTGTAAGAATTTTTGGAATGTTGCCATCCATGTCGTAACTCACGTCTGAAAAGAAGACAAATGGCGATTTCATTTGTTTATTTGTGGCCTGAAGAAAAGTTGAAAAACACGCGTTTAACGAAATTAACTGAAAGTTCTTTGTAAAACTAATTTAGTTAAATTTGGACAGAATTAAAATTAATTGGTTGCTGCTTTGAAAATACACGTATTTCGTTAGCAGAAATAAAAGAAAACTTTGAGAGGGCAGTGTAGCCTAGTGGATAGCGTATTTAGTACCGCAGTCTCTAGACTAGACTGTCGTGGGTTCGAATCCCACCGGCGTTCATGGATGCAGTATTGTGATGTTATTTAGTTTTAAGAAAGTTGTTATTTAGTGCAGTTGAAAGACGCTAATAACCTAAGATGTCGACGCGTCTATAATTACAATAAATAAAGAAGACTTTGACACAAATCTACTTCCTATAGTTTGTTCAATACAGGGATGGGTCAAATTGCAGAGATGCGTGAATTGTGGAGTTAAGTATCTACTTAATAAATACTTAATTTTTGAGTCCAGCTGTACGAGAAGAACATTTTATCCAAACGTTTTTTTATACGGCTTAGTTTAAACCATCGAATAAAAAAATTTCTGAAGTGTTGATTTATAGAGCTAAACGAAAATCTTTTAATCTCATGTTAAAAGTTATAATAAAAATATTTTTTTCTAAATTTATTTTTTATAAACTATTGACAGCTTGCAACTGGAGTAGTAATTTTTCTTTTAATATTTTTTCTCTTTTGTAATTTTTCATGTAAATTTTTATGAACCAGGTGGAAAAATTGTTTAATTGTGTTTTAAAGACCACCAACAGCTAAGGTTATTTGGGCCTAGCACCAATTCATATTTTCAATTCATTATTTTTTTAATAATAAACTGAAAATCCAATTGACACTTTTACCAGCTCTCGGGCTAGAATCCGGGAACTGGGGACTTGTAATAGAGGAACCGTAGCAACGCCATGTAAATAAAAGCATTGCTACACGCTCGGCTATTCTCAAACCCAGCTAGGTGGAAGATCAACGCAAGTTGAACCGTGCCTTTTGTACGCTTATTATGTGCAATAAACATCTATTTATTTATTTTTAAAGAACTCCTGTTTATTTGATGACAATATGTAGAACAATAAGTATGACATCTGTTAGCACAATTATTAAAAACTAATCTTATAAATGAATCAACACAATTTTCGTTTGTAGGAATATTAAGCGTTTGGTATAAGAAACCAGTTTATTAATAACTATATTAACCATAGCTCACACATAATTATTATAAAATTTTTGGCAGCTACGTGTTCATTGGTTGCTGCGTTTCGCTACCATAGCAACCCGTCACTTAACCGTGTGATTAAAATAACATCGTGATTAAAATGCACGATAAACTGGCCATTAAACTAATAATTAATTAAATATTTGATTCATTTGATTTTATAGTTATATTCAACATACAATAAAATTAAAACTTGGGTATTTGGATATTTTTTATGAACATTAATAACTATATCAACCATAACTAACACATGAAAATAAAATGTTTGCTCTTAAAAAAATTATATCAAGAAATCATACAATGACGAGCGGACCGTACCTAAACTAATAATTCCTTAAATATATTTTGATTAATTTGATTTTATAGTTATATTCAAAATACAATAAAATCAAAACTTGGGTATCTAGATATTTTTTTATCAACACTTGCACATTGATATTTCACTCGATATTTTTTTATTATTTGGCATGAAGAAGAGTAACAAGTATATTACTGACATAGGTAAGGCCTGTTACCATGCGATGACTTCAAAGTCCCATAAGTAGAGAAGGTATATTAAACGAGTTAAATTTTATAGGACATCATTTTAGATAAGTTCAGAGAGCGGTAATATCCTTTTTACGACTTAGTTATTACACGGAAGCCTGCAAATGTAACGCTATGTCACAACCGGTATTCCGTGCATCATGTTACATAATGAACTGCTTTTCGCACGCGTCTTCATACGAACTGTTAAGGTGGATGCATTGTTAACCGGTCCTTCGAGTTTGACTTCTTTTAACCTTTAACTGCCCGCGCTCTAGAATCTCGTGTAGCTACCCGCGCGGTGTATTATGTACACCACATCTATTTAACCCCCTTAGGGGTTGCATTTCAAAAAATCCTTTCTTAGTGGGTGCCTACGTCACAAAAGGACCCTACTATCCAAATTTCAAGTTTATATGTTCAGCGGTTTGACCTGGGCGTTGTCTGTCAGTCAATCAGCCAGTCAGTCAGTCAGTAACGGAACTGTTATATTTATATGGATAAGAGCCATTCTGCATTAAAGAAATTGTCAAAAAAACACACTCACTATCCAACCACCAAATCGCAACTGTCTGAGTACCTAGTAAATACATCGGTCAAGGGTTACATCGAGGGGCATGAGCGGGGGATAACGCATCAGAGTTTTCCCGCTTTCTTAGTAGAAATGGTGTATTTTATACACCGGCGCGGGTAGTTAAAGGATAATATACTTATATATAAAAGTTCTCATTGTTATTACACAACCCTCTGATAATGCGAACCAGTGTTGCCAGTCTATTACAAATTGTAACAGATTTATTACTTTTTAGAGAAGTTTATTACCTTTTTAAAAAATCTATTACTTTTTTAACCGACTTCAAAAAAAGGAGGTGGTTCTCAATTCGGTTGTATTTTTTTTTATGTTTGTTACTTCATAGCTCAGTCATTTATAAACCGATTTTGAAATACTTTTTTTTATATGAAAGGATATACTTTCAGCTTGGTCCCATAGAAATTTCATCAAAATCGGTTGAGTAGTTCGGCTGATTTTAATAAAAGTGAGTAACGGCGTGTGATTCTTTAAGGTAAATGTCACTTTTTGACATATTATAAGACAGCGTAAGAAAGTCGGTTTAATAAAAGTGAGTAACGGCGTGTGATTCTTTTAAGGTAAATGCCACTTTTTGACTCAAAAAAGTAAAAAATAAAAAACTTTTTAACAAAAAAAAAACCTCCTTCAAAAAACCACTAAAAAGAGGAAAATAATGAAATTTTGAGGTCTGTGGCAATTTAATAAAATATGAAGTTGGTTAAAAAGAAGATACTAATCACTAAACTATACTTTTCAAACGACTTCATATTTTATTAAATTGGCACAGACCTCAAAATTTCATTATTTTCCTCTTTTTAGTGGTTTTTGAAGGAGGTTTTTCTTTTGTTAAAAAGTTTTTTTATAAAAAAAAAGTTGCAAAAAAAGTTTACGGATTAGATTAAATGTAGTTACATTAATAACATCGTCGGTCGTCCCGACTTCTAGATCTAGGCACGTATGAGTATGACGTTACGAGCTTTACGAGATTTAATTTACATTACTATTAAATTAATTAAACTTATAAGTATACAAAATTAACAAACTATTTTTGGTGATTTTTTAGACGAACCCTTGGGGGGGTGCAGAGTTTCTCGTGGGGGAAAAGTTTCTCGCAGGGGGAGGGGGGGGTTTGTTGGCGCAAAGGCATTTTGGGAGGTGGTGCACACCAAGAACACTTTGTACCTCGATGTCAAAATTCAATTTTCAAAATGTCACAATATTTTTTCGTCTGGAGTTCAAGAAACATGTTTTTGGAAAAAGTCTGTTCGTCTGTTTGTCTGTGAGCACGATACAGGTCAAACGGTTGAACGGATTGAAACCAAATTTTGGTAGTATGTTTGACATATAAACAGGAAGATTCCTATTGTTTTTGGGGAAAATCGGCGCGTGCGCAGAAGAGATATATGTACTACAACGTTGTTTTTTTCTATTTCAACGGTGTACTTTTTTAAAGAGACGTGGTATATTATTTTCTGCGAGCGTCTGTATTGTATCCGAGGTCTTATAGCACTATAGCACTGTGTGCTATAGTTGCTTACATTACGTAATAATTCAACTCAAACGCACGCTCTGCTCTATGCACCTGTTTTAAATACTTACTCCTACACACTCGAAACTCAACTGTTAATTACTTTATACTTATATATTTTGTCATTAAATTTACAGCCTTGCTTTCGTAATTATTATCACTTATTATGTTGAAACTATTAAAATGTTTAAATCTAATAATTTCTTGAAATGCTCGAATAAGCTGACAGCTTGCAGTGAAGATGATATTTTGGCACCAAGTTAATTCGCATTTTGCGACTTGATTAGTTTTTTGTTATTAATTATATGGGTCAAAAATTGTTCAATCACCTAAATCAGGGGTCGGCAACCTGCGGTTCGCGAGCCGCATGCGGCTCTTATGATGTTAGGATGCGGCTCTCCAGTTCCATGCGCAAATATTAATAATTATATTATTTTATTTTCAAAACTCATAAAAAATATTATACTGCAAAAAAAACTTTAAACAGGATAAAAACACTCAACAGAGAACAGTGAGAATAGGTGGAGTAGATAGTATACGGATAGCTGACATTTTTTAAATGTGGCAACACTGTTCTGTTTGTTTAGTTATTGGTGCACTGTGTCGTCAACGGTCGCAGTCAGAACTTTTTTGTTATATACGTAATCCTAACCAAATACCATAATATTGAAATAAAAATGTTAGTGGTTCTTTAAAAACTGGGAAATTTTGTAAATTGTAACTTTTGGCTCTTCCGTCTCAAAAGGTTGCCGACCCCTGACCTAAATGATAACATAAAAAACATTTCTAACCACAAACGTTTTAAGACGGCTGCAAAAATTTTCTTATAAACAAGTGCTGTTACAAAGTTAAGGATTTTTTTTGTAAATAAGTGTCTGTTCATTTTAAGGAACAGTATTAGAGACATCTTTTAAAAAATTTTTAAAATTTTAACCTATAAATTATTTGTTTGTTCATTGTTTATATTGTATTTTCTGTGTATTGACATATTTCATACTCCATTTGAGTTTTAAGAAATAAATAAATTTTTGAATTTGAATTTTGAACGTAATATTTGTAGGTTATGTACTGAGGAGTGGGAACTTGGGAAGAACGCCGGATCCGTTAATAGAAATACGAATTAAAAAACGTTAAGTGTATGAATATTAAATAAATTTTAATAGTAATTACTCCGAAAATACTATAGTTTAGATTTAGTTCACAATATCTAGTTTCAAATATTATAGTTTAACCTATTTAATACCTACTAATAAAATAACCAACAAAAAATGGAATATGGCATTAAAAAACACTAGCACCATTTTGTTGGAACTTGGAATAATATTATTCCAATGAACAAAAATTTACAAATTACATAAAAAAGGTCCTAATAGAAGAGTTTTGAAATTTCCCATTTTATTTTTTATTTAGAATAAACGCACTTCATTTGTCACCTGTGTCGTTCGTGTTTTGTTCTTTCTGTGTTCCTACAAATAAGTCATCCTTGTACATTTATGGGTAGTGATAAGCGCCCTTAAAACAACAATATAAATGTCATTTTAAACACGCGACAAGTATATTGAAATACATTTACTTACTTATATGTTTTTATATTAACGCGGCGACGTATTTTATTTTTTAGTACATTTTCTTATTTTTAGTGCACGTTTTATTTTTTATTTCTTTGTCGCGACAAAAACACCATAACGTCCTTTCTTTGTTCTTATTTGAACATTTATGTAACAATAAAAATGATTTATATGTATCGTAATAATGCTCTGACATTTATTGTTACATCTTTTGTCTGTTTTCGCAGTTTTTTTACGTATTGTGTTTTATACAGTTAAACTAATCACTGCATAATATACTTTTTGTGTCAAAATTAAACACGAAATATTTTTTTTGTATTCAGTTCTTGTTGTTTACATTTGAAAAATACCGCTTTAATCAAACCAGCATCTGCTAATTTATTGAAACAGTAAAAATATATAACAAGTCCCCAATTCCCATAGAGAAATGGCAAATGTATCAATTGGATTTTCAATTTATTATAGAGTGTGTGCACAAACTCAACTTAGGGATCTCCGTTATTGAGAGATAGAGATTTAGTTAAATGAGATGAAGTATTCCTTAGGTAAAGTTGTATCAAATCACATATTTATTTTATTTATTGTAGATTATAGACGCGTCGACAACTTAGGTCATTAGCGTCTTAAATCACATATTAAATAAAATTTAGATATTTTGCTTAGTTTAGGAGCTATAATAAAAAAAGTGAATTTTCTAATTTTTTATTTTTGCCCATGGCTGATTTATTTTAACACAGTCAAATTTAGTTTGCATTTTGCACTGTCCTAAGACAGTTTTTAATACCAATTTCGTGGTGTATTCAGATTTTTGAAAAATGTCATCTTAGTTCAAATCTCTATCTTATAATAATGGAGATCCCCGCATGTTGAGAATGAGTTTGTGGACACACTGTATAGTAGATTGTATATCTATTGACGTAATGAGCTATAGTACCTACTAACGTAATGATAGTATGTTACAGTAGATTGTATTTCTTGTGTTGTATGGGGGTTTATTACAAACGAGTTGACAGTATGTAAAAACGAGCGATATAGCGAGTTTTAATAATCACACGAGTCATAAATCATAATACTATTACGCACGAGAAATATATGATAGTTTTTGCCATACCCACTACAGAATACCTACTTTTCACTTCATTTTCTGTATCTTCAAAAAATTTTGACAGTTTATTTGCGTCGCCATCTTTACATTAACAGTAAACATAATTGAAAAATTAAAACTGCTGCAAGGGGTTGCGGCAGAAAGAATTTTGGCACCCGATGGCCTCGTTGAGACCGACATTTTGACGTCATTTATGTAGTTGATGGCATAAGAAGAGAACCCAAAAAATTATTGAAATTGATGTCAGTATCACATGATCCGGCGGAATAATAAAATGTGTCACTGTGTGAGTAATTGTCAACTCAGTCCGCCGCGATAGTGGAAAGTTTAGGGTTAGAATCCCTACGGTGACACAGGTTTGAAATAATGCTCGTTTTCCTGACTACAGCATTATGCTACGCCATTGTCAAATGGGTGTTTCATATATACCTACTGATGCAGTCGTATTCATTTAATTGTGTATTTAGTCACGATGCCTCGTGTTAAACTTGTAAATATTAACAATGTACTTGAGGAATTGGACAATTATATAGAAAAATAATATCTAAACAAATATAGCAAAATAATTTAAGAGCTTGATGAAGTCTTGATTAAAGACGAAACGTTGCCTTCAAGTAATAGCTTTGTTTATTAACTTCCCATTGGAAGTTATTGTAATGGGTCCGAAAATCGAAATCAAAATGTATAACAAATTGTTGTTTCAAGGTCACTACACTATTTTTACACTATTTTTAGAAAAATGTCTGTGTGTGTGTACGTACGTATGTGTCCATTTCTTTCTAAGACGAAATCTCGAGAATGAAAAATGATATCGACAACGTTAGGGTGCCAATCGACGCGTATTAACGTAAATATGATCTGAAAGAAATTTTTTCCAAATCGGTTCAGCCGTTCTTTTCTCTTAACCAAATAGACTCCAAAAAAGTAGATTTTACACAATATCTCGCGAATAAAAAATTATATCGTAAGGGTGTCAATCGAGGCGTGTTAACGTCATTTTGATCCGACATAAATTTTATAAAAATCGGTACAGCCGTATTTTTTTTTTAATTAATGTTAAAAATAAATAATAATTATGTTTTAATGATTAAAATGATTACTTTTCTGTGTAATATCTAATTTAATTATTATTATTAAATATTTATCAAACTGGGAAGTTCTTCGTGTGGACCTCAAGGGTCGCACTTTAGTCCTAATAAACGACCCACTTCACGGCTTGTTTTTCTATATAATTGTACAATTCCTCAAGAACTTTGTTATTGTATAAATTTTGGACATGATTAATATCTCTAAAAATAATAATAATTGTGGCTCTCTATTTGTTTGCCCAAAAAAATATCTGACGGTGGGCTCTCCGTTCTATAGGAAAGCGTAGTAATAAAGCTATTAGCGATCTCTGGTGAAGGACGGACTGCGCTTTGACGTACACTTCATATATGAGTTTCTTCGGTGGATCAAAGCCAATATGCTCGAGTACTTCTCACTTGATGCGTAAGTAGTCCGTGTTCTAACTGAAACACATCCCAACACTAGAGAGTAGACATAGAATACTATTTTGATGATCGTATTTCAAGTTCATGCGTTAATTAGAAAATTTCAGGTAAAAAAGACTGCAATGCAGTGTCGTATTATTTATTTTTCAATTACACAACGTTTCGATAGGGATTCGTATCTTCCTCAGGTGTCTTGAAATTTTTAAATACTATGTTTTTTATTAATTTTTATTAATGTAACGAGCCTCATTACCTATTATGGGACTCGTTACATTTCTGACGTCTGTCGTCTGCTTAAATTAATAAAAAATATGGCAATGTGTTCCATTTTAACGAGAATAAGTTTTAGAGCAAATGCTTAGAAAATATATTTAATAATTGTAAATAAATAAATAAATAAATAAATAGTTGTATATGAATATAGTAACATAGACCATAGTGTTTTTAAAAAAAGTTTCAAGACACCTGAGGAAGATATAGGATTCCCTATCAAAACGTTGTGTAATTGAATAATAAATATTACGACACTGCACTGCGGTCTTTTTTCATCTGATATTTTCCAATTAACAGAATACTATAAGAATGATAGTGAGCCGGGACGTCATCACTCGACAACGGCTATTATTCCGGTTATAACGCAACGGCTCCAACAACAGAAAACCCACACCGTCTATGGTAAAAACCATTAAAGAGCAGCAGAGAGGGTTCAGTTGTCAAGCAGACAGTTTGTTGTCAAGTGAGTGCGGTGTTTTGCCGCCAACAGGCTGATGACGTCACTATGTAATTCTAGAAGTAATCGAGCTATGTTTCACTTCGATATTCGAATATCTATCTTTCGTATTGTTTTTTATAAAAATCACCAATTGCTAGAACTATCTGAGTCTAGTACCGATTCGTGTTTTTTACTACTCCTACATTATTCCTTTTATTTTCTACAATAATTTTAATCAATATTTTTTTTGTAAATTGTAAACAAAAATAATTTAAATTGATAATAAATTGAAAACCCAGATGATACTTTCACTAGCTCTTAGGATAAAACCTGGAAACTGGGGGTTTGCAATAAACAAGCTAAGAAAACGCCGCATCTAAACAATGGTAAGTATATCGGGTTCAGTTACTCTCATGCCCATAGTTTTTTTATTATTATTATTATTTTTAATAATAAAAACTCATTTCTGATACTTTCACTAGTTCTTAGATTAGACGCTAATGACCTCAGTTGTCGGGCGTCTATAATTTACAATTCTTTTACTAGTTCTTAGGTTAGAGCCTGGAACTGAGTATCAGATGAGCTGTTATAATTTTCTAATATTTATTTTGTTAATGTCGTTCTTTTGAAAATTTATTACTAATGTTTTTGCAAAAGTAGGTTGGCTTGTGCAAGATGATTAAAATACTAAATTATTTGTATGGTTATATAAAAGACGTACGTCCGTCGAATTTTTAAAATTCGAGTGTTAGTTTTTCGATTAGTTTGAGACATAGAATAGTTCTGACAGAACTAAATACATCAACTCGCGCATACCTAAACCATCCAGGAAGGGTTAGTTCACATAGTCAGAGCTGGCCCTTGGCGCTGAAAGGGTTTTGAAACCGGAACCCTAGTCCCCACATACACACACGCACATGCGTATACACACAAGTATTATATACAGGGTGTAGAATTGTTTTTGAAATATGGATAAACATCGACAAGAAAATACCTTGTAAACGAAAATACCGATCAAAAAATATAGTTTTCAATGAGCCATTTTTCTAAGAGTAGTTCCTTCAATTATCCACGAGAGGCAGCACTTGTGGTAGGTACCTACAAACATTATTTATTCCCCATTAGTGTCGTGTCATTTTAGCGGTATAACTTAATTATTTAATTAATTTAATAATTAAGTTATACCACTAAAATGGCACGACACTAATGAGAAATAAATAATGTTTGTACCTACCACAAGTGCTGCCTCTCGTGGATAATTGAAGGAACTACTCTCAGAAAAATGACTCATTTAGCTGAAACTTTCCGTTTGTTCTCACGCGGTCGTCGAACGATAAGCTTGCGCTCGCCGGAAGCGCAAATAAGGATTAATGTTCAATTTTTGGCACGACTTAAGCACTGAATTTCACCATGGTTTCCAGTATAAAAAGTACTTTGAAATTATATTGCATTACAAGGGACGAAAAACAGCTTTTGCAAGTAGTGTGAAGTTTGCTGTTCCGGGAACGAGGACAGCAAATCACACGCGTTGTATTCGCTGTGTTTCGTTGCATATTATTTTTCACAACTCTATTGACAATTCGATTTGAGGTACCTACAATTTGGGCGCGCAAAAAAGTTGCAAAAATATTAGATCTGTCAGATCCATATGAAATTTATATGGAGTTATGTCTGTCATTTTGACGTTTTCGAGTATTCGATTTGAAGTTGACGTGACTCAATCGCTCAATCTCTTTCTTAACAGCGTTAAAAACAGACAAAACCGACAACTAAAAAGTTTCAACCGTAGACCCCCCCGCTTGGATCCGCACCTGATGCAGGTTTTTTTAACCTTTTACAAGCAATAACATAATATGGTAGTGATACTTCGAACTCCAAAACGGTAAAGAATTTTTATATTTTCTACAAGGAATATCAGACGCTTATGACCTGTGATGTCAATCGTCTATAATTTGCATTATCTCTCATTCACAAGGAATATTATTTCAAAATCTCAGTGTTATTTTTGAGACACCCCGTGTAGTAAAACAAGATGGGCACTGGGTAGTTATATACATAGTACAGGTTCTGTTATTATTTACTTGTTTACATATATATAACGGTCTTTTGACTGTTGAATGTTATATTAACCACCTTTTACCGACAGTCCTGTTTAATAAACCATCATACTCATTGTATATATAATTAACCGAATGCTAAAGGAACAATATTAACCTTTCGGTTAACCATCTGAAATAGTATATGATTAATTTGCCGTGAATAAACACTTAATAAAGGCGTATTTAATATTCAAGTTATATTTTAATATACCTAATTAGTTGTATGCGTTGTCATTGTGAGGCCGGCTATTGAAGGCTAAAGCAGAACGCACACAGAATCAACTCGTCATGGAACAATCACTTTTAGAAAAAAACAAATCAACACGTGTCGATTGTTTTGTGCAGTTCAGGGCTGAACCAACGCTTAAAAGACACATATTGTATGTCTTTTTAGGGTTCCGTACTCCGTATAAAACCCTATTACCCTGCGTACGATGTCTGTGCGTCCGTCCGTATGTCCGTCCGTCTGTCACAGGGCTCTATCTCACAAAGAAGTAACTAGTTGAAATTGTCACAAATTATGTGTTGTTATGGCATGAATCCTGGCAAATAAGAATTAGAATTAAATAATTATTGTTTTTCTATTTTAAAAAAATGTTAAATTCATGTTGCAGTTAAGTCTTGGAAAATTAAATTCACGATCATAGTAATTATTCTTTAGAGCAGCGGTTCTCAATCTTTTTTGGTGACGGAACCCTTTTGGAAAGCGAAATACTTGACGGAACCCTACAATAAAACAATAGTTTTTGAAAGTGTATTCTTTATTAATAAGCATAATAAAAGTACAATGTAACAGTTACTTATTACTTACTTACATAACAAGTATAATAATAGAAGATATTAAAAAGGAAAGATCTAACTAATGGGAGGTATGAAACTGTTTTTTATTTTTCACCAATCTGGTTGATATCAGGTTTGATAGAGGACAGTTGAAGTCTCATATCAGGTTCAGCGTCCAGTCTATTGCGGTATTTTGTTTTCGCACAAACTATCGTTGTTGGGAACGGGAGAAGAATATTCAGCGCCATTTTGGCAAGCATTGGATATTCATCACGGATTCTGCACCAAAAATCGTTAAGAGGCGTAGTTTTAAACAGTGACTCCATACTTGTGTCTGATGACATTTCTAAAAGAGATTCACTGATATCTCGTTTGACCATACTCTTCGGGCTTTTGTAAGTTGGGTAAAAAAGGATTATGAATCCATGAATTCAGTCTTCATTTTTGTATTCTGTTCCGTTCTGGAAAATACTTCGTCGAAAAGATGCGCGCATCGCACAGTGAGATACTTTGACCACATTCTTCAAATACATCATCTTGACAGACATCTTCTGAATCGTTATCGCTAACAAGACTCACTGAGTGACGTAAAACTTTCTATTTCTCTCTTTCCAACGCGAAATAGATCGGACGAAGTCCAGAACGGTCCCGACCAGGGAGAGGTGTGTTTTAATTTTTTTTCTAAATTCTTGCGGAACCCCTACAGAAGTATCGCGGAACCCTAGGGTTCCGCGGAACACACTTTGAGAATGGCTGCTTTAGAGGTATTCGACAGCTTAACGTTGATTCAATTTTTTATTTAGCAAGCGGTTAGATACAGGCCCGGATTTCTGCCTAGGCCAACAAGGCATCGGCCTACGGGCCCAGCCGTCGAGGGGCCCCGACCAGGGCGGAGATGGAAATTATAGAAAAAAAAACCCCAACAATTTTCTTTTAAGATAGGCCAATTGGTGACTTATCACCTAATCTTGCAACACTGCACCGGTATTGTAATGTCGAAATATAAATACCTAATAGTGCATTTTTTTGCTATACCAACCAATCCAATTCAATTTGTATATTTCTATTTTTTTTACTTCCCATTGGAAGTTATTGTAATGGGTCCGAAAATCGAAATCAAAATGTATAACAAATTTTTATGTTTCAAGGTCTCTACACTATTTTTAGAAAGATGTCTCTCTCTCTCTCTCTCTCTCTCTCTGTGTGTGTGTGTGTACGTACGTACGTACGTATGTGTCCATTTCTTTCTAAGACGAAATCTCGAGAATGAAAAATGATATCGACTACGTTAGTATGCCAATCGACGCGTATTAACGTAAATATGATCTGAAAGAAATTTTGTCAAAATCGGTTCAGCCGTTCTTTTTTCTTAACCAAATAGACTCCAAAAATGTAGATTTTACACAATATCTCGCGAATAAAAAATTATATCGACTTCGTAAGGGTTTCAATCGAGGCGTGTTAACGTCATTTTGAGCCGACATAAATTTTATAGAAATCGGCCAGCTTTTTAATTATTGTTAAAAATAAATAATAATTATGTTTTAATGATTAAAATGATTACTTTTCTGTGTAATATCTAATTTAATTATTATTATTAAATATTTATCAAATTGGGAAGTTCGTCGTGTGGACCTCAAGGGTCGTACTTTAGTCCTAATAAACGACCCACCTCACGGCTTGTTTCAATTTTTTTTTGGGTTTGAGGGCCCCACCTGTTACGTGCCTAGGGGCCCTGGGACCCTAAGTCCGGACCTGGTTAGATCACAGATGAACAGAGCTTGCTGAGAAAAAACAACGACAGCGATGCCTATAATAAAGGGTTTAGAATTATAGAATAATTCATTTTGACGAATAATATTAATATTGTGTCTATTTTCAGGTGCTGAGGTCTGAGCTGGCATTCAATAAGGTAAGAGACTACATATCATACCATTTTCTATGAGCGTTTATATGTTTGTATAGAGATTTTACGGTACATAAGTGAAGGCATTTGTCTTACACAGAGAGAATCAATCATTGCTTTAGATATGACAACCAATTATTTGTGAATCTGTTGATGTCCTTGGGAATGTTACTCTATGACGTCTCAACGGCGCAACGGATCTGATAGAAATTTTGCATGCGGGTAATTTAAGACCCGTATTAATACATGGGGGCTGATTTTTATCCCGGTCGATTCAGTAGTTCCCGAGGGAGACGAAACTTATTTTCTGTTTTGTATTTCACCATGCCTAAAGGGGATAAACGATTTGAATGAAATGTTAGTCTGTGATTATTACATAAGCTCAATTTTATCCTCTCCGCCTATTTTTAATCTCCGACGAAAAAAGAGGGGTGTTAAATTTGAAGCCTTTATCTGTCTGTCTGTCTATCTGTCTCTGTGTGTATAAACGGATGAACCGATTTTAATGCGGTTTTGTTTTTATGACAGCTGGTGTTTGGGAGATGGTTCCTAGCCATGTTTAAATGAAATTGGTTCAGTTGTTTCCTAGATCTTCAGCTCTCACCACAGTTTGTATAGGTAGAAATCTCGGCCAGTATTACAGGTGGAAACTTAGAGTTTGAGCTGAAATATTCAGTTTTTAAATAGTTAGTTTAAAAAATATGAAATAAAAATTAAATTAAAAATTTAAAAAAACCGACGCAAAAATAGCAAACTTTTAAAAAGTGAGAAATAATTCATATTTACTATATCTGGCCCAATGCACCGTCTATTTCAATTCGTTTAGATGAAATATTTAATTCATAAATGCGTCGGGGACCGCTAAGACATTGGTAATGATTTACAATAAATACATAAATAAAAATAAAATAAAATACAACAAAATTAAGAAAAATCGCAGGATAGTGGACAAAATATTAGATTTATTAAATGTACAACGTTCGTCTATTGATTTAGACTTTTTCAAGTACATACATAAAAAAAATATTAATAAATCAAATATTTTGTCCACTATCCTGCGATTTTTCTGAATTTTATTATAATCACGATGGACACGATTTCTAATATAAAATACAACTTTATTTTTGAGCTCAAAGACGTTTCAAAACAATTTGTAAATAACATCAATGAAAAATTGACTTTTGACTAAGCAACTATTTTTTTTGTTGGTCCTTCTATTTCAATACATTACAAACTAGTTTACAATAGTGATGAAAATAAGACGTAACAAAAATATGAAACAAAATACTATCTGTGAACATAAATGACGATCGATGTAAATAAATTATTCAACTACAAAGCTGTTTGTTACTTCAAACTTTATATTGTTGCTTTAATATACGTTTAGTAAATACAAAATAAATAAGTAAATAAAGCAATGGCAGTATTCATGGGAAAAAAACCCAGTTGGTTAAACGAAACGTCGCTGTGAGTTCTTTTTCTAACAAGTGCAGCAGTAATTGTCCTCTAGTTATGCCCCAGGTTGTGTAGTTAAACCGATTTCAACTTAAAATGTGTACTCATATTGTCCATTAATTATTCATTATGTCAATCTTGTGCTGCACTTTGTAGAGTAGAAGCCTCAAGCGGCATGTGGAGTTTTATTGAAGTATTTTTAGTGTATTTGCCATATGACACATACACTATTGGCGTCGGTCGGATGGCGGGACCTAGGGGTCGGACCAAAATTTCTCGACGTTTCATAGCCTCCTGAACAATTTGGCACCATTTTTGAAAATGTTTATATATATATATATATATATATATATATATATATATATATATATATATATATATATATATATATGTGTGTGTGTGTGTGTGTGTGTGTGTGTGTTAGCACGATAACTCTCGAAAGACTCAATCGATTTTAACGAAATTTGGTATACACGTTGGAATCCATCACCGCACGGAACCTATTTAAAACGGGCCTAATCGGACCATTTTAAGGGTGGTTTTTACGGGTTGAAAAATGTTTTTGGGCCCAAAAATCCCGAAAAAATTCTCAGAATCGTTTCAAAATTGAAATTTAACCCTTTAGTAACGATTAAAATATTCTGCTAAAATTTCAATAAAATCGGCCCGGCAGGACCGGACTTACAAATTTTATGAAAACATTAGTAGCGGATACGGATTTACTTACTGAAGAGTGTATTTAATTTGGTACAAATGTTAGGAATGATAATAATATTGCAATTAAGAAAAAAATTATTGTTTTAAGGGATGTATTAAAGGGTTAAATTTTTTATTTTGTCCAAAAACAAACTTAAGTTCACATAATAAAGCCACAGTGCCAGTATTAGCAAATACACTATATGTCGGCAGGGTTTGGCACTGCGACCCGAGTTTTTATTTTAATTATAAAAACATTTAGAATAAATGCCGTCTATCCGGGCATTGATTTCCCAATCGAATATTTTAACGAGCTTTGAAAAATGCTACTTAAAATAAATCCTTAAAAGATTATTTCGTATTAATACAGTGGAATTCCTTTAAAATAAACGTCAAGGGATCAAGCAGACAGACAGACAGACCGACAGAAATTGTGAAAATAAGTAATTCGGTCTGTGTAACCTATAAATCTCGATTTATATTATCCGGTCAGACACGGCGCGGGAACGTAGCATTTCAAATAGGAGTATTGATACGTGTCTGAACGGACGGGATCCGCTAAGTATAAATATTCGTATTTGTGCATGTAAAATGTTTGTCTTGCCAGAAACGCTACGTTCCCGCGCCGTATCTGACCGGATAATATAAATCGACCTTAAACCGTATGTACCTACATCTAACTCAAAATTTCGATGAAAAGACAATTGAAGTGAACGTCATTCTTACAGCGCGTGTTTTTAGGAAACTGTTTTCTGAGTTGGCGGAATAAATATTTATTTACAATAATTAAAAAATACAATAACAATAAATGCAAAAATCGAAAAGTCAATTCTAACAATAAAAAACTTGAACGGAAATTATTAAACTAAACGAGCCACTTAAATAACACTTAACAAATAACTATATATATAAGGATTATTTATTTGTAATTATTTATATCAGATTTATTTCGCTGTTCAACACTGTCACAGTACAATCTACACTGACTGATTCCCGTTGACTGATCAATATTTATATCACTGATCCGCTTTATGGCACGACGCACCAATCACAAATTACCGATTGCGTGACACCGTCGACTGACTGCCTGATCGTTTCACTCACTCGTTTATACACCTGTTTTGCCTAAGCCTAGTGTGTGCTCGTATTCTCTAGCGTTGTCTAGAATCTTCGCGTAGACACCAGTGTGTTCAACGTCAGACACCGCTTGTCAGAATTGTTGCCCGCCGTTCATATACAGGGTGATCCGTAACAGTATATTAATTTACTAAAATAAAACGTATCTATGATTGAAAAGAAGTAAGAAATGTGAAAGTAAATAGATTGTAAATATGTTTTAGTTATCATTTTTTACTGATTAAAGATATTTAAAAAATGTATTTTTTGTGAAAAATTACACGTGTGTCTTTTTCAAGAGTTAAACAATGTAGAACGTTTATATAATACGCAAAAAAACATGTTTACTTACCTTTCCTATAGAAAATAATTGAGTTTGATCTCTTTTAAAATTATTGAAAATGTATTCCCAAATGACAAATTTGTATATTTAGCGAACACATTGTCAGTTCTGGTCTAAATTATCGTTTATAAAAGACATTTCCAACTGGGAATATACAGCTATAAGCATTTTTATTAACAAGAATATGTCAGTTTTTTTGCGTTGTGAGTTTTTTTATTTCTGAGAAATTGCTTTAGGCGTTTTCACCCAGAATATTAGGGTCTGCATTTAAACACCTTTATTATCATAGGCGTACCAACTGTTAGAGCAGGATTTTTAGTTGTTAAAATCTCATAAATATTATATTTATAATTTAAAATATGTTGAAAGGCACCTCTTCAGAATGTTGTAGAAATATTTTTTGTTTTATTTGCAGGAAAAGGAGCCGTTTTTATTGATGTATTAAAACGTTTTTATTTAATGTCGACGTTTCGATGATTTTATCATCTTAATCATGACCTATGGGAACAAATATAATAAAACATATTTGTTCCCATAGGTCATGATTAAGATGATAAAATCATCGAAACGTCGACATTAAATAAAAACGTTTTAATACATCAATAAAAACGCCTCATTTTCCTGCAAACAAAACAAAAAATTTTGACTCATAAAACAACCGTATTTTCTTTCTTATTATATATTATATTGTGAGTGTAACAAAATGTTTAAAACAAAAAATATTTCTATTATATTTATAGCAAAGTCCTCTTTTCGCGTCTGTATGACGTAATATGTATGATCTATTTGAGTTAATATTTTTTGTCCGCAAATTAAAAGTCACAATCTGTTTTTCCAATCGCGTGATTTATCGTGCGTTTTCAACGTTAAGTGTAATCTATTGTAATATATAATCTATGTATACCTACATATGTATACAAGTTGCTATATTAGCAACTAGGTAGCTAATTGCTAGATCTGTATGCATTCCGGCTATATTGAAATTCCATCTTCATTACTTGTGATAATTACCGCTCTCACCTGTGGCGTAGCGACGTGTTGTTTTGTTTTGTGTCAGAGACCACAAGTCTACGTTATTCTCTTATTGGTCGATTTTAATTGATTCATACATTTTCGGATATGTCTCACCGAATTTGTTTAAATTTTTGAGGCACAATTTAATATTTTACTCAATGTAGAATTTTAAAAAAATCTCGACAACTTTTTGAGCTTAATAATATAATTTTCGAACGCCTGTCTGTCTGTCATTCCACACCTTTCCAGAAGACTTAGGAAACTGAAACTGTGCACACTTACACAGTAAAGGGCACGGGACAGAACCAAACAGCCGAATTTTGAATTTTCTGTCCGGGAGGCAGAAATAGAAAAAGGCTTGTAATAATATAATTTCGTCATCTTGGATTCTTAGACTTCTATCGTGCGCTTTGAGAAGCCAGGCTTAAATACTAGTAATATATATCAATATTTAAAAAAATAAAATAAAAAATAGTGTCAAATTGTTCAAAATGATTTGAAACGTCGAGATTTTATAGTCTGATCCCAAGATACCCGCCATCCAACTAACGCCGATGTGGAATATACTATGATATAGGCCAGGGGTCGGCAACCTTTTGAGACGGAAGAGCCAAAAGTTACAATTTACATTTCCCAGTTTTTAAAGAGCTACTAATATTTTTATTTCAATATTATGGTATTTGAATAGGATTATAACTAAACAAACAGAACAGTGTTGCCACATTTAAAAAATGTCAGCTGTCCGTATACTCTCTACTCCACCTATTCTCATTGTTCTCTGTTGAGTGTTTTTATCCTCTTTAAAGTTTTTTTTGCAGTATAATATTTTTTTTGAGTTTTGAAAATAAAATAATATAATTATTAATATTTGCGCATGGAACTGGAGAGCCGCATCTTGACATCATAAGAGCCGCATGCGGCTCGCGAGCCGCAGGTTGTCGACCCCTGATATAGGCAAATACGCAAATAAAATGTATCAGGAGAGAAGTTATAAGTAGGAGGTACATGTACTGTTGAATCTATGACGATATCGTGAAGATATTCATATGTATTCAAAGCGACCACATCCGACGTGTGGACTTAAGGTAGACCCAAGTTTGCGGTTAACCCCCGCCACTGTACTAATCTGTTACTTACTGTAATTGTGCCCGTTTCTATAATTGACTAGTATAATAATTTATTCATGAGATGTATATTAAATTGGCTTCTAATTACCTACAACAACGCCTACAACAATATTCTGTTTGTTGTTTTGTCGCAGTTTATTGCGGCTGTAATAATTTGTTGACAGTATTCAAAGAGTAGGTACACAGAGCGCTGTGCAGGTAGGAACTATAAAAAAACGAACCTTTTTGAAATTGAAACTGTTTATAGAACAAATTACGCTGATTTCAATGAGAACAAGCAAATGTCTGTATCTCTTTTGGTTTAAAAGATACTGTTACAAAACTGTTTTCTGAGTTGGCGGAATAAATATTTATTTAACAATAATTAAAAACACAACAATAATGAACGCAACAACGAAAAATCAATTCTAACAATCAACACAAGTAAACAATAGCTAAACAGTAATGACAAAGCAAAACAAACAACTATATACAATAACTCGTAACAACTAACTATACACCAGGACTAGCTATTTATGCTTAAAATATTTATATTCACTGTATTTATATCAGACGCACTATTTGTCGCTCAGTATTAACCATTGACTGATGCCCGACTCACCGTTGACTGCTGTTTATATAGGCTGCGTAGCATAAGCCTAGTGTGTTCTCGCTTTCTCTAGAACTTTCGTGCAGGTACCAGCTGTTACAGTAAGCGGACCCCCGTTTCTCAGAACTCTTGCCTGCCGGTTATATACAGGGTGATCCGTAACAATACGATGTTTCAAGTTTTTTTGTGATTTTTTGAAATCTTTAAACTCATATAACTTCTAAACCACAAAAGATACAGACGTTTACTTGTGCTAATTGGAACCAGCGTGTCATTTTCTACAAGCATGGTAAGTTTTAAAAAGTTCTGAGAGATTTCGATTTTCGTCAAAAATTTGCGTTTTTTTCACAAATCATATTGTTTCTATATTGAGGCGGTTATTTGTTCTAAGGGCAGGAAGTAATCTTATAATAGATTTAGAGAATATTACCATATTTTTTTGTTATTCACTTCCCATTGGAAGTTATTGTAATGGGTCCGAAAATCGAAATCAAAATATATAACAAATTTTTATGTTTCAAGGTCACTACACTCTTTTTACACTATTTTTAGAAAGATGTGTGTGTGTGTGTGTGTGTGTGTGGGTGTACGTTCGTACGTATGTCTCCATTTCTTTCTAAGACGAAATCTCGAGAATGGAAAATGATATCGACTACGTTAGGGTGCCAATCGACGCGTAATAACGTAAATATGATCTGAAAAAAATTTTTTCAAAATCAGTTCAGCCGTTCTTTTTTCTTAACTAAATAGACTCCAAAAAAGTAGATTTTACACAATATCTCGCGAATAAAAAATTATATCGACTTCGTAAGGGTGTCAATCGAGGCGTGTCATTGTGGTCCGACATAAATTTTATAAAAATCGGTTCAGCCGTTTTTTTTTTAATTATTGTTAAAAATAAATAATAATTATGTTTTAATGATTAAAATGATTACTTTTCTGTGTAATATCTAATTTAATTATTATTATTAAATATTTATCAAACTGGGAAGTTCGTCGTGTGGACCTCAAGGGTCGCACTTTAGTTCTAATAAACGACCCACCTCACGGCTTGTTTTTTAATGTTTGGATTGTTTATTCAAAGGAACTGTTCTAATGGATATTAATAATAAATGGCTAACAATTTGCGCAATTATTTGTAACTGTTTCTAGTGTCGAAATTATGGGAACTCCGTAATTTTATTTGTATATTTTATATATTTAAACCGACTTCAAAAAAAAAGGAGGAGGTTCTCAGTTCTACTGCATTTTTTGTGTGTGTATATGTTACGCGCTTTCTCCTGCATTTGTGAACCGATTTTGATGATTATTGTTTTATTTAATACGGTATACATTTGTCCCATATAAATTTTACTTAAATCGGTCCAGTAGTTCGACTGATTTATAAAAAGTGAGTAACGGGGTGTAACACCGTTAAGGTAAATGTCAAATATCAAGACAGAAGTTGGTTAATAATGTGCAAACATATGTATTGTAAAGCCACTAAAAAGTAGAAAAAAAACTTTTTAACAAAAAAAACCTCCTTCAAAAAAGTCACTAAAAAGAGGAAAATAATAAAATTTTGAGGTCTGCGCCAATTTAATAAAATATGAAGTCAATTAAAAAGTAGGAATTAATTATTACTATACTATACTTTTTTTTAACCGACTTTATTAAATTGGCACAGACCTCAAAATTTTATTATTTTCCTCTTTTTAGTGGCTTTTTTGAAGGAGCTGTTTTTTTTTTTTTTTTGTTAAAAAGTTTTTATGTATATAAAACCGAAACAGGAAACGCTCTACGCTGCGTTTTTTTTATTTTTCCCTGATGGAAGCTTCACTGAAGGGAGTACGTTATTGCTTGCAGTTTTTATTCACTAAGAGAATTTTTATGACATTTTTTATCGGCATCTGACAATATGTAAAAGGGGTTTAATAAAACTGTCTACAAAACTATTTTATCTTCAGGTTAATTTTATCAACGTAAATAATATTATCTCTTTAACCTTTTTTTATTATTTTTATAAAATAATTTTCTTTTGAAATCTTAGAAAATAAGATATTCAATTATTAGTTTAAAATACGTTCTTTTAATGTTTTACAATTTCAATATCTTTCCTTTTTTCGGAGAAAAAACTCGAGTATATTAGTTTGTAATTCAATACAACTACGAATTTTTAAATTAATAAATGAATTTTTAGGGCTATGCTAGTAGTGGATTTTCTGTTTTGAATCGACTCGAGGAAATACTCTAACTAAACTAAACAATATCTGAATTTTTATCCCTGCACACTATTTAACTAAAAAAAACACAAGTTAGTAATATCAATTAGATTTGACTCGGAAAGAAAAATCCAGAACTCAAAATGTAATGTTTTCTCTCCGCAATGCTCGATTCGACTCAAAATTAAAAATTGAGCATTTATTAGATCAATTTGATGTAGAATTTTCTGCCTTATTTTTATGTAAACAGTTTTCGAATAATAATAACAACCGTCCAGTTCTTAGGTTCTTTTTTTGTTACTGAGGAGGGGAAATCCTCATGGACACCCAGCGGGTAGTGCCAGATTCGTACCGACTAAAAACCCCCCATCTTCTTCACTTTTCCACGGAAACTATCGTAGCATTACTTCGAGGAAGTGCTGTATTGTCTATAAAGCTCGATTTATATTATTCGGTCAGACACGGCGCGGGAACGTAGCGTTTCCGGCAAGACAAACATGTTTACATGCATTTAGATACGAATATTCAGACACGTATCTATATATACTCGTATTAAATGCACGTAAAAATGTTTGTCTTGCCGGAAACGCTACGCTTTCGCGCTGTGTCTGACCGGATAATATAAATCGACTTTAAGTCTGTCTGCGTCTTTTTTGTCTGTCCCTCTCATCTATTTTTTCATTATTTCTGTTATATTTTCAGTCACAATTTTCCACGTTTTTTCACTCTCTAACATATACTAACAGTTCCTCAAGCGCGGATCCACCGTTGTGGGCACGGTGGGCATGCCCACAACCCTAATTGAGGTCAATATAGGCTGATAATATATCTGCAATGCCTTTATAAAATTAAAGAAAAAAGGAACCGTGCGGGTAAGAACGCGAGTGACTTTTTTATTTTGGCTGCTAGTCTAGTAGTTTGTACTCGCACATGGCCGATTTTCGGGTGGCCGTGACCACAACCTTTTTTGAGGGCTGGATCTGCGCCTGCAGTTCCTAGGTTCTAAACTGCAGAGAACTGATAACAGTATCAATTGGATTTTAATATTATGAATTGGTATTAGGCCCAAATAACCCTGGCTGTCGGTGGTCTTAAAAAAAACCATAAATTGTTTTTGATTCATTAGAATTATCACCCGCTTCTTAACTCCCTTAAACTGTTTTCGCACAACACTAATTTGTTTTTGATTCGTCAGAATTATTTACTGAACTCCCATTTTTCTATACTCGTCGATCAAGTATATACTTTTTACTACTCGACTACTTAATTTTTCGCGTACTACTCGTACATCCCTCGTTATTTTTATATAATATTAAACTGTTTTCACACACCACTAATTTGTTTTTGATCCGTCAGAATTATTTATTGAACTCCCATTTTTCTATACTCGTCGATCAAGTATCTACTTTTTACTATTCGACTACTTAATTTTTCGCGTACTACTCGTACATCCCTCGTTATTTTTATATAATATTAAACTGTTTTCGCACAATACTAATTTGTTTTTGATATCGTCCTCAGGGACTTTTACACATCGTTGTCTATAAATGTTATCTTTACATCTACTCATTTAATCATACGTGCCATTGAACATATTTCTAAGCATCGCGTGTATAAACTTTGTTGGACATCTGTGGTCTTGGTTCTGAACTTGAGTTTTGTTGTTTGTTCTGAATACACAGAACTTAAAGCTCTAGTTAGCCAGACCGGGCGAGTGGTGATGTGTTTTGACAAGTGGTAGTTATGCGTCGGTGTAGAGACGGGCGGGTTATTGTATAACCGTATGTACACTCCGGACTATTGCCAAGGGATGACACCGGATTCGGGAAGATATTTCGTATCTGTTGATGATGTTGATGATGCCAGGACAAAATCCTGCTTTACTTATACCCAGTGGCGTAAATAACGTCTCCGCAAGCCCTGCGTTGCGAGGGGGCGCACATCAAAGCCAGGGACGCCTTCAAGTCTCAAAATCTTAAAATTTCATAATTTTTACAACAAAAAAATTACTTTATATACAATATATAATGAACGTTTCAGTTAAAAAACGTTTACGAGTGACATTTTTTACCAAAATGTAAATACGAAGGATCAAGACGGGTGCAAAATAGCAGGGCGCTTTCAGAAATCTGCGAGGGGGGCACACATACTCTTAGTTTTCCACTGCTTATACCCCATTTTCGGTACGACTTTAAAAGTAGATTTAAGTTTAAAACAAAATGGGTAGGTATGTCTGTATCGCGGGTACAGACAGATGAAGTGAATATCGTTATACACAAATAGTTTACCTTTTATTTATCTTATAAAATAGAATGTTCATAAAATATAATAAATAAAATAATTGTAATTTTATTTTTTTATATTTTGAATTGCTATCCAATTGTTATACCTATACTAGCGGACCCGTCCCGGCTTCGCTCGGGTGGTATGAAATTATGATTTAATAGCGGTCACCCATTACTCCGCTCACGTATATTTAGTATAGCTGATCCGGCAAACGTTGTTAATAATTTCTAGGAATAATTACATTACTCACTCGCTTCGCTCGTTCGTTTGAATTTTATTAATACATTACACACTCGCTTCGCTCGTTCGCTTGAATATTATAAATACACTACTCACTCGCTTCGCTCGTTCGCTTGAATATTATAATTACATTACTCACTCGCTTCGCTCGTTCGTTTGAATTTTATTAATACACTACTCACTCGCTTCGCTCGTTCGCTTGAATATTTTCGCCTACTCACTCGCTTCGCTCGTTCGCTTGAATATTATAAATACACTACTCACTCGCTTCGCTCGTTCGCCATATATGTATTTTTTTCGCCTACTCACTCGCTTTGCTCGTTCGCTTGAATATTATAAATACACTACTCGCTCGCTTCGCTCGTTCGCCATATATGTATTTTTTAAAACTTAATATAAAAATCACGATTAAAAATCAGGGGTTGATCGTATAAGAGTGAAAATTTAGAGTTATATGTATTTTTCAATGCTGAATCATGAAAAAATTAAAACAAAAAATTTTGTCAAAAAAATAAAAAAAATTTTTTTGGGGTGGACCACCCTTAACATTTAGAGGGATGAAAAATAGATGTTGTCCGATTCTCCACCCTACCCGATAAGCACACAAAATTTCATCAAAATCGGTCCAGCCGTTTCGGAGGAGTTCAATAACGTACACCGCGACACGAGAATTTTATATATAAGATTTTCATTATAAAAAAAAATTAAAAGCCTTTGGGATTCGAACTTGGGCTTGACGTTTGTACCTGTCGGTAGACTCGTACTTTTCTGCTTACTAAATCTGAGACCTTAACGTAGTTATACATGCTGTTTTTTGTTTCACATGTCAACCACTTCAGACTATTTCCGTTTCATCTAATATTTCCAAAATGCCACCCTAGTATGAGACATTGAACGTTATTCAAGTTCAAATAATTTTAATTTATGTAGGTAGATTATAAACGGTCGACAACTGAATGTTGTATTTCGTGTTTATTGTGTTTTATTCTAATCCGATGTGGTGATGTTTCATATTTAAAACAAATAAGTACAATTGTCAAGAGGACGTCACTAGACTCTGAGTAGTATTTCGTATTTGTTGTGACTATATACATTCTAAGTTTTAACCCTTTGTGAGATGGCTGATGTTTCATATGGATCTAACCGACCGTATTATCGAGGGAACAACGAGAATGTCGGACTTTGAGCGGTATTTCGTATCTGGGAAATAACAGATGGAGCGTTTTCTGTCGCTTCACCACGTCATCCTATGCTAGACATCATGTCTAGCATAGGATGATGTGGCGAAGCGACGACTGACTGTGCAGTGTGCATGTCTAAGACATGCAGTCAGTCGTCACGACACTTCATTACGTCACGTCGTCTCGAGAAAAATCGCTTCATGATTGACATGGTGGTGCGAAGAGAAAATTTTCCTTGAAGATGACGTCTTCAAATAGACTGAAGGATGCAGAATAAAAACTCAATTAGTACTGTAGTGAATTTCGCATTTAATAGAAAATATTAATTTGAAAGTGAGTTACACATCACGCTTTAAATTTGCAATTGAGTTGCAACTCAGCATTATTCTGTGAGCTTAAAGTAGTCGATCGCTGTAGGTGAGTGGTCGGGAATTGATTGGTGCCCTTATTCATCGCCTTTTACCCGACTTCGGTAAAGCCAAAAGAAGGGTTATCAATCTCACAGGCTAATTTATGTATGAATGTATGTATGTGAGCAATACATAGTTTGTTTACCTCTTACTGCCTAAACTACTGAACCGATTTGAACAAATAAAGTGTCGTTGGATTCGTCTTGATCCATAGTATGTCGTAGGCTATATGGCGTTACGGGAAATTCAATATGGCGGAAGCTAGATGTCATGATATGAAATCGTGAGTCGATCCTGTCATGTAAAAGGCATCTTGACGACACGTGCAAGACAAACTACGGACGCAAACCAAGGTTAACGAAACAAACCTACAGGCACCACAAGCTAAACATATAGCGGTGTTGTTTTAAACTGTTTTTTATTATTTATTAAGAAATTATAATAAATAAATTATATAAAAAAACTAATAAAGACTGAAATAAAAATAAAAGTTTAAAAAAACTAAAACCCGACTAGGTAAATGAAAAAAACATGCAAATCAAAACATAAGACAGTATTTTTTTGTTATCAGTAGTCGGGGACCTGTTCGGGACAGAACAAAACATTTCAGTATTCAAGTCCGCGATTAGTGATAACAAAAAATACTGTTTTACGTTTTGATTTTCCCCCAGGGGGAACATTGGAATGTAGTTGTTCTCGCAATTGCATTCCAATGTTCATTGGGAATTGGCGTTCCCAGAAGCCCGATCTCGTACCAGTCGGTTTGTGTATGCCGGCGGGCAGATTCTAATACACAAATGGATTATTAATTGCTGTGTTGAAGACGCTAATGACCTGAGTTGTGGACGCGTCTATAATCTACAATAATAATAATAACGTTTTGATTTGCTTGTTTTCTTCATTTATAATCTACGTAGTCTGGTTTTAGTTTTTTTAACTTTTATTTTTTATACAAACAGTTTCGTTGACGTGTTGACAAGACGCCATTTTCGAGTGAAGAGCAGGTTTTAACGTACGTGTATTATAGCGCCATAAAACGCAGCACTTGTTTGTAATATTACAAACAGACATCGGTCATTATATGGGAGCGCATAAAGTATGAAATTCTGACGTTAATTCTCTAAAGGGGTTAAGTATTTAACCGCTGACATGAATGTTGCCCCTTGGGCCTTATATACCTTGCGACCATATTGTGTATCATACATATACGCACGAGGTTCATACAGAGTGATCCGAAATTTTTTTTTTTTCATTTATAATAATAATGCGTTTAACGGTCTGTAACGTACCCGTTCCTTTCTGGCTCGAAATGACGGCTTGGGGTGGAACAAGCCGTACAAAAAAATATAAATCTTTTTTTTTTAATATAAGAAATATATTATAATAAAATAATAAGAACACCTTGGTTATAATGATTGGATAAAGTAACAACAGGATACAAGGCTTATAATTTAAAAACAGTTATTCACTAATCATTTTTAATGGCCAACGTTTCGGCAAACATTTTTTGCCTTCCTCAGGACCTATAACCAAAAATAGTACAATGAATTACTCTAAACCATTTTTAGATTTCAATTTTTAATTAATGAGATATACTCTTAAAAAGTTTTATTTGGACAAAATTAATTTTAAACTAATGTATGTTTTTAAATTTTAAATTTGTGACGGTTCACTAAAATATTTAAGGTAATTAAAAATTATTTATTTGATATCCAAAAAAAAATTTTTAAAAAAATTTTTTAAAATAATTTTTTCTACATTTAAGATTTAGGTATGGTTTAGAGTAATTCATTGTACTATTTTTGGTTATAGGTCCTGAGGAAGGCAAAAAATGTTTGCCGAAACGTTGGCCATTAAAAATGATTAGTGAATAACTGTTTTTAAATTATAAGCCTTGTATCCTGTTGTTACTTTATCCAATAAGAAATATACGAAATATATTTTATTGCTCTAGATTAATTAATAATATCACCAAATTTTAAGGAAAAATCAATATACCTAAATATTACAAAGAAAATACAATATACAATAAATAAAAAATTGGTATGTGTGTGTTTCTCGACATTACGTCCTAACAGACGCCATTCGCACCATTACTATTTTCCATTTACCACTTTGCCGTTATTATCTAAGGTAAGGTGGGGTAAGTGCATTTTCGGGGCAAGTGCAGTTCCTGCTATTATATCTTATAATTATATTGCCCTGTCATCTGTGAATTGGACATATACCTAACTAGCATATTCTTCCATAGGTCAATCACTGGTGATGCTTCAGTTGCATTATATTATTCAGCGATTGGAAAGAGAATTTTTTTGGACCATGTTGTATATGCAATGTTATAATCGGCATTGGCGACTCGCTTGATAAAATAAACTAGATAAAAGTTATAACAAAAATGTCCCCGTGTTTATTTACTCTTTTGACATATTTTATTAATCTATGTGATGTGGGTGTTAGGGATTAGGCTCAGTATTGATATTTAAATTTTTTGACTAAAAATATACATTTAATAGGACCCTTTTTATTAAATTTATCAAATTAAGTTTAATCGATTTTTATTTTAACGTATTTTTGAAACATTAGAAATGTTATATTTTGAATAAAAAATAAGTACTATAGACGCTAATGAGTGAAGTTGTCGAGCATGTATTATAGTCTAATATCTTTCTCTCTTGAGAAAATCTGAAGATAAACAAATTCTGTAAATAAATAATAATATTCTATTAGATTTCTATAAGCTTAAGAAAATTAAGATTTCTATAAGCTTAAGAAAAATAGAATAAATTTTATTGACGTCTTCTATCAAAATATATTTGCACTAAATTTATGTTTCTTTACATTTTCTAGAAAATTCTTCTGCTTTATTTGTAAAGTCCCATAGCTACCAACTAAAAAGAAATTAACACATTGATTCTAAAAAAAGTTCAAGTATTTATTTCTCACTTGTTGAACGTCTATAATTTTCAAATACCTCTTTCTCTAAACGTCTGAAATATTCAATAATAAAAATAGAAAATTTTTTTCGTTTTTGTTACGAGCCGCTACTGTTATCTTTTACAGGAAATATGACGTGTCTTTGGAGAATAAAACATTTTTTTATTACTAATTCTTGTTTGCTTTCCAAAAATTCGTGTTTTGTAATTGATAAAAATTTTATTGTAATGTTAAATAATATGTATAAATATAGTAATGCCCAGGAGAGAGTCAAAATACATTTTAAAAGTGACCATAAGCTGATATCAAACAATTTTTTTATTACTATATTACAAGGGACACATAACTTGTTAGAATGTAATACATATATTATAAAATATTAGTAAAAAAAGTTTTTAAAGACAAGCTTTTATTGAAATGTACTAAAAAGGAAAAAATAATTTTTAATAATTAAAAAACAATTCTTAAAAACTTCAAGAGGAAGGCATATATTTTTTTAACAATCTATTTCTTTGGAACTGTTTTGATTTTTTATAAATAAAATCTTTTTGCTGGCACATATTTTTTTCCGAGTAATATTTTTAAATTCCCATTGGAAGTTGTTGTAATGGATCCGATTTCAAGGTCCCTAGAGTTCGAACTTCGAATTCATCGTTTTTAGAGGGATGTATGTGTGTGCGTGTGTACGTGTGTTTGTACGTACGTTCGAGAACTTTTTTTCGTCTCGCATATCTCGAGAACAAATAATGATATCGACTCCGGACCAATTTTATTCGTCGCATAATTACATAATGAGCACCGGATAAAGTTCGCAAAAAATTTGAATTGGCGGTTTTTATTAATATCACCAAAAAAACTACTGTAAAATTGCTGTAAAATGTTGGTCTCTGATCTCTAAAGAGTCTAAGGGCACCCAATAGGAAGTTAGCAGTGTGATTTTACCCACACACTATGCCTCTTTTTTTAAATATAGGTGTATAAAAAATTCAATTTTCTTAAAACATATTCTAAAAACGAGTTTCGAAGATTGGTAGAAAACTTTTGCTTTTCATTTTAAACTTTGAATGAGAAAAAAAAGTATACCTAAACAAAAATACCTATTGTGAAACGGTTTCTCTTTAGGTCACACAAAGCTTTTAAGTTTAATTACTTTTGGCACAAATGGATCAAGATAACGAAAAGATAAAACGTACATTTTGTATTTAAGGATGTATGACACCTATCTCAAATCACCGATAAATTAATGAAATTTTCTAAACTTACTTATTAAATATATCTGAAATAAGTACATAAAATTTCAGAACGGCTTACCGAATAGTTTAAAAAGATACAATATAATTATAAAATTAACATGAGTTCTTATGAATAAATCGCGCTTTCATAGTTTAATATCGGTAAAACACATAGTAATATCTCCGAGAAATATTTGTAATTTTTAGAATATGTTCGTTACATATTTAATTAATTAACGTCAAAATTTTATCTATGGCCACCAATGTCAATCATGAGAAAAAAAATAATTATTGCTAAAAAGTATCAAACAAATGGCGTACATTACAAAATGCGTGTTTATGCTGGCAACAGCGCTCTCATACATAAACATTTTTAACATATTATTACAGCCCACTTTTGAGAACTAACCAATAAATGCGACGTTGCCTACGTGTCTGCTATATTAGTATGCAGTCATATGTATTATAATTTATATCTGTGTGTCGGTGTGACAACCTGTATCGGGGTAAAGGTTTAGCTAAAAAAGCGTTGGTCGTAAACTCTATTATAATTTATTACAGTTACAACCCACGATTTTATAATTATGAATCTAAATGAAATATTTTTTTTCTTTTCAGTACGTTTATGCCAGACTATTAAAAATAAAAGCGTTTTATTTAAAAACATTTTTTGTTTATTTTACTTTTTAGTTTCTGATTACAAGATTTGATTGTTACCTATGTAAACGTGATGTACCTAAACAATCTAAGTTATCTTTCTATGGAAACGAACTCTGAAGTCAAACCTTGACATCACACACTGTTTTTTTTTTTTTTGATCACATCACAATATTTCTTTTAAGGGGCGATTTGTACCCGGACGAATTATACGATGGTCACTGGAAACTGGAAAGGTACACCAATCAAACACCTTATTTAGCTGTGTATAATGTTTCGCCGTCAATTGCGGCTTCTTCAGATACCATTGGCTAAGTACCTACTCGGAAGAAGCCGCAATTGACGGCGAAACATTATACGCAGCTAAATAAGGTGCTTTTATGTTTAACCAAAAAATACGCTGATGACATCAGCGCTTGAGGGTCTATAATCTACATTCTCATATTACGATGGTCACTGGAAAGTGAACAGGTACACTAATAAAACACCTTATTTAGCTGTGTATAATGTTTCGCCGTCAATTGCGGATTATTCAGATACCATTGGCTAAGTACCTACTCGGAAGAAGCCGCAATTGACGGCGAAACATTATACGCAGCTATAAAATAAGGTGTTTGATTAGTGTACCTGTTCACTTTCCAGTGACCATCGTAATATGAGAATTAGGGTTCATGATTTCTCGAGCTAATCAGTTTCTCGGGTCTCGAGAATTCTCGAGGCTAATTTCTCGGGTCACCCAATAGGAAGTTAGCAGTGTGATTTTACCCACACACTATGCCTCTTTTTTTAAATATAGGTGTATAAAAAATTCAATTTTCTTAAAACATATTCTAAAAACGAGTTTCGAAGATTGGTAGAAAACTTTTGCTTTTCATTTTAAACTTTGAATGAGAAAAAAAAGTATACCTAAACAAAAATACCTATTGTGAAACGGTTTCTCTTTAGGTCACACAAAGCTTTTAAGTTTAATTACTTTTGGCACAAATGGATCAAGATAACGAAAAGATAAAACGTACATTTTGTATTTAAGGATGTATGACACCTATCTCAAATCACCGATAAATTAATGAAATTTTCTAAACTTACTTATTAAATATATCTGAAATAAGTACATAAAATTTCAGAACGGCTTACCGAATAGTTTAAAAAGATACAATATAATTATAAAATTAACATGAGTTCTTATGAATAAATCGCGCTTTCATAGTTTAATATCGGTAAAACACATAGTAATATCTCCGAGAAATATTTGTAATTTTTAGAATATGTTCGTTACATATTTAATTAATTAACGTCAAAATTTTATCTATGGCCACCAATGTCAATCATGAGAAAAAAAATAATTATTGCTAAAAAGTATCAAACAAATGGCGTACATTATAAAATGCGTGTTTATACTGGCAACAACGCAATTGACAGCGGAACATTATGTTCCGCCGTCAGTTGCGGCTTCTTCAGATACTTAGCCTATGGTATCTGAAGAAGCCGCAATTGACGGCGAAACATTATACACAGCTAAATGAGGTGTTTAATTAGTGTACCTTTCCACTTTCCAGTGACCATCGTATAATTAGATTGTAGATTATAGACGTTCAAGCGCTGAGGTCATCAGCATATCTATGATAATTTTTTGGTTAAACATAAAAGCATTGATCTTCCAAGTTGGGCAGAAAATTCTCTTTTTTTTGTATAATTATTACAGACAGTTGCGTATATTTTATATTTTACTGAGGAATAAATAAATTTGAATTTGAAAGTTAATTGACATCGGCTTTTGTGGTAGGTACATAAATCTGAATTGTACATAGCCATTTGCAATTGCATTTTTGTCATTTATGCATTGTTTTAAACTGATGCTGTGGCTGTTTTTATCTTAACATGTAATTTTTCAGTTTCAGCTATTGTTTTCCCGCAATATGACGTATTGCATTATTTTGTAAAACACTGAAAGCAATAAAACTTAATCTGTGAGTACAAATATAATGTTTTTGCGCTTCTATATTATGTGAACAATGAAATATTAGATTGTGTTCAGTTGCACTTTTTACTTCCTGTCGGTTCAATGGCGGAGCTTTTAAGCTTCTGACACATGCGACAAAATAAGGTCTCTACAGAAGAGATTATTTAAAAATTCCTGAACGGAATTCCTGTGGGATAGTAACAAAACTAGAGATGTGTCGTTCGCGCTGGACCCGTTCACTGTGAACGGGTCCAATAAGTGAACGATTATGAACGAATCTGAATTCAGTTCCCAATCGGATCTGGTTCAGTTTGTAGGTAAACGGGATAACCAACTCCAAGACCGACTGACTGACGAACGATGAACGAAATTGATAGGTCCTTATCAGGTAAGAACAGTCTGTAGGTAAACCGAGACCGACTGATTGACGAACGATGCGAACGAAATTAATAGGTCCTTATCAGGTAAGAAGTAAGAACAGTCTGTAGGTAAACGGTTTAATGCGTACCAACTCCGAGACCGACTGACTGACTGACGAACGATGAACGAAATTGATAGGTCCTTATCAGGTAAGAAATAAAGTTTAAAACTACCAGTACATTCTATTCTTACTCTATAGAATCTATTGTTTTATATGTGAATTTTTTGTTTCTTTTTCATCTTTATGTTGAATTGGAAATTTTAAGTTTCGTGTGTTTTTTTTATAAATGTGGCATGAAGAATGTATCCAGATCTTTATTTTGAATTGAAAATTTTGAGTTGTTTTTTTTTTAAATAAATGTGACATTAATGTAGGTATCTTCATTGAATGAATATTATATGAATTTTGTTATTACTAATAAATAAACGCGCGTTAAAATTAATAAAATAAATATGGTAATCAAAAATCATCAGTCATCACATTTAGAAGACCGAATCACCGGATCCTGTAACAGGCTGTAACACAGTGTACTAAAAGGAATTTCGGTAGCGCATACTCATACACATAGAGATCATGGAGCCACTGGATCACTTGATCCGTTCAATCAGACCCGTTCATTAGGTGAACGAGATCCGGTTGGAACGAATCTTCGTTGTGACCCGGACCGCCCATCTCTAAACAAAACGTAACTCTGAAATTCTTTTGCATTTTAGCGTAGGTATAGGCGGAATCCTATTAATATTATAAACACCACCAGCCCAACTTCGCTTCGCAGGGGGAGAATTTCTCGCGGTGGGGAATAATAAAACATAAATTCTTAGGACTCGGGCGAAGCCGGACGGGACCGCTAGTATATAATACGAGTATATTCAAACTTAACAGCTGAAACGGTAAAACCGAAAAGGTTTTGGTGTGTCGTTGTGACGGCAGCTTTACTAAAGGAAGCCGATGCGGTTTGGCATCCAGGACATCGCTCCCTGTTGTTATAAGAATAATGAGTATCCATTAACCGTGTTAATATAATCCCCTGTAATGTACTGGTTACATTAGGTTAAATCATTGTCTATCTAGATGCCGCTGGAATTACTCTTGCTTTTTTAGCCTTTAAAAGCATGCATCCTTTTTTGTGAAACATTTTCTCTATGCAATTTTTATATATTATTGTTACATTATTTTTTATAACGGCGAATAGTAAAGCTTTGGTATATCTTTAAATTTTGAAATAACATTTATTAAAATTTATACATTGTAGCTTTGGCTCAACTTACGAAGCTTGTTAAATTGTAGACAACTAAGTTATTTATGAGGATTGTTAATTTAGGTTGAGACAATATACGCGGAATTTAGGCCAATATATAAGTGAAAAATGTTTGTAGTAGAGCCCTCTCTCTTTCTCTCTCTCTCTCTCTAAATCGAAAAAAAAGAGGTACGAACCTACGGGTGTACTTTTTGAATTTATCGTGGTGTTATCTATAAGTATACTGAATTTCAAAAAGATCCGAGTAATTTTCTAAATAAAAATTTCTTTTTGAAATGACTCCGGATAAATTTGGAAAATAACTCTGACCCTTTTCAAATTTGTTATGCTTGTATGAAATGGCACTCTGAATTCAATGAACCCACCAGGCGCCATATATCTTACCAATTCAGAGGTAGAGCTATTTAAAAAATATTATTTTTTAATTCTAAAAATTTATTAGAATTTTTTTCAAATTCGAAATGTTTATAGAAAACGCTACTAATAATTCAATAAACTCACTCGCTATTTTGTACTTCTCGTCGTTTCAGAGATAGAGCCCTTAAACATTTTTGAAATTTTAAGAAACTTCTAATGATAATAAGATCTAACATTTAAGCTTATATTTTAGTGTCATTTTTTGTAGGTCTAATCATTATAGAGGATAATTAGTTCGTTAAGACGCTTATGACCTCTGCTGTCGAGCATCTGTATTTTACAATATCATGCTGATTTGTTGTATTAAAATTGTTTTGTGGTCATGAAATTTAGCTAGGCGAGTTAATAAAAGGCTGCGAGAAAAATGAAATTACAAGCAGTGGGAATTTATTTTGTTTACGTGGGATCTGGAACGAGTTATATTATTTTCCGGAAGTGTACACGCTTTTTAGTGTGTTTTTTTCGGTGAGAAAATTGAAAAAAAGAAAAACACGAGAGCGCAAAAATTATATTAACCGAAATTATAACATAGGATTTGTTTATAATGAGAGAAGCTACAGTAAGGATTAAATCAGGATCAGGACCGAACTTTACATTCGACCAAAATTTTGAAAAGATTAAAAGAAACGCAAAACTGAACTATTATTTCACTTTATTGTACAGTATTTTTTGACAACGATAGACAAACAACAAGAATAATGAAAAATGTTTCGTTGGAACGCAGCCAATTATATAATTGTTTCGAAACATATTGAAAAAAACATTTTACCAACCAGTGGTCACAGTCAGGATTATAACCTGAACCTTTCCACTTTCTCGGCGGAATGAGCTTACAATACTCAACCGTGACATGATTGCTAAATTCCGCCGCGAAAGTGGAAAGGTTCAGGTTAGAATCCTGACTGTGACCACTGGTTGGTAAAATGATTTTTTCCAATATGTTTCGAACCAATTATATAATTGGCTGCTTTCCAACGAAACATTTTTCATTTGCATTTCAGCCGTATAAAAAAAATATTATTTATCAACAAGAATAATATCAGATCCGGATTTTATATGTTCGATTAAAATTTTAAACAGAAAAAAATTTAATAATCTATAATATTTGTCGTTTAATTTCACAGCATTATTTCTAGTTTATTTATTTCAAAACTTCTCAATTTTTTCCAAGTAAAATTCCCTAAGCATTGTTTTAACTAAAAAAGATTGAAGTTTGCTATTTTGATTAAAATTTTTAAAAATATTTGTAAATACCGGCGTGTTATGCGACTGTGGTTTGATTATAATACACAACGATACCCAGATTGTTGACAGACTGTGGAATCTGGATATCTGTGACGGGGAAAGCTTTTTTTGAAACATCGCGAGAGAACGGTTTTAAAGAACCCTCGGAACATTAATATTTATTGTCAATATAAAAACCAGTGAGCCACTGGTAAGAGACGTGTGAAAATTCAGAATACGATGCCAACCAATTTTTCGACAGCTGGGAGAGCTGAAAATAACCCTTCCGTAAATTTTCATCAAGTCACTCTAGGAGAATTATTTTGGGAGGAGGATCGGTAACTGTGTTTACAAATCAAAAAAAATTCGACTGATGACCAGTCCTATACTTCCCACCTAGTAAATATTTGCAAAAAATAAACACTCTTTTTTATTCTTTGAAAAAAAATATGGCCCTCTTTTTTGTTTAGTGATCTACTGATGGCTAGCTTAATATAGCAAAAATCATCACAATTTTTATTTTTTTTAGAAAAATATTTTTTTTCTCGAAAACTGTACATTTTAGAGAAAAAAAATATTTACATTTTTTTCATATTATAACATCTAGAATTCATTTATATTTTTTTTTACCTATGTTAATATGTGACATTGAGAACGTTTTTTTTAATATCTCAGGATCCACTGAAATTTGACTCAAAATCTAATCAGATCTAAGTTAAAGGCTGATAAACACAATAGAACAATCGGCATGGCCGTATGTTGTTCCGTTTTTACGATATCGAAGGCGAAAAATTGACCACATACACACACACACACACACACATACAGACATCAGTCAGAAAATGATCTTAAACGATTGCTAGGGTCTCAAAACGTGAAGATCTGTTAAAATCTCGAAATATTTTTTTCGGACTAAATCCATTACTTCCCTACCATAGTAGAGGTGGGAAGTAAAAAAATCTTTATAAAGTCAAAAGATATTCGGAAGGTCGAAAGTGCTCTGTATTTTCATCATTCATCAAATAACCTAAAATGTATTTTGCTTACCGTGGCATAATCTACATTTGCGTTCATTTGTTATTTATTTTTTTATATTATACACAGAACATAAACCTAAATATGCATTAAATTAGTACCTATATATGTATGTAATATACCTGCGAGTTGAGACATAAAAGTAAATGTTTTACGTGAAAATAAAATAAAACACGGTACTCTCTTGCTTTCTCTTCTCTCTTAGTTTTACTTCTTCTTTCACAGTTGGTAATGCCAAGTAAAATAAAACAAGGACGTGTTATGTTTGTAACATTGTGTGTTTGTTTTGTTTAGTAAGCGCACATATACAGGGACTCCGTTTTTACTTAACTTTTCTTAGTGCATTTTGTCTCTTGCAGTTGGTAATGATGCACGAAATAAAACACAGACGTGTCACTTCTAACCTCAAAGAGTGTTTTTATACAGCGACATCTAATTAGAGTTCATGAATACAGTAGACTTCCATTAGTCAGCGCATATACGAATTGCCGAAGAAAAAACGGGAGCACCTTCCCTTCATTTATTCTTAAATACTGTGATATTTAACTTTCCGATAGACATAGGGAATTGGACAGTGCACGCCGCATCGAAAAGTACGGTTGACAAGAGGGAGAGAAATAGGGCGTGTGGACGGCCAGTTTGTATCTCTTTTCTATATACGAGTAGTGCCGCTATCTCTCTTCCATTTTTGATGGCCACTTTTAATACGTTGATACAGATGACGCTGTCCAGTTCTTTATGTCTATGAACTTAACGCATGATGTTAACATGCTGTACTGATAGGCGGCACTGTTAAATTATGGCTTGTCAAATAATTTACCTGTTTGCTATCTTATATTATGATTTTTGAAATAGATCAAATGGACACAATATACATTTTCCCAGTAATCGATCACATGAGAGAGAGAGAGAGAGAGAGAAATAGTAGATTATAAACGCTCGATAGCTGAGTTAATTAGCGTCTATAATACATAGATTAATTGGTAATATTAAAATAAAGTAATTAGTTTTTATTATTGACAAGGCATTAATTACTTTCCGTATTATAATTCCGAAAGAAATTTGATGAGTAATGCGTAGTCACATTTCGTAGAACAGTTTGTATACAAAGTGACATGTTTTATGTATTATCGCGAAGCCGTAAATAGATAACATATAACACAGCTATTATAGCAATTTTATGATGGATCAAGTTTAGAGCATTTATCTCTGTCACATATAAATATTGCTTACATATTTTTATCTCATTTGAATAAATTATGCTTCGAAGTTATGTGTTATAAAGTGAGCAATTCTGTAATAAGTTTGCTATTAAAAAATGTACGATGTGTTCAGTAAATACTGCAATTTTATGGAATGTTGCTAAAATTAGCAGTCAAAGAAAAAAGTCAAGGTAAAATAATTTTCGATTTAATTCTTTGGAATTAAGTTGTGCCGCGATAGTAAATATTGAAATTCAGAAACTTTCCAAAACTAAACTCTAGAAGGAAATTAATAATAATAATAATAATAATGCGTTTAACGTCCGTTTCTCGACATTATGTCATAACAGACGCCATTCGCACCATTACTATTTTCCATTTTTACCACTTCCCGTTTTATACATTTTTATTATACTTCAACTTATTTAATAGCAAGGTGCGAATGGAGGAATTATAGGACATTAGGATAAGGTAGGCAACTTTGGGAGCATTGGAGTTTGACAGGTAATCGGCCATGGCCTTGAATAAGGAACCATCTCGATATTCATCTGGAATTATTGAGGGAAACCATGGAAAACCTCAAACAAGATGGCCGGTACAGGAATTACCGTTTCTCGGCGTGAGGCAGTAGGAAAAAACCCCAGCCACATCTGCCCCCGCCGGGATTCGAACCCAGTACCTCCCCAATGCGAGTCTAGTGCTAGAAGGAAATTATATTTGAGAAAATAAACAGAAAATTAAATATAACAATTTTAAAATAAAATCCTTTGTAAGAGAGGTCCATTATTGTCTATAGAGCTCGAAATTCGGTTTGAAACAAATCGAACTATTTTATTAATTTAAGTCAAATAACTCATATCTTATTTAAAAATACTGATTATAGTCCCCCTGTAAGTCAATCTAATTTAGAAATTTTCTGCTTGCTTTTCTTGAGCGAGATTCGCTTTTGAATTTTAATCAGGTACCGATTTTGAGAATATCCTGTATACTAAAATATTCTTGCCTCGATTATTAATTATAAAATTCGGCTATTTACGAAAAAATCCATCTTTTATAGATTATGAGCCAGCGTTTGCTTTCACAAAACATAATGATTTATTTCGAAAAAGTTAATCTATGTGGTGGGAGAAACAGGTATACCCGATACTGCCACCACCATAATTTATATTTGCTAACTAAAGAATTAAATAAATAAATATACGCAAAATATGGTTCCAAAACGTTAGTAAAACTGTGTTTAGGTAGTTTAGTAGCTCATCTTTATGACAAAATAAGACGCCGTCAATTGAGATACGCTGCTATTAAAACATATAGGTATCTATAGGTAGATAGATTATAGGGTATCGTATAGAACGAGCGCGTGCGGCAAACGTGAATTTTCCGTACGGCCGGAAACTGTGGTAGCTATGTGTGTTTTCTACTGGGGTAGCGTTTTACATCCCCGTTTCCCGGTTGAAGCTCTGGGAATATCAAATTTATTTCCAATATAAAAATACACACCTCTACTTCGACATGTTCTATGTATATGTACCTATATACAGGATGTTTCAATAAAACTTACATCCTTTTGTTGGAGTGACTCATTTAAAAAATTCAATTTGAAACATTTTATAAGTTTGTTTTGCGGGAATAGACCATAGAGTAGTGTCAGTAAGAGATCGGTTTAAATACGTACCTTTAAGTACGCTGTATGGAAATTTTATTTAATTAATTTATTAATCATAAAATTTACATTGTAGGTAAATGCTACATCGCAAGTCTTATAGAGGTAAACTAAGTTACCTGTACATAGGCTGATTACAAACTTATTTCATCATTTATTTTCTATTTCATCCCCTCTACAAATTATAAATTGGATGTACTTTAGTTAATTACTATTGTATAAGGTAGGTACTAGTTAAAAATATAATTCAAAAAACAAAATACATTAAATCATCTAAAGGAGTTAATCGATTTATTTTCATTTCAAAATTATATAAAGAATTTTTTTAATAGACGGGCAACAACTTAGGCCATATGTGCCTAAGTGTGTATTTTATTAGAAAAAAATTTAAAATTGTTATCACATAATTTATTTCCTAAACGATAGTCTTTTTTGCATGTTGAATTTTTTCTAATTTTATCTTAGCATAGTACCACTGCATATTTTTAGTTTATTATTATTATTTTTATTAATGTATTGAACATATATTTTTGATACTTTCACCAATCATCGAAATAAGAGACGAGTCATTTAAACTTTCATATAAACAGTGGTATCTCTTTGACTCGACTATTTTAAAGCCCAGATTGAGTGCCGAAGTCTGAACATTTTTTTGCAAAATTTTGTGGAATCGTTTTACTCATTATTTTATTTGTAAGATGGTTAACAGGAATATTTTCAATTGCATTTTGATAAGGACTCATTTTTTGTCTTCAGAAAGACACCTGTATATCTTTGAAAAGTTCGTTACATCCTGTATGTACGAAGGCTCCTATAATCGTCCGGGTTGGATATACATAGATGTTATGCAATACGCATTTGAACTTTATATATGGCTTTAGACGAAATAAAGAATAGTTTTGGCACTACTATAGAAAATCGATTTAAACGATCGTAGAATTTTTAGGGTTCCGTACAAGAAAGGAACCCTACTTTTGTGCCAACGATGTCTACCTGTCTGTTACAGGCCTCTAACTACTAAACAAAATGAGATAGGGACCTTAAATTCACACATAATATGTATTACCGCGACCCAAAGACGAAGGGAATATTTCAAAAGATTAAAAAGGTTTATTTAAAGGGGGCGCCCATACATACAAACGGGGGTTTAAAAACATATTTTTTGTATCTATTCTTGTGGGGTATCGTTGAAAAGATTGAGTAGATTATGAATCTGTTTTTATTTTTATTTATTTTATTAAAATTGTAGGTTTAAAGACCTTCAAAGTTGCAATTTTTAGACTTATTTTGTTACCAGGTCTATCTTAACAACGCGCTATTACCTACTCACGACAAGTATCACTCATATCCTCTATAGTTAATCTACAAATACTAAAAACAGAAAAAAGAAAGCGTTCATACGTGTAAACGGTGGGGGGGACATTTTTTTGTAGATATCTATTCTTGTGGGGTATTGTTGAAAAGGGCCTTTTGAGTAGATTATGAATGTGTTTTTATTTTATTTATTTTATCAAAATTGTTAGTTTAGCATAACTTACATATAAAGTACGGTACCCTACTCTTTGCGTGACTCGACACGCACTTGGCCGTTTAATATATTCATAGCGCAGCTATTTCAACCACGTGTTTTCAAAATACGTAATATTACTCATGTTTATAAAATTTATAAATCAATCAATACAATATATAAAAATAATTGAAACGAGATCCTTGTAATCCTTGTAGTTTTTCAATATTTTATTGATAACTGTAGACAAGAAACCATGCTATCTATTCAGCTGGATACTTGATAATGTGAAAATTACATCTACGATGCGCCGACTGATATCAGACTCTTTTCCTACTCTTAAACTATTGATGATATACAGGGTGTCCTCAAAGACACTAAACACACGCCTACCACATGTTCCTGAGACCAAAATAAGCCGATTTAAGCAAACTTACTTTCTTACAAAATTTCTTAGTTTGGGCGCTATACGGCCCTGAAGTTACAATTTTGAAATCGTTTTTTTGTTATAAATTTAAAACGGCTTGTGCGATTTTGCTAAAATTTGGCACGTTGACATAGTTTTATGGAGCAAAAAAACCCATATCAAAATTATGATTAATATTAATCCATAAGCGTAGAACTCGGGTTTTTTAATATTTGAACGTTTCAAATTTCTACGCCAGTGGAAGAAAAGGGGTTCAAGTATAAAATTTAGATTCAGGAACTTATTTGCTATAAAAAAACTACTCTTAATAAGACTCGATTACTCTCATGGTTTTTGAGAAATTTGTATTTTAATAATAAGGTAATCTATAATAATACGTTGATAATAATAAGTTGATCAATAAACAAATAAGATGGCCATGCTTTTTTCTAAGAATAAAACTGGAGATAATGGAGAAGTTATGCACAGAGTAAATTAATTTTCTTCGTCGTACAAATCTTTGTATGCGTAAACATGGTGGACACTTTGACCACTTTTTATGACATATTTATTTATTTCTATTCATGTTTTAGCAGCTTTACTTCATTTTGTAAAAATTACTGCGAATTATTAAAATACAAATTTCTCAAAAACCATGAGAGTAATCGAGTCTCATTAAGAGTAACTTTTTTGTAGAAAATAAGTTACTGAATTTAAATTTTATACTTAAACCTCTTTTCTTCCATTGGCGTAGAAATTTGAAACGTTCAAATATTAAAAAATCCGAGTTCTACGCCTATAGATTAATATTAATCATAATTTATTTTGATATGGGTTTTTTTGTTCCATAAAACTATGTCAACGTGCCAAATTTTACCAAAATCGCACGAGCCGTTTTAAATTTATAACAAAAAAACGATTTCAAAATTGCAATTCAGGGCCGTATAGCGCCCAAACTAAGAAATTTTGTAAGAAGGTAAGTTTGCTTAAATCGGCTTATTTTGGTCTCAGGAACATGTGGTAGGCGTGTGTTTAGTGTCTTTGAGGACACCCTGTATAAATGCGAAATATCATTCACTCACTCACTGACTCATTTTCATCACGAAATATCAGAAACTATAATATTATATAAAGCCTACAAACATGACATTTGTCAGGTAGGTTCCTTATAGGACGTAGGCATCCGCTAAGAAAGTATTTTTTCGAAATCCAATCTCTAAGGAGGTCAACAAGGGGTATATTGTTTTATTAAATGTTTGATTGCTTTTTAACTTCCCATTAAAAGTTATTTTAATGGGTCCGATTTTGCGAATGAAAAATTTTGACATATTTGGACGTTTTGAAGTCCCTAGAAACCGAATCTACTGTTTTTTTTTTAAATTAGCCCTTAATGGGGTGAAAAGGTATAAAAGCTGAACATACATTCATTGCAACCGGGTGAAGGCGGGCGGGATCGCTAGTATTGTATATAAACAAGATAAAAATAAAGTATGATTATCTAATTATTATATTGACAGACAGACGACAAAAACCCATTTCAATTCACACACACATTGCCGAAAAAAAATATTTTTTCATTTTCTTTTTAAAACAAGCAGCTTTAAATTCGTCGTTCTTACAGTTTAAATGGCTTTTCTATCGGATTACTTTTTTGTTACGAGTTTCGAAAAATAACTTCTACCTATACGATTTACAATAAAATGGGAAATTCCGTAATCTTTTTTTGTCGGCTCAATTTTCAAAAAAAAAAATGAAGTGTGTATGTATTATGTTTTTTTATATAAAGGCGATTCAAAAATGACAACAAACCTTATATGTTTGTGAGGACGAATTATTTAAAAAAAAAAAAATAAAAAAACTAAATTAAACGTGTTGAAATTTTTAGTTTTTCGTTGCATGAGGTTAATTGCAACAATATTATTTTTCTAGTCTGATTAAAAAAGTACATTATTTTTGTAATTATTTTTGAAGCGAAGCTTTTTTACCGACGTTGTGCGCTTGGCCGCAGGGGAGTAAACCTAGGAAAAACCTGATCGTTACCGTCACCCGTTACCGTACCATTACCGTTAACTTCGCTGTGTCTGACAACTTTTCTTCTGTCTCTCTCTCTGTAAAATATTTACGTAGAAAAAGATTCGCTTCTGTCGGGCGTCCCACGACTCCACCCGTTTTTTTATTGTTTAAATCTTTTGTTTTGGTTCATTTTCTTCTCAATTAACATAATAACATCCGCTACATTTTTTAAAAATATGTATTGTAAAAGTGAGAAAATATACTTTAATACATTTCTGTAATGAAAAAACTTCAAAAAGCAGCATATGTTTCGGTATGTGACAATGTCCCTCATGACTGGATCTATCGTGCAGAGGGGCCCCAGTGGGCCATGTACACAGAGACGTAGAGTTATAAACGTAGGTAGGTAGTGCAGGGGCGTAGAAAGAAAACAAAGCTAAAGGCACAATTGAATTCAGATTATAAACATAAAATGAATAAATGAAAAGATGAAAATAATTTTTTATCCTTAAACAGCTTTACATTGGCGTCCCTCTTCCGCAAAATTTCTTTGAAAAAGATACGAACGATTTTCCAACGTAATTAAACATATTTTTGATGCATAAATTTGGAAAATCTCTCAGATCCTCTTCAAATTCGGTATGTTTGTAAGAAACGGCACACTAAATTCAATGAACGTACTCGTTTTTTTGTTCTTCTTTTCGTTTCGGAGATCGAACCTTTAAAAAAATTTGAAATTTAAAGGAACTTTATATGATCATAGATCTAAAACTCGAGCATATCATTAAAATATTATTTATTTTATTGAAGTGAAAACTTCCTTAGGCGCATTGCCTAGGCTGTTAACAACAATGATGTGAAACGCACCCGACGGTGACAATCGGGACTACTCGGCTCAAACACGAACAAGTATTTGCAATATGCTGGTGATAGTGTGTAGTTCATAAGTGTGCTAATAGATGACACTAAAAACTTATTACGAGTAAAAAATCATTTGTAGTTCACAAGTGCGCTAACAGATGACACTAAAACATATATTTGTAGTTCACAAGTGCGCTAATAGATGACACTAAAACTTAATATTATCGTTAAGGTATTATATTCATTAAATTTAATTGTACCTATAGGCCGATTTTAATGTATTTATGATTAAACTGTGTGATTAAAAAATTATATATTTTAAAATTAGAAAATCTGAAGTTTTCACTTCTGCCGTGTGGTCATAAGCACACACCCATTTTTTTAATATGAATAATGTGAATTGGTCTGGGAAGATATCTTGATACTGATATTCATATACAGATGTGACGTAATATCTCAGATAGTGAATCATTATGCCGCGAGCTAAAAAAATCCGAGGAACACTGATCTATAGCGAGTGGTTAATATTTGATGCTATACAGTTATATTGTAGTGCATGCAAAATGAAACCCGGTTGCCGTGAACCTGGATGCATTCTCAAGTATCCTGATGTGTTGTTGAAACATTGTTACGTTGTCATAATGATGCCATAGATTTATGTTCTCGTTTCCGGAGCACATAGCAAGGCACGTAGTGTCAATGGAATTGATATCTCTGATAGTTTCAGCTGTACAGCCATCACGATTTAAGGGGAATACCAAGAATATTAATACCGCGACTCCGGTTAAGTTAAAGCGGTAACGCAAAGCGTTACCCGATGCACGCGCCTCACTGCAGGTAGTTGTTTAACTAAGAACTTTAGTGAAATTCTGTTAGATGTCACTATATAGCTCGATTCGTAGATGTCGCTGCCGTATCCATCGCGAGCTATAAGACACCGCGAGGTACGGGAACACCATCTGCTTCTGGTTGAGTCCAGACGTCGGAGTTTGAGAGGAATTTCAAAAAAATCTAATATCGCCGCTTTTGCAAGTATCTGAAACCGCAACTACAATATTTTTGGGTATATTATAAAAATCTTAAAACCGCAATTTTGGATTTTTGTGTAAGAACTCTATATGTGAACAATTAAGCGAGATGGTTACTTAATAAAATCATAACCCTCTTTTTTTTAGTAGTCGGGTAAAAAAAGGTGTCTGTACAAAGAATATTGATTCGTAGCTTTTGTTCTGTATTTATAAAGATATATCTACATTTTCAAATAAGAAACTACATTTTTTGTGCTTCTCAAAAAATCATTATTTCGGTTAAATGTTGGTTATTTTTGATTTTTGTGTTGCGGAACATTTGTTTAAAACACTTATGTCGGGTTTATCGTACATTTGAAACACGCTGTTGTGTTTATTTTATTTATTTATTGTAGATTATAGACGCGTCGACAACTTAGGTCATTAGCGTCTTAAATTACATTAAATAACAACTAACTTAAAACTAAATAACATCACAAAACATCATGAGCGCAGGTGGGATTCGAGCCCACGAGAGTCTAGTCTAGAGGCTGGTACCAAGTACGTTATCCACTAGGCTACACTGCCCTCTCGCTGTTATGTTAATTCGCTGTTATTTCTATGGTTACTTAGTATGTTTTATGTGTGAAAATTTAACAGCGATTAAAAAAACAGCGTGTTAAATGTATGATAAACCCGACATTAATGTATTTTTAATCGTTTTTAAATGACGATTAATACAATACTTCCAGAAATTGATTTTTTTATTTATTTTTTTTAAATCAAAAAGAATGACCTCATCTGTAAAACGTCTATAATCTACAAAAAAGAGATTATAGAATTTGATTGTAAAATTCAATACTTTTAAGCTAGTAAACGTTTCATAAACTTCACTTTTTTCTTTTCCCTTTTTTTGACATATTATAAATTACACGGTCGTATTTGCGGTAAAAGAATTGTATAAAAATGATTAAATAAAGAATAAACAATGGCAAGAAAACATTCATATTTACCTAAAAGAGAGAGATAGGTTATGTTGTTTGGTTTGCTTGTGTTGGTGGGTATATTTTCAGGAATACAAATGACGGTCATATATCTGTATTTAGAAATAACTTTCAGGATTATGGAAACCGGCAATATTTTTTCATATTGAAATAGCACTGAAACCCGAGCGTTGTTAAAAGTGATTTCACAGTCTAACGCTTTTAGTGAAAGCTTTTAAGAAGCTGGTAAAAAACTTCTGCTTGTAAAAATTACAAATATAAACGATACTGATGTGGGCTTTGTTTAGTAAACTTTACAGAATTCTCGTTTAAAAAAAGTCAATAGAGAAATAATAAAGATAAGTGTTGAATCTCGTAGAACATCTTATTTTCGTGTAGGGCTCATTTTTATATAGTCAGTTCTCTCTAAGAACGACACGGCATGATATAATAATTTAAAAATAGATTCGTAGAAATATTATGACTTTTATTAAAAATACTAGTTTCGTCTATAAAAACATCACCAAGTGTTAATTAAACAATTTTTTATGTATTAAAAATTAAAAATGCTGTTCGCACTGATCAGCTAGCTGTAAAAATTCGAGGTCATCGTATTCAAAGCAGAGTGTCTTAAAAGTACAAATTTTAATCATTATTTTGTTGTATCTATCTACCTAATAAATTAATTTTATAAAGGTTTAAAGATAGCAAAAATATTTTATACTTTTATACAATGAACTTACTTCACTGTTTAGTAAAACAGATACTTAAATTAAAAAATTCTAATCTTATCGACGTTAACATAAAATAGCTTTGGTCTTTGAATTTCTAAAAACTGAAAAAAAAATGGCAAAAAAACTTTAGCATGATAAAAGAGAAACCAACATTTATTTATCAACGATATATAAAAACTATATGACATAGCCTACTAAAAAATTTAAAACACAATAGAGCGAACACACGATAGAGGATATAGAAAAGTGCATGGGATAGAGAATACACCGGAAGTTTCTGTCGGTTGAGGGATTTCCCCGGGTACAGCTAGATTGATTTGTATTTGCCTAATATCACAGCTAAATTGCCAATAACGTGTTTTTTTTTTTGAGAAAAAAAACTACCTTGTGAAAAAGAGACGCAGATTCCATTAAGCTAATCTATATTTTTAATTTTAAAAGATATGAAGTTCAATTTTTTTTTAATTTTGAGATAAACACCCATAACTTCTTAAGAGAAGATTTCTTTAGCTTATCGAAATCAGCGTACTTTTTTCTAATTTATACCTAAGCACAATTATTTGAAAATTTCCTGGGAGATTTTTTATTTCGTCAAAATTGCATTTTTATCAAAAACCGCGAAAAATAATAAAATAGTGATCTTTTTCAAATTTTTCTACTTTTAAGTCACATTGAATCCAGTAATCCCAAGAAAATTAAATATTTAATGCGTAAAAAATCGCATTTTTTCCATAAAATTTTCCATAAAATTAACTTTTTTGCATCCAACTGACCGAAGGAAGATCACACAAGGTTATCCTGTCCTGATTAGTGACTTGAATAGGCAAAAAAAATAGTTTGTATGTCCAGTTGAAGTATGCAGACTGTAGTGGCCCAGCTGGTGGTTGGTGGTGTCCCTAATCCGGAAAATCGCCATGGTGATAAAAGCTCATGCGCCTTCAGTGGTTTGCGCCCGCATCAAGCCGGTATAATTTATTATATGTACAGGTTGAAAGCCTCCGCGCGTACATACAAACAAACGAACATACATAGAACATACCGCCCCCGACACACACACATAAGTATAATAATATGACGTAGTCGGTAGTCTATAATACAGTTTATTCGATAGTTGATCATGGATCCATGAGATGGCATCAGCTTCGCATTGTTATCAAAAACTAAGTATTCCTACAAGACGCGACACTCGATCAAAGAAAACGACTGTCAGAATCAGTACAATCGTAGATTCTCGGTCATATTCGGACCGGTTCGTAATCGGATGTGTAATTCATTGGTTCTTTTTTACTTCCCACCTCTACTATGGTAGGGAAGTAATGGATTCAGTCCGAAAACAATATTTCGAGATTTTAACAGATTTTCACGTTTTGAGACCCTAGCAATCGTTTAAGATCATTTTCTGACTGATGTCTGTATGTGTGTGTGTGTGTATGTGTGTGTGTGTGTATGTGGTCAATTTTTCGCCTTCGATATCTTAAGAACGGAACAACATACGGGCATGCCGATTGTTCTATTGTGTTTATCAGCCTTTAACTTAGATCTGATTAGATTTTGAGTCAAATCGGTTCAGTGGATCCTGAGATATTCAAAAAAACGTCCTCAATGTCACGTATTAACATAGGTAAAAAAAAATATAAATGAATTCTAGATGTTATAATATGAAAAAAATGTACATATTTTTTTTCTCTAAAATGTATAGTTTTCGAGAAAAAAAATATTTTACTAAAAAAAATAAAAATTGTACGTAAATCAAGGTAACCATGATTTTTGCTATATTAAGCTAGCCATCAATAGATCACCAAACAAAAAAGAGGGCCATGCTTTTTTCAAAGAATAAAAATTAAATTGTGTTTTAAAGACCACCAACAGCTAAGGTTATTTGGGCCTAGTCAAAGAATAAAAAAAAAGAGTGTTTATTTTTTGCAAATATTTACTAGGTGGGAAGTATAGGACTGGTCATCAGTCGAATTTTTTAACCAAAGAATGGGTATTTCTAGAAGACTCAACACTCGATCAAACAAGCCCAGGATGATTGCAATCGTAGATTCTCGGTTATAATCGGATGCATATTTTCATTGGTACGTTTTCTAACCAAAGAATAGATATCTCTATAGGGACACTCGAACAAAGAAACTGACTGTCAGGATTAGGGATGTGAAAAAATAATCGATTTTTATATTAATCGATTATTTTTTTATTATAATCGATTTTTAACAATCGATTTTTGTAATAATAATAATCGATTTTTTATAAATCGATTATATAAATTACACTTTTAAATCGATTTTTTTTGTATTTATTTTTATTTTTTTTATTAATATTAATATTAAGAAAGAATATAGGCTTTGGGAAACTCAATGCAGCCAACATTTACAAATTACACGTTTTAATCGATAAAATGTTCAATAGACAATAGTATACTGAACATTTGTAGCAATAATTTTGTTTAGTTTCCTTATTGTTGCTGAAAGTTTAAAGAGACATTTGTTTTGTTTTTTAGTTTTAAAACCAGAAGGTTGTCGTTTTGGATATTTTTGATACTTACCATTATAATGGATTTTTATTCTAATAAATTGTTAATGTTAATCTCTTAGTTTTACTATTATAAAAGTATGCAATTTTTCGAATAATAGAAAAAATCGATTTTTCCACAAAAATCGATTATTTCTTCAAAAATCGATTTTTTACATATCGATTTATATTGGAAAGAGAAAAATCGATTATTAAATAATCGATTTTTTTTACTCAATGTCACATCCTTAGTCAGGGTCAGTACAATCGTAGATTCTCGGTCATATTCGAACTGGTTCGTAATCGAATGCATATTTCATTGGTACTCTGTATAACTAAAGAATACGTATTTTTATAAGATGATATGCTCGATCAAAGAAGCTGATTTTCAGCATAGAAAAACGATCATTACAATCGTAGATACTCGGTCATATTGGTTCTTAATCGAATGCGTATTTTCATTGGATTGCTTTCTAATCAAAGACATGTTATTTTTATAAGACACAACGATTAAAGATACTGATTTTCGACAGAAATATATAATTAATCAATTTCTTCATTCGTAGACTTTCAGTCACACGTAATCAGATGATATTTATCTTTTTACCATTATTACTTATAGCACGATACTTAAGTACTTTTATTTTTTAACCTCTTACATTAGCCACTTTTCGTATTGTATTTTTACTTCCCACCTCTACTATGGTAGGGAAGTAATGGATTCAGTCCGAAAACAATATTTCGAGATTTTAACAGATTTTCACGTTTTGAGACCCTAGCAATCGTTTAAGATCATTTTCTGACTGATGTCTGTATGTGTGTGTGTGTATGTGTGTGTGTGTGTATGTGGTCAATTTTTCGCCTTCGATATCTTAAGAACGGAACAACATACGGGCATGCCGATTGTTCTATTGTGTTTATCAGCCTTTAACTTAGATCTGATTAGATTTTGAGTCAAATCGGTTCAGTGGATCCTGAGATATTCAAAAAAACGTCCTCAATGTCACGTATTAACATAGGTAAAAAAATATATAAATGAATTCTAGATGTTATAATATGAAAAAAATGTAAATATTTTTTTCTCTAAAATGTATAGTTTTCGAGAAAAAAATATTTTACTAAAAAAAATAAAAATTGTACGTAAATCAAGGTAACCATGATTTTTGCTATATTAAGCTAGCCATCAGTAGACCACCAAACAAAAAAGAGGGCCATGCTTTTTTCAAAGAATAAAAATTAAATTGTGTTTTAAAGACCACCAATAGCTAAGGTTATTTGGGCCTAGTCAAAGAATAAAAAAAAAAGAGTGTTTATTTTTTGCAAATATTTACTAGGTGGGAAGTATAGGACTGGTCATCAGTCGAATTTTTTATCATGTAAACATACATTAAAAAAATCTACTTTTAACATTTAAAGGGTTAAGGGTCCGCCTTTTAAACTTCGGGGGTTTTATATCCTACCAATTTCAAGGTCGCTGAAACGCTTAATATCAAACGACGCCTCTTGTAGAAATGACCTACCCTTTGTTGTTACTGCGGACGCATAGATTGATAACGCGGTTTTATAACAGTCAATACACGGTGTCTTTACGGCTCTTTTTCGATCCCTCTTTACTAGTATTACGTCATGTAGCGATGCTCAATTTTATTTGTTAACATAGCACACTCGTTCTGCGCACGTTCGCTTATTTTTATGCAACCTATATATCTGTACCTTTATACTCGATCGGAGTGTGCTACTCATTTTAATATCAAATAAAATTAGAGTGTCGATACAATTTTTGCGCTTTCATTTTTAACAGTATTTGTACAGTGTTTTGTTTTTTCTTTTTGATCAAACAATGATGACAGTTTTTATGTTCTTTTTTTTCGAGATGCATATGTTTTCACTTTCAACTGTTTGTTTTATGTCGCTTTCATATTATGTTTCCAATGTTTTGTTTATTTTTACAATATTATATTATCACATCGAATATGTAGATTTTTTTTTCTTTTTGTAATTATATTTTTATAAATGTACTGTTTTTATTTAATTATTACCGCTTCTGCAGTTTATTAAATTAAGACATATTTTCGACATACAACTCCACATTTTGTTACACTTACTTATTATTATATTTAGTAACTTATCTCACAAAATTTAAAAAGATGTTAGTTGTTCCTAAACACCACCTATAATGATTTTTTTTAATAGTTCTATCTGTCTTGCCATACGTTTGATTTCATCAACGATACCTCAGCTACGAGTAGTTTTAAAAATGTACTAAAAATATTTAATTGCTAACTGTTTTTACTCTATCGATGAATATTTCAATATGTAACGTTTATTTATATTAAGTATATCGCTTTTTACCCGACTGCGCCAGAAGGAGGGTCATGTATTTCGAGTGTATGTATATAATGTATCTATGTATGTATATTTTTTATCACGCTCTGTAGCCTAAACGATTTTTGAAAAATGAGGTGTCATTAGATTATTCTGAATCCCCAGAGTGACCTAGGGTATATGATGTCACGGAAAATTCAATATGGCGGACGCTAGACGCCATTTTGTCAGAATGCAAAAGTAATTTTCTTTCTAAATACATTGATATAGGTACCAACATCAAAACAAAAGAAAGGTTTCCTTGACATTTCAAATAGGGTACATGACGTGACGGAAAATTCAATATGGCGGGCGCTAGACGCCATTTTGTCAGTACGCAAAAAATCGGTAAAACCTTGTGTGTGGGGTATCAAATGAAAAGGCTTGATAAGTAGATTCAACTAAAAGGAAGGAAATAAAAAATTTATTAAAAAAACAAAAAACCCGACTGCGTAAAAATCGAACATAAAAGATGGAAACAAGATCAAATGATAACATGCAGTCGGAGGTATTTCTGTTTAATTTATTACTACTATGCCTCCGACTGCATGTTATCATTTGATCTTGTTTCCATCTTTTATGTTCGATTTTTACGCAGTTGGGTTTTTTGTTTTTTTAATAAATTTTTTTTACTATGTATCTACGTGAAATGTACAATAAAGGGTTAATCTATTATATTTTTATTCCATTCTAATTAAAATAAATTATTAAAGGGTGGTTAAAAATTAGGCAAAACTTCTGCGATATTATCAACAAATATCTGACTATAAAAATAGACTTTTATTTAGCAATTTTCACATCGATAATAATCTTTCTATTGATATCGTACCAATGAGTTAAATAATTCTTTCGTACTCTAAGGCCTTTTCTTTTATTCATTTACTGATGATGCTAACATGACTAGCGAAACGTGTTTCAAGAAAACAAGTGTTTTGGTGTTAATAATATAGAAGTCTTTTTTAATAAATCTTAATGTGAACAAATATGAAGGTTCTTTTCCATCATCAGTAAGGTTATTGAAAAACAGGACAATGGCTTATTACTTAGACGAAACATTGGCGAATAAAGGTACTTGCAGTATGGAGCTGGGATTATAGATGGTAGCGTAGATCATAGCAGGGCTTGTTTAAATTAATGCATTGTTATATATGCAAGCGTACACAACGAAGCAGTGAGTGTAGCAGGTATACCTAACTATAAGCGCTATTACAAGAGCTGGTAGATACAAGAATGTATCTCACCATTCTTTCAGCGCGCTGACTACTACAATCAACGTGTGACAACTGTCAAATGGCCGTTACAAGTTTCGCAATGAATGCGACTAGTTTAATAAGTGAAATTTTACCAGATTTTATTTAATTTGTTTTCGGTTTTTTCTAAGACGTATTTAAAAGTGTTAGGTTCCATAGGTAAATAGGTATTCAAAAAACCGGTTTGGGTAAAATTTTAATTCTTGGTATAAATGATGAAATTCGCCATGTTTAGACCGTTTTCTATTAATAGGGTGGACATGATAGCTCATACCCAAATTTGTATTTAAAATATACCACTTTGTAGCAGAAGAACACAAATATTCGTCTTCGCTATCTGACATTTCAAACGCGATTTAAGCTTGTATCAATGCTAGTATCAAAGCTTCGTTGTGCAAATCTATAAGCTCTTATAATTTCAGCCACCATCTACCATACATGCTACCATCTAGAATCCCAGCTGCGTACTGCACGTACCTTAAGTCATAAATCATTTTAACCGACTTCAAAAAAGGAGGAGGTTCTTAATTCAATCAGTATGTATTTTTTGTATGTCCGCCGATTTGAAAAATTTTAAGTCCGTTCTGTCCAGGAAGGTGTCGGAATAGTCCCGTATAATTTTTTCTTAAATAGGCTCAGCAGTTTTAATTTTCGTCTAGTAGGTAATGAAAATAATTTTTTGTATGTTAGGTACCTCATATCTCGTGAATTTATGAACCGATTTTGATGATTCTTGTTTTATTTAATAAGGTATAGGTACTACCTACCTTCAGGATGGTTTCACAAAAATTTTTCTTTAATCAGTTCAGTAGCTTATTTTTAACTTCCCATATTGGAAGTTATTGTAATGGGTCCGAAAATCTAAATCAAAAAGGAAAAAAAAATTTATGTTTCAAGGTCACTACACTATTTTTACACTACTTTTAGAAAGATGTCTGTGTGTGTGTGTGTACGTATGTACGTACGTACGTATGTATGTGTACATTTCTTTCTAAGACGAAATCTCGAGAATGAAAAATGATATCGACTACGTTAGGGTGCCAATCGACGCGAATTAACGTATATATGATCTGAAAGAAATTTTTTCAAAATCGGTTCAGCCGTTCTTTTTTCTTAACCAAATAATCTCCAAAAAAGTAGATTTTACACAATATCTCGCGAATAAAAAATTATATCGACTTCGTAAGGGTGTCAATCGAGGCGTGTTAACGTCATTTTGATCCGACATAAATTTTATAAAAATCGGTTCAGCCGTTTTTTTTTTTTTTTTTTAAATTATTGTTAAAAAAAATAATAATTATGTATGTTAATGATTACTTTTCTGTGTAATATCTAGTTTAATTATTATTATTAAATATTTATCAAACTGGGAAGTTCGTCGTGTGGACCTCAAGGGTCGCACTTTAGTCCTAATAAACGACCCACCTCACGGCTTGTTTAGTTTTGTAATCATGGTACTCCACTGTCCTCTTTCCCAATAACCTAACTGAATTCCATTGCGGATAAACATAAATTTTCGTTTGGTCAATCTATGATGTAGTTTAAAGATCGTTCATTAATTTGTACATATTTTCCATACATCGTTAGTATATAACATGCGGTTAACTTGTACAGTTACACAGATCTAATACTCCCACATGCACAGGTTTTCGTATTGACACAGTCCCACGTGAACATGCTTGCTTCATATTGTGTGTGGTTCACAGGGTGCATTATGTGCCGGTGTGTGGTGCATTTAGTTGTTGCAGATGACTGTGTCAGGATTGTGCAATGAATATTAAAGACTGCATTCTACAGGGAAATCATCTATAATATTCTGGACCTACTGTAACATTGTATACAATGACTGTGCTCTTTCTAAACCTCAGACCATGTACAGTACTAGATTGATGTAATATTCACCAGAACTAGCCAATAAGCCAATCTAGGTCACGGTTTAAAGTTTGACCATATATCAAACAGGTATCTGATCGGCCTCACGCTCAGGAGCCAGCACTACAACTCATCATCGCGGCTGGTCATACTCCAAACTTAGTTCTTTGAACATAAACAGTTCTAGAGGGATGTAATAATGTGTAAGCGCCAGGAAAAGCCAATCTAGGTTACGGCCTAGGCCCTAGACCATAGAGTTTTGCCATCCTTTTCCTCTGTCTTAAGCAGTTGGATTGTAAAAGAAACAAGCCGTGAGGTGGGTCGTTTATTAGGACTAAAGTGCGACCCTTGAGGTCCATACGACGAACTTCCCAGTTTGATAAATATTTAATAATAATAATTAAATTAGATATTACACAGAAAAGTAATCATTTTAATCATTAAAACATAATTATTGTTTATTTTTAACAATAATTTAAAAAAAAACGGCTGAACCGATTTTTATAAACTTTATGTTGGATCAAAATGACGTTAACACGCCTCGATTGACACCCTTACGAAGTCGATATAATTTTTTATTCGCGAGATATTGTGTAAAATCTACTTTTTTGGAGTCTATTTGGTTAAGAAAAAAGAACGGCTGAACCAATTTTGAAAAAATGTCTTTCAGATCATATTTACGTTAATACGCGTCGATTGGCACCCTAACGTAGTCGATATCATTTTTCACTCTCGAGATTTCGTCTTAGAAAGAAATGGACACATACGTACACACACACACACAGGTATCTTTCTAAAAATAGTGTAGTGACCTTGAAACATAAAAATTTGTTTTACATTTTGATTTCGATTTTCGAACCCATTACAATAACTTCCAATGGGAAGTTAACAAGTAAAAATAAAGCAAAGTGCATCGTATATTTGAAATAATTTATCCCCAGGGTGGTTTCACATAAATTTTACTAAAATCGGTTCAGTGGTTTTCTTTTTTTAGTTTAGTAATCAAATACCAAGACAGAAGTCTGTTAATAACGTGCAAACTACGTATTGTAAAGCCACTAAAAAGTAAAAAATCAAAAACTTTTTATCAAAAAAAAAACCTCTTTCAAAAAAACCACTAAAAAGAGGAAAATAATAAATTTTTAAGGTCGGCGCTAATTTAATAAAATATGAAGTCGGTTAAAAAGCAGATAGCTAGAGTCCAATTACTCTTAGAATGATACCGATACGTCATCAATGTATTGACGTTAAAGCTTCGCCCTCACTTAGCAACAAACTGTCTGAAATTGGCGACCAGCTAATTTTATTGTTTTTTTTAAATTTTTTTCAGTAACCCTTTGAACACTACGCCACTGGGTCAGGTAGGCGGCGTCCAGATAAATATGCGTTTTCTGTCAATGACGTAGCGGTATCATTCTTAGAGTAATCATATTCTATTAATTAAATTGTCGCGACCTCAACATTTTCTTATTTTCCACTTTTTAGTGGCTTTCCTGAAGGAGGTTTTTTTTGTTGAATAGTACATTGTGCCACAAGGGAGGAAAGTGCTACATTTCCTCCCGTGTTGCGCATACTATTTTTTCTCCTGCCAAGCCGAAAGTTCGCAAAATTGAAAAAAAAAATTATTAAAATTATTATTTCTATTATTAAAATTATTAAAAAATAATTATTAAAAAATAATTTTAAAGGAAATAATTTTAATGTGTAGGAGACAGAAGTAGGTGCGTGAGAGCCGGCATAAGTACTATTGCGCACGCGCACTTGTCCGTACCACGGGAATAAAGAGCGACTTTGTTCCCGCTTGGCAGGGACGAAAGTACAAACTTTCGGCCCAGGTAGGAGAAAAAAGTTTTTTATTAAATCATAAATTCGAGACGAACGAGCGAAACCGAATTGGGCCGCTAGTCTAGTAGTCTATACTCTGTAGAATTACGTCTACGGTAGACATTCCCGTTCTCTCTATAAACCTACATCTGTCTCCCGGCAACTGCATATTATTATGACGTGCATCACTGAAGAATTAAAATTGAAATTTGCATGTTTGTGTTAAACAGGTCAAACCTATTAGACAATTAATATTTGACCGGGCTTTTGAAACGAATGAAAGCTGTTAACTTTATTATTTGAAACAAAACATGGTACCTAAACGTATGTCAATTTCCAGCTTTCAAAACACTATTATTTACTAGAATTTACCAGCGGCTTCGCCTGCGTTAACGCTAATGATCTTGTAACTATAATCTACAACAATATTTCGCTTTAGTTTTTTAGTCATTTACTGCTCATCCCCACTATAGAAGATTACTCTTGATCAGGGGCGGATCTAGGTTTTTCAGGGGCCAGAGCTTATTGAAGTCCAATATATTATGAAGTCCAAGATATGGGAATGTGCTCATTGTTATTGAAAAAGTATTAAAAATTTATAATTCAATTTTCGTGGGCCCTTGACACTTAGGGGCTCTTGACACCTGGGGATCTTTGACACTTGTGGGCCGTCGACATTTGTGGCCCTTGACACTTGTGGGCCCTTAACACCTGTGGACCCTTGACACTTGTGGACCCTTGACACTTGTGGGTTCTTGACACTTGGGGGTCTGTGACACTTGTGGGTCTTTGACACTTGTGGGCCCTTGACACTTGGGTGCCCTTGACAACTGTGGACCCTTGACACTTGTGGGTCAATGACACTTGTGGGTTCTTGACACTTGGGGGTCTTTGACACTTGTGGGCCCTTGACATTTGTGGGCCCTTGACACTTAGGGGCCCTTTACACTTGGGGGCCTTTGACACTTGGGGGTCTTTGACACTTGTGGGCCCTTGACACTTAGGGGCCCTTTACACTTGGGGTCCTTTGACACTCGTGGGACCTTGACATATGGGTGTCCTTGAGACTTGTGGGCCCTTGACACTTGAGTGCCCTTGACACCTGTGGACCCTTGACACTTGTGGGTCAAGAGCTTAAGTCCTATTAGTCCCTAAGTAGATCCGCCCTTGCCCTTGATGTATGGTAAACACCTATAATGAAAGTCCGATCAAAATCGGTTCAATATTTTTGGAGCTAACCAGGAACAAACTGAACAACAGAGAGACAACGATTATGGTTAGTTTGGCGTAGGTATCCTATAAACTGCACACCTAAGTCGTAATTTTGCTAAAAACTTTCAATTATAAACAAAAGTTTGAATTTTATTTATTTGTACTGCTAGAAAAGAAATATAAAGAAGCTTTTTATCTGAATCTAACAAAATAAATATCACCCTATATTTATTTTTTAATCAATCGAGTGGTATAAGCATTACACTTGCAATAGAAGCAGGTGCGAATTTTCCTGTTTTCTTGTATAGGTTACCTTCATAGAATTTTTCCACAAGTTCCCTCAATAATTTCAGAATGCTTCCCAATATCTTTTCAAGGCTCATAAAGAAATTTAAAATACTTTTATTGCATTTTTTCGATATAATATTTATTAAGAATAAGGAAAAATTATTAATTATACAAATATAATGCTTAAGTTAAAGTGTTAGGAACACTATCGAATGACGTAACGTTACAATGCAACACTAAAAAAAATTAATTTCCAGCTTTGTCACCGTCGGGACTCAAACCCGAATCTTCCACTATTACGGTGGCTGAGTTACCATTTACATTATAAAGTTATTATATAACCAGGGGCGAATCTACATAGGAACTATTAGGGCTTAAGCCCTGCAGGACCCCCAAGTGTAAAGAGCCTACAAAAATTGAATTATTATCATTTTTAATACTTTTTCATTAACAATAAACACTTATCGTATAGATAGATAATAATAATAGATAGTAAATAATAGTTAATATAAATAATATAATAATATTTTATGATAGTTTACTTATAGTTTACAATATAGTTTTATTTATTTTATTTTAATTATTGTAACATACAGTTTATTAAGAACACATGTTTGAAAAAATGGGGCCCGAAAAATTGAGATTCGCCCCTGATTGTAATTGTTAATAACATTCCACATATTTTTATCTAAAATTTCTTAGACGCTAATCACTTATAGACCGAGAGCTAGTGACAATTTTTTGGTGTTATTAATTCAAAGCCTTATTTTTGTGAAGATGTTGAGGGAGGCATATTAAAATGCCCTGCTAGATAGCGGTATGGGAAGGATGCAGACCGCCCCCAACATGTAACAAAAAAAAAATGGTCACAATTATTATTGCTTCAAGGCTGAAATTGTTTGTACAGCTTGTCGGTGACCCAATAATGCCATTATAACATTTGCAGATCGATTAGTCAGTATTAAAGGGTGGCAGATCTCCCTAAACGCGTTATGTACCCGACGAAATTTATATAATTAGTTCAAGGTTCAAATTTTAATATGTTGTTACGGCGACTGTTTTAAGCATATATTTCGATTTGCAGAACAAAATGTCGGTATTAATCCCCTTGCAGAACGATATAAACACCTAGGCGAGCAAGTTTCCCTCTAAGAGAGGGGGTTAATTCCGACATTTTGTTCTGCAAATTGAAATATATGCTTAAAACAGTCGCTGTAACAACATATTAAATTTCGAACCTTGAATTAATAATAAAAATTTCGTTGGGTACATGACACGTTTAGGGTGATCTGCTACCCCTTTAATACTGACCAATCGATTTGCAAATGCTATAATGGCATTATTGGGTCACCGAAAAGCTACACAAACAATTTCAGCCTTGAAGCAATAATAATGGTGACAATTTTTTTTGTTACATGTTGGGGACGGTCTGCACCCCTCCCATACCGCTATCCCGCAAAATCCCTTACTCAGGACACTTTAGTACCTATGCCTCCCTCAATATCTTCACAAAAATAAGACCTTGAATAAATAACACCAACAAATTTTCACTAGCTCTCGGCCTATTAATAATAATAATAATAATAATGATATTTATTATAGGTGCAAGAATGGCCGAAGCCGTTTTCATCTTGTCCTAAAAAACATATAAATATACAATAATAAACACATACATCATTAAAACATTTTGATAAAGTACGATAAAAATACAAAAATATTAAGGCTTAAGCTGTCGAGCTATCTATACTTATAAAATTTCTAGAAGTTTATTGCGCTTAATTTTGACCTTTTTGCCACTCAAATAAAGCAATAAAGTTTAGTTAATTGTTAAAAAATTGAATTGCACTAAAACAGTGGTATACTGAAGTCTGCAATACAAAAAATCCCACGTTACACCGTAAGTATTTTAATTTACAGTATCGTAATTTTTTTATTACGAAATGAGAAAGTTTTTTTTATTGTCATTTGACAAAATTCGGGAGCATATTAAACGACAAACACGTACATGCGTAACTTGAATGCGCCACCATGGGGTTGGAGTTAGATTTAGAAATATTGAATTAAATTATTAAATGTTAATTATTTAATTGAAGGAAGGTTTGATTGAGGATCAAAATAATGAAGCTTTACCACAATATCGCTTGTGACCAACGTTTCGAAATATTTAATTTCATCTTCAGGGCCTATGAACATGCGTATCCAAAATTAGAACAGATCAGTCAATATGAAATTACACTGTAAGAAATAAGAAGGCCGATTACATAGAATATCGATGGTCCATTTGTAGCCAGCGATTAATCTGGTAATAGACACACAAAGAGACAATGGCGTCGCAAACAGGTATCGCCTGCACATCGCGTATTCCATAAAAACACATTGCGCATGCGTGGTTACTAATTTTACATTAATTTATTTTGTATTCATCCATTTTATATATGTAACTATACATTTTATTTTGTAATTTTTACACACTTTATTGGAATATTACACAAATTATGTAATTTTAATTTACTTTATGTAAAAATCACAAATTTGTTTAACTTAGTAGAAGTCCAAGTTTTTATGAAGTTTTCTGTGTAAAAATAAATAATAATGTAAAATCACTTAGAAAATCGAGCGAATTCTACCTTAACTTTAAAAGTATTTTTACATCCATTTTTTACAGTGTTTAAGTAGATAGATACTGATAGGTAAATAGTGAATATAATAATTAGTAATATGTCTTATCTCAAGCCAGTCAAATGACGGTAAATTGTTCTAATTGTAAATTGCACTTAAGATTATTTAATTATTCACGATTTCGTTAACTTTATAATGGAAAATTCTACAAGTCTAATAAAAACCTAGGGGTTCAACGATTTATTGTATGTAACCGTGTTTTTTTTGTGAAGTTTTTCTAAACGATCTCTTAAAATACTTTTCAAATCGTGTTTCGTTCCATTGGGCTACAACCCTGCTTCCCTGTATATTTATACATGGGTACAACGTACAAATATGTGTACATATATTTATATCTAACCTCCATTGTAAGCGTGACCGGTCAAAAGGACTAGCAAAAAGGTACTGGATAGAATGATTAACTAGAGTCATGTTCAAACTATACTAATGGTTCTGTAAACAGAAGATTTCGCTCCCTTCATGTTTTTAATGTAACCAAAAATTGAGGAACGATTGTGAAAGCTGCAGTACTACTTACTTGATTTGAAGAAAAAAATCGAATTTATATTAGGTACCTAAATATTGAAGTGGATACAAAATAAAAAAATACTTCACGCAAACCTTTTTTAGTGTGCAACATTTTTCTATTTACGCGGTTTTGAGGTTAGCTGAGCTCGTATTGTTACTTAAAAACGTAACTGATTTTCTTTTCACAAAGTGGCGCAAAATGACAGACGGGAGATGAGGGACGGCATGTATGATGTCGTTACCGAATGAATTGTGAATTATAGACGCTCGACAACTGAGGTCATTAGCGTCTGTTACCATTACAAATTTTCAGTAGGTACCCAGGTTATAAACTGAGAATTGGGGAAAGCATCAATTGTATTTTCAATACATATATTTCATTTGCAGAACAAATTGTTGGTATTAACCTCCTTGCAGAACGATATGAAAACCTAGGCGAGCAAGTTTCCTTCTGAGAGAGGGGGTTAATACCAACATTTTGTTCTGCAAATTGAAATATACGCTTAAAACAGTCGTCGTAACAACATATTAAAATTTGAACCTTGAACTAATAATACAAATTTCGTCGGGTACATGACACGTTTAGGGTGATCTGCCACCCCTTTAATACTGACCAATCGATCTGCAAATATTATAATGGCATTATTGGGTCACCGAAAAGCCATACAAACAATTTCAGCCTTAAAGCAATAATAATTGTGATCATTTTTTTTTGTTACATGTTGGGGGCGGTCTGCATCCCTCCCATACCGCTATCTAGCAAAATCCCTTACACAGGGCACTTTAATATGCCTCCCTCAACATCTTCACAAAAATAAGGCCTTGAATAAATAACACCAAAAAACTGTCACTAGCTCTCGACCTATAAGTGATTAGCGTCTAAGAAATTTTAGATAAAAATACATGGATTCTTATTAACAATTACAATCAGGGGCGAATCTCAATTTTTCGGGGCCCCATTTTTTCAAACATGTGTTCTTAATAAACTTTATGTTACATTGATTAAAATAAAATAAATAAAACTATAAGTAAACTATGTATCATTAGATATTATTATATTATTTATATTAACTATTATTTACTATACGATTAGTGTTTATTGTTAATGAAAAAGTTAATATGCCTCCCTCAACATCTTCACAAAAATAAGGCCTTGAATAAATAACACCAACAAACTGTCACTAGCTCTCGGTCTATAACGTCGCAGCAGGCACGCGACTACTTAAAGGTTAAGAGTGATAAATTTGTCGGTCGGACTGTACACAGAATTGCACGTACGATTCTAAACCACACTTGTGCAAGTGTCATTGATCTCTATAGAGACAGTAACGATTATAAGCTTTGTCAATACAGAATCAGGTCACGTTAAGCTTCAGATAGTGATACTAGTATTCCATTATCCTGGCCACATTGGAATCCTTTTATTGTGACTGTAAACATCTATATTTATGTGTCTATAAGCTTCTAGTTTTCTATATGCTCTGTTTTTGATCAACTTTTAGATAATGAATTCTATTAACTTAAAATATCACCACTCTTATATTAGTCGAGGATTGTGCTTCTTGTGAAATTAAATTTCTGAACTACTTTTATATAAAAATACTATTAATTAATAGTGACTTGGATATTTTTATTTTTAGTCATGATAAATAGCTATGTTTATCCGACGTTACCCGAGAATGGCCATTCGTGTATTATGTATATTATATAAACATAAAAACTTCTGAACATTTTCTTTAGATTTTCGTGAAAACCACTCCATGAACCATTTAAGCCCTAAATTCATTCAAAATTTAAATCTGAATTGGCTTTAGGCAGAACGGGATTAAGAAATTAGATGCTCCTAAGCACAACTTCAGGCCTTCTTCTACAAATGTGCAAGGGTCCATAAAAAAAGCAAAAAAGCTGCTAGGATTCATTTTAAGAAACTCCAGAGAGTTTAAATCTATTCAGGTACTTATCAAGCTGTTTAATACTGTCAGATGTCATCTGGAACTTGCAACAAATGTTGGGTCACCATAGAGTTCATGTAAACAATATAGAGAAAATTCAGAAGCAATTTTTGCGTTTTTATCCAAGGTGTGAACTTATTGAATTACTATCGTTTTTTAAGTTAAATCGGACTAGTGTTGCCGTCTAGACAAGGCAAGACAAGACTTTCAAAGTCTTGTCTTGTCATGAAATATCAAGACTTCACTATGTCTAAGTCTAGATTAGTAGTAGTAGGTAAAGTAAACCTTTATATACTACTACTTAGTTTATCTAGACTCTTGAAAATTGTCTAGAGTTTTGGCAAGAGTCTTGATCTAGATAAAGCAAGTCTTGTCTTGTTTTGAAAATTTCTAGACAAGACAAGACAAGAGTCTAGAACAGGGGTCGGCAAGTAATTATAGATGGGGTCCGGATACTGTTGAAAATTTTTATCGAGGTCCAAAAAAAAAAATATTCCTTTACTAATTTTTTATTTTAATTTTCACTCACAAAATAATATGAAATACAATAGATAGGCATAATTGTATTCAAAAATCAATGGGAGAAATTACATTTGCGGTCTTGAGTCAGTTTTTTAAAGTTAGGTTCACGTGGGGAGCAGCTTATGCGAAGAGTGTTTCAAGGTGGGCGGTCGTTAATCTTGAGTGATATTGGTTCTTATAAATGTGCCTCTTTGTTACCGCCGCAAAGCACTCGAAAATAAAACTTTCGTAGCGGAAAGTACAAAAAAATATTTTTTAAATAATTCAAAAAAATTTTGGTGGTCCAGTTTTTGACCTTCCGCGGTCCGGACTTGGACCGCGGTCCGCCAGTTGCCGATCCCTGGTCTAGAAAGTCTAGATCTAGACGGCAACACTAAATCGGACGCATTACATGATACATTACATGATATATTTTCCACCATTTAACAAAATGTTAAAAACAAAAAATCTAGATATATTTTTGTTGTTTGAAGCTACTAAAGCCTCAATTGCGCAATTGTTTCACCATTGTGGTGATCCGTCACAGCAGCTCTGGACTGTTTCCAGCTCTTAGGCCTTAATAGAATAGTTTTATCAGTCCTACAAGTTTATATCTGCATGTAGACACAAAACCCAACAATGACGGTATAAACAGTGCAGTGTTTGTTCACCAGCTTAATTTTTCTGTATTTAAAATTAGATAAGCGAGTTTTAAAATTAAAACATCCTGTAATTCTGTTATAATTGTTACATTGTACACCAACCACTGTTAGACTGTACAAGAATACAATCTCGTTGCAAAGATATACATAACTTCAATAAATCTGCGGTCGCGATGCAAAATGATTTAAGGTAAAATAAAATGAATTACGATTTCACAAGTTTTTACTGTAAAAGACCACGTGCCTACTTTTAACCCGACTGTGTGTTCCATATTTTTACTTCCCACCTCTAACTATGGTAGGGAAGTAATGGATTTAGTCCGAAAAAAATATTTCGAGATTTTAACAGATCTTCACGTTTTGAGACCCTAGCAATCGTTTAAGATCATTTTCTGACTGATGTCTGTATGTGTGTGTGGTCAATTTTTCGATTTCGATATCGTAAAAACGGAACAACATACGGCCATGCCGATTGTTCTATTGTGTTTATCAGCCTTTAACTTAGATCTGATTAGACTTTGAGTCAAATCGGTTCAGTAGATCCTGAGATATTAAAAAAACATTCTCAATGTCACGTATTAATATAGGTAAAAAAAATGAATTCTAGATGTTATAATATGAAAAAAATGTAAATATTTTTTTTCTCTAAAATGTTAAGTTTTCGAGAAAAAAAATATTTTACTAAAAAAAGAAAATTGTACGTAAATCAAGGTAACCATGATTTTTGCTATATTACTAGCCATCAGTAGATCACCAAACAAAAAAGAGGGCCATGCTTTTTTTCAAAGAATAAAAAAAGAGTGTTTATTTTTTGCAAATATTTACTAGGTGGGAAGTATAGGACTGGTCATCAGTCGTTTTTTTCATTTTAAGGCATATATTAAATTACTATTGAATTTACATTAAATTACTATTGAATTTTACTTTCCCTACACTAGGTGGGACGCCGGTCTGTAAAAAGTCACTTTACATGCATACATACATGCATGTAAAGCAGCTACTTTATAGGTGGTATGAGTGTATGACAAAAAGTAATAAACATACATACATACCAACAAAGCAAGTTAAATAAAAGCTTTTAAAAAGAGCAAGAAGTGTCTTTCTATGGTACCATCACTCTTCATGGACTCGTGTGGCTGTTAAAACTCGCTATGCTCGTTTTTACATCATATCACTACTCGTCAGTAATATACTTCATTACGTTACTAGATATACAATTTAATATTTCATTCCAAATGTACATATTGTGTCGGATCAGCCTGTATATAAACGGCAGGCAAGAGTTCTGAGAAACGGGGTCTCCTTACTGAACAACTGGTACCTGCGCGAAAGTTCTAGAGAAAGCGAGAACACACTAGGCTTACGCCACGCAGCGTATATAAACAGCCAGTACGAGTTAGTGAGGGATCAGTCAACGGTGAATCACGCATTCAAGTCTACGTTGGAGCAGTAAAATAAATAGTGCCGTGATATAAATAACCAAATTGATAAATAAATACGAGTGTAGTGGTAATAATTACGAATTATTGTATAGAGTTGTTTGTTTTGCTTTGTAATTACTGTTTAGTTATTGTTTACTTGTGTTGATTGCTAGAATTGACTTCTCGTTGTTGCGTTCATTATTATTGTGTTTTTAATTACTGTAAATAAATATTTATTCCGCCAACTCAGAAAACAGTTTTGTAACAATATCTTCGTTTTAGCCATTGGCCCGTTACATAATACTATGTGTGCTTTGTATATTACATTAGATGTTACATAGTCTAGCAACTGTTAACTTATGCAATACAAAGTTTCAACAAATGACTTCTGGGTTTTAACGGGCTGTATAATTCCATATGCAACGGAAAGACGAAGTGCACTAAACTATAAAATGTTTCCTAACTTACCGATATATTATCATGTCGTTATTATTGTAATACTAACGACATACTAACCATACCAGCAACCAGACCGTCAGACGTATTACATTTACGTATGGACTGACTGGGCTTTTAAACAGCCTCGGGCGGCAGAATTCAAACACGTTTTGCTGTGTTGAGTTTCAAGCGACCAATCAAATGACGCAGTTTTATTGCTACCTAAATCAGTTTATCGGATAGATATAGTATGTGAATCCTCGAACTAAAAAACACGTGTACGCCTACATTTTGTAGGCGTACACGTGTTTTTTAGTTCGAGGATTCGCATAATTACCACGTATTCATGTTCCACCAACTGCCAGAGTTATCTGAACCTAGTACTATACTCTATTCGATAAACTGATTTAGGTAGCAATAAAACTGCGTGATTTGATTGGTTGCCAACGTTTGGCATTGGTAGATGTCCAAAGTTTCACCGGTCTGCCAATGGCAAATGGGTCTACCAACGTCCGAAAGGTCTACTAATACGTGCTGCCAACAGTGTAAAATGGTCTTCACACGATTGGTAGATATCTTCTAATTTTATTGGTAGATGTTGCCTACCAATAGTCTACCAATCACTTTTCTTCTAACATTGGCAGATAAAAATTGGCAGTTCACACGATTGCAATTGTGACAAATTTTTCTTCCAATACTAAATCTATACTAGACTTAAATGTTGTTTTTAACAAAATCATTTATTTGAATTTGAGTACCCACGTAGTGAAAATACAATTTTGTATCCTCTAGGTCAAAATTATATGAATACTCTTTTGTTAAACAGACTGTATCGAAGTACATTCAGAGAAACCTTAAAAACCATAGAGCAATTTGAAATTCTTTTAACTAAAATTTGTCACCATAGGTATATGAGCATCTATATAATTAAATCACAAGGCGACTTTGTGTCTGAGAAGTTTCAGCGGATTCCCCTTGACCGATGTTGGTATTTTTTTTACTAATCATGTAACTCTGTATAGAGTCGGCAGCTTGACTTTGCTTTGACATTTTTAGTTTCGAGTAACCATAGGAGTGCAATGAGTCTTTTTTAATCCAAATAATCGTCATCGACAGCTAGTAAAGTTTTAATTTTGAAACATTTTTTCACAAAATAAATTTTTTTTTTGGCAGTGCATCATTTTTTCACCAGAATATGTACTCAGTACATATTCTGTACATTGTACTGGTCTATTATTTCTTACATTTCAAAATTTAATATTTCAAGTGATATAAAACGTATTTTAAACAAGCCGTGAGGTGGTCGTTTATTAGGACTAAGGTGCGACCTTTGAGGTCCACACAACGAACTTCCCAGTTTGACAAATATTTAATAATAATAATTAAATTAGATATTACACAGAAAAGCAATCATTTTAATCGTTAAAACATAATTATTACTTATTTTTAACAATAATTAAAAAAAAAAAAACGGCTGAATCGATTTTTATAAAATTTATGTCGGATCAAAATGACGTTAACACGCTTATTGACACCCTTACGAAGTCGATATAATTTTTTATTCGCGAGATATTGTGTAAAATCTACTTTTTTGGAGTCCATTTGGTTAAGAAAAAAGAACGGCTGAACCGATTTTGAAAAAAATTCTTTCAGATCATATGTACGTTAATACGCGTCGATTGGAACCCTAACGTTGTCGATATCATTTTTCATTCTCGAGATTTCGTCTTAGAAAGAAATGGACACATACGTACGTACGTACGTACACACACACATACACTCAGACATATTTCTAAAAATAGTGTAGTGACCTTGAAACAAAAATTTGTTATACATTTTGATTTCGATTTTCGGAATGGGAAGTTAAAAATATCGAAAAGACCGACGTCTGAGCTCTGGTAATACACTTTATAAATGGATAATTTTTTTGGTACAATGCATTAATTTTTTAGCTAGACTGTACCGGTCTGTTACATGCAAACATGTAACATGTGTACATGCATGTTAGTACAATTGTCTCAATTCAGTAACTCCAGTAATGTTTGGCCTGCAGCCTTTCGCAGTATCCAATTGCCCAGCGGGGGTTTTGAGATAATTGAAAAGCAACCCAATTATAGGTAGGTAGCTACATAAAATGAATAGTTGAACCGGAAAATACGCTTCTTTCACTCTTAACCTGTTCACGTTATTTTCTGTTGAATATAAATATTGTACAAAAATAGGTACATTTCTTACGCTCAATAATCTTATTATTTTTGATATAAAGCTGTTTTTCTATAATTTATGGAGGGGGGAATAGTATAATGCGGTCAAAACTAATAGTTTAATATATTTGGGCATTGATACGGTCGATTCGAAACGATGTGTGTCGGTAGCGTGCTGAACAAAATCTCATTGTCCATATTAATTTTATTATCGCATTAATTTGTTATCTACTCGGATATTTAAAAAAATACAGAAAATTTATGTCACGACTATTTTACACCCTAATCATTATTTCAAAATCTAATAGGGCATAGTTTTTTGAACAAAAAAGTTCCCTTTGAAAATATTCGAAGTATGTATAATCGATTCAAATATTTTGATTATCTCGTCTGCCCTAACAATGAAGTCTTTTTTGCCATATAATTTTTTTTCATATATTTGTTATTTAGCTCGGCTATTTTTAAAAATGCGGAAAATTTACAAGTTACCAAAATTGAAGTATTTTACATAAGATGCATTAAACATTGTTAATTTTTTTAAAATATAACGCCCTATAATTATTAACTTCCCATTGGAAGTTATTGTAATGGGTCCGAAAATCGAAATCAAAAAGGAAAAAAAATTTTTATGTTTCAAGGTCACTACACTATTTTTACACTACTTTTAGAAAGATGTCTGTGTGTGTGTGTGTGTGTGTGTGTGTGTACGTATGTACGTACGTACGTACGTACGTACGTACGTATGTATGTGTCAATTTCTTTCTAAGACGAAATCTCGAGAACGAAAAATGATATCGACTACGTTGGGGTGCCAATCGACGCGTATTAACGTAAATATGATCTGAAAGGAATTTTTTTAAAATCGGTTCAGCCGTTCTTTTTTCTTAACCAAATAACCTCCAAAAAAGTAGATTTTACACAATATCTCGCGAATAAAAAATTATATCGACTTCGTAAGGGTGTCAATCGAGGCGTGTTAACGTCATTTTGATCCGACATAAATTTTATAAAAATCGGTTCAGCCGTTTTTTTTTTTTTTTTTTTTTTTAATTATTGATGTTTTAATGATTAAAATGATTACTTTTCTGTGTAATATCTAATTTAATTATTATTATTAAATATTTATCAAACTGGGAAGTTCGTCGTGTGGACCTCAAGGGTCGCACTTTAGTCCTAATAAACGACCCACCTCACGGCTTGTTATTAAACAGTTCAAGAGAGCCTTGCTTTTTTGAACAAAAAACCTATTGTCAAAAACGTCAAAATATTGAAAATAGACGAGTTACGTATGATTAAACCAAAAATTGCGTATTCGGAGTGGATTCTACAGTTTCAGCGTCACAGAGCTTTCAGTTCCTTGCAGTAACTGTATTTATTCATTTCATACCAGTTCGTAGAATTTTTTTTATTACTTATATGATTTGTTGGCATTTGTTGCGTAGAACAGAGTAGTTCGTAGAATATAAAAACTATTTTTATAACTCCTGCTTCTAAAGTTCAATATTCGAGCACTGTGAGGCGGGCGTGAAGAGGCGTATTTTAGTAAGCGTGCGTAAAAGTACAGTCACCGTGCGTGAAAGTCCAAAGCGTGCGTAAAAGTACCGTCACCGTGCGTAAAAGTCCAAAGCGTGCGTAAAAGTACAATCTCTATAACTTATAAATTCGAAATTTCCGCACTTTGTACAATACAAGCACTTACTGGCTATCCGATCGATGTGTTCCTATATATAGTATCGCGCGTACAAAGTCCACATCAGAGAGTCATGTTTTTAATGATTTATACAGAAGTTAATAACTTTAATAAAAATAAACTAAATCGTAACTTAGTCTGTAATTGTAAAGTTTTAAGGACTCGAAGAGCGAATTTTCCGTTTTCATAATTTTTTTTCCCTCTATTAAACTTTAGAAGCAGTCGTTATAAAAAATTATGTTTGATACGTCCGCTTAAAGTGAGATATCTGGTGGGCTTAAATTGAGGCACGTATCGAAAATAACTACAGTGGAGTCGCGATATGGTGAACACCCGGTAAGGTGAACAACTCTATAAGGTGAACACGTAAAACTTTGTATAGTGTATTCTATAAGGTGAACAACTGGAACCTCGATAAGGTGAACAAATTCGATAAGCTGAATACCACTGGTCTGAATTAGTTCACCTTATCGCGACTCCACTGTATTTTCAAACAACGTGGTAATGCTTGAAAAAAATGCATTGATTCAACAATTTTTGAAATAATTGATAATATTATTTATGTACCAAACGCCCTATTCTATCAGTTAATTGCAGATTGTGCAGGTAATTAGTTTTTTTAATTAAAATGGTGGTTGAATTTATAAAATTTATTTTACGTCACAATCATTATTGGTCATTATAATTTTCAATCGTAACAAATAACGTATTTATTCAGTTGAAGATGGCTTATTTGTTGCAAACATACATTGATAAAACATCGATCAGGGATGTTCCGATAAAGTATCGATACAGTATAAAATCGTATTATAAAAGATCGATACTCAATATTTCAATACATTATCGATCCAGTATCCCAAAACTTAAAACATAATAACGAGCCAAATCGATACTCATTATGTATCGCATTAAAAAAATCGATACAAAATATCGAGTATCGAAAGGTAAAGTATCGATACACCAAAAGATCGATCCGTATCGCGCATCCCTAACATCAATGTTCCTACGCTCTCGGCTATGTTAAATCAGCGCCTAATGGCGCCTTATATGGTTGATTTTAAAAGTAATATATTTTTATTCCGTTTGTGTCAAAAAATTTACAATCTCATTTGTGTTACGGTTAATTTTCCTTCTTGAAAATTAAAAACCCGAAACTGAATAAGTTAAAGATAATATTTTTAGAATGTTGTTTATTAGCTTGGAGAGAAGGTGACGTGTCCAAAAATGATTTGCTACCTTGCCAGGCAGTATAAAATACCTACACAAAATAATTATAGAAGCTTTTTTACATAATAGATAGTGTATTGAAATTATGCTTTTGCTATTGTGTAATAATTATGTTACTTTACAAATTTAGAAGTTGAGCCTAAGTTCCAAAACTATTATTGCAAAAATAATAATATTTTTTCGAGTATTTTTTCTATTGGACTCAACGACCAAGAATTTTTACTACCTATACTATTTTTGGCTTTCTATTTATATAAACAGCGATCTTTATTTTATATAAAACTGCAAGTATAAAAACGTGAACAACACAGCAGTTAATTAAACAATAAAATATGTGAACTTCACTACAGTAAGTAATTCCGTTTTTATTCTGGATCTTTCAGCCAACTTGCAGACATCATCTTCAACGACAATTTTATCTGAAAATAAAAAAAATCTTAAAACACAAAAACTTTTTGAAGTTAGGTATACTTTTTTACGGACGTTGTGTGCTCGACAGCAGGGGAGTAAACCGACAAAAAACGACACTATCATCATCACCAACTTCGCTATGTCTGACAACTTTTTTTATAGGACACAAATAAAAATGGCGTCAGATTTCCAAATGGCGGTTATATGTACTTTTGTAAAAATTATCCGATCCTTTTGAAAATTGATATTTGAGAGTTTCATAATTTATTAAATTAAATTAATTTATTTAATATCTTTATTTTATTGTCTTTTTTACAAACGTTTAGTACTAGCACGCGGGATAAAATTTTTGGAGTTATTTTTGTTTTGTTACATAAAAGAAGTATAACTTCTGACGTGCGTACATAGTACACACACACACACACTCTTTTTTTTGTAGGTATAATTAAATGTATATTATGGTACGCAGTACACATTTGGTTTAACATTTTCTTAATTAAGCGGCCTTTTAAAATGTATTAGTCTTTTTCCGGTAGCAAACACTCTTATAATTCGTTTTTTTTTTGTAATTTATTTGGTATATTTTAGATATTTTATTTTATCAACAGTATGGTTCCATGAACGTTCGGTAATATAGTAACACGCTGCTGTTACATATTTTATGTGTTTTATGTCCGTTTATATCCGTTATATATAACATTGGGTAGTTGGGGGTAGTCGGCAATGTGTATACGCATAATACATAGAGGAATACCTAAGGGCGGTGTGTCGGGTCCACCTCTATTATTCGTTGCATAATATGCATAATACACTTACCATAGTATTTATAGAACGTAGAAAACAATTCAGAAACTAAAAGATTTTTCCAAGACTTCATGGTTTCCGGGTCTTTGTAAAATAATGGAGAAAATGACGAACAACAGACTAATGTGGGTACTGGAAAGTCGAAATCTGATTCAATCTCAACAATTTGGATTTAGAAAAAACCATTCTACAATGGATTCTGTGATCCAATTAGAAGCAAATATTCTAAATGTATTTGCGAATAAAGAACACCCAGTCGCTATTTTTTTAGACCTTGAAAAAGCGTACGACCGTACTTGGAGACGATACATCTTAGATAAATTGATAGAATGGAACATCAAAGGAAATTTAACTTCTTTTATCAATAGCCTTATTATCCAGGTATGCAAGCTTTCACGGCCGGCATTGTTCCAAGTCTTCATGGTTTCCGTGCTTGTAGGCCGTGGTCCGGTGGTATTTCTACCTGACGTTTCGTCTACAACTGCGGTAGACATCGACATTCTCAAAGGCGATGTGGCAGCGGTCGAAGTGTCCTCCTTGGCGGCTCAAAGGTCAGTGTGTCAGTGACTGGTGTCCTCCCTTCTTTTATGCCTAGTAACAGTGTGTTCTCTGTTCGGTCGTAGTCCGTCTCTCTGTAACTGGTCAACTGCGCAATGTGTAGTGGTACGGGTAAGTTCTCTACTCGGTCGTATTCCGTCCTTGTACGATTGGTCATTGGTTTTGTATGTCGGAGTGCTGGTGTCCAGGTTTTACTGAGATTGAGGCCTTCATCTTTTCGGTAGAAATACGATCGGACCACGGCCTACATGCCCGGAAACCATGAAGACTTGGAACAATGCCGGCCGTGAAAGCTTGCACACCTGAATAAAAGATTTTTTTATGCGACATAAGACTCGATCAAGAGATTTTCGAAAAAGAAGAACAATCATTATCTGTTCAAAAAGCCTATCACAGAGTTTCGGTCACACCCGGCTCGTTACGTAATCTGACACATTTTCATTGGACGCAATCGGCTTTTGTCGAAAGTAGTCGGTAAAGACAAGTTGATTAAAATTCGTTTGCCAACGTAGGTACATTTTAAATTTAAATAAAAACTGTGCGAATCCCCTGACACATTTCTACCATATATGTAATACTTCTATATTGATATCCGGGGTCTGGAGTCGGACGAAAAGCCTACGGTGTAGGCATATATATGTCTGTCTATCTTGCAAGACGTCGAGTCTTATGCGCATGAACAATTTATAATATTATTTGATCTATGATAATGACAAGGTTGGTAGTGATAATAATATTTCCGAAATTGCTATGGAAACAATGTGAATCGAATGTTGCAACGCTTGCGCACAACGAGATGGATTTCTCGACAAAGATAGAAACAGTCACTTGCTGTCTCATTTGCGGTCTGATAGTTCCACTTACGGGCGCAGGCAATATAGGAGTATTACATATTATATAATGACAGATTTCAAACATGGCCGATATAACAATATATTAAAAAGCTTGAAAAATTATTTTAGGTACCTACTTGTGATAAGTTACACCTTCGTTTTTATATTTCGATCTTTAGCAAGAACTCCCTTTAAATTACGACGTTTACTCAGCGATGGCCGACGGACTGTTCTAAAGTATGCAGTGGAACAGATAGTGTCACCTAGTTGGCTTACTATACTGGTTGCAGGTTGCCCACAACGTCTCTACTCTTTGGTGGGGATATTACTATAAATAATTAGCATACTATATTCTGAAAAATACTATTATTGGCAGTATATGTACTTAAATATCGGTTTCGAAGGCCCGAGAGTTCCGCTATGGTGCTTCGTGAGTAATTTTATCAAATTTAAATAATCTCGTTCATTATGAGGGTCATTATATGACTGATAGCACACAACACTTCAGGGCTGGTCAAAATACCAGGGTGAGAACAACTTCATGCGTGACTACTGCTGTTCAAAAGTCTTAATGAATCCTGTAAATTATACGAAATAAATTACGGATTATATTGTAAGTAATCAAAGATAAATCAATTTTTTTATTCTGTTAATACTGCTAAGCAGTGTAGAAAGCGTCAATACAAAAATCACACATTGAAAATTCCTCAAAAGAGTATACATTTTTCTGTTATATAGTATAGACTTTAATTTTTTTTTTAAATTTATAAATTGCTGGGTTTTTCAAATACATAGAAGTATACACGTGGTTTGAATTTGAAATTCATAATTTAGTCGAATCAGGTACCTATTTTTTACAATTAACGTTATATGATTACGAATATTTAAATACTTTTGAGTGATAGTGTATCTATATCACGTTTTTAATTGGATCGATAAATATCCTCGGGATATTTTATTTTATAACTGAATTGTTGCTAGAGTTTTAATTAACAGTCTAAAAATATTTTTTAAAAATTAATTTCTTTTTGTTTATATTTTACGTACATCATATATGAAAATTAGAGGAACTGTTTGTAGAGGTACTTATTTGTTTAGTAAAAAATGTATCTTTTTGAGTAATCTATCAAAACATTTTTTGAAGAGCAAACCTTTATTGCGAAGTCACTAGTGTAATGTAAATCGACCTTTAATTTATTTTTCATATCATAATAATTTCTAATTATTATTTAACATATTTTTTTGTGGAGAAATTCTTTTCAGTTAAAATAAAAATTATTATTATCTTGTGAACTATCAAACGACTATTACTTATTTACAATAAACTATAATTAAAATCCTGTTGGAAAATCGGCCAACACTACAACTAGTGATGAGCAAAATTAGTCTTGGTCTTGCAGTCTTGGTCTTGGTCTTGCGAAAAAGCAAGACCAAGACCATGACTATCATTAGACTAGCAAGACCAAGACCGAATGAACAAGAACAAGACCAATACCAAGACCGAATATGCAAGACCAAGACCAAATACACAAGACTAAACTAAAAATTCTTACTTGATCAAAGCCAGTGGCGACTCGTCTTTAAGTCAGATAAGACAGATAAAATGAGCAAGACCAAGACTTGATACGCAAGACCAAGACCAAGACTAAATAAGCAAGACCAAGACCAAGACCAGACATATTTGAGCAAGACCAAGACCATGACTATCATTAGACTAGCAAGACCAAGACCGAATGAACAAGAACAAGACCAATACCAAGACCGAATATGCAAGACCAAGACCAAATACATAAGACTAAACTAAAAATTCTTACTTCAGAGCCAGTGGCGACTCTTTAAGTCTTTAAGTCAGATAAGACAGATAAAATGAGCAAGACCAAGACTTGATACGCAAGACCAAGACCAAGACTAAACAAGCAAGACCAAGACCAAGACCAGACATATTTGAGCAAGACCAAGACTGAATCAGCAAGACCAAGACCAAGACTGTCCAAGTCTTGGTCTTGGTCTTGCTTTGCTCATCACTAGAAGGCACTGAATATCAAAAACCTAGGGTGTGGTTTTTGAAGCCACGGTGCAAGTGAAACTTTATTGCCATAACCCTAAAAACTTTTAACCCGAAATCGCCGGAAGTACCTACAGGTATATAATTTTGTTTACGTGGTGTTGGTCTTGTAATTTGAATTCTGGTCAGTATGGAGACGAACGTAAGAATCCAGTTCTATCGTTGGTGGTCAATAGGTATTTGATGTAGTGCTCGACTATTCGTCCGATTTAGCTATCTAGACGTACAATATAGTTATAAACATAAACGTCGCTATTTTTCGATGAATAATGATCTGGTCGATCGCTTCGATTGAACGTGCCGTGACACTTGACATGTGTAACCGAACGAAAAAAAACACGGCTAATAAAGTTTCACAAACACCAAAACATGAGCCTTTTTTCTCGCTGCACGTTTTGCTAACAATGTTAGCATCATCAAGAGATTATTAAAAACATTTACACGTCATTCTGTTACCCATTAAGTTGCATGAATCCAATTCTCTCTACCGTACGTAAAGAAGTTCCACAAAAATATTTGGGGATTGGTTGCAGTAAAGTTATTGAAGTAAATAGTAAGGATTCTTGACGTCGTTATACAAACCATTCTCTTTGTTAATTCAATGATGGAAATTTAAATTTGTTGACGTATGATTTTCGTTACAATAATATTGAACTCATCGAATTGTATAAATTAAATCAATCATTAGTCGATCAATCTGATCAGAACGGATCACTTTAGCTTTTCAAAAGGTTTAGGGTATTATTATATGCACTGCGTGACTGCATCAAAGGCATTGTTATTTGGATCCCCTCTCTAAAACTTGTGTTGCTTCGCTGTTTTGTTATGGCTTCAATTATCATTGCTATATTTGATTTTTGTACCGAATAATAAAGCTTAATTTACATGTACATTGTGTTCGTTTATATATAGGGTGTCAAGGGCTTGAGAATAGCCTAGCGTGTAGCGATGCCTTTGGAATTTCCATCTATTACAAGCCCTCAGTTCCCAGGTTATAATCTCAGAATTGGTAAAAGTTTCAATTGGATTTCTAGTTTATTTTTAAGGGTAAGAATTACAACTTAAACATATTTTGTAGGTAGGGTCCCATACCAGAAATGAATCCTATTGTTGTGCCAACGATGTCTGTTTGTCTGTCTGTCTGTCTGTCACAGGCTTCTAACTTCTAAACGAAATGAGATAGGGACTTGAAAATCACACGTATAATACTTATATATTGCCGTCGCCCAAAGACGGAGAGAATAACAACAGATTAAAAAAGTTTATTTAAGAGGGGCGCCCATATACATGCAAACGGGGGTCAAAAAAAATTTTTTTTGTAGGTACCTATTCTTGTGGGGTATCGTTGAAAAGGGCGCCTTTTGAGTAGATTATCAATGTGTTTTTATTTTATATATTTTATTTTATATATCAAAATTGTAGATTTAGCATAACTTACATAGTACTGAACTCTACTCTATCATGGCTCGACACGCACTTGGCCGTTTATTTTGTTTTTCTCAGTTTGTATCCCCGAGGAAGGAAATATATTTTCCCAAAAGTTGGCAAAAACTTCTTTGAACATCATATTTTATAGCCTTCTCCGAACTATCCATCTCCAATATTAAGTTTAGACGCTAATGACCTCTGTTGTCGAGCGTCTATAATTTACAATTCAATTCCAATATTAAGAAGAATAAATTAAAACGGTTTAGTATGTTATAAGGTATACCTACTGCATCGTGTTTTATTTATTGTTTTAACACGGAAGCTATTAAACAAATTAATAAATTAGTTACATAAATGTTGTTTTAATATTATTAACTGCGTATATTAATATTTTCTTTTTTTATTGATTACTTGAATACATTAAATATAACTGAAAATTCCTTTTTGTTCGTATAATATTTTTACTAAGTTCGTCGAGTTATAAAGATGAAAATATTTAAAGAAGTGACTGACTTGTATGGTGCGGTTGGGCCTACTTATTATTTGTGTCACTTATTCGGTACAGCACCGTATATTTATTCGAAAGACGAAAATGGAAAAACTTGTTTTTCCGTTAGTTTTTTTGGAACTTTAGTTAACATAATTAAAATTGTAGTGTTTGGGTATCTATTTTTCTACACATTTTTAAACCAAATTCACAACGACTATGCACCTTTTCCGATTAAAGGTTTTACAAATACATATATCCTTTTAATTGAGTCTACTTTTTTTTTTGTATTAATCATCAACACTTTGCGACAAAAAGAATGTCTTAATATTTTTAAACAAATATCTAATCTTGACAAAATAATTACAGACTATGGTATAATAATCGATTATAATGACATCTACATGTATAACTTAAAATTAATTGTATATTTGTTCGTTTTAATTACGATGTGTCTTATAACAAATTTATTTAGTAAATTCATGGTGGAAAAGATTATATTTTATGCAATAGTAATTAGTCCACAGATGTTCATTATATTTGGTATTATTGTGTATATAATTTTTCAAATATGGATCTTAAATTATCGTTTAAAACAATTGAACACATTCGTGTCTAATATGAAATCGGTTTCTGTTAAAATAAAGATGAAAGAAAGTCATCTGATTGAAACCATAAAAGAAGCAGTGAGAATTCACGAAATCATTATTGGAATTTGTAAAGAATTGAGTGGAACTTTCGATTGTCTTCTATTTTTATTTTTGTTGATAACAGTTATATGCGGAGTTCATGATGTATTTATTTGTTATAAACTACTTTACAACGCTGTTACTCAGAATGACTTTTGTTGTCTTTACGATGCAATTGTTATGTTTTTTTGGTTTTTAAATTACTTTCTTTACGTCATCTTCATGAGTTCTGTTTGCACCAATACTTCCAAAGAGGTCAGTGTTTCAATATGCAGAAATTGATGATTCGTATTTGACAATCATCAATTAATATTTTTAAAACATGTTTTATTTTAGGCTGCTAAGTTTGGGCCCCTGTTGCACAGTTTTTGTTCTGGAAATTACCAACGTGATAAAGTTTTTTTGAAACAAAATGTGAGTAATATTAAATTACATATAAATAGGTACTTCTTTCTACGTATTTAGATATTTTTTTGAAATGTACATTTCGTGCCTCTAGTCGGCTACTTAAAATAATATATATCGCACGCGTACAATAATGCAATATTTTATGCTTTACGCGGCAGTATGGTAGCGTGCGTTACTATTGTAACGAAGTAAATAAATATTGGGTCAAGGCCAATATTTTTAGCATATTAGTATATGTAGTGCTGTCAGTGAATTTACGGTGTTTGACATTATTGAAATAAGGCTCTTATATGTTAAATGTTATATTATATTTCAAATATGATTTACAAAAAATAATGTATAGGACATAGGTACAATTAAGTATAAGACGCTCGGTGTGTTGGCACTCTCGCCTGCAACTCGCAACCTCTCATGCCAAATGCATCCCTCGTGTCTTATACTTAATTGTACTAGTTGTATAAACTACTATTATATGTTTTAGATCGAACAGCTTTCGTTTCGTTTCTTGCAAAGAAAACTGACCTTTTCAGCTTTCGGAATAATTGATATTAACAACGAACTGATTAATTCGGTAATTTAAAAAAAACATACATTTTTAACAATTGAACAAATATTAACAATTGCAACTTATAGATACTATTTACACTTTTTTTCAGATCACCGCAAGCGTTTTGACATATATAATAGTTGTATTACAGTTAGAATGAAATATAAATTTTTTTATAATCCTAACAAATTATGAATAAAATTTAGATGCTTGTAAAATCATGTAAATAATTTAATTATTATGACGTACTCTTCAGTTTGATCAAATTCGCTAGTTAATAAAGGTTTGGAAAAAATCTTTTTACAAAACTTTCTTGCAAAAATAATTAGAATAATAAACCGTTTTGAAACGTGCATGTATACCGTTATATGATAGAAAAAATAACGTTATCGCACATATCTCTTCTGCGCATGCGCCGATTTTCCCTCAAAACAATAGGGATTTTCTTCAATTTCTATTTATGTTAAGCAGCCTACCAAAACTTGGTTTCGATCTGCTCAGCCGTTTAACCTGTATCGTGGTGACAGACAATTAGTCGAACAGATTTTTCCCAAAAATATGTTTTTTATATTCGGGGAAGCCTCAAATTGAAAAAATATTGTATCCGAACACTGTTAAAGATAGGAGTTACTAATCTTAGAATAAATTTATATATAAGGTGTAAAGGGCTTGAGAATAGCTTAGCGTGTAGCGATGCCTTTGGAATTTCCATCTATTACAAGTCCTCAGTTCCCAGGTTGTAATCTGAGAGCTTGTAAAAGTTTCAATTGGATTTCCAATTTATTTTTAAGACTAAGAAATACAACTTAAACATATTTTGTTATATTACTTTGGTACTGTTATTTTTAGGGTTCCGTACTAGAAAGGAACTCTATAGTTGTGCCAACGATGTCTGTTTGTCTGTCTGTCTGTCAGAGGCTTCTAACTTCTAAACGAAATGAGATAGTGACTTAAAAATCACACATAATATATATTACCGCGGCCCAAAGACAGAGAGAATAACAAAAAATTAGAAAGGTTTATTTGAGAAGGGCGCCCATACATGCAAACGGGGGGTAAAACAATTTTTTTTGTATACATATTCTTGTGTGGTATCGTTGAAAAGGGCCTTTTGAGTAGATTATGAATGTGTTTTCATTTTATATATTTTATCAAAATTGTAGGTTTAGCATAACTTACATAATATATAGTACGGAACTCCATTCTATCATGGCTCGACACGCACTTGGCCGTTTATTTTGTTTTTCTCAGTTTGTATCCCCGAGGAAGGAAATATATTTTCCAAAAAGTTGGCAAAAACTTCTTTGAACATCATATTTTATAGCCTTCTCCGAACTATCCGTCTCCAATATTAAGAAGAATAAATTAAAACGGTTTAGTGTTATAAGGTATACCTACTGCACCGTGTTTTATTTATTGTTTGAACACAGAAGCTATTAAACAAATTAAAAAATAGGTACATAAATGTTGTTTTAATGTTAATAATTGCGTATATTAATATTTTCTTTTTGTATTGATTACTTGAATACATTAAACTTAACTGGAAATTCCTTTTTGTTCGTACAATATTTTTACTACGTTCGTCGCGTTATAAAGATGAAAATTTTGAAACAAGTGACTGACTTGTACGGTGCGGCTGGGCCTACTTATTATTTGTGTCACTTATTCGGTACAGCACCGTATATTTATTCGAAAGACGAAAACGGTAAAACTTGTTTTTCCGTTAGTTTTTCTGGAACTTTAGTTAATTTATTTAAAATTGTAGTGCATCTGTGTTTAACTGTCTATTTGTATATGGATAGATCCTTCAATTTCGATCAGGAAGCTTTTCCGGTTAAAGGATTCATGAATACGTTTTTAATTACCGGATTTTTGCAAAAATTTTATATATTAATCATCAATACTATTCAACAAAAAAAATGCGTTAATATTTTTAAACAAATATCTAATTTGGACGAAATCATGACAGACTTTGGTATAATAATTGATTATAATATAATATACATGTATAATTTAAAATTAAATTTATATATGTTTTCTTTAATTAGTTCGTGCATTATATTAAATATATTTAAGACATTTTCGCTAGATAAAGTTCTATTTTATGGAATATTAGTTAATGTACAGGTATATTTAAAATTTGGAATAATTGTTTACGTAAATTTTCAAATCTGGATAATGAAATATCGTTTAAAACAATTGAACGCGTTTATATATGACTTAAAATTTATTTCTATGAGAAAAAAGATGTTAGAAAGTCATCTCATTAAAAAAATTAAAGAAGCAGTGAGAATTCACGAAACCATTGTGGGAATATGTAAACAATTGAATGGAATTTTCGGTTGTCTTTTATTGTCATTTTTGTCAATAACAGTGCTAAATGGAATTCATAATATATTTATTTGTTATAAGATAGTTTATAACGCTCTCACTCAAGAAGATTTCAGTTGTTTTTACGAGGTAATTTATCCGTCTATTTGGTTTTTTATTTACATTGTTCACGCCATCTTCATGACGTCTGTTTGTACTAGCACTGCCAAAGAGGTGAGTGTTTCAGTATTTCGAAATTAATTTTCTATATTTGACAATAATTAATATAAACACTAAACCTGTTTAATTTTAGGCTGCTAGGTTGGCGTCCTTGTTGCACATTTTTTCTTCTGGAAATTACCAACGTAATAAAGTTTTTATGAAACAAACTGTAAGTAATATTATAATATTACGTACAACGGTACAAATAGTTCTTTATAATTATTTAGATATTTTACATAATAAGTATTATGTTTTAGATTGAACAGCTTTCTGTTCGCTTCTTGCAAAGGAAACTAGTTTTTTCTGCTTTTGGGATAATTTATATAAACAACGAACTGATTAATTCGGTAATTTAAAAAAAACACATTTTTGACAATGGCAATAAATCGAATTTTAATAATTATTTCGATTTATACTATTTTTCAGATTGCCGGAAGCGTTCTGACTTATATAATAATTTTAATTCAGTTAGAATAGTACCTATTTCTTTCTAGTCCTAACATATTATGTCTAAAAAAATGGGTATGTATGTATATCACGAGTACAGACAGCTACCGTGAATACCGTTAAACACAAACAATAGTGTTCGTCGTCATGGAAAGAAATATCTTATAATATCAAATGTTCGTAAAATATAATAAATTAAATAATAATTGTAATTTTATTTTTTTATATTTTAAATTGTTATTCAATACATGTATATTTTTATTATAAAAAAAATATATATTAAAAGCCTTTAGGATTCGAGCGTACGTGACTTGGCGTTTGTGCGTGTCGCTAGACTTTTACTTTTCCACACGGCCGCCATGTGTCTGAGACCTTAATATAGTTATACATAGGTACTGTTTTGTTTCACATGTCAACCACTTCTGACTATTTCCGTTATATCTAGTATTTTCAAAATGCCATCCCAGTATCAGACATTGGTCATTATTCACGTCATAAGTAATAATGGGGCTTGAGAAAGGCCGAGCGTGTAGCAATGCTGTTGTTTATATGGCGTTGCTATGGTTCCTCTACCTATTATAATTTCTCAGTTCCCGGGTTCTAACCCGAGAGCTGGTAAAAGTGTCAATTGGATTTTCAATTTATTATTAAAAAAAAATAATGAATTGAAAATATGAATTGGTGCTAGGCTCAAATAACCTTAGCTGTTGGTGGTCTTTAAAACACACAATTTGCTAAAATAATAATGCTCTGAGGCATATATAATTTAATAAATGTATTGTAATATCAATTGATTAATCTTCTACTTTACTTCATTTATATCTACAATATGTTTTTGTATTGACGTTTTCACATTTCACTTTCATTTTATAATAATTTGTTAAAACATTTTAATATTTTAAAGGTCATTACAATTACTTGATCAGTTTGTTACAGTACTTTTATATTGCCGTACTACAATAATATTTATTTGTGTACGATATATAGTGAATATTTTAACATCATTTGGTTGTTGTTTCATTGCATAAAAAAGCCGAATTTCAAGGATGTAACTGATTTATACAGTGCAGTGGCACCTTTATATTATTTCTTTTATTTAATTGAATGATTGTTGAGTAATTTAATGTATGCTAATTGAAATTATCTACTTAACATAATTAATTCATTTTATGTTATTTTGTTAAAACATTTTAATATATTATTCATTATTTCAATTACTTAATGAGCCCAAATATATGTTCTTTTTCAAGTAATATTTTTTATTAACGTATATAAATATATAATATTTTAATACTTTAACATCATTTACTGTTGTCATTTAGTGGAGCATAAAAATGTCGTACTTTTGGGATGGAACTGATTTATATAGTGCAGTGGCACCTTTATATTATTTCTTTTATTTAACTGGTATAGTTACATACACATATTCCAAAAATGAGATTGGAAAATTGCGATATTCTTTCAGTGTTTTTGGTATAATTATCGGTATCTTAAGATTAGTTTTGTACGTGTTTCTCTGGCTTTTCAAGCACTTAAAACATTGGGGGCACCCGTACCCTACTTCTAAAGAACATCGACCGGAGCTCTTAGCCCACTTTAATGATACAGTTCTTTCATTAATAAATATCTGGAATATTTGTTCAATTTTGATAACATCGATTTTTTATCAACGCAAAGCAATAAATATTGTCTCACAGTTGTTTGAAATCGATACAAATCTTAGAGATTTAGCAATTGATATACGCTACAATGAATTGAAAGTTTTTGCAAAAAAAATGATTTTTTTACTTTTTGTTGCTTGTCTGTGTACTTTGGACTTTTACGATTTTGTGGAATTTTACGAAAACTTTATCAGTGCAATTTTTCTATCAATAATTGTTTCAATAACTATGTATAGTACTTTTGCTTATTTTATTTTGTATGTGTGGATAATTAAAGAAAGATTAAGAAAAATTAACGAATTTTTGATCAATTTGAAATTTTCAAATTTTAAAAACAATAAAATTAAGGTGATTAAAAGAACGAACGACGAAAATTTAAGAAAAGTAATAGAAGATATTTTCAAAATTCGCCGACTTATTATTGAGTTTGCAATTGAATTAAACAAAATGTTTAATTGTGTTTTATTAACAATAATAATTTTTAGTTTTGTTTTTTTTACTCACGGCGGTTATATGAGTTTCAAAATTGTAATTAGGGCTCTCGGAGAGCAACATTGGGTGCCCATTGTTATGTTCAAAATTGATTTGATTTTCAAAATAATAGTTTTATTGATGATTATGACTACTGTATGTACAAACACTGTCAAAGAGGTTAGTATCAAGGACCATAATTATCAAATATCTCAAAACACTCGTATTTCCTTTTTTAATTAAATCTATTTAAAAACAAACAAAAAAACTAGTTTTTAAATAGAGATAATAAATATTTGTTACCTGTATTTTTTAGCGAGCAAGTTCAATAATTCTTGGGACAGAAAAAATTGTACATAGAATTTCATTTTTACATGATTTTTTAATTAAGTTTTATCTAACTTCCCGAATTTTTTACATACTATATTGATTCTGTATGTAAATAGGACATTTAGCATTGGGAAAAAATGATTGGATCAGAATGAGCCATGGGCCCATGACTCATATTGTACGCATTTACATAGGATTGCTATGGCAAATTTAGGGTTTCTATTTTATTTTGAAATACTTAACATTAATTAAACGACAAGTAAAATGAAAATAATACAAATTAAAATAGAAACACTTAAATTACCATAGCAACCCTATTATCTGATTAATTGTAAGTGTAATATTTTAATGACGAATCTTGAATAATAAATTTATTGTATTCTATTCTATAAATCAGCCCCGGATCTTCAATTTTTTTAGGCGGGCCAAAAACTGAAAAATGCCGCCCCCGCCCACTTATATTTATTTTTACCTTTATCATCTTTATAATTTCAGATATCAGATGTCCACTAATTGATTGACATTTGGTCAAAGTTAAGTAAATGATGAGTTGTCCATTCGTCTGTAAAGTGTGAATTTGAATTTGGCCGCCCTCTGAACTTGCCGCCCGGGGCATAGGCCCCGGCTTTCCCCCCCCTAGATCCGGGGCTGCTATAAATACGTACATTATGAGTTACGGCTCATTCTGATCCAATCATTTTTCCCTATGCATACGTTACATACTTACCTACTTTCCTACCTAACATAATATTGTAGGTTTATGCATGCTATTTATTCTGAATTTTTTTCTGTAATTCTTCAATCCAATGCTTGTGCTATATTCTTACCTACAGCAAACGGATATCACATTAATTAAGTGGGTTTTAGATAAAAACGATAGTATAGTGAGGACAGTGTGGTGTAACGGGTAGCGTAGCCGACCTTTGGATCACACTGTCGTGGGTTCGAATCCCGTCTCCGCTCATGGATGTCTTGTGATGTCATTTATAGTTTTGAGGAAATTGTTATTTAATGTAATTAAGACGCTAATGACCTAAGTTGTCGACGCGTCTATAATCTACAATAAATAAAATAAATAGATAGTATAGTATAAGTCAGAATTTTTTTGCATAATTCATTATTGATTATGTTTCCACCTCAAAAAAAATTAATAAAATCTCGGGTCGCAGTGCCGACAATATAGTGTATTTGCTAATGCATTGTGGCTTTATTATGTTTGTTTTTGGACAAAATAAAAAATGTAACCCCTTAATACATCCCTTAAAATAATATTTTTTTTCTTAATTTCAATATTTTTATCAATGCAGCCTGGGTACCAAATTAAATACACCCTTCAATAAGTAAAGCACTATCCGCAAACTAGTGTTTTCATAAAATTTGTAAGTCCGGTCCTGTCGAGCCGATTTTATTAAAATTTTAGCAGTACATTTTAAATTTCAATTTTGAAAGGATTCTGAGAATTTTTTCGGCATTTTTGGGCCCAAAAACATTTTTCAACCCCTAAAAACTACCCTTAAAATGGTCCGATTGGGCCCATTTTAAATAGGCTTCGTGCGGTGATAGATTTCAACGTGCCTACCAAATTTCGTCAAAATCAATTAACTCTTTCGAAAGTTATAACCCGTACACACACACACACACACACACACACATATATATATATACAGACATTTCCAAAAATGGTGCCAAAATGTTCAGGAGGCTATGAAACGTCGAGAAATTTTGGTCCGACCCCTAGGTCCCGCCATCCGACCGACGCCAATAGTGTATGTGCCATATGGCAAATACACTAATTATACCTAATATTAATTTTATTAACCCAGTACATCCTGTTACAATGATATAAGACATGTCAAAGTATATATCAATAATAAAATAACAAAACTAACAAAAAACAATAATAAATAAAATCCAACGAAAAAAAAATTAATATTGGAAAATTTTAGGCAAAGAAAATGATACCTTTGATGCATGGTCTATGCACGGCATATCGTGGCCCTAATAAATCTGTTTTGAAGCAAACAGTAAGTTAAATTTAAATATCAATAATAATTAAAGTGTATATAAATAAGAAATGAAAAAAGTAGCTCGTATATCTAGTGGCGTAATGAGGTACCTATATTACTGACGAGTAGTAATAGTATGTTAAAACGAGCGATTAAGCAAGTTTTAACAGTCAAACGAGGCATAAGTAATATCATTACACACGACATACAATATGATATTTTTCATAAACCACTATGGAAAATGTTTGTTTACCCACACTTGTGGGGGAAAAATACGTTCCCTCATACCGGACTGTCAAAAGTCACTTTACATACATACATGCATGTAAAGCAACTATTTTACAGTGGATATGGAAAAAATAATATTTCATTTTAGCCAGCTACTCACGATCCAACGTTTTGTCGAATGAGATTGCAGTATAACTTTGTTGTAAACATGTCGGAAGAAAATATACTTAAGTACCAAAATCACACGATTGAATCGAAAGATTCAAGCAACAATATGTTGTACTGATGCAGACTGACATGTTTGACAGTTTGTCTGCAGTTAAATCGCACCGACTTGGTTGGACTGCGAACAACACGATCAAATTGAATTCGATTATCCAACGAAATCTTACTGCGAAGTTGGATCGTGAGTGACGGGCTTTAGATTTTTATACATTTATTATTTCAGGTCGAGAAGATTTCAATTCAATGTCAAGGAAATGATTTATGCTTTTCTATTTATGGATTGAGTAATATTGACAATGGATTAATTCAAACTGTAAGAGACGTAGGTACATCACCGGGATGCCATGGCAACGTCGTTCAGCAATATTGTCAAACGATTCATATTGAAATCTATGGGTGCTAATCTCACGTGAAGACGGTTTGGCAACGTCGCTAGTCTGGAAGCGAGACCACTATGTTGAGTTTGGTGACCCTGGCGCACTGGCGACGTTGCCAATAAAATATATACGTGTAAACCGTGACTCACTCACTCAAACACCAGTCGCCATTGTGGTCGCCCGCTCGGCATTCATGTTACCCACATTTTTTTTTTTTTGACAGTGGATACATTTATTTATTTCCCGGTGAGATGGCTTGCGAACGAAATGACGCACTGGCACCTGTGTTGACTATTTTATCTGGCGACCTTCGGTTACCATGGCTACGTTTATGGCAACGTTGCCGTGGCATCCCGGTGAAGTACGGCTCTAAATAATTGTTTTACAACCACTGCATGTCTCGAGATCAGTGCATTATAAAGAAACAACTAAATATTAAGAATAGCGCTTTTTGCTTTTCCTAATTCATAATTTTTTAATTTTTGAAAATAGATAAATCGAGGATTATAACATGAATTATTATATAATAATTATTAAATAGACAATATTAGCCAAACCACAAATAAATACTTTTCTTATCTTAACGTAATCAGTCGGCGAACATGCCATCGTGATGTTAATCGTCAAACAATTAAGATATACAAGGAAAAAATCAAAGACCACTGTCAGGACTTGAACCCGAAATTCCCAGTTTTGTGTGATTTAGTGTTGAAATAGATATATATAGGAGGAGAACAGATCCCACTCTCGGAACACTGTGTGAGTAAGAGGTAACTCAACCAGCCGGAAACCGGGAATTTCGGGTTCAAGTCCTGACAGTGGTCTTTGATTTTTTCCTTGTATATCTTAATTGTTTGACGATTAACATCACGATGGCATGTTCGCCGATTGATTACGTTAAGATAAGAAAAGAATTTATTTGTGGTTTGGCCAATATTGTCTATTTAATAATTATTATATTATAACCACAAAAGACTCAACTCTCATTGTTGTATGAATTATTATAAATAAATATTTTAAAATCTAAGGATCATAGGAATCGCTGATCTGAAATTATGTTAGTTCTATCTTTTACATTACTTTTTTAGATTTTTGGAACGGTGTTTACTTACCTAATAATATTTATTCAATTTGATATCAGTACCTAATACCCAAGAATTTATGAGTGCATGTTGATTGAGAATTATTTTCGTGGCGCAAACTATATGTGCCGCTTTTCACAAATTGTAGTTTTTTATTAATTGTCATTTTATAATTAGGACTGTGTATATTTATATTTTACATAATAAATACGAAATAAGAAATATTCATTTTTGATCAGCCAATTCAAATAACGAAATACCTACATATTATTCATTTTTTTTCGAGGTAAATAATTTGATGTCTGTTGGAAATAAAATTATTAAAACCTTTATTACTTATACCTATTATTTTCTAGTTATTAGCTCTCCTTTCACGTCTACTTGTACCTATGTTCGCGGTTTTCTTGAAAATCGCTGAACCGATTTCAATTTAGTTTTAATATATCATCAGCTAGAAACTTTACCAAGTTATACGATTAATAACTTTTTTTTTAATAAAAATCGGTCAAGTAGAAGCCGCTGAAAGATAAATAAAAAGAAAGCGTTTTTTTTTAATTTTGATTTGAGTATTTCAAGCTAAATATCATTAGCTGGAAACTTTACCGAGTTTTACGATTAATTTTATTTTTTTTTTTCAAAATCAGTCAAGTGGAAGCCGCTGAAATCTCTCGAACAAAAAAACGCCTTTTGTTTTAAATAAAAAGAAACCTTTTTGTTTTAATTTTGAGAACTCAAAAATTAACCGATTTAGAGTATTGTAACAAAACTGTTTTCTACGTGGGCGGAATAAATTATTTATTTACAATAATTAAAAATGTAATAACAATTCAATAACAAACAAATCAACAATTATATGTCAATAGTAATTCTCAAACAAAGTGAAACACTTCAATAACACTGAACAATAACTATTTATATACTGTATCTATGTTCGCAAATTCAACTCGACACTCATTTACGACTGACTGCCTGACTCCCGTCGGCTGCCTGCTTATATAGAGCCCAAACACAGCGCTTCTAGTACTTTCCAGACGTCTAGCAGGTACTGATATCTTCGATATCATTCCACGCCTCACCACTGTGACCTATTCTCGACGCTTCTATTGTAGCCAGCGGCGTATCATCTTGGGGTTTGCTACAGTATGTTCACAAAAAGTTTTTTTTTCGAAAAGACTTATTTACTCGATTCTTAAAGTCCTGTTCCTAAAAAATGAAAAAATTGAATGTTGAGTAATAGTAATGCTAATTGAAATTATCTACTTAACATAATTAGCTCATTTTATGTTATTTTGTTAAAACATTTTAATATATTATTCATTATTTCAATTACTTAATAAGCCCAAATATATGTTCTCTTTCAAGTAATATTTTTATTAACGTATATAAATATATAATATTTTAATACTTTAACGTCATTTACTGTTGTCGCTTGGTGGAGCATAAAAATGCCGTACTTTTGGGATGGAACTGATTTATATAGTGCAGTGGCACCTTTATATTATTTCTTTTATTTAACTGGTATAGTTACATACACATATTCCAAAAATGAGATTGGAAAATCGCGATATTCTTTCAGTGTTCTTGGTATAATTATCGGTATCTTAAGATTGGTTTTGTATGTATTACTGCGGTTTGGTCAGCAGTTAATATGGCGCCGTACTCGTACAAGAGATCGTGCGGAGCTCTTAGTCAAGTTTAATGGAACACTTCTTACATTAATAAATGTTTGGGATATTTGTCTAATATTGATAATATCGATTATTTATCAACAAAAAGCAATAAATATTGTTTCACAGTTGTTTGATATCGATAAAAATCTTAGAGATTTAGGAATTGATTTACGCTATAAAGAATTAAGAGTTTTTGTAAAAAAAAATATTTTTTTACTTTTTGTTGTTTGTGTGTGTACTTTTAATGTTAATGATTTTACCGATTGGTACAACCACTTTATCAACTCATTTTTTCTAATTATTTCGGTAATAACTAGATGCAGTTATTTTGTTTATTTTGTTTTGTATGTTTGGATAATTCAAGAAAGATTAACCATAATTAACGACTTTTTGGTAAAATTGAAGTGTTCAAATTTTCAAAATTATAAAATTAAAGTGATTGAAAGAACGAACGATGAAAATTTAATTAAAGTAATTGAAAATATTTTCAAAATTCGCCTACGTATTATTGAGAGCGCAATTGATTTAAACAAAATGTTTAATTGTGTTTTATTATCAACAATAATTTTTAGTTTTGGTTTGTTTATACAAGCTAGCTATGTGAATTATAAACATATAATTCGAGTTATCAAAGAGCAAAGTTGGGTTTCCATTACTGACGCGAGAATTGATATAATTTTCAAAATGATCATTTTATTGATGTTTATGACCACTGTATGCACAAATACTGTCAGAGAGGTTAGTATTAAGGACTATAAAAGTCAGAGAAGTTAGTATTAAGGACTATAAAGGTCCACACGCACTGAATCGGCTAGGATTGGTCGACTCGGAACGGTACGATCAGCACGTCAGCGTATACCGCGCACCGGATCGGCAAATTCCGTATTTTCAGCAGCTTAGTTACAATTCGTAGCAGCCATTTAGTACAGACGCTAAACAATTTTAAATATATATTTCAAAATAAACGATATATAATATTCCTGCACACTTTCAATTAAAATTTCGCCAGACATGACGATAGCAATTTTTGCCCCTTCAAGTCATTCTCTGTCGTTGCCGAGCCTATCCGGCCAGTATGAGCTGGTCAAACCGAAGTCAGTGCGTGGGGATTAATTTAATTTCATGCATACCAAAACGTACCGATCGTACCGTTCCAAGTCGACCGATCCGAGTCGATTCAGTGCGTGTGGACCATAATAATCAAATATTTCAAAAAACTCACTATGGATCAACTCAAAAAAATCGAAATAACATTTTATTAATGTTTACTTGGTGCACAAGTCCAGTTTGATTTTGATAAAAAAAAAACGTTGGTATATTTTAGGCAAAGAAAATTACGCCTTTGATACATGGCCTATGTACGGATTATCGTGGCCCTAATAAAACCGCTTTGAAGAAGACAGTAAGTTAAATTTAATTTAAAAAATAATTATTAATTTATAAATCAGAAGTGATAATAGTATATTGTGTAACTAGTGTGCTAAATACATCTTTATACGTCAGGCGCGATGTTTTCAGCACGAGTAGTAGGCGAGCGCACACGAGCCGTATACGAGTACTGAAAACATCGTGCCTGACGCATAAAGATTTAGCACACGCGTTGCACACTATATTTTAGTCAACACGTGCATGGTTTTAGACTTTAATTGAATATTATAATATCTAGACATTAATTCAATTAAAAACAGTTACATAATGGTTCATTATGTAACTGTTTTTCATTATAGCACTGAAAAGCGTTACATAATAATAATAATAAAAAAAGTCTTTATTTATATCGTACAATCTGTAGATAATAGCGTCAATTATATAGATACATATTTTAATTATTTAAAAACTCTCTGGTTTTGTAGTATACATTTGTAAGTAGATTATATATTCGAATTAATTAATATTGATCACTAGTCAATAAACGACCATTTAAGGTCCGCAAAACAGATATGAAAAAACACTAAAAGCGTGCATGTGTTAAATAAAATATTTTTACATATTTTTAAGAGGCTATAACTTTTCTGTTGTATTTTTTACTCAATTTTTCTATCTTAGATTTTTATAGATTTAATATTTCAGGTCGAGAAGATTTCAATTCAGTGTCAACAAAATGATTTCTGCTTTACTGCTTATGGATTCATTAATATTGACAATGGATTAATTGAAACCGTAATTATCACTATAAATAAGTTTACAACCAGTGAATGTCTTTAGACCAGCGCATTATAAAGAAACAACCAACTAAATAATATTGGAAACGTGTTATTTTAAATCGTAATTGATTAATTTTTGAATATAGATAAATCGAGGATTATAACATGAATTATCAGAAATTATCTTGATATCTGAGGATCATGGAGACCGCTGATTTAAACTTATATATAATTTTCAAAATATGTTAATGTTTAAATTGTTTCTTTTTTGTTTTAGATTTTTGGGACGGTGCTTACTTATTTAATAATATATATACAATTTGATTCCAGTAAAAAGTGTGATTGAGATTTATTTTCGTTGCGTAATCAATATGTGCCGCTTTAAAGTAATGATGGTTTTTTATTTTAATTGTCAGTTTTCAATAATGTAACTGTCTCTACGTATTTTACGTAATACATATACAAAAAAAAAATACTTAACTTTGATGACCAATTTTAAATAATGAAATGCGTAATACTTCTATTCTATTATAATAATTTGATGCTTGTAAAAAAATAAGATTATTAAAACCTTTTAATAATTTTACCTTTATTGATTGATATTTTCTAATCTTATCTATTATATCAATTAAAGATTCAGGGGCGGACTGGGACTCAATCTCGGCCCGGCTTAAAGGCGGCCAGCGGCCGGTGGCATATTAACTACTTTTCCAGTCTTTTTTTGGACCAAATTACCTATACATAATACATAATATATTTTGTAATTGTAAGTTTTAACAAAATTTTGATTAAAATGGACAGTATATGAGATGCCACAACCGAATTAGTCATTTTTTTCATTTTTGTCTGTTTCTCTGTTTTTCTGTCTGTTTATTATTTTTAACCTTTTTAAAACAGTTTGGCAAATAAAAAAATATGACAGAACATTTACAGTATTTACATAATTAAAAAGTTTTACTGTTCAGTTACACAAAAAAATGTGTTAGAGAAAAAAGTCGATCATCAGCCTACTGGCCGATCGGGCTGCACCCGATCGCCCGATACGCCAGTCTGCCCCTAATTAAAGTTCCCTTTCCAAACCTGTCTGTATGTTAGCGATTAGTTGACGACCGCCGGGCCGATTTATAATTTGGTTTTTACGGTTGTATAGAGTATAGATTATATAGAGTATTATCCTGGAAAAGCTTTAGGAATTATGGGGGCAACGCCGGGCTTCATGCAAGGAATTCAATATAAGCTTTTACCGTAGTTTCCAACCATCGTATATCATAGTACCCTAGCACTGGCTTCTGCCAAGTTGGGTGGGATTATTATTAATACGTGAACATCGAAAATTGTCGTACTTTTTTTACTATTTATCATAAAAGGATGGGAATGAAACTTATGTCATTCGAAAGGTACTGTGCCATAGATGGGCACAAAAAAATCATGTGTGTATGTTGCCGTTAAGGCAGGTATAATAAAGTGAATATACAGTGATACACACATGCTTTCCCCACACGGGAGAATATTACGCGCAAAAGCGTTGTTTCTCTCGCTGTTTAAAGACCTCTGGTGACACACCACGGTGATTATATGAACTATCAATATGTAGAGAGTATCGGCAAAACAAATTTTTGTCGGATTACTTCGTTGTCAGTACAGTTATGTTGAATTTGTGTTTATAAGGTTATGTGACAAATAAATGTGACCCGCTGTGTTTTGTTGTAAGTTTTTACGTTTTTGTCTGAAAGTTAACGGAAAATATATTTGTGTTATTCCTGGAAGAAGAACGCTAACAGATCAGGCAAAGAGATAGGGGGGACAATTTTTGCGTTTTACAGACACAGTTGGCCGAATTTCGACCACAGGCGATAGTATACAAATTAATATACAGATTGTATCAAATTAAACCTGTGCATAGGCCATAGGGCATTCTGTGTGTAAGACAGAGATTGATACATAAAGCAATAAGTAAGAATGAGATAAATGATCGCTAATAGGATGTTACGTGGTTACTGTAAATAAATAATATTTATACAACCTAATAGCGTCATCTTTGTTTTTTCGCTCCTTCTATGCTATTTTCAAAGGCAGCTACAAATAATTTTATTATGTCGGCGTTTGAATTACCACCATAAAACCATTTAATTATTAACTTCCCACTGGAAGTTATTGTAATGGGTCCGAAAATCGAAATCAAAAAGGAAAAAAAATTTTAATGTTTCAAGGTCACTACACTATTTTTACACTACTTTTAGAAAGATGTCTTGTGTGTGTGTGTGTGTGTGTGTGTGTGTGTGTACGTACGTACGTACGTACGTATGTATGTGTCCATTTCTTTCTAAGACGAAATCTCGAGAACGAAAAATGATATCGACTACGTTGGGGTGCCAATCGACGCGTATTAACGTAAATATGATCTGAAAGGAATTTTTTTTAAATCGGTTCAGCCGTTCTATTTTCTTAACCAAATAACCTCCAAAAAAGTAGATTTTACACAATATCTCGCGAATAAAAAATTATATCGACTTCGTAAGGGTGTCAATCGAGGCGTGTTAACGTCATTTTGATCCGACATAAATTTTATAAAAATCGGTTCAGCCGTTTTTTTTTTTTTTTTTTTTTTTTTAATTGATGTTTTAATGATTAAAATGATTACTTTTCTGTGTAATATCTAATTTAATTATTATTATTAAATATTTATCAAACTGGGAAGTTCGTCGTGTGGACCTCAAGGGTCGCACTTTAGTCCTAATAAACGACCCACCTCACGGCTTGTTTGAATTTTTTCCCGAACAGTATAAATTGCCATTTTATCAATAATTTCAGTAGTGACTATTTTTACTGTAGAAAACGACGATGACAGTTGTTCGGTATTACATATTTATTTACAGTAACCACGTAACATCATATTAGCGATCATTTATCTCATTCTTACTTATTGCTTTATGTATCAATCTCTGTCTTACACACAGAATGCCCTATGCACAGGTTTAATTTGATACAATCTGTATGTATTAAAGCGTAGATGATAGATAAAGGCTGATTAAGAGTAATAACTCTTTATTATTTATTATTTTTGAAACTCGAGCATCACTTTTCGGTGAACCGAGTATAATAGCTGTTAATACACATTTATGTAACATTTAATGACGTAACAAAAGCATAATCCATCGCAATAAACGTCTACTGAAACCCCATCTTTTACACGCAAGTGTCATAAGCTAAAATTACTTTCATTAATGAAAATGGAAATTTTAACTTTAAGAGCATTTTCACTTTGCTCGTATCTAGCTGCGCGTCTTAAGGCCAAAAACACATTCAAGTGCAAAATAATGCACGACACTATAAAGTTAAACACACACGCATAGCATGTTTAAATATGTTTTTTGCCATATAGCCACTGTAAAATGGCTGCTTTACATGCATGTAGTGATTTTTACCAAGCCGGTGTGCGGGAACGTATCTTTCCCATATTAGTGTGGGAAAGCAAACGATTTCTATAGTGATTTATGTTTATTCGCCCTGATCGCCCGCTATTACCTAATGACAGCTACTGTCGGCCTACTATAGAAGTGAAGTTGGCGACACAAAATGAACTGACAAATTTTTTTGAAAATACTGAAAATGAAGTAAAAAGCAGCTATTTTATAGTGGGTATGGCAAAAAATACCATATATATCATGCGAAATGATATTATGACTCGTTGACAATAATTCAGGCAGGGGCGGATTCATAAAAATATTTCGGGGGGGTTTTCAAAATATTTATGTACAAGTACATTATATTGATACTTACCTCACCAAATCTGTTTTTTACACGCGAAAATATAAAAAAAAATATCGAAAATATGCTACGCCCAACGCCGCTAAGATATGAATCGGATATCCTTTTCTATGCGTTTCTGTGCCAAAAATTTGGGTGGGGGGGTTGAACCCCCTAACCGCCTAAATCTGCCATTGAATTTTTTTTTTTTTTATTTAAAACAGGCGCTCAGCTACAAAGGCTATATGCGCGAGTAGGAGTGTATGAGAATGTAGCGCATCAAGGACCGCAGTGGATGCGCATACTTATGCATATGCGAATGCATACACAAAGAGAGTATACGCATACAGCAGTCATCCGCAAAACCACATACTCATATGAATAGTTAAGAATACAAAGTACAGAATATAGAGAACTTATAGTAAGGTACTACGTATCTATGATAATTGGTAAGTATAAAGGTAAGTATTTATGTTTTATTATTAATTTTATATTTATTTTAGCTTGTCTTGATTAGCTTGATCATATTTTGAATTTTAGGTTCGTAAGTTCAAGAAATTGTTGAACCTTCGTGATGGTGCCTTCGTCGTCCTTAAGAATATCCTTTAGTGTTGCTGGTAGGTTAGAAATTATCCGTTCTTGGCTGTATTTAGTACACGTAGTTAGTATGTGTTCAACTGTAATTTGTTCATTGCAGGTATCGCATATTGGAGGAGGATCCTTGTTCAAGATGTGCCTGTGGGTGATAGATGTGTGTCCGATCCTTAATCTGGTTAGGGCTGTCTCAGTTCGTCGTTCAGAGTGTGATGAGGTGAGCCACTTTTTGGTATCTTCCTTTAGTGTTCGAAGTTTGTTATTTATTGTGTTTAGCCAAAGATTTTGCCAGTCTTGGATGATTAATAACTCGTAGCCACTGAATTTAGGTGAATTAATTTGAGGTCTTTTTTCTCCTGATTCACCTAAATTATGACTCGTGTGACTGTTATATAACTACATATTTACTACATTGGATCTTATGGCCCATAGCCTACTAGAAAATTGTAAATGTTCTTAATGTTATTTGTCCTATGTTCGGGTTAATCGTTTACACACTGTATAAACTGCGTAGATGTGTTATTGTGGAGGAGGCCTTACCCGCAGCGTGCTGTCAATTAATTTGAAGTAGGTGTGTTCTGATTATGTACATACACTGCACTGTGTCACAGCGGGTGTGTTGTCCTTACTCCTTGGTCTTTAGTGACGTTTTGTAATACTTCAACAATACAACAAACAGGAGTGTTAAAACTAAAAGTCATAAACCTATAACATAACATTTTATGTTTATATTCTCTTAAACGCGTTAATATGTGGAGCGTAAGTGAAAATATACTTGGGCTGGTTACTGTCGTGGGACAAATTACCGTACGGTCTCGACTACCGCTGTTGAAATATTTTTTGTCTTTCATTTTCAAAGCAAATACTTTTCTCTGTGTCTGATTAAGTAGTCGTTTACAAACATAAATATATCTGAGTCGTTCTGATTTACAAACCTGTTGTAAGAACAAAATATGTTCTTACTTTTAATAAATAAAACACAATATATTCTTTTAGATTAAATTCGTAATGAAATATGTTTTCTTTGATATGATATTTTTATAAATTCAAAACCAAAAAAGTGTTATTGATTATCAACAACTTTCAATTTTATATCGTCGCTATGTAAAAATAATTTTGAAAAAGGCATATCAAGAATGAGTGTAATTTAACAAAATTATTGCTACATTGTGAACGTGTTATAAAGATCTATTTTGATGATTTTTATTAATACCATTGATTATGTTGATTTGCGTCCATTATATATTAATATTAAGTGATGATGTCTTAGGTACAGGTACAGGTACAGAAATCTTAAAACTGCTTTTTAGTTTTGTACGACGTTTCGCTAATAATATTTTAGCTTCTTCAGCTACTGAAAAAATTCGTAACAGGTTACTCTTATGATATAAAAAGTATAATTAAAAATATAATTTTAGAAACCTTACCTCAACCTAAAGTGTTAAGAGTCAAACGCTAATCATAAAAATTATAATTTAAAAAAACTAAAAAACAAGCTTTTATGGTAAACTGAACTAAAAAGTAAAAAATAATTTTTATTGTAAAAAAGTGTGGGGTGCTCGATATCAGTTGTTATAAAGTATGAAAATATGATACAAAGCACCCCACGCCTTTTTACAATAAAAATTATTTTTTACTTTTTAGTTCAGTTTACCATTAAAGCGTGTTTTTTAGTTTTTTTAAATTATAATTTATTTTTGCTTTTTAGTCCTGGAGAGCCTGGTCAGGATAATGGGACAAACTTATTGAATTATTGTATTGTCATCGGTCCTTGATAAGTGTGCAAAGTTTCAGTTCAATCTGAAGTTTTTAGTTTTTTTTTAGTCCTGGAGATCCAGGATCTCCGGAACTAAGACTATAGACTATATTCACTGTCTGGGAGTCCTAAAGAACTGATGGAACATTAAGGGAACTTAATAGACCTTATTGGTCGCAGTGTATACCTTTTGGCCCCTACCCATTAATTCTAATTCTAAATGGTTGATGTTACGGAAACCTCGGCGTGCGAGTCAAACTCACATTTTTCCAGTTTTATTTCTGGTAATTCGAAACTTGTCCTTCAGATGTTTTCCATACCCGGTATTGTGCGGGGTTTACATTGAATACAACAAAAGTACCCTTGAATGAATGCTCTTCTGACTTCTTATGTCCCATTTTATATGAATTATAAATAGCAAAGTGCTTTTTCATTTATTGTTAAATATTCTTGATTCATTTGTTTTCAGACACATTTGTAAAAATAATATCCCTTCGTTAATATTACATTATTTACGAGTGGAAGTTTAGTTAATTTACAATTTTCCCCTCAAAATCAATTCAACGATTGAATATTTTATAATGTTTTAAGCGAAATGAAAAATTAACAGAAATGAGATATTTTACAAACAGTTACCAACCATTTAAAAATGTATTGTTTGAAAATACGATTTGCGATATTGATTTATAATTTCCCAGAATAGTATAATATTTTTAATTTGAATTAACATCTAAAACTTTTGATTTAATTAAAAGCTTGGAGTATCATTAATGACTGTTACAGTTACCATCCATTTAAAAATGTATTTTGTCTAAAAATTTGCTAAGTATTTTGATTTATACATTCCCAGAATTGTATAATATTTTTAATCCGAATTAACATGTAAAACTTTTGATTTAATTAAAAGCTTGGAGGACATATCGTTAATGACTGTTACAGTTACCATTCATTTAAAAATGTATTTTGTCTGAAAATTTGCTAAGTATTTTTATTTATACATTCCCAGAATTGTATAATATTTTTAATCTGAATCAGCATGTAAAACTTTTGATTTAATTAAAAGCTTGAAGAACATAATATCATTAATAATTGTTTACAAACAGTTACCATCCATTTAAAAATTCATTGTCTGAAAATTGCTATAATATATTGATGTATAGGTACCTACATGTAAAACTTTTGAATATATGATAGAGTGGGTGCTTACTTGATATACCTAAATTAATATTCAACATTTTGTTAAAAAGAATATACTAACACTCTTTTTAGGAACTTACACTATTTCTTAATTCTTGATAATTGATTTATTTATTTAAGATATAGTTCTGAAAGAAGTCACTGTGTTGACGAAGCAATTGTCAAAAATAAAGAAATCGTGTAAATTCCTAAAAACAGTGTTTTATTTTTTTAACAAAATTTTAAAACTATTGAATTAATTAAAACTTGGATGACATATCAATAATGGTATTTGAATGAAACAATTTAAATCTTGTGACTGATGCTATCAAATGTGTCAATATTTCCGTTTGATGTATATGTTTTTGTTTCAATCACTATTTGATATACGCAGATTTGTTCCCATGATGCGTCGAACGGTTTAAGAAACGTCCTCATGAAATATTAAAATTGACTGTTCTACAACTAACGAAATAATCAAGATATACAAATCACTCATATTATATCATTTATCTTACTGTATCTTTTATAGTTTGGTCAGACTACACCGATTTAAAATTGTCTAGTGATAGGTAAAAGATTCAGAAATGTTACGAATCGGTTTAAAACCATCAAAGTATAAACGTAGACAAAAACAGTGTATAGATACCGCAAAGATCAATGCCGAAGACCAAGTTATTTCACCTACATAGAAACCAAGCTGCAAGGGTAGAGAAGATCGCCTTCTAAAGTGCTGACGCTTTGATCAAATTCAGGCAAAGATGAACCTGTGTTTGAATCGTTGAATTCGATATAAAGAGTGTTACACAAATGATATTAACGAATTTTTTTGTTTTGTTTTTGTTTTTGTTTTTGAAGTTATACAACTTTTGGCGCGTTATGGAAAAATGATGAGAGAGAATTTTTACGTTTTAACATCATGAAGTTAGTCGAAAGTAACACCATGAAGTTAGTCGGAAGTTCATGATTATAATCTTATATATAAAATTCTCGTGTCGCGGTGTACGTTATTGCACTCCTCCGAAACGGCTGGACCGATTTTGATGAAATTTTGTGTGCTTATCGGGTAGGGTGGAGAATCAGACAACATCTATTTTTCATCCCCCTAAATATTAAGGGTGGTCCACCCCAAATTTTTTTTTTTTATTTTTTGGACAAAATTTTTTGTTTTAATTTTTTCATGATTCAGCATTGAAAAATACATACAACTCTAAATTTTCACCCTTATACGATCAACCTCTGATTTTTAATCGCGATTTTTATATTAAGCATATATGACGAACGAGCGAAGCGAGTGAGTAGTGTATTTATAATATTCAAGCGAACGAGCGAAGCGAGTGAGTAGGCGAAAATATTCAAGCGAACGAGCGAAGCGAGTGAGTAGTGTATTAATAAAATTCAAACGAACGAACGAAGCGAGTGAGTAATGTAATTATAATATTCAAGCGAACGAGCGAAGCGAGTGAGTAGTGTATTTATAATATTCAAGCGAACGAGCGAAGCGAGTGAGTAGTGTATTGCACCCGGGCTTTCTTAGCACCCGGGCGAAGCCGGACGGGACCGCTAGTATCCTATATTATCACCAGTCACAATGTGACTGGAGCGTTTTCAGTTTTAAATAACATTAATAAAAGCTATTGCTATATAAACGCTCGTTTATGGCGCTTTCGTTAAATATGAGTTCTTACTCCAACACCTGTACTGTTTACATTATTATTTTTCATGATTATAATACCCTATTATATAGCACTGCTTTGTAAGATGTGCCGTGGTGTAATGGATAGCACTGCCGCGTCATACGCAGTAGATCTCGGGTTCGAATCTCAAAACAAACATGCTTTTTTTTAATAAATAATTAGATATAAATATAATAAATAAATATATTTAATAAATTAATAATTTATTAAATTAAAATATTTTATTTAATATCTTTATTTTATTATTTTATCGTCTTTTTTGCAAACGTTTAGTACTGGCACGCGGGATAAAATTTTTGGAGTTATTTTTGTTTTGTTACGCCAAAGAAGTATAACATCTGACGTGCGTACATAAGTACACACACACACTCTTTTTTTTTGTGTTTCCCCTGAAGCCATATGGTGATTGAGAAAAAAAATGTGTTTATAAAATATATTGGGATTTCAATAGTGTTGTAGCTAGGGTAGGGATGCGCTATACGGATCAATCTTCTAGTGTATCGATACTTTAGCGATATTTTGTATCGATTTTTTTAATTCGATACATGATTAGTATCGATACAATTTGGTGCGTATCGACACTCTGTCTAGTCTAGTTCTTTTAGAATAGTTATTAGTCGGATTACAGTTTTTTTTTTGCTCGTCTGCATTTCATTATGTTCTGGGATACTGGATCGATAATGTATCGATATATTGAGCATCGATCTTTTATAATACCTACGATTTTATACTGTATCGACACTTTAAAATACGATTCAGATCGATACCTAGTATCGATACTTTTTGGTGAATCGGAACATCCCTAAGCTAGGGACATCGTCGCTTAGGGCAAGATTCTGATTTCGTCGCCTTAATTTATCTTTACTTATCACTACAAATCTCAGCGCTGATTGCGCCTTCCATGATTTGCGACGTTGGCGCGAGCCTCTGTTGCCAGACCCTAGTTACGGTGCTGGGTTTCAGTCCTGAAATAATTAATAAAGCATCGATTTAAAGGAATTTTGTTGTAAACATGTTGCGTGCATCGTGAGCGGAAGTTATGTTAACATGTTTATATTATATTAATCAAAAACCATAAGTGTCTCCATAACTCAGAAATTAGTGACATATTTGTCATAATATTTTTGAAAAAAACCTGTAAGACTTCAATATTTCTCTTCAATTATGTTCCTTAATGCCTAAACTCTTAATTTTCAAACTTTCAAATTCATTTTTTCTTCAATCATTTTGAATGGACATGATGACATAGGACTTCCTGTAAAATTATGCAATCTTAAAATCATTATAACTTTTTATTCATCAAGTGAATCGATTTGAAATTTTTTTCAGAGCTTCAGAATATATAAATGAATAGCCAGAGAGTTAAATTTTTCTATTTAGATCATTTTTGAAATACAACTTCATTTCCAATACATCTTTAAGTTCGTATAATAGACAATTTGGTAGATAGATGATATTTTTGAAGTGGATCGATTTTGAAGACATTCTGTAGAATTGTTGAACATCTCGTTGAGAGTGTCCGCACGCATGCCAGAACCCTGTCATGTTATTGTATAACAAAAGACGATAGAAGATATAAAGCAATTATTATTATTGAATGTTATTCCCTTATCTATTTGAGTGGTTTGTTATGTATTATATTATGATACTTTTTATTGTGAAAATATTTCCAAAATCAATTTGTATTATCTGTTAAATCCACAAATCAACATTTTATTATAATGATACGATTTTTCAGCATGAATGACAAGTGGGAACAATTGTATACAAAAGTATTTTAACACGAAAAAGTATGCGGACTAGACCTATCCAGTTAGAGTAAGCGAGAGAGATAAAATTAACTCAGTTGCCACAAGAATACGCAGAACGAAACACGATCCAGTTAGAGCAAGTGAGAGAGATAACGTGTTGAAGTAGACAGTGAACCGGTGCATGTTTCGTTCTGCGCATTGTTGCGGCAGCTGGGTTGTTTTTATCTCTCTTGCTCTTAAAAAATATAGAGGCTCTATACCGTATGCATTAAAAAATTATGACCCTGGATCTAGCCATATGAGGCGTGGTAACTTGGTAAGCCGACCAATGACCGTGGCTAGATCCAGGGTCATAATGTTTTAATGTATACCGAATACAACTGCTTATACAAAGTTGAAGCCAGGTCTGACGTCACAGGGAACAACAAACATGGCGACCAAACACGGGATGGATTGGGAATATTATTCTCTTCTTACAATACAAAATGAGAGCTGAATAAATATGGCGACTGGCTTCACTTTTAAATACTTTTAGCGCCTCTATACCTTTTAACTCGGCGAATTGGATAGGTCTTATTTTAATAAAATCATGCGTCTAAGTTCACTTGCTGAATCTTTTTGATTACATTTTAAATACAATCAGGTTTTCCTTTATGCAACAGCCTGTGAATTATGCATTTTTGACATACTAAGATCTGGAACAGGTTTGCGTAATTCTACCGTTAAGTTTATACTTTATAAGGTACAGCCGCGTCCTAATTTATGTTAATTGTGGTTGGCATTTGTATAAGAAAGTGTATTGGTATAACCTCAGCTTATAGTTTGTGCAAACCTCATGTTAAAGTTCTCACCGAAGTAAAACATTTCTACACTGCTGCATTTACATGTGTGAAGAGTTTGTGCAAACTTGCATGGTTCAAAACTTCAGATACCAACTTAATACAAATTAGCTAACTCAGTGAAACATCGTGGTTACAAGACTTCATTGTAAGAAAGATTCTCTCAGTTTACAATATTCTGGTACAAACAGACAGACAATAATTCTGGAAACACGTTTTTCCATTTAGGAAGGAAATAAAAATAAATTATTTAATAGAAACAAAAAACCCGACTGCGTAAAAATCGAACAAGATGGAAACAAGATCAAGTGATAACATGCAGTCGAAGGCATAGTGATAGTAGTAACAAGTTCAACAGAAATATCTGATGCTTCCGACTGCATGTTATCATTTGATCTTGTTTCCATCTTCTAAGTTCGATTTTTACGCAATCAGTTTTTTTTAATAATTTATTTTTATTTATATTAGTATTGATTACTGATTTATAGGTTATAATTATCTAGACCGTACGTTATTACAGCCTCCCCCCCTGTTATCTCAGAATAACCTTCCCAAATATGTTCTCTATATATTCGTGAAAAATCATTTGAATTTAGACTGACAGACAGACGCACGTATTATTTGTGTTTATCGATAATTGTTGCTGATTTTCATTTTACTAATTACCATTCGTCCTTAAAATTTTCAAAAATAATATTTTGAAGGCCATTGGAACTTGTACTTACTCTTCGAACATTGCATTTGACGTTGAATAAAATGAGATATTGTTTCAACGTAACATTTATGTAACGCCGCTGATAAATTTTAACTTTTAAAATAATATTTGGTTTGTTAAGCTGCATGCATCTAGTTTCAGAGAATTATTTAATTTGTCCTAATTTATTCTTCTAGCAATCTAGCAGTTTATTTTAAAAACAAATATGAAAGATTATTCAGGTTTCTTTCTAAAGTTTAAAATACAAATAATCGGACCCATTACAATGTTATTCCAATGAAAAGTTAATAATTTAGTATTTTCTTTTTGCAAATTTAAGGGGTAATTAAGTTTATTTCTCAAGTTTAAACAGTTTACTGATAAAAACAAATACGAAACTATTAACATTTTTGTATCTTTTAAAACTTTGTTTATTTTTTGTGTCTCGACCAATCACAATTATATTATATTATAATTATTAAAAGAACTAGCTTTTTAAATAAAATAGGAATAAATAAATACTTTATTTAAATAGAGACTGACAATGAATCAGGATGGGTTATGTCAGATACATTTTAATGCAAATTTAACATTAGTAAATCCATCAGGGCAAACATTGGAATGTAGTTTGCATTCCAATGTTTTGTGGGAATGAGCTCTCCCAGGGACCTGAGCTCGTACCAATCGGTTTGTGTATGCCGGCTGGCGGATTCTTTATACACAAATGGATTCATTGTTGTGTTGAAGACGCTAATGACCTGAGTTGTCGACGCGTATATAATCTACAATAAATAAAAATTAGTAGCATTTAACAGTAAATTAACAATAAAATAAAAATAACAATTTAAAATTTGATAAAAACACAACAAACAAAACTTAAAATTTAACATTAAAAAATCTGGTATATCATTGGATAAATTTTAGGGCTTTTTCAAATCCACATTTTATATTTTATTTTATTTATTGCAGATTATAGACGCGTCGACATCTCAGGTCATTAGCGTCTTCATATTTTATATTTAGCTGTATTTTTTATATTTCAATGTTTTGTTATTGTTACGGATCATCCCGTATATAAACGACAGGCAAGAGTTTTGAGAAACGGGGTCCGCTTACTGAAGCAACCTGTGCGAAAGTTCTAGAGACAGCGAAAACACACTAGGCTTATGCCACGCAGCATATATAAACAGCCAGTGCGAGTGAGTCAATCAATCAGTCAATGGAGAATACTGAGCGACAAATAGTGCGTCTGATATAAATAGAGTAAATATAAATATTTGAAACATAAATAACTAGAAATAAATAGTCCTGGTATATAGTTAATTGTTACGAGTTATTGTATATAGTTAAGTGCTATTTATTGTTTTGTGTTGATTTGTTTAAGAATTACTGTTTAGTTATTGTTTACTTGTGTTGATTGTTAGAACTGAGTTTTCGTTGTTGCATTCATTATTATTGTGTCTTTAATTATTGTAAATAAATATTTATTCCGCCAACTCAGAAAACAGTTTTGTAACATTATAAAGCTATTTTACTTATTCCCTGCATCTCTAAAAAACTTTGTAAAATACAATTCTATATTTTTATGACCAAAACGTATTTGAGAAAGTAAAAATTATGATATATTCAGTTTTCACGGATTCTATTTTCTCTGGCATTAATCCAATAAAAGTTAAATCGCGTGAAATTCGTCATAAATACAAAAACACTTTTTTTTGTAAAAAAAGAGATATATCTACATTTTCGATTTGTATTTAAAACATGGATAGCGTATATTGAATTGAGTTGTTTTTTCATTTCATGAAAAAACACTAACCTGCTTTTAAGTGCATTGTCTATTTTTGCAGTTTCTCGTGAATGAACAAATGAAAAACTTTTTTCGGAGAACTTGTGGCGTCTAAAATGAATGAATAAATTTACGACATGCAGTGTGTCCACAAATTTATTCTCAACATAGGGATCTCCGTTATAATTAGAGATAGAAATTTGATTAAATGAGATGAAATATTCCTTAGGTAAAGTTGTAACAAATCACATAAATAAAGTTTAGATATTTTGCGTAGCTTAGGCGCTATTATAAAAAAAGTGAATTTCCGAATTTTTTATTTTTGCCGGTTTTCCCAAAAATCTGAATACACCACGAAATTGGTATTAAAAACTGCCTTAAAAAAGTGCAAACTAAATTTCATACATTTTTAGAGTGTTAGGTCTTCAAGTCACTATATGAATAATAAGAAGTATTAGAAATACTTTGTATTTTGGTGTCCGTCTTGTGACTTCATGTCTATACATGTGCTTAGCATCATAATATTATATAATGCTACGAATACTCAATGTGCGTTTTATAATATAAAAAATTAACCATACCTGAAGATAGCAACTCGTTGCTGAAACGCATGAAGTCACAAGACGGATACCAAAATACAAGGTATTTCTAATACTTCTTATTAAACTAAATTTGACTGTGTTAAAATAAATCAGCCATCGGCAAAAATAAAAAAATCGAAAATTCACTTTTTTATTATAGTGCCTAAACTAACCAAAATATCTAAACTGTATTCATGTATTTTGATACAAATTTACCTAAGGAGTACTTCATCTCATTTAATCAAATCTCTATCTCTCATAATAACAGAGATTCCCACGTTAAGAACAGTTTGTGGACACACTGTATAACGGAAAAAGGCAGGAGAAAAATTGTACGCACTCAAATTGGTTTTCATTGAATTCGTATAAAATACGGAAGAAAATTAAATTACGGATGGGGATTCGAAATCGAATTACATAATTCTCTTTACTATTTATCTCAAAATAAAGTTCGCATACCCGTAAATGCACACGCAAAGATGTTCATTGTACTCGATATATAGGGTGTGTCAAATGTCAAATAAATTAAAATTGAAAGAAGGCATTCAACAGTAGAACCCGATCACTCTTAGAAAGACTCAATGACGTCATCAGCCTATTGGCGGCAAAGCGCCGCCCTCACTTAGCAACCGATTGTCTGCTTTACAACCGTTATCCTCTCTGCCTTTCTCTAGTAGTTTTTATTTTTTACCATTTAACCCTTTGCACACTACGCAACTGAGTTCAAGTAGGCGGAGACCGGAACAATAGCCATTGTCGAGTGATGACATCTCGGTGTCATTCTTATTACCTACTAGCGGCCCGGTCCGGCTTCGTCCGGGTGATATAAATTTATATTTATTAATACATTACTCACTCGCTTCACTCGTTCGCTCGAATTTATAATTATTTAAAAGAGTACGTACTCGCTTCGCTCGTTCGCTCGAATTTATAATTAATTAAAACATTTCTCCCTCGCTTCGCTCGTTCGCTCGAATTTATAATTATTTAAAACAGTACGCACTCGTTTCGCTCGTTCGCTCGAATTTATAATTAATTAAAACATTTCTCACTCGCTTCGCTCGTTCGCTCGAATTTATAATTAATCAATAGTTTTCGCAGGGCACGCCAAATAATGACTTTTATAGGCAAATTTTGGATACCTTGGATTACATTATTGTAATTTTCGTTGGAATCTCTAATTTTTTTGAAAATAAAATACAGCCCATGTTACTCGCTGATAATGTAATTTTCTATAGGTGAAAGAATTTTTAAAATCAGTTAAGTATAGTTATTCAGTTTATCCATTACAAACAAACAAACATACAAAAAATCAAATCTTTTCTCTTTGTAATATTAGTTCAGATAATATAAAGTTGTTATGGGACCTTTATTTGTGATTTAATTTTCCTGAAGGTTTTTGATGTGCAAACATCTTTACTGGCCATCTTTCCAAATGTATACTAGAGTGACTCTGCGAAATGCCAAGGAAGCGGTGTGTTTCGGAAGTGACGCAAAGCTCACAGTAAAATTTGAGGTTATATGTAGTTGTCATCGTATTCGAATCTGAGTGTTTACACCGGTACTGATGAGGTACCTTGTGAGAATACAGGGTACTTTTTACTTCCCACCTCTACTATGGTAGGGAAGTAATGGATTTAGTCCGAAAAAAATATTTCGAGATTTTAACAGATTTTCACGTTTTGAGACCCTAGCAATCGTTTAAGATCATTTTCTGACTGATGTCTGTATGTGTGTGTGTGTGTGTGTGTATGTGTGGTCAATTTTTCGCCTTCGATATCTTAAAAACGGAACAACATACGAGCACGCCGATTGTTCTATTGTGTTTATCAGCCTTTAACTTAGATCTGATTAGATTTTGAGTCAAATCGGTTCTGTGGATCCTGAGATATTCAAAAAAACGTTCTCAATGTCACGTATTAACATAGGTAAAAAAAAATATAAATGAATTCTAGATGTTATAATATGAAAAAAATGTAAATATTTTTTTTCTCTAAAATGTATAGTTTTCGAGAAAAAAAATATTTTACTTAAAAAATAAAAATTGTACGTAAATCAAGGTAACCATGATTTTTGCTATATTAAGCTAGCCATCAGTAGATCACCAAACAAAAAAGAGGGCCATGCTTTTTTCAAAGAATAAAAATTAAATTGTGTTTTAAAGACCAGCAACAGCTAAGGTTATTTGGGCCTAGTCAAAGAATAAAAAAAAAAGAGTGTTTATTTTTTGCAAATATTTACTAGGTGGGAAGTATAGGACTGGTCATCAGTCGAATTTTTTCGGATGACACCTAGATGCGAAAACGTATTTCTAGAATTTTTGTACCAACATAAAAAAAATGGTTGGACCGATTTAAATGAAACTCGATACAAATTCAGTTTCTACCAAATTTTGAAGTATGGAGTTTATTATAAGGTTTTAGAATATTATAAATTAATTATTATGACATAAATAGAGAGGATAACAAATAAACGGATGTCTGACGATTTTCCACAATTTTCAACGACACTCGACTTTCCCCAGTCGTGATAATCGCGTTAACAATAAAACGGGAAATAAGGGCAATGCAGCGTGTTGAGAAATTAGCTGAGTTTTAAAATATCTATTTTTGCAATATTTTGTGTAACTAATTTCTAAATTAATATGGTTGCTACAGTTTCAATCGACTGTGTTGAGTTGTTGATTTTTGTGTATGTGTCAAATAATTTTCAAAAATATTCAGTAACTAATCTTATTCTAATTAACTAAAATACGCTAAATGGACTATAAAACATATATTCTGTATTTATGAAATAATAGTTTTAAGTGTTTGTTTCTTATTTTTAATAAAAGTGTAGTTTACAATTATTGACTTTTCTCCTTCACCAAAAACCAGATAAAAATAGTTTTTTGGTACTTTACGCTACATTATTGGTCCTTCGAGAGCCGGATTTGGTGAAGTGAGAGTGGAAACGTCAATCGTGAATTGTGAGTTTTGTGGAAGCTTGCTGACCGTGTGCTGCCGCATTGCTGAGCACCTTTTGGACGTTGTGCTGCGGTGGTGGTCAACTGACTTTTATGTGTAGGCTTCCACGATCGCGTGTGCATTCTCTTAGTAAACTTAAACTATTCTATTGTTCCTTTTTCTTTTGGTGATAACTCACCGTGTCTAGTGAGTTATTTTCTTGCGCTTGTACTGCTTACTGTAAACATTTTCTGACGCTGTGTGAGTGACTATTTTCCTTTTCACTTTCACTGTATCGTCGACATTTAAATTATACCTAAACTTATTTATTCATCATCATGGCCAACAAGGTAGAACAGCGCTTAAGCTTGCAGCAGCAACGTCTCACTGCTATCATAAACATAGCGGCGGAAGGAAAGGCTGGAACTTTTGCATCTATCACCAAATACTCACTAGCATTCAAACTGGAGATCTTGGACAAGACCTGGCAGTCTTTCCAGGAGACGCACGTTAATCTTTTCGAGTCAAAGGCCGAAGGGCTACTGGAAGGTGACTACGTGAAGAAAGACCTCTACAACGAGTGCTTAAGACACTACCAAGAAGCCAGGGTGACTCTTCTGGAGCGCAAAGAGGAGCTTGAAGCGCAACGGGACGTGCCTACTGGTGCCTCTCTTTTGGATGCTTCATTCGTTCAGCAGGGGAACTCGCTGCTTCAGAAGCTCCCTGAAGTTCAACTTCCGACCTTCAGTGGAGAATATCTCGAATGGAAACCTTTTTCGCAATTATTCGTCTCTCTTGTCGGCTCTAACGAGGCTCTCACTCCTGTGGTGAAGATGCACTATCTCAAAACTCAATTGAAAGGTGCCGCAGCAGATATAATTGCGAACCTACCGATAACTGGAGAAGCATTTGCTACTGCTTGGGATTTACTTGTGTCACGCTACGACAACCCTCGCCTGCTGCTGTCCGCTCATTTTGACCAACTGATTGTTACAAAGAAAATCGCCCCTCGTTCATCCAGAGAGTTGAACGAACTGCTCACGACAACAACCAAAAACCTTGACGCAATCAAAGCTCTATCCTCTACTATTGATCCGTGGGATGCGATGTTGGTGCATCTAACTGTCAGCAAGTTAGATGATGGCCTTCGAGAAAGCTGGGAGAACAAGCTTGGCTCCTCTACTGAGTTTCCCTCCTTTGAATCGCTGAAGATTTTCCTCACTGGACGGGCTCGAGCCAGAGACCATATTGAAATCAGTATTGAATCTTCTCCACCTCGTAGTTCTCCAGTTTACAAAGCTACTGCTAACTTAAGAACATCCTCTTCAAGGTTCTCCTCTTCTGTACATCTCTCATCGACGTCTGCTTCAACTGATGCTCCAGCGTTGTGTGCAATTTGCTCTGAGCAGCATTATGTTCTCTTCTGCCCAACTTATCGAGCCAAGACGCCTGATCAACGAGTTGAGCTAGTGAAACAATATCGTCTCTGCTTCAATTGCTTGGGGAGACATCTTGTCGCTGATTGCAGGACTAAGAAAACCTGTCAGAAGTGTGGACAACTTCATCATACGTCGATTCATCTGGACCGTTCTCATTTTGAGAAGTCCGCTCAATCAACATCAGTTCAGCAGCACACTAAATCTAGTGAGTCTGTCGCGACACAAAAATCATTCTTTCCCGAAACTGAACCAAAACAATGACTATCTCTAAATACCAGTGCTCTCGCTCAAGGTACACTTTCTAAACCTCTAGTGCTACTTGCTACATGTCGAGTTCTCGTTACATCTCTCCAAGGTTATTCTCTACAAGCAAGGGCACTCATTGATCAAGGCTCTGAGCTGTCTTTTGTCTCAGCATCATTCCTCAAGAAACTTAAACTCTCTCGTCAACCAGCGGCAATCTCTCTTCGTGGTATTGGTAACATTCCATCTAGTCATACTCGTGGAGTATGTCAGCTCGAGCTTCAATCTCTCTACTCTAACAATAAAATTTTGGTTCAGGCGTATGTTCTCTCTGTACTGACTGCCCATCTACCATCTTTTTCTCTAAAAGATCCTCATTGGCCTCATCTTGAAGGATTGCAACTTGCAGATCCTGACTTTCTCTCTTCTGGGCCTGTTGATTTAGTACTGGGTGCAGCACCAACTGGACTCATTATCAACGCTGAGATTATCAAGGGCACCAGCGATTCTCCAATAGCTCAGTCAACCCTGTTTGGTTGGACTATTTTCGGTGCAGTTAACACTACGAGCGCTCATATACCCGACAATAGTCACTATGGGTTTCACGCTAATGCCGACAATGAAATTCAAGACATTTATGCACTTCTCTCCAAGTTTTGGGAACAGGAAGAGCTGCCATATTCTGCAATTGAATCTCTCAGTCCTGATGAAGAAGAATGTGAAGCGCATTTTTGCAAAACTCACTTACGAGAAGCCTCTGGACGCTACGTTGTACGCCTCCCCTTAAAGTCCTCTGCCGCACAACTAGGCGATTCATTCTCTACTGCCAACCATTGTTTTCAGCGTGCACTAAAACGCCTCTCTGCTAACCCCGCTCTCAATCTTCTATACACCGACTTTATGAGTGAGTATGAGCAGCTTGATCACATGAAATTAGCACCTTCTATTGTTTCAAACTCCACACCTGTCTTTTATCTACCACACCATGGTGTGCTAAAGAAGCAGAGTACAACCACGAAATTGAGAGTCGTGTTTAATGGCTCAAGTAACACCTCTTCAGGAGTTTCGCTGAACGACATCCTCCATTCTGGTCCAAAGATCCAAATTGATCTCTCTAGTGTTCTTCTCTATGCTCGTCGTCACCGCTACGTATTCGCAACTGATATCACTAAGATGTTTCGCCAGATTTTAGTTCACCCTCTAGACTGGGACCTGCAGCGCATTCTCTGGGTTGATAAACAACATCGAGTCGTTCCGTATCAACTCACCACGGTTACCTACGGTACTCGCTGCGCACCTTTCCTAGCTGTTAGGACAATTCTACAGTTAGTTAAAGATGAAGGCCATAATTTCCCTCTCGCTGTGACTCCTCTAACCAAAGGCAGATATGTCGACGACATTTACGGTGGAGCCGACACTCTTCAAGAAGCGTCTGAGATCGTTCACCAACTCATCGATATATGCAACTCTGGTGGTTTTCCTCTTGCCAAGTGGGCTAGCAACTCAGCAGACCTTCTCTCTCTTGTGTCTACAGCTACGCGCTCATCTGAGGAAGCTATCACCTTTGAGGACTCTAACATCAAGGTGTTAGGTTTAACGTGGCATCCAGCACAAGACAAGTTCAAGTTCTCTTATACTGTTTCTGATGAAAATACTCTTACTAAGCGCTCTATTCTCTCTGAAACTGCCCGCTTATTTGACCCTCTGGGTTTTTTAGCCCCTGTAATAGTACGAGCCAAGATGCTGCTACAGGAACTCTGGTTGGAGAAACTTGGATGGGACGAACCTCTTTCCCCAACTCTTTCACACAAGTGGAAACTCTTCCGAGAAGATCTCAATTACCTCTCGGAGTTGGAAATTCCTCGATGGTTGCATCTTACTCAATCATCTACTATAGAGATTCACGGCTTCGCTGACGCCTCACAACTCGCTATGGCTGCAGTAGTTTATCTCAAATCTACTTCTTCTGAAGGTATCTCTACAGTTTCCTTTGTAGCTGCCAAAACTAAGGTAGCACCTCTAAAGACACTCACAATTCCACGACTGGAACTTTCAGCTGCAGCTATCCTCTCCGAGCTCACTCTCCATGTAAAGAAGACTCTTGAATTAGAAGCCGCCCCTACTTATCTGTGGACTGATTCGTCAGTCACTCTGACGTGGATTAAAAGTCATCCATCTCGTTGGAAGGAATATGTGCGCAACAAGGTGAAGAAAATTCAACATCTACAACCTCTGGCCAACTGGTTGTTCGTCTCAGGCAAGCAAAACCCTGCTGACTGTGCATCCAGAGGTCTGACATCTTTAAAACTACAAGATCGTTCTCTATGGTGGCATGGCCCACCATGGTTGATTTATTCTCGTGATCATTGGCCAGTGATTGTTCCTCCAGAGCATTCATCTATTCCGCATGAAGAAGCACCAGGTCTTTCGCTTACTGTTGCTGTAGATACAGATACTAATCCTTTCTGTTCGCTGATTGCACGTTGTTCTTCTCTATCTTTTATTCTTCGAGTTACTGCCATTTGCCTACGTGCTAGCACTCGTTTCAGAAATGTGCAACAATCTTCGCTGACCACTCCGCTCTCTACTGCTGACCTGGAATCCGCTAGACTTCTATTAGTCAAGAGTATACAAAGTATATACTTCGCTGAGGAGATCAAAACTCTAAAAAAAGGTATTCTATGCTCGAGATCGCATCATCTTACTAAATTGACACCATTTATCGACTCTCAAGGTATTCTGAGACTAGGAGGACGTCTAAAACATTCCCTACTGGATCCAGAACAGAAGCATCCAGCCATTCTACCTCGAGATTCTCCTCTGTCTGAGCGATTAATAACTGAAGCTCATTTAAAGACACTTCATGGTGGCACTCAGTTAACACTCTCTTATCTGAGAAGATCGTATTGGATTATTGGTGGTCGCGCTCCAGTACGATCCTATATTCTTCGTTGCGTTACATGTACCAGACATCGAGGTCAACGAGCACAACAGCTTATGGGACAACTGCCCTCTACCAGAGTAACACCTTCACGTGCCTTTCTCTACACCGGCGTAGACTATGCTGGCCCGATTATACTAAAGACTTGGAAGGGACGTGGCTCTAAAACACACAAGGGTTGGATCGCAGTATTTGTCTGTTTTTCTACTTCAGCTGTTCACTTGGAGGTCGTTACCGACTACTCTGCCGACACTTTTCTAGCAGCGTACAGGAGGTTCTCTAGTCGACGAGGTATCTGCCATACTCTTTATAGTGATTGTGGTACCAATTTCTGTGGGGCAGATTCAACTCTAAAAAATCTCTTCAGAGCAGGATCAAAAGAACTTGGAGAACTTTCTGCTATTCTCTCGAATGACGGAACCAACTGGGTGTTTAATCCCCCTGGAGCTCCACACTTTGGAGGCAAATGGGAGGCAGCAGTTAAGTCGACTAAATTCCATCTACAGCGAGTCATAGGTGATACTCTCTTAACCTACGAGGAAATGACTACTCTTCTAAACCAAGTGGAGGCCGTTCTCAACTCTCGACCTATGGCGCCTCTTTCTGAAGATCCTGAAGACATGGCAGTTCTTACTCCAGGACATTTTCTAATTGGTGAAGCTCTTACTTCTATTCCAGCTCCTTCTCTGAGTGAAGTTCCTCTAGCGAGACTCTCTAGATGGCAGTTAATCCAACAGAAGCTTGAACACTTTTGGAACAGATGGTCCTCCGAATGCATACACCGCTACCAGTCAATATCGAAGTGGCATCACCCTTCACATGAGATCAAGGTTGGTTCTATGGTGCTAGTCACAGACGAAAGGTTTCCTCCAACAAAATGGCCTCTCGCTCGAGTGATTTCTTTACATCCTGGTGCTGATGGACTCACCCGAGTAGTTACTCTAAAGACATCAACCACTACACTTACCAGACCAATCTCCAAGATCTGCATATTACCAGTTGCCGTCTCTACCGATCCTTTTGCCAACTCTGTTGCCAAAGGGGGGGAGAATGTTGAGAAATTAGCTGAGTTTTAAAATATCTATTTTTGCAATATTTTGTGTAACTAATTTCTAAATTAATATGGTTGCTACAGTTTCAATCGACTGTGTTGAGTTGTTGATTTTTGTGTATGTGTCAAATAATTTTCAAAAATATTCAGTAACTAATCTTATTCTAATTAACTAAAATACGCTAAATGGACTATAAAACATATATTCTGTATTTATGAAATAATAGTTTTAAGTGTTTGTTTCTTATTTTTAATAAAAGTGTAGTTTACAATTATTGACTTTTCTCCTTCACCAAAAACCAGATAAAAATAGTTTTTTGGTACTTTACGCTACACAGCGAAAAATTAAAGGCACCATCTTGCATTGTCTGAATGAAACTTCTTAACACATTCGTTTCCAGTGTGCTAAAAGTTTACTTCTTAGAACGGATCAGAAGGAATTTATTTTTCAAGAATTTCGCAATTTTACTTTTACCATTTTTAAGAAACCTCAAAAATATTTCAGATACTGTTTAAATATAACTTGCAACTGAAGATATTCTTATAGAAAAAATCACGCTGAATCGAATCCGATCATTCGCAACATTGTATCTCTTTTAGTTTAGAAGTTATGGCCTTTTTAAATTTTTGAAAAAAATTTATAAAAACGCTCGTATCTTCTAAACCTGAGAAAAACTGCGATGTATGAAAAAATATATAACTATCTCAGATATACTTATAATTAATGTGTCTTATAGAAAAAAGCACGCTGAATCGTTTAGGCCCACGCGTAAGTTCGTATCTTGAATAGAAATTGTCATAAAATGTGTAAAAACTGATACAAATAATTTAAAATGGCGACGAATGTTGGTATTCTAAAAACTGTAACTAGACAAGTGATTACACTTTCATATAATGTTATATATGGAGTGCAGAAAACCAAAATAAAACAAAAAAAGTGTTATGCACTATTATTTCGTTGAGAGAACATCAGCTCTTGTTGTTTTCATTTGATATGTCATATATAAATGGTTGTGTTGCACAGATTATTTGCTGAAACACTTTTTATTTGCTTTATCTTAACAGCTCATGCTCTCATGATTTATAGCTTCGTTTATGTCTTTACAAACGTTATTGGACAAATTAGTTTTAAAGTTAAATCACAATTAAATATCTCTCTTGAATAAACAGAAAAAAAATCTATATATTACTACGTGAAACCCGAAAATAGTGGTATCGTCAACAAACGAACAGATATTGAGAATTTGTCCCATATATATAGCTCATTAATCGATTTAGTATAACCTTTACATAATTATCTCTGTTAAATCCTATCAAATTGCTGTTCTCGTTTTTACATTGTCTTTCAGTATAACGGATATTAATTAGAGGTGAACACAGATTTTATTTCCAATTTTATCAGTGATAACTACATTTTTACTTTTAACAATTTTTATGAGTTTTTATTTTAAAAAACCCAACAATGTCATCACCATGTTGTTCATTAATCACTCAAACAAAATACTGAAAGAAATTGACAGCATTTGGTAAGTTATTAAAAAAAAATAATAAATAAACACATTCCAATTTTTTGTTAATTTTAACTTTATTTCCACAAAATATTATTCTTTATCATATACATATTCTTACCCAAGTTTGTATCAACATTATAATTATTTTGTAGACTCTGAAGATGGTATGAAGAATACCGAAACGTTAGTAAAATGCAAATTTAAAAAAATCAGTAATGTTTTTTATTGAGCCTTTGTGCTACGGAAGTGCTCATTTCCAACAATTCTTAAAACTGTTTTCAAGGATCAAATTGCTCTATTTAAATATGGCTACTTCGAATTCGGTATCTCTTTTTACTATTTATTATAAAAGAAAGGGAATGAAACTTATATCATTCGAAAGGTACTGTGCCATAGATGTGCACAAAAAATCATGTGTGTATGTTACCGTTAAGGCAGGTAAAATAAAGTGAACATACACATATGCTTTCTCCATACGAAACGCTTTAACCACAAATACGTTGTTTCTCGCGCTGTTTAAAGACCTCTGGTGACACACCACGGAGATTCTATGAACTATCAATATTGTAGGATTTCTTCGTTGTCGGTACAGTTATGTTGAATTTGTGTTTATAAGGTTATGTGACAAATAAATGTAGATTTACTTTACAGACACATTTGGTCGAATTTCGACCACATGCGATACTAGTCGCCATTTTAACCGAATTGAAAAAAAAACACAGGTTATCAATTCGACATGTATAATAATTTATTTTATTTATGTTTGTTCACTGTTCAGCCACAACTTCTCGAGGGAATAACCGATTCGAATAATTTCGACGCCATTGGATTCATAATGTTTATGGAATGGTGACATATAATTTTTATTTAAATCGGTTCAGAAGTTTATTTTTTTCTAGTTATCAAATTTATTGTTTATGTATGTTACCTCATATCTCCTGCAATTGTAAACCGATTTTTTATCTATATATTTAAAACACAAACCGTTTTATTTCGACAGTACACGCCAGCGGTCCCTACTAAAACAATTTACGTACATAATGTTGTTTCCTTATAATAATATAAACAATAATTTGTATTAATTTTAAGACATCTGATGCCCGAAGAATCTAACCACGTCTTTGATATTTTAGTTCTATAATGTTCAGCAGTACAAAATAACGTATCCATATCAACTGATATGTTTTCATTGGCTTTGGGCATGAATAGATTAAATCTGTGAGAATGCAATGATATCTAAATGTATTGTTATAACAGCTGGGTTCAAATGTGAAAACATCCAATCTTTTTGAATCGGTTTACAACTCTACTTCTATAAATAATGTTAAGGTGTTTTAATGAAACAATAAAAATACTTTATGGTTTTTTCCACAATCCTTCGTATACCAAATTCAGTTACCTAGTTATATGTTAGGAAGTTCATCTATAAATCAAAATTTATTTATTTAAGGGATGTGTATTTTTACTTCCCACCTCTACTATGCTAGGGAAGTAATGGATTTAGTCCGAAAAAAATATTTCGAGATTTTAACAGATCTTCACGTTTTGAGACCCTACCAATCATTTAAGATCATTTTCTGACTGATGTCTGTTTGTGTGTGTGTGTGTGTAAGTGGTCAATTTTTCGCTTTCGATATCGTAAAAACGGAACAACATACAGCCATGCTGATTATTCTATTGTGTTTATCAGCCTTTAACTTAGATCTGATTAGATTTTGAGTCAAATCGGTTCAGTGGATTCTGAGATATTAAAAAAAACGTTCTCAATGTCACGTATTAACATAGGTAAAAAAAATATAAATGAATTCTAGATGTTATAATATGAAAAAAATGTAAATATTTTTTTTCTCTAAAATGTATAGTTTTCGAGAAAAAAAATATTTTACTAAAAAAAGAAAATTGTACGTAAATCATAAGGTAACAATGATTTTTGCCATATTAAGCTAGCCATCTGTAGAACTAAACAAAAAAGAGGGCTATGCTTTTTTTCAAAGAATAAAAAAAGAGTGTTTATTTTTTGCAAATATTTACTAGGTGGGAAGTATAGGACTGGTCATCAGTCGAATTTTTTAATTTTCATTGCGTTAGTCCATCTAGTATGAGGTTTTTTTAAAACTATTTGATGATAAATATTTTTAAAAATTTTACTTAAATCGGTTCCGTTTTTTTTAGTTTAGTAATCAAAGATCAAGAAAGAAAATACCCACAAAATTGCGTAGGGCATGTTTCCAAAACCACAGATACGATTTGCACCAAAATCAATAGTTCATACTGAAATTAAACTTTAAAATAATTTAAATTACGTAAACTTAACAAAACTATGCTAATAAATATTTTGTTCAAAGTACTTAGATATAAAAAATAATAAAACTTTTTCTGGATAAAGAAACAACAGGATACAAGGCTTATAATTTAAAAACAGTTATTCACTAATCATTTTTAATGGCCAACGTTTCGGCAAACATTTTTTGCCTTCCTCAGGACCTATAACCAAAAATAGTACAATGTATTACTCTAAACTATACCTAAATCTTAAATGTAGAAAAAAATTATTTTAAAATTTTTTTAAAAATTTTTTGGATATCAAATAAATAATTTTTAATTACCTTAAATATTTTAGTGAACCGTCACAAATTTAAAAACATGCATTAGTTTAAAATTAATTTTGTCCAAATAAAACTTTTTAAGAGTATATCTCATTAATTAAACAGATATCACGATAAACTAACTTTCACAATTGAAACAGAGAAAAACAATTACATAACTTTTTTGGATGTTAAAATTATAAGAACACAGAATGGTATTAAAACTAACTGGTACCGTAAACCAACATCGTCTGGTAGATATTTACATTTTTCATCGGATAGTCCATTTATGCATAAATTAAATATAATTAAAAATTTGTTTAAAAGAAGTAACTTACTTAGTAGTCCAGAATTTCATAATGAAAATAAATCAATCATTGCAAAATTATTACATCAAAATGGCTACCCAATAGGTTTAATTAACGTTATATTTAACAATTTGGATGCAGAAAATGATACAAAACCCCCAATAATAAAAAGAAAAAACATGTCACATGTCACAGGTGAATGATAATTTAGTTTCATAATTATAAAAGCGTGGGTTGTGACTACTAAAATATAGTAGAGTTTACAATCCACGCTTTTATAATTATGAAGCTAAATATTAAAACTTATTTTTTTATTATGTCACTTAGTTTCTAGCTTAAAGCACTTAAATATTAATCATTTAATCTGGCAAAAAAATTTTCCACAATAAAAAATTAAATCAAAATTCTATAAAACATAAAATCTTCAGTATTTTCATTTACAAAAAAATCAATAAAACAACATTTTTTCACACTTCATTAAAACCAAATAAAATGTTTATATGTTTTTTAAATTTTGGACAATTTTACTGTTACATTTGACGGCATTTGAGCTCTGAGGATGAGAATATAATTCTCGAAACATTAGCTAAAAAATGCAATATTAACAGTATTTGCTTCTTATTTTGGATCCTTAAGCCACTTCAAAGCTGTTTTCTTCCATTATTTTTTTCCCTTTTCAGTACCTACATTTAAACAAAAGCGTGTCTTTAAAAAGTTTTTTTTTCTAATATTTTTGATCATTTGGTATATTGAAAATATGTTTGAATAATACGTTGGAGAACATTGTTGCTAACTACTAAAATTACGAAATAAAACCTATAATTTTATTGTTTTTAGTTTTATACGATCCACTAACTTTACATAGCATAAAATAGATAAGGGGACCATTTCTAAGTTTTATTTAGTAGTAAACACCTGACACTACTGAAAACTACGTACTATAAAAGAAATATCTACTGACAAACTTATCTGCTTGAAAACTTTATAATGATATGGAAAAACCTTTTGAACAGATAGTTTGGTTACTTCGCTATATGATTTTGTTTTCCTTTAGTTCATAGAATTAAAAAAAAAACATCAGAGAATATTTTTATTACTATCTATAATAGGCCGAGAGCTAGTGATAATTTTTTGGTGTTATTTATTCAAGGCCTTATTTTTGTGAAGATGTTGATGGAGGTATATTAAAGTGCTCTGAGTAAGACATTTTGCTAGATAGCGGTATGGGAGGGATGCAGACCGCCCCCAACATGTAGATACCAAAAAAAAATGGTCACAATTATTTTTGCTTCAAAGCTGAAATTGTTTGTATAGCTTGTCGGTGACCCAATAATGCTATTATAATATTTGCAGATCGATTGGTCAGTATTAAAGGGGTGGCAGATCACCCTAAACGTGTCATGCACCCTACGAAATTTATAGTATTAGTTCAAGGTTCAAATTTTAATATGTTGTTACGGCGACTGTTTTAAGCATATATTTCAATTTGCAGAACAATATGTCGGTGTTAACCCCCTTGCAGAATGATATAAACACCTAGGAGAGCAAGTTTCCCTCTAAGAGAGGGGGTTAATACCAACATTTTGTTCTGCAAATTGAAATATATGCTTAAAACAGTCGGCGTAACAACATATTAAAATTTGAACCTTGAACTAATAATATAAATTTCGTCGGGTACATGACACGTTTAGGGTAATCTGCCAACCCCTTTAATACTGACTAATCGATCTGCAAATATTACAATGGCATTATTGGGTCACCGATAAGCTATACAAACAATACAACAGTACAATAAAATTGCTTTTTGAAATACAAAAACAATTTTTTGCTAAATACTACCAGCTCACTAGAGTACCTAGTATTAAAATTGGAAGAAACCAGGTCTACAAAAAAGTACCAACTGACTGAAACCTTTTTGAGTTCAAGAACCAGTACCCAGAGTATTCTGTTAAATTAATTGTCCTTATAATTGGTGTTTTTGGAGGAGCCAAACCATCACTGTTGGCAAATATAAAAACTATCCCGGCATGTCAGCGTAATGCTGAGTCACTAATCTTGAGATATGCGAGCCGAAATAAAGTTCACCAACGTACGAACGAGCAAACGAACGTACACACAGAGAGACATCTCTCTAAAAACAGTAGATTCGGACTCTAGGGACCTCAAAACGTGCAGATATATCCAAATTTTTCAATCTCAAAATCGAACCCATTACAACAACTTCCAATGGGAATAACATTAGTATAATAAATAAAACACACAAAACTGGCTATAGCTGTCCAACTTTATTACTTCCCACCTCTACTATGGTAGGGAAGTAATGGATTTAGTCCGAAAAAAATATTTCGAGATTTTAACAGATCTTCACGTTTTGAGACCCTACCAATCGTTTAAAATCATTTTCTGACTGATGTCTGTGTGTAAATGCTACATCGCAAGTCTTATAGAAGTAAGCTAAGTTACCTGTACATAGGCTGGTTACAAACTTATTTCATCATTTATTTTCTATTTTATCCGCTCTACAAATTATAAATTGGATATACCTACTTTAGTTAATTACTAATGTATAAGGTACTAGTTAAAAATACAATTCAAAAAACAAAATACATTAAATCATCTGTGTGTGTGTGTGGTCAATTTTTCGCCTTCGATATCTTAAGAACGGAACAACATACGGGCATGCCGATTATTCTATTGTGTTTATCAGCCTTTAACTTAGATCTGATTAGATTTTGAGTCAAATTGGTTAAGTGGATCCTGAGATATTCAAAAAAACGTTCTCAATGTCACGTATTAACATAGGTAAAAAAAAATATAAATGAATTCTAGATGTTATAATATGAAAAAAATGTAAATATTTTTTTTCTCTAAAATGTATAGTTTTCGAGAAAAAAAATATTTTACTAAAAAAAGAAAATTGTACGTAAATCAAGGTAACCATGATTTTTGCTATATTAAGCTAGTCATCAGTAGATCACCAAACAAAAAAGAGCGCCATGCTTTTTTTAAAGAATAAAAATTAAATCGTGTTTTAAAGACCACCAACAGCTAAGGTTATTTGGGCCTAGTCAAAGAATAAAAAAAAAGAGTGTTTATTTTTTGCAAATATTTACTAGGTGGGAAGTATAGGACTGGTCATCAGTCGAATTTTTTTTAATACTACGTTTCGGTCTGTTATAAGAGACCCTTTTCAAGCACTACTTATTAAATATTAAAAATAAAGTTGAACAGCTATAGCCAGTTTTGGTGTGTTTTATTTATTAAAGTAATCTTTTTCGCTGTCGGTAGAAGCTAATAAGTGAACATTAGTATAATTTTCATTGTTATACAAATGTGGTCGGGAACTGGTGCTTTTACCTTACTTGAATTAACACTGTTAGAAGTTTTGTGTCTAACTACACGTTTCAATTGTATAACCAAGTGTTTTTATTTATATTTAATCGTTAAATGAAAGAGATTAAATTATGCAGTAAACCTTTTTGAATCCCTGTTTGGATATATCCGTTTGACTTCCTTTCAAAACATTAAAAAACCTTTTAAAACTTCCATTTCATCTAATTGTACATGCGCCAGAAATACTTAAAGAGCAAAAAAGCAACGACAATTTTCAAAGTAACTTTTAACGTTCCTATTTTCCTCCAACCAAACGGATTTCCATGATCGTTTGCATTTACACTACAACAGCTATGTTGTAGATTTTGTATTGCGTATAGTTCACCAATGAGTTCTACTATTACACTAGTGACTAGAGCAACTCGTTTTACCTGCAGCTTCGGTCGCATCAATGTAAGGACCTTGTAGAGTGCTTACATTCAGAGAAGGACACTGACGTAATCAGGCGAACAGACGAATTTGTGTTCAGACCCCTCTATTCTATCTGTGAAGGGGTGGGTAGACGAACTGTCATTGTATCGTCAACCAGTAACATTCAGAGGAAGACACTCGCACAGACGAATTTGTGTTCAGACCCGTCTATCCTACCTGTGAAGGGGTGGGTAGACGAGCTGTCATTGTATCGTCAACCAGTAACATTCAGAGGAAGACACTGACGTGATCATGCGCACAGACGAATTTGTGTTCAGACCCGTCTATTCGATCTGTGAAGGGGTGGGTAGACGAGCTATCACTGTATCGTCAACCAGTAACATTCAGAGGAAGATACTGACGTGATCATGCGCACAGACGAATTTGTGTTCAGACCCGTCTATTCTATCTGAGAAGGGGTGGGTAGACGAGCTATCACTGTATCGTCAACCAGTAACATTCAGAGGAAGACACTCGCACAGACGAATTTGTTTTCAGACTCGTCTATCCTACCTGTGAAGGGGTGGGTAGACGAGCTGTCATTGAATCGTCAACCAATAACATTCAGAGAAAGACACTGACGTGATCATGCGCACAGACAAATTTTTGTTCAGACCCGTCTATTCTACCTGTGAAGGGGTGGGTAGACGAGCTGTCATTGTATCGTCAACCAGTAAGATTCAGAGGAAGACACTCGCACAGACGAATTTGTGTTCAGACCCGTCTATCCTACCTGTGATGGGGTGGGTAGACGAGCTGTCAATGAATCGTCAACTAATAACATTTAGAGAAAGACAATGATGTGATCATGCGCACAGACGAATTTGTGTTCAGATCAGTCTATTCTACTTGTGAAGGGATGGGTAAACGAGCTGTCTTTGTATCGTCGACCAGTAACATTCAGAGAAAGACACTGACGTGATCATGCGCATAGACGAATTTGCGTTCAGACCCGTCTATTCTACCTGTGAAGGGGTGGGTAGACAAGATATCATTGTTTCCTTATGTTCGTTGTTCACTGTTCGTCTTCAGCGTACGCATATGTGTCAGAATCTGTTTTACGTACACCACTGATGGCTTCTCCCACTAATTTATGTGCGCAAGTTTCCGTTACGATTTGGTTTTCTTTAATTGTATGCACTCCAACAAACTAAACGTTGTCAGATAAAAAGTATTTTAATTTTGAGTAGATACTCTTGACGGTGTAGTGACATCTAACCGATGTGCACGGCTTTCAAAGTAGTATAGAAATATCTATGCTCTTATTATTGCTATTTCAAAAAAGATTTTTTATCTTTAGATGGCCATAGTTTCTAAATTAAAAGAGATACAGAAGTGTTCTTTGGCTTATTGTAGCCAGCATATTTTTTTTGTAGCACAAATAATTTGAAAAATATCGGAGATTTTTTTTGTCCAAAATTCTCAGAAAACATATTTTAGATTTAGTGTTCAAGTGTCTTTTATCTCCGTATTTGTTTTATTTATGCCGTGTGGCGTAGAAGTTCTATAATATCTATTTTTTATTTTGAAAAAGAAAAAAAAAACACGCTGAGCTACAATGGTTAAATATTGATAGATTATATTTATTTATATTTTTTTTTTCGCCATGCAATCTGACAAAGAAACTATAAAATTTAATATTTTTTTTCTTTTCAGGTAAGCAGTATTACACACTTCTCTAAGATCTGAAAGTTCAAAATTAAGGTAAATAGTACTTATTTATTTATTTATTTTGAAATTTTTGATTCATTCATTGTTGTGGTTTTATAAAAGGCAACGCCTGAATGAATGCGATAGATTCGCGGAAACTGTCCCACCGAGCTTCATGCATTTTCCACGAATAGGTAGGCTCCCTATATCTCGTATTACGCTATTTAAGAGACTGTCATTTTCTGTAACGCCGGGTAAACACAACTAATCTATAGGTACATATAAAACAGTTCCGTGACTGACTGACTGACTGACTGAGTGGTTGACTGACTGACAGACAACGCACAGCGTAAACCACTGAAAATAGATACATGAAATTTGTAAGATATGTTCCTTACAGGGTTTAGAGGTGTTCTAAGAAAGGACTTTTTGGAAATTAAAGGGGGTGAATCGTATTCCCGGCGTGTATCAACCTAAAACTTCGTATATATTGTTACGGATCACCCTGTATATAACCGGCAGGCAAGAGTTCTGTGAAACGGGGGTTCGCTTACTATAACAACTGGTACCTGCACGAAAGTTCTAGAGAAAGCGAGAACGCACTAGGCTTACGGCACGCAGCATATATAAACAGCGGTATGAGTGAGTGAAGGAATCAGTCAACGGTGAGCCACGCATTCAAGTCTACGTTGGAGCAGTAAAATAAATAGTGCCGTGATATAAATAACCAAATTGATAAATAAACACGAGTGTAGTGGTAATAATTACGAATTATTGTATATAGTTGTTTGTTTTGCTTTGTAATTACTGTTTAGTTATTGTTTACTTGTGTTGATTGTTAGAATTGACTTTTCGTTGTTGCGTTTATTATTATTGTGTTTTTAATTATTGTAAATAAATATTTATTCCGCCAACACAGAAAACAGGTTTGGAACAATATACTCTTCAAAACAAATAATAAAGCACGTATTTTGGGATTTTTTAAGACAACACCTAAGAGTTTATATTAGGAACTGGCCATAAAAAAATCGAAATATAGTACGTGAGCGGAGCCACGGGTAACCGCTGGTCTGTTATAAAATAGCTCAATGGTGTATTACCTGGTGAATACAGGTGGATAGTGCTCATATATAAGTTGGTGTATTTGTGTGCGACGACAAGGTGGTTTGAATCGTTAAGCGTCTAAATGTCGCGTATGTATTTGCATAATGGCTACGTCAACAGGCGCTCAAGCCAGGCGCGCACACACGAATTCTTTTGTCGACTGTGGGTTCGCGGCATACGTTATAACATGACCTGTTTACCATATTATAATGACGGACGTTATGTCGCATTTATTATGACGTTGTATTGTGCCTTTTATAAACGATTGCATTTTGCAAGCTTACCTAGGTAGTGGTTAGAGCGCTAGACTTGTAGTCGAAAGGTACTAATTTCAAAAATATGATTAATTCATTAAATTTACTCGTAATTCTCTGTTTGTTATGGTTTTTGTAGTTAGGGGCGTTTAAAATTGTTTTATTGATAGCGTACGACTTTCAACACTAATGTACTGAATTACCATGGAAACCACAGTAAAATTCATGGGAACTGACGAATTGAGACATGACACCTGGTGGAAAAAAATTAAACTATCATAAAATTGCAACTGTCTAGTTAGAATATGGTGTTAACATTGACATTTGAATTTAATTAATTAATTATGAAATGAAAAAGTTAAAATGGAAGTTGAACGTTTCCCAGAACGTAAAAAATCGAAAGCTAGAGTTTGTTGTGTAGTAAACGGTTGTCAAAGTAAATCTGCCAAAGATTTAGATGTTATTTTTCATAAGTTTTTGAAGCATCATACCGTCAAGTATTGTATTGTTTTTTCGTAATGTTGAAAAAATTGATAAATATATAGCGTAGAAAAACCTATTGAAATTAAAAGAAGTTACTCGAACAATGAAAATAATATGTTCTTTACATTTTAAAAAATGTGGTTTTATACTACCAAGTGAGTTAACCTAAAAAGTAAATAAAATAATAATGTTTACAATGTTAAAAAAGTGTAAATAATATATACATGTAATTACATTTTTCTCTGCTTTACAAGAACAAATTATTAAAATTATTTTTCCACCCTAAGATATAGCATTTATTTCATGGTGTTTTTCTTTCTTGTTTGACGTTTGTACACAAAACGCGTTAATAGCTGTCACATTATTATTACTTTTTTCACAATTTATTCCACATTTAATTAAATGCCCGACAGATAAAATTCGTTCTGCATCATATATATTTTCTTGGTTTGGGTTATCACCAACCTAAAATATTAATTCACTCAAATTTAATAGCATTTCAATCGTCAACACTACTATCACTTATGTACTTTTTTTAAAACTGCAATTTTTGGTCGGCCATGTTTTTGAAGCCACACCCACATGTCAATTCTCAATATTTAAATAAAGTGCTTTCATCTTTGAACTGAAACCTTGCATTTTTACGTTTTGTTGTTTTCATAGTTTCTAAAAACAGATCTAAATACATTTTATCTTTGAAGTAAACTTTAAATAAACTGCATGCAAGCAATTTACAAATGCATTGTTTCGTTTAAAATATTGCAATTTGTAATCTAATGTTAAATTTATACGAAGCCCGACGTTTATTAAATGCATGAAGTTGTGTTACAAATGACAAGTGTTTAAATGCTGTTATGATAGATCGCGCTACGCCATGCTATATCTTCACAAAACACGTACATATTCTATTTTAAGGTTATATTCGCAGATGGTGATATACTCGTGTTTGTTTTATTATTATTATTTTATACTAGCCGTTACCTGCGGCATCGCACCCGTTAATAATAGCTTTTTGAAGTGAAAACTTCTTAGGAGCACTTTGCCTGAGTAGTGAACGGAAGTGAACCGTCACGCTTCGGGTCGGTGACGCTGAATCGTGTTTACTCTAGTGATGAGCAAAGCAAGACCAAGACCAACACTTGGACAGTCTTGGTCTTGGTCTTGCTGATTCAGTCTTGGTCTTGCTCAAATATGTCTGGTCTTGGTCTTGGTCTTTGTCTTGCTTATTTAGTCTTGGTCTTGGTCTTGCGTATCAAGTCTTGGTCTTGCTCATTTTATCTGTCTTTTTTTAGTTTTTTACTTCTGAAGATCATTCATAGTTATAAATTAAAAATAGTTTAGTCTTGTGTATTTGGTCTTGGTCTTGCATATTCGGTCTTGTTCCTGCTCATTCGGTCTTGGTCTTGGTCTTGCTAGTCTAATGATAGTCTTGGTCTTGTTTTTTCGCAAGACCAAGACCAAGACTGCAAGACTAAGACCAATTTTGCTCATCACTAGTTTACTCGGCTTAAACATGAAAACGTATTTGTTGTATGCTGGTAATAAGTTTTTTGTAGTTCATAAGTGTGCTAATAGATGACACTAAAACTTAATTGAAAAGGTTTTTGTAGTACCAAATTTTATTGAAATCGCATTAGGGGCTTAAGAGGTATGGCGGAAAAGATAGACTGACAGAAAAAAAATGGAAAATGATCAATAATGACTTGATTATCATGTCGACACCACAATAAAATTGGCAAATATTTGCCAATTTTTTTATGGAAATTTCTCACAAGTTGATAATACCTTGCCTACTACATAATATTATATACGATATTAAGAAATATATTATGATCTTAAGAAATTCTTTAGAGACTATTGTAATACATGAAAACAGTGATGTACTCTTAAATGAATAGAGTGCTTTCAAAGGTGCATTTTATATTGTGTGAATTTATTTAAAATTTTTCAAATAGCGATAATTTATTGCTTGGATTTTATCGCTTTTTAGATAAAAACCAATATTTCTTTGTTGCTTTGCTGCACCTGAAATAAAATTATTAATAAGATTTAGTGCTGAAACACTTGAAATGCAGCGGGAATTGAATCAAGTGCTTTAGTTGAAATGGATTTATTGTAAAATTTGAGCTGGCATACGAATATTTATTCGTATAATTAACGCTTTTGGTCTTGTATCTAACCCGTAACCTCCACCATATACCCGTTTACTCCACCATATACCCGTTTACTCCACCATATAAACTCTCAACTTTTCAACATTTTCACTACTTTTTAACCGACTTCGAAAAAAGGAGGTGGTTCTCAATTCGGTTGTATTTTTTTTTATGTTTGTTACCTCAGAACTCCGTCATTTATAAGCCGATTTGGAAATTTTTTTTTTTATTTGAAAGGATATACTTTCAGATTGGTCCCATAGAAATTTCATCAAAATCGGTTCAGTAGTTCGGCTGATTTTAATAAAAGTTAGTAACGGTGTGTGATTCCTTAAGGTAAATGTCACTTTTTGACACATCAGACAGCGTAAGAAAGTCGGTTTAATAAAAGTGAGTAACGGCGTGTGATTCCTTTAAGGTAAATGTCACTTTTTGACACTAAAAAGTAAAAAATAAAAAACTTTTTAACAAAAAAAAAATCTCCTTCAAAAAGCCACTAAAAAGAGGAAAATAATGAAATTTGCAGGTCTGTGCCAATTTAATAAAATATGAAGTTGGTTAAAAAGAAGATATTAATCACTATACTATACTTTTTAATCGACTTCATATTTTATTAAATTGGCGCAGGCCTCAAAATTTCATTATTTTCCTCTTTTTAGTGGCTTTTTGAAGGAGGTTTTTTTTTTTTGTTAAAAGTTTTTTTTTGGATTCATTGATTAGTTTTATTATTCTCTCAGCAATAATTTTCAGATTAATAATTATTATTTGCCAGGTTTCATGCTACAACAACACACAATCTGTGAAAATTTCAACTAGCTACCTCTTACCGTTTGGATAAAGTAGCAACAGGATACAAGGCTTATAATTTAAAAACAGTTATTCACTTATCATTTTTAATGGCCAACGTTTCGGCAAAACATTTTTTGCCTTCTTCAGGACCTATAACCAAAAATAGTACAATAAATTACTCTAAACCATACCTAAATCTTAAATGTAGAAAAAAATTTTATTTTTAAGGTAATTTTTAACAATAATTAAAAAAAAAAAAAACGGCTGAACCGATTTTTATAAAATTTATGTCGGATCAAAATGACGTTAACACGCCTTGATTGACACCCTTACGAAGTCGATATAATTTTTTATTCGCGAGATATTGTGTAAAATCTACTTTTTTGGAGTCTATTTGGTTAAGAAAAAAGAACGACTGAACCGATTTTGAAAAAATTTCTTTCAGATTATATTTATGTTAATACGCGTCGATTGGCACCCTAACGTAGTCGATATCATTTTTCATTCTCGAGATTTCGTCTTAGAAAGAAATGGACACATACGTACGTACGTACGTACACACACACACACACACATACACACAGACATCTTTCTAAAAATAGTGAAAAAATAGTGTAGTGACCTTGAAACATAAAAATTTGTTATACATTTTGATTTCGATTTTCGGACCCATTACAATAACTTCCAATGGGAAAATAAAGTTGGACAGCTATAGCCAGTTTTGTGTGTTTTATTTATTAAAGTAATCTTTTTCGCTGTCGGTAGAAGCTAATAAGTGAATTGAAAAATTTTTGTTTGTAAATTTTTTTATTTAGTCAATAAAGAAAAAAATTAATTGCCTATTGTCGTTACTGTAGCATAACTGGTCAATGTAGAAGCTCGAATCCCGGCAGGGTCGTAACATTTTTTTATGAATCGAACCTTTTTAAAAAACTAATAAGGTTTAAAAAAATATTAATTATGTAAATAACATTTTTAATTAGATACTCGACAAGGGCGTCGCCAAGGGGGGGCAGGGGGGGGGCAGTTGCCCCCCCTAGAGATCAAATGTAGCTAGCCACTTATTACTGTGTTTAAAAGTTTGATTTAGTTATTGTGCTGTCGAGGGCTTGTGAAGTTTTATACATTGATTTAAGAACCGTTCTTATTACAATCGTCATCGAGGCAAAGACTTCCAAAGTGTAACGCTTCATGCTCTCGGGGTTCATATTTTTTATCCTCCATAATATTGCCCCATTGCCCTTAGTCATAAGCTGGCGACGCTCTTGATACTCGATATACTTTTTCTTTTAAATATCTAATAATTGACTTATGTATGCTTTGATGATAGCTTGGTTTAACGGTTAGCATGTTTGCCTTTTGTAATAAAATCGTGGGTTCGAATTACATCACCGCTCATGGATGTCTTGTGATGCCGTTTAATTTAATTTGATAACGATATAGTTAATCTCTAATCTAAAATAAATAAATAAGACATGCTTGTTATTGTCATTTTTGTAGAATCAAACAAATCATACAAAAAATTTTCAGTATAACTTTTGATAGAATCGTTCAAATATTATAGGTACTTACATATAGAACTATAAAAATGAAATTTTTATGAACGAGTCGGAAAATTTTCATAACTTGACTGGCACCACTGAATGTCTACTAACAAATATTATAATACATGACTTCAATGCGTCAATGTTGCAAACATGACGGCGTTAAAATAAGAAAATAAAAACTGTAAGCGAATATCCGTTCCTACTAACTTACGTGTGAGATCGTTCAGTTTAGTTTTATTATCGGAATGTTGGCATGCATTAAGTCTCTTTGTTTCAGTTCAGTGTTCATTTTGTATCTACGATTTAACAGGTTGTCTTGAAGCGTTTTTGAAGTTATACTTCTTTAGGCGCGTTATGAAGAATGATTTTTAAGATGCGCGCGCACACTGCTACATCAAAATTAACAGAATAAAGTTGGTCGCAAAATCATGTTCGCATGCGCGTAGCGTCTAATAACTGTATTAATGCTATTTATTCAGGTGTTTTTCAGGTGTTTCTAGATACACAACGCGTGTTTTATTTCAATACGAATGAAAATTATGTATGTGATTATAAATTATATACAGGGTGTCCTCAAAGACACTTAACACACGCCTACCACATGTTCCTGAGACCAAAATAAGCCGATTTAAGCAAACTTACCTTCTTACAAAATTGCTTAGTTTAGGCACTATACGGCCCTGAAGTTACAATTTTGAAATCGTTTTTTGTTATAAATTTAAAACGGCTTGTGCCATTTTTTAAAATTTGGCACGTTGACATAGTTTTATGGAACAAAAAAACCCATATGAAAATTATGATTAATATTAATTCATAGGCGTAGAACTCGGGTTTTTTAATATTTGAACGTTTCAAATTTCTACGTCAATTGAAGAAAAGGGGTTTAAGCATAAAATTTAGATTCAGTTACTTATTTGCTACAAAAAAGCTAATCTTAATAAGACTCGATTACTCTCATGGTTTTTGAGAAATTTGTATTTTAATAATTCTCAGTAATACACTATATTGTCGGCAGGGTTTGGCACTGCGACCCCAGTTTTTTTTTATATTGGATGTAAAGTTATCGCGTACTTATTGCGAACTTCGAATATAACAAACATTGATTTTAACAGTTTTTTGAGGGCAGACCTGTAGCCAGGATTTTTTTTCGGGGGGAGCTTAAAAGTCAAAAAGTAAATAAAATTTCTCACAAACTTTCAGCAGTTTAATTATTACATTCGTTGCATGAAAAATTATGGTCATAATGGAAATGTATTTAAATAATGGAAATGTATTTAAAAAGACTTTTTCATTGAAAAACACAAATTTGCCAGAATTTATGAAATTTCGAAGGGGCTTCAGTCCCTTGAGCAGCCCCCCTGGCTACGTGCCTTCTTGAGGGTTGTTATAACTGAGGTCTGTATAATTTTAAGGGTTCCGTACCTTCGAAAGGAACCTTATTACTGAGCCTACGAGGTCTGTCCGTCCGTCTCTTCGTCTGTTTGTTCGTGCGTTCGTCTATTCGTACCTGATTGGTTGTTTGAACGTTCGGGAACAAAACTATGTGCGAAGGCCACGCCTGCGGCGTAATCTATTCACTCCATCTATTAAGCGGCTCGACTATAGTTGAAATTTTCACAGATTTTGTGTTGTGGCACGAATCCTTGCAAATAATAATTAGAATTAAATAATCAAATAATTTTAATAAATCAATGTTTTTTATTTTACTGAGGTAATGACTTCAGCCGTACTTCGGTGCACTGTCTGAACTCTTGACCAGGACTTCAGGATTCAGCACTTCGCTAATAGCTCTTTTGTATAGAGTTATAGACAAGTACATTTCCCCGCGGTGACTTTGTAAGAGGCTAAACTCTATATGCAATGCATGTATGATTTGATAACAGTTTAAATGCAATCATTTGGGAGCTAACCTATTTGTGAACTATCTAAACATAGTCAGATGTGGGAATATTGAACTGAACTAACCTGTTCCCGAACTATAACATCCTTTCTTCACTCACACACATGCTACAGCTTCATAATATCGTATGCAACGATGCAAGCTATGCATTTACTTTTATTCGTTTAAAGTAAAGTTGTACTTACTGCTTACGTAACACATCTATGCATGCACTGGTTACAGTAGTGTACAAAGTTTTTTTTTAACTAAGTTCGTATTCGCGTTTATCGGCATTTTTAAATTCGGACGGTAAAATTACGTTCATTTTGTACAAGTTTTTTGTTACCTACTGCCAATGTTACGTACTAGTTTTTTTTTTTTAAATTTTTTTACGTTTTTCATTTTATGCCAAAATCAAAATATACAAAATTTAGAAAAAAAAACCTAGAAAAAAATTTAGTTTTTTTTTTTAATAACCCAAAAATCAGTATTGGGAACCACACCTGTTCCAAAATAGTTTTGAATATGAAAAATTCTAGTTGAATTGACCAAAAAGTCCTTATACGATACACAAAATGGTGTTATTTTTTTAACTACTGATTCGTACCAAAATCAATAGGCTTACGGGCGGTATTATCAAATTTAATTAAACAGCCATTTAGTGAACTGTTACTTAAATTAAATCGGTCTTTAAAATATGATGAGTATCACCAACTACTTTTCAGGAATATTAATTAAAAATAAAATTTTATTATAATCACGATGGACACGATTTCTAATATAAGTTAATTAAAAACTCGGGTCGCAGTGCCAAACCCTGCCGACAATATAGTGTATTTGCTAATACAGGTCTTGTGGCTTTAATACGTGAACTTAAGTTTGTTTTTGAACAAAATAAAAAATTTAACCCTTTAATACATCTCTTAAAATAATATTTTTTTTTCTTAATTTCAATGTTATTATCAGTGCAACCTCTGTACCAAATTAAATACACCCGTCAGCAAATAAATTACTATCCGTAAACTAGTGTTTTTATAAAATTTGTAAGTTCGGTCCTGTCGTGCCGATTTTGTTAAAATTTTAGCAGCACATTTTAATCTCTACTAAAGGGTTATATTCCAATTTTGAAACACTTCTGGTTTCGCTAGTTCAGTATATATTTGTACCTTTATTAATATAATATTATGTTATGATTTACTTTGTCAAGTAGTGTACATAAGAATTCATATACTTGGGTAATGTGGAACTATACAATATCCAAGTTCGGATGAGTTAGTATTGTACTATAAACAAATTTAAATTCCTGGAAAAGTTATCCGTTACGGACAAAAAAAGGGAAACAAAGCAATATCAAACATATACATCAGTTTTTACTCAACTGATATTTTTTATAAATAATACCGCACTTGATTTTAAATTTTAATTTTGCGTAAATACTTTTTTTAACACATATTTTCAAAATTTGTGCTGTCCTTGTTTTTATTTTTACTTTTCTGTAATTCTGTACTTTCTGTGTGGCATTCTCTACCGAATCTATATGTTTTAATGCATTAAAAAAAACAATGTGAAATTTAAATTTTAAATTTATGTAAAAAATTTAGTCTTTGGCCGCGACCTCACTTTTAACAGGTCAGACGCTTATGACCTCTGTTGTCGGGCGTCTATAATTTACAATATCTATCTATCAGCTTTTAACAAGACCTTATCTTAACTGGATCGTAGTTAGGCAAAAAGTATCCTATATGCTCGTAGTCGAACAAAAAGTACCCTATATTTTAAGTTTGGGTACTAGTGTACCAATTTTCATCAAAATCGGTATCAACCGTTCTTAAGTGATGTTACTACAAACAGACAAAAGTTGTGGAAATAAAATATCAAAAAAATCGACAAGGAACAGGCCCAGATTTCTGCCTAGGTCAACCAGGTCTAACGGCGTTGGGCGTTGCAAATTTTCGATATTTTTTTTTATATTTTCGCGTGTAAAAAAACTAATTTGGTGAGGTAAGTATCAATATAATGTACCCCGAAATATTTTTCTGAATCCACCCCTGCTGTTTACCTATTTTGTATTGTAATGTCGAAATATAAATAATAGTGCATTTTTTTGCTAAATTTCCAACCATTTTATCATTTTTTCCCAATTTTACTTTTTTGAGGGCTTAGGGGAGCCCCAACTCTCAAGTGCCTAGGGGCCTTGAGTCTCTAAGTCCGGGCGTGACAAGGAAACGAAATTACAGACCGAGATTCGCTTACTATTGTAGCAAACCCCAAGATGTTACGCCACTGCCTCCAATAGAAACCACGAGAAAGGAAGGTCACAGTAGTAAAGCGTGGAATGGTATCGAAGATTCCAGACAACGCTAGACGCACTGAGCGTACACCGCATGCAGGTATATAAACAGTGTAGTGTCGAATACGCAAGCAGTCTACGGTGAGTCACGCAAATAATCAGTTCAACGGAGATCCATCAGTCAGTACAGTGAAATAAATATTGATCAGTCAACGGGAATCAGTCAGTGTAGATTGTACTGTGACAGTGTTGAACAGCGAAATAAATCTGATATAAATACAGTGAAATAAATTACTACAAATAAATAATCCTTGTATATATAGTCAATTGTATATAGTTAATTGTATATAGTTAAGTGTTAATCACTGTTTAGTTATTGTTACTTGTGTTAATTGTTAGAACTGACTTTTCGTTGTTGCATTTATTGTTATTGTATTCTTAGTTATTGTAAATAAATATTTATTCCGCCAACTCAGAAAACAGTCTTGTAACACTATTTTATATACTGTGCGCAATGACATCTCTTGAGAGAACTTCTGCACTGAGGCTTTAGTAGTTTAGCTTTGAGTTGGTTAGGTGATAGTTCAAAGCTGTATCTATTCTAAAATATATCGGTAGAATGTACATGAGATGCAAGTAGGTACTATAAGTTACGTGCAACATACAATGTTCGTTTATAAGACGTAAAAGTAAGCAAACATTTTACAGCTATTTGTCATGCATAATTCTAAATAACTTGAACAACTATTACACGGCATTAGGTAATAAAAATTACCTTATCATTACAAATGTTGCTAATAAGTAACAAAATAAATGCGAATGTCAAATATAATGAAAATTATATACCAAGACATATTGAAAATTGAAGAGGACAGCTTGGTGTAATGGTCAGCGTGCTGGCCTAATTGAAGCAGGCTGTCGCTCATGGATGTTTTGTGATGTCAGTTAGTTTTAAGTAATATGTTATTTGATGTAATTAAGACGCTAATGACCTAAGTTGTCGGCACGTCTATAATCTACAATAAGCCGTGAGGTGGGTAGTTTATTAGGACTAAAGTGCGACCCTTGAGGTCCACACGACGAACTTCCCAGTTTGATAAATATTTAATAATAATAATTAAATTAGATATTACACAGAAAAGTAATCATTTTAATCATTAAAACATAATTATTATTTATTTTAAACATTAATTAAAAAAAAAAAAAACGGCTGAACCGATTTTTATAAAATTTATGTCGGATCAAAATGACGTTAACACGCCTCGATTGACACCCTTACGAAGTCGATATAATTTTTTATTCGCGAGATATTGTGTAAAATCTACTTTTTTGGAGTCTATTTGGTTAAGAAAAAAGAACGGCTGAACTGATTTTGAAAAAATTTCTTGCAGATCATATTTACGTTAATACGCGTCGATTGGCACCCTAAAGTAGTCGATATCATTTTTCATTCTCAAGATTTCGTCTTAGAAAGAAATGGACACATACGTACGTACGTACACACACACACACACAGACATCTTTCTAAAAATAGTGTAGTGACCTTGAAACATAAAAATTGGTTATACATTTTGATTTCGATTTTCGGACCCATTACAATAACTTCCAATGGGAACTTAATAAGTAAAAAAAAATTGAATTTGAACAATTTTAAATGAGAGTAATTTTGTTCAACAGCGTAACAAAAACGAATAACGACGCTGCCCGGAGTGGGGGAAATGAGCTGCTGCTGGGGAATCGGAATTACCGATTGGCTGGCGGGTAGATACGAATGCGTTGAGGAAAAAACAGTTGGTCGAATTTCGACAACAGGCGATATTAATAAAAAAGGACCTTAACCAATTTGAAATTGGTAATTTTATTCATATTTATATTATGTATTTTATTTTGGGTACACAAACATTTCGCATGTTCGGCCACGTCTACTACCACTATATCAGCGTAATGAAATGGCTATACACCAAGGGAAAAAATCATAAAAACCTTATCATATTTTACTGTGCGTTCTAAGAACTATAAAAAATTATAGTGTCGTAAAATGTGACGTAAGAACTCTGTACCACATATACAAACAATATAAAAATCGACGTAGATTAAATATTTTCTGTTAAATTTGTATCTGCAATCACTGCCCTTGATGTCTTTTTGATTGAGGTATAAAAGAAAATTAATTTTTATGGAAAAAACGTTTTTAATTATATAAATAAAAATATAACAACATGCGAATCACTGTTACATTATTCGTAATGTCAATTTATATTTTTTCTTTCTTCTTTTCCATAACGTATCTTACTCTTTTAAGTATGACACTCAATATTTAAGGATATGTACGTCGAACGATTTTGTCTGTAATTTTATTTTATTTTTATTTTTCTCGTAATAATCACCTTAAACACTACAACAGGATACAAGGCTTATAATTTAAAAACAGTTATTCAATAATCATTTTTAATGGCCAACGTTTCGGCAAACATTTTTTGCACTTCCTCAGGACCTATAACCAAAAATAGTACAATGAATTACTCTAAACTATACCTAAATCTTAAATGTAGAAAAAAATTTATTTTAAAAAATTTTTTGGATATCAAATAAATAATTTTTAATTACCTTAAATATTTTAGTGAACCGTCACAAATTTAAAAACATGCATTAGTTTAAAATTAATTTTGTCCAAATAAAACTTTTTAAGAGTATATCTCATTAATTAAAAATTGAAATCTAAAAATTTTTAAAAATTTAAAATATAAAACTATGCTTTCGCTAATTTAAAGAACTATGAATTAAAATGCTAGTTATTTGATACACAAAATTGATGTCTTAACCCCAATAACCTCTATTATAAAAATTTGTCCTTCAAATTGTGCAGTCAGTATTAAATTAAACCTATTGGTATATGATGTTAATAAGGCTTTTAAATATAAGTTACAATATGGCATGGATAACACTGAAGATAAAATTAGCTTAGTTAAACACTGTATAGAAAATGACCACACATTCGATTTTCAAAATGTGAAAATATTGCATAAGGAAAACAATTTAACAAAAAGACTGTTTTTAGAAATGTTTTACATTAAAAAACATAATAATACTGCAATCAACAAAAAAACTGATATTGAAAAACTAAGCAATGTATATGACAGCATCCTAAAATGATTGTTTGACCAATATATACTGACTGCACAATTTGAAGGACAAATTTTTATAATAGAGGTTATTGGGGTTAAGACATCAATTTTGTGTATCAAATAACTAGCATTTTAATTCATAGTTTTTTAAATTAGCGAAAGCATAGTTTTATATTTTAAATTTTTAAAAATTTTTAGATTTCAATTTTTAATTAATGAGATATACTCTTAAAAAGTTTTATTTGGACAAAATTAATTTTAAACTAATGCATGTTTTTAAATTTGTGACGGTTCACTAAAATATTTAAGGTAATTAAAAATTATTTATTTGATATCCAAAAAATTTTTTAAAATAAATTTTTTTCTACATTTAAGATTTAGGTATAGTTTAGAGTAATTCATTGTACTATTTTTGGTTATAGGTCCTGAGGAAGTGCAAAAAATGTTTGCCGAAACGTTGGCCATTAAAAATGATTAGTGAATAACTGTTTTTAAATTATAAGCCTTGTATCCTGTTGTTACTTTATCCAATCATTATAACCAAGGTGTTCTTATTATTTTACTTAAACACTACCTATGTTTCAAATTTCAAAGGTTTAGTTCGAGTGGAAGTATCCTAGATTTTATTTCGTGTCATGTTTTATTTTTTATCCGCCATGGTGGATTTTCATTTATTTTCGATTTTTCTGGTAAATATCACCTTAAGTACCTACTATCTATGTTCCAAATTTCAAACCTCTAGCACAATTGGAAGTACCCTAGATTTATGATGATCTATCAGTCAGTCAGTATATCTGTGACATACGGACAGACAGACAGACAGATAGACAAAAAATTACAGTAAATTGTTAAGTTTCAAATAGATAAAAGAGGATTCTTGGAAGGAACTCATATAGGTTCTTTCTTTGATGATAAACATATTATATTAGTTTTATATATTTTTTAGGATTTTAAATGAATTTAAAATAATAAATCTATTATAAAAGTCAGTTTAAATGCTATTTGATTAATTAAAGTTTGAAATGAAATAGTTGAATTATTAATATTTCAAAATTGTTTACAGATGAGATAATAATATATGACTTTATGAGTAGTTATATTATATGAAATATATTTGAAAATGCGAACAGATAAATTTCATTGAACAATTTGACAATAAACTATTCACATAAATCACAAATTTTATATGTAATGTAAGCACTCTTATGCATCACATTTTGCATACATGGTCCTGCAGAATTTTTTTAACAAAAAAAAAAACGCAAATAATATTTTCTTTTTCGGTATACAGTAATAATATTTGTAAATGCATTTGTCATACTAAGAAATTGCTGAAGCAATTGAATCAGATTTAATCATAGGATTGGCCTTCCATCTGTCTTTGATCTAGCATGATTTTATCTGGAGTGGATTATGCCGCTTCTGCTTGGAGGCTCCTGAAACATCGGAGCATTTGCTTTGCAAATGTGAAGCAGTCATGATGCAAAGATTCCGTCACCTTAACATTCCAATCCCAACGCCTGATCTAGTATGGGATACAGATTCCAGAGCGATCCTAGGATTCATCCAGAACCTTAACCTCGCATTGGAATAAACAAGTCAGGGCCACACAATAGATCCATTAAGGTCGCGGTATTGACGAGGCTTGCCTTACGCCCTCATTCTAATCTAATCTAATCTGGAATGGTCCGAATCGATTTATCTGGGGAAATCGTAGTGTTTGAGTCCTTGCTTAATTTTTTACAGTCCTTGCTTATTCTGAATGATCATCCTGTTGCTTACATGTTCCGTAATTTGATAATAATCTTATGCTACATCCTGTTTTTACAAGCTGTATGTAAATTAAAGGCAAACCGAATATGTGACCGAAATAAACAGGGACCTTATTTTGTATAGTCATTCTTTTTACTGTCTGTATATAACAAAAACTTGATGTATAATGCATATGGAACATACATGTAGGCCTATCTTATATTTGTACATTTTGCTATAATAAGCTACGCGATCAACTGTCCCTGTTTTTTATTCTGATTTCTGATGCAAAAACCTAATTAAATTATCTTGTTTTCTTTTTTAATTGGGATATTTATCGGCAACTCCTGGGAAACAATAGTTTTGTACTAGCGATAGGTAAGTTTTCTTCGCTGAAATGACAAGCATGACGTGTAGGCACTCTTTCATAGAAAATAAAATTTTAACAGTTCCTAGTATTTATATGCTTGAATGTATCTTGCAAACAAAGACTAATATTGATGAATATACTAAAGTGAATGATATCCACAAATATGATATCAGAAACAGTAGGGATATAAGACTGAGGAAATGCAGACTAACAATGTCGCAGAAAAGCCCAAATTATTTTGGTAGTGTCCTGTACAATAAACTGCCAAATTGTTTAACTGACATTAATTGTTTTAAACTGTTTAAGACCAAACTAAAGTTGTTTTTTATTGAAAACTGTTTTTATGACATTAAGGAATTTTTAAATTTTAATTGTTAATTGTAACTGTAAATGACGATGTATCCAGCTTGGGCATTACAAATATATTCTTATCTTATCTTCCTTATAGAGAGATTGTAGATACCTAGATGCTCGAAAACGGAGATCATCAGCGACTTTCCTTATAAATAATACACTCTGTATATACGTTTGTAAATATATATTATGTTTGTAAAATATTTTGTTTAATTATCACGTGAATAAATACATATTAACTTGGTGGCTGAGGCTTTGCCTTTGGGAGCAGTTTTGTGTTATTTGACTTATTTACGCTGTTTTCCATTAACCAAGTGAGAAATCAAAACAAACAATGATATAACAGCAATGCAGTAGTCCTCTTTACACTCTCTACTATCCTCCTCGTGTTCGGTAAATAACTCATGTCAGTAACAGACATCAGCTCTCTTCATTTTATCAACATAGTATTCAATGAGAATAAAATGGAGGATTCGGCCATTACCTAAATTGTTATGTGCTGATAAGTCGTTCTGGTTGTGCGAACGTTTTATAATTTAGTTGAACCGAAAAGAGAAGAAGAAGTTGCCTTTTATACAGGGTGTCCAAATAGTGTGTTCTCGGTTGATATATTATACTGATTTTGGGTGAAGATAGAAAAAGTTTAAAAATAAAAGTTGTATGAATTTTAATGGTGTATAACCTAAAAATATTCTTGTTTATACAGTGTGTCCCAGAAAAGTGGTGTTGTGTACAACTTTGGTATTTTAAGTGGAACACCCTGTATATATAATTGGATTTTTGGATTGTATATTGATAAGTTTACATATGTTTTATTCATGTTCGGATTTACATCACGCAATCGGATTTTTAGCCATACCTCATGGGGATTTAAAAATTATCTTATGTTAATGGTTTCTTTACTGCGAATTTTAAAATGTTTTTGGCACATTTTTAGTTCACATCAATTTTTAAAATGTAAGAATTAAAAATGATAAAAAATTAGCACGAGCTAAGATAGACGTCCAGTTAAAACTGACAATAACACGAATGAATCTGTGGAAAAAATCAACGTTCACGCAAACGAATTTGCAGTAAAAGACATAAAATAAATATCTGTGTCTACAAGATACACTGTACTACAAATAGAGCTTCAAAACTATATAATATAAAAAATATCACATGGAGTATTTTGAAACCGAACGGCAAAATATAAACTGCCGGCAATTATGCTGATGAAATAAAAGTCAAATACATTTATTGTTCAAAATAAATAGCGTTTGCGACTGTTCTAGTCCGAGAGCTAGTGACAATTTTTTGGTGTTATTTATTCAAGGCCTTCTTTTTGTGAAGATGTTGAGGGAGGCATATTAAAGTGCTCTGTGTAAGGGATTTTGCAAGATAACGGTATGGGAGGGATGCAGACCGCCCCCAATATGTAACAAAAGAAATTGTCACAATTATTATTGCTTCAAGGCTGAAATTGTGTGTATAGCTTGTCGGTGATCCAATAATGCCATTATAATATTTGCAGATCGATTGGTCGGTATTAAAGGGGTGGCAGATCACCCTAAATGTGTCATGTTGGCTACGAAATTTGTATTATTAGTTCAAGGTTAAAATTTTAATATGTTGTTACGGCTACTGTTTTAAGCATATATTTCAATTTGCAGAACAAAATGTCGGTATTAACCCCCTTGCAGAACGATGTAAACACCTAGGCGAGCAAGTTTCCCTCTAAGAGAGGGGGTTAATACCGACATTTTGTTCTGCAAATTGAAATATATGCTTAAAACAGTCGCCGTAACAACATATTAAAATTTTAACCTTGAACTAATAATACAACATTCATCGAGTACATGACACAGTTAGGGTGATCTGCCATCCCTTTAATACCGACCAATCAATCTGCAAATATTATAATGGCATTATTGGGTCACCGACAAGCTATACACACAATTTCAGCCTTGAAGCAATAATAATTGTGATCATTTTTTTTGTTACATGTTACCGCTATCTAGCAAAATCTCTTACACAGGGCACTTTAATATGCCTCCCTCAACATCTTCACAAAAATAAGGCTTTGAATAAATAACACCAAAAAATTGTTACTAGCTCTCAATCTATTCGGAAATTGGGAACAATTGTGAACGCTACAACATTGAGAATTTTCTTGGACAAATATCAGCTCTGTTCTTGGCAAGTGGCAACGCTCTGTCGGCAAGAAGGAGGAACAAGTAATACGGGCGACGACCGCTCAGAAACAAACGGTTAGAATAATATTCCAATCTCATTGTCTTTTGAATGTTATTATATATTATATGTACATGATTTATATGGAACAATATTATATAATGTTGGAAAGGAACAGCTATTGTGCCGGTCGCCTGTGACTACAAGATAAAATCGCTCATGTTGATTTTTTGGTATTTTTAGGGTTCCGTACCTTATAAGGAAAAACGAAACCATTATAAGATCACTCTTGCGTCCGTCTGTCTGTCTGTAACAGACGTTTTTCTCGAAAACTGCGTGACGTTGGAATTTGAAATTTAAGGAATGTTTCTAGGTCTTTATAACGCGCACATAATTCGATTATCAAAGGTTATGAAATATTTTTGCAAATATTTTTATTGGGGGTAAGTTTTTGAAGTGAAAACCTGCTTAGGCGCGCTTTGCCTGGGCTGTTAACAACAATGATGGGAAATGCACCCGACGGTGACAATCGGGGTTACTCGGCTCAAACACGAACACGTATTTGCAATATGCTGATAATAGTGTGTAGTTCATAAGTGTGCTAATAGATGACACTAAAAACTTAATACAAGTAAAAAGTACTTTGAAGTTCACAAGTGTGCTAACAGATGACACTAAAACATATATTTTGTAATTAACAATGAAAAATATACAATAATTTCCCTAGACCGTAACTAAATACATAAGAATATCAGACGACATTATCGCCATGATATTATATAGAAGGCTATACAGGAAAAATGTAAATGCACCGCCGGGATTCAGGAGTTCTGGGTTCGAATCCCGTCTAGGGAAATTAATCATATAGTGATTGTTTATCTTTCATTGTTAATTATTAATTAGATGCCGTATTTGAAGCTTTCTCATGTGTGTATTTTGACTATATATTTTGTAGTTCACAAGTGCGCTAACAGATGACACTAAAACTCAATATTATGGTGTTATATTCATTAAATTTAATTGTATAGGCCGATTTTATTATATTTATGATTACACTGTGTGATTAAAAAATTATATATATATATATTTTAAAATAAGAAAATCTGAAGTTTTCACTTCTGTCGTGTGGTCATAAGCACACACCCATTTTTTTTTCTATATGCCTTCATTTTTTAAATATTATTAATAGATTCAACTGTTACTTGATGTAAATTAATGTTATACATGTTATAATTAAATAAAATATATTTTAAATAAAAAATTCGACTGGATAGTCAGTCCTATACTTCCCACCTAGTAAACAATCGATCCTAACTGAAAATATTTCCAACAAAACAATTCTCTTTTCATATTCTTAATATTAAAAGCACGACCATTGATCTACTAAAGGCCCCCTAAAATCATAAACATCTTGATTACAGGCAAATAAAAAAATATTTTTTTTAGAAATCTGTGTACATTTTAGAAAAAAAATATTAAGATTTTATTCATATTTCAACATCTAGAATGCATTGATATTTTTTTACCTATGTTAATACGTGAGGGAGAACTTTTTTTTAATATCTCAGGAAGCACTGAACCAGTTCAAACCGTCTCAACTGGATGACTAAATAATTATTAACTTTATATAAACCAAGTATATGACATAACCCATTTTGCCGTATGACAATAGAGACATATACATAACTTGTTACATTCAACGAGAAGTCCTATTGTAACCCTCACAATATGTTTAGTATTCTACGTGTGGCCTGTGTTGATATATTGATAATATCACTCTGTACTGTTTAGCGCGTATCGCCTCCAGTTGACTACCGATTCTTGAACACCTCCAATTCACCAGTCCATTTGTCTCCAATTTATCAGTCGATTTTCATAAATTATGCTCAAATTTTGTGTGGAAATGGCTTTGAATTACAGACCTAAAAGATATTAAATGTCCTTCAGTACTAAACTCACAGATACAGAAATGTCGACCTTCATTGAAATAAGCATTTTCTATTGGTATGTCGAATTTGAAAAAGATCTAAGGTATTTCCACAAACTTGGAAACTATCTTAAATTCCGAAACCTGTAGAGATATAGTCTACAGGTTTGGGAATTCTAACCTGTGATGAGTGGATGAAAAAGACAGTTGTATATATGGCATAGAAATTAAGGGATGTAATGTCATAATTTCTTAAAAAATATTTTTCAAAAACTACCATTTTCTCCTCAAGATTTTGATCAACTTTAAGTAGAAAAAACTCGGGTCGCAGTGCCAAAACCCTGCCGACAATATAGTGTATTTGCTAATACAGGCATTGTGGCATTATTATGTAAACTTAAGTTTGTTTTTTGACAAAATAAAAAATTTAACCCCTTAATACAGCCCTTAAAATAATTAAATTTTTCTAAATTTCAATATTAGACATGGATTTCATCAATACACCCAATTAAATACACCCTTCCATATCTAAGTAAATCCGTATCAACAAACTAGTGTTTTCATAAAATTTGAAAGTCCGGTCCTGTCGGGCCGATTTTATTAAAATTTTAGCAGCACATTTTAATCTTTACTAAAGAGTTAAATTTCAATTTTGAAACGATTTTGACAAATTTTTCGGTATTTTTGGGCCCAAAAACTTTTTGGAACCCCTAAATACAACCCTGAAAATGGTCCGATCGGGCCCATTTTAAATAGGCTTCTTGCGGTGATGGGTTCCAATGTGTGTACCAAATTTCGTTTCAATCGATTAAGTCTGTCGAGAGTTATCGTGTACACACATATATATATAAATATAAATATATAAATATATAAATATATAAATATATAAATATATAAATATATAAATATATAAATATATAAATATATATATATACATACATATATATATAAACATTTTTAAAAATGGTGCCAAAGTGTTCAGGAGGCTATGAAACGTCGAGAAATTTTGGTCCGACCCCTAGGTCCCACCATCCGACCGACGCCAATAGTGTATGTGCCATATGGCAAATACACTAACAAGCTTGGCAGTACTTTTTTGAGAACTAAAATGCAACTTAAATAAATAAACTACTGAACCAATTTAAGTATTGAAATGTTTTATACATGAGAACCGTCCTTGGGAATAACTTATTTGATTAGTGAAAACAGCATCGAAATATGATCAACGGTTCTCGATATAATCGTGGACATAGTTACATCCATACATACGAACCTCCTTTTTTTTGAAGACGATTGAAAACAAGCACGGTGCCATCTTGTTGACATTTTAAATGACATGAGGTTGTGTGAGATTTATTACAAACTTTTATTTAACTTGCAATGTTTGTATGGTAGTTTGTTTGTTTAGGTCAAATCTTACAAGTCAATTTTGAACGACTCCACGTATCCGATCGATTTAAAATTTGGTACACATATGCATTCCCGGTGACAAGACATGAATCAATCGTTTTTAGAATTAAATTCAAACCCTAAGAGGGTCAAACGAGGGAGTAGGGTTTTTTGTCTATTCAACGCCAAGGCCAAACCGCTAAAGCTAGAAACTTTAAATTTGGACAGCATGTTTCTTTTGTGACGTAAGCACCCACTATATGAAGGGATTTTTCGAAATTCATTCCCTAAGGGAGTCAAAAGGGGATAAACTTTTGAATGACTAAAAGGAACAAAATAAAATATTAGTAAAAAAAACTTTTTAAAGACACGCTTTTATTTAAATGTACTAAAAAGTGAAAAAATAAGTTTTAATAATTTAGTTTCTTATAAAAGCATGGGTCGTGACTAATAAAATATCGTAGAGTTTACAATCCACGCTTTTATAATTATGAATCTAAAATATAAAAACTTATTTTTTCCTTTTTAGTACATTTAAATAAAAGCGTGTCTTTAAAAAGTTTTTTTTACTAATATTTTATTTTTAAAAGATACTTTTTTCTGAACTCTGAGCACAATTCCAGAACATTAGAACGTCAAACGCATCTGTTGGCTTCATTTTCTCAGTGACTTTATTTCAAACCTTGATTGGCAAGCATCTATAATCTACAGTCTCTGCGTCACTTTATTTCAAGGATGCTAAACTGTGATTCATGAAATAACGCGGCATTTCATGAATCGTTGTCTTGATTGTACTGGCTAGTAAGCCTCAGACGTACGCGCATTTAGATGTCGTCTAGGCCATTCTTCGATTCTCGTGAGTTCTTCCTTCGACCTGCCTCACCCCAAAATTGTTTCCAACCCCTGACGCCAACACTCACCATCGCTTTATTAATGCAGCATTGATCATTGGGTTTATATATGTCAGAAAACTTAGATTTCATGTAAGCGATGTTGTCAAACTCTAAATTGAGAAGAAATTAGAAAGAGAGAGCTTGTATTGTAATGTACAAACGCTCGACAACTGTGGTTATTAGCGTATGAAGAAGGGAACGATTGAGAAAAATGAGCAATTGCTGTTGGGTTTGTTTAAAATGGATTGTTTTATATTTTTAATATCTTGTACAAACTTTCAGATTAAAAAAGAATAACTTTTGAAAACTTTATTTGCTGTTCAAAATTTTCACTCAAGATGGCGCCTTTCGTTTTTTTGAAAATTGAATTATCGATTGATTTTTAGAAAGTAGTCATTAAAAATTTTTTTCTCAAAATAATTTTAGTTTGAAAAGTTTACAAGAAATGTTTAGACTTAAGTTAGTGGTATAAAAATCAATATGATGTACATTTTTGTATTTCGATAGAATTTTGTAGTAAATCGGTAGATTTTTCGAAAAATCGGTAAAATTGGCAACATTGTAAAGTAATGTAACCCACGTAATTTGATTTAGTGTATTTGTTTAGGATTAGTTTATCAAGTGCGGTGAATAACTGTCCAAAAGGAAAATATGCTTTATCCCCTTAAACCTCTATAATATCATGGGGGTTGACTTTTTATTAGGTCATAAACATTGAAAGTCAAATATTCGCTTCTTTGTGAGATTAAGGGTATCGGATCACTTTTCTTTTTTTTATTATTTTGTGATGTTTTATCTTTTGTTACGTATAAATTGTATTCATACATTTTTTATAAATTTATGAACGCTGTTGTCCCCCAGTTTAAACAAGGATATACGCCCTTGCGTCCATTGTTAGTATAGAATATTTATGTGACGTTATAGGATTTTTAGGAATAGTATATAATATTTACTTTAACATTTTGCATTTAAAATTAAATACATAATCCGCTAGTTTTGACGAATGAATTTCATAATAGTAATTTATGCAACTAGTGGCTTAAGTAACGGATTATATGACAGTCGAGATTTTGCGATACGAGCCTAAAGTTATGTTGCATTTATACCAGAACGGTATTTTTTGCAGCAACTGCTTCAAAAGTTCAATTTCAAGCAAATAAAACACAATTTGGATAAATATTTTATTAGTGATACCTATTATAGCAAAGTAATCTAAAAAGTACTTTATTACGCACGTGTGTTATAAAGTAAAACAAAACCTTCCAATTAACATAAAACAATAGTATATTGTGTGACAAGTGTGCTAAATACATCTTTATGCGTCAGGCGCATAAATATTTAGCACACGTGTTGCACACTATACTTTATATAACACATGCATAGTTTTAGACTTTAATTGAATAATTTAATGTCACTGACAGAAGTACATCTCATAATGAAAACATTGGGCTCGATACAATATTTATTCACTTTGTTACCATAGTAACCATATTTCATTTATAACACCGAAAAGAGGTACATAATGTTCATTAGATAACGGGATTTTCAAATGTTTTTCCATTATTCATCGAAAAGTGTTTCATAATGGATCATGACGTCACTCGTCAATAAACGGTCATTTAAGGTCCGCGAAACTGATACGAAAAAACACTAAAAGCGTGCATGTGTTATATAAAACAGTATTACTTTATAGAACAGAGTGCGTTAAAATTTACTTTAAACACTACCGTTCGATCAGAAGCTTCCATAAAGAATCACTTTTCAAACGGTACACAGCCTTCTAAGATTTTTGATGTAAGTGTTGCAAAAATATTGATAATTACCTATTTCGGTACGACTTTAAGAAGGGTCGTTAAAACAGGTTTCCGTTGTTTATATGGCGTTTCCAGGCGTTTCCATGGCTCACAAACTCTCAGTTATCAGGTTTCGATCTGAGAATTGATCTATCAAACTGGATGTTCAATTTATCATTAAAAGAAATTTTTTATGAGAGTAAAAACGGGTTAGACTTACGTATTACTGTAAATATATAATATATATTTAGAGTAAACAGTATTTGTAGTAATATGTAAGTCTGACCCGTTTTTGCTCTCATGACTTGTTTGTCTAGTTATGACATAACGCCCGTATTATATTGTAGTGCAAGAGCTGAATTAAAACTTGAATAGAAAGGGTACCTGCTGAGCACTGAATATTCCGTGCTCCTCCCAGGGGTAAAGCGTTAATTAAACTGTCTATATTATATAGGAGTATCTTTCTAAATAGAGATTTTAAATAAAACATTGTACTAGATAGATAGATTGTGATGGTGACGTGTACACTGTACGTGTGTGTGTGTGTGTGTGTGTGTGTGTGTGAGTGAAAATCAGGGCTGTAGTTCAAACATAACGTCAAAAAATATATAAATATGTTCTTCTGATTTCAGTTGGCCAAAGCGTCTATAATCTATATATTTAAAACACAAGCCCTATTTCTCTAGACAATCCGCCAGCAACCCCTGCTCAACCGATTGACATAATTTTTTTTTAAACTGAGGCCTTTAGTCCACAGATATGTTATAGCTATTTTTTTTTGGTGAAATTTCTTTAAAAGGGGTGATTTCAAGCGATAATAGTAAAAATGACGAGGGGGGCAGTAGGGTGAAGAGAAACGTAAACAGAGAAAATCCATCGGCGTTCACGATACATGAGTATGAGAGAAATGCAAATATGTACGCATGTCGTGGATAGGCTATGCAAACAATAAACAATGAAACAACTTGACAGTTGTACATTTTAATTTTTAGAGCCCAGATTTTAATAGGGTTATATTGACAAAATTTCCAAAAGTATTTAAAATTAAACAATAAAGATGTATATGTACGTGCAAATTTTTTTTCTCTTTTAAATATAGTACTTAGTTTAGACACATTATTAATAGTTTTTTATATTGACAAAACGTCCATTGACAATGACATTATAATGAAGGGAGGTTACCTCAGTGTTGCAATACTTCTATAACTACACCTGAAAAAAGGTATTCATATTCGTGCCTTATAATATAAGCTGAAATACGAAGAAAGTGATTGGCAACTTGGAAGAAAAACCGATGTTTCTCAAATACCGACAAACTCATCGATTTTTTTCTGAAGATCATTCGTACGTAAGTATTACACTGATAGATACGTTCTATAGCTTCTAAAAAACTACTATTTTACGTACACTTTAAAGTTATGTTTGAATCAAAAATATTTACCAAAAGTTATATTAAAAACATATCGTTAAAAGCTAGGTTATGTGTTTTACTCACGCGTTCGTATACACAATGATATTGAGAAAGCTTGAAATATATATTTCTTATTGTTTTCTTAATAAAGTGACTCATATTATATATATATATATTCATTTACAGAGAAAAAAGGTTTGTGTTGGCAAACATTTTTTTTTGGCGAAAGCCTTTACTAAACCATTGTTCTTTGAAGACAGTGTTAAGTCGTCGCAAAAAAGTTTTGCACGGGTACACTAGTAGTATTGAATACTCGTAGCTATAGTTTTTATTTTACCTAAATGTAAATTTTTTGTACAATAAATTTTTGTATAAATTTTCATCAGTATAATGTTTCAAAACCATCTAACAATTTACTTGGTAATTTAAGATTAAAATAAATTTTTAATTTTTTTTTTATATTGGTTTTTGGCTTCTACGCTTATTTGCGTAATGAGCCACGTCGTTTTTCTATATTATTCTACAAATTTCTATTTATTCTACAAATATTTTTTTTCTCTAAACACAGACATTCTTCTTTCATTCTTCTTCATTCACGTCCCATTCATTCTTCCATTCATCCGTGTCTATTGTTTATTTTTAACTTCCCATTGGAAGTTATTGTAATGGGTCCGAAAATCGAAATCAAAAAGGAAAAAAAAATTTTATGTTTCAAGGTCACTACACTATTTTTACACTACTTTTAGAAAGATGTCTGTGTGTGTGTGTGTGTGTACGTATGTACGTACGTACGTACGTACGTATGTATGTGTCAATTTCTTTCTAAGACGAAATCTCGAGAACGAAAAATGATATCGACTACGTTGGGGTGCCAATCGACGCGTATTAACGTAAATATGATCTGAAAGGAATTTTTTTAAAATCGGTTCAGCCGTTCTTTTTTCTTAACCAAATAACCTCCAAAAAAGTAGATTTTACACAATATCTCGCGAATAAAAAATTATATCGACTTCGTAAGGGTGTCAATCGAGGCGTGTTAACGTCATTTTGATCCGACATAAATTTTATAAAAATCGGTTTAGCCGTTTTTTTTTTTTTTTTTTTTTTTTAATTATTGATGTTTTAATGATAAAAATGATTACTTTTCTGTGTAATATCTAATTTAATTATTATTTTATTATTATTAAATATTTATCAAACTGGGAAGTTCGTCGTGTGGACCTCAAGGGTCGCACTTTAGTCCTAATAAACGACCCACCTCACGGCTTGTTATTTTATAATTTTATTATGTAGGTGCTATGCACCTTTAGTAATTTCTATCGCGGAACAGACATACATATATATATATAGACGGGAAAAAATTTTTAATTACAAAATTTATTACTTTGCTTATTAGTTTGATTCAATACAATATATTTAATTTCAGTTATATTAATCAGTCTTCTCAACTTGGTGTTAATCAGTGCTAAAAATTGTTCGTTGATTTAGTTTTCTTATAAAATTTTAAATCCATTTAATGTCACAAACTACCAGGGTTGTTCGTTTGTATGTCGAGCTTCGTTAGATTAAAAAAAATATTTAAGGTCACTAACTACCACAATTGTTTTTGCGTAGTATCAATTCATAATTTCAATTTATTTTAAGAAAAAATATTCTCAGAAATCATAACTTGTAAGAAAATTAAATTCTGGCTACAGCACACTGGCTATATGTCTGTGTCCGTGCGCGGGAGTACGGTGTGTGTCAGAAGTAAACGGAATCAATATTCCAATTACGGCAGCTCAGTGCAAAGCCTTTATGTAAATATCATACCGCGAGACCACACTGCTTTGGTTTATGCCAAACGACTGCAATGTACCCAATGTACATTGTTTCTGAATGAAAAGTGTTCGCTTACACATCTCAAGCGAACAATTCTTCTCTAAATGAAGCTATTTTATACTCCCACATTATTGAACTACTTTCTGAACAATGCCAGTCGATTATTATATGTTGGAGTCAGAACGCACAATGCGCGAACATTTTTTGTTCGCATATTTTATGCGAACAATTCTTCTCTAAAAGAATCTATTTTATACTCTCACATTGAACTACTTCAAAAACAATGCCACTCGATTATTATATCTTGGAATCAGAACGAGCACTGCGAACATTTTTTGTTCGCTCCATATCTTGCGCGAACAATTCTTCTCTAAAAGAATCTATTTAATATTCCCACATTAAGCTACTTTATAAACAATACTCGATTATTATATCTTGGAACCAGAACGAACAATGCGGACATTTTTTGCTCACTTCACATCTTATGCGAACAATTCTTCTCTAAAAGAATCTATTTTATACTCCCACAATGAACTACTTATAAACAATACCACTCGATTATTATATCTTGGAATCAGAACGAGCACTGCGAACATTTTTTGTTCGCTCCATATCTTGTGGGAACAATTCTTCTCTAAAAGAATCTATTTAATATTCCCACATTAAGCTACTTTATAAACAATACTCGATTATTATATCTTGGAATCAGAACGAACAATGCGGACATTTTTTGCTCACTTCACATCTTATGCGAACAATTCTTCTCTAAAAGAATCTATTTTATACTCCCACAATGAACTACTTATAAACAATACCACTTGATTATTATATCTTGGAATCAGAACGAGCACTGCGAACATTTTTTGTTCGCTCCATATCTTGTGCGAACAATTCTTCTCTAAAAGAATCTATTTAATATTCCCACATTAAGCTACTTTATAAACAATACTCGATTATTATATCTTGGAATCAGAACGAACAATGCGGACATTTTTTGCTCACTTCACATCTTATGCGAACAATTCTTCTCTAAAAGAATCTATTTTATACTCTCACAATGAACTACTTCATAAACAATGCCACTCGATTATTATATCTTGGAATAAGAACGAGCACTGCGAACATTTTTTGTTCGCTCCATATCTTGTGCGAACAATTCTTCTCTAAAAGAATCTATTTAATATTCCCACATTAAGCTACTTTATAAACAATACTCGATTATTATATCTTGGAATCAGAACGAACAATGCGGACATTTTTTGCTCACTTCACATCTTATGCGAACAATTCTTCTCTAAAAGAATCTATTTTATACTCTCACACTGAACTACTTATAAACAATGCCACTCGATTATTTTATCTTGGAATCAGAGCGAGCACTGCGAACATTTTTTTGTTCGCTCTATATCTTGTGCGAACAATTCTTCTCTAAAAGAATCTAATTAATATTCCCACATTAAGCTACTTTATAAACAATATTCGATTATTATATCTTGGAATCAGAACGAACAATGCGGACATTTTTTGCTCACTTCACATCTTCTGCGAACAATTCTTCTCTAAAAGAATCTATTTTATACTCTCACACTGAACTACTTCATAAACAATGCCACTCGATTATTATATCTTGGAATAAGAATGAGCACTGCGAACATTTTTGTTCGCTCCATATCTTATGCGAACAATTCTTCTCTAAAAGAATCTATTTAATATTCCCACATTGAGCTATTTTATAAACAATGCCACTCGATTATTATATCTTGGAATCAGAACGAACATTGCGAATATTTTTTGTTCGCTCCATATCTTGTGCGAACAATTCTTTTCTAAAGGAAGCTATTTTATACTCTTATGCTGAACTACTTTGTGAGTATACCACACGGTTACCGCGTCTTGGATATACAGAATGAACAACGCGAACATTTTTTGTTCGCTTTATATCTCATGCGAACAATTCTTTTCTAAAAGAAACTTTTTTATGCTCCCATAGGTACTGAACTACTTTATAATTATTATATCACAGGGTTACCGCGTCTTGGATACAGAACGAACAATGCGAACATTTCTTGTCCGTCAACATATTTCATGCGAACAATTATTCTCTAATACAAGGTATTTTATACTCCCACATTGAATTACTTTATATTAATCGATTACTATAAAATCTTGGAATCAGAACGAACAATGTGAACATTTTTTGTTCGCTTTATATATCATGCGAGCAATTCTTTTCTAAAACAAGCTATTTTATACTTCCATGGTGAACTATACTCGAATTACTCGATTAATATTTTATCTTGTATCCTGTATAATGTTTCGTTCAAGTTTCTATTGTGTTTACAGTTCAGAATGATTTGGGAACATCAAAGGACCCGTCCCACGATGTTAAAGTACCCCTGGTGTGTCATTTTACTTACCGGTTTCCATTTTTTGATTTCATTTCGGATGTTTTAAAATGTTAAAAGGAAGTATTAAAGTAAAAATAATTTATTTTTTATGAACGCTGGGAATAGAAACAAATTATATAGAAGGAAGGTTAGGAAAGAAATATTTTGTAAAGCCGTCTTCAATGTGAGTAGATGCATGGTCCTGCCGTCTAGTGAGTGATAGCGTATATCGGCTGGGGTTAAAGTTACAATTTAATCTGCATTCAATGATTCTGATTAATTCAAAAATAGCAATGTGAAAAGTGTGTTTTGTGAAATTCTGTGAACAATATAAATAATAAACCTTCTTTTTCATGATTCGCAAAGTAATTTCGGTAAACTACACTTTATCTAATCTACGCGCAAAACCGAAATCACAGCTGTCAAATTAGAACATTAATGTGAAATACCCATATAGTTAAATTACATCAAAAAAATTATTTTATAATTATTACATAATTTAAAAAAATAATAATAAATGTTATAATAAATTTAAAAGCAAATGAATTCAAACTTTATTTTGAAAAGGAGTGTCACTTTCTAGCGAGAGTAAGATTTTAAAGTATAGACTCTCGACAATTGAGGCCAAAAAATGATGTCAAACTAAACATAGTTTGGCAACATCTTGGTGGAAATCAAAATGCACAAGTTTTAAGAAAACTCAGAAAACATGTTTTAAACCTATCAAGCTTTATTTTTTTGAAATTTTGAAAATATATCGTAGCAACTTCAGGAGTATTCTAATAATTATTTTCCAGGAATATCAGCTATTTAGCTGTAGATATAGAACTGAATACAGCACATATGATTCACCGATACGTTTATATATGAATAACATCAAACAGAAGGAATTATCCTACACTGCTCCAGGCGTTTCTTTAAATAATGTTTCCCCAACCCAACGATCCCTTATTCCTTTCTCTGCAGGGTCGGTTCAAGGTGTACTTATATATTGCATAAAATACAGTATGTAAACAGGTAAGGTATACAATATACATAGGACATTTAGCATTGGGAAAAAATGATTGGATCAGAATGAGCCATGACTCATAATGACGTAGGGTTACTATCGTAATTTTAGTGTTTTTATTTTAGTTTCAATTATTTTTATTTTACTTGACAATTGACATTTAATTATCATTTAAACGAATAAAATAAAAATAATTGAAACTAAAATAAAAACACTAAAATTACGATACAACCCTATATAAATACGTATACATTATGAGTCATGGCTCATTCTGATCCAATCATTTTTTCCCAATGCTAAATGTCCTATGTGTACCATACCTGTTTACATACTATATAATGAGTTAATGGTGTGGTCCTGATTCGGGTCTATAGGCCGTCGTTGGTTCCATCTCCGATGCTACATCCAGCATCGGAGATGGAAGGACCTCTGAAGAAGCTCGCCACTCGTGCTAGCGAAACGTTAGGAAGCAATTCCAACCAACGACGGCCTAAAGACCCGAATCAGGACAACACCAGCGCATCAACTGGCCGCGAAAGCCACAACCAATCTGTCATAGTGTATAATACTAAAAAAGCTTGGACTAAAAAATGATCATATACATTATACAACATGTAAACAGGTAGGTACTTAAGGTATACTTAAGTTAAAAAAAATATATATGAGCACTGTGGTTGGAATAAAAACAAAATAAAATATAGTTACTTCTTACCACAACAGTTTTATTGATGGATGTACATTTCGAAAGCTAAGCTTTCATCTTCAGCGAACACTACATGTAGTGTTCGCTGAAGATGAAAGCTTAGCTTTCGAAATGTACATCCATCAATAAAACTGTTGTGGTAAGAAGTAACTATATTTTATTTTGTTTTTATACTTAAGTTATTTGGCATTGGGAAAAAATGATTGGATCAGAATGAGTCCTGACTCTTAATTTACGTATTTATATAGGGTTTCTATGGTAATTTTAATGTTTCTATTTTAATTTGAATTATTTTTATTTTTCTTCACATTTTTTTTAAATATGAGCACTTATTGTTTTGGAACAAGAAATATGTGACAGACTGACAAACAGATTAGTATGAGAAAAATTTCAATGCGAAACCCTAAAAATAAAACAATATGATATGTATTTAAAATTTAAATAATAGTAGATTATACATCTAGTGTCATATTGAGGTATATCTATTACGCACGAGTAGTGACACTATGTTAAAACGAGCGCAGAGAGTGATAATACCACACACACACACACACACACAAGATATAATATATTATGGTATTTTTTGTCATAGCTACCCCTTATAAAACAGCTGCGTTTCATTTTATTTTCAGTATTTTCAAAAATTTTGACAGTCGTAAAAATTACTTACCCGCAAACTTGTGCGGAAAAGTGTGAGGGTAAGTTACTTTCCCACACACTTGCCTGTTAAGTGAGCCATTACAGGCCGGTATATTTATATATGCATGTACAGCAGCTACTTTATAGTGGGTATGACAAAAAATATATTTAGGTCTATATGTTTAACAAAACATTAAGCCGGTTCTGTCGAGGTTCATATTCAAAATTAATGAGCTTTGCTAGCATATTGTTGTGTTTGTGATGTGGATGTTTCTTTGACTTATTAATACTAAGGTTGCAGCGTATTATTGATGAAGTGATCTGAAAACTGGTTAAGATGTATTTAATAATGAAACTGATGGTACAATAGAATATAAATATACGATAATAATGCTTTTGAATGACTAATTACGTAATAATAAATCATTACTGTCATAAAACAAAATTAATATGATTTCTGGTGTGTTTTAGTAACAGAAAACGTGTTTAAATTTTTTTTTGCCATACCCACTACAAAATTGCTACTTTCGATGCATGTATACCGGTCTGTACTGGGTCATCAGGCAAGCGTCCAAAAGTGTTTCCATTACATATAGCAAGTGCGGTAAGTAAACAGTTGCCATAGCAACTTCTGTTTATTCGCTCTATCCGCCTGCTATTACATACTCACGACCTATTGTAAAAGTAAAGTTTGCGACGCAAATGAACTGTCAAAATTTTTTGAAAATGTAGTGAAAAGTAAGGTATTTTGTAGTGGATATAGCAAAAAATACCATATATATCTTGTGCGAAATGGTATTATGACTCGTGTGACTGTAAAAACTCGCTATAGCTCCTTTTTTCTTACTGTTACCACTCGTCAGTAATATACCCCATTACGCATCTAGATATGCAATCTAAGCTTACTATTAATAATTTCATAGTTTTTGACGTGAATAACGTCTAATGTCTAATACTGGGGTGGCATTTTAGAAATATTAGATGAAACAGAAATAGTCGAAAGTGGTAGACATTTGAAACAAAATACAACATGTATAACTGTGTTAAGGTCTTAAATACAGTATACGATTCATCTCCTCTGAATCTCACTCAGTTTTGTATTGAGAAGCATATCGAAATATGTGGTCTTTCTTATAAAGATCATTCTAATAAAATGACAATTATACTTGTTTGTTATAAATCTCCTAGCGTTGCTTTTGATATATTTTACGATAAATTGACTGAAGTATTGGAATACGTGTTCAAGCCACATGTTTCTTTAATACTAGTTGGTGATTTCAATATGGATCCAGTACGAGACAACAAACATTATACAATATTATGTAATATTGTTACAGGTTTTGGTCTAAAAGACATTGTCAAAACACCTACTCGTGGCCAGTATATATTAGACCATGTGTTTGTTGGCATGGAAACGTCTATACCAATTATTGTTAATAATAATTGTATTTCGGATCATAACTCAATCTTTATTAAAATAAATAATACTCATTCCAACAAGAATCCAGAATGTATGAGAAGAAATTTCTGTTCAGATGCTATTAAACAGTTTATATGTGACCTAAATAAGGAAACGTGGGCCTTCGTATATAACCAGTCTGATTTTAATTTAGCTTTTAATTATTTTTATGACGTATTTCTCAATCTTTTTAATTTACATTTTCCAGTAAGAAAATTTATTAAGAGAACAAACAAAAAAGATTGGGTGAACAATGCTATAAAGGTTTCTAGTCAAAATTTAAAGGATCTTTATTTGTTAAAGAAAACATATCCAGAGTTGACACAGGCTTATCAAATAGCCAAAGGTAAACACGCTCTCTTGGTAAATAATACCAAGAAGGAATTCTATCAACAGAAAATTTCTAATTCTGATAATCAATCCAAAATGGCATGGAGCGTCATCAATTCTTTAACTAATAAAGAAAAACCAAATAAAGATATAACTATTATCAATGATGGTACTCTTCTTGAGGATCCATACATGATTGCAAATTCCTTTAATACTTTCTTTAAAAATGCTCCTCTTAAAGTTATAAAAAATTTCTCACCAGGAAGCAAAGTAGCTAGTTCCAATGGGAAAATTAATCCCCAACATAAAAGTTTTTATTTACAACCATTTGTAATCGATGAAGTTTTAAATGTCATTAATTTTAAAATTAAAAGTAAAAGTTCTTGTGGACCTGACGACGTGCCAAATTTTATTTTTAAGAAGGTTGCGGGTGCAATTGTGGAACCGCTGACATACTTAATAAATTTATCTTTTGAGAAAGGCTGTTTTCCGGAATCTCTAAAAACAAGTAAAGTAATACCGATTTATAAACGGAATAATGAACGAATTATGGAGAACTATAGACCGATTGCTTTGTCATCTGTCTTTTCGAAACTATTCGAATATTGCTATTTGATACGGTTACAGTGTTTTCTTGACAGCTGTCATATAGTATCAAAAAATCAATTTGGTTTTAGAAGAGGTAGTTCGACGTATTCGGCTATAGATTCGTTCTATGATTCGATCATTAAATTCCTTGAACAGGAAGAATGTCCTACTGGAATATTTTGTGATCTCAGTAGGGCATTTGACTGTGTTAATATCGACAATCTGATCCATAAATTATATCAGTATGGAATACGTGGAATTCCACTAAAATGGCTGGAATGCTTCTTAAAAGATCGCCATCAGTATGTTAATTTAAGGTGTAAGAATGCCAATGGCAGTATCTCTTCAGATAAAATAAACATAAATATAGGTGTTCCACAGGGTTCCGTCTTGGGCCCAGTTCTATTTATATTGTATGTTAACGATCTAGAACTGTATCTACAGGATGGAATCTCTGTCACCTTGTTCGCTGATGACACTTCACTAATTATATCTGACAAATCTTCTAAAAGTTTAGAACAAAAATGCAACGATAACTTACTAAAACTCTTTGAGTGGTTCAAAACCAACTCGCTATACTTGAATAGCGAGAAAACTAACTATATTCGTTTTCTTAACTACCAACATAAAGGCAAATTAGACATTAATATAAATATTAATGATAGCATCATTTCAAGAACTGAAAAATACGAGGTGGCCGTGCGGAAAAATACGAGTCTACCGACAGGTACAAACCCAGGTTCGAATCCCGAAGGCTTTTATTATTTTTATTTTTTTTTAATATTATAGGTAGGTATAAAAATTTAAAATATAAAAAAATAAAATTACAATTATTTTATCTATACTAATATTATAAAGAGGAAAGATTTGTATGTTTGTATTTTTGTGTGTGTGTATGTTTGTAATGAATAAACTCAAAAACTACTGTGCCGATTTCAAAAATTCTTTCACCTATAGAAAGCTACATTCTCAGCGAGTAACATGGGCTGTATTTTATTTTCAAAAAAATTAGAGGGGGGGGGGTAATAAATCATAAATTCTATCTCTGCAACTACTAAACCGATTCTAAAAATTCTTTCACTAATAGAAAGCTACGCAGGTGGAGAGATTCTCGCGAGGGGGTACTCGCGGGGGGAGGTAATAAATAATAAGTTCTTATCTCTGGAACTACTAAGCCGATTCTAAAAATCCTTTCTCTAATAAAAAGCTACGCAGGGGGGGGGAGATTCTCGCGGGGGGGATAACAAATTAACAATATACTAAATATACGTGAGCGGAGCAATGGGTGACCGCTATTAAATCATAATTACATAGCTACCACCCGGGCGAAGCCGGGACGGGCCGCTAGTTTATTATAACGAACATTTGATATTATAAGATGAATAAAAGTGAATGTATTCTTTCCATGACAACGAATAAAATTACTTGTGTTTAATAGTATTCACATCATCTGTCTGTACTCGCGATACAGACATACCCATTTCTTTATAATAATTTGAGTCTGAAAAACATGAAATATTTCCTGATAAACAGCAATTAAATGCTTAATAACAATTTCTGTGTTGCCTTGAATAAATAATTCTCTGACTCGTATAAATAAACAGTTAATTTTATTACAATTCAACTGTCTGTTGCGATACAATTTATTGGTTTGTTAATTTAAAAAGCAACGTGATTCTCACTGAAATTGGAATTTCATGAAAAAAATGGGAAAACTGCTACGTTGAAATATTTGAATTAACTGTTATTGCATACCTTGTTGCCATAACAGTAATGAGACTATTTTCTTTATTTCGAAAAATATCGAATATTAAAATAAGGTTCTCGTTAAAAACAGGCGCGGATCCAGCCCTCAAAAAAGGTTGTGGTCACGGTCACTCGAAAATCGGCCAAGTGCGAGTCGGACTACGAACTCGCTCACGGTCGATACATTGCATTCCTACAAAGGAGACGTTTATTAAGGCATAGAATATAACATCAGCCTATCGACCTCATTTAGGGTTGTGGGCATGCCCACCGTGCCCACAACGGTGGATCCGCGCTTGGTTAAAACCGCAGGAAAATTATTTCAGACATCTAGCAGCTATTGAGTGAAGTAATGTTACACTATATTAATGGTGACTATACCAGGTGTCAGGGATAATTTGACGTTTAGATAATTTTATTATACAACTTTAAAATTTTCGCTATGATCAGACAAGGTAAAGTTTCTCTCAAAGCCGAGATAATTAAAGCGAGCAAAAGTGTGGGAAAAGTATTCCTGACATCTAGCAGCTATTGACTGAAGTAATAATATACTATTTTAATCGGTGACTGCTATAGATGTATGACATAATTTAACGTTTAGATAATTTTATTATGCTACTGTAGCAAATCCCAAGATGTTACGCCACTGCCTGTAATAGAAGCGTCGAGAAGGGAAGGTTACAGTGGCGAGGCGTGGAATGGTATCGAAGATACGAGTACCTGCTAGGTTTAACGCGCTGTGTTTAAGCCACGTAGCTCTATATAAGCAGGGAGCCGACAGAAATTAGGCAGTCAGTTGTGAATCAGTGTCGTGTTGAACAACGAAAATAAATACAGTATATAAATCTAGTTATTTGTTCAGTGTTATTGAAGTGTTTCACTTTGTTTAAGAATCACTATTGCGTTTATTGTTAATAAATTGTTAATTATTGTAAATAAATAAATAATTTATTCCGCCCACGTATAGAAAACAGTTTTGTTACACTACTTTAAGAATTATCTCTACGACCAGATAAGGCAAAATTTCTGTCAAAATCAATTTGAATGCATGCGATGCCGCAGGTAACGCCTAGTAGTTATTAGGACTGTTAAGTCTTTGTTCCGTTGATACACTTGCGGTCCTTCGAGCCGTCCTAAGGTCAAACCTTTGCGGGTGGCCATTCTCTTACGACGCACTGCGGCTTGACCGCAAGTGTGAATTAGTTAACGTATAACAAACAAACGTACTTTAAAAGCGTTCAAGATCTCGCCTTTATATACTACTAGCGGCCCGGTCCGGATTCATCCGGGTGCTGTAAATTTATGATTTATTAATACGTCACTCACTCGCTGCCCTCTCTCGCTCCAGTTATTATAGCCGATGTCCTATGACCTAAAGCAAAGTATCGCCTATCTGACTGGCGTCAGTGCCGCGAGAGGGATACAAGGAGCGTGAATGAGGGGGTTTTAGTGGGTATGGAGTTACGACTCGAGTCCCACACTACCAAGGGTTTCATCCCGAGGTGTCCGTAAGTGGATTTCCTCCTCCGCAAAAAAAAAGTATCACCTATCGAACAGTGAAAAAAAATTGAAATCGGTCTTCTAAGATTACCCCGGATTATCACTCGGGCGAATCCGGGTCGGCCAGTTTCAATTATAAATCTAAATCTTCCTATAGTGAATCAATCTATCTAATCGTGAAAACCGGAACAAAATTCGTTCAGCACTTACGGAGAAATCGGTCTTCTGAGATTACCCTCGATTTTCATCCGGACGAAACCGGGCCGGCCAGTTTCAATTATACATCTAAAACTTCCTCGTGAATCATGATCTATCTAATCTTGAAAACCGAAACAAAATCCGTTCAGTAGTTACGAAGAAAACAGGACACAGACAGACGTATCGGGGGACTTTGTTTTATAATATGTATTGATGATGAACTGTCCCAAATCTATTTAATAAATTCAAACTTAAAAGTTAGATACTTTTTAATTCGTTTATTCGGCAATATCTCGAGATAATCTACGGGTAAAATAGATGTTTACGCACAGATAAATGAAAATGATAATATTATTTTCTTTTTGTGTCTATAATCTTCAATATCTATCTATTTTCTCAATTAGCTAGTTGACGGCAGATTATAACTTACCTTGTTGTGGACGATAGACTTTTATTCTGGTCACTTATATTATTTATATCGCATTAGAATTGTACCATCCGTTGCAATACTCTAGTCAACACGCGAGCTTTACAGCAAATACCTGTACATTTTCAATTAAGCTCACAGTTATACAACAAGAAGCTTTACCCATTTTGATACTATATAGTTGGCTAATATAATATTAAGACTCCAAACAAATTAGGGTTGTTTCACTAACCATTTGCAATAATACATAAGTTGCAAAAGCAACAGATAAATTTTAAATTATAGCATCCAATTAAAACTTTTACAAATATTACTTATAGTAATAAGAAAAGAAATGCTATATGTAAAGTTTTAAACAAATAAATATGAATAAATAAAATACATTTAAAAGTAGATATAATAATAGTGGATTGTATTTCTAGTATCGTAATGAGGTATATATTACTAACGAGTAGTGACAGTATGTTAAAAGGAGTGATAGCGAGTTTTAACAGTCACATGAGTCATAATATCATTACGCACGGAAAATACTTATATGGTATTTTTTGCCTTACCCACTATAAAGTAGCTTATAGTTAACACGTTATTTTTGCATAGACAATACAGTGCATATCGACGTTTAGGTGTATATCTACTCGTATATAGAAAAATTATTATTAGAAAATATAGAATTACAGTGTAAACAGAGGGAAAGTGGGAGAGAGAGAAAAAGTGAGTCGACTGAAAAGCTACAATAAATGCACACTCTGTACTCTGTAGTATGTTGGATGCAGTTGAAAAATTTGACTATATATCATTCAAATAACATAATATTGTTACAAAACTGTTTTCTGAGTTGGCGGAATAAATATTTATTTACAATATTTAACAATACAATAATAATGAATGCAACAACCAAAAGTCAGTTCTAACAATCAACACAAGTAATTAACACTTAACTATATACAATTGACTATATACTAATATTTATTTTATCAGGTGAATTTATATCACGGAACTATTTATATCACTGTATTTATATCAGATTTATTTCTAACGTTTATTTATGTCGATCATTTACTCAGTTACTAATTCAGTACTATTTATTTATATCCACTCCACTATTTATATCACTGTACTGACTGATTCGACCGTTGATTGACTAATATTTATATAACAATAAAAAATGGTGGAACATTTGGTGTAAAGATACGAAATGTTACAATTACCACAAAACACCAAACCATAACAAACACTCTCGACGTACGTTTCGCCAACCAAGTTGGCATCATCAGGAGATGATTAAAATCTCCTGATGATGCCAACTTGGTTGGCGAAACGTACGTCGAGAGTGTTTGTTATGGTTTGGTGTTTTGTGGTAATTGTAACATTTCGTAATATTTATATCACTGATCCGCTTGGTTGCACGACTCACCATTGACTAATTGATTCACTCACTCGTACTGCTGTTTATATAGGCTTCGCGACCCAGCCTAGCACGTTCTCGCGTTCTCTAGAACTTTCGTGCAGGTACCAGTTGTTACAGTAAACAGGCCCCATTTCTCAGAATTCCTGCCTGACGTTTATATACAGGGTGATCCGTAACAATATATTATGACATCGACTTAACTCAAGTCAATGCATTATCGAAATAATTAATTATTTTTATTTATACGTTTGAATAATTTTTTGTCCACTGTCTTTAGGTGTTATTGTTGGTACGTCATGGTCACCTTAAACATTTTTGAAAAAAATTGGCACGTAGATGTGAAAAGGTTTGCCTTCCCTGATCTAGAGTATAGCGGTTTTGTTTTCTTGCTTCACAAAAACATTAATTAAACATGACAGCTTTAATTAAGCATTGTAGAGTAAAGGTGTCTATTTATAGTACAATGTCGTCACTCACATTTAGGGATCTGTGATCAAAGTTTTCTCAGTATATTGATGAAAATTATTTTCTATGTAAGTATTTTAAATGTACCTTTATAAAAAATTAATGATAGGTAGAATGATTTAAGTTGGATATTCGAGAAGAAATTCTTAGTCGTTCATTTTGTAACTTTCTCCTATTAAAGAGGGACATTCTAATCACTTTTTAAATACTTAAAATATGTCTTGTGTAATTTTATTTAAAAAAGATGTCGATTTTTTTGTATATAAAATATGCCTCTTTTTAATTAAAAATTTAAATTATTACCATACTGTCATACGCCCTATAGAAAATAAAATTTATTAACATTACATTTTATTTTCAGTCATATGCAATTTTTAAGATTTTATTCTCATCGCTTATTTTTAATTAATAAATGGCAGTAACCTTCCGAATCAAACAATATTATAGAATATATTATTAAATATTCCGTTAAAAAATAATTAATTTTTCAAAAATTAAAAATCATCAATTACTAATTTATTGTGTAATTATGTTGTATGAAATTTAAATGAAATGAAAATCGCCACATATAAAACGTATTAATGCAAAAATTAATGCCCAGAATTCCATTAAAAATAAATTATTTCTTGTTGAATTGTTTGTGTAATTGATTTCTCGAGAAAATGAGAATGAAGGGTATGTTTATACATGTCGGAGTAAATGATTCTGGTCCAGAGTTAAATAAAAGCTAGAAACATTCTTAGCCATGGCTAGAATCATTTCAACGTTTTCCGTAATTTTATATTTTTCGTAATTATTTGAAGCAAGCATGGAAATTCTCAATCAAGAAAAGTGGTCGGAAAAGACATTGGCAAGGTAGGCAGGGAATATTTATTATAATTATTATAATTACGTAAAAAATAAATTAATAAAATAAAATGAAAAAGTCATGAGGTGTCGTGGGACACCCGACAGAAGCTATGCTTCTTACGCATTGTATATAAAATCGAATTTATTTACATACAAAAGCTATAGAAACTATATAGCAACAATACGCGCTGCCTAGCCAATGAGGTGCGTTGCATCGTCGTGTTCCAAAGCTGCGTTCGTGACGTTTTTTTGTGATTTAGGAACCAATTCCAAACTTGCGTTGAGAAGCATAGCTTCAAAAGTCCTGTCTCATATTGGCCTCTACTAGTAATCAAACCCAGTATCTCTGAAAGTGAAAAATCTTATTAACTTATTAGCTTCTACCGACAGCGAAAAAGATTACTTTAATAAATAAAGCATACAAAAAACTGGCTATAGCTGTCCAACTTTATTTTTAAATACTACGTTTCGGTCTGTTAAAAGAGACCCTTTTCAAGCTATAATGAAGATATGTCTTGCAGCCAAATGTCTAGAATTCACTTATTAGCGTCTACCGACAGCGAAAAAGATTATTTTAATAAATAAAACACACAAAAAAACTCTTAAGAGACCGAAACGAAAAATAAAGTTGGACAGCTATAGCCAGTTTTTTTGTGTTTTATTTATTAGAAAAATCTTATTGTTTCTCAATATTTTTTTAGTAGAATTTGCAATTTAATGTAATAATTATTATTTTGAATAATAGATCAAAAATCCTTCACCTAGTATAATGGCCTTCCTGCGACCTGAAAAGTTTTAAATTAAAAAATAAAATTTTTATTCAACCATTTGTATAAAAACAGAAAGGCTATTATATTATGCCTATATCAAGTTCAATTATGTTTTATGTGCAGGATTAGTAAATTGGCCATAATTTCTCAACAACGAAGAACATATCCTTTATCAACATTGAACAGAATTATCCTGTGACAGATATCTAATGTATCTAGCGTATTGAACGGGATAATCGAAGCTTTCCTTCGAGTTCAATAACAAGTCTATTACGTAACCAATTTTATCTATATTATCCAACAGTCAGTTTTCTGTTCATACTGAGTTTTTACACGCAAGGATTATTGACAATGTATATATTTCCAAAAAATAAATTATGCAACAGTAAGAGAAGCGAAGGAAAAGGAGCGTTAAAGATTTAATTTGTACTTCCCAAAGGACATTAATAGTTTTCCAATTTATCGATGAAACATTTAAAGAGTAAATTGAATTGAAATGTAAATAATTTAAGCGAAGATAATGAATTTACAACTCAAAACTATTTCAGGTTCTGACATAAAAATATAACTGTTATCTTATATAGCAACGGCACGTGCCAGCACATGCTGTGTCGTAACAGTTCATTTCTAACTTAAATGATAGCATAGCTTAAACCTGATCATTAGAATCCATTCCAGAATACAAATAATAACTTCTATCATATTTTCAGTACAAGTAACTTACTTGTACTGAAAATATGATTGAAATGTGTAGTTATGTGCCGGCACATGCTGTGTCGTAACATATCATTTCTATTTTAAACGATACTAACTCATTTTGAATTCACATTAGAAATACAGATAATTATTACTATTCTATAATATTTTTGGTAGACGTAAAAAGACGTGTCGGCACGTGTCGTGTCGCAACAGTTAGTTTCTACTGCGACAGTGTATCCGAATGAGATATGATCTGACCGCGGGCAGCTATAGGTAGATAGATATAGATATATTTTATGTGAAGCTTTCTATACTCAATGGGCTTTCAGTGGTGCTGTTGAGGCTGGTAATTATCTCATTTCGCTATAAATCCATATAAATGCCACTCGTTATGGTTATCTAGCCATCCACCCGATCAGAAATACCAACATAACATGTACAGGGTGTCCCAGGCATGACTCCCCAGACCCCAGGCCTGTATTTCGATTCTTTTTGAAAATAACCCTATCAAAGTTTATGTATTCATAAATGGGGTGAAATTCTCTACAATATGGCGATATATCTGTATTGGCCGGAGAGACAACAGTCAACTTTTTAATCGATTTCAGAAAAGGTTATCAAGTCGTCTGTATTTTACCCCACTGCGCGACAGCAAAGGAAAGATTATGTTCTTCGAGCTATGTATGTGGGATTCTTTATTCCCTCGTAGTATCCAAACGGCTGGATGGATTTTAATAAATGAGGTGTCATTAGATTCGTCTTAATAATAACAATAATAATGATCTTTATTATATAGGTGCAAGAATGGCCGAAGCCGTTTTCATCTTGTCCTAAAAAACATATAAATATACAATAATAAACACATACATCATTAAAACATTTTGATAAAGTACCATAAAAATACAAAAATATTAAAATATGCGGTCACGGAAAATTCAATATGGCAGACGCTAGACGTCATTTGTCAGAATCTAAAAGTAATTTTCCTTCTAAATACATCGATGTGGGTATCAAAAGAAGGGTCTCGTTGAGAAGATTTCAAAAAACTAAAACTAATTTAAAACAATAAAAAACTCGACTGCGTCAAAAACGAACTAAAAAGATGAAAACAAGATCAAATGATAACACGCAGTCGGAGGCATTACATGTTGTAACAAGTTGAACAGAAGTATCTGATGCCTTCGACTGCATGTTATCATTTGATCTTGTTTCCATCTTTTTAGTTCGCTTTTAACGTAGTCAGGTTTTTTGATTTTTTTATTTTTATTTGCCTCATATCTCTTGCATTTGTGAACCGATTTTAAAGATTCTTTTTCTATTGAATATAGAGTATATCTTTATCATTTGTTCTCCGTTGGCCCTGGTTTTTATGTATGTTACGGTTACCTCATATCTCCTGCATTTGTGAACCTATTTGATGATTCCTTTTCTATTCAATAGGGCACACCTTTATAATTTATCATTTCACAATTGTTCTCCTTCAAGGTTGGCCTTAGTTTTTTTTATATGTTACCTCATATATCCTGCATTAGTGAGGCGATTTTGATGATTCTTTTTCTATTCAACAGGACATACCTTTATCATTTGTTTTCCTTCAAAATTGACCCTGATTATGTATTATTATAGATAGATAGATAGCATATATTTCCTATAAAAATGCTCCAAAAAAACAAAGGAGAAGGCTTGATCAATAAATTACAAAAATATAACAATATAATAAATAAAAAAATAATAAATAATAAATATAAAATATACACACTGATTCTTTCCTATATAATCACACTGTATATACGAACTCTGGTAGCTAGGCATAGTTAAAAACTAGTTAGTACAACATTACGTGCATTTGGACGGGCTCTGTGTATACAAAACCATATCGATATGCCGATGAATGCATGTGTTTTAATGTGCACTTAATTAAAATCCGCTATTTTTTGCCCCAAATAACAGTTGGATTTTATGTTTGTACATGTACGTGTTTTTTTTACTTTTAATAATGTTCTGTATCATAGAACATTTTAATTTAATACTAATTTTAATCATAAAATGCTTATAGATAGGGTAAAGGCACCGGGTTCCGACCATTTAACAGCGGTCGAGCGTTTTTACGGTTTCGTATCCACTAGGAACCCTTAAAATTTCGTCATGCCCGACTGTCACAACCTATAGTTCCTATAATTTGCAACCGATTTTGATAAATAAAGATGTCTTTGATATTCGCAATAATAAATGTGTAGATAAATGGTAAAAAAATCCATACATGAGATTGAGAAGTCACGATTAAAATATTTTTTTACATACCTACATCATTGAGTCAGCTATCTTTGAATAGTTGATTGTATGTCTAGTAGCGTAATGAGGTATATTACTGACGAGTAGTGACAGTATGTGAAAACGAACGACAGTGAGTTTTAACATTCACACGAGTCATAATATCATCACTCACGAGATATACATGGTATTTTTTGCCATACCGACTATAAAATAGCTATTTTTCATTTCATTTTCAGTATTTTCAAAAAATGTTAAGAGTTTATAATAAAAATATTCACAGGTAGTCAGGACATTTAATAAAACAGTACCAATACCGCTTGGTCATTACACAATTCCCAAAGGGCATTGGTATTGCAGCACATGTCGTTGATAGTTTATATCTACCAAAATAATTCCGAATAATGTTTAATAAAGTAATAATGTTATTATTTTTCTGTAAAAAATGATAAGAACAATGTTTCATATGTTTCGACATTATATATTGAACTGTGAACTCGTATGATTGAGGTATGATTATAAGTTAATAGTTTTATGTATTATGTATGTAAGGTTATAATTTTACGTTTATATTTTGTAGTTGCTGAGGAAGTCCTAATAAAAGGACGAAACGTTCAACTAAAATCAAAACAGAGTTCTGTTTTATTAAATGTCCTGACTACCTGTGAATATTTTTATTATATTTAATTTTTCCTGGACGTGATTCAAAACATAACTGTTAAGAGTTTATTTTGTGTCGCCATCTTCACTCTATATAGTAGGCCAAGAGTATTTATTAGCGCGGGGCGGATTATACCGAATAAACATAAATCACTATGGAAATTGTTTACTTTCCACACTAGTGTGTTTGAAAACACTTTCAACACACCGGCCTGTTAAGTGACCCATTACGTACATACATACATACATGCATGTAAAGTAGCTATTTTATAGTGAGTATGGCAAAAAAGTTGTAATGTCACTATTTTAAATCTAGTTTTTTATTTTATCGATAATATTGGTGCAAGGAGAAAATAGGGAATATTAAGCAACAGAACGTTATGTAATAATTTATTCCGTCAATGTTATAATAAAATATAAATAATATAGGTAATTAATATAAAAGTGATCGAATAGTAAATAAGACGCTAATGACCTAAGTTGTCGACGCGTCTATAATCTACAATAAATAAATAAATAAATAAATAAACGAATAGTAAATGTAGGTAAGTGGTCGGAAATGGATGCCTTTACCCTATATACGATTATTGCGCGTTATTTTTTTGGTTAATTACTGCAAAATAAAAATATTGGTTGAAAAGTATCTATGGTTTATTAGTTTAAACGTGAAATTTTGAAATAATAAATTTGTGTTTTTGAAATATTCTTAAAATAAGTTATTAATTGAACGATAATAATTGACACATCTATTGTACAAATTTAATCAAAACAAAATTATTGCATGTATAAAAAAATTATGTATTTGTCAGACCAAATGCATAAAGTTAATATAAGCATACTTAATCTACTCAATAAATTAAAATCATAACGATTTAATTGGGTGTTCCATCGATTCGAATAATTTGAACGATTATTATAGAACAATACTTTTTAATCAAATGAAATGTTCGATAAAAAAAATCATTTTCGCTAATATATCAAAAACTATGCGACCTAAAATAAAAGGAAATCCCGTTATGGAATCTGTCACAACTTCCCTTTCATGCGATGCCCCACTTGACCGAGTAAAAAGAAAAAAAATACCTTCAATTTGTAGTCCCCAAAAATAGACAAAAAATATTTTTGTGATTCTGACTCTTGGATTACTATGTCAAATTTCAAGTAGTTCCTGAGAAAATTCAAAATTTGCTATGACAGGCAGACAGACAACGAAGTTTCACCAAAAAGGTTCCATTTTTCCCCGTTTTGTACGGAACTCTAAAAATATTATGTTTAATAAATAAAGCCTTCCCGGAAGTATTTTTAATTAATTAATTAATTAGTCACTTGGCTAAGTTTTCGCAGAAAAACGACCAACAAGAAAATTAGTAAATCAGAAACATTTTTTGTTTGAATAAGTCCCGAAACAACTCATACGTAACTTTAAAATGAACTGGAAAAATCCAATTAAATAACTTTTATAAAATATAACAATTAAAAAAATCCGATAAAATACAAAAACAATTAGAGCTAAATGAGTGCAGGCATTTTTATATATAAATATCGTGTTGTGCTTAGAGCAACAATGAAAGCCAAAAGCCACGAGACAATAATTTTTTTCTTTTCTTTTTCTCCAGCCTTCTAAAAGAACAGAATAGAACAATAAATATAAAGTCTAAATTACTTTTCTTGCCCGTTACATGTACTGTGGCTACTTCATCTTTGCGACATGTCCAACACACATACAAACAAAACGTCTGGGAGAGCGCTAAACCCTTTTCACAAGAGCACAGGTAATCTAAATTGCTCTCTCGCTTTGTTGTCTTGTATTGTTGTTTTGTTCTGGCACAGAGCAAGTACCACAATAATCTACTTAACCCAACAATACTGTGATATGGGTAATTTTATCCAGACAACGGTTACAGAAAGATATTTGTGATGTAGCGCCAAATAAACAATTTTTGCTCTTCAAAGATCATCGTACTGTACACACAAACCGCGATTCTCCGGCTAAAATTGGACACCGGACGTGCAGCAAAGACACCATCCTCAAAAGTTTTTTATTCTTCGGCTGTATATCACTGAATATCGAGCAATATACAAACAGTTTCAGCGACTCGTCAGCTTGAACTCTTGCCGTGCAGCAAAGACACAAATTCCATATATAAACTTTTAATAATATTCTGTAAAGCTGAATAATGATAATCTGAATAACGTACAAATCGCATCGGCGATTCTTCAATATAGAAATCGGACTCTGGATGCACAAAAAAGACATCACTGTGGAAGAGTTTTACTATTGAGTTGTTTACAAAGCACCACTTTGTAACTCGAACAATGTACAAACGGGATCAGCGATTCGTCGGCTGGAATCGGACTCCGATCATGCAAAAAAGACACACACCGGAACAACATACACTTACTATTAACAGATCGTCGGTTGATATCGAACTTCGGACGCACAGATATAGTGTGTTAGTTAGAAAGTGTTGATTTTAATTAATTCGGAACAGATTTTATTAAAATGGTTTGTGAGCCTTTTAAAATGCTGTATAAGTATAGCGCCAAATGTATTACTTTAGATATCTAACGCCTCAACCCGTAGTCTCATTTATTTCGGCGGTTTCCGAGACAATCCTGTGACTCTAACTGGCAACCTTGTTCAATAAAATGTACCTACGACATTGTGGTTGGTACATTATAGTTGCCAACTTACAAGAAAGTTAGTTTCCTAAATTATTATTTGACTTTGGGACAACCATATCTCTGTATATCTGGGAATGTACCGCATCCTCGAAAAGTCACAGAATGTAGCCGGCACATTTAACCATAAGGCACTAATCAATACTACAATTGCATAACGGGAACTTTGTCTGTTTTTTAGTTTTATTGTGTTTTTTTTTTAATATTTTGTGTGATACCTATAGACGGGAAAATTATATGTTTTTTAGATTTTTTGTGTGTTGACTGTTGGTGGCAACGCTGCGCTTTTCAATCTATTGTTTTATCAGCTGTAGTTGAGTGAGCAGTATTGTGAATTATACACATCGTTTTTAGGGCTCCACCTTCGTAATTTTTATAGAACCCTATTATACCCTGCCTACGATGTCTGTCCGTCCGTCCGTCCGTCTGTCACAGGGCTGTAACTCATAAACGGTAAGAGGTAGCTAGTTGATTTTTTTTTAAATATACTTGCTATATGGTATACCTAGACGAGAAAACGCGTTTCCAGAAGTTGTGTTTGTCTGTCTGTTTGTGGCAACGCTGCGCATTTCAATCTATTTTCTTGTCAGCTGCAGTTGAGTGAACAGTATTGTGAATTACATCCAGGGTTGCCGCATCGTTTTTAAATATATTTTGTATGATACCTAGACGAGAAAATGCGTTTCCAAAATGTCTGTCTGTGGCAACGCTGCGTGTTTCAATCTGTTGTCTTGAAACGCGTAAAAGATGTGTATCTGTCATTAACTCAAAACGACTTAGAAGCTGAATATCTCGATTTTGAAATGGTCAATATTATTAACTTCCCATTGGAAATTATTGTAATGGGTCCGAAAATCGAAATCAAAATGTATAACAAATTTTTATGTTTCAAGGTCACCACACTATTTTTACACTATTTTTAGAAAGATGTCTCTCTCTCTCTCTCGTGTGTGTGTGTGTGTGTGTGTGTGTGTGTGTACGTATGTACGTACGTACTATGTGTCCATTTCTTTCTAAGACGAAATCTCGAGAACGAAAAATGATATCGACTACGTTAGGGTGCCAACGCGTATTAACGTAAATATGATCTGAATGAAATTTAAAATCGGTTCAGCCGTTCTTTTTTCTTAACCAAATAACCTCCAAAAAAGTAAATTTTACACACTATTTCGCGAATAAAAAATTATATCGACTTCGTAAGGATGTCAATCGAGGCGTGTTAACGTCATTTTGATCCGACATAAATTTTATTAAAATCGGTTCAGCCGTTTTTTTTTAATTATTGTTGAAAATAAATAATAATGTTATGTTTTAATGATTAAAATGATTACTTTTCTGTGTAATATCTAATTTAATTATTATTATTAAATATTTATCAAACTGGGAAGTTCGTCGTGTGGACCTCAAGGGTCGCACTTTAGTCCTAATAAACGACCCACCTCACGGCTTGTTGTAATTTTAGAGATGTATGTCAAATATTGTCAATAACAATTTGTAAAAATGTCAACAATTTGTTGTTTAATTTTGCGGGGTAGTTACCTTAAGAAAGGTTAACTCGGTAGTTTAAACGATATTGAACGAGGCCATGAGAGCTTCTACACTTATTATAGTTTTCACACTGTGTGAAAACCGAGATTAGCTCATCGGGAGAGCGGAAAGCGTCCCGGCTATCGCTCCAGCAGTGTGATTTATGACACATCCAAGTGACTTAGGTATCTCTGACGATAGTCAGCTCGCTTCCTACTGTAATAACTGTCGACGGACACTTGACCCCAAGCAAAGGCGGTGTTGCCCCAAGCCATAATATTGTGCTGTCGTCTCTACTCCTACTACTTCAACTGACATCCTTTTGACGCATTTCTAACGCACTCGCTTATATAGAGGTATCTTTTTATATATTATCTCCTGTATCGCTGTTTTCTATAAAAAAAGGTCTTGAAACTTATAAACTTTCATTTTGTAGTTACATAGATGCTATAGTATATCCTGAAATAGTGTAGAGTAATAAATCACCCGCTAGGGTGTTTGAAATAATTTTCACTTTCATGATGAGCTCTCGCTAGTACGAAGATTCACTTCTACAACCTAGCTATATTGAATTAACACTCGCATGTAGTGAAAATTTATTGTTTCCGAAGCATATAAGGAGAATGTTAGATTAGTAATCATGTCACGGTTGAGTAATTGTAAGCTCATTCCGCCGCGAAAGTGGAAAGGTTCAGGTTAGAATCCTGACTGTGACTATGGTTGGTAAAATGATTTTTTCCGATATGTTTGGAATCAATTATAATATAATTGACTGCTTTCCAACAAAAATTTTCAATTGCAATTCAGCCGTATAAATCTATTAATTTATATAAATCATTTTGGTTTGAAGTTTTTGACAGATTTTAGTGGTACAGTAGGTACCTGACCTTCTTTTAAATCATTCCCAAATTCAGGTACAGGCTTATTAAAGTTTATTGGTTATTAAGCCTTTATCCAAGTGTGCAAGCTTTCACGGCCCGCATTGTTCCAAGTCTTCATGGTTTCCGGGCTTGTAGGCCGTGGTCCGGTGGTATTTCTACCTGACGTTTGACCTGTGAGCCGCCAAGGAGGATACTTCGACCGCTGCCACATCGCCTTTGAGAATGTCTACCGCAGTTGTAGACGAAACGTCAGGTAGAAATACCATCGGACCACGGTCTACAAGCCCGGAAACCATGAAGACTATTAAGCCTTTATCTGAATTTGGAAATGATTTAAAAGAAGGCTAGGTACCTACTCTTATTAATTTTTTAATTTCATTGCTTCTGTTAGACAAGTCATTATAATTCTAGAATTATTTAAATTGTTGCAATGGGTGATCAGTTTGCGAAAAATTCATAAATATCTTCAATAATAATTTTGCATATTTTATAGCTGCATTGATTTTTATTTACGTTAATTTTTGCACCAATTTCAAATAGTTTCTCTACTGTCGACTGGTCTCTAATTTCTAAGTTAGCCTCTTTTTTTAAACATTCTATATATAGATTGTATCAAATTAAACCTGTGTGTAAGACAGAGATTGATACATAAAGCAACAAGTAAGAATGAGATAAATGATTGCTAATAGGATGTTACGTCGTTACTGTAAATAAATAATATTTATACAACCTAATAGCGTCATCTTTGTTTTTTCGCTCCTTCTATGTTATTTTCAAAGACAGTTACAAATAATTTTATTATGTCGGCGGTTGAATTATCACCATAAAACCATTTAATTATTTGAATTTTTTCCCGAACAGTATAAATTGCCATTTTATCAATAATTTCAGTAGTGACTATTTTTACTGTAGAAAACAACGATGACAGTTATTCGGTATTACATATTTATTTACAGTAACCACGTAACATCGTATTAGCGATCATTTATCTCATTCTTACTTATTGCTTTATGTGTCAATCTCTGTCTTACACACAGAATGCCCTATGCACAGGTTTAATTTGATACAATCTGTATGTACGAAACAAACTAAATATGAACTAAGTACCTAATCAGTAGACTTGTATAAGCGAGTAAATCAAATACGAGTTTTAAGAAGGCTTTCACTTTATTGTTTGATATAACCATTTCCGGTTTTCCTATTCCAAATGACAGATTAGTACTTTCTTATAGGCCATACAGGAAGTGAAAACTTAAACAATAAAGCTTGATGGTAACATAAAAATACAGTGCGGTTATATGTAAGTTATTGGAAAGTAATTTAGGACTCTACTTTAGAATGACAACAGATCCTATACTTACATCGTTACCGAAAACTCTTCGTCGCTTAAATGCTTTGCTAGATTTACGTTATGTTTATTTTTACTTAGACTAAAGAAAGCGAATATACTTTTTTTTATAAAAAAAAATGTATAACACTTTTTTCATCGGCTTTTTACGCTTTTTAGGGTTCGTACCAGAAAGGAACTCATTGTTGTGCCAACGATGTCTGTCTGTTATAGGCCTCTAACTTCTAAACGAAATGAGACAGGGACTTGAAATTCACATTTTATTTTAATTTATTTATTGTAAATTATAGACGCGTCGACAAATTAGGTCATTAGCGTCTTGAAATTCACACATAATATGTATTGCGGCGGATCAAAGACGAAGAGAATAACAAAAGATTAAAAAGGTTTATTTAAGGGGAGTGCCCATACATGCAAATAATTTTTGAAGCTATGCTTCTGTAGGCGCGTTAGACGATTTCTGGCAGTAAACTTTTAGATTCGCGTCACGGTAAAATCGTCACGCTCATGTTATTAAAAGTATATCTATAGCTATGGCCAGCGGTGAAAGTAATATACTGGCGCACGCGCAGTGGCCTATGTAAAATTAACATCTGAGAGTCTTATAGAACACAAAAAAATAAAATGGCGTCACATTTTAAAATGGCGGTCAAATAATAACTTTTCAATTGTATTGTCTATGGCTTTGATAAATTCGGTTTATATACAATGCGTAAAAAGGATAGTTTCTGTTAGGTGTCTCATGACACTTCTTGACTTTTTTTGTACCTATTCTTGTGGAGTATCGTGAAAAGGATCTTTTGAGTAGAATGTGTATTAATTTTATAAAAATTGTAGGTTTTAGAGACCGGAAGGTGCAATTTTTAGACCTATTTTGTTACCAGGTCTATCTTAACAACGCCATTACCTATAAAGCTGTAATTCACGTCAAGTGTCACTCATATCCTCTAGCTAATCAACAAATACTAAAAACAGAAAAAAAAGAAAACATGCATACATGCAAACGAGGTGCAAAACATTTTTTTCGTAATTATTTTGTGGGGTATCGTTGAAAAGGGCCTTTTGAGTAGTTTATGAATGTGTTTTTATTTTGTTGATTTTATCAAAATTATAGGTTTAGCATAACTTACACAGTACGAAACCCTACCCTTAGCCTTTTTTATTTCAGTTGCCGTTGTCCATTTAGGTACATATTTTGTCGTCCTTAAGACGTTTTTTTTCAGAGCCACCAACTTTTCCATGGTTTTCTGGGCCTAATACTAATTTATTATTATTATTATTTTTAATAATAAATTGAAACTATAATTTACCATGATACATTTTTAGAGTGTTGGGTCTCCAAGTCACTATATGAATATTATGAAGTATTAGAAATACCTTGTATTATGTCAGTCTTGTGACTTAACACTACGCGTTTCAGCAACGAGTTGCCATCTTCAGGTATAAATAATTAACCACACCTGAAGATGGCAACTCGTTGCTGAAATGCGTAGTGTTAAATCACAAAAAGTTTCAAGACTGACATAATACAAGGTATTTCTAATACTTCATAATATATACAATTTACCAGTTCTTAAATTTGAACGTGGGAACTGAGAAATTGTAAAAGCAAATAAATGCCTTGTATTCCGTTTTTCTACAGTAAATAAACTTCAAGCAAAGTCTATCAACTTTATTTCCTCTCCACTTGGACACTTACAGCTACTTTCACTTCTCGAATAAACGGTCTTTACTGCGGAGATATCTGATTCACAGTTTTAACCTTTAAAAACATGTCGTTCCATCATTTGGACAGGTTGCCTTTTCATTGGGGGTTTTGAAAAAATGTTTTGTCTAATATAATACGGAGACGACCTTTGTATATTGTATTGACGTAGACTCAGGCAATCAATTTAGTAGTCTATATTGAAATATACAGTGTGTTCGAATATATATGTTAACTTTTTCTGACTAATAATAATTTCGAATCGAAAAAAACAGTCAAGTGCGAGTTGAGGGTTCCGTACAATAATAAAAATAAGGAGTTAAGTAGGGGTGAAAAATTAACAGATTTGTTTTTAAAAAGTCTTTTTACTAATATTTTATTTTGATATTTTTTTTCCGTATCTTTAGTTAAAGTATATTTTTAAAGTAAAAAAATATATTAGCAGAATATTTGATGAATAAAAAATAAAGGGAAAAATCACAAAATGTTTACATTATAAAAAACCATTTCTTATCGTCAGTTGGATTTGAATCCGGCTTTCCCCGTGGCATGCGAACGCGTAGCGCGTCCTACCCACGTATTATACCACTGCACAAACAATGGTATATTTGATATACTTAAGGTACAGCTCTATTCCTAATTTTCCATTTCTCGAAGGAATTTAAGGACATAGGATTTCGTTTAGGTTTTCCTGTAAGCTATGCTTGAGGCCCTATATGTTTCCTATTTTTTCAGAATTTTAGACCCAGTAGTTTCGGAGATAAGGGGGGGGGGATCAGACAGACAGACAGACAGACACGAGAGTGATCTTATAAGGGTTCCGTTTTTTCATTCAGAGGTATGGAACCCTAAAATACTAAACTTGACTTGAAAATATATTACTTAGAAACAATGTTTTTCAGGGGCCCCTTGGCCAACCCTAAAGCTTCTTCGTCGAGAAATAATAGTTCAGTTATTTTAATTTATGATTACATAAAAAGATTCCAGCTTTGAAAAAAAGCTACATTTATATTTTGATAAATTTACTAATGATTAGGGGGCCCAGTTTATTTTTTGCCCTAGACAAAGCTGGCACTCGATTTATTTGTTGATATCTGTGTCATAATATAATTTTGATATTAGAAAAATAATAAATAAACTATTTTCCGAGTACCTAACTATGAATGAATTTCACTGAAAGTGTAAAAAATTGTGTGTAATATTAAACCACTGTTATCTTCACAGCCTAAGTGGAAACTGAAGACCAATTCTTGGAGGATGTAAAAAAAGCTTTTGAGATTGTTGACTTGAAACTTGATTCTTTCGAATATTCTGTCAATCACAGATTCTTTGTACTGAAGTGTATAATGATGATAAACGTTTTTTTCCTATACACGTAATCTCCATTATTTTGTTACTAAAGGCGGGTTTAGATGGATTCAATTTGTATTAAATAAATATTAGTAAAAAAGACTTTTTAGAGACAAGCTTTTATAGTTTTATTTAAATGCACTAAAAATGAATAATTTTTAATAATTTAGGTTCATAATTATAAAAGCGTGAGTCGTGAACTTCTATGATAGTTTATTATAAAAGCGCTAGTCGTGACTAATAAACTATCATAGAGTTCACGACTCACGCTTTTATAATTATGAACCTAAATTATTAAAAATTATTCTTTTTAGTGCATTTAAATAAAAGCTTGTCTCTAAAAAGTTTTTTTTACTAATATTTATTTTGTTCATTTTAGTCTTTCAAAATTTTACCTCACTTTCACACCCGTAGGGATTGAATTTCGAAAAATCCTTTCTTTGTAGATGCTTACGTCAAAAAAGGAACCAACTGTCCAAATTTCAAGTTTCTAGCTTCAGCGATTTGACCTGGGCGTTGATTAGTCAAAAAAAAACCCTACATCCCCGTTTGAACCCCTTAGGGGTTGAATTTATTTCTAAAAACGATTTATTCATATATTGTCATCGGGAATACTTATGTGTTCAAAATGTCAAATCGATCGGATACGTGGATGTCGTTCAAAATTGACTTGCGAGATTTGACCTAAACAAACAAACAAACATACATTGCAAGTTAAATAAAAGCTTGTAAAAATTCTGCTAACCGCTAACTTGGACAACCATTGCGTTTATATAATCGATTCGACGGTTGAAATTAAAAGATTAATACAAATTAGGGTGGTCCTATAGATTGGCCTAAAAAGTACACCACATCCCCTTTTTAACCGACTTTAAAAAAAGGAAGGTTATGTTTTTCCCTATAGTATGAATGTAGGTACCTATGTGTGCATGTGCTCGATTTTTTTTTTATTTAATAGTGCATACCTTGAGGATGGTTTTTATATAAATTTTTCTTTTATCTGTTCCTAGTAGTTCTTCGGCTGATTTTAATAAAAAGTGAGTAACGGAATGTAACACCGTTAAGGTAAATGTCAGTTTTGACACAGCGAAGTCGGTTAATAACGTGCAAACTACGTATTGTAAATGCACTAAAAAGTAAAAAATAAATTTTTATTAAAAAATAGAACCTTCTTAAAAAAGCCACTAAAAAAAGAGGAAAATAATAAAATTTTGAGGTCGGCACCAGTTAAATAAAATATGAAGTCGGTTAAAAAGTAGATAGGTACCTATTAATAAAATTGGCACTTTTTAACCGACTTCATATTTTATTAAATTGGCGCCAACCTCAAAATTATCTATATTATATTTTCCTCTTTTTTTGTAGTTTTTTTTGGAGAAGGTTTTATTTTTTTAAAACTTTTTATTTAATTTTTTACTGATCGTTATTGTTTGTTCTGCAAGAAAAAGAGAGAAAGACTATGGTTGCGCACGCATAGTCTTGCCACCTAGTCAGCAGCAGTCAGTGACAACAGATGTAGACACTAGACAGACTATTGCCTAGTTGATTATAGTGCCTATGTTACCGGATCATCTGTCAACAGGGTATCCGCAAGCAATTCAGGTAAAACAGATACGTGGATTTGATTTCTCTCAATTTAATTGTAACAAAATTAATCCTTAGTATATTTTCGTTAATACGATTAAATATAAGATTTTTCTTCAAACGTTTGATGCTGATTTATAACGTTTTTATGTAATACTTAATCCTGATAATGCACGGTGTTAATTTAAGTTCATAAATATTGGGAAAATCAAACATTGTAACCCGAGGGCAGTTTATTTTTTTAAGAAGATTATATACCTAATATTATTGTAAAATATTTCATTTGATGTAGCGATTTATTTTTCAAACTCCATGATGTCAAAGGTTAATTCTGGAATGTATATTACATGTGAAAGCAAAAAAAAGGGATATGCAACAGGTACCTACTATAAAAAATAATTTTATATTGAGCCTTTGTTAAAAGTTTCGATTTAAAAAAAAATTGAAAAATTTTCTCAAATTTTCCAATAAGCAAAAATTCGACTGATGACCAGTCCTATACTTCCCACCTAGTAAATATATTTGCAAAAAATAAACACTCTTTTTTTATTCTTTGAAAAAAAGCATGGCCCTCTTTTTTGTTTGGTGATCTACTGATGGCTAGCTTAATATAGCAAAAATCATGGTTACCTTGATTTATGTACAATTTTTATTTTTTTTAGTAAAATATTTTTTTCTTGAAAACTGTACATTTTAGAGAAAAAAATATTTACATTTTTTTCATATTATAACATCTAGAATTCATTTATATTTTTTCTTACCTATGTTAATACGTGACATTGAGAACGTTTTTTTTAATATCTCAGGATCCACTGAACCGATTTGACTCAAAATCTAATCAGATCTAAGTTAAAGGCTGATAAACACAACAGAACAATCGGCATGGCCGTATGTTGTTCCGTTTTTACGATATCGAAGGCGAAAAATTGACCACATACACACACAGATACGATGATGCTCCGCTCCTATTGGTCGTAGCGTGATATTATATAACCTATAGTTTTCCTCAGTAAATGGGCTATCTAACAAAAAAAAAATTTTTTTCGAATCTGAGATTAGCGCGTTCAACCAAACAAACAAACAAACTCTTCAGCTTTATAATATTAGTATAGATTAATACAAGCAACGAATGATTATGGTGTACCTGACAGCTCGTGTATAGTTGTGGTTTTACAAGCGACGTGATATGCTCTTTCTATTTCTATCTCTGTTCTGAGTTCAACCCTGACTTTTGGTTTGCAGGTCATAATATGTAGTACGTTGATAAACATTAGATTTCTGTGACGTTATATGATCGATAAATATGTCGAAAATATCCGGTAAAATAATTCAATTTTATTGAAGCAGAAATTAATATCAATCGACAAATCGTATAACAACCGGTATAACAGAATCCTACTTTAGCCGATAATTGTATACCCCAGAGATTCTCAATCGGTGTACCGCGGCACTTAAGTATGCCGCCATTATTAAATGTCGGAATGTACAGCAATATTTTTAATAAACTTTTTGTCGATTGTGTCGTAGGTCAAACTGTACCCAGACAAAAATTAGCGTTCTAGAGGTATGATTGTATCTTAGTCATTTGAACCACGGTTTTCCGGACGGAGTTCTGCAGTTCAACCGTTGCCAGTCGAACTGTATAGCATTACGCACTCAAAAACTTGAGTTATATAGATGCAGAATTCTGTTTCCGTGACTGTTATTTTCATTTCAGCCTTTAATAACAAAACTAGAACTGGTCAAAGCAAAGACCACCCCGTTAAAAAACATTGTTTGTCGGCTTCTACAGTTCTGTCGTCGCTGGCCGAACTGTATAACCTTTAATATCTATATATCATAAGAATCACTATTTACCGGACGGCGTCTATACTTGCTTTGTAGCGTGAATCATAAAGTAAACTTTTTTTAATCATCATATGAACCATGGGTCGTCATTATAGACTCATTTTACGGAAAATTTTCGAATGCATGATTGCAAATTATTATAGACGCTCAAGAACTGAGAGCGTGTTGTAATAACTCGCATGTGCGATACAGTCTAGAATCTAGATCAAGTGTGTTCTGAAATAATAATAATAATGCGTTTAACACCCTTTTCTCGACATTATGTCATAACAGACGCAATTCGCACCATTACTATTATAGCCATTTACCACTTTCCCGTTATTTTCTACATTTTTTTAAACTTCAAAATAATTAATAGCAATGTGCGAATAAAGTAATTACAGGAAATTAGGATAAGGTAGGCAACGTTGGGAGCATAGAGAGTTTGACAAATGACAGGTAATCGGCCATGGCCTTGAATAAGGAACCATCCCGACATTCTTCTGGAATTATTGAGGGAAACCATGGAAAACCTCAACAATATGGCCGGTACAGGAATTTGCGTTTCTTGGTGTGATTCAGTAGGAAAAAGCCCTAGCCACATCTTCCCCTGTCTCGATTCGAACCCAGTACCTTCCGAATGGGAGTCTAGTGCTCTACCGCTAAGCAAAATCGCTCGGTGTGTGTCCTGAAATGAAAAATGTTGGGATTCCCCGCGTCTATACGTCCAGCGCACCAATTCCAACCAGGAGAATCGAAGGAATGGAAACGTGCAGACGCTAGGTGAAAGAGGGAAAAGCCAAGGGGAATGTATTAAATAACACGGTGAGCGTCTGATAAATCATTTGATATTTTTCACGTCATTGATTTTACTGTTCTCTCCGCTGTTGTTGTTATTTTTTCCGTTTCGTGTAATTTATAAGTCATTTAATTTGATACCAGTGTCGGATAACTGGAATTTATCAACGCTCAAACTGTACAAGCGATCGATAATACTTATATCTCTGTCGCATTAACGTGTTTTTAATTATATTTTTAGATATCTCCAACTTTCACAAAAAAATTTGCTATATTAACGTGGTGAAATGTCATGGAAGTGGCGTACGTCGTAAAGCTATATTTTTTTTATTGTAGATTATAGACGCGTCGACATCTAAGGTCATTAGCGTCTTTCAACTACACTAAATAACAACTAACTTAAAACTTAATAACATCACAAAACATCCATGAGCGCAGGTGGGATTCGAACCCACGACAGTCCAGTGTAGAGGTTGCGGCACCAAGCATGCTAACCACTAGGCTATAGTGCCCTCGTGTAAAGCTATACACTGCAGAGGTGCCAGATCGCTTTGCTGAATATCGGCCCCCGTTAACGATACCGAATAATCCCCCAAAATCACTATATTTATTTACAAATTCCCCAGTTTTTTCTTCGTATTTTCAGCTTTCCAGCGGTTTATTTTTCCATGTAATTTAAATATTTTCATAAACCAAATTTTAAAAAATTCCCCAAAATTAATATATGTAGGTATTAAATAAAAATAGCCTACAATATGAAAAAGTGAGATAAATAAATTTTACAAGGGAGTATCAAGTTTTCATGATCATAATTTTTATATTACCTACCTCAATAATTATCCCCAGTAAAAAATGAAACCAGCCAAAGAATACCCCATGGAAAGTTGCCCCCCAAAATTTCGCCGAGATGTATAAATATCCCCTACATTTGGGAAAAAATACCCCAATTTGGTAACCCTGAGCTACAGCGTTCTTCTCTCCTTGGATAGCTCTCAAATTTTTTAGCAGTTATCTTTATTTATTGTAAATTATAGACGCGTCGACAACTTATTTTAGCAGTTATCCTATTACTTATTTTAATTTGTGTATCTGAAATATTTTATTTCTTATGTAATGTTTTTAGTCAATTATGTGGTTAACGGACATTATATCATTCTTTAGTTTCTTTAGAATTATTAAGGAACCCATAGACGATCGATGTTTGTAACTTTGTTGACAATAGTTCTGTGACCTCGCTACCTCAATGTTTCTAAATTAAAGAATTTTGCTTTATGAATTGATGTACAACTTTTGAATCACTTCTATATACCATTACATTGATTTAAATGATGGTTTCGATATAACATGCTTCGTATAATTTAACAATTTGTATCTTCATATGTATTTTTATTTTTCCACATTTTTTACGAGTTTTATTCGAATAATGTATTGTATTGTAATTTGTTTTTGCGGTTAAATTTTTTATCAGAACTTTTTATATGCTGCCAAATGGAGTGCATATTGTTTTTTCTGACCATATATTGGGTGAAAAAAGATTTATTCTTTGACAGTTTTACGACGGTCGTCTTAAACCGATAAGTAGAAAAGGAAATCCACAAGTCAAGGTCAAGATAAAACACTTTAAACCCGTAAGTTATTGGAAAATGACGAGGCAATCGGTAAGATTTGGCCTTGAGAATAGCCGAGTGCGTAGCGTTGCCATTGTTTATATGACGTTTCAAAGACTCCACTAATACAAGCCCCCAGTTCCCAGGTTCTAATCTCAGAACTGGTAAAAGAATCAATTGGATTTTCAATAATTTCAATATAAACAAATTGAAAATATGATTTGGTACTATGCCCAGATAACCCTGACGATTGGTTTACAAAAAATAATAGTTTATCATAGAAGAGCATAGCAAAAATTGACAGACAATTACATAATTGATTCCTGCAATATCGGAAAAAATCATTTTAACAACCATAGTCACAGTCAGGACTCTAATCTGAACCTTTCCACTATCGCGGCTGAATGAGCTTACAATTACCAATCTAACATTCTCCATATATGCAAAGGAATCAATTGCAAAACAGCCGTATAAATCTATTTGATAAAAATTGATAGAGTTGTCGGTTTATTAAAGTCGTAAATAATAAAGAAAAGGTAAATAATAATTAATTATTGTATTTTATAAATATAAGTTGCAGAACTTTAATTACAATTAATTCTATTAAATTTAAAAATAAAATAGACAACATTATCGCTTCTATCGTTCTAACTACGTCCCTGCAGGTATATTTTAAGCTACAACCTTGCGTTATTACATTTTTATAGTAGTTACATAATCCTTAGGGTCAGCTGTTTTACAGTTACGTACATTTCTTAACGAGTCAGAACAAATAAAATTAAAAATTCACTGTCTTAGTTTGTCAATAGTGCTGTGATCAAAGTGTGGTGTTTTAATTGCATATAGATATTATAAATTATAGACGCTTGATAACAGACATCTTATGTTTTAATTTGTAAGTAACTTTGATTTATTAAATGTACAACGTTTCGTCTATAGATTTAGACTTTTTCAAGTACATACATACACTATCCTGCGATTTTTCTTAATTAGTGTATTTGCCATAATATGGCACATACACTATTGGCGTCGGTCGGATGGCGGGACCTAGGGGTCGGACCAAAATTTCTCGACATTTCATAGCCTCCTGAACAATTTGGCACCATTTTTGAAAATGTTTATATATATATGTATGTATATATTTATATATATATTATATATATATATATATATATATATATATATATATATATATATATATATATATATATATATATATTTATTTATATATATATTTATATATATATATATGTGTGTACACGATAACTCTCGACAGACTTAATCGATTGAAACGAAATTTGGTACACATATTGGGACCCATCACCGCAAAAAGCCTATTTAAAATGGGCCCGATCGGACCATTTTCAGGGTTGTATTTAGGGGTTCCAAAAAGTTTTTGGGCCCAAAAATACCGAAAAATTTGTCAGAATCGTTTCAAAATTGAAATTTAACTCTTTAGTAAAGATTAAAACGTGCTGCTAAAATTTTAATAAAATCGGCCCGACAGGACCGGACTTTCAAATTTTATGAAAACACTAGTTTGTTGATACGGATTTACTTATGGAAGGGTGTATTTAATGTGGTACAGAGGTTGCATTGATAATAATATTGAAATTAAGAAAAAAATATTATTTTAAGGGATGTATTAAGGGGTTAAATTTTTTATTTTGTCCAAAAACAAACTTAAGTTCACGTATTAAAGCCACAAGGCCTGTATTAGCAAATACACTATATTGTCGGCAGGGTTTGGCACTGCGACCCGAGTTTTTTTTATTATAATCGCGATGGACACGATTTCTAATATAAATTTGTAAGTAACGTTTATTTAATGGTCAATTTGGTTTGTAGTGTTATTTAAATGGTTTTTAATAGAATATTATCTGTGCATTCAGCACTTCATCTGATCAAGGTTTAAGTACCCATTTAAAAAGTGTTTATTGTCTGTAAAAATAATGAGAGGATTGAAGGATGATCAAAATGGAGCTATAAATTAAAATAACTATTTTGAAATTGCGCTGATTTGCCATAAAGGGAACTGTTTTAAAGCGTATCAAATTACGCTATTAACTATTATTATATAAATATTACTGTAGTTTTTTTAATTCTCGGAAAGGAGAAGTTTAACCTTGAAGAGTATATGAATTTCTTTTTAATTGAAATAAATATTACTAACATAAAAACCCAGATTTATTGTAAAACAACGTTTATAAAAACGCGGGTAGATGGCATTAATAACTATTTCTTTTTAAATATTGGGTTAATTTTTATAAAAGCACATACAAAAAAAGCGGTTAAATTTCGTGTCGAACCACGCGCAGTGAAGGGTTCCGTAGTCGTGAAGAACGTTCACGGTTAAAATTTAAAGCTAATAATAAATTTAATGATAATTTATAGTCTTAGATACTGTGAAAAACAAAGTTATTTCTGCGGTCGCTAAACTCGAAAAAATAGCGTGTAACCGAAAATAGCCCATATCTCAAAAAACTACACAACATATCAATTATTCAAAGCAATTTTCGTTGGAAGTGTTTTTTAAATTCTACCGCCATAATTTTTTTCAGAATTTTTCACCCCATACCTAGTTGAAAAGTTAGAGGGGGGGGGACACTTTTTACGACTTTAGAAGCTCATATCTCACCAACTATTGACTTAAATAACAAAAGTCCTTTTGAAACTTCTATATCATTTTTCAAGACCTATCTAACGATACCCACACGCGTATGTGCTCTGGAATTTTTTTTTCATCACTCAGTTAAATGCATAGAGTGCCACCCCTAATTTTTTTTCCTAATTTCATTACACCATTGTATAGCGGTTTATAGAAGACATCTGCCTTCCAAATTTCATTTATATAGTGCCAATATAGTCTCCAAGTAAAATGGCTGTGACATACGGACAGACAGACAGGACGAAATTATAATGGTTCCGTTTTTGCCATTTGGCTACGGAACCCTAAAAAATTTGACGTAGGTATTGATCAATCGTTAAACATGCTCGTGATAATAAAATTATAAGTATGAATAATATAATAACCCAAATCTTTCATTGTGTAACACAGCATTTCCCATAATAAGCGTTCCGTGAAAATTTAGTAATACAAACCTCGTATGGTTTAAAATGCTGCGTCAAGTTCAAAAATGTTTGAAACTTATCCTATAAAATAACCACGGTGTTTCGCCAGGATTTGTGAAGTGTTCCGTCAAAGGAGTTTAGGAAAAGTTTGGGAAACGCTGAGCTGTAACCGCTTGGCAAAAAAAAAATACAAAAGCATCGGTAGATGATACTAATAGCTTAATAAAAATTGTGTTTAGTTTGAAGTGCCAGTTTTCCTTCTGTTTATCAGCCATTTAATAATGACTAATTTGTTAAATATTGTAAAATAACAAATAAATAAGTTTAGTTAATTTTTCTATATGAAAACAATTAATTTGATAGCATTAAAGAATAATAATAAAACGACATATGACATAGGTGTTACATTTTACGCCCTAGTTTTATCTGTCATCAAAAGCAATCGTTTTTTTTTCTTTTGAACAAACTTATTATTGATATTGACGTTTGGCGTTCTCTCTTTTACGTCTAGTTTTATTTCTTTTTTAACAAGATTTTAGATACTTGCTCTACTTTTGTATTACCCATACTCCATACTCCTGGCATATAGGTACTCTTTGTACATTACCTGACTTTTGTATCAATTTATTTGAAAGAAATGTGTGAATTGCTTTTGTTTTAAAAAACTAACAAAGATTTTATAAGTATCTAATTTTTTTCTGTTGAACGCATAATATATTTTCTGTTGAAACTTATTTTGTCTGTTAACAATATTTTTGATGAATTAAATACATAAATTACTTTTTCACAACGCCGCTATTGAAAATTCGATTTTCGGTACCTGTTTAGCGGGTTGAAACTGAGCGTTTTCATCCCTAGGGATGAACATTTTCAGGTCTATTCTCTCTGTTTTTTAACGTTGTTAAGAGGGAGACAGAGCGATTGGATCCGCTTATAATTTTTGAAAACGTCAAATTAAGAAAGAGGTAGAGCGATATTGAATCCGCATATAATATTCATAAATGTCAAAATGACAGACATAACCCCACATAATATGTAGGTACTAGTGATGTGCCGGATATCCGTATCCGATCCGTATCCGCGGATATCCGAGGGAAAAAAAAGATCCGTATCCGTATCCGTATCCGTTAGTTTTTTGGCGGATCTTTTACGGATCTTTTACCTTATCAATTTTCAATTGATAGATAAAATTTTATATATATAGGTGATTAGGTAATAATGAAAAACCGAGGAAAAACAGTTAAATTCCATTCAGATTATTTTTTATTTTTTAATATCGTGGTCAATAACTTTTTCCCATAACAGATAGTCTGTTTCCAAAGGTCGATGTGCAATATTTAGTATTTACCGCCGCGTACTCTAAGAAAGTTAAGATCCGTATCCGCGTATTCGCGGATCTTGAGACCAAATATCCGTATTCAGATCCGTATCCGCGGATATACATTTTTAACGATCCGGCACATCACTAGTAGGTACCTCAAATCGAATTGTCAATAGAGTTGTTGTGAAAAATAATATGCAATTACTCGGTATGAAACTTGGCGTTTGCAGCACGTGTGGTTGCATACCCTCGTACCTCGGGCAGCAAACTTCACACTGGTTGCAAACGCCAATTGTTTCTTACCTTGTAATGCAATATACTATCAATAGAGATCAAATAACAAGAGTAGTGATTTTTAGAAAACAAAGTTGGGTTTAAATATTAAATTTAAAATATCGGCATTTTCCATTTTTTTTTACTTCCCACCTCTGCTATGGTAGGGAAGTAATGGATTTAGTTCGAAAAAAATATTTCGAGATTTTAACAGATTTTCACGTTTTGAGACCCTAGCAATCGTTTAAGATCATTTTCCGACTGATATCTGTATGTGTGTGTGTGTGTATGTGTGTGTGTGTGTGTGTATGTGTGTGTGTATGTGGTCAATTTTTCGCCTTCGATATCTTAAGAACGGAACAACATACGGGCATGCCGATTGTTCTATTGTGTTTATCAGCCTTTAACTTAGATCTGATTAGATTTTGAGTCAAATCGGTTCAGTGGATCCTGATATATTCAAAAAAACGACCTCAATGTCACGTATTAACATAGGTAAAAAAAAATATAAATGAATTATAGATGTTATAATATGAAAAAAATGTAAATATTTTTTTTCTGTAAAATGTATAGTTTTCGAGAAAAAAAATATTTTACTAAAAAAAATAAAAATTGTACGTAAATCAAGGTAACCATGATTTTTGCTATATTATGTTAGCCATCAGTAGATCACCAAACAAAAAAGAGGGCCATGCTTTTTTCAAAGAATAAAAATTAAATTGTGTTTTAAAGACCACCAACAGCTAAGGTTGTTTGGGCCTAGTCAAAGAATAAAAAAAAAAGTGTTTATTTTTTGCAAATATTTACTAGGTGGGAAGTATAGGACTGGTCATCAGTCGAATTTTTTTTTACTTCCCACCTCTGCTATGGTAGGGAAGTAATGGATTCAGTCCGAAAACAATATTTCGAGATTTTAACAGATTTTCACGTTTTGAGACCCTAGCAATCGTTTAAGATCATTTTCTGACTGATGTCTGTATGTGTGTGTGTGTGTGTGTGTGTATGTGTGTGTGTATGTGGTCAATTTTTCGCCTTCGATATCTTAAGAACGGAACAACATACGGGCATGCCGATTGTTCTATTGTGTTTATCAGCCTTTAACTTAGATCTGATTAGATTTTGAGTCAAATCGGTTCAGTGGATCCTGAGATATTCAAAAAAACGACCTCAATGTCACGTATTAACATAGGTAAAAAAAAATATAAATGAATTCTAGATGTTATAATATGAAAAAAATGTAAATATTTTTTTTCTCTAATATGTATAGTTTTCGAGAAAAAAAATATTTTACTAAAAAAAATAAAAATTATACGTAAATCAAGGTAACCATGATTTTTGCTATATTAAGCTAGCCATCAGTAGATCACCAAACCAAAAAGAGGGCCATGCTTTTTTCAAAGAATAAAAATTAAATTGTGTTTTAAAGACCACCAACAGCTAAGGTTATTTGGGCCTAGTCAAAGAATAAAAAAAAAAGAGTGTTTATTTTTTGCAAATATTTACTAGGTGGGAAGTATAGGACTGGTCATCAGTCGAATTTTTTTTTTAATAGTTCCCTGTTTGATGTTTTGGAGTACACTGTACAGCTGAAAATATTATGGTACCTTTGTTATTTATACGATTCCTATTTCGAATGTCAATGGCCGAGTTAATTCTGGGAAGGAAAGGGAGAAGAAGGAATAAGTGTAACAATTCCAGAACATCACGTCTGTTTGTTTTGTTTGGTTATTATTTGTGTTGGTCACGTCACGCAAAAACACTAACAAGCCGGTTAACCGTGTTTGTGGATATATATGACCAACACGCGTACTCGAACATGCATATAACGGGTGCTTCACTATAGTTAATGCTTATAGATGAACTTTTGGTGTTTATCAATAAAAAATGTTATTATTAAACTGTGGAATGCTGGTTATAAAATACAAGTGTCATTTCATATTATTATGATACCCCACTCGACTGGGTGAAGAAACAAATATTTTGTTGTGTGTTTTAAAGACCACCAACAGCTAAGGTTATTTGGGCCTAGCACCAATTCATATTTTCAATTCATTATTTTTTTTTAATAATAAATTGAAAATCCAATTGACACTATTACCAGCTCTCGGGCTAGAACCAAGACACTGTGGACTTGTAATAAAGGAACCATAGCAACGCCATGCGAACAACAGTATTGCTACACGCTCGGCCATTCTCAAGCCCAAATATTTTGTTGATTCAAACTCTGGGATTGTGTATGTCTTCCTTGCAAATTTTTTTACATACCTGACATGCCTTACATTGAGCATTTATCCATTTGGAGAGAGGTCTGCCAGGTATGCAAAAATATTTACAAGATAGACGATAATAATTGTTGTAAATAATTGGTACTTTTGAAAAATCTGTATAAATTTCATTTAGTAGTGTTTGAGCCGTATTCGAGATACTGACAACAAAAAAGAAAACGGTCAAGTGCGAGGGTTCCGTACTATTCTATTTCCCATGGGAATTCAAAGACTTAGGATTTTCGTTTAGGTTTTCCTGTAAACTATGAGTGAGGTCCTATATTCCCTATTTTTTTCAAATTTTTAGGCTAAGTAGTTTCGGAGATAAGGGGGGGGGAGGAATGCTCGATTTTCGTATATTTTTTTAATATCTTTTAAACTATGCATTGTAAATTATATAAAAAATATATTTCTATTTATCATAACGAGCCCTTTCATTTAATACGTCACATGATGCACTTGGAATTTTTTTTTTAAATTTTCTAATTTGACCCCAAAATTAACCCCCGAAATCATAATTCGTTTATTTACGCTATACGCCCGTGATTGGGTTACCTATCTCTATATATATATATAAAATTTCAACTTTTTTCGTCCGGTAGATTCGGAGAAAATAAGCTGTGACAGACGGATGGACAGACAGACAGTACGAGTGTGATCCTATAAGGGTTCCGTTTTTTCATCGGATGTACGGAACTCTGAAAATGATAAAAAATTAAATTAGTCTGCCATCGATTTGACGTTTTTCATATTATATTCTGTCAAATTCAATAATAAAATTTTAGTAGTGTTGTTCGATAGAGTTGTGTACGGTTAGAATTTGTCAAATTAGAACCTATGGAACTGGGGGCTTATATTAGAGTATTATGAAGTATTAGAAATACCTTGTATTATGTCCGTCTTGTGAATTTACACTACGCGTTTCAGCAACGAGTTGCCATCTTCAGGTGTGGTTAATTATTTTTTTAAAAACACACATTGAATATTCGTAACACTATACAGGGTGTATCACAGAAAACCGAACATAGGGAAAAGTACACAGTACAAATTAGTTAAGATCAGAGATTGCTTTGCCCTCTATTCAGAGGTCGTTACCATGGTTACCATGGTGTACGTATACAGTAACAAATGCATATTGCTGTTCATTTGACAAAATCTGGATGAACTTAAAGACAAAATCGTCGAAGTATGTTTCAATATGACTCCTGTAATGTTAGATAAAGTGAGACAAAGTTTTTATAACCGATTAAGCCACTGCTTAATTCAAAATAGAGGTTTATTTGAACATTTGCTTTATTTTTTATTTTAACTGTTTGTTTTGTTTAATTATTAGTTAAAAAAATATTTTCTTAATAAAAAATTGTTTCATTAATAAAAATAAATTCATTTAATATTGAAGAATTTATTTTAACTGATTTTTCTAATTATTAATTATTAGCTATTATTGTTATTAAATAATGGTTAGTCAGCGTTACCATGGTACCCATTCTCATATGTGGCCAAAGTAATCGTTGATCCTAACTAATTTGCACAATGGAGTTTTCCCTATGTTCGGTTTTCTGTGATACACCCTGTATAATATTATGATGCTATAAAGCACTGTGTATTATGTCGTGGTTTGTGAGGATTAGAGGATCCATGGAAACGCCATACAAACAACGACATCTCAATCCTACCATAAAATGATTTGTAAAAATTTGATATTAAAAAAAATACAAAAGCACGCGACACCCGGTATTTGAAAGCTCTGTTTATGTGTGAAGTTGGTATAATGTAATTTACTGGCACTCAGTAGACAAGTACACGACGGATGACAACAATAATTGGTTTCCCCAGTACAGTGGGTCTCAGAGAACATGGCGACGACACAGTAATTTTACATAACTCTACTGCCGTGTCAGTTTCAATGGTCAAATAAAACAGCTATGCATGTTGTAGCGATACCGGGCTTCTGTTATTGAATTATACAGGGAATTAACTAAATTTTCAAATTATATATTATATTGTTCTCTCTGTAACAAGGTTATTAAATTTATACCACTGTAAATTCATTGTTTAGTACAACGAAAGTCGAAATTGATTGTTGACACTATTAATTTTTCGAGTTATATTTACATAATATTATTGTTCTCTCGATAATACGACTATTATTATGTATTTATTCAATACGGTTAATGGTTTGGATTAACAATAAAGATTAATCAATCAACTCTTGTTATTACTTGCGACTACGTCACTCGTGACAAAGTATCAATCGAGTCATTAGTGTAAATTAAATATCAAGCGAACATCAGACATCGTCTGATGTCCTGTATGTTAATTTGCACTAAACTCGTGAGATTTGTACAGTCCGAGAGCGAAGTCGTACGAGATATTGAGTTGTTAATCATATATTGTTCAACTAACGATAAGATACTGTACAGTAATTTTATCGCTATTTATATGAATTAATTTATTGTTTAAGAGTATCCTCTACCGGAAGTTACCCCCTGCACTGTTAAATTGTGTTTTAAAGACCACCAACAGCTAAGGTTATTTGGGTCTAGCACTAATTCATATTTTCAATTCATTATTTATTTTTTTAATAATAAATTGAAAATCCAATTGACACTTTTACCAGCTCTCGACTAGAACCCGGGAACTGGGGACTTGTAATAGAGGAACCATAGCAACGCCATGTAAACAACAGCATTGCTACACGCTCGGCTATTCTCAAGCCCTCCTGCACTGTTTATCTCAAATCCTTTCCCCTCGCCAAAAAACGGTTACAGCTCTCCCAACACTATTTTTAAAGCTAAAGGGTTTGACGTCAAATGAAGGACGAAGAATCACAGTACAGATCCTACAGTCGAATTTTTTGGAAAAGCTACGTGTGAGAGATTACGTTATTTTTAAAATGTTGTAAGTTTTTCCAAGAATTTTTCGCCTGTAGGATCTGTAGTTTGATTCTTGGTCCTTCATTTGAAGTTTACCTGAACCCTTTAGCTTTAAAAATAGCGTCGGGAGAGCTATAACCGTTTTTAGGCGAAGTGAAAAGAGTTGAGATGAAGAGTGCAGGGGGTAACTTCCGATAGAGAATAGTCAGCTTTCTGAGTAACATATTATATACCTAATTGTTTTCTTGGAAATCATAGAATCAGAATATATTATGTAGGTACCTACTTTAGTATCTATTTATATTAGTAATATTTGTAAATTTATTGTTTTTCAGAACATCGAAGAACTTCCAAACTGTATCAGCGTTTCATTTGCTGAAATCAGACTCCGGACGCGTAGAAAAGACATGTGTGTGAGTATATATTATGTATTGTAACTTGTAGATATAAGAAAATTCGCGGTTAAACGAACTCAGTGAACTCATAAAAATAAAAAAAAGGGTGTGGGTCTCGGGGCCCCCGACAGATGTGAAACATCAAAGAAAACGTTATTGAACTCGGTGGTATTTTCTATGTAGTAGTATATTATATTTTTTCAAAAGCAGTAACTAACTGTTATGCTGACGTAATCCTATATACTTGCACTGTAACACCGCGTGTGTTACAGTGCATGCTTGAGCCAAGAGAAAGAGAGTGCCGCAGTGGTGGGGAGAACAGCAGCGAAGGAGCAAACCAAACATTTCTTTGCATATTTCCCCTCACGCGGCTGTTCACAGCCCGACATAAGATGTTTCACATCAAAAAATTGTAGAGCTGTTACATTTTTATTCTATTATTTTAGTAGATACATTACTGAAATCAGGGCGTCGGATTAGCCAGGGGCCCTGGGCGCTGGAGCGTCCTGGACCCCGAAGTTGGAAAAGGCCCGGACCCTCCCATTTCCCAGACCCAACAAATAACAAATTACTCAAGTCTCTCCCTTGGGCCCCTACGAACGTTAGCGACCCTAAGAAAATTTAGCCAGTTCGGCCTTGATTGGAATTTAGAATGTGACGAAAAATCCGTTATGGTAACTGATACGTGTCGATAGTTTAGATGCACACTGTATAAAATACAAATAGCGATAAAAAACTTTTGTAGTCCAGCAACTTTAACGTGTATATACAAACAGTTGGTTCTTCTCTACCGAAACGAATTAGCCAATTCGTTTTTCATGATTTCTGTTCCTGCATAAACTTAGTTAACTAACTTTTTCAGAACTCGTATAGCGGCGAAGAACAATAATTGCAAAAATGATTAAAAAAATTACCAAGGCATTGTTTAAGTTCTCTGTTTCAAATTTATAATTCAGTTATTATTCATTTTTTGGGACAAACGCATGCTTACTGTTTTTTTCCATTATTTTTCCGATTAAATATTTTCAAAATAACAGTGCTAGACGTGGAAAACATAGGTATAAAAAGAAATATCAGTGAAATGATTTACATTTTCTTAAATAATACAGTAAATCTAAAAACGGACACTAACAATTTAAGTTGCTTATACAATAATTTGTTGGAAAATTTTAGAAAGAAAAAGATGAGTCATAATTGAACACAAAACATAATTAAAGCTAAATTTTATGTCATTTTCTCAAAATCTAAACGTTTCAATTTGTGGAATAAAGTTAAGTTTCCTAATCGAATTAATTAAAAAACAAAAACATCTCAATAGTATATTTTTTCAAACAAATAGTCCACATAATATATTACAGATGTCACTATCAATAACAAATGTACAATGTGGTTCAACTAAGACTCTGTCTAAAATTTACTACGGTGTCATTTAAAATACGGTAACAATTAATACCACAAGTTTTAAGTAATATAGACTTGTTTCAAGAAAACACTGTATCAATAACATATACAATAATTTAGATGGTTAAAAACAAGGGTATTGTTCGCAATTTTTTAACTTATAATGACATTTTTATAAATTTCAATAACAATTTTAGTTAGCTCAATAGTTTAATTGACAGTAAAATAATCAATTTTTTTCCTTCTTCTGAATATGAACTGATGGCACCACAGTCCACTTTTGGAAATGGTAACGACACTTGATGTCACACAAGCTAATTTAAGAACTCACAATCGGCCATTTCAGATTTTGGTATAAGAAATTGATTATTTCAATTACAAAATAATTTGAATTTTAATTTAATTTTAATGAACTTGATGTCCATACAAGATAATATTGCTCAGATAAAGCAAGGCTTTAACATTAAGACTAATGTGAAACAAATTTATTTTGAGGTAAATAATTTTAATGTTTTATACTAAGCTACATATGTAACATACTAATGTATTCGTTTGATTTATTTTTGCAATATTACAGAGCCTGAGGAAGTCGGGAATTCCGACGAAACGTCGCGATCAATAATAACGTATCACTATTCATTCACGGATCCTACAAACCTCCTAAAACATTTTTCATATCACTTTGAAGGATCTTAACCATTATGATTTTCAAAATTATTTGTAACTTTGAATTTATTTTTTAAAAACATTTATTTAGTGTTTCATTCATATAGCTCTATTTTAAGCAATATTTTACATTTTGATTATTTTTTTTTATATTTCGGGCATCGTAAATAATTATTATACCCAAATTTAAAAATACTTTTTTTTCACTCTACAAAATATTTGTCATCATACGCAAAATTATGTACTACTATTTTTTTGAGCTGGAAAATAAATTAATTTAGTAGGTATTTCATTTAGAATAGTTTTATTTCAAAACGACATTTTCTATTTCAAAATGCAGAATAATTACTACACAGGGTGGTGATTTTTTTTGATGCTCACCATTTGTATCTGGGAAACGGTTAAATTAGTGGCGATTGAGAATCTGAAAGAAATCTGATTTATCACGAAAAAAACTAAAAATTGTGGTTTCAGAAAAGAATTATTAATTATCTTCCTTGCCATTGACGCTATTTCAATTAAACTTATTAATTAAAATTAATTAAACTTTATGTTTTTGACCACTTCGAGCTAAAAGATGTAAATAGAAATTTTCTATGCATTCTAGATTGCAAAGTACGATAGACAAATTTTTTATTTCTTATGGCCGCCATATTGGATTTTCACACAATTGTAGACCAGAAAGTTTGCATTTCAGAGTGGTAATTAACATAACCATTTTTCTGGAAAACTTGTATTTTTTTATGAATTATTTTTATTATTATTCTTGATACTGTTATTAAAACTCCTTAAATACTTATATCGTCTTGCATATTTAACCGTTCTCAAGATACTAATAGTGGGCATCGAAAAAATCACCACCCTACACTGTATAGACTATAGAGTATAGACTATATTATAGTATAGACTAGGTATAGATATTAAAAAATACTTTTTAAATAAAATCGAAATAACATTAATTTAGTAGGTATACCTATATTTCATTGCAGAATAACAACTACATCGAAAAATAATTTTTCACTCTACTATTTTGATAATATATTATTTTTCACCATTTTCAAAATTACTATTTTTGATTTAAAATCGAAAAACACTAATTTAGTATTTCATTTCGTATAACTGTCTTTGAAAACAACATTTTCCATTTTGCAACACCAGAATCTGTAATTACAATATCCAAAAATACCTTTCTATTTTCATCGAGTTTCATTTCCCATTTCGCTAAACCAAACGCGCATGAAATCCGAATATACAAATTAAACCGACTGGTGTTATGCTTTCAGCTTTCGCACATCCACCTGGTGTTTTAAAGGCCGACCGCAGCGCTTTGTATGTGTATTATTATGTTCTTGACACAGTGTCAATATAAACATGGCATAACAGCGTCACAGTTCACGCCCTTTGATTCTCTCTGCAAACTGTGGAAAAAAATGATAATATGCTTGTACGATGTCACGTTCCCGTTGTATCAAATAGGCTAGGTTTACCGTATACACTCTATGACGTAACTACGGTTAACACTCATACAGTACCATTTAAAATGTAACTGATATTTTGGTGAGAAGTGGTAGCTGTATGATGTCACGTTAGTCTTTGTTTCAAATAGGTTAGGTTACCGCGTACACGTCATGACGCAACTACGGTTAAAACTCAAACATTGCTATTTAAATTGTAGCCTTGAAATTATTTACTGATCTTGGTGAGAAGTGATAATTTGTACATGTCACGTTACTCTTTTTAACCGACTTCAAAAAAAGGAGGAGGTTCTAAGTCAACTGATTTTTTATGTATGGTGCCTCATATTTCCTGCATTTGTGAACCGATTTTGATGATTCTTTTTTTATTTAAAAAGACATACCTTCTGGGTGGTCTCACATAAATTTTACTTAAATCGGTTCAGTAGTACTAAAATGATAAAAACTGGACCCTTATAGTGATATGCCGTTGTCTACTCGTTTGTCTGTCTGTCATAGGCCTTCATAGCTTCCTAAAAGTTGAACTTAGAAACTTGAAATTTATTCCAAGGTTAAAGAAAAAAATTACGTCTTCTGCAGCATTTGCAGTGATTTCTTAAAAACGTATTTATTATTATTTCTATTTATTAAAATTTATTTATATCTTTGGAAAAAGTCCAATTTGAAGAACTACAATTATTTTTTTTAATTAGTTAAATAAAGTTAATTTATAAAAAAATAATTTATGTGTTAACTTTTTTTTTTTTTAAATGATGTACGAAATCCTCGGCTCATGAAGTACGCTGATACTTGACCGGCTTTCAACGTTTTTAACCTGAAAAATGGAACTGTTTATTATTTTAACACCGCTTTAAATAAATTGTGTCAGATGTAACTTGGTGTATGATTGTATAAGGTTAGTTTGCTGATTTTAAAACATGGTGCTGCAACCTTTTCGTTTATGGCATCAATTTTAAAACTGTGAAAAAATGATAATATGCTGTGTATAAAAGTATAAAATTTACGTAAAAATGTTTTAAAAAGTTTCTTTTGGAAAGAACTGACTTAACTTATCTTGCATCTAGTTACTCCATATACTATAATATACATAATATCGTTCCCCTTACATAATATAGATATCATATTTTATATGTAATATGCTTTATATCCTTTCTCATGTATTTTACATTTAGTTTATACGAGTTATAAGAAATAGCAATATACTATCATAAGACGCGCTATTTGACTATATAAGTCTATACTTTATCTATTGAAATTATATTAGGTACTAGCGGCCCGGTCCGGCTTCGCCCGGGTGCTATGAATTTATGATTTATAGCGGTCCCGCTCAGCTTCGATAATAAAGATTAAACACCCGTCTCTCCGCCATATATACACGTATTTCCACCATGCACGGTAATCTAGCGGTCCCGCCCGGCTTCGTCCGGGTTCTGAGAAATTATGAACCTACTGAAACCTTCCCTTAAGTGGGCACAACAACTCACCAAAGTTTCATCGCAATCGGATGAATGGTATAGGAACGCATACGGGACAAACAAACATATAGACAAACACCCGTTTTTATATAATATGGATTATAAAATACCTTTTTCGCATGAGAACATCGATTTTAACCGCAGATTCCCTCCCCATCAGTGTCGTTTTTCACGGAAACTCTATCGTAACTCGAGCGAATCTGGGAAAAAATTACTCTATACCTACTTCAGGTTTAGGTACCAATTAATAATGTACCAAGATTGATTAAAATCGGCTCGGTCATTCTCGAGTAGTTCCGATACAAACAAACCGACAACAATTTTAGAAACACTCGTCGGGCTTGAGAATGGCCGAGAGTGTAGCAATGTTTTTGTTTACATGGCGTTGCTATGGTTCCTCTATTACAAGTCTCCAGTTCCCGGGTTCTAGCCCGAGAGCTCGTAAAAGTGTCAATTGGATTTTCAATTTATTATTAAAAAAAAAATAATGAATTGAAAATATGAATTGGTGCTAGGCCCAAATAACCTTAGCTGTTGGTGGTCTTTAAAAACACAAGAAACACTCGTCAAAGTGAAAATAAAAATACAAAAGAGACTAAAAAAAACTCTTAAATAATCATGTGATAAACGAACCAGTACTAAGAAAGGAGAAAAATGTAGAATAATTATTTTAATAAAACAGTCTATTAATCAGTAGTAAGTACAATAGAATCTCACCAATCCGTAATTTGCCAGTAATCCAGTTTTTTTCTCCTGAGTCTTAAATGCTATTTTATATAATCCAGCAGATACGGTACTCCGGAGTCAATAATCCGTTCAGAATCTACTATTTATTTTACGTATTATCTTCCCAATAGTTCAGCAGTAAGATTCTAGAGGACAGAGTGGTGTAACGGTTAGCGTAGCGGCCTTTGGATCACACTGTCGTGGGTTCGAGTCCCGCCTCCGCTCATGGATGTTTTGTGATGTCATTTAGTTTTAAGTGAGTTGTTATTTAATGTGAACAAGACGCTAATGACCTAAGTTGTCGACGCGTCTATTATTTACAATAAATAAATAAATAAATAAAAAGTAAGATTCTACTACTATAGCAGCAAGAAGACAAAAAAAATTCTATGATTAAGTAGGCAGTCATATTTGTGCAATTTCACTGCATTAGAATAGTAAATTGTATATCTAGTTGCGTAATGAGGCATATTACTGACGAGTAGTGAAAGTAAATTGTTAAAACGCAATAGCGAGTTTTAACAGTCACACGAATCATAATATCATTACGCCCGAGATTATATGGTATTTTTTGCTATACCCACTACAAAATAGCTGCTTTTCACTTCATTTTCTGTATTTTCAAAATACAGTTAATTTGTGTCGCAACTTCAGTTTTATAGTAGGCTGAGAGTAGGTAATAGCGGGCGAATCAGGGCTATAACATAAATCACTGTGGAAATGGTTTGCTTTCCTGTACACTGGTGTGGGAAAAATACGTTCCCGAACATCGGCCTGTCAGAAATCTCTTTACATGCATACATACATGCATGTAAAGCAGCTTTTTTATAGTGGGTATGGCAAAAAATTATTTATTCAACATAAATCACTGTGGAAATGGTTTGCTTTCCCACACTGGTGTGGGAAAGATACGTTCCCGCACATCGGCCTGTTAGAAGTCTCTTTACATGCATACATACATGCATGTAAAGCAGCTTTTTATAGTGGGTATGACAAAAAATTATTTATTCAAAAAAAAAATTGTTAAAAAGGGCAATGTTCATTAAAAGAGGGAATTGTAATTAAGTATATCTTTTAAAAGGATCTCCTTTCCACGATAAAAATAATCTTTGAGAAAAAAATTACAAAAGGCAACTTCATTATACATTAAAATATATGTATATTGAATATCATTTCAAGGGAAATTGTATTCTTTCAATAATCTTTTTCAACTAATTAGACTCTTTTTTATAAAAATACATTTCTACATTTTTAAGCCAATTTAAATGATATTATCATATTCTTTAAAAAGGTCGTAACAACGGTTCGTACTAATAATAGTAGTAGAGTGCCCGCGGTGCGAGATGAAGCCAGGCACGTTATCGATAATATGCTAGTGAACGCCTGCTTGCCCGCAGACAGTTCCGTGTACACAAAACTGCCCATTGGGTTTTATGACGTTAGGTACAGTTTTGGCAAACTGCTATTCATGACAATAAACAGCCAATAGCAAGCTAGAAGGCGGGCGCAATGCATTCACGTTACTATGACGCGGTGGCTTCATCTTTCGCCGCGCGAGGTCTAATACATTTTGTCGACAGGGTTTAGTACCCGAGTTTTTATATATTTTGTGTCGTTTTATTTTATATCCATTATTTTAATTGATTGATTTACTGAAAATACTCGTCCCTCCACCATAAAATAACGACTCAGTAGAAACTATAACCTACCTATATAATATTATAATAATACCTACATAAAATTAGATCGTGTTTTATAGTACATCTTTTAAAATGTTTGAAAAATATACGGGGTGCTTTACTTTTGAGTAGATTTCGCTGAAAATATTATTTGATAGAAAATATCATTATATACCCGTTATTCCACCATAAAATAGCGGCTTCGTAGAATCTAAACCTATATAATTAATAAAACGTATTATAGGTAAAATTATATCGTGTTTCATAGAATATATTTTTAAATGTTTGAAAAATATACAGGCTGTCACTTTTGAGCGAAAAAATGAAATATAAACATGATTTTTTTGAAAAGAATTAAGGTCGATTTATATTATCCGGTCAGACACGACGCGGGAACGTAGCGTTTCCGGCAAGACAGGTTTTTTTACATGCATTTCAAATACGAATATTTATACTTAGCGGATCCCGTCCGTTTAGACACGTATCAATACTCGTATATGAAATACATGTAAAAATATTTGTCTTGCCGGAAGCGATACGTTCCCGCGCCGTGTCTGACTGGATAATATAAATCGAGCTTTAATGTTTCGTTTATTTATGATATCAAAACTGGGATTCTTCTTACGGATACTTTTTACCTTTTTTGCACGTCCTTTGGCACTGAATGTTAAAAATAACCCCAAAATATCAATCCAATTTGGGTCAAGAATTGAAATATTAGGTTTAACTCTTTGTCTCCTATGGAACTGTGTTTAGAAAGGTGTGCTTTATAAATATAATATAGATTACTAGCTGTCACGCCCGGCTTCGCCCGGGTGCTAAGAATTAGCTTAAACTCCCATACATCCACCATATATACACGTACTTTCACCATGCACGGTAATCTAGCGGTCCCGCCCAACTTCGCCCGGGTGCTAAGAATTTATGAACCTACAGAAACCTTCCCGGTAGTAAAAACAACACCTCACGAAAGTTTCATCGCAATCTGATGAATACGGAACAAAGAATATAAATCCCCCCAGGGGAGACATTGGGATGTAGTTGTTATCGCAATTGCATTCCAATGTTCTTTGGTAATTAGCGCTCCCAGGGACTCGAGCTCGTACCAGTCGGTTTGTGTATGCCGGCTGGCGGATTTTAATACACAAATATGTTATATTTTGTTGTGAATTGAAGACGCTAATGACCTGAGTTGTCGACGCGTCTATAATCTACAATAAATAAAATAAGAATATAAATATAAATTATCAAAATAATATTTTTGTTGTTACTTTTATAAATCTTTATAACGATTTAATACAAAATAGTATTTTACGAATAGAGATGACTAATATACGTTACTTTTAAAAAGGTACCAATTATAAAGTACAATTTATTTTTGTATGTTTTGTGTCGGCTGCTTCGCAAATAGAAATATTTAAGAAGAAGAAATCCTTTTGTAAGATGACACGCTATTAAAATTGTAATTGCCTATTCACAATGGAATGTACGTCATATACATGCTGCGCGTATTTCATAATTTGTAAATTCAGGAAACTTATTGTACAGTAGACACGTTTCTGTCGTACAATTTTTAACCGACTTCAAAAAAGGAGGAGGTTCTCAACTCGGCGCGTATTTTTATTATATTTTTTATGTTTGTTCTACACCGATTTCTCCTGCATTTGTGAACCGATTTTGAAGATTCTTGTTTTATTTAATAAGGCATACCTTCTTGGTGGTTACACATATATTTTAATAAAATCGGTTCAGTGATTTTCTTTTTTTATATTATGAAGTATTAGAAATAGTCACAAGACGGGCAGTCTTGTGACTTCTTGTGAATTTACACTACGCGTTTCAGCAACGAGTTGCCATCTTCAGGTGTGGTTAATTATTTTTAAAAAACACTCATTGAGTATTCGTAACACTATATAATATTATGATGCTAAGCACTGTGTATAATGTCGTGGTTTGTGAATTCACAAGAAGTCACAAGACGGACATAATATAAGGTATTTCTAATACTTCATAATATTCATATAGTGACTTGGAGACCCAACACTCTAAAAATGTATCATTCTTTTTAACATTGGAAATGATTATGTTCGTATATGGGGGCAGAGTTACGAGTTTTCGTTCAAGGCCAAAAGACAACGGTGTCGCGATCAAGTGAGGAGCAATCATGCAAAATTGAACAAGTGTAATTTTTTAGAAATGTGTTTTATATCATGTCTAGTTAATTGAGAGGTATTTGCGACGATCTGCGGTGTTATTTTTTAGCAAATGTTAATAAATACTGTAGAAAAATCCATTTAAAAGTTAAGTAATCAAGCAAAAGTGAACGCGTATATAACAGAAGAATAATAGTTATTCCTGACAAAACTAAACAGTGCATTGATAAATATTGTGTGTATAATAAACAGTTAATTATGTTTCATATATGCTGTTATCATTTCCAATGTCCTCGATGGTTGCAAGGATTGCGAAATCTGTGATTTTTTTAGTTTGGTCATTAAATAACAAGACATTTTGTAACTGTCATGTCGATTTGAGGACAGCCCGTATTGTCCATTAAATATTGAAGGACTATATATGATCGTATATGGAAGAAACGGGTATATTTACATAAAAGATAATATGGTAACTGAACGAAATAGCTGGAAACTATTAGGTTTGGCAGAATTCACAGTAAAGTAGTAAGCGTCTATAAAATAATATGTAGACGACCATAACTTTATAATATTCCACAAGAGAGTATAAAATATAAAGAGGGGACGTTTCCCCCCTCTATATTTTATACTTTTACATCCCTGCATATAAAATGTAAAACACTGACAAAGTAGTGCTTGAAAATGACTTTTTAACATATTTGTTCTTATATTTCGACGTTTTCACACATACTTTTAAAATTATTAAAGCTGAAATTAAAATTTTGGACGCTTTACTTGCTAGATCAGGGATGGCGAACCAATGGCACGCGTGCCATAGATGGCATTCGACAGAATATTGTCGGCACAGCATTGATTAAGGTACAAAATCGAAATAATTAAAAATATGTTAAAGGTGTCGAAAAAATGTAACTCTAATTCAAATGACTGTTAAATAGCTGTTAAATAGCTGTTTAATAGCTGTACTATGCTTTGCAGCTTGTTTGAATAATCGACTCTCGCATGTAGTGTGTTTTCAATTTGAAATTGCTATATATAAGAAAAGATCGGTTTCCACTCTCGGGCACTGTGGAGAAATCGGTAACTCACCTAGCCGGAAACTGGGAGTTTCGGGTTCAAGTCCAGACAGTGGTCATTTGATTTTTTCTTAGATATAGCTTACAAATCATGGCAGCCTTGTTGCCTGAGATATTTAGTATGTTCAGCTCTAATTGTTATGGGAATAATATTGTGTGAATATAAGGGGGTTTTAAAAATCGATTGATTTTATCATATACCAATTTATAATTCAAATAACAAATATGAGATCGAAACGACAAGTAGATGAAAGTTTCATGGCGCTCAATTAATTATTGAAATAATAATTGTTACATCTACATTTGAGATCGACTACATTCCATTGGTTGTTTGTTGGCACGTCATAGCCACATTAAACATGTTTTGAAAAAAATTGGCACGTAGATGTGAAAAGGTTCACCATCCATGTGCTAGACTATTAACATAATAGACCGAGAGCAAGTGACAATTTGTTGGTGTTATTTATTCAAGGCCTTATTTTTATGAAGATGTTGAGGGAGGCATATTAAAGTGCCCTGAGTAAGGGATTTTGCTAGATAGCGATATGGGAGGGATGCAGACCGCCCCCAACATGTAACAAAAAAATGGTCACAATTATTATTGCTTCAAGGCTGAAATTGTTTGTGTAGCTTGTCGGTGACCCAATAATGTCATTATTATATTTGCAGATCGACCGGTCGGTATTAAAAGGGTGGCAGATCACCCTAAACGTGTCATGTACTCGACGAAATTTATATTATTAGTTCAAGGTTCAAATTTTAATATGTTGTTACGGCAACTGTTTTAAGCATATATTTCAATTTGCATAGAACAAAATGTCGGTATTATGGAAATGGAAATTTTATGTAATTTGTTAGTAAACAATTTCGTTTGGTAGTTGAGGGGAAATATCTCGCCGTCTCACGAGCCTAAATTAATGTACCTATGTCATATTTTTCCAACATAATGTTCGCTAAAAATGGTATGAAAGTTTCAAGTTCCACTGTACCTAATCCTTCTTTGATAACTTCAAGTGCTATTATATGAAACGTATTTTTGTATATACTTATACGTTTTGTATTTGTAAACATAAAATGTCATAGTTTTATTAAATATACAACAAGAATATATAATATACAGGGTGTTAACTAAGTATGTGCACAAACTTTAAGGAATTAATCCATGATTGATTTTAAGACAAAACCTTCATATAAGTGTGGGTCCGCAACGGCTCTGTTTTCAAGATACAGGGTGTTAAAATTTGAAAACATTTAGGATTTTTTAATTAATTTTTTGAATAGCTACTTAATTAAAGCTTTACACATACTAATAGATTGTCAGAGAGTACATTTTGCAAGTGTTAAATTATTTTTAATTCAACCATAGGCGTAGATGTGGGTATTCTTCTTAGGATTTTTAAAATTTGAAAGCTTTGTCGGTTGAGGCAGGTAAAAAATACACAAAAAAGTGTCTCTTGGTAATTTTTGATGGGATGAACCGTTTTCGAGAAAATTTCTTAAATTTTAAACTTTTCTGGGAAATTATGTATTTACAGACTACATACGCTTTAAAAACTTAAATCTCTTGTTAGAGAAGTGTGTACTACGCCCATGGTTGAATTAAAAGCAATTCAATACTTGCAAAATGTACTCTCTATCTATTAGTGTGTGTAAAGTTTCAATCAGGTAGCTGGCACTATTTAAAAAATAAAAAAGAATCTTAAATTTTTATCGAATTTTAGCACCCTGTATCTGGAAAACAGAACCGTGCGGACCCATACTTATATGAAGATTTTGTCTTAAAATCAATCATAGATTAATTTCTTAAAGTTTGTGCACATACCTTGTATAAAGATTCTAATTTCTTTTGATATACCTACTTAATGTATGTATAAATAAAAAGAACTATATTTTTATCGAGTAAAAGGTCTATAATGATGTTTGACAGAGGTTGGATTAAATTCCCTAGTGGAGTTTTTCTTTGTTTTTCATAAATAACATAAAAAACGATGCTCTTTTTTAACTTTCCAATATTTATGTATAAAATTTAAAGATAAAGAAAATCGCAATATTAAAAAAAAACGGAAATAAGGTAGATATCTACTAAACTGAACACATTAAGATTCTGGAAAATTACTAAAAAGTTTTTCATTCTATAAAAATAAGTAATTCATTAAATTTTCAAGGACTACTAAAGGAACATAAGCTACGTTACTAGTCAAATTGTCAAGTTTTTAATTTTTTTTCTTGGGAAGAATTTTTTTATCAAGGTGAATAAATCTAAATTTAAACTGAAACACGATTTTTAAGAGCTACCTATATCAAGTTTGAAAATGTATGCAGATGAATGAACAGCGTTCAATTCGTAGTTTGCGATGCTTGTTGAGTAGAAAAGTGTGTCAATATAGCAGATCTTTCTCCATTGTAGCAATACAACTGAGGGTAAGTTCGATTTTGCGTTCAGATCGATCCGATCTTTCAACGCATATAAAATTAAGTTGATAAAACTTATAAAATGTTAACTCTCGTATGTATAATAGCTGTACTATGCTTTGCAGCTTGTTTGAATAATCGACTCTCGTATGTAGTGTGTTTTCAACTTGAAATTGCTATATATAAGAAAGGGAACTGTGGAGAAATCGGTAACTCACCAAGCCGGAAACTGGGAGTTTCGGGTTCAAGTCCCGACAGTGGTCATTTGATTTTTTCTTAGATATAGCTTACAAATCATGGCAGCCTTGCTGCCTGAGATATTTAGTATTTTCACCTCTAATTGTTATGTGAATAATATTGTGTGGATATAAGGGGGTTTTAAAAATCGATTGATTTTATCATATACCTACCAATATAAAATAATGTTAGATTAATGTAAATTCGAACGCATTAGAGCGTTCTGATCGGTCTGAGAGCAAAACCGAACTTACCCTGAATAACATAAGCGCCCCCTGAAAGGTTAAACGTGAACACTTTAATATTTTTATCGTTCTATTAATTTCCCATTGGAAGTAGTTGTAATGGGTTCGATTTTGCGAATGAAACATTTAGACATAATATCTGCACGTTTTGAGGTTCCTGGAGTCCGAATCTACTGTTTTTAGAGATATGTCTGTGTATATGTACGTACGTTCGTTTGTTTGTACGTTGGTGAACTTTTTTCGGCTCGCATATCTCAAAAACAAAGAATGATATCGACTCCGGACCAATTTCAGACGACACATAATTGCATAATGAACACCTGATTGGGTTTGCAGGAAATTTCAATTAGCGGTTTTTTGTTTATAATAAAAAAACTACTGGAAAATTGTTGTAAAATGTTTCTCGTCTCGCATATTTCGAGAACAAAGAATTATATCGACTCCGGACTAATTTCATTCGACGCATAACTGCATAATGAACACCTGACACAGTTTACAAAAATTTTTAATTGTAGTTTTTTTTAATAACAAAATAAAACATGTTTACCTGTCTTGCAAGTAGTTTCTCTACGGTAGAATAGTCTCTAACCTCTAAGAGCACCCAATGGGAAGTTAGCAGTGTGGATTTACCCACACACCAAACCTCTTTTTGTTACATAATATTAAGTTGAAAACTGTAATGTCGCATCTTTTGAAATAAGTAAAATTATTCTTAAAAATAATATCAAAAACCATAAGTTTGTTTTCCAGAATGAATAGTCGTCTTTGTTTTTGTGTACAAATGACAAAATAACGTGCCGTTATCTTGTTACGTTAAAAAACAGATTTAAGTTTAACGATGTCCTTAAAAGTTTCACGAAACATCAAACTCGATGTTTCTCCTGCCTCTGTCTCTCTCTGTTTCTTTTGTAGAGGGTAATGCTATTACCGTTAAGCTTATTCGTATAAAACAGACGTCCTCAAAATGTTATTTTTTGATTAGTACTTGTACTACTATAGTAAAAGAGAAAATTTTTAATATCTACAATAGCTGGGAACTTCTTAAAAATTTTAATTTTCGGCAGCACATAAAAAATCTTTCGGATAGCTGAATAGCATAGAGCTTTATCTGTTTAAGTTTAGGTACAAGCATTTAAAAATTCTGAAAAAATCTTAAAATTTCATATCCCCGAAATTAATGGTTAATTTTAAACGTATCTTTTTGAAAAAAAGTGTCGATTATGAAAGAAGGGGGGTTTGAAATCTTAAAGATTTTTTTCTGTCACAATACGACTCAGTTATGTTAAAAATATATAAGTATGTAATACTCATGGCCGGTTTATCGTACATTTTAATCACGATGTTTTTTAATCACACAGTTGCTGGTTGCTATGGTAACGAAACGCAGCAACCAATAAACACGTATCTGTAAAAATTTAACAGTGTGATTAAAAAAACATCGTGATTAAAATGTACGATAAATCGGCCATTAGAGCAATATCGGACAGGATATATGTAGATTGTAGGTATCTCTTTTGTGCATAATATTTAGAATCGCGATCCCTATATATTCGTCACCTTTGTTTAAGGTCCTTAAGGACTGTTTGAGAATAAATTGTGTGGTACTACTGGTTCAGCGGAAGTTCATTTTATATGTCTCCGGCCGCCATATATACTTCAATATGCATATATGTAGACTTTATAAGCTGCATGGCTGTAATAAGTTTCTACATAATGGAAAATGTTCTCAGAAGCGAAAAAAGGCGGAAAAATCCTATTGAAATAAGTGGATATTACACAGTACTATCTATACTACTTTAGTATTGCGTGGAAAAGAAAATAATCCTTTAATAAATTTTAAACATATTTAATTTGCCTTTTCTTCCGTGTCGCTACAGCACCGACAATTCAGAATCAAATTGCTTGTAACAAGACGTGTTTCCATCTATGTTTGGATGTTGAACTATTTACTAGCTTTACATTTAATTTTTGATGTTTACTGTACTGGCACTTCTCACAAAAAAATACGCTGTGAAATTTTACGGAAGAAGTAATGCGAAGCTCAGATATAAACTCTCCTTGGTCTGCTGTTTGAGATTATAATATCTAGCTATCATCGTATTCAAATTAGAATGTTTACACACAGTACCGTAGCTAGGCCCTAGGCCCTAAGGCAATAAACAACGCAATTCGTAGTTTTATTTGAATAGTATCGCTTGTGGTCGAAATTCGAATTGTAGATTATAGACGCTCGGTCGAAATTCGACCATTTGTGTCTGTGAAGTAACGAAATTCTAATTGAAATTTATAACATCAACATAACTGTACCGACAATGAAGAAATCCGACAAAACGATACCCTCTACATATTGATAGTTAATAGAATCTCCGTGGTGTGTCACCAGAGGTTTCAAAGTACACCAAACAGCGAGAGAAACAACGATATGTATTTGCTTACTTGTAATATTCTCCCGTGCAGGGAAACTTTATTTTACCTGCCTTAACGGCAACATACACACAACCGACAACGAAGAAATCCGACAATATAAAATCTCTGTAGTGTGTCACCAGAGGTCTTTAAAAAGCGAGAGAAACAACGTATTTGTGGTTAAAAAGTTTGGTGTGGGAAAATCATGTTTGTATGTTAACTTTATTTACCTGCCTTAACGGCAACATACAGACATGATTTTTTTTGTGTACATCTATGGCACAGTACTATTTGAATGATATAATTTTCATTCCCCTCCTTTCATAATACATAGTAAAAATGGCTAAAAAGGTACCACAATTATCGGTGTTCCTGTTCACGTATTAATATATTATAAATATACCAGGCAAAGAATTTTTGAGGGCGCTAGATCAGAATCTAGCCCTAGGCGTCGATGACCCTAGCTACGACACGATTTATACATCTCTTGAAGGTACCCGGAACTTACTGTTTTTTTTTTTTAATTTTAACAAAATTAGGTGCTAGGCGACAGTTGCAACATAAAGGATTGAGTATATTATGTAAATATTTTGCAAAACAAATGAGAAAAAGTGTGGTTTGACTTTCTTTTGTACAGTGGTGTACACTGTATAATAGACATATATTAAATGTTTTCCATTCCAATTATCGAAATTTTATTGTAATGTTGAAGTATTCAAGGCGAAATAATTTCAGTTGAAGATAAATTTTGTAAATTGAATAACTTTTTATGAAATGAAAAATATAGCCTAGAATTTATTGATGATAATTGAAAATACGCAATGCTAAAGATATATTTGAAAATAGTTTTCAATTTTGATTGTATCTGACGACTGAACAAAAGAATTTAATTTGTACAAAATGGAATTTTATCTCCGCATAGTTACAAATTGAATAGGCAATTGAAATTTAATTGTTTTGCCAAGGGTCGGAAGATAGTGACTCGCGAGCCGCATGTAGATCATCAGAAATATTGAAAGTGAAATTTAAAACTTCTGTATTTTCAAAAAAAAATTAAATTGTGTTTTAAAGACCACCAACAGCTAAGGCTATTTGGGCCTAGCACCAATTCATGTTTTCAATTCATTATTTTTTTTTAATAATAAATTGAAAATTCAATTGACACTTTTACCACCTCACGGGCTAGAACCCGGGAACTGGGGACTTGTAATAGAGGAACCTGTATTTTCAAATATATCATAATAGCAAGATATATTAAATCACCTATGAGAAGCCCTCGTAACGCTAAATATATAAGAGAAACACCCAATGAAGTCACGTTACAATGCAATATCAGACAAATTTATTTATTTAGCCCGTCGCCGTTGGGACTCCAACCCGAAACTTCCAGATTCGCGCTGGCTGAGTTATCAATTACTCTACAGTTTAGTTGTAGAGTAATTGATAATTACTAATTACTCTACAACTAAACTGTAGAGTAATTGAAAACTCAGCCAACACGATTCTGAAAGTTCCGAGTTTGCGTCCCGATGATGACGGGTTAAATAAATTAATTTTTCTGATCAATTACTTTTCTTAACAATTACTCTACAGTGTAGAGTAATTGATAACACAGTCAGCGCGATTCTGGAAGTTTCGGGTTTGAGTCCCGACGATGACGAGCTAAATAAATTATTTTTTCGGATCAATTACTTTTCTTAACAATTACTCTACAGTGTAGAGTAACTAATAACACAGTCAGCGCGATTCTGGAAGTTTCGGGTTTGAGTCCCGACGATGACGAGCTAAATAAATTATTTTTTCGGATCAATTACTTTTCTTAACAATTACTCTACAGTGTAGAGTAACTAATAACACAGTCAGCGCGATTCTGGAAGTTTCGGGTTTGAGTCCCGACAATGACCGATTAAATAAATTAATTTTTCTGATCAATTACTTTTCTTATCAATTACTCTACAGTGTAGAGTAATTGATAACTCAGCCAGCGCGATTCTGAATGTTTCGGGTTTGAGTCCCGACGATGACGGGTTAAATAAATGAATTTTTCTGATATTGCATTGTAATATGACGTCATTTTCTGTATTTTCATGCATTGATTAGATATTCGGCGCACACGTAATAAAAAAACAACATTTTTCTTTTCGAATAATTACAGAAACAAAAAAAAATCGTCACATACAATTTATTGTTTCAGTGTTTATTATTCTTTAATACAAATTTTGAAAATTGTCTTTGTGCTAAATCACCTGGAAACAAGTGTACCCACATTATATTTTTTACTTGAAATTAAATGGAAAATGAAAAAAATTCTTTGATACCTAGTATATTTAATCTCAATGCTGAATTCTGAAAACAATAACGATATGTTTTTTCATAAATAGTGAAGCTGAAATATCGTGTGGGTAAACATTTATTGGGCACCCCCTCACGAAAATATTATTCGAAAAATGAAATAGATACTCTCTTACTTTTTTTATTAAAATGTGTGAATTTAGTTTATTATATTATTTGACACTATATGTAAAATATTTCAATGCTAAATTCTGAAAAATATATCGAAAATAAAATGTCTTTTCATAAATAGCGAAGCTGAAATATTGTGTGGGTAAACATTTATTGAGCATCGTCTCACGAAAATATTATTCGAAAAATGAAGTGTTCTCTTAACTTTTTTATTAAAGTATGTGATTTTAGTTTAATGTATTAGGTATAGGTGAATGAAACTTGACTGGGCTTTGAAATCAAGCGTATTTTAAAATCTTTATTTATGAAAATAAAGAAAGAAAAGCAACATTACACCAATCAATGTTCTCTAAATGAGTATGATATTTGTAAATGGAATTACAATATTAATTAAATAATTTAATTGAATGAATGTAATATAATGTTGTATTTCCATTGTCAGAAATAAAGCGATTTAAAATTGATATCAATATCTGCAGACAAAGAACAAATTCCAATTAGCTATTAAAATTTCAATTCTTCTCAAAATGTTGAGGAAAATATTTTTTATTCAGATTCAATTCTGCCTTAAAAATTATCAATACGAGCGAGTTTCGAGTTTGCATACACAGTGACCTCAAAATAAGGAAATTATACAAGGTGTCCTTGCAATATCAGACCTTATTTGGAATCATAAATATACGGTTTTTTACCCGACTGCGCGACAGCAAAGCCAGGGTTTTGTTTTTCACGCGTATCTGGGTATGTATGTATGTAGGATTCGTAGCATCCAAACGACTGGATGGATTTTAATAAATGAGGTGTCATTCGATTCGTCTAAACTGTCCGATGGCGTAAAAATCGAACTTAAAAGATGGAAACAAGATCAAATCATAACATGCAGTCGGAGGCATACTTAGTAGTAACAAATTGAACAGAAATATCTGATGCCTTCGACTGCATGTTATCATTTGATCTTGTATCCATCTTTTAAGGTTGATTTTTACGCAGTAGGGTTTTTTTTTAAATAATTTTTTATTATTAAATCAACAAGGAATAACTGCATGGTACGCTTCAGAGGGAAACTACACGGGTGGAATTTCCGCGGCGTTTTTAACGCGACCGATTGCACGTCCAAATCTAAACCGTACCTACAAACGAATGAAAAAATTTCATTCTTAAATTTCATCGGCATGAGCGAGTTAAACGCTTCTGATTGCGTTGATATCGTCACCGCCACAAAACGCTACAAACGAAAAACATTGTTTAGTGCGGGGCAAACTAGACGAGGCAACGGATCACCGACGGATGTACAGTCTGGGTAAAAACTTTGTGTAGAAATATCCTGTTGATAGTCTGTTTCTTAATATTGGATAAACCCAACAACGTCGTTTTACCTTCTATTCTTTAAAAATAAATTGCACGTACAACAGCAGCGCAACCTAACACAGTGGGGTCCATTTTGTAACTAGCAAAAAGTTTTATTGTTTTGCATGAAAGTATTCGACTGCAAAAACGCTTTTTGTTTTGATACGTAAAATTTAGCAGAAATCTCGTCGCGAGAAACACGCCGCGGAAAATCCGCCCATGCAGTAGTTTCGCTCTTACTCTCAAGAGATGTAGGTATAAACATTTGGATTTGAATGCGATGGCAGCTCTATATATCTTCAAAAAAATTTGGCAGCAGATCAAGGAGAGTGTATCATAGCTGGCTCACTACTATCGTCACATTTCAGTTAGTCAATCTAACACGTTTACATAGAAAGAATAAAAAATTGAGGTTAAGTCCAATTTAAATGGATAGCAAAATATAGTGGTATTAATTAAAATATATCGATTAGTATGCAGTGTAAGCCAGGGCTTCTTGTGCATGGAAAATTGCTTGCAATATTAATTTCGTTTAACAAAGAAACATATGTTTTGTGTACATAAATTTGCATTATTATAGGAATAAATAGCATTTATGCTCAATTATGTAATTTGCATCGTAGTTTAAAAGTTATTTATGGATGTTTCTTTAAAGAGAATTTACATATTTTTTTTAATCATTATTTAATATTATTACTGCTTCGGAAGAGCTAAAATAAGCGGACATTAACAAGCTACATCTTAAAAAATCGCGGAAAATAAAATTTTTTCAACCTTTTTAAATTCACTTTGCTTATAGAAAAAATATTCTGATTGCAATAAACGAAAGAAAAATTCAGTATCTTTTTTAGTTTCGAAGTTATAAGCGCCCAATTTTTTTGAAAAGTGAAAAAATCTTCTCTCATAGCTTCCAAACTAAATGAGATACACAAGTTTCCTTTTGCATCTTGGAATCAGCGTGTCTTTTTCTATATATAAGTATTAATAGAGAGATTTCATATTTCGTTTAAAATCGCATTTTTTATCCCCGCTGAATAGACAAAACTGTTTCCTCTCTGGATATAATAATAATTCTTTAATAATAATAATAATAATGCGTTTAACGTCCGTTTCTCGACATTATGTCATAACAGACGCCATTCGCACCATTACTATTTTCCATTTTTACCGCTTCCCATTTTATACATTTTTATTATACTTCAACTTATTTAATAGCAATGTGCGAATGGAGGAATTATAGGACATTAGGATAAGGTAGGCAACTTTGGGAGCATAGGAGCTTGACAAGTAATCAACCATGGCCCTGAATAAGGAACCATCTCGATATTCACCTGGAATTATTGAAGGAAACCATGGAAAACCTCAAACAAGATGGCCGGTACAGGAACTACCGTTTCTCGGCGTGAAGCAGTAGGAAAAAGTCCTAGCCACATCTGCCCCCGCCAGGATTTGAACCCAGTACCTCCCCAATGCGAGTCTAGTGCTGTACCACTAAGCTACATCGCTTTATTTTTTAGTATTGTATACACTGATACAGTACTTATTAAATAGCGTCATTACCTACTAAAAGTAACTACAAAGTATAATTTGTCTGTTGTAATAAGGTATGTTTTAACTGTTTTATCTAAGAGTCTCGATTTCTTTGTCCTTGTAAATCACTAATTACCACAGTTATTGACAATTCAGCGTTTTAGATTATGGATTAAAGACGTTTAATCCACAATCTAAAACGCTGAATTGTCAAAAGTGTTTCCTGTCTGAAAACTTGCAATACAAGGTGTCAAGCGAATAGTTCGTCCGACATTTTTTTTAGGGTTGGAATCTACGTTACATAATATAGATAATAAAACAATTTCTTTGAGAATTTTTCGAAAGTGCGTATTTTCCAATGTAATTTTTTTAAACATAGAATTATACCGCCACGGAATACGTCATTCACAGCCAGTCTTCTCTGATTGACTGCTGTAATTGAATTACGTCCACTGATCCATAGATAAAGAGAGAATATAGTACACTGATTTGTTTATGTACAATTGACAAGTCGGCAATTAGAGCTTAGGTTAGGTTCTTCACGAGTTATGACTGACGAGGAAGCATTCCTCTTTTTCCATAGACATACCTCTCTTTATCTATGCGTGGACGTATGTTCTGACTTCATTCCTCTGGCTTTGACGTCATCATTTGGCGGCTAAACTCATCTGTTTGAAATGAACACATTTTTTTATTCTTATTTGCAATTAAGAGGAAGGATATAAGAACAAAAATTCGACTGATGGCCAGTCCTATACTTCCCACCAAGTAAATATTTGCAAAAAATAAACACTCTTTTTTTATTCTTTGACTAGGCCCAAATAACCTTAACTGTTGGTGGTCTTTAAAACACAATTTAATTTTTATTCTTTGAAAAAAGCATGGCCCTCTTTTTTGTTTGATGATCTACTGATGGTTAGCTTAATATAGCAAAAAATCATGGTTACCTACCTTGATTTACGTACAATTTTTATTTTTTTTAGTAAAATATTTTTTTTCTCGAAAACTATACATTTTAGAGAAAAAAAATATTTACATTTTTTTCATATTATAACATCTAGAATTCATTTATATATTTTTTTTTGACCTATGTTAATACGTGACATTAAGAACGTTTTTTTTCAATATCTCAGGATACACTGAACCTATTTGACTCAAAATCTAATCAGATCTAAGTTAAAGGCTGATGAACACAATAGAACAATCAGCATGGCCGTATGTTGTTCCGTTTTACGATATCGAAGGCGAAAAATTGACCACATACACACACACACACACATACAGACATCAGTCAGAAAATGATCTTAAACGATTGCTAGGGTCTCAAAACGTGAAGATCTGTTAAAATCTCGAAATATTCATTGCTTCCCTACCATAGTAGAGGTGGGAAGTAAAAAAGTTGGTTTACATTATTTGTTTGTGTATGAGGAATAACATACACTATTCAAAATTATCAAATTTTGATACGTGGGACTACACTATTATTTGGTCGCTAAAAAATAATTCTATTGTCGAACACCTTGTATTATGTTTGTTACTGAATGCAAGTGCAAAACCAACACTAACAGTAATGTAATACATCTGAATGTAGTGTACTTTGAGTTTAAACACAAAGTTACGTCACTTTAAGTGTTCAAACTTAAAGTGAGCAAACGTGCAACCAAAGTTTCCGTAATGCAAGTTTATTTTCGAGAACGCTGAGAAAGTAAATTCTAAAACTGTAAAGAGGAACTGTTTCCGTTTGTGGCGGCGCTAACTATATCCTATCTTTCACAAAATCTATCCCCTTCTAACGCACACAAGCTTGGGAATACCGCAAGGTTTAGCACTACGAGTCAATAGGTTAAGTAGGGAAATCTATGTACACACACACACACTAATTGACTGACAACTGACGGCGAACATGATCGGAAAGGTGTTCAATGTTCGTTTGACTAGTTGATAGACGACGACACGGACGTTTTAAAAAATAGACCAGTGTTTGCGTGATTGGTCTGTTTGTTGACAATTGATAGCAAACATGTTCAGAACGCTGTTCAATATTCGTTTGACTAGTTGATAGACGACGGCGCGGACGTTTAAAAAAATAGGCCAGTGTTTGTGTGATTGGCCTTTTTGTTGACAATTGACGGCGAACATGTTCAGAAACCTGTTCAGTGTTCGTTTGACTAGCTAATAGACGGAATATTTAAAACAAGTCCTGTATCTGCGTGATTAAATGTTTGTTGACAATTGACAGCGAACATGTTCAGAACGCTGTTCAATGTTCGTTTGACTAAATGATAGACGACGACGCGGACGTTTAAAAAAATAGGCCAGTGCTTGCGTGATTGGTCTGTTTGTTGACAATTGACGGCTAACATGTTCAGAAACCTGTTCAGTGTTCGTTTGAATAGTTGGTAGACGGAATATTTAAAAAAAGTCTTGTATCTGCGTGATTAAATGTTTGTTGACAATTGACAGCGAACATGTTCAGAACGCTGTTCAATGTTCGTTTGACTAAATGATAGACGACGACGCGGACGTTTAAAAATAGGCCAGTGTTTGCGTGATTGGTCTGTTTGTTGACAATTGACGGCGAACATGTTCAGAAACCTGTTCAGTGTTCGTTTGACTAGCTAATAGACGGAATATTTAAAACAAGTCCTGTATCTGCGTGATTAAATGTTTGTTGGAAATTGACAGCGAACATGTTCAGAACGCTGTTCAATGTTCGTTTGACTAAATGATAGACAACGACACGGACGTTTAAAAAATAGGCCAGTGTTTGCGTGATTAGTCTGTTTGTTGACAATTGACGGCGAACATGTTCAGAAACCTGTTTACTGTTCGTTTGACTAGTTGATAAAAAAAGTCCTGTATCTGCGTTATTAAATGTTTGTTCAGAACGCTGTTTAATGTTCGTTTGACTAGTTGATAGATGACGACGCGGACGTTTAAAAAAATAGGTCAGTGTTTGCATGTTTGCTCTGTTTGTTGACAATTGACGACGAACATGTTCAGAAACTTATTCAATGGTCGTTTGATTGGTTGACAGACGACAATGTTTTCGAGTAGACTGTTTAGTGTTCGTGTGATTGGCTGTTTGCTGATGATTGACGGCGAACATGTACAGAAATCTTTTAATGTTCGTTTGATTAATATGATAGACGAATTGTATAAAAAAAGGCCTGTGTTTGCGTGATTAGTTGTTATTTGACAACTAACATGTTTAGAAACCTGCTCAACATTCGTTTGATTGATTGATGGCAACAATAGCTTGTTCAGTGTTCGCGTGATTGGCTGCAGTAGATGACAATTGACAGCAAACATGTTCATAAGCCTGTTCAATGTTCATGTGAATGATTGATAGAGGACATCGTTTAAGAAACAGCCAAATGTTCGCATGAGCCACGAATAATAAAAACTGGGGCGACAATAATTTGTCAGCGAACATGTTCAGAAAAAATCTTAGTGCTTGTTTGTATTCAGGAATATTGTGATATATTATTTCTTTTATTTATTTCTTGAGTTTTCAGTAAATTAATATTTTTCTTAGTTCAGCTCCTTAATTTATTTACTCATAGGTTCAACACAAGGTTACATTTATACTCACACAAATATATACTATATTTTTAAAACAAACAACGCCACCACCGTCCGCTATTGTGTTTAAACCGACTGTGTTTCCGTTGTTTGTGTTTTGTTTTTCGTGTTTAAAATATAGCGGGAATTAAATTACCGTTTAGCAGTTAATTATTTTGTAAGTACAGTTAAATAGCCTATTTTAAATAATCGAATCATAATGATGCCATGGCAGGGTTTCATTCAGGAACAGAATAGTTAAAGTTTAATTAAATCGATTTATGTAAGAAATATGTACGACTGAAATTCTGGTAAAATTCTACAGAATTGACACACAATTTTTGGTGATTTTTAGGGTTCCGTACATCCCATAAAAAAACGGAACCCTTATAGGATCACTCTAGTGTCTGTCTGTTCGTCTGTCACAGCTTATTTTCTCCGAATCTACTGGACGAAAAAAGTTGAAATTTGGTATATATATAGAGTTGGATGACCCAATCACGGACGTATAGCGTAAATAAACGAACTCTGATTTAGGGGGCAAATTAGAAATTAAAAAAAAAAATTAAGTGCATCATGTGACGTATCCAATGAAAGGGCGCATTATGATAAATACAAATATATTTTTTATAATTTTAAAATGCATAGTTTAAAAGATATTAAAGAAAATATACGAAAATCGAACATTCCCCCCCTTCCTTATCTCTAAAACTACAGAGCCTAAAATGTTAGGGAACATAGGACCTCACTCATAGTTTACAGGAAAACCTAAACGAAAATCCTAAGTCTTTAAATTCCCACGGGCGTGGCGCTTAAATTTTTTCTTACAGGTATAGCTTTGTTAGCTGAATGGCAACTTAATTGTCCGGAAACTGTTATTCTCTAATGAAAGTGAATGCGTAATGTGGAAAGGGGCTATAAACTAACATTTATTGTTATCCATAAACTACTCAAATTTTTTAGTTGATTATTATGTTTTTGAAACAAATTAATTTTTTTTCACAAAATCATTTCGAGTCGTATGGAAACAATGAAATAACCTTATCGATTTCAAAGGTAGACGAATGTGAAAACTGAGAAGTCTTATATACAGGGTGTAACCGAACATAGGGCAAATAACATAGAGAACATTTATAATTTTGTAGTAAGCTATGGGCCATAAGACCAAATGTAAATATGTAGTAGATACTTTGATTTCTTTTATTAAGGAGGTTCCGAGTTATCTACTCTTAATAGTCAAACGTTGGTATGGAAAATTGTTTAAAAAATTCTAGTGTTGCCGTCTAGATCTAAACTTTCTAGCCTCTGGTCTTGTCTTGTCTAGATTTTCAAGACAAGACTTGCAAAAGTCTTGTCTAGAAATTTTCAAGACAAGATTTGCTTTATCTAGATCAAGACTCTTGCCAAAACTCTAGACAATTTTCAAAAGTCTAGATAAACTAAGTAGTAGTAGGTAAAGTAAACCACTCGGTTAATCTAGACTCTTGAAAATAATCTAGAGTCTTGATATTAGACAAGACAAGATTTTTTTAATCTAGACTTAGTGAAGTCTTGATATTTCAAGACAAGACAAGATTTTGAAAGTCTTGTCTTGTCTTGTCTTGTCTTGTCTTGTCTAGACGGCAACACTAAAAAATTCACAGTACTACATATTTACATTAGGCCTTATGGTCCATAGCCTACTACAAAATTGTAAATGTTCTCAATGTTATTTTCCCTGTATTCGGTAAAACCGTTTACACACTGTATACTAATATTTTCACAAATCAATAAGCATGAGTTTGATTTTTTATCGATTTGAACTTTTATATAAAGATACGTATAAAAGTCTCAACTAATATCAAATGTCAACTAGAAGTTAGTGCATCTTAAAAGTATTTATACAAGGATCAGAAAGATGCCTGCTATATACAGGGTCTTCAAAGTTAAGTCGGCACTATTGCTAACTTCGTTATTTTTGGATCTACAAAATCGGTTAAATTAGCAAACTAGAAGTATTTTTTCCGCTGAATAAAACGATGAAAACAGAAAAACAATTGAGCATCGCGTTTTCGAGTTATGATTGTCAGAGTCACTAGGAGTGTTGCAAGCGGGCTACAAAATGCTTGGACCAAGAGGGTGATGTTCTTGAGAATCTTATTTGAATTTTGTTTTCTTCCAAGTTATAGAATAATTTGAAATAAACGATATTTTTCACCTCATGGATATTCTTGTCACTTTCTATTTTATGGTGAGCCAAAGCTGCCACTAACACAGCTACCTTTAATTTGAATTTGAAAAATCATTATTAACTTAGTCATTTTTGACATAAGGATAGAAGACTATGGGACACTTTTTGTTCAGAATTCAACTGTCTATCGATTGTGAATATTGTATACCGGGTGTATCATTTAAAAAAATAGAAATTTTTGATAAAACTCGAAAACGCGATATTCAATTGTTTTTCTGTTTTCATCATTTTATTCACCGGAAAAAATACTTCTAGTTTGCTAATTTAACCGACTTTGTAGATCCAAAAATAACGAAATTAGTAATAGTGCCGACTTAACTTTGAAGACCCTGTATATAATATAACATCATAAATGCAGTTCGTGTGCTTTTTTTTAAAGTCTTCTGGTACAGTTACATTCTCAAAAGGTCCAGATGATCTAAGAACCAAGCAATTAATGTATTAAGAGACTCTGACATATAACTGATTATTATGGGATTTGTGCACTAATTAATAAAAATTTGATAATCATTCATAAATAATCAACGAACGAATTAATGATATCTACAGTTAAAAAGGATTAGGCTATTTGCATGGAATTTTTTTTATTATGCGGAGCGAAAATTAAATTTAAACAAAATTCTAAAATTTTAAAATCATTGAACGGTTCATTAATACAATAATTTATTAAGGTTTTTGTGCCTCATTAATAAGACTTGCTGATGATAACTATAGGAGTTACGGGAGTTAATGTGAGTGAGTTGAGGAGTCCTACATAATATACAGGGTGAGTTCGACCACCCGTATCAGTCGTTTTTTTCGAAAACGGTTAGTCGTAGAAAGTTGTGTCAAAAATTTGTATTATAAAAGCCCTAATAAAGAATCGAATGGTGATAATTTTTTTTTCCGGGAAGGTCGGCTTCCTTATTAGTTTGCTCCAGAATGTCCAGAACTCTGGAATTATAAATGTAACGATAGGTCGAAAGTGATATTGTTGAAAAGATCTTTAAAAAATAAGCAAGTTTTGTGGGAAAATTTTTTTTATTACTGCCACCCCTGTAAATTTCTATAAGTATAAATATAAATTATTATATGTTCAAAACTCCGGAATTTTAGAAAGCACGATAGGTTGAAAGTGGTGCTGTTGAAAAGCTCTTTAAAAAATAGGCAAGTTTTGTAGGAAAAATTATTTAATTACTGCCACCCCTGTTAAGTAACAATCGTTTGAAATTATTAAATCAAAATTTCATAATAACGATCGAAGTCGGCATTAAAAATCTAGCAGCCTTAGACATTGTCACAAGTGTTCAAACTGTCTTCCATTTACTCTTTAATACATACTACTGAGCTCTTCTGGTTATACTGTGAGCGTACTTCTTCAGTGTTTAATGATCGATAGATAGGTAACTAGATTTTAAATGCGGACTTTTAAAAAGTTCGTTATTATGATTTATGACATTTTAATTTAGTAATTTCAAACAAATATTACTTAACAGGGGTGGCAGTAATAAAAAAAATGTTCCTACAAAACTTGCTTATTTTTTAAAGATCTTTTGAACAATACCACTTTCGACCTATCGTTACATTTATAATTCCGGAGTTCTGGACATTCTGGAGCAAACTAATAGGGAAGCCGACCTTCCCGGAAAAAAAAATTATCACCATTCGATTCTTTATTAGGGCTTTTATAATACAAATTTTTGACACAACTCTCTAGGACTAACCGTTTTCGAAAAAAACGACTGATACGGGTGGTCGAACTCACCCTGTATAATATAAGAATACCTATTTTCAATGAAATCGGATTAGGAGTTTAAGAGTTATGGCGGAACAGACAGACAGACAGACATACAGTCACAGAATCTCCCTTTGCAGTTTTATTATTAGTATTGATTATAATGATAATTTATCATTTTATGGAGTGATATTTTTCATAATTAAATCATATAATCAGCTGATATATTGATCCTCGAACCCTGTCCTTCGCATATAGTTAATCCTTTATTTTTATCTCTTGAATTCTGTTTATAAATGTGTTTGTATAATATAATAAGCCCATAGCGATAAACAACGTAATAACTGACATGATGACACTATAAATGTGTTAATTGATATTATGTAATGTATAGTTTAGAAGCAACTGTCAAAAGACTTATAAGCTGTCTCGAACCCATCGTTTAATTAAATAAACCTATCTATTAATTAATTAATTAATTTATGTCGATGCTTACGACGACATTCAAATTCTATCTATTTTATCAACAGATAGTTCTCTTATTTATTTCGTACCTAAGAATGAAAAAAACGGAACCCTTATTATAGGATCACTTTGCTGTCCGTCTGTTTGTCTGTCCGTCAAGCCCCTTTTTTCAGGAACGACTAGAGGTATCACGTTGAAATTATTTTATTCTGTGAATACGAATCTATGAATACTTATAGATAATGTAACAAGAAAAACCCAAATGATACGCCTATGGCGACAATCGATGCTTCTGGAAGCAAATAACAATGCAGTAGGCGTGGCAGACACGCGAAGACATGAGAATATTCCAGAAAGCGCGACGAGCGTGGGGGGTCGGACTGAACCGCTATATAAGTACAGCAGTCACCAGACAGAGGAACAACGGACAACGCGTACTGTTCAAATAAATCTGTGCTATCGAAGTGGTTTCACTTTGTTTGAGAAATACTGATTGTATAAACAGTGTTGTATATTAAAATTGACTTTTCATTGTTAATAAGATTATTGTATATTGTCGTTTACATATTTTGATTATTGAAATAAATAATTTTATTCCGCCAAATTCAAAACTGTAAATGAGAATTAATTGTCTAGATTTTTTGAAATTTCTCAAAATTCCTTTATAATTGATGCCAGGTATAAATATCATATTTTCGGGAAAAAAAATTCTGTTTGTATGTATGTGTATTTGTTTGTTTATAATTCGAGAACTACTGCATAAATTTGGATAAAATTTCTATTAATCGTTAACTTAAAGCATAACTTAATAGAGGACAGTGTAGTTCAGTGGTTAGCGTCACGGCCTCTGAATCAGACTGTCGTTGATTTGAATCCCGCCTCCGCTCATGGATGTTTTGTGATGTCATTTAGTTTTAAATGTGTTGTTATTTAATGTAATCAAAACGCTAATGATCTAAACTGTCGACGCGTCTATAATTTACAATTTACTTAAGTAAAAAATATAACTTAATAGGTCATCAGAAAGCAATATAATCCCGTTATGTACGAATCGAAGGTGAGTGAAGCCGCGGGTACAGTTAGTAATAAGTGTAGACTTGAAAATAGCTGAGCTGGCAGGAATGACCTTGTCTCCATAGAGAAGAGAGATGTATGATTTTGACAGAGCAGACAGGAACTATTATAAAATGAACTTTTGATAAAAAAAATTCTTGGAATTTGTTGTTTTAATGTTTAAAACGGTAACATTTTATTTGTATTAAATGAAAAAAGGAAATAATGAGGTGCTTTTTCACGCCGGTAATAATTACATAAAGGTTCTAAAGAAAATTAAGTATTTCAAAAGCTAACAAATATATATTATGTGTTCTGATACAAAATAATATAAAGGTATAGAATTGTATTCAATTGATGAAAGGTCCTATTTCCGTGAATTAAAGCTTGAATTCAAACTGACACGTCGTAATTTTCCTAAAACGATTTTTAGGATTCCGAACTTCCGAACGGAACCCTATTACTGATTCTATGATGTCCGCCCGTCTGTTACAAAGCTCTATCTCACAAACGATAAGAGGTAGCTAGTTGAAATTTTCACAGATTATGTGTTGTTGTGACATGAATTCTGGCAAATAATAATTAGAATTAAATTATCAAATAATTTTAATAAATATGTTTTTACTGACTTCAGCCCGTACTTCTGTACATGTAGGTACCTACTTTTAAAAACCTAAACAAATGCTATTTTTTGAAGATAATCACGCAGAGTGTATGAATAGATCCCATTAAGTGGGATTAAAATTTTTTTTGTAATTTTTTTTACAAAATTTGCTTTGTACAAAGAAAGATTTTTTGACGCAACATTACTTCCAAATTCTTACGTGTGGTGGAAGAATCATTTGACATGATAAATTATGTTCGGAAACTTCGAGTTGGGAATTATTTTTTTTATTTTTTAGTTAAGCTTACCACAGATGCAAGTATGTGTCTCAGGACTTGCATTATTCAAAACGGCACAATCATTTTTGTTGCTCTAAAGTCCGGCATAGACGCACACACGTGTATTTAGACTATAGGTATGTAATTATAAAAATAGAAATAGTCGCTATAATTCGATGATAAATTTATCGACTTAAATGGTAATAGAGCCCAATATATTGTATAATTTAAATAACAGTTCCTCGCCATGTATATATAAAATAATATTATATAAACATTTCGCTGACATTTTATCAAAGCTTTTCGATTTGACATGTTTTTAATGATTAGACCTATATTTTGTAGCTCATTTAAATCTGATTTCCGTTGTATTTTTGTGTTTTATTTAAATAATAGCATTTCTGTCCCGCCTTTACCTCCGAAATTATAAGGTTAAAAAATAAAGAGGTTTATAAAGATTACAGGAAAATTACGTGTGGTACCAAAACACATCAAAAAAATATTTTTTTACTTTTTGTTGAGGTTTTGCGCCGAATATATATATCTTCCCTGTAATCTCCATCAGTCTCTTTTTATGCCGGTTTTTTTTTCAAAATTTTAGACGTACTAATTTCGGAGATAAAGAGGGGAGAGACATGCTTTTTTGGTACATCCCTCATCACAAAAATATGTCTCCCCCCGCTTTATCTTCAAAATTATTAATTATAAAATTTTGAAAAAAAACAGGCATATAAAGATGTTAATAACAATTACAGGAAAATTAGGTTCGGCTCCAAAACTCATCAAAAAATATTTTTATATTTTTTAGATGAGTTTCGGCGCCGAATATATAATTTGTTATACTTTTCCTGTAATGTTTATAAGTTTTTTTATATGCCTTATTTTTTTCAAAATTTTAGACAGTATAGTTTCGGAGATATCGTGGGGAGAGACACGCTTTTTTGATACATCACTCAGGAAGAAGGATGTCTCTCCCCTCTTTATCTCCGAAATTATTAGTTATAAAATTTCGAAAAAAATCAGGCATATAAATAGGTTAATAAAGATTACAGTAAAACTACGTTCGGCGCCAAAACTCATCAAAAAATATTTTTATATTTTTTTGATGAGTTTCGGCGCCGAATTAATTATTAATTATTTTCTGCAATTTTTATAAGTTTCTTTATATGCCTTATTTTTTCAAAATTTTAGACGGAATAGTTTCGGAGATATGGAGGGGAGAGACGCGCTTTTTTGATACATCACTCAGGAAAAAGGATGTCTCTCCCCTCTTTATCTCCGAAATTATTAGTTATAAAATTTTGAAAAAAATCAGCCATATAAAGAGAATAATAAAGATTACAGTAAAACTCCGTTCGGCGCCAAAACTCGTCAAAAAAATTTTTTTTTATTTTTTTGATCTTTTGGCTTAGAATATATTGTCTATTCGCTATAGTTTTCCTGTAATCTTCAATAAAATGTTTACATGTTTGATTTTTTCAAAATTTTAAATTAAATATTTTCAGGGATATTCAGAAGAGAGACATGCGTAGGCACAGCTAGTGCGAGATTAAAATTACATATTTATTACAAACTTATCTTCGTATGAATGTTTTTTTAATATAAAAACTTTTAATAAAAAAAGCTAGTAAAAATTTTTTCTTACCCACTGATATAGCTGGGCAATCTGAAACAAACAAAAATAATTCATTTTAATAAGAAATTTGTAAAATAAAATACATAAAACATTTACAAAGAAAACTTAACGATTTCCTGTGGAAAATATATCACAGAGAGAAGTTTGAGTCTTGTTATAAAAATAAAATAGGATAAAAGGTGAAATTGTTAACACTTTGAGTTCCAATTCATTGGCAGTGGCACAAAACGGTTATTTCACTAATCAAATCTCGTACACTTTAGCAAGTATTAAACTAGCACTATCGATGCCAAAAATAGATTTTACATATTGGTGTTTTAAAAGTTTTTTATCATAATCCATCAAAAATAATAATTTATTTTATGTACATTGTACCCTATAATATATTTTTAAAGTAACTCACTAAGGTCCGTCCATAAAATACATACGCAAAAAGGGGGAGGGGATGGGTCAGTCACCTAAATATGTGACGAGGAGGGAGGACGGAGCCAGAACAAACGTGACGTGACGTGACATTTCAAATACCTACATCAATTTTATATCTACTTTTTTAAAATTTTTGTAATAATATGTTACCTAATAATCATAAAAATTGGAAGGAGGGAGGCAGGTTTTGTGCCGTATTATTAAGTAGGGGGTTGATAAAAATTTGATGCAGCGAGACAAAGGGGAAGGGAGGGGTCAAACATTCGTGAATTTTGCTTGACGCATTTTATGGATGGCCCACTACCAGGATGTCAGGACCACCTACTAAGTAATTTTTAGTTTACTATTTTTAACAGGCTCCTCAGTCAGTTAATAATATGTTACTAATAATCATAAAAATTGAAAGGAGGAAGGCAGATTTTGGAGACTTTATTAGGTATAAGGTTGACAAAAATGTGATGCAGCGTGACAAAGGGGAAGGGAGGGGTCAAAAATTCGTGAATTTTACGTAACGCATTTTATGGATGGCGCCTCCTACCAGGATTGTCAGGACCAACTACTAAGTAATTTTTAGTTTACTATTTTTAACAGGCTGCTCAGTCAGTCAGTTACTCGTCAAAACATAGACTTTTAAAATAATAGAGATAATTAGCTGACTCTAATGACCTAAGTTGTCGACGCGACTGTAATCTACAATAAATAAAAGATAATTAGCAGGTTTTATTTGCAGGAACCCATTTTTAATTTTATGTATATACGAGTATGTGTATTATACTTCTTGGACAGATGGGAGAACAAATATGTCGATTGAATTTGTTCTAACTGCTGTTAAGCAATTAACATTTATTTACTTTTTAAATCATTTTAAATGTAACGCTGCGCTTTGTATTAGGACATGTTAAATGCACTGGCTTCGAAAGGGCTAACTGTGAACAGCTGACAAATGACTCAATAGATAACAGAAAAGTAAAGTAGCACAGCTATAGAAGTTGTGGGGGATTTTGATGATGACGTTGGTCATAATGATAAAGTGGTCTACGGAAGTCAGTTTTTAACCGTTTACTATATTGTGAGGCAGTGAGAAAACGTCTTTAAAAATAAATGTTCCAAGAGATTATAGAAGTTCATTGTTTGGGAAAAAATGTTATAAATGTTTAGTTGAACGGACATCGCCAAAGAAATTATGAAAGTTTTGACTTGAGTTTGAAACAACAGTTTTTAAATATTCGAAATTAAAAAAAATATATAGGAAATGTCTTGACCAAAAACGACTAAAGGTACGTGCAGTACGCAGCTGGGATTCTAGATGGTAGCATGTATGGTGGCTGAAATTATAAGAGCTTATAGGTTTGCACAACGAAGCTTTGATACTAGCATTGATACAAGCTTAAATCGCGTTTGAAATGTCAGATAGCGAAGACGAATATTTGTGTTCTTCTGCTACAAAGTGGTATATTTTAAATACAAATTTGGGTAGGAGCTATCATGTCCACCCTATTAATAGAAAACGATATAAACATGGCGAATTTCATCATTTATACCAAGAATTAAAATTTTACCCAAACCGATTTTTTGAATATTTACGTACGGAACCTAACACTTTTAAATACGTCTTAGAAAAAATTTAAAACAAATTAAATAAAAACTGGTAAAATTTCACTTATTAAACTAGTCACATCCATTGCGAAACTTGTAACGGCCATTTGACAGTTGTCACACGTTGATTGTAGTAGTCAGCGCGCTGAAAGAATGGTGAGATACATTCTTGTATCTAGCAGCTCTTGTAACAGCGCTTATACTTGTTACACTCACTGCTTCGTTGTGTATGCTCGCATATATAACAATGCATTAATTTAAGCAAACCCTGCTATGATCTACGCTACCATCTAGAATCCCAGCTCCATACTGCACGTACCTTAAGGACCTTGCCTCATTGAGCTACCAGTGGTTGAGTGGTTGAGATGCCAGCAAAATGCATGTAGCTATATGAAGCGTGCCTCACCCAGCTTCCAGTCAGTCGGGCTAGCAGTTTGGTTTGCGGCTGTCAGCATCAACACGCGAAATATATCTTACTGGCAGCTCGAACTGCTTGGTTGTTTTGTTGGCAGCCTAGAGAAACCATGGCAGCCCTAAGTGACATTCTATTTGGTCTAATTTTTTTGTTAATTAATTATACTTTAATCTAACATCCTGAAATAGTTGGTTTTAAGTTTTTAACAGAAAGACTAGGTATACCTATAGCCTGCTTTTAAATCATTTGCAAATTCAGGTAAAGACTTATTAACCAAATAACTTTAAAACTGTTCTAATTATATTTAATATATTGTTATAAATATTATAATAAATAAACAACATTCAGAACAATCTTAAAGTTTATTGGTTATTAAATCTTTACTTGAATTTAGGATTGATTTAAAAGAAGGCTAGTTACCTACTCTATGGTACCACTGGAATGTGTAACCACTTCAAACCAAAATGATTTTTTACTCTACATTATTTCAGGAGATATTTACGATTACATAGGTGTAAATGTCACTTTTGAATTCCGTGTTCAATTCATGTTTTCCAAAGGTATTGTGATTGATTGTGTTTCAAGCATCGATGCTGTAAAGTCTATGCGGTAAAGTGTAAGCGTGGGGTGACGTCAGACGTGCATTGACTTATTGTTCGTTCAGAGTCATCTATATGCTAGTAGTCGAACTACTCAAAATATTTCACAAAATTAAACTGTTAAAATTTAAAAATAATATTACATTTATAAGGCGACAGCGCCTCTAAAGGTTTTTAACGGCAAAGTGAAGTGAAGGCCCCTTTTAAGTTGTCCAGCGTCTATAATCCTCTTTTAGAACTGTCAAATTTAAAAATATTTTTAAAGATATAACGAGTTCATTTTGAATGAAATACATTTTAAAGGTTTGTTATGTTAAACATGATAATATAAAATTCATGACAGATGAAATTTTGTGCGTATTTCATAGTGATACATCTTTTTTTGTTGATGTATATTTTTATATGTTAAACGATTTCCTTTTGTGGTACCGACATGAAAATATCCTTCAGCGTGAATTCATATAATTCATATACAGTATGTGTGTGTTTTGAAGACCATCAACAACTAAGGTTATTTGGGCCTAGCACCGATTCATATTTTCAATTCATTATTTTTTTTTAATAATAAATTGAAAATCCAATTGACACTTTTACCAGCTCTCGGGCTAGAACCCGGGAACTGGGGACTTGTAATAGAGGAACCATAAAAACGCCATGTAAGCAACAGCATTGCTACACTCTCGGCTATTCTCGAGCCCCATATACAGTGTGTACACGATAGTACCGAACATAGGGAAAATACAATGTGATTTTTTTATGGATCAGTGAAATCTGTGAGTTTAAAAAAGCAAGCTTTTCCCTGTTCTAGTCGCTAATGATTTTTGTGTCGAGCGTCTATAATCCACAATTCATTCATCCCTGTTCTATGTCACGTTGCCTAAACAATTCGCACGATTACCTATAGGTAATCGTGCGAATTGTTTGTATTCGCTTAAATTTGACAGATAAATTCAGATTTATTTTCAATATTTTATTAAAGTAATAACTAATTATGGGCACTTATTCAATTACACCAGAAATGATTATAAAATGTACGCAGGAAATTTTATAACAGGCTCATTTACTGTATAACTGCCAAAGGACAACAGTTTGAGCATTTATTTCAATTTATATTAGAAATCGTGTCCATCGTGATTATAATAAAATTAAGAAAAATCGTAGGATAGTGGACAAAATATTTGATTTAAATCAAATATTTTGTCCACTATCCTGCGATTTTTCTTAATTTTATTTATTTCAATGTATATTTTTGTATTATTGATTGTACTTAGGTACTTATTTTCAATTATATTAAACTTTTTGTTGGTATGCATTATTTTCAATTAAGTCACAATGACAGTTAATAAAATATTTAAATAAGGAGCTGAATGCGTAACTGTAACAACCCGCCACTAGTAATATGTAGGCTGCGTTCCACTTGGCGACCGCAACGCCCACAACAATCAAACATCCTTATAAAAGAAACGACGCTTGGTCGTTGTGGGCGTTGCGGTCGCCAAGTGGAACGTACCCGTAGTAATGGTCAAAGATATCTTTGATCCATTAAAAAAACCTACGCAACGCGACACAACAAGGAAAAGCTTGTTTTTTTAGTATCACAGGTCTCATTGATCCATCAAATAAAGTCGCATTGTATTTCCCTTTGTTCGGTACTACCGTTTACACTCTATATATTATACAATGCGTAGACCTGAACATAGGGCAAATAACACTAAGAACATTTAAAATTTTGTAGTAGGTTATGAGCTATAACATCCAATGTAAATATGTAGTAATTGCTTTGTTTTTTTTATTTAACAGATTCCGAGTTACTCTTAATAGTCAACCGTTGCTATGGAAAATTGTTTAAAACACACTGTATATATTTCTTATTCGTGTCTTAGTAAAAATGCAGGCAGCGGCACCTTTTTTTGTTAGCACCTTCTCTTCGACATGTCGTGACCCTTTTTACAAGGAAATTTCTTTTACAAGTTTCGAAGTTATCTGAGGACACTGAAATCTTTCATACAGTATGGCTATTTTTTATTCAAAACTTTTTTAAGGCCACTAATTTCTAGAATACAGTCGTTCCGCGCATCAAAATTTGATAATTTTGAACAGTGTGTGTAATTCCTCATACATAAATAAATAATGTAAACCAGCGTTTACGTTCTTATATTCTACCTCTTAGTTGCAAACAAAAATTAAAAAATGTGTTCATTTCAAATGGCTGAGCTTTAGCCTCCATAATATGATGACGTCAAAGCCAGACCAGAGTACCTACTAACCTTGAGTCAGACACACTTGCGTGCATAGATAAAGAGGTATGTCTTTGAAAAGAGAGGTGTATATTAAATACCTATGGTTTGTTTTCAATTTATGACAGATCCGTGTACTATCTCTCTTTATCTATGGATCAGTGGGCGTGAGAGTACATTCAATTACAGTCAGCCAATAAGAGAAGGCTGACTGTTATGGACGTAATTTCCGTAGCGGTATAATTCTATGTTTAAAATTACATTGAAAATACATACTTTTGAGAATGTTTTTCTTGTAGAAAAAACTTTCAAAAAATTCTCAAAACAATTGTTACTTTACCGATTTGTAACGTAGATTCTAATTCTAAAAAAAAAAATGCGGGACGACACCAATATCTGGGCTAGTGTAATTTCAAAATTTCAGTTTATATTATACTTTCATGTTCTGTAAGAAAATGGAAGTATGGTGACAGAATCAAAAAATTGTCCGAGATAAGGACATGAGACATCCGATGAGACATCTGAGTGGATATGGATAAAGCGTGACTGAAGTTAGTGGTGAGAGTAAAGAGAAAGGAATACGATCGCGATACTAGTAAAAAGAAATTAGTTATAAACTCGCTAATAGATGGCAGTAAAAATTAAACGAAAATTGTCTTAGATGGCTTGCTTAAAAGTTTGTATTGTTTTTAGTGTATGTGAACGAGAAAGGGAGCGAAAATATACCGATTGAGTGAGTGAGAGAGTTTAGTTTTTTTTATGCAGATATTGTATGGTTTTGCGGCATTTTTTTGCCTCAATTTAATAAAAATGAAATAAATATTTCCGAGCATTTAATTTGATATTATTTTTGGAACAGCAGTATTATATTTGAATTTAAATCGATTCAGTTTACGTAGGTATAATGTCTTTCAGTTTATGCTCGGATAATTATTATGCTGAAATATGGGAATATCAAAGAGCGAGGTAAATTTTAGCTTCAGCAGCTACACACACTTTCTCTGTAGTTTCTCGAATAATTTATTAACATCAGTTTATCATAATTATATGGTAGGTAAATATTTGGTGAATTCTTGCAATAAGTAATCTAAATAACAATTTCATCTTTGAGTTCAAATTCCAGGAAAAATTTATATCAAAAAAATATATTTAATGGACCATCACGACCAAAAATATTATTTTCTTTCAGAGATTACTAAACTGTGTTCGAACTTCGATTGTTATATTTTAGATAGAGGTTAGATAAATATTTTGTTCAACACCCGCAAGAAATATGTAATTTCGTGGCTCCACTGAGCGTGGACGAAATAATGAATTCTCTGACTGTATACGTAGAGAAATGGCATTTCGCCCACGCTCATTATGGGGAACGTTTACGCAAGTGTTGATAGTTTCGTCAATCAATCAGGTCACCCATTATTTTGCCCACGCTCAGCAGAGCCACGAAATGACATATTTCTTGCGGTAGTTGAACAAAACATTGTGTGCGACTATTGGTCGAAAGAGGAGATTCCACTCGTGTGTTTTACCGCACTCACTACGCTCGTGCGGCAAAATCCACACTCGTGGAATCTTCTCTTTCTCCCACTAGTCGCACAATATATTATTTTTATTTCAGTCTGTTAAAAAAGATATATGTATAAGTTTAACCTTTGTCCGTGGCTTCCCTCGCGTTTAAGTCGTTTTTTTTTTTTTTGGGCTGGTTTTTAGTCCGATGAACATCGCTTCAGTAGTTTTTGAATTAACCCGGAGCAAACAAACGAGTAGCTGACAAAAATTCTGAAAATAGCTAATTAGCTATAAACTGTGGTGAACTGATCAAAATGTCAAAATTTTAAAAACAATAAAACTATTCGTTTGTCGTTTTTTTGGGCTGATTTTTAGTCCGATGAACATCGCTTCAGAAGTTTTTGAATTAACCCGAAACAAACAAACTGGCACGCAGACAAAAATATAATTTAAATCAAGATTAATTTGTTATCTAACAGCTAATTCTCTACATTCACATTTTAACTACGTTATTTCTGTCTACTTTCACCACCTGCGTTATAACCGCAAAACAAAAGAAGAAAAAAAAAACAAAACAACCCATTTCAGTGTGCAACAAAAACTATGTATTGTCTAGTTTGAAGGGTGCTTTTAGTTAGAAGTTTTCTTTTGCGCAGTGTAATTTATTATTGTCAGAATATCATGTCACGTGAAAAAGTTACTTTTTCTTTTACATAAATACGATAAGAAAAGATAGAGGTGTGCAGATGTGTTTAACATGACGATGGATAAAACGTTTTTAACTGAAACGTTGTTTGATTTAGCGTTGCAAGATCAAATAATACTATGCTTCTATAAAAGCAGTAATGTTAAAATTAACATTACTAATATTATGAACTATTAAAAATACCTTGTATTATGTCCGTCTTGTGACTTCTTGTGAATTTACATTACGCGTTTCAGCAACGAGTTGCCATCTTCAGGTGTGGTTAATTAGTTTTTTAAGAAACACACATTGAGTATTCGTAACACTATATAATATTATGATGCTAAGCACTGTGTATTACGTCGTGGTTTGTGAAGTACCGATTTAAATTTCGAGATTTTATGATTTATATAGAAATGAAATGGAGATGTGAGTGTGTGTGTGTGTAGACGATTACTGAGTATTGGGTGTTTGTGTGTTGTTAATTATTGTGTCGTATATTATGTTCGATTTTAGTGTTAGTTTGTCATTAAGAATGTTGATATTGTCGAATTTGGTGACTTTATATATTTCATATTCTTCCAGGGTGTCCATGTGTTTACCTTTACTGCAAATATGTAATGGAATAAAATTTGTTTAAAATCGTGATATTCATATAGTGACTTGAAGACCCAACACTCTAAAAATTAACATTACTGCTTTTGTAGAAGCAATTTTTAACCACCATTAAGATGTTTTGGATATTTGGAAACTTTAAATGGATACAATTTCGAAATCAGTTATTGAAGAGATACAGACGTTTGTTTATACTTGATGAGTTTGAAAAAATTCTGAGATTTGGAATTTTATCAAAAATCACATTTTTCTTAATGTATATGCTATAAAAAATAGCAAAAATAGAAATCTTGCATAATATTCAAATTGAGGACCTTTATAGAAAAAAATATGCTGATTCCAATCACATCAACCAAAATTCTGTATCTCTTTTGGTAATAATGTGAAATTCGTGTTTAACAATAGCCGAGTACGTGAGGAGGTACTGTTGTTTCCATTCTATGATTCTATTACAAACCCCCGGTTCCAAGTTCTAATCTAATCAATGAAACTAAAATTAGTCAACATTAATTGGTAATGGTTTCAAATAATTAGACAATGGATCGGCTTAAAAAACACTTGGTATATTAAAAATAATTTAAATTAAAAAATAATAATAATGATGTTACTTCCTCTGTTTAAAATATTCGTAACAGTTAATTAAATCCGGATTGAAGAATGACAGGTAAAAATTAAATTTTTTAATTAAATATTTTGTTTCTGACAGAATTTCATGTAAATAGTTAACACTTTTGATAAAGGCCTGTTAAATATTTTTTTTGTTTTTTTTTATGTAAAACTTTGTTGATTTTGGTAAAACTGTTAAATTTTTTACACGCTAACATTTATAAGTTGTTTTATTATTTAATTTTAGTGATCGTAAATTTTTTTACTGCTTGTTTTTATTTAACTTGATCCCTGAAAATCATAATTTCGTGGTTATGGGAATAACTGAATTGTTTGTGTAATGTCACTTTAAAAAAATTTAATGACCGCGCCATTTCGTTGTCAGACGTTGTTTCAAAGTTGCTAAATTAAAAGGCACATCTTTTCATGTCCATTTTTTTATCCTTTAAATGTATGCTTTCTTTTAAATAATCTCAGTGCTTATAAATAAAACACAATTGAAATTTCGGAAAATTTATTTTAAGAAGACGAATTTTACAACACGTGATAAATCTAAACATCTTATTTTAAATTTTTAACCGACTTCAAAAAAAGGAGGTAGTTCTCAATTCGGTTGTATTTTTTTAATTTTTTTTTTTATGTTTGTTACCTCAGAACTCCGTCATTTATAAACCGACTTGGAATTTTTCTTTTATTTGAAAGGAAATACTTTCAGATTGGTCCCATAGAAATTTCATTAAAATCGGTTCAGTAGTTCGGCTGATTTTAATAAAAGTTAGTAACGGCGTGTGATTCCTTTAGGTAAATGTCACTTTTTGACACATTAGACAGCGTAAGAAAGTCCGTTTAATAAAAGTGAGTAACGGCGTGTGATTCTTTTAAGGTAAATGTCACTTTTTGACACTAATCACAATGGCCTTGTGATTAGAGGTAGCGGCGAAACTGTTTCTTGTATAGCAAAACATAGGTGCGTGGAAAGTGTCATATTTCAGTTATATGCATAGTGGTTGTCGTTTACACCTTGCCCAGTAGCCTTGTGATTAGCGGTAGCGGCGAAACTGTTTCGTGTACAGCAAAGCATAGGCGCGTGGAAAGTGTCATATTTCAGTTATATGTATAGTGGTTGTCGTTTGCATCTTGCTCAGTGACCTTGTGAATTGCTGTAGCTGCGAAATTGCTTCTTGTACAGCAAAACAGGCGCGTGGTTGTCGTTTGCATCTTGCCCAGTGGCTTTGTGAATTGCTGTAGTGGCCAAACTGTTTCTTGTACAGCGCTGCCGCCACAATATTTTTACGGTTCGGTATCAAAATGAAAAAAAAAAACGGAATCCAAATGGTTCGATACTTTGTTGTCTGTCCGTCCGTCTGTCGTAGGAGTTGAAATTTGGCATGCAGACAGAGTAATGTTTCCGACACATACTCCAGAAGTCATTTTACTAAAAAAAATTGTTGCGTCCTCTGCGGTCAATAAACCAAAAAATTATTTTTTTGTTTAGCATGTAGTTGATCGTTGGAAAATGCTCACTTTAAAGACACTATTTTCTTCTTTTTTTATGAAGTCTGTAAGTTTTTGATAGATATTTTTTAAATATTTACCAAAAAATTATACCCCTCTATCACATCATAACATCTATACATAAGTATCCAAAGCCTGCTTACAATATTACACTATTTTGAAACGCCAAAAACTTGATTTTTAAAATTATAAAATTTATAAGAAAACGCATTTTTCCTGGGATGAGAGGCTAGATTGATTTTTTGCCCCCCAAAACTTCTTTTCAGAACATTTTATCCAAATCGTTAGAGCCGTTTTATCCCTGTCAGCGTTACATAATATTAATTTTTGAGTCGGTGATTTTTGACACGAGGTCATTACAATTCATTACCCTCGCGAAAGGAGTATAACTTCAAATATACTACGACCTTTATTGAACAACCTCGGTCGTTTTGATTTACGTTATTTCCTGGCATGTTTATTAATTGTTCGAACGAAATTGAACACAGTATTTGAATTAAGTCAACATGTATTTAACTAAGGACGGTTAAAGACATTATAGCCTTGTCACTGTGTCTGGAGAACCGGCTTTACTGGTCCTCTATTCGTTTATCGTCACGCTAGTGTCAGGTTCTTCCCAATTATGTAGTCGTCGTCAAAGTGAAAGAACGATTACGACACATAATTGGTCATAATGTACAGTAGACTTGAGAAAAAACAGTTTATAAATATTAATAAAAAAAAACTTTTTAGAGACAAGCTTTTATTTAAATGCACTAAAAAGGAAAAAATAAATTTTAATAATTTAGGTTCATAATTATAAAAGCGTGGGTCGTGAACTCTATGATAGTTTATGAGGCACGACCCACGCTTTTATAATTATGAACCTAAATTATTAAAATTTATTTTTTCCTTTTTAGTGCATTTAAATAAAAGCTTGTCTCTAAAAAGTTTTTTTATTAATATTTGTATTGTTCATTTTAGTCTTTCAAAACTTTACCCCTCTTTGACACCCGTAGGGGTTGAATTTCGGGAAATCCTTTATTAGTGGATGCTTACGTCAGAAATGGAACCAACTGTCCAAATTTCAAGTTTCTTGCTTCAGCGATTTGGCCTGGGCGTTGATTAGTCAAAAAAACCCTACATCCCCGTTTGAACCCCTTAGAGGCAGAATTTATTTCTAAAAACGATTTATTCATGTATTGTCATCGGGAATACATATGTGTACAAAATTTCAAATCGATCGGATACATGGAAGTCGTTCAAAATTGACTTGCAAGTTTTGACCTAAACAAACACACTCACTAACTAACATACATTGCAAGTTATATAATCTGGACTCTAACTCTTTGATTCTAGTACTAATTCTACTATTAATGTGCAGAATGACGATTTATTTACAGTTCCATTGATTATGCAATTCGTATTAACTATAGCCGGTGTTTGTGTGAAGACCTCGTAGAGAAAGGCCATATAGGATACAAGGTGACAAGTCAATAGTTGAAGGGCTTTGTATAAGGCTTTGTTAACACTGTTGTATTATTGGATAGCAAGCAGCGTAACGCAAAACGTGTCAGGAACAACACATTCTTTATATTAACAGTGGTTTATTTGCTATAGCAACCCTATAGAGTTCGATTTTGTGTTGACATTCAGGTTGACAGGTAAGTACAGTGCAATTATTAATAATTATTAACTAGATATCTGTCTGAATACAGGTGATTTTCATGTTTTTAAACGGTTTTATTTAGCTTGACCCCCTTTATGCGTTTGTTTGTTTGTGAAGTCTTGCCTTGATATTTCAAGACAAGACAAGACTTTCAAAGTCTTGTCTTGTCTTGAAATATCAAGGCAAGACTTCACAAACAAACAAACGCATAAAGGGGGTCAAGCTAAATAAAACCGTTTAAAAACATGAAAATCACCTGTGTTCAGACAGGTATCTAGTTAATAATTACGACGCATAAAGTATCCCAGAATATTATCAAGTGTTTATCCCAGTGGGATAGATATGGTACTACAATATATCCCGAAAATATTAAAGGATCAAATCTAATATTTTATGAACATTTTATATTTCTGAATGTCGACCACTCTGCATAGTACTGGGTTAATTTAGATATTTACGTCAGAATTAAAATGATTAATGTTGCGTCGATTGTATTCCTGTAGGATTTCTTGCACTACATTGGGAATTTTCTGGAATATTTTGAATCTTATTACGAATTAAGTTTGAATTCCACGTCGCCAGTCTCGCGATTTTAAAGTGTTTATGTCTCTAGTCCTATGCTATGTATTTTCTTTTCAGGCTCAGGAATTTCCGTACAGGCACGGATTAAGTGTGAAATAATTATTAAAAATTAATTATGTGAATTTCGTTATCGTTCTGTATCGCTTCATTATTTATGAAGATTTTATGTTAAGAATTTCGCTATCGTTAGGTTATCGTTTCGCTATCGCTCGCTAACATTCAGGTTGACAGGTAATTACAGTGCAATTATTAATAATTATTAACTAGATATCTGTCTGAACACAGGTGATTTTCATGTTTTTAAACGGTTTTATTTAGCTTGACCCCGTTTATGCGTTTGTTTGTTTGTGAAGTCTTGCCTTGATATTTCAAGACAAGACAAGACTTTGAAAGTCTTGTCTTGTCTTGTTTAGACGGCAACACTAATTTAGAAGGAAAATTACTTTTGCATTCTGAGAAAATGGCGTCTAAAGTCCGCCATATTGAATTTTCCGTGACGTCATATACCTTATTTGTAATCTTCTCAACAAAACCTTTCTTTTTATACCAATATCAATGTATTTAGATTATAGTGTTGCCGTCTAGATCTAGACTTTCTAGATTCTTGTCTTGTCTTGTCTAGATTTTCAAGACAAGACTAAGTGAAGGCTTGTCTTGGTAATTACAGTGCTATTATTAATAATTATTAACTAGATACCTGTCTGAACACAGATGATTTTCATGTTTTTAAACGGTTTTATTTAGCTTGACCCCGTTTATGCGTTTGTTTGTTTGTGAAGTCTTGCCTTGATATTTCAAGACAAGACAAGACGTTGAAAGTCTTGTCTTGTCTTGTCTAGACACTAATTTTCGCCCACTTCCCGTGATTCGATTGAGTTGAAATTTTGCACAAATGTGTAGCTCTGGTGACAACACAAAATTATGGTAACTAGCTGACTGGCTCGACTTTTGTCCGGGTGTAAATCGTACTTTTGAATTTTCACCCACTTCCCGTGATCAGATTCAGTTGAAATCTTGCACACATGTGTAGCTCTGGCGACAATACAATATTATGGTAACTAGCTAACCGATACAGCTCCCGTCCGGGTGCAAATCGCATTTTTGAATTTTCACAGGCAAAAGGTCTTGCTCCGGTAGCGTTTCAGTAGATCGGATAAATGTAATAAAATCAGACTAAGCAAATAAAGCGCACTAAAAAATTAAAAATAAAAAAAGGTAAAAAAACTTTTAAGTTAAACGGTTTTATCGTACACGCGATGATGAAATAAAAGCTTGAAAATAATTATGGGTCACCAATCTGCGACTTTGATCAACTAAAATAAAATCGTGGGGCGCATTTAGTAGAAAACTCTCTTTTGTTGGAGCTTGGACTTTCAACTGTCTTCTTTGATCTTAATATTGTAGTCAAATCGTTTGTTATACTAAATGCACCCCACGATTTTATTTTAGTCTGATCAAAGTCCCAGATTGGTGACCCATAATTATTTTCTAGCTTTTAGTACAACGATAAAACCGTTCAACTTAAAAAGTTTTTTTGCTTTTTTTTTTAATGTCTAAAGCAGAGACCGTTTTCAACTTTTGATATGTAATTAATATCTTTACTGGCGCACATTTCAACTTTTTTTTGCTAGAGTGAGTCGATGGAATGTCACGGACCCATGCTGTGTTGCGGAAATTATTACCAAATTATTACTTGGGAATTGAAACTATGAGAAATAAATTAGTAAAGGCTAATTTAATAAGAAACATGTTTAAAGTTTTTAACTGGACTTGAACCCAAAACTTTCATTTTCGCACTGAAATAGCGATTTTACAGTGCCCCAGCAGCGTTGCCAGAATACTTTCATAAAAAGTAACAAATCCGTGTTTAAAAAGGTAATGGATTTTCAAAAAAGTAATATTTTTCACAAGCGACTAGGTCCTGCAGTCAGGGTTCATTTTGATTGGTCGAATATCCCATCTTGATGTCGCTTGACATACGCACACACACCTAAACGAACAACTAACTAGTGAACTCTGTATACTAATATGGATAGTTGATAGCGATTAAAAAATGGGTTTTGTATGTGGACAATGTTCAAATACATATTCTTCAAGACAGGCATTAATGTTCACAAAATTAGAATGAAAACTTCAGGTAAGGCTTGTAATCTAATTCTTTCTATAAAAGTCGATCAATTCTTTGACATTTCAAAATAAAACCTAATTTAATATTATTATTTGAGATATTATAGGATATGTTCAAAATTTATACGTATAAATTTTGCACATATCCTATAATATCTCAAAAGACCACCAACAGCTAAGGTTATTTAGGCCTATCATCAATTCATATTTTCAATAGACTGGCAGTACGTACTGACCCCCAGTGGACGATCACTTCTTTCTTGTATATTTAGCTGACAGTAATATTTCAAGCGATTTTCAATTTTTGTTTATCCATGATCCTTTTCAATTAAAAAATAATAAATAATCCAGTCGTAGTTTTAACTCTGATAAAGAAATGTGCCGTTGCAATCAGTTACAGCTAAAAGTAGTACGAAATAGCGTAACAAAACATAATAATATAAAGGTATAACTTTCTATGGAACATATTACATAGCACATGTCATCAGATCGACGATATTATGTAAATCCCTATGGACGAAATATGCCAATACGTCTTCATTCACAGTAGCCCACATCGATAGCCTTTGCGTAGCCCATTCCGACGTTTGAGCCTTACTTCGAAACGGAGATGTATCGCTGCTATTTCATCCAGGGTTGACCATTACACCCGTGATGCACTTAGATCAAAAGATTATAAAGTAGATACTCGTGGTTGTATTTGCTCTTGTTTAGTAGAGATAGCAATTTGTGATTGGGCCGTTAGTAATCTCCGCAAGATTGCACAAAATGGCGGGCATCTACCGTGTCTAGACTTATATATAAGGGTCCTTATTGTTCCCATGTACATTATAAGAAGTGTACCAAGCTTTGTCTATTTACTTAATGTGTGGTGAGCGAAGCCAACAAAGAGGGAAAAATATATCTGCGTCTCTTTTTTCGAAGTAATTCCCTTAACATGGAATACTTATGCCTCTCTTTATCAAAAGTTCTATATCTTTATCTATGACAGTAGCCAATCAGAACCAACGATCCGTTACCGCAAAAAAGACAGATATATGTTTGCAACCTAATTGTGGCTTCGCGGATTTTCGATCTATCATCTGTACTGTAAATTAATATTATGTACATGATTGTTCCCTATTTTGGCTCACTCTCTGTTCGCGCTGAAATACTGAAACGAATTTGATTGCACTTGATTTCAGAACTGAAAGGTGACAGATTCTACAATTCCCAGATCTGTAGACGTACGCTTATCGAATCCAGTCGATCATGAAATTTTTATATGTTTCATGATTACACGAGATAAAAAATGATTTTAGAGTGAGGCAATAAAAATTGCAACTTTTCAGGAACCATAATGACTTGAGACTTCAGTAAGGTCAAGAGTCTATAATTTATAATTTAATATTCAAGAACCATAACCCTGGATAAGAGAAATCTTTCCAATCGCCATTCTCCGTTTCGAAGAATCGACAATATTATTTATATCTACATATGTATCGACTTGTCCGAACTTTGTATGTACAATTTTATCGACGTATTTCCTTCATACAGTGTGTCTATCCGGGAACGATACATAGTCCACTGCTTAAATTTATTAACATTTAAATTAATAGACCGAGAGCTAGTGACAATTTTTTAGTGTTATTTATTCAAGGCCTTATTTCTGTGAAGATGTTGAGGGAGGCATATTAAAGTGCCCTGAGTAAGGGATTTTGCTAGATAGCGGTATGAGAGGGATGCAGACCGCCCTCAAAATGTAACAATTAAAAAAAAATGGTCACAATTATTATTGCTTCAAGGCTGAAATTGTTTGTATAGCTTGTCGGTGACCCAATAATGCCATTATAATATTTGCAGATCGATTAGTCAGTATTAAAGGGGTGGCAGATCAGCCTAAACGTGTCATGTACCCGACGAAATTTACCTATATTATTAGTTCAAGGTTCAAATTTCAAAGACTGTTTTAAGCATATATTTCAATTTGCAGAACAAAATGTCGGTATAAACCCCCTTGCAGAACGATATAAACACCTAGCCGAGCAAGTTTCCCTCTAAGAGAGGGGGTTAATATCGCTATCTAGCAAAATCCCTTACTTTAATGTGCCTCCCTCAACATCTTCACAAATATAAGGCTTTGAATAAAATATAACACCAAACAATTGTCACTAGCTCTCGGCCTATAAGTATTTAGGGCGTGTAATCATACAAAAAAGTCCGTTATTTCAGGCAGTTGTGAAAAAGTGTTACTTTTCTCGTCGCTATAACTATGAAACCATCCATCATACGAAAAAAGTGTTAGATAACTTTCTATAAAGAATTTAATTCTATTTAATATTGTTAATAAACATTTTTACTGTAAAATTAACGGAAAAGAAGATAAAGGTATAAAAACGAATTTTGACTTATTTTCTTCATTGTAGAAGTGAACGCAGACTTCGCACGAGGGGGGGATTTAGTATGATAATTAATTAGGTAAAATAAGACGATTAATAGTAGATTGCATATCTAGACGCGTAATGGGATATATTGCTGACGAGTAGTGACATTATGTAAAAACGAACAATAGCGAGTTTTTACAGTCACACGAGTCATAATACCATTACGCACGAGATATATAATGGTATTTTTTGTCATACCCACTACAAAATACCTACTTTTCATTTCATTTCCAGTATTTTTAAAAAAATTTGACAGCTTATTTGCGTCGCCATCTTTACATTTACAGCAAGCCGTGAGTATGTAATAGCAGGCGGAAAAAGTGAATAAATATTAATTACTATGGCAATCGTTTACTTACCGCACTAGTTATGTTATGAAAACACTTTCGGAACGCCTGCCTGTTAAATGACCCAATACAGGTCGGTATACATGGAAAGGAGCTATTTTGTAGTGGGTATGGCAAAAAATAATTTCCAACTTTCTGAAAATTGATTCAAATTGATTCCTGTATATATATTTACTAATGTCCGTTTTCTGAAAGGACACATACGTACCGGCGCTGTTACAATAGTTTTATCAACTATGGTAACAGCGCTGGTACCGTCGCCAAGATACCTGACCGTCCTTCCAGAGATGGATATTATTATTTCATTTATCTTTTTCGACCGAGTGTCCTATGTACCATTACAAATAAAACATTCGGTATGTAAAATAAAATTCATTCTTCTTGATATAAGATATTTGATTTCACTAAAAGATTCTCCAACTTTTTGTAACTGTATTCTTCTTATGTAATTCTTTTATATAGTTTAAGTATATTTTGTTAGTAAGGTAAATATTGTAAAAGTTTAGTTTGAAATAAGTACAAGTGTTTTTGCATTTCTTGCTACACCATTCGTTGAGTTTATATATATTGTTGATATTAATAAAAATGGGTCCAATGGCGAATCAAGTTCCTCGGAGAATAACAATGCGTCTTCATATATTCATGGTGACAATGAAATCGCCTCGCTAACATGGAATTTACGTTTCTGATATAACCCAGCCATTTCCACTTGCCTAAGTTACATTTTAAAACATACATGATTTTATGATATAACTGCAGTATATATAACTACTAGCGGACCTGGCCCGGCTTCGTCCGGGTGGTATTAATTTATGATTTAATAGCGGTCACCCATTGCTTCGCTCACGTATATTTAGTATATTGTTAATTTGTTATTCCCCCCCGAGAATATTCCCCCCCTGAAAAGCTTTTCATTAGTGAAAGAATTTTTAGAATCGGTTTAGTAGTTTCAGAGATAAGAATTTATGATTTATTACCCCCTCCGCGAGTACCCCCTCGCGAGAATCTTCCCCCTGCGTAGCTTTCTATTAATGAAAGAATTTTTAGAATCGGTTTAGTAGTTACAGAGATAAGAATTTATTATTTATTACCCCCCCTCCGCGAGAATCAAAATAACATTTGCGTATATCGCTCAGGGATACTGTAGCTTTCTATTAGTGAATGAATTTTTAGAATCGGTTCAGTAGTTTTTGAGATTACTTTTTTCACTCGGGCGAAGCCAATGTCTCAAAACAAAGAACTATCGGCCAGTGAAAAAAATTTGGAAATCGGTTCACTGTCGCTGAGACCATTTTTTTCACTCGGGCGAAGCCGGTTTTTTTTTTCGAGACAAAAGGTAGCCTATGTCCTTCCTCGGGATGTAATCTATCTCCTTACCAAATTTTATCGAAATCTGTTCAGCGGTTTAGGCGTGAAAAGGTAAGAGACACACAGACAGACAGAGTTACTTTCACATTTATAATATTAGTAAGGATTTACCTACATTTGATTTCATAAGATAAATAAAAATGGATGTACATATTAATACTATTATTTGTGTTTAAAAGTATTAACGTCATCTGTCTGTACTCGCGATACAGACATACCCATTTTTTTAAGTACTTGCCCGAAGCTTAATTACCCGGTTACAGGATATACGTTATTATTTTTTATTGTCATGAAATAATTAAAAATGTCCTTTTGTGTTAAGCAATTTTTGAAAGGTTATAAAGACAGTTGCTCCAAAATGCCGAAGCTGTTGTTTAAACTATGACAAAACATTTTACAGCTCTTTTATATGTGAATACAAAAAATAACAGTAAAAGTTAAACATAGAATGCTATTACACGACTGTCGCATTAAAGCAATTAACTTGGAGAAAAGTTGTGTATACGATATTTTGCTTTGGACACGCAAAATTCAACACAGTTTCTTCTTCGTTTTGTTTTTATTTAACAAATTTATTCTTGAAATACGTTTTAAAAAACGTTTCTTTTTGTACGAGTTGTTTATATAACTGACATATTTTATTTTGTTTCAGATGCAGCTACCTACATAGATTTTTACACAGTTTTGTAAGTAGGTATTGAATTTTTTTTCTATTAGCTATTAAGCCAGGCATAATCCGTGCCAATTCAGAGATTTTTTATATACTGGGTGTCCAAGATAAGCGTGAAATTCATGGGGATTCCCTAAATATTAATCTATATATATAAAAGAAAGTCGTGTTAGTTAGTTAGTTACACCATTTATAACGCGAGAACGGCTGGACTGATTTTCATGATCTTTGATTTTTTGGATTTGTCTCCGCCCTAGTTAACAGAATAACTATTAAAACATCGGGAAAATTAACCAGGGAGCGAACGAGCGAAGCGAGTGAGTAACGTACCACCCGGGAGTGAACGAGCGAAGCGAGTGAGTAATGTACCACCCGGAATCGAACGAGCGAAGCAAGTGGGTAGCGTATTGCAGTCTGGGCGAAGCCGGACGAGGCCGCTATTATTAAATAAAATATGAAGAGATTTAAAATCTTCATAAAAAAGTGTCTTAATAAAGTGAAAATATTTTTTTCTAACTTACTTAATAAGCGTGTTATAAATAAAAAACGAAAATGGGAAAATCTCGTTTTTCTACTGTCTGTCGCAAGCCAAGCAAAATATGAAAAGTTTGACTGCACGGAGTAGATAGTACTGTAGATTCTGCACATTTTCTTTCATTTAACCAAATCTCTATCTTTTACCGTTTAGGAAATCCCCATGCATTTCACGCTTATCTTGGATACCCGGTATAACCCAAAACACTCCCTAGCTAATGCCCTATACACCCGTGAATACCAAATTTAAATCGGTCCAGCGGTTCTCAGATTTATCGCAAACATACAGGTACACACAACGCAGAAAAAGGATACTATTTTATATATAAGATATATTGTAAATAGATGGTCATTTCATTAAATGCCTGGAGATATAAAATGGAATTTATACAGTCTCCGGAAATTTTAACTCTGTTCCAGGTGCACCAGACAAACGTCTAGCTGGTGCCTCTAAAGTTTAAACGAATGAGAAAAAATACATAAATTCTTAATCCAAAAGTTGAGGCTAAAAGGATTCGTTCGAAATAAAATTCAACTAAAAATATCAAGGAAATTGTCATAGTGTTCCTTTAGCATCCTCACATTAAAATTTATATTATATACGTCACACGGAAAAAAATTTTGGAAATATTTGAGAGAATCGTTTATTAGTAATTTCCAATTATTTTTTATATTTGTTTCAAATCATTAACGGCTTGGTCAGATATGACGAAATCCGCGCGTTTTGACCGCGGAAAAATATACTGTGTTCAGACTGCCGCGGTAAGCGAGCGGATATTTAGGAGAGGGGCGGTGTTACATACACCTAATTTCAATGATGGAAGTCGAAGAAGCAATGTGTTTGTATTTGTTCAAACGTCCGAAACGCGCGGCCTCCGCAAAGCAACTAAACGCTGTCACAGCATAGCATAGTAATAAGACCGCGCGGACGAAGCACGGTTCTATTTTCCGGCGGTCGAATGGCGGCAGGTGCGCGATTGAAGAAGCAATATATTTGTATTTGTTCACACGTCCGAAACGCGCGGCCTCCGCAAAGCAACTAAACGCCGTCACAGTATGGCATAGTAATAGGACCGCGCGGACGACGCACGGTTCTATTTCCCGGCGGTCGAATGGCGGCAGGCGCGCGATCGAAGAAGAAATATATTTGTTCACACGTCCAAAACGCTCGGCCTTCGCAAAGCAACTGGACGCTGTCACAGCATGGCATAGTAATAACACCGCGCGAACGACGCACGGTTCTATTTTCCGGCGGTCGAATGGCGGCAGGCGCGCGATCGAAGAAGCAGTATGTTTATATTTGTTCACACGTCCGAAACGCGCGGCCTCCGTAAAGTAACTGAACGCCGTTACAGCACGCCATAGTAATAGGACCGCGCGGACGCCGCACGGTTTTATTTCTTGGCGGTCGAGTGTCGACAGCTGGGTGGTTTGATGATCCCCGCGGCTATGTAAGAACGAATATTCTTACGCTACTGTAAATAAGCTACACGCGGTTGACCCGCGCGGTTTGCATCCGTGCAGATTCCGCCCAGTCTGAACTAGCCCTAAAGAAACTCAGACTCGTATTATTAAATGTTGCGTCATCAGTAATTCTGAACTAGCACTGAGTTATTGAATGTCGTTTTACAATTTTGGAACATTGCCAACAGAAAGTTAACATAACAGTAAGTCAACAAATAATAAGTCGTTGTGAACTAGGTCGAATTTAAACTGTGCACATTATTATAAAATCGTTAATTAAAATGATTAAAAGTAGGTACTACGTGGTCATTTTGTATTTCATGATAGTTTCCCATTAGCAAAGGTAAATAAATACCAATTACACATTTCAATTACGGGTTGAACACGAACTTTCAACACGAAATAATTTGCTTAGTTTGAAAATATGTGTTCTATAAACGCTGCATTCAATAAGCCCACTTGCAAGTTCTTGTACCTCTCACCGTTATAATCTTTCTATAGGGTCCCGTACCTCTGAACGGAATCTACGAGCCTACGATGTCTGTCCGTCAGTTCGTCCGTCCGTTAGTTCGTTCGTCCTTCCGTCCGTTAGTTCGTTCGTCCTTCCGTCCGTGGCTCCGTCCGTCCGTCCTTATGTTCGTTCGTCCTCCCGTCCATCCGTCCGTCCGTGTTTCCGTCTATCACAAGACTCTAACTCACAAATGGTAGAGGTGCTAGTTGAAATTTTCACAGATTGTGTGTTGTTATGGCAATAATAATTAGAATTAAGTAATCAATGAATTTTAATAAATTAATGTTTTTGGAGTTTACTCCTTAAGAATCGATTTTCATATAAGGCCCCCGGTATGGAAATTTTATGAGGAGTAAAATTTATACAAGCGTTAACTAAAAAACGTTACGTTTTTGTGCGCAACGCACTTTGCGCACCTATACAGGGTATGCTGCGCGACAGCTGACGCATGTAAGTATGTATATGTTTGCCTACTGCAAAGAATCGTACTTAAGGAGTAAACTCCAGTCATGCATCGGAGCTGGCACACACACTTTTTTTTTATTTTACTTGTTTAATCTGGATTACCGTTCGGATCTTTTCCAAATTCAGGTTCGAAATGTTACAATTACCACAAAACACCAAACCATAACAAACACTCTCGACGTACGTTTCGCCAACCAAGTTGGCATCATCAGGAGATGATTAAAACGTACGTCGAGAGTGTTTGTTATGGTTTGGTGTTTTGTGGTAATTGTAACATTTCGTATCTTTACACCAAAGGTTCCACCATTTTTTATTGCAAATTCAGGTTACTTATAGAAAACGATACATTAAATTCAATAAGCCACCCTTTGCATCGTATATCTTTTTAGAGATATATCGTTTTAGAGATAGAGTCTTGGATAGAGTCATGGATTTAATAATCTTCAATCAACTTTTCTTTACGTTTTTAAAAAAAGTGTAAATAAGTTCGGACGTTTTATACCAGGAGCATCAATAGACATATTTCTTTCTGTAGAATATTTGGATTTGTAAATCACTATGGGCATTATTTTATTTCGATAAATAATACTAAAAGTATCTTACAATAGAAATTATTATCAAAGCTATACACGTATGTGCGATTTGGCTCAGCAAAGAACACGAACATTTCCAACAACAAAGTATGTACTTATACAGGGTGCTCCACGATTTCACTAGAAATCACCAGCAATCATAAAATTTCTTTGAATTGTCTCTATTTTTTTTGAATTCCTCCCAGACATTTCTGAATTTAATGTTTCAAAGAAAATCAAAAGTAATCAAAGAATTTCTTTTATTTTCTCTCAAAAAATTGTTCCAATTGCGAAAGAAATTTTAGCAGAAAAATATTTTCATCAGGGCATATTATTATAGCCATAATAATACTGAATAGGCTTTTCAATTGAACACACTGTATGTAGGGTAGAGTAGGGTGTCCTGGTCCCGTTTTACGCCTTGTTTCGTGCGTGTGGATACATCTACCTGGGTTATACCCATTCTTCCCATCTTTCCTTCCTGTCATACGGTTATAATTTATGCTATACACGAACTTCATATATCTTCTTCAGAAACGCCAGTTATATACGAACTATAGATACAGATCTATTGTACACCGATGGAACAATACTCCTTTTGTTAGGTTAGATACATAAGTACCCGGTTCGAGCAATGCATTCGCTTCTTTTTCTGCTTTCAAGGTTAAATTTTCACTGTCATCTAGCGGTGAAACTAAACATTTGATACAAATGAATGTTTTTTTATGTTAGCATTTATACTGTTAGGAATACCCATATAATAACGTAACGTTACAATCCAATACTATAAAAATTCATTTTAAACCATCGGGACTCAAACCCGAATCTGGCACTATCGCGGGGGCTGAAGATTCGAGTTTAAATCCCGACGGTGACATAGGTTTAAAATGAATTTTTCTCTGTGTTCGAATAAAATTTTCAACAACGAAAGCACGCTGATCAACTGGAAAATGGCCCATAACTGGACAAATTGCATGAAATAAGTTTAACAATTACGGGCAACTGACAGTCGTACGTCAATTATTTTTCATTTCATAGGCTACTCGAATCTGCCGGTACTGATTGCCGGACCCTTTATAAATGATATAACCATTTGCTTGTTGAAAAATTTCAATGAAATATAAAATGACGCCAGTTAAAATTAGAATCCAGTCAAAACGGGCATTAGGTTAGCATAGCATTATGGGTAAAGTATGCATTTTAGAAACGAGTGTTGGCAGCGCTGATTGCTTGGCCATTTAAGTTCGCTAATAACCGTAATAATGAGTCTAGAGAGGAACTTCGTGACTTGCAGTTCCTTCATCTCAAGGAACGATTAAGATCCGCTCAAGCGTACAACAGAGATTGCAAAATTATGGTCATATTATAGAGCTAGGTTAATATAGAACCCTTTTTTTTATCAAACGCTTATTTTTAACAATTAAATTTAGAAAATAGTTAATTAGAAATTATGATTAAAAGGCAGCAGTGCAGTTGATGCTGGTATTATTAAAAAAAAACTTTTTAACAAAAAAAACATCTTTAAAAAAAGCTACTACAAAGAGGAAAGTAATAAAATTTTGAGGTCTGCGCCAATTTAATAAAATATGAAGTCGATTAAAAAGTATAGTACAGTAATTAATGTCGACATTTTAACCGACCTCAAAATTTTATTATTTTCTTCTTTTTAGTGGATTTTTTGAAGGAGGTTTTTTTTGTTAAAGGTTTTTTATTTTTTACTTTTTAGTGGCTTTACAATACGTAGTTTGCACGTTATTAACCGACTTCTGTCTTGATACTTGACATTTACCTTAACGGTGTTACATCCCGTTACTCACTTTTTTATAAATCAGTCGAACTACTGAACCGATTTGAGTAAAATTTATATGTGACCAATCCGAAGGTACGCCCTATTAAATAAAACGATATATAGTCATCAAAATCGGTTGCTACTGGATACGCTCATAATAACCATTCCGTTGCTTCCCCAGCATTTTAGTCCTCGATTCACTGCCGCCTAAGAAGTTTTACAAATACGAACGCTCTTTTTTAACATGTTTGGTTGTTTGATTTGGTATTTTTTTACGGGAAGTAAGTAGTGATGTAAATGCGTATAATACTCTGGTATAAAACGTTTGTATAAAACGGTATTATACGGTATGTAAAAAAATAATATACCCCAGTTTTATACTATTTATTAATACTGCGTATTTTACTATTTTATACAGCACGTATAAAACGTTTAACACCGTTTAATATACCAAAATGAGAACAGAAACTTTTCCTATTATGCAATACTGAATAATGCACCGTAACCGTAGTGTGAAAAAGTAAAAAACCGTTTTGTACTGAAAAATACGGTATTATACCACGGGTTTAATACACAAAAAATTTTAATACCGCATTTTTACATCACTAGATGTAAGTCTAACAAGTATTTACTTTATTTTATTGTAGATTATAGACGCGTCGACATCTCAGGTCATTGCGTCTTTCAACTACACCAAATAACAACTATCTTAAAACTAAATAACATCACAAAACATCCATGAGCGCAGGTGGGATTCGAACCCACGGCAGTCTAGTCCAGAGGTTGCGGTACTAAGCACGCTAACCACTAGGCTATACTGCCCTCTAAACAAGTATTTACAATTTCAAAATATTGTAACTTAATTACTTTGCTTCCACCATCTGTGGCCCGATACTTCCACCATAAAGAATATAAATAGCGTCATAATAGTTGTTATAAATTTTCGGAAAAGTAAATGCCTTAAAAAAATTATTTCGTGGTAAAGCAATAAAATAAAGCCATGCATATTTTTTCGGGTGATTTATTTTTAACAACCTTTTTCGAACATTCAGTATGTCAACTGAATAGTTGTATACGCCTGTCTATTTGAACAATGTGAACACTACACAATGCAAATTGTTTCACTTTCAGCGTTTACAAAATTTATATAAAGTGCCCTTCAAAATTATTATCTATCATGTTTTGTTATCGTAACTTTAAATATCTTTTATTATTTACACTTCGTTAGTTTTTTTATCAAGTTTACGTTGTCATGCATTGAAAACTTTTTTAAAAGTAGTTCATTTTATCATGTTTACATTAACATGGCGGTGTCATTTTTCATTTTAAAATGCATTTTGTAACGGTATTTTTCATTATTAACTACCAGTGGCGTTACCAAAACGAGATCTCGTTGTGTATGCGTCAGTCCCTTAGCTCGTGCCTCAATTTAAGCTTACTAGAATACCTCACTTCACGCACACGTATTGAAAATAACTATTTTAACCGACTTCATATTTTATTAAATTGGCGCAGACCTCAAAATTTCATTATTTTTTAGTAGCTTTTTGAAGGAGGTTTTTTTTGTTAAAAGTTTTTTATCAAATGATAAAATATAACTGCTTTCATGTTATTAAAAGGTCAGTATAAAATTGTTGAGCTTAATCTTTATTAATTTTATTTGTCAGTCTGACAAATCGCTTTTCATTTAATTCTACCTAATTCTTGCAATTCTTACCTTGTAATTATTATTTTTCGAACAAAGTTTAAAATTTATTCAAATGAAATATAACTTTATTAAAGTTACAGTTCTACGAAAATACATATTTCCGTTTATAGAAGTTATTAAATAATTAAATATAAGTACACCTAACCCTCGATTTACACGGTACTCTGATTGCACGGTTTCGCGAAAGAACTTCGTTTTACACGGACCGATTTCATCAACACGCTCGAATAAAAGTGCAAATTAATAGGCACTTAGTTTATACATCTAGTAAAATTGACTATAAGACGCGAGGTGTGAAGTTTGGCACTCTCACCTGCGGCCCGAGTGCCAACTTTCACACCTCGCGTCTGATACTTAATTTCACGAGATGTATACTAGTAGTTTATACAACTAGTACAATTAAGTATAAGACGCGAGGTATGAAGTTTGGCACTCGAGCCGCAGGCGAGAGTATCAACACATCGAGTGTCTTATACTATAAACTACTAGTATACGTTTCGTGAAAATAAGTATAAGACGCTAGGTGTGAAGTTTGGCCCTCTCGCCTGCGACCCGAGTGCCAAACTTCACACCTCGCGTCTTATACTTAATTTCACGAAACGTATACTAGTAGTTTATACAACTAGTACAATTAAGTATGAAACGCGAGGTATAAAGTTTGGCACTCGAGCCGCAGGCGAGAGTACCAACACAGCGAGTGTCTTATACTTAATTTCACGAGATTTTTTTTGTAACACATATTTGAAACGTACAACATTTTGCAATTATAGAGCTTTGTTGAATTAACATCGTAGATTGAGTGACAGGCGATAAAAAAATGGCCTTGATACTATATACTTCGTTATCATAGTAACGCACGCCTGCCAAATCGGTTCAATAGTTTTCGAGTTTTCTTCTTTCAAACAAACAAACAAACAAACTCACACTCTCTCTTTATAATATTGGTATAGATATGGATTTGTAGAACCTATCCCTCAATCTCAATACTAGACCGAGAGCTAGTGACAATTTTTTGGTGTTTTGCCGACATTTTGTTCTGCAAATTGAAATATATGCTTAAAACAGTCGCCGTAACAACATATTAAAATTTGAACCTTGAACTAATAATATAAATTTCGTCGGGTACATGACACGTTTACGGTGATCTGCCACCCATTTAATACTGACCAATCGATCTGCAAATATTATAATGGCATTATTGGGTCACCAACAAGCTATACAAACAATTTCAGTCTTGAAGTAATAATAATTGTGACCATTTTTTTGTTACATGTTGGGGGCGGTCTGCATCCCTCCCATACCGCTATCTAGCAAAATCCCTTACTCAGGGCATTTTAATATGCCTCCCTCTGTTCGAATATAATTAATATTATGAATTGTAACTAGGAAAATATTATGTAACCATATAATTATAATTATTATTTTTCAACATTAAAAACTAATGATATTCTAAATTATAAATAGAAAAATAAATACTTATACTCAGTTTGATCTAAATTAAATAAAGTTTGTCAGATATAAAATCAAGTTCAGTTATCTTTTATTCAAAATATCTAACACCCTCAACATCTTCACAAAAAATGCCTTAAATAAATAACACCAAAAAATTGTCACTGGCTCTATATTATACGTGAGTTTCGATTTTCATAATGCTTTTATAAAATTATGGAAAGAAAATTATTGATGAGGGGTTCAAATTATTGTACCTTTACTGTACCACATTCTTCTTAATTAAGGTTTATTATTTTCGTTATAATTTCTAATAACATGACTTGCATTTAATATATTTTAATGAGAGATAAAAACTTTTCTGAACGTTCATCGTATTTTATTCGTTTTTGTATTCCATAAAGAATAGTTTGAAACTCTAGCGGAGTTTATTGTAAACTTGTTATAAGTACATAATTTTTAATTAAAGTTTATTTAGTTATAATTTTTAATAATAAGACTACTATTTAATATACTCTAATCAGAAATGTTATAAGAATTTATAAACTTCTTCATAGAATTTATGTGCAAAATAAATAGTGTAAGATAATGTTACAAAACTGAGTTGGCGGAATAAATATTTATTTACAATATTTTTTTACAATAATTGAAAATACAATAACAATAAATGCAACAACGAAAAGTCAATTCTAACAATCAACACAAGTAATTAACACTTAACTATATACAATTGACTACACTAATATTTATTTTATCAGGTGAATTTATATCACGGTATTTATATATGATTTATTTCTAACGCTTATTTATGTCGGTTATTTACTTAGTTACTTCAGTACTATTTATTTATATCCACTCCACTATTTATATCATTGTACTGACTGATTCGACCGTTGATTGATTTATATTTATATCACTGATCCGCTTGGTTGCACGACTCACCATTGACTCCTTATCGATTGCGTGACACCGTCGATTGACTGACTTGATGGCACGACTCACTGTTCACTGATTTATATAGGCTGAGTGGACTGGAGCCCAGTGCTTCTCGCGTTCTCTAGAACATTCAGGCAGGTACTCGTTGTTCAGTATGCAGGCCCCGTTTCTCGAACTCTTTGTTTGCCGTTTATATACAGGGTGATCCGTAACAATAATAATATCATCATCCGCATTAGGTATTAAAAAATTTGGTTTTTTTACAACGCCCTTCATTATTAGTTGTTTTTTTCCGTAACTAGTTTTTTTAGATAAGCTATTAGTGGCTGTCGGGAGACTGGAGACTGTATTTCCTTACTACGCCCTTGATTTTATTTTATATTTAAAATAATTATAATACTGGTTTGTAATCTCTAACCTAACTGTCGCTTTCGGCTTTGTTATATAATTTCTTCCTTTTTAGTGTATTTGCCACATGGCACATACACTATTGGCGTCGGTCGGATGGCGGGACCTAGGGGTCGGACCAAAATTTCTCGACGTTTCATAGCCTCCTGAACAATTTGGCACCATTTTTGGAAATGTCTTTTATATATATATATATATGTATATATATATATTTATGTATATATATGTGTGCGGGCAATAACTTTCGAAAGAGTTAATTGATTTTGACGAAATTTGGTAGGCACGTTGAAATCCATCACCGCACGAAGCCTATTTAAAATGGGCCCAATCGGACTATTTTAAGGGTGTTTTTTAGGGGTTGAAAAATGCTTTTGAGCCCAAAAATGCCGAAAAAATTCTCAGAATCATTTCAAAATTGAAATTTAACCCTTTAGTAACGATTAAAATGTACTGCTAAAATTTTAATAAAATCGGCCCGACAGGACCGGACTTACAAATTTTATGAAAACACTAGTTTGCGGATAATGCTTTACCTACTGAAGGGTGTATTTAATTTGGTACCGAGGTTGCATTGATAAAAATATTGAAATTAAGAAAAAAAATATTATTTTAAGGGATGTATTAAGGGGTTAAATTTTTTATTTGTCCAAAAACAAACTTAACTTCACATAATAAAGCCACAATGCCAGTATTAGCAAATACACTATATTGTCGGCAGGGTTTTGGCACTGCGACCCGAGTTTTTATTAATATTGTATCGAATTTTATTAATAATTTTGAACAGTAGTAAAATATATTTATTAATAGAAACTACAAATTTAAATTTCTCACATACAATCCGATATTACTTATAATATACCAATCATATCCGTAACATTGGTCCTTCGAGCCGGATATAGGTAATATTTTACAGTGTTAAATACAGCTCAATCAATACTTTTATCATTCAGCGGGCAACGTTCAAATTAATTACCGGGATTTTATGACCGGACACCGTTCAAATTGTATCAGTGATTTGTCTATTAAAATCGGTTCCCGGACGCACCTCCAAGGCACCACTCTGAAACAGTAGTGGTTACAAGGTCGTTACAGATATTAATAAGTACTAATGTAGGTTATTATTATTTAATTATTGATATATAATGAATTATAGTATATTGTGTAACTAGTGTGCTAAATACATGTTTATACGTCAGGCGCCATATTTTCAACACGAGTAGTAGGAGAGCGCTCATGAGCCTTTGCGAGTGAGCATCGCGAGCCGAATACGAGTGCTGAAAATATCGCGCCTGACGCATAAAGATTTAGCACACGCGTTGCACACTATACTTTATATAACACATGCACGGTTTTAGAATTTAATGGAATTAAAAAAAAAAAAAACAGTTACATAATGGTTCATTATGTAACTAGTTGCATAATGGTTCATTATGTAACTAGTTACATAATGGTTCATTATGCAACTGTTTCTTCATTATAGCACTGAAAAGCGTTGCATAATGGATCATTATGTAACTAGTTACATAATGAACCATTATAGCACTGAAAAGCGTTACATAATGGTCACTAGTCAATAAACGGCTATTTAAGGTTCGCAAATCAGATACGAAAAAACACTAAAAGCGTGCATGTGTTATATAAAATTCTTTATTAAACTCTACCATGCATAATGCATATTCACATAGGTGTCTTTTCTGCACATCCGGAGATTTAATAATTGCTGCTACTGATGACACAGATATGCAGCGTGTAAATAATTTTACCGAACATAGCATAAATAACAATGAGAAAATTTACAATTTTGCAGTAGGCTATGGGCTATAAGATCAAATGTACTTAAATATAAAGTGTTATGTAAAATTGTTTAGAGGGCAGTATAGCCTAGTGGTTAGCATGCTTGGTGCCGCAACCTCTAGACTGGACTGCCGTGGGTTCGAATCCCACCTGCGCTCATGGATGTTTTGTGATGTTATTTAGTTTTAAGTTAGTTGTTATTTAGTGTAGTTGAAAGACGCTAATGACCTTGGATGTCGACGCGTCTATAATCTACAATAAATAAATAAAAAAAAGGAAAATTGTTAAAGAAATTCACTGTACCATAATTTCTCTATGTAATCCACTACATATTTACATTAGGTCTTGAGGGCAGTGTAGCCTAGTGGTTAGCGTACTTGGTACCGCAACCTCTAGACTAGACTGTCATGAGTTCGAATCCCACCTGCGCTCAGGATGTTTTGTGATATTATTTAGTTTTAAGAAAGTTGTTATTTAGTGTAGTTGAAAGACGCTAATGACCTGAGATGTCAACGCGTCTATAATTTACAGTAAATAAATACTTTAGGCTCATAGCTTACTACAAAATTGTAAATGTTCTCAATGTGTCTTTCCCTATGTTCGGTAAATCCGTTTACACACTGTATATCTACTTATCAACTTGATATTTAAAGCAATCCAATTTCCAGATTGAATTTTAAAACAAAAATCTTTGATTAATATTATCTGTAAAATGCGATAATTGAACGGTTGACGGGTGAAAAGAGCTTTTCTTCGTTGAATCGGTTTGTATGCAAGACAGACTAATAAATTAATGTCAGAATAGAGAATAGTTAAAACTTAACAGCTCCGTGACGTCAGCACTTTATATATAAGAAACTTTATATTCGTTCAGTTGAATGCAGTCGAAGTTTTAATCGGTAATAATATAATTACACTAGCTTCAATTAACCTTTTGATTATATTTAAATGTTAATATGTACAGTAACTTAGTTATGGAAGTCATAAATTATCAATCGTTAAAACTTTTAATAAATCGGTCAAGTATATGAATGTATACTTATATAATTCGCCGTCACTTGGTGTAAATTAATGTATAAATTTTAAATTTAATAAAACATCGAGTTTTAAATTTATTTACATTTAAAAACTTTATTTTATAACAATTGCTTCGCACAACACGGCTTCGTAGTTTAAAATCTTTGTCTGACGAAGCCACTGCAGTGTTGTGTGAAACAATAAGATTGTGACCCACTATACTGTTTTTTCTACGGATGTATAATTAATATCCATTTTTGGTAGAAATTTTGAAGCGTTTATTTTTGAAGTGAAAACTTCTTTAGAGACGTATCTATTTGAAATCTTATGTAACGTTAAAGGGAAAATGCTTGAATAGAGGGGAAATTTGTATCACCTAGGTAACTTACTCATTTTGACATTTTAATTTTTATAAACAGCAGATAAAAGGGAAATGCTTCAATAGAGGGGAAATTTGTATCCCCTAGGTAACCTACCTATTTTGACACTTTAATTTATATAAACAGCAAATATTTTTTATAATTTTTCCCGTGAGCTTATCTGGATGAGGCTCACACCTTTTTTTTAATAATTTAATTTTACAGTAATTTAAAATTGCCGCTAGTGAAAAAGGGCCACTCAGAAGAGTTATGACTGAAACAGCGTTGTCGTGTTTTCGTTGTGACGTCAAATGTCAAATTTCGTAATTAATTAAGTCCGTATTATTTTTTCAGCAAAAACTTCTGAAAAAATGTGTAAAAATAACATTATAGATATTTGAACGTATGAAGTAACAAAAACACTAAAACACGTTCCTTGACGCTTGACAGGTGTTTGACATGTGTAAATAAAAACAGTGTATTTTTATTTCTGCTGGCTTTACTCTTATTGGCTGTTAGAATGCAAGCGCGAACATGGCCCTTTGACGTCATCCGACCAATAATTTTCAACTCTATTATTTTTAAAGCGTTTCCGAGTCTCTAAAAATTCTGAAAAAATTTGGATGTCTTTAAATTCAAAAACACTACCGATAAAAAAAATACGTGGGTCAACTCCATTATTTTAAAATAAAGTTACATGAATCATCAGTTAAATTAATAAGATTTATACGGCTGAATTGCAATTGAAAATTTTTCGTTAGAAAGCAGCCAATTATATAATTGATTCAAAATATACTGGAAAAAATCATTTTGAGTAAATATAAGCTCACGACAGTGGAAAGGTTCAGATTAGAATCCTGACTGTGACTATGGTTGGTAAAATTATTTTTTCCAATATGTTTCGAATCAATTATATAATTAGGTATTTAAGTTTAAAAAAAATTATTAATTTTTTAATTTTTCCTGATAATTTAACATAAATAATATTGAAAATCGAAAAGAAAAAATTTTTTAAAGCTATAGATAAATTACTAAAAATTAAATAAAATGTATAAAAATTTAAAAAATATCACGTGACTTCAAAACGCGCCAGGAATGTTTGTGACGTCGTTATGTTAAAATGTGTCTGCATTTGTTGGTATTTGTGTATATGTATTACACATACTATCAAAAATAATAAATTTTTAACTTGGTAACCATGGATACAAAGACCATAAATAACATAATGACGTCACACGCGTTCGGATTCTTTCGGCGCGTTATCGGAACTGAGTTTAAAAATTAATTTTTATTTAAATATAACTTTTTAATTAGTAAGCAAAAAAAATTAAAAAAAACAGTTTTGCTATAAAACTTGTATGTGGTCCTTCCATTTAAGTAAAAAAAAAATTCATTTAAAAACCCAATTGGCTTCTTTCCAACGAAAAAATTTCAATGAATCATCAGTTTATCTGCATGTCTACGATATTATAGCCATGTCATAAAATAATTAATCGATTTTGTCAAGTATAATTATAAACCCGGTCGATCAGAGGTGAGTGGTCAGCAATTGGTGCCTTTACCCCTATCTAGAAAGAGAGATTTGAGTTTTGATATTTACTTTTCTGACATGTAAAGAACAAGTTTTGAAGAGACTTTGCCTTGTCCGCTAGTTTTCGAACAGCCTCCCAAGCTAATCGATAGAACTGAACTCCATATACTTACAACATAGTTTAGTAAAGATATAAGTTACTTTTAACCCGGCTTCTGAATACTTAGCAGGTACTGTTAGTTACTAAACTCTGAGTTATACAAGTATATCGATTAACGTCAACAAGAAGTGCTTTCACAAACTCTATTTGCTTAAATGACGTAGTTTCTATCTTCTAGAATCTAGCTATTTTCGTGTGTAGCAACCACTGATCTCTATAGGTACTTCCTAACTGGATAGTTGGTGCATATGGACAAAAAATTAAAAACCCAATATCGGGCCGAGAACTGAAATCAATCCAGTGCGCGTGTAATAAGAATGAATGAATTGTGGATTATAGACGCTCAACAACAGAGGTCATTAGCGTCTGAGTGTAATAAGAATTGATCTCCATGGCAAAAAGGTACATTTTAGTTACTGGCACGATATTGTGTGGCGCTGATTACCCGTTCAAATTACAGTGACTTTAGAGAGACAGTGGCGACAATAGACTGTCAATTCAAATTTCGACACAACATGGCGGCGTTGTTATGGCATTGCGTGAATTTTTCGGATGGGCGGAGTTTTCCGCTTATTGTCGCCAGTATTTCTATATTTTTGTCTGTTGAATTGGTTGTTTTTGTTCATTACAAAACGTATTTTTTTTTATAAAAACTATTCACTATAAAAAATTCACGCAATGCCATAACAACGCCATGTAAACAACGCCGCCATGTTGTGTCGAAATTAATTCAAAAAAGTGGAATATAAAACAAAATGACATAATTCCAAAACATTGGTAACCCGGGTACTGAGAACTTGTAATAGAGGATCCATAGCATCGCCATGTAAACAACAGCATTGCTACACGTTCTCAAAAATTCCTCGACACATAATGGCGGATCATACCATGTGACTACAAGAACCAATTAAAAATGGGACGTCTATTGTCGCCACTGTCTAAAATACCACAGTCAAATTGGGACAATGGCGGACTACAACAACAGCTATCCAGCTAGTAAGTATATAGAGATCAGTGATAGTCACAGTAGCGGTTTACTTCGATGGACACGAAGTTGTCTCCCGAGGGAACATTTGGAGACGCCAAAGAATCGTATAAGAGGGCATTTAGTACCTACTATCATTGTCACTTTACAAAAAACACTATTGATTTTTTTAAGGTTACAATATTTGGATAATAGAACGGTCAGATTGAACATTTTCGTGGAAAGAAAGAAAAGGGTTGGTTTTTAAATGTAAAAACGGTTTCAAATAAGAAATGTTATTCATTTTAAAATTAAATAAAACACAACGTTTTAAATTGTTTATAATTAAGAACTTTATTTTATATCTTTTTTAACTTCCCATTATGGAAGTTATTGTAATGGGTCCGAAAATCGAAATCAAAATGTATAACAAATTTTGATATTTCAAGGTCACTACACTATTTTTAGAAAGATGTTGGTGTGTGTGTATGTGTGTGTGTACGTATGTACGTTCGTACGTATGTGTCCATTTCTTTCTAAGACGAAATCTCGAGAATGAAAAATGATATCGACTACGTTAGGGTGCCAATCGACGCGTATTAACGTAAATATGATCTGAAAGAAATTTTTGCAAAATCGGTTGAGCTGATCTTTTTTCTTAACCAAATCTTTAGCAGATTTACTTTGACAATCGTTTACTACACAACAAACTCTAGCTTTCGATTTTTTACGTTCTGGAAAACGTTCAACTTCCATTTTATGTTTTTTATTTAATAATTAATTAATTAAATTTAAATGTCAATGTTAACACCATATACTAACTAGACAGTTGCAATTTTATGATAGTTTAATTTTTGCCACCAGATGTCATGTCTCAGTTCGTCAGTTCCCAACATTTAAACGATCATACAATCAAGTTTCAATTATATATTTTATACGTTATCTATATTTAGAAACAGATTCGTTCGATTCTAATAAGTTGCATTTTATTAATCGATTTTAAATGACAGTTTTTTATTGAAATAGTTTATAATTTTCATTTAGATAGTGCAAAAAGGCCTTTGTACTTTTTTTATCTAATAATTTTTTGAAATTTCATTTTAAAATGTGTAATTTGCACAAAAAATGTCTGACAGGTAAAACAAGTGTAATTCATTTTTTTGTAGCTTCTGGCATTTGTTGAGATTTACATGGAAAAAATTGTTACTAAGGTATGCTCTTTTTATATTATGACGTCACTGAAAATTATTAATCGTTAGAATAGTTCATTTTTCATAAAAACAACACTAAATATTATAAGATACTAAGATTACTAATTTTTAATTATCGTTTTTAGTGGAACTTGTTCTTAATAGGTACTTCGTTTGTTAATATTTTATCGCAGACATACCTATCAAATATCATTTATCCAAATTAAAATTTAGAATTTAGAACTAATAATAATTTAAAAGTTTTAATCCAAAAACAGCCAAAAGAGTATATTTATTGTCACGTGTTTTTTTAATGAGATTCGCGTTTCGCCAAAAATTTAAATGCCAAAAATTAAATAGAAAAAATTATAATTAATTTTCGAGTTTTTCATCAATTTTAATAATAACTCAAACAAACTACAAAAAAAATAAAAAATATTACGAAAAAATCGTCTATACACTTATCTCTGACAATTGATTTTTCCGGCCATGCGTACTACAATTGATTTATATATAGCTTTGCTATTGGTTAAGCGCGTTTCATCTCGCATTTTAGTCCTCAAATCAGCGAGCCAACACCGCTTAAGAAGTTTTTCTTCAAAAGACTACATTATAAATAAAATTTTTCGGTTACTTTCTCATCAATAGTTTTCCAATAATTTCATTAGCTGCATTACTAACAATAATGTTACGCCAATGTGTTTCTGGAATAAGATCAATGAAGTCGCATTTTAATGATATCATTACGTCACTAATGCTAATCCATTGGTATATTTTCCTACTGAACGGCATTACAATTTGATTCGATCTGTAAAGTATACCTTTGAAGTTAAATCCACCTTGGTATTAAAACCTATAAAACATGAAACAATTACACTAGCATAGGGTATATTGCTACGTCAACCAGGTACATAATTAAGTACAGACCGGTAGATGCTGAGAGCACTTGATAACTAGAGACCCTTTAATAAGAGACTTAACACGATTCAAAACGCCACATATTTTTACTTCACACCTCTAGGGAAGTTTGGATTCAGTCAGAAAAATTGTTTTCGGGATATTAATAAATCTTTACGTTTTGACACCCTAAGAATCATTTGAGACCATTTCCCGACTGATCTCTCTCTTCTCTCTCTCTTCTCTCTCTCTCTTCTCTCTCTCTTCTCTCTCTCCTCTCTCTCTTCTCTCTCTCCTCTCCCTCTCTCTCTCCTCTCTCTCTTCTCTCTCTCTCTCTCTCTCTCCTCTCTCTCTTCTCCTCTCTCTCTTCTCTCTCTCTCTTCTCTCTCTCTTCTCTCTCTCCTCTCTCTCTTCTCTCTCTCCTCTCTCTCTTCTCTCTCTCTCTCTTCTCTCTCTCCTCTCTCTCTTCTCTCTCTCCTCTCTCTCTTCTCTCTCTCCTCTCTCTCCTCTCTCTCTCTCTCCTCTCTCTCCTCTCTCTCTTCTCTCTCTCTCCTCTCTTCTCTCTCTCTTCTCTCTCTCCTCTCTCTCTCTCTCTCTCTCCTCTCTCTCTCTCTCTCTCTCTCTCTCTCTCCTCTCTCTCTCTTCTCTCTCTCTCTCCTCTCTCTCTTCTCTCTCTCTTTCTTCTCTCTCTCTCCTCTCCCCTCTGTCTCCTCTCAGTGTGTCATGTGTGTATCTGGTGAATTTTTTTCTCCTTCGATATCTCAACAACGGAACGACACAGGGTCATGATGTTTGTTTTGTTGTATTTGTCAGCCCTTAACTTAGATCTGATTAGATTTTGAGCCAAATGGGTGTAGTGGTTCCTGAGATATTTATCCAATCGAATTTTTTATCTTTTTCTATTTGATTCAAAGCGAACATGTTGCCGCTCTTCGATTTAGAGTGAGCGAATCAAAGATTATTAGATTTTCTTATCATCTCTTTCTTGATGTAGAGCGAGCCAATCACAGGTTAATTCTAATCTATCCATCTCTCTCTTATTGCAGAAGGAACCAATTACAGGTTATGACGACAATGTTAGCGTATTTATGTTTAATTCTGTGATTGGTCTGCTCTTCAATTCGCTCTATAAAAGAAATAGAGCAATTAAACATATTTATAAAAATGTTTTTCGTTGAAGAGCAGCCAATTATATAATTGTTTCGAAACATATAGGAAAAAATCATTTTACCGACCAGTAAATGCTTCAGAATCAATAGATTTTTACTACATGCGAGTGTCAATTCATATGAATTCAATATGAATTGACACTCGCATGTAGTAAAAATCTATTGATTCTGAAGCATATAAGGAAAATATTAGTTTAGCAATCTTGTCACAGTTGAGTATTGTAAGCTCATTCCGCCGCGAAAGTGCAAAGGTTCAAGTTAGAATCCTGACTGTGACCACTGGTTGGTAAAATGATTTTTTCCTATATGTTTCGAAACAATTATATAATTGGCTGCTCTCCAACGAAAAAACATTTTTCAATTGCATTTTCAGCCGTATAAAACTATTATTTATCTTAAACATATTTATGTCTTTCTTCAGACATTTTAAAGAAAATAAATAGTGGGCATCGACAGTATCCAGTCTTTTATTAAAGGGTTTCTATTGATAATAATAATATAGTTGTCAGTGAGAATGTCACAGTGTTTGTCGGTTGTTCGTGTCATATGTCGGATGTTAAAAATGTATAGGTGCTTTTTTGTTTTGATCGCTCGTGTTCTGTGTTTGACGTTTTCAAAAAAAGAGGAAGAATTTGTAGCAAAATGTGAATTAAGCGCTGTACTCGTCTTGAAATGACAAAATTGTTTTTTTTTTTGTACTTTATGTATTGACTGGATTTTTTGATAAATTTTTCTGTAGAAGGTCTAAAGAAGAGAGTGGTCTATACCCGAGAATATAAATATATAAATCATTTATTATCCATGACATAAAAATATATTATGTGGGATCGTCTATGTCAAAATATTAATAGTTTTTTATATGAATGAATTATTGTATAGGGAATTTTATTGGATAAGCAACCAAATTTATTTTTTTGCTTTATTAAAAAAAAAATTTTTAATCAATCAATCTCACATGCGGGATATTAATGGATTATAAATGATTTTTCTAATAAAGCAAAAAAAAATAAATAAATTTTGCTGCTTATCCATTAAAATCCCTTATATTAATTCTTTTGTTTATAATCAATTGTTATATTTAAACAGTTGAATCGACTGTAAATAAATCAAATTATTCCTACACAATTACCATAATTCGATCTTTTGGATGGCTTGCTTTAAAAAAAGCTCGATTGAATTGCAAACGTTTGCAAAACGTACATTTATCAAACTGTAAATTAATGATGCTTCGATAATCTAAAATTGTTTTCTACGAGAGACAAAGAAAGCGATGTCTCGATTCAGTCTGAAGCAAAATCACTCAAAATAATGTATCGATTTTACATTTAGCGATTAATAATGCTTCAATAAATTGATGCATGTCGTGTCACTATAATATCCTGCGACAAAGTGATCCTTCGTATCCACTCTAGGGTTTTATATGAACAGAAATGACAGGATGTTCAGCGATAAGACAGCGATAAATAAGTTTCTTAACTTACCTTTGAAGACGTTTATTTATGTTTAAAATTTAAATGAGAACTTGAGAATCCACGTATTGTAACAAAACTGTTTTCTGAGTTGGCGGAATAAATATTTATTTACAATAATTAAAAACAATTAACTATATACAATAATAATAACGCAACAACTAAAAGTCATTTCTAACAATAAAAAAAACTTAAACGGTAATTATTGAACTAAGCGAGCCACTTATAAAACACTTAACAAATAACTATATATACAAGAATTATTTATTCGTAATTATATTAGTCACTGTATTTATTTCGGATTTATTTATTTGTTCAACACTGTCACAGTACAATCTACACTGACTACCGTTGACAGATCAATATTTATTTCATTGCATGACACCGTCGACTGATCCCCTGACTGACTCGTACTTCGCTTATATAGGTCGCGCAACCCCGCCTAGTACGTTCTCGCGCTCTCCAGAACATTCCGGCAGGTACTCGTGGTTCAACAAGGCAGACACCGTTTCTCGCGCATACCGTGTTCACAGACGATATGGTAACTAGAAAATAGTTTGTCTATATCGAAGTACCCCTTTATCCTTGGGGTAGGTAGGTGGAGCCGCCACCCCAGGGCCCTCGAACTCAGGGGGCCCCGTTCGATCTATGAAAAAAATGAAACAGCGATACATTGGAACAAGATAGAAAAGAAAAAAACAAGGATTTAACAAATGACACAGTTCTTTCTAGAAGTGTGTTTTATGATCATTATTTTTTCTAGAAATTTCATTTGGTTTTTCTGGAAAGTTCGATAGCTTTCTATGAGTTTCTAGAAAGTTCTATAGGTATTCGAATTGTGGATGAGTTACTAGATTTGTTTGAAAACTTTATGTAGATTCTAGGTCTGTCGATGGTTTCTATGATGTATTAGATTTTTCTAGTAACTTTTTGCAGTTTCGAGAAATATTCTAGAAAATTCCATGACTTTATATAAGATGTTTTGATGTATTGTATTTTCGGGTATTTTTCGGGAATTTTCCATGAAGTTTGCAATAAGATAATATTGGAAAAAATTAGGCCCCCCCCCCGGATAAAGTCTGCCCCAGGGTCCCCGAAAGTCACGGCACTGCTATATCGGTTATCACAGACTGCTGCTGGCTAGATGGCAAGACACGGTATGCATGGCGACCATATTTTTTCTCTCTTTTTCTCGCAGAACAAGCAATACTTAACGAGCTCTCGCTCATTTTTCGAGCATTATTGTTTGTGTGGCGTTTCCATGACTCCTATATTACAAGCCCCCAGTACCTAGGTTCTAATCCGAGAACTGGTGAAAGTATCAATTTGAATTTTTAGTTTATTAATAAATTGAAAAAGTGTCTTTGTGCTAGGCTCTAATAACCTTGACTTTACAATTTTATTTGTTTGATCATGCGGAAATAAATTATATCTGTGTACATTCGTTCAAAATATTTATATGTCGAGCGTCTATAATAATCCACAATCCATTTATACCTATCAACATTCAACATATTATTTATAAAATTTCGTGTCAGCAAAATCTAGATAACAGTTTAACAAGTTCCTGGAACCAATTTGATATTTTAAATGACGGAATCAAATCGTACTTTTTAACTTATTTCAAAAAAGGAGGAGGTTCTATATTCGGGAATCGAGACCTATGTTTTTTATATTAATATATGAATGTATGTTCACCGATTTCTCCTGTATTTTTGAACAGATTTTGATCACTATTGTTTTATTTAATAGGGCATACCTTCAGTGTGGTCCCATATAAATTTTACTTAAATCGGTTCAGTAGTTCGACTGATTTTAATAAAATGTGAGTAACGGACTGTAACACCGTTTAGGTAATTGTCAAATATCAAGGCAGAAGTCGGTTAATAGCGTTCAAACTATTCCTACGTATTTTAAAGCCACTAAAAAGTAAAAAATAAAATTCTTTTTAACAAAAAAAAACCTTCAAAAAAGCCACTAAAAAGAGGAAAATAATAAAATTTTGAAATATAAAATATGAAGTCTGTTAAAAAGTGTAGTATAGTTATTAATATCTAATTTTTAACTGACTTAACATTTTTATTAAACTGGTGCCGATCTCAAAATTTTATTATTTTCCTCTTTTTAGTGGCATTTTTGGAGGAGGTTTTTGAAGTGAAACTTCCTTAGGCGCGTTAGGCACTCTTTGCCTGGGTATTGAAAAAATGTGAAGCGTTCGCAACTGCTTCCGTAAGTATTCGCAACATACTTATATCATAAAAACGGCCGTCTACACACTTCCACCCATGGCGCAGTTAGTTACGTCTTTTTGTTCTATGCATAGGAACCTAGGTTCGAGACCTGATGGCAGCGTAGAATTTTTGGCGTTTTTTTTTCTAAATTCTACATGATATTTATTTATATATTTTTTTATTTTTGTTATATTCTTTCTTTGACAATAATTATAATTTTTTGAAACCAAGGTGGAATTAATTAAAAATACAATTTTAGTCTTTTAGTAATAAATTATTTTTAGTTCATAAATGCGCTATAATAGATGACACAAAAAATTAGAAAATCTGAAGTTTTCACTTCTGTCTTGTGGTCATAAGCACACACCAATTTTTATTTTTGTTATAAAGTTTTTTTGACGTGAATAACGTTTAATGTGTCATACTAGGGTGGCATTTGAGAAATATTGGATGTTACGAAAATAGAAAGAAGTTGTCATGTGAAACTAAATGCATATACCTATGTTAAGGTCTATGTTGACATAAGCCAGGTGGCTGTGTGGTAAAATACTAGATCACCGACAGGTTCAAACACCAAGCCCAGGTTCGAATCCCGAAAGCTTTTAATTGTATATATAATTTATTTATAATGAAATATGGAATAAGTAAGTATTATTTATTTATTATGTTTTACGAACATTTGATTTTATAAGATAAATAAAAGTAGATGTACTTATTAATTCAAATTCAAATTCAAATTTATTTCAATCCATTGATGCTTCTGCATGTGGAATCGTCATAAAAACATAAAATATACAAAGTAGCATATACAATATACAAAGTAGTACAATTTATCATAAGTTACGGTAATTATATTATAATGACTGGATTATTGTCCTCAAGAAATTCCTGGCAATCATAGTAATACAATAATATTTTTATTTAACGATGTTCACGTCATCTGTCTGTACCCGCGATACATGACATAACCATTTTTATCAGCAAGAATGGCTCAGCTTTTACAGTATTGTTATTTAGGGTTAATCAAGTTGGAAAACAAACTGAAAACATAAAAGAAAGGCAAGTTTTCCAACACGTTTTAGATGAAGCTAATCGATTCCGCTCTGAAATAAAATACACTAATGCCAACATAAAGTTGTAAAAGAAAAACTTTGTGAGTGGAACGACACGCATTGAACCTTAGATATACCACAATATGGCCTCTTACCCGGGAAATTATTTTCCGAAGAGGCTAGAAAATATTGCTTTTCTTTTAAAGTACTACTCTTTTTACTTTATTCCGTACATTGCAATACTGTATATACAGCTACCTACTGGCAACATTTCAACGGCTTTCTTAACTTCTTAACTTTTGATTTGTTCTTCTTTTTGTTTTTATTGAAATAAATATGATTATAAAATCAATACATGCATACAGGCTGTTTCAAAATTGACTTCGATTAACTTTTAAACATTTTTACTCGTAAATAATATTTATGTATAAATTGTATTACCTATGGAAAGAAATGGGTACAGACGAATGACGTAAACATCATTAAACACAAATAATTATAAGGTTTTTTGGAAATTTTTTGCAGCCAATTTATTTATTTGAAAGAGTTTCATTTATATTAAACGTTTCGCCTTTTTAGGCATCATCAGTAATATTCTGAAATGTAATACATATATACATTGAAATGAACAAGTTATAATACAGTATTTAAAAATAAAGATAAATGAATGAATTAGATTCAAAATACTTACATTTTATAGTGAAATTATGATTTATGAACATTATTTGAAAGATGTTGTTATTAGCATGGATTTTAGACAACTGTTTCTATTTTTAAAATGAAAGAAAGTTATGGAAGCTATTGTAAATGTATAGTTGGATTTGTATGCAAGTGTGTATACTTGTATTCAGGCGTACCAATTGTATAGATAAAGGAATAACTTTAGGAGGTGTAAAGTACTATTGTTTTAGGTACTATTGTATATTGTAAATTATTATATTCGTTGTCCAAAAATACATCCACTTTTATTTCTTTACCTTTACATAGTATGAAGTCGCTTTCCGCGTCTGTCTGTCTGTCTGTCTGTTTAACCGCTTACTCCTCCTAAACCACGCAATGGATTTTGATACGGTTTTCACCATCAGTTAGATAATTTTTCACGGAAGGTTTATGTATATAGTGAACGAGCGAAGCGAGTGAGTAATGTAATTCCTACACCACGCAACGGATTTTGACGCGGTTTTCACCATTAGTTAGATAATTTTTCACGGAAGGTTTATATATATAGCGAATGAGCGAAACGAGTGAGTAATGTAATTATAATATTCAAGCGAACGAGCGAAGCGAGTGAGTAGTGTATTGCACCCGGGCGAAGCCGTACGGGGCCGCTAGTATGTTATAAAATCAAATAGTCGTAGGTAAAATATAATAAAAAAATAATTGTAGTTTTTTTTTGTCATATCCACTACAAAAAAGCTATCTTCGATGTATGTATAGCTGTCTTTAATGAGTTATTTTACAGGCAGTTATGCGGAAAGTGTTTTACTTACCGCACTATATATACAGTCAAACCTGGATAAGCGAGAGTTCAAGGGAGCACAATCTCACTCTCGCTTATAGAGGTTTCTCACTAACCCGAGTTTCTCGCTAATGCAGGTACATGGGTAGCGTTTCTCTCTTATAGAGGTACGCAGCAATAACAAGTCACATTCGACATATAAGTACTTTATAAGGGTAGGTATTTAGGTACAATATTGACGAGAAAACAATACAAAAACAATGGTAGGAAGTTCCACGATGTTAAATTTGTAATTTGTTTTGTCATTTGTTACTGTATGTGTGTATCTTTTATATGTATGTATGTATTTTTATTGTAGCTATATTGTCGCTTATAGAGGTATAGATAAGTAGCAGTCTCACTTACGGAGGTCCATGAGGGAAAAACGACTCTCTCTTACAGAGGTTTCTGTTTCTCGCTAATAGAGGTTTTGGGAGCTTAAAATGACGGGTCCTGCCTATTACTCTCACTTATAGAGTTTTCTCACTTATCCAGTTCTCACTTACCCAGGTTTGACTGTATCTATATACGCCTGCGTGCGCCTGCCATTACTTACTCACGAACTTCACGGTATACTGTAGAACTAAAGATGGCGGCGCAAATGAACAACGTTAGTTTTTTGAAAATGAAGTGAAAAGTAAGTAGGTATTTTGTAGTGAGTATGGCAAAAAATACCATATATATCTAGTGTGTAATGGTATTACGACTCGTGCGTGACTGTAAAAACTCGCTATCGCTCGTTTTCACATACTGCCATCACTCGTCGTAATACCTATACTCCATTACACATCTAGATATACAACCTACTATTATATTTGAACTTGTATACAATATCTATAATATATACGTTCGTTATTAAAAAAATCAGATATTAAAAGTATTCAGGATTCGAACCTGAACTTAGCGTTTGTAACTGTCGGTAGACTCGTACCTTTCCACACGGCCACTATGGCTTACTGTGTCTGAGACCTTAGCATAGTTATACCGGATGCTGATTTGCTTTGCGGGTAATAGGGATTTTACATAAAAAATCATGTTTATGAATTTTCCTGCTTCCCTATATATTTTGATAAAAAAAAGCAAATACAAAATTTGTGCACAATTAAAAACTCTACCGACGCGTATGTTTGAAAATTATCAATAAGCAGCTTTTAATTACAAAATAATTATTAAAGAACTGTGATTAAGTTCAAATTAAAAATATTTTATCCGAATAGCCATGACTTCAACAAATTTAAATTGTTTTCATTGTGTTTTTGACGTTTCAATTTATGATTGTGGTTAGTAAATCATATTGCTATTCGGATAAATATTTCTAATTTAAACTTAATCACAGTTCCTTAATAATTATTTTGTAATTAAAAGCTGCATATTGGCAATTTGCAAACATACGTGTCAAGTAGAGTTTTAATTATGAACAAATTTTGTAATTGTTTTTCTCACCAAAGTATATAGTGAAGCAGGAAAATTCATAAACATGATTTTACATGTACAATCCCTATTACCCGCAAAGCAAATCAGCACCCGGTATATGAAAATAGGATAACTGTGAGTGAAAAATACATGTTAAGAATACCCGAAACTCCTAGTTTCGCGTTGGTTGAGTTCTCAATTACTTCTACAGTGGCCATAGGTTGACATTCATTAGTTTCCCTTATGGCCACTGTAGAGTAATTGAGAACTGAACCAGCGCGAAACTGGGAGTTTTAGTTTCACTTATGACCACTGTAGAGTAATTGAGAACTCAACCAGCGCGAAACTGGGAGTTTTAGTTTCCCTTATGGTCACTGTAGAGTAAGAATAATTAAGAGCACTGTGGTTTAATTTAATAATAAAGAGTTTAGTCACGTCTAACCACAATAATTTTATTAATGAATGTACATTTCAAGAGATATGCTCCCATCTTCAGCAAATACAAAGTTTAGTATTTGCTGAAGATGGGAGCATAGCTCTTGAAATGTACATTCATTAATAAAATTATTGTGGTTAGACGTGACTAAACTCTTTATTATTCACTGTAGAGTAATTGAGAACTCAACCAGCGCGAAACTGGGAGTTTTAGTTTCCCTTATGATCACTGTAGAGTAATTGAGAACTCAACGAGCGCGAAACTGGGAGTTTCGGGTTTGAGTCCCGACTGTGGCATGTGTAAAAAAATTTTCCTGTATAGCACTGCAACGTCACGACAACATAATATATGTTACAGTAATTTTATTTACATTAGCGAATTCGTAATGTGGGAAAGGGGTTACTATTTTTAATATGGTAATAATATATGATATATTATTTGATAATAACATTCGTTAAAAAAGTAATAAAATAAAAGTTTATTTATTAATAAATTATATGTGTTTTATTATAAACGCAAGAACTAACTGTTGACGAATAACACAGAGTTAAAAGTTCGAAAACAATTTATTTGAACATTATTTAAATAAAATAAACTTCATTCGAGTACATAAAAGTGTTTCCTAAAATAGTACCTATATTAAAAGAAAAGTCGGAAAAGTTTTATTTAAGAAAACAGGGCAAGAGAAGACTGTAATGTGATGTAGCGTACAGTCAGGGATGAAATAATATATTGCATTACAAGGGTCGAGACATAGCGTTTGCAACCAGTGTGAAATTTGCTGCCCGAGGTACGAAAGCTGCAATCACACGCGTTGCAAACGCTATGTTTCGTTCCGAGTAATATACGCAAAATATATAAGTAACACAACTAGATGCTTAGTTAGCATAACTCTTAGGAACACCATCGAATCACGTAACGTTACAATGCAACACTAGAAAAATTCATTTTAAATCTATGTCACCGTCGGGACTCAAACTCGAAACTTCTACTTTCGCGGCGGCTGAGTTATGAGTAAATAATAGTTTAGCTGCCTCAATAGTGGAAGATTCGGGCTCGGGTCCCGACCGTAATATAGGTTTGAAATAAATTTTTCTGAGGCCAGTGTGGTCCAGTGGTTAGCGTCGTGACTTCTGAATCAGACTGTCGTGGGTTCGAATCCCGCCTCCGCTCCATGGATGTTTTGTGATGTCATTTAGTTTTAAGTGAATTCTTATTTAATGTATAATCAAGACGCTAATGACCTAAGCTGTCGACGCGTCTATAATTTACAATAGGTAAATAAAATTAAATAAATTTTTCTATAGTATTGCAGGGCAACGTTACGTCTTTCGATGGTGTTCCTAACAGTTATGCTAACTAAGTACATATTTATTTGTATTTAATAAGTTGTGGAGGGCAGTATAGCCTAGTGGTTAGCGTGATTAGTGCCGCAACCTCTGGACTGGACTGCCGTGGGTTCGAATCCCACCTGCGCTCGTAGATGTTTTGTGATGTTATTTAGTTTTAAGATAGTTGTTATTTAGTGTAGTTGAAAGACGCTAATGACCTGAGATGTCAACGCGTCTATAATCTACAATAAATAAATAAATAAATTTAATAAGTTGCGAATACTTACGTTCGAACATTTCGACTATTAATAATAACCCATATTTTTTAACATTGGAAATGTTTATGTTCGTATATGGGGGCAGAGTTACGAGTTTTCGTTCAAGGCCAAAAGACAACGGGTCGCGTCGTGAGGAGCAATCATGCAAAATTGAACAAGTGCAATTTTTTCGAAATGTGTTTTATATCATGTCTAGTTAATTGAGAGGTATTTGCGACGATCTGCGGTGTTATTTTTGAGCAAATGTTAATAAATACTGTAGAAAAATCCATTTAAAAGTTAAGTAATCAAGCAAAAGTGAACGCGTATATAACCAAAGAATAATAGGGCTATTCCTGACAAAACTAAACTGTGCATTGATAAATATTGTGTGTATAATAAACAGTTAATTATGTTTCATATATTATGCTGTTATCATTTCCAATGTCCTCGATGGCTGCAAGGATTGCGAAATCTGTGAATTTTTTCTTAAGTGTACACTGTGACGTCCAATGTGATAGTGTGATAATATTATGAAGTTTGTTTTATATTCGACACTGTCAATCTACTTTAGGGAAACTTTTAAACAATAGCAGGTCGGTCGTTCTTAAAATAGTTGTTCTTTGTCACTGCACTCAGCGGCTTGCCGGCTGGCGAATCTCTCTACTAAATTAAATTGAACAGGCTTGTGTATGTTTATATATCTCCGGTTTCAAAGCAAAGTCACTTATGTCAGGTTTTTTTTTGTAAAACAAAAGTATATTGCATTATATAATTATGGAAAGAAACTTGGTGTTTGCAACCAGTGTGAAGTTTGCAGCCCGAGGTACGAGGGCATGCAACCACACGTATTGCAAACGCCAAGTTTCATACCGAGTAATTGCATATTATTTTTCACAATAACTTTATTGACAATTCGATTTGAGGTACCTATACAATTTGGGTGTGTAAAAAAGTCGCAAAAATATTAAATCTGTCAGATTTATGTGGGGTTATGTCTGTCATTTTGACGTTCATGAATATTATATGCGGATTCAATATCGCTCTATCTCCTTCTTAATTTGACGTTTTCGAAAATTATATGCAATCCAATCGCTCTGTCTCCCTCTTAACAACGTTAAAAACAGAGAGAAATGACCTGAAAATGTTCATCCCTAAGGATGAAAACGCTCAGTTTCAACCCGCTAAACAGGTACTGAAAATCGAATTCTGAAAAATGTATAACTAGCTTAAAAAGTTTTTTTTTCCTTTACTAATATTTTCTATGGGTAAACATTAATTGTATTATAAAACACTAATAATTGTTGGTTCTGATCTTAACTATCGTTACTTTTATTTAATTATCACAGATGGCTATACTATAATCTTGGAGTCTCGCTATTCATTATTTCTTCTATGTGAACAGAAGGGGGCGTGTCGATCGAGTTTACCCCTCAACGCACTACCTGCAAGCAAATCCCGATCGGCTGATTCTCCACTCCTGACGGTGCCGCTTTTTGACTTTTTCGTTATACTGTTAATCGATTTTAGCCTTATCGCGTCTAAAAAAGTTTCACATTTTAAAAATTGATATACTCCTTGTTGCCTTGTGGCTATTATACAGATATATAGTACATATACGGAAAGAGAGAATAAAGGAGAGATAAAAGAAATTGCCTGCTATACTGTTTTTTACCCGTCAACTTAAGAATGATGACGACAGAATCTCAAAATAATACAAAAATGTGCAACGTATCCATAATCTATGTTAAAAAACAATAGCGGGCGATCATTTAGGGCATCCGGGACTTTCTCTTAACGGTAGAAAAGACATTTTGCTAATTCGATGGTACCGGTATATTTTTCGTTATAAAATATCAGCTGAGTCAATTGATTTTGCTATCGGAAAATGAATATTTTATGAATCCCTATCCCTATATTATTAAACGAGCAAATCTTGTATATATGTACATATGTACCTATATAAATATTTTCTCGAAAACGGCCCTAACGATTTGGATGAAATTTACCGAAAAGGGGTTTCGGGGGGCAAAAAATCGATCTAGCTAGGTCCCATCCCTGGAAAAATTCGTTTTCTTATCGATTTTATCATTTTAAAAAACAGTTTTTTAAACGTTATAAAACAGTGTCGTATGGTGAGTAGGCTTTGGAAAAAACAAACTATTTTCATTATTTATGTCAAATTACTCTGACAGTCAATCTTTATCTACTTATAGGTATGTACATTTTTTTTCTTAAAAACGACTAACGATTTTGATGAAATGGGAACTTTAAGTACTATTTTTTTTGAACTCATCCGAGCAAAGCTCGGTCATCCAGATATTATCTATATATCTGTGCCGTTAAACCAATGTCAATATTTTTGAAGTTATAGTTCTTTAACGAGAGTAGTGAATTGGAGTCAAAAATTACTGACTCGAAAATTGATGAAACGCTGTAACGTAACGCTGACTGGGATAAAACGACTCTAACGATTTGGATGAAATTTACTGAAAAGGGGTTTCAGGGGGTGAAAAATCGATCTAGCTAGGTTTCATCTCAGAAAAAAATCGTTTTCTTATAGATTTTATAATAAAAAAAAACAACAATTTTTTGACGTTTCAAAATAGTAAGCAGACTTGTAATTGTAATTGCAATTGCAATTGCAATTGCAATTGCAATTGTAATTGTAATTGTAATTGTAATTGCAATTTTAATTGTAATTGTAAGCAGACTTCGGATACTTATGTATAGATGTATGATATCCATGGATTTTATTAATAATAATTATTTATTAATTTTAAAAATGCTGAGAGGGAGAAAGAAAAAATGTAAACGCATAAAGTATAACTTGAGTGAGGCACATACCCTTTTTTATGTGTACTTATACGTCATCTTTACTGACGCCCCCTAAAAAGTTCTCCTAGAGTGACTCGAAATGTCACAGCAATAAATTTGTGTCGATAAAGTGACGCAAAGCTCCACTGGTAGCTATCCTTTGTCAGTTGTCAAAATGTTTTGAGGATATATGTAGCTCCAGCCTCTAATAGCCTTTTGGAAATATTAAATAAAAATGAAAAATATAATCCAATCACAGAATATAGCTTCTATGTAAATGCATATCAGTTTTATCGGTTTATTTGCTTTGGAAAGTCGTTCAATTTTTACGGATTTTATACTTAATAAAAAGTCAAGTGCATAGAAAATGACGTTCACAGCTGACTAAACGATTTAGAAGTTGCACAGCTGAAAAGGAAATTTAATTCATGCTTTGAGACGTATTCAACTTCTGCTTTATAAGACACGCTACTTCCACCATATAAGACACTTTACCTCTACCATATAAATTCGTTACAGAATATTATGTTATTTTTACACTATATAATTTTCTGTTATACAGGGTGTATCACAGGATTGAGAACATAGAAAATAAATGAGTGCAACAGGGAAGACATAAACAAAATGAGTAGCGTGACAAAGGTAGAATACACATGGCTAACTCAACTAAATCAATTATCATAGTTTTAAGCATGAAAATGGGCACAGCAATCACTGATCCTAACTGATTTGCACAATAGCATTTTCCCTATGTTCGGTTTTCTGTGGTACACCCTGTATATAAAATAATCAAAATTTGTTAATTGTATTATTCAAGTCTGATTTTTGTTGCGTAATTAAAAAAATTCACAGATTTCGCAATCCTTGCAACCATCGAGGACATTGGAAATGATAACTGCATATATGAAACATAATTAACTGTTTATTATGCACACAATATTTATCAATGCACTGTTAGTTTTGTCAGGAATAACCCTATTATTGTTCTGTTATATACGCGTTCACTTTTGCTTGATTACTTAACTTTTAAATGGATTTTTCTACAGTATTTATTAACATTTGCTCAAAAATAACACCGCAGATCGTTGCAAATACCTCTCAATTAACTAGACATGATATAAAACACATTTCGAAAAAATTGCACTTGTTCAATTTTGCACGATTGCTCCTCACTTGATCGCGACACCGTTGTCTTTTGGCCTTGAACTCGTAACTCTGCCCCCATATACGAACATTAACATTTCCAATGTTAAAACCATGAATCTGTATTCTCAAGAGATGTGTTCACTTGAATACGATGATAGTTACATATAACCTCAAATTTTTTTACAGCCAACCGAAGAGGTTGAAGTAGCTGACAGTGGAACTTTGCATCACTTCCGTGATATTTTACCGAGTCCCTCTAGCAGTTTAGGGGCGTGAGTGAAGATCAATAATTATTAAAAAGACTCTCGCGTGTGGTTTAGGCAAAATATAATTTTAACATAAAAACTCCATCTTTATTTTTTATGCGCAATTAATGACCAGTTCTTTAGGTATTTAGAAACATTTTAAGAGCAGTCCTAAAGCAGGATAACATTTTTCCATTTTTTAAAATGAATTTTTACACAAAATATGACTTTACAAAAAAAAATTTTTTTTACACATTTTTAAGAACGCTTTATTTCAATATATTTTAATCGAAGTTTGAAAGCAAAATAACGAATTTTTATATATTTTTTGAATTTTTAAAATAAATGTTTTATTTGAAAAAAAACATCGCATTTGAATGAAACACGTAGAAAAGTCGTCACTCATAATATTCTTTGCTTATAGGCCCCCAACCGCACAATGCCCTACCTGCTGTTGTTCAGTGTTTACATTAAACGTTATACACGGCGCGTGGGGAAGCGGTGGGGACGCGGAAGGAGAGTTGAGGTGTAATATATCACGTCGCTGGGGTATATTAGCTCTGAACGAACTAGGCCCGGCCGCAAAAACACTAGGCAACCAGCTCAACCCCAGTACACGTTACAACACTTTTTTGTCTTCATCAACTTTTAAAAATGTGTTTTGTTATACAGGGTATCCCATTTTGATGTATACATACGATTTACGTGTAAATATTTAACATTGTTTTTCCATAAGCAGAAAGTTTGGTTACAAGTAGCCTTTGGCAAATAAGAATAGCATTAAGAATATCATGGCTTATTCTGATCAATTTATTTTGTTCCAACGCTAAATTCCCTATGTACTATACATCTCACTGGGACACTGTGTATAGATATACAGTGCTGTGCAAATAAATCTGACACATTGTATATTTCTGTACGCTATTACAAGGAGGCGGTGAAAGATATGATTGTGGTTTTGTGGTTGGCGGTATGGTTTACAGTTGGGGTTCTTGATTATTCTTTGCGGTTGCAATTAGAGTAATTGGGACTGTGATTTAGACTCTCATTTTGACTGTTAAAGTAGGTATAGTTAATTTTATTATCAATCGTCGAGGAAAAGTTTGGTTGAGAATCAACAAAAAAACTTTACCAAAGTTACGCTTGTGGCCAACGTTTCGAAACTTTTGACTTTCTATCGAATCAAAATTATATACTGAAGACATTACACTAATTTTATAATATTTAGTAGATATTATATACCTAATCGCAAAATTTTTACAATTTAAAATATTCTTATTTTCAATTTATTATAATCAATATGAATAAAGTGGTAACATGTAATAATTTGTTTTTATGGCATTTCGGCTTAACTGTATAATTTACAGCATACCTAGAACGAATTTTCAAAATAGCAGTCTGTCTCTGTCGGTTTTATTAATTCAAAAACTACTGAGACGATTTTGGCTAAACTATCTCTAAGTTCTTTTTTATATATATATCCAGGGTATTTATATAAACCAGTTGTTCGGTCCTGTTCACCCGGTGCAAATCGCTATTTTCGCTCACTGCTTATCCCTCTTATCGTAGAATAATAAAATATAGTATAATATGTTACTCCCCAGATAGTAGGATTTTAGATTTTTTTTAAATCGTTCTCGTGGTTCTTGAATATTAAGGTTACCTACATAGATTCTTCATGTAAATAAGTATACATTTATATTTCTTAAATTACAAATGAATTGATTCCAATTTTCTTTTACACAATACTGTACGTTTAGAGTATTTTGTCAAAAAAAAATGTAACTTAGGTATATGCACAATATTTAGAATGGTTATATTATATCCTAACAAGTCAAAAATGGCAGTCAACATTGATTGATAGCAAGGCTAACTTTCCTTGAATAGAATCACGCGCCCATAAAAGCAACATGTAGTTTTTTTTTCGTCTATTGAAGTTAATAAAGCTTTTGTTATGTAAATTTGATTTTTAACATATTTATGTTCAATCGCTTTTTTGTGAGAATCAAAATAACATTGAAATGTTTTTCTGTTTTCAAATGAAAACAATGGAACGGAAGTAATTATTCAGCTACAGAATTTTTATTGTTGATATATTTTTAGATTAGTCTGTTTTTTCTGTTAACATTATTATGACGTTTTGTCTACTCGTATATTGATCTGTCCAGTGCTCATAACTTTACAGTCGATGAACGTTATTTTTTAAAAGCTTTTATTTAATTTCACCTGTTAGTTTGTGTGTTAGTATGTTTGGGTCAATTCTTGCAAGTCAATTTTGAACGACTTCCACGTATCCGATCGATTTGAAATTTTGTACACATATGTAGTCCCGATGAAAATGCATTAATAAATCGTTTTTAGAATTAAATTTCACCTCTAAGGGTTTCAAACGCCGGTGTAGGGTCTTTTTAACTATTCAACGCCCAAGTCAAATCGCTGAGCTAGAAAGTTGAAATTTTGACATTAGGTTCCTTTTCTGACGTAAGCATTCACTCTAAAGGGAGTTTTCGAAATTCAACTCATACGGGGGCTAAAAGGGGGTAAAATTTTGAAAGACTAAAATGAACAGAATAAAATACTACTTAAAGAAACTCTTTAGAGACAAGCTTTCATTGAAATGTACTAAAAAGGAAAAAACATTATTTAATAATTTAGGTTCATAATTATTATGAAAGTGGTGGTTGTGACTAATAAACTATCATAGAGTTTACAACCCACGCTTTTCTAATAGTTACTATGGACCTTAATAATTATTAAATATTATTTTTTTATTATTATAGTGCATTTCAATAAAAGCTGTTCTCTAATAAGTTTTTTTACCAATATTTTTTCTTTTCACTTATTTTCTTTTTGTATTATTTTTAGTTTCTGTAATCTTTTCTTTAAATAATAGGTAAAAAAATAAATTATGAGGTATAGGCTATAAATATAAATACTTAGTTTAGTATTGTTAATAACTTAAAAAAATTATGGAAACTCTTCTGTCAAGGATTAACGCATTAAATACACGTTAAAACAGTATTATTTCAAAAAAATATTGAATTACCATGGCCCGTGTTATACATGACCGATCCATCTTCTTTACACGAAAACATGTAAAACATTTTTCATTAATAATTACAATGTGATTGAAAATTGGACATAGCTTTTCCTTTTGTGAAAAATCCAATATCCTCATCAGATTCTTAAAAACGCGTTTCATTATAAAAATAAAATGATATTCATCAAACAGGACAGTGTGGTCCAGTAGTTAGCGTCGTAGCCTCTGGATCAAACTGTCGTGGGTTCGAATCCCGTCTCCGCTCATCGATGTTTTGTGATGTCATTTAGTTTTAAGTGAGTTGTTATTTAATGTAATCAAGACGCTAATGACCTAAGTTGTCGATGCGTCTGTAATTAGTGATGAGCAAAATTGATCTTGGTCTTGCGAAAAAGCAAGACCAAGACCGAATGAACAAGAACAAGACCAATACCAAGACCAAGACATGATACGCAAGACCAAGACTAAATAAGCAAGACCAAGACCAAGACTAAATAAGCAAGACCAAGACCAAGACTGAATCAGCAAGACCAAGATCAAGACTGTTCAAGTCTTGGTCTTGGTCTTGCTTTGCTCATCACTATCTATAATTTACAATAAATAAAATAAAATAGATACCCGCACCAACTATCAATATGAAGCATAGTAGGTACCAATTCATATTTTTATATATTGATTATTTTAACAAAAAAATCAAAATCTAGCAGACATTTTTTTCAGAGTAAAACCTATAAAGACCTAGAACTTACCTCAAAAACTGCTAGATCTGAACCGATTTTTATCGGACTTTCAGTGTAGTGTTGTTATATTAGGTACATCATGGATAGAAGAGGTTCCTACTTAAGAGGGCTGAGCAGTAGGCGAAAAACCGACATTAACGCGAGAAAAGCCTATTTTTAAATGAATATGTGATTTTCAAAAGCACACGAGTATTATTTAAAACATCGTATCTTCAAAAAAATATGTTACTGTCGGCTTTTTTTCGAAATGACGTGTTCAAACGAAATCACGTAAAATAATAATTGTGATTTATTTGACAGAAAATCATCTCATAAATTTATCTCCATAATCTGAAAGCAGTCAGTGCACATTTTACAGTTGTGGTTCTGTTGTTAAAATATTCATATGCCTTCTACATTGGCGTAGAAGCAAGGATAATATAAATTAAAAAAAAATGTTTTTAAGTAAAATGCTTATATTTTCAATAGTCTTGCATAAATATATCGAGGTACTAAAAAGGAAAAAAAAATTAATTTAGGTTCATAATTACAAAAGCGTGTATCGTAAACTCTATCATAATTTATTAGTAACGACCCACGCTTTTATACAGGGTGTCCCAAAATTGCGGGGACACAGAGCTACCACGTGTAGTAGAGGTCAAAATAAGTTGATTGGACCCAATTTATTTATATACCAAAATGTACCGTTTGCCCGTGAGTTAAGGGTTCAAAGTCTACTTAAAAAAACACATTTTTGTACGCTGTTCAGAAATGAGTGAAACAAATTGAATGAAATTTGACAAAAGTGCATTTTCGAGGATTACTCTCCTTTTGGTAATCAAAGAAACCCAAAAGAAATTGTAGAAGGGTTAAAACCACCCTCACCCCATGACAATTTTTTCAGAACTTTCTTAGGGGTGGTAATACGGTTCTAAAATTTTTTAGCGAGAAGACTAATTAATTATCTTCATTTTGTTACTCTTGTAAAAATTTCGACATCCGCATAGTTCCGAAGAAAAAAAATGTTTTCTTAATTATTCATAGATATTCATAGTATAAACTTTAATAAAATTATAATACAAAATTTTATTTACAAAATTTTATATACAAAATTTTATGTAAACTTTGAACTCTTCTCACGGGCAAACGGTACATTTTGGTATATAAATAAATTGGGTCTAATCGACTTATTTTGACCTCTACTACACGTGGTAGCTCCGTGTCCCAGCAATTTTGGGACACCCTGTATATGAATCTAAATTAAATATTTTTTCTTTTTAGTACATTTATGCAAGACTTTATTGAAAATAAAAGCATTTTACTTAAAGACATTTTTTTATTTATTTTATTTTTTACTTTTTAGTTTCTAATTACTGACATGATTTGATTGTTAGTTAACTGTGAAACTAAAAAAATCGTTTAAAAATATTGTTTTGTAAACATGACGTAAACATTCTGAGCTATGTTTGTATGGAAACGAATTCTCAAGTCAAGCCTTGACTTCACACACTGTTTTTAGATCACATTACATCATTTCTTTTAAAGTGCGAATTGTACCCGGACTAACCCGGGCTGGTCAGTTAGTTACCATAATACTGTATTGTCATCGGAACTACACAAGTATGCAAAAATTCAACTCAATCGATTAACGGGAACTGGGTGAAAATTCGATTACAAGATTTGATTGTTAGTTCCTTAGTTATACAGGCTGAGTTCTACCCCCCGTATCAGTCGTTTTTTTCGAAAACGGTTAGTCGTAGAGAGTTGTGTCAAAAATTTGTATTATAAAAGCTTTAATAAAGAATCGAATGGTGATAATTTTTTTTCCGGGAAGGTCGGCTTCCTTATTAGTTTGCTCCAGAATGTCCAGAACTCCGGAATTATAAATGTAACGATAGGTCGAAAGTGGTATTGTTGAAAAGATCTTTAAAAAATAAGCAAGTTTTGTATGAAAATTTCTTTTATTACTGCCACCCCTGTAAATTTCTATAAGTATAAATATACATTATTATATGTTCAAAACTCCGGAATTTTAGAAAGCACGATAGGTTGAAAGTGGTGCTGTTGAAAAGCTCTTTAAAAAATAGGCAAGTTTTGTAGAAAAAATTATTTAATTACTGCCACCCCTGTTAAGTATCAATCGTTTGAAATTATTAAATCAAAATTTCATAATAACGATCGAAGTCGGCATTAAAAATCTAGCAACCTTAGACATTGTCACAAGTGTTCAAACTGTTTTCCATTTACTCTTTAATACATACTACTGAGCTCTTCTGGTTATACTGTGTGTTTACTTTTTCCGTGTTTAATGATCGATAGATAGGTAACTAGATTTTAAATGCGGACTTTTAAAAAGTTCGTTATTATGACATTTTAATTTAGTAATTTCAAACAAATATTACTTAACAGGGGTGGCAGTAATAAAAAAAAATTTCCTACAAAACTTGCTTATTTTTTAAAGATCTTTTCAACAATACCACTGTCGACCTATCGTTACATTTATAATTCCGGAGTTCTGGACATTCTGAAGCAAACTAATAGGGAAGCCGACCTTCCCGGAAAAAAAATTATCACAATTCGATTCTTTATTAGGGCTTTTATAATACAAATTTTTGACACAACTCTCTACGACTAACCGTTTTCGAAAAAAACGACTGATACGGGTGGTCAAACTCACCCTGTATAGATAGCAGTGAAACTAAATAAAATCATTCAATAAAAGGATAATGGTGAAGGTCCGATCGATTTTGTGTTAGTTACCGGAATGTTTATTTTTATTTAATTTTTCATCTTTGTTGTGCCAACTTCACACACTCTACCGAAGACCTAAAAAATTCAAATTTGAAAACGTTATAGAAAAATTAATGCGCCAAAATCAGACAGCCCGGAATTCTACCCCCAAAGGGTAGAAAAAGAATAAAATGAACTTTCAAAGTGAGAGGATATTTTAGAGAAGTCCCTAAATTTATCCATAAAAATGATTTCGTAACGCATTGATATACAACTTCCTTTATAAAGCGACATTAAATTATAACTATAAGCTCAATTGTAACGAACGCCAATGTTTTTTATACAATATTTTCTACCTGAACCACATAGCTTTTGTGGTATTGTTCAAACGGAACATAGAACATAGGAAACGTATGAACTTTGTTCAGATTATAACAAAAAGAAATATATAATATATACGAAACAAAAAAATAACGTTTTTATTGTAACCGGAAATGGTAAATCGGAAGTATGTCTCGCACACAAACATTACTATCGATCTTTAATAAATGCAAAAAATAAATTTAATATATTGCGTTCAATTTTATTTTACTTTTTACTGTAAACTGTACTTTTATATCATTTGAAAATCTATAATAGGGTAAGAGGACAGCTTGGTGTAACGGTTAGCGTGCTTGTCTTTGGATCAAACTGTTGTGTGTTCGAATCCCACCTCCCGCCAGGGGAGACATTGGGATGTAGTTGTTATCGCAATTGCATTCCAATGTTCTTTGGAAATTAGCGCTCCCAGAGACCCGAACTCGTACCAGTCGGTTTGTGTATGCCGGCTGGCGAATTTTAATACACAAATATGTTATTTGTTGTGTTGAAGACGCCAATGACCTGAATTGTCGACGCGTGTGTAATCTACAATAAATAAAATAAATCGAATCCCATCTTCGCTTTTGTGATATACTAATATTATAAAGAGAGAATCTCTGGAATTACTGAACCGATTCTGAAAATTCTTTCACTTATAGAAAGCTACACTATCCCTGAGTGATATAGGCTATATTTTATTTTGATAAATTTCTCGCGGGGGGGGGATAATTTCTATGGGATAGTAACAAAACTTAACTCTGAAATTCTTTTGAATTTTAGCGTATTGGCGCCATTGGCAGAATCCTACTAATATTATAAACACCACCAGTCTGACTTCGCTTCGCAGGGGGGATAATAAATCATAAATTCTTAGCACCCGGGAGAAGTCGGACGAGACCGCTAGTCTAATTTATAAATTTAAAGGGTGATCGATTACAAGCGGGTGGTCGGAAACGGGCTTCTTTACCTTATATGTAATGCGTTGTTCGAACTTATTTATTTTCCATATGAAATATTTTGATAAATTGAAAATCAACTAGTGCATTTTTCATAGTTTAACATATCATAAATAAAATGTATATTTAAAAATTTTATTGCGGTAAATGTGTAAAGTTCAAAACCAGATATTTTTAATTTTCACTAGATGTACAATTATATTATACTAGCCGTTACCCGTGGCTTCGCCCACGTATTTTACGATTACAATTTATTATCCCCCCCGCGAAAAACTCTCCTCCTGCGAAGCGAAGCCCTGGCTGGTCGTGTTTATTCGCTCGAATTTTATAATACATAACTCATTCGCTTTGCTCGTTCGCTCGGATTTTATTAATACATTAGACACTCGCTTCGCTCGTTCGTTTGAATATTATTAATTCCTTCTTCGCTCGTTCGCTTGATTATTAATACATAACTCACTCGCTTCGCTCGTTCGCTCGAATTTTATTAATACATTACTCACTCGCTTCGCTCGTTTGCTCGAATATTAATAACACATTACATTTGTTATCCCCCCGCGAGAATCTCCCCCCTAAATTTGTTATCCCCCCGCGTGAATTTTCCCCCTAATTTGTTATCCCCCCGCTAGAATCTTCCCCTCTAATTTGTTATCCCCCGCGTGAATCTTCCCCCTAATTTGTTATCCCCCGCGAGAATCTGCTCCTCTGCGTAGCTTTCTATTAGTGAAAGAATTTTTAAAATCGGTTTAGTAGTTCTAAAGTTAAAACAAAAACAAATCTATCCCACGGGAACCGTACATTTTTCCGGGATAAAAAGTAGCCTATAACATTATCTGACCCCTAAACTACCGCTATGCAAAAAATCATGTCGATCCCTTGCTCTGTGAAAAACAAAAACAAAACGATCCCACGGGAACCGTACATTTTTCCGGGATAAAAAATAGCCTATAACATTCTCTGACCCCTAAACTACTACTAAGCAAAAAATCATGTCGATCCCTTGCTCTGTGAAAAACAAATACAAAAGTATCCCACGGGAACCGTACATTTTTCCGGGATAAAAAGTAGCCTATGTGCTATTCCAGACTAAATCTATCTCTGTGCCAAATTTCATCCAGATCCGTTCAAAAATGACGAATTTCCATACAAACTTTCATCCCCTATTTAGCCCCCTTAGGGGATGAATTTTCAAAAATCCTTTCTTAATATAAGGAACTCCTATGCAAAATGTCATGCTTCTAACTTCAAAAATGACGAACTTCCATGCAAACTTTCATCCCCTTTTTAGCCCCCTTAGGGGATGAATTTTCAAAAAAAAAATTTCTTAGTGCACACCTACGTTATATAAGAAACTTCTGTGCAAAATTTCATGCTTCTAACTTCAAAAATGACGAATTTCCATACAAACTTTCATCCCCTATTTAGCCCCCCTAGGGGATGAATTTTCAAAAATCCTTTCTTATTGCTCACCTACGTAATATAAGGAACTCCTATGCGAAATGTCATGCTTCTAACTTCAAAAATGACGAACTTCCATGCAAACTTTCATCCTCTTTTTAGCCCCCTTAGGGGATGAATTTTCAAAAAAAAATTTCTTAGTGCTCACTTACGTTATATAAGAAACTTTTGTGCAAAATTTCATGCTTCGAACTTCAAAAATGACGAATTTCCATACAAACTTTCATCCCCTATTTAACCCCCTTAGGGGTTGAATTTCAAAAAATCCTCTCTTAGTGGGTGCCTACGTCACAAAAGGAACCTACCGTCCAAATTTCAAGTTTATATCTTTAGCGGTTTGACCTGGGCGTTGTCTGTCAGTCAATCAGTCAGTCAGTCAGTCAGTAACGGAACTGTTTTATATATATAGATTATATTATTATATAGCTAGGTATATTATATACGAGTATAGCTAGGTAAATGATACACAGAAAAGTGTATGCTAATTTGGCATATAAAAATAGCATTGTACACTTTCGAAATTATATGTTTTTTCTTAAACTCGTTTGCAACGTAAAAATGATTAAATTATGAATTAGTACCCACAAAAAACGATTATTTTGTTCCTTAATTATGGAATAAAAATTAGACTTTTTATGGAAAATATGAATTGGTACTAGACCCTGGTTGCTGGTAACCTTAATAGTAGTTGTATACATTAATTTTTTTGAGGACAGAGTGGTGTAACGGTTAGCGTAGCGGCCTTTGGATCACACTGTCGTGGGTTCGAATCCCGCCTCCGCTCATGGATGTTTTGTGATGTTTTTTAGTTTTAAGTGAGTTTTTATTTTATGTAAACAAGACGCTAATGACCTAAGTTGTCGACGCGTCTATAATTTACAATAAATAAATAAATACATTAATTTTTGTAACACATATTTGAAATGTACAACATTTTCAACTTTAGAGCTTTATTGAATTAATTTCAAACACCGAAATCTCACTGACAGCTAAAAATATTGGCCTTGATCCAATATTTATTTACTTCGTTACAATAGCAACTATATTCCTACATTTCTCGTATGGCATAAAATATGCATTATTGCACGCTGACGTCACGGTCCATATTTTACGCACGTCTAGCTATGCTGTCGTATCACATAAAATATATTGCACGTGTGCTATATACAGGGTGAGTTCGACCACCCGTATCAGTCGTTTTTTTCGAAAACGGTTAGTCGTAGAGAGTTGTGTCAAAAATTTGTATTATAAAAGCCCTAATAAAGAATCGAATGGTGATAATTTTTTTTCCCGGGAAGGTCGGCTTCCCTATTAGTTTGCTCCAGAATGTCCAGAACTCCGGAATTATAAATGTAACGATAGGTCGAAAAAGGTATTGTTGAAAAGATCTTTAAAAAATAAGCAAGTTTTGTAGGAAAATTTTTTTTATTACTGCCACCCCTGTTAAGTAATATATGTTTGAAATTACTAAATTAAAATGTCATAATAACGAACTTTTTAAAAGTCCGCATTTAAAATCTAGTTACCTAGCTATCGATCATTAAACACTGAAGAAGTACACTCACAGTATAACCAGAAGAGCTCAGTAGTATGTATTAAAGAGTAAATGGAAGACAGTTTGAACACTTGTGACAATGTCTAAGGTTGCTAGATTTTTAATGCCGATTACTTAACAGGGGTGGCAGTAATTAAATAATTTTTCCTACAAAACTTGCCTATTTTTTAAAGAGCTTTTCAACAGCACCACTTTCAACCTATCGTGCTTTCTAAAATTCCGGAGTTTTCAACATATAATAGTTTATATTTATACTTATAGAAATTTACAGGGGTGGCAGTAATAAAAAAAAATTTCCTACAAAACTTGCTTATTTTTTAAAGATCTTTTCAACAATACCACTTTCGACCTATCGTTACATTTATAATTCCGGAGTTCTGGACATTCTGGAGCAAACTAATAGGGAAGCCGACCTTCCCGGAAAAAAAAATTATCACCATTCGATTCTTTATTAGGGCTTTTATAATACAAATTTTTGACACAACTCTCTACGACTAACCGTTTTCGAAAAAAACGACTGATACGGGTGGTCGAACTCACCCTGTATATTATTTTCAGCAGCCGACTAGAGGCACGAAATGTACATTTTATAATAATATATGTCTTACAAACATTTTTTTAATATTGAAAAAATATTTGCCAGACAAGAAATTCCCTAAAGAAAACTTGTCACGAATCAAATAATATTATCATTTATCATTTTAGAGTTTTTAATCAAATATTGAAACAACAAAATATGTCAGGTCTAGAATAAAATGTCTAATATAAAGACAAATAAAAAATAAATAATTCAGAACGTCAGGGAAATTTCTTGTTACATTGACAGTAAAACATATCAGATAAAAAGTGACAAAGAAAAAAGAAATAAGAAACAAAACAAGTATGACAGCCGACACTGCAAATCTTTTAGACTGATTAGTAATTGCAGATATTTTATTTGAACGTAACTTTTTGTAAATATGCGTTCTTGCAACCTGTTGTGTTTAGTGGAATGAAGGTTCTTTATTTTATGACAAAATTACGACTGTTCTAATTGAACTCAAAATTTATTCTTCTCTTTAAAACTAAAACCTATACAGTGTTTTTACAAATTACTTAATAGCTATGTTATGCAAGTAACTAAAGGACATATTTCTAAATATCATTACACAACCAAATATAGGATTTGAGTAACTGTAGATAACAATTAAATAGTTAATAACAATCAAACGATTAAAACCCTTAATATTATATACAACGTATTTACTTAGCTGCCCGGTCCGGTTCGCCCGGGTGCTATGAAATTGATGCCTATTTTGACAGTTAAAAATGCAATAATCTTTTTTCCAAAATACACAAGTACATGATGTGTAACTATGGAAACGTAGAACGCATCAATAAATCATGATCTCCTGTCCTTCCACTATAGCTGGTATGTACCAGTACTTAGTGTGGATAGTCTGGATGAATGCTCTCCCTCGGGAACAGTTTTCCGAGATAAAAAGTAGCCTATGTCCTTTTTCGAGCTTCAAGGAATCTCTTTGCCAATTTTCGTCGAAATCGGTTCAGTGGTTAGGCCGTGAAAAGGTAACAAACAGACAGACAGACAGACACACACACTTTCGCATTTATAATTTTATTTGGATTTGAACAATAGAGTATCAGACAGCTATAAGCTGCCATTTTGCAAGGCTATATTTAAGAAAAATTCAAATGTCAGTACCGGAACTTGAACCCAAAACTCCCAGTTTCACGCTTGACGAGCTATCTTCACTCCACAGTACCCGAAAGTAAAATTTGTTTTTCTCTTATTGAATCGCTATCGTTTTACACAAGATGTGTAATTTCAAAGCAAAAAATCCTATAATAAAATTATTGTAGTTTAGACCTGACTCAACCATTATGTTGCGAAACTCTCTTTAAATATTTTAACTTCTGAATGAGCCATTTTTCTGAGAGAACTTCCTTCAATTATCTACGAGAGGCAGCACTTGTGGTAGGTACAAACATTATTTATTCTCCATTAGTGTCGTGTCATTTTAGTGGTATAAAAAATTAAATTGTCTTTTAAAGACCACCAACAGCTAAGGTTATTTGGGCCTAGCACCAATTCATATTTTCGATTTATTTTTTTTTTTTAATAATACCTAAACTGAAAATCCAATTGACATTTTTACCAGTTCTCGGGCTAGAACCCGGGAACTGGGACTTGTAATAAAGGAACCATAGCAACGCCATGTAAACAACAGCATTGCTACACTCTCGGTCATTCTCAAGCCCTTTAGTGGTATAACTTAATTATTAAATTATTATTATTAAATTAATTAAATAATTAAGTTATACCACTAAAATGATACGACACTAATGGGTAATAAATAATGTTTGTACTTACCACAAGTGCTGCCTCACGTGGATAATTCAAAGAACTACTCTCAGGAAAATGGCTCATTAATTATAATATTAAAAGATAGTCACTAATTATGAAATTATATTTCAACTGAAAATCAGGTCAAGTATTCTCTTTTGTCAAACAAATCTGTTTTTAATTTCATGTATAGAACTTTTCAAAAGCTGTACACGTTCGGAGAATTTTGAATGAAACACTCGGTATACAGAAATGTCATCTCATACATGTCATATTAAAAAATGCATTAAAATGTTGCTGGAATCATTATTTTTACGTTTTATTTACGCACGGATGTCTTTTAAATGAAAAAAAGAAACATAACGAATGATGGAATGGTAGGTTTGAATCAAAACTTCTGTGTTGTTTGAAATACAGTTCGTATCAGTCAACGTTTCAACTTTTATTTTTACACGCCTATATTACCTTCACTTGTATGTCGTATGTATGTAAAAAAATCTTGCAACTTAATTTTCACCATCTTTCAAATGCAAATTTACGTAAAACTCTGCAGTCGTATGTAGTTTTAATATGACAATACAAAGTTCTATTTAAAATAAATATTAGTAAAAAAAACTTTTTAGAAACAAGCTTTTATTTAAATGCACTAAAAAGGGAAAAATAATTTTTAATAATTTAAGTTCATAATTATAAAAGCGTGGGTCGTGAACTCTATGATAGTTTATTAGTCACGACCCACGCTTTTATAATTATGAACTTAAATTATTAAAAATGTTTCCCTTTTTAGTGCATTTATTTAAAAGTTTGTCCCTAAAAAGTTTTTTTTACTAATATATTTTATTTTGTTCATTTTAGTTTTTCAAAATTTGACCCCTTTTTGAGACCCGTAGGGGTTGAATTTCGAAAAATCCTTTCTTACTGGATGCTTACGTCAGAAAAGGAACCAACTGTCCAAATTTCAAGTTTCTAGCTTCAGCGATTTGGCCTGGCCGTCGATTAGTAAAAAAAACCCTACATCCCTGTTTGAATCCCTTAGGGGTTGAATTTATTTCTAAAAACGATTTATTCATGTATTGTCATTGGGAATACATATTTGTACAAAATTTCAAATCGATCGGATACGTGGAAGTCGTTCAAAATTGACTTGCAAGATTTGACCTAAACAAACACACAAACTAACATACATTGCAACTTGCAAGGTAAATAAAAGCTTGTAAAAAGTCATGAGGTGTAATGGGACACCCGACAGAAGCTGTGCTTCTTACGCATATTGTATATAAAATAGAATTTAAGTACATATAAAAGCTGTAGAAACTATAGCAACAATACGTGCTGCCTAGCCAATGAAGTGCGTTGCATCGTCGCGTTCCAAGGCCGCGTTCGTGACGTTTTTTTGTGATTTTGGTCCCCATTCCAATCGTGCGTTAAGAAGCATAGCTTCAAAAAAACACTTAAATCAACGCACTAAACAGTAGAAAATAAATTTCATTCTCTTCTATAACGTTTAAAAGCATGGGACACTTCCTGTACCTAGTTTTCAACAACACAATATGTTTATTAATGTAGACACAAGGTTTTACGTATTTTCAATATTGTAAAGTAGTGACAGTATGACAAATACAAAATTTTAAAAATAATCACAAAATACCAAATCATTTAAAGATTATTGACGTACGTTTCGCCAACCAAGTTGTCATCATCAGGAGATGATTAATTATCTTCTTCATTTCCTGATGATGCCAAATTTTTAATTGGTTTGGTGTTTTGTGGTTATTTTTAACATTTTGTGTCTAAATTTTAACAAAAAAAAAATTAAGTTACCCGTTAAAATTCATTTTTACGGTGGACATACCGAGTCATATGGTGGAAGTGGCGTAACGGTTGATTTTAAATCGTAATCTCCTTGATGATGCCAACTTTGTTGGCGAAAACGTCGAGAATTTTTAAATGGTTTGGTATTTTGTGGTTATTTTTAACATTTTGAATCTTCACACCGAAGATTCCATCACTCGACTTCATGGAGTATGACAAACCGTTAGTGCCGCGGGAGGCGCAAAGGAGTGAGATGGAGAGGTTTTTAGTGGGTAGGAGGTATTGGCCCGAGTCCCACACTACCAGAGTCATGTTCCCTAGGTGTTCGCAAAAAGAATTTCCCCTTCCCAAAAAAAATGTGTATTGAGTTATTGTTGAAATGAAAGGTTTAATTGATATAACACTAGCTTGAACTGAATATAACGTCCCATGTTGTTCATACATATTATTTAAATACGGTATGTAAGCCGGCAGAGATTCTTTAATACTGTGAATTTTTTTTTAATCTTAAAATATAACCCAAGCAGACGATGGTGAAATTATTGACGTGTTTAAAATTGTTGTTGAATTTATGTATTATGCTTAGAACGTTTTTTTTTAAATAAAGTGTTGCAAAACATTTTTACATTTTTATATGCCTGTTTATCGTTTGTTGGTTTTGCATTTTCTTACAGGTTTTAAATATACAAAGTACAAACGTAAGTTTTTGTGTTTATATATTTTCAGAATACTTTTAACATAATTATTTTTTGCCATACCCACTATAAAATAGCTGCTTTACATGTATGTATGTTAGGGTGGGTCAAAAAAATCAATTATTTTTTTTACAAGTGACACGGAAAAATAGGTTGCTACACATCATAAAAAAATTTTCACCAAATATGAGCTCTTATTTTTAATAGGAAGATCCTCCGCATCAAAGTTTTTTATTTTTTTCTCAGTCCAATAGAAAAAAATTCATACCTCATCATTAATTGATTGTACAGAAAAATGTTTTAAGAGAATTTTGTAGGAAATTTAATGTTCTACAAAAAAGGTATCTTATATTTTTTCCGCAAACCTCACCATTTGAAAGATATTGAAGATTTAAGTTTAATTATTTTAAGACAAATTTCATTTTTGTTCATGAATTTTATAACTCGACAATAAATGACTATTATAAATCTTCAATATCTTTCAAATGGTGAGGTTTGCGGAAAAAATATAAGATATCTTTTTCGTAGAGCATTAAATTTCCTACAAAAAAAAAATGTTTGGGTCACCTGTACTCAAAAAACAATTAGGAGTAGTGTACAGTAGTGTTAAAGCCCACAAAGTACAAACGATAACACATTATTCTATTAGAAACTAATTAATCATAATATATAACGTGTTTATATGTAAGGTAGGCTAGCACGTGAGTAAGGGTAAGTGTATACCTATGACCTAAAAACAAAACAGCTCATGTCAAAATTTTTGCTTAACTATTTTTCTATGACTGTACAAACTGTACAGTGTACAGGCTGTATGACAAGATTGAGAACATAGAAATAGTGTAGTGAAAAATCATTACGGATCAATTGCTTTGCCCTCTTCTCAAATAAAAGTCATTATAATTAATTTAATTTACCTGGGCCATGTTTGCTACACATTTTTTTATGTTTTCTTTGTGGCACCCATTAAAATGTCTATGTTCTCAATTCTTTGATACACCCTGTATGTCTGTATATGTGTGTGTCTGTGGAATTTTTATCGTTCACGATACTCCTGCAAAAATCATATAAGTATTTGAATTATTTTTTAAATGTTTGTGTCAGTAAGGACTCCAGGCATTTTGATTTTGGTGCCAACCAGATCAGTGGTTTTGGAAATATATGTAATTTTGTGCATATCTTCTTAGTATCATATAAGGGCAATCTGGTAAATTCCACTGAAATTTTTAACTTCCCATTGGAAGTTATTGTAATGGGTCCGAAAATCGAAATCAAAATGTATAACAAATTTTTATGTTTCAAGGTCACTATCTATTTTTACACTATTTTTAGAAAGATGTCTGTGTGTGTGTGTACGTATGTACGTACGTACGTACGTACGTATGTGTCCATTTCTTTCTAAGAGGAAATCTCGAGAATGAAAAATGATATCGACTACGTTAGGGTGCCAATCGACGCGTATTAACGTAAATATGATCTGAAAGAAATTTTTTCAAAATCGGTTCAGCCGTTCTTTTTTTCTTAAGTAAAATGACTCCAAAAAAGTAGATTTTACACAATACCTCGCGAATAAAAAATTATATCGACTTCGTAAGGGTGTCAATCGAGGCATGTTAACGTCATTTTGATCCGACATAAATTTTATAAAAATCGGTTCAGCCGTTTTTTTTTTTAATTATTGTTAAAAATAAATAATAATTATGTTTTAATGATTAAAATGATTACTTTTCTGTGTACTATCTAATTTAATTATTATTATTAAATATTTATCAAACTGGGAAGTTCGTCGTGTGGACCTCAAGGGTCGCATTTTAGACCTAATAAACGACCCACCTCACGGCTTGTTTGTTTTGTGTATGGGGAATAATTATCAAATTTTGAAACGTGGAACAATCCTATTCGCCATAAGCGATTTTGCCCCTTGCCGTAGATATATTGCCAACGTCAATTAATGCATCCCGAAAGGGTTTTAATGACACAGTTTGAGAAAACTCTCTTCATAAATCACCGGATGTCACCGACAGAGCAGAGTAGATCACCGCCGGCAACAATATAATAGTAAGTTAGGCGCATGCGCGCATTCACAAGAAGAAAAAAACTCGGGTCGCAGTGCCAAAACCCTGCCGGCAATATAGTGTATTTGCTAATAATTGTGGCTTTATTATGTGAACTTAAGTTTGTTTTTGAACAAAAAAAAATTTAACCCCTTAATACATCCCTTAAAATAATATTTTTTTTCTTAATTTCAATATTTTTATCAATTCAACCTCGGTACCAAACTAAATACATCCTTCAGTAAGTAAAGCACTTTTCGCAAACTAGTGTTTTCATAAAATTTGTAAGTCCGGTCCTGTCAGGCCGATTTTATTAAAATTTTAGCAGCACATTTTAATCGTTACTAAAGGGTTAAATTTCAATTTTGAAACGATTCTGAGAATTTTTTCGGCATTTTTGGGCCCAAAAACATTTTTCAACCCCTAAAAACCACCCTTAATATGGTCCGATTGGGCCCATTTTAAATAGGCTTCGTGCGGTGATGGATTCCAACGTGCCTACCAAATTTCGTCAAAATCAATTAACTCTTTCGAAAGTTATAGCCTGTACACATATATATATATATAAATATATACATATATAAATAGACATTTCCAAAAATTGTGCCAAAGTGTTCAGGAGGCTATGAAACGTCGAGAAATTGTGGTCCGACCCCTAGGTCCCGCCATCCGACCGACGCCAATAGTGTATGTGCCATATGGAAAATACACTAATAAAGTAAAGAAAATATTATCTCTATAATGTTGGCAATCGATGAGGTCTTCTCGAGTTGTTCATAACTAATTATGTTGATGTAAAAGTACCAACATTGTGGTGCAAAATTGTACAGTCATCGAAGTGGCTCGAAGTTTAAGATTCTGAAGGTTTTGGAAGCGTTGAAAACAACTGTACATATTTGGGGACAGTGTGGTGTAATGGTCAGCATACTGGCCTTTGTATCAGACTGTCGTGGGTTCGAATTAGTGATCGGCCAAATTGCATTATTTCAATAATCGGATTCTTAGGTTATGAATGATTTTAATAATCGCCTGTTTCATTCGAATTATATCAAATGATTCTTTTGAATTATGAGTATACTTCATTGCATTTCATATTATAGGTAGTGATGGGCAAAGTCGCATTATTTCAATAATCGGATTCATAGGTTATGAATAATTTTAATAATCGGATGTTCCATTCGAATTATATCAAATGATTCTTTTGAATTATGAGTATACTGCATTGCTTTTCATAGTATAGGTAGTGATGGGCAAAGTCGCATTATTTCAATAATCGGATTCTTAGGTTATGAATGATTTTAATAATCGAATATTCCATTCGAATTATATCAAACGATTCTTTTGAATTATGAGTACTGAATTTCATCCACCTCTGCTCATGGATATTTTGTGATGTCGTTTTCGATCCAGCTTTGATATGATATTTAATGATACTGACTAGATATCTTATTTGGTGGAGCCACCCCCCTAAGTGATATTCTCTTGTATATGTGTTTATGCTCTATATATTATGTGAACATATACAATTGGATATACCTTTAAAAAAACTTTAAATTTGCCAGCTGAGGCTGATAAATACAGTAGAACCTGCGTATGTTGGCTACGTTCGACTTCAGAACAATTTGGGGCAGTTTGATCCGAATTATTCTGAAGCCGCTTAACTTATAACTTAAATAAGTGCCTGCATTTCTGTTGATGTCATGGCATTTTTTTAAGGCCACTAACTACCAGACTTATCTGGGCACAGTACCTATTCATATTTTTGATTTTTCATCATTTTTTTAATAATAAATTGAAAATCCAATTATTGATACTTTTACCAGTTCTCGGATCAAAACCCGGGAACTGGGGGTTTGTAATAGAGAGGTCATGGAAAAGTCATATAAGTGACAAATTTAAGCAGGTTTTCAACTTAGGTATAAAGGTGGTCAATTTAAAACGTTTTACGGTATTGGCTCCATTATGTACCAACAAAGATTTTTTGGGACAAATATAAATAAATATTTTGTGTACCTTGCTTTCATGAACCGGAACAGACTCAATCAATAGATTATTTTTCGATATGTATTTTTATTTGTATAGACGCTAATGAACTCAATTGTATTGTTGTAGAGCGTCTAAAATCTACATCTCCCCCCTCTTCTTAAATAAATATTTTGTTTATATTTACGAAAATCCGTGTAGGTAATTCAAATAAAATTTAATGAAATAAATATATTTATTTCTGTCGACTAAGCTTTAAAAATGGCTTGGGTGAGCTTTAATATAATGAAAAATTTGTATACAGGGTGTCCCATGACTCAATGACCATAGCTTAAGGGTGTGTTATTGAAGTCATTTCAAGTTACAATTGCTTAATAAACATGTCCGAAAATGCTTCCTAACAGAGCTATACAAATATTGATGAAATGTAAAAAGAAATGTATTTAACTTCTTTATTTAAAAAAGTATTTGCAAATTATGTTCTCCTGCAGTTTCAATACAAAGTCTGGTCCTGCGTAAAATTGATCCAAGAGCTCGCCCCACATTTTTTTTATATTTTAGCACTTCAACTTTCAATTGTTGTAGTTCTGTTAGGAAGCATTTTCTGACATATATTTATTAAGCAATTTTAACTCTAAATTACTTCAATAACACTCCCATAAGCTATGGACCTCGAGACATGGAACATCCTGTACATAATTTACGTTAAGCTGAGATATTGAACGCTGAGATAAAAAGGTTCGGGGAAGTTCTTGATATCAAGATATTAATTACGTTAAAAGTATAATTAATTTCAGTGAATAATTGACATAAAAGGGTTTATTTTAATAATAATTAATTTAATTAATTTTTGATGATATTTAGTTTTTGTTTGAAATCCATACATTAATATACCCTCAAAATCTTATAATGTGACCTTTTAAATGAATTTTTAATCACTCAGAAAATGGAAAATTAAAGTCACAATGACGGAATTTAATTTACATAATGGCTTATTATATTTAATTTTACTGAAACGCTATGTCACTTTGTACTGTCAGTGTTTCATGTCGTTATAAAAATATTAATATACTACTAAGTTTACTTGTTAAAAAATAAATATACCGGAGACTTAAATATTCACTTAGAATTGGGGTCAAATCTAATACTTATAATTAAATTTCTGGGAACAACTTCGAATTACTAAAATTCACTATAATTTTCGTCATTTAAAAAAGGCTATGTGTTTCGGCACACACGACCGAAGTAAAACTTATATTATTGGTATAATTTATTTTTCTAAATATGGAAATTGGCATATTTTTTTTTATTTAAAACACAATAATAATACAGGTATAAGATATTTAAAAATACTTCAATACTAATTAAATATTTTTCAATTTATTATTTTTGATAATAAAAAAGAACAACTTAATATTTCACAATACTCCTGGCCAGGCGCGAACCAGCAATATTATACCCCGTAGTCTGTTTTATATCTCGCTTGTTGTGTCAGATTGTTTAGCTCGTGTTACTATCAAAAACCTTATTTTCACCTTATTGTTGCTGGATAAAAAGTACTTTCTACAAGTTTGCACAAAATTTCATCAAAATCGGTGGAGTGACGCTAGTACAAACAAACGTTTATATAGACAAACATTCTGGATGCACGTTTTCTCGTCAATATGTCATACAAAATACTCAAAAACCATGGAAGACATGCAAAATATATAGGCAGAGATATCCTTTACTAATAAATTAATAATATAAATTTTCGTAGGATTGTGGACGATAATAATAATTATAAGATATTACAGAATTGTTTTGAACAACGTTTCGTATTTACTAATAATTTTATATTTTGATTAACAAAAATATATTATTGGCTTCTGTAATCGTTTTGTGGTAGTGCCTAACTGAAAATAAATAATGAATCTCGCATTTTTTCTATTTTTTCCAATTTTAATTTTGTGTTAAATTACGGTTTAGAAAATCGTGATTTCCTTTTTAAATACTTATATAAAAACACGGAAACACAATTCATACTACCGCTGAATTTTTAACAAAAGATCATATAAATTACAGGCATACATACCATGGTATGCATGTAACCTGTACCCAGTGACATTATTATACATCCGACCAAAAAATTGTTGAGCATATCTATAGAGATATTATGAAGTATTAGAAATACCTTGTATTTTTTTATGTCCGTCTTGTAACTTCCTGTGTTTTAACACGACGCGTTTCAGCAACGAGTTGCTATCTTCAGGTGCGGTTAAATTATTAAATTATTAGTATCCGTAACACGTTATAATATTACTCCACAATCCACTACATAATACGCATGTGCTTAATATTATAAGATGTTACGGATACTCAATGTGTAAATTTAAAAAAAATTTAACCTCACCTGAAGATAGCAACTCGTTGTTGAAACCCGTCGTGTTAAAACACAGGAAGTCACAAGACGGACATCAAAAAATACAAGGTACCTATTTCTAATACTTCATAATATTCATATAGTGACTTGGAGACCAAACTCTAAAAATGTATCATAGGTATCTAGAAAATTTTTTTTTGGAAAAGGCAGCCAAAATTACTTAATAATTTTTTAATATTATAAAAAAATCAATAATCTAATCCCCAATATCTAATAATGCAAAAATTATTATATAATTTAGGTGCCTTTTTCAATAAAAAATTCTCTATAATATAATAAAAACAGCCGTATTAAACTCATATTAAACAATTTTTATAATTCGTGGGCAGGTTGGACAAATTAAAACAAATTATTGATTATGGCGTTTCGTCCATTTATTTGGAGTTTTTTAAATATTCTCAATAATAATTTTAATTTTTAAGTTAAACATGAAACATATAAGTAGTACTAAGTACCTATTTTAATATATTTCAGAAAAAATATGTATTTTATCGCTCGTTTTTACATACTGTCACTAGTTGTCAGTAATATACCCCATTTCGCATTTAGATATATTCGGTATCACCGTATCGCCAACATATTATTAGGATGAGTGTATCGTACAGCATCTCATGTAATAAAAACTCGGGTCGCAGTGCCAAACCCTGCCGACAATATAGTGTATTTGCTAATACAGGCCTTGTGGCTTTAATACGTGAACTTAAGTTTGTTTTTGGACAAAATAAAAAATTTAACCCCTTAATACATCGCTTAAAATAATATTTTTTTCTTAATTTCAATATTATTATCAATGCAACCTCTGTACCACATTAAATGCACCCTTCCATAAGTAAATCCGTATCAACAAACTAGTGTTTTCATAAAATTTGAAAGTCCGGTCCTGTCGGGCCGATTTTATTAAAATTTTAGCAGCACGTTTTAATCTTTACTAAAGAGTTAAATTTCAATTTTGAAACGATTCTGACAAATTTTTCGGTATTTTTGGGCCCAAAAACTTTTTGGAACCCCTAAATACAACCCTGAAAATGGTTCGATCGGGCCCATTTTAAATAGGCTTCTTGCGGTGATGGGTCCCAATATGTGTACCAAATTTCGTTTCAATCGATTAAGTCTGTCGAGAGTTATCGTGTACACACATATATATATATATAAATATATATATAAATAAATAAATATATATATATATATATATATATAAATATATACATACATATATATATAAACATTTTTAAAAATAGTGCCAAAGTGTTCAGGAGGCTATGAAACGTCGAGAAATTTTGGTCCGACCCCTAGGTCCCGCCATCCGACCGACGCCAATAGTGTATGTGCCATATTATGGCAAATACACTAAAAAGGTGCTGTGAGGTGAGGCCATTAGTTTGATCGGATTGGACATTCTAGACACTTGGTGATAAATTGATTCTGAACCATCAAAAATATATAAAATAAAGCACTTGCTACGGCGCGACCCGGCCCGGCCCGGCTATCCAACGACAATATCGCTTGATAGATGATCGCGGGACATTATTTAAACTGAAGACTGATTTACACTAAAGGATTGGTTTTGTTATTGGGTTTTCAACCGTCTAAGGATCAGTTCTGAATCATTTTCAGTTGATAAATGATCTTTAAAATTTATTTACAATAGACCGTGTATATTCTTTTAAACTTTCAGTCAATTACGATCAGTTTTGCGTCAATGTTGATACAGCTACCGAAAATTGAATCATAATAACAGAATCTTTGTAGTTTACTATGTTCCGTAATAGACTTAGAGCTGGTAACGTCGGAAAACACGTGATTTTAACAAAGCTCATTCTTCCATATCTTCTCCCTTTTTATGGCTAATCTAAGAGCTAACAATCATTGTAGTATTGTGCGTAGGTATTAAAAAAATTTTGAAATTATGTAATTCACTGTCACTTGTCACAGTGAATTATTAGAGCTATAGCAACGTCGGAAAACACGTGATTTTAGAGCTCATTCCTCTATATATCCTCCATTTTTATGGCACAAGTAATTAAGCCCTGCAGTCAGGGCCTATTCTGACTGATCGAATACCCCATCTTGATGTCGTTTGACACACATACACACACCTAAACGAACGTAACAACTAACTAGTGAACTCTGTATACTAATATGGATAGTTGATAGCGATTAAAAAATGGGTTTTGTATGTGGACAATGTTCAAACACATATTATTCAAGACAGGCAATGTTCACAAAATTAAAATGAACACTTCAGGTAAGGCTCGTAATCTAAATCTTTCTATAAAAGTCGATCAATTTTTTGACATTTCAAAATAAAGCCTAATTTAATATTATTATTTGAGATATTATAGGATGTCCAAAATTTATACAGAAGTCAGTAACAGTAGCCAGTAATTAAGTTTTATTTTGAAATGTCAGAAAATTGATCGACTTTTATAGAAAGAATTAGATTACAAGCCCTATCTGAAGTTTTCATTCTAATTTTGTGAACAATAATGCTTGTCTTGAAGAATATGTATTTGAACATTCTCCACACACAAAACCCATTTTTTAATCGCTATCTAACTATCCATATTAGTATACAGAGTTCACTAGTTAGTTGTTACATTCGTTTAGGTGTGTGTGTGTGTGTCAAACGACATCAAGATGGAGTATTCAACCAATCAGAATGGACCCTGACTGCAGGGCCTAGTCGCTTGTTTTTATGGCTAGTCTAAGGGCTAGCAACGTCGGATAGCGTGTAATTTTAGCAAAGCTCATTTTTCTATATATCTCCTCTCTGTTTATGGCTAGTCTTTATGGCGTAATAAACATGTGGACGGTCTGGCTGGCGGGAGACGTTGGGTTTACCTGTGAGAAAATGGAAGAATGATGATAGGGTCAAAAAATTGTGTCCGAAATAAGACGTCAGATTCTAATTGTACCAGCCTGAAAACGTAGAGATTTTCCACCAAAGTACATTTTAAATATAAATTAACTTGAAATAGTGCCTTAGACAATAGTAACCCCAATTGTCGAGCGTCTATAATCTACAATCTTGAAACAGTGCGACATTCCGAGAGAGAGCATCACTGTTTTGTGAGTTGATATTTTTAAAATTAAAATATTTTTTTTGACGGATCAGTTACTTCCGGACAATACAATAGCGTACTTATTTATTAATAAATAAAAATACACTCAAAATTGACATTTTTATAAAAAATGTTCTCGGTCCGTTTGGAAGTGCTGCAACGACGCACAGAAAAGTCATCCAAGGAAATTATTTATCTATTTATTTATTTAATTAATTAGTTAATTAATTAATTGATTAATTATTAACTTCCCATTGGAAGTTATTGTAATGGGTCCGAAAATCGAAATCAAAAAGGAAAAAAAAAATTTATATTTCAAGTTCACTACACTATTTTTACACTACTTTTAGAAAGATGTCTGTGTGTGTGTATGTGTGTGTGTGTGTGTACGTACGTACGTACGTACGTATGTATGTATCCATTTCTTTCTAAGACGAAATCTCGAGAATGAAAAATGATATCGACTACGTTGGGGTGCCAATCGACGCGTATTAACGTAAATATGATCTGAAAGAAATGTTTTCAAAATCGGTTTAGCCGTTCTTTTTTTTAACCAAATAACCTCCAAAAAAGTAGATTTTATACAATATCTCGCGAATAAAAAATTATATCGACTTCGTAAGGGTGTCAATCGAGGCGTGTTAACGTCATTTTAATCCGACATAAATTTTACAAAAATCGGTTCAGCCGTTTTTTTTTTTTTTTTTTAATTATTGTTAAAAATAAATAATAATTATGTTTCAATGATTAAAATGATTACTTTTCTGTGTAATATCTAATTTAATTATTATTATTAAATATTTATCAAACTGGGAAGTTCGTCGTGTGGACCTCAAGGGTCGCACTTTAGTCCTAATAAACGACCCACCTCACGGCTTGTTTATTTATTTATCTACTTATTTATTTATTTAGATAAACGTGATGAGCTACTTATAGGTTATAAGTATTATGTATATTATAAGATATGGTTAAAATTGAATGTTAGGGACTAAAAATTGAGAATTTTTCCGCCGTCAAAATGTCGTAAGGGTACCTATTTGAAATTTTGAAACGATTTTTTTCCACAGTGGATTCCTTATTTTTTTTGAGAAATGTATATTATAGTTCTGAATAGCGTTCGTTATATTCACGCATGTGATTCGTTTTTATTCAAATAAACAATAACCACGGCCACGTATCTGTCTGGCTGTCTGTCTGTGGAATTTCATTTGGTTCACAGTAATAAAAATTCATCCATTTGAATGATTCTTTTAATTGTTTGTCTCAATAAGAACTACAGGCACATTTAATTTTTGACCAACGCAAGAACGCTGGTCAAGAGAGAGAGAGAGAGAGATCAGACGCTAATGACCTCTGTTGTCGAGCGTCTATTATTTACAATTCATTCATTCATTCATTTGAGAGAGAGAGATTGTAAATTATAGACGCTCAATCTGCAATCTCTCTCTTGACCGGCGTTTTTCGTTGGTCATACTATATTTTGGTGCCAATTGGAAATGTATAATTGATAAAATAGATGCCAAATTACATTTTTTCATTTAAAATAAAAAGTTATTATGCTATGGTTAGAAATAATTCATATGTCACGATAATATAAATAGAAATCTTATGTTTTTAAGATATTCCATAAATCAATCTTTTGTTTTCATGTATATTATTTTCGAACATCTTTTGTATCAAAACAAAACCGAGAACGTGTTGACAATTTATCAATTTTCCATCGTCTTTTTCTTATCGCGTTCAGTTTGTTTTTTCGCCTTTCTTTTAAGAAATTAGTTTTCTTTTTATCGAAAACAAAAAAGCAATGAAACGTCAACATTAATTATCGTAACTTAAATATGGAATTTTTAATGAATTGTAACAGATGATAGATTTATGGCTTGCGAAAATTTTTATAGCTTTTGAAATTATGTTTAACTGTAAGTGTATTTTTGTAGCGATAAAAAGCGATTTAAAATTTAATTTTCTTCATAATATTGCGTTTAAAATTTAATGTGAAAAAAAAAAATACTGTGAATAGTTAAAATAATGCATCAAAAGTTTCTACAATTTTAAATGACTGTGTACCGTTTGAAAAGTGATTCTTTATGGAAGCTTCTACTGCATTCGAACGGTAGTGTTTAAAGTAAATATTAACGCACTCCGTTCTATAAAGTAATGCTGTTTTCTTTTACTTTATAACACACATGCGTAATAAAGTACTTTATAGATTACTTTTTCTATAATGTCACTAATAAAATATTTATCCAAATTGTTTTATTTGCTTAAAATTGAACTTTTAAAGCAGTTGTTGCAAAAAAATATTATATGTAACGCGTGTCTTAAGTGACGAATCTGACAGTCGCGATTTTGCAATAGGTCTCTTTAGGTTATGTTGCATTTATACCAGAACTCGTGTAATTACTTCACTCGCCTTTGGCTCGTACGGTAAACACACACTCGTTCTGGTATAAATGCAACATAACCTTAGGCTCGTATCGCAAAATCGCGACTGTCATATAATCTGTCACTTAAGCCACTAGTTGCATAAATTACTATTAGAAATTAGCTGCCTAAGGCTACAGTTCATATATGACTAATGACTATTATCAAAAATGCGTTATTTAATTTCTTTTAATTAACACGCGTCGAAAAAAAATTATGCACGTCACTGATGGCTTAACCTTTCCTTACCATGTTTATCTTAGCAACTAAAAGTTAGCAACCAGCCTCGTGTATAGAATTACTTGACATATTATAATTCATATGAGTAATATAACATAATATGTCAGCTACATAACCTAAAAAACAATCGTTTTATTTTGAACAGCTTTCTATTCTATTCTATTTCCAAATTAATTTATTTTGAATAGAAATAAGTAGACTGGAGAGAAATATAACGAAAAGCAAAAATAGTACCTACAGTTAAGGTAGTTGTCGTGTTATGGGCATAGTGTCAGAAAATTCTAAATTTTCGTATACTCATTAAGGATACTATAATACAAATACCGGGCTTGAGAATAGCCGAGAGTGTAGCGGCGCTGTTGTTTACATGGCGTTGCTATGGTTCCTCTATTACAAGTCCCCAGTTCTCGGGTTCTAGCCCGAGAGCTGGTAAAAGTGTCAATTGGATTTATTATTAAAAAAAAAATAAATAATGAATTGAAAATATGAATTGGTGCTAGGTCCAAATAACCTTAGCTGTTGGTGGTCTTTAAAACACAATTAATACAAATACTATTAAAATTTGAAGTTTATTGACCATCTCTAACTCGAGATAAACTTAATTAAAGTTCGGATAATTAACATGGAGAGCATAGGAAAGGTTGTGTTTTTGACAAGTTTTTTAATTAAAAAAAAAAGTAACCGTCAGAAATTTTCAAAAAACTAACTGTTCATTGATGTTTTTGTTCTGAGTTTAAAAAAGAAAATCCAAAAATTATTGACCTTTTTATTGTTGAGATATAATAACGCAAAGTTCAACAATTTATGAGAAAAGATTGACATTTTTATATAATCCAAGCGAATAAACTAAGTGAAATCTGTGTTACTATGTGAACAACAGTTTAGGTACAATCTCTAACAAAAATTTTTTACATTTAACACTATACTTATTTATTGTTTTACAACGTATTATGAACGAAACTTTTGGATGTTATTGTAGCACGACAACTACCTTAAAATTAAATTTCTTTTTTTTATTTTATTTAGTTGAGAGAGTCACAACTCACAGCTACGTAAATTTGCCAAATTGAGTGCTTGAAATGCAAAAAAAAAACACAACCGACAGTCAGTGGCACAAGAATAATCAATTGGACATGTACGCGACTGTCATCTGTCTGTGACGTAAGAGCGGCTAAGGGGCGGGGCAACATGACAAAACACTACCAGTTATTATACGAACGCCTCGACTAGACACTCGGTGTTCGAGTTGGGGTGACCTTAACGAGAGGTGTGAGGCTTTGCACCCCGCTGCTAACACTGATTGTCTAATCTAACAAACATGTATAATGTGTAACAGTTTTGGGTCTGCAAATACTTAAGGGGGTCAAATAGTTGTTGTACAGTTTTTTGCTTAAGAACAATGACACAACTAGTTACAGTAGAAGCTGTTACATTACATATAATTGATGCCAAATATGTAACCTTGTATCACGAACATGTGGTATGTTGTGTTGTTATGTTTATATGCTGTTAATTACAGTGTAACCTTAATATAACGACCCTCAATATAACGATTTCCTATATTTAACAAATTTTTTGAAATCCCCTAGAACTGCCCGTAAAAGCTAATGCAAAATATACCTTTACATTACGAATACATTTGTCAAAAACCTCTTTATAACAAATTTTCAATCATTGCAAAATATAAATAGAAAGTATTGTTTACCTCTATTTCCTTCTATTTACCTCTATTCCACAATAATTCATGTCTCGACAGGTTTAGACACGTTACATTTTTCGTAAGACAATCATTGTTGTTTGATGTTAAGTAATGTAAACACTGCTGTTTGTCACTGTTGTTAGTTTTAAAGTTACAATGGCTGAGAAACGAAAAAGGTGTTCCTTAACCGTCGCAGAGAAACCTTGTTAAACCTTGTTAAAACGAATCGTAGTCAAACCTAACCTCTAGATAACAAACCTCACTGTAACAAATTACTTGGTATAACGAATATTTTCTAATTCCCTTCAGTTTTGTAATATCGAGGTTGCACTGTATTATTAAGCATTGAAATATATAAATGCACGGTATTCACGATGTTTCCAACAGTTACAATTTTCGAAAGGCAAATAATGTGTTCGATGGTACGGAACCCTCGGCGTGCGAGTCTAACTCGTACTTGTTCGGTTTTTTAATTTTATCTTAATTAAAAATCGATGGTGTTATACTATCTAGTAGATATAAAATCACTGAAGAAAATTAAAGTTTTTAAAAAAACAACTTTTTTTAAAGATCTTCCTTAAACTGCAAACTTGACTCTTTTATAATAATTAATTAAGATCACATCGTTATAAAAACAGCAAAACTATAGATGTAATTAATTGATGTACATTTTCAACAGACAAGCTTTTTAATTAAGTAGGTAACTGAAGTTACTAACCTAAAAAGTCATATATTTAACATGAAAACTTATTGAATAAAACATGCAAACGAAAGTTTAATAATTATAATATAGTTATATGGTTGCTTTTATCATAGTATAAAATTAAATTTATAACAGTTTCATGTTCCGTAATTATCTACCAATTATTTGTCATAAAAAAATTCCAAAAAAATTGCATTTTTTAGATCTTCTTTTAATTTATCATTTTATAGAAAAAAACACACGCTGATTCCAGAAATTAACAAGCCGTGAGGTGGGTCGTTTATTAGGACTAAAGTGCGATCCTTGAGGTCCACACGACAAACTTCCCAGTTTGATAAATATTTAATAATAATAATTAAATTAGGCATTACACAGAAAAGTAATCATCATTTTAATCATTAAAACATAATTATTATTTATTTTTAACAATAATTAAAAAAAAAAAAAACGGCTGAACCGATTTTTATAAAATTTATGTCGGATCAAAATGACGTTAACACGCCTCGATTGACACCCTTACGAAGTCGATATAATTTTTTATTCGCGAGATATTGTGTAAAATCTACTTTCTTGGAGTCTATTTGGTTAAGTAAAAAGAATGGCTGAACCGATTTTGAAAAAATTTCTTTCAGATCATATTTACGTTAATACGCGTCGATTGGTACCCTAACATAGTCGATATCATTTTTCATTCTTGAGATTTCGTCTTAGAGAGAAATGGACGTACACACACACACACACACACAGACATCTTTCTAAAAATAGTGTAAAAAAAATAGTGTAGTGACCTTGAAACATAAAAAATTGTTATACATTTGGATTTAGATTTTCGGACCCATTACAATAACTTCCAATGGGAAGTTAAAAAACTACTTGCATACCTATTTCATATTTTATATATATGGGTGATTAAACATTCTGGATAATAAAAAAAAAGTTTGAATGCCCACAGCGTCGAAGATAAAAGCGATACATAATTTTATTTTTGCTTAATGGAATCAGTGTGTCTTTTTCTATAAAAAAATGAGATTTTTTAGTTCATCTAAAATCATAACTACAAAAAATCGTTGTATAACTCTTATACTTTCTAAGTTGCTTCACTTAGTTATCCTCATCCACCCAGCGATGTAGCTTAGTGGTACAGCACTAGACTCGCATTGGGAAGGTACTGGGTTCGAATCCCGGCGGGGGCAGATGTGGCTAGGACTTTTTCCTACTGCCTCATGCCGAGAAACGGTAATTCCTGTACCGGCCGTCTTATTCGAGGTTTTTCATGGTTTCCTTCAATAATTCCATATGAATATGAATAAATACAACGTAAATTATTTAAAGTATAAACGACCGTCTTACTAGGAGAGATAGATATTGTAAATAATAGACGCTCGACAACAGAGGTCCTACTGATACAGGATACAGGGATATTTATAATATATTTATTGAACTAATAAATTTCCATAGTCATAAAATTTGAAGGGAAATGGACCCAAATTATATACGATGGGACGGGGACATTAAGGTCTATTCCGTTGGCTATTTACATATAATAAAGAAAGAGATAATATAGACAGAGACAGAGAGGAAGGGAAAAGGAATATTTCGTGCGTGTTTTGAGGACTGCGTTATTGTGCCAATGACGTTATCAATTTATATAAACGTCCCAAAGCAGGGAACTGGCAGAGTTCGCAGTGCAAGCAGCGGTTTAACAAGACAATGCCAACACGACAACCTACGACATTTGCATTAGACCAGCGATTCTTAAAGGGTGTGCATTGTGCAATCAAGGGCGTACGCAGAATTTTGTTCAGGGGGGCAAGAGTAATGAGCGTAAACATGAACTGCAGTAGGTTATAAGCGACAGTAAAAATATTCTAACTGCAATTTGGGGAATTTTCAGGCGCTAAAAGTTCAATAACAGGAAAAAAAGGAATTAGTATGAAGCTAATAACGCTAATAACCTCTGTTGTCGAGCGTCTATAATTTACAATTCATTCATGAAACTAGCTTTACACACTTTATTCCATTATTCTGGCTCTCAGGGGGGAGCGGGCAACTCCTCTTTTAAATTTTAAATAACTTTTAGATTCTTTTCAAAATCGGAATACTTATAGGAAAACGGTACGCTATCCGTATCGCTTACCGTTTTGGAGATAGAGCGTTTAAAATAAAAAAAATTCAAATAGTTGTAGATCTAAAAATTGAGCTTAATAATTATTTTTGGATTTAGTATATCATTTTCCGTTAGTCTAAACCAGAGAAGACAACAGCTTGGTATAACGGTTAGTGTGCTTGCCCTTGGATCAAACTGTCGTGGGTTCGAACCTCATCTCTGCTCATAGATGTTTTGTGATGTCGTTTAAATTAATTTTATGTAATTAGACGCTATTGACTTTAGTTGCTACAGAGCGTCTGCAATCTACAATAAATTAATTAGATTAAACAAGGGAATATAACATACGTTAGGATCATCAAGAACTATATTAATTAATAAAATCGTTAGTGTAACAGTCGCTTTACAGTATTCGTTGTAATGTCTTCAGTTCTGTACGTAGAATAGTAAGGAAATAAGTGCTTAGAAGTCCTATTGTTAAAGTTAAATGCTTTAAAATTCCGCTTCGAGTACAGTAAGAGTAAGATGGAATTGTTAATGGCTGCTTGATTGTTAGTTACAGCTAATGCTTTTTTGTTTGTAGTTAAGGTTAAACGTTCTTTTTTTAAAATTGAATTAACAAATGATCCACACATGCGTTTTAACATATTATGTGTAATTTTTTATTGTTCGTTTGTTTTTAGGGTTCCGTACCTCAGTATGGAACCCTATTACTCTGTCTACGATGTTTGTCCGTTCGTCCGTCACAGAACTATCTCACAAACGCGGTAAGAGGTAGTTGTTGAAATTTTCACAGATTGTGTGTTGTTGTGGCATGTATCCTGATTTTCATATCAACTGCAAATATGTTTGACGAAATTCAAAAGGAATTTTTTAAAATGTTTCTTTACAGTCGGATCTCTCTAAGAATAAATAAATAAATTTAAAAAAATCAGTGGGTACTTAAATAAATACTTAATTATATTTTTTGCCCGAATTATACTCTGTGAAAACAGGAGGGTACGCACTGTAAAAAATGGATGTAAAAATACTTTAAAAGTTAAGGTAGAATTCGCTCGATTTCTAAGTGATTTTACATTATTATTTATTTTTACACAGAAAACTTCATAAAAACTTGGAATTTTACTGTAAAGTTAAACAAATTTGTGATTTTTATACAAATTAAATTAAACCTGGTAGGAGTTCATAGTTTGAATTGAATATATTGTAAGTTGAAAAAATGTAGACCAAATCCAAAAAGTAATTTAATTTATATAATATATCGAAACGATCGTTACATTTATAATATAAATTAAATTACTTTTTGGATTTGGTCTACATTTTTCCATTTTTTCAACTTACAATTAAATTAAAATTACATAATTTGTGTAATATTGTGTAAAAATTACAAAATAAAATGTATAGTTACATATATAAAATGGATGAATACAAAACAAATTAATGTAAAATTAGTAACCACGCATGCACAATGTGTTTTTATGGAATCTACGAGATGTGTAGGCGATACCTGTTTGCGACGCCATTGTTTCTTTGTGTGCCTATTACCAGATTAATCGCTGGCTATAAATGGACCATCGATAATCTATGTAATCGGCCTTCTCATTTCTTACAGTGCGTGACCGTTACAATAAGTTTAACAATAATACAAAAATAAATGCGTTGATATGTATAACTGTAAACTCTTTCTCTAAGGACTGCAAGTATAGGAAATACTTCCAAAACAATCAATCCGCGTGCTGAAATAAAAATGTTTAAATCCCGTGTAGTTTGCGGTGATAAAATTTCCTGTTAAGAGAGAGTGTTCATTCCCGTATTATCGTTCTTAGAAAGAGTCGACTATATTTATTTCGGTCAAATATTAATAAGATTTTCGGAAACGTTAATTTAAAACATCATAATGGCAAGATATATTGAATCACCTAAGAAAAACGCTCGTTAAACGACCGTTAAATAAATAAATTTTTTAGATATAATCCGATTACTCTAAGAATGATACCGCTACGTCATTGACAAAAAACGTCTATTTATCTGGACGCCGCCTACCTGACCCAGTGGCGTAGTGTACAAAGGGTTACTGAAAAAAATGAAAAAAAAAACAAAACAAAACAAAGTTATTTTTTTGGTTTTTTCTCTTTTTAGGTGGCTTTTTGATGATTGACGCCAATACATTGATGACGGTACCATTCTAAGAGTAATTGGACTAAGAGTAATTGGATTAAGAGTAATTGGACTAAGAGTAATTGGGCTAAGAGTAATTGGGCTAAGAGTAATTGGACTAAGAGTAATTGGGCTAAAAGTAATTGGGCTAAGAGTAATTGGGCTAAGAGTAATTGGGCTAAGAGTAAATGGACTAAGAGTAATTGGGCTAAAAGTAATTGGGCTAAAAGTAATTAGGCTAAGAGTAATTGGGCTAAAAGTAATTGGGCTAAAAGTAATTGGGCTAAGAGTAATTGGGCTAAGAGTAATTGGGCTAAGAGTAATTGGACTAAGAGTAATTGGGCTAAAAGTAATTGGGCTAAGAGTAATTGGGCTAAGAGTAATTGGGCTAAGAGTAAATGGACTAAGAGTAATTGGGCTAAAAGTAATTGGGCTAAAAGTAATTAGGCTAAGAGTAATTGGGCTAAAAGTAATTGGGCTAAAAGTAATTGGGCTAAGAGTAATTGGGCTAAGAGTAATTGAATTAAGAGTAACTGGACTACAGCATTGTAACGTGACGTCATTGTGTGTCTCTCTTATAAATTTTATTTTATTTTGTCGTAATAATAGTGAATAAAAAACTTGACGGTGTAAATTATACTTTAGCCTTTTACTAAAAGGTAAAATTATATTTTAGTAAACCTCATTTTAATAACAAAAGTATGTATTAAAAGTTGGAGAATACTTGAAATAGAGTTATAATACTGGAGAAAATAAAATACTTAGGATGTCTGAAATTCATTGAAGTGTCTCATATATACTGGTATGTCTGTACAGTAGTGGACCAAAACACGGAAATCTATCTTTCAATTTTAATTATACTCTATTCCATGAACCGATGTAGCAATAAAACTCGTGCTCAGCATTTGATTGGTCCCTTGAAACTCAACGAGGACAGTGTGGCGTAATGGTTAGCGTAGCCGACCTTTGAATCACACTGTCGTGGGTTCGAATTCCACCTCCGCTCATGGATGTTTTGTGATGTCATTTAGGTTTAAGGAAGTTGTTATTTAATGTAATTAAGACGCTAATGACCTAAGTTGTCGACGCGTCAATAAATAAATAAATTGAAACTCGACATAGCAGAACAACCAATCGGCATCCTAGCCAAGTATGTGTCATTCACGTGATATATCTGTTGGTGAGAAAGACTATAGTGCTGTTAAACCCACGGACAGTTTCACGAAAATGTGACCAAGAGACTATGAAATCAGTCATTTCCTCCGGTGTAGGATCAAGTCAGACAACAAATATTGTGTAAAAATACATATTTTTGAGAAGGTCGGAACTCAGAAGTAAAGATAATCTGTCGACAAGGCTAAGGAAAAATCAAAAACAAAAAAGTTTAATTTTTGAAATGAGATTTTGTTATAAGAATTTAAATTTTTGTAAAATGAGTTTTCAACATTTTTCTAAACAAAATATTTTTTTTCGGACCCGTGCAGTGGTTTTATGGTATTTCTACGTGACATTTCGTCTACAACTGCGGTAGACATTTTCAAAGGCGATGTGGCAGCGGTCAAAGTGTTCTTCTTACACTTACCTGTGAGCCACCAAGGAGGACACTTCGACCGCTTTTGTGCACAACTGAATATCCTATGTGAACTAACCTGATGGCTAACCTTTCGAAACCTAACCTAGACTAACTTGACAACTGCAACTTGTGGATATCAAACATTTTGACAATTTGTTCTTTACTGTAAACTGATTAAATATTTTCCACAGGTAGTCGAAGAGAAAATGAATTCATATTTTAGATATCACAATTAAGACACTTGTACAATTTTCTCATTTTCTTAATGGAATCCATTTCATTAAAATTTAGTGTTTACATAATATGGCTGTATTTATCTTCCATTTTAATTTTTCATGACTGTACACTTATCAAAAGCAGACCTGATCCAGACTTTTGTAAAAACTAGGTAACTCTTTGATAAAAAAAACTGTAATTATAACAAAAATGTTATTAATTATAAACTTCGTAACATTTTCGGGACAGTAACTGAGTACCATTCGAAATAAAAAAGTTACTGTCTCTTTTCATTCAATTTTAGTTAGAAGCAGGACTAATAAAAAAATGAAAAAAAATTAAAATTGCTGTATCTCCGAAACGGTATAAAGAAGAACTGAACAGCGGACCGGCATATTGAACTAAGCGATCCGTTTTCTATTAGAATACCGAATTTGACATCGATTTTGGTAATATCTAAGAGAGCTAAATTAACCTACGTTTAGAAGAAGTTGTAATCTACTTTCCTGATCAGGGCAGTCCCAAGGCTGGGGCGACCGGGGCGGTCGCCTCGGATGCCACAAGATTGAGGGCGTGCAAATGAACAAAAAAATATTTATAATATCATTTAGTTTCCATTGTTAGAATAATTGACTCTTTGTTGTCAACAAAATGTCAATTGTTCTTTGTTGTCAACAAAAAGTCAATTGTAACAATAGAAACTAAACAATATTCTTGAAACAAATAAATTCTCAAGAATGTAAGTGTGACGTTTGTGAATTACTTTAACACTGAGTCAGAGTCATTATTTCGTAGAAAATTGGTTATTTATTATAGGTATAGTTAAATTCGTCACACCTATATGAATTTATATGATTTTCTCGCCGCACATGGGGTGCGCTGCGTTATAGTAGCCTGGGGCGTTCGAATGCCTTGGGACGGCCCTATCCCTGATACAGCCCTGATTGCAAATCCGTCAGTTAAAACGTATGTCCGTCCCTTTCTCGGTCACTAATTACCATAGAGGTGGAAGAGAGAAGATAAATTTAATGTAATTATATAATACATAAGTTGGTTAGAACGGGGTCAACAAGACGTAATTATTGGTTCGTACATTTCATTTACATCTGGCGTTGCTCTCTGAAAACGGCGACGTTGTATTATTTGATATAAAATGATAAATGAATAAAATATTAGATTGTGATTTATATTGAATGCTGTTTTACCGACTGAGCAAGAAAGTTTTGCTTTCTCTCTCGTTCTAAATGTATTCTCGCTGTTTCAAATAGACATTTGGAACAGTTTTCCATTCGCTTTGTCGGTACGTATGTTTTAAACGTTTTCTAATATACAGGGAGTTCTTTAAAACCACGTATTGTGTCTACAGTGTGTCACGTTGAGATTTATAGGGGTTTCATTTTCGAGTTTTATTTTATAATCGCTTTTTGAATCGAATCTAATATTTGATAAATACAGTAGAGTCTCATTAATCCGGCACTTTAGTAGTACGGTACGCCTCCCTCACCCCTCCCTACTCTCGTTCTTGCTTGCTCACCGGCTTTATTTTATTTACATATTATGAATTTTTCTATACAATCCAATAATCCGAACATTCCAATAATCCGGCACCCACTAGTTTTTAATAGTGCCGGATTAGTGAGACTTTTCTGTACTCGATATCTAAAGTAAACATTCAATTTTTGGATCGAGGAGAAAAGTTTATATGTCGAAAAGCTGTTTAACTTTTTTCAGTTTTTAATTTTTTCCCTGCACTACCAACTTGCATTATTTACCGGCTTTTATTCTTAAAGATAGATCAGACGGTTATAAAAACATTTTTTAAATCAGTTCAGTATATTTAATGAGATAATCGCACACATATATAAATAACTACAAGCACACAAACATCACATCGAATTGATAACCCCTTTTTTAAGTTTGTTAAAAAAGGCACGCTAGATTCATTGAGGATAAAAACTACTCTCATTGCATTGATCTCTATATAATAGATGGATAGTGGATAAGCTCTCCAAACGCCTACCTTAGAACCTTTTGCTTCACGGACATCACAGTGGCAAAGTAGACAAACCAGTGATAGCCAAACCGTCGATCGCAAGCTATAATTAAGAATCTGTACATGTTGTGATCCTAGCCAACTCGTGAAATGCTAAAAGTAAGGACCGGCGCATACATACAACTTTTAATCGCACAACTATTTAGTTATTTGTCAAAAGGCTATGGGAGTAGATGGGATTGCGCATACTATCGACACAATAGTTGTACAACAAAAATATCATAAAACTGCATCGATCGTCTTTTGAATTTTCTGTCGAGCAACTATCGTCGGCAGCTTATGTCTACTGAGCTGTTCGACGATCCATTAGTTAATTAATAGCAAAATTGTGACACAACTGATTGATTTTTTGCGAACCTCTAGCAACTAAATAGTTTAGTCGAGCTGAAATCGCGACACGTACACAACTCGAGTAAACTGTTTAGTCGTGAAACATTATTGTGTGTATGCGCCCGGCCTAATATTTTAAATCAGGTAGGGCTCACCAGATAATTTAAATTTCTAAAGAAATTCCCGTATTTATTGAGTTTGGTGACCACTGCAATAGACTTGATATACTGAAATAACTGATATAAGCTGTCAAAAGCAAGTGACTAACACAATTTAAATAAACTTAAATTTAAACGTTTAATTTATAGTATCTGATGTAGATGCATTATGTTTCAATTAATTTTATTTCCGGTTTAATTATTTTTATTTACAGTGCACTTATGATTGTCGACATCAAGGAGGTACAAATGACTTCTAAGCGAAATACGGCTTCCTATGGTAAAACAAACATAACCACTATCTACTATCTGTTCATATATCAGTGATCTCGTGCCATCTAAATCTACCACTTGACATGCGCAAACGATATCCGCTATTACAGGAATGAAAGCCATTAGTCTTTGATTATTTGCGTCGGAATTTTTCTTTCCAAAGCATACGTGACCAGTAATTAAAGATGGCGCGTTAGATTCGATAGCTATCAACTAACTTCCGGTGTCCGCAAACGACATCCGGTATCAGTCAACACAAGCAAAGGCACTGCACGCCCAACACAACGAGATATCGCACAAGTCATTAATCAGATCACTGGGAAATATTCGACCTCTTATATACAATTTTCATCTCGTTTTTCCTCGTTCCGTTGCTTTCCTTCTTTTCGAACGAATTTTAAACATTACCTATACATATAAATACTATCAATGTTCAGTTTTGGGTGACTGGCTTGTATTCTTTAGGCCAATAGTTCACCAATATATCACCGAATATACGAGGTACTGTTCAAAAGTTAACAGAAAAAATAACAGTTAAATTTTTTCTCGATAAAGTGTTCGCAACACAATTTTAAATAGAAATAATGCAAAGTAAACATTACTGTTCCACCCATCGAATTACGTAACGTTATAATGAAATATTAGAAAAAATCATTTTAAACGAATGTCGTACCGCCGGGATTCAAACTCGAATTCATCCACCGCGATAGTGAGAGTTTCGGGTTTGAGTTTCGACGGAGACATAGTTTTATAAAAGTTGAAAGCAGGGTGCAGTTTAAGTAATATAATAGATATCTCAACACCTATAGTTATATAGCTGTTATCACAGTTACTAATATACACAATTATGATTACCTACAGTTTTGTAAAGGTTTCATAAGCGCACTAATCGATGTAGGTTTTATAATTGTTGTCAACGCTACCGTTATATAACTTGAAATTTATAGTGGTAGCGATAAACACTATAATATAAGTACAGTTATATAACGAAGTGATTGCAATTGTTATATGATCTCTTTATAAAACTTTAAGCCCTCATTACTTCTAGTAATATAAGAAAGTAACGTCAACTTTTACAACACTAAATTTATATATCTTTTGGTAACCATTTTAGAAGGTAATCCAAGTGTCTTCAATATAACCATTATAAAACGTTGGTTTTCAGTAATACTATTATAAACCTATTATATAACTTAAGCGTTACTACAAGTAACCAGAAATGTTTATTGGGATTGGTTTAAACATTTTTTTTAATATTGCATTGTAACGTTACGGTGTTCGATGGGTGTTTCTAAACAGTAATGCATTATTTGTATATTTAATAAAAATAAACTTTTCTATAATATGAATGTCTAATTATTTCAATACCTATGTCAAAAAAATACGCAACCGACTGTCATTCACAGACATGTCAAAGAATAGTGAAATTTGACATGCAAATAAAATTATGTATTCCTCAGATATTTCAGAGATTGTTTTACAAAAATAAATTGCGTCATCTGTGATAAATGTGAAAATTCAACAAATAATATTTTGGTTGTGACATATCGTCTCACTTTGAAAATACTAAAATTATTTTTTATGGTATTCGGAAGCTTCGTCGTAAGCTTGACCGATTTTTTTACGTCCTTTGTGATCAATTTGAAAATTCAAAAAAAATATAATATTTTGGTTGTGGCATATCGTCAGAGTGAGTTCTCACTTTGAAAATACTAAAAATATTTTTTATTGTGTTCGGAACCCTCGTCGCAAGCTTGACCGATTTTTTTACAAAAACAAATTGCGTCATCTGTGATAAATGTGAAAATTCAAAAAAATAATATTTTGGTTGTGGCATATCGTTAGAGTGAGCTCTCACTTTGAAAATACTAAAAATATTTTTTATTGTGTTCGGAACCCTCGTCGCAAGCTTAACCGATTTTTTTACAAAAACAAATTGCGTCTTCTGTGATAAATGTGAAAATTCAAAAAAATAATATTTTGGTTGTGGCATATCGTCAGAGTGAGCTCTCACTTTGAAAATACTAAAAATATTTTTTATTGTGTTCGGAACCCTCGTCGTAAGCTTGACCGATTTTTTTACAAAAACAAATTGCGTCTTCTGTGATAAATGTGAAAATTCAAAAAAATAATATTTTGGTTGTGGCATATCGTCAGAGTGAGCTCACTTTGAAAATACTAAAAATATTTTTTATTGTGTTCGGAACCCTCGTCGTAAGCTTGACCGATTTTCTTACAAAAACAGATTGCGTCCTCTGTGATCAATGTGAAAATTCAAAAAAATAATATTTTGGTTGTGGCATATCGTCAGAGTGAGCTCACTTTGAAAATACTAAAAGTATTTTTTATTGTGTTCGGAACCCTCGTCGTAAGCTTGACCGATTTTCTTACAAAAACAAATTGCGTCCTCTGTGATCAATGTGAAAATTCAAAAAAAATAATATTTTGGTTGTGGCATATTGATATTACTAAACGTATTTTTTAAACGGTGTTCTCGAACTGACATCGTAGGCTTAACCGATTTTTTTCATAACATCTTATCAATTTACTTGCTGTTCGTGGAAAACCTTTCATAATTCTGAACAAAGTTTATTTTCCTTCCCAGAATCTTCTGAGTCAATGTTATTTTTAAAATAATAATTTTTTAATTTTTTTTTCAGAACATTGGAACGTGTATGTGTCAACAAACCGAACTGTCGTCGACATTTGTAAGTCTATTAAAATTTAATTCATTTTAAATTAAACCCATTTTGTGAACATTGGCAAAAAAAATCCATTTGCTTTTAGTTCAACTTCATCGCATCATTTGCATTTTATATTAACATAGGCATTTCAGTATGCTGTGTACTTTACTCCATGCCCAGTAGTACAGTCTGTACACATAGATCGAGAGCTAGTGACACATTTTTGGTGTTATTTGTTCAAGGCCTTATTTTTGTGAAGATGTTGAGGGAGGTATATTAAAGTGCCCTCAGTTAAGGGATTTTGCTAGATAGCGGTATGGGAGAGATGCAGACCGCCCCCAACATGTAACAAAAAAAATTGTCACAATTATTATTGATTCAAAGCTGAAATGGTTTGTATAGCTTGTATAATGCCATTATAATATTTGTAGATAGATTGGTCAGTATTAAAGGGGTGGCAGATCACCCTAAACGTGTCATGTGCCCGACGAAATTTAAATTATTAGTTCAAGGTTCAAATTTTAATATGTTGTTAAGGCGACTATTTTAAGCATATATTTCTTTTTGCAGCAAAAAAATGCCGGTATTAACCCCCTCTCTTAGAGGGAAACTTGCTCGCCTAGGTGTTTATATCGTTCTGCAAGGGGGTTATAATATCAACATTTTATTCTGCAAATGAAATATATGCTTAAAACAGTCGCCGTAACAACATATTAAAAATTGAACCTTGAACTAATAATATGCATTTTGTAGTGTGAATGAATTTTTAGATTTCTTAAATAATTAATATCGTGTTTAACAAATTTTATTTTGACGTGTCATAAAGATCTATGTATCTCTTATTGACAATAAAATTATCTATCTATCTATCTATCTATAAATTTCGTTGGGTACATGACACGTTTAAGGTGATCTGCCACCCCTTTAATACTAACCAATCGATCTGCAAATACTATAATGGCATTATTGGGTCACCGACAAGCTATACAAACAATTTCAGCCTTGAAGCAATAATAATTGGGACCATTTTTTGTTACATGTTGGGGGCGATCTGCATCCCTCCCATACCGCTATCTAGCAAAATCCCTTACTCAAAGCACTTTCATATGCCTCCCTCAACATCTTCACAAAAATAAGGCCTTGAATAAATAACACCAAAAAATTGTCACTAGCGCTTAGTTTAACAGTGTGTGAATGGTTTTACCGAACATAGAGAAAATAACATTGAGAACATTTACAATTTTGTAGTAGGCTAGGGGCCATAAAATCTAATGTAAATATGTAGTGAATTACATGGAAAATATAGTACAGAGAATTTTTTAAACAATTTTCCATAGTAACGGTTGACTATAAAGAACAACTCGGAACCTGCTAAAAAAAACAAAGCATCTAGTACATATTTACATTGGATCTTATAGCCCATAGCCTACTACAACATAATGTTTTCAGTGTTATTTGTCCTATGTTAGGTAAAACAGTTTACACCCTGTATGTATAGTCAACACGATAAAATTAGATTGGTGACGTAAAATCGTTTACATGAAAAATAAGCCTCGTCAACTATTGATTACAAAACAATATTCCTCCGACAATTGCCAATTATCGTCAACTGGAATAAGTAAATTTTGAAAAAAACATTTTTTTTCTTCGTCCTTTTGTTTTGTGTGAAATTTTTTGCATCAACAATTTTTGTAAATATTTGAATTTTTTTCTTCTCTGTTTTTTTCATTTTTGTTACATGAAAAATGTAGGACCAGCCACTAAAAAAATGTAGCGATGAGGGGAGTGAAGTAATTTTATTCAGATGCAAATGTAGTTAGTAACTGTTATTAATAAATGTTATTGTATTGCAAATCAGAAATGAACCGTTCCTTCCACCGTATACAAACCGATCTACCCGTCCTTCCACCATCTATATATTTGAACGGCAACGTTTTGCCAACTATGTACATACCGCTATAGGCTCCTGCAGATTTATTTATGACCAACCTGAAATTAAAAAAATACATTGTTAAAATGTGATTCTGGCATCAAAAAATCATTTTTGAAAACATTGATTTATTTGTAAATACATCAGAACAGTGATTCCTAACTTTTAGGACTTTACTTGTCGAGCATCTATAATGTATCATCTCTCTGTTTAACTTTTATGGTTTTGTAACCAGTTTTTAAAAGTTCAGTTTTTGTATATTGAAATAAATACTGTCTATTTATTTATTTATTGTAAATTATAGACGCGTCGACAACTTAGGTCATTAGCGTCAATAAATACTGTCAAAAAATATTTTTTTATTTAAAGTAATCAAAAGATATTTGTAATTTCGTGTCCTTGAGGGTTTTTTAAACTTAGATGGGGAAACGTGTTTTTACAATTTTTGCTGATTATGCCAAAATAATTCAAGAAAGGCTGGACCGATTTTGATGAAATTTGATACACTGTCAGCTGGCGCCCAAACTTAAAACGTAGGGCACTTTTTAATTCAGCTACACGATCGGGTTAATTGATACGAAACCCATATTAACTGGTTCTTTGTTGATGTGTAAACATGTGTAAACATCACTGCTCCATCCCCGCAAAGTTTTGACTCTGTGAAATGTCTCAGCTCTACTATCTGTCATGTTCGATCCTCTTTAATTAGCTCCCAGCTTTTTTGGGGTAATGTAGCTTTCATTCGAAACTGAATATTAATTGTAGGTACATTTCTTTAGAGATTGTTTTTTTTTTTTGAAGTTATATAATATATTTCTTTAGCGAGGATAGTGAATTGGAATGACCTCAAGTCAAAAAATACCGACATAAAAATTACCGGCTCAAAAATTAATGAAACGCTGACTGAGATAAAACGGCTCTAACTAGGTATTTGGATGAAAATTGCTGGAAAGGGTTTTTTTTTTTTAAATCGATCTAGCTATAGGTCTCATCCCAGGAAAAATTCGTTTTCTTAGAGATTGTATAATTTTAAAAATCAATTTTTCGACGTTTCAAAATAGTGTAATATTGTAAGCAGGCTTTGGATATACTTATGTTTCAATGACTTAAGGGAAATTTGATAAATTATTATGATATGTCAAGAATAAAAATGAGTAAATAATTAAAATTAAAAATGCCAAAAACTTCAACGGAACGTGTTCTAAAGAAAAATGTATGAAATATAACTTCGACCGTGTGCTTATATGGATGAGCCACAAAGTCTTTTTTAAGGTAGGTACCTATATTTACTAAAACACCCAGTATGGTTGAAGGACGGAAATTTTCTTCATCACATAATTTTCTTCATTCAGTTTTAATATCAATTCGGTTGCTGTATGAGTTTTCAATGACTTTTGCGAAATATAAGAAAAAAGGAATCTCTTTGATGTTTAAGAAACGTGGATATGACATGTTGATCAAAAGAGAATACAAATTCTTATGCTCTTGATTAGAAATAACATCAGGTAGGGACTTTACTATACACACAATCTGTCTTTATTTGTTACATAAAAGATTAAATCAGAGGTTTTACAATTAATATAACTTTAGAAATGTTGATAAACTCGGCAAGGTTTTTTTATGTTCCGTACCAAAATTGGTAAAAATGGAACACTTATGGAATCACCTCGATGTCTGTCTGTTTCTGTTTGTCTGCCTGGCTGTCTCTGTTTGCCTGCTTGTCAGTTTGTGTATCACATGCATTTTTTTTATTTAGCCTCATTTATTTCATAATAATTAAAGTAAAAAACTATTTTTCACGGAAAATATGATATCGGAAATGGAAGATCAATAATTGTTGCATCGTGGAAAAGCCGCCACTTCCATGGCTCGTCTATTGCAAGCCCCCAGTCCCCAAATTATAATCTAAAAAATTTAAATGAAAATTTGAAAAAATATTTTTTTTTTGTTAAATAAAAAATGGTTAACATTAATTAATAATTTATTTCTAAATATATTTGAGAACTCTAAAATATATCCCCTATTTTCATTTAATTGAGAATTACTTTTTTTTAAAGAACTTTTAATTAAATATTATTTACGAACTCAAATTTCCTTGTAAATATTCATGTCGTTTACCAATATTATAGAAAGCAATTTACACTTTTCTAGATCACATTCAGTAACACCGATTTGAAACCTCTGTTTTTTTGTCAAATTTATTAAAGGAAATTGTGATTTTAAATTTTATTTTTTTTTGTTGATTTAATTTCTTGCGGTTTTCGCTTTTTTTATAAAAGAACTACAGTTAAAACTGTATAATTTCAAGTAAGTTACAAGTTTTTTATCTTATTGTAGTAGGTACTTATTTTTTCATTATTATGATACAGAAATATAATATTTTTTCCGAATTTGTATAAGTGTATAACAGATAAAAATATCTTAATTCAAGATTTTGAGTTACGGTGGACGGATGCTAAATAAATAATTAAATTATAATGATTTTTCTCCTTTAATTATGTCTACAACATATTCACAACAATTAAGCAGTGAATAATATCAGGCAGCGCTGCGGCTGCCCTGATTGTTTGGCTATATCTAAGAAAAAATCAAATGCCACTATCGGGACTCGAACCCGAAACCCCCAGTTTCCGGCTGGATAAGTGACCAATTTTTCCACAGTGCCCGAAAGTAGATTCTGTATCTTTCCAAATGAGTTGTGATTTTAAGTAAGTACCTATAATAACTTGAAAATATTAGCGCTCGCATGCAGAACGGGTTGACATTTTCAAATAGTTATGTTAAAATTTATCAACACTCGCATGTAGTGCGTTTTCATCGTTGAAAGAAACAGATTCTACTTTCGGCCACTGTGGAGAAATTGGTAACTCATCCAGCCGGAAACTGAAGGTTTCGGGTTCGAGTCCCGACAGTGGTATTTGATTTTTTCTTAGATATAGCCAAACAATTAGGGCAGCCGCAGCGCTGCCTGATATTATTCACTGGTTGATTGTTTTGAATATTCTGTTGGCATAAGGGAGAAAAATCATTATGATTTAATAATTTATTTTATATTTTAATTATTCAATTTTTTAATTTAAAACAGTGTTATTAATTAATATGTTTTGTTTATAATTAATAGTTCCTAACGATTTATAAAAAATTGTATTTGCAAGTTTGTAACGAAATGTCGATGTACCTATCCACTATGTATTCGATGGGGTATGTGAATCTAGACTTGATATTTCCGTGAATCTACTATACACGCACCTACGCTGTTATCCATTATTACAGTAATAATAATAATAGAATGCGTGTATTTCTTTCAATTGAGCCATCGTAACATTACCATTGTAACGCGGCTCACGTCGTAACAATAAATGTTATCTATTTATTGAATTCTCGATATGCGCGATCGTTTCCTTGGACTCACGTAACCTCGCTTAGATTTATTGTACCAATTTTAGGTTTCATGTTTACATATATGTATAATACAGTATGTCCATACGAAAATGTTACATAGGACTGTCGCATCAAATTGGCGACCGTGACAGGAGACCAGAACATAATGTTTCGCATCGCACCCGAATCGGTGTTGAACTTATTCCAATGTGAAATTATTGATTGGAAAACAATTAATTGATTCATCATTTTTTAATGGAATAAGCTTTGTATTTTTAAGCAATTAATATAGTTAGTTCAATGTTATTTTAGCAATTAAATTATAAACGTTTAATGAAACCGGAACATGAAGGCTGAATACTATTTATTGTTTAAATTAAATTATACGCCGACGTTTCGATGTTCTTGTTTCATTAAAAGTTTATCAACTATTGATTAAGGTGTGAATTTATACTAAAAATTTGGGACAAAATTAGTTAAAAATTATTCCCTGGAAACTTCATAAAAGATTAGTTGAGTCTTGGCTAGGCATTTGGTAGAACACAACTGACTAATAAAGATATAAATACACAAACACTTGGAAAAGTTTTTTAGGCGCAACTTTTTTTAAAACACTCAACATTCGTTTCGGGCATATATCATTCTTCGGGAGCACTTCTAGTATTTGTGCTCCTGAAGATGGCTTCACTAGCCTCGAAACGATCGTTGAGTGAATTTAAAAAAATGTATCTGTATATAGAACTTTTTCAAATGTTTGTATATTTATATTTATCATAAAACATTTTTCAAATTCAAATATGCTTTTGTTTTTGTAATACAACGTCTGTGGGTAGTGTTGCCGTCTAGATCTAGACTTTCTAGACTCTTGTCTTGTCTTGTCTAGATTTTCAAGACAAGACTTGCAAAAGTCTTGTCTAGAAATTTCCAAGACAAGACAAGACTTGCTTTATCTAGATCAAGACTCTTGCCAAAACTCTAGACAATTTTCAAAAGTCTAGATAAACTAAGTAATAGTAGGTATGTTAAAGGTTTACTTTACCTACTACTACTAATCTAGACTCCTGAAAATAATCTAGAGTCTTAATATTAGACAAGACAAGAGTTTGTTAATCTAGTCTTAGACTTAGTGAAGTCTTGATATTTCAAGACAAGACTTAAGTGAAGTCTTGTCTTGATATTTCAAGGCAAGACAAGACTTTGAAAGTCTTGTCTAGACGGCAACACTATCTGTGGGTATCTTTTCAAAAAATCTTGTTAATCTAAAATTGGATTTAGTTGTGTTTTATTAGGAATATGTTTATAAAAACTGTTCATATCTTTTGCTGAAACATTTAGAGTAAAGAATATATCATTACAATTACTTCTTTTTGGTATTTTTGTGTGGATTATGTAACATAGAAATTGGACACCTGTAAATAATATTCATGTCCTGTTTATTATTTCAGACCTTACTCTATTCCCGTTTTGTCCCGTCTGGAACATAAATCAATTTTGAATTAAATACATTTCAAGTCTTGTTCTTATATATTCATAACCATTAACTTTTTTATATTATGGGTCACGGGCGTTCTAATGATAATAATATATGATTACTTATATAATTTATTTATTTATTATTATTTTCAAAATTATTTTTATCTCAGAACGTGCGAGGGTGTCGTCCTGAAACTTTTACAAAGGGAACTATTACTTTTTTGCGCCCTGGTATTACTTTTTTAGATCTACATCCTTGAAAAAAGTAATTTTCATGAGGAATGAGTTTCAAAATAATCGATGCATTAAGGCAGCTTTTTGAAATTTACATTCACGACGATGTATGGGTATCTGCGCATGTGCGCATGTTAAGGCTATCTTAAGTGTTCAAAAGGACAGTGTAGCCTAGTGGATAGCGTACTTGGTACCAGCCTTTAGACTAGACTGTCGTGGGTTCGAATCCCACCTGCGCTCATGAATGTTTTGTGTTGTTATTTAGTTTTAAGTTAGTTGTTATTTAATGTAATAGACGCTAATGACCTAAGTTGTCAACGCGTCTGTAATCTACAATAAATAAAATAAAATTTATTTTATTTATTTATTATAGAATATATACGCGTCGACAACTTAGGTCATTAGCGTCTTAATTACATTAAATAACAACTTTTTTAAAACTTAATGACATCACAAAACATCCATGAGCGGAGGTGAGATTCGAACCCACGACAGTGTGATCCAAAGGTCGGCAACGCTAACCGTTACACCACACTGTCCTCTAAAATAAAATTAAGTGTTCAAAATTTGTGTCACCAAGTTTGAACTCTGAAACCTATGATTTATAATCAGTTCTTTTCTTCTAACAAAAATATTTAACTCAAATAAATAGGTAATATCTAGATGACCGAGCTTTGCTCGGATGAGTTCAAAAAAAATAGTACTTAAAGTTCCCATTTCATCAAAATCGTTAGTCGTTTTTAAGAAAAAAAATTACATACCTATAAGTTGATAATATTATTATACGTCAGTATACGTCATACTACATAACGTATGTACCTACATATTTTATATATTATGTAATATAAAAGTAATATACCTATTTATTTAAATATTAGTTAAAAAAATAACAACAATAAAATCTAAACATAATTATGTAAGTATAATTATGTTTAGATTTTATTGTTGTTATTTTTTACTTTTCAAATAATTACTGATTATTTTAATAAGTTAAAGATTGACTGTCAGAGTAATTTGACATAAATAATGAAAATAGTTTGTTTTGTCCAAAGCCTACTCACCATACGACACTGTTTTATAACGTTAAAAAAACTGTTTTTTAAAATGATAAAATCGATAAGAAAACGAATTTTTCCAGGGATGAGACCTAACTAGATCGATTTTTTCCCCCCCGAAACCACTTTTCGGTAAATTTGATTAAAATCGTTAGAGCCGTTTTCGAGAAAATATTTATATAGGTACATAGGTACCTACATAATATATACAAGATTTGCTCGTTTAATAATACAGGAATATCTGGGTGCCGAGCTTTGCTCGGATGAGTTCAAAAAAATAGTACTTGTATGCTGTGAGATATTATTTTCTCAGAATATTATTCCGAAACGAATTTATTTCTGAAACATAATTTAAATAATTGTTTCTGTTAAATATTTTAAATACCTATGTGTATTTTTAAGCGTAAAAACTAAGTATCAACTTGAATCAAGCATTTTTTCCTGTAAATATTACTTAGGTCGCCATTTTCAAATCTACCGCCGTTATTGTTTTATTGACTGAAGAACTCGCTAAAACCGATTTTCATAGATTGAATATCTTGTAAAAATGTTCGAATCAGATGAAATTCTGCTTGCCCATTGCCGTCTCAATAATCCATTTTTAAACATTCAATATCAACTTTATCGAAGTACTTTTTCTCTGTGATGTCATCTTAGCAACTTCCAGTAAATTTCAAATATTTTTTTTGCATAGAAGGTACCTACTGAAAAACTCACAAAAATCGATTTTCGAAGAAATAGAATTCATATTATATCTTTTAATAACAAACGTCAGACTATAAACCTGCAGCGCAAAACTTTTTTGCATGCATCTTCACCATAGTTTTTAAAAATCGATGTGTTTTGATATACGTCGTTAGAATACGTCGTTAGAAGTGCGGCCCTTCGGGCCGCCGTGCAAATTTTTAAACAAAACTTTTTTGTATGTATCTTAACAATAGTTTTCAAAAATTGATGTGTTTTTACACAGACTCGCGGTGCCAGAAGTGCGGCCCTTCGGGCCGCCTCTTTGTCATTATTTACATATTGTGCAACACACTTCTTATATTAGTGTTCATTTACAGTTTTAACCCTTGTGATATATTATACAAAGTAGAAATAGGCTTCGAATCGATCTGACAATTGACCGAGTTATAAATAAAAAAACCCTTTTTTTTAATTGCTCCCCTCTGGGACCAAGATTCCTACGTAGATCGATTTCTCGCCCCGAAAAATCCCCATTCTGTAAATTTCATCAAAATCGTTATTCGTTTTTGAGAAAAAAAGTCTAGGTAAGATTATACGTCATACTATATTTAACGTACATAATATACATATTTTATATAGGTAATATAAAAATAACATACTTAGGTACCTATTTATTTAAATATTAGTTAAAACTACTTACATAATTATGTTTAGTTTTTATTTCTGTTATTTTTTACTATACAAATAGTTCACGGATTATTATAATAAGTTAAAAATTCTGTCAGAGTATTTTGACATATATAAATAATGAAAGTAGTTTGTTTTCTCCAAAGCCTACTCACGATATTACAATGTTTTGACAGGTCAAAAAACCGTTTTTAAAAATGATAAAATCGATAGGAAAACGAATTTTTCCAGGGATGAGACCTAGCTAAATCAATTTTTTGCCCCCCGAAACCCCTTTTCGGTAAATTTGATCAAAATCGTTAGAGCCGTTTTCGAGAAAATATTTATATAGATACATATATACATATATACAAGATTTACTCGTTTAATAATATAGGGGGATTTAGATTATGTTTTGTTTTCGTGAGACAATTTGTTTTGATATTTATATATATTATAAATTTGATTTAATACCGGGAATTGTGCCCCAAAAGCCAATATGGCTGGATGTATAAAATATAGATTTATCTGCAGTTTGATACCGTACGTCGCAATGAAAACTTTTCAAAGAAAACAAAAGAGACCACCTCGTTTCCCAAGTTATTGCCAACTTCGATTGTTTTCAACTACAATACAACTTAAAGGAAGCATAATGGCGGAAACCTTACGTACAGTTCAATTTCAGGTATTTCAGTTCTGATGTCGGATTGGTTTACAACTAAGTTCGATTCCAACTGAAAGAATTATGTCACAATTCATTTGTCCGAATTGTTTTTTTTTATTTAGTTTGACGAGCAAAGTTTAAGATTAAGTTAAGAAACATGAAAGTATTTTGGCAAATTTTTAGTCAATTGCTACAGAACTATTAAAGAACTAAACACTAAAAAACACACCAAAAATATACGAAATAAAAAATGACAAAGGGCACCGTAATCACGATTGTGCCGCAACCGAAGACGTAGAACTAGTTCTATTATAGTTCTCGATAGTTTTATAATGACATCACATCAGTCAAAAAATATTAACATGACATATTTACATGATACAAAACACAAACAAACTATGGCATAACTACTGTAACTTCGTGTCCCACATTTTTGAAACGCATTATATTTTTACTCCCTATATACCGCCGGGACAGACGCAGCTCTACGACAAAAATCTCACTGTATTTAAATACAATTTCTAACCTTAAATAAAAAACTAATGGCCGTACATTTTAATCACGATGTTTTTTAATCACATTGTTAACTGACGGGCTGCTATGGTAACGAAACGCAGCAGTCAATGAACACGTAGCCATCAAAATTTAACATCGTGTTTAAAAAAACATCGTGATTAAAATGACAATATTATATACTATGGTGTCTGTAATTTATTGTCTGCAAAGTTGAAAAAATTAAAATCAAGTTATAAATCCTACACATTATTAGAGACATTTTTTACCCGACTGCAACGCAAAGGAGTGGTAATGTGTTTATCAGCCTATGTATGTATTGTGGGTATGTGTGTTTGTATGTTCCTTTGAAGCACTATACAGACCAAACGCCTGGGCCGATTTTTATGATTCACACGTCAATCGATTCCCCTTAGTCCGGCGAGTGTCACTAAAGACATGACGTTAGTGAAAATTCAATATGGCGACTACAGGACGCCATATTGTGAAAATGAAAAAAATGAAAGTCAACAAACTATGTCAAGTGGGGTATCGTTGAATAGGTATTTAAAAATTATTTTTAGTTTTCCCTCAACATTTTTCGATTCGACTGACCGTTAAGGATCTATATCGATTTATTTTTAACTAAAAACATTTGAAATAAAAAAATTATTAAAAAACAAAAAACCCGACTGCATAAAAATCGAACTTAAAAGATGGAAACAAGATCTAATGATAACATGCAGTCGGAGGCATAGTAGTAACAAATTGAACAGAAATACCTCCGACTGCATGTTATCATTTGATCTTGTTAACTAAAGCGGTCTATGACTCTTAGTAGGAGTTAAAATATCCAGGGGAGTGACCATAAAAAACTTAAGGGGGGGGTGAGTCCGACCTTCTTGCTACCCCGTTTTCCAAATTCTGTAATTAATTTTTAAAACTCTAGTAGGTAAACGACTTGTTAATTACTGTGACCTCTGCAAAAATTTCGGGGGGTGGTGTGAACCCAAGTGATTCCCCTTGGCTACGACCTTGAAAATAAAAATTGGGGGGGTAACTCCGGTGATTCCCTCTGGCTACGACCTTGAAACTAAAAAAATCGGGGGAGGGAGAACCCCGTTGACCTGGAACAACTGTTTTTGCTAGTTCATATTACTTAAATTTGGTCACAATATAGTTTGAAGTTGGACAGACTTTGTGACAAAGAGCGACGTCCTTTTTTCATACCTATTATTAAAATAAACAAGGACACGATGAAGCTTGATTAAAAGGTAAAACTTTTGAATTATTCATTGTTGCACGTTTTTTGTGTACATATATAACATAGATGTATATCATATTCATCAAACTTTTGAATATTAAAATATTTTAATGAACGACTCGCGGAACATGTATTCTGATCTGATTGATTTAATTTATTGCTTTGTTGATTTCGCTCAATGCATTTATTCTATGATACAGGAAAATATATTAGGATATATCTCCAAGTACTCTTATAGAAAAAAGCACGCGAACTCGATTGAGAATACGCGCTGGCTCGTACCTCTTTTAATTTAGAAGTTATGATATTTTTAAAAATTTCTAGAATAAAAACATATTATATCTATACACCAATATAAATAAATGTGCTATCAACAGATTTTTAAGTTTACATATTGATGAAAATTTAAAATAGCTAGAGCACGTAAATATATTATCTAAAAATATCGAGCAGGTCCTACTTTTTAAAACTTTTAATAAATTATTTTGATCAAGACAGCCTAATCTGTGTGTACTATGCTTTCGTATATTCACCATATTAAAATATGGATTAAATTGGGATCGTTCCACTGATCACAATAGAATATTTATACTTAAAAACGAATAATTCGTCTTATTTTTGACCTCAAATATTGCGTATAAATTATTGAAGCATAATATGCACAGATTAGGCTGTTTTGATCAAAAACAGGAAAAAATATATATTCTAAAAATGAAGACGTGTCCATAAAACAAAAAACCACATTTTTTGAAAAAAGCTCAGTTCAAAATATATAAAAAATTATCGGACTACTTAAAAAATATAAAAAACTAATTTAAGTTTAGAATTAGAGTAAAAAAATATGTGTTGCATATTGTCCCGTATAGTTTTTCTGATTTAATCTGATTTCATTTTTCGTTTGACAATTTTGTATACCTTTGTATGGTCAACACAAATAAAAATTATTATTATTATTATTTATTAAAACCAAAATACAGGCTATCTGTGTGAAATTATGGCATTATTTTACTATGATTAGATTCCTTAACGTAAATATTTGCGGTAAGGAATCTAATCATGTTAATTATTAATAATTTTCATTGTTATTTTTGAAGTGAAAACTTCCTTAGGCGCGCTTTGCCTGGGCTGTTAACAACAGTGATGACAATCGAGGCTACTCAACTAAAACACGAACACGTATTTGCAATATGCTGGAAATTTAGTGTGTAGTTCATAAATGTGCTAATAGATGACACTAAAAACTTAATACGAGTAAAAAGTCATTTGTAGTTCACAAGTGCGCTAACAGATTACACTAAATCTAAAACTTAATAATATCGTTAAGGTATTATATTCTTTAAATTTAATTGTATAGGCCGATTTTAATATATTTATGATTAAACTGTGTGATTAAAAAATTATATATATATTTTAAAATTATTAGAAAATCTCAAGTTTTCATTCTGTCGTGTGGTCATAAGCACACACCCATTTTTGTTGTTGTAACGAGTAATAATTTATATACCTAGGTTAAAAATTTTATTTTAGTATTAAAAATTTTTATAGTACAACTGTTAATTTGTTTCTATTTTTTGCTCATTCCATTTTTATTAATACTATTTTCTTACTATAGTTGTCCGAGAAAAAGAGGTGAAGTCTCCCAGATCGTAAATTTTTAACGACGTTCGTGTGAATTGCTTGTACACGTAATTTTTGTAGTGAAGAAATAAAAGAAATAAGCAAAAATGCTGACTCTTTTAACAATAATTCTCATCGTTGTGGTGTTTACAATAAAACGAGAACGGCGATTGTCTTTTATATATAACAACTGAAAGTACAGTTGAACCGCTTTAACGTATAATAGCATACTTTTTCCATTCCCATAAATACTAGGGATGGCGAACCATATCACAACATGCCAATTTTTTTCAAAAAATGTTTAATGGGGCCATGATGTGCCAACAAGCAATGCAGTGAAATTTAGTGGACAAAAACCGACTTTCCTACGCTGTCTGATGTGTCAAAAAGTGACATATACCTTAAGGAATCACTCACTTTTATTAAAATCAGCCGAACTACTGAACCGATTTTGATGACATTTCTATAGGATCAATTTGAAAGTATATCCTTTCAAATAAAAAAAGAATTTTCTAAATCGGTTTATAAATGACGGAGGTCTGAGGTAACAAACATAAAAAAAAATACAACCGAGTTAAGAACCACCTCCTTTTTTTGAAGTCGGTTAAAAAAATGAATAAAATTACTATTGAAGTGTCGATGTCATATTTGTTATTTGAATGATACTTAGTTAAATTTTTTCGACAGCATCATATCGTCTCTCATCTCACGTATTTGAAAATGGCAGATACGTCTTTACGTGATATAAGGGACGATATTTATCATATTTTTAAGTATTTCGATTTTGTACCTCAATCAACGCCGTGCCAACAATATACTGTCGCGTAAAAAAAAGTTTTGGATACGTCTGAAGGATCATAATTCTTAAAAAGTTGTAAGTTTTTCTAGGAATTTTTTTTTAAATTTCCGTCTGTAGAATCTGTAATGTGATTCTTGGTCTTCCATTTGGTGTTTACCCTCCCGAAACCTTTAGCTTTAAAAATAGCGTTGGGCGAACTATAACCGTTTTTAGGCGAGCGGAAAGGATTTGACATATAGGTTTGAAAATGAATTTTTCCAGTGTTGCATCAAAATGTTACGTTATTTTCATTGGGTGTTTCAAAAACACTATTTAATTAAGCATTACTTAGTACCTATCTATATACAGGGTGAGTTCGACCACCCGTATCAGTCGTTTTTTTCGAAAACGGTTAGTCGTAGAGAGTTGTGTCAAAAATTTGCATTATAAAAGCTCTAATAGAGAATCGAATGGTGATAATTTTTTTTTCCGGGAAGGTCGGCTTCCCTATTAGTTTGCTTCAGAATGTCCAGAACTCCGGAATTATAAATGTAACGATAGGTCCAAAGTGGTATTGTTGAAAAGATCTTTAAAAAATAAGCAAGTTTTGTAGGAAAATTTTTTTTATTACTGCCACCCCTGTAAATTTCTATAAGTATAAATATAAATTATTATATGTTAAAAACTCCGGAATTTTAGAAAGCACGATAGGTTGAAAGTGGTGCTGTTGAATAGCTCTTTAAAAAATAGGCAAGTTTTGTAGGAAAAATTATTTAATTACTGCCACCCCTGTTAAGTAACAATCGTTTGAAATTATTAAATCAAAATTTCATAATAACGATCGAAGTCGGCATTAAAAATCTAGCAACCTTAGACATTGTCTCAAGTGTTCAACCTGTCTTCCATTTACTCTTTAATACATACTACTGAGCTCTTCTGGTTATACTGTGAGTGTACTTCTTTAGTGTTTAATGATCGATAGATAGGTAACTAGATTTTAAATGCGAACTTTTAAAAAGTTCGTTATTATGACATTTTAATTTAATAATTTCAAACAAATATTGCTTAACAGGGGTGGGAGTAATAAAAAAAAAATCCGTACAAAATTTGCTAATTTTTTAAAGATCTTTTCAACAATACCACTTTCGACCTATCGTTACATTTATAATTCCGGAGTTCTGGACATTCTGGAGTAAACTAATAGGGAAGCCGACCTTCCCGAAAAAAAAAATTATCACCATTCGATTCTTTATTAGGGCTTTTATAATACAAATTTTTGACACAACTCTCTACGACTAACCGTTTTCGAAAAAAACGACTGATACGGGTGGTCGAACTCACCCTGTATATAAAACAGTTCCGTTACTGACTGACTGACAGACAACGCCCAGGTCAAACCGCTGAAGATATAAACTTGAAATTTGGACAGTAGGTTCCTTCTGTGACGTAAGCACCCACCAAGAGAGGATTTTTGAAAATTCGTCAATTAAGGGGGTCAAATAGGGGAAAAAAGGGTGTTTTTCATTTTTGAAGTTAGAAGCATGAAATTTTGCACAGGAGTTCCTTATATAACGTAGGTGAGCAATAAGAAAGTATTTTTGAAAATTCATCCCCTAAGGGGGTTAAATAGGGGTTGAAAGTTTGAATGGAAGTTTGTCATTTTTGAAGTTAGAAGCATGAAATTTTGCACAGGAGTTCCTTATATAACGTAGGTGAGCAAAAATATATTAATAAAATTCGAGCGAACGAACGAAGCGAGTCAGCAATGTATTATTAATATTCGAGCGAAGCGAGTGAGTAATATATTAATAATATTCTAGCGAACGAGCGAAGCGAGTGAGTATTGTATTAATAAAATCCGAACTAACGAGTGAGGCGAATGAGTTATGTATTAATAAAATTCGAGCGAATAAAAACCACCAACGGCTTCGCTTCGCAGGAGGAGAATTTCTCGCGGGGGGGGGGGTAATAAATCATAAATCGAAATATACGTGGGCGAAGCCACGGGTAACGGTTAGTATTGATAATAAAAGTCTATCTGCAGTATTAATTGAAAATTCAAAAACTTTCGAAATTTTTATTGAAACGTCAGGCTGTACAATCTGTGAGAAGAGCTTTCACGTGTGTTTGTGTGCGCGTGTGTATGTGCTCATCCACCACACCGACCGTATAGACCTGGCCTAAGGGTTAATGCCACCAAATGTGAACCACTCAAGCCTGGAGGACGTCAGCTCCATAAATCAGATACTCTGCCTATATATTGTTGTGCCCACTTCATTGGTTTCCTTTACAGAAACGTGTAGAACCATCATCACACTGTCACAAATATTTATTTAGTTCTTTTCTCTTATTGTAATTTTACAAATTTGATAATCATTTACTTGTCATGAAATACAAATAATCAAATAAGAAATTGAATTTCATATTTGATTAATGACTTTTTAGAGTATAAAAAACTCCCTAAATACAAATAACTTTAACATGTAAAATTATGACCGTGTTGATATAATTTTTTTAATGTGATTAAAATCAACATAAATACAGTGTCCGGGGAGAAACATGGCAAACTTTGTGAGCTTGTTATTTAAGAAATTTTAAAACAAAAAGAAGTTATGTCAACATAGCTCCGATTCGAAAAAGTTATCGAGTTATGGCACGTTAAAGAAACGCCAACTTTTTCGAATCGAACCTATGTTGGTATAACTTTTTTTGTTTAAAATTACTTAAATAACAAGCTCTTAAGTTTGGTTGATTCCTATAGATGCGTATACATATTTTTTCAGTTGCGTAATTGATTTAGCAATAAAGATATTTATTGGAAAAAAATATAGCCGTTCTCTTGTGATGGGTAAATTCCCGGATTTATTTTTGAGGACAATTCCCGGGGAATATTTTCTCTTCATTTCAGTTTTTATTAATATCCATTATCCGAGGCTTCGCTCGCGTGAAACGTCGGTTTTTCGACTGATCAGCTCACTTCAGTAGAAGACTATTCCATTCCCTGATGTGTAACAAACACTAAAGGTAATTAAAGTCCGATCAAAATCCTTTAATTATATTTATTTTTTATTTAGTTATTTAGGAAATTAAAGTTTATAGAATATTTGCACCACTCGCCCTCTTTTAAATCCTGGCCTGCATAAGACGAAGATTTATGTAACAATGCAATGTTGAAAAAAAACTAGTTATACATAATAGTTACAACAAAGGAGGTTTGTATTTAATCTTTTAGTCCTGTGTGGTTATTAATGACGTCAGCGAAGTGCTATTGTTTTAACAACATTTTGCAATTGTTACATAACATTTCTGAATTACGCTGAGAGCGATTTTAATATACTATTTGTTATCGGTACAGCACTGTAAAAAATGCATGTAAAAATACTTTGAAAGTTAAAGTAGAATTCGCTCGATTTTCTAAGTGATTTTACATTATTATTTATTTTTACACAGAAAACTTCATAAAAACTTGGACTTTTACTGTAAAGTTAAACAAATTTGTGATTTTTACATAAAGTAAATTGAAATTACATAATTTGTGTAATATATTCCAATAAAGTGTGTAAAAATTACAAAATAAAATGTATAGTTACATATATAAAATGGATGAATACAAAACAAATTAATGTAAAATTAGTAACCACGCATGCGCAATGTGTTTTTATGGAATCTACGCGATGTGCAGACGATATCTGTTTGCGACGCCATTGTCTCTTTGTGTGCCTATTACCAGATTAATTTCTGGCTACAAATGGACCATCGATAATCTATGTAATCGGCCTTCTCATTTCTTACAATGAGTAGCTTGAAACATAATTTTCAACAGTAACATTTTTGTATTAATTATTCTAAAATACCAAACGCTTCTTGAAACCCGATATCAGGCTATAATTTCAATTTATTTGAAATCAATATTTTAAAGGAAAACAGTTTTGATATTCACTTAAGTAGTTTAAAATCCGTTATTTGTTCATTTGGCTTAAATGAAGATCGAACAAAGCACAAGCTACAACTTATATTTCTAAGGCTCAATCAGATAAACATATAGAAACACATGACTACCATTCATAAGATGTAATTGAAATCCTTTACTTTGATCGCTTTTCTATTTAGCGCGTCGATTCTTCTTCTTTAGATGACGTTGTAATCTAAGAGAAGAAGGAGTTAGTCCAAGAGGTCGCGGTCGAAAATTGTGAGAATTTCGTAAAGGCTAATATTTTGGGATTACCATTATTATTAGTGTATTTGCCATAGAATATGGCACATACACTATTGGCGTCGGTCGGATGACGGGACCTAGGGGTCGGACCAAAATTTCTCGACGTTTCATACCCTCCTGAACAATTTGGCACCATTTTTGGAAATGTTTATATATATATGTATGTATATATTTATATATATATATATATATTTATATATATATTTATATATATATGTGTGTACACGATAACTCTCGACAGACTTAATCGATTAAAACGAAATTTGGTACACACATTGGAACCCATCACCGCAAGAAGCCTATTTAAAATGGGCCCGATCGGACCATTTTCAGGGTTGTATTTAGGGGTTCCAAAAAGTTTTTGGGCCCAAAAATACCGAAAAATTTGTCAGAATCGTTTCAAAATTGAAATTTAACTCTTTAGTAAAGATTAAAACGTGCTGCTAAAATTTTAATAAAATCGGCCCGACAGGACCGGACTTTCAAATTTTATGAAAACACTGGTTTGTTGATACGGATTTACTTATGAAAGGGTGTATTTAATGTGGTACAGAGGTTGCATTGATAATAATATTGAAATTAAGAAAAAAATATTATTTTAAGGGATGTATTAAGGGGTTAAATTTTTTATTTTGTCCAAAAACAAACTTAAGTTCACGTATTAAAGCCACAAGGCCTGTATTTGCAAATACACTATATTGTCGGCAGGGTTTGGCACTGCGACCCGAGTTTTTTTATTATTTTATTTCGTTCAAAAAACTACAAGGAGTCGAATTTGTCAGACAAATAATAGCAGATATGAAAATAAAGTATAAACAATACAATAAATTATTTCATAGTAAAGTCATCAACGATATACAAACATTGTGCAATCAATGATTTCTTAAGTTTCTTTTGAAATGTATTGAAAGGCAAGTCTTTAAAGTCATTAGGCAAATCATTAAAAAGCTTCAAGGCAGCATAATGCGGACCGTTTTTAAAGAGAGAGAGATTACATTTAGGTAATAAGATATTGCCACAGTTACGAGTTAAATAAGAATGGTGGGAGTTTATAGTTTGAAATTCAGCAATATGCTTTTTAATAAAACAAAGTGATACGGGATACCCATAGGTATATTGATGGAATAGTTAAAAATTTATTAGAAATGAAAGTATCACGATGAGATGAGATTAGCTAGTATTAGGGGTGTAAACAAAGGGATCGTTCAAGTATTACGTAATACACTTTTTGAAGATTTTTGATCTCCTCTCGCCCCTGTAAAGCGCCGTAACATTTTGCTTTACCCCTTCCCCAAAGTTACGTAACACCCAAGTGATCATTTTTACCTAAAAGTGTCAATTATGTCGCGCAAAATATCGAGAAATCACTAAAATACCGTTACGTAACGCGCTGCTTGATCCTCTCCCCCCCCCCTATTGTAACGCACCGTACCGTTTCACAAGATCCCCCTCCCCCCAAACTGCGTTACATTTTGATAGAGCCGACCTAGTCAGCAGTCTGTTTCTAAGAAGGAATAGTCCAAGAGGTCGCGGTCTAAAATTGTAATAATTTCGTAAAGGTTAATGTTTTGAGATTAGGTAGTATTTGGGATGTAAATAAATATACTACAGTCAGCAAGTCAGCGGTTGGGACACCTGGCATCGGGGTGCTTTAAAAGATTTAAAAAAACTAGTGTTTAGTAAAAACTGAAATTTGGTACAATGTTAATTTATTGAATATAATTTATGAAAAAAAATCTATCAGACCTGATTTTGATAGAACCGATTGGTCGGTTCTATCAAAATGAGATCTAACTGTTTTTTTCTTAAATTATATTCAATAAATTAACATTATACTAAATTTCAGTTTTTACAAAACACTAGTTTTTTTAAATCTTTTAAAGCACCCCGATGCCAGGTGACCCAACCGCTGACTTTCTGACTGTAGTATGTTTGCTTACACTCCAAATACTAGCTAATCCCAAAATATTAACCTTTACGAAATTCTTACAATTTTTCACCGCGACCTCTTGGACTATTCCTTCTTCTCTTAAATTATAACGTCATCGAAAGAAGAAGAATCGACGCGCTAAAAAGAAAAGCGGCAGGGGCGGATTCAGAAAAATATTTCGGGGGGATTATCAAAATATTTACGTACAAGTAAATTATAATGATACTTATCTCACCAAATTAGTTTTTACACGCGAAAATATAAAAAAAATATCGAAAATATGCAACGTCCAGCGCCGCTAAAATATGAACCGGATGTCCTTTTCTATGCGTTGCAAAAAATTTCGAGGGGGTTTGAACCCCCTAAATCCGCCACTGAAAAGCGATCAAATTAAAGGATTCCAATTACATCTTATTAATGATAGTCATGTGTTTCTATAATATATTTATCTGATAAGTTCTAGATTGTGTTTAGTTCGAGCCTCGTCTAAATAAATTTTTGACCGCAACCTCTTGGACTAGAAGCTTTCTGCTATACTCCTGACTGAATTCACTCACAGTTTCAACACGAGATGAGTTTGTATATACACGGTAGGCGGCACAGAGGGCACTACGTTTGCCGTAGTCTGCTTTCAAAGCTCTGTAGCGAAAGCTTTCAAGTTCGTTTAATATGTATGTGTGTAGATTTACAAAGTTCAAGTAGCGAAAAGTAACTTGGTCTATAACAGACGTTGAGCGCACTGAGAACAAGTGATTTTTATGATAAAGTTTTCAAACGACATTATTCCTTCTCTTTTATTTTGTGTTCTGACATTGTTATATGCTTTTTGTACTTTTTTAGGTGTCTAATAATTTAAAAAATAAATAGAGTACGTATGATAAATTCGTCAATTACTTGATGTAAATTAATGTAATACTTTGAATTAAAGAAAACATCGCTTTTTAACCGACTTCAAAAAAAGGAGGTGGTTCTCAATTCGGTTGTATTTTTTTTTTACCTTTTTTTTGTTACCTTAGAACTCCGTCGTTTATAAACCGATTTGGAAATTTTTTTTTTATTTGAAAGGATATACTTTCAGATTGGTCCCATAGAAATTTCATCAACATCGGTTCAGTAGTTCGGCTGATTTTAATAAAAGTTAGTAACGGCGTGTGATTCCTTAAGGTAAATGTCACTTTTTGACACATCAGACAGTGTAAGAAAGTCGGTTTAATAAAAGTGAGTAACGGCGTGTGATTCCTTTGGTTAATGTCACTTTTTGACACTAAAAAGTAAAAAATAAAAATCTTTTTAACAAAAAAAAACCTCCTTCAAAAAGCCACTAAAAAGAGGAAAATAATGAAATTTTGAGGTCTGCGCTAATTTAATAAAATATGAAGTTGGTTAAAAAGAAGATATTAATCACTATAGGTACTATACTTTTTAATCGACTTCATATTTTATTAAAATGGCGCTGACCTCAAAATTTCATTATTTTCCTCTTTTTAGTGGCTTTTTGAAGGAGGTGTTTTTTTGTTAAAAAGTTTTTGTTTAATTATTTACACTTAAGAACTTTTTTATTTATTTTTTTTTTATTTAGAAATAACGGAACGAAAAAAAAACAAAAATTAAAGGCAAATGAATATAAACTTAGTGCATCAACTTAGCGACTTAGCGACTTAAGAACTTTATTTTAAAACAATTGTTTAGTAAGTTCTTCAAGTTTAATATCTTTATTTGACGAAGTTGTGTTGTGCGAAATAATTGTTATAAAATAAAGTAAAGTGTAAATAAATTAAAACGTGATATTTTTCTCTTACGACTTCTATAGTCATAGAATACGTTTTAAGGCTGCATTATTTTTAAAAAGAATTTTTTTTTTATTATTAATAATTTGAATATTTTTGAGCTCTTCTTTAGGAACAAAATTCCGTTTCCCGTGGGAATTTAAAGACTTAGAATTTTCGTTTAAATTTTCCTGTAAACTATGAGTGAGGCTCTATATCCCCTATTTTTTTCAAAATTTTATGTTCAGTAGTTTCGGAGATAATAAATGCTTTATTTTCGTATATTTTCTTTAATATCTTTTAAACTATGCATTTTAAAATTATAAAAAAAATATATTTGTATTTATCATAACGAGCTCTTTCATTTAATATGTCACATGATGCACTTAAATTTTTTTTTAATTTTCTAATTTGCCTCTCAAAATTATCCCGCAAAATCAGAATTAGTTTATTTATGCTATACATTCGTGATTGGGTCGCTTAACTCTTTTATATATCTACCAAATTTCAACTTTTTTCGTCCAGTAGATTTGAATAAAATAAGCTGTGACAGACGAACGGACGGACAGACAGACAGACACGAGAGTGATCCTATAAGGATTCCGTTTTTTCATCGGATGTACGGAACCCTAAGAATTAATAAATTTTGATTATTTATAATTCACAGATAGTTGTAGGTATAAATAAAATGCAATTAAAATAGGTACACTAATTGTAACAAACTTTAAGGTGTGAGTCATGCACTTATAGAGGCACAGTTTGAGTGAATGTAAAGCATACGCTCCCGCACATGCGTCCCATGCACACAAACTGTGCCTGTATAGGTGCATGATCACTCCTTAAATTTCGGTACAACATGGACTTTGATATGATTTATTTTTCGTAATTGGATCGATTGAAGCGTCTACCCGAGAACTATGTCTGTGGTTTCTCTTTGTCAGAGCTGCCACACGTAAAGAACATATGTGTTTAAAATTGAAATGTTAAACTCCAATAAATCTTTTCTATTATGTGACCTCCGCCATGTTTTATGTAGATGGTGTTTTGTTTCTCTCAGAGGGTTGGAGCACTTGAGAGCCTGTCAAAAGATTCTAAGTGAAGTCCACTTGAAATATTCAACTAAAGGTTTTTGGTAATAGTAGAATCAATAAAACTTTTTGTCTTTTATACAGTTTGGTTCAAATAAAAAAAAACCGGTCAAGTGCGAGTTAGACTCGCGTGGAGAGGGTTCCGTAATATTCCGTTTCCCGTGGAGGAATTTAAAGACATAGGATTTTCGCTTAGGTTTTTCTGTAAACTATTTTTTTGGCAAAATTTTAAGCTCAGTAGTTTCGGAGATAAGGGGGGAGAATGCTCGATTTTCGTATATTTTCTTTAATATTTTTTAAACTATGCATTTTAAAATAATGAAAAAAATATATTTGTATTTCTCATAACGAACCCTTTCATTTGATACGTCACATGATGCACTTGAAAATTTTTTTTTTCTGAATTTTCTAATTTGCTCCCCAAAATAACCCCCAAAATCAGAATTCGTTTATTTACGCTATACGTCCGTGATTGGGTCACCTAATTATATGTACCAAATTTAAACTTTTTTTGTCCAGTAGATTCTGAGAAAAAGAGCTGTCACAGGCGGACAGACAGGCAGACAGGGCAGACACACAGGCACGAGAGTGATCCTATAAGGGTTCCGTTTTTGATCGGATGTACGGAACCCAAAAGGGAACGTAGGGTTTATTTTGCAATTAAAAGTAAATGTAGATGTCAGCATTTCGGACGTCTAAATGTGGGGTTTAATTGGTCGTATCACAAATTAAGTGTAGATGTCAGCACTTTGGACGTCTAAATGTGAGGTTTTATCGGTTGTATCACAAAGCAAATGTAGATGTCAGCACTTCAGACGAAATGATGGTTTGAATGGTTTTGTAAGTAAAGTAAATTTTTAGGTAAATGAGGTTAGATTTTTGTGTCAACAATGTCAGATCGAGCATTAACATACATTGATGTTTATAAATACGTTGGTCTGAGTCAAATGAGTAATTTTTCTTGTAGACCCCACATACGGCGACTTCGGATTCGAACACCAGATGTCAGTCACTTTGCTTTTAATTGCGATTAATAAGTACAAAATATTGATTGATGATTTATACTTTGACAGCCAAGGAGCATAATCAATATCGGTATTTTGGATGAACTAAAAAACATCGTGGGGGGATGTCCTCAGTTTTGAAGATATCGCTTGAATTAGACTTTGCCACCGCTAGGTTCTAAGAAAATTGTTAAATTGTGTTTTAAAGACCACCAACAGCTAAGGTTATTTGGGCCTAGCACCAATTCATATTTTCAATTCAATTTTTTTTTTTTTAATAATAAATTGAAAATCCAGTTGACACTTGTACCAGCTCTCGGGCTAGAACCCGGGAAGTGGGGACTTGCAATAGAGGAACCATAGCAACGCCATGTAAACAACAGCATTGCTACACTCTCGTGAGTCTCGGCCTAGGTTCTATTAGAGTAGACAATTTGAAAGCTCCTAGATTGATAAAATTAGTTTGTTTTAATTTTTTGGGATGAAACCTCTTAGATACAAGCCCCAACGTAATTTCGGGGATCACTGGCTTTGATATGTTTAGAAATACATTTTTGAGGCCACAAGCTATAATACTTATCATCAATTTATTTATTCAATTAAGCAGTAATATATAGAATAGAGTTACCTAGTTTCATTGTAACATTATTCATGTTAATTTTCATAGAATATTATGTATACCTGTATTTGTTAATTAATGATCGTTACATAATTAATTAATAATATATTGTTAGTACTCATCAACATTTCATTAGCAAAATATAAGTACTTAAAATGTGCTGACGGTGTGTTTGCTCTCTGCCAGCAATAACTTTTCATATGTTTTATGAATAAAAAGTTCGATTGAGTTATTTTTTTCAATTTCATTTATAAGCAGCTTATAGCTTAAGGTTCTATTCTTTAGTTTCCCTTCACCGATTTGGGTTTCCTTTTATGAGTTAATATAAAAATTCCGCAATTTTTGGGGAATCAAAATAAAAAATTGTTTTTAGGACGAAACAAAATTAAATTTAAAGCTGAAAAAATGCTAGAGGTCTCAATCAATTCAAATAGATAAAAATAGCAACTTTGTAATTGTACTAAATTTTCAACAAGATTTCGACTTATTTATAAAGTTTTAAATTATTATTATTTAAATAAAATAATTTAGTTTATATATGTAATGCTAGCGGCCCGGTCCGGCTTCGCCCGGGTGCTATGAATTTATGATTTATTAATATCTCCTGAAGCAAAATAGCACCTATCGAATAGTGAAAAAAAATTTGAAATCGGTTCAGTAATTTTTGAGATTATTCCCCATTTTTACCCGGGCGGATCCGAGCCGGATAGTTTCAGTTATACATCTCAACCTTCCTCGTGAATTAATCTATCTAATCATAAAAACCGGGACAAAATCCGTTCAGTAGTTACGGGGAAATCGGTCTTCTGAGATTACCCTCGATTTTCACCCGGGCGAAACCGGGCCGACTAGTTATTATAGCCTATGTTCATCTCCATTGCGGAAGCTACCGGTGTGCAAAATTTCCCAGAGATTGTTTGAGTAGTTGAGGCATGAAAATGGAACAAACAAACTCACTTTCGCGTTTATAATATTAGTTAGGTTTTGATTTTTTTGCGAGTACAATGAGTGAGTCAGGTGTTACAGCTTTAGTGCAAATATCTTCGTAATAGGTTTCAATATATTAGTATTATTTTGTAATATTTCACATGAAGCACATTTTCGAATGTTCCAATAATTTTGTAAATTGCTATCATATTTCACATTCCAATTCCAGGTTTATTAACCAACAAGTGCGTATCATATATTAAAATTTCCTACATTATTTATGTAAATATATAATTCAAGTGCATATGTAGCGAATATACAGTGTGACACAAAAGTCTTGGTTCTCAGTCAAAACTTGTTCGATTAATGAAGTCGTAGATATATATACAATATGCAAAAAATAATAATAATAACTTATTTTGTCTATAAACGGATAAAATGTATCCAGATACGTCCGACATATTAGATATCCAAAAGATATAAAAAAAGAATCATGTTAATTTTTTTTCCCACCTAGTAAATATTTGCAAAAAATCAACACTCTTTTTTTATTCTTTGAAAAAAGCATGGCCTTCTTTCTTGTTTAGTGATCTACTGATGGCTAGCTTAATATAGAAAAAATCATGGTTACTTTTAGTACAGTAAAACGGTATATTTTACTAAAAAAAATACTTAATGACTGAAATTTTGAGGGGGTGTTCGGGGGCATGTCCTGAGTCTAAAGCCGAGTTTTCGTATTCGAGGGGGTGGGGGAAGTTACATCCCCCGGTCAATATAGGGGTAAGTTTGTTTTAATTTTTTATCTTCGTTGCTATTGCCCGTACAGTCAAGTTCAAGAGATCAAACTTGTAGGAAATGAAATTATATATCCAATGATAATACAATCAAGGTCATAGGTCGGTCAGGTCAATCACAATGGCCGGTAAAAGGTCAAAAGTGTATGTGTGTATGTGGAGAATGTTCAAACAAATATTCTTCAAGACAGGCATTAATGTTCACAAAATTAGAATGAAAACTTCAGATAAGGCTTGTAATCTAATTCTTTCTATAAAAATCGATCAATTTTTTGACATTTCAAAATAAAACCTAGTTTAATATTATTATTTCAGATATTAGGATGTCCAAAATTTATACAATAACAGTGTTCTGAGAAATTGTAATAGAAAAATAAATTTTTATTAAGTTTTATTTTGAAATGTCAGAAAATTGATCGACTTTTATAGAAAGAATTAGATTACAAGCCTTATCTGAAGTTTTAATTCTAATTTTGTGAAAACTTACCGGTTTCACGGTATTCACGAAAAAAAACCAAAAACTACCCCTCACTTTTGACCTTTTACTGGCCATTGTGATTAACCTGATCGACCTATGACCTTGATTTTATTATCATTGGATAGATAATTTCATTTCCTACAAGTTTGATCTCTTGGACTTGACTGTACGGGTAATAGCAACGAAGATAAAAAATTTAAACAAACTTATCCCTATATTGACCGGGGGATGTAACTTCCCCCACCCCCTCGAATACGAAAACTCGGCTTTAGGTTCAGGACATGCCCCCGAACACCCCCTCAAAATTTCAGCCATTAAGTATTTTTTTTAAGTAAACGCGATTTTTGTGTCTCTATTTACTGTACTATTTGATTTACGTACAATTTTTATTTTTTTTTGTAAAATATTTTTTTTCTCGAAAACTGTACATTTTAGAGAAAAAAAATATTTACATTTTTTTCATATCATAACATCTAGAATTCATTTATAATTGTCTTTACCTATGTTAATACGTGACATTGAGAACGTTTTTTTTAATATCTCAGGATCCACTGAACCGATTTGACTCAAAATCTAATCAGATCTAAGTTAAAGGCTGATAAACACAATAGAGCAATCGGTATGGCCGTATGTTGTTCCGTTTTTACGATATCGAAGGCGAAAAATTGACCAGATAGATACACACACACAGAGAGAGAGAGAGAGAGAGAGAGAGAGACATCAGTCAGAAAATGATCTTAAACGATTGCTAGGGTCTCAAAACGTGAAGATCTGTTAAAATCTCGAAATATTTTTTCCATACCATAGTAGAGGTGGGAAGTAAAAATAGTATTTAATCACGCCAAATAAAACTTCTAACGTGCGTACAAAAGTACAAGCACATATTTTTTTATTTTTATTTTCTAAGGTACTTTTAATTTATGAACATTCTGTATACAATGTAATTAATGCGTGTTGTTTCCACTTACAGCGTGTTTATTTTTATATGAGCACGTAATGTATTAGGTAATATCGGCGCCGTATGGTCACATTCGGAGAAGACTTTAATTTGCTATGACAGTTTCCAATTGACCCTCTCTCTCTTTCTCCGTCTAACCGTTCGTCCATCTTTTCACTCTCTCTCGCACACTGCAAACCTACGTAACAATACATTATACCAGCGTTTCTTAAACTGGGGTCCGTAAGTACGTCCGAGGGGGTCGACGAACTCATCTCTGGTGTAAGTGGGCAAAGCAAGCGGACGGAATACGACCGAACAGAGAACAAGCAAAAGGACTGAATACGACCGAACAGAGAACAAGCAAAAGGACGGAATACTACCGAACAGAGAACAAGCAAACGGACGGAATACGACCGAACAGAGAACAAGCAAACGGACGGTATACGACCGAACAGAGAACAAGCAAAAGGACGGAAACGACCGAACAGAGATCAAGCAAAAGGACGGAAACGACCGAACAGAGATCAAGCAAAAGGACGGAATACGACCGAACAGAGAACAAGCAAACGGACGGAATACGACCGAACAGAGAACAAACAAAAGGACGGAATACGACCGAACAGAAAACAAGCAAACGGACGGAATACGACCGAACAGAGAACAAGCAAAAGAACGGAATACGACCGAACAGAGAACAAGCAAAAGAACGGTATACGACCGAGCAGAGAACAAGCAAAAGGACGGAATACGACCGAGCGGAGAACACACTCATACTTAGCACAAAAGATGGAAGGACATCTCACATCAGTCATCAAAACACCGGTAAGCCGCCAAGGCCGATACTTCGACCGCTGCCACATCGACTTTGAAAATGTCTACCGTAGTTGTAGACGAAACGGCAGTTAGAAATACCATCGGACCACGGCCTACAAGCCCGGAAACTATGAAGTTTTGGAACAATGCCGGCCATGAAAGCTTACACACTTGGACAAAGTTATTTATTTACAGTTCGACCGGCGATGGTCGAACTGTATAAATGCCGCTAGACAAGTGATATATTGTTTACACTACACCCTACAGAAGTGAAACTTACTCATCTAAATGTTAAAAATTGCAATTTACACTACAACAAAATTAAAGATCAACATAAATTACTGTGTTTTATATTTAATGGGGGTCTGCAAAAATGTTGCTAATAATCGCTAAGGGGTCCGTAGGCGAAAAAGTTTGGAGAACGCTGAATTATACAACACATAGGTTACGCAATACAATACATATGCCGCAAAATTGTAATTTCGAGTTAATTACAAAAGAAGGGGGTGGCATGAGGGTTGCTGTTGAGTTTTGTTAATAAGGGTGAGGGTATATGTATAAAGGGTGGATTTTATCTTCACATTATCTGCTTCTATTTTGACATATGTTGTTAGATTATCAAGATTTTATGTAAGTTTACTGCGTGTTGCTGTCAGTCACTATTTTTTTATTTTCTATAATCTATATCGTAGTAAATTCATGTCCACTATAAGTAATCATATTTCATTTTTTGTAGATTTTAAATTAATTTCTTAATATGCCTTGGTAGCCATATTGGCTTCTCTTAACCCTAAAAAGAGCTCATTATTATCTACGATTACTGCAGTCATTCTTAAAAAGTTAAGTGATGAAAGAATTTTTATAAAACTTAAAATATTTTTTTGAATAGTAAACGCAATTGCCGTCAAAAATTTAAATGACTTTTTTCCTCCTGATTACGGATCTGCTTTAAAAAATGTAATATACACGGTGTCCAAGATAAGCGTGAAATGCATAGGGATTTTCTAAACGGTAAGAGATAGAGATTTGGTTAAATGCGAGAAAATGTAAGTACATTGATTTGAAATATTCATAACAAAATCGTTATAAATAAAAAATTAAAATGGGAAAATTTCGATTTTAACTGTCTGTCGCAAGCCAAGCAAAATGTGAAATGTTTGACTGCGCAGGGTAGTAGGTACTGGAGAGTGGAGACTCTGCACATTTTCATTCATTTAACCAAATCTCTATCTCTTACCGTTTACGAAATTCCCATGCATTCCACGCTTATCTGGGACACCGTGTATCCTTTCGTATTTTTAATGTTTCTTTATTTTCAAAACAAAGTAACTTAAATATGAACTACATGTAGTAAGTAGCGTGAGCAAACTATAAATATTATCTAGTCTAGACAACCGGAAGAAAACAGATTTTACTTTATTCATATTTATTTTGGGGATTTATGTAAAACATTTTTCAAAATAGAAAACATTATATTCTGCTGAGAATTTTAAACAGTTAATGTTTAGTTGTCTCTCATATTTTAAGATAAAACAAAATACTTACTATTATATATCTATATTATATTTCCATTTTAATTATTTTCTTTTAGGCAAATGGTTTATATTTCATTTATTTTGTAGAGATCGAGAGTTTATAATCTACAATCTGTCTGTGTACAAACGAATGTTATTAAAATATCGAAATGTTTCTTTGTTCTGTACGTAATTTATTTTTGTACTATATTATACAGGGTATATTACAAGAAAGTATCCCCAGATTTTTAATATATACCTTACTGATCAAGTAGTGGTCTCATTTGAAGGGAATGGGGAAAGAACAGGGTATGTCACATTTTTTTGATTTTTGAGCTGTTAGTGCCATTTAATAGACCGTAACGGTATTCAGCACTGGGTAAATTGTGGTTTTAAAGAAATAGGTAGGTAACCGTGTATTTTAAAACTTAAAATTATTGGATGGCAAAAGAACAAGGAATGTAAATAACTTTAAATTCAATTTACTCAGCAATTTGTCAGAAGGACATAACTTGTTTTTTCCACATTCCCTTCATTTATGGTAAGCGATATAATAGGTATGCAAAGCAATGCTTCCTGTACGAACTGATATTGGGCTTACATTTAACGCATCCCAGAAACTAGGGATTAGGACTTGAGTAACGATGCCTTAAATTTGAGAATATTTTTTTTATTAAACCTTGAACAAATGTTACAATAACCAATACAAACAACCATTTTATTTCACACTTATATATATTTTGTATTATAATTCTAAGATTAAACAAACCGGTAAAATAAAAAAAATGTTTTATATCTCTAGAAAACATTTCGAATGAAAAAATATAATTCTAAAAATCGTTTCTCTTGCGTCTCAATTCTTTATTTAGAAAGAAGAACTTTGTAATCTTTGAAATAGTACAAGAAATCAGATATGCCTTGGTTAAAATCTTTTCAAATTAAGTAGGTACATGACTCACTATTTTGTAACTTGACTATACAAAGAAATAAAAAGAAGAAGTTGCCGTTTAATCAACGTTTTCTTCTCCGACAGTGGCGCCAGCATGATAATATTTCAACAAAAATTTCTTGTCATTCTAAACCAAAATTCTGCTATGCAATGAACCAAATAGCTTGCAGAGAATTACAAAGCAAATTACATAATTGTTTGATCTTGTGACACATGAAAAGGATTTCATCAAATTCGAATATGCATTTGTGTATTTATGCATCACCCTATGTATATTGTAATTATATCAGTAATACAAAGGATTCCTACGTCCCTGCAGTTTCAGTTTTCAATCGGGTTTCTATTGTCGTTTTACATGTAACCTGACTGTAGGGGCCAGTCGAGTATCTACAACCGTCCACTTTGTGGTCACTGTGTACACAAACTATACCGCTACTGTGCCACTTACCTTTATACCGGGTGTTCAGTTATCCTGCGCTGTTTGATTAACACTCTAATACATGAGTCAATAATAATTAATTTATTGGTTCTAGGAATAGTTCGTATCCTTTATTTAAAACAAACTGCTATTTCTGTATCGCGGGTACAAACAGATGACGTGAATAGCAGTGATGGGCGATTACGAGATATTTTAGTCGATTGTCTCGATTGTTCAAACATCTCGATGACTCTCGATGGTTTTCACTTGGACTCGATTGTTGTTGTTTCATAGTTCACCGAGACCAAGTTGCATAGTACTGAATCATACAGACGATGTACACTGTCGAGAGCCACATAATATATAATCGTTCATCACTCAACAACTGTGGTTGAGTCGATGGTTAGTCGATTGTGCAGTAATCGAGTGCTCTGAGACCGACTGAACAGTGTGAACAGTGAATCAACGATGAACGAGTAGCGTGAACATCAGACTTTAATCGACTATAGCATATAACCTTGAATCGCGATTATATGTATTCTCATTCGCTGGCAAATAATCGACTTGAACAATCGAACATTTCGATTATAAAATCAAACTCCGAGTCGATTGTGGACTCGATTGTTATTATGAACGATTGCAATTGTTTCGATTGTAAAAACATCTTACAATCGCCCATCACCAGTGAATAGAGTGAAACACAAATAATAGGGTACTTGACTAAAAATTTTTTTGTGTTATATTAATAGAGCAGTAATATCTGAACAAAATAACACCTAAATCACTTCATTCTGATTTCAAATTAGCTCAAAAATAATTTTTGAAATATTTATGTTAGCCCCGCCCGCTAAACATTGTTTTTACTCTACGAACCTATGACTTCATATTTTTATGAATGTACGTTTATATCTACTAACTCGATGCTAATTATATCAGAAACAGAGTGTTGAAAAATACCGTTTTGTACCTATGTGAACATGATGTAAACAATCTAAGCTCCGTTTCTATGGATACATTCATTTTTTATTAAAAATTGACGTCACACGTTCTCATACGATGTTTGAAGTCACGTGACACATAGATTAAAAATCATGATTTTATTTATTTATTTAAATATGTTTACAAAACTTAATTAATAAAAATAAAAATTCTAATAACTATTTTAGAGCATAAACTTTTATTATAACAAAGTTTTATATTTTATTTTGATCACTGGCAACTACCCTATTGTATTTTGTTTATCTTATAAAATCAAATGTTCATAAAATATAATAAATAAAATACTTGTAATTTTATTTTTTAGGTAGGTGCCTATATTTTAACACTTTATATTTTAACATTTTGGTTATCTTCCTATATTTTAAATTGTTATCCGCAATACCTAGGTATATAATATTATTTTGATAAAAAAAATATATAATATATGTATATATATATATTGAAAGCCTTCCGGATTGGAACCTAGGTTTGACATTTGTATAATATGTCGGCTGTCGGTAGACTCGTACCATAACATAGTGATACATGCTGTGTTTTGTTTCACATTCAAACACATCCGACTATTTCCGTTGCATCTAATATTTCTAAAATGTCACCCCAGTATGTGACATTAGGTGTTATTCATGTCAAAATAAAAGTATCATCATTAGCACGTTAACGACGGAAGTTGTGGCTAACTTTTCTGGTAAAATCACGCTTTTAACATCAGAAAACACGCTTCTGTTCTGAATAAACACTATTAACCATAAAACTGTTTTGCATTTTTTATGGCATCATCAGAGAGATCATATACAATCTATAGGTTAAAAAATTTAACATGCATAAAACTGTGCCGCTTATATAAATAGTGAAGTATAAGTGCATGACTCACTATCTTACATTTTAGAATTTGACTATAGAATATTATATTAAATGCTCGCCGAAGTTTAAAATCGTCAATAACAATATATTGCGCGTTAATGACTTTAGTTGCCGAGCGTCTATAAACTACCAATCTAAGTTCGTTTCTGGTTTTAACCTTTATAGACTGAAATGTCCGATGTCTAGTTAAGGGCGGATCTGTATATAGGGACTAATAGGGCTTAAACCCTTGGCCCCCATGAGTGAAGAGCCCACAAAAATTAATAAATATATTTCAACTCTGATTTTAATATTATTAAAAATGAGATTTAACCTCAATTTAAAGATTCTTAATCTAACATTGGACTTCAATAAACCCTAGGCCCCGAAAAACCTATATCCGTCCCTGTGTCTGGTTATTACCAAAAGAGATTGTAGATTATTATAGCGCCTACTCAATAGTTATTACCAAAACATATGGTTTTTGTGTGATATTTTAATTACAAAATGAGAGCGGAAATTAAAAAATAAATTAAGCAGATGTTAAAAAACATATAAATCTATAATCCGTATCGTTCATTCAAATTACACAAAGAATAATATACATAATCGTTTAATCGATTATCGAATTTTCAAATGGCAGGGTATTATTTCGCGTTTTATTTATACTACAATATGCAATCATAGATTGAATTATTATAAATTTAATTACTCGAAATAACGTTACCTATATAAATTCTTTGTATAGTAAATTGAAACCATATGATTTGCAGACAATACTGTCAACTTAAAAAAGATATTTAAAAAAAAACGAAAAAAATATAATTTTTACAAGCTTTTATTTAACTTGCAATGTATGTTAGTTAGTTTGTTCGTGTGCTTGTTTGTTTAAGTCAAAACTTGCAAGTCAATTTTGAACGACTTCCACCTATCCGATCGATTTGAAATTTTGTACACATAATATGTATTCCCGACGACAATACATGAATAAATTGTTTTTAGAAATAAATTCAACCCCTAAAGGGCTGAAACGAGGATGTAGGGTTTTTTGACTAATCAACGCCTAGGCCAAATCGCTGAAGCTAGAAACTTGAAATTTGGACAGTTGTGGTTCCTTTTCTGACATAAGCATCCACTAAGAAAGAATTTTTCGAAATTCAACCCCTACGGGTGTCAAAGGGGAGTAAAATTTTGAAAGACTAAAATGAACAAAATAAAATATTAGTAGATAAAAAAAAACTTTTTAGAGAAGTTTTTATTGAAATGTATCTACTAAAAAAGAAAAAATAATATTTAATAATTTTGGTTCATAATTATTATAAAAGCGGGGGTTGCGACTAATAAACTATCATAGAGATTACAATCCCCGCTTATATAATAATTATGAACCAAAATTATTAAAAATTATTTTTTCCTTTTTAGTACATTTCAATAAAAGCTTGTCTCTAAAAAGTTATTTTTTTACTAATATTTTTTTCAGAAACGGCAGGGCCGCAGTTGGTTATGCTGAAACGATGCTGATTACATAGTGACAAATCACAGGTTTTGATTTCGGTAAGAATCCTGCTTATATAACTGTTCTAGATAATCAATTTATTCTATTCTAATCCATTCTATTCTATCCTATTCTATTATTAACTATTTTATTTTAAATTATATATTCAATTTATACTAAATATCAAAATTTAGTATAAATTGAATATATAATTTAAAATAAAATAGTTAATATGTACGCAAGGTGATATGTCAAAAATTAAGGTTGCACTCAATAAATACAAAATAATTGTACCTATATTGTATATCTAGATGCATAATGAGGTATATTACTGACGAGTAGTGACAGTATGTTAAAACAAGCGCCAGCGAGTCATAATATCATTACCCTAGGGCCTAGAGATATCACCATAAAATATCTGCTTTTCGCTTCATTTTCAGTATTTTCAAAACAATGTTGACATTTCATTTTCGTCGCCAACTTCACATTAATTATAGCAGGCAATGAGTAGGGCGAATCAGAGCGAATAAATATAAATCACTATGAAAATGGCTTTATTTTCGATACTAATGTGTTTTGAAAACACTTTCAACACACCTGTCTGGTTAACTGACCCATTCCATGCATACATTCACGCATGTAAAGTAGCTATTTTATAGTAGGTAGTGATGTAAATGCGTATAACACTCTGGTATAAAACGTTTGTTTAAAACGGTATGAAAAAAATAATATACCCCAGTTTTATATTAGGTATAAATACTGCGTATTTAACTATTTTATACAACACGTATAAAACGTTTAACACCGTTTAAAACGGTTTAATATCGGTTGAAACGGTTTAATACCAAAATAAGAACAGGAACTTTTCCTATTATGCAGTTGGCAATACTGAAAAATGCACCGTAACCGTAGTGTGAAAGAGTAAAAAATCGTTTTATACTGAAAAAATACGCGGTATTATACCATGGGTATAATACACAAAAAAGTTTAATACCGTATTTTTACATCACTAATAGTAGGTATGGCAAAAAAATTGTTGTGTGCAGGTGCTGTGTTTGCTCGCATCTAGAAATGAAACGTATTAACAGACCAACAGATCAAACTGTCTTTTGTTGGGTAGCAAAAGCGCTAATCAAAAGCTCGGAACGAGATAAAATTACTTTTCCTTTATGTAAATTAACCTTAAAATATAGGTTGGTCATAAATATTCTTTTGTGTGTTTTAAAAGAATGAATTACATTAATATTCAAAACTCATCTGGTATGCTTTTGTTTTTAATACGATATAGGGATGGGGTAATACTGAACGTTTTATGATTTAGTGTTCAGGGAACGATAAAGTTAATTTTGAAATTCGTAATACCTATCGTTTTTTATTTGGGGATTTAAAAAAAACAGCTACAGGCCAATGGAACACAATTATGTCCAATAATTATTGTAGTAACAAAAAACAGTTTTCACATAGAATTTCCGCTAGTTATTATTTTTGTGACAGTGTTTAATTTTGAATTTGAATTATTTTATCAAATAAATCTTACTAGCGGTACCCGTCCGGCTTCGCCCGGGTACAATACACTACTCACTCGCTTCGCTCGTTCGCTTAATATTATAAATACACTACTCACTCGCTTCGCACGTTCGCTTGAATATTATAATTACATTACTCACTCGCATCTCTCGTTCGCTTGAATATTATAATTACATTACTCACTCACTTCGCTCGTTCGCTATATATATAAACCTTCCGTGAAAAATTATCTAACTGATGGTGAAAACCGCATCAAAATCCGTTGCGTGTTTAGGAATTACATTACTCACTCGCTTCGCTCGTTCGCTGTATATATAAACCTTCCGGGAACAATTCCGCCATACATGATTTTTGCGTAACTTTAACCGTTTACGCAGCGTACGCAACGGAAGCTTTCAAAAGGAATAATTTTTCCCCTTTTTGCAACATTTTTCATTGATGCTCCGCTCCTATTGGTCGTAGCGTGATATTATATAGCCTAGAGCCTTCCTCGATAAATGGACTATCCAACACAAAAATAATTTTTCAATTCGAACCAGGAAATCCTGAGATTAGCGGTTCAACCAAACAAACAAACAAACTCTTCAGCTTTATAATATTAGTATAGATTCACAATAATTCTTAAAAAAATTTATCTATCAAAATCCATCTCCCTACGATAAAATTTATTGTTTCTAATATTTCGAGAAATATTTTCCAATTCTCGAAATAACGACTTTATCTTGAATCATGAATATTTTGATATTAGATAATTTTTACTTGAATTGCAAGTATTTCTTAGATTTTGTATTTTATTGTTTACTATTTGTATTATATTACTACGCAATAATGTTGACAAATTATTGAACTCGGAACCATTCAATAAAAAAAAATTTTAATCGTTTTTATCACCAAACGTATTTCGCAATCAGTATTAACTGTAGCATTAATTAATCATTATTACACTTTACAAGAATTAATTTCGAAATAATCGGATAAAAAATTGAACCCCATTCAATACACAATTTTACAACAAAGCTGTTTTACTATGTACACCGTTAGCAAAAACTTAATAATCGAGCACAACAATACTAAAAGCTTTGTGAAAATTTGCCGAGAGCTTTGAAAAAATTAAATTCTAAATGCTACACGCAATTGTCATGTATTGTATAATAATATACAAGGTGAGCTGAAAGGCATGTACCATGGGGTAAATAGAATTTAAATCAAAGATTTTTTTCAATTTATATTAGAAATCGTGTCCATCGTGATTATAATAAATAATATAATAATATAAAATAATTAAATGTACGACGTTTCGTCTATATATTTAAATAAATCCAATATTTTGTCCACTATCCTGCGATTTTTCTTAATTTTATTTTTTTCAATGTCTGAACATTGTAGAGTTTTAAATCGATCCTGCTAGAAAAATAATTAATGGATTGAAACGATATTTTTTTTAATCTGTGTATTTAACATAGTTTTTTGTACAATTTCAGCTTCGAAACAACATTTTTCTACGCATTTTCATCAAAATTTAGCTTCTTTTTCTACGTATAAGATCAATCATTTGTTTTTCTGTGAGTACAATCTAATCTTCTACATGACAGTCTGACAACGACATTAGACTGTTCCTGCGTATATAAAAACTGTAATAATTATATGATAACAATTTAAGGTCATTGCCAAATCAGACTTTTTGACAATGCTTTCTGAAACCGAGAATTAGTGTATTAGTTTTTCCACTGAAAAACTTCATATAAAAAATTGCTTTAGAACACGGAAACAGGACTGGGGAGTATATTTTGTATTTGATACTGTTTTGTACCTTAGTCTTAGATACTTTCTATTTTATATAATATACTTCTCACTTATATCCAAGATACTTTTGAAGTATCTTAGATACTTTAGATTTAGAGTATCTGTCGCTATAAAAAGTAACTTACTAAAGTATCATTTATTTATATTTTTTCATACAAAATATCTTGTATCTTTTATGGTATTGACTGTTTGGTTTCTTGTATCTACTTTTTTCAAGTACTATCTTCTGCAGCTCTGCATGTAATGAGAATGATTATAGACGCTCGGTAAGTGAGATCATTATCATCTGTATAATAAAAATACATCAAAACAAACTCTCTAAAGGAAGTCGTGTATATTTCTCTGTATCAATAATTTTTATTGGTAGTCTTTTTTTGAATTTCAATTAAATCCAACCCTGTATCATAACAACGACAATGGAGTCTTTGATGTTAGGTCTGAAGGTAGGTACAGAGCACTATACCATAGCAAAGTTGCGGTTATTGGAAATGTAGCCAATTTCATTGTAATGTAACTAAATAGAAACTCTCGACGCATAATAACAATCTTGACTCACTGGTTACCTGTACACAAAATGGCGGCGGTGCGGTTTTGCGAACACCGCAGTGTTACCAACTTATCGTTAACAAACCAGTCTATACTCCTTCATGTTTCTTGTTAGCCCATGTAAATGATGTTTAATAATATAGCCCATGTATTTCTCAATACTATTTCGTCCTTGTATTGGCTAAGATATTTATGTTATGCAAAGAGGTAACTCGATATACAGGCTATGCCTAAAAGTTTTCACAACTTTTGCAAATATTTTGTAATTACAATTTGCTACACATTATTTCTCTCTTTCGTTAATGCAATATTTTTTTAATTTTTAATCATAAAATAAAATGAATCGTAGGAAGCAGGACAATAAATTAAATGAATTAAATTAAATAAATTGAACGTTTCGTCATTTATTTATGACTTCCTCAGCAACTGAAATAAATGTGAATGAACAATTACAAAAACAATTATAAAAATTAATATAATATTTAAGTTATCCTGTATATCTACCTCATTAGTGTATTTGCCATATGGCACATACACTATTGGCGTCGGTCGGATGGCGGGACCTAGGGGTCGGACCAAAATTTCTCGACGTTTCATAGCCTCCTGAACACTTTGGCACCATTTTTGGAAATGTTTATATATATGTGTGTGTGTGTGTACGGGCTATAACTTTCGAAAGAGTTAATTGATTTTGACGAAATTAAGTAGGCACATTGCAATCCATCACCGCACGAAGCCTATTTAAAATAGGCCCAATCGGACCATTTTAAGGGTGGTTTTTAGGGGTTGAAAAATGTTTTTGGGCCCAAAAATACCGAAAAAATTCTCAGAATTGTTTCAAAATTGAAATTTAACTCTTTAGTGAAGATTGAAATGTGCTGCTAAAATTTTAATAAAATCGCCCCGACAGGTCCGGACTTACAAATTTTATGAAAACACTAGTTCGCGGATAGTGATTTACTTACTGAAGGGTGAATTTAATTTGGTACAGAGGTGCATTGATAATAATATTGAAATTAAGAAAAAAAATATTATTTTAAGGGATGTATTAAGGAGTTAAATTTTTTATTTTGTCCAAAAACAAACTTATGTTCACATAATAACAGCACAATGCCTGTATTAGCAAATACACTATATTGTCGGCAGGGTTTTGGCACTGCGACCCGAGTTTTTTTTATAATTATGAACACGAATGGAGAAACAATTTTTGAATTATTTTTTTAGCTATGTGGGAAAATTTGATGATATAAAAAATTTTTAGAACACCTTTGTGAACCGTTGGTTAAGACTAACAAACAATTACATACTAAATCCAAAAATAATAAGTAAGTTCAAGTTTTAGAGTTAGGATTTTTAAAAGTTTTTTTTAAATCTGAATTTTTTGAAACGGTGAACGGTACGGACCTGTGAATTTAGTGTGCCACTTTCTGTTTTTATCCCTACTTTGAAAAAGATTCCAGAGATATTCCATATTTTTAAAAAAAATGAAATAGAATGGCTGTCTCAGAAAGAGGTACAGAACAACGAGGGGACTTATTGCATTCCGTTTCCTATAAACATACCGAATTTTAAAGGGGACCCGAAATATTTTCCAAATTTGTTCAAAAACGAAATTTTGAAATATCCTTTGAACAGGGTGTCCCAAAATTGCTGGGACACAGAGCTACCATGTGTAATAGAGGTCAAAATAAGTCAATTGGACCCAATTTATTTATATACCAAAATGTACCGTTTGCCCGTGAGAAGAATTCAAAGTTTACATAAAATTTTGTATTAAGTACAATTTTATTAAACTTGTACTCTGTTAGCATTATTTAAGAAAACATTTTTTTCCTTCGGAACTATGCGGAATACGAAATTTTTACAAGAGTAACAAAATGAAGATAATTAATCAGTCTTCTCGCTAAAAAAAATTGTGAACCGTATTACCACCCCTAAGAAAGTTCTGAAAAAAATGTCAAGGTGAGGGTGGTTTTAACCCTTCTACAATTTCTTTTAGGTTTCTTTGATTACCGAAAGGAGAGTAATCCTCTAAAATGCACTTTTTTCAAATTTCATTCAATTTGTTTCACTCATTTCTGAACAGCGTACAAAAATGTGTTTTTTTATGTAAACTTTGAACTCTTCTCACGGGCAAACGGTACATTTTGGTATATAAATAAATTTGGTTCAATCGACTTATTTTGACCTCTACTACACGTGGTAACTGGTAGCTCTGTGTCCCAGCAATTTCGGGACACCCGTATAAAAAATTGATTGCCTAATATCTTAGTGACAAAGCCAATAACTTTGTCGGCATCGATAATCTATACAAATTCATAGAGAATATTGTATAACATGTTTGTTTCATAAAATCATAGAGCATGTATACTTGGATTGCGTGCTGGTAAATGGTCTGAAGTTTGCTGCATTCATATTACAAACTAATCAAAGGTTTCTCCCTTTCTTATATTCTCGACAGTCTACATTCCATCTTACCCCATTCCCTTTTAAACTAAGTAGCAAGCTTTCAAAAGAACGTCTAGTGTCTACTAACAGTTATATGTTATTATTTTAATATCTATAATAATGTCTACGAAACACGATTTTATATTATTATGCAATCTGTATCCTGTTATATGATTGTGTTGAAACCGTATAAATATAAAAATGTTATAATATTGTTCTTTTTTCTCATGAAGAAATAAAATCTATGTATAAAATAAAACAATTCAGATTGAAATAATATATAGAAAGTACATTTTATCATAACGATTTTGTAACTTTTTTTACGGCCGAACTGTATGGACGCCATCCGGCAAATAGTGATTCTATAGTCAGCGATCTAGAACGTAAGTTTGCATTTGGGCAAACTTATACAATTTGGCTGGCGACGGCCGAACTGTATTGGCACCGTTCGGCAAACAGTGATTCTATACTAAGTACGCACGTTGTAAGTGGACAAAGCCGGCCGAACTGTATGAACGCCATCCGGTAAACAGTGATAATATGTTGTTTACACTGCACACTAGAGAAATGAAACTTACTTACGCAAAATCTATATCTAAGAGCCAGTTTTCAACAGTTTACTGTTGAATCTAGTTTAAAATATTGTGTTTTACATTCTGAATTCAATTGATAAACTTATAAATATTATATTATTACTGTGTATTAGACAAGAACAACCGAAACAAGTTGTTTATAAATCTGTATAAAAAAACTGTTTTGACACATTCTAATATACGAAATCTATGTAGAAATTTCTCCTCTTTCGTTTAAGATAGGTGTTGAAGCAATCTGACTTTAATTGAGAGAACTATAAGCAAAAATACCATGTTTTTTAAATTTACTCTCCTTCGACACCAACCCTCAACAAATCGGGCGACATCAGGCACAACTAGACCTCGGAGGGAATCGAACAAAAAAAAGTTTTTCAAAATCGACTGAAGCGTTTGGGCTGTACGACTGACCCAAAAAAAAATAATATGAACTAGGCTTAATTTTAGACTGAGTTTACGTAAACTGGACTTTAGACGCACATTGTGAAACCGGCCCTTATTCTGGGTTAATTTTAACAGACTGTTTTTTAATCACGATGTTAAATATTTATTGCTACGTGTTCATTGGTTGCCGTGTTTTCATTTTGGCAAATTGTCGATCGTTGCCATAGCAACCGTCATTTAACAGCGTGATTAAAAAATAAAATTGTACGATAAACAAGACATGAGTGTTATAAACAAATAAATTTGTTTTATAATAATGGGGGTATGCGACGATTTTGCTATTTTCTAAGAGGTAAATGAAGCAGTTTAAGAAACGCTGGTGTATATAATAGTGCATGCAATGGCACTACAGCACTATTACGTTATTCAGATGTTAGTTTACATACGAATGGATAATTACTTTTCCTCCTCGCGTTTCCATTGAATTAATTTTTCGTGTCATGACGAGATTACGATAAACTAGTCCCTAATGTACATTCTGTGCATTTTCCGACACGGTGCACTGACGTGCTCTCGACATTATGTAAGAACACTCCCACATTTCATGCATTTAATGTATGATAGGGATGCGCGACTGCTCGAAAGAAAGTATTATACTTCTTTGGCGTAACAAAACAAAAATAACTCCAAAAATTTAATCCCGCGTGCCAGTACTAAACGTTTGTAAAAAAGACGATAAAATAATAAAATAATGATATTAAATAAATTAATTTAATTTAATAAATTATCAATTTATTAAATATATTTATTTATTATATTTATATCTAATTATTTATCGAACCCGGGACCTATTGCGTATGACGCGGTGGTGCTATCCGTTACACCACGCACATCTTACATAGCAGTGCTGGGTATTATAATCATGAAAAATAATAATGTAAACAGTACGGGTGTTGGAGTACGAACTCATATTTAACGAAAGCGGCATAAACGAGCGTTTGTATAGCAATAGCTTTTATTAATGTTATTCAAAACTGAAAACGCTCTTGTCACATTGTGACTAGCGATAATAGGGTATTATAATCATGAACTTCCGACTAACTTGATAATGTTACTTTCGACTAACTTCATGGTGTTAAAACGTAAAAATTCATTCTCATCATTTTTCTATAACGCGCCAAAACAAAAGAAGTATAACTTCAAAAAAAAAACCCGACTGCGTAAAAAGCGAATTTAAGGATGTATGGCACTATCTCAAATTACCAAATCACCGAGAAATGAGAGAAATTTTGTAAACTTACTTAATATTGATGAAATAAGTACACATAATTTCAGAACGGCTTACCGAATAAGTAGTTTAAAAAATTATATAATTATAAAATTAACATGAGCTCTTATGGAAAAATCACGCTTTCATAGTTTAATACCGGTAAAACACATAGTAATTTCATCGAGAAAAATTTGTAATTATTAGAATATGTTCGTTACATATCTAAAAAGCTTTGGTCAACATTTTATCTAAGGTCACCGATGTCGATCATGAGAATAAAATAATTATTGCTGAAAAAAACGGCGTACTTAATAAAATGCGTGTTTATACTTGGCAACAGCGCTCTCATACACAATACACAAACATTTTTAACAAATTATTACAGCCTACTTTTAAGAACTACTCAATGAAATTGGTAGATTTTTTCCTTAAAAAATGCGACGGTTCCTATGTCTGCTATATTAGTATGCAGTCATATGTATTATGATTTATATCTGTGTGTTGGTGTGACAACCTGTACCGGGGTAAATGTTTTAGCTAAAAAATCCAGTATGCTGGTATCTTTTAGTATAGATACTTAGATACATATTTGTGCCTGTGACTATACATGTCATACATCCTTAAAAGATGGAAACAAGATCAAATGATAGCATGCAGTCGGAGACATTAGATATTTCTGTTCAACTTGTTACTATACATGTATGCCTTCGACTGCATGTTATCATTTGATCATGTTTCCATCTTTCAAGTTCGCTTTTTACGCAGTCGGATTTTTTTTTGTTTTTTTTTAAATAATTTATTTTTATTTTTTACCTTTTATTTCGAGCAGTCGGCATGAATTTTTCTTTTTGTGTTGAGCCAAAACGATGGGTCAACTCAAAAAGAAAAATCCAATATTTACACAGCCCTATGTGTAACGATTTTGTAGACACATCCATATTATGTATGTTTGCTTTCAATGTAAAATACAGGTTGCACCTTAATATATTATTATTTTGATACTAGGGAACAAGTGTCAGTGACAGATTTTATTTTTAGAGTGATTCATTTACAAATTGCACTTTTATGGTAATAATATGTTTAGCGCCTTACATTAAGTGGCATTAAAACTTTTTTGGTTGCACATCATCAAAAATTTAAATACGAATCGCTGATAATAAAACTGTAAAAGTATATTTTCCTGAAAGTTAGTTTTAGTCATTTTACATGATACCAAATCATATTGATCATTTTCAGCTATTTTATTTTCAGTATTTCCATCGGATCAAACAATAAAAACATGAAAAACCCCGTCCAATAGTAGTCAAAAATATCTTTGATGTACCTCTCTTATAGCGATCACAAAATACGTATGTATGCGCTGTGTGGTACCGTTTTTCGTGTATGCTATGTATCTGCGTTTGTTGCGACTTGCGATCATGTTTGCATTTTATGTGTCTGCGAGAGAAAATATGGTGGTGGAGCGTATACATGGTGGAAGAGACGGTACGAATTAATAAAATTCCAATTTGAAAACAGTAAAGTACTCCACCTGTATGTGATCTAGGTAAGGGGAATGCAGGGATCTAGTATAAATTATACAATAGTAGCACTATAATAGTTACGTGTTAACTAGCGAAGTTTGTGTGTGTGTTATTTATACTTTAGTTCGAAAGTTTTGGGAGTGAAATTATATATAATAAAAGTACATGCAAAATACCTGCAGATATCAATCATTTTTTTTTATCATGATTTATTTAATAGCTTTTAACTTTTAATGGGAGCTTTAACACGTTTTTGTTACTGCGTGGAAGGTCGTCTACTTTTTGTATAATTGTATTTTATTTTTTAACTTTGGTTACATACAAAATCACTTATTCAGAGAAACATGTTTTTATACATATTTTTCCGTTATTAAAGAATCGTTCATACTTTACGTCACAATAAAAAGGGAGGGGAGGGTCAAACAAGTGTCATAGGAAGAGTAACATGGCATAGAAGGGGGTTAGGTCACTGTGATATCGTTTTAAAAAATACCAAATATTTTTACATTTCTGAAAAGTAATTACAAGCGTTTCATATCTCATTCATGTAAGATTATGTAACGTTACATTCAGGAGTGGGAAGGACATTCAAATGTGAAAAATTATAACATGGGGAATATGCGAAGTCGGAAAGCTGCTAACATCTATCTCCTAAACTAAAAGAGATAAATATAGTTGTGGTAGGATTCGATTCAGCATGAATTTTTCTATCGGTCAAAATCAAACTTACCAGAAAGCGCTTAGTGTCAAAAAATTTGCGGATCAACTAGTATCGAATTCGAACTATAGGATACTTTCAAATCTTCATAGTTTCCGGGCTTGTAGGCCGTGCTCCGATGGTATTTCTACCTGACGTTTTATCTACAATTGCGGTAGACATTTTCAAAGACGATGTGATAATGGTGGCAGCAGTCGGATTGTCGTCCTTACGCTAACCTGTGAGCCGCCAACAGAAGGTTCAAATCTTGATAGTTTCCGAACTTGTAGGCCGTGGTCCGATAGTATTTCTACCTGACGTTTTATCTACAGCTGCGGTAGACATTTTCAAAGGCGATATGACAATGGTGGCAGCGGTCGGATTGTCGTCCTTACGCTAACCTGTGAGCCGCCAACAGAAGGTTCAAATCTTGAAAGTTTCCGGGCTTGTAGGCCATGGTCCGATGGTATTTCTACCTGTCGTTTTGTCTACAACTGCGGTAGACATTTTCAAAGGCGATGTAGCAGCGGTCGAAGTGTCCTCCATGGCGACTCACAGGTCTATGAAGATCTGGAACAACGCCGGCCGTGAAAGCTTACACACTTGGGTACTTTGATTTCCGTCAAAACCGATATTTATGCTCAGACAACAGCTAGTACTGGAATATTATTAAACTATCACAATCAGCTGAGATACCTGAATCAGCTCATTTTCAACAATGTTATTTATCGTTACGGCGAGGTATAAACGAAAGTATTGGCTAACTGGTTAGGAGATAGAGAGTTAACTATATAGGTAGTCCGCATTGCAACGCATTAGAGGATGTAGATGAGTTATCCATAAATTAGCTAATTGAAGCGGAAAACGCTATTTCATATGCTTCCGTGCTTTAATACAATTATGACTTGATCGGAATAATATCTGCAAGCTGGGCGTCCGATCTTCTCTCGCCGAAGCCATGTGTGGGGGAGTGGGACGATGAGTGAGTATTTGATTGATAGGGGATGATCGTTACATGGGGAAGGCTTGGTTGGCAAATAGCATTTCATAAAGTGAATATTTAATTTACTGGTTTATATCTCTCAATTAAATAAGCATTTAAAATTCCAGTAACCACAAATGTAGTCGTTTTAAACGAAAAAAGAGAATATTGACTTTAACTTAAATTAAAAAATGGGTATGTCTATATCGCGGGTACAGACAAATAACGTTAATACCGTTAGACACAAATAATTTTATAGAAATATTATTCACTTTTATTTATCTTATAAAATCAAAGGTTCGTAAAATATAACAAATAATATAAGTGGAATTTTATTTTTTTGTATTTTAAATTATTATTCAATATCTATATATTTAAAAACGTATATATTAAAAAAATAATATTAAAAGCGTTCGAATTTCAAAACTGGGCTTGGCATTTGTACCTATCGGTACTCGGTAGACTCGTATTTTTCCGCACAACCACCATGGCTTACTGTGTCTGAGACCTTAACATAGTTATACATTCTGTTTTGTACACACGTCAACCACTTCCAATTATTTCCGTTACATCTAATATCTCTATAATGTCACCCCAGGACATTAGACGTTATTCACGTCAAAAATGTTTAGTTGTCAAATCTTGGGATTTGTTTTTATTTATTTAAAAGTATGTACCCTGAAAATAACTTTCAGTCAATGAATGTTCACTGAAAGGTTGATGAAAAATTAATTTTGAGGAAAGAGGCTTTGTTTTTGTACGAACTATTTTTAAGTACGAAACAAGGTGTTTTGAAAAAATTAATATTATAGATGAATTACTTCTAGTGCAACCTTTGTATGCATAGAAAGACCATAACAGCTGGTTGAATCAATTCCACATAAATACATATTTCTATAAATATGTATGAATTGCAAACGTGAATTTAATGGAAGCCATAGTTGGGAGACTTGGACGCCAGCAGTGTTTACAAACAGAAGTCAATGTGTCTCACGTTTAACGCTTAACGCTGAAACTGTTGTGATTCTTAAGAAACTATCGTTTATATTTTTTTAAGGTTATGCATTTTCTTGATCTTGCTGAATGTGAATTACAGCAATGAGTCATTTTCCTGAGAGTAGTTCTTTCAATTATCCATGAGAGGCAGCACTTGTGGTAGGGACAAACATTATTTATTCCTCGTTGTGTCGTGTCATTTTAGTGGTATAACTTAACTATTTAATTAATTTAATAATAATAATAATTTAATTATTAAGTTATACCACTAAAATGGCACGACACTAATGGGGAATAAATAATGTTTGTCCCTACTAGAACGAGAGCTAGTGACATTTTTTTGGTGTTAATTATTCAAGGCCTTATTTTTGTGAAGATGTTGAGGGAGGCATATTAAATTGTCCTGAGTAAGGGATTTTGCTAGATAGCGGTATGGGAGGAATGCAGACCGCCCCTAACATGTAACAAAAACAAGCCGTGAGGTGGGTCGTTTATTAGGACTAAAGTGCGACCCTTGAGGTCCACACGATGAACTTCCCAGTTTGATAAATATTTAATAATAATAATTAAATTTGATATTACACAGAAAAGTAATCATTTTAATCATTAAAACATCAATAGTTAAAAAAAAAAAAAAAAAAAAAAAAACGGCTGAACCGATTTTTATAAAATTTATGTCGAATCAAAATGACGTTAACACGCCTCGATTGACACCCTTACGAAGTCGATATAATTTTTTATTCGCGAGATATTGTGTAAAATCTACTTTTTTGGAGGTTATTTGGTTAAGAAAAAAGAACGGCTGAACCGATTTTAAAAAAATTCCTTTCAGATCATATATACGTTAATACGCGTCGATTGGCACCCCAACGTAGTCGATATCATTTTTCGTTCTCGAGATTTCGTCTTAGAAAGAAATGGACACATACATACGTACGTACGTACGTACACACACACACACACACACACACAGACATCTTTCTAAGAGTAGTGTAAAAATAGTGTAGTGACCTTGAAACATAAAAATTTTTTTTCCTTTTTGATTTCGATTTTCGGACCCATTACAATAACTTCCAATGGGAAGTTAAAAATGGTCATATTTATTATTGCTTCAAGGCTGAAATTGTTTGTATAGCTTGTCGGTGACCCAATAATGCCATTATAATATTTGCAGAACGATTGGTCAGTATTAAAGGGGTGACAGTTCACCCTAAACGTGTCATGTACCCGACGAAATTTATTTATTAGTTCAAGGTCCAAATTTTAATATGTTGTTCCGGCGACTGTTTTAAGCATATATTTCAATTTGCAGAACAAAATGATTTTAATAAAAGTTAGTAACGGCGTGTGATTCTTTTAAGGTAAATGTCACTTTTTGACACTAAAAAGTAAAAAATAAAAAAACTTTTTAACAAAAAAAAACCTATTTCAAAAAGCCACTAAAAAGAGAAAAATAACGAAATTTTGAGGTCTGCGCCAATTTAATAAAATATGAAGTTGGTTAAAAAGAAGATATTAATCACTATACTATACTTTTTAACCGACTTCATTTTTTATTAAATTGGGGCAGACCTCAAAATTTCATTATTTTCCTCTTTTTAGTGGCTTTTTGAAGGAGGTTTTTTTTTTTTGTTAAAAAGTTTTTTATATCATTACAATTTATTTTTTAGAAATTTTTCTGAAAAAAAGCTTTTGGTAAGTACTATTGAGTATAATTGTAAATGCATAATCAGACTAATATTTCAATCTACAACATACCTACGTAACAATACACTGTAGAAGTGCATTTGGTTTAATCATGTTTATTTCTAATTTGATAGACTAATTCGACGCAATCATTGCGACTGTTTCATTTGTGAAATAATGTGATTTAGTCGATTGTTTATATACGTGATTTACGAATTTATTGACATGGATACATTTCTGCGCATTATTTGTTAAGCGGGAATTACCCGTATGGTTTGCGTTATGAATTTTATATATACAAGTTTTCATCCACAATATAAAAAAGGCGGTCAAGTGCGAGTAAATCTCGCGTCATGAAGGTTCCGTATTTTATAAAAACTAAGTTTGTCACCTAATAATTCCCAGATATAGTTTGCAACCATCACGTAGGTTGGCGCTTCGATAGACCGCATGTTTGCGTCCATAACTTTATGTTTTTAACTTTTCTTCTAGAATCTAGATGGATTCTACATATTGTGAGTTAGTTAATTGCATCGAAATAGAGGACAGTATGGCTCAGTTGGTAGCGTCGCGGCCTCTGAATCAGACTTCCGTGGGTTCGAGCCCAACTCTGCTCATGGATGTTTTGTGATGTTAATTAGTTTTAAGTGATATATGTATATTTGTTGTATTTAAGACGCTAATGACCTAAGTTGTCGACGCGTCTATAATCCACAATAAATAAATTAAAAAAAGCATCGAAATACGTGATTTTTTAAAGGCCGTTTCTTTTTATTGCATAGAGTTAGAAGCTTAAATTTTTTTACAGGATTTGGAGATTGTAGGATTATAGACCGAGAGCTAGTGACAATTTTTTGGTGTTATTTATTCAAGGCCTTATTTTTGTGAAGATGTTGAAGGAGGCATACTAAAGTGCCCTTCGTAAGGGTTTTTGCTAGATAGCGGTATGGGAGGGATGCAGACCGCCCCCAACATGTAACAAAAAAAATTGTTACAATTATTATTGCTTCAAGGATGAAATTGTTTGTATAGCTTGTCGGTGACCCAATAATGCAATTATAATGTTTGCAGATCGAGTGGTCAGTATTAAAGGGATGGCAGATCACCCTAAACGTGTCTTCAGTCTAAAATATTAAAACAATTAGCGAATTTTTACTTTGAATTCCAATCAGTATAACATTCGAACTGTCTAACCCTAGCTTTATAATAAAATAAAAGCATAAATTTAGGTTTTACTGTATTTATATAGATACATTGTGTAATTATCTCTAATTATATTAGTGTCCTATTGACATAATGCAACGATGATGCTTTAACTGTTGATTGGTCATTTAAAAATTTAAATTTATGTCTGTTTACATAATTATTTATTTAGCATCGATAATATCTATAACAAAATAAATATGAAATATCAGCATATTTAAATAAAAAAAGTTTCCATATTTATTTATTAAAAAATGTCAGTTGCAGAGCGCGTAGTAAATACTGACAGTAAAAATGTAAATGAAATATATGTATGTATGACAAATTTTATGAAATTTATTCTGCCAATTTCAGAGGCAAAATTTGTGAACGCATTATATTTATATTTTTTGTACCTAACAAGTTAACAACTATCATCCAAAAAGCTAACCTTATTCCTCAAAAGAATAATTCGTTTTTCAAGCGTTGAAGTACTCTATGCGATTATCTAGTTGGGTAGATGTCAGAACTCAGAGATAACGATATAGTGATCATTATGTTTTAGAAAGAACTAGAGAATAGAATATAGAATATTTATAGAATATTTTAGAATAGAACAGAATATTTATTTTTTTGTTCATAGATACGTAGAAAATCGTCAATACAAATAAGGTTACAGGAAATCTTTAATATTATAGTAACTTTGATCACACAACATGTCTTTTAATTATTTTTTTTTTTTTGAAAATACCTAGCGGTTGGTTTTTTATTTCTGATAGTATTCTGTCATAAATTTTGATAATCGAATTTATTACTCCTTACTGAACAACAGTAAGAGCGATCACACACACATCGGTTTGTGCCGACCGGCAGCCGAGGCGTTTGCCGACTCGACGATGACACACACAGCGGTGTCTATTCGGCAGTCAGGCGTTTCTTGTGGAGAACGATGTGTCGAGGCGGCTGAGAGTCGGCTTTTAGTCGGCAGACAATTCTGGTCACGGTGAGTGTTTTGCATTATTGAAAGACATTAACATACGTGCCGACTCGGCACAAAACGCCCTCTTAAGACAGGATTACTGTTGTTTTCAGTTCTAACTAAATATCTTTCATACTAATATGTTTGAAACAAGTCTGCTATTGACATAAAGTACCTGTATATGAAAATCACTCATTTTTCATCAATTTCATCATCGTTTAATCAGGAAAGTATCGAACCTGTATATCTATATATTGACATAATTTCATGCTCTATAATTTAAATTAAATTTTCTTCACAATTAGAGCATTACAAAGCTTATAAACGCAATCACATGTTTGATTATGTAGAAAATTTGATAAATAATTTAATATTCGTGCAATTTAAAGGTTAATTTATAAACACTGTTTAACTCGATAGATACTGATGATTAGTATTTCAGGAATGTCTTCGGGTGCTCAAAAACTGTCAGTAATTAGTCTACAATTAAAAATGGTTCACTTAATTCTATTTTATTTTTGTTCTCCACCCGGATTTCAGAATAGCCGAGCACGATGCGGCGTTTCCATGACTCCTCTATTACAAGTCCTTCAGTCCTTGATTTCCATTCCCATTCTCTGATTAGAACTTAGGAACTTCCCAAGTTCTAATCAGATAAAAGTAGGTACCAATTGGATTTTCAATTTATTTTTAAAGAAATAATAGACTGAAAATATGGATTGGTGTTAGATTCAAATAGTCTAAGCCAGGGGTCGGCAACCTGCGGCTCGCGAGCCGCATGCGGCTCTTATGATATCAAGATGCGGCTCTCCAGTTCCATGCGCAAATATTAATAATTATATTATTTTATTTTCAAAACTCATAAAAAATATTATACTGCAAAAAAAACTTTAAACAGGATAAAAACACTCAACAGAGAACAGTGAGAATAGGTGGAGTAGAGAGTATACGGACAGCTGACATTTTTTAAATGTGGCAACACTGTTCTGTTTGTTTAGTTATAATCCTAATCAAATACCATAATATTGAAATAAAAATGTTAGTGGCTCTTTAAAAACTGGGAAATTTTGTAAATTGTTACTTTTGGCTCTTCCGTCCCAAAGGGTTGCCGACCCCTGGCCTAAGCTGTTTGTGACCTTAAAAATGGTTTTTCGAAAAAAGTAAAGCAATATTTTTATTTATATGGAGGCATATACTTTGAAAATAAAAAAAATATAAATTGTGCTTCAAAGTAACTAGCTTAAATGTATTTCGAAAATTTTGAAAATACGTGAACTGCATAACTGATGCAGTTTCTGCGATAGCTGATATAATTGAATTTATCGATGACATAGTTTTGATCAAACTTTATTGGCTGTTTTCAATGCAATACAAACAACAATCAGTGATTCTAACAGAGAAGTAAATTAGTTCGTTGTAAACGTAATACAATTTATTAAATTGAAATTGCACAAATTATTATCAATAATATGTATACCGTCCCTTTCGTAGAACACAGGGCTTGAGAATAGCCGAGCGTGTAGCAATGCTGTTGTTTACATGGCGTTGCTATGGTTCCTCTATTACAAGTCCCCAGTTCCCGGGTTCTAGCCGGAAAGCTGGTAAAAGTGTCAATTGGATTTTCAATTTATTATTAAAAAAAAATAATGAATTGAAAATATGAATTAGTGCTAGGCCCAAATAACCTTAGCTGTTGGTGGTCTTTAAAACACAAATTTTTTACTTCCCACCTCTACTATGGTAGGGAAGTAATGGATTTAGTCCGAAAAAAATATTTCGAGATTTTAATAAATCTTCACGTTTTGAGACCCTAGCAATCGTTTAAGATCATTTTCAGACTGATGTCTGTATGTGTGTGTGTATGTGGTCAATTTTTCGCCTTCGATATCTTAAGAACGGAACAACATACGGGCATGCCGATTGTTCTATTGTGTTTATCAGCCTTTAACTTAGATCTGATTAGATTTTGAGTCAAATCGGTTCAGTGGATCCTGAGATATTCAAAAAAACGTCCTCAATGACACGTATTAACATAGTTAAAAATATATATAAATAAATTCTAGATGTTATAATATGAAAAAAATGTAAATATTTTTTTTCTCTAAAATGTATAGTTTTCGAGAAAAAAAATAGTTTACTAAAAAAAATAAAAATTGTACGTAAATCAAGGTAACCATGATTTTTGCTATATTAAGCTAGCCATCAGTAGATCACCAAACAAAAAAGAGGGCCATGCTTTTTTCAAAGAATAAAAATTAAATTGTGTTTTAAAGACCACCAACAGCTAAGGTTATTTGGGCCTAGTCAAAGAATAAAAAAAAGAGTGTTTATTTTTTGAAAATATTTACTAGGTGGGAAGTATAGGACTGGTCATCAGTCGAATTTTTTAACTTTCATAGAACAGTCAATTCGGAGGATTGTGGTGTAACGGTTAGCGTAGCGGCCTTTGAATCACACTGTCGTGGGTTCGAATCTCACCTCCGCTCATGGATGTTTTGTGATTTCATTTAGTTTTAAATGAATTTTTATTTAATGTAATTAAGACGCTCATGACCTAAGTTGTCGACGCGTCTATAATCTACAATAAATAAAATAAACAGTCAATTCATATTCAAGATAGAGGTGACCTGTGTGGGTGATCAGCTCGTGCCCCTTTGTTTCTTGAATTGTGATTGGTCGGTCGGGAGAATTTCAAATTTACTGGACCGTAATTACCTATAGAAATGTATTTTTTCAAATTACTCCCGAGTCCGACAGACCAATTAAAACTCAAGAAATATAGTGACACGAGCTAATCACGCACACAGGTCACTCTATCTTGAAAATGAATAGACTATAGTTTGTAAAACACAAGATTAGATAGAAAGGTCTAATTACATAGTCGTGTATGTCGTAATTTTTGCATTAGGAAAACCTTTTCTAATTACTTACCCATGTCGTTGTACTATTAGCATAAGCCTACCTTGTGGGCCATGAATATTTGCACTAACTAACCCCCACAATGCACCGCGGGGAATCCCTTTGTGTGATATCATTCAACACAGAGGTCATTCGCATTCTATACTGTCTGCACAGGACCTATTGTATAGACGTAATCCTAATAAATCTATGTCGCAACTCTCAGGTACATTTCTGTCCTTTCATATCTGCTTTTAGTGCTAATTAATAATTCTGACTAATAGCTTCTACACTCAGTACCTAGTCTAATTCTCCCTTCATTTTGTGTCGATCTAGGTACCATTAGTAAATTTATTTATTATTTATCATTTTCGTCTAGAGATTTTAACGAAAATATTGTGTACCTACCATTAGTAAAATTATTTATCGTTTATAATTCTCATTTAGAGAATTTAACGAAAATATTGTGCTGACTTGCCTATCGAATTTATGTTCAATCGTCCAGCTAAAAAAATACGGAAATTAAAAGAGAAAAAACTTAGTGGCAAAAGGATCAAATAAAATTTGCAATACTGATGATTAGATATGCATTTATAAGCTTACGTTGCTTACATTGCACCATCCTCAGAGCATCTAAAATAAGATACTGTAAGTAACTTTCTCGCAAATAATTGAAATCTAAAATTAAGTTTGATTTATAATCTGTTTAAAATTGTATGAATTTCACATTAAACAAAGCAAGCGAAAAAACTTACTTGCTTTGTTCAATGTGAAATTCATACAATTTTAAACAAATTATAAATCAAACTTAATTTTAGATGCTCGGAGGATGGTGCAATGAGCACCAAAACGTAAGCTTATAAATGCAAATTTAATCATCAGTATTGCAAATTTTATTTGTTCCTTTTGCCACTGAGTTTTTTCTCTCCTAATATCTACATCATCTACGGATCACCCATCTCTCTATATCATAGAGTTCTTCAACCTAAAAAAATACTCAAATTGCTGACATAACTTAGCCATTCTTATATTATAATATAAGATAGGTACAGTTTAACGTAATAATTAGCCGGAAGAAAATCAGAATGTATGTGAGATTATCCTAAAGGTATGTCCTATTAAATAGAAAAATAATCATCAAAATCATTAATACAATATATACAAGCAATTAATTTGATTACTAGAAAAAAAAGAAACTACTGAACCGATTTAAATAAAAATTATATGGGGCCATTTTGTAAATATTCTGAACCCGACGGCGTTGGAATTATTCAAATCGGTTAACCCTTCGCAAAGTTATGGCTGAACAAATATAAAAAATATATACATGTCGAATTGATAACCTCTGTTTTTTTTTGAAGTCAGTTAAAAATGCAAAACGGCTCCATTAAATTTACAGGTTTGATGTATTTAATTAGTGCCGTTAAAACCTAAAATCAGGAAAAAACCAGCCGAAATTCAAAATTACGAAATGCTTGTTTTAAAACCCGCAATTTTCTATTTGATTAAATAATATAAACCGAGTATTTTAAATATTAACGATTTCCATGTTTAACGTAAATCGACTTTTAGTGCATTAGTGAATTTATTTATTATTTAAAAAGATTATAGCATCAATAAAGTTGTTTCAACTAATGACATCCTGTCAATACAGCTTTCATTCGATCAAGTCTTATACATTATAAATGTTTTAATGCTTTTCTAAGTATCTGCTGTAAAGACATTTCAACAAAATTGTTATTTAAGTAAATACGTCACAACATACCTATAATATTTATTTTTAATGCATTATAAGTGATAGTTTTCAGGTCTGAAGTTTGACAAGCAGTCATTTAAGTAAATTTATTTACTACTCTCCATCATACATGTGTTTTTAAAAACCACCGACAGCCAGGGTTATTAGGGCCCAGTACCAATATTTTAATAATAAACCCACTTGATACTTCCAGTTTTCGGATTTCTAACCTGGAAGAGGACAGCTTGGTGTAATGGTCAGCGTGCTGGCCTTTTGAGCAAGGTGTCGCTGTTTCGAATTCCAGTTCGCTCATGGATATGTTTTGTGATGTCATTTAGTTTTAAGTAGTACTTAATAGAATGAAGGTCAAAATAATGAAGTTTTACCAAAATATCGCTGGTGACCAACGTTTCGAAATATTTAATTTCATCTTCAGGGCCTCAAGCTAGTCAAATAATAGTAAATTGTTCTAATTCTAAATTGAATGATAATTAAATATGATTTTTACAATTTTATCACTTAAAACAACACATATTTTAAAACTTAAATTTGAATTTGATTAAATCAATTATCAAAACTGTCACACTTTAAAACTGATAAATTGAAATTGATGAAATTATTCTGTTATAAAAATATATAAAGAGACCCTTAACCAAACCTTCCTTCAATTATTAACATTCATTGGGTCAACACTACTATACAGGGTGTTTCATAATATATGCGCAGAACTTCAGGATGTGATAGCTCGTCCAAAAATATGAAAAAATGTTTTTATTAACTTACCCTTTAAAATGCACCATTTTAGAGATACAGGGTGTTTGGGGAATTTTGAATTTTGTATCATTTTTTCATTTTTTTTTAATTTTGCAATTATGAAGTTAACGTTTGGTTTTGTTACTTGTTCTAACGTTTAAATAATTTTTGTTTAATTAGTAAGAAAAAAATTTTATTTAAAAAAGTTGACCATGGTTTTCACCATAAAAGTTGATTTTTCTCGAAAACGATCGACTTTAGAGCTTATGATCAAGAGTATCTTTTTTGTGTAGAAAACATTGGTGGTTCAAATGGGCGTCTCAAAACCGTACTTTTTTCAGTAGCGTAGAAGTTGGGGAGAAAAACACCCACTACCCCTTCAAAAACTTCACCAATTACGACTTAAAAAAAAAATTTCCACACAAAACATAGCTTATTATGAGTAGAAAATGCTTACAAAAGCTGTTTTCTGTACGATAAACGGTTCCGGAGATATTCGCAAAAAACGAAATTTTTTTCAATTTCAACACCCTGTATCTCTAAAATGGTACATTTTAGAGGGTATAAGTTATAATAGAAACTTTTTTTCATATTTTTGGACGAGTTATCACATCCTGAAGTCCTGCGCATATATTATGAAACACCCTGTATATATTTAAGTAGTACCTAATATGTTATTTGATGTAATTAAGACGCTAATGACTTAAGTTGTCGCGTCTATAATCTGCAATAAATAAATAAAATGTAACCTGAACTGCGGGCTTGTAATAGAGAAGCCGTAGATACGCCATATAAATGACGCCATTGCTACACACTCGGCTATTCCGAAGCCCATTAATTTTAAAAGCTAATCATATAAAACTAAATAAAACTAAGTAAATTCGTGTCTTAATAATGAACTAACGAAAACACGAACAAGAAAAAAATAACAATTTTTTAACGTTTAAATTTTAAGCACATTCAATTAATATTACGTCGTTGGTAGTACTTATATTATTACGTAACATGAAAGTACGGTTGGTAGTAAAATAAGAGATTAATTATTAACTGAGTGGTAGTCGGGTAACCCCCTGTCCAGTATAAAATACATATAACAAAACACTTGATCATATTCACACAGTGGGTCATGGCCTTAGATTGTTTGATAAACCGCAGGGGTCTACTGAAGTCTTCCTTAAATCAGGCCTGTTCAACATTTTGAACGTTGGGTTAATAAAATACAATTACAATATTACTAATATAGTTCTTTTGTGGACATTAATTATTATTTTTTAAAACCACCGCCATGTCTAGGTCTAGTATCAATTTATATTTCCAATTACGCTAATGATCTCTGTTGTCGAGCGTCTATAATCTACAATTCATTATATTTCTAGTTTATTAATAATTAGAAAATGGTATATTAATTTCAAACATTATAAGCCCAGGATAAGATAAGATAAAATTTTCTTAACTAAAGATACAATTTTGTGCATAAAAAAACATCATTAAAATTTAAAAAAGTGTTCCATGTGACCTGCTATCTAAAAATTAAGAGAGAAAAAAATACCTAAAAAAAAGCAGTATTGTACAATTATTTGGAAAAAAAAAAACAAAAAAAAACCAAACATGATCCCTGGAGCCTAGGATTAGTATTTATAACCATTTGAAGTTTCTTAAAATTTAAATTTTATTAAATCTTCGAAACGGTAAGAGATACGAACCTGAGGGTGTGCTCATTGAATTTGGCGTTCCGTTTTCTATAAGTGCCCTGAATTTGAAAATAATCCGAAAGATATTCCAAATTTTCAAAAAAAATAAAATTAGAATGGATAAGAAGTAGGTACCTACATATAATTAAATTCAGCGTGTCAGTGATAGAGTTATTTGAAATTTTTTTTATCAGGAAAATTACTCTGATTTTTTTTTCTGATTCGGTATAGTCATTGTTTTGTTTCCGAGTTGTGCTGGACCGTCTATTAGCTCTTTTTTTAATTAGATGCCCATTATCGTCATTTGTTTGCCAGTCCTACAAAATACACCTTTTTTATATAGGTAACACTACACAATTTTTCACTACTGACGATCAATTTGCTAGTCGTGAATTATGAAGTTCCTTACTACCTACAGCTACAGGCTGCTTGAAACAGGGTTGGTAAATTATATATTCTTAACTACACTAAATTACATTTTTCGATATGACGTCGCCATATTTGATACCAATTTAATATACGTTGCGTTTTTGTCGAGCTCCACAGTCTTTCTATCTTTCATGAAATAAATATACAAATGCACTTAAAAACTTCTACACATTTATTAATCTCAACGATCGTATCGGGTTTCTGGCCCATCATCAGGAGAGTTTTTATGTTTTTAGTTTGAACTCTCCTGATGATAGGCTAGAAACCCGAAACGATCGTTGAGATCAATAAATGTGTAGAATTTTTCAAGTGTTTGTGTATTTATTTTATTCAATCATGGTTTACCAAGTGGCTAGCGATAATTCTACTGAAATCATATTTTCTATCTTTCTTTCAGTTGGCACGTTGAAAAAGGATCGCAAATAAAAACAGTTTAAAAGCCCTTGGACTGAATAATATTTTTAATTTTTGTTACTTTATTTTATTTATTGTAAATTACAGACGCGTCGACAACATAAGTCATTACCGTCTTGATTACATTAAATAACAACACATTTAAAACTAAATAACATCACAAAACATCCATGAGCGGAGGCGGGATTCGAACCCACGATAGTCTGATCCAGAGGCCGCGACGCTAATCACTGGACCACACTGTCCTCTCCAATTTTTGTTACATTTGGCATTAAAGTTACGAATACTTGTAGAAAGACTTTTCTAAAACAGCGTCGTCTCTTTTTTGTGAATTTTGGATGAACAAAACTTATTCTTTTACGTATTTTCTGTTTCACAGTCCTACATTTATTTCACAGATTCCCATAAACTATCATCTCGTGAGTGATATTGGCAGACTGCCAACGAAAACTTCTTGGAATAACAGGTTTTTCAAATACTTTTTCACACTTTTAACTCACGTCGAATATCTAAGTTAACTAAAATCGACTTTTATACCATAAACCGTTCAGATATTAAATTATTGTTTTTGTTGACAAGTTTGACACTCCTATTGTGTGTAATACATCAAATTTATCGCACAATTACGGACAGCCATCACGTCATTAGGGTACCAGTAATTAGTAATTAGCCAGAACGAAATACTAAATGTACAGTCAGTTTGTGCTAATTATATGTTGTCTGATATTTTTGCATATTATCACTTTTTAATTACAAAAGATCTTCAATCCTTAATGTATTTTTTATAATATTAATCTGTTCAATTCAATTCTTTATTCATTGAAAATGCTGCACAGAGTTGAATTTTCCTAACAACAATAAATACAATGAAATAATGCACCAACATTATTATGTACTTACTATAAAATATCTACATTCTTAAATTAATATAAAAAAATATTTTATAAGAAATTCCTTGCATTTAGAAAATTCGATATCATAGAAAATACTTAAGGCTCAATTAAGTCGATTTAACGAGCCTTATTTTCCAATTTTCAAAATGCAGGGAATTTGTAACACAACAGATAAGAGCGGCTAATGGAAAATTGCTCGTGTCTGTATTTCTCTAGGTATGGTAATTTGGGCAAATTGGGCACCAAAATTCTTGTGAATGTTTTGCCATTAATAGTGATCGCCTATAGTCTATATGACCTTCTTTAATTAACTATCGATTTTTTTAGGCTTATCTCATCAGATTCACCTTCAGTTTTCAAGGTAAGCTGTGAATGGTTTATCATTCCTAGTGATCGTCATCTATAACCTTCTTTAATGAACTATCGATATTTTACTTCCCACCTCTACTATGGTAGGGAAGTAATGGATTTAGTCCGAAAAAAATATTTCGAGATTTTAACAGATTTTCACGTTTTGAGACCCTAGCAATCGTTTAAGATCATTTTCTGACTAATGTCTGTGTGTGTGTGTGTGTGTGTGTGTATGTGGTCAATTGTTTGCCTTCGATATCGTAAAAACGAAACAACATACGGCCATGCCGATTATTCTATTGCGTTTACCAGCCTTTAACTTAGATCTGATTAGATTTTGAGTCAAATCGGTTCAGTGGATCCTGAGATATTTAAAAAACGTTCTCAATGTCACGTATTAACATAGGTAAAAAAAAATATAAATGAATTCTAGATGTTATAATATGAAAAAAATGTAAATATTTTTTTTCTCTAAAATGTATAGTTTTCGAGAAAAAAAATATTTTACTAAAAAAAGAAAATTGTACGTAAATCAAGGTAACCATGATTTTTGCTATATTACTAGCCATCAGTAGATCACCAAACAAAAAAGAGGGCCATGCTTTTTTTCAAAGAATAAAAAAGAGTGTTTATTTTTTGCAAATATTTACTAGGTGGGAAGTATAAGACTGGTCGGTCATCAGTCGAATTTTTTAAGGCTTAACCCATCAGATTCTTCTTTAGCTTTCAAAGTGATGTGATTGGTTTACCATTCTTAGTGATCATCATCTATGACCTTCTTCAATTAACTATCGATTTTTTTAGGCTCATCCAATCAGATTCTTCTTCAGCTTTCAAGGTGAGCTGTGATTGGTTTGCCATTCCTACTTCCTGGTGATCGTCATCTATCTAATTTATCGCACCGTCACCTACAACCTCTATGTCGTAGAACTAGTGATTAATGCCATCTCTTAGCTAGAACAAGAAGTAAATTGTGAACGTCATACGTCTTACATAACATGTTCACACAATTCGTTGATAATGGGCCTTGCTAATGTGCTCATAATTAATGCTTTATGCATCGTAAATGGTGCGGCAAATGAAACGACCCTGCGATTGATGCTCCAACGCCTCGCTCACTCTCTCGTATCCTCCTTGATAATACACTCCCCCCTAAACCTCCTCCCTCCCTCTAAATCTATTTGCTTTATATCTAAACAATCTAAACACAACGTGTATAATGCATGTAATTATCAGATAATTACAAATATATATGACAATAATATAACCTTTCATTAGCCATACCCTTCATGGTTGGATTATTTTCCTTCGGGGTCGCCCATAACATACCCAATAAGGTGGGAGGGGATCAGTACAAGCATGACGTCACAAGGATACATGAATTTCATTTCTTCAATAACAATTAATATAGTTTTGACTTTTATGTGAAATAACGTAATCTGCTAAATTAACCCAAATTATTTTGAAACTTGATAATCAATTAACCAGTCAGCGGTTAATAAGTCTTTTTCGATACATCGCATGAAAATACATCGATGTATCGAATAAATTAATACCTTAGCGATACATCGAAAAACGAACATTGACTGTTTTCGATGCATCGATGTATATCGACTATCCCTAACTTGATTTATTGGTGTCTAAACTAGAAGTATTGTATGGACGGTCCCTTTGATAATATTTGTGGCCATTTTTCGTAGTTTTTTCTGTATCTTAAGGTAGAATTCTTAATTCTATTATTTGTTAAAAACGTTTCATATCTTAAATTCCAAATAATAATATATAAATTCCAAATTTAAATTGCATTTAAGAATGATTTGTCAATTTTCCAGTTGACGTAGCACACTGTGCAAAAAACCAGATCGAATTCTATTACTAGAAAACTTCACTGTAAAAACAATCGAATTGCTATGCGGAATATACAGCAGTCCTGACATTGCGATTTTTTATAAAAGGCAAAGATTCTCTCGGATTAATGCTTTCTGTACCCTCCTTGAATCTTATATTATATGAACGCATTATTCAAGCAGTGTTTTGTTATTATCATTTCATTATACATGTATGTAAATACGGAGAAATGTTTGATCCTCCGTTCAGATTTGGGTTTAGTTTCAGGCAAACTGAAAAAGAAATACTGTTGTTCATTTTTTCAGTTGACTCAAACATATGACCCTTATAGTATTTCTTACGTCACTGTGGAAAAAATTTAATGCTACTCTGTATTCACACTTCAGAAATCAAAACTTCAAAAATTGTTTTTATATATTCAATAGTCTTGGTTTGTTTGTTTTTTTAATTTTTTTCCCAAAAAAATATATTTTTTTTACTATATTGTTTTCTCCAGTATATATTATACATTAATTAAGAGGTTGGTCAACTGGTACACTGCAGTAAGATTAATACTATTTTATTTATGTTTAAACATGAACATATTTTTTATTTTTGTTTAATTTTTCAAAAGATACACTGTGCAAAGGGCATTATATTATAAATACCAATACAAACACTGTAATTTTTTGCATTATGGTACAAACGGACAAATACGTTTTTTATATTTTATTTTGTTAAAAAAATATTGTTGGCACTATATAAATATCAATACATAGACTATTTTTTATTTATTTTATTTTTATATTTTATTTTAATTTTAAGACATAAAAAGCCACGCAGCCATACAATGTCATACAGGAAAAAAAATATACAAGTACAAACGCAAAATTCAAAAATAAGTACTAAAAAATTATATAATAGTTGCCTAGTAAATTATTAATTTAAATATTTTATAAAATATTGGCCATTCAATGTAAACAAATTATTTATTAATTTGTAGATTATAATCGTTCGACAACGGATAAAATAGACTTGATCTTGACATTAGTACTTCATAAAAATTGTAATAACACTTTTTTTTATTTTCAGACGCTGATATTTAATTACTAGAAAAACGGTAAGTTTTCTTTCAATTATTGGCACTCTAACTTCTGTGACCAAATCTATTTCATTGGTACTATATTGCGAAATTCAGAAGATAAAAACATATACAAAAAATATATACATATTATATTCAAATACCAACAAGTACCTGAGGGTGTTTTAAAGTCGGTGATGTTATTTTTTTCGTAGGAAATTCAGATATTTTTATGCTCGATGAAAAGTTTTTTTTCGTTTGCTTTTACTTTTATAAAGTACGGTATTATCTGCATAAATATTGTGATATTTTCTTTTTTATGCGAATTGTTTATTTTCAAAAAAAAATAACATAAAATATAAAATTTCTATTTTTTTAAATTTCTTCATAGTATTTGTATCTAACTAGCTAATAACATTCGAGCTCGTATTACGAAGTTTTAAATCAGCGGTTCTTAAACTTTAAGATTTGTGGTCCTATATTCAAATGTATCACTGAACAGCGACCTCCAAGATTTGCAAACTCAAAACTGAAATTAATAAATGATCATTTTTTTAGTTCAGTTGGTATATAAAATTTGGAAAAAAAATTATAGCAATGACTGACACCTCCAGTGAAGGACCGCTAACCTTTGAAGGCACCCTTATATTTACTGCTCACGCTAACAAATTTTTGAAATCGTAAAAATTTTAAAAATTTCAAATTTTTCCCCAAAAAACACCAAAGTTTTAAAAGATTGATATTTTTTTGTGCCAGTAACCAATTTAATATAAATGAGTTCATCTGCTTATAACCTCTATTATTGATCGTTTGTGGTCTACAATATCTACTTATAGGTATTTCATTTACTTATTGCAAAATTCAAAGGACGGCAAAACTCAAGTTTCTCAGGACGTCACTGAACCTAAATCTGCGTCTCCGATCCGCGAACCACAGTTTAAAAACCACAGTTCTAAAGATATTCTACAAAACCAATTTTTTATATACATCATAATAGCAAGATATACCTATTAAACCCCCCAGGGGGACATTGGAATGTGGTTGCTATCGCAAATTGCATTCCAATGTTCTTTGGGAATTAGCGCTCCCAGGGACCCGAGCTCGTACCAGTCGGTTTGCGTATGCCGGCTGGCGGATTCTATTACACAAATGGATTATATGTTGTGTTGAAGACGCTAATGACCTGCGTTGTCGACGCGTCTATAATCTACAATTAATTAATTATACTTATTAAATCACCTAAGAGCGTTCGTAACTCTAAAATCTAAATAATGAAAGACACCCACTGACGTTACGTTACAATGAAAATTGTGTTTTAAAGACCACCAACAGCTAAGGTTATTTGAACCTAGCACCAATTCATATTTTCAATTCATTATTTTTTATTTTTTTTTTAGTAATAAGTAAATTGAAAATCCAATTGACATTTTTACCAGCTCTCGGGCTAGAATCCAGGAACTGGAGACTTGTAATAGAGGAACCATAGCAACGCCATGTAAACAACAGCACTGCTACACGCTCGGCCATTCTCAAGGCCACGTTACAATGCAATATCAGAAAAAAATATTATTAATTTAACCCGTCACTGTCGGGACTCAAACCCGAAACTTCCAGATTCGCGCTGGCTGAGTTATCAATTATAATTGATAATTTTTTTTGTTTAATGTTTGTGAATTTTCTGTAATATTTTTTTACCTTTTTGATATGATTGAGATGAATAGTATTTCTATGAAATGGTTGATTTTTTCAGTAAACATTCAAGCGAGTCGTAATCTAATTAACGATTCCCACTAATCAGCTCTAGTGTCTTCCCTCTAGATAGTACGTGTATCATTTATGGATGAAAAGATAAAGTAAAAACGTGACACGTAAATTATACAAGATGTATCCACCATTGGTGTTCCAAACCTATTTATATTTTGTGGTGAAACTTTTTTTTAGTTGCATGAGAGTAATTTCGTTTTAGCAGCATAACGAAAAAATCAAAAAACGATACCGTCAGGTGTAGAGGAAATGAAATGAGCTACTAGCAGGGAATCGATCGAGATTGGTTACCAGGTAGTGCATTGAGGGAAAACTTGAACGACACTCCCTTTTTTGTTTGCATAGTAGAAATAATACACTGGGGGACAGGGCTGAATAGCGAGGCGCCAAGTAGCCATCTTTGGTTGATAAGATAAAATTTATTAACTCAATACAATTCGTAAGTAGGTACATATTATAAGGATAACTGAAAAATTAAAAAAAGCGTTTCAGATAACTAAATGTTGAACAAGCCGGGGGGCGGGTCGTTTATTAGGACTAAAGTGCGACCCTTGAGGTCCACACGACGAACTTCCCAGTTTGATAAATATTTAATAACAATAATTAAATTAGATATTACACAGAAAAGTAATCATTTTAATCATCAAAACATAATTATTACTTATTTTTAACAATAATTAAAAAAAAAAACGGCTGAACCGATTTTTATAAAATTTATGTCGGATCAAAATGACGTTAACACGCTTCGATTGACATCCTTACGAAGTCGATATAACTTTTTGTTCGCGAGATAATGTATAAAATCTACTTTTTTAGAGTCTATTTGGTTAAGAAAAAAGAACGGCTCAACCGATTTTGAAAAATATTCTTTCAGATCATATTTACGTTAACACGCGTCGATTGGCACCCTAAAGTAGTCGATATCATTTTTCATTCTCGAGATTTCGTCTTAGAAAGAAATAGACATATACGTACAACACACACACATACACACACACACAGTCATTTTTCTAAAAATAGTGTAAAAATAGTGTAGTGACCTTGAAACATAAAAATTTGTTATACATTTTGATTTCGATTTTCGGACTCATTACAATAACTTCCAATGGGAAGTTAAAAAAGAAGAAAATATATAAAGCATAATTTTTTCAAATTGAGAAAAAGTCAGTAAAAAAACAAAAAAACTGTTTGGTTGAAATTAATTATATTATACGTAATGTATAGATATTATATAGTTAAGATCAGAACCAACATGCATATATTAGTGTTTAATTGGTGTTTACACACAATATTAATGCTTATCCATAAAGTTTTCCTTCAAAAGTTTGAGATTTACACGCAGTTTTTTATTTTAAGCAAAGTCCGGTCTGACTTTTTCCGGAGTTTTCATATTTGACTTTGTTATTCAATCAAGAGACAAGTCGATTATGTTAAATGCTAATAAATACAATTAAATAATGAAGTCTTCGACACTATTAAAAAGTATATCTCGAGCGTCCATTCTTTTAGTTCCGATATAACGATAGTTTTACAAAAAAATGGCGTAATATATAATATTGTGAAACCATATAAATGTGCATCGAATGCAAGACAACAAAAAGGTAATAAAGTTTATTTAAATGAAATTTGACGTAAACGTCCCAGATTTGTGAAACGATCCAATTTAAGGTTAAAGAGCTTACTAAACTAACCTATTAACTTATCTCATAGAGCTTTAATGTCATATTATAAAATTTTATTGCAAACTGCAATATTTTCGATTGTGTTCTTTGCCACCGAATTCTGGTTCTCCTGATGCTTTAGTAATTTTAAATCTTCAAATATTAAATGCGGGTTTAAAAAATTATTGATATTGATACTTGAAATTAAATTAAGTGCTATATTTTCTAAATATACTTAAGGGTTATTGGAAAACAGGCATTAGATTTTTTTTAGTTCATTACATAATGATTATAGTAACGTCAAATATAAAGAAATAATTAATTCTAATCAATAAGAACAGCTTTCTAATTTTTTTAATAATTTTTTTAAGTCCAGAAACAGCCAGGGATTTACATTGAAAAGATTAGCAGTTGTACATGTTAATGAATAGATTTATTTCGTCCCTCTTAATAAATTTCAAGCGACGCCTATGTACTGATAATCTAGTCACATCACGTTCTCAAACAGTGACTCGTTTAGACACCATCTTTGTTCTTCTTGTCGCTAAATTTTATAGAAACTGGCTTTTCTTTACTCTTATTCCACATATAAATATTTTATGTAAAGTCTTGTGTAAAGTTATAGTACAGCGTATCACGTACATATTATGAAAGTACCCAAGTATTTGTGTTATATTATCAGACAAGGGATATTCGATTTTTACCATTCCAACTCCACAAGTCGGGGAATGATACTAATTTAGGTCAAAATTCACTTTTTAAAATTTTTTTCGTTTTGAGATCCCCGAATCTAAAAAAAAATATTGTTGGAAAACGTCTGTTCGTCTGTTTGTCTATGAGCACGATACGGGTCAAACGGCTGAGTGGATCGAAACCAAATTTTGGTTAGATGTTTGACATGTAAATATGAAGAGCCCTATTGTTTTTGGGGAAAATCGGCGCATACGCAGAAGAGATATGACCTATAACGTTGTTTTTTCTGTAATGGTATCCTTTTCATAACGGTTTATTGTTATCATTATTTTTCCAAGAAAGTTTTGTAAAAAAAATTTTTTTTTAAATATTATAGTTTCGTAAATATTTTGAAAATAAAAAAATCAGCTGTTTTTTGTTCTGAAGTAATTTATCTGTCAAAAAGAAATGAGTTATCTGACAGGCATGCGTAGGTTAATTTTTATGTGTGAAACCATAATATTATGGTCTCACACATAAAAATTAACCTAAAATTAAATACGAAAAGCAAATATAATATCTATATATTTAAAACACAAGCCCTATTTCTCTAGACAATCCGCCAACAAGCCCTGCTCAACCGATTGACATAATTTTAAACTGAGGCCTTTAGTCCACACATATGTTATCGCTACTTTTTTTTTTGGTGAAATTTCTTTAAAAGGGGTGATTTCAAGCGATAATAGTAAAAATGACGAGGGGGGCAGTGGGGTGAAGAGAAACGTAAACAGAGAAAATCCATCGGCGTTCACGATACATGAGTGTGAGAGAAATGCAAATATGTACGCATGTCGTGGATAGGCTATGCAAACAATAAACAATGAAACATCTTGACAGTTGTACATTTTAATTTTTAGAGCCCAGATTTTAATAGGCTTATATTGACAAAATTTCCAAAAGTATTTAAAATTAAACAATAAAGATGTATATGTACGTGCAAATTTTTTTTCTCTTTTAAATATAGTACTTAGTTTCTCAAATACCGACAAACTCATCGATTTTTTTCTGAAGATCATTCGTACGTAAGTATTACACTGATAGATACGTTCTATAGCTTCTAAAAAACTACTATTTTACGTACACTTTAAAGTTATGTTTGAATCAAAAATATTTATCAAAAATTATATTAAAAACATATCGTTAAAAGCTAGGTTATGTGTTTTACTCACGCGTTCGTATACACAATGATATTGAGAAAGCTTGAAATATATATTTCTTATTGTTTTCTTAATAAAGTGATTCATATTACATATAAAAAAGGTTTGTGTTGGCAAACATTTTTTTTTTGGCGATAGCCTTTACTAAACTATTGTTCTTTGAAGACAGTGTTAAGTCGTCGCAAAAAAGTTTTGCACGGGTATACTAGTAAATATTTAATACTAGCCGTTACCCACGTCATCGCACACGCTAACAGAAATTTTATTTTATTTATTATATTATTATGCCAAATGTCAGTATTTTTTAAGTTGGAATGGTCCCGCGCCCAGTTGGCTGGAATTTTTTTTCTTAGTCCAAATCAGTGGAAGTCCCTAGACAGCCGAGTCAATTGAGGCTCTGATTTACTTATTCTAAAAAAATGGCAATAGTACTGATTTTTACTTAAATACAAAAAGAAATAAATTAAAATACATACATTAGTAAAACGTTAGTTTGGAATAAAATTAAGAAAAATCGCAGGATAGTGGACAAAATATTGAATTTATTTAATTAAATGTACGACGTTTCGTCTATATATTTAGACTTTTTCAAGTACACAAAAAAATAACAATATTTATGAAAATTAATATTAATTACTAACCATAGTAATTAACATAAGATAGGGTACATAAGACAAAAACATGGTAACATAATTTGTTACATGTTACCATGTTTTTGTCTTATGTACCCTATCTTATGTTAATTACTATGGTTAGTAATCAATATTAATTTTCATAAATATTGTTATTTTTTTGTGTACTTGAAAAAGTCTAAATATATAGACGAAACGTCGTACATTTAATTAAATAAATTCAATATTTTGTCCACTATCCTGCGATTTTTCTTAATTTTATTATAATCACGATGTTAGTTTGGAAGTCCACTTTTATTATATTCTACATTTTTATTGTTTAAAGATAATATTATTTTATAACTATTTTTATTTTCTAAACGTCTAGCAGTCTATTTTATAATGAAACTTTCCTAACTACCTATAGTTAACTTTTAATATACCATTTTAGTAAAATCATTAGTTTTACTATAAACTTATATTAAATTTCTTGCTAACAGCGTTTCAATTTAACTCAAAGTTTAAATAAACAAACGAAACACAAATGTCTGCAAATCTGGAAAATATTTAAGTTTTATGTTAATATTAAAATGAAAAGTTAACAGTTTTATGTACTTAGTTTTATAATTTATAGAGATCAGTTAAAAAAATGAATGGGTAATAAAAATTACGTTTTATTGTTTGCATATTTAGAGCAATGCTTTTATTAAAAGTTCACGTAATTTCGACATTATAAATATTGTAATATTGTTCTCAAATAGTAGTTTCTAGTGTCGTAATGTGTGTTTTTTAAAGATCACCAACAGCTAAGGTTATTTGGGCCTAGCACCAATTCATATTTTCAATTTATTATTTTTTTTAATAAATGGAAAATCCAATTGACACTTTTACCAGCTCTCGGGCTAGAACCCGGGAACTGGGGACTTGTAATAAAGGAACCATAGTAACAACAGCACCGCTACACGCTTGGCTATTCTCAAGCCCTGTCATAATGGGGTTTATAACTGACGAGTTGTGACAGTGTCTAAAAACGAGTGATAGCGAGTTTTTACAGTCACACGAGTCATAATACCATTATGCACCAGATATATATGGTATTTTATGCCATACCCACTACAAAATTTCTACTTTTCACTTAAGTTTGACAGTTCATTTGCGTCGCCATCTTTACATTTACAGCAGGCCGTGAGTATATGTAATAGCAGACGGATAGAGTAAATAAACATAAGTTACTATAGCACCATCTACTTACCGCACTAGTTATTTTATGAAAACACTTTCGGCACGCCTGCCTGTTAAATGACCCAATACAGGCCGGTATAAATATGCATGGAAAGTAGCTATTTTACAGTGGGTATAGCAAAAAGAATTAAAATACACTTTGAATGTGATTTTATATTCAAGCCATGAATTATGTAACAAGCGTATAGGTGTCAGGGCGAACCTTGTAAAATTACATTTTTACATTGAAAATAGACACGTTCAGCCATATTTTAAAAATTGAGTGTTAAGCACTTCTTATTTTCAAAATTTTTAGATAAACGATTTTTACAATGTAACATAGACATAGAGAACTGGAAAGCGGGGGGGACATTGGAAAGTGGTTGCTATCGCAAATTGAATTCCAATGTTCTTTGGGAATTAGCGCTCCCAGGGACCCGAGCTCGTACCAGTCGGTTTGTGTATGCCGGCTGGCGGATTCTAATACACAAATGGATTATTTGTTGTGTTGAAGACGCTACTGACCTGAGTTGTCGACGCGTCTATAATCTACAATTAATTAACTGGAAAGCGCCATATTTAAAGTGGCCTTCAAAAATGAAAGAGAGATAGAGCGTATGACGGCCAGCTTCTATATAGCGGTACTATATGTAGAAAAGAGATACAAACTGGCCATCACACACCCTATCTCTCTCACTCTTGTCGCCTACCTTTCGATTGCGCTGTCCACTTTTCTATGTCTATAATATCGTGGAAGTAAGAATGTGTCGGCTAGATTGGGAGGGAGAGAGAGATTTTAAATTATGGACGCTGGACAACTGAGGTCATAAGCGTCGGCTAGATTGTAGAGCTCCCTAGAACTTATACCTATTTTGAAAAGCACATATTTTTATCCAATACATAATTTTCATAGTTCCTACCAATTTTCTAAATCAGTGAAGAAAGAAAAGTTGATGATGTCAAATTTGTTGAAACTGTTTGGTCTAGGAAAACTAAAAACGATATAAAAAGTTGGAGGATGTTTGTCTCCTGCGGCAGGAACTATGAGGCTTATTGTCATTAGGTACAATAATAGATAATCATGGTTTAATAGACGCTATAATATGATCTCAGATGTTAAGCGTCTATAATCTACAATCTCTCCCTCTCCCCCTCTCTCTCTCCCTCTCTCTCTCCCTCTCTCTCTCCCTCTCTCTCTCCCTCTCTCTCTCCCTCTCTCTCTCTCCGTCTCTCTCCCTCCCTCTCTCCCCCTGTCCCTCTCCCACTCTCACTCCCTCCCCCCTCTCTCTCCCGCTCTCCCTCCCTCTTCCTCTCTCCTCCTCTCTCTCTATTCCTCTCTCTCTCTCTCTTTCTTTAATAATGTTTTACATCAAACATGGAACTCATTTAAAATACAATACTATATCGAATCGACACTTTCGCTTTACAAATGCGTATAATACATTATCACATATTGTGAACGACGCTTCACAACAGTCACGTGACATAAAGTGTACCAACACGGCAAATTACAGTGTTTGTAACGCGCCACCTTTGGCTTACATAATAAGTAGAATTACATGTAAATGTGATTACTTTGATGTCGTGACATAACGCGTACATTATTACACCTGGCGCATGTGCAGACGCGGTCGAGAGGTTACCTGTAATGGTGTAATATTGGTGACAAAGTTAAATGTAAGACTGGAGCAAAGACCTGCACCCCTTTTTATATAACAAATGCACGCGATTTACAGGAAATATAAGGGATGATAAAATTATCGAAAATTATTAAGCGGAAAAATTTACCTATTATTACCTTCAAATTATTCGAATAAAAGTTTTTGTAAGAAAATATGCCGTGAAAATAATGTTTATTCAAATTTTTAGAAATTATAGTTTCTTACTTGTTTGCTGTTAGTTGCTATGTACGTTGTTATTTTGTGATTATGTAATCATAAAGCATGTATGTGCATATATTATGTGAGTATAAATTTTCTTGATCTATAAATAGGGTGATTTTTAAATTTGTTACATTCGTTACAAATATTATTATTATTATTATTTAATTAACTCTGTGTACACCAAAAGTGAAGAGTAGGTCAAAAATACACGTGTAGTGAAATTTTTGTTGATAGATTTCTATGTCTATATTATATGCTTCCGTCGTGATGTAAGTAAATAATAATTTTAAGAAAATAATCTTAAAGTTAGCGTTAGTTCGAGAAACATTCATCGAATGACGTAACGTTACAATGCAACACTAGAAACATTTTTTATTTCAAACCTGTCACCGTCGGGACTCTAACCCGAATTTCCCACTACCGCGGCGGCTGAGTTATTAAAAATCAGCTCTCGCATGTGAAGCATTTTGTAAATAATGTTACATATTTACAAAATGCTTCACTTTGGAAACAATTTTGATTGTTTTATCGTGTCACCGAAGAGTAAATGTTAACTCAGCCGCCGCAATGGTGGAAGATTAGGGTTTGAATCTCGACGGTGACATAGATTTGAAAATGATTTTATTCCAGTGTTATTTGTCATGTTACGTCATTCGATGGATGTTTCTAACACTGTTTGATAGGGTTTTAGTTACGAATCACTTGTATAATACGCAATTTTATCAAAGACTGCCGCGACATTTCCATAAAAAAAATAATATCAAGATTCTAAAACACTATTATGCAGTGAAATTTGCATTAATTATATAGCCGTTGCTTTATTTAAACCATGCATCGAATATTAACAAATATATTTGTGTTATTATTTTATGAATAATTCAACAAATTCCACTGTAATTATGAATTGACATTAAATAACAGAAAAAAGATGAGTAGAACGCATGCGCATTTTAATCATGACTGGAGATTTAACAAAAGAAGTCGTTTTGGCAACGGAAGTTACAGAATTGTTTATGTAACGGAAGTTATAGAATCTGGGAACGCGTATCTAAAAATGATTTTCACAGAAAGTAATAAATTCTGTGTCATCTGAAATAATGTAGCGCAAAAAATCGGGAAGGACAGTGTGGTCCAGTGGTTAGCGTCGCGGCCTCTGGATCAGACTGTGGGTTTGAATCCCGCCTCCGCTCATGGATGTTTTGTGATGTCATTTAGTTTTAAGTTCATATTTATTTAGGTAATTATGTAATAGATGGATTTTGCATGGGGCGTGAGGCACTATTGCTCTTCGTTCACTCCGACCTAGAAGATCTTATTTAATGTAATCAAGACGCTAATGACCTAAGCTGTCGACGCGTCTATAATTTACAATAAATAAATAAAAAAAATCGGGTGGGTTCAGTTTTGGTTGTACTACACTTCTTTTCCGTAGGGCTAAACGTCATTTGGAAAAAGTTTTTAAACTTTAATATTTTATAGTATTTTTGATCGAGATTTATTCACTAAAAAGCATGCATGTATTTCTAGCTTCAGCGGTTTGGCTTGAGCGTTAATTAGTCAAAAAACCCTACATCCTCATTTTACCCCTTTAGGGGTTGATTTTAAAAAAATGCTCGAATATGGGTTTGATGATTATTAAAGAAGAGTCTTAAACCCCCCTTGGCTTCAAGGATTTAATCCCATGTGCCAGGCACAAATTGATATGGTTTAAAGGAACCAACACCTTTTCTCGCCATAGGCCCTCGCAGCATTAGGAACCCAAGACAAACACACGTAAAGAAGAGTTAGTATATGTGGAATTCAATAAGGTTTTTGGAAAATTTTTTGCAGCCAATTTATTTATTTGAAAGAGTTTTATTTATATTAAACGTTTCGCCTTTTTAGGCATCATCATTAATATAAATAAAACTCTTTCAAATAAATAAATTGGCTGCAAAAAATTTTCCAAAAATCTTATAAAATCCTCAGCCGTACTAAACTCACTACGCATGTGGAATTCAATGTATCCTCTCACATTAACGATTTGTGAGATATGAACATTTTGTCAACCACACCTTCTTTTGACCCCCTTAGGAATCGACCTGCCAAATTTCATGTTTGTAGGCAATAGGCTTTATAGTTCCTGAGATTTCGTGATGAGTGAGTGAGTGAATGGTATTTCAGATTTTTATATTATGAAGATAACAGATTACATTTATATTTTCGTTATAAAATAAATATTTTCGTTACAAAAACATTAGGTCTTATTTATTAAAGCATTAATTTTAGTAATAATAAATTTCAAATAATTTCTTTTTAAAAAATTGCACGATGATCAATATCTACAAAAAAATAATTCTTTTTCTTCTGATGGATTGCGAGTAGTATATATTTTTGTAGGGCACGTATTTTTTAGACGTATTTCATATACAAACATCAATTTTCATTTTTAATGCGTTCTTGAAAAATAACATTTCTTTAGCGTATGATGATATTATCTTAATTTGAATATTTTTTACGCGCTTTGAATGTTGATTTAGTGAAACACATGATATGGTAAAAAGAAGAGAGAAGTTTGTATAAAATGGTGGAACAGAATGTTATAACAGAATATATGTACCTAAGTTCACGGTGATCTTTCAGCCGTCTACTGATCTCTGTCATCTACAGGCAGCGAAATTGAAAAAGGATTTTTTGTCATACCCAGTATAAAACAGCCGCTTTTCATGCATTTATGTATGCATATAAATTGACTTTTGACAGACCGGTGTGCGGGAACGTATCTTTCCCACACTAGTGTGGGAAAGCAGACCATTTCCATAGTAATTTATGTTTATTCGGTATGATCCGCCCGCTATTACATACTCTCGGCCTAGTATAGAGTGAGTTGGCAACACAAAATTAAATGTCAAATTTTTTTTGAAAATATACTGAAAATGAAGTTAAAAGCAGCTGTTTTATAGTGGGTATGGCAAAAAATACCATATATAACTGGTGCGTAATGATATTAAGACTCGTGTTACTGTTAAAACACGCTTAATCGCTCATTTTAATATACTGTCACTACTCGTCAGTATTATACCTCATTACGCCACTAGATATACAATCTACTATTTTTTTATGTAACTGATCAGTATAAACTTTGAATTTTCTCAGTAAATTATTTACTTTGCTGTAATTTGTAAAAATAAAGGTGATGGACTCCGCAAGTAGATATAGTCGAAGAGAGAGATTGTTGATTATAGACCCTTGGTAGCTGATCGGGAATCGATGCTTTTATTCTATACATATTTTAAAAGCCACTAAGCGACTCAACACCAAATATTATGATTGGCTCTTTCTACTCTTCTGGCGCTCCGCCAGACATATATTTTCGAACGCCGACCTTCTAAAATACAGTGTTAAATATCTGACTGTCTTCTTCAAAATCTGATTATTTATTTTTCATCATTTGTTGGATATATCACAGAACTGAAATTTGTCTGAATATATTCCTTCATTTTACAAAGTGTATCAAGCATCCATATTTTTACTTCTTTGTTATAATAAAAAAGTAGTTTTTTCACAAAAATAGTAGGTATTAGACTATTTATTCAAGAAAACAATTTTGTTTACAGTAAATGAATAATACAATTTTTAGGTTTTATGAAAACAATTATCTGTTTTGCAATTTTATATGGCTATAGTCGGATAAGATGGGCAAATTTGCCCCCGCACGGATGGTGCTCATTTTTTTTGCTTCAATTGTAATTAATATCACTTATAATTTCCACAAATTTCAGCCCTCAATATTATACCGTTTAAGAGAAAAAAAAAAACTTTCGATTTTTTTTTTATCTTTTAAATGGCTGAACCGATTCGAATGAAATTTATACCAGTTATAGATAATATCAGAAGGCATTTAAAAAAATAGCAATGGGATCTGGTCACGGGAACATGAAAAAAAAATGCATGGATATTTCTGGAATTTTTTTAACCTTTTTAAAATTTTGGCACAGCTACGAAATTTTTTTGTAGAATCTTGGGATGGTTTTTTACCACACATAATTTTTTCAAAACGATCAAATGGGTACCTACGCGATATCTAAAAAAATAATTTTTTTTTTTTGTAATTTTTAAATTATGATACATTAGAAGGAAAGTATTACTTTATACCGAGGAGTTCACGGTCGGCTCCCCTACTATCAATGTATCATAATTTAAAAAATACCAAAAAAAAAATAAAAAAAAAATAAAAAAAACATTTTATTTTTTTTAGGTATCGCCGGGTATCGCGTACCCATTTAATAGTTTTGAAAAAGTTATGTGTGGTAAAAAGCCATCTCAAGATTCTACAAAAAAAATTTCGTAGCTGTGCCAGGACTTTAAAAAGGTTAAAAAATTCCAGAAATATTCATAATTTTTTTTTCATGTTCCCGTGACCAGATCTCATTTTTTTTAAATGCCTTTTGATATTATCTATAACTGGTATAAATTTCATTCGAATCGGTTCAGCCGTTCAAGAGATAAAAAAAAATTTCGAAAAAAAAATTTTTAACGGTTTAATATTGAGGGCAGAAATTTGTGGACATTATAAGTGATATTAATAACAATTGAAGCAAAAAAAATGACCACCATCCGTGCGGGTGCAAATTTGCCCATCTTATCCGACTATAGCCTTTGTTTCCAATGAAATTTTTAATTGCTCTTTATTTTTACTTCCTGTTGATGGGGTCGAAAAATTATGTTTGCAGTTCCCCAAATGTAAAGAAAAGTACGTGTGTAAAATTAGTCCCTTAAAACACTAAATAAAATGTAAGTTTCTATAACGAAAAACTCTCTGTAAAGTAAATATTAGTGGAACTTGGTTGATTTTCCATCTAAGTTCAACTAAATGTTTACTTTATAGAGATCGTGTTTCGTTATATAGAGTTTTGGCTGTACTTCAATACGACCTCAGTTACTCCTTAACCTATTTTTATTAAGGTTCCGTACACCCAAACCAAACTGAGACTACGATGTCCGTCCGTCCGTCAGTCACGAGGCTCTATCTCATAAACGAGGTAACTAGTTGAAATTTTCACAGATTTTCACAAATAAAAGTCAAAGATCCCTAGGAGGCTCCACATACATGGATATATTATACTCGTATATGAGCATTCAATACGATATACAAGATAATATCTTAAATGTATTGTTACGGATCGCCCTGTATATAAACGACAGGCAAGAGTTCTGAGAAACGGGGTCCGCTTACTATAACAACTGGTACTTGCACGAAAGTTCTAGAGAAAGCGAGAACACACTAGGCTTATGCCACGCAGCCTATATATATATTATATTATTGTATTGCCATCGGTTCTTAGTACGTGTGCAAAATTTCAAATTATTCGGGCGCCTGGAAGTGGGTGAAAATTAATTTGAAAGATTCCGTTATATACATACATATAGATACATACTTACAGGTGAAGCTAATATAGAGCGTGTAAAAAAAGTTTAACGTTAAGATGTTTCTTAATTTATTACTATAAATGTTTAATTATTTATCCCATCAATTGGCAATGTCAATATTATTATTTATTATAAACGCCAGAAATTAAATGGTAATGTATTCATACTCAAGAAGTATATAACATTTATATTTTGACATATATTTTAAATGTATATTTACAATATATGTTTGAGCTATATTTATATAAATATAAATCACATATGTACCAAAATATATAATTAATATAAAGTAAGTATATTTTTAGGATACTTCTTTAAAAATATATCACTAAAATGTAAATGGAATTTGGAATATACGATATTTGCCAAAAATATACGCGGTATATTTATAAATTATATTTCGGATTATATTTTTTTCCGTGAGGGTAAACAGCCAGTAAGAGTGAGTGAGGAATCAGTCAACGGTGAGTCACGCATTCAAGTCGACGTTGGATCAGTAATATAAATAGTGCCGTGATATAAATAACCAAATTGATAAATAAATACTAGTGTAGTGGTAATAATCACGAATTATTGTATATAGTTGTTTTGTTTTGCTTTGTAATTACTGTTTAGTTATTGTTTACAAGAACTGACTTTTCGTTATTGCATTCATTATTATTGTATTTATAATTATTGTATATGAATATTCAGAAAACAGTTTTGTAACAGTATTGAGAGGGCAGTGTAACCTAGTGGATATCGTATTTGGTTCCGCAGCCTCTAGACTAGACTGTCGTGGGTTCGAATCCCACCTGCGCTCATGGATGTTTTGTGATGTTATTTAGTTTTAAGAAAGTTATTATTTAGTGTAGTTGAAAGACGCTAATGACCTGAGATGTCGACGCGTCTATAATCTACAATAAATAAAAATAAATTATATTATATATATTGAACGCTTACTGACAATTCATATGACTCTGTGTTATAAATCAAAAACTAAAAAGAATCGAATTATGTGTTTTATTTTATCGCTTGATTTAACATCCAAACCTGTAGTAGTTTTCAAAAAAGGACAAGAGAAAAAACGCCATGAAATATTTTCAAACTTGAATGTTTTTACACATCGTTTGACACTCTACGATCTATAATAACGACGTCGTTATTTTTATGAACTATCTCTAACATAATTTGTGTTGTTTTTTTGCATAAACTGAGACACTGGATGTATGCATGACCAAAATGTGTTAGCAGAGTTTTAAAGAAAGATTTCTGCTTCCTCATTGATATGCGGATATCGTTGCTAATACCAACGGGTGACCCTTTGTCACGTTGTGACTGACCGTTTGCTTGGCATTCTATTCTTGATAATAACCTTACAGATCGAGAGCTAGTGACAATTTTCAGTGATTATTTTAATTTATTCAAAGCCTCATTTTTGTGAAGATTTTGAGGGAGGCATATAAATTGCCCTGAGTACGGGATTTTAGATATAGACGTTTACATTATTAAAAAATACTATTCTTATTTCACAATTTGATGTTCAGTTTTTTAACCGACTTCAAAAAAAGGAGGTGGTTCTCAATTGGGTTGTATTTTTTTTTATGTTTGCTACCTCATAACTCAGTCATTTATAAACTTATTTTGAATTTTTTTTTTATTTGAAAAGATATACTCTCAGATTGGTCCCATAGAAATTTCATCAAAATCGGTTCAGTAGTTCGGCTGATTTTAATAAAAGTGAGTAACGGCGTGTGATTCTTTAAGGTAAATGTCACTTTTTGACATATCAGACAGCGTAAGAAAGTCGGTTTAATAAAAGTGAGTAACGGCGTGTGATTCTTTTAAGGTAAATGTCACTTTTTGACACTAAAAAGTAAAAAATAAAAAACTTTTTAACAAAAAAAATCCTCCTTCAAAAAACCACTAAAAAGAGGAAAATAATGAAATTTTGAGGTTTGTGCCAATTTAATAAAATATGAAGTTGGTTAAAAAGAAGATATTAATCGCTATACTATACTTTTTAACCGACTTCATATTTTATTAAATTGGCACAGACCTCAAAATTTCATTATTTTCCTCTTTTTAGTGATTTTTTGAAGGAGGTTTTTTTTTTGTTAAAAAGTTTTTTCTCAAAAATAATATGTACTTATAGACCGAGAGCTAGTGACAATTTTTTGGTGTTATTTATTCAACGCCTTATTTTTGTGAAGATGTTGAAGGAGGAATATTAAAGTACCCTGAGTAAAGGATTTTGCTAGATAGCGGTATGGGAGGGATGCAGACCGCTCCCAACATGTGACAAAAAAAATTGTTACAAAATTATTATTGCTTCAAGGCTGAAATTGCTTATATATTTTATTTATTTATTTATTGTAGATTATAGACGCGTCGACATCTCAGGTCATTAGCGTCTTTCAACTACACTAAATAACAACTATCTTAAAACTAAATAACATCACAAAACATCCATGAGCGCAGGTGGGATTCGAACCCACGGCAGTCCAGTCCAGAGGTTGCGGCACTAAGCACGCTAACCACTAGGCTACACTGTCCTCAATTGATTGTATAGCTTGTCGATGAACCTAATAATGCCATTATAATATTTGCAGATCGATTGGTCTGTATTAAAGGGGTGGCAGATAACCCTAAACGTGTCATGTACCGGACGAAATTTTTATTATTAGTTCAAGGTTTAAATTTTGACATGTTGTTACGGCAACTGTTTTAAGCATATATTTCAATTTGCAGAACAAAATGCAATGATTGAAGGAAGAATTAGAATTTTTTTCCCAGCGACAAAAGGATCAAAAAAATGCAATACTGATGTTAAAATATTTGCAAATATTAATCAGCATTGTTTTTATTGATCCTATTTCCAGTGGGGAAAAAAATCTAATTCTTCCTAGTTTCTGGAATCATTATCAGTATTGTGCATCGCAGAGGACAGTGTGGTCCAGTGGTTAGCTTTGCGACCTCTGGATCAGACTGCCGTGGGTTCGAATCCGGCCTTCGCTTATGGATGTTTTGTGATATCATTTAGTTTTAAATTATTTGTTATTTGTTTCGGGGGGCAAAAAATCGATATAGCTAGGTCTCATCCCTGGAAAATTCGTTTTATTATCGATTTCATCATTCTAAAAACCAGTTTTTTTAACGTTATAAAACAGTGTCGTATGGTGAGTAGGCTTTGGAAAAAACGAACTATTTTCATTATTTATCTCAAATTTCTCAGACAGTCAATCTTTAACATATTAAAATAATCAGCAATTATTCGAAAAGTAAAAAAATAACAACAATAAAATCTAAACATAATTATACTTACATAATTATGTTTAGATTTTATTGTTGTTATTTTTTTAACTAATATTTAAATAAATAGGAATATTACTTTTATATTACCTATATAAAATATGTAGGTACATACGTTATGTAGTATGACGTATAATAATATTATCTACTTATAGGTATGCAATTTTTTTTCTTAAAAACGACTAACGATTTTGATGAGATGGGAACTTTAAGTGCTATTTTTTTTTTGAACTCATCCGAGCAAAGCTCGGTCATCCAGATATTTTAAAATGAACATCAGCAATTTAATTGAAAACTTACGTAACTACAAAAATATTTTTTAAGCAAATCGTAAACATAAATGTTTTAGAATAAGCCTTGACTGGTGAGTTTAAACATAACGAATTCCTGACGTTTCTGAGACTTGAAGGTTTTGTTTACGTATTCCAGTAGTTCGGACCACTGCGTCGCTTTTTGCAATATTTCTTTCGAACACAAGTCAGTGACAGAAATCCAAACTAGAGCAACTAAAACTGCCGGCATGTTTTCACTCTGATAAATTAGAAATCTCATTTACATGACGGTACACAAATCAAGCTTGTGTCAAATAAATATAGGGTGTTCTTTCAGAATTGTGACATAGTCACTGAAATAAAAATGTCAACGTCATTTCCACTCAAGATTATTTCAAATAAATTTTGTCGAAAACTTGGATGAGGTATACCTATTACTGACGAGTAGTGACAGTATGTTAAAACGAGCGCCAGTGAGTTTTAATGCGAGTGATAATATCATTACGTACGAGATATTATATATGGTATTTTTGGCTATATACCCACTATAAAATACCTGCTTTCACTTCATTTCTGAATTTTCAAAATGTTTTGACAGTTCATTTTGTGTTGCTAACTTCAGTAGGCCGTGAGTAGTAAAAGCGGACGGATTAGAGCGAATAAACATAAGTCACTATAGAAAAATTTTTCATTGGAAAGCAGCCAATTATATAATTGTTTCGAAACATATTGGAAAAAATCATTTTACCAACCAATCATGTCACGGTTGAGTATTGTAAGCTCATTCCGCCGCGAAAGTGGAAAGGTTCAGGTTAGAATCCTGACTGTGACCACTGGTTGGTAAAATGATTTTTTCCAATATGTTTCGAAACAATTATATAATTGACTGCTTTCCAACGAAAAAAATTTTCAATTGCATTTCAGCCGTATAAAACTATTATTTATCATAAATCACTATGGAAACAGTTTATTTTCCACACTAGTGTGTTTTGAATACACTTTCAACACACCTGCCTGTTAACTGACCTTGTCGAAAATATGTAATTTTTGAATACAATTTTGTGTCAAGTGTGGAAATAGAGGATATATGTTTGAATTCCAGCAGTGAAATATATTTTTTTATAATATAAATTAATAAGATTTATACGGCTGAATTGCAATTGAAAATTTTTCATGATGAGCTCTCGCTAGAACGAAGATTCACACCTACTTCCTAGCTATAATAAATTAACTATCGCATGTAGTGAAAATCAATTGATTCCGAAGCATATAAGGAAAATGTTTGATTAGTAATCTTGTCACGGTTGAGTAAATGTAAGCTCATTCCGCCGCGAAAATGGAAAGGTTCAGGTTAGAATCCTGACTGCGACTATGGTTGGTAAAATGATTTTTTCCAATATGTTTTGAATCAATTATATAATTGGCTGCTTTCCAAAGAAACATTTTCAATTTTTTTTTTGTATAAAACTGTTTTAAAAAATTATTGCGATCATAAAAATAAAAAATTTGCGTTGCCACTGTTATTTTTATTAAATTAGTATTTATTTATTTATATGTTTCAAACCTCCATTTTCCAAGTTTCAATATGAGAACTGATGAAAGTCTCAAAGGAAGAAAAAACCATAAATATATGGTATTAAACCTAAATAACTTTGGCAGTTGGTTGCCTTTAGTAAAACCATTTGAATTTAGTAGGTATTTCAAGAAAACCGGTCAAGTACGAGTAGAGCTGGCGCCATGTGAGTTCCGTACCGTTAAAACAAATGAATTAGTGTAAACTGTATCCTTGTTAAAAAGTACATTGTAAACTCGAACCCCACGGTTGACAGTCTGATGGTTTGAATCGAATATAAATAATATAGTTTATATTAATCACGTACGATGACGCCACTTTCACTTGTCAGTATAAAAACATTAATTTATTATTAAATAAAACACACAAAAACTGGCTATAGCTGTCCAACTTTATTTTTAAATAAGTACTACGTTCCGGTCTGTTATGAGACCCTTATAACAGACCGAAACGAAGTACTTAAAAATATAGTTGGACAGCTATAGCCAGTTTTTGTGTGTTTTATTTATTAAAGTAATCTTTTTTGCTGTCGGTAGAAGCTAATAAGTGAATTAATTTATTAAAATTAATTGATTATTTAATTCTAATTATTATTTGTCAGGATTCATGCCATAACAACACACAATCTGTAAAAATTTCAACTAGCTACCTCTTACCGTTTGTGAGATAGAGTTCTGTGACAGACTGACCAGACAGAAAGAAAGACAGACAGACAGATATCGTAGGCAGGGTAATAGGGAATACGGAGGTATCGAACCATAATAAAAATGAATAATGAATTGACAACTTTTGATTCATAATTTTGAATTCAAATTTATTCATTGCATGTCTATTGGAATATGTTTTTTGATTGCGTTTTTATTGCTGCTAGAATCATACTTACACATTCGTGATGAATAACAATAATTTATATTATATTTTTTTAGATACTTATTTTTAATTCGTTGAAAACAGCGAAAAATATTCTTGCGTTTAAATAATGTAAGCACGGGATGTTTGTTTTATTTTAAATAAATTTGATACTGTCAACTTTAAGTTTTTAAATATTCATTTAAAAAGTTTATTCAGCAATTACATAAGTTTTATTTTACATAAATAAGAACCGCTCATTATAATATTTCTGAAAAAAAGTCCTTTTCGAACTTTATGACCTCGTATGCAGATTTCTTCAACCTACCCCCCAAGTTCCCCGACCTTGCTTTGTATTATTGTTGTGGTAATATAAATTGTTTGTGACATTTCATAAAAACGAAGTCACCATAAAAAATTCACAAGGAATCTCCACAAATCTAACGTGGATTCGGCGCCAACATCTATGCGAATATAATATTTTTTTATACATGTACAATCTTTTGTATGCGGGCTAACATGCATAAACTAATATTTTTTGTGAGTTTTCTGATTTCTGTGATAAAGCTGAGTGTTCAACAAATATTTGTAGAGAAAGTTAAGACGAAAATATCTTTGTTCATTTTTTAGGGTTCCGTACCTCCGAACGGAACCCTATAATAATAATAATAATAATAGGTAGTAATATTAATATTCTTTATTTACCTCTAAACACAGGAAGGAACCTGTTATCAGGCTAGTCAATTTACATAAACTTCAACTTAAAATTAAAGTTAAGAGTATAATATAATTTCAATACGGTTCATGGGTTCTTGGATTAAAATAAATTGTTATTGATTAATAACTCTTTTATTTATCTTCGTACGACGTTTCGTCTCTTTCGAGACTTTATCAAGTACTCTTGATATTTTAAGTACAATTTTTGACAACTAATGACTCGTTATTGAGTACTTGATAAAGTCTCGAAAGAGACGAAACGTCGTACGAAGATAAATAAAAGAGTTATTAAGGTTGTTCGGACATTAATGCACTTACAAGATTAAAAGCTAATTTTTTAATATGTTATTAATCGCTATCACATACGTCTAAAATAATTTTTTTAAATAAATCTGACGAAGGGTTATCGCGTAATTAATTATTAAAAAACGGAAATTTAACATGTAGTCTATAGAGAATGTGGACAAAATGCACATATACCGAATTATGTAGCCACTCCTGATAAAGATGAAAAAACAAAAAACTTCTATTTTTATTAATCAAATTTCGTAGAATATGTTAAAAATAAAATAAAAATTTTCTGACGAAGGCTTTTAAAAATATCTTAACAAGAATGACAAAAAATTCACGAAAATATCAGTCCGCCATGCTTAAAAATGAATAAGTCACGTGACTCACAAAAGTGTGGCAACGTCACGTAAAATAAAACGCGCCAACTTTGAATTGTAATGATTTCTGCTTATTTCTATGGGTCGTTTTTTATGAAAAGAAATTAATTTTTTTTTTTAATTTATAAACTTCGGCAAAATGAAAAAATGAAACAAAAAAAATTTAGACAAATAACCAGTTCCCTCACTGGTTGAACTTTTCGCCTGACGTATTCTTTCACACTTAGAACATTTCAAATGATAGACACTTGCTAGTCCACAAATATCTTCTTGTACGACAAAACGGAAAGATAAAGGCCAATCACATGTCATACACCACATTTCCGCAGCTAATTTTTCCAAATCGACGATTCGTCGTCTACTTGGTAATTGTACGTCTAAATTTTTATATTGCGTATGTAGTCTTTTCACGCTCTCACTTACATTTTTTTTCCAATTTATGATATTTTTTCTCGCAAGTGTCTAAATTGATTTGCATTACTCATTGTAATATTATAGATAAAATACAACTGAACAATATACAGCAAGATTTACATAAAGAGCTGTCAAACAAACAGCTATTAAGCGCGATGTTGCCAGATCTATTTTATGTGAAAAAATACTTGAGTCAAAAGTCATTTATTTATTATTTTTTGTAATTAAATTATTAAATTAATCCAAATAAAAATAATGATAGTTAACGTCTAAATTATAATAATGAATTTATGTATTAAAATTTTTAATTTTAGTAAAAAAAAAAATTAGATTCTATTATGACTTATGGAGTACTGTCCGAACAACCTTAATCAATAACAATTTATTTTAATCCAAGAACCCATGAACCGTATTGAATTTATTAAAAAATGGATATGAACCGAGTGAATTGTATAATATAATAGCAATCCAATATCCATAATTTCAAAAAAAAATATTTTATCAATTTTATGCTTTCATCTTCAGCAAACATTATACATATATAGTGTTTGCTGAAGATGAAAGTATAGCTTTCGAAATGTACATCTATCAATAAAACTGTTGTGGTAAGAAGGAACTATCCTTAATTTTGTTTTTATTCCAACCACAGTGCTCATTTTATTATAATAGTATTAAGAGCATAAAAATCAGGCCGTTGGGTTTGAATCCCAATATATTTATTTTTTTAAATATTATAGCACATTATTTAAAATTTAATTAAACCTGCTTATACCCGTACATCCACTATTTCTACCCGTCATCCACCATAATTTTCTTTATCTACTGAATTGTTTTTAACAAAAATTGTGGTCATATATAGTGTTTGCTGAAGATGAAAGCATAGCTTTCGAAATGTACATCCATCAATAAAACTGTTGTGGTAAGAAGTAACTACTCTTAATACTGTATTAAAAAAATAAGTTGTATTTTTTTAAATTTTTTTTTTGTGATTTATGATAGGTTAAAAAGTTAAGTGAACTGCTAGCTTTATTTGTGTAACTATACATAAAAATCAGACAGCATTCTGTGTACACATCAAGTAAGAGTTGAAAATGCATATTTCTGAACCGGAAAAACTGTGCTTGGAGGAAAAAGAGACACGCTTATGTTATGGTATATGCAACAAATAAAGTAAAAACTTTTTTTTTGATAATATGCAAATGTTCGACATTTTATAGTTCGAGATATTTTTTTTTTCAAAAAAAATCTGTTTAATAAATTAGATAAATGTTTTGAAAAGTTTTTAATTTTTTAATAAAAACTAAGTGCATTTATGAAATTACATCGTTTGATTTTTCCCAGTTGAAAAATTATTTTAAAATAATGGTACTAGAAAATTAAAGCAGCTTTATAAAAACACTTCGGGAGTTTTTTAAATTGCATACCTAGATATGAAATTTGTAATAGTAAAGCTTTTGATAGAGATATAAAAATATGTTTAAATTTAATGACTGGATTTATTGGATTTTTACAGAATTGGCTTAGATTTTATATTAATTTTTTTGTAGTAATTTTATGAATTTATATTATTGAAAACTTTATCTTTTCTAGAATATGTGCACCTACAAACGTTTATTATAGCTCATCAAAAAGTTTAACTTTATTTAAAATATCCGTTGTTATGTGACTAACTTTATATTTTCTAATTTCTCGGTAAAACACGAAATTAGAAATTTAAAATAATAACATTATAATTTTTATTAAGCTATTCAGTTAGCTTTAAATATAAAAGTAGCACCTTTGCCCTATGATGACGGAAATGATCTTCAGAATGTTCACATTTAATTTAAGGACATGTAAAAGCCTAATTGAAGATTAAATTCTAGATTATAGACGCTCAACAATTGAGGTCAGTGATTCAAACTGGAATAATACTTATAATTTTTGGATTAACGGTTTTGTTTTTCGCACTGTTGAAATTTTATAAACAGCGATTGTTTATAAATTTTCACGCTTTTCAATACCTACTTTGCGATAGAAAAATAAACTAACCCGAAACAGACGCGTTTAAAAAAATTTAAAAGTTAAAAAGTATAATTATGATAATTAAAATTTATATTGCCGTACTTTTAAGATTAACTAAGGATCTACAATTTACGTTACACAAAGGTTTAATTTAAAATGTCACGAATGTTTTCTGTCTCACTTCTTCTAACGTGGCGTATTTAAGTGAGATTATGTGAAAATAACAACTACAGGTGAATCACGTGACTCGCTATATGAAAAATGTTCCAAAGATTATCAGTCGCAAACTTTCATAAAATATTTTCATAAAGTTTTTACGTCACAAAAATTAATAAGAAACTTTATGAGATTATGCACCAGTGACTTTGTAAGTTTTCTAGGTTATCTGGCTGAAGCCTGAAATAATTTCCTCAGTTATGAAAATAAAATCTATTAAGGTGAGATGGGCCAAGTGCAACCCAAAAAATGAAGAATTTGATTTCCAATCGCTGCACAATAATGCAACTGAACATCACCAGTGAATAAACTATGGAAGAATATGCTAGTTAGATGTTTAATTCACAGATGACAGCACAATATACGGAAGTACCTAAGTGAAATATAATGGCAGAAACTGCCCTTGCCCCGAGAATGCACTTGCCCCACCTTACCTTATTTAGTTTCAAAATGTCAGTAATCAAATCATTTACACAATTCTGGAGTTACATCATGTTCCGAAAATAAATTGAAGTATGGTAATTAAAGGATCGAAAAATCGTATCTGAATAAGGTCAGTTTTTGAGTTGGTTCTAATCGGATCAGTGGTTTTGGAAATTATACACAACTTTGTGCATATTTTGTACTATATCGTCTAAGTATACCATATAAAGACTAAATGATTTTGAAACATGCGGAAGTCATGTGTTCTCCATACCAATTTTTATATAATATTTAATTTTTTATGGTGCCAAAATATATTTTCGAAAACATTTACTTTTTAGAACGTTGGAAAAGAAATTTAAGAATCGTTTATGATTTTCTAAAATCACTTTAATAGACGGCATTCTTTATAGGAACAAGGTAATATTTTACATATAATTTATTACATGTATATCAAAATGGTTGCACATAGCTTAGCTACCCAAATATTAAGCATGATTTATACGTATTTGTTTTATGTATTGTTCAATACTGTACACGTACACACACATAAAAAAGTTGTCTCTTTTCGTATACAAAATTTTTCCAGCTTTCTTTTTCTTTTTCTTTGTTACATAAACACATTTCTTTTTAAATCTGAATTTTATATATGTATAAACAAAATTAAAATAATATTTCAAAAAAGCATTTTTCGTAATTTTTAAAACTCACGGCTGATTAGCGTAAAGCACTCTAAGAAAAAAAAACACATGATTCAGCTAATAAATTATCAATGTTTAATTATTTACTGCGTTATGAAGGAAGGATAAAATAAACTGCGAAACGTAGATTATTATAAAACATTGTAGTCGAGCTATTGTTTGAATCATGTCACTTGTCTCTAATATTATTTTTTACGTGTAATATAAAATATTTACGAATGCGACTGCAGCATTAAATTACAGAATTGATTGTGAATGCACCATTACAATTTTTTTTATCGTACGTTAGTATGGATTATTTTACATTTAATTTAAAGATAAAAATATAAAATACTTAATGTAAATTAATATTATCGCAACGCTTAATTATCGCAACGCTTATTTATAATTTCATAGTCGGTACATTTTTTTATCTCAACTGATCATTTTCATTTATCTTTAAAACCGATGTACATATAGGTTTTTAATTTCAGTTTTCTGTCATAAATTGTTTTAAAAAAGAAATTTGTCATTTTCTCGTTATTTTGTCTCCGCCGGGATTCGAACTCAGTACCTTCTGAATATGAGTCATTAAGTTGATTGGTCTATTTATGTAAAGTAGCTGTGCCCGTGGCTCCGCTCACGTCCGTTTCGAACTGCTATTGTAATTTTTGATAATAATATAATATCATGATAATTTATAAAATTTCCCGTGAACGACAACCCCTGTGAAGTACGTAATAACCTTTCTTGAAAAAACAATGTTACCAAGCTAACTTCCAATGATACTTTATAGTAATATCAAATCCCGTCTGATGTCGCTATAGTGCTACTCAGTTCGCTCTTTTCGCTCACTGCTAATCTCCCATGAGGAATATCGTGACAACTCTAATTGAAGATAAAGGTATAGATCTGCAAAGTTTCATTAAAATCTGTCCTGCAGTGGTTTTTGCGTGATGCGCTAACAACACGTACACCAGTCATTTTATTACAGGGTTTAAACGGTTTTACCGATCATAGGGCAAATAACAATGAAAACATTGAGACTACGGGCTATAAAAGCTAATGTAAATTTGTAACTGATGCTTTGATTTTTTTATTAAGGAGGTTACGAGTTATCTACTCTTAATAATCACCTTTGCTATGGAAAATTGTTTAAAAAATTCACTGTTTTATTTTTTCTAAGTAATTCACTACATATTTACATTAGGTCTTATGGCCCATGGCCTACTACAAAATTGTAAATGTTCTCAATGTTATTTTCTCTATACTTATGTTCGATAAAACCCTCGGTAAAACCATATATATGTATAGATAGAACGTAATAATTTGCTCCCCTGCACCGGCCCTGTCCTAGTAGCAGAGCACTTTTTTGTACCTCAGTGAAACATTAAAATAGACATGACATTTCCATATCCCATATCATTCATATAAATGATTTATACAACTGATTAACATAACTGTTCTGATGCAATACAACATGTACTCACGTAGCACATACTGGCAGTGACCACAACGCAAATTGTGCATATTTTTTTGCCATACCCAGTATAAAATAGCTGCTTTACAAGCATGTATCTATAAATTCGAAAAAGTTGTTTTTCAAAATGAGGCTTAGGACTTCACAATCTGTAGGGGTTTGCTATTCTGTATGGTCAATGTTATAATTTACAGCACTGTCAGATTTCTGTCTCACCAGGGCCGAATCTATATAAGGGCTTTTTGGGCTGCAGCCCAGGGCCCCGTGGATATAAAGGGCCCCCAGCCCTCACCGAAGACAATGGACACCCTAGTAGAAATGAAATTTAGTTTCTGTCTAGTAAATAACTGGCTATAGTTTGACTAGACTTAAGCCAGGCGCTGGCCAGTATAATATCGAGTCACTATCTAGTAACTGGCCAGTTAAACTAGAGATCCAATGAAATGTGGCGGCTATTAAAAAACTGTCACTTTTAAATTGTAGATTTTAAGATTATAAAAATTTTCATTTGCCCTTACCCGGAAAAAAAGAAAGATTTCTCTAAACAATGCACACGTTTCTATTTATCTACACTGCTTAACAATATTTATAAACTTATAATTTTCATTATTATAGGTTATTTACTGTATAAAAGACATCAACACTACTAAACTTATTATTTCTACTAGGGCAATATTGTGAATTTAAAAAAAAATCTAAAATTTTAAAAATTCCTATCATAAGGTTGGCAACCTTGAGATCAATAATTAAACTGTGTGCAGGCAGGCCCCCAAGTTGTATTAGCCCAGGGCCCCACAAACTCACGGTCCGCCCCTGTGTCTCACTTTACCTTATGTAATTTCAAATTTGTTAGAAGGTGACAAAATTCAACAGCACTTTAATTTCTAACATTGACGCTACAGAATAGTGCCATAAATTAGGCACTGCTTAAGATATAGAAAAATATATTATATCGAAAAATCGACATACCCATTATTGCCTTTTGACCGCAGATTTTTATACAGTTGACATGTATGTAGTACTTTATTTATGCGCTTACGTTGTTATCTGACAATTATTATATGAATGTATAAAACGGAATGCCATGGCATTCTATGCGGATGCTCATTGGTCAGTAAAATCTGTGCAAATCCACTTTTAACACGGAGCATAATACAGAGCTATCGAAACAGTAATTTTTTTAAACTGAACTGTACCTGCTGATTGTACAATTAGTACAAAATGTCTGTCTATTATACAGTCTCACTTTTCATTAAATACTGTACTGAACATTAATTACATTAATTACATTAATTACTGTACTGAAAATGTCTTTTCTAGAACTTGATAAAGATATCTTGGTAGTAAATGTTTCCGGGCTTGGTAGCCGTGGTCTAATGGATTTTACTCCGTACGTTTCGTCCAAAGCTCCGTTGGGCATCTTCAGCGGCGATTGGCAATACGATACGATCTTCTTGACAATCGCCGCTGAAGATGCCCAACGGAGCTTTGGGCGGAACGTACGGAGTAAAAACCATTAGACCACGGCTACCTAGCCCGGAAACATTTGCTACTAAGATGTCTACCGGCCGTGAAAGCATGAAACTCCAATTTTGATAAAGATAGACAGATAGATAGATAGATATTTATTTTGTCAATAATTGAGATATAAATCTATTTGACACGTCAAAAAAAAGTTCACATCAAAATATAAGAAATATAAAATTACTGGTAACATAAAAAGTCATCTATACTGTAAAATGCCCGCTCTAATAAGAATTTTTTATATTTTCCTTGAAAACTGAGTAGTATTTTTTAACTTTTCAGGTAGTTTATTGTAAATGTAGGCTGAATAATTTTCTGGGCAATGCTTGTATATATCTTTTGTTACCAAAGGTAGTTTTATGGCCTTTTTTCCATATTCATGTCCATCCTCTGCCAAGGCATACTTTGCTATATTTCTGCTAACGAAAAGTAACAAGCAGAAGAGAAAAATACATGAAACTGTCATAATTTTTTCTCGGAGAAAAACGTCTCGACATGGCTGTTTTCTATCCATTTTGAACATGGCGCGTATTATCGATTTTTGTTTAATGAAAACGCTCGCGAAAGAGGCACTATGACCCCAAGCTACAATACCATACCGTAGCACAGGAAAGTGTGAAAGGCAGCCTTCAGCAAAATAGTAAGGTTTATTAAAAGCCTTCTACCCGATTGGGAATAAATATTAAGGAATTCACAGAAGATCTTTTAGGTCACAGTGATTGTGAGGCACGCTGTCTTATTGTCCCACGTTAATTCTAATCTAATACAGCCTATTTTTATCTCGTTTATTTTAAAAATATGTAATATGTTTGGTAATTTTGAAATGCTCGAGAAATAATTAATTTAATTATCTTACAATGTCTACAAGATATAATTATTTCTAGAATATTATGTTGTAATACCATATGGTATTTATAACATTGATGTTTCTAGGTTCTTATTTAATGTGTCCCCTTTGGGTGTTTGAAATAATTGCACCTACATGATTAGCTCTCGCTACTACGATGATTCACATCTACAACCTAGCTATAATTAATAATACTCGCATGTAGTGGAAATCAATGGATTCCTTTGCATATATGGAGAATGTTCGATTGATAATTATGTCACGGTTGAGTACTGTAAGCTCATTCCGTCGGGATAGTGGAAAAGTTCAGGTTAGATTCCTGACTGTGACTATGGTTGTTAAAATGATTTTTTCCGATATTTGCAGGAATCAATTATGTAATTGGCTGTTCTTCCAATAAAAATTTACAAAAAAATAAAATCGTTAATTTGTCTGTAATTGTAAGTTTATTATACTTCAAAATTTAAACTGTAAACTTACCCGTTGGGATTGTTTTTTAGAATACTGACCTGTAACAAAAAGAAATATTTACTTAGCTAAACATTTTGACAATTACTGTAATATTTACTTTAACAGTTTTGTTATAATTTTATAAAAATGGAACAAGATAAAAGTGCAGTCATTTTTATTCTGAAAATTAGAATTAGAATAGGTACCTATAATAATGTATACATTTTTTTGGAGCTTTTACCATCTATAATTTGATCATTCCGCTGGGATAGTGGAAAAGTTCAGGTTAGATTCCTGACTGTGACTATGGTTGTTAAAATGATTTTTTTCGGTATTTGCAGGAATCAAATATGTATTTGGCTGCTCTTCCAATAAAACATTTTTTTTTTTGTTAAAAAGTTTTTTATTAATATTAGAACTTCTTCAGGTCCCTCAATTCTTTAATGATTTTTAAATCTGTATATTAGTTTTAATTTACTTTTTTTCTATGCAAATATGTGACGTTTAACGTTAACTATTTCCACAACAAATATAAATCTATGAATAGTTATGAAATTGAATGAAAATTGTCGCCGTAAAAGTCTTGAATAACACAACGTATTGTATTGTCGTGTAGAGAAGAGAAAAGCGTATAGAGAAACGGTTTTCATATTTATTAAAATTTGTTAGTTGAGTGAATGCCGTGCGCGCAGTTCATTATTATGTTCATTTCATATTTACATTGTGAGAATATCCTGATTAAAATTGAGACTCCTGTTATTATAATACATAATGCAAAAAGCATACATTCATCCAATTTACTTATTGCCAGTGCCGTAGCTGGAATGTTTTCCATAGGGGCGTTTTGTTTTATCGATTTTTTAAACCATCGATTCCCAATCGTCGTGTCGCGACAGACTGCTGTGTCGCGAAAGATCGCGAAAAAATATCTTTTGGGCGCTCTGTTTTAAATGGTATTTTGGCGACCATTCATCTCTTAATTCAGAGAGGGCAGTATAGCCTAGTGGTTAGCGTGCCGCAACCTCTGGACTGGACTGCCGTGGGTTCGAATCCCACCTGCGCTCATGGATGTTTTGTGATGTTATTTAGTTTCAAGATAGTTGTTATTTAGTGTAGTTGAAAGATGCTAATGACCTGAGATGTCGACGCGTCTATAATCTACAATAAATAAATAAATAAAAGAAAAAATAACCAATTTCGGGCGCTTTGTTTTAAATGGTATTTTGGCGACCATTCATCTCTTAATTCAGAGATGTATGTGTCGCCTGTGCAGTTAAAAACTCGTTAAGGCGCGGACACATAGTATGCAAACACAGTGTAGCAGCACACACGCTTCAATCAATGTCATGTTTTCAAACATTACATATGGAACATACAACCACCGTCCACTTTGCATTTAGTATATTTGATTTTATTGTTGTCCATGAAGGTGAACTCACAGTTCAATTTCGGTTTTTGTGCAAAGCGGTTGTTTTTTTTCGAAATGAGCGATACTGACAATGAAATGATGTTGTTTACTTAAAAATAAAACGAAAATTAAAATATAGTCGCCGATTTTGGGTCAGCGAAATTTTTAAAAATTTATAAATTTGATCGTCTGTGAAGTCCATTTTGAAAACAATTATTTTACTTAAAAAAACACCACTATATGCACTATACAGTGACAAACTGACAACTGGGAGATAGATTAAAGAAATAATTTTATTTTAAGTATCTCCATCGGGTCAAACAATAAAAACACCCCGTTCAATAGCAGTCATAAATCTCTTTGATGTACCGCTCTTATAGCGATCACAAAATACTAATGTGTGCGTTGTGTGGTACTGTTTTTTCGTGTATGCTATATGTATTTGCGTTTGTTGCATATCATGTTTGCATTCTATGTGTCTGCGGCTTTAGTGTCGCAGAGAAAAAAGGTTGAGAACCTCTGCTTTAAACTATAAATCGGGATGCAAAGCTAAAGAATAACAATCTTCACTTGCTGTCGAGGATTTTCAGTTCCCCAATACCGGCTATTTTCAAAAACTAGAGTGCGGTTTTATGAAACCACGGTGCATGTGAAACTTTACTACCATATAACCCTAAATGCTTTTAACGCGAAATCTCCGAAAGTATAAAATTTTGTTACGTGGTTTTGGTAATGTAATTTGAACCCTGATCAGTATGGAGAAGAGCGTAAGAATCCAGAGTCTAGAATTGGTGATCATTGGGTATTTGATGTGCTGCTAGATTGACTATCGTGTGGACACTGGACATATTCAAATGATCATACATGTCCAATTGCGTAACCATATCCAACATTGGTCACCAATTTACTCGCCAAATTTAACATATTACGTTGTAGTCGAGCAGTTAGGTACTTTTTACCTGGAAAGTATTCCGAAGTTAATGATATTTTGGTATGTTGTTTGCGGGTACTCTGTGGAGTAGAATCTGAGTTTTCGACCTCGAAGACCCTGTGCTAACGTGGGGGGAGCCGAAAAACCACGAAATTTTACCACCTTTTTTGCTTTTTTCGAAATTTCTCAGAAACGGTCGACTTAAGCTATTCTTTCATTATGTAATGTTTTTAAGAGGATTACATTTCCAACAATTTTCATTCCCACAACTTTTCTGTGGTATTACTGGTATAAGCGCGCTGCAGCTTCTTGAAAATCACCCGCTCCGCTTTTTGTAACCTTGTTAACCAATTGTTAAAATGTAATGTTCTTTTCAATAGTTTTATTTATTTTCTTCTTCATCGAACTTTAAATTGAAAATACACATGTTACACATTGGTTACCAAGGTTACAAAAAGCGGAGCGGGTGATTTTCAAGAAGCTGCAGCGCGCTTACCATTAGTATCACAGAAAAGTTGTGAGAATTAAAATTGTAGAAAATGTAATCCTCTTTAAACTTTAAAACATTACATAATGCAAGAATTGCTTAAGTCGACCGTTTCTGAGAGATTTCAAAAAAAGCAAAAAAGGTAAAATTTCCTGGTTTTTCGGCTCCCCCCACGTTAGCACAGGGTACTCGAGGTCGAAAACTCAGATTCTACTCCACAGAGTACCCGCAAACAACACACCAAAATATCATTAACTTCAGAATACTTTCCAGGTAAGCCCCTTCATTTATTACCTGTCGCTTGGACTATGTCGTCTGAAACCGGCTTAATTATGAAGTCGTAGCGATTCGAGTTTGCAATACACGCCTGTAAAAGTGGCAGACGCGTACAATTTAGATTAGAATTATATGATCGCAATAGGGTTTCCCTCGGAACAAAAACTTCGCTACACATCAGACTATACAAAATATATTTTGTATATATGTGTGTGTTTGTGTAAGTGTCTTTTGTATATATGTACAATAGAAGAGTACCCAATTAAATACAGAAAATAGCTTGAAAGGCTCGGAATTGTATTAAATATGTATGTATGGGTGTATATATGTATGCGTTGTGTGTTTGTGTTTGTTACTTGCCAGCCAAATCCAACTGTACACGATGGATAGAAAACATCTGTCAGAAATTCAATTTATTGGTCTGTCAAAATTGATTATTCAAATTTATTTTGACGTTACTTTACAGTTCAGTAACAGATTAATGACTAGAAGCGAAACTAAACAGGCTGATTTTCCAAGTAGTTTTTAACGCGACGGATTGCACGTCTAAATCGATACCGTGTCTACAATTGAGTGAAACTAGACGAACGGAATATACGTCTCATTTGTAGCCACGGTTTTGATTTGGACCGGCAATCCGCCGCGGAAAATCTGTCCGTATAGTTTCGCTCTAATTCATACCGGCGGTACAGTACTCTCTGTCCAATCAAAATATCATCGTTCTTGACTGAAACGTAAACGACAAGTATGAATGCTTCCGTTTAAACTAATTGAAGAATATTTGACCGGACAATAATCGAACCTAGACTGGACCGTGATCATATATTGTGTGGATCAGGCCTAAGAAATCCGAGACCCTCAAACGTAACCTGATTTTTTAAACCTCTTTTTAAAATAAATTCCATAGAATTATCGCTAGGCACTTGGTAGAACATGATTGAATAAAGATTAATAAACTAACACTCTAAAAATTCTACACATTTATTCATCTCGACGATTTCGGGTTCCTAACCCATCATCAGGGGTTTATATTAAAACTAAAATCTATAAAGTCTACAAACATTATATATAGTAACCCAGGGAATAATTGACACTCCAGTCTTCCCTGGGTTACTATATATAATGTTTGTAGACTTTTTAGATTTTAGTTTTGATGTAAACTCCTGATGATGGGTTAGGAACCCGAAACGATCGTTGAGATGAATAAGTGTGTAGAATTTTTCAAGTGTTTGTTTATTAATTTTTACTCTTTTTAAAATTTAAAATATGGTTTTTAAACGATATTAAAAATAAAAAACAAATCGCCTAGTCTTGCGGCGATAGCTATAGAACTATACACAGCACGGCGATTCGGCTATCTGGTTGGTTCGTTCGGCGTTGCGGGTTGGAAGAGGGAACGGCGGGCGGCAATATGGCGCGACGAGTGACGTTGGTTTTGTGTGAACTGAATGTGTAGAAGTTGGCAATTGTGTGAATAGAAGTAATATCGATAACACTAGATTTTATTGTACGAATATTATGAAACAACTTGTATATTATCTTCTTTCGCACTAAAACTATACAAAACAGAAATGTTACAAGCGCCTTACGCAATTTAGTGCCTCAAGTTCATTGAAACTTGTAGTTTATCTTTTCTTGCTTTAAATGTATATATAAACTTGTTTAATTGAAACAGTAAGTTATCAACGCATGCGAAATTGAATTTTGTTTTTCTTCCATTCAAATTCAAAGTCATAGTTTTGACTCTATGTTTTAAGTGCCTATTGGGCTATATTTTTAGGCATATTAATTTCAGAGGACAGTATGACTCAGTTGGTAGCGTCGCGGCCTCTGAATCAGACTGTCGTGTGTTTGACTCCCACCTCTGCTCATGGATGTTTTGTGATGTTATTTAGTTTTAAGTGATATATGTATATTTATTGTATTTAAGACGCTAATGACCTAAGTTGTCGACGCGTCTATAATCCACAATAAATAAAATAAAACATATTAATTTCAGTATCGATAATGAACTCAACTGTCGAGCGTCTAGTAAATTTTCTCCTTTTAGAATCAACATTAAACCGTATGAAAATTTTGTTTGAAAGCAATTGATTCCAAACATATCGAAAAAAATCATTTTACCAACCATAGTCAATCAAGATTCTAACCATGATTACTAATCTAACATTCTCCTTATATATGCTTCGGAATCAATAGATTTTCACTACATGCGAGTGTTAATTCAATATAGCTAGATTGCAGATGTGAATCTTTGTACTAGCGAGAGCTCATCATGAAAGTGAAAATTATTTCAAAACACCCTTAATGGGATACACTAAATACGTACCTAGATATATTAATGTTATATATAACCAATGCTTGCAAAAGTATAAAAAATCTATTAATTTATTAAACAGTATATCTTTTTGATATAGAACTACGTCTTTCCCGACGGTATATAGGGGGGTAAAATGGTGCACTACAAAAAAATGTGTGACGAAAAAATTTGTGATGCGAATTACCACAGTTACGTCATAATTTGTGCAACAAAACAGGCATGTGTCTGGGGCGGCATATTTTAGGGGCACCTGGGTTACGCGTTGTTTATTTAATTGGGGACAGTGTGGTCCATTGGTTAGCGTCGCGGCCTCTGGATCAGACTGTCGAATCCCGCCTCCGCTCATGGATGTTTTGTAATGTCTTTTAGTTTTAAGTGTGTTGTAATCAAGACGCGCTAATGACCTAAGTTGTCGACACGTCGATAATTTACAATAAACAAATAAATAAAAAATAAAGTTTATTTAATTAGGAGTACCTAATCTCAATAACGCAACATTTTTCAAAGTATAGAATAAATTCTAGAAAAAAATTATTTTTGGAGTCTAATCTAGACTTCGAGGAATTCCAAAGGCTGCAAATTAAGTATTGTTTACTTAGAACCTGACTCTGGTTACTGTAGCATAATTACCAACCGGGTAATTAGTAGAGAACAGGTGCGTGTTTTCAGCCCCAGAATTAATGCCATATTATTTTTCTTAATAATAAAGCTTTTAAAAAAAGTTAATTAAAAAAATTAAATGTTAAAAAACTGATGTCTTTGATATTCTCTACCGAAAGTTACCCCCTGCACTCTTCATCTTAAACCCTTCCGCTTGCCTAAAAACGGTTACAGCTCACCCCACGCTATTTTAAAAGCTAAAGGGTTCGGGCAAACGCAAAATGAAGGAATCACAGTATAGATGTGAAGAAACTGTTTTAATAAAAAACAGAAAAAGTGGTGATCCTGATGATAATGGAAGAAAACAGCTTTGAAGTGGCTTAAGGATCCAAAATAAGAAGCATATACTGTTAATATTGCATTTATTAGCTAACGTTTCGAGAATTATATTCTCATCATCAGAGCTCAAATGCCGTCCTTAAGCCACTTCAAAGCTGTTTTCTTCCAATCACAGAATAGATCCTACAGGCGAATTTTTCGAAAATACGTGTAAAAGATTACGTAATTTATGAAAAGTTGTAAATTTTTCCAGAAGTGTTTTTCAATTTTTCCTATAATAGGGTGATTCTTGGTCCTTTATTTGGCGTTTAACCAAACTTTTAACTTTAAAAATAGCGTCGGGAGAGCTGTAACCGTTTTTAGGCTAGTGGAAAGATTAGAGATGAGTACAGGAGGTTACTTCCGGTTGAGTATACTTTTAAATGGCGTTTGTATAACTGGCTTTTTTCGTGGTGTCTCGATCGTTTTTTAAACTCCTCAAATCTTTTTAACATAGTGTTTTTTTTTAAATTTATTAATTACCATTATAATATCTACTCACAATATATTGTAACTAAGCGATCGAAAACGACGTAACATACATGTAGTATGTGTTTAATACCGCATCCCCCAGAGCGTGTTATTTATTGGCACGTTCTTGTTATCCAGACTACAAATTGTTACAAGCTGCTTTCTGATAGAACACAACATAATATATACTACACGAACCGTGCAGGCGGTTGCAGCTATATTCTGCAGTTTTAATTTTATTATACAGTATTTTTATATATCTACGTAGTAACATCTAGTTACTAGATGTTACTACGTACCTAGATATACAGAGTGTATCATTAATATTGTAAAAAAATCCAAGGATAGATTCCTTGCTAGAAAATAATTCTTATAAACTTTTAACATTGGACATGTTTATGTTCGTATATGGGGGCAGAGTTACGAGTTTTCGCTCAAGGCCAAAATACAACGGTGTCGCGATCAAGTGAGGAGCAATCATGCAAAATTGAACAAGTGCAATATTTTCGAAATGTGTTTTATATCATGTCTAGTTAATTGAGAGGTATTTGTGACGATCTGCGGTGTTATTTTTGAGCAAATGTTAATAAATACTGTAGAAAAATCCATTTAAAAGTTAAGTAATCAAGCAAAAGTGAACGCGTATATAACAGAAGAATAATAGCGTTATTCCTGACAAAACTAAACAGTGCATTGATAAATATTGTGTGTATAATAAACAGTTAACTGTTTCATATATGCTGTTATCATTTCCAATGTCCTCGATGGTTGCAAGGATTGCGAAATCTGTGAATTTTTTCCAAAGACCCTTAAATTTGGAGATACAGGGTATCAAAGTTTTCAAAAAAAAAAAACGGGTTTTTATCAATTTACAGAAAAACCCTTCTTTCGATTTTCTTGAAATTTGGTAGTGTGTGCAGTAACAAGACACTTCTTCTGATGTAATTAGAATTCGTTTAATTATTCCAGTAGCTGCCTAGGAGGCGCCTCAGTTGATAATAATATGAAAAAATATGTCACGTCACTGTTTTCTTCAAAATAAAATATTTTTTAAGATTGAGCAATTCAAAATACAACTTTTTGGCCATATGAATATTTTTCGTATGTTGCTTTCTTTTCTAAGAAAAAAAAAATAAAAAACATAACTTCTGCACGCTCCCGAACCAAATGAAAAAAACTGTGATAAATTTTGAGTAAAAACCCGTTTTTCTTTTTGAAAACTTTGATACCCTGTATCTCGAAATTTAAGGGTCTTTGGAAAAAAGTTTATGAGAACTGTTTTCTTATTTTCTAGCAAGGAATCTACCCTTGGATTTTTTTACAATATTAATGATACACCCTGTATAAAAATACTATATAATGAAATTAATCTACTAGATTCTAGTAGATTATTTTCTATGTACTAGAGTAGACTGTACAGGATGGTGATTTTTTCGATGCTCACCATTGGTAACTTGGGAACGGTTCACTATCGCAGTTCAAAATCTAGAATGCCTAGAAAATGTCTGTTGGAATCATTCAACTCTGAGTGATCAAAAACACAAAGTTAAGAAATAAATAATTAAAATCAAACGATTTTCAAAATCGGTTCAGCTAGTGATGTAAATGTGTATAATACTCTGGTATAAAACGTTTTGTATAAAACGGTATTATATGGTATGTAAAAAAAATAATATACCCCAGTTTTATACTAGGTATAAATACTGCGTATTTTACTATTTTATACAGCACGTATAAAACGTTTAACACCGTTTAAAACGGTTTAATACCAAAATAGGAACAGGAACTTTTCCTATTACGCAGTTGGCAATACTGAATAATGCACCGTAACCGTAGTGTGAAAAAGTAAAAAACCGTTTTATACTGAAAAAATACGGTATTATACCATGGGTGTAATACACAAAAAAGTTTAATATCGCATTTTACATAACTAGGTTCAGCCATGTCAGTAGGTTTTACACAAAAAAGCGTGACACATTTTTTTCAGAATATAAGTATGTAGGCATTATGTTGATACTATTTAGGCTTAAAAAAATATATATTATGGTAATGATAGAGTTAAATGGTTCAAAATAAATCAGACAAAGACGTATTGGCTAAATTTAGAGTGGTTTCTTACACCAGAACACAAGAATAATGATGGTGATTTCATTGTTAATCGTAACAATAGATATTTGAACCGTCTTTCTTTTAACAGTAATTACCAAAACGCGGATCGATACATTATTTTTTAGTCTAGACTTTTCAAAACTTTGCTTCTTTTTTGTTTCAAAAATATTAACCTTGAATTCATTCCATATTTACGTATCGAATTAACGGTCCATTACTCATGTGCAATAAATTTTTGGATGCGAGAATGTTTCGAAAAAATCAACATTTTTCACATTTCTTCAAGCTAACAGAAAATGACATACTAAATAAAAAACTAAGGTTAAGTTTTTAGACATATGATGACTTGAAATTTCTTTAATTTTCAATTATTTGAAAAGCTATTTGTAGCAAATTTTATCTAATTTATATTTGATAATAACTTTTTTTGCCATAGGATGGCACTGGAAACGAAATATTCTGAAAAAACCGATTTTTGTCGTCATTTTACCAATATGGCGACGCCGGCGGCAACAATCGGATTTTACAAAATGCAGTATTTCAGTTAAGACATAAAAATCTACAAATTAACCAAGTTTGAAAACTTCCCAACTTATTCGGATCAAAACCTCTTTTTCTCCTGCTGGTGCCTGGCCTGTGAGAGATTTTTTAAATTTGTACCAAAAATAGCATCCTTACATTTTTTTGACAAATATGGAAAATCTCGTGGCACATCCTTTGAGGATCTCTGTACTAGATGAAAGCTAAGAAGAATTTCGATATTTTTTCGAGGTGATGTTAAAATGCGTGAATTATATCTGCAGTTCTATAAAAAACATCGAAATTACATTAAACTTGTAAAGTATGTAAAATAAAGTATCAAAAAGCAACAGGGAAATGGGTGACGCTCTTCTAGAAAATCATACATATGTATGTATACCGGGTGTAATGATTTAATTGGGCCGTTTAATTAAAAGTGAAATAATTGCTTATAAATAACAACTGTTTCACGTCTTTCAAAAATGAATAATCTGTTGTTTTAGTATTTGACGCCTAAATATGAACATATTTCTTCGTAATAGAGAATGACTGTTGCGCTATAAAGAGGGTATTTATGTATGGGTTTTAAGGTAAACCAACCAAATTGTACAAATTTTTACGTTATAGGGAGTTTTTCGTTATAACGAAGGACGTTATAAAGATGTTACACTGTATTTGCTGACGCCTAAATATGAACATATTTCTTCGTAATAGAGAATGGTTGTTGCGCTATAAAGAGGGTATTGATGTATGGGTTTTAAGGTAAACCAACCAAATTGTACAAATTTCTACGTTGAAGGGAGTTTTTCGTTATAACGAAGGACGTTATAAAGAGGTTACACTGTATTTTTAATCGCCTGTTGTTTCACATCTGTAGAAGCAATGATTTAGAGCGATGACATGCACAGCGGCTTGTGCCGACTCGACGAAGACACACAGCGGTGTCAACTCGGCAGTCAGGCGTTTCTTGTGGAGAATGATGTGTCGAGGCGGCTGAGAGTCGACTTTGAGTCGGCAGACAATTCTCGCCGCGGTGTGTGTTTTGCATCATTGAAAAACATTAACTTACGTGCCGACTCGGCACAAACCGCTGTGTGTGTTATCACTTTTAGTATCAATGTTATAATCAATTTTTCACCTTGCAAGTTAAAACTAGCCTACCTACAAAAATACTTTCTGAATATAAAAAATGTTTGTTAAGGGGCTCTCACACGATCAATATTAACTGTTAATACGTCAATATTAGAACTGTTAACAAATTTTGAAAGATTAGAATTATTTAAAATAATTGATTGACAATACTAATATTAAAGCGGCCGCTAAACGATCAATATATTGCACAATATATTGCACAATAATTGATATTGTACAATAATATTGAACGTCTGTAGATCACATTGAAAGATTGCGCAATATATTGAGTCAATCAAAATGAGTTTGATTTTTATTGTGCAATCTAGTAAATATTGATTCGTCTGTGAGCAATATTGTGCAATACTGCTTCAGTTCTGTGTTAACAGTGTTGAAATTTTTTGAATTTCAGGCGTAACCCTTCTCAAGAGTTCATCAAATTGTACTATCTAGTCGCAAAAAAGTTTTGAAAATCACTTGGTTCACTAAATCTTAGTTTGCTTAACAGATTTTCATGAGTGTATTTATTTCTTTCTTTAAACCATTCCTTCCTCCACTTGCGCTTCTTTTTCTCTTTCTTTTTTGAAGCTACTTATAACTAATGCAATGGCCGCACAACTTGATGTTTTCTTATTATTCCACATGTTGACTGCACAAGTATCAGCCGTGAACTAATTTATTGAGCAATAATATTGCATAGTGTGGGTTGACCAACTAATACTATTGCACAATATATTGACGTAAATATTGATCGTCTAGGGACCGCTTAACAAAAAATAATGGTATTTTGAAGGTCATATTATAAAAACTTTTTAAAAGTTCATACTTAACGCAGGTATGCATAAAAACACCCGGTATAATGTGTACATTATGCTCTGTACTCAACGTTTCAGAATCTAATAAATAACGTACGCTCAAGAGAATGCCAACTTGTAAAATTTATCTTATATAGTATTACGCGAGTATGTAAAAGATACGCAAGTTTTTTTATTAGACTAAAATCGTTCCATTGTCACAAGGCCAAGTGACTTATGCTGTTAATAAAATAAGAGTGATCGGCTGTGATATCCCTTTTCATTCCTGCGAAAATTGACTGGTTAATAAAGAAACTTTTTTTTATAACTCCTGCTTCTAAAGTTCAATATTCGAGCACTGTGAGGCGGGCGTAAAGAGGCGTATTTTAGTAAGCGTGCGTAAAAGTACAGTCACCGTGCGTGAAAGTCCAAAGCGTGCGTAAAAGTACAATAACCCTGCGTCTCTACATCTTATAAATTAGAAATTTCCGCACTTTGTACAATACAAGCACTATTTACTGAGGATCGATCGATGTGTTACTATATATAGCGACGCGCCTACAAAGTCCACATCATGAGAGAGTCATGTTTTTAATGATTTATACAGAAGTTAATAACTTTAATAAAAAGAAACTAAATCGTAACAGTCTGTAATTGTAAAATTTTAAGGACTCGAAGAGCGAATTTTCCGTTTTCATAATTTTTTTCCTGTTTTCCGTAAACTTTAGAAGCAGTCGTTATAAAAAATTATGTTCGATACGTACGCTTAAAGTGAGGTATCTAGTAGGCTTAAATTGGCACTCGCTAAAGGAACTGACACATACACAACGAGATTTCGTTGTGTATGCGTCAGTCCCTTAGCTCGTGTCTCAATTTAAGCCTATTAGAATACCTCACTTCACGCACACGTATCGAAAATTTTGAAGTGAATACTTCTTATGCGACTCCGGACACGTTTGCGCAAACTGCGCAAAGCGTTAAACGATGACGCGCGCGTCCCACTACTTTCCATGAGAGATAGACGCAGGGTTGGGGGAGTTTCTCTTTCGCTTTTTACGTCATTTAACTGGTGTAAGAAGTATTCACGTCAGCCGTGACACACACAATATTTGTTTAATTATAAGCTCTTAGCATTCAACTACTATCTCAAAGATAATACTGTAAATGATAGACGCTATACAACAGAGGTCATAAGCTCAACTGCTGTCACTTTATTTCGACTGGGCAACGCCTAGCAGGATAGGAGGTATTATAATAATTTCGCCTTGATCTATTGTTTTCAGTATTATTAACTCCTGCGGTCTATTCAAGTTTAACACAGGGTTTGATAGAGTAGCTAGGTTGCTTACCTCTTCCTTTGGTCAAACTCTATTATGAAGTTGGCTTATTGCTGATGACAAGCCAAGTTTTAACCACATTCTCTGTCATCGTTGATAACATCGAATGTAAAATTAGCTTCTGACCACTTAATAGTGAAATTTCGATCCTTCCATAACTTTGAAATATCGTTTTAAAATATTTTAATACAAATTATATTTTTTAATACAATTATTTGTCTGTTTTCTCTATATTTTATTAGATGTTGGCCGACAAAGGTCACTAATTTTTTGTATTAAAAAATAAATTATGTCACTATTACTGTGAAAAATTGTCAAAATGTTTCGTTTGAGATAAATACGTCTACACTTCAAATGTCATTTTTCAGCAATCTGTGGTTTAAAATCTTGTAAATATCTCAAAAAAGAAGATTTTAAAATTATTAGTATACCTAAGATGAAACGACACCTAAATAATTTTTCTAATTGTAAAAAATAAAATTTGTATAATATGTATTGTCAGATTTAATGTATTTAATAATTATAAGTTAATGTTCATTTATTTTGTTAGTAATTAATAATTTATAATCCAAACGAATTAAACAGATTTAAAAAAATTAAAAAAACTTTTGAGGATCACTGATATACAAAGTATTAAAATAGTTATTTCATTTGTCTATTGAATAACGTATATCTAATAACTTATCATTGGTTATGCAACACGAATTTTATATTCTACACGTTTCAAATTTAATTTGCTGGTTGTCTCTTGTCTTGTAGCGGTTGTTATAAATATACCTACTTATTTAATTTGTATTTTTTTAAATTTTTCAAATGTGAAGTGACTAAGTATTGTGATAGTGGTAAATAATTTTGGTTTTGAAACTGCAATAAAATATGTTGCGGATTCTAAAAACTCAAATCGTTGGTAATCTTGCAAATAATAATTAATAGTGTATTTAAAACAGTGGTATTTATTTCCAACATTTATATCAGAAGACAGAAGTACTTCATTATTTAAAATGTAAGTTTTTTTATATTTTAATTTTCATTAACGATTTTTATCACTAGGCTAACACATTACAAATAAGTGATCAAGACTAAAATGAAGTAATAAATGATTACATAACTAAAAAGTGTTCAATGTTTTTAGAATAGCCGAGCTCGCAGATATGTACCTACCATCAATAATGTTTATAGGGCTCGTCTATTACAAACCTTCTATTCCTAGGATTCTAATTTGAAAACAAATGAAAATATCAACTGGTTTTTGAGTTTATTGTTAACAAAAATAGCATTAAAACAAAAATCTGAACTGGTATTAGGCCTAGGTAACTTTGAGAGAGTTGACAACCTTAACTAAAGAAATATGCAGGGTGCTGAATCGTTTTGCGGGTAATAGGGATTTAACTCGTAAAATCAAACTTTTGCGAATTCCTACTTCCCTAATTATTTTAGGTATCTTCGAATAAAAGTTTTAAAACATAAAATTCTGCATCTAAATCATTAAACAAAATTAATTTTGCATGCTTTGTGACGGCAGAAATTTGATATGAAAATGTCAAAATTACCTCAAAAACAGATAGCGACAGCTATGGAACTTGAACAAAATGATTAGAAATTATTCTGACAGCTAAAACCATCATTTTGTTCCATGGCTATCGCTATCTGTTTCTGAGGTAATTTTGACATTTTCATATCAAATTTCTGCCGTTACGAAGCATGCAAAATTAATTTTGTTTAATTATTTAGATGCAAAATTTTATGTTCTAAAACTTTTATTCGAAGATATTTTTCCTCAAATAATTAGGGAAGCAGGAAATCGCAAAAGTTTGATTTTACGGGTTAAACCCCATTACCCGCAAAACGATTCAGCACCCTGTATATTAATTAAATTTTTTATTATAAAAAAAATAATGATTTAACATGTACAAAAAATGCTCGATCTGTGTTTCATGCTACCAAATTCCAGAGGGGTTACTGGCCCCCTCTGATCCAGCACCCATACACATAAACGTTTTAATTCTTTTTTACTATACGCACTGTAAAATAGTTGCTTTACATGCATATATGTATGCATGATAAGTGACTTTTGACAGACTGGTGTGCGGGAACGTACCCATACACTAGTGTGGGAAAGCAAGCCATTTTCATAGTTATTTATGTTTATTCGCCCTCATCCACCCGCTATTACCTACTGATAGCTGGTCTCGACCTACTATAGAAGTGAAGTTGGCGACACAAAATGAACTGTCAAAAATTTTTGAAAATCCAGAAAATGAAGCGAAAAGCAGCTATTTTATAGTGGGTATGGCAAAAAATATCATAATATACATATCTCGTGCGTAATGATATTATGACTCGTGTCACTGTTAATACCAGCTGGCTCTCGTTTTAACATAGGTGTTGTTAAGATTTTGTAAATTATTAATATTTAATTTTGTAGGTGGACGTTATATTATTCTGTCTTTAATAGTAATTTACGTAATTTATATAATTCGTAGTATGAAAGTTATGTAATTATTTCTATTAATACTTTTGTTCACATTTCTAAAACATTTATAAATTTGATTTTTGTATCATTAAGAACAAAACTTTTGTTTAAATAAGTACACGGATTTTTTTACTCTGCGCAACAGGTGTCACTACTCGTCAGTAATTTACCTCATTACCCCACTAGAAATACAATTAATTTATTTATAATGATAACGTAGACGATTAATCGATTCAGAATGACTGTAGTAACAATTTATTTCAGTTAGAAAAGGCTTCTATAAAATAAATAAAAATTTCCAAATCTCTCGGCCGACTTTGATATTCTATTTGCGAAGGGCCTATTGACTTTACATCGCTTGACTTTGTGTCTCATCAGATGTGGCTTTGTACCATGTTTTAATAAAGGTGAAAATGGTCGCAGTGTTCTCCTGTTACAAGATTCAGTGTTAAATAGCTGCGGTGTTACAGGTATATAAAATAAAATATAACGCTGTTCCTTGAACGTTGCGGTTACGTTAACTGAAATACGAAACTCGGAACATTCACTTTTATAGGCCAATATTTTTATATATACGTTGCGTCAGAATTTTCTTATTTCCATTATTATTATAAGTTTTACGCAGCGGAAGATAACAGATTTTTGCGATGCTGAGTCCCTATATACAGGGTTGGATATTTTTCATTATTAATAATAATTAACAAATGTAAGGTACTTAGTTATGTAAGTTCTATTGTACTTATTACGAAACATGATTTTATGTTAAGAATTTTGAAAAATGAAATAACATTATAATTTAACCATGTCTTAAATAAAACATTAAAATACATTTTGTCTGGTATTATTAAAATACACTACAACAAATAATTGCTTTTTATAATAAATTAAATTAATAGATTTATACGGCTGAATTGCAATTGAAGATTTTTGTTGGAAAACAGCCAATTATATAATTGATTCCAAACGTATTGGAAAAAATCATTTTACCAACCATAGTCACAGTCAAGATTCTAGCCTGGAAAGGTTCAGGTTAGAATCCTTAGTTTGTCTGTAATTGTAAGTTTATTATTATACTTCAAAATTTAAACTGTAAACTTACCCGTTGGGATTGTTTTTTAGAATACTGACCTGTAACAGAAAGAAATATTTATTTAAGTAAACATTTTGACAATTGCTCTAATATTTACTTTAACAATTTTGTTATAATTTTATAAAAATGGAACAAGATAAAAGTGCAGTCATTTTTATTCTGAAAATTAGAATTAGAATAGGTACCTATATAATTTATACATTTTTTTGGAGCTTTTACCATCTATAGTTTGATCATTCCGCTGGGATAGTGGAAAAGTTCAGGTTAGATTCCTGATTGTGACTATGGTGACTATGATTTTTTCCAGTATGTTGGGAATCTGCAATTATATAATTGGCTGCTTTCCAACAAAAATCGCGTCGCGGCCTCTGATTCTGACTGCCGTGGGTTTGAATCTCACCTCTGCTCATGGATGTTTTGTGATGTTATTTAGTTTTTAAGTGATATATTATGATATTTGTTGTATTTAAGACGCTAATGACCTAAGTTGTCGACGCGTCTATAATCCACAATAAATAAAAATAAATAAATCCAACAAAAATCTTCAATTGCTTTTTATGTTGGGAACACACATCGAATAACGTAACGATACAGTGTACCTAATAGCAGAAAAATTCATTTTAAACCTATGTTACCGTCGGGACTCAAACACGATTTTTCCACTATCGCGGCGGCTGAGTTATCATTTACTCTATGACACGATAGTGAAAGATTCGATTTGAGTCTCGACGGTGACATAGGTTTTAAAATGAATTTTTCTAGTGTTGCATTGTAACGTTACGTCATTAGATGGTTGTTCCTAACACTAATGGTAACATAAAAATATTTATTTGTATTTTAATAGTTTGCGAAACTTGATTGCACGAACATTTAACATATGCTTGTTTTATTTTATTTATTGTAGATTATAGACGCGTCGACAAATTAGGTCATTAGCGTCTTAAATTACATTAAATACCAACTAACTTAAAACTAAATAAATCAAAAAACATCCATGAGCGCAGGTGTGATTCGAACCCACGACAGTCTAGTCTAGAGACTGGGATCAAGTACTCTATCCACTAGGCTACACTACTCTCCATATGATCGTTAATTATTGCAAATTGATTATTGCGGTTAAAAAAACAAAGTTTGAGGTCTTTTTTTAGGATAGTTAAATTGTGAAATAATTGTAGTTCACGTTTACGAGGTAATGATATAAATTTTGTTATTTATTCTGTTTTAAAGTTGTGTTATTATTTTTTTATTAGGGTTCCGTAACCAAATGACAAAAACGGAATCCTTGTAATTTCGTTCCGTCCGTTCGTCCGTATGTGACAGCCATTTTTCTCGGAGACTATTGGCACTACATAGATGAAATTTGGAAGGTAGGTGTCTTCTATGAACCGCTATACAATGGTGTAGTAAAATTACGAAAAAAAATTAGGGGTGGCACTCCATACATGTAACTGTGGGATATTTTGTTTTTTAAGAAAAAGGAATGTAAGAAATATTCAATAATGTATACCGGTATTTAATAATAGAACATTTTCTTTTGAAATATTGAACAAGATTCTTAATCTATTTTTTTATGATCTTGACATTTTAGGCTCGTGATTTAAGTATCTATTTATATATTTCAAAGAAAAAATCTATTCAAACAACTTTGCAAAATATATTATTATGAAACCAAAATAAATATAAAACCGTTTCTTTGAACTTTGGATATAAACACGTGCCTTTAATGTATTTTTCCCAAAAAAAAGACGAAAAAACGGGAAATGAGAAAGTAGATTTAACATGAAGCAATATTGCTTTCTCACTCGATTTATATAATGTTTAATTGAAAACAAATGAGAACGCTATAAATATATCAATATTTTCAAATAATACCAACCGAATAAAAGAAAAACAAGTATACATATTGTGTATAGTGAGACTTCGTTTTTTGCTTCTTGTTCAATACTTAGTAGAATGAAAATAGTAAAACATTAAATTTGCTTCCAGAACAAGATATAAAACTCTTTATTTAATCAAAAGAGATTGACGACATGTTTCGAGAGCTTAAGCTCTCATCATCAGGTCAATTTAAAAAACAAAATTTTACAATAATTGAAAATTGCGTACAAATAAGTTCTTTGTTACTTTAAGCATCTTGAGATATTGTGGTAGTAAATTTGTAATCAAAAAATTGTGACATTTGCGTTTATTGTTTACTTCAAAATGTCACAATTTTTTGATTACAAATTTACTTCCACAATATCTCAAGATGCTTAAAGTAACAAAGAACTTATTTGTACGCAATTTTCAATTATTGTAAAATTTTGTTTTTTAAATTGACCTGATGATGAGAGCTTAAGCTCTCGAAACATGTCGTCAATCTCTTTTGATTAAATAAAGAGCTTTATATCTTGTTCTGGAAGCAAATTTAGTGTTTTACTATTTTCATTCTACTAAGTATACATATAGTACTTTCACTTATGATACAATCGGCTCTTTCTAAGAACACGCTTTTAAGGAATGAAGCTCGTCTCAGTTCGATTTCTAAATACTTTAAACAGTGCGCAGTACACACAAACCCGCAGTTCATTTTTCGTTGTGTAAATAAATGGAGGGACTCTCTGTAAAAATAATTGTTCGCTACGAAAGTGTGATTTCGGTCCCACTGGTTCAAAATTTACGTATCTATAATTTTGATATTGAATTAGTAGTAGGTACCTAAGTTATTTTAGAGTAGGTAAAAAATGGTAAAAGCACTCTCAGAGTTATCTGAGCTTCCTATTTTCAATTTTTATTATTTTTAATAAAATCGTTGAAAAACCAGTTCAGACTTTCATCAATGCCGAGATAGAATGAATGAATGAATTGTGGATTATAGACGCTCGAGAACAGAGGTCATTAGCGCCTGTGTGCCCAGATAGAATCTGGAAACTGAGATCCATGGAAACGCCATATAAAAAAGATGGTGGAATGCCCATCTTGTAGAGATCTACAAGATGGGCATTCCACCATCGTCTTTATCTAAATTCCCATATACCGTGTTCACAGATGATGATAATAATAATAAATGGTCTTTATTTAGCAATGCTAATATAACAAAAAAAAGTATAAATACGTACATATAAAATATAAAAATACGAAATATGTATAACCAACACTTGATCCGTTAACTAGGCAATAGACGGTCTATATCAGTTGTGACTGACTGCTGCTGACTAGATGACAGGACATGGTATATATGCGCAACTATATTTTTTCTCTCTTTTTCTTGCACAACAAGCAATAACCTTCTCTCGCTCTTATTTCGAGAGATAAGTCAAATAATAATAATTTTAAATTGAGATTTAAAAACGTTCATCCCAAATAGTTAAAAAATATCCTTGATTGCCACTAAAAAATAAATAAACCTTTTATATAAACATCTGTTATATTCTTCGTTTAAAAAAATCGACTTAATCTTAGAATATAAAAGAATGGTTTATGAGTAATGAAGGTTTTATTTATGTTTAAAAAAGCAGAAGGGGTTACGTAAATAGTAACAAATTATTAACCGGATTCAGAGGCTTTTGTTTAGGGTTGAGCAAACAGATTGATCCAGTTGGTTGCACTCAAAGTTATATAATAACAATAATATATGGTCCCCATATTTACACATGCATAAGCAAATATACGCTTTTGTCATAATACTCTGTTCTCGTTCGATGTAACCACAAAATAAAAACTTTGTTTTAGACTTAAATTAGGTGATAATAGGTATTAGTTCGTTTCTCAATGGTTCGTTTACTACAAACTCTCAGTTTCCAGGTTCTAATCAGAAGACAAAAGACCCAGTCTTACAGTAATAACTTCAGTTATCGAGCGTCTATAATCAACGATACCCTGTTTTGATTTCATTTTTAGTAAAAATCTATTTAAAAAATTATTGAATAAAATATTTGTTTGCGAAAAAATGTTTTTTAAGATGAGGTTTTTAATTTTTATAGTCAAATATGAGAAAGGATGCTGTCTTATTTTTCTGAGAAATCGAAATATATTTAATGAATTTAATGAATAGTGGAAAATAGTTTCGAATTCATAATGTTTATATTTTTTACGTAAACAACACGCGCTGTTGCGTAAAAAAATCATCACGAGTTCTGGTATAAATGCAACATAACCTCAGGAGAGTATTGTAAAATCGCGCCTGTCAGAATCGTCACTTTAGCCACGCATTACATACAATATTTTTTGCAACAACTGCAGCTTCAAAAGTTCAATTTTAAGCAAATAAAATACAATTTTGATAAATATTTTAGCAGTGACATTATAGCACAGTAATTTACAGATTGTATCAGATTAAAGCTGTGCATAGGGCGTTTTGTGTGCAAGACAGAGATCGATATATAAAGTAATAAGTAAGAATGAGGTAAATGATCGCTAATTGTAGTTACCGTAAGACTACTGAAATTATTGATAAAATCACAAAACAAAAATGACGCTGTCAGGTTCAGTAACCACAGTAACTTCCTATTAGCGATCATTTATCTCAGTCTTACTTATTGCTTTATTTATCAATCTCTGTCTTGCACACAGAACGCCTTATGCACAGCTTTAATTTGATACAATCTGTATAAAGTACTACTTCACACACGCGTGTTTTAAAATAAAACAAAACAGTATTACGTTATAGTACGGAGTGCGTAAAATTTTACTTAACGTACTACAGCAGAAACTTCCATAAAGATTCACCTAAGAAACGGTACACAGGACTCTTAAATTGAACTTTTGATGCAGGTGTTGCAAAAAATTCATTATACTACAAATTTCATTCTAAAAAATCAAAAACGCTATGAAATATTTGTTGAATTAATTCGAGACTAAATAGGAGAGCTTGTAGATTATAGACGCTCGACAACTGAGATTATTACCATCGAAACTCCAAAGGTTAATAGATAGATAGATAGATTTATTAGTCAAATGTACATTAACAGGGTTGACACGTCAATTACAGAAATAATCATAAATCTTACTTTACAAAATCATTTACCGAATAAAATTCTCCTTCTAATAATATTTTAAATATAGCTTTCTTAAATGCCGTGAAGTTTTTGTTTCTAATTTTTAGAGTTAGTTTATTATAAAGTACTGTACACATATGTCTGGCGCTCCTCTCAAAAAGGGTTAGGCTCGGGGTTAGGCGATGCTTATTAATTGATAAATTTTCTTTATTCCTTACGTTGTAATCATGAAGATTTGACCTTTCAGGAGTATTTATTAAGTCAGCATGCCCCTTTTGAAAGCATAAACAGACATATATGTACAGTGATGGTATAGTAAGAATATTTAATTTCTGAAATAGACCTCTACAAGACGTACGCGGTGGGACCTCGGCTAGAATTCTTACAATTCTTTTTTGTAATATAAATATATTAGAGATGTCAGTACTACCCCAGAACAGTATACCATACCTGGCTAATGAGAGAGGCGACCCAAAGTTTCTTACCACACCGAAACTAACTATTTTTTTAAGTTGTCGAATAGCATAACATTGTTGACTAAGAAATAAATTTGAAATATGAGTTGGTGGCTAGGTTCAGGTAACCATGAAATTTTAATTGTCCAGATAAATCAGAAACAAATTGAGTTTAGGATTAGCAATAGTGAGTAAAGCGTAGCTAATAGAATAGACAGACTGTATGTGAGAAGGACACTGTCACACAAGTCACAGCGTCACTTCCAGTTCGCTAAACATATACAATCACATTTATATAAACCGTTTGCTGTCTGATGATGTCCCTGCATCACGGCCTGTGTGTAAATGGCCGTCTAGTCTGTTGCTTTCTATTTTATTGTGTTCACTAATAACGCGCGATAGATCGTTTATTGTAATTGAATAATTACACCGAGAGCTAGTGACAATTTTTTGGTGTTATTTATTCAAGGCCTTATTTTTGTGAAGACGTTGAGGGAGGCATATTAAAGTGCTCTGAATAAGGGATTTTGCTAGATAGCGGTATGGGAGGGATGCACACCGCCCCCAAAAAAATGGTCACAATTATTATTGATTCACGGCTGAAATGCTGAAATGCCATTATAATATTTGCAGATCGATTGGTCAGTATTAAAGAGGTGGCAGATTACCCTAAACGTGTCATGTACCCGACGAAATTTATATGATTAGTTCAAGGTTCAAATTTTAATATGTTGTTACGGCGACTGTTTTAAGCATAATATTTCAATTTGCAGAACAAAATGTCGGTATTAACCCTCTTGCAGAACGATATAAACACCTAGGCGAGCAAGTTTCCCTCTAAGAGATGGGGTTAATACCGACATTTTGTTCTGCAAATTTGAACCTTGAACTAAAAAAAGGGTGTGGGTCCGAGACCCCCGACAGATGTGAAACATCAAAGAAAACGCTATTGAACGCGGTGGTATTCTCTATGTAGTAGTATATATTTTTTCAAAAGCAGCAACTAACTGTTATGTTGACGTAATCCTATATATTGCACTGTAACACACGCAGTTGTCTTCCCGTGCCCGAGCGCGCGGAAGCCGAGAGAGAGAGTCGCAGTGGTGGGGAGAACAGCAGCGAAGGAGCGGACCATAAATTTCGTTGCATATTTCCCCTCACGCGGCTGTTCACAGCCCGACATAAGATGTTTCACATCAATAATATAAATTTCGTCGGGTATATGACACGTTTAGGGTGATCTACCACCCCTTTAATAATGACCAATCGATCTGCAAATATTATAATGGCATTATTGGGTCATCAACAAGCTATACAAACAATTTCAGCTTTGAAGCAATAATTATTGTGACCATTTTTTTTAACATGTTGGGGGCGGTCTGCATCCCTCCCATACCGCTATCTAGCAAAATCCCTTATTCAGGGCACTTCAATATGCCTCCCTCAACATCTTCACAAAAATAAGGCTTTGAATAAATAACACCAAAAAATTGTCACTAGCTCTCGGTCTAAATGGAACACTTATAATATTTCGCAAACAAATTAGAAAAGTGTCACAACTTAAATTATACCAATAAAAAAGTGGGTGCGTGTACTTCTGTACGCGCGCTAGAAGCTATACTTCTTTGGCTTGATTAAAACTATTTTTTTATTTACATGCAATTTGCAAATAATTTATTGAAAAAAATAATACAAGACAAGATTTATTCATATGGTAACTATGGAAGTTAATCCTGTTAATTTTGATGTCACAGTTCGTGTGCCACAGCCACTGCGTCACAGTGTGCGCGTGCATCGTAAAAATTTACTCTCATTATTTTTTCATAACGCGCCTAAAGAAGTATAGCTTCAAAAAACTTTTAAAGTGAAATCGTTTTATAATAATTAAATGATTGTGATCTTCCTTTTTAGTTTCTATCAGCTAGTTTTATAGTTACTTGAACGGTATCAATTTAATATCTGTTTTCATTCAGCGTAATTTTACTCCTATAACTACAAAAATAATCAAAATCGATGACAGACCATTGATGATAAAAAATCATTCCTTGTCAGTGTCAATATTAAACACAATTTCAATTCGCTAACACGGCGTCGGCTGATACAGGATCACACACAAACGCCAGAGCTTTTCCTGTTTTGTGTGTGTACACGAGTATGTATCAGGTTTCTGCATAAGGACTATTTAAACGCCCTCAGCGTTTCTATGCCTACCCACCTTATATACTGTATGTACATAAAATAGTACCTAAGGCTCACATGTAAAATACAGGTCGATTTATTATTGTCTATATAGATTTTTGTATTGGCATTTGAAGTTTTGAATTTTCTGCTATCATTAATAATATAGGACTACTATAGAAAATATCTATTTTGACATCATTTCAAAAACAAGATTATATATAGTCAGAATAAATTTTAGTAAAAAAACTTCTTAGAGACAAGCTTTTATTTGAATGCACCAAAAAGGAAAAAATAATTTTTAATAATTTAGGTTCATAATTGTTGTATTTTAGAACAGTATTTAAGTTGCAACTGATATTGCATAATGTAAGTCAGTATTCTCATATTATGTAATAAGATACAATTTGGTTTTACACTTTTATACCTCAATTCATTGTATGATTAACTGTGAATGATAATAGAAATAAATTATTTTAAATAAAAAATATACAATCATTTATCACTACATTACAACTGGCGACGAGGAAAATTCAATAAATGTTAAGTGTACGCGTTATTTGAAAAATATATAATTAAGATTAAAGCAAAATGGAAAATACAAACCAAACAGCGGCTACGTCGACGTCAACCTCTTATATGGGGCATGTGACGGAGTTTTATCACGAAACCTCGGATTTCAGAATATATTTGGAAAGACTGAATCAATTTTTCTTAATAAATAGAATAACTGAAGAGGCAATGAAAAAAGCTTTTCTATTAAATGCCCTTCACGAAAGTACCTACCAGCTTTTGGAAAACTTATGTATTCCAGAAAATATAAACAATAAATCGTTTAATCAACTGACCGAATTATTAAAGAAACAGTTAACTCCGGTAAAATCATATTTCGCTGCTAGAAATAAATATTTTAATGCGCGGCAAATGGAAGCAGAAACAGTAGCAGATTGGTTGGCAAGATTGCGTAAACTAGCTTCGCCCTGCGGGTTCACCAGTACTGAATTAAACAGCACATTAAGAGATTTGTTTGTGATCGGCATGAAAATTGGATCGGTTAAGGAACGGCTACTGGAGGAGGATGCTTCGAACGTTACCTTGTCCAAACTGGCGGAGATCGGCTTGGCCAAGGAATCCGCCATGAAGGAGAAGCTGGAGCTCAAGATAAAGTCAGAGCCAGTGGAGACATTTCATGCAAGTGCTACTCAACGCAAGCCAACATCGTGTAAGGTTTGTGGCTATTCAAGCCATGATAGTGAGTCATGTAGATTTAAGGATTATTCTTGTCATGTATGCAATAAGAAAGGTCATTTGGCCAGTGTCTGTTACAAAAGGAAGCAAAAAAGGGAAAATGTTGCAAATAATTTTGTAGAAGAATCTTTTTTTAGAATCGAGACTTCAGGTTCAGATTCTTTAAAAATTAATTTAAGAGTAAATGATAAAAATTTTGTTTTTGAAATAGATACAGGCTCTATGTACAGCGTTATTTCTGAAAAATTTTATTTTGAAAATTTTGCTGCTGAGTTTGAATTATTAAAGTCTAATGTTATCTTAAAAGATTATGCAGGCATCAGTTTCAAACCAAGTGGTTACATAACTTTAATTATCAATTATAATGACAAAATTGTTAATGTAGAAACACTAGTTATTAAAAATGGCGGTCCGCCGCTTTTGGGGCGCAATGGCTTAAAATTATTAAATTTGGGTATTTCTGAATTAAATTATAATTTTGATATAAATTTACATTTAAAAAAGTTGCTTAATGATTACAGTCAAATATTCTCGGAAGATGTAGGCACTTATACAAAGGGCAAAATAGATTTAAAGGTTAAACCAGAATCTAATCCCAAATTTTTGAAACCGCGACCATTAGCTTTTGCTATGAAGCCGAAGGTTGAAAAAGAAATTGAGCGCCTTGTTAATTTAGGGGTTTTAATACCTACGGAAAATTCGGACTGGGCTACTCCTATAGTGCCAATATTGAAACCTAATGGTCAAGTTAGGATATGTGGGGATTTTAAGTGCACGCTTAATCCTGCTCTTGAACAGGTGCACTATCCTTTGCCCAGGATAGAATACCTGTTTTCAAAGTTAAGTAATGGGGACAAATTTACAAAAATCGATTTAAAAGACGCATATCAGCAGGTCCTGTTAACGGAGGAAGCGAGTAGATTGACCGTAATTACCACCCATAAAGGATTGTTTAGGTACACCCGATTACCATTTGGAGTTTCAGCAGCTCCTGCGCTATTTCAGAGAATGATGGAGCAAATTTTAATTAACATTCCGGGAGTCGCGTGTTTTCTTGACGATATCATCATAACTGCCTCGGATGATGAAACTCATTTTGACCGCCTTCGTTTAGTATTTCAGAAATTAACTGAATCAGGGTTACATATTAAACGCGAAAAATGTATATTCTTTCAAAATTCTGTATCCTACCTGGGTCATGTTATAAATAAGACGGGACTACATACTTCAAATGAACAAGTTCGTGCTATAGAAAGGGTTAACAAACCTAAATGTGTGAAAGAATTGAAGTCATTTTTGGGAATGATTAATTTTTATTATAAATTTTTGCCCGACTCGGCTACAATCTTAAGTCCGCTTTATAATCTTTTAAAAAAGGATATAAAATGGTCATGGGATAAAAAGTGTGATAACGCCTTTAATGAAATTAAAAAGGTTTTAGCTTCAAGTGAGGTTCTTGTGCACTTTAATCCAGATCTTCCGGTTAAATTGACGGTTGACGCTTCAAGCGTTGGTATTAGTGCAATTCTTTCTCACATTATAAATAATGAGGAAAAACCGATAGCATTTGCATCTAGAGTGTTATCTAGCGCAGAGAAAAATTATTCTCAAATTGAGAGGGAGGCTTTAGCCATAATTTATGGTATAACAAAATTTTACCAGTACTTGTTTGGTATTCAATTTATTTTAGCAACTGACCATAAACCTTTACTTGCGATTTTTGGCCCCAAAAAGGGCATTCCATTAATGTCTGCTAGTCGCCTACAAAGGTGGGCGAGTTTTTTGACTCAGTTTACATATACTATTCAGTATGTTAATTCAGATAAAAATCAAGCTGATTGGCTCTCACGGGCTACAAATAATTTGGAGAAAAATGAAAATATTGATGGTTATGATGATTGTTATATTAATTATTTAAATGAAAATAATGTAGGGGTAGATGTAATTAAAATAAAAAATGCAACAAAAAATGACACAATTTTGAGTCAAGTAATAAAGTTTGTTTTACAGGGTTGGCCGACTGACAAAGTAGCTTCTGAGTTTCAACCATTTTATATTCGCAAAAATGAATTATCAGTATTGCAGGGCTGTTTACTCTGGGGTTACAGAATTATTATACCGCTCAAATTAAGAACTGAACTTTTACAAGAACTTCATTCATGTCATATGGGTATTGTTAAATCAAAAACATTAGCCAGAAGCTATTTTTGGTGGCCCAATTTAGATGTTCAAATTGAAAATTTTGTGAATAATTGTCAAGCTTGTAATTTTTACAAAGATAATCCCGCGAAAACTGAGCTTAATCCATGGTCATGGCCGCCAGAACCGTGGTCCAGAATTCATATCGATTTCTTTGGTCCATTTTATAACAAACATTTTTTAGTTTTAGTAGATGCTACTACAAAATGGTTGGAATGTATGGAAGTTCCAAATATGTCAAGTGAAATTACTATCGAGTGCTTACGTGAAATTTTTGCCAGATTTGGATTACCTAAAGTACTATGTAGCGATAATCAAACTACATTTTTATCAAGCGAATTTCAAAATTTCTTAAAACAAAATGGAATTACGCACATGACTGGACCGCCTTTTCATGCCCAATCTAACGGATTAGCTGAAAACGCAGTGAAAACGATTAAACGGGCAATTTTAAAAGCAAAACACGAAAATAAGAATATTTCAATTAAAACAATTATTAATCGGTTTCTGTTTGATTATCGCAACACAGCACATATGACAACAAACGAATCACCTGCAAAAATGTTATTAAATAGAAATTTAAGATGTCGATTTGATTTGTTAATTCCGTCTGTTAAAGATAAAGTGTTAAATCAGCAATGCAAACAACAAAAATATTTTAGAGGGGTGAACAAGTCGGTACTGAACGTAAATGATTCGGTCTTGGTCAAAGATTATCGAGGAAGAAAACCTTCTTGGATTCGAGCAGTAATTATTGAGAGGATTGGAAGAACAATTTTCGTTTGTGAAACTATTGAAGGTTTGAGATGGAAACGGCATGCTAATCAGATAATTAAAAGACAATTGCCTGATGATAATATTCATTCGGATTTCATTCCACGATCATCTTTGACTTCGACAACAGCTAATCATGAAGTTAATAATGAAACAATCAATGAAAATAACAATAATAATGAACCTAACATTGACGAAGGGAGAGTTTTACGACGGCGCAGTACTTTGCGCCCCCCGGAACGATATTCTGCTGAATAATAAACTATAAAATTTTTATTTAATTTTGTCAATGAAATTTATTTAATTTAATTAAAAGTAATTATTTTTGTACGGGGAAAATATGTTGTATTTTAGAACAGTATTTAAGTTGCAACTGATATTGCATAATGTAAGTCAGTATTCTCATATTATGTAATAAGATACAATTTGGTTTTACACTTTTATACCTCAATTCATTGTATGATTAACTGTGAATGATAATAGAAATAAATTATTTTAAATAAAAAATATACAATCATTTATCACTACATTACAATAATTATAAAAGCGTGGGTCGTGAACTCTATGATTGTTTATTAGTCACGACCTACGCTTTTATAATTATGAACCTAAATTATTAAAAATTATTTTTTCCTTATTAGTGCATTCAAATAAAAGCTTGTCTCTAAAAAGTTTTTTTACTAATATTTATTTTGGTCATTTTAGTCTTTCAAAATTTTACCCCCTTTTGACACCCGTAGGAGTTGAATTTCGAAAAATTCTTTCTTAGTGGATGCTTACATCAGAAAAGAAACCACCTGTTCAAATTTCAAGTTTCTAGCTTCAGCGATTTGGCCTGGGCGTTGATTAGTCAAAAAAACCCTACATCCCCGTTAGAACCCCTTAGGGGTTGAATTTATTTCTAAAAACGATTTATTCATGTGTTGTCATCGGGAATACATATGTGTACAAAATTTCAAATCGATCGGATACGTGGAAGTCGATCAAAATTGACTTGCAAATTTTGACCTAAACAAACACACAAACCCACAAACAAACACACAACCTAACATACATTATAAGTTAAATAAAAGCTTGTAAAAACGTATAAAATGTCACAAAATATAAACTTCACTTATAGACATACGAAAACCTATCCTTTTAAGATTTTATTAATCAAAAATAGATTTATTAAATGAAATCCTTGAAGACTTATTTAAAATGTATCCCTCCGTTTGGGTACATGCTAATGACCTCAGTTGTCAAACGTCTATAATTTACAATCTCTCTCAAAATTGTAAATATTGTAAGATTCTAACATTTTAAATTTACGTTTTTAGTCAATAGCTTTTTTCATACAAAGGATTTTGTTTTTTAATTAAAATTTAAAAAAAATCTTCTCAATATAATTTATTTTTTATGAACATTAATTCGCTGAATATTTTTACATAGCAGATCAGTAGATATAAAAAAACATATTGAACAAAGTCAAATGAATCATACTGTATTATTTATGCGTATGTAACTAGTGAGTCTAGGCCTGACATCGCAGGGGTATAACGCACCCTCGATTGAGCTGGTTGAATGCAACCACTGGAGCGCGAATAAGGGTAATATTATAATAGGGAATGAGAGAGGGAGGGTAAGAGTGTGCAAGCGAGACAAGGGATGGATCTGAAGATAGGTGTACAAGCAATGTTTGTATATGTAAGGCACTATAATATGTACGTTTGATGATAACGTTGCCAACGATTATGGTAACCCATGTGTGAGGAGTTGGGTTGTTGCGACGTTTGTTTGGTTTATTTGCTGCCACTCAAAACTGTTGTCAGTAATTCTGTTTTGGTTTGATGTTTTGGGACTTTTGGAGTAGTTTTCTTTACACTAAAACAGAACGTAGGAACACTCAATCGATTTGAGTCGACCCGGAACAGAATTGGCTTGGTTGAGGAGCTGAGATGTTGCGACGTTTGTGTAACTTATTTGCTGCCACTCAAAACTGTTGTCAGTAATTTTGTTTTGGTTTGATGTTTTGGGACTTTTGGAGTGGTTTTTTTACACTAAAACAGAACGTAGGAACACTCGATCGATTCGAGTCGACCCAGAACGGTATTGACTTAGTTGAAGAGCTGAGATTTTGCGACGTTTGTTTGACTTTTTACTGCCATTCAAAAATGTTTTCTGTAAAACTATTTTGAATTGATACGTTTTGAAACTTTTTGAGTGGTTTTCTTTACACTAAAAATGAACGTAACTTCGAGCCGAGTCGGCATCGAATTGATTTGGGAGCTCAGATGTTGCGACATTTGTTTGATTTATTTGCTGTCATTCAGAAATATCTACAGTAATTAGAACTATTTGGTGTGAAGTTCTGGAATTTTTTGGAGTGGTTTGCTTTACATAAAACAATGTATAGTCAACGGCACGGAACAACTACATCGAATTGATTGAGGAAAAGTTGGGTCGTTCCGAAATTTGTTTCACTGAAAAATGTCCACAGGAGGTATGTTTTAGTCAAGATGTTAATTTCCTCAGAAAAGAGTGTATACACAAGAATTACGAAGAATTCAAGAGCTTTCCGAAACATTCCTAATATTTGCGAAGAATTTCCGAGACTTGCGAAGAATTCTCTGATCTTCCGATAAATCTCAGGACTTTTGAAGAATTTCCAACAAACATGTACGTACTCAAATTTCTCAGGAAATTAACCCTTCGATCTTAGTGATTTTTGGCCTTGATGAAAGACGTCACGCGCCAGAAACAAGTCTCAAAAGCATCGATTAACTGGAATTGTAGTATGAATCTCTTAAAAGAATACAGTTATTTGCAGCAGAGCGTAGTTACGATTTACGAACCCCTAGGCTACCATAAAAAATCAGCTCGAGATGAAACACGCCACAAAGACAATTCGATTGAGACAGATATCAACAGTACCGATCAAATGAAATTGATTATGAATTTCTTAACCGAACACATTTATTTGTAGCAGAACGTAGTTACGATCTACGGACTTTTGCTACCATAAGAAAATCAGTTCGAGATTAAACACGCGACATCGATTCTTGACGAACCTGCGGATCTGTCGAAAAGTCGTTGTCTATGTCGCGTCTCATTATTTCCCGTCACGGTCACTTTCGATAGCCTACCGTAGTTAGGACAGCAAGACTAAACGAACATAATAATCATAATATCTTGCATAGACCATACTGTACAGTTACATACACACATACTACGGTGAATTGAGTATATTTAGATAAGCTGTCAAGTAGATATTGCGACAGCACTAATGTGCGAATAGTTGTTTATATATGAATTAATATTTTGTATCACTTTGAGTGACGCGTTGTTCTTGTTAATCAAACAGGATGAGTCTTTAAGAATTAATAGTCCAGGAGCTCGGCAGGTTAAAAATTGTAAGAATTTTGTAAAGGTTAATATTTTAAGATTAGCTAGTAATTAAGGTGTAAATAAATACACTGCAGTCAGCGGTCAGGACACCTGGCGTCGGGGCGCTTAAAAAAATGTAATAAAAAAACTAGTGATTTGTAAAATCTGAAATTTGGTACAGGGTTAATTTAGTGCAGACTAAGTACTGTATATCCACTAAAAAGTAAAAAATAAAAAACTTTTTAACAAAAAAAAAAACCCCCTTCAAAAAACCACGAAAAAGAGGCAAATCATAAAGTTTTGAGGACGGCGCCAATTTAATAAGTAGATAATAAAGTAATTAAATTGGAGCTGATCTCAAAATTTTATTATTTTCCTCTTTTTAGTGACCTTTTTGAAGGCGATTTTTTTTTTGTTAAAAAGTGTTTTTGATCTAATTTTAATACTGTATAACTCCTGAAATCATTAAAATCACAAAAGTATTATTTATAAACAAAATGAGGAGAGTGTGGTGTAACGGTTAGCGTAGCGGCCTTTGGATCACACAGTCGTTGGTTCGAATCCCACTTCCGCTCATGGATGTTTTGTGATGTCATTTAGTTTTAATAGATTGTTATTTAATGTATTTAAGATGCTAATGACCTAAGTTGTCTACAATAAATAAAAAAAATAGGTGTGTGCTTATGACCACACGACAGAAGTGAAAACTTCAGATTTTCTAATTTTTGGTGTCATCTTTTATAGCGCATTTATGAACTAAAAATAATTTATTACTAAAATACTAAAATTGTATTTTTAATAATTAATTCCACCTTGGCTTCAAAAAAATTATAATTATTGTCAAAGAAAGAATATCACAAAAATAAAAAAATATATAAATAAATATCATGTAGTATTTAGAACAAAAAACGCAAAAAAAATCTATGCTGCCATCAGGTCTCGAACCCAGGTCCTGTGCATAGAACGCAAAGACCTAACCAACTGCGCTATGGGATGAAAGTGTGTAGTGGGTGATATAGTATGTTGCGAATTCTTACGGAAGTAGTTGCGAACGCTTCACATTTTTCAGTACCCAGGCAAATTGTGTTTTAAAGACCACCAACAGCTAAGGTTATTTGGGCCTAGTACCAATTCATATTTTCAGTTCATCATTTTTTTAAAATAAATTGAAAATCCAATTGACACTTTTACCAGTTTTCGTGCTAGAACCCGGGAACTGGGGACTTTAATAGAGGAACCATAGCAACGCCATGTAAACAACAGCATTGCTAAACGCTCGGCTATTCTCAAGCCCAGTACCCAGGCAAAGAGTGCCTAACGCGCCTAAGGAAATTTTCACATCAAAAATATAAAGAAAATGAGAGATACAAGATATGAACTGTATTATTGTGCAGAGATTAACGAAAAAAGAAAATTGTATTTTGTAACAGTATGTTTACGATCGGATGGTAGGGTAGGTACAGGTCTGTCTTAATGCGAGAAACGAAAATGTGTTGATCCGCAAAACTTTGTTGAGTTAAAAAAGTAATACAAATAAAACCTACTAGTTAATTGAGAAGGTCGGTAAGAGAGTACCCGAGTGGGCTGTGATATATCTAGGGAGTTACAAGTTAGTAGTGCGCTACAAAATGTGCGTGTCTCGGAAACGCGGACAGGGAATATTTTAGAAGCACTATTTCAGCGTTTCCAAGATCCTCGATCTCATTAGACCATCTTCCTGTATCTATCTACTATCTTTCTTTTTTAGGGTTCCGTACCTCCCAACGGAACCGTATTACTGAGCCTACGATGGCTAATCCGTCCGTCCGTCGGTCTGTCACATAGTTCTATCTCACGGTTCCATGACATTTGATCCCAGCAATTTTATACCACGACAAGTGATCCCACGACAACTGATCCCAACGACATTTGATTCCAACGACAATTGATCCCACGACATTTGATCCTAAAAAATTGTCTACAAACTGATAGCGTCTGATAAGTAATAAAGTTATTAAATTTTATTAATTTGATGACATAATTTAATCGAGGGAAATTTGTTTGAATTAAATTTGTAGACGTTATGATATATTTGTAATTACATTGTTATTAGAATTTGTTATTAATTCATAAAATACAATATTTGACAAAATTACGACGTATCCTGGGCAATGATAAATAAAAGTGAATTATTCAACTTGATCATTACATCTCTAAAGGACTATTAACTCATAAACACATTATACTATTACATTCGTTAGAATTCTAATAACAATGTAATTACAAATATATCATAACGTCTACAAATTTAATTCAAACAAATTTCCCGACAAAGGGAATAATCGATTAAATAATTTCATTAAATTAATAAAATTTAATAACTTTATTACTTATCAAACGCTATCAGTTTATAGACAATTTTTTGGGATCAAATGTCGCGGGATCAATTGTCGTTGGGATCAAATGTCTTTGAGATCAGTTGTCGTGGGATCACTTGTCGTGGTATAAAATTGCTGGGATCAATTAACGGCACACCCCTCACCCTCACAAACGATAAGAAATAGCTAGTTGAAATTTGCACAGATTGTGTGTTGTTGTGACATGAATCCTGGCAAATAATAATTAGAATTAAATAATTAATGATGGCTAGTCCGTCCGTCCGTCTGTCACCAGGCTCTATCTCACAAATGATAAGAAATAGCTAGTTGAAATTTGCACAGATTATTGTGTGTTGTTGTGGCATGAATTCTGGGCTCTGGCACATAATAATTAGAATTAAATAATCAATTAATTTTAATAAATTATTGTTTTTTATTTTACTATGATGTTAGACGATTTTTATAGTAGTACGGTTACTCCAACCGTATCTATTGCTATACTGTAATATTGACTCAAAGAGCATCTAACATCATCGTTCAGTTGGCTCAGTTGGTAGAGCGTTCGATTGAAGTTCTAAAGGTAGTACCTAGTTTGATCTAGGGTTTCGGATCGCATTATTTTTGTTTATTTTTATTCATCAAATATTCTGTTAATATTTTTTTTTACTTTAAAAATTAATTTTATCAAATTTGAGACGGAAAAATTTTGAAACACAAAAAAGAACAAAATAAAAAACTTTTTAAAAACAACCTTAAATAAATCTGTTATTTTTTACCCTTACCTAACTCCTTATTTTTATTATTGTACGGAACCCTCGGTGCGCTAGTCTGACTCGCACTTGGCCGGTTTTTTAAATGAAATTCTGGAAGGTGAATAGAATTGATCGAAATAAAATTGTGGAATGAACATATAATATTAAAAACACATTTGGATGTTTGCAGTAGGGGCTTTAATATATAACAGCTGCAGTGAAAGGGTGTTGACAGCACCCTCTTTATGCAGGTACAAGGCATTTAACCTACCACAACTGAAAAACGATTATGATGATACAAATGGGTGCTGTTTAACAGTTTAAATACGTTTTTATCGTGTCTCCTGTCCAAATAGAGTGCTGTCAATACCTAATCATGGATGACACACTAGATCACTGATCACTAATTTAAAAAAAAATTGTCAGACTTCCGCAGATCGGCGTATTTTAACAATAACTCAAATTTGAAAAAAATTTAAGATTTTTTTTAATAGTGCCATCTACTTAATTAAAACTTTGCACACACTAATAGATAGTCAGAGAGTATATCTTGCAAGTTTTAAATTATTTTCAATTCAACCACTTTAAATTTAAATTTTAAGTTTTAACACCCTGTATCTGGAAAACAGAGCCGTTGCAGATCCATTATGAAGGTTGTATTAAAATCAATCATAGATTATTTTCTTAAATTTTGTGCACATACTTAATTAACACCCTGTATAATTGTTGATATGAGTTGAAATTTTGATTAAACCTGTAGAGTTATTAACTCAAGTCATTTAACCCGTAACCGCGTGCTGACATACTCCCGTCGTGAACATTTTCGTTGACCGGCTTTCCTGTAAACAATAGCTCTGGGGTCCCGGGCTCAATCAAAAGATAAGGGATGTAAGACGCGTTGTCTCTGGAGAAGGTCTCTAAGAACCCTTCCTTATAGTTCCAACGAGTTTGGAGACAAAAGGTCGACCATACGTGAATGTCACTACACAGTGGAGCAGTCTGTTGTGATTCAATCCATTCCATCCGCCATCTCAAGGGACCGATTGCAAATGGCGACATCATTTCATCAATGAGATTTCACTTGACATATATATAACGGATTGAAGAATTATTTATATTCTTGTCACAATCAATCACGCACGTGTATAGCCTTTTTTGTAGCTTTAAGTTGAATGATTTTATATTATTTATAGAACTTTTTACGTGTGCTTATGTGAATTTTTCGTTCACCTTGAAATGTTATCCTTTTAGAAATTTTATTTTGTTTAAAAAAACGGACGTAATTCATGCACCGAGAGTTCCGTACTTCGTTCGTTATAGTTTTCCTATAATCTTTACCAGCCTATTTAGTCTTTACATGCATTAAATGAATATGTACTGCATATCCATTTAATGCATGTAAAGACTAAAGAGGCTGGTAATGTAGTGTACCTATCAACTATTTGGCGCTAAATCTAAAAAACTAATGAAATTGTGACCTTTGCTATAGTTTTCTTGTAAATACATAATATATACCAGCTTCTTTATATGCTTCATTTTTTCAAAATTTCAAACGTGATACGGAGGGCACATACTTTATTTGTGATGATGATGATGTAAACAGTCGATAGAGATGCTCGATTGGCGAGAGTCTCGATCACATCCAGTGAGATTCAATGTGTTGTTGATGTGCATACAGTTGGCTGATGTACCACCCAGGACAAGATAATCTCCAGACATGACCATGCAAAATACGAACGTCCATTGTGACGATCCGCGAGAACCAACATTTCCACGAAGTCATAACGCCCATGAGTTGATGGGGATAAACCCTATAAATATACTCCCAACAACCAAAAACAAGGAGGTAGTGTTGGAATCGTGGAATTGTGCGGGTCTACGTTTAAAATTATTATGTAGTTCTACTAGATATTGGTAAACCAGATTTTTGATAGATTTTTAACATAACGTGTTGAATTATTTTCTGAAGTATTATTTTTTTATATATATATTAAACATTTATTTTACTATCATTTTATGTAGGTAATCATTAATAAATCCCTCCTCTCACAACCATCCTGGCCTCCTAAACGGGGAACTTAAGATCGTCTAAAGAATTCTTACTGCAGCCCTATTGGTCCAATACGCTAATACGGTAGTAACAATGATTAGTTCCATTAGAGGACGTTGAAGACCCATTCCATTTAAACCCTTCCTGGACAACACGGATTTTGTGATGTTATCCAGCCACTATATTCTTTTTCTACCTTTGGGTCCTTTCTGCTCTAATTTGCCCATTAGTATAATTTGTTGATAGATACATTTTATAAAATAGCCCACAAAGAAATTAATAAAAAAATTCGACTGATGACCAGTCCTATACTTCCCACCTAGTAAATATTTGCAAAAAATAAACACTCTTTTTTTTTATTCTTTGACTAGGCCCAAATAACCTTAGCTGTTGGTGGTCTTTAAAACACAATTTAATTTTTATTCTTTGAAAAAAGCATGGCCCTCTTTTTACTTCCCACCTCTACTATGGTAGGGAAGTAATGGATTCAGTCCGAAAACAATATTTCGAGATTTTAACAGATTTTCACGTTTTGAGACCCTAGCAATCGTTTAAGATCATTTTCTGACTGATGTCTGTATGTGTGTATGTGTGTGTGTGTGTATGTGGTCAATTTTTCGCCTTCGATATCTTAAGAACGGAACAACATACGGGCATGCCGATTGTTCTATTGTGTTTATCAGCCTTTAACTTAGATCTGATTAGATTTTGAGTCAAATCGGTTCAGTGGATCCTGAGATATTCAAAAAAACGTCCTCAATGTCACGTATTAACATAGGTAAAAAAAATATAAATGAATTCTAGATGTTATAATATGAAAAAAATGTAAATATTTTTTTTCTCTAAAATGTATAGTTTTCGAGAAAAAAAATATTTTACTAAAAAAAATAAAAATTGTACGTAAATCAAGGTAACCATGATTTTTGCTATATTAAGCTAGCCATCAATAGATCACCAAACAAAAAAGAGGGCCATGCTTTTTTCAAAGAATAAAAATTAAATTGTGTTTTAAAGACCACCAACAGCTAAGGTTATTTGGGCCTAGTCAAAGAATAAAAAAAAGAGTGTTTATTTTTTGCAAATATTTACTAGGTGGGAAGTATAGGACTGGTCATCAGTCGAATTTTTTGTTTGGTGATCTACTGATGGCTAACTTAATATAGCAAAAATCATGGTTACCTTGATTTACGTTAAATTTTTATTTTTTTTAGTAAAATATTTTTTTTCTCGAAAACTATACATTTTAGAGAAAAAAAATATTTACATTTTTTTCATATTATAACATCTAGAATTCATTTATATTTTTTTTTACCTATGTTAATACGTGACTTTGAGGACGTTTTTTTGAATATCTCAGGATCCACTGAACCGATTTGACTCAAAATCTAATCAGATCTAAGTTAAAGGCTGATAAACACAATAGAACAATCGGCATGCCCGTATGTTGTTCCGTTCTTAAGATATCGAAGGCGAAAAATTGACCACATACACACACACATACACACACACACACATACACACACACACACACACACACACACACACACACACACACACACATACAGACATCAGTCAGAAAATGATCTTAAACGATTGCTAGGGTCTCAAAACGTGAAAATCTGTTAAAATCTCGAAATATTGTTTTCGGACTGAATCCATTACTTCCCTACCATAGTAGAGGTGGGAAGTAAAAATTATTAAAAAAAACAAAAAACCCGACTGCGTAAAAATCGAACATAAAAGATGGAAACAAGATCAAATGACAACATGCAGTAGGAGGCATAGTAGTAACAACATGCAGTCGGAGGCATAGTAGTAACAAATTGAACAGAAATACCTGATGTTACTACTATGCCTCCGACTGCATGTTGTTACTATATTGCCTCCGACTGCATGTTATCATTTGATCTTGTTTCCATCTTTTATGTTCGATTTTTACGCAGTCGGGTTTTATGTTTTTTTAATAAATTTTTTATTTTCTTCCTTTTAGTTGAATCTACTCATCAAGTCTTTTAATTTGATACCCTACACACAAGGTTTTACCGATTTTTTGCGTACTGACAAAATGGCGTCTAGTGCCCGCCATATTGAATCTTCCGTGACGTCATGTACCCTATTTGAAATGTCAACAAAACCTTTGTTTTGTTTTGATTTTGATACCTATATCAATGTATTTAGAAGGAAAATTACTTTTGCATTTGCATTGAATTTTCCGTGACGTCATATACCCTATGCCACTCTGGAGATTCAGACGAATCTAATGACACCTCATTTTTCAAAATCCGTCAAGCCGTATAGGCTACAGAGCGTAATAAAGAAATATACATACATAGATACATACATACATACACTCGAAAAACAATACCCTCCTTCTGGCGCAGTCGGGTAAAAAGAAACATTTTTACTGAAGTATGAAATACTGGTGTACACAGTTATTTTATAAATGACAGCTATCCCGATTGCGTCAGTCCCTAAACTACGATGGTGTCCTCAAAAAACACGGACCACAAAATTACGGTTTTACCGTTCATCGTTTTCAATTACAGATATTATAAATTATAGACGCTCGACAATAAACAACATACGGTCAATTACAACTGTACTTGAAAGTAGGTGACATAAATAAATTTCTCGTTATAACACAACAAATAGCTGACCGTTTAATAAAAGGTAAACCTATAGCTGAGAAAGAAATAAAGTAAAGAGAGAGTGAGAAAGTGTAAGTCCCTAGAGCCGGTCCTGGTGTAAACAAACTGTCGTTATGTTTTTAATGAAGGTCTACCACCATTGAGACATTCGCCCTGCGAAATGCTTTCACTCAGGACTAATTCCGCAGGTCCCAACGCCATTTGCAACGCAATAAGAGGGTAATCTTATGGGATCACCTTTTTCCCCGACACTTTATTTATCGAAATATGTTAATGCTGTATTATAAAACCTTATTATTAAATACCTTAGTCCTTTCACACATTATTATGTTATCGTAAAGTACTTTATAAATAATGCGTACCTAAAATTATGCAATTTTGTTGTCAAATTTTAAAACTAGGTAAATTTAAAAGAATTGTTCGCAAGACTTCCTTTTTATCCAGGCATGATTAATCTCAAATATATCTACGAGAATTAAATTTTTTTCAAAAATCACATCTTACCAAAAAAAAAACGTTTTTTTTTCAGATTATTTTAGGTAATTATTCTATAATAAGCAAAAGAAAACTTCTTGTATCTTTTTTAGATTAGAAGTTGTTATCTTTAAGTGAACACAAATTTTCATTTTAATAAAATTAAGAAAAATCGCAGGATAGTGGACAAAATATTGGATTTATTTAATTAAATGTACGACGTTTCGTCTATATATTTAGACTTTTTCAACATAATTTGTTACCATGTTACCATGTTTTTGTCTTATGTACCCTATCTTATGTTAATTGCTATGGTTAGTAATTAATATTAATTTTCATAAATATTGTTATTTTTATGTACTTGAAAAAGTCTAAATATATAGACGAAACGTCGTACATTTAATTAAATAAATCCAATATTTTGTCCACTATCCTGCGATTTTTCTTAATTTTATTATAATCACGATGGACACGATTTCTAATATAAATTTTCATTTTAATGTTATATTACTTCTAGTTTAATCTTTTTCAGGTACGCTGTCGAATAACTGAAAGGAGTTCGAAAATGTGAGCAGTGAATTTTATTTTAATTGAAAAATTTCTGAATTCAAAATACCTGTATATTAACATATAATGGTCTTGTTATTTGTTAACACCTCATATTGTGTAATTTTTATTATTTCTGAATTGCTTCTATTTAAAATGTTCCAGCAGTATCAGACGCTTATGACCTCAGTTGTCGAGCGTCTATAATTTACAAGAGGACAGTGTAACCTAGTGGATAGCGTACTAGGTACGTACCATCCTCTAGACTAGACTGTCGTGGGTTCGAATCCCACCTGCTCTCATGGATGTTTTGTGATGTTATTTAGTTTTAAGTTAGTTGTTATTTAATGTAATTTAAGACACTAATGACCTGAGTTGTTGACGCGTTTATAATCTATAATAAAATAAATATAATTTACAATATAAATTGAAATGTTTAGCATTTTAGCATTAAAAATATTACATTAAATCTATGATAGCGTCTTTCTAAAATGTCTTCATAGCTCTATTTTATCTATTGATAATAGTTATATTTTTATTAGCTTTTCTTTTAAAATATTTACGATTTTATCTCCATCCTTTATTATAATGAATGGAGTCAGTGGAAAACAGTAAGACGCGGGAAGGGGAGAATGAAAAGTCTTTATACAGTCCATTGTACAATGTACAGCCTTTTCTATTCTCACATCAATAACAGAACACAGCAGCAACATTATTTGACTTTCTCGACATTGTAATAGTAAACACAGGGTGCCTTCACCCTAAGCGTATGCACATAATATATTACTATTTTTCTGACTATATTTCTAAATATGTCATATGGCTTATAAAACTCGATTTCCTTTGCGTTGGACAAAAGAATAAAGCAACATAATGTACATAAATAGGAAATCCGGTAACTATTTTATATCTCTATATTACAGTCCATGCACATACAAGTCGATTTGTATATAACTATCCGTTTTCCAAACAGAATTAGTTTTTCAAGTCTTCATGGTTTCCGGGCTTGTAGGCTGTGGTATTTCTACCTGACGTTTCGTCTACAACTGCGATAGACATTCTCAAAGGCGATGTGGCAGCGGTCGAAGTGTCCTCTTTGGCGGCTCACAGGTCAGTGTGTCAGTGACTGGTGTCCTCCCTTCTTTTATGCCTAGTACCAGTGTGTTCTCTGTTCGGTCGTAGGCCGTCTCTCTGTAATTGATCAACTGCGCAGTGTGTAGTGGTGGGGGTGAGTTCTCTACTCGGTCGTATTCCGTCCTTGTACGATTGGTCGGAATACCACGGCCTATAAGCCCGGAAACCATGAAGACTTGGAACAATGCCGGCCGTGAAAGCTTACACACCTGGATAGAATTAGTTTTAACCAAAGAATTATTTTTTTACGTAGCAAGCAAGGCAAGTGCAGTCTCGATCGACATTTCGTTTGTCTGTTCGTCTGTTATTATAGAAAATTCGCAGAGACATTATTTGAACTTGGGCTAAATGACATAAATGGTTTTGTGATCAAACATCCTACGTTGATAGACAATAACGAGATAAACGGCCAAGTGCGTGTCGAGCCACGCAAAGACTAGAGTTCCGTACTATGTAAGTTATGCTAAACCTACAATTTTGATAAAATATATAAAATAAAAAACCACATTCATAATCTACTCAAAAGGCCCTTTTCAACGATACCCCACAAGAATGGATACAAAAAAAATTTTGCCTCCCGTTTACATGAATGGGCGTTTTTTATTCTGTTTTTAGTATTTTTTGATTAACTAGAGGACATGAGTGATACTTGACGTGAATTACAGCTTTATAGATAATGGCGTTGTTAAGATAGACCCGGTAACAAAATTGGTCAAAAAATTGCAACTTTGACGGTCTCTTACAATTTTGATAAAATAAATAAAAATAAAAACACATTCATAATAATCTACTCAAAAGACTCTTTTCTACGATACCCCACAAGAATAGGTTCCAAAAAAATCTTTTTGACCCCCATTTGCGCCCCCCCCCCCTTAAATAAACTTTGTTAATATCCATCTTTGGGCCGCGGTAATACATAATATATGTGTAAATTTCAAGTCCCTATCTCATTTCGAGCTTTTAAATCCGTATAACAATAAAAAAGTCATAAAATTCAAGCTTCCGTCTGAAAGAGTGAGAGAACCATACTAGATAAGGCAAAAAGGTATATCAACAATTTTGTATAGAATAAAATTTCGTACAAAAAAGTACCTGATAGTATATATCTAAAGTCAATAGCAAACTGGATATTTTCGTGATTGTATTTGGACCCTAGTTAGTGCAACGTTACGGTGCTGTCAGAAATAATTCGACATGAAGTGAATTATGCACATTAATGTCCAAAGCGCGTGCGTGAATTGTACAAACATACATCTATATTTGTGCAGTACAAATGTGGTTTCCGAATGCAATGAATGCAACCACTGGCACCATTTGCGGGTAACCCCTCCCCCATTCACACTCAACATAACTGCACGACATGTAAGCATTTATGCTCAATATATTATGATAATAATGTAACTTGACACGTTGTCAATGGGATTTGGGTTACAGTCAGTATGTTTGATTTACTAAAGCGATTTTATACCAGAAAACTCCGAAACATTACATAAATTAATATTATAATAATAGTAGAAGATCAACTTCCTTGCGTAATGCAATATCAGGGCCCTCACATTCTTAAACGGACCCCCTGGCTACAACCTACGAGACGGGTCTCCCACGCTGTTAAAACTCCACTACTACTAAAGGTACGTGCAGTATGGAGCTGGGATTCTAGATGGTAGCGTAGATCATAGCAGGGCTTGCTTAAATTAATGCATTTTTATATATGCGAGCGTACACAACGAAGCAGTGAGTGTAGCAGGTATAAGCGCTGTTACAAGAGCTGCTAGATACAAGAATGTATCTCCAATTTTTTCAGCGCGCTGTCTACCACAATCAACGTGTGACAACTGTCAAATGGCCGTTACAAGTTTCGCAATGGATGTGACTAATTTAATAAATGAAATTTTGCCAGTTTTTATTAAATTTGTTTTGATTTTTTTCTATGACGTATTTAAAAGTGTTAGGTTCCATACGTAAATATTCAAAAAACCGGTTTGGGTAAAATTTTAATTCTTGGTATAAATGATGAAATTCGCCGTGTTTAGATCGTTTTCTATTAATAGGGTGGACATGATAGCTCCTACCCAAATTTGTATTTAAAATATACCACTAACACAAATATTCGTCTTCGCTATCTGACATTTCAAACGCGATTTAAGTTTGTACCAATGCTAGTATCAAAGCTTCGTTGTGCAAACCTATAAGTGCTTATAATTTCAGCCACCATCTACCATACATGCTACCATCTAGAATCCCAGCTGCGTACTGCACGTACCTTTAACCTCTTAAAAAATCTGCAGCCGTACAACTATGTTAGACATTTAAGATTACATGCCAAGGATCTCAGTTCATAAGTTTACTCAATAGATAGCAGCATGCTCGATTTTGACATTTACAGCGTATTATCTTAAATATTTTCAAAATGAGTTGTACGGCTGTACCCTTCTTAGAAAAAACTGTACAGAAAAGTAAAACTGTAGTCTGTACAAATTTCGTAAAATTAATTTTGGAAATATTTAGGTATGTTTTGATATATAGAATAATGCGTAGTGAGTTTAGTACGGCTGAGGATATTACAGGGTTTTTTTTTGGAAAATTTTTTGCAGCCAATTTATTTATTTGAACGAGTTATATTTATAATAAACGTTTCGCCCTTTTAGGCCTAAAAGGGCGAAACGTTTATTACAAATATAACTCGTTCAAATAAATAAATTGGCTGCAAAAAATTTTCCAAAAAAACCCTATATAGAATAATATTCTCTTATAAACTTTATTTTTAATATTACTTTAATAAGATGTAAATTCAATATTCAATATCAATTTTTAATTTCTAACACAATTAAAGGTGATACATAATTCTATATAATTATACAGTTCGGCCCTTACTGTGAACTATTACGTCGATATTGAACTTTCTCTGTATTCATTTTTCTATGACAATACCTACGAATAATAGCATTTTTGTGAATACGTACAAAATAATATAATAATGTTGACTTTTGTTGAATACTGTCCATTTTTGGGGTAGAAAATATACTATTAATATTTCATCAAATCGTAATGCTTTGTTCTGTATTGAGCATGGGGTGACATTGTTATAATACCAAACTGCACACGAATTCTATAATCTCAAAAATATACACATAACCAGAAATCACACGCGTGTTAAAAATGTGGGGTAAAATAAAATATTTATCTTTCTTCGAATAAAAGGAGCATGCTTTGACACTGTTATTATTGAAACTAGCTTTTCCCCGCGGCTTAGCTCGCTCGTCGCAATATCGGTTTTTGAATCACTGGTCAGTTCCTTTGACAGGGGCGGACAGGGACTAATAGGACTTAATCCGTGGGTCCTCAAGTGTCAAGGGCCCGCAAACTTAAATTAACATAAATTTTTAATACTTTTTCATTAACAATGAGCTCTTATCGTACAGTAAAAAAGGGGGTCCATTGGACTTCAATAAGCCCTAGGCTCCGGAAAACCTAGATACGCTCCTGCCCTTTGAGTATACCTACCCTACCTGCTGTATATCAAACGCTATAAATAGATACCTATATAGGTAGTGACAGTCAATAGAAGCCTGTTAAGTAATTTTTAAATTAACTTGGAACAAACATACTGATCAACAAGGCAGACAGATAAAAATTCTGAAAATGGCTAATTCGGTCTAGATATCGTATTAAGTCGAAATTTCGTTGCAAACTTACGTATAAAGTATCGATTTTATTTCTTTGCATTGATGAAATACAAAATAAGCTTTGTGTTTAGTCAAGAAATCAATGGACGCAACTTATTTTTAATAAAACGTTTCAAAAATTAAAAGCTCTACAACTAGAGTTTCGTACCTGTTTAGGGTGAGATGTTCAGCATTTAGTAGTTCGATTAATTTAGTATTGATATCACGAAGTTATAATTATTTGTAACCATAGCACGTTATTTCTGCCAATGATTGGTTATTTTGCGGTCACTAATTTGATCGATAGATACTTCTATTTAACGCTTAAAGGCCTGAGCACATTAACGCGGTGGCGGTAGCGTTTGAACGCAACACTAATAAAGAACAAAGTGACACGCGCATATATATCGCTGATTGTCAGCGTTAAGAGCGTTCTGGTGCAGCGTTCTATGGCGCGGTGGCGGTCAGACACAACTTGTTGAGTTTGACAGCGTGTACCGACGTATAGTAAACGTTATTGTATTACAAATTACAAAATGTATTTAGAAAGTTAAAAATTCCACGAAGTAACCGCAAACACCACCGCAACAGTATGGCCTATTCAAAAAACGCCACCGCTATCGCCAGCACCACCGCCACCGCGCTAATGTGCTCAGGCCTTTAATTCATTATCACCCTACGGCGTGAAAGTAAAAGAGGGTTATGTTTTAATGTGTTTAATATGTTTTTAACCGAACACTTTTCATATTGGAAGCTTGTTTAAGGCATGACCTTAAAAAAATGCGATTTTTGACAAAATTAGAAATCTCTCAGAACTTTTTCAAACATCACCATGCTTGTACAAAAAGATACACTGATTCCAATGAGCAGAAGCAAAAATCTAAAATTCTCAAAAAAATTCTTTGAAAGCCCATGGCTTCTAAATCAAAAGAGATACAGAAATTTACTTGTGCTCATCGGAATCAGCGTATTTTTTTCTACAAAGGTCCTAAATTTGAAAAATATATGAATGATTTCGATTTTTTCTCTTTTTAACCGACTTCAAAAAAGGAGGTGGTTCTCAATTCGGTTGTATTTTTTTTATGTTTGTTACCTCAAAACTCCGTCATTTATAAACCGATTTGAAAAAATCTTTTTTTATTGGAAGTTGGTCCCATATAAATTTTACTTAAATCGGTTCAGTAGTTCGGCTGATTTTAATAAAAGTGAGTAGCGGCGTGTGATTCCTTTAAGGTAAATGTCACTTTTTGACACATCACACAGCGTAAGAAATCGGTTTAATATAAAATAAAAAGTGAGTAGCGGCGTGTGATTTCTTTAACTAAAAAGTAAAAAATAAAAAACTTTTTACCAAAAAAAAACCTCCTTCAAAAAGAGGAAAATAATAAAACTTTGAGGTTTGCGCCATTTTAATAAAATATGAGGTTGGTGAAAAAGTAGATATTAATTAAATTGGCACTTTTTAACCGAATTCATATTTTATTAAAATGGCACAAACCTCAAAGTTATATTATTTTCCTCTTTTTTTTGCGGCTTTTGAAAGGAGGTTTTTTTTGTTAAAAAGTTTTTTTAAGGCATGGTATACCTACCTTTAAAAAATGCGATTTTGAACAAAATTCGAAATTTCTCACAACTTTTTCACACTCACCATGCTTGTACAAAAAGACGCTGATTAGCACAAACAGACGTCTGTACCTCTTCTGGTTTAGAATTTGTATCCATTTAAAGTTTCCCGACATTCACAAAAAAATCTTCGAATGCCTATAACTTCTTAATGGCTGAAATTTTCCTTTAGAACAGTCTCATTTAATATCAAGAATTCAATTGGAATTCTTTGAATCTTAACACTTAATATAAAACAAATGAAGAATACGGTAAAATGAAAACAGCAGGTCTTGTAAGTAGAACAGATTTTTTTATTTCATTTTTCTTTTTACACAACTTTCCCTATAAGTCGCAATAACTGTAACTCATGTTTCCTTTCACTCACACCAGCCAATTTCTTTCTGCAGTTTCCTTTTACGAGCTAACTTTTCCGAACAGGTCTTCACATACATTTTTAAGGAGAACAAATTTTTCATAATGAATAACATTGCTCCTAGTAATGTTTACACAACTTCAACAAGAAAATTTATGTTAAACTTTAACAAAGTTTTTATTAAGTTTTTTATGTATGCATAATATTGTATTATTGGTAATTTGCAATTCGACAATAATGTATACACATAATGTTACAAAATTCTCTATTTGCATACTCAAATCATAATATATTGTATCGACAAAATTATGTATTATAATAATATACTATATTCATGAATACATATAAAAAAACAAGAGCTCTTTCATATGATACCCCACTCGACCGAAAGAAAAAAATTACCTTCGCTTTTTAGCCCCTCAAAAAATCTACAAGAAAAATATTTTTATGATTTTGACCCTTACACTATATTAATGAATACATAAAAAAACAAGAGCCCTTTCATATGATACCCCACTCGACCGAAAGAAAAAAATTACCATCGCCTTTTTAGCCCCTCAAAAAATCTCCAAGAAAAATATTTTTATGATTTTGACCCTTACACTAAGTGTCAAATAGGTCGATAGTATCGACTGTGATAATAGACAGACAGACAACGAAGTCTCACGATAATGGTTCCGTCTTTTACCATTTCGGTACGAAACCCAGCGTTACCAGACACTTTTCTCTCTTGGGTACGCGCAGTAACCTAAAATATTACGCCATTCCTTTCTAGAGTACGCCGTACGCACATATGAAATTTTTTTTATAAAAAATAGAACCTCCTTAAAAATGCCACTAAAATAGAAAAATAATAACATTTTGGCGCCGACCTCAAAATTTTATAATTTTTCTCTTTTTAGTAGCTTTTTTTGAAGAAGATTCTATTTTGTTATAATTTTTTTAAATTTTTTTACTTTTTGGTGGCTTTGCAATACATAGTTTGTACGTTAATAACCGACTTCTTTCTAGTTTCTTGATTATTAAACTAAAAAATAAACTACTGAACCGATTTCAGTAAACATTTATATGAGGCCACCCTGAAGGAATGCCCTATTAAATAAAACAAGAATTATCAAAATCGGTTAACAAATTTGTTAACATATATAAAATGATTGCTAAAACTAAAAAAATCACATATTATGTACAAAAGAAAAAGTTATGTACACTTATTTTTATGATAAACGAAGAGAGAAATATATTTTGGAGTTACAATCAATTCGTTTAAACTTGAAGCGAATATAATAAAATGTAGTGACCACTGAGCAGTCGTATTTATTAAATTTATAGAATTTACCGAAATGTAAAAGATGTATAAATGTTAATTTTCGGAGAGTGGGTTCGAACGCAATTTCAAGTATTAAAAGTTCAAACAATCAAACTTAAAATAGTACGTAAAACGCAAAGAGAGTACGCGAGTACGCAAAGAGACCGGATAGTACGCAAAGCGTACTATTCGTACTCTACTGGCAACGCTGACGAAACCCTAAAACCCTAATAATGTCATAGACGCTGATGACCTCAACTGTTGAACGTCTATAATCTACAATCTATCTAAACCGAACTTATGTCTCTTTTGCAATAGCCCAGAATATTCAGCTTTAAAATTTTTCAACAGTCTTCCTGCTGAGCTGAAATCACTTCCTTTCCCTAAATTTAAAAGAGAGTTAAAGACTCTTAATTAAATCATGTTTGTATTCAGTTAATGAATTTTATTCAATTAATTATAGGTAATTATTAAATACTTTTGTACGACGAATCCTGCTCACTGCTATATTGGACAATAAATATATTCTATTCTATTCTATTCTATTCTATTCTATTCTATCCTAATAATGTTTTTACCATTCCAACTCCACAAGTGAGGAATGATACTAATTCAGGTCAAAATTCACTTTTCACAATTATTTTACAATATTTTTTCCAATTTGATGGTCTCTGAATCTAAAAAACATATTTTTGAAAAAAGTCTATTTGCTTGTCTGTTTGTCTGTGAGCACGATTACAGATCGAACGGCTGAGCGCATCGAAACCAAATTTTGGTAGGATTTTTGACATGTAAATAGGAAGGGCCCCATTGTTTTTGAGGAAAATCAGCGCATGAATAGAAGAGATATGCGCTATAACGTTGTGTTTTTGAGATAAAAATCAAATATAGGTATGTTGCATGTTTGCATCACATCTTGAAAATTAATGAAAATTCTTTTTTCTTAGGAGTAAAAAGAAAATGGCTAAGTCTGCCTTTTTCCCTAATTTTGTCTTATCAATTATCGTTTAGAAAATTATGACCGCTAACAAAATCGGATACAGAATATTTTTAATTTTTATAATAATAAGGCCGGCATCTTGTTGCGCCGCATCTGTCTGATTTAAAATATTTCGTACCTATATCAAAGTGCAGGACACTCTGTATATTCGAGCTTAAATTCTGTATAAGAATGTCAATGAAATAATATTCGAAAATGATTTCCTAGAAACGTTTCCATTCCAAAACAAATATTTCATAAATGTAAATTAAAATACGCACAGCCATTTATTTTTATGATACAAAATGAAAGCGCGTGATTAAAATTCATAAAATATTTGCTATTTAGTACGTCTACATTGTTGGAACAATGGCGTTTTGTTGAATAATTCACCTGTTGAGAAAACATATTTCTTACAAAAGACATGTGTACACAAAGAAAACACTCTGACGCCTTCAAAAGGCACTTGATTTTAACAAAGCTACAACAAAAGTTCACGTATGTTAAATAATCGGTCACAGTCTTAGCTCACAGGATCATGACAGCTCTTATTTATGTAGCGCTTTGAATGTGACGCGTCTCTGTTAAGAATCCTTTTATCCTTAAATTGTAAAGCGTTCATTCTATACTAAAACACTCGACCCTGCTATCTTACACGAAAATACTTCAACGTTCAAAAGTCTAATTGTTTATTAAATAAGTACTAAACTGATAATTCAAATTATCAAAAGTTAAATTGTTTCAAATTGTTCAACTAAAACAGTGCTTCTAAAACTTCGATCTTTCGCGAACTATTTTTAGGACTTTGGATCTATCGACGTTTCATCGAGGTGAACCTCTTTTTTAAACCTACTTATATACAACAAAAAATATTGAGGACAGTGTGGTCCAGTGGTTAGCGTCGCGGCCTCTGGATCAGACTGTCGTGAGTTCGAATCCCGCCTCCGCTCATGGATGTTTTGTGGTGTAATTTAGTTTTAAGTGAGAATTCTTATTTAATGTAATCAAGACGCTAAAGACCAAAGTTGTCGACGCGTCTATAACTTACAATAAAATAAAAATTAATCGAAAAATATTTAAAATTCGTGTTGTTAAAATAAAGAAATCGGATACCAAAAAACTAAAAGAAATGTAAAAAAATTGTTTAAACAAATTTTTTTTTTTATTTAAAGAAAAAGATTACAGAAATAAAATCATACAAAAAGGAAGAAATAATATAAAAAAAGAAAAGTGTGTGTCAGCTCCGACGCACGACTGGAGTTTGCTCCTTAAAGTAGGCAAACTTACATGCGTCAGCTGTCGCGTACCATACCCTGTACACGTCGGCTGTATACAAGTATACACATACATTGAAAGGTGCGCAAGGTACAATGCGCAGAAAACGTAACGCTTTTTAGTTAACGCTTGTGTAAATTTTGCTCCTCATAAAATTTCCATACCGGGGGCCTTATAAGAAAATCGATTCTAAAAAAGTAAACTTCAAAAAAAAGAAAGGAAAAGAGACATACCGTGCATCGACTGTAGAGTCATGAGTAGGTACTGGGTGTTGTGGATAGATTAGAAGCATTATAAAACAAAAATTGTATATCGTAATCGGTTCAGTAGTTTTAGTTCTTATGATTTGTTCGATATTAATTATAAGATATGAGCGTATATTAGGATTAGTGATGTACCGGATCGTTAAAAATGTATATCCGCGGATACGGATCTGAATACGGATATTTGGTTTCAAGATCCGCGAATACGGATCTTAACTTTCTTAGAGTACGCGGCGGTAAATACTAAATATTGCACATCGACCTTTGGAAAGAGACTATCTGTTATGGGAAAAAGTTATTGACCACGATATTAAAAAATAAAAAATAATCTGAATGGAATTTAACTGTTTTTCATTATTACCTAATCACCTATATATATAAAATTTTATCTATGAATTGAAAATTGATAAGGTAAAAGATCCGTAAAAGATCCGCCAAAAAACTAACGGATACGGATCTTTCTTTTCCCTCGGATATCCGCGGATACGGATACGGATATCCGGCACATCACTAATTAGGATATAAAGATCAATCATTTTAAAAATACATTTTTATTTGAATAAGCTATAATGGGTCGCAACAGTACGACTATAGAATTTTAATTAAAATTGCGCATAATATTTCATATCAAGTTTTTGTAATTAATCACTCAGTGATAAAACAGTCACAGAATTTTGAATCAAAACATTAATATTACAAAACAAGCATTTACCATTAATTTTGTTACATAAAGTGATATTCTATTTGTTTCGTTGTAATTTTAAACAGGAAGTTTTCCAATGAAACACAGGAAATTTAATGTCAAAGTTTTTATTTTAATAAATATAATTTAATCGAGTACAAAAGCCAGATCAGGATGACCGAGTTTATGAAACAACTTAACAAGTGAAGATCGTACTCGAACATACATTTTACTCTCAACCAATCAATGGTTAGAAGTTGAAAACTAGCTGTTTTACTACAAAATAGGCAAATAAAATAAAATACGTAGTGCGAGGACGTTTGAAAGACGACCACCAAAAAATTGTGAAAATATTTAATGTGGAATATGTTTTCGAGTCTACCAATTATTAATAGAGAAATATGTTATTAACTGAATCTTTTAGTGCAAATTTATTAATCTTGAGACACCTTGTTTGAAGTTTATTTAGGAGAACGGAATGCAAGACAAAAGAATAACGATATTTATTTGTTAAAAAAAGGCATGTGTCGCGGCACTTATATGATCAATATAAAATTAAGATAATCTTTATGTTTCAGGAAAGTCGTTTGGGTCAATTAAATTATTTTAAATATATATTTTATATTATCAGAATTATGAAATTTAATGTCACTGAAGATGGTCACATTTGACCGAAACGATCGTCTGATAATAATATATAATTGATTAATAATAAAAAATTTTGGGTATCAGGTCTACTGAAATATATTTAAAATAATAAAATTAAGGGATCAAAATGAGCCATAACTACATTATCCAAGTGTGTGAGCTTTCACAGCCTACAAGCCCGGAAACCATCAAGATTAGTGTTGCCGTCTAGATAAGACAAGACAAGACTTTGAAGACAAGACAAGACTTTCAAAGTCTTGTCTTGTCTTGAAATATCAATACAAGACTTCACTTAATGTCTTGAAATATCAAGACTTCACTAAGTCTAAGTCTAGATTAAAAAACTCTTGTCTTGTCTAATATCAAGACTCTAGATTATTTTCAAGAGTCTAGATTAACCGAGTGGTTTAGTTTACCTACTACTACTTAGTTTATCTAGACTCTTGAAAATTGTCTATAGAGTTTTGGCAAGAGTCTTGACCTAGATAAAGCAAGTCTTGTCTTGTCTTAAAAATTTCTAGACAAGACTTTTGCAAGTCTTGTCTTGAAAATCTAGACAAGACAAGACAAGAGTCTAGAAAGTCTAGATCTAGACGGTAACACTAATCAAGATGGGGAACATTATTGATTTAATATTTAAGGCTGTTATGGTAATTTGCGTTAAACAATTTTTCGTTTCATCAAGCATTTTACTCGCTTAAGAAGTTTTACTTCAAAAACCGTAAGGAAACGAAGTTACAGACAGAAGTTTTGTTATAAATTTATTTATAAATAGTATTTATTTTCTGTGAGATATTTTCTAAAATGTTCTGGAACAAGAATTTTCCATTAATTTAATGGTATTACTGTAGTTCCATAAAAACAATGCTAAATGATGTGTTAATGATTTGAAAAGCTGGGTAAAGTTACATCAATGATAATAAAAAGTCTAACCGGAATAATATAATATGGCTAGGTGTATTTCCCGTACATTACATCAAAAAGTTGGGAATATGTTTCCGTATAAATCATAGTCCCCGATGGGCTATTATCGCGATGTTATCTGTGAATAACGCCCTTACCAAGACAAATGGTTCATATGAACGACCTCCCCCGTTTAGGTGCAATGTTTGGTACCTGCGTCCTTACTGCAGGCTATACTTTTAAAATTTATACAATGAATTTACTATAAAGTGGCTTTTATAATAAAAATGATTAATATAGGTACCTACGCACTTTTTCTGAAAAAAATATTTTTTTTAACTAAAAATTTGCAAACTTATTTTCGTTATTTGTTTTATCAGTTGTATCAGTCATGGAATTTTTTATCGCATTTTTTATCTGAAACGAAAATGTACGTCAATTTGAACGAAACTCTAAAATCTGAGAACCATTGAACTGTCCTTAAAATTTATTTAAAGTTGCTGTGCTATTTTTAAACATGTCGATTAGCTGGTAAAGCCATATTTCTGTTCGGATCAAACATTGAACAGCACTTTTGATGTCAGCGTGACTAAGTGACGTCAGATATTGTCTAAATAGCACAGCAACTTTAATAAATTATGGCGGTTTAATGAATCGATCTACATTTATCAGATGTTTGAGTTTTGCTAAATTTTACGTAAATTTCCTGCATAATAAAAAAAGTGTTGAGGTGTCGTGGGACACCCGACAGAAGTTAAGCTTCTTTACGCCTTGTATACTTAATATATTTTTTGTTTTCTTATTATAAACATATTTTGCCTGACAACAATGTGCTGCCCAGCCAACGAGGTGCGTTGCATCGCCGCGTTCGTGACGTTTCACTTTTTGTGGGTTATGTCCCCATTCCAAACGCGGTGCGTTAAAAAGCATAGCTTCAAAAATCCATGGAAGTATTAAAAATATGAAGAATATTGAAAAGTACTTTAGAATCAACATTTAGATTTTTTCAGTAAAAACTTCGGAAAGATAGATGCTCATGGACCACGCTAATCGAATTAATTCTAATAATATGGTAAACACATTTTGAAATAATTTAATATTACCTCAGAGAAACGCTGCTTTTATCATTATTTTGTCGTCATTTAGCTTGTCTACAAATAGTAAATTAGAAGCAAACAATCTACATAAAGTTACAAATCGTCGCGATGCAATTTTCTCTCTTTTTGTTGCACACTGTTTAATGTATATGAAAGTGAGAGACAACTATATTTTATATACCGTGATATTTCGTGCTGCGAATAGCTAGAGAAAGTTAACAAACAGCTTTAAGATAATTCTTGACATCTTCAATTTCAGCACTACTTAAATATTTCATTGTTGTGTCTGAAACTTTTGTCATTTGTTAACTAATTCATGTTTTTAATTTTCTTGTAAACATCAAAGTAATTTATTCTTAACAATGTTGCCAAATTTAAACTTGTTAGACGCTTTTAAACAATTTTTGGTTATTTATTCGTTTTAATAGTTGCAGATCCTCTGTTTGTAATTTCATTTTCTTACGATTTTCTCGAGTATTTTGAAGGACACCTAGACGAAGAAAAGTGTTTTTGTCAGTTAAACGGCTGGATCGACTTTTATGAGACACTTGGCCGGTTTATCGTACATTTTAAACACGATGTTTTTTAATCACACTGTTAAATGACGGGTTGCTATGGTAACTAAACTCAGCAACCATGCAATGAACACGTAGCTGTCAAAATTTAACAGTGTGATTAAAAAAACATCGTGATTAAAATGTACGATAAATCCGCCAACTATCTACTAATACCCAAATTATTACGATGAGGATAAGTAATGATTTTGTCCAGGTGTGCAAGCTTTCACGGCCGGCATTGTTCCAAGTCTTCATGGTTTCCGAGCTTGTAGGCCGTGGTCCGGTGATATTTCTACCTGACGTTTCGTCTACAACTGCGGTAGACATTCTCAAAGGCGATGTGGCAGCGGTCGAAGTGTCCTCCTTGGCGGCTCACAGGTCAGTGTGTCAGTGACTGGTGTCCTCCCTTCTTTTATGCTCAATACCAGTGTGTTCTCTGTTCGGTCGTAGTGCGTCTCTTCGTAATTGGTCAACTGCGCAGTGTGTAGTGGTGGGGGTGAGTTCTCTACTCGGTCGTATTCCGTCTTTGTACGATTGGTCATTGGATTTGTATGTTTTTGTCAAAACCGATATTAACGCAAGAAAATCCGCTGGTAAAGGCTAGTAAATTTATAATTTGAAAGATCAAAATACAGATTTATAACAGGTGTAAAAAAGTTTTAGGAGAGATAAAACAACTTAAAATTATATGAGAAGTTCATTTGGATGCTTCCTAATAAATATACCGCTAATAACCACAGTTGTCGAGCGTCTATAATCTACAATAAAGATACAGGATGGGGACGTTATGAATTGTTCCATAGGCTAAATATTTTTTTCATCAGGGCATTAGTGCTCACATACTTCAGTACCATACCTCGTATACACTGATATTTCATTATTTGTTGGTAAAGAAAGTTACATAAAGCATGTTTTTCACTTAGAAATAGAAATGCTTTCTCTTTTTTTATTTTGCGTGAATTTTACTTGTTATATGAAGACCGATAACTCCAATGGGACGACTGTTTTGCAACTGTGCTCAGCGTCAAGAACAACATCCAAATAGCTTTTCGAAACTAAATAATATGCATAAACTAATCTACTGACATTTCTCGTATAGTTTTAAGGCGATTCTGTACTTTTTATTTCTACATAAAATATCTTTTTTTATCTCGGGTCCAAAGCCCTTTCTCCTCTTGAAACCAGCCCTGACGAGAAGGCTGGGGGATAACAGTTGATTTTTACTTCCCACCTATACTATGGTAGGGAAGTAATGGATTTAGTCCGAAAAAAATATTTCGAGATTTTAACAGATCTTCACGTTTTGAGACCCTAGCAATCGTTTAAGATCATTTTCTGACTGATGTCTGTATGTGTGTTTGTGTGTGTGTGTGTGTGTGCGTGTGCGTGCGCGTGCGTGTGCGCGTGCGTGTGTGTGTGTGCGTGTGTGTATGTGTGTGTGTGTGTATGTGTGTGTGTGTGTGATCAATTTTTCGCCTTCGATATCGTAAAAACGGAACAACATACGACCATGTCGATTGTTCTATTGTGTTTATCAGCCTTTAACTTAGATCTGATTAGATTTTGAGTCAAATCGGTTCTGTAGATCCTGAGATATTAAAAAAACGTTCTCAATGTCACGTATTAACATAGGTAAGAAAAATATAAATGAATTCTAGATGTTATAATATGAAAAAAATGTAAATATTTTTTTTCTCTGAAAGTTTTCGAGAAAAAAAAATATTTTACTAAAAAAAGAAAATTGTACGTAAATCAAGGTAACCATGATTTTTGCTATATTACTAGCCATCAGTAGATAGATCACCAAACAAAAAAGAGAGCCATGCTTTTTTTCAAAGAATAAAAACAGAGTGTTTATTTTTTGCAAATATTTACTAGGTGGGAAGTATAGAACTGATCATCAGTCGTTTTTTTCTCATAGACGTATTTCAATACTCAGAAAGTATGGTTGCAAAATAATTTATAATCAAATTGCGTGTCTAATAGTGATATGGTTAACAATTCACAGAAATGAAATTATATTGATAGATAAATTATTGTAATTCGTCATAAATCTATATTCCGATATTGGTGCATAAATATTAGAAATAATTTAATTATCAATTGGAAAATCAGTAAAATATATTACTATTCCCATTTTATTTTATTCAAATGCAATAAATTATGATTTTCTTGTCAGCTTTCATTTGCACAATTTCACATTATTTACTTCAATAAATAGTTATAATATAAAGTATATAAATTTAACAACGTACATTAAATTTATGCATAGTTTACTACTTTCATATAATTTAATGCAATTCAGGGATGTAACTATGATAAATTTACTTCTAAGAATGTAAAAAGAAACGCGGGTCGCAGTAACAAGCACTGCCGACAAAATAACGTTGTGATTTAATTCTGCAAAAGCATGCTTGTTTTTGGACAAAATAGAAAATGCAACTCCTTAAAACATCCCTTAAAATAATTAAATTTTTCTAAATTTAAATACTCGACATTATAGATTTTATCAATACATCTACACCAATTTATATGAACCCAGTTCAGTAATAAGTAATTCACTATCTACAAACTAGTGTTTTCATGAAATGTAACTCCGGTGTCGGACCAATTTTATTAAAATTTCAGCAAAATATTTTAATCTTTACTAAAGGGTAAAATTTCAATTTTCAGAAAATTCCGCTAATTTTTTGGTGTTTTTTTTATAAAATTCAAAAAAAATATATTAAAACGCTAATGTTTTGTTTCTTTGTTACAGAATGCTGACGAATTGCTGATTCAGAATATTGGTGAGTAGGAATTTTTTTTATTCTCTTACAATAAACTCGATCTAACAACAGTCCTTCCCTTTCATTAAAATGTATCCTAAAAATTGATTCGATTGGGGGTTTTGGGAGAACATATTTACTTATTAGAAGAATTAGTAGTACCTACCATTCCCCACTTGTGGCGATGGAATGATAAATATCCAACATATTAAGTACAAATTTATCCTATACCTAACTAATATTATTATAAATGCTAAAAGTGAGTTTGTTTGTTGGTTTTCCGCTTTCACGTTTTAACTACTCACCCAATTTGTATGAGATTTTACACACGGCTAGCTTCCACAATGCAGGAGATGAACATAGACTATATAAACTGACCGGGGGTAATCTCAGAAATTACTGAACCGATTTCATTTTTTTTCTTTGTTCGATAGGTGATACTTTGCTTAAAGACATAGGCTATAATAACTAGAGCGAATAACTTCATAGCACCCTGATGAAGCCGAACGCCACTGATGGTATAAATAAACTATATACGGCGATCTGCATTAGAAATTTATGTAATGTATTCGTTGTGAGTTTTCTCATATTTTAATTTCCGTCATTTTATTTACGATACAACTTTCCGTAACACACTGTATAATTTTCAGTGTCAATGAAGTATGAAAATCATTTTATATATTTCCAACTCACCTCTCGTTCCACAAAAATTGCAATCTAAACGCAGTGGAATATTCTTTTTGTAGATTGGTAAAACCTTTTACAATAAATCATACTTGAGAATCCTATTGATCATTTTACTACAGTTATAATATCTATATAAATTTCCGAATATTTGAAAGTATTGGAAGAAATATTATCTTCTATAACCACCGATGTGATAAACGGTTGGTATAGCTTAAATGAAAATACTTCTGTTGACAGGTTTTATTGTCAAATAATGTCTTTTCCATTTATGGTTATTTATGGAGCCATTTTTATAATACACATTGTACCAGATGATTTTTTCTATTCAGACGCTAATGACCTCTGTTGTCGAACGTCTATAATCCACAATTCAAATTCTTGTACCAAATGACTCCTCAATAGATTTGACCCGAAAATCTTGAAACTGCAAAAAGCAAACCAAACGTGGTTATAAAATTTTATTTATAGAATATTCTCTACCGGAAGTTACCCTCTGCACTCTTCATCTCAAATCCTTTCTCCTCGCCTAAAAACGGTTACTGCAATCCCGACGCTATTTTTAAAGCTAAAGGGTTCGGGTAAACGCTAAATGAAGGACCAAGAATCACTCTATACAGATCCTACAGGCGAATTTTTTGAAAAAGTTTTGGCTACGTGTAGGAGATTACGTAATCTTTAAAAAGCTGTAAGTTTTTCCAGGAAAAATGTTTCGCCTGTAGGATCGGTCTACCGTTTACACACTGTATATTATAGACCGAGGGCTAGTGACAATTTTTTGGCGTTATTTATTCGAGGCTTTATTTTTGTGAAGATGTTGAGGGAGTCATATTAAAGTGCCCTGAGTAAGGGATTTTGCTAGATAGCGGTATGAGAGGGATAGGGTTGCCACCTCTCCGGGTTTGACCCGGAGACTCCGGTTTTCGGGGGCGATCTCCGGGTCTCCGTGTTTTACGTCAATTTCTCCGGGTCAGTTGAGCCGGCGGAGAATTCTTACTTTTTCATTATACATAGTATGATATTTCATTTTTCATATGTTACAAAAGAGAGCACACTTGTCTTTTTTTTAACTTATCAGGAAGAAAGAGATAAAAGTGGTCTAGAATGCTCTGTCTTTCAATTGCTTAAAATAGCTATATATGTTAGAAAAGAATAACAATCCTACCGAGTCCGAGTGAGGTTTCAGAACGATCAGTGATATCCCTTCTCTTTCACTCAAAGTATCCCTAACCTCGAAATCTTTGTAAACATTTGTACACATTTTTTATGATAAAATTGTTTTTTGCTAATAATTTTAATTTTTATTCTATAAGGCTAAGGGAACAGTGCACATTTGAAAATGTTTTGTAATGTATAAATAAACGAAATGTAAAATCCCTGTTATTCATTATTGTTAAGTTGTTACTTGAATTTGAATTTCTCACGTTTTCAACCGCGCCAAAGTTTCTCTCTTCTGAAGCCACCCCCCCCCCCCCCGGTTAGTAAAAATCTCCGGGTCAAAGTCTCTCCAGAGGTGGCAACCCTAGTCAGAGGGATGAAGACCGTCCCCAACATGTAACAAAAAAAATTGTCACAATTATTATTGCTTCAAGGCTGAAATTATTTGTATAGCTTGTCGGTGACCCAATAATGCCATTATAATATTTGCAGATCGATTGGTCAGTATTAAAAGAGTGGCAGATCATCCTAAACGTGTCATGTACACGACGAAATTTTTATTATAAGTTTAAGGTTCAAATTTTAATATGTTGTTACGGAGACTGTTTTAAGCATATATTTAAATTTGCAGAACAAAATGTCGGTATTATCCGCTTTGCAGAACGATATAAACACCTAGGCGAGGAAGTTTCCCTCTAAGAGAGGGGGTTAATACCGACATTTTGTTCTGCAAATTGAAATATATGCTTAAAACAGTCGCCGTAATAACATATTAAAATTTGAACCTTGAACTAATAATAAAAATTTCGTCGGATACATGACACGTTTAGGATGATCTGCCACCCCTTTAATACTGACCAATCGATCTGCAAATATTATAAGGGCATTATTGGGTCACCGACAAGCTATACAAACAATTTCAGCGTTGAAGCAATAATAATTGTGACCATTTTTTTTGTTACATGTTGGAGGCGGTTTGCATCCCTCCCATACCGCTATCTAGCAAAATCCCTTACTGGCACTTTAATATGCCTCCCTCAACATCTTCACAAAAATAAAGCCTTGAATAAAAAACTCGGGTCGCAGTGCCAAAACCCTGCCGACAATATAGTGTATTTGCTAATACTGGCATTGTGGCTTTATTATGTGAACTTAAGTTTGTTTTTGGACAAAATAAAAAATTTAACCCCTTAATACATTCCTTAAAATAATATTTTTTTCTTAATTTCAATATTTTTATCAATGCAACCTCGGTACCAAACTAAATACACCCTTCAGTAAGTAAAGCACTATCCGCAAACTAGTGTTTTCATAAAATTTGTAAGTCCGGACCTGTCGGGCCGATTTTATTAAAATTTTAGCAGCACATTTTGATCTTTATTAAAAGGTTAAATTTCAATTTTGAAACAATTCTGAGAATTTTTTCGGCATTTTTGGGCCCAAAAACATTTTTCAACCCCTAAAAACCACCCTTAAAATAGTCCGATTAGGCCCATTTTAAATAGGCTTCGTGCGGTGATGGATTTCAACGTGCCTACCAAATTTCGTCAAAATCAATTAACTCTTTCGAAAATTATAGCCCGCACACATATATATATATAAATATATAAATATATATATATACACATATATAAACAGACTTTTCCAAAAATGGTGCCAAATTGTTCAGGAGGCTATGAAACGTCGAGAAATTTTGGTCCGACCCCTAGGTCCCGCCATCCGGCCGACGCCAATAGTGTATGTGCCATATGGCAAATACACTAAAAACACCAAAAAATTGTCACTAGCTCTCGGTCTATTAGTGTTACCTACTGTTTTTTTATTCTTTATAAGATATACTTGAAATGCAAATTAGGGCAGGCATAAAAAATGTATGTAATAAAATATTGTTTATAGTATCCATTAACCTTAACAAATCATTAAAACAAATGACGCCGTGTCAAAGTTGCGAAACTTTAACTGGCTAAAGAGGTAAAGCGAAGGTGTGAACCGGAAAAATAAAAGAAGGAGAAAAGTTTTTAAGTTGGATAACATAAACGACGACCGGTTAGTCCACAGTTCCAATATTGGTCGTAACTTTATTCGATTAAGAAGAATGCTTGCAGAGAAACAGAGAAAGACATATTACTTATTCATTTCGGTTCGTTAAACGCGCCTTAATAAATTGATTCTGCTGTTCGCTTGTGTATGCATGTGTAGGCAATTACATTGAATTTTACGTTTGCACAATATAAATTTTTAAAACGTCACATTAAAGTATAATACATTTATAATTTACAATCTACCACTCATTCAAGAAGTATAACTTCCTTTTCAATTCTCCGTATCGAATATGTGTGAGATTTTCTAGTAAAACGATTTTTTTTTAATCTATGCTTACATGTTTATTCCAGCGGTCCGTAAATCGTAACTACGTTCTGCTACCATAAAAGATTAATAATCAATTCTGGTTAATCGATACTTTTGAGACCTGTCGCTGTGGCAGATTTCGAAAGGTTACTTGAAATTCTTCAACGTCAATTTTCTTATGGTAGTAGAGGTTCGTAAAACGTAACTACGCTCTGCTACCATAACTGTGTTCTTTTGAGAGATTAATCAATTTCGTTTAATCGGTGCTTTTGAGTGAATGAATGAATTGTAAATTATGAATATAAGGAGAATATTAATTTAGCAATCATGTCACGGTTGAGTATTGTAAGCTCATTCCGCCGCGAAAGTGGAAAGGTTCAGGTTAGAATCCTGACTGTAACCACTGGTTGGTAAAATGATTTTTTCCAATTTCAATTGAATTTCAGCCGTATAAAACTATTATTTATCTTAAAGAAAAATCAAACTCGTTGGTTGATTTCTATATCGTGTTTTATGTATGTATCTAACATGTAGATTATCTTACGATGTCTACAAGATATGATTGTTTCTAGAATATTATATGGTAATACCATTTATAGCATTGATATATCTAGGTATTTATTAATATATCCCATTAAAGGGTGTTCGAAATAATTTTCACTTTCATGTTGGGCTCTCGCTGGTACGAGGATTCACTTCATATCATAGCTATTGAATTAGCATATATGAATTGACACTCGCATGTAGTGAAAATCTATTGATTCTGAAGCATATAAGGAGAATATTAATTTAGCAATCATGTCACGGTTGAGTATCGTAAGCTCATTCCGCCGCGAAAGTGGAAAGGTTCAGGTTAGAATCCTGATTGTGACCACTGGTTGGTAAAATAATTTTTTCCAATATGTTTCGAAACAATTATATAATTGGCTGCTTTCTAACGAAAAATTTCTCAATTGCATTTCAGTCGTATAAAACTATTATTTATTGTAAATTATAGACGCTCGACAACTGAGGTCATTAGCGTCTAACGGTGCTTTTGAGACCTATCTCAATCGCATGTCTCCATCGCATAGGTATCGTTGTCTCTCGTTGCAGTCGCAAGTTTCGAAAGCCTACCTTAATATATAGGATAACGTGCAAAGCCGACAGTAAATGCTCAATCTTTTAGTGCCCTCAATTTGGTCTATGAATGATGACGTAAAAATAACAGTTGGCAGTATCTAGAGCTACTTTTTATTGAGTTTAAAAGCACGGACATGTCACATTCTTTTCCGCATAATTACTAATTTTGCGATTCATTAGTCGACCATTAATCATTTTTATGTGACTAAAAAAACAATTCTAATTTGGTTGCATAATGATTCAATTCTCCTAGTACGACTTTATCTTTTAAAAAATAAAAGAATTCTTTCATTGCTTTTTAATCTGTTCGTTTTAGTTATGTTTTAATAATCGAATTCGTATTTCCGCCATTGTGTAAAATAATATTATGTAGTCGACGAATAGAAGTGATGTACCGTTTTTGAGATAAATATTAAATATGGCAACAGTTTTAAAATTTGAGATTTTAAAAATATGAATCTCTTTTAAAGATTTGATAACCAGACGTAATCATAATAATATATTAAAATTCAATATTAAATAATAAGGTAAATAAATTTATTTATTGTAGATTATAGACCCGTCGACATCTCAGGTCATTAGCGTCTTTCAACTACACTAAATAACAACTATCTTAAAACTAAATAACATCAGAACCCACGGCAGTCCAGTCCAGAGGTTGCGGCACTAAGCACGCTAACCACTAGGCTATACTGCCCTCTAAGATAAATAAATTAATAAATAAGATAAGGAAACAAAAGAAGGATGCCAAATTATTAATATCCTAAAAAGATCCGTCGTCATTTAAAATCGCGGTTGATGAAATTTACGCTGCGACAACAAAAAATTTCTGCGTTTAAATTTGTCATAACTATTCCATGGTTAGAAAGTTGGAAAGATTATAAATTATACACTGATAACTAAACTTTTTATTACCGATTGTAACTTTTCAAAACTTTAAGTTTTACAAAAGTTAATATTATTATAGCACACTTTTTCAGATATGGAATAATTGAGGCCGTTTGTGGAGAAATGTAAGACCAACTTCTCAATGTCACGAAGCTTAATTTAAAATTCAAAGAAAAAGAAAACGTTTACGTGTTAAGTTTAAGAAACAAGTGCAGTTCTACGAAGCTATTAATCTTACAAAACTTAGCTTCAATTAAAAAAAATTGAAATTCTAGTTATTTTACCCGTTTGAATATATAATAATTCGGTACATGATCACATATCCCTCTTTTTTACGCGACTAAGAAAAAAAAAGAGGGTTATGATTTTAACATTCCATTTAAGCAATAATATAACATAATAAATTATAAAATAATGCAAGAGAAAAATATTCAAACCCATCAATCTTTAGACATTAATAATAATTTATAAATTAAAAACTATCAAATTTTAATGATTTTTAAAATCTTGTAAGCTGTGCCTTTTTGAAAAACCTGTCCCATTTGCAACGACCACATTACCTGAAAAAGGAAAGAGGACAGCTTGGTGCAATTGTCAGCGCACTGTAAAAAATTGATGTAAAAATACTTTGAAAGTTAAGGTAGGAATTCGCTCGATTTTCTAAGTGATTTTACATTATTATTTATTTTTACACAGAAAACTTCATAAAAACTTGGACTTTTACTGTAAAGTTAAACAAATTTGTGATTTTTACATAAATTAAATTAAAATTACATAATTTGTGTAATATTCCAATAAAGTGTGCAAAAATTACAAAATAAAATGTATAGTTACATATATATAAAATGGATGAATACAAAACAAATTAATGTAAAATTAGTAACCACGCATGCGCAATGTGTTTTTATGGAATCTACGCGATGTGCAGGCGATACCTGTTTGCGACGCCATTGTCTCTTTGTGTGCCTATTACCAGATTAATCGCTGGCTACAAATGGACCATCGATAATCTATGTAATTCGCCTTCTCATTTCTTACAGTGCGTGCTAGCCTTTGGATTAAGCTGTTGTGGGTTCGAATCCCGCCTCGCTCATGGATGTTTTGTGATGCTGTTTAGTTTTAATTGATGATGTTATTTATTTGGCTGCTCTTTTTAAAATTTATTTAATCAACAAATCCAACCGTACTAAAATCTCTTCATAATATGTTATTTAATGTATCCAGGACGCTAATGAACTAATTTGTCGAGCGTCTATAATCTACATTAAATGAAAAAAGAAAAAGACATCTTTTTATTATGACTGAAAAATATTTTATTACTTATGTAGAAAAACTGAAATATCACCAAAAAAATACAAACCGGCCGGGGCGTCGTTATTCGGGAATATTTTTAACTTAAAATTACAGCGAAACTCTCTTAAAAATGCCCTTTATGAGTCAGTTTATGCATCAAAAATTATTATATTATAAAGTTTGTTTTGTTTGCGTCATTAAAAATTAATGTCAAACGGAAAGATGACTCGACCCAGTGTTGGCAGTTGGTTGTTATTAGGGTGCGTTTACACTAAAATGTAGTCTTCACCAGTACCTATCTATGGCAGCGGTTCCCAACCTTTTTAGTTGTGCGGACTACTAATTTTGTAAAAAAAATTGAGGCCCATTAACTAAATATGCAAGTAAAAACTATAAACACATAAACACAAATAGACACTTATATACTCGATTGTTTCCATCTCGACCCCTGAGGCTTCGAAAATATTATTTATCTTGGCTTAGACTTTCGACCAGCGTCCACGGCCCAGTACCACGCTTCCCGAAGCTCACAAGTGGGCCGCGACCCATGGGTTGGAAACCGTTGGTCTATAGATATAGAGGCCTATAGGACCCATATAATATTTATGTTAAAAAAACTCTATGATATAGAGATATGATGATCCGTAGATGATGATTGAAATTAGGAGAGGAAATCTCAGTGGCAAAGGATCAAATAAATTGCAATACTGATGATGGTGTACTGAAGATGGTGTAAAGAGCACCGAAACGCTAGCTAACAATGCAATTTTAATCATCAGTATTGCAATTTATTTGATCCTTTGCCACAGAAATTTCCTCTCCTAATTTCAATATAATATTTATGTTTTGACTTGTGATTTTTTTCTTATTAAAAAAAGTAAAATAGTTAAGCGAATAATATCGTTTTTTAGTTGCTAGCTTTTCGGCTCGGATACACCCTGGTGCTTTACATTTTTGTTCAATTCTCATCCTCCTTTTACCGCAGTGTAATTATGTATAGTCTATAGTCACTATTATGCTTTTAAACAGTGAAATAATTTTTTAATCGGTTCAGTAGTTCCTGAGATTAGTGTGGACAAACAAACCTCTTCATAACATTATTATAGTTATAAATATTAAATAGCATTTACCTAGAGCTGAAAAGTTTTGAAAAGAGTTCTTTTCTAAATTGCGACAATAATTCTAAAGCTTATTGTAAAAAATAAGCTTTTATATGCAGCAGTCGGCAGGTAATTTGAAAAATTAAGTGATAAGAAGTCTTTACTTAATACTTAAAACGTATTCTTAAAGAAAATAGTTGTAAAACGTGGTTAGTGTAAAAGCGTCTTTAAGGATGACTTTATTATAAGCTTGCCAACATTCTGAAAATAATACCAAAGAGAATTACTTGAACATAATATCAACAATAGGAATACGATATCTTCTATCTACCATATTATACTACATATTGTGTACACACAGAATGTGCCAAAAGTCATGTCACATACACAGTTTATCATTGAAAAAAGTCATCACATTACGTACAGAAAATGTTACTTTATTCAAATATTAAAAAGAATTTTAACTATTGCCCATGGGGCGTGACTTTTGGCACATTCTATATATATTCGGTGTAGTAGCAGTTTTATTTTCACATCTATATAGTTAATAAACGTCTTTCAATATTAAAAATGCCGTTAAAGAAATTCCTACAACAAATTTTGATTGTACCTACGTTCTTATACTCAGGGGCGGATTTACATAGGAACTAGTAGGGCTTAAGTGTCAAGGGCCCACAAAAAATGAATTATTATCATAGATTTTATATCAGATATAATGTATTTCAACCTCCTAAAATAATTATACACAAAAAAAATATTATATAAACTTGGTATCAATTTGTATTTCGCAAACAAGCTAAATTAAAGCTTTATGAAATTCCGCTTTTACTCTTTTTGTAAAATATTAAAAGAATTCTTTTTTACACAAAAATAATAATTTCATAATTACATTTTCAACTAAAATTGCAACATCAGATATAAAATGATCCTGATTCAATTATTAAAATACTGTTTTTGTCAAAATCTCTCACACATTTGGGCAACATAATAATCATTTTAAAATTTTATATTTTTATTATTGAGAACAGAGTGGTGTAACGGTTAGCGTAGCGACCTTTGGATCACACTGTCGTGGGTTCGAATCCCGCCTCCGCTCATGGATGTTTTGTGATGTCATTTAGTTTTAAGTGAGTTGTTATTTGATGTAAACAAGACGCTAATGACCTAAGTTGTCGACGCGTCTATAATTTACAATAAATAAAATTATATTTTTATTGGTAAGTAATTTTTTACAAGCAAAAAATTGTTTTGGTCTTTTACTTATAATATAACTATTTCTAATAATAATATAATTTTACAATAATACTTTTTCTTCTAGTTTATACATAATTAGAAAATGCCTAACAATTGGCGAAACGTCATTTCTAAAAAAATACGACTTTTTTCTCAAGTAATATTTTTTTTATATATAATTTATAATAAATGTTAAAGAAATACGGCATCGAAATAAAAAAATTATATACCTAGCTGCTCGTCTAGAAATTTTTCAATACACAAAATCATCTGCCAAAACATACAAACTATAAGATATAATGTTGGTCATTCAAGACCATTTAATAAATAAATATATTTCAACTTTGATATTGATGTTATTAAAAATGAATTTTAAACCCCAATTTAAAGATTCTTGATCTAACTTTGGACTTCATAAGCCCTATAGGCCCCGAAAAACCTAGATCCGTCCCTGGTTATACTAGCAGTATTTTTATGATCTAAAAAAAGTTCTTCTGAAATTTTGTCGGTGGTAGTTTTTATCAGAAATCTAATAATTTGCAATAGAAAAAATTAGTTGTAAATGTGGCATTTACAAGGTGTCTTTAAAATTCTTTCAATACATGGAGGTCCTTATCAAAAAACTACATTTTGATATATTTTTTTCTGCTACCAAATTTAAAATCCCATAATCGTAAATCGTAAAAATCGTAATTACAAAGTTTAATCGGCCTATCGAACTGTCGGATAATAATGACGACGGTGTTGGTCTATGAAAAAGTGCTCATGAAATCGGTCGATTTTGTGTCGGTTCATGCGCGTTTTTTCATTATAACACAGTTATAATTAAGTAGATACTATCCGATAATTCAATCGCTCGATCAATTTTTCATTCATGTGCCCCTAGCCTAAGAGATTTTTTTTTAAATCAGCACTAAACTTGTTGCGCGTCTATCATCTACAATCTTCTCTTCCTTCTTCAACACTTTAAATAATAGAAATATAAGGAAATTAATAAATGACAGTAAAGATTTCATTTTACTATGTTATTCCTGTGTTTTTATTTTGCATGATATTATATTTTATGCAATCAAGAAATTACTTTTCTAATGTAATAGTTTATTTTTATACCGGATCTTGAAAGCATAAATAGCGAATAATAAAAAAGGAAAATTAAATCTGCAATGCAGAGAGCAGCTTTCAATTTACTATAACTAGAAATTCTACTGTAGAATATTAATATTATACATCTAATTAAACTTCTTTGAAAATTGAGTAACGATAAAATTACTAAGAAATATAATATCACTTTATATATCGTACAAGAAACGTTTCAAGAAAACCGCATTATATAATTTTTCATACGGTGTTGAAATTCTTTTTGAATATAATAATATCCAAAGTATATGTTTTTAGAACATAGCTACAGCTGACGATTTTTAAAGTGGTTGAGGAATTGTATGTTGTGTCTTCTAAACTACATACTTTTCCCTGCAATGATCTAGCTGCGTTGATCTTTTAAGCTACATACTTTTCCCGGCGTTGATCTAGCGACGTTGATCTTTTAAGCTACATACTTTTCCTGGCAATGATCTAGCGGGGGTCAAACGCGTGCGTAAGCGGTTAGAGCGTTTAATATTTTTTTGCCATACCCACTACAAAATAGCTACTTTCGATGTATGTATAGCGGCCATTAATTACCCATTTAACAGGCAGGTGTGCGGAAAATGGTTTACTTTCCGCACTAGCGCAGAAAATAACGGTTGTCATAGCAACTTCTGTTTATTCGCATTATACGCCTACGTGCGCCTGTCATTACTTACTTGCACGAACTTCGCGACACACTGGAAGGAAAGATGACGACGCATATGACCTGTCAGAATTTTTTGAAAATTACGTGAAAAATAGGGATTTTGTAGTGGGTATGGCAAATAATCTCGTACGTAATGGTAATGCAGCTCGTGTGATTGTAAAAACTCGCTATCGCTCGTTTTTACATACTGTCATCACTCGCCGTAATATGCCCCATTACGTATTTAGACATACAATCTACTATTATACATGTAAATCCCTAATAGGTATACAGGTTCCCACCTGCGCTCATGAATGTTTTGTGATGTTATTTAGTTTTAAGTTAGTTGCTATTTAGTGTAGTTGAAAGACGCTAATGATCTTAGATGTCGACGCGTCTATAGTCTACAATAAATAAATAAATAAATAAATTGGTACAGATGATTTTAACGAATATTTTTGTTTTAAATGAACTGTTGGAATCCCAGTCGAGTTAAATATTACATACAAAATACTGTTGCGTAATATGACAGCAACAAAGCTACAGCTGACAGCATGGAAGGATGGGGAAAATTTATGTGTCGTTCCAGCTATCGTTGTAAGAGAATATGATGATCCACTAGGCACTAGTGGTGAAACGAGTATTCACAATTACTGCAGCATTTATTGAATGTCAATCTATAACGCAGGTGAAAATTTTGAAGAACGCTTTTGTTTGATTTAGTGCTTTTGTTTGATTTGTTTAATGCAGCTGATTGACGTCTGACAGCGCTAACTGAACTGTAAATTAGTGATTCCCGAACCCTCCTAGAATTTTCCTGTCCGCGGACTATTCTGTTCGCGCGGGAAAACGTTAAAAAATACTGCCAGTGTTACAAAAAGTTTTCCACTCTTTTCAAAAAAATAATACGTACAAAAATTATGATATTTAAGTCTTCTTCAAGCCAGGTTAATCGATTTACTTTGAATAAATGCTGTAACCGCGTAGACACCTCGTGCCATCCTCTATTTTTTCATACTCTCAATAAACATTTTCTGACTTGCTGATTGCTTGGGAAATCGGTATTGATGTATCAATTGGTCAAACCTCAATTTTATTTTGCGTTTGTTCAATCGATTTATTACAGGGTGTTGAAAAAAAGGGTAAAATATTTTAGGGGCATATATTATGACCCAAAATAAGTCGAAAAATATTAATAAACATAGGTCCGCAAACGAACCGTTAGTGAAATATTTCCACTTATGTATGCAACAACGTAATTTAATAAAAGAAACATGCTTTTTAAATTTAATTTGGTTTAATTTATTTTTATTTTAGCTATGCAGAAGATGTTCAAAATGCCCACCTTCCATGTCCACGCAGGCAGAGCATCTTCGTAAGAAGGAATTGCGTACCTTCTCAAAAATATCGGACTGTGCCCTAATTGTGTGGCACGCTTGTTTTATGCGCTGCTGTAATTGTTCTCAATTTTAACTGGTTCTGCATACACCAGATTTTTTAAATATCCCCAAAGAAAGAAATCCAGCGATCTAGGAGGCCATGATTCGTTTGCGGACCTATGTTTATTAAAATTTTTCGACTTAAATATTGAATAAATCCTATAACAGCATAGACGCGTCGTGTCATTTACATTCCATTAGATTTGTCAAACTTTTATGTTGGTGAAAACATTTGAAACTTTATTGCATAGTTTATTAAAAATTCCATTCGAAATAAATTAAAAATTTATTAGTAAAATATTATTTTATCTATAAATATACCTTTATAATTTTTGCAACGTAATTTTGATAAATGTATATTTTAATTAAATTTTACCGATGCAATAAATTTTGAAATATTATTAATTTTTGTATAGCATTCTCTATTAGCTTTGGTATTGAATTTATAAAAAAGTCACGTATTTTTAAAATACGCATGATTTTTTAGAATTTCCTGAATAGCAGGTATTTTCATTGTTCCCTGATTGGCATTCTAATGTACGCTGTACCGTGTTTTCAGTCTATTTGACGTATCAAACAAACAATTCTATCAATCATTTGTGTATACATACAGCCAACTGTAAAAAAATGGTGGTCAAAAGATAAAACACGTACCTATGTCGAATTTTTCGTATTTTTTATAAAAAACTACCAGCCCGCTCCGGCTTCACCCGGGTTTGCAGATTATCTGTTAAAGACATATGTTGCGCGACATTTTTTTGTAACAAATCTCCCACGCATTTTTAACGGTTTAAGGTCGATTTATATTATCCGGTCAGACACGGCGCGGGAACGTAGCGTTTCCGGCAAAACAAAGGATTTAAAATCCCATAATAGAAAAAATCGTAATTACAAAGTTTAAATGTTTAAATCAATCGATCGAACTGTTGGTCTATGAAAAAGCGGTCATGAAATCGGTCGATTTTTTCTCAGATTACGCCTAATTTTTACCTGCGAGAAGCCGGGCCGGCCAGTTATTGTTTTTGGGGGTTTTCAGAGAGTTTATGGGGGTTTTCAGAGAGTTTATGGGGGTTTTCAGAGAGTTTATGGGGGTTTTCAGAGAGTTTATGGGGGTTTTCAGAGAGTTTATGGGGGTTTTCAGAGAGTTTATGGGGGTTTTCAGAGAGTTTATGGGGGTTTTCAGAGAGTTTATGGGGGTTTTCAGAGAGTTTATGGGGGTTTTCAGAGAGTTTATGGGGGTTTTCAGAGAGTTTATGGGGGTTTCCCAAAGTATCACCTGTCGAACAGTGAAAAAAAATTTTAAAATCGGTCTTCTGAGATTACCCTCGATATTCACCCTGCAGGCGAAGCCGGACCGGCTAGTTATTGTAGCCTTTGTTCATCTCCATTGCGGAAGCTACCTGTGTGCAAAATTTTACAGAGATTTGTTGAGGCGTGAAATTGGAACAAACGAACAAACAAACAAACAAACAAACTCATTTTCGCATTTATAATATTAGTGCGAGGATAGTACAGACAGTGTCATCTTATCGGATGGATAACTGAGGGCAGTGTAGCCTAGTGGATAGCGTATTTGATTCCGTAGCCTCTAGACTAGACTGTCGTGGATTCGAATCCCACCTGCGCTTATGAATGTTTTGTGATGTTATTTAGTTTTAAGAAAGTTGTTATTTAGTGTAGTTGAAAGACGCTAATGACCAGAGATATCGATGTGTCTATAATCAATAATAAATAAAAGGATGGATTACTATACTATAATTTCCAATTTTTGAAGGCAGTTTTATTAAATACCTATGTATCGTTAGTGACTTTGCGATTTATGTGATTTGCGCTTATAAAAAATGCAGTGCAATTTTACTGAATTTACAGTGTTTTCTGTAACAGTAATTGGGTTTTTAAATGAATTTTTTTTTTTACTTAAATGGAAGGACCACATACAAGTTTTATAGCAAAACTGTTTTTATTTAATTTTTTTGCTTACTAATTAAAAAGTTATATTTAAATAAAAATTAATTTTTAAAATCAGTTCCGATAACGCGCCGAAAGAATCCGAACGCGTGTGACGTCATTTTGTTATCTATGGTCTTTGTATCCATGGTTACCAAGTTAAAAATTTATTATTTTTGATAGTATGTGTAATAGGTCGAGAGGCAGGCGTTAATTTATATAGCTCATTTGTGACAGGATGAAATTTTCAGGGAAGGTAGTATTTAGTATGACAAAGAATAAGCGCTAGGGTTGCCTCGTCAAATCCTGGTGCGACGGCCGGGAGGAGCTCACTTCCGGTGCAAAATACACATATTTCATTAGCTCATAATTATCTTTCATCATTATATGACAGCATACAATTGACGCCATATTGTAGATCTCGAAGAGCTGTATTGAAATACATAGGGTTGCCTAAGGAAATTTTGGGTAACACAATGAAAACTTATAAATTATATTTGTTTTTTTGACATTTTTAAAGCTGTCAAATAACATTATGTATATATGTATACTTATATATTATAACCGTTCTGAAATGAGTTATCGGCCTTGTGTTTGGCAAACATTCATACGTATGTCTAGTTATGTATAACTTTATGTTTTCAGCGCATTTGGTTTCTAATTCATATCCGCATAATTACGCAGGAATTGCCTGAATCTAGTATTGACAATTTTCCCAAGAATTTATATATTTTAGGGTAGCAATTTCTTATTTTTATTTTTCAACGTAATTCAACGTGCACCTCTTATATAAATTTGTATAAATTACTTACTTGAAGGTCGTAGTAACCTGTAATAAAAGTGTTAAAAAAGGTGGTTTGGGGTTTGTTTCGAAAAGAGAAAAAAGGTTGATTTTTGTTTGTGATTTTAAATTTGGTTTGACGTTAAAAATTAATTGAAGCATTTGACTTTACTGAACCTCGATGAATATTTTTTCTTGAAATTCAACTTAATCAGACGCAGGTATAAAGTTAACTAAGCGAATATAAAACCAAAATAACTATAATGAAAAAATGGAAAATAATAATAATTTACTATAATAAAAGAAAAAACCGGTTGATTTGTGAGTCAGAATTGTCAATCTTTATTATGGCAACTTTTCAGCAACTATTTTGTTGCCTTCTTCAAGCCTAAAATTACATTATTAGAATTATGTAATTTTAGGCCTGAAGAAGGTAAACATTGCCATAATAATGATTGACAATTCTGATTCACAAATCAACCGGTTTTTTAATTTTATTATATTACATACGTGAGTGATCAACATGAGTTTCAATATAGTTTACTATACATTAAACTATTCAAAAATGTATCCGAGCAAAGGCAATAACATTTTATGAATTATTATTACTTAAATTACTTATTCTAAGCATACTTATATTAACGTGCTATTAAAATATTTATTTTTTTTTACAATATGTAAACATTTTTAAACAAAACGTAGTTTAAGGTAGTTGCTTTGAAAAAAAGTCAACAAAAACATGAAATAAAAATTATATATATTTTTTTTAATAAAGGTATCTCTTTATGCTAGTTAAATTAGAAAATAATTTACATCATTGAATGCGAGATATTTTTTGTTGGAAATTGAATTTTTAACATTTTTAATATAGGTAAAAATATTACATTAATAATTTTTCAAAAAGAAAAAAAACAATACATAATAATCTATCTGTTTTTTTAATAAAAAAAAAATAAAACGATGCATGACACATTACGCGCTGATAATGTTAGTAAAAAAACTATAATTATTGACCACGTAGTTTCAAAATGCAATAACAAATGACATTTGGCGACGTTCCATTCAAACGACTTTACACCCATACCTAAAGATGTTTCACATCAAAAATTTAAATTTTTAACCGACTTCAAAAAAAGGAGGTGGTTCTCAATTCGGTTGTATTTTTTTTATGTTTGTTACCTCATAACTCAGTCATTTATTAATCGATTTTGAAATATTTTTTTTTTATTTGAAAGGATATACTTTCAGATCGGTACCATAGAAATTTCATCAAAATCGGTTCACTAGTTCGGCTGATTTTAATAAAAGTGAGTAACGGCGTGTGATTTTTTAAGGTAAATGTCACTTTTTTAAATATCAGACAGCGTAAGAAAGTCGGTTTAATAAAAGTGAGTAACGGCGTGTGATTCTTTTAAGGTAAATGTCACTTTTTGACACTAAAAAGTAAAAAATAAAAAACTTTTTAACAAAAAAAAAACCTTCAAAAAACCACTAAAAAGAGGAAAATAATGAAATTTTGAGGTCTGTGCCAATTTAATAAAATATGAAGTTGGTTAAAAAGAAGATATTAATCACTATACTATACTTTTTTACCGACTTCATATTTTATTAAATTGGCACAGACCTCAAAATTTCATTATTTTCCTCTTTTTAGTGGTTTTTTGAAGGTTTTTTTTTTTTGTTAAAAAGTTTTTTTTGCATATACTGATACTACTTTACAAAATGCATAACTTTTCTTTTTCGTGATACAGGATTTAACTATTATATTTTATCCAATTTTGAGCAGTTATTAACAATTTATAATTTTCGAAATGTCATTTTCTTAAAAACTATGGTTACCATGCTGGACTAAGGGCCACTTTGTAATTTTGAGCTGTTTCAATTTATACATATATACATATACATATAAAAATTGACACTTTGCACCGGAAGTGGCTTATCCCGGCCGTCGCACCAGGATTTGACTAGGCAACCCTAGCGCTTTTTCTTTGTCATAATAAATACTACCTTCCCTGAAAATTTCATCCTGTCACAAATGAGCTTCATATATTAACGCCCGCCTCTTGGTCTATAATACTATATACACAAATACCAACAAATGCAGACACATTTTAACATAACGACGTCACAAACATTCCTGGCGCGTTTTGAAGTCACGTGATATTTTTTAAATTTTTATACATTTTAATTAATTTTTAGTAATTTATCTATAGCTTTAAAATATTTTTTCTTTTCGATTTTCAATATTATTTATGTTAAATTATTAGAAAAAATTAAAAAATTAATAATTTTTTTTAAACTTAAATACCTAATTAAGCATTAAACATAACAGAATGAGAAACAACCGTTAAAAGAAAGCTATTTACTAAACAAATATTTTAACTGTGTAAATGTAAAGCAAAAATAAAGACATGATTTATTTCTCTGCAGATTTCCTTAAGTAAAAGTTTCACTTTGAAATGTGGTTCACATTTTTTTTTCAGTTTACTTTTAAGGTAAGATAATTCTTTAACTTCTTATAACAAACTTTTACTTTCTACTTCTTGTGTGTTTAATTTCAAACGATAAAATTATATAAATGTTCGACTACACAAATTCTTATAACATTTTGTTATCTCATTTTGTTTGAAACATTTACTTTGATTTCGTGTAAATGATTAATGAATATTTCTTTTGAAATTTTGATTTATATTATCATAAATTACGAAACAGTAACATAAATAAAATATTTTTTATCAATGGAGATGTTTCGTTAGATTAAAGTCCCAGCCATTTCTAAGATATTATTATTATTGTAGATTATAGACGCGTCGACAAATCAGATCATTAGCGTCTTCAACTGCAGAACATTTAATAATCCATTTGTGTATTAGAATCTGCCAGCCGGCATACACAAACCGACTGGTACGAGCTCAGGCTCCTGGGAACGCTAATTCCCAAAGAACATTGGAATGCAATTGCTAAAACAACTTACTATACCTATTCCAATGTTCCCCCTGGGGGATTCTAAGATATAGTTTAATTAATTATAATATAAGTATGATAATAATTAGGCAGTTGAAAATCAGAATTTTATGTGAGACTAACGGCCCGGTCCGGCTTCGCCCAGGTGCTATGAATTTATGATTTATAGCGGACCAGGGTGGTATGAAACTATGATTTAATAGCGGTTACCCATTGCTCCGCTCACGTATATTTAGTATATTGTTAATTTGTTATCCCCCCGCGAGAATCTCCCTCCCTGCGTAGCTTTCTATTAGTGAAAGAATTTTTAGAACTGGTTTAGTAGTTCCAGAGATAAGAATTTATGATTTATTACCCCCACACCCCCGCGAGTACCCTTGAGTTACATTATTGTAAAAAATACAGCCCGTGTTACTCGCTGATAATGTAGCTTTCTATAGGTGAAAGAATTTTTAAAATCAGTTAAGTCGTTTTTGAGTTAATCCATTACAAACAAACAAACACACAAAAAATCAAATCTTTTCTTTTTATAATATTAGTTCAGATTAAAATTATATATTTATTTCAAACACTAGCTTTTGACATCTGTTGTGAAGCAATCTGATTCAGCCAATTTACAACATTATGACGTCTTTACGGTAAAATATGAACCAGTGAATGACTTGCGCTAATTTGTTCGTTAGACTAAGATTAAGAGAGTTCGGAAACTGGTGCCTTCACCTTACGATTGAAAATTATACTGGTTTTAATTAATGTAGCCTTAAACACCAAAATTTCTTAGAATATTAATGATGAACTGCTGTGTTTAAAAGAAAAACGCTTTACCACTAAGCCATGCGAATGATGTATAACGCGCGTCTGCTATACCGTACACGTTCTCTATACAATGAATGTACTGTGAACGTTTAACATTAATTTATTAAAATTAATTAATTGATTATTTAATTCTAATTATTATTGGCCAGGATTCAGCCGTAACAACACACAATCTGTGAAAATTTCAACCAGTTCTACCTTTTACCGTTTGTGAGATAGAACCTTATGACAGACGGACGGACGGGCAGACATCGTAGGCTCAGTAATAGGGTTCCATACAGAGCTTCGTAACCCTAAAAGGGCTTGAGAATGGCCGAGCGTGTAGCAGTGCTGTTGTTTACACGGCGTTGCTATGGTTCCTCTATTACAAGTCCCCGGTTTCTAACCCGAGAGCTGGTAAAAGTGTCAATTGGATTTTCAATTTATTATTAAAAAAAAATTATGAATTGAAAATATGAATTGGTGCTAGGCCCAAATAACCTTAGCTGTTGGTAGTCTTTAAAAACACACAAATTTTTTTTCGTAACCCTAAAAGAGCTTGAGAATGGCCGAGCGTGTAGCAATGCTGTTGTTTACATGGCGTTGCTATGGTTCCCTCTATTACATAGTTCACGTTTTCTAACCCGAGGGCTGGTAAAAGTGTCAATTGGATTTTCAATTTATTGTTAAAAAAAAATAATGAATTGAAAATATGAATTGGTGCTAGGCCCAAATAACCTTAGCTGTCAATCAACGGTCGAATCAGTCAGTACAGTGATATAAATATTGGAGTGGATGAATGAATGAATTGTAAATTATAGACGCCCGACAACTGAGGTCATTAGCGTCTAACATATTGGAGTGGATATTAATAAATCGTACTGAAGTAACTGAGTAAATGACCGACATAAATAAACGATAGAAATAAATCTGATATAAATACAGTGACATAAATAATTACAAATAAATAATCCTTGTCTATATAGTTATTTGTTAAGTGTTATTTACGAGGTTATTTAAGTGGCTCGTTTAGTTCAATAATTACCTTTTAAGTTTTTTATCTTTATCTTTTTATCTTTAAAAACACAATTTTTTTCGGAACCCTAAAAACAGATATTTATATTATCAATTTGCGAAAAAAACTTACGTTTTGTGTATCAAATTATGAGAGATATACGTTTGTAAATTATTAAAAAGCACTTATTCAAGAATTTATGAATAGGTATATTTTTTTAGAACGTATTCATTAGACGCGCTAATGAGAGATAAGTATAAATGAATCAACAACTTTATCACAAAACACTCCATATTCAAAAACTTTTTGAGTCTGTAATAAACAACACTCATTCATCATTTTATTTTGTACAGCCCAACAAAAGTGTTATATAAAGACTTCCGTATCTTTACTTCATTAACGAAGCGGTGTTGAAGCTACTCGGATTTTAGGGCTGTGCGAAAATTATATTTAAAGGAATCGCTTTTCAGCGTTCCGTGTTTCATTGATACGGCGATTTTAAAATTATGTTCCCGCTTTTACGAAATATATCTTGTTAGCGAAATTTTTTTTACATTATCATCGAATTTATTTCATAAAACTAAATTAGCCCGCACTTACATAAAAAAATTAATATATCAAATTAAAAAATGTATATAGGAAATAATTAAAAATTTCATGTCTTCATGGTTTCTGGGCTTGTAGGCCTTGGTCCGGTGGTATTTCATTGACCTGTGAGCCGCCAAGGAGGACACTTCGACCGCTGCCACATCGCCTTTGAGAATGTCTACCGCAGTTGTAGACAAAATGTCAGGTAGAAATACCACCGGACCACGGCCTACAAGCCCGGAAACCATGAAGACTTGGAACAATGCTGGCCGTAAAAGCTTGCACACCTGGATAAAAATTTCATGGTTACCTACTTTTAATTATTACACCTTGGTATCCAAATTTTGTAAGCCAAAAAATTTGAAAATATTTCAGTAAAAATTACAAGAAAAATGTAGCGGTCTTTAACTCTTTTTCTAATTATTAAACTATTACCAGCAAACTTAATTCTGTGATTGGCGAAATCACTCCTAATTTGTGTTATAATGTAAATAAGATGTAATTAAATATAATTTAATTTAAGAAATTGTTGTATAGAATCCTTCGCGCGGAGTTATACTCGCCCTTGACCGTTTTAAGTCGATGCATTTTCTAAAATACGACCAAACGGACCATTTTCCCCATCCCTAGTAAATGATCGTACAATGTGTTGTATACAAGTACACGGCAGTACAGAGGTTTATATAATACACAACATACCAAAGAACTTCTATCATTTTTAATTAATATTTTTATTCAATTATAATCATAAAAGTTTTGTTAATAAAGTTATTATTTTCTCTGCTTGAACACTTATAAAGAATAGAAACTTGCACAAATTTTTACTACTCTGTCTGAAAATTTTTAGTTTAAATTAATTTTACCTTTACGGAAGTATTAATTATAGATTAATGCTTATGGTTAAGAAGTTTGCAGTACAAAAAACAACTAAACTTCTCAGAATACATTTTGGAAATAGTAAAATATTTTTAATTCAACCATGGGCGTAAATGTGAGTAGACTTTTTCGATAAACAATAGCACGCCACTGACTTATTTAAAATTTTAAAGCTTTTTCGGATGAGGCAGGTAAAAATACACAAAAAGTGTCTCTTAGTAATTTTTGATAGAATAAACCATTTTCGAGAAAATTTTCTGATTTTTAAACTTTTCTGGAAAATTATGCATTTACAGATTACATAGTACGCGTTAAAGTTAAAAACTATACTACGCCCATGGTTGAACTAAAAACAATTTAATACTTGGAAAATGTAGGTACTCTCTGACTATTTATTAGTGTGTACAAAGTTTTAATTAAGTAGCTGGCACTATTCAAAAAATAAATCAAAAAATCTAATTTTTTTTCAAATTTTAACACCCTGTATCTGGAAAACAGAGTCGTTGCGGTCCATGAAGGTTTTGTCTTAAAATCAATCATAGATCAATTTCTTAAAGTTTGTTCACATACTTAATCAGGGCCGGCACGTGCGCCTGGTCGGACAGGCGATCGCCTTACGGTGCCATATTTTTAGGGCGGCATATTTTTGTAGCAGTGAATTTTCGTGCGGTATTCTACTTTTTAAAAATGATTATATTGTTTTCACCGATTCTTAGTTCTACCTTCTACTACTAGATAAAAGATGTCGCATGTCGTCCAGCCGCTCGGCGCAAATACCATAAGTTGTAAAGGGGGTATTTACAAATTACAGGCAGCCAGGCAGCGTTTATTAGAATTACATTTGTTCTTTATTTGTTAAGTAAATAAAATATATCATCGGTTTATTAATTTTTTTAATATGTGGGGGGGGGGGGGCGGCAAAAGTTGTATTCGCCTTAGGCGGCATATTTTGACGCGCCGGCCCTGTACTTAATTATAACACCCTGTATACTTCGTATATAGGGAAGTAAAAATAAAAGAAAAAAAAATTATAAACTGCAAAATTGATTTACGATTTTCACTATTACTAAAATATTTTTGTCATTTTATTTTAAATCACACAGTATAATGATTGAGAGAAAAAATGTCGAACTAATCAGTTTTACTCATTAATGCTGACAATACGATTGAAAATGGAAAAATGGTATTAGCCAATACATAAAAAGCATTTCCTTTCCGGAAAAACATTTTTAAACATTGCCGTTTATTATCTACTAATTGATCAATATTTGACAAATTTGAATGAAAGCTGAAATGGCAATTTACTTCAAATTTAAATTCTTATTTTTATAATTTGCTTCCACTCTTGTCAAGGCCTTTTGTTATTAAATTAATTAATTCAATGAAATTGTATAAAATCTGATATTCGACATAATTTAAAATTATAATATTTTTTTAAAATTTTTTTGCTCTTCAGTTCGTAACATAGAACAGTTTTTTTCTTGGAAAGTCAAACCCTTTTTTTCGATTATTAACTCATTATTTTTTTTTATTTTTTAATAATAATAATTCATATTTTTTTATATAATCCCAATTCATATTTTTAGGCTAGATATTATTATTTTAAGAATCTCTTAAACTAAAAGAGATACAGGGGCGTGGGTAGTCGGATTCAATTCAGCGTGGTTTTTCCTATAAGTGTTCTAAATATCAACCGTATCGGAAAGCGCTTAGTGTCAAAAAAGTTGCAGATTTACAAAACGCATGTAAACACGAGAAGAATTGCAATATATGAAAAAATATCTCAGATATACTTAAAATTAATGTGTCTTATAGAAAAAAGTACGCTGGTTCGTTTAGGCCCAAGCGCAAGTTCGTATCTTTTCTAGTTTAGTAGGTACGGAACCCTAAAAAGTAATTAAATCATTTTATAATAATTGTTTAAAATATCAAATACTTCCATGACCGTCATATTAATTCTATTATTATAATTAAAGTAGCGGGAAATATGGACTGCTTGTAGAATATTTCAATTTATAGCCAACGTTAATTCGCGATTACAATAATAATATTGTGATGAAAATAAAACAAATGAATATTAAATCTATGTTGCATAATTTGTATTTTTCATTTACAATTTTATGACATGAGTTCAACTTATTTTGTACACATAAAGATAAAGGAAACAAATACCATATTCACCGGAGCGCTTCCTATATAAACTTTCATGAATAACAAGTTTCGCCTTTTTATCAATACAGATACCAAGTCAACAGAACTCTAGACCAATAAACAATAGTATATTATATACGAGACAGGTACATAAGTTCCCAATATTGTTTTTTTTTATTTAATAAACTAAATTCAAAGATGTTACATTTTGTAAATACTATATAACAATAGATAATGTAACACAAAGTTGTGGTTTGAAAACTTAAAACTCAATAAATAATTATTTAGAATACACGAGGGTTCGTTTTTAGGGTTCCGTACGGAACACTATTACTGATTCTACGATGTTTGTCCGTCCGTTCGTTCGTTCGTACGTCCATCCGTTCGTCCGTCTGTCTGTCACACTCACAAGGCTCTATCTCACAAACGGTGAGAGGTATCTAGTTGAATTTTTTTTTCGTTTCGTAAGATCTGGAAAGCCATGTTTTTGAACAGTTAACCAAAACCATATCTATATATTTAAAACACAAGACTTTTTTGTCTAAGAACTTTGAGCGACTTCCGCTTGAGTCTTGACCGATTTTGATATAATTTTTTCTCTGTACAGTTGCAAACTCTACTTTGTTTTGCCATTTTAGGGCTCCGTATCTCCAAACGGAATCATATCACTATGAGCCTACGATGTCTTTCCGTCCGTTTGTCACAAGGTCACGGTAAGAGGTAGATAGTTGAAATTTTCACATATTATGTGTATTGTGGCATGAATCTTGACAAATAATAATTAGAATTAAATAATTTAATATTGAATCCATGACTTTGTCCCGTCATCGACAGGTAGGCACAGTTAGAAAAATTGGAGTTCTTGAATCTAGGACATGTATTTAATGTGTTCTCTTTTCAAATTTTGGAAAAGTGAAAAATACACAACCCTAAAAATTTGGCCTCAAATAACATAAATCTGGGCTAAAAAAGTTGCGGCAGTAAATAAATTTTAGTCGATCTAGCATGCTCTGCAATTTATTATATCTTTCAGCCAATGAAGTTGTACACTATTTCACATCCGTCGTGTTTCTTCGACAAGATTCGTGACTTTGAATCGCGTAGCGTATCTCACTGTCAGCATTATTTATTTTATTAAAAAATAAATTGTTGTTTCTCACACGAAAAACCAGCTTTCATTGTTTCACTACATCAAGACTAGTTTTATCTCACTCTGTTCGCAAGTATTTTATGTGCGAATAGACAAAGACAACTGAATATGGTACACGTCTTTATGATTTATTTTCCTTCTATAGGACAACAATTTTTATCACTAAATAAATATTCATTTTACAATAATAATTATAAATATCGAACTCTTATTTTTGATATTCATATTTAGTTTGCAAAAAAATATAACGACTTTAATTTTGGAACATCAATTCATTTGAATGATTTTGATGCCGTTGAGTCCAGAATGTTTACGGAATGGTTCCATATAATTTTTTTTTAAATTGGGTCAGTAGTTTATTCTTTTTTTCTAGTAATCGAACTAATTTTTTTAATTATGTTACCTCATATCTCCTGCATTTTTTGTGTGATTTTCTTTACATTTTTTATTATCATTTCCCATCAAAATGTATGTTCTTACGTTCGAAAAAAATTTAAAAAAAATTACAGATCAAGGATATGCATGTACCTATAACTAATTTTTCAATTATATACTTGTTCTGAAATAATTTAAAGTTTCGGGAAAATATTACATAAGATGATCATTACACTGAAAGAAGTTTTCAAAAGTTTCCATTGCAGTATTGAAATATTTTCCCTTAACCGAACTTTAACTTAAAGATAATAATTAAACGTCAAAAGAAATGTCAAAGAAAGTTTTGTTTGGAAATATTAAAATATTATTTGTTAAATATAATTTTAAAAGAACGGGGCTGGTAAAATTTTCCACAAATTACTTGCAAAACAGATTTCGTTCTAAAGAAGTCTCTTGATAATAAATAAAAATATAGACAAAAATATTTAAATCTTGGGTGTAATTTAAAAAAATAATTTTATTTACGTTACCAAAAATTAAATAAAACGCGGGTCCCCGATATAGCCCGATAACTCTTTGAATACCACAGTGACGTCATCAGCCTATTGGCGGCAAAGCACTGCCCTCACTTAGCAACGGGCTGGCTGCTTGACAACCGTTACCCTCTCTGCTATTTTAAAATGGTTTTCACCATAGACAGCGTGTATTTTCTATTGTTGGAGCGTTGCGTTATAACCGGAACAATAGCCGTTGTCGAGTGATGACGTCTCGGTGTCATTCTTATAGTATTGGGTCTACACCTTAGACAGGAATCTAGAGACGAAGTACAGGTGAGTGGAGTCGTTCTGTTCCGGTCTCCACCCTTACTCAAGGGTGGAGACCGGAACAATAGCCGTTGTCGAGTGATGACGTCTCGATGTCATTCTTATAGTATTGTGTCTACATCTTAGGCAGGAATCTAGAGACGAAGTACAAGTAAGTGGAGTGGTTGCTGTTCCGGTCTCCACCCATACTCAAGGGTGGAGACCGGAACAATAGCCGTTGTCGAGTAATGACGTCTCGGTGTCATTCTTATAGTATTGTGTCTACACCTTAGACAGGAATCTAGAGACGAAGTACAAGTGAGTGGAGTGGTTGCTGTTTCGGTCTCCACCCATACTCAAGGGTGGAGACCGGAACAATAGCCGTTGTCGAGTGATGACGTCTCGGCGTCATTCTTATAGTATTGTGTCTACACCTTAGACAGGAATCTAGAGACGAAGTACAAGTGAGTGGAGTGGTTGTTGTTCCGGTCTCCACCCATACTCAAGGGTGGAAACCGGAACAATAGCCGTTGTCGAGTGATGACGTTTCGGTGTCATTCTTATAGTATTGTGCCTCAATAGATGCGTAAACATATACTAACCTCAAAAATTGTTGACAGCTGATCGAGGTGGTTAGAATATAGCATACGCTCTAGATACGATAGAACAGCCACACACTTCCAATACATTTAACCAAGTTACTAAACCAGACATTTTTGGATGGACACGTCAATAAAAATGTTTACAAATCAAAAAATAACTGCTTGAAAACATTTTTATGTGACAATCTCTTATAACAAGCTTACTTTAAAAATAGCTCAATTTTTGTTCATGCGGACAAAAATATTTGAAATAGAGCTCCCGATCTCCGTACATATTGTGTCTATTATAAACTTTTCCGTTTCCCATTATTTATTATTTCCTTTCAGTCGTTTCAGCTGTTTATCCAGCGTGTTTTGTCTGTAAACAGCTTACTACCTTTACAAAACAGCATCTCCATTGTATGAGATCCGTGCAAATCTGTGTTCAAATCCTTAAATCATTCTGGCGTACAAGGATTACAACAAGAAGTTGGTACGTAGGTATAAATTAGTTAAACCTATATAGAATAGAAGGGTGAGGGAGGCAGGCGGCACGTCACAAACACGTCATACGTTTAGAAAGGCGATCTCAACACACCAACGTTGAATTTTAGTTATCCACTTGTTCTTCTTCTTATCCTTTAAGATTAAAAAAAGGTGAGATAAAATATAATTAATTATCTTTATGAATCTATATAATATATAAAAATTTATCTCTGTTTCTTTGTCCCGTATGCGTTTTTATTAATACCATTCATCCGATTGCGATAAAACTTTGGTGAGTTTTTGTGCTTACTGCCGGGAAGGTTTCTGTAGGTTCGTAAATTCTTAACACCCGGGCAAAGTCGGGCGGGACCGCTATATTACCGTGCATGGTGAAAGTACGTGTATATATGGCGAGGGGGCGGGTGTTTAATCTTTACCTATATATATAAATTTTTAGCATTCGGGCGGAACCGCTAGTAATAAATAAGGCACAATAAAATTTTGGTTCATTCAACGGTCTGTTGAAATAAACTTGTTTAGTTCCTTGAGTGTAACTCATAAAAATCAAAACATATTTTGATTTCTAGAAAAAAAGAAACTGCTGAACCGATTTTATTAAAAATTATATGAGACCATTTAGTAAATATTCTGAACCCAATGGCGTCGAAATTATTCAAATTGGTCAACCCCTAGAGAAGTTATGGCTATACAAACATTAAAAAAATATATTATACAATAATATACATGCCGAATTGTAACCCTGTTTTTTTGAAGTCTGTTAAAAACTACATTACGACGAATGTGTATTATCGCAAAAGGCTACAATAATATTAGTATGTATATGTCTTTTAGGGATGTGCGAGTAGTCGGAAAATCGAGTACTGGTCAAGTAGTTAAATTTACTCGACGTTCGACCGCTAAAAAAAATAGTAAAAAACCGGTAAAGATGTTTGCACATCAAAAATATTCGAAAAATTACAGGTCGATTGTTATTCAGGAAATATAAAGAACAACTTAACTTAGGGTGGCTTGAAGAGAGCCGCCTGAAGAGAGTCAATTGAAAATAGGGAATAGTTTTGTAGAAAAATGATACTATAATAATAGTTTTCTACAAAAGTAATTAATAATTGTTATTAACTATTAGTACGTTTGAAACCTTAGACTCCAGCTTTAGAGCGTCTATAATATATAATTTTTCTCTTAAAAGTTTGGCTAGCATTTGATTCTTTTCCGGTTACCAACCATACCCGTCCTTCCACCATATAAGCGTGCACTTCCACCATTTAAAAATATTCATTATACAATTTCTCTCTTAAAACTTTGGTTAGCATTTGATTCTATTCCGGTTATCAACCATACCCGTCTTTCCACCATATAAGCGTGTACTTCCACAATTTAAAAATGTTCATTATATAATTTCTCTCTTAAAACTTTGGCTGGCATTTGATTCTTTTCCGGTTACCAACCATACCCGTCCTTCCACCATATAAGCGTGTACTTCTATCATTTAAAAATGTTCATAATATAATTTCTCTCTTAAAACTTTGGCCAGCATTTGATTCTTTTCCGGTTACCAACCATACCCGTCCTTCCACCATTAAGCGTGTACTTCCACCATTTAAAAATGTTCATTGCATTCATATTTTGTATTAAATGTTTTTAGTAATATTCATCATCGAGCCGGCATCTAACGATAGCTTAAGGGCACTAATATAAAAAATATGATTTATGTTTATATTTTGTAAAAAGTAAATAAAATATAACGTGAATGCATTTTCATTTTTGTTTCAAAAAACAATACTAAACGTGGTATTAATCAGCCTTGGGCGACATACACTGTCATAAACATTGAATCAAATGAAATTTATAAAAAATACACAACCGATTTTGTATTTTTATCATAAAATATTGCAATTAAATTAGATTGATCATTAATATTTACATTGTTAGATAGTATAAAAATACCACAATTCTTAAAAATAATCTTTATTTTGATTCGGTTGAATCGATTGTGAGAGATAGATATTGTAGATTATAGATGCTCGAAAACAGAACATTTATAGTGAAAATGGCGAAATAGTTACGTAAACATACGATGACGAAGAAAACATAAAACCATAACAGTTGTACAAGAAGTAATACAGAAGTAATACAGTAATACAAAGTCCTATATCACATCTACCCCCTCAAAAAAATCCAATATGTTTTGTGTGTCTAATATTATCACTAAACTGCTTGGTTTTGAAGAGTAGAGTCTAATTATTACAGTGTTTGATGATAGCAGAGCTTTTTTATGGCAAAAATCTATCAGTATAATATTATACTACTCGTATGTATATAAAATGAATGCTTGTTTGTTTATCCCGTATGCGTTCCTATAGATACCGTTCATCCGATTGCGATGAAACTTTAGTGACTGGTTGTGCTCACCACTGGAAAAGTTTCTGTAGGTTCATACTCTCTTAGCACTCGGGCAAAGCCGCTAGGTTACCATGCTTGGTGAAAGTACGTGTATATATGGCGGAGGGGCAAGTGTTTAATCTTTATCTTCTCTACATAGTATAAAATGAAGTCGATTTCCGCGTCTGTCTGTCTGTCTGTATAACCGCTAACCTCTCCTAAACCACGCAACGAATTTTGATGCGATTTTCACCATCAGTTAGGTAATTTTTCACGAAAGGTTTATATATATAGCGAACGAGCGAAGCGAATGAGTAATGTGATTATAATATTCAAGCGAACGAGCGAAGCGAGTGAGTAGTGTATTGCACCCGGGCTTTCTTAGCACCCGGGCGAAACCGGACAGGACCGCTAGTTATATATAAATTAAAATTATTAGCACCGGACGAAGCAAGGCGGGACCGCTAGTTAATAATAAAATAAATTAGTATTCATGAACGATGCACTTTAACGTATACAAAAAAGCTGACTTTAAATCAGTGCTCCTCAAACTGCAGACTGTGAAGCTACTGTCAGAGACATCGAAACATTCACTTATTTGAAAATATACAGGGTGTAAACGGTTTTACCGAACATAGGTCAAATAACATTGAAAACATTTGCAATTTTGTGGTAGGCAATGAGCTATAAGATTTACTTTTATTAGTCAACCGTTGCTATGAATATAGACAGACTATTGCCTAGTTACCGAATCATCTATGAACACGGTATGAAGACGCTAATGACCTGGGATGTCAACGCGTCAATAATCTACAATAAATAAAAAGTAAACACTAGTCTGTTTTTCGTGTATGCAATGTATTTGCGTTTGTTGCGTATCATGTTTGCATTCTATGTGTCTGCGGCTTTACTAAGACATAAAATAATATCAATTTCTGTTATAGTTTCATTTTTTTTAGTTTAAAATATACGGTAGAGAATCTTTTCGTTTTGATTTTCAATTTATTCTTTTGAATACGTCAGCAAACACGGTATGCGCGCGCAATCCTTGATAAAAAAGATACGTGGATTATGTACAAACGTTACATAGTAATTTTTTGTTCGAACGAGACAAAATAATATTTGGCAAGCCACTTGATTTAAAAGTTTGAGAATCACTGATTTGGATAAACAACATAATATAACCCAGATGCATATTTATTATTTCCGTCTCATAAAGCATGAATTCGAAATATAAATAAATAATATAGAAATAATATTAATTTGCATATTATAGGGTAGTGGAAACGGCATGGCAAATGGGTGGTAAGAGGAAACCGGGGTTGTATGTTGTCGCGCTAATTAGTGTTTCTTGATAATTTATTAATAATATTCTCTTCTATATTAGACTCACAGGAATATTATTTTTCCTCATTAAAAAATTCAATTAGATTTATACTTTTTTTTATAGATACCTACATTATTTCTATATAAGTTTTAATGACGTTTGCTCCTAAAGTCTCTTTGATATAAATTAACTTCTTTTGTAAACTAGAGATGCAAAAGTCAATGGTAGGTAGGACAATACAATGAGATAACAATAGATATAATACCGAACGAATGGCCTATTACTGCGTCTCACGTAAACTTTATTGTTAAAATCTACAGGGTGATTCCAAAGTTATCTTTTCACCAGCGAATAGGGCTTTAACAAATAATTTTTTTTCCTTTGGCGCTTTTTCGAAATATCACGATCATTTTTTTATGATAAATGTTAGAATTCACAGCACTGTAAAATCCCTGTCTCACTTTACCTTATGTAATGTCCAATTTGTTAGAAAGTGACAACAATTTAACGGCACTGTAATCTCTAAAATTGACTCAACAGAATAGGACCATAAATCATCCTCTAATTTTGTTCGGCGGGCCATCTCAAAGTTTCATTTTAGGAATTCACTTTTTTCAGCAGCATTGCGTAGATGAATTACATTTTTTTAATTAGAAACCTTAAAAAATTATTTTATAAATTCCAAATTAAATTATTTTATATGACTTCACATCAATTTAAATATTTTCCACCAAAAAAATAATAAGTTAACGTTAAGATTGCAGCTCGCAATGCGCACAAAACTTATTTTTCAACTGTGTATATTTTAATGAACGCGTTTTCTGCAATAAGTAACTGGTATATATTTTATTATATATTAGCGGTCACCTGTGGCTCCTATCACCTATATTTAGATTTTTTATGCCCAGTAATATAAAATCCTGTACATATTTGTAATTTATTATCCTCCTTCGCGAGAAATCCTCCCCCTGCGAAGCGAAATATGATTTATAATCCCCCCTGCGAGAATCTCTTCCCATGCGAAGCGAAGTCGGGCTTAAAATCACTTGGAAATAGTTAGCATTAACACGCACTTGAAAATACTTAAAAAATTTACTCAACGATCATTTCTGGCTATTAACCCATCTTCAGGAGTGTTTTGTGAACTATTTTCAAGTGTGTGCTTTTTTCAATAATAAAAGAGATTTCGAATTTACATGTACAGAAGCACAAAACAAACTTGTTGTTCAAGGCACGACGGTGGTTCCCCACGAAACAAATTAACATTAAAACACCACAAATGACAACGCGACAGTCCTACTAACAAGTCCCAATTGTATTACTTCCTGTTAATAGTATGAAACCAGTGGCAGCTCGTCACGGTAGGCAAAATAGGCGCCGAATAAAATAATAAAAAATACCTTTGTAGTTCACCATCATTGATTCAACATACATGAACATGATGTATCAATGAAAATGTCTTAGTCAATAAAACTATCAATGAATTTTTCATAGATACAATGAACTTTCAGTACGTTGGTTGAATGGACTGAATTATCTTTTTCAAGGTGGTACCCTGTAAATTTAACAGCAGAAAACAAAGAATAACATTTTTAGTTCTGCACTATTTTCTAAGATAGGTACTTATAGAATCTCGTAAGGTATAAACATTGGAAGTACGGGTTCTTGCAGACCGATTTTATGAAAAAATGGATGTTTTTGTATTGCGGGTAGAGACATATCATGAATACCGTTAAACACAAATATATATTCGTTGTCATGGAAAGAAATACATCATAGTAGATTGTATATCTAGATGTGTAATGGAGTATATTATTACGACGAATGATGACAGTATGTAAAAACAAGCGATAGTGAGTTTTTACAGTCACACGAGTCGTAATACTATTACGCACGAGATATATATGATATTTTTTGCCATATCCACTACAAAATACTTACTTTCACTTTATTTTCAAAGAAATTTGACAGTTCATTTGCGTCGCCATCTTTACATCTACAGTATGCCGTGAAGTTTGTGAGTAAGTAATGGCAGGCGCATGCAGGCATATAGAGCGAATAAACAGAGGTTGCTATGGCAACCCTTTACTTATCGCCCTAGTGCTGTAAGTAAAACACTTTCCGCACACGTGTCTGTTAAATGACTCTTTAAAGGCCGTTATACATACATCGAAAGTAGGTATTTTGTAGTGGGTATGGCAAAAAATAATAAGTAAATAAATCAAATGTTCGTAAAATTTAATAAATAAAATAAAATAATTTATTGTAGGTAATTTTACTTTTTTATATTTTAAATTGTTATTTGAGTTATCTGAGACCTTAACATAGCTATATACATTTTGTTTTATTTCACATGTCAGCCACTCATGACTATTTCCGTTACATCTAATATTTCTAAAATACCATTCCAGTATGAGACACTAGACTTTATTCACGTCAAAATGCTCATTGTTTTGTTCAGCCCATGACCCCCAGGGGAGACATTGAAATGTGGTTGCTATCGCAAAATGCATTCCAATGTTCTTTGGGAATTAGCGCTCCCAGGGACCAGAGCTCGTACCAGTCGGTTTGTGTATGCCGGCTGGCGGATTCTAATACACAAATGGATTATTTGTTGTGTTGAAGACGGTGGTATTCTCTATGTAGTAGTATATTTTTTTTCAAAAGCAGCAATTAGCTGTTAAGCTGACGTAATCCTATATACTGCACTGTAACACACGCGGTTCCCGTGCCCGAGCGCGCGGAAGCCGAGAGAGAGAGAGAGTGCCGCAGTGGTGGGGAGAACAGCAGCGAAGGAGCGGACCAAACATTTCGTTGCATATTTCCCCTCACGCGGCTGTTAACAGCCCGACATAAGATGTTTCACATCAAAAATACAGTCGAATTGAGAACCTCCTCCTTGTTTTGAAGTCGGTTAAAAAGCATGCGAAATGGTCCAGAATTCAGAAACTGGTTTGTCGTGACGAACGTTTACGGTACTAACAGGTCCCTGCTGTATTACTGTGTGTGCGTGTGTGTGTATTGTATAATTAAGGATAATACGCATGTTTATAATAAGACTGGAGTTTGGCACGTACACAGGCTCCTATATATTATAGTGTAATAATAAAACAGAAACATAATTTAAGTTCTGATTAACTTCTAAAACATGTGAGGAGGACATATATCCTACCCCTTCAAGAGGGTTTATGTCAAGTGAAAATTGAGAACGAAATTTCCATAAAGTTCACTCGGGTTAAATTACCTCGAGATAAAACAAAATTGGTATGTGTTCCTATGCATGTAGGCGTGTACAGTCAAGAACAAAACCTTATTACTTTTGGTTGGTAAAATGATTTTTTCCTATATGTTTCGAAACAATTATATAATTGGCTGCTCTCCAACGAAAAAATCTTTCAATTGCATTTCAGCCGTATAAAAAAATTATTATTATCTTAAAGAAAATCAACTCGTTGGTTGATTTCTATATCGTGTTTTATGTATATATCTTACATGTAGATTATCTTATGATTTCTACAAGATATAATTGTTTCTAGAATATTATGTGGTAATACCGTTTATAGCATCGATATATCTAGGTACCTATATATTTATTATTAATACATCCCATTATTGGATATTCGAAATAATTTTCACTCTCATGTTAGACTCTCGCTGGTACGAGGATTCACTTCATATCATATAGCTATTGAATTAGCAGATATGAATTGACGCTCGCATGTAGTGAAAATCTATTGATTCTGAAGCATATATGAAGAATATTAGTTTATCAATCTTGTCACGATTGAGTATTGTAAGCTCATTCCGCCGCGAAAGTGGAAAGGTTCAGGTTAGAATCCTGATTGTGACCACTGGTTGGTAAAATGATTTTTTCCTATATGTTTCGAAACAATTATATAATTGGCTGCTCTCCAACGAAAAAATCTTTCAATTGCATTTCAGCCGTATAAAAAAATTATTATTATCTTAAAGAAAATCAACTCGTTGGTTGATTTCTATATCGTGTTTTATGTATATATCTTACATGTAGATTATCTTATGATTTCTACAAGATATAATTGTTTCTAGAATATTATGTGGTAATACCGTTTATAGCATCGATATATCTAGGTACCTATATATTTATTATTAATACATCCCATTATTGGATATTCGAAATAATTTTCACTCTCATGTTAGACTCTCGCTGGTACGAGGATTCACTTCATATCATATAGCTATTGAATTAGCAGATATGAATTGACGCTCGCATGTAGTGAAAATCTATTGATTCTGAAGCATATATGAAGAATATTAGTTTATCAATCTTGTCACGATTGAGTATTGTAAGCTCATTCCGCCGCGAAAGTGGAAAGGTTCAGGTTAGAATCCTGATTGTGACCACTGGTTGGTAAAATGATTTTTTCCTATATGTTTCGAAACAAAATTATATAATTGGCTGCTCTCCAACGAAAAAATCTTTCTTATTACTTTTTTGTAGCGACCTTGTAAGCTGAAGCGTCAAAACTATTTTCTTGTATTATAGCCTTAAGAGGTACAACTACAGCATCCTTTGCTGAATTTGAATCCCAGACGTGCAGAAAAGACACTCGTTTATATTACTAAAAATTAGTTTAAATTTTGTAGGGTAAGGGCAAACTCGCAAAAAAGACTCGGGTCTGAAGTGTCAAGTGCCGATTTTCCCAAAAAACCATATAGTCCAGCAGTCAGGTATTTTTTACCTGGAAATATTTCGAAGTTAATGATATTTTGGTATATGTTGTTTGTGGGTACTCTGTGGAGTAGAATCTGAGTTTTGACCTCGAGGACCCTGTGCTAATGTGGGGGGAGCCGAAAAACCACGAAATTTTTCCACCTTTTTTGCTTTTTTTGAAATCTCTCAGAAACGGTCGACTTAAGCAATTCTTTCATTAGGTAATGTTTTAAAGAGGATTATATTTCCTACAATTTTCATTCCCACAACTTTTCTGTGGTACTAACGGTAAGCGCGCTGCAGCTTCTTGAAAATCACGCGCTCCGCTTTTTGTAACCTTGGTAAAACAAAAAAAAAGTTATTCAAATCGGTCAAGCCGTTTCTGAGTTTTAGCGAGACTAACAAACAGCAATTGATTTTTCTTATATAGATAAGTATACTTATAGATAAATTTAATTTGTGAAATTGTACCGTGACTGTACACACATATATACCACGCATGTATTATATCGTTGTACCTACACGTGTATATATAGACATACAATGCTTCAATAGACAAAGTTTTAGGCTGATATCACATTGTAGCCATTACCATAGTTCATTGTATTAGAGTTTTTATCTGATTTAAATTCCTTTGCAGAAAGGTTTCTACTGTACAATTAAATTGTTTTCGGAAACTGATATAATATTTGATGGACAAGACTAGGTAGAGACACTGAGATGTCATCACTTTACAATGGCTATTGTTCCGGTCTTCGCCCACTTGAACTCAGTGCCGTCTATGGTGAAAACCAGTAGAGAACAGCCAACGGTTGTCAATCAGACAGTCCGTTGCTGTGAGGGTGGTGCGTTGCCGCCAATAGGCTGATGACGTCACTGTGTCATTTAAGAGTAATCGAACTCTACACGCTGTCTATGGTAAAAAGCATTAGAGAACAGCAGAGAGGGTAACGATCAGACAGTCCGTTGTTAAGTGAGGGCGGTGCTTTGCCGCCAATAGGCTGATTCTAAGAGTAGGTAATCGGGCTATACCTACTTAAATTTAAAGAAGCTTTAAATAATTAAAGTTACAAGGCAAACTTGGAGAACGAAAATAAAAATGTATAGCTTGCGATTCAACGAACTTTTTCCCAAGTTCTATTCAACTGATAACAGTATCAGTTGATTTTTCAATTTTTGAAGTGAAAACTTCCTTAGGCGCGTTAAGCATTCTTTGCCTGGATACTGAAATAAAGTGAAGCGTTCGCAACCCGACTGTAAAAATTCGCTGAATCGGGGTTACTCGGCTAACACGTATTAGCAGTATGCCCATGGAATCTTTCACATACTTATATCATAAAAACAGCAAGCTACACAGTTGTATCAAGAGCTCAGTTAGCAGCGTCTTTGCGTTGTATGCATAAGGTTCGAAACCTGATGGCATAGTAGAATTTTTGACGTGCTTTTTTTCTAAATTCTACATGATATTTATTTATTTATTTTTTAATTTTTGTTATATTCTTTCTTTGACAATAATTATATTTTTTTGAAACCAAGGTGGAATCAATTAAAAATACAATTTTAGTATTTTAGTAATAAATTATTTTTAGTTCATAAATGCGCTATAATAGATGAGACCAAAAATTAGAAAGAAGTTTTCACTTCTGTCGTGTGGTCATAAGCACACACAAATTTTTTTTTATTATAAATAATAATAAATTAAAAATACGACTTCGGCAGTTAGTGGCCTTAAAAAAGTTCATGTGTGTTACGTAACGTTTAGGGGGGGGGGTTAAAACGAAACGTTACGGCGCGTTACAGGGAGGAAGGGGGTTCAAAAATCTACAGAAAACTGCGTTACGTAATACTTGAACGGCCCCCTACTAGTATGTTTCTTCATTTTAAATGAGGTTATGTTTGTTAAACTGTACATTTAACCAAAATAACTTGGCGTATTGAATATGAGTTAATTAAGCTATCTCTGTTTAGGTTTCGCCACAAAGTTATCTCAATTTGAAAATTGAGTTTTAATATTGTTTGCTAAAGTTGTTTCATTGTGTAACGGCCCCAATAAAGGAAACATTTTATCCCAAGGCAAAACGTAAAGAGTATCAGGTAGATGCATATCTTAATTTATCTTTCTCTAACCAACACACATAATAGTTAAATTTGTCTCTGTTTAACATATATTTGTACAATTAGGTATTGTGCCCAACGAGCCCTCGGCGTTTGTTGTTGCTACATTGATGTCGGGATCCTAGTCCATTGGCTATCATTGATATAATCAGATTGGACGCGGCGTATCTACTATAACTATAGATTTATAAACATAGATTTGGCACTATTTCTGTACAATTGTTCATAGTTAACCAATTAGCAAGTATTTCCCTGTCATTTTAAAATCGTTTTTAGTCTATGATTATTTTTTTTTCTTCATTTTTTTGACCCCACTGATTTTAGTACACAACTCTCCACTATAAATTTGCGTCTTAAAAATGATAGTTTTCATGTCAATTTTTTGTGAAATAATATTTTTTAGGATCATCAGGATTTTCTGCGCCTGTCCGATCTTTTGAAGGATTGTTACACGCTTGTTCCAAAAACCATGCTAGAGCTTTTTGAAATCGTGTTTTTTTTTGTTACTTCAGAAACGTAACATATATTTCTAATTTGAGAATTTCACTAATCGAAAAATTCCACTAAAATTTTTTTAAATTAATTTTGGAACATGGAAGTTCTTCCTACCGATATTGGGTTAGATTGGAATGTTCCGGCAACATGTTTTTTTCAAAAATGTTGTATTTTTATTTTTGAAATAAAATCGTGTAGGTATAGTAGGTACCTACTTATTTATATAACCGGACGTTTAATGCAGAGAAAATATATTTCTGAAAGAATGTATAATTGAATAAAAGTTTCGTGACACATTATTGGAAAACAGTGTAGGTACAAAACACCCGACAAGCTACGATATTATTTATGTACAATTACAATACTTTTGACACTTAGAAGTTTCTCAAAATGAAGGTTATTTTATAACGGTTGACATTATTATGTCATTTTCGCAAAACATATATCAAAATTAGCTAAACTTGTACATTAAATTAATGTCATAATAAGTAATTAACTTATGAATTCACAACCCTTTCTCGACAAAATAAATTATCTTTGCTAATTGCTTGATTGCATTATCGGAGTTTAAACTACAAAAAAGTTATAATTATCCAAGTGTGTAAGCTTTCACGGCCGACGTTGTTACAAATCTTCATAGTTTCCTGGCTTGTAGGCCATGGTATTTCTACCTGACTTTTCGCCTACAACTGCGGTAGGTATTTTCATGGGCGAAGTGGCAGCTGTCGAAGTATCCTCCTTGGCGGCTCACAGCTAAATGTGTCAACGACTTGCATCCTCCCTTCTTTTATGCTAAGTATCAGTGTGTTCTCTGTTCGGTCGTAGTCCGTCTTTCAGTGATTGATTCATTGTGTTGTGTGTAGTAGTGCGCGTGAGTTCTCTGCTCGGTCGTATTCCGCTCTTTTGCCATTGGTTATTGGTTTTGTATGTCGTAGAAGACTTCAACCGCTACCACATCGTCTTTGAAAATGTCTACCGCAGTTGTAGACGAAACGTCAGGTAGAAATACCATCGGACCACGGCCTACAAGTCCGGATACTATCAAGATTTGGAACGATATAATTGTTTTTAAAGATAAGAAAGTTCTCTCCTATAAGAAGAGATTCTTTTCAAAGCTTTCTGTAAGAAACTACATATATAGGTACAGGTGACAGATATAGTTGACGCCTGGGTCCCTGGGATAAGCTAACCGCGTGGGGACCGTTGTTTCCATGGCTTTTCTATTAAAAACCCCTAATTACCAAGTTCTTATCCTGGAACTAGTGAAAGGATCAACTAGATTTTCAATTTTTTTATTGATAATTTATTCACTCTCATGGCCTACTAACAGAGATGTACAAAATGGTTTTAAAAAAGCATTTAAATACAAAATGCAAAATACTTTTCAGATTTACTATTTCAAATACAAAATACCAAATAGTTTTGCGTTTTGTATTTCAAATGCTAAATGCAAAATAGGTATTTTCAAAATACTTTTTCAAAATAAAATACCTGTTTACCAAATTTCAGATATTTTTATTTATTTTAGGTATTTATCATGAGAAATAGAGACACAATGCCGAGCCGAACAAAAACGTCTAATAATATGGCACCTTATGCATGACATTTTGATCATATTTATCAGTACGCGTATCAATAAATTCTGTTATGTTATTAATAATAATAATAATACTCACTTAAAGAAGAAAAAAGGGCGCGCATGGCTAGCAGGCGCCTCTATCGGTCAAATTCGGCAATACAAGCGTCATTCGTTCATTTCATTTTGTTTGACTGGTGATGTTGGCTAAACTTAATCACAAAGTATTTTGCATTTTGAAATGAATATTAAAAATGCAAAATACATCTCGAAAGGTATTTCAAATAAAATACAAAATGTTTTTTACTAAAAGGCATTTAAATGCAAAATACAAAATTGGTATTTTGCATTTTGTATTTGCATTTTAAATAGAAGTATTTCAAATAAATCGCATCTCTGCCTACTAAGGAGTAGGCGATGAAAGTAAATGTCAAAAATTGAATTAAGCTGCCATATAATTAGTCGAAATATCATCCAAAATGGAACACAAAGGTAGTAAATCTGATATCACAGGATTCCTTAAGGAGAGTTCTACTGAAATTCTTAAGATACAGGGTGTTACATTAAAAAATTAATCTAATTTTGGTTGACCAGGAAATCTAATATATAAATGTAAATTTTCTCATCATTATTGTTTTGACTATATTTATGTGGAAAATAATATTCTGCTATAATCTGAAAAACCCTATCAAAAATTTATTCGAATATACATTCAGAAAAGTTGGTATCTACTTTTAAGCATCTCCTGATGACGCTAAGCGAAACGTACGTCGAGAAAAAAATGTTTAGTGTTTTGGTGTTTTGTGGTTATTTTTAAAATCCCGCAGCAACCTAATATATTAATATTGATGAAAGGTGAATTGTCACATATTATCCGAATCCACCTTAAAGTCGTTTGTCGTTTGTTTTTTCTGACCTGTTTCCTGTTAAGTCATAGTTTCTGTAACACAAAGAACATTCAAAGGGTTAAGTTTAATTTTGTCAACAATTCTAAACGAGTTAATTTAATTACAAGTCCTTCAAAGTGCTAATTACATTTTAAAAGCACACATTTTAACACATAGGACATGTTGAACTACACGTATGTGTATTAGTGCAACAGAGAAAGAGAGATGTCACAATGTAAATGACGTCATTAGTTAAGTGGCGGCACATAGACTCCGTTTTAATTAATTACATTTTAATAAATTTTATTTTAATATATAAAGTTATTTCTGTGCCACGGTCAAAACGGATTACATTTAGAAAATTTAATTTGTCGTAAATGTTTTTCTGCACCAAAAAATTTCAGTTGGAATTTAATGACAGTAGCTACCAGGTAAAAAAAAAAGTGGATGTAATATCATTCATTTTTTTGAGTTTTTTAATTCATTTAACTGAAAAAGAATGTTTTACTTTAATTGACAGCGTTTAGAAATGTCATAAGGTTTTAGTTTTTGTGTTATTTTTTACATAAAAAGTGCGTATTTTTAACTAGAAATAAATAAAAGTTATACATGAAACTTTTTGAGACTGTTACGTAATGTAATAATAGGTTGTAGGTATATCTAGTGGCGTAATGAGGTAGGTATATTACTGACGAGTAGATAGAGTTAAAACGAGCATAGTCACATACGAGTCATAATATTGTTGTGTCTTTTTGAGTCAACATTAATACTCTACATTGTCGACCACAACATAGTTTTGTTTTGGCAGTTTCTATGAGCTACGCTTTTGAAACAAACTAGTTAATCAAAATTAAAATCTCGTTGTGATCAGACATATTTTAGACTCGTCTTGATTAAATCAAATTTTATTATGTTTTATTTATTTATTATTAATTTTATATAAAGATCTACGATATTATTATTATATCATTACGCACGATATATATGGTATTTTTTTGCCATACCCACTATAAGATAGCTGCTTTTCACTTCATTTTCAGTATTTTCAAAATGTTTTGACAGTTCATTTTGTGTCGCCAATTTCACTTCTATAGTAGTCCGAGAGTAGCTGTCAGTAGGTAATAGAGGGCGGATCAGGGCGAATATGGAAATGATTTGCCTTCCCACGCTAGTCTGGGAAAGATACGTTTCCGCACACCGGCCTGTCAAGTCAATTTATATGCATGTAAAGCAGCTATTTTACAGGGGATATAGCAAAAAATCAATTCAAAGGATGATTCTCACATGACGCGATAGTTTTGCTTATGTATTAAGTTTTTACATAGCGACATGGTCATGTGACGCGACAGTGCGCGAAGCGGCATACAACGCTTTCCGAAGCGTGGAATTTTGTCGCGTCGCTCAGCTAAGCCAATATAGTATTTTGACGTCATCACGGCACAATGTGAACCAATGAACGAACTGCGAATTAGACGTTCAGTTGTTCGCCTCGTTTAGTCAGATTACGTCGCGTTTAACGCACGTTTTAAGTTCACTATTGACGACTTTAAATTTTCTCATCCCATCCAGGGGAACATTGGAATGCAAATTACATTCCAATGTTTTATGGGATTAGCGCTCGCATGAGATAGCCGAGCTCGTACCAGTCGATTTGTGTAGGTATGCCTGCTGGCAGATTTTAATATACATCTAGACGCTGATGACCTCAAATGTTGAGCGTCTATAATTTACAATTTTTCAAAATTTTCTCATAAATTCGATGAAAAATAATAGTTTATATTAGAAATCGTGTCCATCGTGATTATAATCAAATTAAGAAAATTCGCAGGGTAGTGGACAAAATATTTGATTTATTAAATGTACAACGTTTCGTCTATAGATTTAGACTTTTTCAAGTACATACATAAAAATAACAATATTTATGAAAATTAATATTAATTACTAATCATAGCAATTAACATATGGTTAGTAATTAATATTAATTTTCATAAATATTGTTATTTTTATGTATGTACTTGAAAAAGTCTAAATCTAGACGAAACATTGTGCATTTAATAAATCAAATATTTTGTCCACTATCCTGCGATTTTTCTTAATTTTATTAAAAATAATAGTGTTCTGATGAAATACGGGACGGGCCCATTCTCTACAACGTTAATGACTATAAATTAATTGTACAAAACCGCCGCCACTGTCTTTAAAAGCCATTAAATTTCAATTTTGCAAGCCGTGGCAGCATGCCAGTCATTTGGTCCTACACTGGCGTATTTCGCATGTGTGTTATTTCCTTTATTTTGCAAAGAGTAGTCTCATATTTTCTCAATTACTTCCTTTCCAGGAAGCCAATTAAATTCATGGGGTTTATATGTACCATATATCCTCATATACATATTATACTATACATGGTGTTCTATACGTAATGCCAACAATTACGAAATATGTAGTACAAAAATTAATGCAATGGATTTGCCCATAAGAGATGAGAGTAACAAATCTGTTTTGGATAATCTATACCAGTGGTTCCCAACCTTTTTAGTTGTGCGGACCACCAATTTTGTAAAAAAAATTGAGGCCCACTGGGCACTGACTAAATATACAAGTAAAAACTATAAACCCCTGAACAACAAACCATGATCGAATAATTTGATTGTTGCTAACAATTGAGTGACACGATTCTCGATTCTTTTCACTAAATTGTTCCCATCTCGACCCCTGAAGCTCCGATAATATTTATCTTGGTTTAGACTCTTGACCAGCGTCTAAGGCCCAGTACCACGATGCCCTGCGGCTCACAAGTGGGCCGCAGCCCATGGGTTGAGAACCGCTGATCTATACTATTATAGCGCAGTTCTTCTCAAAGTGGTGGTCCGCGGACTGGTGCCGGTTCGTGAGCAAAATGTTGCCGGTGCGCAGGTTGTTTACACAATATATTCGTAAGTAGTTTTTTTTACAAATTTATGACTAAAATACTAAATACTTATGTTTCGTTATTGTTTCATTTAATATACCTAATTGAAAAAACGTTGACCTTTGATAAATTTTGCTTCGAATTTGCGTTTTTAGGTCATTATTTTTTGAAATTTATTCTGGGGGAGACCTCTCGGCCAGTGGGCTAACCGAGGGGCTAACGCTGATATACACCTGGTCTTGTTCATAGTCACAATTTTATTCACTCCAGAAAAAAGAAGGTGACGGTCTGTCATACATCAGTAAAAATAATGCCGGTCCGTTACATTAAATAGTTTAAAAAGCACTGCTATAGCAGATCAAAAAATACGGTGCAAGTGAAACTTCATTGCCATAACCTTAAACGATTTTAACCCGAAATCGCCGAAACGATTTTAACCCAAAATCGCCGAGAGTAGGTAGGCACTTATACAATTTTGTTTACGTGGTTTTGGTAATTTGAACCCTCATCTGTATGGAGACGAACGTAAGAATCGAGATTTTATCGTTGGTGATCAATGGGTATTTGATGTGCTGCTCGACTGAATATTCGCACGTTATTAGTTATTTGTAGAGAGTTTTATACGGCTGAAATTTGTGATGAATGAAATATTTGGATAGGCAGTCAAAAAGTTTTTATCGTCCAAAATTAGTTTTTTTTTATATAATTATTATAAAGCTAAAAGAATTAGGATATCGATATTAGTTAAGTAGACGTAAAATATAATTTGTTTCTAAATTTTTCTTGAAAAATAAAGATTTTTTGGTCCGACGACGAGATGAATTGATTGGTAGATAGATATTATTAATATTATATATTAAAGACGATCGGCAACATAAATCGACGGTGATTTATTTTATTCGTTTTATTTTATTTAAACGCATTTAAAAGAGCTCACTAAATGTACATTGTACACGTGTTTGTACACTGTTTGTACTAAAATTTTACAAAAATAAAATTATTTAACGAATATGATTTTTGTAAAATTCTAGTTATTGTTATATCATGGTTTTATATAATATAAAAATTAACTATTGGGATCCGTCAAATGAGCATATGACATCTGGTGGCATAAAATTGTACTCAAAACGACGGAAAATTTTACATGCTAACAGTGCAAATTTATCGTGAAATTGTTTATTACAAATATAAAACAAGTAAAATAAACAAAAAGTTTATCAAAAATGGAATTCGCGACGTTTTCTAATATCATGGCATTAAACACTGTCAGTTATTGCCTTGTAAAACTTACTTTACAGCGAATTATTTTCTAATGAAATGTGGAAAAACTGTATTTATGAATTAAGAAAATATTTTATATTAATAATAAGATGTACTTATTATCATAGTAAAATCATTTGATGATTAACAAATTTATAGGACTAACTTTGTATACAAATATTTTGAGGTTAGTAACTTACCTACTTATTACAATATAACATATTATGTTGCAGTTATGTGTTTACATTATTCACCTAACCCTGCCTTAAAGAAGCATTGAACGGATGATTAATTTCGCGGAGATTTTCTTTTAATTTTGATGTTTTTAAGCAATATGCCGGAAAGATTACTACTTTTGACAGCTCAGTTATCTTGTTTTTTTCACACATTTGATAATATGTCCGGCTTTGAGAATCCGTTCTCCTTCAACGAAATTCCTTTGTGTAGGATTCGTACCGGCCCAATTGCAAATTGCATTTATATTTATTATTTCTTATCACTTTGAAAATCACAAAATTACACGCAAAAGTATACCCCTAAATAAAATTTACCTTCCCTTTCCGCCATGTTTTTTAAGCTCTATCCGTTTGACGGATCCCAATAACAATCATGTTAGCTAACTCAGTTCTTATGGACAAATCAATGTGAAAAAAGTACGATTTTCGTATGTGTGCCATTTTGAAGGATACCTTGTATGCGAACTGCTATGTAATGCGTATGCAAAATAATACAACCTAGAAATGTTCGTAGAGAACAGTGCAATGCGTTTAGGGGATCCCACTTGTCGATTTTAAGCTCCAGTCGTCATACATTTCAGAATCTCTCAAATTAATCTCTTTTTAGATCGGGTTTGGTGCAATTTTTAGAAGTGTATATTTAAGTATCGATCGAGTAGAAAAAAACCTAGGAAGTGAAACTTCTTTAATAGTGCACCAGTTGTTAATAGTGCTGTTTCTTTTTTCTCAATCTATCTATTTCTCTCATGTCGTTTTTTCGTTCCATAGCCTGACAAACCTACCCTCGCTTTAGATTTGAATTTTCGAATCAAGTAATAAACAAACGAATATCTGAAACAAAAGCACAGTTCCGTTGATTGGTAAATAAATAAATTATTGCATAGTTAATATATATCATTTTAATAAGTAATGTTTATTAATTTGTTTAACAAAGAAGGTTAGAAATTATGTCTAAAATTGACGACATTCTTTCTAAAGAATTCGTTTCATGTAATTCATTGTTTGGTTTATAACTTTGTTGTACAAAATTTACGTCCATTTTTTTAAATTATAAATTATAAGCGTGCTGATTTTACATGGAATTTTTTTGTTATGCGGAACGAAAATATAACTACCTACGTCAATTTGAAGAAAAAACGTCTAAAATCTGTGAAACATTTAAAAAAAATGTGATGTCCCTCAGCCGCGTTTTCGTAAAACCATATTTTTGTGTTAAACATAATTTAGACAAACTGAAGGTTCAACCGATTTAAAATTCTGCAATGTTTTTTCTTACAACGAAATGAGTCAATCTAAAGGGAATTCAATTTTCTAAAGGCGAGTTTACACAGTTCGAGCTAGCGTGCGAGTTGAGAAGGCCAGTTACTTCAATGTTTTTACTTCCCACCTCTACTATGGTAGGGAAGTAATGGATTTAGTCCGAAAAAAATATTTTGAGATTTTAACAGATATTCACGTTTTGAGACCCTATAGCAATCGTTTAAGATCATTTTCTGACTGATGTCTGTATGTGTGTGTGTGGGTGTGTGTGTGTGTGTGTGTGATATGTGTGTGTGTGTGGTCAATTTTTTGCCTTCGATATCGTAAAAACGGAACAACATATGGCCATGCCGATTGTTCAATTTTGTTTATCAGCCTTTAACTTAGATCTAATTAGATTTTGAGTCAAACCGGTTCAGTGGATCCTGAGATATTAAAAAAAACGTTCTCAATGTCACGTATTAACATAGGTAAAAAAAATATAAATGAATTCTAGATGTTATAATATGAAAAAAATGTAAATATTTTTTTTCTCTAAAAGGTATAGTTTTCGAGAAAAAAAATATTTTACTAAAAAAAGAAAATTGTACGTAAATCAAGGTATAACCACGATTTTTGCTATATTACTAGCCATCAGTAGATCACCAAACAAAAAAGAGGGCCATGCTTTTTTTCAAAGAATAAAAAAAGAGTGTTTATTTTTTGCAAATATTTACTAGGTGGGAAGTATAGGACTGGTCATCAGTCGAATTTTTTTATATTACTCCCCCCACCACATATTAGACCAGTAGTTCGCATCTTACTCGCTCAGTTTGAAGGGCAGTAGTAAGTAGTAACTGGCTAGACAGTTAAGTAGTAACTACTAACTGGTCGATGAGTGTACAGCTACTGACCTAGTGTAAACTGCAGCCGAGAAGCTGACGATTTTATTTCTCCACTTTCGACGTATACAGCTACTATCTACTGGCCAGCCCAGGAACTCGCACTATGTAAACTCGCCTTAACAATCAGTTTTGCAGTCTGCAACCCAGTATTTTTCTTATTAGTTTTGATATATAAGCGAGTTCTATACCAATCCTCCAGACCTAGCGGTATGCGAGTTTTTGTGGTTTATGCCATATCCCACTTTTAACCAAAAATATGTCCCTCCGTCCTACTCGCATGTCTTTGTGTTTTATTTCACTTTAGTATTAAATACATTCTTTTTGAAAGAATTCGATGAATGTTGACAAACACATAGCACTTATTATCCATAAAATACTATCTATATCTATTGTTTACTGACAAAAAAAACTTTAAACTGACATAAAATCTTTCACGGGGCAACACTGTTTATGTAGAGTTTAAGATAACATATAGTTTATTGATGACTAAGTTCTCTGTAACTAGAAAATGTTGATCACATGCATAGAGGTACCTTCCCAGCACACGGACGTCGCGAACACCCGAGTTAATTGAAATTTAGTTATCAGCGCACATTTTAAATTCAAAAAAGCTCGAAAGTTTATTTGGATTTAAAATCTAGCACACTAATAAAGGTTTTGATGATCATCAGTGAGTGACGAAATCAATGATGCTTTGCGTAATAATAAAATCTAAAGTAGCACAGCTATGAAAATAAAATTTTGTACATTACATAAGCTTGGTGACCCCACCGTATCCTGAAAATTTGAGACTTGAAGTGTTATCTAGACTGAAGTTACGAGGGTTCAAAAATGCGCCGAATCACTTCGAGAAAAGTTAGACTTGGCGGATGTACTGCCGTGCACCCATATTTCATACTAAAAAATCTCTCACAAGGCATATATCCACTAGCTGTTTTTAAATGCAATTTGAATTTTTAATCTATGTAGAAACATTACGTTTTTACATAATATTACGCAATGTAAAAATCTATCTGAAGGTACTATACAAATAAATTTACTAAAAATTAAATTTGACATGAGCGATTTTGCTTTTGGGACGTAGATATACAGCACAAGATAAACTTTTAATTAATTTTCACTCGAACAAAATTATATATGGTCATTTATGAATATGAATTTTATCCCTCTATTTTTATATTTTATCCGCAAAATATTGTAGGTAATATAAAATTGTCCACTATCTATTTGCTTACAAAAATTACAAACCGGTACGAAATCTTATATATAAAATTCTCGTGTCGCGGTGTACGTTATTGAACTCCTCCGAAACGGCTGGACCGATTTTGATGAAATTTTGTGTGCTTATCGGGTAGGGTGGAGAATCGGACAACATCTATTTTTCATCCCCCTAAATGTTAAGGGTGGTCCACCCCAAAAAAATTTTTTTTATTTTTTTGACAAAATTTTTTGTTTTAATTTTTTCATGATTCAGCATTGAAAAATACATACAACTCTAAATTTTCACCCTTATACGATCAACCCCTGATTTTTAATCGCGATTTTTATATTAAGCTTTAAAAAATACATATATGGCGAACGAGCGAAGCGAGTGAGTAGTGTATTTATAATATTCAAGCGAACGAGCGAAGCGAGTGAGTAGGCGAAAATATTCAAGCGAACGAGCGAAGCGAGTGAGTAGTGTATTAATAAAATTCAAACGAACGAGCGAAGCGAGTGTGTAATGTAATTATAACATTCAAGCGAACGAGCGAAGCGAGTGAGTAGTGTTTATAATATTCAAGCGAACGAGCGAAGCGAGTGAGTACTGTATTAATAAAATTCAAACGAACGAGCGAAGCGAGTGAGTAATGTAATTATTCCTAGAAATTATTAACAACGTTTGCCGGATCAGCTATACGAAATGTTACAATCACCACAAAACACCAAACCATAACAAACACTCTCGACGTACGTTTCGCCAACCAAGTTGGCATCATCAGGAGATGATTAAAACTAAAAACTAAACACAAATTACTGCCTATTTATAGGCTACCTAATTTTAATTACCTGAAAACTAAATTAATTTACTAAATCAAAAAGCAGGCTACCTGGAATTGGGCCTTTGTCACTGTTCATAATGTTATTTTTACACTTATGAATCTCTAGACTCTCTACGGCGTCTAGTTGTCTAATATTAATGACGTTCCTAATTAATTTTAAATTACTATTGTCTATTTTATGGTCATTTTCAAATGCATGTTGGGCAACACTAGATTTATCAAACCTGCCATATTTTAGATGAGCCATATGCTCTTTAAATCTTACTGAAATTGATCTTCTCGTTTGGCCAACATACTTTTATTACAATTTTGACAACTAATTTCGTAAATCCCGGACTTTTCTTTTTCTTCTACTTTTTCTTTAGGGTTCCCTAATTTTTCTTTCAAACTATTACTTGAAGAGTATACAATATTTAATCCTACTTCTTTAAAAATCTTTTTTAACCCTCTGGTGAAGCGCGATTCAAATGGAATCGATACATATCTAGAAATTCAATTTTAATTACATAATATACCTAATCTTCTATATATATATATAAATTTCTGGTGTCTGTCTGTCTGTTCCGGCTAATCTCCGAAACGGATTAACCGATTGCAATGAAATTTTGCATACACATGGAGGGCATTGTCCGTAAGGACATAGGCTACTTTTTTCATGTTAATTGTTTATAACAAATTCAATTGTTATAGACAATTAACATGAAAAAAGTAGCCCATGTCCTTAATTGTTTATAACAATTGAATTTGTTATAAACAATTGAAAACAGAATCTATGTAATGAATTCAAGTTTTTCCGACGGGAAATTTTTTCTTTGACTAAACTGACGTTACCAACGATATAACATGAACTTAAACAAACCCCATTTGTTTATAACAATTAAATTTGTTATAAACAATCGAAAATGGGATCTATGCAATGAATTCGAGTTCTTTTAACGGATAATTGTTTCTTCGACTGAAAGAACGTTACTAACACTAATTAGACATCGACTGAGATGAACAACTATTGTTTATAACAATTGAATTTGTTATAAACAATTGAAAATAGAATCTATGCAATGAATTCGAGTTTTTTCAACGGAGACCCGTTTCTTCGACTGAAATAACATTACTAACATGATCTAAAACAAACAACTATTAATTTCTCACGGGGGGATAATAAATCATAAATCGAAATATACGTGGGTGAAGCCACGGGTAACGGCTAGTATCTATATAAAAAAAGAAGGTTGTCTCATTCAAAAACCCATGAACAAATTTGAAAAACCCTTTCACTGTTTTCCCGACATGTATATACTTATTATATGCAATGACAAAAGGAGGATGAGTAGTAAGCGAAAAAAGCGATTTGCGATATTTAGATATTGTAAATTATAGATGCTCGACAACTTAAGGAATTGTCTGTAACACAGGATGGAATATCCTTGTATCCCTTTTAGTTAAATCTGTTAATGTTTTCTTGTTACGAAATCGAAATCAGAGAATTTAAATTGTAAATTTGTATCCCTAATCTAAGACTACATGGTCGTTTAATATTCCTTGTACAGAATGGCTCAAAGTGTGAAATCTGGGAAATATTATTATCTATAGTAGAAATTATTTTAAAAAGATCAGAACGGCAATAAAACGTCCAACAAAGAAAGCTACAGCTTTTATTCATCTTTCTTCGTTCTAAACAAATCATAGGCAAGAAATCCGAAAGTACTGTTACAAAACTGTTTTCTAAGTTGGCGGAATAAATATTTATTTACAATATTTATTTACAATAATTAAAACACAACAATAATAAATACAACAAACAAAAGTCAGTTCTAACAATCAACACAAGTAATTAACACTTAACTATATACAATTGACTACACTAATATTTATTTTATCAGGTGAATTTATATCACGGTATTTATATCCGATTTATTTCTAACGTTTATTTATGTCGGTCAGTTACTTCAGTACTATTTATTTATATCCACTCTACTATTTATATCACTGTACTGACTGATTCGACCGTTGATTGATTTATATCACTGATCCGCTTGGTTGCAGACTCACTATTCACTGATTGATTCAACACGACACACTCGCTGTTTATATACCTGCGTTGCCTAAACCCAGTTGCTCGTATTCTCTAGAACTTTCGTGAAGGTATGAGTTGTTCGGTAATCAGACCCCCGTTTCTCAGAACTGTTGCCCGCCGTTTATATACAGGGTGATCCGTAACAGTACCCACCTAAAAAAGATGGGTACTTTCGGATTTATTTTGGATTTGTTTAGAAGGAAGAAAGATGAATAAAAGCTGTAGCTTTCTTTGTTGTACGTTTTATTGCCGTTCTGGTCTTTTTAAATAATTTCTACTATATATAATATAAATATAATAATAAAAATATCGGACACAAATACGTTGTTTCTCTCGCTGTTTAGACCTCTGGTGACACACCACGAAAATTCTATCAACTATCAATATTCGTGGATTTCTTAGTTGTCGGTACAGTTATGTTGAATTTGTGTTTATGAGGTTATGTGACAATTAATAATATATGCGGATGTACTTTATAGACACAATATTGGTCGAATTTCGAACACAATATCGACACAAATACGTTGTTTCTCTCGCTGTTTAGACCTCTGGTGACACACAACGAAAATTCTATCAACTATCAATATTCGCGGATTTCTTAGTTGTCGGTACAGTTATGTTGAATTTGTGTTTATGAGGTTATGTGACAATAATAATATATGCGGATGTACTTTATAGACACAATATTGGTCGAATTTCGAACACAGGCGATACTAGTAACTATATTAACTAGTGTGGACGTAGGTGATCACCGAACAATCGATAGAACCGAAATGCCTAGAGCTATTTGATTATTGCGTCCAACCAATCGGCTATGGTTTCTATTATATCGCTTATTATTGCTTTGGCACTGCACATACATAGCTATCGTACCAATTATACTGATAACACTGTATGTACTAGCAGCCTCATTCTCTCAATTCGTGTCTATCGGCATGTATTGTTGATAATTACTATAAATCATATATCTGTAATCTGTGATTCCCCCCACCACTCTATCCAATACAACTATTCGTTATCCCAATGCCTGGGGAATCTGCTGCGTTACATAAAATAAATGACGAATTTTCAAATGATTTCATTTTTGTTGTTCTTTTTTAGTGTATTTTCCATATGGAACATACACTATTGGCGTCGGTCGGATGGCGGGACCTAGGGGTCGGACCAAAATTTCTCGACGTTTCATAGCCTCCTGAACAATTTGGCACCATTTTTTGGGAATGTTTATATATATATTTATATATATATATATTAGGGTGGTCGTTAAAATTTAAATTTTTTGCGACGCCCCCTAAAAAGCTTCCTTTTGATGAAAAAACACTGGGAAAATTTTCATTTTTTTTTTAATTCAAAACAACACGTGCCTCTAGACGATCTAAGTTAATTATAATAATCTTTTTTGGGGATTTTTCAGGAAAAATACAATTTTATTCGAAATATAAAAAATTATAGAACTCAAATCAATAAAAATAACAATATTTGATCAAAATAACAATAAACATTTTCATGAAAATAACTTATATGTAACTGCTCACAGACGTATGAAAAGCCCAAAAATAGAATAAAAATTGAAGCATGAGCTTGAATGACGAAGTATATTAAGCTTCTTATAAAGCTTTAGGTTAAAATTCATAACTTAAAATGATAACACTGAAGGTGTTTCATTGTTCACTATTTTCAAACCTCAAAAAAATAATTATTTCAAATTTAATAAGATACTTTCAGAGAAAAAATGATTATACCCAAAAATTAACTTATATCGTATAGAGGCACGTGCTGTTTTGAATTAAAAAAAAAAAAAAATTCCCAGTGTTTTTCCATCAAAAAGAAGCTTTTTAGGGGGCGTCGCAAAAAATTTAAATTTTAACGACCACCCTAATATATATATATATGTGTGTGTGTGTGTGTGTGTGTGTGTTCGCGGCATAACTCTCGAAAGACTTAATTGATTTGAACGAAATTTGGTACACACGTTGGAATCCATCACCGCACGGAATCTATTTAAAATGGGCTCCATCGGACTATTTTAAGGGTAGTTTTTAGGGGTTGAAAAAAGTTTTTGGGCCCGAAAATACCGAAAAAATTTTCAGAATTGTTTCAAAATTGAAATTTAACCTCTTAGTAAAGATCAAAATGTGCTGCTAAAATTTTAATAAAATCGGCTTGACAGGACCGGACTTACAAATTTTATGAAAACACTAGTTTGCGGATAGTGATTTACTTACTGAAGGGTGTATTTAATTTGGTACAGAGGTTGCATTGATAATAATATTGAAATTAAGATAAAAAATATTATTTAAAGGGGTTAAATTTTTTATTTTGTTCAAAAACAAATTAAGTTTACGTATTAAAGCCACAAGGCCTGTATTAGCAAATACACTATATTGTCGGCAGGGTTTGGCACTACGACCGGAGTTTTTTTTTTGATTTTATTATCTTTGCAGGGGTAGACTGAACCGGGCGACTGGGTGGGTCCAGCCACCGGAGTCAACCTTAATGGGCCACATTATTTCAACAAATAGTTTTTCTTGTAATTTACTTTCATGATCTCAAAAAATATGAAAATATGTTATATCCTATATGTTGAAGTAAAAGTCTTGCAACACATATATCTACCTAAATCGGCTATTTCGCTAAATTTATATTTAATAAATTTCCACTGTGATTTTTGATTCAAATCCAACCAAATGAATTTAAATTTACATGCGTTTATATACGCCTGCGCGTGACGCATTTCAGAAGTTATTTTTATTAAATTTTAAATAAAGAATCTGAAATAGGTACCTACTTGAATATTTACTAGTATGAACTTTTTCTCGCACTAATAACCCCCCGATGCCACATTTTTTAAACAAGCCGTGAGGTGGGTCGTTTATTAGGACTAAAGTGCGACCCTTGAGGTCCACACGACAAACTTCCCAGTTTGATAGATATTTAATAATAATAATTAAATTAGATATTACACAGAAAAGTAATCATTTTAATCATTAAAATATAATTATTATTTATTTTTAACAATAATTAAAAAAAAAACGGCTGAACCGATTTTTATAAAATGTATGTCGGATTAAAAGGACGTTAACACGCCTCGATTGACACCCCCACGAAGTCGATATAATTTTTTTTTCGCGAGATATTGTGAAACATCTACTTTTTTGGAGTCTATTTGGTTAAGAAAAAAGAACGACTGAACCGATTTTGAAAAAATTTCTTTCAGATCATATTTACGTTAAAACGCGTCGATTGGCACCCTAACGTAGTCGATATCATTTTTCATTCTCGAGATTTCGTCTTAGAAAGAAATGGACACATTCGTACGTACATACGTACACACATACACACACACAGACATCTTTCTAAAAATAGTGTAGTGACCTTGAAACATAAAAATTTGTTATACATTTTGATTTCGATTTTCGGACCCATTACAATAACTTCCAATGGGAAGTTAATAAGGGGTCAAAAATATTGGTCCATTTTTAGAATAAGGGGTCAAGAAAAATGGTCGCCACCGGGGCCATTCTACGACAGTCCGCCTCTGTATCTTTGTGTGTATAGAATGTTATTTTATCGTACTTCTAGTGGAAATAAAAATTTTTAACATGTATGCTTGTTCCAAATTAACCGAAGTATATTTTTGAAAAAAAAAATATTTTTGTAGAACGATATAGGTAATATATTTTTATCAGTTGTACTAATTTGTACTCTGTAAAAAGAAAAGAGATAGACGCTAACGACCCCAGTTGTCGATCCTTCTATAGTCTACAATCCTATCCTTTCCTAAAAAGAAGCGAATTGTTTTTTTAAGATCTGTGACTATTGTTTGGGCCTGAAAAATCGACTCTTTAATTGATTTATTTTCTTAAGTTTTCAATTTAAAAATATCACTATTTTTGCTCTCTAGGCTTCAAAAAATATTTTTTTACGAAACCCTAATGAAGAAACTTATATCTATTATATAAATGATTATAAATTATAGACGCTCGATAATCAAGTTCGAGAATTTATTCTGTACGTTCGAGAATTGAAGTCATAAGCGTATATGCCTGATGTTTATATTTTAGACGCTCGACTACTGTTGTGATAAGCGTACCCTAAGAAACATCTTTGCTATAAATCTTGGTAGCTTCCGGGCTTGAAGACCGCATGGTTCGATGGTTATTCTACCTGACGTTTCGTCTACAACTGCAGTATACATTTTCAAAGGAGATGTGGCAGCTATCGAACTGTCATCCTTGGTGGCTCACTGGTGTGTTAATGACTGATGTGAGATATCCTCCCGTCTTTTATTATGAGTGTGTTTTCTGCTCGGTCGTAGTCCGTCTTTTTGCTTACACACTTGGAACGTTGCTACACTTTAGTGTTACAACCTGACGTTTCGGAACCACTGTTTTTCACTGACAGATAATACATACTAATCGCTTTGTATTAAAGATAAAGATAATATTATGAATAATATTATATAATTATTACGATGAAGTAGATTTAGTACAAATAATAATTTAAGTTCTCTTCCGCCAGTTGATAATAATTTATATTCATCCACTTCCGCTTCTCTCTGGGGGATTGATATCAATAGCTTCTATAATTACAGTAAAATCGTACCTCGTATTCAATAATTTGAACAACTTTGTTTATATGTCAAGTTTCCATGGTTTTTCTAATACAAGTTCCCAGTTGTCAGGTTCTAACTGGTAGAATAAGCAATTAATTGATTGTGTTTTAAAGACCACCAATAGCTAAGGTTATTTGGGCCTAGCACTAATTCATATTTTCAATTCATTATTTTCTTAAAATAATAAATTGAAAATCCAATTGACACTTTTACCAGCTCTCGGGCCAGAACCCGGGAACTGGGGACTTGTAATAGAGGAACCATAGCAACGCCATGTAAACAACAGCGCCGCTACACTTTCGGTAGAATAAGCAATTCACGTATTTATTTTACCTGGCTTGCGCGCGCATACCGTGTTCAAAGATGATCCGGTAACTAGACAATAGTCTGTCTATATCGGTTGACTGCTGCTGGCTAGGTTATATTATGCGTAACCGAACGAAAAGAATCGAGGCTAATAAATTTTTACTTTAAAAAGCTAATTCGAGGTTTTACGTTTTGTTTATAAAACGTCCGACGGCGGCCGTGACCTATTGTTCAACATGTAAGCAAAATCCGGGAGGCGCATTCATAAACCGGTCTTTAAATAAAGACATAATCCACAGATACTACAGCCATTGTACAGGATAAAGAGTTTCCTGTTCCTGGAACATGTTATGGAAAAAGATCAGTGAAGTCTTTGAATGCGATATCTTCAAACAGAATATTATTAGTGGCACTGTCGAAGGCACATAATACATTATTTATTTTTAAAATCTCTCACAATGTATCAAGAGATTGAAACACAAAAGAAATCACATCTACTTTCCTTTTATTCTCGGAAATTTAGATTATATTTAACTATATTCTTGTATCAATTTGGAATGAATAATTAACTTATTCGGTTACGCTTTACTAGTCTGTAGAAAATTTTCAAATTGAACAGATCAGTGGCACACATTGTTTTGATTTTTAGAGTTCCGTACCTCAGAATGAAAAAACGGAACCCTTATAGCAGGAGTTTCCAAAGTCGGGGTCGCTGATTTTTTAGAGTCACGGCCTGTTTCCGTGATTATAGAATTTATAACTCTCGTGATTATACCATTAAATTCGAATAATAGAAAAAAAATTCACAGATTTCGCAATCCTTGCAACCATCGAGGACATTGGAAATGATAACAGCATATATGAAACATAATTAACTGTTTATTATAAACACAATATTTATCAATGCACTTTAGTTTTGTCAGGAATAACCCTATTATTCTTCTGTTATATACGCGTTCACTTTTGCTTGATTACTTAACTTTTAAATGGATTTTTCTACAGTATTTATTAACATTTGCTCAAAAATAACACCGCAGATCGTCGCAAATACCTCTCAATTAACTAGACATGATATAAAACATATTTCGAAAAAATTGCACTTGTTCAATTTTGCATGATTGCTCCTCACTTGATCGCGACACCGTTGTCTTTTGGCCTTGAACGAAAACTCGTAACTCTGCCCCCATATACGAACATAAACATTTCCAATGTTAAAAAAACTAAATAAGAACATGAAATCAAATAAAAACGGAGTGAAGTGGCGGGAGGAGGTCTCTGGGGTAATAAAGAGAGAGTGAGCCCTCCCACCCCCTACCGTGTTCATTCGCTCCCAGCACTCCCAAGAACTGAAAAATCTTTTTATAAACTATTTGTATATTGTGGGGAAAAATGTTTAAGGGTCGTGAAGGCTTTTGCAATTTTAAATTAGAGTCATGATCACTCTCGTCTGTCTGTCTGTCTGATCTTCCTCCTCTCTTATCTTCGAAACTACAGAGCCTAAAATTTTGAAAAAAATAGGGAATATAGAGCCTCACTCATAGTTTACATGATAATCTAAATGAAAATCGTAAGTTCTTAAATTCCTATGGGAAACAGAAAACTAAGCATAGAGCTGTACCAAGTGTATCAAATATACCATATTTGTGCCGTGGTATACGTGGAGTAGTGATAACGCGCTAGGTACGATTTCGCATGCCACCACGAAGAGCCGGGTTCAAAGCCAACTGCGACAATACGTGCTTGTTTTTTTTATAATGTAGACATTTTGGAATTTTTCACTTTATTTTTCACTCATCAAATATTCTGTTAATATATTTTTTTACTTTAAAAATAATATTAAGAATAATTAAGAGCACTGTGGTTTAATTTAATAAAAAAGAGTTTAGTCACGTCTAACCACAATAATGTTATTAATGAATGTACATTTCAAGAGCTATGCTCCCATCTTCAGCAAATACTAAACTCAAGTTTAGTATTTGCTGAAGATGGGAGCATAGCTCTTGAAATGTACATTCATTATTAAAATTATTGTGGTTAGACGTGACTAAACTCTTTATTATTAAAAATAATATACTTTAATTAAATTTGATATGGAAAAAAAGATCAAAATAAAATGTAGGTAGGTAAAAAAACTTTTTAAAAACAAATCTGTTAATTTTTTACCCTTACCTAACTCCTTATTTTTATTATTGTACGGAACCCTCGATGCGCGAGTCCGACTCACACTTGACCGTTTTTTTTAACAAAGATTTATTCTTTTAATTTGCCTTTACATATATATATTGTGGTACAATGTACGGTTTATACAATGAAAAAGTGTATAGCAAATGCGGCATGAGATAATCTCAAATAAATCGCCGGGCTACGAAACGTGTTTGGGTTAAGAAAGGGTGTATATGTGTTGTGTCATGATGTACTGTACTCTATACTCCTTTCGTACTGAGTACCCATTCATCAATGAATTATAGTCGATCATCGTAACTCACTGAAGTCATTTATCATTGGTAATTCTGAATCCGGCTCCAGACGACATGACCAACGTTTACCAACGTTGGCGAATGTATTCGCAACCAACGTTGGGTATGGTTAGGGATGTGCGATCATTTGAATATGTCTAGTATTCACACGACAGGGAGGGCAGTATAGCCTAGTGGTTAGTATGCTTGGCGCCGCAAACTCCAGACTGGACTGCCGTGGGTTCGAATCCCACCTGCGCTCATGGATGTTTTGTGATGTTATTTAGTTTTAAGTTAGTTGTTATTTAGTGTAGTTGAAAGACGCTAATAACCTTAGATGTCGACGCGTCTATAATCTACAATAAATAAAATAAATCCACACGACAGGATTCTGTTTGACCAGCGTTGGCCAAACTTTGTAGGCCCAACAGGCCCGTAACCAGTAATTTTTTTCGGGGGAAGCTTAAAAATCAAAAAGTAAATAAAATTTCTCGCAAACTTTCAGCAGTTTAATTATTACATTCGTTGCATGAAAAATTATGGTCATAAATGACACATTCATTATAATGGAAATGTATTTAAAAAGACATTCATAGAAATGCACAAATTTGCTAGAATTTGTGAAATTTCGGGGGGCAGGATTTCAGCCTCTTGAGTCACCCCTCCTGGCTATGTGTCTGACCTCCAATGTTTAGCGACTATACAACAAACATTAAACAAAATGGTTAGCGAAAATGACCCAATTATTGCAAGTGCTTCAGTGTAAAAATTTCTTTTGCCCAGCTCTTAATACATGTTTCATGGAACTCATATAATTAACAATAATATAATAATTATGTTTTAATGATTAAAATGATTACTTTTCTGTGTAATATCTAATTTAATTATTACTATTAAATATTTATCAAACTGGGAAGTTCGTCGTGTGGACCTCAAGGGTCGCACTTTAGTTCTAATAAACGACCCACCTCACGGCTTGTTTATTTAGTGTTTGCAGTATGCAAGCACAGAACGTTTATATGTACGTGTGTTGATGTTGATGCTGCTTTAAATTCGCTGCTCAAACAGAATTTCCATGCAATTTGCAAAATCCGAAAAATAATCGACCGCGTAAATGTAGCTGTGTGGGGGAGCTCCTTGAAGGAAAGCTTAATATATACTTTATGTCAATACATTTGTTTCGGTTTTAAATTCTAATAAAATCTTATGAGGTCGCAGAAGACTAGATTATAGACGATCGACAACTGAGGTCATTAACGTTTGACATCGACGTTCTACTAGAATGATCCCTGGAACACGTTTGGTTTCGGTTGGAATGCACGTTCAAAATCATTTCAATCGGGTATTTAAATAAATACAATTATAAAAGATTGGACAAGGTTTCGTTTGAAAAAAGAAAAAATTTGAAAATATTTGTTGTTAAAAATTATAAATATTTATTAAAACTGTCGAACTACATATTTTAAAATTTTCAAAGTTAGATAAGAATTTTTAAATAGTCATATTTCAAACCAGTTTAGTTTTTTTAAAATTTAAAAAAATTGGTTTTATCAATGGACCATATGAAAAGTTTAAATACGTCGAAATCTCGAATTCGATTTTTCTTCTAGACATTTTTCACTCGAAAATAAATAAAAAACTTTAAAAAATCTATTTTAAAAAATCCACTAAAAAGGAGGAAAATAATAAAGTTTTGAGATCGGCGCCAATTTAATAAAATAAAAGAAGATACCTATATAAAAATTGTTTGTAGGTAATTAAATTGGTGGCGACGTTAAAATTTTATTATTTTCCTCTTTTTAGTGACTTTTTTAAGGAGTTTTTTTAAGTTTTTTATTTTTTACTTTTTAGTGACTTTACAATACGTACTAGTTTGCACGTTATTAACTGACTTTTGTCTTGATTACTAAACTAAAAAATAAGGAAACCACTAAACCAATTTTAGAAAATTTTATGTGGAACCACCCTGAAGGAATATCTTATTAAATAAAACAAGAATAATCAAAATCGGTTCACAAGTGCAGGAGATATGAAGTGACATATATGCATAACCGATGCGTACATAAAAAACACATAATATAAAACTACTAAACCGATTTAAGTAAAATTTATATGTGACCACCTCGCAGGTATGCCCTATTAAATAAAAGAATAATCATCAAAATCGGTTCAGCCATTCCTGAGTTATCGGTGTACGTACATAAAAAAAACGCATCAAATTGAGAATCTCCTCCTTTTTGAAGTCGTTTAAAAAAGGCTAGGAATCGTGAATTTTCTATTAAATGAGTTTGAAAATTAATTTCTGTAAAAATGGTTGTGCTATATAACTTACCAAAATGACGTTATAAAATACAGTACGTATATAAAAAACTATATATCACAGTCTGATAGATGCGATATATCACGTCCTTTGGTTATAAAATTTTAGAAAAAGATATGTGACATCATTTATATATTTTAAAGAGCAAAGAAAACCGTCCGTTTTGATAATAAAGAAAATCTATCATATTATAAGTTCGACTTAGTGCAACGTAATAAAAACTAAGGAAAATAAACTAACTTCATAACTCAATAAAACTTTGCAGACCAAGTATTTATTAGAGTTATTGATTTTTAAATTATATTAGTATTTTAGTTGTTTCCATGATCACAGCACAGAATAGCTCATATATTATTTTTTGTAAAACATCAATAAAAACTACTTATAGTCAGATTCCAAAATTTAAGATAATGAGTCATCATGCATACGGCATAGTTCTTAATAAGGTTACTAATTGAGCGACAAATCAATGAAACAATGTAAGCATGTGCCGCTTTTATAAATAGTGAAGTATGATTCACTATCTTAAATTTTGGAACTTAACTATAGCTGTTAAGCCCGGCGTTGCTCGTGCCGCCATACTTTGGGGTGAGCGTAATTACCATTTTAAAATTACCAATGTCAAAATAGCAAAAGAAGTATGAGCATTGAGCGAATATTCAACGACTTTTATCAATATTTGTGTGTTCGGGATATACCTACACCTTCCAAATGAAGCGAAAATAGTGACTAACGACATCGGACGCAATTTTATTAATTTATTCATGATACAAACCTTCCAACTGGAGCGAGAATGAAATCTCACAATAAGCAATTAATGACTTTTAGATTATGCCTAATTACACTTATTGAAACGATTAAACCCTTAAAAAGAGACCACGATTCAACCCTTGAAAAGAGACGATTCAACCCTTGAAAAAAGACTATTAAACCCTTAAAAAAAGACGATTCAATCCTCGAAAAAGAGGGATGCGCATTGAGCGAATATGACGACTTTTATCAATTTATGTTTGTTCGGGATATAAACCTTCTAACTGGAGCGAAAATAGTGACTAGCGACATCGGACGGATTTTATTAATTTATTCATGATACAAACCTTCCAACTGCAGGGAAAATGAAATCTTGCAATATATAGGCAATACCTATTAATGCTTTTGGATTATATCTTATTACGCTATAATAACAGGGGGCTATCATTCCCGAGCAACGCCGGGTAAATACTCCGCCAATCTTGTCCTATTAATTGGAATTTACCAACTGAACCGTGATTTCAATAATGTTTTAGTAGTGCATTGAATATTGTGCACTTAGCACCTGAATTAAATTGACTGTAAATTCTAAACAGCTGTAAAATCGAATGCAATTTGACATAATCCTTGTACTCACAAAACTGATCATTTACATCGAGACAACAAAGGATTTGCATGCATTACGCCTGCAATTAAATTGCACTACATGGAGAGAGAGAGAGGTTGGCGAGCGGAGCGGTTGCTGCAAGTGATTTTGTTTAACCGACTTCAAAAAAAACAAAGTATTGTAAAACATGTCACGTATGATACTTATCAATGACACATCGATAGATTTTAGATTAGAGACGCTCGACAACTAAGGTCCAAAATTTTATGTAAAATCTAAACAGGATATTATACTGAAAATACCTATGTAAGTTCGGTGTTAAACAAAAAATAATTTTAGGTTATGGTTCAGTTGACCGCCAACAACACGTTTGATAAAAATATTTTTTGACTATACCCCCTATAAAATATCTGCTTTCGTTCATGTATACCGGTCGTAAAATTTAAATGACCAATTACAGGCTTGTGACAAAAAGCGGGCGGTAAAGTAACTTTACCGACCGCCGAGCGCTCTAAAGTAAAAATCAATAATAATTTAATTTTTTTCAATTTATAATTTTTAATAATAAAGAAAATTCAATAATTTTAGTATTTCACATTACTTCAGCTGAGCACAAACCTAGGATCTTGTACACATTACAGATGACACATTTTACCCACGGCCGATGTATGTGTGTCGCCACTTATAGCCAGGCTACTTAGGCATAGAAATATGTACACTGTACTGCAGTACCTGCTACCTAACCTACTATTAGAAGTTAAGTTTGCTACACAAATGAAATGTCAAAAATATCGAAAATACGGGGTGTAGGACAAAAAATACAATCTATATAAGGCGCAATGATATTTTAAGACTCGAGTGACCGTTAAACTCGCTATACGTTCGTTTAACATAATGTCACACCTCGTCGAAAATATACTTTATTACGGCCTAGATATAAATCTACTATTATATTAAAAGAGAGATTTGAGAATGCCAAGGTTTTGAGAGGCCATGGCTCATGTACAATGTATGATATTTATTATCATCAGAACAGAATATAACGGCAATAATTCATGTACCAATTAATCAGTATCATTTGTCAGTAATCACAGAGTACTACGTTCACCATACAGTCGGCCGAAGTACCGTCTAGTCTAGAGCTATATGCCAATATAGTAGTACACCCCAATTTATAGTGAATATGGTGGATCGTAATATTGATCAATGTGTTTCATGTATTTTATGTACAAACAATGCCTCATTATTTTAGTATTAAGGGAGAGGTCGTGTTTTTCAAAAATCTGCATTTAACACCAACATAAATTTAGACCATCTAACAACTATTATATACAAGCTTCGCTCGCGTGAAGGTCGATTTAACCCGCGCATTTTCTCGCTTAAACTTCGATTTTGCCTGCTTATTTTATCGCTGATTTTGCCTGCACCTTCGCCTGCGTAAACGTCAAATTTGCCAACAACTTTAATCGCCTTAATATTGTCACTGCCTGAACGTAGAGTTTGCATACATATTCGTTTGCGTGAACGTCGATTTTTGTATGATGTATGTTAAAATTAATAATATTCTGTTCAATGATGGTCAGTTTAGAAAAATGGATTGCAAAAGTACCAGTTGATAGAAAATTGTGATACCTAGATCGGGAATGTTTCTAATCCCGAAATTATCGGGACAAAAATATTAATACCGGGTTGAAGCCCTTTTGGAGAAAGATGTGTTTACAAAATTTTATTTTAAATTTGATAAATGTCACGAATTTTTTGGAAAAAGTTTTGCAACCTTAATTAATCAAAAAGAAAAACAACATGCTTTGCTATATTTTCAATATTTTATTCTAATGATTTGAAAATAGAGAAAGTTACAAACACAAGATTTTTTTTTATTTTTACCTATGTATTGAATACAGAATATGTAATATCGAATTATACAAACATATTTTTTTTTGAGGATAGTGAAATATAAATATATAAAAGAGGCTTCCCATCGGGTGCCCTTAGAGATTAGAGACCAGTCTACCATAGAAAAACTATTAGCAATACAGGTTCACATTTTACAAAAATTTTACAATATTTTTTTGTTATAAAAAAACTGCCAATTCAAATTTTTTGCAAACCTTATCAGGTGTTCATAATGTAATTATGCGTTGAATGAAATTGGTCCGGAGTCGATATCTTTCTTTGTTCTCGAGATATGCTATATAAATTGTATTTACGTAATAGATCATTTACTATAAGTCTTAACTCTCATTTGAAATTTTTAATTTCAATGTTATTTAAAACCTCGTAATTAGTGTATTTGCCATATGGCACATACACTATTGGCGTCGGTCGGATGGCGGGACCTAGGGGTCGGACCAAAATTTCTCGACGTTTCATAGCCTCCTGAACACTTTGGCACCATTTTTGGAAATGTTTATATATATATGTATATATATATATATTTATTTATATATATATATATATGTGTTCGCGGCATAACTCTCGAAAGACTTAATTGATTTGAACGAAATTTGGTAGACACGTTGGAATCCATCACCGCACGGAACCTATTTAAAATGGGCCCAATCGGACCATTTTAAGGGTAGTTTTTAGGGGTTGAAAAAAGTTTTTGGGCCCAAAAATACCAAAAAAAATCTCAGAATTGTTTCAAAATTGAAATTTAACCCTTTAGTAGAGATTAAAATGTGTTGCTAAAATTTTAACAAAATCGGCTCGACAGGACCGGACTTACAAATTTTATGAAAACACTAGTTTACGGATAGTGATTTATTTGCTAACAGGTGTATTTAATTGCGTGTACTGATAAAATCCATGTCTAATATTGAAATTAGGAAAAAAAATTATTTTAAGGGATGTATTAAGGAGTTAAATTTTTCATTTTGTCCAAAAACAAACTTAAGTTCACATAATAAAGCCACAAGGTCTGTATTAGCAAATACACTATATTGTCGGCAGGGTTTTGGCACTGCGACCCGAGTTTTTTGTTATTTAAAACCTCGTAATTTTTGTTTTACATGTTATATTACTGATCCAATATAAAACATCAGGATCTCTGTGTGTACCTAATTTCAATTTTTGCGAATTTTTTAGATTATTTTTGTTGATATACTTATATAGAAATGAAAATATAATTATGGCGGTGTACTCACTATTTAACCTCTTTTATAATTATAGTTTTTCAATTTTCCAAATCGCTTGATATTGATGAATTTAATAAATATGTAATGAAAATTCATCCCCACTTTGTTGCATGGCTGTTATCTATTTTCGTAATTTTCGACATATTTTTCGTATATAATTTTTGGCGTTATAAAGCATGTCCAATTAATTTTGTTTATTGATTTAGATGCAAAATTTTATATTCTTAAAGTTTTATTTGAAGGTTTTTTGCCTAAAATAATTAAAGAAACTGGAAATTACGTAAAAGTTAGCCACGGTCACCACCCTGTATGCATCAGAAGTTATTTCAAGTAAAAATTTCTTCAAGTAAAATCAACAATTATTTCAATGAAATATAACTTTTTTTAAAGTAAAAAAGTTGAATAACAAACTATAAAGAAAGATCTAGTTAATTATGAAAACAATAATACATGCAGAAACTTTGCTGCATAATTTCTCCAAGAGAAATGAATCCTTGAGGCAAAGCATACGAAGATTGCATCCATTGAACAAATACGTGATTCTCTTTAAATAATATACATCTCATTTCGAAATCAAAGCCATACTCCTAGCATTATATGATCACAAGTTTCTATGATTCATATTATGCAATCAACTACGAATAGAGACATAGTTGACAGCATTGATATGTATACATGGATGCCGACGCCTTATCCCCCCCCCTGCTTTAAAATTGAACTTGTGGCGGCAGCGCTGTACAAGAAACAGTTTCACCGGTACAGCAATTCACAAAGCCACTGGGCAAGGTGCAAACGACAACCACTATATGCATATAACTTAAATATGGTACTCTTTTCATGCGCCTATGTTTTGCTGTACAAGAAATAGTTTTGCCGCTACAGCAATTCACAAGGTCACTGGACAAGGTGCAAACGACAACCACTATGCATGATATAACTTAAATATGGTACTCTTTCCACGCGCCGATGTTTTGCTGTACAAGAAACAGTTTTGCCGTTACATCAATTCACAAGGCCACTGGGCAAGGTGCAAACGACAACCACTATGCATATAACTTAAATATGGTACTCTTTTCATGCGCCTATGTTTTGCTGTACAAGAAAAAGTTTTGCCGCTACAGCAATTCACAAGGTCACTGGGCAAGGTGCAAACGACAACCACTATGCATATAACTGAAATATGACTCTTTCCACGCGCCTATGTTTTGCTGTACAAGAAACAGTTTTGCCGTTACATCAATTCACAAGGCCACTGGACAAGGTGCAAACAACAACCACTATGCTGAAATGTGATACCTACTTTCCACGCGCCTATGTTTTACATTATTCTGATGAAATTGTACATTTGTAATTGTATATATAGGAAAATATCAAATCGTTCAATAAAACGTTCTTGTATTTCATTGTTAAATAATTATTTGACTACACAACATCTCTATTCATCTGCACATGCACAAATATCTCGACAAACGTCCGACATCTTGTTGAAATCATTTCCCAGATAGGCGCCATATAGATGTCTTCGTACCGCGACAACCTTGAATGCGTGCCCAATTTTACACAGCGCCGAGGAATTATTTCGTATCGATTGTACAGTATCTATATGTGCATTCCTCGAAAAAGATTCATACAAGATGTCGGACGTTCTTATGTTATTCCTCTACCCTGGTGCCATCGGCTATCCATAGATATATATCAGTGGTTGGCAGACATGTATGGAAAATAATGAGGCAAAATCTTAGAAAAATATTAAATCGCAATTGATGATTATATTTGTTTAAAGAAAAATAAAGTATGTGAAATTATAATAATACAGTGTATTGAATTTGAGCTATCAGAGCATCATACATGCATAACGTCATAAAATAATAGATATATTTTCATAGAAGCGTAGGGTGAAAACACTAGTTTCCGACCAGTTTGATAAGTATACAGAGTGTTCTCGATCTACTTATTTTTTATTTTTATTACAGATCCGAAGAAGGCGACTATAGTGTTAAACATCTAAATAAAAGTTGTACGATAAGAGAGGAAAATAATTATCTAAATTCTAATATTGAATTAGTTAACATGAAGCTAATTTATGGGAAAATGCGTCAAAATTATCATACTTTAAGGTGCTTTACCAATAATTGTCTTTTTTGACCTGTACTATCACCCATTAAAAATAAAATAAGTAGACCAAGAATAATAGAGGTCTGTCCCTACTTGATGTATGTTTAACGTCTTGTAACGACTGCAGGCCCGAGTGATGAGAAACAGGTGCCTTGACCCTATATTATTATACCGTGTGCGGCTTAGAAAAGATAAAATAGGGAAAATGAAAACATTTACAATTTTGTAGTAAGCTATGAGACATAAGATCTAACGTAAATATGTAGACCGCTGCTATGGAAAATTGTTTACTGAAAGGTTCTCATTTTTGTTTGTTATTTACTTCTCTATTACGTATATAAAATCTAATATAGTATGAATTTTTATTGCAACTTTTGAAATGTATCCACTGAAATATAGAAATTCTGGAAAGACAGACCTGTCTTTGTCATACACTCTATTAAGACTGTAGTGGAACAAGGACAGGTGGTCCTATTAACTATATCTGTTTTTACCCGCTTTCCACGCACATTTAAGTGTAGGGAGTAAGCTTTTCACCATTATTTTATTTCAGTAACGATTACCTGAATTCTCAGATTCCGCCTAAAATTCACTGCACTATTTTTCCTCAATGTTACCTTTCTAAGTCGCACACCCGGTATAACTTAACATATTTTCATAAATCATTAAAAACATTTTCAATTTGTGAATAATACATGGCTTCATTTGGAATCATTTCATATTTAAAACATTTTGATACAAAACGTGAGCAGCCCTTTGTTAATTTTGACAACTATATTTTTTTTTGAAAATCATGTCGCAATAGATATTGATGTTAAAAGCACAAGCTATACTAGCATTCATTCCATTATTGTGTAAATTTTTAGCATCCCTTTTATGTACATAATAGCAGTAGGTTCCGTACATACATTTATACAGTGTGCCTTTTTTTCATAAAAAAAATAAACTACCGAATTTTTTCCCGCAGATTCGCCTCGCATTAATGTCGACTTTCTCTACCGGAGCGTAGCTAGGTAATAAAAAATTAAATCAAAATCAAAAAGCCCAACTGCGTCTAAATCGAACTAAAAATATGGAAACAAGATCAAATGATAACATGCAGTCGAAGCCATCAGATCTTTCTGTTCAACCTGTTACTACATGTATGCCTCCGACTGCATATTATCATTTGATTTTGTTTCCACCTTTTCAGTTCGCTTTCGAAGCAGTCGGGTTTTTTGTATTTTTTATAATTTTTTTATTTCCTTCCTTTTAGTTGAATCTACTCATCAAGCCTTTTAATTTGATACCCCACACACAAGGTTTTACCGATTTTTTGCGTACTGACAAAATGGCGTCTAGCGCCTGCCATATTGAATTTTCTGTGTATTAAAAAACTGTGTTTTTTTCAATTACGCGTTGACAAGTTTGCAAGAAAACAGAACTACAGAGATTTACCAGTGGCTTCGTCAGTTTAAGATCTTAAATTTGTCTGACGAAGCCACTGTGCTGTGCGAAACAATTGCTAGAAAATATAATTCTTAAGTTTAAATTAAAACGTTGTGTTTTTGTTTAATTAAAAATATATCTATTCTATACTGCGTAAACGGTTAAAGTTACGTAAAAATCATGTATGACAGAATTGTTCTCCTTTAAAAGTTATAAAAAAAAGTCCGCGACAGCATATGTCTATCTTTTAAGGTTGACTCACTATAACTTGTTTTATGGTAATCAAATTTGTTCGTAATTATATTATTCAAGCGAACAAGCGAAGCGAATGAGTAGTTTATTTATAATATTCAAGCGAACGAGCGAAGCGAATGAGTAGTGTATTTATAATATTCAAGCGAACGAGCGAAGCGAGTGAGTAATGTAATTATAATACTCAAGCGAACGAGCGAAGCGAGTGAATAGTGTATTGCACCCGGGCTTTCTTAGCACCCGGGCGAAGCCGGACGGGGCCGCTAGTTTTTTTTATATATTGATCTCACATCTCATCAGTGAATTTCGAGCTGAATAAAAGAGCAATTTTAAATACTTACCTGTTTCATTAATAAGTAATACAGTAACATCCCTAATAATATACATAATAGACGGTGCATGTTATGACGCAACGGTTAGAGAAGATGCTAATTAGATAATTGATGAGTGGTTTGCTCGTCACCTTTTCTGCGCATGCGTATATAACGTATATTAGCCTATTCATAACACACTGTATGCAGGAACGCAGTGCGGCTGTTAAGTTATAAAACATGTTTATATAAGCCAAATGTATGTTATGTAATGCCCGTTGCGTGATATTACACTTTTACCTTTATGTATGTGCCATTAGACAGGTGCCTGGGTAACGTAGGTGTCGGTGCGGTTTCTATGTAAAGCGGACCACACACAGTTGCACTTTGTCAGTGAATAGAGATAATGAATTCACAGTATATTTACACTTGTGTTTTTCAGTGTAAGTTCATAAAAAAGTCAGTAGCTTAGCAACAAATTTATTTTGAAAGGCAAATGTCAATATAAAACATTGGGCTTGAGAATAGCCGAGCGTGTAGCAATGCTGTTGTTTACATGGCGTTGCTATGGTTCCTCTATTACAAGTCCCCAGTTCCCGGGTCTAGCCCGAGAGCTGGTAAAAGTGTCAATTGGATTTTCAATTTATTTTTAAAATAAAAATAATAAATTGAAAATATGAATTGGTGCTGGGCCCAAATAACCTTAAATGTTGGTGGTCTTTAAAACACACAATATCAAACATTAAAAGAAATAGTTGTCATTTAAATGCCTTGCAATTATCAATGAACAAAAAAGAATTATTGCAAGATTGGAGGAAGGAATTTACTAGTAAGAAATATTATTATTATTATTAAATATTATTATTTTTATGTTTTAATAGAATACTTCATATTGAACAATTTGTAAATACAATAGAGCTGTTTTAATAATATTTTTTTTATTGAAATATAAATTCGAGGCATTTAAAATACAATTATTTCTTTTAATTTTTGATATTGACAATAATCTATTAAACTAAATTTGTTGCTAAACTATTGAATTTTTATGAACTTACACCGAAACATATTATTATGTGGTGGGAGTAAAGTTGTGCTAAGTCCATTCCAGGAAAGTTTAACTGCAATTTCTGCGAGCCACAGCGATCTATTGGTAAAATCAACCGCATCAAGAGTTGTGTCTGGTATGACGTTAGATCATCTGTGTGGTGCAGATTGTGGTGGATATAGCCAGCGACACTCACACACATTGTCGCTCTATTAGATGTAATCGTGTGGTGGAAGTACCGGTGCGGTGTATCAAAAGAAAAATTACTTTTTTTTTATTTTTTTTAAGGCCACAAACATTCAGCGTTACTTGATACTTCGATTTGTTATTATCTTTAATAATAAATTGAAAATCCAATTGCCGAGAGTGTAGCAATGCTGTTGTTAACATGGCGTTGCTATGGTTGCCCTATTACAAGCCCCCTCGCGTAGAGTTTTTTTAAACGTTTCCCTATATCTTACCAAAAAAAATGATGGTAACACATAAGATCACAAATAAAAAACAACACGTTAGCATTAAGCTTATTCCACTGGGTAATATACAGTGTGTCCACAGACTCATCCTCAACATGGGGATCTCCGTTGTTATGGGAGATAGAGATTTGGTTAAATGAGACAAAATGTGCAGAATCTCCAGTACTACTACCCTGCGTAGTCAAACTTTCCATATTTTGCTTGGTTCGCGACCGACAGTTGAAAAACGAGATTTACCCATTTTCGTTTTTTGTTTATAACTCGCTTATTAAGTAAGTTAGAAAAAAAATATTTTCACTTTCTTAAGGCCCTTTTTTATGAAGATTTCAAATCTCTTTTCATATTTTTAGTTACTTTTATAGTTTTGGAGATACGTGTATTAACTTTGTTTTTTTAAATACACGTCGAAGATGGCCATGACACCATTCGAAAGAGATTTTTTTTCTCTTTAATTTGATATGAGGGTTAATGGATTTATTTTCAAAAATAGCGGAGTTATACGTAAAACACTGATTTTTAATAGTAGGCTATGCTAAATTAATTGATAAAACAACAGAAGGCTTAGCAAACAGTTGAAATTCGCGTTGGCTTAGTAAACGGCTGTTTTGTTTTAGCTGTCAAAGTGTAGTTTGTTGCTGATTTGCCAGTTTATTAAGTGATTTATTAAATTTACTTTTGTTATCATGGATCCATATTGTAACAATGAAAAATAAGCGATTTTCAACAATTGATCGTAAAACAGTAGTTTTGGCTTCTTCACTTATTCGCGTTGACTTAGTAAACGGCTTTTTAAATGATCCATAGTTTATTAAATTTACTCGTAAGTTTCTGTAAATAGACGAATGAGGTTGTCTTCGGTCTGGATACTGATCGAAGTACATTTCTGCAGCTCTGGTCGAATTTTTGTGACATAGAATGTAACAAGATAACAAATCAAATTTTTCATTGTTACAAAATGGTTCTATGATAACAAAAGTAAATTTAATAAATCACTTAGTAAAACTGGCAAATTAGCAACAAACTACACTTTGACAGCTAGAACAAAAAAGCCGTTTACTAAGCCAACGCGAATTTCAACTGTTTGCTAAGCCTTCTGTTGTTTTATCAATTAATTTAGCATAGCCTACTATTAAAAATCAGTGTTTTACGTATAACTCTGTTATTTTTGAAAATAAATCCATCAACCCTCATATCAAATTAAAGAGAAAAAAAATCTCTTTCGAATGGTGTCATGGCCATCTTTGACGTGTATTTAAAAAAACAAAGTTAATACACGTATCTCTAAAACTATAAAAGTAAATAAAAATATGAAAAGAGATTTGAAATCTTCATAAAAAAGGGCCTTAAGAAAGTGAAAATAGTTTTTTTCTAACTTACTTAATAAGCGAGTTATAAACAAAAAACGAAAATGGGTAAATCTCGTTTTTCAACTGTCGGTCGCGAACCAAGCAAAATATGGAAAGTTTGACTACACAGGGTATTAGTACTGGAGATTCTGCACATTTTGTCTCATTTAACCAAATCTCTATCTCCCATAACAACGGAGATCCCCATGTTGAGGATGAGTCTGTGGACACACTGTATAGGAACCAGAATATGAAAACTATGTAACAAATTGTAAATTTTTTATATTTTTGTGACAATAAATCTTATCTTAATCTTATCTTACAAGTCCCCAGTTCCCGGGTTCTAGCCCGAGAGCTGGTAAAAGTGTCAACTGGATTTTCAATTTGTTATTAAAAAAAATAATGAATTGAAAATATGAATTAGTGCTAGCCCCAAATAACCTTAGCTGTTGGTGGTCTTTAAAACACACACAGAAATCCAATTGATAGTTTTGTCAGTTCCCGGAGTAGAACCTTGGAACTGGAGGTTTGTAAATAGAAGAGCCATGGAAACTTGATATAAATAATGGCGTCGCTATACGCTCAGATATTCTCAATCCTTAATCCTAGGATTGGTCTTCCATCTATCCTTAATACACACTAAAATGTTTTTGTATGTATTGAAGAAGATCTCGCAAAAAAGCAGCTATAATAATTCTTTATTTTTGCTGTAAATTGAATGTTAAAAAGCTGTTATAGAACCAAACTCTTTTTATTTATTTATTGTAAATTATAGACGCGTCGACAACTTATGTCATTAGCATCTTGATTACATTAAATAAAACTAAATTACATTACAAAACATCCTAGAGCGAAAGCGGAAAACGAACCCTGACAGTCTGATCCAGAGGCAGCGAAGCTAACCACTGGACCACACTGTCCTCTCTAAATTCTTATTTCATTTTCTGCTATGAAACAGTTACTCCTAGTGTATGGGACACCCTTTATGTAAGTAAGAATGAAAACAATAAAAAATTTGAACATCACGTCATGGTCTTTTGTTTATTTACATAAAAAAACGTTGAAATTGAATATAAAAATGTACTGAAAACAATAATAATATTACATTACGGGCTGTTATAAACTGATGACGCGACGTAGCATAAGACTCAGTTTTTGGAATCGTTTTTTATACGTCGATAAAACGTATATATAGAGTGGATCATATCTATTAGAAATTTAATATATTCATAATAATAGTTTTTTTTATACGGCTGAAATGCAATTGAAAGATTTTTTCGTTGGAGAGCAGCCAATTATATAATTGTTTCGACACATATAGGAAAAAATCATTTTACCAACCAGTGGTCACAATCAGGATTCTAACCTGAACCTTTCCACTTTCGCGGCGGAATGAGCTTACAATACTCAATCGTGACAAGATTGCTAAACTAATATTCTCCATATATGCTTCAGAATCAATAGATTTTCACTACATGCGAGCGTCAATTCATATCTGCTAATTCAATAGCTATATGATATGAAGTGAATCCTCGTACCAGCGAGAGTCTAACATGAGAGCTGGTACGAGGATTCACTTCATATCATATAGCTATTGAATTAGCAGATATGAATTGACGCTCGCATGTAGTGAAAATCTATTGATTCTGAAGCATATATGGAGAATATTAGTTTAGCAATCTTGTCACGATTGAGTATTGTAAGCTCATTCCGCCGCGAAAGTGGAAAGGTTCAGGTTAGAATCCTGATTGTGACCACTGGTTGGTAAAATGATTTTTTCCTATATGTTTCGAAACAATTATATAATTGGCTGCTCTCCAACGAAAAAATCTTTTAATATATTCATATTTAACGTCTGTGTAATAGTATATTGTATGACTATAGTGAGAGAAAGAGAAGATTCCTCGAGCGTTGAGTTTGCCGCACGAGAGTAGCGAGTGCGGTAACACGCGAGTGGAATTTTCTCTTGTCGCATATAATATTTTGTTCAACTACCGCAAAACAGTGTAAATCAGTGATTTTTGGGTCGTAATATCTCCAACACTTGCGTAAGTTTGTTCCGAAATGAACGTGGGCATTTCGCCCACGAGAATTCCGCCTATTAATGAGCGAAATGCCATATCGCCCACTCCATACGTCAACAGTCAGGGAATTCATTATTTCGCCCACCGTCAGTAGGGTCACGAAATTACATATTTCTTGCGGGCGTTGAACAAAAATTGTTATTCAAAAAATTGATGACCAAACAAAATTTTGTTTTCCATAAATAATTATTTAATAAAACCACAATCATTTAAAACTAATGTCGTTCGGTAGTAGTGCTTAGCAGTCGAAGCACATTTTGTTTTGTTTAAAAAAATTGAACGGTGTAGTTTTTAATAGTAATTTCAAAAAGAAACCCACAGATGGCCCAAATTTATTAGCTGTTTTAAGAAATTATCTTGTCGATTTATTTTAACAAAAAACTCGCCTTATCCAATATCTTTGATTTGAATTTTTAACCGTTTATGACGATGCTTTTTGATGTTTAAACATCTCTACTGCCTTCCTTCCAAAATGTCTACGATTCGGTGAAATGTCTCGGGGGTGACCTTTATCCACTGTTACACAGACGCTAATGACCTCTGATGTCGAGCGTCTACAATTTACAATATCTATCTATCTATATACGAGTATCTATGCATTGTTATCTATTAGGATCTGTCAAATGGGAGGGGCTTTAAAAACATGGCGGAGTTAAGGGAAAAATGTTGATAGTTGCTATAGTTTTATAGTTTAAAAAATATAAATACATAATTTTTTAAGTCATAAATATAGTTTCACATTTCATTAGAAAATAATTTGCTGCACCTAAAGTAAGTTTTACAGGGCAATAACTGACAGTGTTTAATACTATGATAATAGAAAACGTCGCGGTTTCCATTTTCGATAAACTTTGTGTTTCAAGTCTTCATGGTTTCCGGGCTTGTAGGCCGTGGTCCGGTGGTATTTCTACCTGACGTTTCGTCTACAACTGCGGTAGACATTCTCAAAGTGGCAGCGGTCGAAGTGTCCTCCTTGGCGGCTCACTGACCTGTGAGCCGCCAAGGAGGACACTTCGACCGCTGCCACATCGCCTTTGAGAATGTCTACCGCAGTTGTAGACGAAACGTCAGGTAGAAATACCATCGGACCACGGCCTACAAGCTCGGAAACCATGAAGACTTGGAACAATGCCGGCCGTGAAAGCTTGCACACTTGGATAACTTTGTGTTTATTTTACTTGTTTTATTTCTGTGATTAAAAATTTCACGATAAATTTACACTGCTAGCAAATAAATTATTCGAATAAAATTTTCATATGCCCATTAGACAGATTCCAAAATTCAACAATTCTATTTGACAGATTCCAATATTCAACAATCCTGTCAGCTGTCGAAATCTTTTTAATGTCTTTTTTAATTTTTTTGACGCACTTTGTAAGCGAAATATAAATAGATTTGCTTTTCAGTTACGTTTCATACATATCAAGGCTTATAATGTATATATAGCTATCACTATTGATGTAAAAAAAACCTATTGAGCTTTCTACATCACCGCCCCGTGATATTTTTACAGGTGAAAATTTCCCCGGTGTAATTTTATACATGACGATTTTCATGTATTTGAAATTGAAAAAACAACTATTGAAAGGCAAAAACAAGTTATAAATAATTGTTAAAATAGCTGCTATCGACGTTTTTCAAAACAGCAAAATGTTTTCAATATAGGTTAATGATGTTGCTTCTGATTAGTCGACAATAAAACGGTTAGCGTATACATTGGATCACAATGTCGTGGGTTCGAATCTCGCCTCCGCTCATGAATGTTTTGTGATGTTATTTAGTTTTAAGTGAGTTGTTATTTGATGTAAACAAGACGCTAATAACCTAAGTTGTCGACGCGTCTATAATTTAAAAAAAACTCGGGTCGCAGTGCCAAAACCCTGCCGACAATATAGTGTATTTGCTAATACTGGCATTGTGGCTTTATTATGTGAACTTAAGTGTGTTTTTGGACAAAATAAAAAATTTAACTCCTTAATACATCCCTTAAAATAATATTTTTTTTCTTAATTTCAATATTTTTATCAATGCAACCTCGGTACCAAATTAAATACACCCTTCAGTAAGTAAAGCACTATCCGCAAACTAGTGTTTTCATAAAATTTGTAAGTCCGGTCCTGTCGCGCCGATTTTATTAAAATTTTAGCAGTACATTTTAATCGTTACTAAAGGGTTAAATTTCAATTTTGAAACGATTCTGAGAATTTTTTCGGCATTTTTGGGCCCAAAAACATTTTTCATCCCCTAAAAACCACCCTTAAAATGGTCCGATTGGGCCCATTTTAAATAGGTTCCGTGCGGTGATGGATACCAACGTGTGTATCAAATTTCATTCAAATCAATTAAGTCTTTCGAGAGTTATGCCGCGAACACATATATATATATATATAAATATAATATACATATATATATACATATATATATATATAAACATTTCCAAAAATGGTGCCAATTTGTTCAGGAGGCTATGAAACGTCGAGAAATTTTGGTCCGACCCCTAGGTCCCGCCATCCGACCGACGCCAATAGTGTATGTGCCATATTATGGCAAATACACTAATAAATAAAAAAGAAAAAAAAATCGACAATAAAATTAAGCCTGCATGATTTACAAAGCACAAATTGGAGTAGCTAAGTTCTTATATTTTTTTCGTTTATAGAAACAGATTTAAGAGTATTCTCCCCCTCGCCTAAAAATGGTTATCGCCCTCCCGACACTATTTTTGAAGCTAAAGGGTTCTGGTAAACGCCAAAAGAAGCACCGAGAATCATATTACAGATCACATAGGCAAAAAATTAAAAAAATGCAAAACTTTTTTTCAAAAAATTCGTCTGTAGGATCTGTAGTGTGATTCTTGATCCTTCATTTGGCATTTACCCGAACCATTTAGCTTTAAAATAGCGTCAGGACAGCTATAACCGTTTTTAGGCGAGATGAAAGGATTTGAGATGAAAAGTGCAAGGGGTAACTTCCGGTAGAAAATCTTCCTCGGAAAACTCTTAAATCATCAAACACATTTTTGGCGTCAGAGATGCTATGTGATGTCACATGTTTAAATACCACATCAAAATTCAAAATTGTTCAATGGTTCACAGATTTTAGTTTTGTATTAATTTATGTATATTTTCGTTTTGCATGTTAAAAAAAATCCACGTTATTATAATACCACGCTATTATAAAAACAGCAATTAACGAGCAAATAAAACTAAAACTATTTAATAAAATTAATTTAGCGAATCAAAAAGCAGAAATTTAATTAATTCAAATTAGTGTCCGTAATTTTTTTTTAATATTATCATCAAATTCTAAAGATTTTTTTTCCATTAAATAACTCGGCTAGTAGAGCTTATTTAAAAAGTCATGAACGGCAATAATGAAAGCTACAGCTTTTAATCATCTTTTGTCGTTCTAAACAAATCATAGGCAAGAAATCCGAAGGTACCCATCTTTTATTGACTACCTACTTATCTTTGTCAGGAGTACGAAATTGAAGAGAGAAAGAATACCTTGTAGCGCTCTTTGTTACACGTTTTATTGCCGTTAAGGACTTTTTAAATAATCTCTACTATAACTGAGTTACGTTTTTTCATAACCGTTCACTATTTTGAATTCGGCATACTTCACGAATACCTACATGCATGTCCCATATTGAGCACGAGGTCATTTTCAAAATAAACCACTCATAATTTAAAGCCGTTAGCTGTAAAAGCGCATCAAATTCATTAAAAAAGACAGTAAATTATAAAGACTTAATTTGTATACTGTTTTTCCCTGACGTTAAATTAATCAGTTTTATAGTACGTTTTATTTTTTATTGAGGGTAACGGAGCAAAAAATGTAACTCTAAATAGATATTAAGGGTTGCATTCCAACTGTTTAACAAATTAAAACATTAAAATATGTCCTGGACGGTAAATGGTACCAGCACTTACAAATTTTTTAAATTATGTAATGCCTGTGTTCAAGAAAGAACAATGCAATTTTTGCAAATTGATTTTATTTAACCAAAAGTAATTCTTAACAACGTTATAAAATAAAATAAATTGTACAAAATAGATGAATGATTAAATGCGATGCGATGTTATGTTTTGTGATGCTAAATGTCTATTGAATCAAAAACTTTTTAATTTAGAGAAATGATCGCAGTACAGTTGACTGAGGCGTTACATAATTGAGTAGATTAATTAGATAATATTATAAAGATTAAAGGTACGCTTAAACCAGCCAGCTGTACATACAATAATTGAAAGAAAAATGTATAATAAGAAAAAATAATGTATGAAACTTTAAACAGCCTGTATATAATAATACTAGCGGTACCCGTCCGGCTTCGCCCGGGTGCTGAGAGAGCCCAGGTGCAATACAATATTCACTCGTTTCGCTCGTTCGCTTGAATATTATAATTACGAACAAATTTGATTACCATAAAAAAAGTTATAGTGAGTCAACCTTAAAAGATGGACATATGCTGTCACGGACTTTTTTTTAGAACTTTTAAAGGGGAACAATTCCGTCATACATGATTTTTCCGTAACTTTAACCGTTTACGCAGCGGACGCAACGGGAGCTCTCAAAAGGAATAATTTTTCCCGTTTTTACAAACATTTTTCATTGATGCTCCGCTCCTATTCATGATCGTAGCGTGATATTATATAGCCTATAGTTTTCCTCAATAAATGGGCTATCTAACAATAAAAATTTTTTTCAAATCGGACTGGTAGTTCCTGAGATTGGTGCGTTCAACCAAACAAACAAACAAACTCTTCAACTTTATGTCTAGTTCAATAAATATTTTTTGTAACACATATTATATAAAATATACAACATTTCATCATTTGTGTCTTTAGTTGGCTGCTTAAAATAATGTAAGTACATATATAGCACGCGTACAATAATATATATTTTATGGTATACGACAGCATAATTAGGTGCGTATTTTTACATCAACACCGTCGATATTCCGAAAGTATATTTGCAATAGACATGCATTATTATTAATTAACTGACATTTCAGAAACCCGCTTTCCATAAAGTTAATTTCGCTTATGGCTAAATTAATTTGAAAATGCGTAAACAGAGAATGGCTAGTGGCTCCCCTTTCAATTTGTAAATTAAATTACCCACGGGTAATATGACAAAACAAAAGGGCAATAATGAAGCTGAACAATTAAAATGCATGTTTGTTTATCTTAAAATAATGGATACACGTTTTGCAATCAACTTTTGTACAAAACGAATGATTATATTCATCTATTTACTAATTATGTAATTGTAATGACTAAATAACTGTATGTAAAAGTATGCTATCGCATAACTAAAAAAATAATAGTACAGTAAAATCCGTATTAACCAAGGTCTCCGATTTCACGATTAACCAAGCTTACATCAAATTTTTACAATCCCTATTGAATGAATGATTGCTTTATTCAACCCGGGACTGACAAAGAAGCATTACCTATAAGGTATAGGTTATGTCAGAAATACATTTTAGAGTAAATACAATAGTAAGATAACAGTAAACTAACAATAAAATACAAATAACATAATTTAAAATTAAAAAAAACAAACAAAACATAAAATTTAACATTAAAAAAATCGTGTTGGTACCTATATTATAATAAAATTCATTATCAATTAAAAAATGGACTAATTTTACATTTTGAAAACATCTACGACATTTTAGTATTATTATAAAATGTAATTTGCAGTCAAAATACATATGTAGAGAAAAATTGTTTCCTTCAGGTAAAAATAAAATCCATAAAGCTATAATTACACGTTTCAGGCTATCTTTATAATATTTATTTTTATATTTTACATATGAAACTTGTTTATTTATTTATTTTGATATACGTAGTACAGAGCAAAGCGTTTTGTTTATTTTTTCTGTTGATATTAATTATTTTATATATTTGCATAAAAATGTTATTCAGATTTTTTGTAAATACATTCGCATTACAAAAAAAGAAACAAATGACATCGTAGATATTTCTCACGAGGGCCCTGAACTGTTCAGGAGCTGGTTATATGTCGTGGAGGTCCTGATAGGCTTGAGTGCAATGAGAAAAATGTTTTTTACTCCCTAATTAACCTATCTATAGTATACATATATGTAGTACATATCTTTTTTGTAGCTCAATATTTTTTTATAATTTGTGCACACAGAAAAAAATATGATTTGGTAAATATATTATTGTGACAGTGTCGTGTTTTTCGTTACGCTGTTGAACGAAATTACTCCCATCGCGGCTTAATAAGTTTCACTTAAAAATCTGTTTGAAGATTTATAAAAACTAGTATCGCCTGTGGTCGAAATTCGACCAATTGTGTCTGTAAATTAGTAACGAAATTCAAATTGGAATTTATAACATCAACATAACTGTACCGACAACGAAGAAATCCGACAAAACGATACCCTCTACATATTGACAGTTCATAGAATCTCCGTGGTGTATCACCAGAGGTCTCAAATAAATAGCGAGAGAAACAACGCTATGTATTTATTTGCATGTAATATTCTCCCGTGTAGGGAAAATTTATTTTACCTGCCTAAACAGCAACATACACACATGGTTTTTTTAGCGCACATCTATGGCACAGTACCTTTCGAATGATATAAGTTTCATTCTCCTCCTTTTCATAATAAATAGTAAAAAAGTACCACCATTTTCGGTGTTTACGTATCAATATATTGATTACGAAATATTTGATATTTGGTTCACATCTAAAAAAATGCATTAATTAAATATATTTGTTTCTTGCAAATAGACACAATATGGAAATATTTTCTCGAATTATATAAAAAGAACAGCAAATTCGGAACTGTATTACTACGTATGCACGTTGTTTTGTTTATTGTGACAATTGACAGTGCAATAATGGCGATGGAAAACCGGATATTGGTTTGCTCGATTTGCCACCAATATTTTTGATTGTCACTTTAGAGAGCGGAAGTAAGTTATTTGCAACGATTGCATTTTATGACTGCATATGACGTATAGTTTTTGTTGTAAAAAATTTGATTTAAATCGCTCTCATAAATGTTCGTTCATGCGATTTAAAAGTTTCCGGAATTTTAAAAATCAAAACTACGAAAATATCTGTTAGCGTCAGTCGAAACGTATAGATATATGGTCGAATAGATGTAAGTGGATACGATATACTATAGCAGAAGTCGTCAATAAATGGTCCCATCTAATGTCGTTTCCTAAATGGGATTTTCTTTTTAAGGAACTAATTTTACCATACCCACTATAAAATAGCTACTTTTCACTTCATTTTCAGTATTTTCAAAATTTTTTAACAGTTCATTTTGTGTCGCCAACTTCACTCTATAGTAGGCCGTGAGTACTAATAGCGGGTGGATCAGAGCGAATAAACATAAATCACTATGGAAACTGTTTATTTTCCACCGTACACTGTAAAAAATGGATGTAAAAATACTTTGGAAATTAAGGTAGAATTCGCTCGATTTTCTAAGTGATTTTACATTATTATTCATTTTTACACAGAAAACTTCATAAAAACTTGGACTTTTACTGTAAAGTTAAATAAACAAATTTGTGATTTTTACATAAAGTAAATTAAAATTACATAATTTGTGTAATATTCCATTAAAGTGTGTAAAAATTACAAAATAAAATGTATAGTTGCATATATAAAATGGATGAATACAAAACAAATTAATGTAAAATTAGTAACCACGCATGCGCAATGTGTTTTTATGGAATCTACGCGATGTGCAGGCGATACCTGTTTGTGACGCCATTGTCTCTTTGTGTGCCTATTACCAGATTAATCGCTGGCTACAAATGGACCATCGATAATCTATGTAATCGTCCTTCTCATTTCTTACAGTGTTAGAGTATTTTGAAAATACTTTCAACACACCTGCCTGTTAACTGACCCATTCCACGCATGTAAAGTAGCAATTTTATAGTGGGTATGGCAAAGAATTATATTAGATACCTATAGGTACCTACCTAAATTTTGATTGCATCTTATTCTATAACATTTTAAATGATATTCTTCATCATAGACAATTCAGCATGGACACACTGTAGGAAATCTACATAGAAAGAAGCCATAAATAAAGCTGCAGGAAGTTATATGAGAAAGTTTATTCTATAACATTGGCAACACATTCGAAACAAATAAAACAGTTGGACGCCGCGTTACATACATGATATAAAGCATTACAAACATAACAATGAGAAATAGAACTGTTTCTATAACATTTAACCCTTGAAATTTAAATTATAACCAGATTTGTGTCAACAGAGCAACCTGTTCGCAGTTCTATTGAAATACTAGACTTTATCCGCGGTTCTTATCATATTTAATGCTATTTCTGTTTAAAATGTAGCAGTATTACTATGCATTCGCATACCGTATAACACACTCTACTATTAATAGCTACTAGCGGCCCGTCCCGGCTACGCCCGGGTGGTATGAAATTATGATTTAATAGTGATTTAATAGCGGTTAGTCATGTAAACGTACGAAAACAGTTTTTTTTTGACAAAACACCGTCATAGTTCAGCCATTTTGTACAAAATATTTACAAATTATATACACAAACCTTCCTGGTTTATGGCTCTTTCTATAAATGAAAACCGTTTCAAAATCCGTTGCGTGGTTTAGAAAAAGTAAGCGGACAAACAGACAGAGGCAGACAGCGACTTTGTTTTATACTATTTAGAGGAGAAATACTTTCTCCGCGCTCTCTTAACCCCTGTAAATTTTTTTTACAAAATTCCTTTACGAAATAGTCTTTATAGTTGATGTTAATTAGAAATATCACATTTTCGAAAAAAAATTGTCTATCTGTTTGCATGTTGATTTGTTTATAACTAGAGAGCTACCTACTGCATTAATTTCGATAAAAATTATTATTAATCGCTAGCTTAAAGTCCAACTTAAAATTAAAGGTACAAATCATTATATGTTAGGTCATCAGGAAGCAGCATAATTCCGTTATGTACGAATCGAAGGGGAGGAAGCCGCGGGTACTTAAATAAGTAAAACTATGAATCGTAGAAAATAAATGTTTGTACAAAAGTTGTAGAGGATTTTGTTCTCTACAAGATTGATAATAACCATTTTTTACTGAAAATGGAACTGAACCGAGAAATTCGCAAAAACCCGTTTTTAATGACCTTGAACCTCGAATATCTGGCAACGCCGGCGCGATATCGATGGTGACTTTTTACACGTTTTTTTAAACATCATAACGAAGCTCTATATAAAAATTGAGCTAACCGCAAATTTTTTCGCAGTTGAAATCTAAAATGACGGCTATAAGACTATGTTTAAAAAATTGTTTCAATCGATCAATTGTTTTTCATGCAGGATCGACTTCAAATACTACAATGCTTTTCTCATTGAGAAATATGTGTATTCCCAATCTAAGGTCATTGGTAAATTAGATTTTCTGATAACTCAACATAAAACTGTTGAGAGCCACTGTGAAGAGTTTATTCTATAACAGTTGTCGTTTATATATTTCGTGTTATGTAACCACTGTTCTCGTTGTACGCTGTGTTTGTTGCGGAGCCCAACTTGACGTTTATAAATTGGCAATACACCGTTGTGGAATGCGAATCGTTCTCTGAGTGAGAACGCAGTTCCAGTTTGGGGTTGGGGTTGAACATATATCATCGCATATAACGCGTCCTATACGCTACCAATGATACTTTGAACAGTTTGAACCATATCTTAAATGTTTACCTTTGCGTTACAAACATTCTCGCATACATACCTACCGTATATTATTTATATACAGTGAATTTCACTTAAGACACAACATAGGCGAGGTTTGTTTATTTGGTAGCAAGGTCGTCCTACATTTTTTTAGGGTTGGAATCTACGTCACAAATAGATAATTAAACAAGCCGTGAGGTGGGTCGTTTATTAGGACTAAAGTGCGACCCTTGAGGTCCACACGACGAACTTCCCAGTTTGATAAATATTTGATATCTAATAATAATTAAATTAGATATTACACAGAAAAGTAATCATTTTAATCAATAAAACATAATTATTATTTATTTTTAACAATAATTTAAAAAAAAACGGCTGAACTGATTTTTATAAAATTTATGTCGGATCAAAATGACGTTAACACGCCTTGATTGACACTCCTACGAAGTCGATATAATTTTTTTTTCGCGAGATATTGTGTAAAATCTACTTTTTTGGAGTCTATTTGGTTAAGAAAAAAGAACGGCTGAACCGATTTTGAAAAAATGTCTTTCAGTCATATTTACGTTAATACGCGTCGATTGGCACCCTAACGTTGTCGATATCATTTTTCATTCTCGAGATTTCGTCTTAGAAAGAAATGGACACATACACGTACTTATACACACACACACACAGACATCTTTCTAAAAATAGTGTAGTGACCTTGAAAGATAAAAATTTGTTATATATTTTGATTTCGATTTTCGGACCCATTACAATAACTTCCAATGGGAAGTTAACATTTTTTTTGAGAATTTTTCGGAAGCTTTTTCTATAAGAAAAAAATTTACAGAAGTGCGTATTTTTCAATGTAATTTTAAACATAGAATTACACCGCCACGGAATACGTCATTCACAGCCAGCATTCTTTGATTGACTGCTGTAGTTGAATCACGCCCACTGATCCGTAGATAAAGAAAGAATATGGATAGAATATTGTACACTGATTTGTTTATGTACAGTTGACAGGCCGGCATCACGAGTTTCGAGTGACGAGGAAGTATTCCTCTCTTTCCACAGACATTATCTATGCGTGGACGTATTTGTTTATTATTATATAATATACCTATATTGGCTTATTCTAGTTCTGAAAGTTTAGTAAAACTTCACCGATCACCCCGCTCCCGCTTCTCCTCTCTTGTGTTTTTTCGATGAAGAAGGGCGCATTATTGCCCACGGGCGCTAAATATCTTAGGATGACCTTGATAGTGATATATGTTTTGTTCAGTGGATGCTGCATTCTAAGTGAAACTATTTTCAATAATGCGCATTAATGTTTTCCATAACTACCAGGTAAAAAAAACTTGCCGATGTTGCGTCTTAAGTGAAATTCACTGTATAGATTTATGTCTTCGAATAGGTGATCGTTTTTACATTTTTAAAGTTATCGACACTGATAAGTTGAGGTCGGATAATGGTGCTTCTTAATCAAAGCTGTTATATATTATTTACACCGTACACCGTTGCCCACCCCCCCGTGACTTAGTGTGCTTCTCATTTTAAAATAAAGCGAGGTTATAAAATAAACTTAATTATACCTCCTTGGAAAAATATTAGTAACGGTTGAAATGTTAATACTAAGTATACAAAAGTTCTGGAAATACTATTTCCAGTCTAATATGTACTGGGTTTCTGATATGACTGTCAAAGACAAAAAAATTTGATAAAAAAATATAGCCTCCTTCAAAACAGCCACTAAAAAGAGGAGAATAATAAAATTTTGAGATCGACGCCAATAAACTTTTTATACATACCTATATCTACTTTAATTTTATTAAATTGGCACCGACCTCAAAATTTTATTATTTTCCTCATTTTAGTGGCTTTTTTGAAGGAGGTTCGATTTTTTTACAAATTTTTTTTATTTTATTTTTTACTTTTTAGTGACTGCAATACGTAGTTTGTACGTTATTAACCGACTTCTTTCTTGATAATTGATTACTAAACTAAAAAAACTACTGAATCGATTTAAGTAAAATTTATGTAGGAATGCCCTATTGATTCAAAAAAGAATCACAAAATCGGTTCACATGCAGGAGATATGAGTTATCATAATTAAAAAATTAATTGGATTATTAGAAACAAATAAACTACTAAAACGATTTAAATAAAAATTATATGGCACCATTCCATAAACATTCTAAACCCAACGGCGTCGAAATTATTCAAATCGGTCAACCCCTCGAAAAGTTATGGCTGAACAAACATAAAAAAAATATATATATAGGTACATGTCGAATTGATAACCTTTTGTTTTTTTTGAAGTTGGTTAAAAAGTACTTTTAAAGTACATTTAGCATTGAAATTTGCCGTGGTCTCCATGGTAATTCAGTACATTTAGAATTTAAAGACGAATCAGAAACTCAGCTAAGTATCATATGAAAATTTAAACAGATCAGCAAGGAAACAAAATAACAGATTAAACTATTCCGTTACTATTAATTTATAAACGCTTATAATAACCTATGTTGTCGAGCGTCTATAATATATAATATTTATCTGTCTTTATCTGTACTGACTAATTACGAGTAACTTCCTATTTTTTGTGTTTTTACATTTTACATAATTTCGAATAATTCTGTCACATTTTCAGCTAAAGTAACAGTTATTGTAATATAATTTTGAATTTAACATACATAAATAAGTTTAACAAACTAATTCCTTTATGAATTATTGTTCTAGTAACTCTATTTATAGTGCCGTTCCAGTGGCGTAGTTATATTTTTAACACCATGGAGCAATTCCGTCATAAAATTCTTTTCTAACTTGAAAATTATTAACAATTTTTTGACACAAATTATGTAGCTATTTTTTGTATTGATTATTTTATTATTTATATCTAATAGTATACATTTTTATTATTTTTAATTAATTAATAAAGGGGCTTAAGCTGACTTCATAGAATTGTTTATTTATTGGCGATTTCAAGGCTCATCTATTAAAAACCAATTCATAGGTTCTAGGAAAATTTGTAAAAATATCGATTGAATTTTCAATTCGTTAATTAAAAAAAAATAAGAATACATCGATAAGATTAAATTGGTTACTTGGCTCAGATCTTCCTGGCAGTAGGTGGCTTTAACAAAATAAATGAAAATATTAAATTAAATTATTTTTAATTATTTATTCCGTTTTGTAAGTTCTTTTCATGGTCTCAATGCCACTGAACCTTTTTCATTTCTATTCAAAGATGGCATTCATTGCTCTATTTATTGCATTAAAACTACATGGCTAGAATATTTCTTTGAAAGTTGTCTGAAACGTGTTTTATGCAACTTAAAAGGAAATAAATCAGTAGAAAATACACTCACAATTTTATTTTAAGAATATTTAAAACCGTTTCTTAATTAGTCTTTTCATGCCGCCATTTTTTCCACTATACAAAATTGACGTGTACTCCATTTTATTTAAATGTATTTAAAGGCCCTTTCTGGTCCTTATACCAATTCATATTTTCAATTTAATATTATTTTTAATAATAAATTAAAAATCCAATTGATATTGTTCTAAAAATCTGGGAAGTGGACGGTTTTTAATAGACAAAACTACGAATGACGAAGTATTATTATCTTATCTTACGTGATAAAGAAACAGAATCAAATTTTAAGCGGTTGAGTTATAGCTGAACGTCAGTCGCCTCACTCGCACCGTCAAAACGGAAAACCTATTACTCGTAAACCACTAGTTAAAAAAATAATACATTGGTATGAAATATAATAAAGTACGATCATGGAATACCATTATACAGAACGTTTCCTAGTTGATAATAACAAAAATACTGTTTGATAAGACCATAAATAAATAAAAATATTACTTACATGACTGGGCGCGTGGTATCAAATATGATACCAAAAAAACTTAAGTCGCCGCCGATCGCAGACCTTTATCAATTTTGACAAAATAAGCACTATTAACACTAATTCAGCAATAGTTGATAAGATACTGAAACGGATGGCGCTGGCAAATAAGTCTGTCATAACCCACCACCTCTCGATTTAATATTGGTAGCATAATTGCACCGGCGCGCCCGCTCGAGGGTTAAATAAATATATTTTGTTCTCAAAAAAACGTTATCAACGTCGAAATTGTAAATTTTTATCGTACGTTTTTTGAGGCTATTTAATAGATACATAATATTTGTCTTTATTCTTCACCCAACTTATTTATTTATTTATTTTTTTATTTATGTATTTATTTATTTATATATCTATATTTTGATTTCTGAATTAACGAAAATAAATAAACAAATACAGTGAAACCTCCAACGGTTGCACGAAAAAACGAAATTAGAGAAGCGTAATAGAGAATCACGGTGTCAAAATTCCTTCGTATGGTGGCTAACTTGACAGACCTATTATTTCAAAACAGTCTGTATAACACGTTATTACATATAGACAGATAGTAGATACGAACTACCATATTAAATTATATTCACTTTGACTAAGAAGCTGGCAATAATAATTCATATTTAAATGAGCATTTAATCTCCCGTTTCTCTCTACGCCTGGATGAATTTCGTATTGTTGTTGCTGATATGTTTTGGAATTCAAATTCGCTACACGAATTTACCTTATTTATCATTATATTATTTATACTCGTTAATTAGTTTTAACCCCTTCGTTTTGTTTAAATACCTGTGCTGTCATAGTTTATGAAAACTGAAATATTACCACAACATTGTTACTGGACTTAAACCGCCATCTTCTAAAAGGACAGGTGCGAAATTTAGCGACGGTACACGCGCTGTTACCACGGATAGATGGATAGAAATCTTTGAAATTAGGAGAGGATGTCTCCTGTGGCCAAAGGATCAAACAAATTGCAATAATGAAGTTTAAAAATTGCATATCTGTGCTAACGTTTCGGTGTTCTTTACACCATCTTCACAGAGCACCGAAACGTTAGCACAGATATGAAATTTTAAACTTCAGTATTGCAATTTATTTGAACCTTTGGCCACAGAGACATTCCTCTCCTAATTTCAATCATTATCACGGATAATATCTCTATATTATAGTTTTTTAACATAGAAAAATTTATTAACTTTCTTTTGGTAGTTATTGTATTTATTTCCAACATGACACTGCGATTTGGATCAGGCGCTAAGTATTTGTAGGGATTACACGAGCCAAGATGCCAGTACAGCAACCAACCCAGCCCAGACTTGCTACTGGGTCCATGTGTTTCATTCCAGTCCAGCGCTGACTTCTCACTCGTAGTCAGTCCAGCGGACTAGCCTAGCAGTCTATTTTTCCCCCATCACGCTGCAAGTCAGTATAATGCGACTTTTTTTTGCGGAGGAGGAAATGCATTTACGCACACCCAGGGAAGATAGCTCTGGGTAGTGTGGGACTGGGCACTGTCCCATACCTACTAAAACCCCCTCTAACTCGCTCCATCTCCCCGCGGTACCGACGGCTTATCATTCCTTCGAGGGGAGGTGAGGGGAGCCTCAGCTGATAGCTGAATGGTCCTACTTAGGCATCTTTACAACTCACCCGCTCATCTCTCCGCAGTGCCTGCACGAGTGCGGCTGCAAAGTGACAGCCAGCATCCCACTTTTCAAGCCCAGCATGCTGTTAACAAACGTTTCCGCTGTTAGGGAAATGCCCACGTGTTGCTGTAGTTCTCCTCTCTTTCGTTCTTAAAGCGAACACATTGTAGCAAGACATGCTCCGCACTTTCTGGCTGCTCGGGGCAGTTTGGGCAATCAGCACATTCCTCTGCGCCAATTCTCTTGAGTTACTTCCTGAACTCACTGGCATTGTTTAAAAACTTGGGGCTTTCCATGTACTCGTACTAATAACTCATGGTTACCACGTCTTCAACATTTGACACATGACCCGCAACTGACTGGCGAGGTCCTGACTCTCTCACGTTTACACGAACCCAGTGACTGGGTCCGAAAATGAAGTACTGGGTGCAGTCACTGGGTTCGTGTAATCCCTGCATTTTGGAGTGGAATAAAATTCAGACCGGAAGTAGTTAACACAGTTTTATATATATTGACGAAATTCCATAGCATTCGTATATATAGTTACCGATATCGAAAAATCCACACCAAGCGACCGCCCGTTTACTTAACCGCGTGTATTTTGAAAACGATTCGTTATTTTCAAAAACCGCTTCTACAATTTATTAGGGTACTAATTTTACTATTTAAATATGCGAAAATAAACATTTCTAAATGTATACATACCAATGTGAAAAATAAAGAAGTGTGATTTTTCGACACAATTTTTCGATACAATTGGTGTTTAACGGTATTTACGCATCTGCTGTACCCGCGATACAGGCCTACCCATTTTTTTCACATAGTATTCCCTTAGGATGTTCTCAAGAAATCCTGAAATTTCCTCCCTCTAACGGAGTCCGATACTTTTCTGGGAGGCGTGAAAGCTATTCAGAAGCCCTACTTCACTTCAAATATCAAAAGTTAGTTTCAAGGGTCCTCACGCTGCGTATACATACAATAAATCCGTATGTACATATAAAAAAGTATCGTAACTGATTTAAACCAATAATTATACAAGAAAGGTAGGGGTTGTTTAATAAAATAACATTGGGGTGAATATTTAATCGCTTGATGATGCAAATTGCCTAAATCATGTATGTATTTATACAGTGCATTTACAAAAAATAATAGTTAAATTGAATCGCACGCCATGTAATTCGTTTAATTATATTTGATCTGTCATTTGATAACAAACAATTGAATGTCTTTTTCATTAAAGCTATATTTGGTGGAAAAGCACAACTGCCAATATATAAAAATTATAATAACGTGAATGGCAGATGCAACTGACAGTTCGTGTTTTTATTTGCATTGATTTCTTTTTTAATAGGGACCTTGCATGAATTTTTTTACGGAACATAATATTACCACCGAGGATCGTTTTAATATGTGAGGTTAAAGTGACTTTAATAAAAATAGATAACTAAGTTTTTGAGATCATTTATGGTAGTTGCCTTGCAAAAAATTCGACTGATGACCAGTCCTATACTTCCCACCTAGTAAATATTTGCAAAAAATAAACACTCTTTTTTTATTCTTTGAAAAAAAGCATGGCCCTCTTTTTTGTTTGGTGATCTACTGATGGCTAGCTTAATATAGCAAAAATCATGGTTACCTTGATTTAGGTACAACTTTTATTTTTTTTAGTAAAATATTTTTTTTCTCGAAAACTATACATTTTAGAAAAAAAAATATTTACATTTTTTTCATATTATAACATCCAGAATTCATTTATATTTTTTTTTACCTATGTTAATACGTGACATTGAGAACGTTTTTTTGAATATCTCAGGATCCACTGAACCGATTTGACTCAAAATCTAATCAGATCTAAGTTAAAGGCTGATAAACACAATAGAACAATCGGCATGCCCGTATGTTGTTCCGCTCTTAAGATATCGAAGGCGAAAAATTGACCACATACACACACACACACATACACACATACAGACATCAGTCAGAAAATGATCTTAAACGATTGCTAGGGTCTCAAAACGTGAAATCTGTTAAAATCTCGAAATATTTTTTTCGGACTAAATCCATTACTTCCCTACCATAGTGGAGGTGGGAAGTAAAAAGTCATCAAGGAAGTCTTGAAAAATAAATTACTTATATTTTTTTTCTTTATTCTAGTTCAATTAGAAAACAATTGACCTCCACGGATGCAAGATAATATAAAGATCTTTTTTTGCAGATATATTCAATTTTCCAACGTGATAATGTAATAAATATTTCTGTAAGTTTTTTCAATGAAAAATATTAATTTTTTTTTCAGTTGTATGTCCATAATATATCTAGAGCATATGCACATAATATACAAGATAACATCACTTGGAGGGTGGCTCCACCATATAAGGTATTTGGTCAGTATCATTAAATATCAAAGCTGGGTCGAAAACGACTTCACAAAATATCCATGAACAGAGGTGGGATTCAAACCCTCGACAGTCTGATGCAAAGACCAGAACGCTGACCGATATACACCACAGTGTCCTCAAAAATATTGAATTAATAGTTAAGTAATAATCTTTATTTGAACTATGTGATAAAACATATAATTGGATTAGTGTTGAAAAGTTACTTCATCTAACATCTTATGTATGGGTCACAAGTTGACTCGCATAGTCATAGCAGGTTATTATTAGAACAAAACGTGTCCTTGCTCGGATTAACTTTCCTTTAATCGAACATATCGCGTTCGAAATTGAACGCATTCACCGCCTTTCAATTCTATTAAAGAAGCGTCTTGTTCAGAGAAATAGGACGTGTTCTGAATGAACAATCAATATTTCATTCGTTTCCCGATCACAGAAGACATTCTATTTAAGCACAGTCGTATCTCTTCCTTTGTACACATTATAATTTGTATACGATAGAAAGAGAAAGATGATGGGGGCAGTGTTTAAATGAGAAGCCTTCTGTAGCTAATATTTTTCGTTTCCTTTTCATTCTCTACAGAAAGTTTAAAACATCCACTGAGTCGTATAAATCGTGTCGGCACACTACGGATGGAACATTATGTAAGAACAGTTATAGCAAATAACAGAATCTAACTAAAGTTTCTCTGTCTGTTTTAGTTTTGAAGCTATAAGCATTTAAAGTTTCTCAAAAATTTAAAAAAACTTGTTTGACCGCTCATAACTTCTAAATTAAACAAGCCGTGAGGTGGGTCATTTATTAGGACTAAAGTGCGACCCTTGAGGTCCACACGACGAACTTCCCAGTTTGAGAAATATTTAATAATAATAATTAAATTAGATATTACACAGAAAAGTAATCATTTTAATCATTAAAACATAATTATTATTTATTTTTAACAATAATTTAAAAAAAAAACGGCTGAACCGATTTTTATAAAATTTATGTCGGATCAAAATGACGTTAACACGCCTCGATTGACATCCTTACGAAGTCGATATAATTTTTTATTCGCGAGATATTGTGTAAAATCTACTTTTTTGGAGTCTATTTGGTTAAGAAAAAAGAATGGCTGAACCGATTTTGAAAAAATTTCTTTCAGATCATATTTACGTTAATACGCGTTGATTGGCACGCTAACGTAGTCGATATCATTTTTCATTCTCGAGATTACGTCTTAGAAAGAAATGGACACATACGTATACACACACACACATACACACACAGACATCTTTCTAAAAATAGTGTAGTGACCTTGAAACATAAAAATTTGTTATACATTTTGATTTCGATTTTCGGACCCATTACAATAACTTCCAATGGGAAGTTAAAAGGGTACAGAAGTGCGCATGTTTATGTTGAAATCAGCGTATTGTCTTCTATAACTTTGTTCATTTTGAAAAGGTTCCGAGTGATGTCGAATTTCGTCAAAAATCGCATTTTTTCTAAGGTATATGACAAAAAAAAACGATAAAAATGATTTTTTTAGAATTCCTTCAAAATCACCATACTTATAGGAAAGTACTCGCTGATTCCAAAAAGCTAAACAAAACTTCTTTATCTCTTTTAGTTTCGAAGCTGTAAGCGTTCAAAGTTTTCAAAAATTAAAAAAAATCTTTGACCGCTCATAACTTCTAAACTAAAAAAAGTTACAGAAGTGCGCGTGTGCTCATTGTAATCAGCTTGTCTTTATCTATAAACATAATTAATTTGAAAAATTTCAGTTGTTTTTTTTAATTTTATATCAAAAATCGTAATCGAGTGGCAAATTGCGTTACTACAATTTCGATTACACTATGGTACTCTAGGCTTAGTTACACAATATTACTTACGCAGGATTCTACGCACTATTCACCAGGAAAGATTTAGTGCAGCAGGAGTGTCATAGCAAACGTACAAATGTAACTATAGAGGTACCAACCCGACAACAAAAGATACGATGAAATTTCACCACGTGACGGTTGGTCTGCGCTAGTGAAGTAGTATTGCCAACGGCACCGTCACACCGCGGATACACATTCTGTCTCTTTATTCTCTCTCTCTTTCCGGGTTCACTAAGGATGTGAATTCATTATCCACTCATCCTCCAGAACAATGCATCGCCCGTGACCCTTCCTTGAATATGAATTTTTAACTGACTCACAAATGTACAGAATAATATTACTATAAAGATTATACCGAAGAAGTGGCGTAGTGGTGAGAAATTGTGTTTTAAAGACCACCAACAGCTAAGGTTATTTGAGGCCTAGCACCAATTCATATTTTCAAATCATTATTATTTTTTTTTATAATAAATTGAAAATCTAATTGACACTGTTACCAGCTCTCGGGCTAGAACCCGGGAACTGGGGACTTGCAATAGAGGAACCATAGCAACGCCATGTAAACAACAGCATTGCTACACGTTCGGCCATTCTCAAGCCCTGTAGTGGTGAGAGAGAGAGAGAGATTATAGATCATAGAGGCTCGATAACTGAGCCCCCGAGTGGAAACATTGGAATGCAAACTACATTCCAATGTTTTATGGGATTAGAGCTCCCAGGTACTCGGGCTCCTACCAGTCGGTTTGTGTATGCCGGCTGGCAGATTATAATTCACACCTAGCCTCTGATGACCTCAGCTGTTGAGCGTCTATAATCTATAATTTATCTATCTATCTATCGATAACTAGAGTCACCGTAGTGTTGAGAGACTCATATTGGAAAGGTACTGGCTTAGAATCTCGACGGGGTACAGTTGTCCAACGTCTATAATCTACAATTGAGATGAATCCTTATGCAAGACCATATGCTTACAAAGTTAGGTGCCTACTTTATTCTAATTTAATGACATCGATTTATGAAAAAATCAATAAAATCGTTGGAATCGTTTTCGAGAAAATCGCAATTTAACTCTTTAGGTATTTGATGGAGTCGGAAGAAAATAAAAAACCCTGATAAACCCTCTAAATTTAAAATTTGGTTTCGAATCGTTAAACGATGTGTCAGGTCAGGTCTCTGCAGTACATACAAAAGGGCGGACAGCGATCTAAAATTCGCTATTTCGATTTCTAGCGACCATGAAACGTTTAAATCCGCCCAAATCTCGAATTCGGTTATTCTTCGCTATTACAAAAGACTTTCGTCGATTTCTAATAGTCGCTCAGAAGTAAAAAATCTAAATATGAATATTATTTAAGTTAGGAGAAGAAGTCTCTATGGCAAAGAATCAAATAAATTGCAATACTGATGTTTAAAATTGCATATCTTTGCTTAAGTTTCGGTGCTCTTTACACCATCTTCAGAGCACCGAAACATAGGTAAAGATATGCAATTTTAAACATCAGTATTGCATAAAAATATATAAGCACTGTGGTTGGAATAAAAATAAATATAGTTACTTCTTACCACAACAGTTTTATTGATGGATGTACATTTCGAAAGCTATGCTTTCATCTTCAGCAAACACTATACATCATGTATAGTGTTTGCTGAAGATGAAAGCATAGCTTTCGAAATATACATCCATCAATAAAACTGTTGTGGTAAGAAGTAACTATCTTTATTTTTGTTTTTGATCAGTATTGCAATTTATTTGATCCTTTGTTACAGAGACTTTCTCTCCTAACTTCAATCATTATCTTCGGATCACCATATCTCTATATCAGTTTTTTAACATGAATATTATTAAAATAAAATGTTCCCCATCCTTTATCACATCGTGATATCGCAAGTGGAAATATGTTGCTAATATTTTTTCCCATCCTCGTTCGTTGCGAACAACTTTAGTGACGCCGGGCAGGGATTATTTTTGTTATTTAATGAGTGTACTTGCAATTCATAAATGTCAAATAAACTCCTAAATGCGTGACTGCAGTTTTATATACAAGGTGTACGTTTCCACAGTTTCATTAATGTTTGTTACTATAATATAAATTATTTTATATCAACACTTGGCTACATGGCTCTTTCTCAAACGAAACGTTGCCAAAATCATAATTCTTGGTTGCGTTCTTTTTTTAATAAATTGAAATTTAAATTAATTCCAATATATTTATGCTGTGTTTATCGTACAATTTTATTTTTTAATCACGCTTTTAAATGACGGTTGCTATGGTAACGATAAACAATTTGCCAAAATGGAAACGCCAAAAATGGAACTCGTAGTAATCAAAATTTAACAGCGTGATTAAAAAAGCAGCCTGTTAAAATTCTACGATAAACCCGGCATTAATGTAATTTGTTAATTTAGTTGTCGAAAATTACAATATATGCCTTTTTTATTAAGAAAACAAAATAATTATAAGAATACTTTGACTGAATTAAATTAAATGTGATAAACATCAATTTCATTAAAAAGCTTTAATGGGAAAAGCGCTTCTGTAATGCATTGGTTTTTCTTTTCCTAATGTAATTTTGTTTACGCCCGGAGGACATAACATCAAAAACGCATTTTTAACGGTTTCGAACCTTTCTCAACTAGAATAGAACCCTTAATTAAAGCCGTATTGACGGGGTGATAACGGGACACCACTAGCCACGAAAAACGACCTGTTGTTTGTCAACTTCTTTTCCGTTATACGTGAATTTATAAACAGTGGAACTAAACCTTTTGGTATAATATATCAATTTTCGTAAATCAGCTTGTTTGAAGTTTTCTATAGACGCTGATGACTTCAGCTGTTGAGCGTCTATAATCTACAGTCTTGTTCTTGTTTGAAGGTTATTTACTTTAGTAAAACGCAATACAAGAAACCTTATGAGCTCTGTTGTCGAGCGTCTATAATATATAATATCTATCTACGTGATACAAAGCGAAAGAATAAATAATAATTATTTTTACCTATAATATTATGGGCAATTAGTTTGAGTTTTGAAATTTAAAATATGTAACACAAACTATCGCACAACATAAAAAGGCTGCAAAATTTTCCTGTGTTGTGTTTTAAAGATCACCAACAGCTAAGGTTATTTGGGCCTAGCACCAATTCATATTTTCAATTCATTATTTTTTTTTTTATAATAAAATGAAAATCCAATTCACACTTTTACCAGCTCTCGGGCTAGAACCCGGGAACTGGAGACTTGTAATAGACGAACCATAGCAACGACATGTAAACAACAGCATTGTTACGCTCTCGGCTATTCTTAAGCCTTGCAAAATTTTCCGGGAAATATTTTTAACCTATATAATTCGATGCTAATGGAACTTCAATTGATTTTTTTTCACAAGTAGATATTAATAATTAAATTCACATAAAAATTAAAATCACGCCAGGACTTCCACCATATCGGTCCGTACTTCCGCCATCTCTAACAATATAAAAAAACTCGGGTCGCAGTGCCAAACCCTGCCGACAATATAGTGTATTTGCTAATACAGGCCTTGTGGCTTTAATACGTGAATTTAGGTTTGTTTTTGGACAAAATAAAAAATTTAACCCCTTAATACATCCCTGAAAATAATATTTTTTTTCTTAATTTCAATATTATTATCAATGCAATCTCTGTACCAAATTAAATACATCCTTCAGTAAGTAAATCACTATCCGCAAACTAGTGTTTTCATAAAATTTGTAAGTCCGGTCCTGTCGGGCCGATTTTATTAAAATTTTAGCAGCACATTTTAATCTTTACTAAAGAGTTAAATTTCAATTTTGAAACGATTCTGACCAATTTTTCGGTATTTTTGGGCCCAAAAACTTTTTGGAATCCCTAAATACAACCCTGAAAATGGTCCGATCGGGCCCATTTTAAATAGGTTCCGTGCGGTGATGGATTCCAACGTGTGTACCAAATTTCGTTCAAATCAATTAAGTCTTTCGAGAGTTATGCCGCGAACACATATATATATATATATATATATATATATAATATATACATATATATATAAACATTTCCAAAAATGATGCCAAAGTGTTCAGGAGGCTATGAAACGTCGAGAAATTTTGGTCCGACCCCTAGGTCCCGCCATCCGACCGACGCCAATAGTGTATGTGCCATATGGCAAATACACTAATAATAAACTTACAGTAGTAAATTCGCAGGTATGTGGACAGTAAATAATAAAGCATACCTGCGAATTTACTACTTTAATTATACAAATATGGAGACGAAATATACTAAATATGATAATAAACATTATGGGTAAGTTCGGTTTTGCGCTCAGATCGATCCAAGCGCTCTAATGCGTTCGAATTTACATTAACTTAACATTATTTTATATGTCCTGAAAGATCCCTAGCCTAGTGCTTAGATCGATCTGATCGCAAAACCGAACTTATTCTGTAATCTATATTATTATGTAAAATATGGTGGAAGTATGGGTCTATATGGCGGAAGTGTCCAATGCATATAAAGGCGCGTACACATAGTATGCAAATACAATGTAGCAGCACACACGCTTGAATCAATGTCATGTTTTCAAACATTTACACATGGAACATACAACCACCGGCCACATTGCATTTAGTATATTTGATTTTATTGTTTTCTATGAAGGTGAACTCGCAGGTTAATTTCGGTACTTGTACAAAGTGGTTGTATTTTTTTCGAAATGAGCCATACATACGATGAAATAATGTTGTTATGAATAGTTTAGTTAAAAAAAAACGAAAATTAAAATATAATCGCCGATTTTGGGTCAGCGAAATTTTTAAAAATTTTAAAAATAATTATTTTACTTAAAAAGCAACACCACTATGTGCACAATACACTAACAAACTGACAACTAAGAGATAGATTAAATAAACAATTTTATTTTCAGTATCAATCTCCATCGGGTCAAACAATAAAAACATAAAAAAACGTGCTTTAGTAGTCATAAATCTCTTTGATGTACCGCTCTTATAGCGATCACAAAATACGTATGTGTGCGTTTTGTGGTACTGTTTGTAAACACGTTCACACTAAGTCTGGAGGGCAATATAGCCTAGTGGTTAGCGTGCTTAGTGCCGCAACCTCTGGACTGGACTGCCGTAGGTTCGAATCCCACCTGGGCTCATGGATTTTTTGTGATGTTATTTAGTGTTAAGATAGTTGTTATTTAGTGTAGTTGAAAGACGCTAATGACCTGAGATGTCGACGCGTCTATAATCTACAATAAATAAAAAATAAACACTAGTCTGTTTTTCGTGTATCCAATGTATTTGCGTTTGTTGCGTATCATGTTTGCATTCTATGTGTCTGCGGTTTTACTAAGACATAAAATAATATCAATTTCTGTTATAGTTTCATTTTTTTCGGTTAAAAATATACGGTAGAGAATCTTTTCGTTTTGATTTTCAATTTATTCTTTTGAATACGTCAGCCAGTAGAAGTAGACGTTAGAAGTTAGTCACATAGTCACAAGCACGTATATCTTTGTACGATAGTAGAATTGTATCTTAGATAAAAGAAATACATAGAGGAATACGAATTGAGATAACTACAGTAAAATATTATTTTAATTTTTTTCTGACAATTTTTAATCCATTGAAATTTTACATTTTTTCGGCTGTTTGCATTTTGTGTAGAAAAAGGTTTTTTTTCCGTTGCGTAGGGAAGTTGATGTAAATTTAAAATTGAGTTTTCGTGGTCGGCGGCCACCCCATTTGGCCACCATATTTTAGAGAGGTTTTTTTATTTAGAATCGAATTCTCTACAACTTAACTAGAAATACTTACTTTTTGTCGTAAACTAAGGTCATTAGTGTCTAAATTAAAAAATTATGTAAATACACGCATAAAATACATTTTAAATAATGAACGCAAGATCAGAAATATTTTATAAAATTATGTATGAGTTTGATTTCTGTTCCGCAAAAAGTACAGTTTATTTGCATGAATAAAAACAACATGATTGAAAATTCATTCATATACGAATTTGGAAAAAAAGCAAATGTTTTATATACATGCTAGGGATGTGAGATTACTCGAAAAATCGAGTGAAATAATTGAGGTACATTTTTTATGATCGGGTCGAATCGAAAACAAGAAATGTTAGGAAAAATTCAAGTTTTAATCATCTCCTGATGATGCGAACTTGGTTGGTGAAACGTACGTCGAGAGTGTTTGTTATGGTTTGGTGTTTTGTGGTAATTATAACATTTCGTAGTAGACAAGGACCTATAATCTATACCTATAGATGAGCAAAAATAATTGAAGCTGTTTCGAATCGGGTCGAATACAAAGAGAACAAATTTACATTATAAAAATGGCTTAATTATTTTAAAAATAGATATACTCAATTTTTTTCAAGTCCAGGTACTTAAGTACCTATTTAAAAAATACTCTATTTTTTTCTTTTTGCTTCGAGTTCAATAATGCAAGAAGAAGAAAAAATAGATACTGACAAAAACATTTTTTAGTGTGTGAAGTTTTTTCCCCGTAGTTTTGACCTAGAAATTATAAATATTAAACTTGACTTTAGGAAAATTCATTATTCACACATCCCTAATATATATATTCATGAATATATTATTATTTATGAACATAGAATATACATTTTAATTAATATATGTGCATTTGCACATTTGTCGAACATTTATTTTTTCAAACACTATATTGGAAAATATTTCCAATCAAATGAATTTTAAATGAGCACAATTTATAAATACATAACATTATTTACGGTTCAGATCTTTAGTTTTTATTAAAAAAAAAACAGTTTCAATTGTAAACAATTCTTGATGATGCAAAAACAAAAACTAAAATTGAAAAATTTTCTTGTCATATTACTGCCTGCATAATTTTATTTGTTAAATAAAATATAAACATGTTTATATTTTCACGACCGATTTCAAACCCACAAAAAAGCTATTAAACTCAGTAAATATCATCTAAATTAAAATTAATTTATAATATATTATAGAGAAAAATTATCCACACAAGATCATATATATAGGTATATAATATACTAGCGGCCCCGTCCGGCTTCGCCCGGATGCTAAGAAAACTCGGGTGCAATACACTACCACTCGCTTAGCTCGTTCGCTTGAATATTATAAATACACTACTCACTCGCTTCGCTCGTTCGCTTGAATATTGTGATTACATTACTCACTCGCTTCGCTCGTTCGCTATATATATAAACCTTCCGGGAACAATTCCGTCATACATGATTTTTGCGTAACTTTAACCGTTTACGCAGCGCACGCAACGGAAGCTCTCGAAAGGAATAATTTTTCCCGTTTTTGCAACATTTTTCATTGATGCTTCGCTCCTATTGGTCGTAGCCTTCCTCGATAAATGGACTATAATCCAACACAAAAATAATTTTTCAATTCGAACCAGTAGTTCCTGACATTAGCGCGTTCAACGAAACAAACAAACAAACAAACTCTTCAGCTTTATAATATTAGTATATATATTTTGAAAATGTGACTACATGTTTCAACCAACGTTCATCATCAGGTCATCAAAGAGAAATCTGTAACTAAATTAATCATCTTAAACAATCATCTTAACATCAAAGCTTAAGTTAACTAAAAAAGTTAATTGTCAACTATTGTAATTGTTTAAGCACCGAAAAATACTAATAATGTGCTTTTTTTAACTATATTATATTTATCAATAACATAATGTTTTACAAACATGATACAAATGTATGAATCGGAAAATTTTCCATGTTTATTCGCTCTACCCGCCTGCTATTACATACTCACAGCCTGCTGTAAATGTAAAGATGGCGACGCAAATGAACTGCAAATTTTTTTGAAAATACTGAAAATGAAGTGAAAAGTAGGTATGGCAAAAAGTACCATATATATATATCGTGCGTAATGGTAATATGACTCGTGTGACTGTAAAAATTCGCTATCGCTCGTATCTACACATACTGTCACTACTCGTCAATAATATACCCCATTACGCATCTAGATATACAATCTACTATTACTGTGAAATTATTATAACGCGCACGCGACATATTTAAAACGTGAATTCATGTTATGATTGGTTATAATCCGCTGTTTACATTCATTTGTTTATGCATACATCAGAATAAGTTACTTATTATTTCACTTTATATTATGTTTTCCTATATACCGGATGTTCAGAATCACGAACACTAAACCCTAGGGCCTTAAAATAAACGTTATCGTAGTGATTCCGTTGTTTATAAGCCTCCTCTATTACAAACAAATGAAACAACCGCATGCTTCTAGGTTCTTGTGAACTGGTGAAAGCATCAACTATGGGTCTTCAATTTACTATTAATCTGTTGTTAAGCTTGACGTTACCCGTGTCCTCCATGAATGGGCAATTTCGAAAGAAAGTGAAGGACAGCTTGTTGTAATGGTCAACGTGCTGGCCTTTGGAGCAAGCTGTGGATTCGACTCCCACCTCGCTCATGAACGTTTTGTGATGTCATTTAGTTTTAAGTGATATGTTATTTGATGCAATTAAGACGATAATGACCTAAGTTGCCGAGCGTCTATAATCTACAATAAAAAATCATATTCCAAATCGAGAACGGCTTGGTGTAATGGTCAGCGTGCTGGCAAATAGAGCAAGCTGTCACAGATTCGAATCCAACCTCGCTCATGGACGTTTTGTGATGTCATATTTAGTTTAAAGTGATATACGTTATTTGATGTAATTAAGACGCTAATGACCTAAGTTGTTGACGCGTCTATAATCTACTATAAATAAAATAAAAAGTGACAGCGGTTGGAATGCCAAGCTAAGAACTTATAATAAAATCCGTCCAATGACGCTAGGATGTACCTAGTTCGGCACTACCGATGCCTCCCAACTACAACAAAAAATTGACAAACGTTTTGACGATACGCGTGCCGCAAGAAAACCTCTTAAAATAAAAAAAAATCAAGAGGTGTCATGGGACACTCGACAGAAGCTATGCTTTTTACGTATTGTAAGTATATATAAAACCGAATTTATCAAAGCTATAAATACAATTGAAAAGTTATTATTTGAACGCCATTTTGAAATCTGACGCCATTTTATTTTTTTGTGTCCTATAAAACTCTTAAATATCAATTTTCAAAAAGATCAAATGATTTATACAAAAGTACATATATGGCCGCCATTTTGAAATCTGACGCCATTTTATTTTTTTGTGTCCTATAAAACTTTTAAATATCAATTTTCAAAAAGATCGGATAATTTTTACAAAAGTAAGTACATATGGCCGCCATTTTGAAATCTGCCGCCATTTTATTTTTTTGTGTCCTATACTCTCAGATATTAATTTTACATTTTTTAATAACATGAGCGTGACGATTTTACCGTAATGCGAATCTAAAAGTTTACCCCCTGCCAGAAATTGTCTAACGCGCCTATAGAAGCATAGCTTCAAAAAATAGTTTGCGCATAAAAAAAGGCTTAGGCAACGTTCAGTTGACAAGCGCTGAATCGTGAATCGTGCATCTAGAAAAATTATCAAACGTCTTACAACAGTGTTGTGATGAGCGCGTTGTTGCGGCGTTCAGAAATAAAATGCCTAAGCGCCGGAAATCGTTCGTCAACGCTTGTCATCTGAACATAGCCTAAAGCGCCACATAAATTTCGATTTTTTTCATCCGTTCGACTCGCCGAGACCCAACTCGCGGTCCAAAACTGCCAATATATTGTATGGTAAAATACCGACGGTCCGCATCGTCGGTTAAAATTTCTGTCAAGTCTTGATATTTGGACGACCGGTTCGTCGGTCTTCGGTCCAAATCGTAAGTGTATTCGAGTTTCGATTCAAGTCGGCGATTTCTTGTCAGTAGCGAACTGGATTAATTATCCAGTTTATGGTGTGTATAGTAGTTGAACGTTTATGTTTATTTTTTACTGAAAACAGCAGCTGCCACTGCCACTGCTAAGAAATGTACCTGTCTCATGGAGGGCAGTATAGCGTAGTGGTTAGCATGCTTGGTGCCGCAACCTCTAGACTGAACTGCCGTGGGTTCGAATCCCACCTGCGCTCATGGATGTTTTGTGATGTTATTTAGTTTTAAGTTAGTTGTTATTTAGTGTAGTTGAAAGACGCTAATGACCTTAGATGTCGACGCGTCTATAATCTACAATAAATAAAATACCCGTCTCATAACAAAACTGACGATCAAATAAACTTTATCTGAGCAGTGTGTGGGAAGAACGTTCCGGCGATGATTATCGACTGTTCAAATCGCGACAATTCGAACGAGTAAAAAAGAACGAAAAGCGTTATTTTATCTTCGAAAATGAGTTTATGGACATGCTGTATATCATTATTTTTAGACAATATTAGTGTATACATAATGTTGCACAAACTCAGTTTTGTGTATGTAATTGTGTGTGTCTGTGTGTCACTACAAGCACAGAAGCTACGTATAAATTCTAGCGTTAATTAATTCGAGTATGTACAAAGTGTTATTTCAACTGTCACATTCACACACACACACACACAATCATATACACACACACGTAGCTGTATGGAATATACAGCGAATTGTGTGAAACATGGAAAATTAAATCCAATATCAAAAATAAAAACTTCAATGAGAGCACAGAATGTTGTAGTTCTGTTTTTGTCTGATTGAATCCTAAAGTTGTACCTAATGAAAAATCATTTTTCCAATTTTATATTTTTGTTGTTGTCAAACTACATTTTTTTTACTAAAATAAATACTAATAGAGCAGGACATAGTAGCGCAATCGCTCACAAAAATCCCAGGATAATTAATTTTTTTTTCGTTGTTTTCAGAAAAATTTTTTAATTATAAAACTGTTATTTGTTATTATCTTCCTGGAAATTGTTTAGACCATGGAAGTTAAATTTTTTTTTCTTATCAGAAATTATTTTTTTCATAATTCTTAGGCTTTTCCAAATAAAAAAAGTCCTTAGGTTCAGTATCGCATCTCTACTCTATCAATAGTTATAAATTTTTTAGTATTTATAAAAGCGATAAGTCTATGCATTCCCAAAAAAGAAAGGTATATTATAAAACATTTCATAATCCCGTATTTGACAATTTTTTTAATAATAATTTAGTAAATTGCAAAACAACGAGCAACCTTAATTTCAAATTTTTAATCCGCCACAACTCTGTTTTTAATAAATCACTCGAACTATTTTTAAGGTGCTCATTCTGTCTGTCTTTCTCTGTCGCCCGTATGAATCGTGAGAGTGCAACTGAGACAATATTTTTGTGGTTTAAACAATTTCCAGGAATGATAGTAATTGGCTGCTTTTCCAATAAAACAACTCTAAAATTTTGAATAAAGTTTACCTAGTAATAAAATAAATTAACCTTGTATATTATGTTTCTGTATCATCATAGTTTTCTACATGTATCAATTTCCAACTTAATACAATTAAATCCTTTTCAAAAGTTTGTAGGTACTATTATTTTGGCGTAATGAATAGGTACATGCATACATGACTGTCTAAGCACCAACTGTATTGTTTCAGATTGTACAGGATGTCTCTCAACTGCTCATCATTGCGTAAGTAAAGTTGTTTTTTTATTTACCTTGTAGAATTGTTTTTTATTCCAAAAATGTTTCCAATTATAAGCTATAAAACACTGTGGAAAGATAGTGACATTCGATATATTTTAAAAGCAAAAAATATCCAAAAATGTTCATCCTCAAATAATGTAGAGTTAAATAATTGTTTTTGACAGTAGTAAGTACTATGAAGTAGGTACCTAACTTTTTTAAATCATTCCCAAATTCAGGTAACGATTTAATAACATTAACCAATAAGCTTTATTGTTCTGAAAGTTGTCTATTTATTTATTATTACGATTTATAACAATATTTCATTTATTTATTTATATTATAAGACCTAAAATTAAATATAATCAGAACAGTTAGTTATTGAGTCTTTACCTAAATTAAGGTATGATTTAAAAAAAGGCTAGGTACCTACTCTATGGTACGACTGAAATTTGTTTAAAAACTTCAAACTGAAATGATTTATTACACTAGAAAACTTCGGGATGGACCTTGCAATCATACCTATAAAATAAATTTAATTAGATTTTTTTTTTATTTTTTAGTTTAAATAATTTGGCAATCGGGCTTTCGATATGAACTTTTTCATGTATTTTTAATAGCCTTTACTGGCGGTTTGCTTGCTTTAACTCTTTTTACGAAAAAAAAATCTTAATCCGATCGTAGCTGGATAAGTATCCAAAGTTTAAGTCGTAGTTGATAATGTACCAATTAACATCAAAAACAGGCCAACGGTTCAAACAGAAGACAATAAATTCTTGTAACACATTTTTCTGTGTAGGTGTCAGGTAGATACCCAAAAAACCAGCAAAAAAACGAAATTACGAATAAAAATCCCGTTACTATTTTTATAAAATAAAGTGATATTTAAGTCCACTCTGTAAATATATCCCTTAAATTTTGTTACACATTGTTGAAAAAAAATCAGGTTAAAAAATAAATTTCAACATTTTTTTATTTGTTTTCTGTGACAATCTTTTTTAGATATAACCCTGTGTGACACAACCTTTATACAGGTAGATACGTGTATTATATAATGTGTAATACCCTAAAGTTTGTCTGACCTGACTACGTAATTCCTTTATTAGCACTGTACTAATTTTCCATACTGAATTAATTTAATTACATTATATCTATATTATGTAATGTAATTTTCCTAAATATAATATTTCAAAATTAACATTCAGTTATTTCATTACTTAATTGTATACTAAATCGTCAAGTTAAACTATATTTTACTAGCTTTCAGCCTTTCAGGCTCGGCTTCGTCCGGGAAAATTTTGGTTTAGCAGCGAAATAATCAAGAGTTATACAAATATTTAACTTTCCATTGGAAGTTATTGTAATGGGTCCGAAAATCGAAATCAAAACGGAGAAAAAATTTTATGTTTCAAGGTCATTACACTATTTTTAGAAAGATGTCTCTCTCTCTGTGTGTGTGTGTACGTATGTACATATGTGTCCATTTCTTTCTAAGACGACATCTCGAGAATGAAAAATGATATTGACTACGTTAGGGTGCCAATCGACGCGTATTAACGTAAATATGATCTGAAAGAAATTTTTTCAAAATCGGTTCAGCTGTTCTTTTTTCTTAACCAAATAACCTCCAAAAAAGTAGATTTTACACAATATCTCGCGAATAAAAAATTATATCGACTTCGTAAGGATGTCAATCGAGGCGTGTTAACGTCATTTTGATCCGACATAAATTTTATAAAAATCGGTTCAGCCGCTTTTTTTAAAATTATTGTTAAAAATAAATAATAATTATGTTTTAATGATTAAAATGATTACTTTTCTGTGTAATATCTAAATTAATTATTATTATTAAATATTTATCAAACTGGGAAGTTCGTCGTGTGGACCTCAAGGGTCGCACTTTAGTCCTAATAAACGACCCACCTCACAGCTTGTTCATAATATCACTTAACTGTATCTTTTATACCTAAGTTAAATTTGGATCAGCAGTTCCTGAGATTACCCGCGACAAACAAACACAAACTTTTCATTTTTAGGGTTCCGTACCAGAAAGGATCCCTATTGTTGTGCCAACGATGTCTGTTTGTCCGCCTCTGTCTGAAATTCACACATAATATGTATTACCGCGGCCCAAAGACGGAGAGAATAACAAAAGATTAAAAAAGGTTTATTTTAAGGGGGACGTCCATACTTACAAACGGGGGTAAAAAAAATTTTTTTTGTACCTATTCTTGTGGGGTATCGTTGAAAAGCGCCTTTTATGTAGATTGTGAATGTGTATTTATTTTTATTTATTTTATCAAAATTGTAGGTTTTAGAGACCGTCAAAGTTGCCATTTTTAGATCTATTTTGTTACCAGGTTTATCTTAACAACGCAATTACCTATAAAGCTGTAATTCACGTCAAGTATCACTCATATTCTCTAGTTAAAACAGAAAAAAGAAAGCGCCAATATATTATTATATGCAAGCGGGGGGCAAAAAAAAATTTTTTTTGTACTTATTTTTGTGGGGTATTGTTGAAAGGGCCTTTTGACTTTTGAGTAAAATATGAATGTGTTTTTATTTTATTTATTTTATCAAAATTGTAGGTTTTAGCAAACAGGGGGCAAACACAATTTTTTTTGTAACTATTCTTGTGGGATACCGCTGAAAAGCGCCTTTTTATATTTTATTTATTTTACCAAAATTGTAGGTTTAGCATAACTTACATAGTACGGAACTCTACTCTTTGCGTGGCTCGACACGCCCTTGGCCGTTTTTATAAAATTAGTATAAATTACAAATTTAACAGTAAGTAGCGGTTGTAAACATGTCACAGGTTAAACTAGCTAAATCATTCGAAGTTTAAACCTCACACGCGCTAACACACCTCTCAAGCGACCGCCATGTTCTTAGCAAGCGTACAGCTGCCACTGCCAGTGTTACGTTCCGAAGTTCTGTTGCATGTCTGTATCTTATTTCTCCTGCAATGTTTACTTGAGAATAACCGAGCGTGTAGGGATGCCGTGGTTTATATGACGTTTCTGTTGCTACGCTATTACAAGCCCGAAGCCACTAATTCCCAATTCTAAGAACTAGCAAAAGTAACAATCCACGTACCTATTTACCTTGATTGCGCGCGCATACCGTGTTCACAGATGATTCGGTAACTAGGCAATAATTTGTCTATATCGGTTGTCACTGACTGCAGCTGACTAGGTGACAGGACGCCGTATGCGCGCGCAACCATATTTTTTCTCTCTTTTTCTTGCAGAACAAACAATAGCGATCTCTCACTCTTATTTCGAGAGTCAATTGGATTTTCGATTTATTATTAGAAAAAATAATTATTCGCAAATATGTATCGACGGTTGTCTTGAATAACCTTAACTGTTGATGCAATGTTAAAATGTTCGGGCTGTACGCAACAGCCATTAAATTATAATACTAAGTGCGCAGTGTCTTTTTTACATCATTACAGAGCTCTTCACTTTTTTCCTCTCTCAAGCTTATAACCTGGAATCCTGCGGCATACTAAAGTAAATTATTCACCTACAAGGCTACATTGTAAATGATCTCAGTGGAAAATATACTTACATAAATGATTTCTGCGGAAAACGCCTTTAGAAATACATGTGAGAAAATGAGTTGGCTTAAATAAAAAACCGGCCAAGTGCGACTCAGACTCGCGCATCGAGGGTTCCGTACAATAATAAAAATAAGGACTTATAGGTAGGGTAAAAAATTAACAGATTTATTTTTTTAAGCTTGTTTTTAAAAAGTTTTTTGATGTGAAACATCTTATGTCGGGCTGTGATCAGCCGCGTGAGGGGAAATATGCAACAAAATAATACAACGAAATAATGCAACGAATTCTGCTTTGCTGCTGTTCTCCCCACCACTGCGGCGCTTATATTGTACTATAATACATATATCAGTAACAACGGCTGTCTTGACAAGTCATTCGTAGACTAGAGGTACGACTTTAGCCTTCTATGCATGAGGACTTGGGTTCGAAAACTCATGGCATCGTACAATTTTTGACGTTTTTTTTTCTAAATTCTACATGATATTTATTTATAAAATTTTTTATTTTTGTTATATTCTTTCTTTGACAATAATTATAATTTTTTGAAATTTCATGACACCAAAAATTAATTTTTTTGTTTTTTTTAAAAAACGAAAATTTGGGTAAATTAGAGTAAATTGGGGCAAATTAGAGTAAATTAGGGTAAATTGGGGTAACTTAAGGCAAAAGGGGCTAAATAAAAGTAAATTAGGGTATTTAGGGAAAACTAGGGTAAATTCAAGAAATTAGGGTATACCAGGGTAAATTTGGGTAAACGAGGGAAAATTAGGGTAAATTGTGTTAAATTGTAAATTCTTATCTCTCCAACTACTGAACCGGTTCTAAAAATTCTTTCATTATAAATAAATTATTATATCTGGAACTTTTGAACCGATTTAAAAAATTCTTTTACTAATAGAAAGCTACACTATCCCTAAGTGATATAGGCTAGATTTTATTTTGATAAATTTTTCAAGTTCAATAAATAAAAGATTCAGGCTATAAAAATGTTTCATATCTGCCAGGCGTCCCGCGACGGCTCACATTTTTTTTTTAATTATATTTTATTTTGTTCTTTTTAAGTGTTTTAAAATTTTTTCGTATCAAATTTATTTAAATTAAGTTTTAAAGTAAAAAAAATATATTAATAGAATATTTGATGAATAAAAAAAAAACAAAAATATTGCGATCCGAAACCCGGAATCGAACCGAGTACCTTTACATCTTCAGTTTATCACTCCAACGGTTAGAGTGATGAACTGAAGATCTAAAGGTAAAACTGAATTTCTAAAGGAGTAGAATAATATAGAGAAGAGCTTAAGGTACTCCTTTAGATCTTCAGTATTCCACTCTCGGTAATAGGTTCAATATAGCTAGGTTGTAGTAGTGAATCTTCGTACTAGCGAGACCTCATCATAATTTTTTCACTTTCATGATGAACTCTAGCCAGTACGAAGTTCACTTCTACAACCTAGCTATATTGAATTAACACTCGCATGTAGTGAAAATCTATTGATTCCAAAGCATATAAGGAGAATGTTAGATTAGTAATTGTAAGCTCATTCCACCGCGAAAGTGGAAATAATAATAATAATAATAATACATTTTTATTAATTCATAAAAACTGAAAAATACAGATATGAACAGTCAAAAATAATTGGTTACATATTTAAATATTCAGGGATGTCATAGAAGCAGTTTTTAATTAGGTATAGGAAAGGTTCAGGTTAGAATTCTGACTGTGACTATGGCTGGTAAAATGATTTTTTCCGATATGTTTGGAATTAATTATATAATTGGCTGCATTCCAACAAATTTTTTATTTAATTTTTCTTACGTAATCTGTAAATAGAATTTCTTTTTCCAATCTTTGTGTCAAAGGCACAATTAATTTATAACATAAATCCAAAAAATAAACCAATTTTCTTTAAGTGACTGCTTTAGTAATGCAAAAGTTAAAATACTTTTCAGGTTAGATACAACTTGTCACGAGAGCTAAATGTGTTTAATGTATACCCAGTACTGGCAACCTAGAGAACCGTATTACCAACTTACACAAATTGCGAAAAGTTTTTTGTCGGAGAAAATGCCTAGTTAATTTATTCATGCAAAAAAACTGCGTTAACTTTTTAGTCAAACTGAACGCATTTTCAGACTGTTTATTTAAACGGATAATCATGTATGTCCCGACTTAATTGGAACAAAAAGACAAATAAACGATTAGATAGTCGGCAATTTCAGATTAATTATTTCGTTGAAATTTCGTGTCCATTGAAAATACATTCTATAATTAATTTCTAAAGTTTATAATAAAGTATTGATACTGTCGCCATCTTTTATTCACGCTTTCACTTGCGTCAATGTCGGTTTTTGAACGGCCGGCGGTGACCCGTAACCCTACCTACTTTCAATAGTTAGAAACTGAACACTGAAAAAATAACTGCAAAACACTGACTATTTTATATCTATATATTATAATAAAACGTATATTAATTTATTCAGCCCTTCAAATAACTATCTGGTATAACTAGACATTGCACGAAATGTCTAAACATTATTTAAAAAAATGAAATGTGTGCCTCACACCCTCATCTACATAAGTGCACCGTCGAAATTATACATTTTTTACTTGAACTCGTTCCGGTAAAGTTTTTAGCATTTTGTCGACCCAACACAGATTTTGGCAATAAATTGGATCGAGAAGGTTTCAAAATCTTATTAACTTCCCATTGGAAGTTATTGTAATGGGTTCGAAAATCGAAATCAAAATGTATAACAAATTTTTATGTTTCAAGGTCACTACACTATTTTTACACTATTTTTAGAAAGATGTCTGTGTGTGTGTACGTACGTATGTAGGTACGTACGTATGTGACCATTTCTTTCTAAGACGAAATCTCGAGAATGAAAAATGATATCGACTACGTTAGAGTGCCAATCGACGCGTAATAACGTAAATATGATCTGAAAGAAATTTTTTCAAAATCGGTTCAGTCGTTCTTTTTTCTTAACCAAATAGACTCCAAAAATTAGATTTTACACAATATCTCGCGAATAAAAATTTATATCGACTTCGTAAAGGTGTCAATCGAGGCGTGTTAACGTCATTTTGATCCGACATAAATTTTATAAAAATCGGTTCAGCCGTTTTTTTTTTAATTATTGTTAAAAATAAATAGCAATTGTGTTTTAATGATTAAAATGATTACTTTTCTGTGTAATATCTAATTTAATTATTATTATTATTAAATATTTATTAAACTGGGAAGTTCGTCGTGTGGACCTCAAGGGTCGCACTTTAGTCCTAATAAACAACCCACCTCACGGCTTGTTTTAAGATATATTTACTTATATTCCTTATAATGTTTAGACATTTCGTTGGAATGTTTAGACTCTAGACATTTCGTTAAACGTCCAGTTAGGTTAAACGACTATAACATATCCATACAGAGTAAAGATAACTAAAGTTTTTGCTAGAAATATATTCGTGTGCCATTTTTGTTGTAAGTAGCGTATTTCGCTCGAATGCACGGGCTAAAAGTTGGAAAGAACATGTAAAATAAATAACTGGCAGTTATTTGAATGTATTCTGAATAATTATAAACGGTCTTTATTTAAAGTTTGAATTATTAAAATAAAGTTTTGAAATGGGAAAACCGACTAATTTAATATTTGCTTAAACATTAATCATAAAATTCTTTAATATTGTTTTAATTTGCGCTGAAGAATCTTACAGAAACGAAAGATATACACATTTTATTAACTTTTGAATTTGTGACAAAAGCGATATTTCTTAGTTTCAAACATTGGAGAATATTTTAATTAGTGAACTTTTCCCTTTTAAATGTGAACTTATCTTATCAGCTTTTCAACAAATACTGAATTTTGATAATTATTTTTTGACCGAGATTTTAAATATATATAATACTAGTGGCCCGGTCCGGCTTCGCCCGGGTGCTATGAATTTATAATTTATTAATATATTACTCACTCACTTCGCTCGTTCGCTCGAATTTATAATTATTTAAAACATTACTCACTCGCTTCACGCGTTCTCTCGAAATTATAATTAATTAAAACATTTCTCACTCGCTTCGCTCGTTCGCTCGAATTTATAATTAATCAATAGTTTTCACAGCGCACGCCAAATAATGACTTTTATAGGCAAATTTTTGATACTTTGGGTTACATTATTGTAATTTTCGTAGGGATCTCTAATTTTTTTGAAAATAAAATACAGCCCATGTTACTCGCTGATAATGTAGCTTTCTGTAGGTGAAAGAATTTTTAGTTAAGTAGTTTTTGAGTTTATCCATTATAAACAAACAAACAATCATACAAAAAATCAAATCTTTTCTCTTTATAATATTAGTATGATAGTATGATTAAAATTTCTACAAGATTTTTTGTTGTCATTTAAACATTTATTATATAAATAATAAGCTAAAAGAAAAAACGAAATATATAGCAAAATAATTGTATGCTAAATTATAAGAATTCGTAAGTTTATTTAACCTATTTTATATTTAAGTGAAAATTGTAAATACTTAAATTTTCATCCCTATATACGAGTATATACAAAAAGCAACATCTTTCTGTCTGTATGTCTGCTTGTCTGTGTAAATAAAGCTACTCCCTCTGCATATATAAAAGGCCACGACTAGACTATCTAAGTAAGGGGAACCCCGAGAAAATACGGTTAGTTTTCAATTTTGTTATAATACTTTAAAAAATAACTGTTAAACTCGGAAAGCCAACAATTATTGTCAAAGCGGGAATTCTCTGCATCTTGTTTTGGTTACAGTCTTGTAAAATTAATTCTTTTATAAAAAGTATGTCCACGCCACTGCATCAACGTATACAACCACATTTAATCTAAAGCACATAGCACACTGATTTACAATTATGTAACGTCAACCCACCGTACACGGTAATATAACATGTGATATATGGCTTACGCCTCAATAGCTTCAGTTGCCTTATATAACTTTTAGTTTAGTTCAAAAAATCAATAACGTATTATTGCGGCCGTGATTTTGTACGTTGATTTATTGTATTTACATTACTATTTTTTGTTCTATAAATACGCATTTTTGAAAATATTTCGAGGTACCTGCAGGAGACATGGCAGTGCTAATAATGTAGAGATTACACGAGCCCAGTAAGATGCCAGTCCAGCAACCCAGTCCAGCGTTGACTTGCTACCGGGTCCATGTATAGACACTGCTTTCATTCCAGTCCAGCCGCTGACTTCTCGTTCACAAGTCAGTCCAGCGGACTGGCCTGACGGTCTATTTGTCGGACCCAGGGCCTTCCCCCACCACGCTGCCCAAGTCAGTATAATTTAACTGACATTGTTTAAACGCTTTGGGTTTTGTCCAGGAGTACCTCCAAACCTCTGATCCTGGGGGCCTCCAAATCTCGATAAGTTCTTCTTAATCAAATCCCAAACAAGGTCAAAATATGTTTAGTAAGTAAGAGGCAGTTTGAAGTTGGAGGCCCCGTACGTATACAAAATATAAACATAGGTAGGTCGTTTATTATAAATATTTGATTTTTTTTGTCAGCCATTACATCTATATAATTCATTTTTTACGAAATTTACACTACAAATAAATCAATTTCTAAGCAGACCGGGGGCCTCATTTAGTTCTGCTGCCCCGGGCCTCCGATGGGCTTAGTCCGCCACTGTGTATGTATAAAAACTGGTATATCACGACAAAAGGACGCGGTACAAAAGGACACGGTCATTTGGACGCGAGTCAAAAAGTCGCAAGGGACAAAAGGACGCGGAGAAATTTGGACGCAAGACATTAGGTCGCCTTCCATTTGGACGCAAAAGGCGCATTTTTATTATTATATATACAGAGTCTCTCTTACTCTTTTCTGATATGATTGTGGCTTTAGCATCAAGGGAGAAAAGTTGATAATATTTTTAGATGTAAGCCAGTTAATCATATGTTTTTTTGGAGTTACTGTAATATTTTTTTTAATTCGATTCAGTTCGCAGTGTATATATTTTATTATGAAAGGTAATACTCCGTATTTAAATATGTGTAAAAATTAAAAAAGCAAAACACGGTCACTCGGAGTCAAATAAAAATTTATTAACTATAGTAACTAAAATTAAACTAGCTTTCGACCTGCATTAGGATCATTAGGATCAAACTGACCTCATCGCACAGTAGGTAATATTTCAACTCAGTTGAATATTTTATAACCTTCATATTATAGTAACCTTCATAATATACTTAGTAATAAAAATTTTAGTTTTAAGACAACATCCTAGTTTGTTTATTATAGTCTAGTTTTGACTATTAACCTCGCCTTTTGCGTCCAACTGGAAGGCGACCTAATGTCTTGCGTCCAAATTTCTCCGCGTCCTTTTGTCCCTTGCGACTTTTTGTCTCGCGTCCAAATGACCGCGTCCTTTTGTCGTAGAACCATAAAAACTGTAGTTATATTATCACAATTTAAGGTCATTGTCAAATCAAATTTTTTGACAATGCTCTCTGCAACCCAGCTATATAGAGATGTACCGACACTAAGTTAAATATAAACTTCTGCAACCTAGCTATAGAGATATGTACCAACACTAAGTTAAATATAAACGTATTAAAGGTAACACCGCTATTGGGTTCGTGCCTTGTTTGCATGTTGATTTCTTTCAACATGAAATGAAAATAAACAACAGGTTCATTACTCGGGCTGTTTTGAATATTCATTTTAAATGCATAGGAAGCAAGTTTTGTTTTGCTTTCTCAAAATCGCGTAAGAAAATAGCTTCAAAACATTTACGCAAATTAAACCAAGTTTTATCCAAGTGTGCAAGCTTTCACGGCCGGCATTGTTCCAATTCTTCATGGTTTCCGGGCTTGTAGGCCGTGGTCCGGTAGTATTTCTACCTTAGAAATACCACCGGACCACAGCCTACAAGCCCGGAAACCATGAAGAATTTAAACCAAGTTTATTTATTACAATGAAGAAATCGAAGCTTTACTTTTATGATACATTATCGACATTAAGTGGATTGTAATTATCTAGTTTAGTGACGGGATAATTCGAATTAAAAACAATCGATAATCCGATTTTGTTAAATAATTGGTAGCATCCGATTATTGAAATAATTCGAATTATATATAACTTGGATGATATATAGTCTGAATTGTATACAATTTGAATTATAATAATCGGAAACATAGAGATTGTTATGATTGTAAATTCCATGATGAAACTTATTATCTACACTATACTCTCTCTACTGTTTGTCATCGACGCAACAGCGAATGGCTACTGAATACTGGCCTATTATCTATATGAAATACAGTACTCATCATTAGGTATTCAAAGAATCGTTTGATATAATTCGAATGAAACATCCGATTATTAGAATCATTCATAACCTAAGAATCCGATTATTGAAATAATGCGATTTTGCCCATCACTAATCTAGGTGCGTAATGACGTATATTACTGACGAGTAAGTGACATGTCACACGAGTCATGATATAGTATTTTTTTTAAACCTTAGAGAACCTACGGTTTTTGGAAACGTAGAACATATCATTAATTCATGACCTCCTGTCTGTAATAGATATGCAACATGCTATTATTAATACTATAAATAAAAGCGTTTAAAATGCAATTTTTACTCGGGCGAAACCGGGCTGACTAGTTATGATAACCTATTTCCTAAAGCAAAGTACAACAATTTTTGAAATCGATCCAGTAGTGTTCGAGTTTACTTTTTACAAACAAACAACAAAAATAAACGCACACTCTCTTTTTATAATATAAGTATAGATGTGAACGCGAGCGAAGCCGGATGTTTTTAGTAGCCTATCCTTAGAGTTGAGCGTCCCTGTATACTTGTACCAAATTTGAATGAAATCGGATTAGTGGATTAAGAGTTGTAGCGAGACAAAATCTTAAAATTATCGTCGAAAATGGCAAAACTGTAAGTATAAGTCGAAATGTCATTGAAAACTAACAAAGGTACGATTTTATTTATTTGAATTGATTACTGATAATCGTCCATAAAAAGATTCACATTATTATAATGTAAAGTTGCTCGAATATTAATTACATTATAATAACTTTTATAAACGAAGCATAGATTTGGTTAATTAAGCAATCTTTTGACACATGATTTCCTCAACAATTTGTACCTCATGGTTTCATAAATTACAAGGCACAATTAAACTTCCCTGGTATATACTTACGTATATGTAAAAAATTGCATTCGTTGAAGCAGAATTGTTTTTTTTTCCTTTACTTAGGTATGTCAAAAATATGTTGTAAAACATTCTTTGTTTTCAAAGAAATCTTTGATAACTTTCTTTGGAATTGTTGAGCTTTGAATTTCTTTCTTTAATTTAAGAATGCTTGAAATATTTCTTTAAATATTTCGTTTCATTTCAAATATGTAAAATAACTCAGAGAAAAAATAAAAAGAATAAAGAATTTTGTATTTTCTTTTATAAAATCATTTCTGTTTTCGTTTTTCGGATTGGTTGATTCCACTTACCTGTTTATTTAAATGTTGAAATCTGCAAAGTGGTAATTTCATTCCATCTTTATTGAAAGTTTATTAACAAACAATTCCATATTATTAACACTATTTATAATTATTAAAAACACACGAGTGACACTAATGAAACAATTGTCTTATCATTACATAATTTATTTCGTCATTTTATAGTAAGTATCTGTCACATTGAAAAACAAATAAAAACTCTCAAAAGTTTTTTTATAAAAAGTTTTTAACGAGACAGCAATTTTTATGAATATAAATAACTTGTTAAATACACGCCACACAAGAAAGTTTAAAGTGATGAAACACTAATGGCCAAACAATACAGACCCCATTTAAGTTTTTATGCGACTAAAAAACACACACTTTAAACAAAAAATAAAAGTATCGGTTCTTTTTTATAATCACAAAACTTTTTATCGAAACAGTTAAACTTTTCAACACACTTTAATTACTCTACTTACAATAAAAAAAAATCTCTGAATACTAAACTTTTATACAATAAACAAGTAAATTAATTGTTAAGACTTTTAAAGCTAATTCAAAAAGTTCAGTATTGTTACGCGAGCAATGTAATAAGATATGGGATGCGATAGCTAAGAGAGTATCTTGAAAACTGTTTGATCCGGGACGCCACGGAAATCACAGCACTCCGGAGTCCAGTGCGCGCTCTACCGGAGTTGTAATGTTTGTGCAAGTATATGTATACACTAAATATATATCCTTTGTATGTGTGTGTGTTTGTACAATGCGGCGTTCACAACGCGTTTGGCGCGCACAGCATCGCCGCGCGACGGTGTTTTGTTATTTAACAGAAGAGTAGCGACGGCGCGACGCTGTTTTGTTTCACAGTGAAACTCGCGCACCACGTGCTATACCGTACTGACAGGAGCGATCGGTGCGCCCTGCGTTGTTGGGGCAAAGCTTTTGAGTGTTGTTTGTGTTGCGACAATGTTTGGAACTTTCAGGTCGCGCGCATGCTTTCTTGGAACGTGCGCACAATGACAGCGGCCATTGACATTAATTGAATTTAATAGATTTCATTCACTGCAAAATTTATATCGTTTTTGCTATTCCCAAATTCAAATTTTTTTGAAAATACTGAAAATGAAGTGAAAAGTATTTATTTTATAGTACACTGTAAAAAATGGATGTAAAAATACTTTGAAAGTTAAAGTAGAATTCGCTCGATTTTCTAAGTGATTTTACATTATTATTTATTTTTACACAGAAAACTTCATAAAAACTTGGACTTTTACTGTAAAGTTAAACAAATTTGTGATTTTTACATAAAGTAAATTAAAATTACATAATTTGCGTAATATGCCAATAAAGTGTGGAAAAATTACAAAATAAAATGTATAGTTACATATATAAAATGGATGAATACAAAATAAATGTGTTTTTATGGAATCTACGCGATGTGCAGGCGATACCTGTTTGCGACGCCATTGTCTCTTCGTGTGTCTATTACCAGATTAATCGCTGGCTACAAATGGACCATCGATAATCTATGTAATCGACCTTCTTATTTCTTACAGTGTAGGTATGGCAAAAAACCATATATATCTAGATAATTATAGTCATAGTATTTGTGTGATTTTTAAAGTCGTTTCAATTGTTTTGAAATCATTAGTATTTCTCACTTTTTAGAATCCTATTATTTAATATTATTCTACGTCGTCCGGAGATAACGCCTAATAACGCCACTATGTCTTTCCGCATATAATATGAAAAAAGTTTCATCCAAATCGGTCTAGCAGTTCCGAAAAAAATTACGCACATACATTTATGCCTAGCTAGATACAAAAAAACAAAAAAGCATGGACAAATACAAGTCGAATCGACAAGAGGCTTGTAGTGTAAAGTTCGATAACCTAATAGTATAGACTGTTGTGATGACAGTATGTTAGAACGAGCGATTTAGGCGAGTTTTAACAGTCACACGAGTCATAATAATATCATTATACGCACGAGATATACTCGTATATAGAATAATTGGTGCAAAACACAGATGATTCCATCAATTGGTGATCTTAAAATACTGTTAATATTTTTTTAACATTTGAACATCGAATTTACCGAAATTTGGGAATGATTTAAAAGAAGGCTAGGTATCTATTCTATGGTAGGTACCACTGGAATCTCTCAAAAACTTCAAATCAAAATGATTTATTATTTTACACTATTTCAGGATGCAGCTACCTATAGATATAATTTGACGCTAGTAACCTTAGTTGTCGAACGTCTATAGTCTACAATAAATAAATATAGCTTAAACAACTATAATGTAAACAATCAAATTATGAGAGAATTGCGTGCGGCATTTTTATAATAACAATAGAAATTAATAATCAATATATGATATTACAGGCACTTTGAAGTAAGGAAACTCAGCCAACGCGAAATTGGATATTTCGGGTTTAAGTCCTGATAGTGGTATTTACATTTTTCCCTTATATGTGTCCTAAAAATATCATGGCGACAGGTCGTCTGATATATTATTATACAAGGTGGGACAGAGTGAAGAGCGATTTTGAAAAGCACGGGAATCGTGCTCAGCTGATGGAAGGTGGTGGGGATGCAGTCGGCCATATTCCTGACGCGTTAGCAATCAGTAGCAATGGAGCTCATGTGGACACCTCAGCATCGCGCGTAGGCTGTCAAAGCGTCGTGCTTTTCGCACCCATTTTCAAATTTGTTGTGGGGTTACCTGAAGAGCAAAGTTTATCAGGATAACCCACCAAGAACAGTTGAAGCACTGAAAGAGCGTATCCGACAGGAGGTGGTTCAAATCCCACTGGCAATGCTGTGGAATATGATGAATAGCTTCAAAGCTCGTTTGGAAGAATGTCTATACGTTTGAACGGGCGTCATCTTACTGGAGTTATTTTTAAAACTTAATTATATTCACTTAATTTTCTTGAATGCTTTTTTATGTACTTTAAGGTGGTAAAAATACAATTTTGAAAAATTGATGACATTTGTATTTTATAGCCTTTTCAAAATCGCTCTTTACTCTGCCCTACCCTGTATATTTAATTCACTAAGTACCAAAATTTAATTTGCGATCTAGAAGTCTAATCATATATTGATTATTTATTTCCATTGTTGACCTATGTAAACGTAGATAGGGTTAATCCATTATTTAACGCAGGGGTCGGCAACCTTTTGAGACTGAAGAGCCAAAAGTTACAATTTACAAAATTTCCCAGTTTTTAAAGAGCCACTAACATTTTTATTTCAATATTATGGTATTTGATTAGTGTTATAACTAAACAAACAGAACAGTGTTGCCACATTTAAAAAATGTCAGCTGTCCGTATACTCTCTACTCCACTTATTCTCACTGTTCTCTGTTGAGTGTTTTTATCCTGTTTAAATTTTTTTTTGCAGTATAATATTTTTTATGAGTTTTGAAAATAAAATAATATAATTATTAATATTTGCGCATGGAACTGGAGAGCCGCATCTTGACATCATAAGAGCCGCATGCGGCTCGCGAGCCGCAGGTTGCCGACCCCTGATTTAACCTAAATTTTACATCGATGTAAACGTGATTATATAGATTAACAGTCAAAAATTCACAGATTTCGCAATCCTTGCAACCATCGAGGACATTGGAAATGATAACAGCATATATGAAACATAATTAACTGTTTATTATACACACAATATTTATCAATGCACTGTTTAGTTTTGTCAGGAATAACCCTATTATTCTTCTGTTATATACGCGTTCACTTTTGCATGATTACTTAACTTTTAAATGGATTTTTCTACAGTATTTATTAACATTTGCTCAGAAATAACACCGCAGATCGTCGCAAATACCTCTCAATTAACTAGACATGATATAAAACACATTTCGAAAAAATTGCACTTGTTCAATTTTGCATGATTGCTCCTCACTTGATCGCGACACCGTTGTCTTTTGGCCTTGAACGAAAACTCGTAACTCTGCCCCCATATACGAAGTTACGAACATAAACATTTCCAATGTTAAAATTCATATTGAATAACACACTAAATCGGTGCGGTCATTGTCTCTCGGCTCTCTTCTATCTCGTTCGATTAAATAACGCAGATCAGTGACACAGATCAGGTTCTAGTGCGCACGGACACCGCGCTCTCGACGGTGTCGCGACGCTTAGCACGCGGCACGGACACCGCTTTAACGTCAGTTGCATGCCGGCTGTCCTTAATGTAGGATCGTGTAGCGTTGCCCGTCGTATGTCAATCGCTGTCTCTCTCATATTACTGTTAACATCATTAATGCCGCCTTGTGTTGTGGGCTAATTAATTATTATTTGTGCGGAATAAGTAATGTGATTTTGCCTTTAGTTGGTTCTTTTTTTTTAAAAGTGAAGTGAACTTTTTAAGTGGGTTTTTTGTGATTCTTTAACTGCTGAAGTTTTTGGAATTATAGTTGGTAAGATTGAAATATTTTTTATGTATCTATTGAAAAAAAGTTTTTTTTATTAATATCTATTTTTCAGGATATAAATTAAATATATTGTATAAAGAATTTGTCGAAAAACTGTTTGTTTATTGTTATACATTTTTGTTGGGGTGATTAAATTGACTGCGGTCCCAAACTGGTATTTTATTCTAACTTTCATTAAAGCTTGAGATTTAAATACGGAATAAAATAAACTAAAATTTTGTTATCAGAAATAAATTTAAAAAATTATAAAAATTGGTTTCAGACGTGTCTTTGACGAGGACTTTTAACTTATAATGTATTTTTAGATGAATTATTCTTTATTATGGAAAAGAGCTAAATTAGTCTTAAAAGAAATATGGAGTACCTACTTACGGTAATTAAAAATTAAATTTGTTTTTAAAATAAGTATATAAAATTAAAAAGAATTTATCATTACATTAAACAAAAAATTGATTGCATAATTCATCACTATAATAGTTCATAATACAAAAAGCCAGGGCTGAACAAAATAACTAATTTAAAAAACATTCTTCCAGGTAGTTCCTTATAGGCACTCTAGTATATCAGACATCAAAGGGCGTACCTCGAGTTTTGTAAAATATATTAAAATCATTCTTTCAATATCAGATATAGATTAAAGAAAGGGCTTTAATTCAATGTATAATGTCGAGCGTCTATAATTTACAATATCCATCTATCTGTTTCGTTTTAGAAAAATTAAAAAAATATCAACGAAAAAGCTTTTAGAAAAATATAAACAGTAAGTTTATTGGATTTTAACGGTGACATTCCTTTTTCATTAACTTTTTTGTAAAGCTTATCGAAACCTAACATCTTATAGTCGTAGACATGTTTGATTTTTTTATTTCATTCAAAACAAAAAGTTCCAATAATTTGGATAAGTATTACCTATTGTTAGATGACGTCACTATGTACAATAACTCAAATGTATGTAGGTTACTTTACGTATATTTCAATAGAATATAAAAATGAACTATTGTTATCTATTACTGTTATAGTAGGTACTCTTTGCAGAGCTGGACCCTTGATATTAAATTCCGGCGATGACGTAGAAACATTTTAAAATAATAATAAATTAAAAATATGCTACTAGATCCAGATAACCTTATCAATCGGTGACTTTAAAAAAATAAGTCAAAAACATATTACTGTTAAGGGGGTTATTGACAAAAAAATCAAAATTCCAAAAAATCCAACAGCATTTTCGTATTTATATTTTTGATATGTACACAACTTTACTGCCTCCCCCCAAATTTCTGCTACAGTAACTCGGTAACTGCGAACAGTTCTACATGCCCTATATTGTGTCTAAAGTGTATGCTGTATTACACCCTCGTTTGTCACCTACCTGGACCCAAAGAGAGAACCTTTTGTTAATTTTTGTTGCGAAAATATGAATTTTAAAGGTTATGTGTAGCTGTCAACATATTCGATTCTGGATGTTTATACATCTCTTGAGAGCACCTGGAACTCAATCTTTATTTATTTATTTATTGTAGATTATAGACGCTCGACAGCTTAGGTCATTAGCGTCTTAATGACATTACTTAGCATCAATTAAAACTAAAGACATTACAAAACAGTCATGAGCGACCTGGAATTCGAACCCACACAGCTTGTTGCAAAGGCCAGCACGCTGACCATTACACCTGTTCTCCATCGTTTTTAGGGCTCCGTGCCAAAAAGGCAAAAAACGGAACCCTTATGGTGAGACATTATCTGTCTGTATATCACAATTGATTTTATCAAGATCATTATGCCCTATCGATTTGAAATTTGGGACAGTTATAGAGCTTATGTTCCCCCATCTAGTCCAGTAGTTGGAATGACATAAAAAATGTGTCTTTTTAAACGGTTTTATTTAGTTTGACCCCGAATATATTTTGTTTGTTACTATCTTTGTTTCAACTATAACTTCTACCGATTCTTATGAAACTTTGCACACACATTGAGTTCCCGTGACAATACAATATTATGATAATTTCAACTTGGTAACGAGGGTCTGATGATGGAATCAGGAGGTGGACAGTTGAAAGTATGAGGAGTTTGCATAATGATACGAGCCAGAAATCAAACTAAAAACTAGAAAATCAAAATAGGTATAAAAACTTTTAAGTTAAACGGTTTTATTTTAAATCATCAGCTGTACCAAAAACTAGAAAATAATTAGGACACAAACTAAGGGGCACTTTGTGTCGCTGCGTCAGCGGAATAAGTAATAAAAACGTGGGGCGCATAAAAATCTGTATAACGACTGTATAATTATTAAATAAGAACGGCTTGTCTAGAAAAATGTGTTTCCAAGCTCACCAACAGAAATATTTCAAATACGCCCCACGTTTTTATTATTTATTCCGCTGACGCAGCGACACAAAGTGTCCCTTGGGTTGTGTCCTAATTATTTTCTAGTTTTTGGTACAGCTGATGCTTTAAAATAAAACCGTTTAACTTCAAGGTTTTTTACCTATTTTTTCAGAATAAGGCCCTGTATAGTATACTATATACAGCTAAGGTGATGAATGACCGTTACACTGTATTTATTTTAATAAACTTCAGTTGTATTTTTTCAGTAAATATTTATATATTGTCATGGCATGAAATTTTGTTCATTAAAACATTGTGATGTCAATATTGATTGTTAGATATGTATATTTAATATATGTACATACTTTGGTATTCACATTTATAAAATAAGGTAATTCTACAAAAAAGCAATAAGTACTTCTATTGTTCCAATTTTCCATTAACAAAATTCTATCTGTCTATATAGGTACTCTATATCAGAGGTTCCCAATCTTTTCTTTACTGCGACTCCCTTTAAAGAAGATACCTGTGTGTAGCTCTAGCAGATAATAAAATTACTTTATTATTCAAAGAAAATTCCAAAGAATATAGAATCTTAATTATTTCTTAGATTCTAATTCTAATAATTAGAAAATTTATTTATTGTAAATTATAGACGCGTCGACAACTTAGGTCATGAGCGTCGGATAATAATTAGAAAACATAAAAAACTACAAACAATACGAGGGCAGTATAGCCTAGTGGTTGGCATGCTTGGCGCCCCAACCTCTAGACTGGACTGCCGTGGGTTCGAATCCCACCTGCGCTCATGGATGTTTTGTGATGTTATTTAGTTTTAAGTTAGTTGTTATTTAGTGTAGTTGAAAGACGCTAATGACCTTAGATGTCGACGCGTCTATAATCTACAATAAATAAATATACAAACAATACAATTAATGACTAATGAGCAGGATGAGTTTGCTTTTCTGAGCATAACTTCTCAAATCGGAACTGAAGTTCTGAAATTGCGACTCCCTAGGATAACGCCGCGACGCCCCAGGACGTTGCGACGCACAGTTAGGGAACCGCTGCTCTATATATTATATTAATATAATATAATACACTACGTGGCTTAATATTTGGGATATTGGGAATTATCATGTAAAATTAAATTTTGCAAATATTGGTTCACCTGTATATTTTAGAGCAAAACTCTAAAGAAATAATTGGTTTAAAATCCATTTAATGCCGTATTGATATTTTCAAGTTTCGCAACCGTTTGGTGAAAATACCAAAAAAATGTGGAACAAAAAAAATTACGATTTCTGGTTTCATAGTCTTCATTCGAGTCAATAAATGTGTTGACTTTCCTGAAGTTTATTTATTATTTCATTTGAGAACTTGAAATTAGATCTAAGATTTTGCAAAAAATCAGTTACCTACTTATATGAAGAAACTGGTGAAGATTACAGGAAAACTATAATAAATTTTGTAAGGAACTCTCGATGCAACTTCAGTTATTAAACGTCTATAATCCACAATCTCTCTCTCTCTAGCCCGACGGGTTTTTTATGAATCCAAATACGCTATGAAAATATTAGACGGTTTGTTGTATTGCAACAAAAAAATCTTTAATTTTGAACCTTGTTTTTTCCAGCTTCGCAGCGACTTTTCCAAGTAGCTTTAAGTATAACATATTTGTGGAAACTGAGAAAAAAAATTCGACTGATGACCAGTCCTATACTTCCCACCTAGTAAATATTTGCAAAAAATAAACACTCTTTTTTTATTCTTTGAAAAAAAGCATGGCCCTCTTTTTTGTTTAGTGATCTACTGATGGCTAGCTTAATATAGCAAAAATCATGGTTACCTTGATTTACGTACAATTTTTATTTTTTTTAGTAAAATATTTTTTTTTTCGAAAACTGTACATTTTAGAGAAAAAAAATATTTACATTTTTTTCATATTATAACATCTAGAATTCATTTATATTTTTTTTTACCTATGTTAATACGTGACATTGAGAACGTTTTTTTTTAATATCTCAGGATCCACGGAACCGATTTGACTCAAAATCTAATCAGATCTAAGTTAAAGGCTGATAAACACAATAGAACAATCGGCATGTCCTTATGTTGTTCCGTTCTTACGATATCGAAGGCGAAAAATTGACCACATATACACACACATACACACACATACACACACACACACACATACAGACATCAGTCAGAAAATGATCTTAAACGATTGCTAGGGTCTCAAAACGTGAAGATCTGTTAAAATCTCGAAATATTTTTTTCGGACTAAATCCATTACTTCCCTACCATAGTAGAGGTGGGAAGTAAAAACGCTGTACATGTTGACATTCTTAAGTTGGCAACCTGTAAATGCAACTATAAAAGCCATAAAATTGATGACATAAGTTTATAAAACTCGTCTGCTTACGGGACTCGTGTAATCAATTCTAGAGCAATGCGAGGAAGGGTATTATAGATATAATTTGTGAACATTTCAGTTAGATGTTGTAATCTTCTAACTTTATATTTGATTTACGCTATTAGCTAACTGAATGAGTTACCAACTGTTACCGCTGTGGGTATTATTACATGTATTTGCACTGCCATGTTGGTAACTCGTGTAGAGGTGTTACATAAAGTACCTACTTTACCTACAGTATGTTTATCACCAGGTTATCAATATCAAAATTCGCAATTATGGATTAAAGTTAACTGAGTTTATGAACCCTTTAGCATCAGGAGCCGTACGAACTCTCAAATCGTTTTTAGGGTTCCGTACCTCCGAACGATTACGATGTTCGTCTGTTACAAGGCTCTAATCTCACAAACGGTAAGAGGTAGCCAGTTGAAATTTTACAGATTGTGTGTTGTTGTGGCATGAATCCTGGCAAATAATAATTAGAATTAAATAATCAATTAATTTTTATAATTTTTTTTTTCAAATTGGTTTGCGAATCAGTTTCCAACTTTAAAAATTAAAATTGAGAAACACTGGTTTAAGTTAGTATGTTATTTTTCAGGTGAAAAAAATTCAGTTTTTGTTTGTCTGGTCGAACTGATTCTTTCAAACAAAAATCAACCAAACAGTCGTATGTTGAAAAATATAGGTTTGTTGGTCAGAGCTACTTACTTTTAAGCAATTAATCAACTCTGACAGTTTATTCTGCTGATGTTTTCAAGTTACTTGTTGACACTTATTCATTTTTTTCCTTTTTAATGTGTACTTATGTCCCGCTAAAAGTATAAATCTAAGCAATTTTTAAATAAACTTAATGTAAAGGCAACGTTTGTGTTCAATGAAATCGGATTTTTTTATAAGCCGTATTTCCCAACGAGAAGTTTTCCGATGTTGAAAAAATTCGATTTTTAGTTTTTTATGAATTTGCTTGTTTTCAAGTCTCCTAACCTCAAAAAAGTGTTTAAAAAAATCTGTGTGTGGTTGCACCTATCGAGTCCAAATTACTGGATAGATTTTGCTCAAATTTGGCATTTTTGTTCAGGACAATCGCAAAATCGGCTCTCAAGTAACTCAAACGTGAGAGACGTGGCCGCCTAAAAATAGATTAAAAAACGAGATATTTTTCTGAACGATTTTGAACAGAAAAGGAAGCAAGGAAGACAGTAGGAAGGCTGGAATGACGATGAACAGTTATGGGGGAGGTCTTTGCCCATCAGTGGGATGAAATAGGCTCAAATTGTTATAATATTATTAGCTTTGTTCCAACCACTCTGAATAACGTAATATTACCGTCACGCTCATGCGCAGTGGATATAATGCGTTCCAACCGAAATTGTGATCGTTTGTGGACGATTCTTAAAGCGTTCCAATCGAATTTGTGATAGTTTGTGAGCGGTTTCCGAACGATCATTTCGGTACATGCTCTAGACATGAAACCAAAATGAAACTGTAAAACTGACATGCGCATTAAGCACTTTGTTACGTTTGTCTCTGTTCAATACCAACTTGAGACAGTTGTTTATTCATTTGTAATTTGTTTTATTTTTAAACAATAATTGGAAAAGAATGAATCCTCCTAAGATATAAAATTCAGTAAGCAAATATAACAATTTATTTATTTATTATTGTTTATTAAACACACAAGTGATTAGAAGTATATTCATCATGTTTTATTTTTGTTTTGTCTCCTCTCTAATCAAATATCTCTTTATTCTTCAGTTGAGATTTGTTTTGTTTTGTTTTTTTTGCAAAATTATTAATTTAAATATTTATATTTGAATTCTTAGTTAATAAAATTTAATTATATTTATATTCGTGTAATTCTAAAAATTTTAAATAAGTAAATGTTAGACGAACTATCATTGACGAACTATCATAGAGTTCACGCTTTTATAATTATGATTCTAAATTATTAAAAATTATTTTTTCCTTTTTAGTGCATTTAAATAAAAGCTTGTCTCTAAAAAGTTTTTTTTACTAATATTTATTATAGTTGAAAACGTATAGAAAATAAGATGATTATCGGTTTGAATCATTGTTTTCTGATTGCTGTAGTTGTGTCCTCAATCCAGTAAACTTTTGAATGATAGTCAACCATTTTACTCTTCATTTGATATATATATAATATATATATAAAGATTGATCATGTCGACCTTTTGAACGCGACAAGGTTCGAACTGTCAGCTCTTTTATTTTAAAACGTGACTTGAAAAGTTATACCGTTCTTTCTATATTCAATAATTCGATTTCGACAACCAAAGGGTGAATGAGTTTTTATGTTCAGTTTTAAAAACGTGAAGAATTATCAAAATACAGATTAACTGTGAGAAAACTACATACGGGTTTTTTTGCCTGACGCGTAATCGGGAGTTTCGGATTCGAGTCCCGACGGTGGCATCTAAATTTTTCTTGTACTTATACGGATGTTTCATAATATATGGGCAGGACTTCAGGATGTGATAGCTCGTCCAAAAATATGAAAAAAACTTTCTATTAACTTACCCTCTAAAATACGCCATTTTAGAGATACAGGGTGTTGAAATTGAAAAAGAAATTTCGTTTTTTGCGAATATCTCCGGAACCGTTTATCGTACAGAAAACAGCTTTTCTACTCATAATTTTCTACTCATAATAAGCTATGTTTTGTGCGGAAATTTTTTTTTGCAATTATGAAGTTAACGTTTAATTTTGTTACTTGTTCTAACGTTTAAATAACTTTTGTTTAATTAGTAAGAAAAAACCTAAAAATTGATTTTTCTCGAAAACGATCTACTTTAGAGCTTATGACCAAGAGTATCTTTTTTGTGTAGAAAACATTGGTGGTTCAAATGGGCGTCTCAAAACCGTACTTTTTTCAGTAGCGTAGAAGTTGGGGAGAAAAACATCCACTACCCCTTCAAAACCTTCACCAATTATGACTTAAAAAAAACATTTCCGCACAAAACATAGCTTATTATGAGTAGAAAATGCTTACAAAAGCTGTTTTCTGTACGACAAACGGTTCCGGAGATATTCGCAAAAAACGAATTTTTTTTTTCAATTTCAACACCCTGTATGTCTAAAATGGTGCATTTTAGAAGGTAAGTTAATAGAAACTTTTTTTCATATTTTTGGACGAGCTATCACATCCTGAAGTCCTGCGCATATATTATGAAACACCCTAGCCTTCTAAAAAATTATCATGGCGATAGTATCGTCTGATGGTATTATGTTAATTCACTAATATAGTGAATTTATTTATGGTAAGAATAAAGAAAGTCCAATCATATTGATTGATAATTTCATTGTTAATGAAGAATTATGTTTTAAATTAAATAAAACACTGTGAACATTATTTTTATAACAATTGATTTGCACAACACAGAAGTTTAGTCGGCCAAACATGTTAAACTATTATTATTATTATTTAAGAATATTTGGTAACTGAAGGGCAAAAAACATCGATACGTTCTGACAGAAAGGGCCGTTAAAACAAGAAAATTTTAAATCACAGCTATAGATATGCATACAGTGAAACACAAAGATATCAAAAACAGAGGCAGGAAACACCACATTAATATAGTTTATTTGGGGTAAGTTCGGTTTTGCACTCGATTGATCGAACCGAGCGTGCAGATTTTTGGTCACGTGACAAACGAGCAGTTCGAGCCATCTAAACAATTCCGAGCGTAATCTAGCAGATTTTTCCAAACGTCAATATAAAATGGCGCCAGTAAATTAAATTCTTATTACTAAAGCCGATATATATTCTTTATTGATCCTCATTTTTGATTTAATTCAACGTTGTTATAATAAAAAGTCATGATTTATAATTTTTTTTGTTTTATTCATTTATTTCACAATTAATAGTACTACCGGCTGTTGATTTTTTTCGACCCATAGATATAATAAATATTTTATTTAATCATTCTGTGTAATATAAACTTCTTGGTTATTACTATTCTTTGAATAAATATTATATGTGTATTTTTACTTATTGAAAAATTACCCCATACAAATAAACTTCAAAATTTATCCATTATTACAAGCACGTGTTTTCGCTCATTTTTAAAATGAATGCTCTGAAGATGGTTAAATCTGCTTGCTCGCTTGCTTTCCACGGAGCTCATAGAGCGTGCTCGATCTCATTCAAATGTTAAATCCGAACGCAGGATAGAGATCTTTCAGAGCACATAAATGTTAAATTCGAACGCATTAGAGTACTCAGATCGATCTGAGCCCAAAACCGAACTTACTCTTAGTGTGTCTGTACAGCTGCGGCTAAATTTATTTGCGAATTTTTTGTAAGACTCGGTATGCAGTGGGTTCATTAAAAGTTTTTATTAATTACGTATAATACTAAAAATGTGAAGCTTGTTCATTTTTATTAATTAATATCTTTGTCTGAAGAAGCCACTGTGTTGTGCGAAACAAATTATTGTTATAAAATAAAGTTTTTAAGTGTAAATAAATTAAAAACGTTGTGTTTTATTTAATAATGCATAACAATACATCAAGTATAACGATTGAATTTATTATGTATATGCCAAATTGATTTTTAATATAATGAATATTAATGTTGATATATAGAAATATATATGACTCTTGTAAAATTCGTGTGTACTGTATTTCATTTAAAATATAGTTTAAAATTTTTAATGAAACAGTGACGTAGTAAAATTAGAATTAAATATGCATGCTTTTCTAAATAGGTAATAGGTAGGGGTATGAATTTCAAGGCGAGAAGTTTAATTTATTAAAAAATGAGTTAACAAAAATGAGGTGATGACGTATTTATAATTAAAAATATACAGAGTGTTAAATTAATTTGGATTATTTATAAAAAAACGTCGGATTGAAAAAAATTAATACATGATCATTTTTAGGGTTCTGTAACCACTAGGAACCCTTGTAATGTCCATGCGTCTGTCACAGACCTATATCTCGTGAAATTGGTAACCGATTTTGATGAAATTTCGTAAGGAGATGTCTTTTATATTCGCAATACTAAAAATGTCGAACAATTAAAAAATACATTTTTTGAAATACCTCTCCATACATGACAAGTCATAATTTAAAAAAAAATTGACGTACATCAGTGAGTGAGGTGTCGTTGGTTAGGTCTTTTAAAAATGCCATAAGACTTCCTAACATGTAATTAAATTTTAGTGCCCCAATAACGAGCTATAAGCATTCAAAGTCGCTTGCAGTGTGTCCCCTTCCCGCTAGCTTTCCAACCGTTTGTAAAAAAAATTTGAAAAAAATCATGAAGTAGCTTTTAGTAAATCGTTATAGTCACTATTGGGATCCGTCAAATGAGCATATGACATCTGGTGGCAGAAAATTGTATTCAAAACGAGGGAAAATTTTACATGCTAACAGTGCAAATTTATCGTGAAATTGTTTATTACAAAAATAGAACAAGTAAAAATAAACAAAAAGTTTACCGAAAATGGAATTCGCGACGTTTTTTAATATCATGGCATTAAACACTATCAGTTATTGCCTTGTAAAACTTACTTTATAGCGAATTATTTTCGTATGACATGTGGAAAAACTGAATTTATGAATTAAAAAAATATTTTATATTAATAATAAGATGTACTCATTATCATACTGTACTACAATAGTTAAATCACTGATGATTGACAAAATTATGTGCATAAAAATATTTTGAGGTTAGTAACTTACCTACTTATCACAATATAACATATTATGTTGCAGTTATGTGTTTACATTATTCACCTAATCCAGCCTTAAAGGAGCATTGAACGAATGGTTAATGGAGATTTTCTTTTAATTTGAGTTATTTTAAGCAATACGCCGTAAAGATTACTATTTTTGACAGCTAATTTTTCCTTTGTTTAGGATTCGTACCGGTCCAATCACAAATTACACTTATATATTATTTTGTCATTTCTTATCACTTTGAAAATCACAAAATTACACGCAAAAGTATACCCCATATATGAAATCCCCCCCCTCTTCGCCATATTTTTTAAGCTCCTCCCATCTGACGGATCCCAATATAAAATAATAATTTAGTTTTGGAAAAACACAACAAAAACTGTTGTTAATTTGAAAATCTCTAATTTTTCAACGGTTTGTTAAAAAAATCTGAATATATTTTATGAAAAGCATAGCTACGGAACCCTAATTTATGCGTGGCCGACACGAACTATAGATTTTTTGATGTGAAACATCTTATGTCGGGCTGTGTACAGCCGCGTGAGGGGAAATATGCAACGAAATGTTTAGTCCGCTCCTTCGCTGCTGTTCTTCTCACCACTGCGGCACTCTCTCTCTTGGCTCAGGCGTGCACTGTAACACACGCGGTGTTACAGTGCAGTATATAGGATTACGTCAGCATAACAGTTAATTGCTGCTTTTGAAAAAATATATACTACTACATAGAGAATACCACCGCGTTCAATAACGTTTTCTTTGATGTTTCACATCTGTCGGGGGTCCCAAGACCCACACCCTTTTTTAAGTTTTTAATTTAGAAATGAGAATACTTCAGTTTCGAAAACTTACCCTTCAATGGGAACATCCGACATTCCCCGTTCGTCTATATTCTACACGTGTTTTGTTGTATTTCGTGCGTGGGTGCGTGCGCGTGTGTGTGTGGCTGTGCGTGTTGGTGTGAGGATAGATTTAATTTACGAAGTTCTGTAGTGTCTAATTTATTACATTTTGTTAACGCGACCGCGGCGAAAAGAGGCAGCGGGGGCGACCCGTGAGTGCAACTCTGTACACGACAATCACATTAACGTTTTAACAGAGTTTACATCGTGTTCTGGAATAACAGAACATGTTGGTACCCCCTGTTTGCATGGATCTACATAATATTATAAATATTGTTCTCCTTATACTTCTACAAAATGACACACGGCACCGCTGTGACCGTGTAACTGTACCGGGTGTCCCATACCGAATTACAACTAATTTAACTATGTCTCGGTAGATTATATCAGTGGGCGAACAGGGATGTGCGAATGCTGGTTTTTAGAGTTGAGTACCTCTGAACGGAACCCTATTACTGATCCTACGTAGTGTTGCCGTCTAGATCTAGACTTTCTAGACTCTTGTCTTGTCTTGTCTAGATTTTTAAGACGAGACTTGCAAAAGTCTTGTCTAGAAATTTTCAAGACAAGACAAGACTTGTTTTATCTAGATCAAGACTCATGCCAAAACTCTAGATAATTTTCAAGAGTCTAGATAAACTAAGTAGTAGTATATAAAGGTTTACTTTACCTACTACTTACTACTAATCTAGACTCTTGAAAATAATCTAAAGTCTTGATATTAGACAAGACAAGAGTTTGTTAATCTAGACTTAGACTTAGTGAAGTCTTGATACTTCAAGACAAAACTTAAGTGAAGTCTTGTCTTGATATTTCAAGACAAGACAAGACTTTGAAAGTCTTGTCTTGTCTAGATGGCAACACTAATCCTACGATGTCCGTCCGTCCGTCACAAGGCTCTATCTCACAAACGGTAAGAGGTAGCTAGCTGAACATTTCACGGATTATGTGTTATTGTGGCATGAATCCTGGCAAATTTCAATTGTTATATTTGTATATAATGTTCCACTGTAATTTACTTGTTGACTATGCTGCTTGTAACCTCAATTTTGAGAGGGACAACACATATAGCTTTTCTGGCTTTGTGGTACCCTAAAGAAAATTTTACATAAATAAATAATAAAAATCAAAGTTTAACCTCTAGGACAGAGGTTTCCTAACTGTGCGTCGCGACGCGCTGGGACGTCACGGCGTTATCCTAGGGGAGTCGCAATTTCAGAACTTCAGTCCCGATTTGAGAAATTATGCTCAGAAAAGCAAACTTATCCCGCTCATTAATTGTATTGTTTGTAGTTTTTTATGTTTTCTAATTTATTAGAATTAGAATCTAATAAATAATAATTAAGATTCTATATTCTTTGGAGTTTTCTTTGAATAAAAGTAATTTTATTGTCTGCTAGAACTACACACAGGTATATCTTCTTTTAGAAGGACATCGCAAAAAATTGCAACCTGTAAGTCGCAGTAAAGAAAAGATTGGGAACCCCTGCCTTAGGAGGCTTCCCATAGATGGATATATTATAGGTACTCGTATATGAGCATTCAATACAATATAAGTACCTACAAGATATTATTATCTTATATGTATTGAACGTTCGTTTAGAGAAGACAGTAGCGTCATTTCTGCGCACAAATGTGTTTCGGGTTGGACGGGTTTATGTTTTCTAACAAAGTGTAGTCAACGGTGCGTCTTGACTGGCGACAAACAACTAAATGACCGTATTCATAGGACCACCCCTTGTTAAAAAACATGGACCCGTCCGACCCGAAACTCGTTTGTGAGCAGAAATGACGCTACTATCTTCTCTAAACGATACTATACACTTGTTATTTCATATACTTATTAGTTATATTGGCTGATTATATCAGCAGATGTAGAGGCCAATAAACCTTATATTAAAGAGAAAAAAAATTAGTATAAATTTAGGGATGAGTCAGCCAGGATATATTTTTTTTATTTATAATAGAAGTGCTAACGAAATTTCTTGAAGTAATAAACCATTAACAGAATTAATCACTTTAATTTATTTCAACTTTAAGTCAGAATCTGAAGTATTTTTGGTTCAAAAGGTAATCTATAATCTTTAAAATGTTTACACTAGCATAAATTCACGCGTGGTTGATGTTACGTTAGTTAAGTAACAACTTTAGTAAAGAATGTGGGTGCCATTAAGTTTCGGCATATTTCATTTTTTTGTATAGAAATCGAAATTCATGAATCATTTGTACCACAAAACATGTTTATTTATAACACAGAAACATAGGAGCGCCGCCGATTAGTTATGGCACAGTGACGTGCAATGCGAAGAGGCACTGCTTCACCTTGAAAAATTCAAGATAGATATTCTAGATTATAGACGATCGGAAACAGAGATCATAAGCGTTTTTTGAGAATTCAAGATTAACTGAATTGAATAATGGCGTGTTGCTGCAAATTACAATCCAGTAATTAGATATTGGTAAATTATTGGGGAAAAAAAGTTTTCCCCGCTACACTCACGCTTATACAAGAGCCCATTGTGCCTCTCCGATATCTAAATCAGGTCCCGAACAGTCCAGGATCCTCGTAAGAAGACACTCCAACGTATTAGACCTGATGAATCTCTTGGAACCTAAATAATCCAGTAATTTATAATACGATTTTAGGGTTCCGTACTCCGTAACCAAGTGGAAAAAACGGAACCCTACAATAATTTCTTATAAAATCAAACAATGATCTCTATATTCACAATGCATTCACGTAATTTCGTCCTGTCTGTCTGTCTGTCCGTATGTCATAGCCATTTTACTCGGAGGTTATCGGCACTTTATAGATGAAATTTGGAAGGTAGGTGTACCGCTGTACAATGTTGTAGTGAAATTACGAAAAAAAATTAGAGGTGGCACTCCTGAGGGATGGATCATCATAAATACTGACTGACTGATAGATCATCATAAATATAGAGTAGATACTTCTAATCGAGTTAGAGGTTTGAAATATGGAACATAGATAATGTTCAAGGTGATAATTACGACCAAAATAAAAAATCCAACATGGCGGATACGTTCCCCCGACTACGGAACCCGTCACTGTGCGTGGTCCGACACGCACTTGGCCGCTTTTTTTATTTATCCTTTTAAGTAAACTACTTTTTCTATGACATAACTAGGTATTTTACTGAATGCATTTGTACGTAAAGAGTTTAGAATGTTACATATTTTTACTAAAAATGATGTAGGTAATTATTATTTGCTTTTGAATTATTAATCTTTTAAATGTCATTAGAATTGTAGATTTTATTACTATGGACTCAATTAGCATTTATGTATATCAAAATGTTGTTATTTCTTACGAGATGCTAAAGTTGTCGATATATTTTTACGTTGTTTGAATTTGATTTAGTATCAAAAATGTTCAGTATTTTTATTAAAGCTATTTCTGATATGGAAATAACTTTAAGGGGAATGAAAATACTGAGGGGAATACGACTAAAAAAATTGCATATTACTGTTTTAAATATATGTCTTGAATATTTTAACTAAAGAAATAATAAATCAAAATATTTTATTTTCTACATGAAGGAAAACCAGATACGAACTAAGTACAAAATGGAGGGTATAATAAATGAAGTTTTAATCGTCGGATCATTAAACAAATTTATTCGAGTGTTTTTAGATACAGCGATTAAAACAATAAAAAAATAACTACCGCTGGTTGCCGTTGTTAAAACTGAGCAAAATTTATGTGTTTATATTACAATTATTTATGTATACCTGAATTCATACCGGCGTTAATTTTAGTAATAATGGGGCCCCGTCCCACAAAATTAAAATTCACGTTTAAAACCCAGTCATTCTTACTTGACTACGATTTAGTCATATATTGATAAAGATTGGGCAGAAAAAAACCGCAATTTTATGTGAGATTAAAATTACAATTTTATTTCAAACAGTATAACTTTTGACATAATATGTTGTGACGTAGTAGGATTCGAACAGGCCAGCCAATAGCGGTATTACTACGTCATCACAAATGAACCTGACTGAACTAGGTGTTTATTTGTTCGTCAGATCACCTGACAATTTTAAATATTAAGTTTTAATTCGTATAGATTTTTGTTGTATAAAAATCTTTGCAAGTGTGTCGCGGAAGTGATGCAAAGCTTCATTGTCAACTATATAGTATATTCTACCGTCCTTGGTAAGCTGTGATAGTAATTAGTATTCGCATTTGACTGTTTACACATCCCTTAATAGTATCGGAGTACCACTGAAATACAGTAATGCTGGAACGCGCTTCTAGCGAGCCGAGAAAGACAGAAACGATTGGGCCACCTATCTTTGTCGTACAGTCTATTAAGACAGTACATCACGTTATTTTAAAGATAATGCGCATGCGCAGAAGAGTGAAACAAAGATAGGTGGCCCAATTAACTGTGTCTGTCTTTACCCGCTTTCCACTCCCAGAGTCATGGTATAGGGAGTAAGCTTTCCAGCATTAGGGTACAGACATGGCGGTTTTAACCGAAGCGTTTACCGAGTCGGTTCCCAAGTCGATAGGTCGTTTAATATAGCATAATTGTGTAAAACACACACAACTATTTCAAAACTGCCGCACGAAACGCACCGAACAGCACAGCTGTGTGTGTTTTACACTATTGTTATATTACACGACGTATCGACTTGGAAACCGGCTCGATAAACGCTTCGATTAAAACCGCCGTGTCTATCTGAATACCGTAATATTACCGTCACGCTCATGCGCAGTGGATAGAATGCCTTCAAACCAAACTCGTGATCGTTTGTGAACGATTCAGCGTTTCAACCGAATTTGTGATAGTTTGTGAACGGTTTCCGAACGATCATTTCGGTACATAGTCTAGACATGAAACCAAAATGAAACTGTAATCTGACATGCGCATTAAGCACTTTGTTACGTTTGTCTCTGTTCAATACCAACTTGAGACAGTTGTTTATTCATTTGTAATTTGTTTTATTTTTGTTTTGTCTCGTCTCTGCTCAGATATCTCTTTATTCTTCATTTGAGATTTGTTTTGTTTTTGTTTGTTTTTGCAAAATTATTAATTTAAATATTTATATTTGAATTCTTAGTTAATAAAATTTATTTATATTTATATTCGTGTAATTCTAAAAATTTAAAATAAGTAAATGCTAGACGAACAATACTATTTTTAACAAACGCTCAAAAACATCACGACTACAAATTAATAATATGCATATTTTTTATTTTCAAAAATAAAATGTAGCTTGCATATTTTACCAAAAAATGTTTTTAACAGTTACAACATTTAGTACGTTTATTTATTTATATTATTCTTACGACTAGCCATCAAATAAGTCATTCATTTTCAAAATGTTTTTCACAACAAAAAAAGCCTGAAATGGAATTTACATTTGACAAATGACAATTGATATATTTTGATCATAATATGCATGGTCATGGAGGCCATGATTTGATGCACAAAACGGTCACAAAAGCGTTCCAACCCAAGGTTAGTAGAGTATAGGTTGCCTCATTCCGATAGATAGTAGTGGGGGGATGACGTCACTCAGAATATACCATGCTTGCTCACTTCAATAGAAAAGATCAGATCATGGACGCTGCTAATTTTTGGAAATAAAAATCACAGTAACCATGGTAGTGTGATATGTTTTTTCAATACCTAATAGAAACATGATTCTTTTTAGTGAAAAAATATGATAAGTTGTCAATTTTGCGATAGCTGTTAAGTGTTATGGTGTTTTGTGGTTATTTTTAATATTTTGTGAATATAAAAGATAAAATAATTAATTTATCAATTTGTTAGTTAATTCTATTCGTTTCTTAAATTTAAAAAAATAGGTAATTAACAAAATCTGCCATTTCTTGAGCATTATTTAATTTTTTGTTTGTTTATATTATAGATATTAAAACCTAAATTTTGTAATAAAAATAAAAATTATCCTATTTTTTAACATCTATTCTTCTATTTATTGTCTCCTGCCAATTTTAAGAAAACATCTGCACGAAGCACCTAATTTAAATAAGCATAATCTTCAACAATTTTTGTAATTGATTTAAACTAAATTCTAGCTGACGTCATTCCCGCGCTTACGCTGATTGGTCAGATGGGACGAGGCAACCTGTACTCTAATAACCTTGGTTCCAACCAATGTCTACGTTTGTACCGTCACATGACTGTGCAAGGTTGACGCATGCGCACAAAACCGATAAAAACAGTTTCGTTACCGTTTCAAAACGATCCATTTATAGGAGGTTGGAACATAGCTATAATTAATTATCATGGCATCTACATTGATGCAAACTAATAATTTGTTACTTTATTAGAATGCATAAAATTTTTTTATTTGATGTAAAAGTATTGCGGACTCCATTTTATAACTATATCAGACAGTAAAGTTTTTTATTGACATAGCAAATGCATTATTATACAAAATGAATTTCTGCTATTTTGTTTCTGTTGCAAAGTTCACAGCGTGCATCCAAAAGTGGTTTCCATTTTGTTCATTTAATTTTGTTCTACATCTAGTTCTGTAAACTTTGTTTCACTATATGTTTTCAGACACCTTCACAATAGCCTTTAAGCCATGATTTTATATTCTGTTTAGTTTGCTTTTATGACTAGTTCTGCAAGATGAAAGTTTCTGATTGGTTAATTTACTGACATGTCTGGTTTTTAGAACTTTAATTAATTTGTTTTCCATGAAAAACTTATCAATTAAATGTAAAATACCGAATGTTTTTAAAAACGGTGTCTATAGTCAGGCTTAAGAAGCTAAGCTTTAAAAGGTAATTTACAACGCTTCCTAACTTACCATTTTGTTTCTGGAATCCTGCTCCTTATAGTGCTGTTTACTTAACTCCGCCTAAAAACATTCTTCAATATTATAATCTATATTCTATATAGTAAAATATAGAGGTAAAATTTATTTTTGTCATACCCACTACAAAATTGCTACTTTCGATGTATGTATAGCGGCCTTTGATGAGTCATTTAACAGGCACTTGTTCGGAAAGTGTTTTATTTTCCGCACTAGCGCAGAAAATAACAGTTGTCATATAGCGACATCTATTTATTCGCTCTAATACGCCTACGTACGCTTACGTGCACCTGGCATTACTTACTTTCGCGGCATACTGTGGAAGGAAAGATGGCGACGCAAATGAGCAGTCAGAATTTTTTGAAAATGACGGGAAAAGTATTTTGTTGTGGGTATGGCAAATAATACCATATGTCTCGTACGTAATTGTATTACGGCTCGTGTGACTGTAAAAACTCGATATCACTCGTTTTTAAATACTGCCATCACTCGCCGTAATATGCCCCATTACGTGTATCTATGCATACAATCTACTATTATTTCTTTGTTCAACCTAATCTCAGAAACTACTACGATAAAAAATTCTTCCATTATTTAAAAGCCTGATTTTTCCTGAGTGACATAAACTGTATATTACTACGGTATGATAAAATGGGGATGAACAATGAGCGAAAATGTAAAGTAAGTCTTGGACCCCGCACGCCACCTCTGGTCTAAATTACTTTAAACTGGGTAAACTACCTGTAAGAGATATACATACAGTGTTAAATAATATTATAATAAAAAATAAGAATAATGTGAATAAGAATAGGAAATTTGTTGCTTGTTTTTGATTTATATTCTTAAATGGAATTAGCTCAAAAAATTTGGTTAGGTACTATAATTTTGGAAACATTCATCCAGTATTTGACTACAAGTTGAAATCGTTTGTACTTCCCAGTAACAAACAAGTATCGACGCTCAAAAAGGAAACTTGTTCTGTTCACTTTTTATTATATCATTTGCATTTATTTCCTGCATATTATAAATTTTCATTAGTAATACCATATAGTATGTAGATTATAGACTTACAACGTTAATAGAAATAGTGTAATATTGTAAGCAGGCTTTGGATACTTATGTTTCTATGGTTTTAGGGAAATTTGATAGATTATCATGATTTGTCAAAATTAGTTTAAATTAAAAATGACAAAAACTTCAACGGAACGTGTCCTAATGAAAAATGTATGAAGTATAACTTCGACCGTGCGCTTATGTGGGTGGGGCACACAGTTCGTTTTTTTTATTGTTGCACTTGCACCGAACGCTAGGTCCCTAAAAAGCCACCCTTTTTTGTGCTAAATGTATATATTTTTTTACTAGGGCCTATAGTAACGTAATAACTAATAGGTCTGCATATTAAAAGTTCATTTTTAGTCTCGCTTTTTTAACATTGCATGGTGACTCTATAACATATATGTCCTCAATGGTGCTACTATTTTATTTTTTGTTATATATTTAGATATTTGAATAATGAGCCAATAAACCAAACCACAAAATATTGCTGATGATAGTCAAAACTCATTTGAATGAATGAATTATTATAGACGCTCGATAAACTCATTTCAATATCCATATGATAATACTAAATTTTATATTTTTGGGGGTTTGCAATTAAAATCAAATACATATTATAGTGTTTTTTGTTTGTATTTACAGAGAAAGTTCTTCACGAAAGCTTTCCCCAGGAGCCTGAATAAGTTTCACCTAATTTATAAATAAGTGGAGGACTTTCTCTAAGAGAGTTTTTCGGTCCCAAAATATAGTTTTTGAAGATCTCGACCTGTATTAAGATTTTTATTTACACTTTTCCTGTTTCTGTCTCAAAGAATAGTTCTTAAAGATCTCGGCCTGTATTAACTACACTTTTCCTTAAAAAAAAGGGTATCCGGGTCTCGTGACTCCCGACAGATGTGAAACATCAAAGAAAACGTTATTGAACTCGGTGGTATTCTCTATGTAGTAGTATATATTTTTTCAAAAGCAGCAACTAACTGTTATGCTGACGTAATCCTATATACTGCATTGTAACACACGCGGTTGCGGCATATGAGCACGCCTGAGCCAGAAACGCAACTAAATACACAGCGAAGTATCTATATTACATATACCTACACGTGTATACATATACTTTTGCTTTACAGTACGTTCGTATGTATACTCTCTCTCTCTTCCCGTGCCCGAGCGCGCGGAAGCCGAGAGAGAGAGAGAGTGCCGCAGTGGTGGGGAGAACAGCAGCGAAGGAGCGGACCATAAATTTCGTTGCATATTTCCCCTCACGCGGCTGTTCACAGCCCGACATAAGATGTTTCACATCAAACATTTTTCGGTTCTAAAGTGTAGGTAGTTCTTAAAGATCTCTATCTGTATTAAAATTTTTAATTAATTACACTTTCCCTATGGAAACTTCGGTCCCAATGTGTAGTTCTTAAAGATCTCAGCCTGTATGAACATTTTTAATTTATTTATGTGTTTTTAAAGAAAGAAAAGGTGTCCGACCCATTATTTTTACACTATGGTGTACATTATACGAGGAGTGTATACTCGTATTATTATGTCATTCACTCATTTAGTTCATTGAATACCCGCATCTGTTCGAGACATGTGTTACATAACTCATGTAAACATCCTACGACGTCTTCACACCTACTTCTCTGATACACAAGAAGTAAGTATCTTCCATGGCACGCTTGACATTGATATTATAACAGCATTCTTGTCAGATTATTATAAGCACTTTCCTAATATGGATACGCTTTTAACAACAGAACCGAACTGTAAATAAAACGGAAAATTTGTCAAATTTATTGACGAAAATTTTTCAACAAAATTTATCCCATAAAGGGGAGTCCGTTTATTATGACTCTTTATTAAGTTAAGTCCATTATTTATGACTTCGCATACTCAACTGCCTATGTCACTTACGAGTATGTACTAGTGATGGGCGATTACGAGATATTTTAGTCGATTGTCTCGATTGTTCAAACATCTCGATGACTCTCGATGGTTTTCACTTGGACTCGATTGTTGTTGTTTCATATTTCACCGAGACTAAGTTGCATAGTACTGAATCGTACAGACGACGTACACTATCGAGAGCCACATAATATATAATCGTTCATCACTCAACAACTGTGATCGAGTCAATGGATGGTCGATTATGCAGTAATCGAATGCTCTGAGACCGACTGAACAGTGTGAACAGTGAATCAACGATGAACGAGTAGCGTAAACGTCAGACTTCATTCGACCAGCATATAACCTTGAATCGCGATTATATGTATTCTCATTCGCTGGCAAATAATCGACTTGAGCAATCGAACATTTCGATTGTAAAATCAAACTCCGAGTCGATTGTGGACTCGATTGTTATTATGAACGATTGCGATTGTTTCGATTGTAAAAACATCTCGTATTCGCCCAACGCCAGTATGTACCCAATTTGGTATTAACATTATGCATATTATGTGTAGGTATAGGTACATAATTTTCATCAACTACTTATTATGTCGTCCGTTTAGTATGACTCATATATGTCATTATAAAAGGACTACACTGCAATTATAATTTTTTTAGGAATCAAAACTTATCAAATATTCTGATTCGAATTATTTTTTTGTTCACTAAGTGATTCACTGCTTCACTGCTATCTGGACGTAAGTAGTAGGTATACCTACTAATTCATATTTTCATATTTACGACGTATATTTATATGGATTGAAAATTTAACTGATACATTCACATAATAATTATGTCAAATTAATTCAGATTTGTAAAGGACGATCCATGAAAGCGCCATATGAACAACTCACAAGCTTTAACAATTGAAAATATAATTGATATTTTCATCAGTTCTTAGGTCAGGACTTGGAAGTTTGGAGGCTAGTCGTCGACAAATCATGGAAATGTCATGTAAAATTTTTTCGGTTGTTCTTGTTTATTTATAAACAGTCTTATTTAGCTTGACCCCGTATTGTTTGTTTGTTACTATCTTTGTTTCAAATCTTGCGACAGCTTTTTCAACTACTTCTACTTAACGTGGGGCGTATAAAAATCTGTATAACGACTGTATAATTCTTAAATAAGAACGGCTTGTCTAAAAAAATGTGTTTCCAAGCCAACCAACAGAAATATTTCAAATGCGCCCCACGTTTTTATTTTAGTCTGTTAAAAGTCCCAGATTATTACTTATTCCGCTGACGCAGCGACACAAAGTGCCCCTTGGTTTGTGTCCTATATAATATATTTTCTAATTTTTGGTACAATTGATGATTTAAAATAAAACCGTTTAACTTAAAAGTTTTTTACCTATTTTTTAATTTCAAGCGACCATATAGGCGTGAAGCTGACCAAGTAAGTTAGAGTATAGCTGACAGCTCACTTCCATAACACAGACATTTTCTTGGAGTGGGGCTCCTGTTTTTTGTACATCAAAAAATCTCTAACGATTGTTGAATAATTAAAACCACTCGTCCAGTTGTTTTCCTGAAGAAAACGCAGATTTTTGTTGTCAGTTTATATGACACGATAGTACCAAAAATGTTTTATTATTTATGGAAAGGATAGAGGATGGCACCGGGTGGGTAGGTGTAACACAAACAAGCTCATGTATAGTACACTATAAAGCCTTTACTGAACACTGATTATTTAAACGTGTTAGATAGAATAAGGTATATTAGATATTTACATTTGTGGGATATAGACACCCTGTTTTGCTGCTTTGTAACGTTGATTTCTGGATTGATTTACATATCACAGCAGTTTTAAAACAGTTAGTTACACGGACTCGTTCATAATAATTATATTGTAGATACTTATTTATTGTCAATTTAATTTATTAACCCAGCGAACGAAACGTATATGCAATCTCCTCAGAACATATATTAGTGGGGCCGCCAAGCGACGAATCCAACTTCAACCTTGCACTTTGTGATAGAGAGATGCCACTCGGTACGAATGTTGGTCGGACCCATATCTTAACTTTAAGATGTGAAGGCATTTTGGGCCCCGCGACCGGGCCCTAGACAGGTGATGGTTGGGGCCGTTAAGCGCCTAATCTTGCACGACGTGATAGAGAGATGCCACTCGGTACTAATGTTGGTCGGACTCATATCTTCACATTAAGAAGTGGGGCCATTTTGGGCCCCGCGACTGGGCCCATAGACAAATTGGTTGCATAACTTTCTGAGGCAAAACGCCTGTAACTCAGCAACCGTTCCTCGCACAGCCCTGGGGGTAGTCTCATTGGATTCAGCGCATTCAATTTCATGCGAGACAGCCCTCAGACTAACTCCAAAACCTCCACCAGCCCGCGTATAGGGGTGAAATACAAGTAGTCAATTGAAATGTTAAATTTTTTTAGGCTACGTTTTCATTTTGGGTAGGACAAGCTTGTAGGTATGCACCAGTCGAGATGTGCGGGGAACAATAGAAAATATAATAAAATGTTTTTACTTACTGAATATAAGATACACCTTGATTTTTCATATTTGCTTTAGAACCTTCATTGTAATATCACAGCAGGCAATATGACATAAAGAGTAATTAACACTACGGAATACAAACAACGAATGATCATAATGTACCTGATAGGTCGCACTTTAGTAGCTGTGGCTTCACAAGCAACGTGATATGCTGTTTCTACAGCTATCTCTGTTCTGAGGAAATGCTTCTTCGGAATTTTAACTCTGTCTTATTGTCCGGTTTTCGCGATTGCGGCCAAATTCGTGGAGCAAATTTAACGAAATTTGGCAAGGACATTCTTTAAGTCTAAGCCGAATGACCTATTTAAATGTGTTTGGGCCAAAACAACATTTGTGGGTTGGGAACTTGAGAGTCGTTTAAATTTATTTTTATATATAGGTACGGTTTATAATTGGCCTCTACATCTACTGATATAAATTATTAGTCATGTCAGTGAAATACGTTCGGTAGAATACCGAAAGTTTAAATTTCTATAAATATCGAAAAAGATATTATGGGAAAATAAGCAGGTAACGTATTAGAATTGACTTTTAATAATATAGCTGTCCTGTGTTGGTTTAATTTTTCTTTAAAATCACTTCATGAAAATAAATAAAAAATATTTGGGAAAAAATTATATTATAAATAACTTTATTTTAAGGTGTTATTTAACCTTGAACTATTCTGAAGTATGTTTTATTTTTGGAAAATTTGATTTCTAAATCAATGTTCGATTTATCATTGCCTTGCTTGTGCCTTTACCTAAATTGATAGCGTGTATTTCTATTTTGAACTGTTTTCTTTTCGAAGTTTTTTTTTGCAGCTTTAGGTTTTAGAAACCGCTGATATGTCCTACAAGAGTGCGACAGGCGTACAATATTTGCAATATACAGAGCGTTCATGAATGTCTGAAATTACAATGTAAACTACATGACTCCATAACCTCACAGATCAAGTTCGATATAATAATATGTATATCCTATTCTCTGATGTATAACAAACACAAACTAATTCGGTTTAGTTGTATATTTAAGTTAAAATTTTACAAATACAAATTTATTTAAATCCATTGATGCATCTGCATGTGGAGTCGTCATAAAAACATGAAATATACAAAGTAGTACAATTCATAATATTAATGGTAATTAATTGTTACGGTTTTATTTTTTTGCCATACTCACTATAAAATAACTGCTTTACATGCCTGTATACCGGCCTGTATGATTTAACAGGCTGGTGTGTCGAAACGTATATTCCACACTAAAAACTCTCTAGAAATCCCCAAAAACTCTCTAGAAACCCCCAAAAACTATCTAGAAACCCCCAAAAACTCTCTAGATACCCCCAAAAAACTCTCTAGAAATCCCTAAAACTCTCTAGAAACCCCCAAAAACTCTATAAATCCCCAAAAACTCTAGAAACCCCCAAAAACTTTCTAGAATCCCCCAAAAACTCTCTAGAAACCCCCAAAAACTCTCTAGAATTCCCCAAAAACTCTCTAGAATTCCCCAAAAACTCTCTAGAAACCCCCAAAAACTCTCTAAAAAACCTCAAAAACTCTCTAAAAACCCCCAAAAACTCTCTAGAAACCCCCGAAAATTCACTTCCATAGTGATTTATGTTTGTTCGCCCAGATCCATCCGCTATTACCTATACTCTCAGCTTACTATAAAAGTGAAATTGGCGACGCAAATGACCTGTCAATTTTTCTTGAAAATACTAGAAATAATAATAATAATAATATGATATAAATCATGTGACCGTCACTAACTAGTCAGTAGTATACCCCATTACGACACTAGATATACAATCTGCTTACAGTCGAAGTTCGATAACTCGAACTTCATTAACTCGAATTCTTGATAACTCGTACAAAATTGGTTGGCAAAAGCGTCAAGAATGAAAATTAATATTATTTGATAACTCGAAGTATTGATAACTCGAATTTTTTGTGGCAAGTGATGGTTCGAGTTATCGAAGCTAGACTATAATTGTATTGATTCCGGGTAGTGAAAGTGAACGTATATAATTTAAAGAATTCACGAACATACGGGTAGGTTTAGATGTTACAATACCGACCGATTTTATGTCTCCAGTTTTCACCTCTAAGCTGAACTAGCATCTGACTCTGACCCGTGGTTTCTGCAGACGCACGTTTGTGGCACTAGTTCAGTTTTGTTTTAGTTACATTGCCGCGCTTTGACCTCGCTTCCTAATTGCGTCCGCGCGCCATTATTTCAACTTGCCTTATCGCGATGCATTTGTCATCAATAACACCACAATAAATAAACAACATAATAATAGATTCGGCCATTCCTTGATGTAAGTTAATTTTATATATTTTAAATTTTACAAAACACAACGTTTTAATCTCTTTAAACTTAAGAACTTTACTTTATATTAATTGTTCCGCACAACACGGTCTTCGTCTGACGAAGCCACTGTTTTGTCAAGTTAAAGATTTCAAGACTGCTTCTAAACCAAAAGTTAAGTTTGTTTTACTTTTTGCATAAGAAAGATGTTTAAAAATAAAAATCTGAAACATTTGGTTTTTCAAGATTTTTTTAAGTCTGTAGTTGTTAATTCGGAGGACGGAGTGTATCCACAGAAATGCTGACAAGAAATTTAGCATTTATGTCTACATTTAAAATTTACAAAACATAATCAAATATTTATGCGTTTAGAATTTAAATGCACAATAATAATGTTTAATAAAATACATAAATAAACTTGTACGGCGAAATAAAATATAGATTTGAAAATTGGCATAATTCCAAGATGAAACAGAGTTGATTTTATGCAGCACAAAAATATTAAATACATAACACAATGGTTAAGCCTGAATCACACGACGCTGGTTTTGCCACTGGATTGCCTACTTGATTTCGCTGCTAGGTTTCAAGCGTGCTGTGACGCTGGATCTCGTGACTCTAGTGAAACTTAAGGTACGTGCAGTACGCAGCTGGGATTCTAGATGGTAGCGTAGATCATAGCAGGGCTTGCTTAAATTAATGCATTGTTACTCGTATATATGCGAGCGTACACAACGAAGCAGTGAGTGTAGCAGGTATAAGCGCTGTTACAAGAACTGGTAGATACAAGACTGTATCTCACCATTCTTTCAGCGCGCTGACTACTACAATCAACGTGTAACAACTGTCAAATGGCCGTTACTTAAGTTTCTCAATGGATGCGACTAGTTTAATAAGTGAAATTTTGCCAGTTTTTATTTAATTTGTTTTGAGTTTTTTCTAAGACGTATTTAAAGGTGTTCCATACGTAAATATTCAAAAAACCGGTTTGGGTAAAATTTTAATTCTTGGTATAAATGATGAAATTCGCCATGTTTAGATCGTTTTCTATTAATAGGGTGGACATGATAGCTCCTACCCAAATTTATATTTAAAATATACCACTTTGTAGAAGAAGAACACAAATATTCGTACTCGCTATCTGACATTTCAAACGCGATTTAAGCTTGTATCAATGCTAGTATCAAAGCTTCGTTATGCAAACCTATAAGCGCTTATAATTTCAGCCACCATCTACCATACATGCTACCATCTAGAATCCCAGCTGCGTACTGCCTTTAGATGCCACAAAAGCAGCCTGTTTCGTATTCTATTATAAAAATTCAATGTACGCTGCTTACAAATACAATAAACTTTAAATAATAAGAAGTGCATATTTTGTGACCATTCTTAAAGAACAATTTTTGTCAAAGTCATTTAATTGAAATTCTATGATTGTATCCACACAATGCTTTAAAATCCTTTTTATTTTGAAAATGGTAGCCTGCATTTAAAAAAGTCATTCAGCGATCGCCGCTGTTGACAATAAACTCTAAACAAGATTGTGACAGACTGGACTCGATGCAATCTTTGATGAAGTGAGCTCAGAGAACCACGGTTTTATATTCAAGACCGCGAGAATAAAGATCTATCTATGATCACAAGAAGAAATGGCGTAGGTTGAATTTTTAGTAATTTCAGGGGTCAATTCCAAAATTATAAAACACCCTTATAATGAGACGCCGTCCGTCCGTCTGTCTAGTTTGTCACAGGCATGAAAACTTCTAAACGTTCACTCATAATTATTAACTCTCGCATGTGAGAAGGTTCAATCCACATATCTTTTTTATAACCTGGATTGCGCGCGCATACCGTGTACAGATGATCCGGCAACTGGGCAATAATTTATATATCTGTCAAGATTTGTCATTTAATGTCAATCCCTTCTCAATGCTTGTTACTGTTAACCATAGTTTCCAAAATTCCAACACAAGTATTGTCAAACTGTTTTTGGATAGGTGACATGACACGGTATGCGTGCGCAACCATATTTTTCTCTCTTTTTCTTGCACAACAAGCAATAACTACCTCTCGCTCTTATTACGAGAGATAGATCCATTCTAACTTTACAAGTTTAAAATTAGCTCTCGCATGAAGTAAAAACAAATAAGAAACAAAAGGGGCATTTATAGACGTGTCACTCTGGAAGTAATTGATAACTCGGCCAGCGCGAATCTGGAAGTTTCGGGTTTGAGTCCCGACGGTGACAGGTTAAATAAATAAACTTTTCTGATATTGCATTGTAACGTGGCGTCATTGGGTGTGTCTCTTATATATTCTAAACGTTTAGTTGCAGGAAATTGAAATTTGGCATGCGGTTGAGTGATGTGTTATTCAGATATTTCACAGGACATTTACCTACAAAAAAAATAAAATGGTTGCGTCCTTTGTTGGAAAATACTAAGAATTTTTTTTTTTAATTTCTTCTAAAAATATAGGTAGGTACCTATCAAAAAAGTAAAGAAAAACTTAGACACTCGACAATTCAACTTTATTGCTGTTGTAGTCCATCGCATTGTAAATTGCTATTAATCATATTTTGTAAAAAAATGCAACATACGCCATTTTGTTTTATGACCATATACAATGCTCTGTTCTCTTTGTGCACAATGCAATCTGATTTACTTTGCAGTATTTTTATACTACTAGGTTTTATTTTGCTATTTTGTCGCATTTAATTCGTGGCGGATTCGATTTCGATTGCTCAAAGCTGACACTTCAGTCTTAAAAAGCCGTTTTTTTAATTGAAAAAAAAAAAAATACTGAGTTCCCAGTACTCTTTCAAGAGATGTGTAAACATTCAATAAATACGATGACAGGTACATAATATAACCTCAATAAATTTATATTTCCACACCACAAAATACAGGGTGTCCCAGACTTATTAAGCCAAGCTTTATCTCGATAATTTTTGAAGATATGCCTTTCAAAGCCTATACATTCGTAAATGGAATTAAATTATCTGCAAGATGGCGGTAAATCATCAACGATGTCTCTGTATAAGCCAGAGCGGCAACAGTAAACTTTTTTTGTTAAATAGGACCATAGCAGGAGCGGCACTAGGGTTTTTTTCTAGAGTGGGCCAGTGTTGAGCATGGTGATCTGAAGGTGGGGCAATAACATTTCAGTGCTTGATAAAATTTTAACTCAGGTTACTTGCTATAGAATTTATAAGAAAAATGGTTAAAATTTCGAGGGTTAAAAACGTATTTAAAAGATAATCTAGAGGTTGGGGATTATGCCAGGGTGGGCCAAGACAGTTTAAGGTGAGACTTGGAGCACCCTGTCCACCCTTTGGCTCTGCCACTGGATCATAGGTATTTTCTGATAGAGCTTTCTCAGCTTTTTATTTTGTTTTCAACCATGTAGTAAAATATCAGAGTTACATTATAACATTTATTGCGTTTATCTCAAAAATGTTATAAATTAACACTGATATTTTATTTATGTTAAAAACAAAATTAAAAGCTCTCTATAAGAATATCTAAAAAAGTACCTATGGTCCTATTTAAGAAAAAAAGTTAACTGTTGTCTCTCTGGCCTATATACAAAGATATCGTCGATGATTTACCGCCATCTTGCAAATAATTTCATCTCATTTACGAATATATAGGCTTTGATGGGGTTATCTTTAAAATAGTCGAGATAAAGTCTGACTAATTAAGTCTGAGACACTCTGTATATGCGAGGACACTCTGAAATAAACGGTATATAGGCAGGTATGACATAATATGTAGGTATCCTTTAGATACTATAAGGCCTGTAGAAGTGCCTACTAATATATCACTTCCGCAACAAACATGTTAATAACTCAAAAATAGAATATATTAACCTAAAAAAAATGTTTTGAGGGATTTCGCATAACGTATCAATAAATGTCAAAAGAACGTTGACTTTTCTGTCACTCAATTTTTACATAAATATTTACAAAAAATGTACAAATTTTTTCTGTCAATATTTTTACGACCGTTTTCAGAAGTCTAGTTTATTTGTATTTATGATCACAATTCACAAAACAAAACCTCGTATGTCGTTATTAATATTATCTTACCACTATCGGTTTTGACTTGAAACCGCAAACGTCTCACGACAAGTGATCGACAGCGCTGTCTCTTTTCGTTGGAGCGAAACAGGATAACTGAATACTTAAATGAACTGAATTAATCAATAGGCGTTAATGTCATTTTACCACATGAGCGGTTTTGCGGTTTGGCCAAAGATATATTTAATTGAAAGAGGCAATTCAGTGGCTTTCCTGGAATTCATGTTTGTACGTCTAAACAAAGCAGAATCAAACAGATATTTAACCATTGATCTTGTTTATTGATCATTTACGCCAGGATAAGTGTGTAGGACGACGAATCGCCCACAGATGCGGTCGATCCTAGTCCCTACTAATCAGTACTTAATTATTACGGGGGACAGCTGATTAACGTGCTCGCCTTTGGATCAGACTAGTAAGTTCTAATCCCATCTCCGCTTGTGGATATTTTGTGATGTCGTTTTAATTTGATATAATTTGCTAGTTGTTGAACGTTTATAGTCTAAAATAAATTTAAAATAAATTAAAATTTAAAAAAACTAAAGAACACGCTTTAATGAACTAAAAAGTAAAAAATAATTAATTTTATTGTAAAAAAGCGTGGGGTGCTTTGTATCATATTTTCATACTACCCACGCTTTTTTACAATAAAATTAATTATTTTTTACTTTTTAGTTCATTAAAGCGTGTTCTTTAGTTTTTTTAAATTATAATTTATTTTTTTTTTTTAGTCCTTGAGATCCTGGTCAGGATAATGGGACAAACTTATTGAATTATTGTATTGTCATCGGTCCTTGATAAGTGTGCAAAGTTTCAGTTCAATCTGAAGTTTTTTGCTTTTTTTTTTAGTCCTGGAGATCTTGGTCAGGATAATGGGACAAACTTATTGAATTATTGTATTGTCGTCGGTCCTTGATAAGTCGACAACGTTTAAACTAAATCTGACCGTTCAAAGTTGGTCAAAATCAAGTTCAAAGAAGTCGGTTACAAACTGACAAACAAGCAAGCAAGCAAACATACAGGTGAAGCTAATATAAGCGTGTTAAAAATACTACGTAATATGGATATTTTAATTAACTAGCTAACAAAGATGGCAATCTGGAATTTAAATCCTTTTTATAATTTTCCTTAGGTGTCACATGCGACGCAATTCATAGAGAAAATGTTATGCCTCCCAGCGAAAGCTTGCAGAAACTCGATTAGAACCAATGTTATTTCGATTGAAACTTGTAAAATTTTTGAAGTGAAAACTTCTTTAGGCGCACTTTGCGTTCTTTCTGAATAGTGAACGAAAGTGAACCGTCACGCTCGGGTCGGTAACGCTGAATCAGGTTTACTCGGCTCCACTCGACATCAAGCGCGCTCGGGTCGGTGACCACGTTTACTGTCTAACAAGGAGTGCATCGTTTCAAGAATTTCTTTTTTATTATTACGTATTATAATAATAAAATAATATTATATATGTTTTGCATATAATCAAGTTTTCACTTCTGTCGTCTGGTCATAAGCACACACCCACTTTTTTAATTATTATTATTAATTGTTATTTATTAACCCTACTGGTTTACTCGTTTTTTTTTTGTTTTTTACCCCAGTTGCAACCGAATATCTGTCAGCCAGGTAGACACTCTCAAAATTTTTGCGAAATATCTCAAATGCTTCGCCAAACAAAAATATTGGAAATCACTGTGCTATCTCCAAATAACCGTGGAAGTTGCTGGTCTTAAAAAACAGGAGTCCCTGATACTTTCAAAAGATGTGTAAACATGTTGATTCGATTACGATGGCAGTTACACATAACCTAAAACTTTCGACGGTTGACTATGGAGGGAAGACAGTGGAGTTTTGTATCACTTCTGCTATACATAGTATATATCACAGTCACTCTAGTGGTAATTAAAAAATTTAAATATCTACAAGAAAACGAAGTTACAGACAGATATCCCCGTTCCAATTTTATATAAAATTAGAGCGAAACTTCACGGGCGGATTTTCCGCGGCGGATTGCACGTCCAAATCGAAACTGTGCCTACAAACGAGTGAAACTAGACGAACGGAATATACGTCGCGTTTTTTTAAATTCCATCGGCGTGAGCGAGTTCAACGCTTCTGGTTGCGTTGATATCATCACCGCCACAACACTTTAGAAACGAAAAACATTGTTTAGTGCGGGGCAAACTAGACGAGGCAACGGATCACCAACGAATGTACAGTCTGGGTAAAAAATTTGTGTGAAAATATCATGTTGATAGTCTGTCTTTTAATATTGGATGAACCCACCAACGTCGTTTTTTCCTTCTGTTCTTTAAAAATAAATTTGCGCATACAACAGCAGCGCAACCTAACACAGTGGGATCCATTCTGTAACTAGCGAAAAGTTGTTTTGTTTCGCGTGAATGTACTCGACCCGGAAAAAACGCTTTCTGTTTTGATACGTAAAATTTAGCGGAAGTCTCGTCTCGCGAAACATGCCACGGAAAATCCGCCCGTGTAGTAGTTTCGCTCTTAATATCTATTGATTATTATCGTCGTAGAATGCTGACTTATAAAACAAACTTAAACATAAACATTTATTTCCCAACAGATATACATCCAATAACAGGGAATTACAAAGCTTAAATGCTGAGTCAACATTTATAGTAAATCACGTTAATAAAAAATTAAATTGATATTATAAATACAAGGAAATAGGGCGTGTAAATTAAAGGGTCAACTAACAAAACACAACGAACGTTGTAAGAGGCGGGATGCGAGAGAAAGAGGGTAGAGAGAAACACTGACAATAGAGACCTATAGAATGACATTCACAGGACCTTTAACCTTAACGTCATTAATCATTGAAGTAAGTTATTGTCAATATCATTATTACAGTTTATGTTGGTTTCTACGCCGAAATCTAACAACAAATAGTAGGTACCTTCATTATTGTGTAAATATCACTGAAACATAGCTGTACTCCACATAGGAACGGTATGGGATCCTATATGCGCTCATCAAATAAATTATAACGCGTTTAATACTAGTAGCTGCTTGTATTTACCATATACAGTAAAACCTAGATTATCCGTGCGTGCTTATAGATATAAGTTTAGCATCCGTGCAACCGATTAACCTTTCTTTCTTTCCAGAGAGTTTTGAGGGAAATCTTTTTCCTAGGGAAGAACGCCTTCTTAGAGAACTTCCCCAGTATCTGGGTTTTCGACAGTTTTTCTGTTCCAAGTTAATACAGTGCTTCTTCTAAGTATATTCCTCGCAGAGAGCTTTGAGGAAAATTTCTCTCTTAGGGAACGTCTTCTCTAAAGACATTCCCAGTAGGTACTTATCTGGATTTTTAACAATTTTTCTATCCCAAGTTTAAGGGACGGTTATACTGCAGTGCTTTTTCTAAGTATATTTCTCTCAAAGGGTTTTGAGAGAAATTGCTCTTCCAGGGAACGTCTTCTCAGAAGACTTTCCCAATATCTACTTGTCTGGATTTTTAACAATTTTTCTGTTCCAAGTTGAAGGGACGGTACAGTGCTTCTTCTAAGTATATTTCTCCCAAAGAGTTTTGAGAGAAATCGCTCTTCCAGGGAACGTCTTCTCAGAAGACTTTTCCAATAGCTACTTGTCTGGGTTTTTAACAATTTTTCTGTTCCAAGTTGAAGGGACGGTACAGTGCTTCTTCTAAGTATATTTCTCCCAGAGAGTTTTGAGGGAAATCTTTTTCCTAGGGAAGAGCGACTTCTCAGGGAACTTTCCCAGTATCTGGGCTTTTAGCAATTTTTCTGGACCAAGTTAAGCGACGGTAGGCACCAAATGTGCTTCTTCTTAAGCGTCGTCTTCTCCCAGAGAGTTTTGAGGAAAATCTCGCTCCCAGGGAACGTCTTCTCGGAAAACTTTCCCAGTATCTGGTTTTTCAACAATTTTTCTGCATTTTATTATTTATTTTTCTATCTAATTACTTTTTCTTAAGCGTCTTCTCCCCGAGAATTTTAATGAGAATATTTTTCCCAGGTAGAGTATTCTTAGAGAACGTTGTCAGCATTTGGTTTTTCCACAATTTGTTAGTTGTGAAGTGACGGTACACCTTTCTATATAGGGGTCTTTCTTCCAGAAACTTTTGACAGGAATCTCCTTCCTTAGGAAACATCTTTTTCGAGAACTATCCCTGCACTATATTACATAGTTAAAACGTTTTCTTCAACCAACCTGTATATTATATTGTGTGTAAAATAGAGATGTGAAATACTGGTATGGCGGCATTTCGTTTGACACAGAATGTCGCTAACAGATCAAATCTTTGAATGTTTCAAGAGAGCGTGTGTAACAAGCGGAGCCTGTTAAATATTAAAGTCCTTACTCTTCCACTTCTTCCACTCATACACCGTGTCGCACAGATGCGCGCGCGCGCGCTCGGAGATATTCACCTGTGTTTGTGTTTTAGTCTCCCTCGCATATTTTTGTTTGTTTTTTACATTGTTCATAACAAATTCTGAACCAGTTATCTAAGTGTGCAAACTTTCATGGCCGATGTTGTTCCATATCTTCATGGTTTCCGGGCTTGTAGACAGTGGTCCGACCAATCACAGAAGGACGGACTACGACCGAACAGAGAACACATTGGCACTTAGCATAAAAGAAGGAAAGACACCAGTTGTTGACACACTTACCTATCAGTCGCCAAGGAGAACACTTCGACCGCTGCTACATCGCCTTTGAAAATGTCTAACGCAGTTGTAGACGAAACTTCAGGTAGAAATACCATCGGACCACGGCCTACAAGCCCGGAAACCATGAAGATTTATATCTGAAACAGTTGTTAGAAAATATCAATCAATCTTTTGAAGAGTGGTGGAACTTTTGGTATGAAGACACTGAATACAAAAAGACTAAAACAGACGTTAATGACCTCAGTTGTCGAGCGTCTATAATTTACAATTCATTCATTCAGAAAGAGTAAACTGACAGTTTTTCTCGACGTTCGTTTCGCTAATCGTGAGAGCATCATTAGGAGATTTAGTTTTAATCATCTTTTAATGCTAACACTGTTAGGGAAAAGTACTTTTTTAAGAGATATATGAGAAATTGGTTACTCTCGCGATTTTTTCGTTGCCAAACCAAAATGTACTCGGACGAATCCGGGTCGGGCAGGTAGTTTATTATTCCATGAACCGATATAGCAATAAAACTGCATGGTCAGCAATGTCAGCATCTGATTGGTTGCTTGAAATTCAACACAGCAGAAAAACCTATCAGAACTTGATGCATTCTAGCCAAGCATATTGTGCTGTTTACGTGATAACTATGTATGTTGGTTGAAAAGAGTATACCTAGTATTATACATAGTTAAAAAGAAAAGAGACAAAATACAAAAATATATTTTTGAGTGGTGAAAAAGGCCATTGTAGCAAATCAGTATATTTAAAACAAAAGAACGAACTCCGTACAGTTCATACTCACTTTAATGTATATTCTAAGATGCCTTTAGCTACTAGCTACTGTCTGTCGGCAGTTTTAAATAGAAATATTTACATTATACTTATATTTTCATTTTGTCACAAAACCTGCATACATACATACTTTCGTCCCGTTTCATGGTAATTTTCTTTCACATATTATCTGCAATGTTTTGCATTTATATTTAAAATTATTTACAGGGTTTGAGAGATTTCTTTATTCGTCGTTTTCAAGCGTTGATTATTTAGATACAGTAAAACCTCGTTCTTCCCGCGATCTTATTGATTCTCTAGCCCTTGCTTCTGAAATTATAAGACAATTAGCAGTTTTGCGATATACACAAGAACCGAATTTTTTAAACATGCTTGCAGAAAAAGACACGATACAATGTCACGTTTGTATTTCTTTTGGTTTGGAAGCTAAATGGGTGTTATTGTTCCCCAAAAATTAAAAAACATTATCTTGGAACACATACATACACTAAAAGTTTTTTAAGTGTTTTTGAATAGGGTCTAAAAAAATATTTTTTTCTATTTTTTTGAAAAAATGTGATTTTTGACGAAATTTGAAATCTTGTTTTATGTATAACCTAGTTTAGTTCAAGGCCAGTAAACAATTTCTAACTGTTCAAAATATACTGGAATACTTAATTTGAGTTGCACTGTTATGTTTATGATCTACTTTACTTTGTTTATAAATTTAATTAAAAACTTTTTTGGATAAACATCAAGTGTTAAATTATTTTCTGTCTTAAACTAAGATAAAATTGTTTATGACTACGTAAATAATAAACTTGAGTTGTAAGTTTTGGAGTAAGAGAAAACTTTTATTGATTCGTTTAAAAAAATTGTAATGATGAAATCTTTAAACAGGTGGCTTTAATGTTTTTTTTTTCAATAAACCTAGTTAGGTATACTATATAGGAGATAATATTTCTATTTAACTAATTCAATTTTTTGATGACACAACAAATTTCTGAAACATTTTTCAATTTAAATAAAAGATCCTTCTGACAAGCAAAAAACTCCTGCGTCTCTTTTAATTTAAATGCTACGGGCGTTTAAAGATTTTTTTAAAATTTTTAACAAACTAACACTTCTAAACCGAAGAAGACGCAATGTTTTTTTCCTTTTTTTTTGGGTCTAGTCTCACCCAAAAAAATCGACCAGCTTTGATCTGAGACATTCTTTAGGTTATTTTCGAAAACTACTAGAGTTTTATTTTCAACCGTCGTCGCTAATTATAAAATAAGTTTCGTACTAACCCATCTACCAAACCCATGACTGAGTCAAACATATGCCATCTCTGGATCTTTGAACCTCTCTAGTGAACTTTGCGTTAGGTTCTGTATTTTTCATTTTCAAAAATTTCAACATTGATTCCATTAAAATACTATTTTTTCTCCTGCGAATAGCAATCTAGTTATAGTGTCTTCTAGTCGTAAATCTTAATAAATTGTACCATAATTGAGGCCCATTAATTTAACATGCCCTCTTTCCACAGCCCATAGCTCTATCTGCTATCACAGTGTAAGATTTCCTTTATACGCAGTTTGTTGTGATTTTTGTCAGCAAAGCGTTATTTATGACTCGTTTGCGTGTTAAAGCAACTATTCTACAGGTTAATTAATATCTCAGTGATTAAATAAATTTTCATTAATTTAATCGTGAAAATTACCTCAAGAAATCGTCATTGTGCTTATTTTTTATTTGTGTAAACATGACTACGCAACTTACGGCTGTAGTAACGTTGTTAATTTTTTTGTCATTTCATTTTTTTAACCCTTTGGGGGCGCGTAAAATAATTCACAACAACGTGGTAATGTCGAAAATAAGCTTTTATAAAGTGCGTTTACTTTAGTACAGGTCCAGACAAAATGATGGCCATTTTTTTGAAAAAACTAACAACGAATGGATCGTATGTACCGATTATCATCAAAATTAATATGTATACTGTTATGGATCACTCTGTATATAAGCGACAGGCAAGAATTCTGAGAAACGGTGTCTGCTTACCTAACAACTAGTAACCGCGCGAAGGTTCTAGAGAAATCGAGGAGGTACTGGACTTACGCCGCGCGGCCTATATAAGCGGTGAGTCACACGATCAGTCGGTCAGTGTAGATTATACTGTGACAATGTTGAACAGCGAATATAGTGCGAAATAAATCTGATATAAATAGTTCAGTGATATAAATACTTCCGTGATATAAATACACCTGATAAAATAAATATTAGTGTGTAGTTAATTGTATATAGCTAAGTGTTAATTACTGCTTAGTTATTGTTTACTTGTGTTGATTGTTAGAACTGACTTTTCGTTGTTGCATTCATTATTATTGTGTTTTTAATTATTGTAAATAGATATTGTAAATAAATATTTATTCCGCCAACTCGAAAACAGTTTTGTAACAATACGTTTTTATGTGGCACACAAGTTCGCAATTAAATAAAGTTAGCACACCCACAATTGAATCTGTTTAAACTTGGTGAATAAATCGACAACGAATGGATTGTGTGCGCCAAATATCACAACAAAAATTATTCGTCCACGTCCACGTTAATGCAAATACAACGTATAAGTAATTTGTCGAAAATGGGATGACAAAAAGATAAATACAATTTACTATCTCATTTGTATAATATTCTAAATGGAGTGTCACCTTCCTAAGACAACAGAATATCTACGTCGTGACTATTATGCAATGTTTACTGGATATTTGTGCATTCTTATAGCATTTCCCCAACACGTATTGTCTGGAGAATTTTTTTTAAACTTATTGTCTTAATACCATTGCAGCTGATGCACAATAATAAATTTAACGCGATTTTGAGATTAGCAAGTGCAATTATATTTATTACATTGCAAAACATACATCATTTTTAACGAGATGGAAATAGTATCCAGCAGTTATTGCAACAGATATTTTTAAAAAATGGAAAAATATCTACCTATACAGAATGTTAAAAAAAGTGTAAAATATTTAAAGAGATAGGTAATACTGTGGATCAAAATAAACAAAAAAAGTCTTACTAAGCATGGGTCCGCATTAAAGTAACGGTACATCTTTGTCTGAAAGATATTCGAACTCTTTCTAAAACCCTCTTATTGGCTCGGATTTGATTAATTTGTAGCTGCAGCTCCTCGAGGCTATTTACAGGAGTACCATAGACTAATGTTTTCAAATATCCCCAAAAAAAGAAATCTAGAGGGTTTAAATCAGACGATCTTGCAAGCCATAAAACAGATCCGCACCCCCTTCCATATCTCCTAAACCGTTACTTTGCGGACCCATGTTTACTAAGAGTTTTTTGTTTATTTTGGTCCATACTATTACCTCCTTAAATATTTTACACTCTTTTTTTAACACCCTGTATATTAATACGTGAACACCGAAAATTGTGGTACCTTTTTTATTATTTATTAAGAAAGTAGGGGAATGAAACATATCATTCGAAAAGTACTGTTCCATAGATGTGCACAAAAAAAATCATGTGTGTATGTTGCCGTTAAGGCGCAGGTAAAATATTAAGTTACCCTGCATGACAGAATATTACATGCAAACAACTATACATAGCGTTGTTTCTCTCGCTGTTTCATTGATGCTCCGCTCCTATTGGTCGTAGTGTGATATTATATAGCCTATAGTTTTCCTCAATAAATGGGCTATCTAACAAAAAAATTTTTTTTTTCAAATCGGACTGGTAGTTCCTGAGATTAGCGCGTTCAACTAAACAAACAAACAAACTCTTCAGCTTTATAATATTAGTATAGATATTTTACGAACATTTGATTTTATAAGATAAATAAAAGTGGACTTATTAATACATTTATTATTTATATTTAATTGGTACTCTGTCTGTACCCACGATACAGACATATCCATTTTTTTATTACAAGAAAAAGTTTAATTATCGATATTTGTTTTTGTTCGGGATTTATGTTGAAAGTAAAACGATTTGATGTTTTTTATTAGAACAGATTTGTGTTAATAAAAGTGAAGTATGTTTGAAGAAGTTTTCAGAGCTTTAACTCTTTTGTAGTGAAGTGTATTGTTTGTAATACTGAACCGAGATACTCGAAGTTCTTTTTTATTTATTTTTTGTAGCCTGTTGTCGTTTAAGTGCTTTTATCATATGTCAGTAGGGTCTCTCTCTTCGTGTTAAATTCTTTTTATTTCAACGGAAAAAGAAATAAATCAATAAAACAACTTGATACAAAAAGCTCGAAAAAAATCTACCTTTTTTATAACTAATGGTTTCCGTAATTGAAAGTACATTAAAAACATGCGTTCACTTTTTTAGTTTTGAAAAAGAACTTCCATTAAACATGTCGATAATAAAAATCGTGTTGTAGATATATTCGAAAATATTATATATTAAAAAGTGCAGCTAGACTTAAAAAAATTTAGAAAAAGAAATAAAGCCGGCATTATAAACAAATCAAATAGAAATTTTGACCGCCATCTTGGATTTTAAGGGCCGTTGAGTAAATTTTGAAGTGACCAAATATCTTAAAATGACCTTTCATTACCTCAAATTTCATGTTTTTATACAAAAGTGGACAATTTTTTAGCTAAACCGCCGTACTCCAAAATTTATATATGTTTTATCTTTACATAGTATAAAATGAAGTCACTTTCCGCGTCTGTCTGTCTGTTTAACCGCTAACTCCTCCTAAACCACGCAACGGATTTTGATGCGGTTTTCACCATCAGTTAGATAATTTTTCACGGAAGGTTTATATATATAGCGAACGAGCGAAGCGAGTGAGTAATGTAATTCCTAAGTCACGCAACGGATTTTTATGCGGTTTTCACCATCAGTTAGATAATCTTTCACGGAAGGTTTATATATATAGCGAACGAGCGAAGCGAGTGAGTAGTATTACACCCGGGCTTCCTTAGCACCCGGGCGAAGCCGGATGGGGCCGCCAGTAGATTTATAAATTCTTATTCTATAAAAGTAGCGTCAAAATAACATTTTACAAATTAATTAGTATTTGTATGTTTATTAACTGTTCTCGAATTTGAATTGTGGATTATAGACGCTCGACAACAGAGGTCATTAGCGTCTGTTAACTGTTCCCGTGCATAATAGCCAGAGTTGCTGAAGACGTAATTTAATTAAAAAAAAAAACATTTTACAAATCTGTACGAGAGGCACACAGAGATAGTGTGTCTGAAAGAAAAGAAAATTCCACGAAATGTTCTTGATTTTTTCTTACCTCGAATTCAATTTGATCCTGTCTCAAGTATTTTTTAATAGAAATTTGATACCTACCTGAAAGTTTGAAGATGTGCCGGGATTTTAATTTCACATCGATTATTTTTTAAATTTAAGTTCTCAATTTTCAGTAAAAATTTACAGTTACTGAAAAATTTATGATTTTATTTATATACTTTTAAAATGTTATTGTATAACTCGAAATTATTGGAATAGTAATATTGATAGATAATTATTATTCATCATCGGCGTGTTCCTTAAAATAACTGTTTACTATTTGAAATGTTTTCAGTTGATTTCTGAATAAGTACAGAAAGCGGTTTCTTAACAATACGTGAAAATCGGCCTAAGTATCAAAATACAGTATAATATTGTTTTACAGTAGTCATAATTCGAGTCCTGAAACAGTACGATAGTATGGTTTACTTATTTCTTGCATTTTTATATCTTCCTCTCATCATCAAAGTTGGTTAAGCCGCGCTTTGCTCTGCTTCAAGTTTTTATAGACTTACACTACTGTACATAAGTATTACTTCAAAACAACTCTTAATTTCTTAATGAAATGTATTATCGCATAGAATTAAAACTTACCTGTTTTTAGTTCAATGGATGCGATGACACTCTTAAAACTATATTTTTGTTATTCTGCCAATCTCAAGCTACACTTCAGGAAAGGACAGAGTGGTGTAACGGTTAGCGTAGCGGCCTTTGGATTACACTGTCGTGGGTTCGAATCCCGCCTCCGCTCATGGATGTTTTGTGATGTTATTTAGTTTTAAGTGAGTTGTTATTTGATATGAACAAGACGCTAATGATTTAAGTTGTTGACGCGTCTATAATTTACAATAAATAAAATACACTTCAGGACGACCATCGATATCACGTACAATAGGGTGATCAAAATAAAATATAAAACTTTGTTATAATGAAAGTTTATGCTCTAAAATAGTTATTAGAGTTTTTATTTTTATTAATTAAGTTTCGTAAACATATTTAAATAAATAAATAAAATCATGATTTTTAATCTATGTGTCACGTGACTTCAAGCACCATGTGAGAACGTGTGACGTCAATTTTAAGTATCCATAGCAACGGAGCTTAGATTGTTTACATCATGTTCACATAGGTACAAAACGGTATTTTTCAACACTGTGTTTCTGATATAATTAGCATCGAGTTAGTAGATATAAACGTACATTCATAAAAATATGACGTCATAGGTTCCTAGAGCAAAACGATTTAGCGGGCGGGGCTAACATAAATATTTCAAAAATTATTTTTGAGCTAATTTGATATCAGAATGAAGTGATTTAGGTGTCATTTTGTTTAGAATTTACTGGTCTATTAATATAACACAAAAAAAAATTTTGGTCAAATACCCTATTGGTCGAATTTTGACCACAGGCGATACTATTAACAATACTCAGCTTCCCTCTCAACAAGGAAAGGTTTGAGAAAGAAAAAACTTTAATTAAGGACATAGCTTTGTGTAATGGTTATAATGTAGATTTAATAGATAAAATGATTAGAAAACGTAGTTTTAAGAATGCTTTGGAAAATTCTTCGACTTTTCGTAATGAAACAGAAATTTCTAGATATGTATCGATTCCATTTGAATCGCGCTTCACCAGAGGGTTAAAAAAGATTTTTAAAGAAGTAGGATTAAATATTGTATACTCTTCAAGTAATAGTTTGAAAGAAAAATTAGGGAACCCTAAAGAAAAAGTAGAAGAAAAAGAAAAGTCCGGGATTTATGAAATTAGTTGTCAAAATTGTAATAAAAAGTATGTTGGCCAAACGAGAAGATCTATTTCAGTAAGATTTAAAGAGCATATGGCTCATCTAAAATATGGCAGGTTTGATAAATCTAGTGTTGCCCAACATGCATTTGAAAATGACCATAAAATAGACAATAGTAATTTAAAATTAATTAGAAACGTCATTAATATTAGACAACTAGACGCCGTAGAGAGTCTAGAGATTCATAAGTGTAAACATAATATTATGAACAGTGACAAAGGCCCAATTCCAGGTAGCCTGCTTTTTGATTTAGTAAATTAGTTTAGTTTTCAGGTAATTAAAATTAGGTAGCCTATAAATAGGCAGTAATTTTTGTTTAGTCTTTAGTTTTAATCATCTCCTGATGATGCCAACTTGGTTGGCGAAACGTACGTCGAGAGTGTTTGTTATGGTTTGGTGTTTTGTGGTAATTGTAACATTTGCGATACTATTACTCTTAATTGCGTAATTTTCTTATGGACGGTAGTGTATCTGTAGTGCCCTTTAACATTGCAGTGTTTCGTGTCGCGGTTAATCTTCGCCACAAATCTTTTTCGTGAACCGGCAAGTCTAACGTTTTTATCGCTAAATGTGTTATTTTGTAATTTACTACCCGCTTTTACATTTATAACTTCTTTTGTACATAAATATTGTAAAAAGAACTTGTTGGGTTTTGGATATAAAATTGTATTGTGTATACGTCTTATAATCGAGATTGGTAGAAAATTGGACATCTTATAGGGTATGATGAATTTATTAGTGGAAATAAAAAACATGAATTCTTCTCGTGATACTTTCGCGTTTATCATTCACACGAGGAAATATAGGTAGGTACAATTCCAGTAGCTCTTGCTGATCAAACGACAACTTTTACTGAATGTAATTTTCAAACCGGAAAATGACAAGATTAATTTTGAAATAAAACAAATACATGTTTGCCCTTTAAAACCGTGCATATCGTCCCTCATCTCATTTTTACGTAAAGACGTAACTGTCAAAAATTGAAAAAATGAGATACGCCACCGAACAACCGTCCTTAAGCCTGACTTTCTTCTCACGAAGTGGCGTAACTGTTATGTAAATGGCAGATACGCCTCTACGTGAGATATCTCACGTAAAGACGTAACTGACAAAAATTTAAAAAGTGAAATACACCACCGAACAACCGACCTTAAACCTGACTTTCTTCTCACGAAGTGGCGTAACTGTGGTGTAAATGGCAGATACGCCTCTACGTGAGATATCTCACGTAAAGACGTAACTGACAAAAATTGAAAAAGTGAGATGCGCCACCGAACAACCGCCCTTAAGTCCGACTTTCTTCTCACGAAGTGGCGTAACTGTGGTGTAAATGGTAGATACGCCTCTACGTGAGATATCTCACGTAAAGACGTAACTGACAAAAATTGAAAAAGTGAGATGCGCCACCGAACAACCGTCCTTAAGTCCGACTTTCTTCTCACGAAGTGGCGTAACTGTGGTGTAAATGGCAGATACGCCTCTACGTGAGATATCTCACGTAAAGACGTAACTGACAAAAATTTAAAAAGTGAGATGCGCCACCGAACAATCGCCCTTAAGCCCAACTTTCTTCTCACGAAGTGGCGTAACTGTGGTGTAAATGACAGATACGCCTCTACGTGAGATATCTCACGTAAAGACGTAACTGACAAAAATTTAAAAAGTGAGATGCGCCACCGAACAACCGTCCTTAAGCCTGACTTTCTTCTCACGAAGTGGCGTAACTGTGGTGTAAATGGCAGATACGCCTCTACGTGAGATATCTCACGTAAAGACGTAACTGACAAAAATTTAAAAAGTGAGATCTGCGCCACCGAACAACCGTCCTTAAGCCTGACTTTCTTCTCATGAAGTGGCGTAACTGTGGTGTCAATAGCAGATACGTCTTAATAAGTGAGATGAAGAAGAATATTTTTGAAATATCAACAAAAATCGACTGTTCTACCTAATTTCCAAAATTTATGATATTTTCTGTACGATGGTCATTATCATATATCCCGCATATGGCGAAACGAGAAATTTCACAATTCTCGTCTCTTTTCTCGATGGTGTCTTTTTCGCACTGAGGACGATGACATCTCAACTATTTAATCGTGGATCTCGTCTAGAAATACAAGATGAGAAAATCCGTTAATCTCGTGTCGTCCGTGGTGGTAGCACTAATGCTCGATAGATATTGTAAATAATAGACGTTCGACAACAGAGGTTATAAGCGTCTGATCTAATGCTCAATTTCTGATACGACTTTGATAGTAGATTTAAGATGAAAGAATTTTTACCACTAACTTTTACCATGGTAATTCAGTGCTAGAAGTAGGTACCTACTTTGACAATAAAATTAAAATAATATTCTCTATCGAATGAATGAATTGTAGATTATAGACGCTCGACAACAGAGATCATTAGAGTCATTCTCTATCGAATGTTACCCTTTGTACTCTTCACCTCAAATCTTTTCCCCTTGGCTAAAAACGGTTACCGCTCTCCCGACGCTATTTTAAAGCTAAAGGGTTCGGGCAAACGCCAAATGAAGAACCGAGTATCACTACAGTCTACAGATCCTGCAGGTGAAAAATTTAAAAAAAATCCTGGGAAAAACTTACAACTTTTTAAAAATTACGTTATCTTTCACACGTACCCAAAACTTTTTTTGTCTGTAAGATCTGTAGTGTGATTCTCGGTCCTTCATTTGGCGTTTACCCGAACCCTTTAGCTTTAAAAGTAGTGTCGGGAGAACGGTAACCGTTTTTAGGCGAGGGGAAAGGATTTGAGATGAAGAGTGCAAAAAGTAACTTCCGGTAGAGAATAACCGAGTATAATTCTAGCAGACGTTTGATAGCTTGAGGCATTGTGACGCACCCTGTATACTTATTATAAATGAGAATAATATATAGATTGTATCTCCCTACATTATGAAAAGGCTAATTTTAGAAATTCTCTAAACTTCAGTTCATGCTCCTGTAAACCTGAATCTAAAACTTGTATATGACGGAAACCACTAACAGTAGACATGTTTCAGCCAAAATTAGCTGTCTAACTAAATTTCATGTTCGTAATTTCAAAATAACTTTACTTCCAATTAATTTTCAGCAAAGTAATATACGGGATTTATTATGTAAAACATATTTTAATTAATATCAACCTAACCGTCCTAAAACGTCACGCTAATGACCTAAGTTGTCGAGCATTTGTAATCTGCAATCTAAATACGCCAAATCAAACTTTAGATTTGCAGCGTTTCTAACCGAAATATCTTGTACTATACAGGGTGTTACAGAATAAGGTTTCGGTACTTGAGGATCTTATTCCTCGGTTATTTTATGGTCCGTACCCGCTTTATTTCTGAGATACAGAATGTTGAGAAAAATCGGTTTTTCCCCTATATTTTTGAAACCACAACAGATTTTTTTAAAGGATTGGTAGGTAGTAAGTATCTATATATATAAAACAGTTCCGTTACTGACTGACTGACAGACAACACCCAGGTCAAGCCGCTAAAGATATAAACTTGAAATTTGGACAGTAGGTTCCTTTTGTGACGTAGACACCCACTAAGAAAGGATTTTTCGAAATTCAACCCCTAAGGGGGTTAAATAGGGGATGAAAGTTTGTATGGAAATTCGTCATTTTTGAAGTTAGAAGCATGAAATTTTGCACAGGAGTTTCTTATATAACGTAGGTGAGCACTAAGAAATTTTTTTTTGAAAATGCATCCCCTAAAGGGGCTAAAAAGGGGATGAAAGTTTGTATGGAAGTTCGTCATTTTTAAAGTTAGAAGCATGACATTTTGCACAGGAGTTCCTTATATTACGTAAGTGAGCAATAAGAAAGGATTTTTAAAAATGCATCCCCTAAGGGGGTTAAAAAGGGGATGAAAGTTTGTTTGGAAGTTCGTAATTTTTTAAGTTAGAAGCATGAAATTTTGCACAGGATATAACGTAGATGAGCAATAATGCATTAATAAAATTCGATCGAACGAGCGAAGCGAGTGTGTAATGTATTAATAAAATTTGAGCGAACGAACGAAGCGAGTGAGTATTGTATTATTAATATTCAAACGAACGAGCGAAGCGAGTGTGTAATGTATTAAAAAAATTCGAGCGAACGAGCGAAGCGAGTGAGTAATGTATTAATAAAATTCGAGCGAACGAGCGAAGCGAGTGTGTTATGTATTATAAAATTCGAGCGAAAAAACATCACTAGCCCGGCTTCGCTTCGCAGGAGGAGAATTTCTCGCGGAGGATAATAAATCATAAATCGAAAAATACGTGGGCGAAGCCACGGGTAACGGCTAGTACATACATAAGTACATACATAAATTTCTTTATTTAAAATTCCAGAGGAATATAATAGCGTCGTACATACAATAAAAGTTACATTAAAAAGTCATCAATAGTGTACATGCAGTTCTGAGTGAGTAAATTTTTTATTAGTGTATTTGCCATATGGCACATACACTATTGGCGTCGGTCGGATGGCGGGACCTAGGGGTCGGACCAAAATTTCTCGACGTTTCATAGCCTCCTGAACATTTTGGCACCATTTTTGGAAATGTCTATTTATATATGTATATATATATATATATATATATGTATATATATATATATTTATATATTTATATATATATGTGTACGGGCTATAACTTTTGAAAGAGTTAATTGATTTTGACGAAATTGGGTAGGCACGTTGCCATCCATAACCGCACGAAGCCTATTTAAAATGGGCCCAATCGAACCATTTTAAGGGTGGTTTTTAGGGGTTGAAAAATGTTTTTGGGCCCAAAAATACCGAAAAAATTCTCAGAATTGTTTCAAAATTGAAATTTAACCCTTTAGTGAAGATTAAAATGTGCTGCTAAAATTTTAATAAAATCGCCCCGACAGGTCCGGACTTACAAATTTTATGAAAACACTAGTTTGCGGATAGTGATTTACTTACTGAAGGGTGTATTTAATTTGGTACAGAGGTTGCATTGATAATAATATTGAAATTAAGAAAAAAAATATTATTTTAAGGGATGTATTAAGGGGTTAAATTTTTTATTTTGTCCAAAAAACCAACTTATGTTCACATAATAACAGCACAATGCCTGTATTAGCAAATACACTATATTGTCGGCAAGGTTTTGGCACTGCGACCCGAGTTTTTTTAATTTTAAATTTCTTATCCGGCAGATTTTTATATGACCCAGGCCTGTATTCACCAAACACTGTTAAAGATATAGAAGTTACTAATCTTAGAATAAATTTATTCCTTGGAATAAAATTAATTTTCAATTCACCATGCAATTCATTCGATAGAATAGTAACTTCAGGTACAAATTTACTTTATACCAAACACATTGGACATTTTGTCAAATATTTTGATTCTAAAGCACGTTTACCAAAGATCCGACCGATGGTGCATCGATCGAAAATGTAAATTTATTTTATTTTACCACAAAAACAGATATGGAATTAATATTTACCTGAAAAGGTCGCCAGGTCATAAAGTAATTTGTGCATTTCGTGCCCATCCTATTTTACTAGGCGAATAAATATTTATACCCTTGAAATTAGAGAGAATAGTTATTCTTACGATTCATACCTGCAGTAAACTTAACTACGTTTGGTGAATTGAATTATCACTATTTATTCCGAGTAATAGTTACCAGGGGAATAAATCAACGGAATAAATAACTAACTAGGCCCGGTGAATACGGGAACCAGAAAGGTAATTAAATAATTTAATTGAGACATAGGTACAATTTGACTGAAACACATTTTTGTCAACAAAAATATTGGAGAAAAACCGATTTTTTTCTCAACATTCTGTATCTCAGAAATAAAGCGGTTACGGACCATAGTTTGAACTTTTTTTCTCAAAATCATCCGAGGAAAAAAAATCCTTAAGTATCGTAACCTTATTCTGAAACATTCTGTATATTATTTTTTACATGTGACATTGGACCAAGCCAATATTAAGTTTCAAAACTGGCTCTCGAGGCTGCTTACAATAGAAAAAAAGAACGCTTCAGAATATAAAATCAGCCCGTCGTTTCGCGATCACGACCGACTAAAAAAAGTCACTCCACGTTGTTCGGTCTGGCACTGTTAGTTGTTACATATTGTAAACTTTCAGTAACTTACAGTCTGGTCCATTTAATATGATATGTAATTTTAGGTCATAACGAAATAGTAGATTGTAACTTGTAAGTATATCCAGTTGCGTAATGCGGCGTATTACTGACGAGTAGTGACAGTATATGTTGAAACGAGTTTCAACAGTGACGTCATAATATTATGAGCACGAGATATACATGGTATTTTTTGCCATACCCACTATAAAATAGCTTCTTTTCACTTCATATTCAGTATTTTCAAAAAATTGTTACAGTTCATTTATGTCGCCAACTTCACTCATATATAGTAGGCCGAGACACGCACATCCACACTAGTGTGAGAAAGATACGTTCCCGAAGACATTGTGGTCCAGTGGTTAGCGTCGCGGCCTCTGGATCAGACTCGTGGGTTCGAATTCCGCCTCCGCTCATGGATGTTTTGTGACGTCGTTTAGTTTTAAGTGAATTCTTATTTAATGTATTCAAGACGCTAATGACCTAAGTTGTCGATGCGTCTATAATTTACAAAAAATAAAAAAAGATAGGTACGTTCCCATACACCACCCTGTCAAAAGTCCCATTACATGCATACATACATATGCCTATAAAGCAACTGTTTTATAGTAGATAGTTATGGCAAAAAATAATTTTGAAGTTTATTTAGTTTAGGAGAACGGATTTTTGCTAAATAAATTTAGCTAATTTTAGTATTATTTTACCTTCTAGCCTGTTTTTCTAAAGTAAAAGTAAATGTATTAAATATATTATGTGCTGCCCTAGCACTGGTCTTCCAAGTTGGGCAGGAAATTCTCTTTTTGTATAACAGTTGTATATTTTATTTTTTTTTACTGCGAGGAATAAATAAATTTGAATTTGAATTTGAAATTTAGCCAACTTTAAAAATGTATTGTGAAGCCGTTTTAAGTCATGGCCAAAAAAATCCAACGGCATTTTTTAAGTAATGACATAATTAAAAAAAGTCGTTTACCGGCTCATTATTAGAGTTTGTTTTATATTATAAAATTGGTATATTAAAATTGTTGGTTGTTATAAAATTAAAAAACTTTTTTGAGATAATTTGCGAAGGCCTCCGAGATCTCGTCTGCTTAGGAGCCTCCACTGGGTTTAATCCAACACTGGCTGGACTCCTATAGAGATTCGACTGTAGTTACAACTTTGACTGTTAAAAGATCCTTTTAAAATATCTATGAACTGACTCATAATACAGCTGCAAGTCTACATAAGCCATCTTTTTATCTCGTGACGCGGGCTATAAGGTGAAAAGGAAGTGTTTATTTTTCGCTATTCAAGTATAACAGCTATCTCTACATTGCACATACATGTTTGCGCATGCATATGTGGACATGTGTATATATTGGTGCATGCCTACGGTTTAACCAGACATAATAAAACGACTAGTGGACCCCTTGTTGTGCATCGTGCAATGTGCATTGCAAATAAAAAAGCATGCAAAAGAAAAAAAATTTCAAGCGCGCGAAGATGTTTGCAAGATCAACTATAGCTACCTTCACACAGGAACCAATGCTGTGACAGCAGATATGAGAATCAGTGTTGCCAGGCGCAGGAGATTTTCCCTGCATCCAAGGAATTTTGGTTGGTTTGGAGAAAGTAGTGATGTAAAAATACGGTATTAAACTTTTGTGTATTAAACCCATGGTATAATACCGTATTTTTTCAGTATAAAATAGTTTTTTACTTTTTCACACTACGGTTACAGTGCATTATTCAGTATTGCCAATTGCAAAATAGGAAAAGTTCCTGTTCTCATTTTGGTATTAAATCGTTTTAAACGGTGTTAAACGTTTTATACGTGCTGTATAAAATAGAAAACTATGCAGTATTTATACCTAGTATAAAACTGGGGTAGGTATATTATATAATACAGTTTTATACAAACGTTTTATACGAGAGTATTTAACGCATTTACATCACTAGGAGAAAGAATTAATGATTGTCGATTATAGACGATCGACAGCTGAGGTCATCAGCATCTATGTTTGGACAAATCTATGCACATTGCCAATTCCACAATGTTAACAAAAAAAATTTAATATCTAGTTTAATGGTTCTAAACCTTGTATAAGTCAAAAAAACTTAATTTATGTAAAAAAAAATCGTAAACCAAAAAAATGTAACTTCTCACCTTCATCCACTCGAGTCTTCAATCTCTACTAATATTATAAATGCCAAAGTTTGTGTGTGTGTGTTTGTTATCACCAAGCTCCGTAACGGCTGAACGGATTTTCATGAAATTTGGTATATAGTTACTTTAGGTCCTGAATTAGGACATAGGGTACTTTTCATCCCTGAAAAATGTATGTTCCTGTGACATGTTAGCGTATATTTCAAATATGATACAAAAAAAACTTTCTAAAAAAAAGAAAACTTTCAAAAAAGCAACTAAAAAGAGAAAAACCATAAAATTTTGAAGTCGGCGCCTATTTAATAAAATATGAAATCGGTTAAAAAGTGCCATTAATTTATTTAATACCTATAGATATCTACTTTTTAACCGACTTCATATTTTATTAAATTACCACCAACCTCAAAATTTTATTATTTTCCTCTTTTTAGTGGTTTTTTGAGAGGTTCTTTTTTGTTAGAAAGCTTTTTATTTCGTACTTTTTAGTGGCTTTATAATACATAAGTTGGCACGGTATTAACCGACTTCTGTCTTCTTCGCTGTGTCAAAACTGACTTTTACCTTAACGGTACTACAGTCCGTTACTCACTTTTTATTAAAATCAGTCGAACTACTGAACCGATTTAAGTAAAATTTATTTGGGACCACCCCGAAGGTATGCCCTATTAAATAAAACCATAATCATCAAAATCGATTCACAAATAGAGGAGAAATCGGTGAACATTCATTCATACATAAAAAAAAAAACATGGCTGCCGAATATGGAACTTTCTTTTTTTTGAAGTCTGTTAAAAAATAACTAGTGCTATTGTGTGCGAAGCTTTAAGTTGGCGTTCTCATGTTTCGAGTATTTTGTTATGTAAAAAAAGAATAATAAAAAATCACCGGCATTGTTTCTATTCTGCATGTTAAAGAAGACACAGACGTTTAAAATAGAACAGTGGAATTGCTCGGCAAAGTTCTGCATCGCACTTGTGTTAAATCTTTACAACAGTGCGATAATCTAAACAACGGAACGGAAGAACTTGTCTTGATTATTTATACATGATCGTTTGTATAGTTCCATACAACGTGGAACAAAAAAAAAACGCTCATGAAGATACATAAACTTGTAAATATTAAATACAGGCTGAGACTTTAAAATGTTTCAAACAGTTCCGGTTGAAAAATTTGACCCACTGTGCTGGGTCGTATCTTTTTAACCAATTGTCAATCGCCAACAAAGTATGGTCATTTCTTAGGGTTTCGTATAGAAACTAGGAACCATTATCGTTTCGATCAGTCCGTGCGTACGTCTGTCTCTCTGTATGGCACAGCCCTGTAATCCTCTCATTTACAGGCCCGTAGCCAGGAATTTTTTTCCGGGGGAGCTTAAAAGTCAAAAAGTAAATACAGTCTCGCACAAACTTTCAGCAGATTAGTTATTATATATTCGTTGCATGACAAATTATGGTCATAAATGACACATTCATTATAATGGAAATGTATTTAAAAAGACTTTTTCATAGAAAAGCTCAAATTTGCTAGAATTTGTGAAATTTCGGGGTGGGGGGGGGCTTCTGCTTCTTGAGCCACCCCCCTGGCTACGTGCCTGCTTATTTATGTACCTATTAAGATGAAATTTGGTATACCGACGTAGATTGATGACCCAAAAACAGAAATGATGAGATTTTTGGAAAAATAATTTTTTTGGACCCATTTTCATTGATTTAAAAGTACCCAAAAATTTTTTTTCACTTAACCCTTTGAGTAGAGTGTCTTTAAATAGGTCTCTTAAAGTGCAACAAAAATTGCGAGAAGAACTTTTTAATTTTAACCCTTCAGTAACGAGACATTTGCATTCAAAGTAGTTATCAAAGCGCTCCCACCTCTAATTTTTAAACTATCGATGCAAAAAATCTGACAAAATTCCTGAATGTAGCCTTTAGTAACTACTTTCAATGAAAATTATAACGAACACTGCAGCAAAAACAGTTTGTTGGAAAAAAACGGTCCTAGCTGTTCTGAGGTCTAGAAGTTATTTTCTCTGCTTATGCAAATCTGCTGTGGAAATACCATGAAAGATTGTTCTAATATTTAAATAAGAAAGTGACTTGAGTATAGATGTTTTCGTTTGTCAATAATTATTCACTTGCTTTGCATTCTTTTGTTTTTTAAAATGCGTTTTTTGGAATATTCACTAACGAAAATATTATATGAAATACAAATTCTTAATATGTATATTGAATTTAAAAAATCACTTAACAAGTTTTCAAGATTTTGCTTTAAAAATAAGCAAATATTTATACCAGCAAAATAATTAAAATTAAAAAAATGTATATAGAGTATAGACAGTTATTTTTGCATAATTAAGGCTTAAGCTTTAACGACCCATGAATGTTTTAAGTATTTTTAGTTTATTTTTTCACGTTTATGAAATAAAATTTTAATATACCATCATAATAAAATCTCAACATTACGCCCCCACGACTTTCCTGCTGGGATACGATTATTACTTGAATAATATTAGGTCTCTAATTAAGTATTATTTAATTAATTAAAATCTATTAAGTTTTTGTGTAATATTATGTTACAATTAAACTTAGCATTAAAGCAAGCGTTTTCATTATGAAAAGTCATTATTCTACACATCTTATCTAAATAAAAGTTATAAAGTGAGCTGAAACCAGTAGCGTGCGTAAAAGTTTGCTTTTTAGTGGAATTCAAAACCTGTCAGAATTTTTAAATTGGTCGTAATTACCTATGGGTTTTTAAAGTTGATGAAAATTTTTAAAAAAGTCTCAGAAATCCCATAACTTCTAAACTGAAAGAATAAATATAGACAGATGGCCTAATAAGGTCAAAAAGTACCGAAACGTCAGAAAATAAATGCAATTATTTTAAATATCAGTATTACAATTATTATTGATTCTGTGGGACGGACGTTTTCCTTCAATTTTCAATTTAATTCTAAGGATCGAATTTTGCTCTAAACTATTTTTAAGTTAACTTAACCATTAGAATACAGTTAGGTATTAAATTTTAGAATAATCTAAGAAAAATTGGACGTCCATAGCTTCTTCAGAAATTTTTGTTGGTAAAACAGCAACTTACAAAATTTTCTGAAGATTATAAATAAATGATTTAAATAATTATTATAATAATTAGTTTTATTGGGAAAGATAATATAATCAATGTACACATAGTGTATTGAAAGGATGGTTTCCATTGGCACAATTCCCTACGTCACTGTCTATAATGATAAACTCATTACACGGTATTTCGTAACTTGATGCAAGAAATTGTGATTGTCAAAGCCCTGCCTTCATTGTTATAAGAAGTTATATCGAAGGTTTTTTGTTCATGTCTCGAACTGAAAAGACCCATGAAAATGGCTAATCAAACCTTTGAATTTTCTTGACTTTTCAAAATATCACCCGTATATTTTTACAATAGCTTTCCGCGATTCGGGTTTTTTTCGGGTAGATTTTGATTTGACATAGCTAAATCACTTTACTATATCTCTTATAGTTTAATCAGCGTACACAAATTTAACTCAAAAATCGCGTGCGGGATCCCCCCACTTGCTTTATATTGTCGATCACTGCTCATCCCCCTTTTGTCATAGTTTAATAATTATATATAGCCTATGCATTCGGGAAGAAGTAGACTTAATTACACTGTGAAAAAATAGTGGCTGAATATACAAAAGTGTAAAGGCCAAAAAAATTATAAAAGATTTTTTCAATTCGGTTTAGTAGTTTTTGAGATTAAAACAAACTTTACTTTTTCATATTGTATAAATAACTTTAATCATTTATATAATTTGGGTACTGATTAATCGCAGTTATATTTCGATTGTCTTACTTAGAGATTGATAAACTGAACATTAAAAAATCGCAATTAAATTGAACTGTAGGTGGCAGCATGGGTATTGGCGATACGACCTTGTAATTTTAATACGTCAATAAAGTCTCCGTCCTGCTCTGACCTTTGACGATACAACTATGGACTAGCGACGCTAGCTTCACTCTGGATGCGTATTTTGACAGAATCAATAAAATATTACAAATTATGCATTAAATTATATCGATGTATGGAAATACATTGGACTAAGTCAGTGACATACATAAAAGTCGTCGAGTGAGGTGTATTGAAGAACGTGGTAGAATACTTGATTATAATGTCGAGGGCAGTATATAGCCTAGATGGTAGCGTGCTTGGCGCTGCAACCTCTAGACTGGACTGCCGTGGGTTCGAATCCCACCTGCGCTCATGGATGTTTTGTGATGTTATTTAGTTTTAAGTTAGTTGTTATTTAGTGTAGTTGAAAAGACGCTAATGACCTTAGATGTCGACGCGTCTATAATCTACAATAAATAAATAGATTATGCTGTCCATTTCTATATCTATGGTCTAAGGCCCTGACATTCAGCAGCGGCCATGTTTGTTTCGAGTTCAACACGCTTAGAATTAATTTCAGTTACTGACCACTTTGAATTTTATCGCGAAATAGTCGTTTTCACTAAACCGAACGAGATAGGAAATTCTATCATCAAAGTAAAAATATAATAAAAGGGCCAACAAAGTATAATACTTTCATCAAAACATTAATTTTTAATGACTTTGTTAAAGAAAAAGTTAGACATAGTTATTATAAATATAATATGTAATAATAAAAAATGTAATAATTTTTAAGATAGAGTGTTATTATTTTGTTGTATACTGCAAGAGGCCAAAATATATCTTTTCATGAGCTTGAATCATAAAAATGTTAATGAAGAATGTTTTTCACCAACGTTATTATAACTTAGTTCGTTATTAACTTTTGTCTTTAAAAATTCCCTCTTTTTTGTTTACATTAAAATATATAGGCTTTCTCATCTCCGACCAACCAACGGTCGAATTATTTTAATAACAAAAAAACAACGCCATCTTTGATATTGTAATTTTTAGCGGTTTTCTTTTTAGATCATCCTTAATTACTTTTAAAACACTCAAAAAATCTGCGTTTAATTTAGTTTTTAGGGTTCCGTACCTACGATGTCTCCGTCCGTTCGTGTGTCCGTCCGTCTGTCACAGGGCTCTATCTCACAAACGGAAAGAGGTAGCTAGTTTTGTTCATAGTTATTATGGCTCAACTTTAGGAACATTTCTTCTTTTAGATATAGTAGCTTTCCGGCTTTGGGGCTCCTGGCATTTTGGTGGATTAATGAATGAATACTTTTGTCGAGTGGTGCGTTACACATCCATTTATTGTTAGCTGCCGCGGAGGCCCCTGAAACTGGAGCCCAAAGATTTTTACTCTCTATAGTTACGCTGCTGATTTCTGGTTGTTTAGAAAATTTGTTTTGAATGACGAATAAATATATTGACTTATTGCACATTTTTGTGCACTTTAATACTACATGAGGCTTCACTGACATCTAGCGGTGGTTATTTATTTAAAGAAAAACACAAAAAATGCAGCTTGTCTATACGATATTAAGATTTTTTTTGTGTGTGCAATATTATTAATGTATTATTGCGTGTGTGCGCTTTATTTGTCATTTTGTAAGTGGACCGTAAATAAATAAATAAAATTTAACCTTACAATAATTTTAATACACCATTTTATAATCCTGCACAAAAAGCTGTAGTCAGCTGATAAGATTTCCTATTTTAGCAAATATTTAGGTTAATAAAATAACTGACATCTATCGTCGGATCGACAAATTATATATTCACGTGTGGAATTTTGGTAGTTTTGAATCGTTTAACTAGACATATTAATTGGTATGCTCACATATTTAGTTAGTTGGCCAGTATTTTAAAGGTGAATATACTAGAAGAGGTACAGTTAAAGAAAACTTTATTACAGGAAATGTTAAAAATTATTGCTTTCCGTATGAATACAAACTTGCGTTCAACACGACAAAGATTAGCGAACGCTTTAAAAATAGCTTTGTACGCATCAAAATAATATTTTCCGACGTATTACCGAGCAAAAACGATCATTTTTATTCACTTTTATCGATTATATTCCTTGAACTCACCGTATCAGTAAAAATCTAACTTCAAATTTCAAAAAAAACAGAGCTTATCAATTCGATATTTTTTTAATGTTTGTTCCGTCATAACTTCTCGAAGGGTTGACCGATTTGAATAATTTCGACGCCGTTGGATTCAAAATGTTTACGGAATGATCATATATAATTTTTATTTAAATCGGTTCAGTAGGTTCTTTTTTCTGGTAATCAAATTAATTTTTAATTATCTATGTTACCTCTTCTTTGAACCGATTTTGATGATTCTTTTTCTAATCAATAGGACATAATATCTTCAAGGTGATCTCATATAAATTTTACTTAAATCGGTTCAGCAGTTTTTTTTTTAGATATATTCGTATACAGGGTGTGCCATTTTGATGTACACATATAATTTACGTGTAAATTATATGAACTGTTGATTTTAAAACAGGCACACTGGATTTTTTAATCCTGAAAAATTATCGAATCTAAAAACCTGATAAGTATTTGAGAGAGGTTGTAGATTATAGAAGCTCGACAGTTGAGGTCATTAAAGTGTACAGTATTTGCATTTTGTGAAAAAGTCAAATAAAATGCTATAATTAAAATCAGTTTAAAGAATTGCAAAAAGTATGAAACTAGGCCAAAAACCGAGTGAAAAATTGTTGGTTTAGTTGTATGTTATTAATATTCAGCAATGAATAATGGTCTGTTGATGAACCGTGAAATTATCTATTACCAACAGCGGACTATAATTTTGCACAAGCACGGTGTAAAACTTAACTCTGCCTCAATTGAATTAAGTCCCATCTATGACTGTAGCAAAACGCAGAACACAAGACGTAAAGACTGACGTAAGGCGTCGAAAAAGATCGCAGCGCCTCACGCTAGACAAGGCGCAAATTAAGACACGTATAGCGCGTGTGGGGTAACGTGACACGACACGTACGTGCCATACGCGCTGCGCATGGATTATAGACGCTCGACAACAGATGATCCGCATACTGAGATGCAGTTTTTCGCGTACCAACCGCATGCCTTACCGCCTCTCGACTTTTCGTCTGCCATTTTCAGTTGCAAATATCACGCGTGGTACAGTGCCGGATTTATATTTTTTATGAGTGGGCCACTTTATTTCCGCCGCCCCATGTACATACCTTTCTAAAATAATAATTTTCCATTTGTAGTAAAGTGACCGTCCTCTGAAATCTGCCGCCCCTAGGCCGCGGCCTATACGGCCTATTTATAAATCCAGGACTGGCGTGGTACGAGAAACTGTGCCCGAACTACTGCGCCACGCGACAATCCGCAGACATGAGTCGTGCCACGCTGCGCTGTGTTGCTAATTTGCGACGACCTATTCAATCCTGTAGTTTACAAAAGAACGCACTGTGCTGCGTCACCTCACACGCGCTATACGTGTCTCAATTTGCACCAAGTTGGTTCAAGTTCAACTTTGACGTTGCGTTTACGTCGCGTATGTTACGCCAGCCAATCAGAGGTGCTTGAACGAACTACAAACAAAATTTACAAGAAACAAAAATTCAGAAAATAAATAATATGGTTTTTATGTGTTAATCATTTCGGGACTGAAAGTATTTTGAAGCTCTCGAAATCGCATACGTAAAATATACCATTCTTTGCTATATAGGAATTAAAATAAGCCAGAAAAATGAGTCTGGAATTGTTCCGAAACCAAAATTTAACTTTTAAGTGCGAATGTATATTCTCTTAAAATGTAACCCAAACCAATCACAGACTTTTTAAACTTTGATAAATCACCCAATCTTCTAGGCTGTTAGCTTTATATTATGTACTAGCGAACCCGGCCCGGCTTCGCCCGAGTGCTAAGAATTTATATATTAATAGCCGAGCTGATTTTAGTAATACATTACTCAGTCGCTTCGCTCGTTCGCTTGAATACATTACTTTGAAAAAAGTTATGAATTATGGTCTTGACTGTATACAAAAATCCCATAGAAAAAAGCATTTTCAGTTTTTCCTGAATGTTCCAATTTTTCGACCAACTTTTCCAATTTTTCTTTCCATAAGAACCTTATTCGGACTATTACGAACATTTAAAAAAAAATAGCCAAATCGGTCCCGCCGTTCTCAAGTGATGCGCTTACCAACGAACATTTAATTTTTATTTATATTGATTTAAAAAATATCGAAACAAGCCGTGAGGTGGGTCGTTTATTAGGACTAAAGTGCGACCCTTGAGGTCCACACGACGAACTTCCCAGTTTGATAAATATTTAATAATAATAATTAAATTAGATATTACACAGAAAAGTAATCATTTCAATCATTAAAACATCAATAATTTAAAAAAAAAAAAAAAAAAAAAAAACGGCTGAACCGATTTTTATAAAATTTATGTCGGATTAAAATGACGTTAACACGCCTCGATTGACACCCTTACGAAGTCGATATAATTTTTTATTCGCGAGATATTGTGTAAAATCTACTTTTTTGGAGGTTATTTGGTTAAGAAAAAAGAACGGCTGAACCGATTTTGAAAAAATTTCTTTCAGATCATATTTACGTTAATACGCGTCGATTGGCACCCTAACGTAGTCGATATCATTTTTCGTTCTCGAGATTTCGTCTTTGAAAGAAATGTACACATACGTACGTACACACACACACACACACACACACACAGAGACATCTTTCTAAAAGTAGTGTAAAAATAGTGTAGTGACCTTGAAACATAAAAATTTTTTTTCCTTTTTGATTTCGATTTTCGGACCCATTACAATAACTTCCAGTGGGAAGTTAATAAAAAATTTAAGCAATGAGACTGAGGATAGTTCTGCACCGTGAAAACAACCTGAAGAGAGTAAGTTAGAGAAAGAAAGAGAGAGGCAGTATGACAAAGAGTTGACAGAGACAAAGAGACACGGTAAATGAGAGAGTTACCAAGAGACGAATCAATTTATAAAAGTCTCTGAATTTAACGAACTGTATGGAATAAATAATGTCCTTTTTGCTTACTTCATTTCTCTGTCACGATTGCAACTGTGATACACTTATATATGAGCTTAGAATCTTGAATTAAAATATTTTATTTCTGTTCTAGAGGTAAGAGAGAGAGTTCTATGAAATATTTGCACAATGGATTTACATTTTTCAACAGCTATTTTATTGTTCTTCTTATCTTTTAAACACGTACTTTTTAATTCATTCGCTCTATAAAGTGTTCACAGTTTTGTGTATTATCGAACGTCAATATTATAAAAAAACTCGGGTCGCAGTGCCAAAACCCTGCCGACAATATAGTGTATTTGCTAATACTGGCATTGTGGCTTTATTATATGAACTTAAGTTTGTTTTTGGACAAAATAAAAAATTTAACCCCTTAATACATCCCTTAAAAAATATTTTTTTTCTTAATTTCAATATTTTTATCAATGCAACCTCGGTACCAAATTAAATACACCCTTCAGTAAGTAAAGCACTATGCGCAAACTAGTGTTTTCATAAAATTTGTAAGTCCGGTCCTGTCGGGCCGATTTTATTAAAATTTTGGCAGCACATTTTAATTGTAACTAAAAGGTTAAATTTCAATTTTGAAACGATTCTGAGAATTTTTTCGGCATTTTCGGGCCCAAAAACATTTTTCAACCCCTAAAAACTACCCTTAAAATGGTCCGATTGGGCCCATTTTAAATAGGCTTCGTGCGGTGATGGATTTCAACGTGCCTACCAAATTTCGTCAAAATCAATTAACTCTTTCGAAAGTTATTGCCCGCACACATATATATATATATAAATATATATATAAATATATATATATATATATACATATATAAATAGACATTTCCAAAAATGGTGCCAAAATGTTCAGGAGGCTATGAAACGTCGAGAAATTTTGGTCCGACCCCTAGGTCCCGCCATCCGACCGACGCCAATAGTGTATGTGCCATATGGCAAATACACTAATAATGACTATACCGTCTCTCTATGTATATCATCTACTGATTTTTGCTAAGGCAAATATATTATATTTCATTAAAAATAATAATCACTCACATAACACGCGAAATAAAGAAGCATTACGATTGCCTAAGTGCAATCTATCTAGCACTCAAAACGATTTTTATTACCTTTCGCAAAAATTTTACAACAGTTTACCCCAAACAATTAAAGATCTACCTGACAATGTTTTTAAAAATAAAATTAAAAAAACTCTGACTGAAGCGTGTCTATACAATATCAAAGATTTTAACATGTAATTTTATTTGTAATCTGACCCGTCATATAGATACTTGTATCTCCAATATGACTAAATAAACATCTATCTATCTATCTATTATCTACAATCTATGTCATAAAGTTTTATCCTAGAATATAATTTTTAAAGTCGATATAACAATAAGTCGCGGGCATTGTTAATTATCAATTCTACCGAACGAGCGAGGCGAGTTACGCATTAATTAATTATAAATTTCTACCCGGACGAAACCGGTCGGAGACATCTAGTACAAAATAAATAAAACGCGTTGAAATTTAAATTGGTACAAAATTAGGTCTGTTTTATTTATTGTAGATTATATAAACGCGTCGACAACTTAGGTCATTAGCGTCTTAAATTACATTAAATAACAACTAACTTAAAACTAAATAATATCACAAAACATCCATGAGCGCCGGTGGGATTCGAACCCACGACAGTCTAGTCTAGAGGCTGGTACCAACTATATACACTATCCACTAGACTATAGGCTAATTAGGTATGTTGTTTATTCCATGTATAGTTCATAAAAACCGAAACAAAACTTTGTTATGACAAGAATGCAGTAGGTTGAACCAAAAGTAACATTTTTAAAATAATATTTTCGAACTCACTGTATAACATATTTTATAGGTCAACAGAATCAATATCTATTTTATATAATAGCTAATAAGGTATTATATTACCTATCTACTCGTAAAAACTTTTCAATTGTCACGAGACAATTTCGAGAAAAATAAATAATGTAGAACAATACACATTATGACGTCACAGCGATTATAAAAACACGTGGAATAAATCTCCCTGCTGTATCGTTTATGTCTCACATAAATCTTTTACATTCTGCAGTTCCATTATATAAATTGATTCATAAATTATTTACTACAAAAAAATACTTAATAATGGTAACAATAATTTTAAGAATGAATTTTATAATGTGCACACTGCACAGTAGACGACAATCTATTTTTTAGTGTATTTGCCATATGGCACATACACTATTGGCGTCGGTCGGATGGCGGGACGTTTCATAGCCTCCTGAACAATTTAGCACCATTTTTGAAAATGTCTATTTATATATATATATATATATATGTGTGTACGGGCTATAACTTTCGAAAGAGTTAATTGATTTTGACAAAATTTGGTAGGCACGTTGGAATCCATCACCGCACGAAGCCTATTTAAAATGGGCTCGATCGGACCATTTTAAGGGTAGTTTTTAGGGGTTGAAAAATGTTTTTGGGCCCAAAAATGCCGAAAAAATTCTCAGAATCATTTCAAAATTGAAATTTAACCCTTTAGTAATGATTAAAATGTGCTGTTAAAATTTTAATAAAATCGGCCCGACAGGACCGGACTTACAAATTTTATGAAAACACTAGTTTGCGGATTGTGCTTTACTTACTGAAGGGTGTATTTAATTTGGTACCGAGGTTGCATTGATAAAAATACTGAAATTAAGAAAAAAAATATTATTTTAAGGGATGTATTAAGGGGTTAAATTTTTTATTTTGTTCAAAAACAAACTTAAGTTCACATAGTAAAGCCACAATGCCAGTATTAGCAAATACACTATATTGTCGGCAGGGTTTTGGCACTGCGACCCGAGTTTTTTTATACTTTAAGCGATTTTAAAATATTACTGTCAATTCTAAAATATAAATTTGCAACGGGATTTCATTTTCTTTCCGATTTTCGAGTATTTTATATGATATTCTAAACAGGAGAATTGGTTTCCGTATTTTTTTCTGTTTGTGTTCGTAATAGATACTCGAAAATGGCTAGATTTTAAATCAAACTTTAAATTTAGAATTAAATGAATGCATAATGACTGCAAACAGTATATGAAAACACCTGTTGTAAAGAACAATGACGTAACACAATGCTGTAATCAGGAAAAATGCATTAATTCAAACCTATGATTTTAACCCTAAACTTTCCACAATCGCGGCGGACTGAGTTGACATTACTCACACAGTGACACATTTTCAAACGATCGACTTTCTCCCTTTAAAGCATTCTGTCACTAGGGGTCGACAAGACAAGAATTCTTGTCTTGACAATAACTTCTTGTCTTGTCTTGAAAAAAAATCAAGAAATCTTAAAAAATCTTGTCTTGACGTTTTCTTGACATCTTATGTCTTGTCTTGACTCAAGAAATTTCAAGATCTTGAAATTTCTTGATTAACCGGTGACACCGTACATGGTGATTCCTCGCCGGCGAACTTTTTATTGCGTTGCGTGCTAACACGGCAATCTGGTGGTTCCTCGATCTTTATTTGTTTTCTGACGAACGCAAATAACTCAGAATCATGGAAGTATGAAATTGAAAGATACTTAAATGAGCCTAGGACAGAAAATTCTGAGAATATACTTGATTGGTGGAGAAGACACGAAAATGTCTACCCGTCGTTATCGAAAATGGCCAAGGATTTTCTCGGAACGCCAGCAACATCTTACATCTGTAGGTACCTGCGGAAAGGCTATTTTCAAGACCAGCTTTAACAATAACAAAGCCAAGAAATCGGCTAGGCATTGACTCCATAAGAAGTCTTATGTGTGTGTGTGTGTGTACACGATAACTCTCGACAGACTTAATCGATTTAAACGAAATTTGGTACACACATTGGAACCCATCACCGCACGAAGCCTATTTAAAATGGGCCCGATCGGGCCATTTCAAGGGTAGTTTTTAGGGGTTGAAAAAAGTTTTTGGGCACAAAAATACCGAAAAAAATCTCAGAATTGTTTCAAAATTGGAATTTAACCCTTTGGTAGAGATTAAAATGTGTTGCTAAAATTTTAACAAAATCGGCACAACAGGACCGGACTTACAAATTTTATGAAAACACTAGTTCGCGGATAGTGATTTATTTGCTGACGGGTGTATTTAATTTGGTACAGAGGTTGCATTGATAATAATATTGAAATTAAGAAAAATAATATTATTTTAAGGGATGTATTAAGGGGCTAAATTTTTTGATTTTGTCCAAAAACAAACTTAAGTTCATATAATAAAGCCACAAGACCTTATTAGCAAATACACTATATTATTGTCGGCAGGATTTGGCACTGCGACCCGAGTTTTTTCATTTATTGTTTTTAATTTACATTTTTGTGAATCGGTCTAGCAAAAAACGTGTTCAATAAATTAAAATAATACGTTATGTTATGTTAAAATATGTTGTCTTTTTCACAAATAAATATACGTTTTAGCGTTTTCATTGTTAGTCAAGATATTTCAAGATTTCTTGTTTTCGTGACAAGAAATCTTGGTATTGACATAACATTTCTTGTCTTGTCTTGAAATCTAAAATTACTTCTTGTCTTGATCTTGTCTTGAAATCAAGACAAGATCAAGACAAGATCTTGAAATTTTCAAGAATTTGGCGACCCCTATCTGTCACTGAAAAACCACTACATGCGAGAGTCAAAATTTAGAGTATCTAAGTACTCTTTACTCAACAATGCTCGAAGAAAGATCTCTTCAAAACAGACATTAACACGAGTGAATCCACGGGAAAAAGCAACATTCAAGCGAGTAAAGCAAGTAAAACGCTGGTAAAGTTAAAAAAATGCAGATTTTTTAATTTTATTACTTTCAAATAGCTTTGTAGTAACTGTTCTGTTCTTTCGATATACCTTTTATATAATATTGCAAACAATACAGAGAAAACAATACCTAGTATTTGAAGCACTAGATACTTATATATATTGCTTAATAAACAGAATGATCAGTAAGTTCTGTTACAAAATTTTGTAGATAGTCGTCACTCGTCACGGGGCTGTCGAAGAAGACAACGCTGACTTATTTTTTCTTAGTCCAAACTGTGGAGTCTCACTAGGGTACGCAGGAGTGGAGTCTAGACTTGGGTAGCTCCAGGAACGATATCCTCTCTCTAAGGTGTTTCGTATTTTTCCTTAGAACGCATTTTAACATGTCCATAGTTCTATTTCATCACGAGATCTGTCACCATTTCCGAATGAGAGTGGATATGCACTACTTATATCGAGCGTCTGGCATGTTCGGATAGGCTCGGCGTTTTACATCACGAAGCATATTCATATCCGTTTAGATTTTAGAATTGTGGAACGAGATCGGTTCGCAATCCACGGACACTTATAATAAATCATTTCTTTCCTTTTACGTAATTCGCAGTGAAACAACGGAACGAGATCATTCGTCGGGCATGTTTCTCGGAAACGTGTTCGTTTGGACTTTGGAACTGTTTTGCGCAAGTCTAGTGGGGACGGTTGGAAACAGTAAAGGAAGCGGGAGGAAAAGCGCTTAAGGTCCGTTGACACTATGCTAGTTGACTAGTACCAGCTGACTAGCGCTAGTCGACTAGCACTACTAGCGCTGTTTACATATTATTGGTACCAGCAAATTAATACATTTTACTGTTAATTTGGAAGTTTAGTGAAAATATGTAATGTACCGGATTTGTTATTTTTTTTAATTTTACTTTTCTCCAAACTGTATGTGTCTCTTTAGATTCAATTTTTTTCTTTACCATATTTACTGTCAAATTTTTCATTTTCATTTCACGTTGTATGTATTCGAATGCACTATTCCGCTTATTACGATTTTTGTAATTTCCATCGCGAACATTCCACAAAATTTCGCACTCTTTATACAAAGTAATAAATTTTAAGGTATCACGTTCAGTCCATCTGTTAGTTGGCGCCATTTTGAAATCGCACGACTAGCAACAAAAGTAGAAATGCTTTTAACTTTACTGGTACTAGTCGCACTAGCGCTAGTCAACTAGCATAGTGTCAACAGAGTATTAAGGAAGAACGACTAAAGAGAGACTGCTGAAAAAAGGTTAATATGATGCAATAAAGAACTTTTAAAAGTCAGTCGACTATTTTCAAACCTCCTATAAACTGTTTTTTACAATGTTAAAACATGGCTCGTTCTTTGAATTTTAATTTGACCGGACAAAATTTATATATCCTTATTTTATCGTTTACGGCGTCTTATACGGCCTACGTAATATAATCGTTGTCTGAATGTTAAATGCATGCACAACAGACACCCTGTAATAAAATGTAGGGTAAAGGAGGATCGATATTCTGATATTGCTTTACATTGTGTTGTCTTAGCAGGGCGCCAACCTGTATTATGTAAAATTACTATTGTATTTCGCAACAGGTGAACATTATGGATGCTTATTAACGTAAAGATATATTGTAGACAGGACCGTAACGGTTGAATTTGAAACTAAAAACATGTTTTTGTAACACATATATGAATTGTACATTTCGTGTCTCTAGTCGGCTGATTAAAATAATGTATATAGCACGCGTACAATAATACATATTTTATATGATACCGTTACGGATCACCCTGTATATAAACGGCAGGCAGGGGTTCTGAGAAACGGGGTCTGCTTACTGAACAACTGGTACTTGCGCGAAAGTTCTAGAGAAAGCGAGAACACACTAGGCTTATGCCACGCAGCATATATAAACAGCCAGTGCGAGTGAGTGAATTAATCAGTCAACGGTGAGTCACGCAGTCAAGCATCGGTGGATCAGTGATATAAATAGTGCCGTGATATAAATAACCAAATTGATACAATAAACACTAGTGTAGTGATAATAATTACGAATTATTGTATATAGTTGTTTTATTTTGCTTTGTAATTACTGTTTAGTTATTGTTTACTTGTGTTTATTGTTAGGACTGACTTTTCCTTGTTGCATTCATTATTATTGTGTTTTTAATTATTGCAAATAAATATTTATTCCGTCAACACAGAAAACAGTTTTGTAACAATACGTAAAATATATAGACTATGACGTCAGCGTGCATTAATACATATTTTATGCCATACAAGAAATATAGGAACATAGTTACTATGGTAACGAAGTAAATAAATATTGAATCAAGGCCAATATTTTTAGCTGTCAGTGAGATTTCGGTATTTGAAATTAATTCAATAAAGCTCTAAAGTTGAAAATGTTGTACATTTCATATAATATCTGTTACAAATAAACTGTACAGTACAACTTTTAAAATTTAGTATAAGACGCGAGGGGTGAAGTTGCGGTACGCTAGCCGCAGGCGAGAGTACCAACATCCCGAGCATCTTATATACGTAATTGTACTAGTTGTATAAACTACTGTTAAGGTCACCAACTGTTGTGATTATATCTACGAATACATATTTTTAGTTTATTATTTTAACCTTATTAATTTTCGATAAAAATGTTGCTAAATAAATTGGAATTTGAACTTATGAAATTTGTTTTTCGGTTCCGCGGTTTCTTTGTTAATTGTAAAAGATATTTATATAAAATAGATTAGACCGCAAACTTGATATAAATTAATGTTTTTAAATTTAATAAAACAGCGTTTTATTTATTTTCACTTAAAAACATTTGAAATACAAATTACTAATTTCTAAAATGGGTTTCCAGATTTGATTACTATTATACTAAGTAGGTACCTACTTTAAGATTTTAAATTATGTTTCTTGTTCTTCATTTTATTTTATGTATTAAAATAAAAATTCTAGAAACGATTAATCTCATACTAAAATTTAGCATTATATAACAAAATCATTCTCATATATAATAACTTTAAATAAATGTCGATTCACACTAATTCTTTATTTGAAAAAAAGTTGACAATTTAAATACAAAATTTATACACAGGTCCGCAGTTTAAAAGTGCTACACTGTAAAGGTATTTTTTTTTTGAAAAAAGTTCAATATTGAAACTCAGTACGGTGCTTATTGAATACTGAACAATATTATTCAATATCATGTTTTTCAATAAGACTATACTTTGTTTTGTTCATAACCAACCAAACAAAAAGAAATTTAACTGCGTGTTTTGTTTTCTTTCTCTTACGTAAACCAGCAAATCCAGTGACGGCTGTTTAAAGCTGTGCATAACTTTTTACAGGACCGTATCGTCCTTTTGTAATTCCTCCATGAAGAGTGACGGAACCTTTGATGTGAAGATAATATATAATACTAGCGGTACCCGTCCGGCTTCGCCCGAGTGCTAAGAAAGTCCGGGTGCAATACACTACTCACTCGCTTCGCTCGTTCCCTTGAATATTGTAATATACACTACTCACTCGCTTCGCTCGTTCGCTTAAATATTACAATTACATTACTCACTCGCTTCGCTCGTTCGCTATATCTATATATAAACCTTCCGTGAAAAATTATCTAACTGATGGTGGAAACCGCATCAAAATCTGCTGCGTGGTTTAGGAATTACATTACTCACTCGCTACGCTCGTTCGCTATATATATAAACGTTCCGGGAACAATTCCGTCATACATGATTTTTGCATAACTTTAACCGTTTACGCAGCGCACGCAACGGAAGCTCTCAAAAGGAATAATTTTTCCCGTTTTTGCAACATTTTTCATTGATGCTCCGCTCCTATTGGTCGTAGCGTGATATTATATAGCCTATAGCCTTCCTCGATAAATGGACTATCCAACACAAAAATAGTTTTTCAATTCGAACCAGTAGTTCCTGAGATTAGCGCGTTCAACCAAACAAACAAACAAACTCTTCAGCTTTATAATATGTATTAGTATAGATTAAAAATAACCACAAAACACCAAAAAGTTTAACAACGTACGTTTCGCCAACCATGTTGACATCGTCAGGAGATGATTAAGTTTTAATGATCTCCTGATGATGCAAACATACATACGTCGAGAATTGTTAAACGTCATAGTGGTTATTTTTAATATTTTGTTTGTAAGACCTATGGATTAAATAAATATTAACTGCACTAACGCCCCCCAGGGGGGGCATTGAAATGTGGTTGCTATCGCAAATTGCATTCCAATGTTCTTTGGGAATTAGCGCTCCCAGGGACTCGAGCTCGTACCAGTCGGTTTGTATATGCCGGCTGGCGGATTTTAATACACGAATGGAATATTTGTTGTGTTGAAGACGCTAATGACCTGAGTTGTCGACGCGCCTATAATCTACAATTAATTAATTAATTAACTGCACTAACGCTGTTATTTTTTTATTTTCTTATACGCTCATTGACTGCCAAAATGATTTGGTCCTAGGGCCAAATCCTATTTTCAATTTATTGTCATTTTAAAAAATAAAATTAAAAATCCAATTCTTATTTTTATTAGTTATTAGTAAGATTAGCTATTTTGACATCCAGTACTGAATGCTATTGTAAATTTTTCCATAGTAACGTAAAAATAAAGCTTTGAAATTTTAGTACAAAAAACAGTTTGAGAATCACTGACATACACAGTATTAAAACAGTTTGAGCACAACTGCATAAGAGTGTATAAATTATTAGTTGCTGCATTCATCTATTGAATAACGTATCTAAAAATATATGCCCTTTGTTATGTAACCAGATCTTTATTTTGCAACATTTTTACATTTAAATACATTTTGTTTCATTTTTTGATATTAATTGTGATATCGGTTGTTATAATCAGTGAACATTTTTATATTTTTTTTTGTAAAAAGTGCATACCTACGTTAAAATTGTAAATCATTTTGAAACTGGTTGATACACGGTTTTGCTATGCTATCAGAAATTGTGCAATCGAAACTGTGGTACTACGTATACAAGGTACTTGCTTTAAAACGGTTTGATTGTTTATTTTTTGTTTTTTAAATATTGTTTATAGAACTTAATAGAATTTAAAAACAAATCTTACATGACATTATTTCTCGAGTTTTTATGGGATAAAATAGATTTAAATGGTGCTAACGACGTCGTCTAGTGTCTACTGAAGTTTCGTGTACAATCATTTAAATTTCGCCTTATCTAATGGTAAGAAAAAAGTTGCGTTTAGTAAAATAACTAGCTTTTATAGGTATATAAAATTATTTATAATAACTTTTTACAACACTTGCATCAAAAGTACAATTTTAGATGGCTGTGTACCGTTTGAAAAATATTCTTTATGGAAGCTTCTGATGCGTTCGAACGGTAGTGTTTAAAGTAAATTTTAACGCATTCCGTTCTATAAAGTAATACTGTTTTGTTTTACTTTATAACACACGTGCGTAATAAAGTACTTTAGAGATTAAGATTAAGATTAAGATTAAAAGATTAAAAGCAATTAGGGGTGGTCCTGGATTGGCCCATAAGCTGCACCTCATCCTAGAAGGATTTTTGTGCTCCCCTTTAGCTGGATCTAGTCCACAAATAGCCTGGATCTTCTTATGAGCTCCAGAAGATTTGGCACTAGATTATCCTGTGGAATAATTCCATCCTCATCTATATATCCAAAGATGGTTGTCCTTCTGTAGGCTAGCGCTTCACATTCGAACACGATATGGGTGGCTGTTTCATCCTCCATATCGCAGAATCTACATAGTGTTGATTCCTGTCGTATCCCCATCACATGTAGGTGTTTCCTTAGAGAAGCGTGACCGGTCAAAAGCCCAATAACCTTTCTAAGTGTTGGCCTGCTGAGTTTGATTAGGTCCTCAGTGAGCCTGGGGGAGGGGCCTGCGATCATTTTCTTCCCGTATTTGTTACCTGAAACCAGGTTCCATTCAGAGAGATGTTGCTCGCAGGTCCATTTCCTAACAGTATGTTGAACACATTTGTAAGAAATCCCACAGACTGGTTCTGGTCCAATGAATTTCGCAGAGGCTCCTTGTCTAGCAAGGGTATCCGCTTTTTCATTGCCCTGGATTCCTTCATGACCTGGCACCCACATTAGGAGAACTTTACTTTAGAGATTACTTTGCTATAATGTCACTAATAAAATATTTATCCAAATTGTGTTTTATATGCTGAAAATTGAACTTTTGAAGCAGTTGTTGCAAAAAAAATATTGTATGTAACGCGTGGCTAAAGTGACGGATCTGACTTTAGGCTCGTATCGCAAAATCGCGACTGTCATATTATAATCTGTCACTTAAGCCACTAGTTGCATAAATTACTATTAAACAATTTCAGAAACACTGGGCTTAACATCCTAGTATTTTATAAAGCCAGACAAAATAATATCAGTTTACAGATTACGAATTGTTTCTGAAACGATCACAAAGTTAAAAAATACAATATACTATTGCATTTTTGATGTATAGCTTTAAATATATATTTTAATTTTCTTTAAAAGTATCTTATTAATAATTCAGACAAGAATAATGCCCATTGTGTATTTAGCAAACCATTTGTAAATCCCTTTAGGGACATAAAAAACGTTATAAAAACATTCCCTTACAAAATATTTTGGTTGGTATTTTATATTACGTCTTAATTCTCCGAGGGAAAGTACTAAACTATACTACATCCCCTAATAGTTTAGTAATTTTTTTTTCAATGGAGGGTCGGACTAAACGTCACGCATAATTTTGCAACTTGGGGTTATGATTCATGTCAAAATGTCAGTCTTTGTGATCACAGAATAAACATTTGAATTAAGCATTTTTTTTATTCTTTATTGTACGCTCGATTTACGTGGAAATGAAGAGGGTGACTTTTTGACAATAAATATTACAGTCTCTGGTTTCCATTTATCAATACTAATAATATAAATAAAATACAAAGCTGTCACTTTATTTGTTTACACAGCGTATTAATTTTAAAGAAATCAAAATGAATTATTTTCTTTTTATACAAAACATTATTTTAACTTAATTACACTTAAATTCTACCAGAATTTGTAAATTTAATAGGTAGATTATATAATAACAAGATATATTAAATCTGTACCTACGAGAAACGCTTATAACTCTAAATATATAAGAGAAACACCCAGTGACGTCACGTTACAATGCAATATCAGAAAAATTTATTTATTTAATCCGTCACCGTCGGGACTCAAACCCGAAACTTCCAGATTCGCGCTGGCTGAGTTATCAATTACTTCCACAGTGGCACGTCTAAATGTCCCTTTTTTTCTTATATTTATAAACAATTGTAAGAGTGATGGCACACACAGCGGTTTGTGCCGATTTGGCAGCCGAGGTGGTTGCAGACTCGATGATGACACACACAGCGATGTCATCTCGGCAGCTAAGCGTTTCTTGTGGAGAACGATGTGTCGAGGCGGCTGAGAATCGGCTTTCAGTCGGCAGGCAATTCTCGCTGCGGTGTGTGTTTTGCATCATTGAAAAACATTAACGTGCCGACTCGGCACAAACCGCTGTGTGTGTCATTGCTCTTAAATTTAAGTTTTCAGCTGTTGCCATGATAAATTATATAAGACAAATTTTAATTTAAGTATCTATATATTTAAAACACAAGCCCTATTTCTCTAGACAATCCGCCAGCAACCCCTGCTCAACCGATTGACATAATTTTTTTTTTAAACTGAGGCCTTTAGTCCACAGATATGTTATCGCTATATTTTTATTGGTGAAATTTCTTTAAAAGGGGTGATTTCAAGCGATAATAGTAAAAATGACGAGGGGGGCAGTGGGGTGAAGAGAAACGTAAACAGAGAAAATCCAGCGGCGTTCACGATACATGAGTGTGAGAGAAATGCAAATATGTACGCATGTCGTGGATAGGCTATGCAAACAATAAACAATGAAACATCTTGACAGTTGTACATTTTAATTTTTAGAGCCCAGATTTTAATAGGGTTATATTGACAAAATTTCCAAAAGTATTTAAAATTAAACAATAAAGATGTATATGTACGTGCAAATTTTTTTTCTCTTTTAAATATAGTACTTAGTTTCTCAAATACCGACAAACTCATCGATTTTTTTCTGAAGATCATTCGTACGTAAGTATTACACTGATAGATACGTTCTATAGCTTCTAAAAAACTACTATTTTACGTACACTTTAAAGTTATGTTTGAATCAAAAATATTTATCAAAAATTATATTAAAAACATATCGTTAAAAGCTAGGTTATGTGTTTTACTCACGCGTTCGTATACACAATGATATTGAAAAAGCTTGAAATATATATTTCTTATTGTTTTCTTAATAAAGTGATTCATATTACATATAAAAAAGGTTTGTGTTGGCAAACATTTTCTTTTGGCGATGGCCTTTACTAAACCATTGTTCTTTGAAGACAGTGTTAAGTCGTCGCAAAAAAGTTTTGCACGGGTACACTAGTTTTGATTTAAAGATGTTAGTAATAGTTAATAGTGGAAGCCCTGAGTATGCAATAAATAAATGTTTCGTATTGGCAACATCAATAAAAACCATGGCTATGAATATTAAATAAAACTACTGGATAAGTTATTTATTCCCCGGAACAAAAGCACACCGTAACAAAAGTGTACTCCAGAATATAATTGGCAGAATTGTAATAGCATTTTATGTACATATAAATGTTCTCATAAAAATCGACAAACAATGCAATGTGAATCGCGTTGTTCTCTTGTTTCGTGGCATATTTAAAAACATTTTTAAATGTAGCTTTTGTTATTTTTCTGCTACATTATTTTTTAAGAACATCTTTTTTTTTACCGTATTTCCTCAGCCTACAACCTGATATAAAATTACTAAAAAAAAACTGTAGATTTGGAAGAAGAAATTTTGTTCTTAAAAATATTCGAAATGAGTTGATCTTAATTGATACAAATTAGGATTTTTCTGTGGCCTAAAGGATCAAATAAATTGCAATACTGAAGTTTAAAATTGCTTATCTGTGCTAACGTTTCGGTGCTCTTCAGAGCATCAATGCTGTCGGAAAATCAGTATTTTGTACACTATTAAATAATGAAGCATCATGAATTTTGTGTGATTTTATTAGGAAAAAAATTTGTAAAAAAGTCACTAGATAAAATATTAAATTGACCCTCTTTCTAAAGAGCGCTTATTGAATTATTGAATAATTTCAATCATTATCTACGGATCACCATATCTCTATATTATAGAGTTTTTTAACATTAATTGATACAATTATTATTATAAAATTTATGCATTTCTTCTACCAAGCTAGGAAAAAAAATGCCTTACACGAAATTATCTAACAAAACGATTATTTTCTTTTTCCGGGAATACATTTCCTTATTTATTTATTACTTTTGGTTTTGAAGTTTCTAAATTTTTTTTTCTGTTTCAGAACTGCTTACCTGCTGGGTCAAAATTAAAGTTTGGTAAGTGTTTACAAAATCATATTTTATTCTTTATTTTATGCGACATTTATGATTTAACCACAGTCGTCGAAAATAAACGAACCGAGTTAGAACTGCGCTTCCGTGGAGCGTCTCCCCGCAAACCCACGTTCCGTGAGAATTTGCTTGCGAATAACCACTGTCCGGATAATAAGGTCTCCTAAGCCCCTATCTCTAGTATAACTTAATTATGATATCAACTCATATACACCTTAAATAAGGAATGAGGGACACCACTCTAGGGTGTCCAGTTATACGAAGGTACTGAAGCTGAGCTGATCTTATTACAGTTTAAGCACTCTGAGGCTATAAATGGTCCATAATTTATTTAGTTCTATAATATTATCATTAATTTTGTACAGTTTTTTACACTTCTGTGTGGTCATTAGCTTGAGAATGCATACCGTAACACTGACTGTCATTGCATCGAAGTAGCGTAAATGATTGAATGCTGTCTAGATACTGAAATATGAATAACTTGAAATTTTATTGTCTCGAAAGACAAAGCTTATGAAATCGTGCAAAATGTATTTTTATTTTGGAGTTCCAAAATAAAAATTCGACTGATGACCAGTCCTATACCTACTTCCCACCTAGTAAATATTTGCAAAAAATAAACACTCTTTTTTTATTCTTTGAAAAAAAGCATGGCCCTCTTTTTTGTTTGGTGATCTACTGATGGCTAGTAATAGGTGCGTTTGATATCAAGGTGTAGTGTAAAAAGTGTAAGCACTTTTGACACTATTACGTTTGTTATACAAAAGTGTAAAATAACTGATCTGTTTGTTATTTCAGTGTGGGACTAAAAGTGTAACAACTATTAGTCCTGACTTTTGAGCAGGTGCACGTAGTGTAGTGTAGGTCACGTGATATATGTCTGAATTGACAATCGCTTTGACAGATTTGATACTTTTTTCGTACTCAATTTTTTACATTTTTTGTCTCTTAAAAATGAATGAGCTTCAAAATGTATTGGTACAAGATAAATATGGCAGTGAGTTTAACATTTTTACGACCAAAAAAAACTGTAAAAACTAGAAATAATAAACTCAGCCAATCTGTCATTAATTTATTTTGTAATGCGCATGTACAATCTACTCAGAATGTACACTAGCCCGTTTGTTACAAGTGTACATTTAGTTTACACTTTTGGTGAACTTTTTACACTTTTCAGTGAAAAATTATCTACACTACACTACACTACACCTTGATACCAAACGCACTTATAGCAAAAATCATGGTTACCTTGATTTACGTACAATTTTTATTTGTTTTAGTAAAATATTTTTTTTCTCGAAAACTGTACATTTTAGAGAAAAAAAATATTTACATTTTTTTCATACTATAACATCTAGAATTCATTTATATTTTTTTTATCTATGTTAATACGTGACATTGAGAACGTTTTTTCTAATATCTCAGGATCCACTGAACCGATTTGACTCAAAATCTAATCAGATCTAAGTTAAAGGCTGGTAAACACAATAGAACAATCGGCATGTCCGTATGTTGTTCCGTTTTTACGATATCAAAGACGAAAAATTGACCACATACACACACACACACACACACACACACACACACACACACACAGAGACATCAGTCAGAAAATGATCTTAAACGATTGCTAGGGTCTCAAAACGTGAAGATCTGTTAAAATCTCGAAATATTTTTTTCGGACTAAATCCATTACTTCCCTACCATAGTAGAGGTGGGAAGTAAAAATGATCGTATAATAGGCTCTGGTGATTCTTAAATCGCTGTTTTCGTACACCACATAACTGAACTTATGTTTACTTATAAATGTTAAGCATTTACTATATAATATTTATATACCTATATCAATAGTATTGCATTACAAGGTAAGAAACTTGGCGTTTGTAACCAGTGTGAAGTTTGCTGCCCGAAATACGAGGGCATGCAACCACACGTGTTGCAAACGCCAAGTTTCATATCGAGTAATTGCATATTATTTTTCACAACAAGTCTATTGACAATTCGATTTGAGGCACCTACAATTTAGTCGTGCTAAAAAGTCGCAAAAATATTATATCTGTCAGATTTATGTGGGGTTATGTCTGTCATTTTGATGTTTATGAATATTATAATATGCCGACTCAATATAGCTTTATCTCCTTCTTAATTTGACGTTTTCAAAAATTATATGCGGATCCAATCGCTCTGTCTCCCTCTTAACAACGTTAAAAGCAGAGAAAACCGACCTGAAAATTTTCGTCCCTAGGGATGAAAACGCTCAATTTCAACCCGCTAAACAGGTACCGAAAATCGAATTTTCAATAGCGGCGTTGTGAAAACGTCATTTACCCACCTACTTTAATAAGATTTTTTTCCATGGCGTCATATTGACTTATAAAAAATTCTAAACTTAATAAAGGCCAAAGAATAAAGAAACTTTTACATAATTTTCTTGTTCGTGGCGTTAAACGCCGCTTAAAAGAACACCACGAATAAGGCTGTTACTGTTTTATATAGAATTTGTACTGCCTTTAAAAATATATGTATTCTAGTTTTGAAACTTTGCTCGTAAAAAAGAAAAAATAAAGTGATGCCGCTAAAGTTATTACCAGTTATAGAAAAGTTATGGCCGCTGGAAAAAAATGTTGAAAATTGCCGTCATTTTGTGTACATGCCTCTCTAATCTAATTTGATCTCCACCTTAACTTGAAAAATCAATTTAAGAATATTTAATTTTGTTGTACAAGGAAGTTGTGAAGAATGTTGTGAGCGAAATTGAAAAGGCGAGAAAATGTTCTCCTACTATATTTAACCTTACAGTATCAAAACTTTGATAATTATTTTTTCCAAAGTATCTACATTTTTTGTATAATATTCCGCTGGCTATGGTCGTTAATTAATCATTAATAATATTAAGTGTGGTTTGTTTCGCCTGTCGGGACATTTTAACAATTTTATTAGCCATGATCACTTAAAATTGTCCCGTACCCCTATATATTTTTAGGGCGCAAATTGTTCCACTGCGAAAATGGAAAGGGTACACTGAATAATAGGTAGAATTTTTAAATCTTTTTTTGAAGTAACAATTAAAATATTATTAATATACAACATTTTATTTTCCGTTTTTCATTGTTTTTCTACTAGTTTCATACAACATTTGTTGTAAATAATTTAACACCAATTAAAGGCAAACTATTTATAGTCTTACTTATTTGTTGATAACATTCTGAAATGTTGGCTTGTAATATTGAAATACGGTATCCCACTTCTGCAAACTTACTGAAGAGATACCATCAGCTTTATTGTAAATAATTGAACAATGACACTATGCTATTATAAACGCCTTAGTTGTTTGTTGATTTTGACATTCTGAAATCGGTTAACATGTCATCTCACTTCTGCAAGCTTAGTGAGCAATTCAGTTATTCTAGCGACATTCAGCGTCAGCTTACTGTACATAAACTAATCCCAGTACAATGCAGGACGGAATACGGTATTATTATGATGTGGTAAATACGTCGCCAGTCGTAAATCAACAATGAAATTGGGTTATATATAGGTTATGTAATAATATAGAGATGCAGTACGTGTATGTTTGTTTCAGGGATGTAGTTTGAAAGATTGATGCGTTCCCGGAGTTGGTTTTTAATCCTCATTTCTCTTATATTTTTAAAATTGACGCTACAAAAAACTTGTGGCTATACATAGTATCAGGGAGGCATGAGTTCGTATAAAAATTTGAACTCAGTAATCAATCCTAAAAATACGTATAATTATTCTTTATCTGAACTTTTATTTTGTTGAAAGTTTTGCCAGTTCAACACATAGGGGCTATTCATAGTAATGTTTACAATGATATTTTTTGGTCACTATTAACTCATGCTATAGGTCAACCGATAGGTTCCCTTGTTATTAAATTTTATCATTTTTGTTGACGCTAGTAGGCTGCTCTTGTTAAGACATGAGAAAGGCAGACGAGACCGAAGGGAACCTTTAATACCGTCTCCACGACCGCAATCGAAGAAGATACACTAACTGGTCCTTGAAGTACCTATATAATTTGTAACGATAATTCTATCAGCAGTTTTCTTTTTCATGCATTTTTTTATATTTCGTTTGATACTTAGATAGAAAAACGCTTTCACAAAACGTGTCTGCCTGTTTTTACCGGCATCATTAAAAAAAATTTGACTGATGACCAGTCCTATACTTCCCACCTAGTGAATATTTTTAAAAAAATAAACACTCTTTTTTATTCTTTGAAAAAAAGCATGGTCCTCTTTTTTGTTTGGTGATCTACTGATGGCTAGTAATATAGCAAAAGTCATGGTTACCTTGATTTACGTACAATTTTCTTTTTTTAGTAAAATATTTTTTTTCTCGAAAACTATACATTTTAGAGAAAAAAATATTTACATTTTATCATATTATCTAGAATTCATTTATATTTTTTTTACCTATGTTAAAATGTGACATTGAGAACGTTTTTTTTAATATCTCAGGATCCACTGAACTGATTTGACTCAAAATCTAATCAGATCTAAGTTAAAGGTTGATAAAGAACAATCGGCCTGGCCGTATGTTGTTCCGTTTTTACGATATCGAAGGCGAAAAATTGACCACATACACACCCACACATACACATACAGACATCAGTCAGAAAATGATCTTAAACGATTGCTAGGGTCTCAAAATGTGAAGATCTGTTAAAATCTCGAAATATTTTTTTCGAACTAAATCCATTACTTCCCTACCATAGTAGAGGTGGGAAGTAAAAATTAAAAAACTTAGATTTTGACGAAACACTATCAATAATTGATACCACAAATTAAAGTGTAGAGTACATATTACCCTTCTTCCCTTCGCTTGGGTTAAGATTGTATTTCCGTAAAAACCGAGCAAAATTGTTCAAAAGCGGTTGGACTAATTTTGATGAAACTTCGTACACTATCAACCGACATCCAAACTTAAAAGCACCGGTACTTTTTATCAGGCCACTCTCGATTTTGGCTAAATTCTCGTCAAAATTCAGCGAATCTGCTGATAAAGTTGCTCAAAAAAAGACATCCTCCGAACTTAAAAGTTAAGACGCCCGGCTACTCTCGAATTCAGTTAAGGTCCTCGTCAAAAGTAAAATCGACTCCCACTCTAGGAAAAGAAAGGAAAAATGCTAGAGTAATATTGCTTAGAGAAAACACCACCGTCATACGTGCGCACAAACGAATTTAGTACCGGGCGAGTCCACACTCTGTTTGAAGGGGTGACGCGTGACATAGCAGACTAACGCACGCGTCTTTCGTGCCGGACGAGTCCATATTCTACCGCTGTTAACTCTCCCCACTACTTCTACCGCGCAGATCTGCCATCTTGCTGGTGTCTTCAATAAACAATACCATACTCTATCAAATAATGGAACGTTTTTGGGAACGCTTACGCCCCCCCAGTAGGACCTGTTGTATAAACGGATTGTATATTTTGTGGTTGAACTATATATAGGGTGTGCTGTGTTTGTGGTTTCGTCGGCTGTAGAATGCAGTCAGTGCAGCTACATGTCTAGTGTGCAGTTGTCCTTCTCCAATAGTTTCACTGTAAACCCAAACACGTATAAATAAACCTTCTCGTCATGGATACAGAGTCCCAACCTGACCTGACCAGACGAAACCAATTATCTCCGTACACGTGAACAATAACATCGAATGATAATGCAAGAGATGCTGTGATTTACTGATGAAGTGATATGAATGACCAGTAACGCCAGTTTTCCTAATTTACTGCCGGTATAGGCAAATACAATGGACGGATATTGTTCGTAATATTTTTTTTGTTCGGATAAGAAAAAATATTCTTTGATTCCTCGTATTTTTCGTAAATCTCCAGTCATATACAGGATGTTAAAAAAAGTGTTCGGACATTTTAAGGGCGTATAGTATAGACCAAAATAAGTGAAAAAAATCTAATAAACATGGGTTCGCAAACTAACCGTTTCAAAGATATGAGTTTTTATAAATGTGGCTAATGCATGATGGAGCTCCACCGCATTTTTCTGTTATGGTTAGGGAGCACTTAAATCAAAGGTACAATAGAAGATGGATAGGACGAGGAGACACAGTGGCATGGCCTCCCAGGTCTCCTGACTTAATCGCCCTTGAACTTCTTTGCTTGGTGATATTTAAAGAGTTTAGTTTATTCTACTCCAATTAATCATGTAGTGCACTTTTACGTCAAGAGCGAATAGAACATGCCTGTGAGATAATTCGAGTAAAACCGGGAATTTTCGAAAAGGTGCGAAACTCGTTTATAAGAAAATGTGAATCATGTGTTGAGATGGAAGGGGGACATGTAGAACGCCTATTGTAAAATGACTTAAATAAAATGCGTAAATTTGATAATAGTTTTCTTATTTTCTTAGATAGGTAGTACATTTCTGAAAATAGCTCATATCGTTGAAACGGTTAGTTAGCGAACCCATGTTTATTAGCCTTTTTTCACTTATTTTGGTCTATACTATACGCCCTTAAAATTTCCGAAAACCTTTTTTAACACTCTGTATACGTACAGTCGCGAACTTAAAAAAGTTTACACCTGTATCATCTAGTTACCCGTTTTTTTAATTTTTGCATATTGTAATTTAGCTTTTGATAGTAATGCATCAATTACTAAGGTTACATCCTAAAAATTCAATAAAAAAATTATTATCGAAACACCTCAGTTGTTTATTATACAATCCAAATTACTCAATATTATTCAATTAAAACATAAAAAGAATTGATACTATTTGATACTACCAAATTCCTTCCTCCAATCTTGCAATAATTCTTCTTTTTTTAATAATTTCGAGGCATTTAAACGACAATTATTTCTTTTCATTTTTGACATTTACATTTACCTATTAAAAACTAAATTTGTTGCTAAGCTACTGACTTTTTGTGAACTTACATTGAAAAACCCAAGTGTAAACTTTATTAAGTCCGCGACTGTACATATAATTATATACAAAATGTTCCGTTTCTCTCGTCAATGTTAAATACAATATTTTCATTCCTCCGAAAAAAAATGGGTATATGTATGACAACTACTTTTTATTTCCGTAACATCTAATAGTTCTCAAATACCACCCTAAAGTATGAGATGTCATATACTTATCATTAGACGTTATTCACGTTAAATGTTTGTTTTGAAAAAAATTAACGAAAAACTTCTTTTGTTTCGCTAGTATCTAAATATTATTGAGAATATTATTAATAGGCGTTATTTATCCCTGTCAACACAATATGGACATTAACAAGTTCATTAAAAAAGCACAAGGAGTATAGCATATCGGTCAGCAATGTATTGTCACGACAGAAAACGTGAATATAAATTTACGTCATGATAAAATAATATATTGTTATACCTACTCGCTAAGTTAATGTTTATTATTACTACTAACCATAAAATATAGTTTTCTTGTGTTGTTTTTGCTAATATAAACTAAAATAAACTTCCAGTGGAAAAATTAATAATACCGTCGTAAAAAAATAGCGAGGGTATAATACTGGAAATAGATTTCATGAAGTTGAAACTTTGTTTTTGAAGTAAAACTTCTTATGAGGCGCCTCTGCCTTGACGATTTGAAGGGTAAAATGCTGGATCGATGAAACGAAAAATGTGCAACGGCAAAGAATATTTGGAAGGTCTGTGTTATATGTTGTGTGGAGATGCATTCGAACGGCAGTTGTGACGATTGTGATTGGTCGGTTCATCTACCGGTACATAACCCTGAATCAGCCAGTGGCAAATCATTCGACTTCTGACTTCGCACGATGCACAGTGTATAACAAGTTCTCCTAGCCCTAATTGATTTTCTTATTATTGTTTTGTAAAGAAATAAATTTCCACATCTAGAATAATATCAGTTATAATATTTTATACCAATAATATATACTACATATTATACAGGGTGGCACATCTTAAACAATGCAGTGAAATATCTCGTAAACGGTACAAACCATAAAAAAAATGTTTTATACAAAAGTTATAGAGTGTCAAGGGGGACAGAAGACTGTGGTATCAGATTTAACATAGGTGGTGCTGTAAATGTCAGGCGAAGGTCAGCTTCGATTTTTTAATTGTAACAGTGCATTTTTATTCCAGAATGCGATACAGTATTTAATAGTGAACAGTAAATTATTAAGGTACATATCAGCTAAAATTATTAAATATTGAGATATTTAGAAATTAAATAACAGCCAAAATGAACGACAATTAGATAAATTCTAACATAGCAGATAGCCATGATATTACGCACCGACTTTCTTGGCTTGAATTCAATTCATAAAAGAACCAAATTGACAAATTAAATTTGCTATTTAATTTGTAATATTTATTAACTTTAGCTCATATGTACTTTAATAATTTACTGTTAACTATTAAATACTATATCGTATTCTGGAATAAAAATGCACTGATACAATTAAAATATCGAAGCTGACCTTCGCCTGACCTTCACAGCACCACCTATGTTAAATCTGATATCACAGTCTTCTGTCCCCCTTGACACTCTATAACTTTTGTATAAAACATTTTTTATGGTTTGTACCGTTTACGAGATATTTCACTGCATTGTTTAAGATGTGCCACCCTGTATACGTAGAATAAGTGTCTATTATTATATTATTCATGCATTTCGGTCGTGTGTCCCGCGACACATACCTTTTCTCTGTCAAAAGACCTTTTTTAAAACGAGTGTGATGTTTTGAAACGAATTGGAAGCAAGTGCGCCGGATTAGAGTTTCGAAAAAATTGCACGGCGTACGGCGTACGTGCGCTCACATAGCTCAATATCAACCGATTTGCAAACGTCGGGCGCAGAGCGTATCCTACACCCCATGTGAAATACACTGTAAGAAATGAGAAGACCGATTACCTAGATTATCGATGGTCCATTTGTAGCTAGCGATTAATCTGGTAATAGGCACACAAAGAGACAATGCGGCGTCGCAAACAGGTATCGCCACATCGCGTAGATTCCATAAAAACACATTGCGCATGCGTGGTTACTAATTTTACATATTTGTTTTGTATTCATCTATTTTGTATATGTAACTATACATTTTATTTTGTAATTTTTACACACTTTATTGGAATATTACACAAATTATGTAATTTTAATTTACTTTATGTAAAAATCACATATTTGTTTAATTTTACAGTAAAAGTCCAAGTTTTTATGAAGTTTTCTGTGTAAAAATAAATAATAATGTAAAATCATTAGAACATCGAGCGAATTCTACCTTAACTTTCAAAGTATTTTTACATCCATTTTTTACAGTGTAGCTGCACTAATGTCTATCCTTAATTTGGAAATTATTATTATAAAATTTTAAATATTCGTGGACACAGTGTATCTGCTAACATTTATATAACAATAATCTTACATAATAAAATATCGCCTTTTTATTAATATAAAATCAAATTTCATAAAGATTTTTTCTTTCGCAGGATGTCATTATAATCGTATTATTGTCTTTTTTTCAGTCTGAGATAAAATTCAAATATACTTATGTGTATTCAGTACGGTAATATAATGTCATGTCTTCCAGCTAAGGGCGTACTTATCAGACAAATTTGTCTGTGTGAGTTAGGATTGGGCACACAAATAAGGAGCCGCAATGACCCTGTAAACGACATTTTTTTATTATGTCTAACTTTTATTTCCGTTGTAATTTTTCGTCCAGCACTTAAAACGGCTTCACAACACATTTTGAAGTTGGTAAAATAGACCACACCTTTATATTTCCTTTCGAGCGGATGACATCACATCATGACCCGAATATCACGGCTTACTAGCTACAGCACATATATTTAATACATGTCCCATTTTGATAGTCGATTGATAGCAACGGTGCAATCGGTCTTAAGGTACGTGCAGTGCGCAGCTGGGATTCTAGATGGTAACATGTATGGTAGATGGCGGCTGAAATTATAAGAGCTTATAGGTTTGCACAACGAAGCTTTGATACTAGCATTGATACAAGCTTAAGTCGCGTTTGAAATGTCAGATAGCGAAGACGAATATTTGTGTTCTTCTGCTACAAAGTGGTATATTTTAAATACAAATTTGGATAGGAGCTATCATGTCCACCCTATTAATAGAAAACGGTCTAAACATGGCGAATTTCATCATTTATACCAAGAATTAAAATTTTACCCAAACCGGTTTTTTTTAATATTTACGATGGAACCTAACACTTTTAAATACGTCTTAGGAAAAACTCAAAACAAATTAAATAAAAACTGGCAAAATTTCTCTTCACATTGCGAAACTTGTAACGGCCATTTGACAGTTGTGACACGTTGATTGTAGTAGTCAGCGTGCTGAAAGAATGGTGAGATACATTCTTGTATTTACCAGCTCTTGTAACAGCGCTTATACCTGTTACACTCACTGCTTCGTTGTGTACGCTCGCATATATAACAATGCATTAATTTAAGCAAGTCCTGCTATGATCTACGCTATCATCTAGAATCCCAGCTTCATTTTGCACGTACCTTTAGCCGGCTGGTTGTAAAGATTATAAAGTTATAGGTTACCTATTAAAATTTAAAAAATTGTATCTCCGTAAATATTTAACGTATTTAAGTAAAATAAAAGCCATTATGTTTCTGGCAATGATTTCTAATAGGAAACATATATTAATTATTTTTTTCATATTTTACAGTCTCATTATTAATATTATTTTTATTCTGCCGGCTCATCATCTCATGAGATACTGACGTCACTTCGTCATTTTATTGGATTGTCTTCTTATGTTATTGACTACACAAATAAAATTGATCTCAAAATGTCGGTCTCAACGAATGAATGAATTGTGGATTATAGACGCTCGACAACAGAGGTCATTTGCGTCCGATCTCAACGAGTAATTTCATGTAGTCATAAGGTGCCACACAGATAAATGTGGCTGTGGATTCGATACATACCTATAAGAAATCCGATGGCCGGCTCTGGGACTAAGTGAAGACATTATCTTATTAATGCTTCAAAAAATATAATCTCTTACATAAAGAATTCGATTACTCCAATTCAAAAACACACTCAAATTTCCATTTAGAATTACATAATATTATTCTTCACATCAAATGTTATATAAATTAACACATTATATATGTTACATAATATTTTATTCACCCGCATATCCGTGTTTTTCATGTTCACATTTCTATTGTTAGTTTATATAATATTAATAAAATCAATTTCGATTCTTGTCATGGATTACATTAGCTTAAATGCTTTTTTGATATATCTATTGCCCTTGATTAAAAATTGATGAAAATAATGAAAATATCGTTGTTTTAAAAACAGACTTCATTTTTACAAAAATACGTATAGTCTGTCCCACAAGTCGCTAAACTCGTTGATTTAAATAAGCAACCTCTAAACTACGACCCTCGGGCTTCGGGCGGGTCCGGCCCGCAAGCTAATTCTATTTGGTACATCGTAGCGGGTTGGATTCAGTTTTACATTCGACCCGCGGATGTCTTCGTCATTATTGAAATAAGGCTAATGTTAATGTTAATTAATATTAATTTTATATAGAAAATAACCGTGTGGTCATTTTCTTTTTGCCATAGCCACTATAAAATAGCTTCTTTACATGCATATAAAATGAATTTTGACAGACCGGTGTGCATCTTTCCCGCACTAGTGTGAGAAAGTAATCCATTTCCATAGTGATTTATGTTTATATTCGCCTAATCCGCCCGCTGTTACATATTCTTGTGCGTGCCTCGGCCTACTATAGAAGTTAAGTTGGCGAGACAAAATGAACTGTAAAAAAATTTGAAAATACTGAAAATGAAGTGAAAAACAGCTATTTTATAGTGGGCATGGCAAAAATACCATATATATACGGTGTCCAAGATAAGCGTGCAATGCGTGGGGATTTCCTAAACGGTAAGAGATAGAGATTTGGTTAAATGAGAGAAAATGTGCAGAGATTTGAAATCTTCATAAAAAAGTGCTTTAATAAAGTGAAAATATTTTTTTCTAACTTAATAAGCGAGTTATAAATAAAAAACGAAAATGGAAAAATCTCTTTTTTCAACTGTTTGTCGCAAGCCAAGCCAAGCAAAATATGAAAAGTTTGATTGCGCAGGGTAGTAGTAGTACTGAAGATTCTGCACATTTTTTCTATTTAACCAAATCTCTATCTCTTAACGTTTAGGAAATTCCGTTGCATTTGACGTTTATCTTGGACACCCCGTATATATAGTTTGAGCGGAACAACCCGGGGGCTCCGTACTCCGGTGTTTTAACTGTGATACTCAAACGGGTGCTGATAAAACGTCCGCACACTTTGCGGTCGGGTAGATATGTGGTGATAGAACTACGGTATAGTGTTGTGAAAAGTGGTTGCAAAAGAGACAGTAGATGTAGGTTTGTGTGTGGAAAACGTAATCCCATAAGATCATCCCGCTTATTGCGTCACAAATGGGAAAAGACCTCGGGAAATTAGTCCTATGAGAAGTCGAGTTTCGGATAAGATGTCTCGACGGAACCTATAACCCTCATCATTTCACTCCTTTGACTGTACCTAACTTCACATTATACCGATTGGAACAAAACAATTTTCATCCATCCCAATAATCGAAACCGTGCCTACAAACGAGTGAAACTAGACGAACGGAATATACGTCGCGATTTTTTTAAATTCCGTCGGCGTGAGCGAGTTGAATCCTTTTAATTGCGTTGATATCGTCACCGCCACAACACGCTATAGAAACGAAAAACATTGTTTAGTGCGGGGCAAACTAGACGAGGCGACGGATTTAAAATTTCGCCGCCGAGAGCGAGTTGAACGCTTGTGAGTGCGTTGATATCGTCACCGCCACAACACGCTATAGAAACGAAAAACATCGTTTAGTGCAGGGAAAACTAGACGAGGCGACGGATTTAAAATTTCGCCGCGAGAGCGTGTTGAACGCTTTTGAGTGCGTTGATATTGTCACCGCCACAACACGCTGTAGAAACGAAAAACATTGTTTTGTGCGGGGCAAACTAGACGAGGCGACGGATATTAAATTCCGCCGCGAGAGAATTTTGAACGCTTCTGAGTGCGTTGATATCCTCATCCCCACAGCACGCTGTAGAAACGAAAAACAGTGTTTAGTGCGGGGCAAACTAGACGAGGCGACGGATTTAAAATTTCGCTGGCGAGAGCAAGTTGAACGCTTCTAAGTGCGTTGATATCGTCACCGCCACAGCACGCTGTAGAAACGAAAAACATTGTTTAGTACGGGGCAAACTAGACGAGGCGGCGGATCACCGACGAATGTACAGTCTGGGTAAAACATTTTTGTGGTCACTAACGTCGTATTTCCTTCTACTCTTCAAAAATAAATAAATTTGTAATTAGCAAAAAGCAGTCGTTTTAAGTTTTCGGTGAATGTAGACGGAAAAAACGCTTTGTGTTTTGATTTGTAAAATTCAGCGGAAATCTTGTTGCGAGAAACACGTCGCGGAAAATCCGTCCGTGTAGTTTGGAAAATCGTATGAAAATCGGTTGCATAGTTTCCGAGTTAATTACGTTCATACCGACATACAAACGTTGCCTTTAGACTAGACTTTACCCGCGGTTTTGCTCACGTTAATGCCGGTTTTTAACCCGATCCTAGCCAGATAAAAAGTAGATACGTGTACAAAGTTTAATTATAATCGGTCAAGTCGTCCTCAGCTAATGCTAGTTACAAACAGCTGAATCAGTGATTTTATATGATAAAAAATTTCTGTTTCGTCTGTTTATACTTGGATTTAAATAACTAAGTTTATTTATTACATGTTTATGGAAAATGTAATGCTTATTACATTTTCTTCACTTTAATGTATTTCCTTTTTTCTGTAAAAGGATGGTCGCCCAACTTTGTCTAAAACTTTCTTGTTTTCTTTTTACAAGTTCGGCTATTGTTCGCAATAAGTTTTCAGTTTCAAAGTTTTCAGGAATATATAATATATTTTTTGTAGCATTCTATATGGTCTATAACCGTATTTTACAAACTAGGGAATAGTTTGAAAGTTTTAATACATAAATGAATAGATTCATAGTTAAAATGAAGGAAGTACTGTTTAGTAGTGAATTGAAAAGATCTCCAATAATATTTTTCAATTTTATGCAATACCCAAGATCCGCTTAAGTTACCGTACAATTGGATGATATACAGGGCGCTGAAGCGTTTTGCGTGTAATAGGGATTTAACCCATAAAATCAAACTTTTGCGATTTCCTGTTTCCCTAATTATTTTAGGAAAAATATCTTCGAATAAAAGTTTTAGAACATAAAATTCTGCATCTGAATCATTAAACAAAATTAATTTTGCATGCTTTGTAACGGCAGAAATTTGATTTGAAAATGTCAAAATTACCTCAAAAACAGATAGCGATAGTCATGGAACTTGAACAAAATGATGAGGTCTCAGAATAATTTCTAATCATTTTGTTCAAGTTCCATGGCTATCGCTATCTGTTTTTGAAGTAATTTTGATATTTTCATATCAAATTTCTGCTGTTACAAAGCATGCAAAATTAATTTTGTTTAATAATTCAGATGCAGAATTTTATGTTCTAAAACTTTTATTCGAAGATATTTTTCCTAAAATAATTAGGGAAGCAGGAAATCGCAAAAGTTTGATTTTACGGGGTAAATCCCTATTACCCGCAAAACGATTCAGCATCCTCTATATACATTTTTTCAGACCAGAGCTCAGTCCTATTAGCAAGCTTATTTTTAGGGTTCCCTACCTCTGTATAGAACCCTATTATCCTGCCTATGATGTCTGTCCGTCCGTGTGTCCGTTCGTCTGTCACAGGGCTCTATCTCACAAACGGTAAGAAGTAGCTATAGTTGACATTTTCAAAGATTGTATGTTGTTGTGGCATGAATCCTGGCAAATAATTATAAGAATTAATTAATAATCAATTAATTTTAAAAAACAAGCCGTGAGGTGGGTCGTTTATTAAAACTAAAGTGCGACCCTTGAGATCCACACGACGAACTTCCCAGTTTGATAAATATTTAATAATAATAATTAAATTAGATATTACACAGAAAAGTAATCATTTTAATCATTAAAACATAATTATTATTTATTTTTAACAATAATTAAAAAAAACGGCTGAACCGATTTTTATAAAATTTATGTCGGATCAAAACGACGTTAACACGCTTCGATTGACACCCTTACGAAGTCGATATAATTTTTTATTCGCGAGATATTGTGTAAAATCTACTTTTTTGGAGATTATTTGGTTAAGAAAAAAGAACGGCTGAACCGATTTTGAAAAATTTCTTTCAGATCATATGTACGTTAATACGCGTCGATTGGCACCCTAACGTAGTCGATATCATTTTTCATTCTCGAGATTTCGTCTTAGAAAGAAATGGACACATACGTACGTACGTACAACACACACACACACACAGACATCTTTCTAAAAATAGTGTAAAAATAGTGTGGTGAGCTTGAAACATAAAAAATTTTTCTCCATTTTGATTTCGATTTTCGGACCCATTACAATAACTTTCAATGGGAGGTTAATAATGTTTTTTTTAACATTATTTTATACCTTGACTTAGCTAGATAAACATTAACAAAAAATATGTATACGAAAAAAAAACTAAAACTTTTACGCTAGTCTTATAAAAAGAATCTTTCTAAAACGACAAAAATATACATTTTTATTGTACTTTTACGTTAAAATCACAAAAAAAACGAATATTCATGTGAATATAGTTTTTATCTGTAAAAAAAACAACCGTTGTGCTAAAGTGTAAGAAATTTACGAAACGTTTATATTTTTATTATCATGTAGAGTCGGTTTATTGAAGTTTTCCGGTTTGTCGGCACGTGGTTTTTGTGTCGAATGTGAAATCAAAATCATCAGCGCCTCTATGTATGAAAGTGTTGAAACAGCGTACCAATACTATATTACTTTTATAGATTGGAAACTTCCCAGTACAAATTTTAAGTCTGCGTTTAACGGATATCTGATGTACTTATATACGAGGTTGTGTTAAAAAGTTGCGCAAGAAACAGTCTTTCCCACCAACAGCTATAGTTACCACGTGAACAGCAAATGCGCTATTACGTGCGGCTGATATCTGGCCAGGGATGCAAAAAATATCTGATTGGTTGTTTGAAAAATTTTTAAATATGAGGTCTTATTATCTGCAGTCGATTGTTCAGTTGTACACAAGGTAAACAGCTAAGGTTCAAATCTTGACATAGTTTCCGAGCTTGTAGACCGTGGTCCGATCGTATTTCTACCAGACGTTTCGTCTAACGACGGTAGACATTTTCAAAGGCGATGTGGCATTGGTGGCAGCGGTCGGATTGTCCTCCTTACGCTTACCTGTGAGTCGCCAACAAAAGGTTCAAATCTTAATAGTTTCCGGGTTTGTAGGCCGTGGTCCGATGGTATTTCTACCTGACGTTTCGTCTACACGACGGTAGACATTTTCAAAAGCGATGTGGCATTGGTGGCAGCGGTCGGATTGACCTCCTTACGCTTACCTGTGAACCGCCAACAGAAGGTTCAAATCTTGATAGTTTCCGGGCTTGTAGGCCGTGGTCCGATGGTATTTCTACCAGACGTTTCGTCTACAATTATTGCGGTAGACATTTTCAAAGGCGATGTGGCAATGGTCGATGTGTCCTCCTTGGCAGCTCACAAAACCAATGACAAATCGCAAAAGGACGGATACGACTGAGCAGAGAACTAACGCACACTACCACACACAAAACAATTGGCCAATCACAGAAGGACGGACTACGACCGAACAGAGAACACACTGGCACTTAGCATAAAAGAAGGGAGGACATCAGTCGTTGACACGCTTACCTGTGAGCCGCCAAGAAGGACACTTCGACCGCTGCCTTTGAAAATGTCTACCGCAGTTGTAGACGAAACGTCAGGTAGAAATACAATCAAACTACGGCCTACAAGCCCGGAAACTACCAAGATTTGAACCTTCTGTTGGCGGCTCACAGGTAACGTAAGGAGGACAATCCAACCGCTGCCACCAATGCCACATCGCCTTTGAAAATGTCTACTACGTCAGGTAGAAATACCATCGGACCACGGCCTACAAGCCCGGAAACTACCAAGATTTGAACCTTCTGTTGGCGGCTCACAGGTAAGTATGTCAGCAACTGGAAGCTATGAAGATTTGGAACAACCCCGGTCGTGAAAGCTTAGGTACACATAATTGGAGAAGGTTCAAAGTTTCTGTACTTTATTCTTCTTTTTGTATTATATTTTGGGACATTTAACAAAGGATAATCGAGAAACGAAAATGTATTTAAATCTTGTGATTAGACGCCAATAACCTCAGTTTTCGAGCGTCTATAATCTATAATTTCTGTCTCTCTCCCCCTGTCTAAATTTTGTTCGTAAATTTTGAACGTGCTCGCGTATTAACCTAACTAATATACACACTGGGTACGTGCCAGATTTAGAAGTTGCTGTGCAAGCAATTGTATGTTTGTATTATATATGTAGGGTAAGGACGGGTGGTGAGAATTGTCTGCGGAGATGTTGAATAGCATTATAATAGAGGGCAAACTTCATATATAAACCAGCTGACGGATGCCAAGATTTCCAAAAGACGTTCGCACGCTCTCTCTCTCTCCTCTCGTCAGTGTACTTGTCAGTTACAGCACGAACTCAGTTTTCTCTCAAAACATCTAGCTTTTGTTCGCCTTTGATTTCCAACTACCGAATCGTATTTTACACGAGAAAAAAACATTTACCTTAATATTATCTTCAAATTCCTCAAGCCTTCATAATGGTCTGTTATTATAAGCTCACCACCGCCAGCAGCTATTCTCATCTGCTACTCCCACATAGTTACCCGTGATAAGTACTTTGGTTACATGACGTTTTAGTGGTTCGTCTATAAGCGCCTAGGTCCTAACCTTTCCTTAAACTTTCGAATGATCTATCCCTATATTATTAAACGAGCAAATCTTGTATATATGTACCTATGTACCTATATAAATATTTTCTCGAAAACGGCTTTAACAATTTTGATCAAATTTACCGAAAAGGGGTTTCGGGGGGCAAAAAATCGATCTAGCTAGGTCTCATCCCTGGAAAAATTTGTTTCTTATCGATTTTATCATTTTAAAAAACAGTTTTTTTAACGTTATAAAACAGTGTCGTATGGTGAGTAGGCGTTGGAAAAAACAACCTATTTTCATTATTTATGTCAAATTACTCTAACAGTCAATCTTTAAGTTATGAAAATAATCAGTAATTATTTGAAAAGTAAAAAAATAACAACAATAAAATCTAAACATAATTATACTTACATAATTATGTTTAGATTTTATTGTTGTTATTTTTTTAACTAATATTTAAATAAATAGGCATATTACTTTTATATTACCTATCTAAAATATGTAGGTACATACGTTATGTAGTATGACGTATACTGACGTATAATAATATTATCTACTTATAGGTATGTAATTTTTTTTCTTAAAAACGACTAACAATTTTGAAGAAATGGGAACTTTAAGTACTATTTTTTTTAACTCATCCGAGCAAAGCTCGGTCATCCAGATATTTATTATATAAACTCACTAACTGCAGCAATTCTCATTATGATTAAACTGAGAACAGCCGAGATCGTCGGAGTGCTGTTATTTTTATTACAAACCTTCACTCGTCAAACTCTTATCCGGTGAACTGGTGGAATTGTCATTTGTGATGTCATTTAGTTTTAAGTGTGTTGTTATTTAATGTAATCAAGACGCTTATGACCTAAGATGTCGACGCGTCTATAATTTACAATAAATTAAATCAAATGACACATCGATCGTCAAAATCGGTCCAGTTAGTTTAGAAGGATATAGTCGAACAAAATACGCCTGGCCTATTAATATAGGTAAGTACTTATAGATAATTACTTGAAATTATGATTAAAAATAATAAATAGGTACTTGAAAATATGAACTGGTAGTAAGTCCATATAAGTCAGTTGGTAGCTTAAAAAATTACTAGCTAGCACTTCGACAGAGTTATATGATTAATTAATGAAATCGCTGAAATGGAACTCGCTGAAAGTTCTCAGACAAAAAACGCCTTGTTGTTTTTAAATATATCGATAATGTTCAATCTTTCTGTTTTTATAAATCACTCCAATAGGAAATTCACGAAAAAACCAAAACAGGCGAAATCAAATACGAATAGACTATAAACGTCTGTGGTTGATGTAATATTTTTTTTGATTTATTTTTATATGAAAAAAGTGTTAGAAACAGTAGTGTTCATATTTTTTCAGTAATAACCTATCACTTTCAGTTTTTCGGAACTTTATGATTGATAAACGACAAGCGTTGAAATAAAATGAATAATAAAATTCCATACATTTTTGTTGGGTTTTGTATACCAATTTTTTAGTTTTAATTTGATAATAATTTAAAAATGTTTGGTTTATTTACCAGTTCTCGAAATAAAACCTAGAAACTGAGGGCTTGTAATAGACTGCAACCCCATATAAACAATACATTACATTCCGGCGATATCAGCTATTCTCGTGTCATTTGTATAAAATAAATTGCCATAATTTTTAAGTCAAACAGTGCTTTATTTTTTATATTGGAACGATGACTGAAGAGTAAATAAGATAATGAATGGCAAATATGTCTGCTTTAAACAAATAGTGTTTTGTTTTACTACTCATGCAGTTGTTTAACAGTTGGCGTAAAGTTGTATCCATAGACTTAGAAATTGTATCTGTGCCACAGACGAGAAAAAATGGATGCTTTTGCGTAATTTTCCAATCAAAGTTGGATTAGAATCTATTCTATAGTCTTGCAATTCAGTCACTTTTTAGCCACAAAAATTTTACTATTGGATGTACATTTTTACAGAAAGTAATGCTTCCATTACCTATCAGCAAAAACTAAACTTAAGAATAAGTTAACTTTTGTAGGTCAGTAACTTTGAGCATAATAATAATAACAAGCCGTGAGGTGGGTCGTTTATTAGGACTAAAATGCGACCCTTGAGGTCCACACGACGAACTTCCCAGTTTGATAAATATTTAATAACAATAATTAAATTAGATATTACACAGAAAAGTAATCATTTTAATCATTAAAACATAATTAGTATTTATTTTTAACAATAATTAAAAAAAAAACGGCTGAACCGATTTTTATAAAATTTATGTCGGATCAAAATGACATTAACACGCCTCGATTGACATCCTTACGAAGTCAATATAATTTTTTATTCGCGAGATATTGTGTAAAATCTACTTTTTTGGAGTCTATTTGGTTAAGAAAAAAGAACGGCTGAACCGATTTTGAAAAAATTTCTTTCAGATCATATTTACGTTAATACGCGTCGATTGGCACCCTAACGTAGTCGATATCATTTTTCATTCTCGAGATTTCGTCTTAGAAAGAAATGGACACATACGTACACACACAGAGGCATATTTTTAAAAATAGTGTAAAAATAGTGTAGTGACCTTGAAACATAAAATTTTTTTATAGATTTTGATTTCGATTTTCGGACCCATTACAATAACTTCCAATGGGAATAATAGGTGCAGTTGGAGTAAAATTTGGATGTTATAACCATTTAAACATTTGTCTGTTAGATTTAAAATTATTGATTTTTGTACGTATAATTTTTATTATATGTATTTATTTTCAAAATATAAAAGTTTTTCCGTTGACAAAGTTATCTTTTATATATCTCTTTTTTTGTGTAATAAAAGTTTGTTAAATAATTTAACAAGAAAACAGCTTAACGTGTTGACTTTGGATTCAAACTGTCGTGGGTTGGAATCCCACCTCCACTCGTGAATGTTTTGTGCTGTTTAATTTAATTCGATGTAATTTAATGCTAATGACCCTAGTTGTCGAGCGTCTTTAATTTACCTATAATAAAAAAATAAGAAAACGCATTTTACATTTATGAAATACCTCGATCCAATAAACAGACAATTGAAAACAATCAATAACATTTTTAGAAAAAGTAAAAAATTGGAAGCCATCTTGTTTCATTTCACTCACACAATAGTGAATATTTCCATCACGTATTCGCTGATGACCTAAGCTGTCGAGCGTCTGTAATCCTGTAGATTACATGACCTATCCACCCCTTGCAATGACTTACCTACCGTTCGCAACGGCCTACCCACCGCAATGTGTTGAAAAGAGAGACATTGTATGTCTCTCTTTTCAACACATTGTTCAAATAGGGAATGCGCAATCAATTTTCTTAGTCAATGGTTGTATCTACTTTGTGCATATATAGCTATCTTTAATAGAGTGAATAGCATGTCGTAACGATTGTTATACAAATATTACATTGCATTTAACCATAACCTGCTACTAGTATTTCTTAACAACTACATGTAACTTCAGGTACATGTCACTCACTAATAATACAAGCTTGTAACAGTGTTTAACAATTATTAATGTTGAATAGCACAATGTAACAGCTATTTGTTAAAAAATATAACACCAACGGTTACCCGTGGCTCCACTCACGTATATTTCGATGTTTTTATGTCCAAAATCCCGTACATATATAATTAACACATTACTCACTCGCTTCGCTTAAATTTATAAAAAAACTCGGGTCGCGGTGCCAAAACCCTGCCGACAATATAGTGTATTTGCTAATACAGGCATTGTGGCTTTAATACGTGAACTTAAATTTGTTTTTGGACAAAATAAAAAATTTAACCCCTTAATACATAGGTACTTTAAAATAATATTTTTTTTCTTAATTTTATTATTATGATCAATGCAACCTCTGTACCAAATTAAATACACCCTTCAATAAGTAAATTACTATCCGCAAACTAGTGTTTTCATAAAATTTGTAAGTCCGGTCCTGTGTGACCGATTTCATTAAAATTTTAGCAGCACATTTTGATCTTTACTAAAAGGTTAAATTTCAATTTTGAAACAATTTTGAGAATTTTTTCGGTGTTTTTGGGCCTAAAAACATTTTTCAACCCCTAAAAGCCACCCTTAAAATGGTCCTATAGGGCCCATTTTAAATAGGTTCCGTGCGGTGATGGATTACAACGTGTGTACCAAATTTCGTTCAAATCAATTAAGTCTTTCGAAAGTTATTAACGGTGGCATATACAGAAACATATCTTTTTTATTTGTCAACCGATTTAAATGAAACAAACACTAAATCATGTTGTCCCAAGTTTGTCTGAAACATTACCCCTACCTAAACTCTTTATTTTTATTATTGTACGGAACCCTTAATGCGCGAGTTCAACTCGCACTTGACCGGTTTTTCTCTCTTTTTCTTACAGAGGAGATTGTGAGCTTTGTAGGGTGCGCTCAGGTAACGTAAACAATCTCCCACCTGTTAATTCGAACGAAAACAGGGAAACAAGAACGAACTGGTCATTTGCCAGATCGATCACTGACTGCGGTTGTATTATTAGTTGGGCCCATTTGAACGATTCTACTTATCACTTAGTAGTTATTTAAATTAATTCACACAATGCCTAAAGAGGAGACCGATCTTATTGTATAAGAGAGAACCGAAGAATCAAATAAAAATAAAAAGGTAAAATAAGGTTAGAAATAGAAAATTTGTCATGGGTACAGTACCACATGACAAGATATAACGATCTCTCGCTCTTATTTCGAGAGATATATAGGTCCATTATTCACCCCTGTATGTATTATAATCCTTCATCATTTAGTTGTCCTGTGGCTTTCAACATTCGGTAGTAAACTTATCTAAACACGTCGTTCTTCGAGCGAATGCCAGTCAAATTTCCACAGCTACCTCTGCATCTCTTATATGCTGGTTGTTTGAACGCATCACTTCACAGGACAGGAATTCATATCTAAATATAGACATAGTAATATCCAGCAGTAGTATAGCATATACACATTTATATCCCCACTTAGACAAACCAAACTATACCTAAGGTAGCTGTACTTAGTAGGTGTCTATTTTGTGCTGAATATCGGATTGTGACGTCTTAAGGTACGTGCAGTACGCAGCTTGGATTCTAGATGCTACCATCTAGAATCATAGCAGGGTTTGCTAGGGATGTGACATTGAGTAAAAAAAATCGATTATTTAGTAATCGATTTTTCTCTTTTCAATATAAATCGATTATTTGATAATCGATTTTTCTCTTTTCAATATAAATCGATTTGTAAAAAATTGATTTTTGAAGAAATAATCGATTTTTGTGGAAAAACCGATTTTTTCTATTATTCGAAAACAGTCATACAGATGGCGCCGTTTTCCGACTGATTAGTTTACGTTTACTGAACTTATTTTACGTTTTTTCATCCGTCGCACAGATGGCGTTGTTTACAAAAATCGATTAAAACGTGTAATTTATAAATGTTGGCTGCATATTGGTTTCCCAAAGCCTATATTCTTTCTTAATATTAATAAAAAATAAATAAAAAAAAGTGTAATTTAAATAATCGATTTATAAAAAATCGATTATTATTATTAAAAAATTAATCGATTTATAAAAAATCGATTATTATTATTAAAAAAATCGATTGTTAAAAATCGATTATAAGAAAAAAATAATCGATTAATATAAAAATCGATTATTTTTTCACATCCCTGGGGTTTGCTTAAATTAATGCATTGTTATATATGCGAGCGTACACAACGAAGCAGTGAGTGTAGCTGGTATAAGCGCTGTTACAAGAGCTGGTAGATTCAAGAATGTATCTCACCATTCTTTCATCGCGCTGACTACTACAATCAACGTGTGACAACTGTCAAATGGCCGTTACAAGTTTCGCAATGGAAGTGAAGTGAAATTTTGCCAGTTTTTATTTAATTTGTTTTAAGTTTTTTCTAAGACGTATTGAAAAGTGTTAGGTTCCATTACGTAAATATTCAAAAAACCGGTTTGGGTAAAATTTTAATTCTTGGTATAAATGATGAAATTCGCCATGTTTAGATCGTTTTCTATTAATAGGGTGAACATGATAGCTCCTACCCAAATTTGTATTTAAAATATACCACTTTGTAGCAGAACAACACAAATATTCGTCTCCGCTATCTGACATTTCAAACGCGATTTAAGCTTGTATCAATGCTAGTATCCAAGCTTCGTTGTGCAAACCTATAAGCGCTTATAATTTCAGCCACCATCTACCATACATGCTACCATCTAGAATCCTAGCTGCGTACGGCACGTACCTATAGACAAACCAAACTATACCTAAGATAGCTGTAGTTAGTAGGTGTCTATTTTGTGCTGAATATCGGATTGTGACGTCTAAACCCGACGTACAAATCGTGCGTCAGGCGCTGATTGATAATATTTTTTCAGGAACGCTAAAATTTGTATAAGAGCCCGAGGGAGAGATGTCAGTAATTTTTTATTAATTGTTGGGATTGGCAAATGGGAGGTGCCGGGTCTTCTCCAACACCGGGGGCTCGGGTCACTCCAGCGCCGAAGGCCAGTCCACGCCTGTCGTGCGTTGTAATATGGTAGATCCTAACGCAGTCAGTATAAATAATTTTTAAAAGCCATGACCTCAATTATCGAGCGTCTATAATCAAGTATCGTCAAAGACATGAATGAGAAGCCCTAAAACTCTGCTGGCAGGACCAAATCATTTAAATCCTACACATAAGTATAGTGGTACCTGTCAATAATAAAAAACTTTTTAACAAGAAAAAACTTCTTTAAAAAAATAATAAAATTTTGAGGTCGCCGCCAATTTAATAAAATATAAAGTTTGTTAAAAAGTAGAAATTAATTAAATTGGCATTTTTTAATCGACTTCATATGTTATAAATTTAGCGCCGACCTCAAAATTTCATTACTCTCCTCTTTTTAGTGGCTTTTTTGAAAGAGGTTTTTTTTTGTCAAAAGTTTTTATTTTTTAGTCGCTTTATACAATACGTAGTTTGCACGTTATTAACCGACTTCTATCTTGATAACTTACGCTGTGTCAAAACTGACATTTACGTTAACGGTATTACAGTTCGTTACTCACTTTTTAGTCGAACTACTGAACCGATTTAAGTAAATTTTATATGGGACCACCCCGGAGGTATGCCCTATTAAATAATACAATAATCATCAAAATCGGTTCACAAATACAGGAGAAATCTGTGAACATTCATTCATACCTACATAATAAAAAAAACATATAGGTCTTCTTCTTTTTTGAAGTCGGTTAAAAATGTCAATAGAAATGTACGATTGAAACGGACAACACAACCTTATTATGTAAGACATGTCATGATCTCATCCGACACCGTTATCAAAATTTTCATATATAGGTATGAATGTCATGTATGGAATGTATGCATGCCTTTACCCTTGTCCTTAAATCTGTGCCAATTCTCTTCCACTTGTCTATGGATGTATTTCTATCTTTCTCTCTCTCTGTTGCTCTTCCCTTACGTATTATAATATTACCCTTATTCGCGCTTCAGTGGTTGCATTCAGTCAGCTCAATCGAGGGTACGTTATACCCCTGTTATGCCATTCCAGCTACTTTCTACCCCCCTCTCTCTTTCGGAATATATTTATATTTCTGATCAACATTATTTATGGTACTACACCTGTATTCCGTGTTATTTGTATTTACCTGAAGATTCATTATTAGTGTGTTTGCCATATGGCACATACACTATTGGGTTTAAGAATAGCCGAGAGTGTAGCAATGCTGTTGTTAGGTTCCTCTATTACAAGTTCCCGGGTTCTAGCCCGAGAGCTGGCAAAAGTGTCAATTGGATTTTCAATTTATTATTAAAAAAAAAATAATGAATTGAAAATATGAATTGGTGCTAGGCCCAAATAACCTTAGCTGTTGGTGGTCTTTAAAACACACACACACACACATACACTATTGGCGTCGGTCGGATGGCGGGACGTAGAAGTCGAACCAAAATTTCTCGACGTTTCATAGCCTCCTGAAAAATTTGGCACCATTTTTGGAAATGTTTATAATATGTGCGAGCAATAACTTTCGAAAGAGTTAATTGATTTTAACGAAATTTGGTTCACATGTTGGAATCCATCACCGCACGAAGCCTATTCAAAATGGGCCCAATCGGACCATTTTAAGGCTGGTTTTTAGGGGTTGAAAAATGTTTTTAGGTCCAAAAATGTCAAAAAAATTCTCAGCTCAGAATCGTTTCAAAATTGAAATTTAACCCTTTAGTAAAGGCTGCTAAAATTTTAATAAAACACTTGTTTGCGTATACGGATTTACTTACTGAAGAGTGTATTTAATTTGGTGCAGATGTTGGATTAATGATAATATTGCAATTAAGAAAAAAAGGTATTTTTAAGGGATGTATTAAGGGGTTAAATTATTTATTTTGACCAAAAACAAACTTAAGTTAACATAATAAAGCCACAATGCCTGTTTTAGCAAATACACTAGGTATATTGTTGGCAGGGTTTGGCACTGCGAAAAAACTCGGGTCGCAGTGCGACCCGAGTTTTTTAAACGCGGTGCTGGTGGTCGGAATCGATTCAGCGTGATTTTTTCCATAAGGTACTCAGCGGCGGACCAAGGGGGCGGCTCGCCCAGGGCCTCTGATCCTGGGGTGCCTCCAAATCTCGAGAAGTCCTTCTTATTCAAATCCCAAACAAGGCCAAAATATGTTTAGTAACTAAAAGGCAATTTGGAGTTGGAGGCCCCGTACGTATACACAAAACATAAACGTAGGTAGGTCGTTTATTATAAATATTTGATTTTTTTGTCAGCCATTACATCTATATTATTCATTTTTTACGAAATTTACAATACAAATGCATCCATTTCTAAGCAGACCGGGGGCTTCATTTAGTTCTGCCGCCCCGGGCCTCCGACGGGCTTAGTCCGCCGCTGAAGGTACTATGCCTAATATCGAACGGATCGGAACGAATTGATTTTTCAAAAATTTCGCAATTTCTTACTGAGGGGGGTATACCTTCTTACTTTTGACATTTTTAAGAAACCTCAGAAATCTTTCAAATACTGTTTAATTTAATATGACTTGCAACTGAAGATATTCTTACAGAAAAAAACACGCAACATTTTATATTCTTTAGTTCAGAAATTAGGTATAGCGTTTGTAAATTTTATCAACTTGTCCGGTATTTTTTTGGACTAATGTATAAAGTACCTTCATAGATAAATACTAGAACACTAGGATGTGTTTAAATTGAGTCCTTACACGGGAATTTACATCTAACTGCCCAAGAATAAACACCCATCGGCGACGTCTTAGAGATAAAGTATTTTATACAATAATTTGAACGTAGATATTGTATTTTGTTGGGTTTCGATTCAACCATCGTGGAACTATTGATTAGACTCTAGGCTTTGTAATCTTAAGCAATTGCGTCTTACTTCACAAAAGAACAATTTTGCTGGAAAAGCAATAATTTCTAAAAGCGTTATTGGTATTAATCTATATATATATAAAAATCTCATGTCACGGTGTTTGTGTTCAATACTCCTCCGAAACGGCTTGACCGATTATCATGAAATTTTTTGTGTGTATTTGGTAGGTATGAGAACAGGTCGTAAAGTATATTTCATACCGCTAGGTGATGAGGGTGTCCCTATCCAGAATTTTTTTATCCATTTTTTTAAAGAAATTTTTTTTTTGAATTTTTTATTTTATTTAGCTTTAAAACATACATATATGGCGAACGAGCGAAGCGAATGAGTAATGTAATTATAATATTCAAGCGAACGAGTGAAGCTAGTGAGTAGTGTATTAATAAAATTCAAACGAACGAGCGAAGCGAGTGAGTAATGTAATTATAATATTCAAGCGAACGAGCGAAGCGAGTGAGTAGTGTATTTATAATATTCAAGCGAACGAGCAAAGCGAGTGAGTAGTGTAATAATAAAATTCAAACGAACGAGCGAAGCGAGTGAGTAATGTAATTATAATATTCAAGCGAACGAGCGAAGCGAGTGAGTAGTGTATTTATAATATTCAAGCGAACAAGCGAAGCGAGTGAGTAGTGTATTGCACCCGGGAAATTCCTAGCACCCGGACTTTCTTAGCATCCGGGCGAATCCGGACCGGGTCCGCTAGTATAATATAAAACTATCTCAGACGTTTATGGTCTCTGTTGTCGAGCGTCTAGCAACATAATCCCCTTGGAAACAACGCTTGAATAAGTACTATGCTAAGAAAAATTCTTTATGATATTTCTAATAATATTATGTAGTTGAATTGAATTGTAGATTATAGACGCTCGACAACAGAGGTCATTAGCGTCTAATTATTATGTAGTTTGTATAGCTTACATTTTAAATCCGGCATTGCCTGTACATGATCGATTTTGATGAAACTTTGTACTATCCTGACTTATAGGCTGATTTTTTTCTATACCATACGAATATATCAAAATCTTACTAATAAGAATATAGTTCTATTATTAGAATATGCAAAAAATAGAAATGTTATTTAAATGATATTTACATCTTCCCAAATTAAAATTTATATAATACGTCTCGAACATGGCCATCAGTTTTTTAGATACTGTATCGCGAAGAACACCCTGTATATTTATATTAATTCCATGCTGGGTTGCAGAAAACATTGTCAAAAAATTGATTTGACAATGACCTTATAGATTGTGATCATATAATAACTATTATTGTGTTTATACATGCAGGAACAGTCTAACGTCATTGTGAATCTCGTCCCTGTCAGGTAGAACATTAGATTGTAGTCTCACATAAACAAAATAATATGATTGATCTACATAGAAAAAGATCACTTTTTAAGCTAAATTTTGATCAGAAATCGTAAAAAAAATTTTGTTTCGAAGTAGAAATTGTACAAAAAACTATGTTAAATAGATGTATACACAATTTGAAAAAAATATCCTTTCAATCGATCAGTTTATCTTTCGAGCGGGATCGATTTAATATTCTACAATGTTTTTCTTATAGAGGAATATGTGTGGTCTCAATCTAAGATTTTTGTCAAATCAGATTTTCTGACAATGCTTTCTGCAACCCAGCATTAGTCTCTTTCGGTTTTAAAACTGAGTACAAATATATTTTCTTACAAGTCATGCTTAATAGATGATTCTCGATAAAGAAAAAAAATAGATTGGTTTAATAAAATTTTTAATCGCTGTTAATTTTAAACGAAAATTAACGCTTAATTTTCAAATTCCATTAGATAACTCTTTTTATTAAGTATCATCAGAAGGATGAGAAGGACACTTTTTTAATTAATTACAACAGTATTATCCATTACATTACGTTCTTTATTTCCTTTATTCCAGCTTTTTTAAACATTGTCAGATTTTTTATGAACTCATGCCTGTCTTATGGACATATGTCCATGCTATGCATGTGCCCACGTTCTATTGGCCGCGTCTTTGCGCATGCTCAATTGCTCGTACAGCCTTTGCGCAACTGAAGCGACCAATAGAATGTGGGCACACTTGCTTCTTCACCGTCACCCCCTTAAGAGCAACCACCCAACTCGCTTGTACTATGTCCCTAGATTTCTATGTCTATGGTCCAAACGAAAAACAATTATTATGGAATTGTTTCAAAATCGAAATTTAATGTTTTAGAACGGCTACGGGTTAAAAGAGACTTTTAAAATCAGACCGGATTTATACAGTTTTCGAAAACATATATATCTACATTCGTGCGAATAATGAATTTATATATATATATTAATAAATATAATATAATATATTAATAAAAAATTACTTCTTGTAAGCGTAGGTATTATAATTTGGCACAGATGTTGATAAAATTATTGAATGACATCATTTATGAAGATACAAGCGTCCAGATAGTTATAACCACTTATTATGTGTACATAACAGGGTTGTTACGGATGCAAAAATTTAGACATCCGCGGATGCGATGCGGATGCGGATTTTGGGATTTTAAAAGGATAATTATTTAAATTTTAAATGCATAAATAACTGAAAATCAATTTAATTTTAACTTTTTTTTTATTTAATCATATTTTTAGCACGTGCCACTCTGGCTCCGCCCACTTTCTTTACATGTAGTTACTTGTTGATGTGAATCTGCATCCGTAAAAACTTCGCATTGATTGATGCAGATGTGAATGCGGATGCAGATGTCTGAATTAATGCGAATATTCCGCATTTACGGATGCGGATGCGAATATTCGTAACACCCCTGGTACATAATTTGGTGCGGATTTTGAATTGATTAATATACTTACCCGTTATTTCCGTAAGGAAAAAATTAATCGTTTTAGAGGATCCATTAAAAGGTTTTTTTGCCCGTAAATGAATTTAAGGTTTCATTGATAACAAAATTTAAATAGCAATTATTTTTAAATAAAATAAATTGTCGGCATGGTTTGGTGCTGCTATCGTAGTTTTCAAAAAGTTACTTAACAGATCTTACGTCATAACAACCCTGTGTCGAGTCAAGTCAAGTGAAAGTGACATTTACTGGTGTGACAGTACAACTCTACTGCACATATAAAAGACATTTTCTGTTCAGCCGTTCGAATCAACTTGCTCACTCGACCTTAAAACAAACCCCTAAATCCGGTTAACAATTTGTTTACAGTTCTTTTTTATATATATATTCTTGTTGATATGTTTACCCAACTGTATATATTTATTGTCTACAGAGCTTTTCTCTTTTTTTTCATTATTTTATTTTGATATAACAAGAGTTTTTCAAGTACGAGTTGGGACACCGGCCGCCATTTAAAACGGAAATAGAGACCGAACGGTGCTTATTTTTTACAAACTTTTATTAACCGACTTCAAAAAAGGAGGTGGTTCTCAAGTCGGTTGTATTTTTTTTTGTTACCTCAGAACTCCGTTATTTATAAACCGATTTGGAAATTTTTTTTTATTTGAAAGGATATACTTTCAGATTGGTTCCATAGCAATTGTATCAAAATCGGTGTAGTAGTTCGGCTGATTTTAATAAAATTGAGTAACGGCGTGTGATTCCTTAATGTAAATGTCACTTTTTGACACATCAGGCAGCGTAAGAAAGTCGGTTTAATAAAAGTGAGTAACGGCGTGTGATTCCTTTAAGGTAAATGTCACTTTTTGACACTAAAATGTAAAAAATAAAAAACTTTCTAACAAAAAAAAGCCTCCTTCAAAAAGCCACTAAAAAGAGGAAAATAATGAAATTATGAGGTCTGCGCCAATTTAATAAAATATGAAGTTGGTTAAAAAGAAGATATTAATCACTATACTATACTTTTCAACCGACTTCATATTTTATTAAATTGGCGCAGACCTCAAAATTTCATTATTTTCCTCTTTTTAGTGGCTTTTTGAAGGAGGTTTTTTTTTTGTTAAAAAGATTTTTTTCAACTTGTGCACCTGTTAGTTAGTACGTTAGTATGTTAATTGTTTAAATCAAATCTTGCCCCTTTCTCCGTTTTTCATTGTGTCTTGTATATCATGAAATGGTGAAAAAATGGTTTATAAAAAATGTTTTCCAAAAATTTGGGTTCTGACAACGGATTTTTTAACTTTTTTTCCTTAATTGTTAAAAAATGTTTATGTTAAAAAATGTTTATACAGACGTCTTCTTCGATTTTTTTGTGTCATTAATTTCGTATAACGTACTATACAAAATTTTTGCGAAATGGTTATTGGCGCTATATTCTGTATGGCCAATGTTAGAATTTACAGCACTGTTAAATTTATGTCTCACTTTAACTTATGTAATGTTAAATTTGTTAGAAAGTGACAAAACATTAACAGCACTGTAAATTCTTACACTGACCGTACAGAATAGCGCCATCGTAGATATTCGAAATCTGGGAATGTAGTATAAAGTGCCACTTTAGACGAAGGGGGGAAGCCATTGAGGGGAGGATGCATGCCTGTCTTATGAACATGTGCATATGCCCACGTTTTATTGACCGCGTCTTTGCGCATGCTCAATAGTTCCAGATGCAGTCGTCCGCGTCTTTGCGTAAGCTCAATTGCTCGTACTGCGATTGCGCAACTGAAGCGACCAATAGAATGTGGGCACACTTGCTTCCTTACCGCCCCTTAACAGCAACCTCCTCACTCGCTTGTACTACGTCCCTATAGATTTATATGAGCGCCATATACGAGTACTTAGATCACAGAAGTGAACTGTAAAATCAGAAAATTCATTTGAGTGCATTTTAAACAACAATTTTATGTGTAGCATGTGTCTGGCAGCATCAGTAACTGCGTCATTATGAGATCATAATTATAGTGACAATTCTAACAATGATGATATCATAGAATTCGCATTGCTAATAATAAACAGGGCAATTATCCATATGCATTTTGTAAACAGTCAATAATAAAAAGTAATCGTAAGATTAAAAAACTCGGGTCGCAGTGCCAAACCCTGCCGACAATGTAGAGTATTTGCTAATACAGACCGTGTGGCTTTAATACGTGAACTTAGGTTTGTTTTTGGACAAAATAAAAAATTTAACTCCTTAATACATTCCTTAATTAATGTTTTTTCTTAATTTTAATATTATTATCAATGTAACCTCTGTACCAAATTAAATACACCCTTCAGTAAGTAAAGCACTATCGTCAAACTAATGTTTTCATAAAATTTGTAAGTCCGTTCCTGTCGGACCGATTTAAATAAAATTTTAGCAGCACATTTTTAACTTTACAAAAAGGTTAAATTTCAATTTTGAAACAATTCTGAGAATTTTTTCGGTATTTTTGGGCCCAAAAACATTTTTCAACTCCTAAAACCCACCCTAAAATGGTCCGATGGGGCCCATTTTAAATAGGTTCCGTGCGGTGATGGATTCCAACGTGTGTACCAAATTTCGTTAAAATCTATTGAGTCTTTCGAGAGTTATCGTGCTAACACACACACACACATATGTATATATACCTAGGGGTGCCAATTTGTTCAGGAGGCTATGAAACGTCGAGAAATTTTGGTCCGACCCCTAGGTCCCGCCATCCGACCGTCGCCAATAGTGTATGTGCCATATGGCAAATACACTGACAAATAACTGACTAGGTATAATGAATATCACCGGGTAGACCGTTAGAATGCGTCCATACCATGTAACATATAACACAGACCCTGCGAGAAGAGGGAATAAATTCCAAACATTCTTTCCCGTTACACATTTTTGTGTACCTACACATTTTTCGTATACACATTTCGTTTCATCGAGCTAACATTTTACCCTTCAAATCGTCGAGGCAGTGGAGCCGCATAAAGGTCGATTTATATTATCCGGTCAGACACAGCGCGCCAACGTAGCGTTTCCGACAAAACACACATTTTTACATGCATTTCAAATACGAATGTTTGTACTTAGCGTATCCGTCCGTTCAGACACGTATCAATACTCGTATTTGAAATGCATGTTAGAGCAAAATATAATAATCCAAATCATAAACCCGACTCAAAACGGGCAAAGTATTATTTTAACAAAATATAATATATCGCAGCGTCTCGTTCGCTGGTCGACACAACATAATGATCTCTAGTCAAATATAAAAATCCATACCCTCTGTGTGCCCTTGTCTTAATGACCAGCGCTTATGACGACACGAGTATTTCGTTATATAAACAAACATCCGTAGACTGAACTTCTCACAATGACGTCTTAGCCTTTCAATAACTAGACGGAACATAAATAATAACCAATAATAATATTTTTCGCTAACATGCATGTAAAAATGTTTGTCTTGCCGGAAACGCTACGTTCCCGTATCGTGTCTGACCGGATAATATAAATCGAGCTTTAAAAGTTCAACATCAAAAACCAACCTGCTCTACAATTACACATTCGATGCAAAACGACAGAGTGTACGTAAATTTGATCAGTTTCTAGAGAATGCAGTACATGCGATATAAATATTTTAAGGTTGTTGAACATATCGGCTTTAACTTCGACGGCTTGAAGTAGGATGCTCTTTCATAGCTGCATCCAATACTTTTAATATTTTACAGCTTTATGCATAGTTCATTCAAATAGTCAATATCGCATCATGCATTCACTTCTACCTTAAAGGTTTATTGGTAGCTACCTGCTACCCAGTAGCTACCAGCTACCCAGGCGAGTGCAAAGTTTATTCTTTATACAGAACTCAACAAAAGTTGAGGAAATTGCAATATGCATTCACTTCTACGGCAACGTAGCCATGGTTACTCTGGTACCCGAAGGTCACTAGATAGAATAGCTAACACAGATGCCAATTCGTCAATTCGTTCGCAAGCCGTATCTCACCGGGAAATAAATAAACAAGTATATCCACTATCAAAATTAATAATAATGTATAGGCAAAATGAATACCGAGCGGACGACCACAATGACGGCTGGCGTCTGAGTGAGTGAGACAGTCTACACGTATATATTTTATTGGCAACGTCGCCAGCGCATCAGGATCGCCAAACTCAACATAGTGGCTACGCTTTCAGACTGGCGACGTTGCCGAACCGTCGCCACGTGAGTTAGGTCCCATAGATTTCAATATGAATCATTTGACAACGTTGCTGACGATGTTGCCGTGACATCCCGGTGAGGTACGGCCCCAAAGGTTTATTGGTAGCTACCTGCTACCCAGTAGCTATCAGCTACCCAGGCGAGTGCAAAGTTAGTTCTCAACAAAAATTGATGAGATTTTTATGATGAGTCGATGAAAATATATATAACAGTTTGAATCCAATGACATAGAGATTGGACCGCGCATTTCCTGAGCTTTTTAAAGGCGAACTTTCCCAATTTGGAAAAATCACTTTTTTACCGACTTCGAAATAATGAGGTTATCTATTCGACGCCTATATTTATAATTTTTTTTTAATGTTAAGCGATTGATTTTGACTTCGTTGTGTTTTAGAATGGTCCTATATTTAAGTTTATTGTGGCTTATTATACACTGAACTGCATTATATAAGAATATTAAAAATTATATTTATATACAGAAAATTGTTAGTACGATTAAAGTATCGCAAATCAAATTGCTTCATTAGGAAATAATTGATTGTTTAAAAACGTGTCACTGTAGAGTAATTGTTAACTCAGCCACCGCGAAAGTGAAAGTTTCGGGTTAGAGTCCCGACGGTGACATAGGTTTGAAAACTGAATTTTTCCACTGTTGCATCATATTGTTACGTCATTTTCGATGGGTGTTTCAAACACGAATGCAAACTTAAGCATTCATTTGTATTAAAAATTATTTATAGAAATATTTTCTTACGTATTCTAATAAAATAAAAGAAGTCATAAGCTTTACGCTCTAAGGCAGTATTATAAAATACACTCGCCATTAATATATAACGGTGAAATAAGACTACTTACGTTACACCCTGTATATTCAGTATATATTTTAATGGAATAATTTTATTGTTTTGGTAAGACTCATTCGTCAGGGAAAAAAATACGCGTATTTCAGTTTGAAAAATTTTCATCTAGTTTCTGAAAAACAAATCGACGAAAGATGCGAACATTCAGGAAGATACCGTAGAACCCCTGTTTCATAAATTCATAAAAATTAGTAAAGGTTGTTCATTCAAAAGTTTAGGAAGCACTGTAAGGTATTCAATTTATTAATAATGGAAATTTTTTTACATAATGGTCCCTTAGGATGTCCTCAATAAATCTTGAAATTTCCCCCATCCAACGAGGTCCGCTACGCTCCTGGGAGGATTAATTAATATTAATCCTTTTTTTTTCAAGGACTGGTATGATTTAAAAAAATGGGAATGTCTGTATCTTATAAAATCAAATGTTCGTAAAATATAATAAATAAAAAATTGCAACTTTATTTTTTTATATTTTAAATTGTTGTCCAATACCTAGATACATATTTTCATTATTAAAAAAAATGGTTAAAGCCTTCAGGATTCAGACCTGGACTTACTGTTTGTACCTGTAGGTAGACTCATACTTATCCAAAAGATCACCTAGCTTACTGTGTCTGATACCTTAACGTAGGTATACATACTGTGGTTTGTTTTACTTGTCAGCCACTTACGACTTTTTCCGTTTCATCTAATATTTCTAAAATGCCACCCCAGTATGAGGCATTAGACGTTATTCACGTCAAAAAATTAGTCGATGATGACATAACTATTTTTAGTTAGAAGAATGTATATATATATGCTCACAAAAGAGATAGAATCGTCGATTTATAAATGCACAATGTAATAAATCTTTTCTACAAGATAAATTCTCGCTTCAGATCCGATTGAATAAACATGAATAGTTCATTTTCGCAGACGATTTTCCTGTGTAAATAATCTTCGGAAAAGATTCATCCATTTGTGAACTTTCTGACCTAATTGTGTCACAGTGGAATTTTTAACTACAAACAGCATTGATCTCTTGACATAATTATGGACGTTGGCCAACTTATATTCGCATAACATATTGTAGCAAAACCCAAGATGTTACGCCACTGTCTCCGCAAGAACATTTCAGACTGAGGCGATTGTCTGTTCGTTATAACATCTAGCACCGGCACGAATATTCTCGAAAGTTCTACAGAATACGAGCACGCAGGCAACGCAGCTATATAAAGCGGTCAGTTCACACTCCACGGTGCGGAGTCAGTCATTCATTGTCGTGCAAATGAATAAGTAGTCAGCTATCGAAGTACGGAAATAAATAGGAAATAAATAAAACAGTGTTCTGTGAACATACCTGTTAAAATAAATAATCCTTGTGTTGTTAAGTGTTATATAAGTGTTTCATTATTAGAATTGAGATATAATTGTTACATCTTATTGTTATCTATTTTTGTTACATTTTTAATTATTGTAAATAAATTATTTCCACCCACGTAAGAAAACAGTTTTGTTACAATATACTCGCAAACGTCAAAATGATAGACATAACCCCACATAAATTTCACATGGATCTGACAGATCTAATATTTTTACGGCTTTTTTTCGCGCCCAAATTGCAGATATACCTCAAATCGAATTGTCATTATAGAGTTGTTGTGAAAAATAACATGCAATTACTCGGAACGAAACCGAGAGCAGCAATTCACACGCGTTGCAAACGCTGTGTTTCGTCCCTTGTAATGCAAAATACTATTAACATCAATTCAAAGTAGAAATTACACCGAGTAATGGCAATGCATGTTTTCATAGGCAGGGTGAATCACAGTTATTTATGGCATAATTTTGTTCCCGCTTTTTGGAAATATTTCAACCGTTCAGATAATAATTGCATCAATGATTGATAATTGATTATGCCTGATGGTTGGTGAATGTTTCACATTTTATGAGTTCAACTACGTTAAGTGCACTCGACATCAGTTTTATTTATTCATATGTGATTTGATATTTTGATTACATTGAACTTTAAATTCTCGACAAGCAAACAAAGCTTTTTGATTGAAGAATCTTTGACGATTTGACTGAAAAGTTATATTATACTAGGTCAGGGGTCGGCAACCTGCGGCTCGCGACTGCGAGCCGGATGCGGCTCTTATGATGTCAAGATGCGGCTCTCCAGTTCCATGCGCAAATATTAATAATTATATTATTTTATTTTCAAAACTCATTGAAAATATTATACTGCAAAAAAAACTTTAAACAGGATAAAAACACTCAACAGAGAACAGTGAGAATAGGTGGAGTAGAGAGTATACGGACAGCTGACATTTTTTAAATGTGGCAACACTGTTCTGTTTTTTTAGCTATTGGTGCACTGTGTCGTCCACGGTCGTAGTCAGAGCTTTTTTTTTTATATACCTAATCCTAATCAAATACCATAATATTGAAATAAAAATGTTAGTGGCTCTTTAAAAACTGCAGGGAAATTTTGTAAATTGTAACTTTTGGCTCTTCCGTCTCAAAAGGTTGCCGACCCCTGTACTAGGTTGATGATCACTAAGAATTATAGGATCACTAGTAGAAAAAAGAAAAAGTTAAATCACGGAGAACATGGAATACGGAAAATTTGAACTTTCAAAATTCTTGAGAAGCACACCAAGTTTTTTGATGGATTATCTTAGAAGAAGCTAATCTTTGACGGTTTGGCTAAAAAAATTTGAAGATTTAGTTATAAATAAATGCTTAAGTATTACTATTAGGAACACCCATCGAATGACGTAACGTTGCAATACTAGAAAAATTCACTTTAAACCGTCGGGACTCAAACCCTCGCGACCACTGAGTTATCATTTACTCTACAGTAAGTAATCAATTGTTTCCATTATAAAGAAAAACATAACTAATATTTCACATCATGCTAGAGCTGATTTTTAAATAGATACTTAATCGTGTGAACATTTAACTGTATGAAGATTTTGAATATCACTAGGAAAAAGGAGAAAAAGGTAAGTCACGGAGAACATGGAATACGGAAAATTAAGAATTCGGAATCTGAAAATTAAGCCAAAGGTAGATATCGAAAATCTTAAGTCATCGATAGAATCGAATGCAAAAGTCTTTGTGGAGGCTTCATTGCGACCGTGCAGTTTGAGAAAAAATGGAAAATTTCGTTTCCAGCTATATTTTTATGATAATAATGTGTTTTTTTGCTTTGGACACTATGTACACTATTTTATAATTAAGGTTGTTCGGACATTAATGCACTTATAAGATTAAAAGCTAATTTTTTAATATGTTATTAATCACTATCACATACATGTAAAATAATTTTTTTAAACAAATCTGACGAAGGGTTATCGCGTAATTAATTATTAAAAAACGGAAATTTAACATGTAGTCTATAGAGAATGTGGACAAAATGCACGTATACCGAATTATGTAGCCACTCCTGATAAAGATGAAAAAACAAAAAACTTCTATTTTTATTAATCAAATTTCGTAAAATACGTTAAAAATAAAATAAAAATGTTCTGACGAAGGCTTTTAAAAATATCTTAACAAGAATGACAAAAAATTCACGAAAATATCAGTCCGCCATGCTTAAAAATGAATAAGTCACGTGACTCACAAAAGTGTGGCAACGTCACGTAAAATAAAACGCGTCAACTTTGAATTGTAATGATTTCTGCTCATTTCTATGGGTCGTTTTTTTATGAAAAGAAATTAATTTTTTTTTAATTTATAAACTGCGGCAAAATAAAAAAATGAAACAAAAAAAATTTTAACATATAACCAGTTTCCTCACTGGTTGAACTTTTCGCCTGACGTATTCTTTCACACTTAGAACATTTCAAATGATAGACACTTGCTAGTCCACAAATATCTTCTTGTACGAGAAAACGAAAAGATAAAGGCCAATCACATGTCATACACCACATTTCCGCAGTTAATTTTTCCAAATCGACGATTCGTCGTCTACTTGGTAATTGTACGTCTAAATTTTTATATTGCGTATGTAGTATTTTCACGCTCTCACTTACATTTTTTTTCCAATTTATGATATTTTTTCTCGCAAGTGTCTAAATTAATTTGCATTACTCATTGTAATATTATAGATAAAATACAACTGAACACTATACAGCAAGTTTGACATAAACAGCTGTCAAACAAACATCTATTAAACGCGATGTTGCCAGATCTATTTTATGTGAAAAAATACTTGAGTCAAAAGTCATTTATTTATTATTTTTGGTAATTAAATTATTAAATTAATCCAAATAAAAATAATGATAGTTAACGTCTAAATTATAATAATGAATTTATGTATTAAAATTTTTAATTTTAGTAAAAAAAAAATTTAGATTCTATTATGACTTACGGGGTACTGTCCGAACAACCTTAATCTTTGTATACGTTTCCTTAAATAATTATGTAGCATATTTTTTAATTACTAAAAATAAAGAAAAAGTATTCAGGTGATTAAACGAGTAATGAAATCTATCTTAAGATGATTAAAAACTGAATTTTCTTGATTCATTATAATTGAACTATGCTAGATCCTTTATATAAGTTCAACATCTTATTACATATAATTATTACTATATAATATTATGTTCTTAGAAATTGTTCATATAGTCTCTTCACTAAACCATGGCGCACACGTTTTCTAGCGTATACTTAAATATAAATTTAGTTTCTGTTTTACCCTATATTCCTTAAACAATACACGATTAATTTACCCATCCTTTGTATTGAGTTAATCTACGTTATTTGTTTATACTAACATTCTACTAACTTCATAAACCAACGATACCAACCTATATTATACCAAGTTCATAAGATCAGTTGCTGGCTGAAGGCTAAATTTGACTTAAATAGGTTCAGTAGTTCGACTGATTTTAATAAAAATTGAGTAACGGACTGTAACACTGTTTAGGTAATTGTCAGTTTTCAAGACAGAAGTTGGTTAATAATGTGCAAACTACGTATTGGAAAGTTACTAAAAAATAAAAAATAAAAAAAAATTAACAAAAAAAACCTTTAAAAAGCCACTTAAAAGAGGAAATTAATAAAATTTTGTGGTCGGCGCCAATTTAATAAAATATCATGTCGGTTAAAAAGTATAGAAATTTATTAAATTTGTACTTTTGAACCGACTTCATATTTTATTATATTGGCGCCGACCTCAAAATTTTATTATCTTCCTCTTTTTAGTGACTTTTTTGAAGGAGGTTTTTTTTTGTTAAAAAGTTTTTGTAAATACCTACTATCGTTTCTTTTTTTAAATCAACACCCAAATAATACCCTAATTTTAGCTGTGCCACACTTGCATCCCCCTTAATAGAAGTCTCTATGGTAGATACCCCTGGAATCTGTGAAAAACTTCAAACCAAAACGATTTTATTACTGTGCACTATTTCAGATAGTGTTGCCGTCTAGATCTAGACTTTCTAGACTCATGTCTTGTCTTGTCTAGATTTTCCAGACAAGACTTGCAAAAGTCTTGTCTAGAAATTTTCAAAACAAGACAAAACTTGCTTTATCTAGATCAAGACTCTTGCCAAAACTCTAGACAATTTTCAAGAGTCTAAATAAACTAAATAGTAGTATATAGAGGTTTACTTTACCTACTACTACTAATCTAGACTCTTGAAAATAATCTAGAGTCTTGATATTAGACAAGACAAGAGTTTGTTAATCTAGACTTAGACTTAGTGAAGTCTTGATATTTCAAGACAAGACAAGACTTTGAATGTCTTGTCTTTTCTAGACGGCAAGACTAATTTCAGAATGGACTATAGGGTTTGACGCCATGCTACGTTCAACAAACAGTATACATTGCGAACGACTAACTCCGCGCTCAGTTACTTTGAAACAATGGGGCAATGTGTTCATTGTCCTTAAATAAAGACCTGTATCATTTTGAATTGTTCCAACCAGTGAAACGTTCTCCCCCTCTTTGTCCAGCGGCACGTAAAATTCACACATTTATTGTTCAACAACCTACACATCCATATATGCATAATGTCCACGAGTGTCCCTCCCGATTTGATATTATGCAACTATGATCATACACAGTGTGTCGTTGAAAAATAGACACGAGCGAAACTACACGAGCAGATTTTCCGCGGTGTTTCGATGTGATATTATGCAACTATGATCATACACAGTGTGTCGTTGAAAAATAGACACGAGCGAAACTACACGGGCGTATTTTCCGCGGCGTTTCGATGTGATATTATGCAACTATGATCATACACAGTATGTCGTTGAAAATTAGACACGAGCGAAACTACACGGGCGGATTTTCCGCGGCGTTTCGATTTGATATTATGCAACTATGATCATACACAGTGTGTCGTTGAAAATTAGACACGAGCGAAACTACACAGGTGTATTTTCCGCGGCGTTTCGATGTGATATTATGCAACTATGATCATACACAGTGTGTCGTTGAAAATTAGACACGAGCGAAACTACATGGGCGGATTTTTCGCGGTGTTTCGATGTGATATTATGCAAATATGATCATACACAGTGTGTCGTTGAAAAATAGACACGCTAGCGAAACTACACGGGCAGATTTTCCACGGCGTTTCGATTTGATATTGTGTAACTATGATCATACACAGTGTGTCGTTGAAAAATTGACACGAGCGAAACTACACGGGTGTATTTTCGCGGCGTTTTCAACGCGGCGGATTGCACGTCAAAATCGAAACCGTACCTACAAATGAGTGAAACTAGACAAACGGAATATACGTCGCGTTTTTTTTTTAATTCCGCCGGCGTAGGCGAGTTAAACGCTTCTAATTGCGTTGATATCGTCTCCGCCACAAAACGCTAGAATCGAAAAACATTGTTTAGTGCGCGGCAACTAGACGAGATGACGAATCACCGACGGATGTACAGTCTGGGTAAAATTTTCGATAAGGATAAATTTATGTAATGTCTCTGAATATTGGATGAGCCCGAAAACGTCGTGTTTTCCTTCTGTTCTTTAAAAATAAATTTGCGCATACAACAGCAGCGCAACTTAACACAGTTGGGTCCATTCTGTAACTAGCAAAAAGCAGTTGTATTGTTTTGCGTGAATCTACTCGACGGAAAAAAAACTGTTTCTGTTTTGATACGTAATATTCAGCGGAAATTTCGTCGCGGGAAACACGCCGCGGAAAATCCGCCCGTGTAGTTTCGCTCTAACTGGGTCTGGGACAGATTATAATCCCTACTTTCTGATACAGGCCACGTATCTCCCTGGTACCTCACATTTGGCAGCCGATTTTATTTTAATATTAGACTTCGTCCGGTTGTCCATTAACAGTCGTAATCTCAGTTATTCGAGTTTTTTTACTGCACCAGAGATGGCGTCCTGTGGAATGTTATCGAATGTTACCTGCAGATCCCCACAGGGGGGACATTGGAATGTGGTTGCTATCGCAAATTGCATTCCAATGTTCTTTGGGAATTAGCGCTCCCAGAGACAAGAGCTCGTACCAATCGGTTTGTGTATGCCGGCTGGCGGATTCTAATACACAAATGGATTATTTGTTGTGTTGAAGACGCTAATGACCTAGAGGGCAGAGTGGTGTAACGGTTAGCGTAGCGGCCTTTGAATCACACTGTCGTGGGTTCGAGTACCGCCTCCGCTCATGGATGTTTTGTGATGTTATTTAGTTTTAAGTGAGTTATTATTTGATGTAAACAAGACGCTAATGACCTAAGTTGTCGACGCGTCTATAATTTACAATAAAAGCTAATAACCTGAGTTGTCGACGCGTCTATAATCTACAATTAATTAAGTTACCTGCAGACCAACCACTTCACGGAATCCAATACTAACATCCCTGGTTTATTATTGTGATTTTTTATAGTCAGTTTTGTGAAATTTAATTTATGAAATATTAAAATTATGTACTCTAAGATTCTAAATAGTGATTTCAAAAAAATTTGGAAGGTACCTACCTACACTCATTTTTGCACACACACGAAAATAGTAATAAAATAAAATAAACTATTTGTATACAATGTCATAGCTAATTTACCGTAGAAAAAGTTGACTTTTATTTATTAGTTGGTATTTGATAAAATCAATCGATTTAAAACCCCTTATATCCACAACATATTATTCACATAACAATTAGAGGTGAAAATAATAAATATCTCAGACAGCTATGCTGCCATGATTTTTGAGCTATATCTAAGAAAAAATCAAATGACCACTGTCGGGATTCGAACCCGAAACCCCCAGTTTCCGGCTAGGTGAGTTACCGATTTCTCCACAGTGCCCGAGAGTGGAAACCGATCTCTTCTTATATATACTGTCCACAGAAACTCAAAACGTTGTTTTTATTTATTAGTTCAACAATTTTGATTTTTTTGAACATCTGTATTCTGTATAGATACATAAAATATTATGTAGGTACATAATATGGATACCTATTGGCTATTAATTACGGTTTGAGAGTATCATTTCAAATTTCCGTAATTTCTGTTTAAGCAGTACTTTTCAGAAAACATTTTAGAGGTGCGCACTTTTTCGATACATCATTTTAGTAAACAAAACATTTCTCTTGCTTGTTTGAAACCTAATGCCTTTTTTTCTCGTAATATCTAATATGCTTGATTAACTGTTTACAAATATTTTGAAAGAAAAGCCTTAGTAGCAGTTTTTTACAAATAATATTTTGTGAGAGTAAAAACCTAACAGTTTTTTTTTCAAAGAAATGATTTTAAATTATTGTAAAACAAAAAATATTTACAGTAAATTACATCATTCGTTTATGTTTTAGATAGATTAATAACACTAAAATTTGAGAAAACACAAAAATGGAAATATAGTACCTACAGCAGAAAAGTTATAATAAATAAAAATTTAGAAATCCAAAAAATCGGTGATGATAATTAATAAAACAACAGTAACTAGACCTTATCCGATTTTAATATATTGTTTTATTAATAAATAAAAATGTATGAATTTTTTGAGTTACAAAGATTAATTTTATGTGGCAAAATGGAAGGATATATTTCAAGAGGCAGAAAAAGAAGTACACGAACATCCAACATTAAAAATTGGCTAAATGTTAGCACATTAGAGTCACTGGCTATCGACAGCATGAAATAGAAACAAGTGGTCTCCAGCATCCTGTAAAGGATATGGAATTTTGTGATAATGATGATGATAAACCTTGTCGTAGTATTAAATACGTTTCGCTAATCATGTAGCATCATCAAAAGATGTTTATATCTTGTTAAATCCGCACCAAAATTGTTGACGTACGTTACGAAACCCGCCATATTTTACAAAAGAATCCTGCCTAAATATCCCCATAAATATAGAGTATTGTTTAATGAATGTCCATTAAATCAATTCACCCCAATCATAGAAGCCTAAAGCATGTAATGGGGGCCGTATTTTTTGTTTAAATACCGACTACTCGATCCAAAATTAAGAGAACAATTTAATATAGTCTGTTTAAAAAAAACGCCATCACCTGTCATTTATGAAATCCGTTTTCAATAAATACGTCATTTGTAAAATTGTTGACTTTTTCGCCGTAAAAAATTTAATGCTCTATTATTTCTGCTTGACTTTTTTAAATGTCTTTCTTCAGCCAGTACGAGTGTTAGGAAAATACTAAAAAGCTTTAGTCCTCAAATCTTGAAAGAAAAAAAAAGGTTTCTGTCGAAACAACACAATCGAAAATATAAACGATATAGAGATGTCTATGACAAAAGATAAATTATCCAAGTGTGTAAGCTTTCACGGCCAGCGATGTTCCAAATTTTCATGGTTTCCGGGCTTGTAGGCCGTGGTCCGATGGTATTTCTACCTGACGTTTCGTATACAACTGCAGTAGACATTTTTAAAGGCAATGTGGCAGCGGTCGAAGTGTTCTCCTTAGCGGCTCACAGTTAAGTGTGTCAACGACAATATACAATTGACCAATCACAGAAGAACGGACTACGACCGAACAGAGAACACACTGGCACTAAGCGTAAAAGAAGGGAGGACACTAGTCGTCGACACACTTACCTGTGAGCCTCCAAGGAGGACACTTCGACCGCTGCTACATCGCTTTTGAAAATGTCTACCGCTGCCTAGAAGCCCGGAAACCATGAAAATTTATCATTTTCTTTACTTCACCCAGTAGTTACAAATACTTTTTATCCGACTTGGATTAATATAACGTTCCTGTCAAAACCGACATTACCGCGAGCGAATTAGTCACTAATAAATGCTAGTAAATTATAAGGTCTTTAATTAGATATTGTAGCAAACCCCAAGATGTTACGCCACTGCCTCCAATAGAAACCAGTAGAAAGAAAGGTCACGGTATAGTAAAGTGTGGAATGGTATCGAAGATACTGACCAACGAGCACCTGCCGGAATGTTCTAGAGAACGCGAGAACGTACTAGGCTGGGCTGCGCGACCTATATAAACGAAGTACGAGTGCGTCAAGCGATCAGTCACCGGAGAGCAGTCAACAGGAATCAGTCAGTGTAGATTGTACTGTGACAGTGTTGAACAGCGAAATAAATCTGATATAAATACAGTGACTAAAATAATTACGAATAAATAATTCTTGTATATATAGTTATTTGTTAAGTGTTATATAAGTGGTTCGTTTAGTTCAATAATTACCGTTTAAGTTTTTTTATTGTTAGAATTGACTTTTCGTTGTTGCAATTATTGTATATAGTTTAATTGTTATGAATTATTGTAAATAAATATTTATTCCGCCAACTCAGAAAATAGTTTTGTAACAATATTGTAAATTTGCCATCTTTAAACGGTGTATAAAGTAAAGATGATGCAACATTTATTAAGTGTTAGTATGTAGAGTTAGAGAGTGTATAAAATAAGAGTGACAGATATGTTAAACCGGCAAAACCGCACTGTCACCGCGGCACGATGATGAAAATAACTCCACAGATGCTGATGAATGCTTTCTGCTATGAAACTGACAGAGTGGAACTGCTAGACGCTCTTCTCAAATATATTTAAAGGCATATGTAGATTTTCGTCACATTTTTTTGTGTCACTTTCTTTTTATTTACTTACTAGCGATCACCCGTGGCTCCACTAATGTATATTTAGTATATTGTTAATTTATTATCCCCCCGCGAGAAATTCTCCCCCTGCGAAGCGAAGTATGATTTATTATCCCCCTGCGAATCAGTTGGAAATAGTTTGCATTAACGGTGTCACATAAATAAACAGTCAACCGAACCTCTTAATATGTTACGTTTTGACGTTTGCCTTAACGGTGTCACAATGCGCGCTAGACGCACTTTAAAATTGACATATCTTTTTTATTTGTCAACCGATTTAAATGATTTATCTCATACATCACTGAAAACCACATCCAAATTGGTTCAGCCATTGCGGAGATTAGCATGCACAAAAAAAGAGTTTACGATTTTATTATATGTACCTACTTATTATAATTTATTGGTATGATACACAATTTAGAGTACCTACGTGCTTTCGAAAAAACTATGATATATGTATCGATCATATTTTGATACTGAAACAACTTATGAAAATTCGGGGAAAAATAACAATTTAGTCACATATTAACTACAACAATTTTATTATTGAATGTAGGTACATTAGTTGAGTTTTTGCAGATGATGGAAGCATTTCTCTCGAAATCCAATAATCAAATTTAATTCAGAATATTTTCTACCGGAAGTTACCCTCGCCTAAAAACGGGTACCACTCTCCCGACGCTATTTTTAAAGTTAAAGAGTTCGGGTAACGCTACAGATTTTACAAGGTAAGTTTAAAAAAAAATGTTGGGTACATACGTGTGAAATATTACATAATTTTTTTTCCAGGAAAATGTTTTTCAATTTTTTGTCTGTAGTACCTATCTGTAGTGTGATTCTTGGTCTTTCAGTTAGCGTTTACCCGAACCCTTTAGCTTTAAAAATAGCATCGGGAGAGCGGTAACGGTTTCAGGCGAGGGGTAAGGATTTGAAATTAAGAGTGCAGGGGGTAACTTCCGGTAGAGATTACTTTTAAGATGCGACTAAATTGTTGTTTATTTGTAATCTAATAATTGTCAATTATACAAAAGTGATCGATCACAGACCACAGACAGTATTGTTAGATATTATTGATTTTTTCTTCATTCGATAGGCTGTGTGCAAGGGGGTGGAGTTAGAATAATATCGATGCGAGCGCTCGTTGTGAGCACCATTGTAAACGTTGAACTTTAATTTTCCGTATAGGTATGTCAGTGAGCATTGTTGCTCAAAAAGCCAAGTAAGTAAAACCACGATTTTGCTTCTAACGTATTTAAAAATTATTAATGCAAATCTGATAAATTTCGCAGTTTCAAACCCGGTCCGCAAGATAACCGGCGCCATGGTTTGAGGTTATGCTGTCATAATAAATCATAGACATAGAGGTACACCTCCATGTCTGATATAACGAATCAATTATTTTTTTATTATACGTCAAAATAAAGTAGAAAAAAACTTAAAATAAATAATTTGGACGTACTATACCTTTTTGCTATTTACCTATACTATATGCCCAAAACTAGAAATGGTATTCGCTTATTAAAATATTTCGCGGTATAAAACAATAAATGAGTTCAATCCTGCACTATTGCCCGCTAGCGGCGGTAGTAGGCTTCGTGTATACGGTCTATAGGTATAGGAATTTAAAGAACATTAATTCTTGAAAGCATATTCCAAACGAATCAATCATATAGCTATCAATACAAAAACTTATTGTTCATTATAAAAAAATTCGACTGATGACCAGTCCTATACTTCCCACCTAGTAAATATTTGCAAAAAATAAACACTCTTTTTTTTATTCTTTGACTAGGCCCAAATAACCTTAGCTGTTGGTGGTCTTTAAAACACAATTTAATTTTTATTCTTTGAAAAAAGCATGGCCCTCTTTTTTGTTTGGTGATCTATTGATGGCTAGCTTAATATAGCAAAAATCATGGTTACCTTGATTTACGTACAATTTTTATTTTTTTTAGTAAAATATTTTTTTTCTCGAAAACTATACATTTTAGAGAAAAAAAATATTTACATTTTTTTCATATTATAACATCTAGAATTCATTTATATTTTTTTTTACCTATGTTAATACGTGACATTGAGGACGTTTTTTTGAATATCTCAGGATCCACTGAACCGATTTGACTCAAAATCTAATCAGATCTAAGTTAAAGGCTGATAAACACAATAGAACAATCGGCATGCCCGTATGTTGTTCCGTTCTTAAGATATCGAAGGCGAAAAATTGACCACATACACACACACACACATACACACATACACACATACACACATACACACACACATACAGACATCAGTCAGAAAATGATCTTAAACGATTGCTAGGGTCTCAAAACGTGAAAATCTGTTAAAATCTCGAAATATTGTTTTCGGACTGAATCCATTACTTCCCTACCATAGTAGAGGTGGGAAGTAAAAAGTCAACAAACACGTTTGGTTTCACTTATGAAAAAAAATAGTTAATGAGAAAAGTTATTTATGTTCCCAAAAGTTGGATTTATGTATTTATTGCCGAAACACTTTTACGGATATTAGGTTATATACTAACTGTAGTAGTTGAAAGGATAAAATTAGTTGTACTACAGGTTATTCAGTCACTAAATATTTCATTCATAGAGAATTTTAGTAACTAAACTAAGATAACGAAACTGAATTGTTCTATTTTATTAAAATACAGAATATCTGTAGGTTTTTGTTACGGTATTAAAATTAAACAAGAAATTAGTCCTATCCGTAAATAAATTCACATATTAGTGAATAACACAATATATCAGACGACACATATTATCGCCATGATATTTAATAGAAGGCTATAATATAAGAAAAGTGGCATTTACATTTTTCTTATATTATAGCCTTCTATTAAATATCATGGCGATAATATGCGTCGTCTGATATATTGTGTTATTCACTAATATGTGAATTTATTTACGGATAGGACTAATAATTTCTTGATTAATTGTTCTATTTTGTTCTAACTCCGACAAAATTGCATAATTAATTGATAGTATAGACTAATAACGACGCGCATAGCCTAGTAGCTGCGCGTCTTATTAAATTTAAAAAAAAATGATAGTATGCATGGCTATGTTTACATGAAACTAAAAATACACTATGTTTACCTACATTTCAGGCTCAACAAACTAAATAGACCGTCAGTCAGTGTTTTAGAACTGATACTTATAGTTCTCAGATTACAATAAAGGTACCTAATGATCATGTATTTAATTTAGACGACCCGTGCTACCATATATACTGTAACGATCCTAGATACCTATACTAAAGCTCTATCGATACATTTCGTCCAAAATTAATTATAATTTACAGTGAAACCTAAAATATTGTTACAAAACTGTTTTCTGAGTTGGCGGAATAAATATTTATTTACAATAATTAAAAACACAATAATAATGATTGCAACAACAAAAAGTCAGTTCTAACAATCAACATAATTAAACAATAACTAAACAGTAATTACAAAGCAAAAAACAACTATATACAATAATTCGTAACTATTAACTATATACAGTCAAACCTGGATAAGCGAGAGTTCAAGGGAGCACAATCTCATTCTCGCTTATAGAGGTTTCTCACTAACCCGAGTTTCTCGCTAATGCAGGCACATGGGTAGCGTTTCTCTCTTATAGAGGTACGCAGCAATAACAAGTCACATTCGACATATAAGTACTTTATAAGGGTAGGTATTTAGGTATTTAGGTACAATATTGACGAGAAAACAATACAAAAACAATGGTAGGAAGTTCCAAGATGTTAAATTTGTAATTTGTTTTGTCATTTGTTACTGTATGTGTGTATCTTTTATGTATGTATGTATTTTTATTGTAGCTATATTGTCGCTTATAGAGGTATAGATAAGTAGCAGTCTCACTTACGGAGGTCCATGAGGGAAAAACGACTCTCTCTTACAGAGGTTTCTGTTTCTCGCTAATAGAGGTTTTGGGAACTTAAAATGACGGGTTCTGCCTATTACTCTCACTTATAGAGTTTTCTCACTTATCCAGTTCTCACTTACCCAGGTTTGACTGTATATCAGGACTATTTATTTCAAGTTATTTATGTTTCAAATATTTATATTCACTGTATTTATATCAGACGCATTATTTGTCGCTTAGTATTCTCCATTGACTCACTCACCGTAGGCTTGAATGCCTGACTCACCATTGACTGCTGTTTATATATGCTGCGTGCATAACCCTAGTGTGTTCTCGCTTTCTCTAGAACTTTCGTGCAGGTACCAGTTGTTACAGTAAGCGGACCCCCGTTTCTCAGAACTTTTGCCGCCGGTTATGTACAGGGTGATCCGTAACAATATGTTGGTAATTTTTCGTCCAGTAGATGTGGAGAAAACACGCGGTGACAGACGAGTAAACCCTAAAAATGTTTAGGTATTACAATATATAAAAATTAAAATATAGTATTTATTATTGTATTTGGTTTTAAAATGAAGAATAAAATTGAAAAGAAATCAATTATTTTGATTGATTAAAAAAATGTCAAGGCCACTAGAACATTTAAGGATTTTGATAGCAAATGTTTCCGGGCTAAATAGCCGTGGTCCAATGGATTTTACTCCGTACGTTTCGCCCAAAGCTCCGTTGGGCATCTTCAGCGGCGATTGGCAATACGATGTGATCTTCTTGGGCGAAACGTACGGAGTAAAATCCATTGGACCACGGCTACTTAGCCCGGAAATATTTGCTACCAAGATGTCTACCGGCCGTGAAAGCATGAAACTCTAATTTAAGGATTTGTTGCCTTGGTAGCGAAAGAACCTGCAACTGAGAAATTTCGGGATTACGACAGAAATATCATTTAGTCCCGGGATACCGGGACTGGATGCCATAATCGAAATATTACAAAAGTCCACAACTCATTCCCTGCACCTGGAAAATTAATAAAAATCTCTAAAGCTGTAGAGATTTTATTAGCGGCAATACAGAAAACAGCATCGAGTTATTGAATGAACTGTAATCGAGAAAACTCGAGATAAATGGTAGCGTAGACTACTACGGTACTTATAACTCTATCGGTCCTGAATGGGAGTACCCGTAAATTAAACGAAATTACCTACCTAGCTGGCAAAACGCCAAAAAATACTCTCAACACAGCCTTTTTCACAACGGCGTTGAACAAAATGCAATATAAATTCGCACTAGTGATCAGAAGTTTCATTTATCTTTTTTTTCCACCATCTGCTAGCTGTATTTGGGCCTCGTACTACAAAAGAATAAAGCATTTGTCCTTTGTCTGCAGAACTTGCGGTCACCCGTGCCTCAAGTCACGTATATTTAGATTTTTTTATGCCCAGTTATATAAAATTCTCTACGATAACATTGGTAAACACAGCACATCGGCATTGTCAATGATTTACTATTTTAAATAAACTTATTCTATATATACACTACTATGAACTGTCCGCAGACCGAGGTGGTTATATAGCTGGCGCCCCTAGCTAGATAAAAAATAGATGTTTTTTGAAATAAAATTTAAAAAGTTTGCTTACTGTTTGTTAACCTCTACGTAGATTTTATGTGAAAGATAAAAAAAGGTTATTTCTATATTTGCAAGTAGAGCAAAAAAACTTTTGACAGGCAGTGTACATGAACATAACAAAACTACTAGTTCTGTGTAGTAAGCGAAATGGCGAAAATATATTGCATTTTAATAGCCCTACTTTATTTAATGAAATGTATACTAATTTGAATATTTATATTTACAGATATTTTTCTATAAATACTGAAAAAAAGATAAAACACTGAAAAATAGTTTTATTCTGCTTTAAACTGTTATGCAGGCAACCCCCGCATGACACGGTACGTCTACAACACGGGTTTGCTCTAGCACGGTTAGAGATTTTCTGCTAGGCTCGTCTTAGGCGTATTACATTTTTGAGGTTTGTTTGCGGAAAAAATATTATAAGCTGAGTGTATTTTTTCAATATTTATTTTTTGTGCTGTCTTGTGTTTTTAGCGCTGTTGAGAGGGAGACAGAGCGATTGGATCCGCATATAATTTTCGTCAAATTAAGAAGGCGACAGAGCTATATATTATATTATAATATTATATTATAATGTTATATTATAATATTCATAAACATCAAAATAACGGACATAACCCCACATAAATCTGACAGATCTAATATTTTTGCGACTTTTTTGCACGTCCAAATTTTAGGTACCTCAAATCGAATTGTCAATAGAGTTGTTGTGAAAAATAATACGCAATTACTCGGTATGAAACTTGACGTTTGCAACAGGTGTGGTTGCATGCCCTCGTACCTCGGGCAGCAAACTTCACACTGGTTGCAAACGCCAAGTTTCTTACCGTGTAATGCAATACACTATTCAACAGATTTCATACAATTTTTAAATCATTCAGGTAAATACTTAATAACCAATAAACTTTAAGAAGCTGTTCTGAACGTTGCCTATACTTATAATTTATTACAATTTATACAATATATTAAATATAATCAGAATAGCCATACAGTTTATTAGTTTTATTAAGTCTTTACCTGAATTTAGGTTTGATCTAAAAAAAGGCTTCAAACCAAAATTATTACAGAATTTCAGGATGGAAAGTAAAGTTTTTGATTTTTTGTTACTTTTTGGAACGTAACCACCCGTATAACACTGTTTCACATTACACGAGATTTATTATAGAATCCTAATGACCCTTCTACACGAGGGTTTACTGTATAAAAAATTTAATTCAACAAAAAAAATGTAATATGGTTTTTTCATGCATTTGTCGAAAATATTATCACAATAACGAAAAAAAATCTACACCAATCAAATACAGGCAAATGTTATAAAAATACGAAAGAAAAATATGTACAGAATATGCATAATCGCAAATTTATGGAGATATTTTTTGAAGATATATTAAAATTTATGTTTGAATTTTGGTTGAATGAATAAAGTTTGCGTAAAAAAATAACTAAATCAGGATTAAATTTGCGTATAACTATACATGTCTCAGAAAAAGGGAAAAATTGTTCTGTTACACGCAATAGTGTCATAGAAGTCATTAAGCAATTTTCACAAGGTTTTTCACGTTAAGCTTTCACACCTTTAATATAAAAATCATTTCACCAAAACCGAATAACTGGTACTTAGAACGAATAAAAGTTTACAGCAAATTTGTTTAATGGTTAAAGTTCTAAATTACAGTTTTTAGTAATTAAAGTACAAAAGAACCGCAGAAATAATGTGTTAATTTTTTAAATCTTCCACTGCTTAATGACTTACCACTGAATTAATAGTAGATTGTATATCTAGATGCGTAATGGGGATTATTACTGGCGAGTAGTGACAATGTGTAAAAATGTGCGATAACGAGTTTTTACAGTCACACGAGTCACAATACCATAACGCACGAGATATATGTGGTATTTTTTGCTATACCCACTACAAAATACCTACTTTTCACTTCATTTTCAGTATTTTCAAAAAATTTGTCAGTTCATCTTTACATTTACAGCAGGCCATTACCTATTACATACATATTTATCCGCCTGTTATTACATAACAGACGGATAGTTAACGTATAAACATAAGTTAACATGGCAACCGTTTACTTACCGCACTATATAGTTATGTATTGAAAACTTTTTCGGAACGCCTGGCTGTTAAATGACCCAATACAGGCCGGTATACATGCATGGAAAGTAGCTATTTTGTAGTGGGTAATGGGTATGGCAAAAAATTGATTGTTAGGTGTTTTAAGATGTCGGTTCCTGTTTTTTGAAAGGTTGTTTGAGTTTCTTATTTTCAATTTATTATTGATTTTAATAATATCTCCTCATCTAGTCCTGGTTTCTTAATTGGAGAAGAAATACTTTTTGTGATTTATTCAATGGCGTAGCTAGATGGCCAAGGGCCCCGGAGCAAAAAATGAACTGGGTCCCCTAACCAATATTATCTTTTTCAACATACAGCTTGTCCACGAAAGTTCTTTACAAATGGATTTTTTTTTTATTAATTATTGGAGCAAAAATTTTTTTCTGTGGAAAAGTTCTGCTTCGTCCAAAACCTCTAAAACACCAAAGAAAATTTTTTTCGGCCTAAAGTTATACGAGGGACATCAAAAAGTTTTATTTTACTAAAAATAAAAATTATCTGTGATATTCAAGATTTTCGCTAAATTAGTTACATAATCAAATTTAATTCAAAATTATAACATAACTAACTTCTAAGTATAATTATTTATTCAGAATTATAAATCAGAATTCAACATGTCCTCCATCTCTCTCCATACAAAGAACCGTATAACTTTAGGCCGAAAAAAATTTTCTTTGGTGTTTTAGAGGTTTTGGACGAAGCAGAACTTTTCCACAGAAAAAAATGTTTGCTCTAATAATTAATAAAAAAAAATCCATTTGTAAAGAACTTTCGTGGACACGCTGTATATAAGATATAAATGTCGCATTTTTTTTAAACTGGAAACTTACTATGTTGACCAAAGGCCCCCTGAGCTTTGGGGCCCTGGGGCATTTCCCCACTTTGCCCTAAGGTAACTACGCCACTGGATTTATTATTTATACTTATAAATATAGCGGGCTGACCTTTGGAGCAAGATGTCGTGGGTTCGAATCCCACCTCGCTCATTGATGTTTTGATGTCATTTAGTCTTATGTGATATGTTATTTAATGTATCCAAGACGCTAATGACCTAAGTTGTCGACGAGTCTATAATGTACAATAAATAAAAATTAAGAAACGGGAATAAAAATGAAATTTATTTTGATAATTTTCAAATTCAAATGATACTTTCACTAGTTCTAAGATTAGGTATTTATGGGTTTGTCTAATAGACGTGTCAATGGAAACGCCATGTTAACAACGCTATTTTTCAAGCCCAAGACGCCGCTTTTATATAAGAAAAGTAAATAATTTATGTTTAGCAATAAAATTAAAATTCCATGAATTTTAAATTATGTCTACAAAATGTTTCAAAACTGCACCGCTTTCAGTCTTTTTTAAGACGTTTTTCTTAGTAAAGCCTCCAGACCTATTGATTTTTGTGTCAATCAGATTCGGTAATATACGAAATGTTGTACCATTACATTGTCGTAAGGACTTTCTTGCAAATTGATACATTTTTCGTTTAAAAAAAATATTTTGCATGGTTTTCCATATCCATATTTTATTTTCCACGGCCATCGTCAACTTTCAGTAACACCCTGTATAAGTCGTAGAGAATTCAAGATGCAATCGTTCATTTCATACGAAATAGCACGATGTCGTGAATGGCACCCATAAGCTGCATTAACGGTGACATTTCATACGTAAAACGATATAAAATTCAACATTTTGAATAATAATAAAACACAAGGTTTTTTAAAATTTACACTATAACTTTATTTTATGACAATTGTTTCGTCAACACAGTGACTTCTTCAGAAAATATCTTATACTAAAATAAAATACAAAACGTACAAATAATATATAGGTTCTTATCAGGTAAGAAATAAAGTTAAAACTACTAGCAAATCTATAGACTAAGTAAAAGAAAAAGAAGAGAACAACCAACTAAAGTATACATTCAATAATTATAATTTATATTAAGGAGGGGTGAACTATTCAAGTCTAATTGATCGTTTAGGAGATATCCTAACTTTTTGTGTTTATTAATTTCTAATGATTCTAACAAGTTTAATTTCATGCTTTTATTTTCCATATGTAGAATTTTGAAGTCTTCTTGATATGTATGTCCTTCTTCTAGTAAATGATTGGCGTACGTGGAATCCTGTTTTTTCATTTTATAGCTCTTTATGTGTTCTCCAATTCTTCTTTTGAAAGTTCTACCTGTTTGACCGATATAATATTTAGGACAATAATAATATCCACCATAATATCACTTTCACTATAGAAGAAGAGTCCAATAATTCAATTAATTTTCTAGACTTAACTATTACAAAGAAAAATAATTTACACAGTTTTGCTATTTACCATAAACCATCATATTCAGATGTAATCATACATAATAGTTCTAACCATCCATACCAACAAAAAATGACTACTTTTCATAGCATGGTACATAGACTCATCAATATACCTATGTCCATAGAAAATTATAATAAGGAATTAAACTTAATAAAACAGATCGCGATTAACAACGGATTTAACCCATCAATAGTTAATAACATTTTGACAAATAAATTATTTAAAGATGCTATTAAGCTTATATTTCCTATCCCTATTAAAGACAAGAATAATAATTATAAATCAATCACATATACAGGAAGAATTTCGGAAACATTAGCCTCAAAAATATTAAAACAACATAACTTAAAAATAGCATTTAAAACAAATAATAAACTGAGTAAAATAATAAAAAACAATAAAGATAGAGCAAATAAAAATAATAAATCTGGTGTCTATAAATTAATGTGCAAGGATTGTCCTAAATATTATATCGGTCAAACAGGTAGAACTTTCAAAAGAAGAATTGGAGAACACATAAAGAGCTATAAAATGAAAAAACAGGATTCCACGTACGCCAATCATTTACTAGAAGAAGGACATACATATCAAGAAGACTTCAAAATTCTACATATGGAAAATAAAAGCATGAAATTAAACTTGTTAGAATCATTAGAAATTAATAAACACAAAAAGTTAGGATATCTCCTAAACGATCAATTAGACTTGAATAGTTCACCCCTCCTTAATATAAATTATAATTATTGAATGTATACTTTAGTTGGTTGTTCTCTTCTTTTTCTTTTACTTAGTCTATAGATTTGCTAGTAGTTTTAACTTTATTTCTTACCTGATAAGAACCTATATATTATTTGTACGTTTTGTATTTTATTTTAGTATAAGATATTTTCTGAAGAAGTCACTGTGTTGACGAAACAATTGTCATAAAATAAAGTTATAGTGTAAATTTTAAAAAACCTTGTGTTTTATTATTATTCAAAATGTTTAATATTAATTTACATCAAGTAAGCACCCAATCTATAATATAGATATAAAATTCGTTACGGAAATAAACTCAACAGAGCTGAGGTGGAAGTAATCGCGTTGTATTACATAATATAAAAATAACTATAATTCCAATAGTCTATGCCACTAAACGTGATGTTCACATATTAATTTTATTGATTTTTTATAACGAAATGTTTACATTCAAATGTTTACTACGTTTATATTCGACGTCCAGTTTTACAAAAGCCAGTTAAATTTGATTCCAGGACTTTAAAACACAAAGTTGTGGCGGCAACGCTATACTAGAAACCGTTTCGGCGCTACAGGAATTCACAAGGCCACTGGGCAAGGTGCAAACGATAACCACTATTCATATAACTGAAATATGACTCTTTCCACGCGCTGATTCCGACTCGTCGACGATAGCCATACGTGGCTCCCCGACGATCACATCGGGGTCACCAGTTGTAAAGGTAATGAAATACCGAAGAGTTTTATTGATCGATTTGATATTTACATATTATATAATAACAAATGTACGGCGTCATCAGAAAAACGTAAAATATAGGCGCGTGGAAAGTGTCATATTTCAGTTATATGCGTAGTGGTTGTCGTTTGCACCTTGCTCAGTAGCCATGTGAATTACTGTAGCAGCGAAACTGTTTTTTGTACAGCAAAACATAGGCGCGTGGAGAGTCATATTTCAGTTATTTGCGTAGTGGTTGTCGTTTGCACCTTGCCCAGTGACTTTGTGAATTGCTGTAGCGGCGAAACTGTTTGTAGTACAGCGTTGCCGCCATAAAGTATATTTATGTACCAGACCTTAATCATTGTTTCCAGATAGATGCTCGATAACTAATCAAACAATTTATAGAGCTAATGCAAATAGCGACGGTTTACTTTGATTTCATAATGTTTTTAAACAATGTAAACAGGACAAAGTATATACAAGCTTTGTAAAGCTACATAACAAAGCTTTCATAAAAACGAGACTGTCGTGGAAACGAATTGTTTCTGATGTCAAAGGTCAATCACTTTTCCATAAATGTTCATACATCGATATTTTAATATTACATACAGTGCGTACCTATATATGAAAGTACAATAGCTTCCAAAGAATTTAGATGACACGTTCATATGGTCACAAAACGCAGTAGTTCGTGTAGAATTTCGGGTATTTTTTTTGCGTAGATATATATTTCAAACACAAGCCGCTATTAAATTTAAAAAGACACAGATTTTTCTTTTTCTTATAAGAATCGAAACGTTTTTTAACAAGCAAATTCAATTTGAAGAATATCTCGGAAATTTTCCAAGTAGCATTTAAATTTTGTCAGAGAGAGAGACATACAGCCAAAGCTGACATACGCTGATTTTCTTTGTTACTACAGATTTAATATTATGAAGTATTATTATTTCATATGTTTTCAAAGCGCTATTTTGTGCCCATTAACGGATAAAAAATACGTTACAAAAATCAAAATAAAATTTTAATTATTTATGACACAGACGCAGAAAAAAAACATTAAAAAAATTTAACGTCGAAAATTGTTTACAATAGTTCATAATTTTCTTAACCAAAAGATATAGAGAAATTTTTTTTGCTATTGGAATCAGCGTAATTTCTTACTCTATAAACAATCTCAAATTTCAAAAAAATATGACAGAATTCGATTTTTGCGATTTTTTAGAAAATCGCGAATTTTTGACAAAAATCGAAATCTCTCAGAACTTTTTCAAACTTACCATGCTTATAGAAAATGACACGCTGATTCCAATGAGTACAAACGTCTGTATCTCTTCTGCAGTTAAGAAGTTATACGCTTTTAAACTTTTCAAAAAATCACTCAATAAGTACAATGAATTTGAAAAATGCAATTTTGAGAAACTTTCAACACCCATCTCTATAATTGGAACAGAGGAAACGCATTTTCATTAATTCATTAATTTACTGCCATCTGCTAGCGAGCTAATTCATTACTCTATACTAATATCGCGGTTGTATTCCTTATGCCCTACCACTACTTCCGCCATTTTTTTTCCATATCCAATCGGATTCACTCCTACCAACCGCGTCTTCAATAATAATATTCTAATACATTATAATAACAAGATATATTATATTGAGAACAGTGTGGTCCAGTGGTTATCGTCGCGGCCTCTGGATTAGACTGTCGTGGGTTCGAATCCCGCCTCCGCTCATGGATGTTTTGTGATCCCATTTATAGTTTTAGGTGAGTTGATATTAATTAATGTAATCAAGACGCCAATGAACTAAGTTGTCGACGCGTCTATAATTTACAATAATAAAAAAACTCGGGTCGCAGTGCCAAAACCCTGCCGACAATATAGTGTATTTGCTAATACTGGCATTGTGGCTTTATTATGTGAACTTAAGTTTGATTTTGAACAAAATAAAAAATTTAACCCCTTAATACATCCCTTAAAATAATATTTTTTTTCTTAATTTCAATATTGTTATCAATGCAACCTCGGTACCAAATTAAATACACCCTTCAGTAAGTAAAGCACTATCCGCAAACTAGTGTTTTCATAAAATTTGTAAGTCCGGTCCTGTCGGGCCGATTTTATTAAAATTTTAGCAGCACATTTTAATGATTACTAAAGGGTTAAATTTCAATTTTGATACGATTCTGAGAATTTTTTCGGCATTTTTGGGCCCAAAAACATTTTTTAACCCCTAAAAACCACCCTTAAAATGGTCCGATTGGGCCCATTTTAAATAGGCTTTGTGCGGTGATGGATTTCAACGTGCGTACCAAATTTCGTCAAAATCATTTAACTCTTTCGAAAGTTATTGCCCGTACACACATATATATATATGTATATATATATATAAATATATATATACATATATAAACAGACATTTCCAAAAATGGTGCCAAAGTGTTCAGGAGGCTATGAAACGTCGAGAAATTTTGGTCCGACCCCTAGGTCCCGCCATCCGACCGACGCCAATAGTGTATGTGCCATATGGCAAATACACTAATAAACAAGATATATTAAATCACCTACGAGAACCGCACGTACCTCGAAATATATAAGAGAGACACCCAATGACGTCACGTTACAATGCAATATCAAAAAAATTTATTTATTTAACCTGTCACCGTCGGGACTCAAACCCGAAACTTCCAGATCAATTAACTCAGCCAGCGCTATCTGGGAGTTATGTTAAATAAATAAATTTTTCTAATAATAAATTGTAACGTGACGTCATTAGGTGTCTCTCTTATACTTAAATAAAATTCTAGTTCTCTTTATTACACTGTTATATTCTGTCAACTGTGAATATAAGTGGTCTTGAACTGGTGCTTTTACAGGTTATCGATCTGCATTTATTCAAGCACGCTGATGACCTCAGCTGTTGAGCGTCTATAATCTATTCAGTCATCTTAATTATTATAATCTCGCTAACATAATCTGGCAACCCAAAATTTTTAGAACACCGGTTCGCAAATAACGACGTTTGAAACCAGTAAAAGCAATAATTATTTTATCCCATTTACACCTGAACTATTAAGACACAAGGTTTAATATATTCGAAAGGCCTTATCGTTAACGTCATCAGCGCGTTAAGTGCTGATTTTAATCAACTGTTTACTCAAGCCTAGCGCTTAATCAGCAGACACAAACATCGCGATGCGGAGAAAGATTAAACTATTTGCTCTCGCACCTCTCGCATCACCCTTTCTCTATATCACCCTCTCTCTCTCTCTTTCATATACACACTAAACGTTAACATCTCCCAGCTAAAAAGCGTTCAGTAATTTAGAACGCTAGTTAACCTGTTAATAACCGTAAATATTCATAATAATCGCAATCAAATTCGTAAGGAAACAATGTCGAGAAGCGGACGCTAAATGTACTATTAATATTATTATTACTTCCCACCTCTACTATGATAGGGAAGTAATCGTTTAAGATCATTTTCTGACTGATGTCTGTCTGTATGTGTGTGTGTGTGTGTGTGTATGTGGTCAATTTTTCGCCTTCGATATCGTAAAAACGGAATAACATGCGGCCATGCCGATTGTTCTATTGTGCTTATCAGTCTTTAACTTAGATCTGATTAGATTTTGAGTCAAATCGGTTCAGTGGATCCTGAGATATTAAAAAAAACGTCCTCAATGTTACGTATTAACCTAGGTAAAAAAAAATATAAATGAATTCTAGATGTTATAATATGAAAAAAATGTAAATATTTTTTCTCTCTAAAATGTACAGTTTTCGAGAAAAAAAATATTTTACTAAAAAAAATAAAAAGTGTACGTAAATCAAGGTAACCATGATTTTTGCTATATTAAGCTAGCCATCAGTAGATCACTAAACAAAAAAGCGGGCCATGCTTTTTTTCAAAAAATAAAAAAAGAGTGTTTATTTTTTGCAAATATTTACTAGGTGGGAAGTATAGGACTGGTCATCAGTCGAATTTTTATTATACAGGCTGATCCCTGACAGACATATTTGTGAAATTTTTTTTGAAGAAGATGCCTTCAAATTGGCTGAAGGATATTGTTTTAAAATTTGAAAAACTATTTCTAAAATTTTATATTTTGTTGCAGGTGTGTAAATCGGGGAAGAATATTGAAACAGGGTACGTAAATTTTGATTTTTTTTTATAATTTTATTGATTCAAATTTTGTTTTATTCACTATTTGGAAGGCAACATCGCCATACCACAGCTTAATGAAATACATCAGGGGACTTAATTCGCAAGCTATCGCCATGTTCTTAGCAGGCACAGCTACACCAGTTCCGACTCAAACAGTCGTGTGGTAAAATTAGGGTCGAGAGTTGCATTCAAGGCCTTGGAAATTGGTTGACGAACATCAATAGTAGAGTAAATCTGTTGTTGTTAGTATAATCCTGTGGCAGTACTTTAGTTTTAACCCTTCCTCAGAACTGACAGGTTCTGAATCTTGTAAATCTGGTCATTAAAAGGTTAAATGAAAGCGATCTAAGTACTAATTAATAACGTGCCCCAACCTTACCCTTATTTGTCGTATAATACTTCATACGAACCTCTCTCCCCTATTCACTTGTATCAAACTTGACTAATTACGCAACCCTTGAATTTAGTTTCCACCCCTTTTTATTACATTGTGTGCTTACATATGCACGTCTTTATTTTGATGTCAACGTAGTGGTTTCAACAGCTTGATAAGTTTAACATTTCAGTGGATTATCGTTGGAGTTGGTATGACTGACACTTACTAAAATTTTTTGCCATACCCACTACAAAATAGCTCCTTTCCATGCATGTATATTGTATACCGGCCAGTATTGGGTTATTTAACAAAATAAATAATGATATCGACTCCGCACCAATTTCATTCGACACGTAATTATTTAATGAACACCTGATAAGGTTGATGCTAATGACCCTTGTTGTCGAGCGTCTATAATTAACAATTCATTCACCTGATAAGGTTGGCAAAATATTTGAATAACAAACAAAAAAATAGGTAAAAAAACTTTTAAGTTAAACGGTTTTATTTTAAATCATTAACTGCACCAAAAACTAGAAAATAATTAGGACACAAACCAAGGGGGAGTTTGTGTCGCTGCGTCAGCGGAATAAGTAATAAAAACGTGGAGCGCATGTGAAATATTTCTGTTGGTGGGCTTGGAAACACATTTTTCTAGACAAATCGTTTTTATTTAATAATTTATACAGTCGTTATACAGATTTTTAGGCGCCCCATGTTTTTATTACTTATTCAGCTGACGCAGCGACACAAAGTGCCCCTTGGTTTGTGTCCTAATTATTTTCTAGTTTTTGGTACAGCTGATGGCTTAAAATAAAACCGTTTAAATTAAAAGTGTTTGTACCTATTTTTATTTTCTAGTTTTTAGTTTGATTTCTGGCCCGTATCATTATGCAAACTCCTCATCTTTTCAACTGTCCACCTCCTGATTCCATCATCAGACCCTCGTTACCAAGTTGAAATTATCATAATATTGTATTGTCGCGGGAACTCAATGTGTGTGCAAAGTTTCATAAGAATCGGTTAAGTAGAAATAGTTGAAAAAGCTGTCGCAAGATTTGAAACAAAGATAGTAACAAACAGATATACGGGGTTAAGCTAAATAAAACCGTTTAAAAACATGTTAAACTGTAATTGGTATATGATAAAATCAATCGATTTAAAACCCCTTATATCCACACCATATTATTCACATAACAATTAGAGGTGAAAATAATAAATATCTCAGACAGCTAGGCTGCCATGATGTTTGAGCTAAATCTAAGAAAAAATCAAATGACCACTGTCGGGACTTGAACCCGAAACCCCCAGTTTCCGGCTAGGTGAGTTACCGATTTCTCCACAGTGCCCGAGAGTGGAAACCGATCTCTTCTTAATTGTTATGTGAATAATATGGTGTGGATATAAGGGGTTTTAAATCGATTGATTTTATCATATACCAATTAATTACTGTCCACAGGAACTCAAAACGTTGTTTATCTATAGGTAAATATGTTAAACTGTATTACAAATAGTTTCTTTACGGTAGACTGGTCTCTAATCTCTAAGGGCACCCAATGGGAAGTTACCAGTGTAGTTTTACCCACACATAAAGACACTTTTTATTTTTTTCTATTAGCTTTAAAAAGTCAATAATAATTACCTACGTCAAAGAGAATACAAAATATGTACCTATATGATAGGTGTTCGTCGTCATAAATTATGAAAATGTAACTGCTTTGATCTATGTCACTATCTAGTTAAGTGTCTTTTATTTTTTAGATTGGATAAGCTAGTTTTAATTTATTTCCTATTTTTTATTCGCAACTTTGCTGAAAGGTTAATATATGTCAACAGTTCATACATAATTCATAGTCGATAATTAAGTGCCAGGAATATGCAGTACCTATATCAATGTATATAAACCGATTTTCATGGATTTTGTGATAGTGTAAAGTGACCAAATCCTGAATATCAAAAAGCGGGACAAGGTCTATAAAAACCCGGCGCAGGCAACCGTTGAGTTTCACGTCCAAAAAAGCCTTAAACGCGCTAGAAACCCTCAAAAACTCGCTAGAAACCCCCAAAAACTCGTTAGAAATCACCAAAAACTCGCTATAAACCCCCAAAAACTCGTTAGAAATCACCAAAAACTCGCTATAAACCCCCAAAAACTCGCTAGAAACCCCCAAAAACTCGCTAGAAACCCCCAAAAACTCGCTAGAAACCCCCAAAAACTCGCTAGAAACCCTCAAAAACTCGCTAGAAACCCTCAAAAACTCGCTAGAAACTCCCAAAAACTCGCTAGAAACCCCCAAAAACTCGCTTGAAACCCCCAAAAACGCGCTAGAAACTCCCAAAAACTTGCTAGAAACCCCCAAAAACTCGCTAATATTTTTATTTTAAATATTATTTATTTTTTAAGGTAGGTATCAATTATATAGGTATCTAATTATTGATAAATAAAATACTTTGAGTGGGTTAAAAATATCTAATGACAAAAAATAAACATTCTTAATGCATGTGATTTAATGAAAACGGGACAAAAGCGGGACGCTTGTTGAATCGGGACTCGTGGCTCAAAATCGGGACTGTCCCGCCTAAATCGGGACGGATGGTCACTTTATGATAGTGTATATTTTTGAAATCTAGACAAATACAGGTACCGAGAAAAAAGAGCAAATAAAATTAATTGATTATTTGTTTAATTATACATAATTATTATTTGTCAGGATTCATGCCATAACAACACACAATCTGTGAAAATTTCAACTAGCTACCTCTTACCGTTTATGAGAAAGAGCTCTGTGAAAGACGGACGGACGGACAGACATCGTAGGCACATTGATTTCAACAAGCTAAACAAAACTTCTATATCTCTTTTAGTTTCAAAACTACGAAAGTTCAAATTTTTTTAAATTTTTGAAAAGCCTTAAACATTGAATAACTATCAAAAGAGATACAGAAGTGCGCTTGTGCCCATTGAAATCAGCGTGGTTTTTTCTATAGACCTAAATAATTTGAAAAATATTTATGAGATTATATCTACCGCCATAAATTTTATTTTTGAAAAAATATAATTTTAAAGAAAATTCGGAATCGCTCTGATATTTTTCTAATTGATCTACAATCAATTAGAAAAATATCAGAGCGATTCCGAATTTTCTTTAAAATCATATTTTTTCAAAAAGAGAATTTATGTCCAAAGTAATATCATCTCCTCATGAAACATGGACTAAGTCTATATTCGACGGAATTTCATTTTGAGTCACCAAAACAGTGGAGTACCTTGTTTAATACAACCTTTTTTTAAGCGACTTCAGAAAAGGAGGAGGTTCTATATTTTTGACCTATGTATTTTTATGTATGTTCACCGATTTCTCCTGCATTTGTGAACCGATTTTGATGATTATTGTTTTATTTAATATCGCATACTTCCGGGGTGGTCCATATAAATTTTACTTAAATCGGTTTGGTAGTTCGACTGAGTAACGCACTATAACACTCTTAAGGTAAATGCCAAATATCAAGACAGAAGTCGGTTAATAACTTGGAAACTACGTATTGTTGTAAAACCACTAAAACGTAAATAATAAACAACTTTTTAACAAAAAAAAACCTTCAAAAAAACTACTAAAAAGAACGAAAATAATAAAGTTTTGAGCTCGGCGACAATTTTAATAAAATATGAAGTCGGTTAAAAAGTGTAGTACCTATATTAATTCTAATATCTACTTTTTAACCGACTTCCCCCCAGGGGGGACATTGGAATGTGGTTGCTATCCCAAATTGCTCGTACCAGTCGGTTTGTGTATGCCGGCTAGCGGATTCTTATACACAAATGGATTATTTGTTGTGTTAGAGACGCTAATGACCTGAGTTGTCGACGCGTCTATAATCTACAATTAATTAATTATTTTAACCGACTTAATATTTTAATAAATTGGCGGCGACCTCAAAATTTTATTATTAGTGTATTTGCCATATGGCACATACACTATTGGCGTCGGTCGGATGGCGGGACCTAGGGGTCGGACCAAAATTTCTCGACGTTTCATAACCTCCTAAACAATTTGGCACCATTTTTGGAAATGTTTATATATATATTTATTTATATATATATTTATTTATATATATATTATATATATATATATATATATATATATATATGTGTGTGTGTGTGTATGTGTGTGTGTGTTCGCGGCATAACTCTCGAAAGACTTAATTGATTTGAACGAAATTTGCTACACACGTTGGAATCCATTACCGCACGGAACCTATTTAAAATGGATCCAATCGGACTATTTTAAGGGTTGTTTTTAGGGGTTGATAAAGGTTTTTGGGCTCGAAAATACCGAAAAAATTTTCAGAATTGTTTCAAAATTGAAATTTAAACTTTTAGTAAAGATCAAAATGTGCTACTAAAATTTTAATAAAATCGGCCTGACAGGACCGGACTTACAAATTTTATGAAAACACTAGTTTGCGGATAGTGATTTACTTACTGGAGGGTGTATTTAATTTGGTACAGCGGTTGCATTGATAATAATATTGAAATTAAGAAAAAAAATATTATTTTAAGAGATGTATTAAGGGGTTACATTTTTTGTCCAAAAACAAACCTAAGTTCACGTATTAAAGCCACAAGGCCTGTACTAGCAAATACACTATATTGTCGGCAGGGTTTGGCACTGCGACCCGAGTTTTTTTTACTCTTTTAGTGGCTTTTTTGAAGGAAGTGTTTTAACCGAGTAATTATTTGGTTACGTAACGTATAATTATATTAACGATTGAACATGACTTGATTCGTTACCAGGCTGTGTTCATTGCAGGTGTATTGAATAGTTTTAATAGTTGCATGTAATAGTTGTTAAGTTGGCATATTCTGGATAGAATACAATGGCACAGAGAGACAAGCACGTCATCAGGGTACAAGTAATTGACTATTAGACGTTATAGTAACTGTATTGTGAGTAGTTCCATACTTTGACTAATTTAATTTGAATTCCAGAACAATTCTGTGTCTAATAAAATAATCAATGGAGCTATAATATACAGCGTGTTATTGCGAGGTGTGCCGTTAATTGATCCCAGCAATTTTATACCACGACAAGTGATCCCACGACAACTATCCCAACGACAAATGATCCCAACGACAATTGATCCCACGACAACTATCCCAACGACAAATGATCCCAACGACAATTGATCCCACGACATTTGATCCCAAAAAATTGTCTATAAACTGATAGCGTCTGATTAGTAATAAAGTTATTAAATTTTATTAATTTAATGAAATAATTTAATCGATTATTCCCTTTGTCGGGAAATTTGTTTGAATTAAATTTGGAGACGTTATGATATATTTGTAATTACATTGTTATTAGAATTCTAACGAATGTCATAGTATAATGTGTTTATGAGTTAATAATCCTTTAGAGATTATGTAATGATCAAGTTGAATAATTTACTTTTATTTATCATTGCCAGGGATACGTCGTAATTTTGTCAAATATTGTATTTTATGAATTAATAACAAATTATCACGCTGACTTTACATGAACTTTAATGGCATATTTAACAATTCGTTTCGAATATTGTATTTTATAAATTTTGTTGAAAAATTATTGTACATAGAAACGTACAATAATTTTTCAACAAAATTTATAAAATACAATATTTGACAAAATTACGACGTATCCCGGGCAATGATAAATAAAAGTGGATTATTCAACTTGATCTTTACATAATCTTTAAAGGATTATTAACTCATAAACACATTATATTTACTATTACATTCGTTAGAATTCTAATAACAATGTAATTACAAATATATCAAATTTAATTCAAACAAATTTCCCTCGATTAAATTATTTCATTAAATTAATAAAGTTTAATAACTTTATTACTTATCAGACGCTATCAGTTTATAGACAATTTTTTGGGATTAAATGTCGTGGGATCAATTGTCGTTGGGATCAAATGTCTTTGGGATTAATTGTCGTGGGATCACTTGTCGTGGGATCACTTGTCGTGGTATAAAATTGCTGGGATCAAATGTCATGGAACCTTATTGCGACTATGTAATAAAAAATTCTAGGCTATTTGTGGGGGGCATCTGTGATCTTTTTAACTTCCCATTGGAAGTTGTATTGGGTCCGATTTTGCGAATGAAAAATTTGAACATATCTGCACGTTTTGAGGTCCCTAGAATCCGAATCTACTGTTTTTAGAGATATGTCTCTGTGTGTACGTACGTTCGTTCGTACGTTGGTGAACTTTTTTCTGCTCGTATATCTCAAGAACAAATAATGATATCGACTGCGAACTAATTTCATTCGACACATAATTACATAATCAACACCTGATTAGCTTTGTAGGAAATTTCTATTAGCGGTTTTTTGTTTAAATAACAAAAATCTTAATATGAACTCCTTTCGTCTCGCATATAGCGATATCGACTACGGACCAATTCTTTTCGACGCATAATTGCATAATGATCATCTGATAAGATTTGCAAAAAAATTGATTTGGTGGCTTGTTTTATAACAAAAAAACTACTTTAAAATAGTTGTAAATTGTTAACCTGTATTGCAAATAGCTTCTCTGCGGTAGTTCCTAGAGGCATCAAATGGGAAGATAGCAGTAGGTTTTACTCATACTGTCATACACCGGCCAAGCCTCTTTTTTGCCAATAAAATCATCACCCCTTCGACGCTATAGGCAGAATAAATTTTGACATTTTTTTTTATAAATTTGATTATTAAATGCACTCAAACCAGAAAAAACTATTTTTAACCGACTTCAAAAAAAGGAGGTTATCAATTCGATGCGTATGTAGGTATGTACTACGTATGTTCACGATTATATCGAGAACCGTTGATCATATTTTGATGTGGTTTTCACTAAACGAATAAACTATTCCCAAGGAAAGTTCTTACGTATAATATATTTCAATATTTAAATCGGTTCAGTAGTTTTTTTATTAACAATCAAATAATAAGTGTGTCAGCATATTCAGTAAAAGTGTAATCTTCCATGACTGGATGGCTTAATTTTTGTCAATGTTAAACTTATCAGTCTAAAATGCAATGAAAAGTATTTAATTTTTTCGACATGTAGCGCCGAGCGAACGTATTTTTACTATGAGTTTATTGACAAAAAAGGTCACAAATGACCACTCTACTGTCTACATACCCTAGAACTTTGTCACATAAGACACCCTGTATAACTAGTTTCCATACTGCGAACATTTCCAACTTCACTGATTATTTCAGAAGATAGATTTGACTAATTTAATTTAAATTCATATTCATATATCAAATATTATGTTTGAACTGTTTAGAATCAGCGATTCTCAACTAATAGACCGAGAGCTAGTGACAATTTTTTGGTGTTATATTTTATTCAAAGCCTTATTTTTGTGAAGATGTTGAGGGAGGCATATTAAAGTGCCCTGAGTAAGGGATTTTGCTGGATAGCGATATGGGAGTGATGCAGACCGCCCCCAACATGTAACAAAAAAATGGTCACAGTTATTATTATTATTCAAGGCTGAAATTTTTTGTATAGCTTGTCGGTAACCCAATAATGTCATTATAATATTTACAGATCGATTGATCAGTATTAAAGGGGTGGCAGATCGCCCTAAACGTGTCATGTACCCGACGAAATTTATATTATTAGTTCAAGGTTCAAATTTTAATATGTTGTTAGGGCGACTGTTTTAAGCATATATTTCAATTTGCAGAACAAAATGTCGGTATTAACCCCTTCTCTTGCTCGCCTAGGTGTTTATATCGTTCTGCAAGGGGGTTAATACCGACATTTTGTTCTGCAATTGAAAAATCAAAATGAAATACCATACGTACAGTACTTTCATGTTTCAAAATAATTTTGCTCTCCTAATATTAGTTTATACAATCAGATTTTCTAATTTTAATGTTACGCCTATGTCGTAGAACACACGGTATACATTGAATTTTTGTCATTTTCTTCAAGAATATAGCACGCAGTTTTTTTCGTATAGTTATTTTGTTTCATGGTATAACAACTAATAACCCTAAAGCTAACTTCGTAGCAAAGTGTGAACGTCACGAAGTTAGCTTCATTAATTAATGTGTAGGTAGCTTTATTTATATAGTGCGTGTAAAACGTCGCAGTGTTGCCATGTTGAGAATTTTAAGATGGCACATGTTTTAGCTTTACTAGTGTTTATATAAACACAGGGCTGTAAGTCAACCACCATTTTTTTACATCTCTACAAACATTATAAAGAGTAAAGCTTGCAGTATGTTTGTTAGTCTACATTTTTTAGAAACGGTTTTTAAAATTCAAATAATGTTATTTATCTTAAAAGGCTGTCAGACTTTCCACTGCTTAACATAACTCACATTTTTTCAATATTTGTAAAATATGAACGATTTGATATTTATACAGGGTGATTCATAATATGTGCGCAGGACTTCAAGATGTGATAGCTCGTTCAAAAATATGAAAAAAAGTTCCTATTAACATGGGTCCGAAAAAGCACCGTTTTCGAGATACAGGGTGTTAAAGTTGAAGAAAAAAATTTCGTTTTTTGCTTATATCTGAAGAACGGTTTGAGGTACAAAGTTAAGCTTCCGCACACATTTTCTACCTTAAAATTGCTTTGCTTTTTTTTACGAAAAATTTTTTTTTGTTACCAGTGGTGGAGATTTTGAAGGATTGAAGGGTATTTTCCCCCTTACTTCTACGCCACTGGAAAAAAATTAATTTTGAAACGCGTTTTGGAACCGCCGGGATATTCTACAGAAAAAAGGTACTCTTGTCTTGAAGCGCTACAGTCAATCGTTTCCGAGGAAAAGAGCATTTTAGGATTAAAAACATGATTTTTTTTAAGCACCTACGTACTTGATTTTATAAGTTGACAAAATGTCAATAAAAAATTACACAAACAAAACAGACCACCTTCAAAATCTCCACCACTGGTAACAAAAAAAAATTTTCGTAAAAAAAAACAAAGCAATTTTAAGGTAGAAAATGTGTGCGGCAGCTTAACTTTGTACCTCAAACCGTTCTTCAGATATAAGCAAAAAATGAAATTTTTTTCTTCAACTTTAACACCCTGTATCTCGAAAACGGTGCTTTTTCAGACCCATGTTAATGGGAACTTTTTTTCATATTTTTGAACGAGCTATCACATCCTGAAGTCCTGCGCACATATTATGTATCACCCTGTATATACAATTACAAACGTAAATAATAACGTAAAACATAGGCTCGTGGAAAGTGTCATATTTTAGTTTATGAATAGTGGTTGTCATTTGCACCTTGCCCAGTGGCCTTGTGAATTGCTGTAGCGGTGAAACTGTTTCTTGTATACAGCACTGCCGCCACAAACTTTACCTAATATTTTAATATATATATTAAAATCTTAGAGACAGTTTTTTGCTGTGAATAAATTTCGTTTAGGCTTAAATCCTCAAAAAATAAATCTTCGTGATATTCTTCGACGATTCCATGAACTGTATAATGTATAGATTTGGTCATATTTCTGCTTATAACCCCATTTGATACTAAAAGTACAAATTTAAACTTATCATAAATTCAGTACTACAACCCTGTCCAAGCAAATTAATTAACTTGTAGAATTCATACAGGCGTGCCAACATTTATGAAATATCACGAATTGTTTCTTACATTATCTTCCAGTAATATCAGGTTATTTACTGCGAAGAAATTAATGTCAGATATTTATTTGAATATCGCTACGAAATTGACATCATTTTTTATTTGTGAACGTGTGTGGATGGATGGAGATATTGTGTAGTCAAAGAATTATTTAATATAGTGTAATACCAGAGAGTTTTATTGAACGATTTGATATTTATATAATATAAAATTACAAAATATGTACAGAGTCATCAAAATAACGTAAAACATCGGCGCGTGGAAAGTGTCATATTATGATATTTCAGTTATATGCATAGTGGTTGTCGTTTGCACCTTACCCAGTTGCATTGTGATTAGCTGTAGCGGCGAAACTGATTCTTGTATAGCAAAACAGGCGCCTGGAAAGAGTCATATTTTAGTTATATACATTGTGGTTGTCGTTTGCACCTTGTCCAGTGGCATTGTAGCGGCGAAACTGATTCTTGTACAATGTACAGCAAAACAGGCACGTGGAAAGAGTCATATTTCAGTTATATCCATAGTGGTTGTCGTTTGCACCTTGCCCAGTGACCTTGTGAATTGCTGTAGCGTTACTACTAGTACAGCGTTGCCGCCACAGGTTTTATTCGTCACTTCCGGGATTCGAATCTGATTCCTCTTATATAGATGCAAGGACTTTTTACTATGATTTTGTTAAATTAAACCCTTTTAAAAACTTATTCACAGATGAAATTAAATATTAAAAAATTATCTACTCGCTATAAACTTTCTATAATCGAAGAGCAAATGTTTGTATCATTAAAAATATTGGCGTATAGAGAAATCAATGTGAAGCTTGCTATTGAAATGTTTTTCAAACCTTTGCCACCCCTAAAAATGGCAAACGTTTGAAAAAACGTTCAATTATATTTGTTTCATTGGATAGCATACGCCTCCCTTAATTTTTCCTGCTTTATTAATTATTTACTGTATGTTGAATTGGTTTGTTAAATTATTGAAAAAATTATTCCTGTTTGTGTGTAGATATCTGGATGATATTTTAAATAGCTGTATTTCAATTCAAATGTCGTATGAATGATTTCAAAAAATAGTTTTGTTTTTGGATTTGTATTCATTACACAATAAATGTCCATTCATTTTTACAAATACATTGACATTTTTGTTAATTAAACATAAAATACAGTAGGTATAGTCATGAATTTAATTTCAATTGTTTCGATCAATAAAAGCATAAATAACTAAATCATACAGCCAACATGAAACTGACAAATGTAGTGCTTTTTCAGTCATATTTAAATAAGTAGTATTAATATAAATAAAAGTGAGACAGAAAACCTTAATATATATCTAGTAATTATTTTATATAAAAATATTGCATTTTATAGCTGATTCATAATAGCAAATATATGTGAATTATTGTTTCTATGAGAGAAAATGAAATTATGAAAAAAGGGTTCATAAAATCGGAACTTTTATATTCACAATGAAGAAGAAATTTACAAAAAACGCGACGGCATTTTAAATCAAATATTGGTACTGCTTCAATATTTATATTTCTTTTTTATACAGTATTTCCGCACAAATATTGGAACATTTCTGATTTTTTTGTTTCAGTATTTTCAACAACATAGAAAAATGTTCTTAAAAAATGAGTTGCAAAATATTAATAAAAAATTGATACGTGTTTCTCATGTTCAAGAATATATAAAAAAAAATTAAAATCTATAACACTAATTAGATAGGTAATGATTGTAAGTATACCACGTTTTGAGAAATACCGATATAAACAGACAAAAATTCAAACAATATACGCAAAAACTTAAAAAACTAATTATAGCCAAATGTTCCGTAAGTTTTATGTTTTAACGACATTTTAAACTGTTTTTATCCGGTGTAAATTCGTAGAATTCTCAACTTTTTCGCCATTACAAGACTTTCTTCCTCCGCTATCTACTTATAATGGCGATCGGCTGTTTAGGTAACTAGCTACGTCTTAGCATTTGTGAGACAGAGCCTTGTGACAGACGGAAAGACGGACGTACGGACAGACATCGTAGGCTCAGTAATACGGTTCTGTTCGGAGATATGGTCCCCTAGGGGGAAGACATTGGAATGTGGTTGCTATCGCAAATTGCATTCCAATGTTCTTTAAGAAATAGGAATTAGCACTCCCAGGGACCCTAGCTCGTACCAGTCGGTTTGTGTATGCCGGCTGGTGGATTCTAATACACAAATGGATTATTTGTTGTTTTGAAGACGCTAATGACCTGAGTTGTCGACGCGTCTATAATCTACAATTAATTAATTAATTAATCGGAGATACGGACCCCTGAAAAATGACTATTTTAAGTCCGGCCTGGATCCGTCCCATCCGGTCGAAGTGTAAACAATCCTTCAATGTGTAATCACTCGGAACTGAGTCTATTGTGTCATATTAATGATCAATTATGTTTCTGTACATAATTAACATAACAATGACGTAATATTGAAACGGAGCAACAATCATACATATAACAAACCCCTATAATAATACAACTACTCTTCAAACCGGTTGGGGGTCCACACTGAGTGGTACTTGACCGCCGCTCCGCACGCTCCATTGTGCGGTCTATTCGTATTGGCTAAACACAATAGATACCTACTTGTGACGTCATTGTTTATGCAAGACTAAATTCAGTTGAATATTTCATTGCTACGACAAGAGCTCATGACTTCTATTACAAGCCCCCAGTTTCCGAGTTCTAGCCCGAGAGCTGGTAAAAGTGTCAATTGGATTCTCAATTTATTATTACTAGTGTTAAACGGTTTTATAAACGGTTTTATAAATTTACTAAAAAGAAAAAAATAATATTTAATTTAGGTTCATAAGTATAAAAGCATGGGTCAGACGCGTGAGATTTACACGCACCCGTTTTTTTATACAAAATTACAACAGATCGGCGTCGTGTACGTGGGGATGTTGTGTCGCCCGCTGAAATGTTTAGTTTATCTTTACCATATAAATATATTTATCCCGTATCTACTTGCCAGCTATTTTTTTTTGTTGACTTGTACTCCAGACATACAGTAACTGCTGACGTTCTGTGAATGCTACCATTCACAAGTACATGATTTATGCGCACAGCGCCTTTTATGAAACGTTTTAATCGACCTGTTCGAAAAATCGATTAGATAAGAATTTAGTTGTAAAATAATAACAAAAACTCGGGTCGCAGTGCCAAACCCTGCCGACAATATAGTGTATTTGCTAATACAGGCCTTGTGGCTTTAATATGTAAACTTAGTTTGTTTTTGGACAAAATAAAAAATTTAACCCCTTAATACATCCCCTAAAATAATATTTTTTTTCTTAATTTCAATATTATTATCAATGCAACCTCTGTACCAAATTAAATACACCCTTCAGTAAGTAAATCACTATCCGCAAACTAGTGTTTTCATAAAATTTGTAAGTCCGGTCCTGTCGGGCCGATTTTATAAAAATTTTAGCAGCAGATTTTGATCTTTACTAAAAGGTTAAAATTCAATTTTGAAACAATTCTGAAAATTTTTTCGGTATTTTCGGGCCCAAAAACTTTTGTCAACCCCTAAAAACCACCCTTAAAATAGTCCGATTGGGCTCATTTTAAATAGGTTCCGTGCGGTGATGGATTCCAACGTGTGTACCAAATTTCGTTCAAATCAATTAAGTCTTTCGAGAGTTATGCCGCGAACACACACACACACACGCGCGCACACACACACACACACACACACATATATATATATATATATACATTTCCAAAAATGGTGCCAAATTGTTCAGGAGGCTATGAAACGTCGAGAAATTTTGGTCCGACCCCTAGGTCCCGCCATCCGACCGACGCCAATAGTGTATGTGCCATATGGCAAATACACTAATAATTATAAAAAATATAGGTTAATTTATATTCACACAAGATCTTGTGTAGATAATTATATAAAAAAACAAAGTAATTTATTATTGTTGATTGTAAATAGTTGATAAGAGCTTATTTAGCGAACAGAGAGACGCCTAATAATTCAGCCGTATGTATAGATTGCATATATACTTAGTAATTTTCAATTTCCGTGAAGAACGGAGAATGTAGAATAATCCGTAATAATCTGCCGAATAGCGATTTTAGCGTTAAATCATTATGTGCTTAAGTTGTGTACAGGCTGGATTGAAAATATTTAGCTACCGATTTTGATGCGATAAAGAAATCGTTCGTTGACTATAAATATAATTTTTAGAATGTAAACATAGGTATATCTTTTTATGAACAACTAAAATAATAATTGCAAGCGAGAAAAAAACTGATGGGGTGTATCGTACAATTTTATTTTTTAATCACGCTGTTAAATGACGGTAACGATCAACAATTTGCTAAAATGGAAACGCAACAACCAACAAACACGTAACTATCAAAATTTAACAGCTTGATTAAAAAACAGCCTGTTAAAATTGTACGATAAACCCAACATGAGGCTGTTATTTTTTAACAGGATAGTTTTGGTAACAGTCATTTTCCGGCAACAGTTAAAAATAACTATTACTGCTATTTCATATCATTCAATAAAAAAAAAATTAACGAATCCCTTCAAGAGACATGGAACCTGCATGAAGACACTGAATATAAAAAAATCTGAAGGGAATCTTTTCATAAGTAAACATTTGTAACCAAATAAACACTAAACAGAAAGAAGTGTGTCGACTGTCGATCGAGTTTTCCCGTCAACACATTACTACCTACTCGCCAGCCAATCGGCATCCGGTCCCCGCTAGCAGCTCATTTCCCCCACTCCTGACGGTGTCGTTTCGTATCTGTACCACTACCCGCTAGCCAATCAGTTTCCCGCTAGCACCTCATTTTCCCCACTCCTGATGGTGTCGTTTCGTATCTATACTCGCCAACCAATCAGTTCCCCGCTAGCAGCTAATTTTCCCCACTCCTGACGGTGTCGTTTCGTATCTATACTCGCCAACCAATCAGTTCCCCGCTAGCACCTCATGTTCCCCACTCCTGATGGTGTCGTTTCGTATCTATACTCGCCAACCAATCAGTTCCCCGCTAGCACCTCATTTTCCCCACTCCTGACGGTGTCGTTTCGTATCTATACTCGCCAACCAATCAGTTCCCCGCTAGCAGCTCATTTTCCCCACTCCTGACGGTGTCGTTTCGTATCTATACTCGCCAACCAATCAGTTCCCAGCTAGCAGCTCATTTTCCCCACTCCTGACGGTGTCGTTTCGTATCTATACTCGCCAACCAATCAGTTCCCCGCTAGCACCTCATTTTCCCCACTCCTGACGGTGTCATTTCGTATCTATACTCGCCAACCAATCAGTTCCCCGCTAGCACCTCATTTTCCCCACTCCTGACGGTGTCGTTTCGTATCTATACTCGCCAACCAATCAGTTCCCCGCTAGCAGCTCATTTTCCCCACTCCTGACGGTGTCGTTTCGTATCTATACTCGCCAACCAATCAGTTCCCCGCTAGCAGCTCATTTTCCCCACTCCTGACGGTGTCGTTTCGTATCTATACTCGCCAACCAATCAGTTCCCCGCTAGCACCTCATTTTCCTCACTCCTGACGGTATCGTTTCGTATCTATACTCGCCAATCAATCAGTTCCCCGCTAGCAGCTCATTTTCTCCACTCTTGACGGTAGCCGCTTTTTCGTTTTCGTTATACGCTGTTGAACAAAACTACTCTCATCGCGGTTACATAAGTTGTTACGTTAGCCATGTTAGAATTATCAAAAAATAAAGAATTGTAATTATCGCCTGATGATGCTAACATGGTTAGCGAGACGCCTGTCGAGAAAATGGTGCTCATGGTTTGGTGTTTTGTGGAAACTTTTTTAATGTTCAGTGACTTCAATTTTTCCGGCTCGAAGGACCAAAAATGTTTGAAAAAGACCGATAAATTTAACTGGTGAATATGGTGTAACAAAAGAGTAATTATACACACAGCACAGTTTGTTTTGTTATTAACTGAATTTATTAAATGAGCAATTATAAAACTGATGAATTACAAACAAAGTACATTAATAGCTGTTTAGATGATTATTATGATAGACCGATTTTTCACACATTATTTATTTATTTGTTGCTATCAAAAAATGTAGAACTAACGGCCTCCTCCTTTTTCCAACAGTAAACATTTTTCAATTTGGACTTTTTTTAATTTTCTGAAACAGCTTGTATATGCAATTTATAATTATCTCTCATTTAAATTCTCTTTTTGTTGTAATTTTGTATTTTATAATTTATAGTCAAGGGATATAGTAATCACCTTTATGAATGGGATAAAGTGTCCAGGCTGTTTTAAATACATAGAATAACTGCACTTGGAATATTGAAGTAAACGCAAACTGACACATAAATTGTTATTTTAATATAATGTGATTTTGTTTACGAAACGGTAAATCTATTTGTTTTTTAGATTAAAGATATTGCAAGCAATTTTCGGTCGTTCAAAGAAGATTTTAATCCTGAAATTTGTCTTTATTATTTTGGTGGTGTATCCACATTTATAGAATTTAAATTATCTTAATGTTTATATTTTATTAGGGTTCCGTACCTCTTTACTGAGCCCACAAAATCCGTCTGTTCGTCCGTCTGTCACAAGGCTCTATCTTACAAACGATACGAGGTAGCTAGATGAAATTTTCACAGATTGTGTGTTGTGGCATGAATCCTGGCAAATAATAAAAATCAAAGTTTAATCCCTAGGAGGCTCCCCGTATATGAATATATTTATACTCGTATATGAACATATAATTTATTTATTGTAGATTATAGACGCGTCGACATCTAAGATCATTAGCGTCTTTTAACTACACTAAATAACAACTAACTTAAAACTAAAGAACATCGCAAAACATCCATGAGCGCAGGTGGAATTCGAATCCACGGCAGTCCAGTCTAGAGGTTGCGGCACCAAGCATGTAACCACTAGGCTATACTGCCCCCTGAACATTTAATACTATATTATACAAGATAACTTATATATATTGAACGCTTATATTACTCAGTATACCGTTTCTGCTGTGCACTGTAATAAGTTGTAGGGCAATGAGACGCTAAGTTGTCGACGCGTCTATAATTTACAATAAATAAATAAAATGTAGGGCAATGGGTAAGACGTTCAGCTGTCACACCGAAAAGTAGGGTTCAAATCCCACTGACGACACCCTGTATTTTTTTTATAATGCAAACATGGAATTTTTTTAATTTAAAAATTAATTTCATTAAGTTTGATACAGAAAAATTTTGAATCACTAAAAAGAACAAAATAAAATATAAGTAATCATTTTAAGGTTGGTACCTATATATTATGTCCTTATACAGTGTACCGAACTACATGCGCTTGTGTGCCCGCGCTCTGGTGCGAGAGTCAAAATTATAAATAAAATGTTTTGTTTATTTTTGGGGGGCTGAAAATTAATGTTAAATATTTTTTTACCTACTCACATGAGGTATTATATGAAAGGGCACTTTTTGCAAATCCCATAACGGTTTTTTTTTTATTTAAGGTCGCGTAGATTTTTTTACTGATAGTTTTAAAATGTAATAACTGAAAATGTTTGACATAAAAAATGAAAATGTCTAGATAATTTTCGTTTACAAAAAAATCAAGTTTTGAATTCGTCCTGAAAAACATTAATTGATTTCTGTTTACTATTTGAAAGGGTGTAGTGCAAACTGAAAAAGAAAACTTATAAAAGCTTCACGAAGCTATCGATTAATTAAATTTACTATATCACTACAAACAAACAAGATTCTTCTTGTTTATTGACTGAATTGAGATGTTTCTCTCAGCCAAAAACAAAACACTACAGGTATACGTACGTCACTTGTCTTGTAAAAGACGTCGACTCGTTCTTGTCTTCATTTGTTTATAAATGTTTTAAATTCGGCGTATTACGCACGCCGTAAAATTACGACTCACTACAACTGTAATGTAAAAATAATTGTTTTACCTAAATTTAAGAGTTCTTTCTTCATTATAATAAAAATAATAATATTCCCACGCTAATACTTGGCTTCGACCCGTACAGCAATCTATCCGAGTTAATCCCGTGACGTCCAAATGGTATACGAAAAATCTAATCTAAACTAATATTATAAAATTGGTAAATTCTGCACTTTGTACAATATAGAAGCACTACTGGGTATCGATCGATGTGTTCGTATATATAGTAACACGCCTACAAAGTTCACATCATGGGAGAGTCATGTTTTTAATGATTTATACAGAAGTTAATAACTTTAATAAAAATAAACTAAATCGTAACTTAGTCTGTAATTGTAAAGTTCTAAGGACTAGAAGAGCGAATTTTCCGTTTTCATAATTTTTTTCCTGTTTTTCAAATTTTAATCTATCAATATCTATTTGTTTGGGTTGAACGCGCTAATCTCAGGAACTACTAGTCCGATTTGAATTTGTTTTTTGTTAGATAGCCCATTTATCGAGGAAGGCTATAGGCTATATAATATCACGCTACGACCAATAGGAGTCTCAGTAGAGGTGCTATGAAACGAAGTACCTACATTTTATTCCGTGATCCCGCCTCCGCTCATGGATGTTTTGTGATGTCATTTAGTTTTAAGAGAATTGTTATTTAATGTATTAAAGACGCTAATGACGTAAGTTGTCGACGCGTCTATAATTTACAATAAATAAATACAAATTTTATTCCGTGCCGTATAACAAACACGGATAACCGAGGTTCTACTGTGCGTCGGTTGAGAAACCTTTTCACTATGACGTATGAATGTGAAGTAATTAAAGATGAAATAATTAAAACTTTAGCTTTGCTGGTACTTTTCAAATGTATAATCTTGCAACTTGTATGACGTATATAGGAACGTTTTTCTTTTTTATAACAAAAGCGTCCGTGTTGACCTTCGTCTGTTTTCTGACGATTTCAGCACCGAAGTTAAACCTTTGAGAAGTTTTGTATATAAAAGCACACCTCTAAAAATCGATTAGATATACGCTCCCGTAACATTATTAATTTTGTTCGGCGTTCAATTTAATTAAATATACTTTAATGGAAATTGCGTAGATAATTTAAATTAAAATGGAAAATTGGTAATGCAAGAGAAAAGTGTAGATGACGTAATTAAAAAAGTATGGCTTATTTATTGGAAAATTTGAAAAAGTAACTAATTTTTTGGGAAATTTTATATTTTCAATTTAAATAAAACTCTCGTAGGTACTGCACCATTTGTAAGGGATTTTAAATTTAATTAAATATTTATTTTTGAGAAACTATTCAGGGCGACAAAAAAAATCCTTTGAAAAAAGTATTTTTTTGCCATACCAACTATAAACTAGCTACTTTACATGCATGGAATGGGTCAATTAACAGGCAGGTGTGTTGAAAAGCATTTTCAAAACACACGAGTTCCCCCAGGGGGAACATTGGAATGTAGTTGTTTTCGCAATTGCATTCCAATGTTCTTTGGAAATTGGCATTCCCAGGAGCCTGAGCTCGTACCAGTTGGTTTGTGTATGCCGGCTGGCAGATTCTAATACACAAATGGGATTATTTATTGTTGTGTTGAAGACGCTAATGACCTAAGTTGTCGATGCGTCTATAATCTACAATAATAATAATAAAACACACTCAGTAGTGTGGAAAATAAAGCCATTTCATTAGTGATTTATGTTTATTGCTACTGTGCGTGCGCATATACTGCAACAGATCACGGCCTACTATAAACGTGAAGTTGGCGACTCAAATGAACTGTCAAATTTTTTTGAAAATACTGAAAAAAAAGTTAAAATTAGCTGGATATGGCATAAAATATCATATTAAATATCTTGTGCCTAATGATAATAATATGACTCGTGTAACTGTTAAAACTAGCTTGCGCTCGTTTTATCACATTGTCACTACCCGTCAGTAATATACCTCATTACACATCTAGACATACAATCTAATATAATGATTGTGACTTCGAAAATTATTTTATCGTATGAAGGCTTGCAATTTTTATTATGCGAAGAAAAAATATAGGTACGTCAATTTGAGAAAAACTCTAAAATAAGAAAATATTGAATGCATTGAAGCGCAATAATTTATTAAAGTTGATGTGCTATTTAAACAAGATGTGACGTCATTTATCCACACTGACGTCAAACATGCTATGAAATGTTTTTTTTTTTGATTGGCTAGAATTAATTCGGCTTAAAACGTTGTTGGTTTTGAAACGAAAAATTAAATTACAATTTTATTTAATACTAGCGGCCCGGCCCAGCTTCGCCCGGACTGCAATACACTACTCACTCGCTTCGAAGCGAGTGAGTAATGTACCACCCGGGAGCGAAGGTGGTACATTACTCACTCGCTTCGCTCGTTCGCTTGAACATTTTTCCGATGTTGTAATAGTTATTCTGTTAACCAGGGCGGAGACAAATCCAAAAAATAAAAGATAATGAAAATCGGTCCAGCCGTTCTCGAGTTATAAATGGTGTAAGTAACTAACTAACACGACTTTCTTTTATATATAAAGATTGAAATTTGCTTGTTTCATTTTTGGTGGATGTTGAATTTGACAAATATTCAGCTTTAAGAAAACAAGTCACAAAACATTTATACAATTTTCATTAAAAAAACGCCAGTCTTACAAAAAAGGGAAAAGGGGACTATAAAAACTAACAAAAAAGTGGCATCTAGAGGTTAAAATAAGTTGAATCTCTTAACCTTAGAAAAATATGTTTGATCCCTTTAGAGAAACACATACAGAATTCTTAACTATAGCAGCATTGGCTGGTAAAAGTGTTTTTGTATATACAGTATGTCCAACAAAACAAGAATTATTTACAATTGAATCAAAATTAATTTTGATTTTGTGAATCTTGAGAAATTTTCAAATATCTTTTCTTCATCAACATTTTCTTCCGTTTTTCTAGAAAATATTTGTAACATAGTTTTAGAAAATATATAATTTTTAATGTCGTTTTTTTATTAGGTATTGATGAGTACAAGAATAAGTCAAAAAAAACTTTGACAAATATTTTTTGAACATCATATTGACAGTTCAGTGTGAAATTTTAACGTTAAATTACTTTATTTAACTCTAGTCTTCTCCCAACAGATGGCTCATAAATTGTTATTCAAAATTTACTGTTACCATGTGACTTAATTGAAAAACGGTTTCAAAATTATTCATCACAATTTTTACCCTATTTTTTTTAACTGAAATTTAATTTTCAATATAACATAACACAAATTTTTTTCTTCATTTACAATGGGCGCAAAAGAGAATTTAATAAAAATGCGGTATTACTTTTATACCTGTTCCTTCACCATATATAACCGTACGTCCACCACATTTGAAAACCCGTTCCTCCGCCATATATAACCGCACTCCCACCATATTTAGTGTGCGGTCACGATCAAAAAACAAAGTTGTGTGGAATGTCTTTTTGCATATTGTAGATTATAGCCGCTCGACAACAGAGGTCATAAGCGATATCTTTTTGCGAACGACTACTTGTATATTCTGATATAGCGTTAATTTAGATTTTTTTATTATACAAAGATCATGACTGTAAGGAAAATAAGTTGGATAATAGAATAAAATATTATTCAAATATTCCACGCCCTGTCCTAACTGAGGCGCGTGATTCTCGTTTCGCTGACGACATTCTATAACTTCAAACAAGTTTCCATTACACGCATATACAGGGTGTACGTTATCTATAATATAATATTCAAGCGTTGGTACTTTTTCATATTTTTATAATAGCTATCAAATCTTTAAATCTAGAGTTATGTCTTTTTGAGTCAACATTAATACTCTACATTGTCGACCACAACATTGTTTTGTTTTTGGAGTTTCTATGAGCTACGCTTTTGAAACAAACAAAATTATAATTTTGATTAACTTGTTAACCTTAAAAACAACATGACATCTCACAAACGTTATATCTTAAATTCTAAATCTATTTTCTAATAAATTTTATATAATATTTTTTAAATATCTAAATCATCGCTATTTCAATTATTTTAGTCATAAGAAATATCTTAATTAACACGGGTATACGTAATCATTTTTTAGAAATTTAAAAAAAATAAAGTTTGTGAGATTGTCATGTTGTTTTTAAGGTCCTGAAGAGGGTATCAAAGGTCATGCCGAAACGTTGACGATTAAATATTTTAGCAAGAATTTATTGTTTTATGACCTTGTATCCCGAAGAAATACATATTAATTATTACACCAAGGTGTAAAAAGTAGAAAACGCAATTTTTTGTTAAATAAGTCAGAATTGAAATAAACGCATTTTTTATTTAAAATTAGGGAAACCACACCCAACTGAAGCCGGATACAGCAGCTATACTAAAAATACTTCTAACTCAGCTGAGATAATATTTTTAAAAACCCTATGTTTTCGAAAAAATCTACACCTTGTAAGAATGAACGTATATATAGGTTAAGTCGGTACGTGCAGGGATCTGTATAGTTTTATTCGATCAGCCTTAAACATCCGGCGTCGCACACGGATGTGCTCGGATTACAAAAAGAGGCACAATCCGATTAACTACCGTCTAATGGACGGACATTGATTCCGTATTATATCGTATGCCAGGATAGCCTGCCCTGTCTTTTTACTCGAACTGCCACATACATTCATGGAGGGGTCCACCTCCACTAACAATTCTTAAATGCTTACTGATTTTTACACTAACCGACATAAAGCCATACACCGTGTCCACGAATTATTGACATTGTGCAACGAATCAAATATATCATTCAAGCTCAGTTTGTACAACTTGTACAGCTTATTTGAATAGTCGACTCTCGCATGTAGTGTATTTTCAACTTGAAATAGCTATATATAAGAAAAGATCGGTTTCCACTCTCGGGCACCTAGCCGGAAACTGGGAGTTTCGGGTTCAAGCCCCGACAGTGGTCATTTGATTTTTTCTTAGATATAGCTTACAAATCATGGCAGCCTTGCTGCCTGAGATATTTAGTATTTTCACCTCTAATTGTTATGTGAATAATATTATGTGGATATAAGGGGGTTTTAAAAATCGATTGATTTTATCATATAACAATTAAAAATATATAGTCAATGAAATGCAATAACTTTTTTGTACGTTAGAAATAGCAAGACATTGACGACAGAGCAGTTTTATTAATTTATTCGTGTTTTCTAAAAGTACCGAATGTAACGTGCCGTTCCGGGCCAAACTGAATCGTCACCAGGATAAACTTTATTGCCTTTTCGAGTTTTACTTAACACATTATACACTATAGTACATTGAGCAACTAGGACAGAAAGTTGGCAATAGCGAACGAGTGTGACGTTTGCCCGCTCGAGCGCTGCTCGTATTACAAAAAAAAGATTTAAATAAAAACTGAAAAGTTGTCGAAGCAAATATATCGCAACCATTTACTGTAACTTCAAATCCGTCAAGTGGCTGCGTTGCTTCGACAACTGTCTAGACACTTAAGGATGTAAGGCACGTATAGTCGCAAGCACAAATATGTCTCTAGGTAACTATACTATAAGATACGAAGCATATTGGATTTATAGCTAAAACTTTTACTCCGGTATAGGTTGTACAACGTTACACACAGATATAAATTATAATACATATGATAGATAGATTTATTACGCAGCAGTGACAAAACTGTAAGTCGTACAATATTAAAAATTACATATTAATAAAAGTTACATATCAATAATAAAAATTACAAAGCAATAACAAAATATAAGTATGACTGCATACTTACATAGCAGAGACCTTGACAACGTTGTATTCAAACTTTGAATCGAACGGCAAAGAATCTATCAATTTCATTGGTTAGCTCTCAAAAGTAGGCCAAGTATAAAGACGCATTTTATAAAGTACGCTATTTGTTTTGATTTATTGATTTGTTTAATATATATTTAAAATAAAGGTGCTTTGTTTTTTTCGAAACAATTAATAATGGATCCTGTTTATAACATTACGTTTACCTTGGCAGATGAATCTATTGTTAGGTTTATCTTCATCCGTAGAGTTTAGAATTGGTAACAACGAACGGTAGGTAAGAACACTAATGGTTAGATAACTTTCCAGCGGTTTCGAGCGCTGTTGTACTTCTTATAATTAATATTGTTTAATTACTTACTAGCAACCTGAATGTTATTTAACAAGAACGGGTATTTTAGGTGCATGTATCAAACTGTCTGATGTACTTTATTATATTTTATATACATACTGTTTTAGACACAGTTTGTCAGCACTGTTTATATACTTTGTTTTCATTTTATCAAACTACAAAAGTCACTATTATACTTTCCAAATCAAAAAGACACGTTGATTCCAATAATCAACATGAAACTTCTGAATATCTTTTGGTTTTGAAGCTGTGAGTGTTTTCATTTTAAAAAAAATTGAAAGAAATCTTTGAAATCCCATAACTTTTAAACTAAAGGAGATTCAGAAGTTTTTTAGCTAATTGGAATCAGCGTATTTCTTTGTATAAATGCGACAAATTTGAAGTAAATATAAAACGAGAAAATATGATTATTGTCGAAATTCGAAGTCTCTTAGATATTTTTCAAAACGATCATAGATAAATAAAACATCATATCATAAAAAACACGCTGATTTCAAGATGTATTTCTATTGTCGTCATTAATATTCAGGTTAATTATAGTTAATAAGGTAATAAAATATGGTTTTATAGACACGGAATTAATTCTTAAGTGTTACTCTTTATACATAAAGTCCGCGACGTTTTGTATTTTTTTTAGTTCAGAAGGAACGAACGCTCAAAATGTTCCTTTTGTTTGTGAGAAACTTAAAAAAAAACCGTATTTTCTAAATAAGTTCATATGTTCAAGTTTAATGAAATTAGTTTCTTTTTGTCGAACACCTGTTTTATTTTTATTAAATTTTAATGAGATGTTAAAATTTTTAGACAACCTCTTTAATAGAATATTATAAAATAGAAATTTTGAAACTGATGTTGTTCAACTTGTACTAAAATACATTTATGTATTTATTAATTTACTGATATGTCTACAAACAGGCGTAATTAGCTTAATAATATAAAATATCAAAACAGACACGATACTGTGTTTCTTTTTTTAGCATTTGAGGTCCAGATCTGGGCGCCGACATCCGACTAACTTATTTCTATAAATTATGTATAGAAACAATAAAAATACCTTAAGGTGCATTTTCATGTGACGCTAGACGCTGGCGTCTAGCGTCAAATGTGGTCACGTGACATAAACGCCATCTTGAAAAACTGTAGCGTCAAGTTCCAACGTCAAATTTTAGCGTCAACAGACAGCAAGGTTTTGACAGTTGTAAACTTGTAAAGAGAGTGTTAAATAAAGACATCCATAAATCAAAACCCTGGTGAATTTGTTATAATAATTAATAAATAAGCTCTTTGTAAATTTATTAACAGAAAAGACAATGTCTGAATACGATTATCAAAAATGAAATTCCCATATTTTTGACTTAAATAAGCGGCGAAAGTAGGTACACGAATTATAAGGAATAAAAATTAAAAATATAACTATGTTTACTTTTTTATAGGTAATTATATGCACTACCAGCATATGAGAAAAAAATAAATTGTATTTTGATAAATTTTAATGTTTTTAGTATTCAATAAAAAAAATTGTTTTGTTCTAAGTGAGACGGGAATTTTAATTAACCATCGAAAAACCATCAGGTGATAGTATTTTCCTTAATAAATAGGTACTTTCGAAGTAATAAAATCAATGGGTTAAATTCGTAGAATCAACCCCCTAGTAGCAACATAAAGCAATTCTTTAGCAAGCCTGTGTGTTGATACTTGATGCACAACTCAGTACCTAGCTGTAGAAAACTCGTATCATTAATGACAACTAATGACGCCAGCGTAAAAGCTAAACAATGTTTAGCTTTGACGCTACATTTTTTTCAATATGGCGTTTATGTCACGTGACCACATTTGACGCTAGAAGCCAGCGTCGAGCGTCACATGAAAATGCACCTTTACTGTAAAAATATAAAATTATGCAACATCAAATCATAAATCTATATAAGAAAATATTAGTAAAAAAACTTTTTAGAGACAAACTTTTATTAAATGTAGATACTAAAAAGGAAAAAATAATATTTAGTAAATTTAGGTTCATAATTATTATAAAAGCGTGGGTTGTAAACTATATGATAGTTTATTAGTCGCAACCCCCGTTTTTATAATAATTATGAACCTAAATTTACTAAATATTATTTTTTCCTTTTTAGTATCTACATTTAGTAAAAGTTTGTCTCTAAAAAGTTTTTTTTACTAATATTTTATTTTGTTCATTTTAGTCTTTCAAAATTTTACCCCTTTTTGACCCGCGTAGGGATTGAATTTCGAAAAATCGCTTCTTAGGATATTCTTACATCAGAAAAGGAACCCTACTGAGCAAATTTCAAGTTTCTAGCTTCACCGATTTGGCCTGGGCGATAATTAGTCAAAAAAAACCCTACACCCTCGTTTGAACCCCTCAGGGGTTGAATTTAATTCTAAAAACGATTTATTTATGTATTGTCATCAGAAATACCTACATATGTGTACAAAATTTCAAATCGATCGGATACGTGGAAGTCGTTCAAAATTGACTTGCAAGTTTTGACCTAAACAAACAAACTAACATAAATTGCAAGTTAAATAAAAGCTTGTAAAAACAATTCGCATTGTGTCATAAAGTGACAGTTAAATACTCAGCTTAGGTTATCAAAATAAACAGTAAATAATAATTATTTTGAATACAAAGGAAAAAGAAAGACAATATTAATTTCAGTGAGGCCCGTATTCACCAAACACTGTTAAAGATAGAAGTTACTAACCTTAGAATAAATTTATTCCTTGGAATAAAATAAACTTTCTATTCACCAAGCAATTCATTCGATAGAATAGTAACTGCAGGTAAAAATTTACTATATACTATACGCCTTGCAGATTTTGTCAAATAAAGCACGTTTACCAAAGATCCGACCGATGGCGCATCTATCGAAAATGTAAAATGATGAATATTGACATATTTTACTGACAAAAACCTTTACCTGTAAGATATGAAATTAATATTTACCTGAAAAGGTCGCCAGGCCATAAAGTAATTTATGCATTTCGTGCACACCCTATTTAACTAGACGGATAAATATTTATACCCTTGAAATTGAACAGGATAACTATTCTTACGATTTATACCTGCAGTAAACTTAACTATGTTTGGTAATTTGAATTATCACTATTTATTCCGTGTGATAGTTACCAGGGGAATAAATCAACGGAATAAATAACTAACTAGGCTCGGTGAATACGGGCCTTAGAGCAACAGGACGGCTAGCAGTGATCATATTTAGGAAGAACAACTTTCTGAACAAAGAACTATAAAATATTAAATATTCACCGCTCCATAAAATTAAATTTAAGTCTAATGTACTGGAATAGAACCGATTTATGTGTAGCTAATCGAATTAAATGTTTTTTTTAAACAAAACACATTATTTTTTCAATTTACGATAATTAAATTATTAATTTTAAAGACTGAAATGAAATTCGTTTTTCCGCGAATAAAATTCACTGGTAGCAGACGCGTGTCATTTTTAAAACCGTATATAAAAAGATTTAATATTCATTATTTAAATATAAAACGATTTTTTCTTCACAAGTGTAATTTATGTGTCCCGAACCTTTTTTTTATTACAAAGGGCTATCCTTGATATATAGTGGGCACTCGGCTGTTGGGTCAACTCAGTCTTGCGCACAACGACAAAAACGAGAACAGTGCATATTTGAATTTAATGGCGTGATATCTAGCCATAAGTTTTGTTAGTGCGTTTACTATTTATTAATCGATTTCAAAAAAATTATATAACAAGCCGTGAGGTGGGTCGTTTATTAGGACTAAAGTGCGATCCTTGAGGTCCACACGACGAACTTCCCAGTTTGATAAATATTTAATAATAATAATTAAATTAGATATTACACTGAAAAGTAATCATTAAAACATAATTAATATTTATTTTTAACAATAATTAAAAAAAAAAAACGGCTGAACCGATTTTTATAAAATTTATGTCGGATCAAAATGATGTTAACACGCCTCGATTGACACCCTTACGAAGTCGATATAATTTTTTATTCGCGAGATATTGTGTAAAATCTACTTTTTTGGAGTCTATTTGGTTAATATAAAAGTACGGTTGAACCGATTTTGAAAAAATTTCTTTCAGATCATATTTACGTTAATACGCGTTGATTGGCACCCTGACGTAGTCGATATCATTTTTCATTCTCGAGATTTCGTCTTATAAAGAAATGGACACATACTTACGTACGTACGTACACACACACACACACATACACACACACAGTCATCTTTCTAAAAATAGTGTAAAAATAGTGTAGTGACCTTGAAACATAAAAATTTTTTATACATTTTGATTTCGATTTTCGGACCCATTACAATAACTTCCAATGGGAAGTTAATAATACATATTTTTTGCCATACTCACTATAAAATAGCTACATTACATGCGAATGATTTGAAAATATGAATTGGTGCTAGGTCCAAATAACCTTAGCTGTTGGTGGTCTTTAAAACACAATTTTACATTACATGCGTGCAGTATGTATGCACGGAATGGGTCAGTTGCCAGGCAGGTGTGTCGAAAGTGTTTTCAAAACACAACTAGTGTGGTAAGGTAAATAAAGCTATTTCCATAGTGATTTGTTAAAGAGTGAAGTTAGTACGACTGTGAAATACAGATTGTATCAAATTAAAGCTGTGCATAGGTATGTGTGTAAGATAGAGATCGATATATAAAGCAATAACTAAGAACGAGATAAATGATCGCTAATAGGAAGTTTCTGTAGTTACTGTAAATAAATAATACCCAAACAACCTGATAGCGTCATTTTTGTTTTGTGATTTTATCAATAATTTCAATAGTCTTACAGTAACTACAGAAACTTCCTATTAGCGATCATTTATCTCTTTCTTACTAATTGCTTTATATCGATCTCTATCTTACACATAGAACGTCCTATGCACAGCTTTAATTTGATACAATCTGTATATAAGTAAATTGGTGGTTAAGCCAAATTACATAATGGATTCTGTACTGTTAGAAAAAATCATTTTTATCAACCGTTATTACAGTCGGGATTCAAACCCGAACATTTCCACTATAAATTATTATTAAATTTATAACTTTGAATTTTAACCGTGAACGTTCTTCCAGACTACGGAACCCTTCACTGTGCGTGATCCGACACGCACTTGGCTGATTTTTTCACATTTGGATAATTTTTTTACGTCTGAAAAACAGTTAATTCGTGTCAAAGTTTCGTGACACATTGTATACATTGTCACCACAAAGATATATTGAAATAATGTAAATGCACTATTATTTCAGGAAGAGCAATGTTTTTCTCCGTTCTGTCCACTGAAACAGTTCGACCTGCGTGAAACTCTTCGCCCTACGTGAAACTCTTCGCCCTGCGTGAAACTTTTCCTCCCATGTTGAAACTCGTACGGTTCAACAGGCAAAGTATACTCCTTGTTATACCTACGTCAGGTATATGACAGTCGACAGATTTTTATACTTTTTTAATGACATTTCAGAACATTTTTAGTGATTTTTTTTCCTGTATGAAAATCATAACAATCGCGCGTACACGGTTGCACGATCGATATATTTATCGACTATTTTATCGACACAAAAAAACATTCTTCTAATTATTATGGAGACAAACCTGTAAGTTTCATTATTTAATAGTATAGATTATATGTCTAGATGCGTAATGAGGTTTTAACAGTCACACGAGTCATAATATCATTACGCACGAGATATACAGGGTTTCCCAAAATTGCTGGGACACAGAGCTATTACGTGTAGTAGAGGTCAAAATAAGTCGATTGGACCCAATGTATTTATATACCAAAATGTACCGTTTGCCCGTGAGAAGAGTTCAAAGTTTACATAAAAAAACACGTTTTTGTACGCTGTTCAGAAATGAGTGAAACAAATTGAATGAAATTTGACAAAAGTGCATTTTAGAGGATTACTCTCCTTTCGGTAATCAAAGAAACCCAAAAGAAATTGTAGAAGGGTTAAAACCACCCTTACCCCCTGACATTTTTTTCAGAACTTTCTTAGGGGTGGTAATACGGTTCTCAATTTTTTTTAGCGAGAAGACAGATTAATTATCTTCACTTTGTTATTCTTGTAAAAATTTCGTATTCCGCATAGTTCCGCAGGAAAAAAATGTTTTCTTAAATACTGCTAACAAATATACCTAGTACAAGTTTAATAAAATTGTAATACAAAATGTTATATACAAAATTTGATGTAAACTTTGAACTCTTCTCACGGGCAAACTCGACTTATTTTGACCTCTACTACACGTGGTAGCTCTGTGTCCCAGAAATTTTAGGACACCCTGTATATGGTATTTTTTGCCATACCCTCTATTATAAATAGCTACTTTTCACTTCATTTTCAGTATTTTCAAAAAAAATTTGACAGTTTATTTGCGTCGCCAATTTCACATTTAGAGCAGGCCGTGAGTAGGTAACAACGAACGGATCAGAGCGAATAAACATAAATTCACTCTGGAAATTGTTTATTTTCCACACTAGTGTGATTTAAAAAAAAATTCGACACTTACACACCTGCCTATTAATTGAGCCATTCCGTGCATACATACACACATGTAAAGTAGACATTTTATAGTGGGTATGGTCACAATATATAAACTTATTCGTAAGAAAATAAATTAGAAAAAAATAAGGAAAATACGGTGATTTCTTTTAATTTTTTTATAACATCTTCTCAACCTTATATCGATCCTTCTAATGTAGGTATTGGTAGAAATTATAAAAATTAGAATTATTAAAACACAAGGCGTTTTAACAAAATAAAATATTAGTAAAAAAACTTTTTAAAGACACGCTTTTATTTAAATGTACTAAAAAGGAAAAAAATAAGTTTTAATAATTTAGTTTCATAATGATAAAAGCGTGGGTCGTGACTTAAAAAATATCGTAGAGTTTACAACCCACGCTTTTATAATTATAAAACTAAGTTTTTAAAACTTATTTTTTTTCTTTTTAATACATTTAAATAAAAGCGTGTCTTTAAACTAATATTTTATTAGCTAACTCAGTTGACTTTGCACAGAGTTTGTTATCTGCGTTTTTATTAGTTTAATTAATGATATAGTTTTACTGAATTTCATGGGCCAACGCAATACCATTAACGAAATTTGAATTGAATTTTTTAACGTCCCAATATTCGAAAGTCCTATCGATTTAGGTTCAAAATAATGTATAGGCTGTGTTTACATGAGGTAGAACACATATTATATTATGGCAATATCTATTAGCATGATTGGATTATCCTCGTCAATGTTGTATCTAACTACACATCTTCGTCGGTAATTCAGTGTTCTTGTCACGAAGGTAGGATAAACCGATAACTATACTCTCTAAATAACTGTAGCAGTTTTCACTTAAAATTCGCAAATGCACAAATTTTCATTTTATAGATATATTTTTTTATTTAAAATTATTTTTAGTATATTATCATAAAGTTAAGATTTAAGAGTCACACGCATTTAATAAATACAAATGAATGTTTAATAAGATTAGCAGAGGACAGTATGGCTCAGTTGGTAGCGTCGCGGCCTCTGAATCAGACTGTCGTGGGTTCGATTCCCACCTCTGCTCATGGATGTTTTGTGATGTTATTTAGTTTTAAGTGATATATGTATATTTGTTGTATTTAAGAAGCTAATGACCTAATAAAATCCACAATAAAAAAATAAATAAATAAGATTAGCTTTTTTACCCGACTGCCCCAGAAAAACGGCTTGACGGATTGAGGTGTCATTAGATTCGTCTGAATCCCCAGAGTGACATAAGGTATATGACGTCACGGAAAATTCAATATGGCGGACGCTAGACGCCATTTTGTCAGAATGCAAAACTAATTTTCCTTCTAAATACATTGATATAGGTATCAAAATCAAAACAAAAGAAAGGTTTCGTTGACATTTCAAATAGGGTACATGACGCCACGGAAAATTCAATATGGCGGGCGCTAGACGCCATTTTGTCAGTACGCAAAAAAACGGTAAAACCTTGTGTGTGGGGTATCAAACTAAAAGGCTTGATGAGTAGATTCAACTTAAACGAAGAAAATAAAAAATTTATTAAAAAAACAAAAAACCCGACTGCGTAAAAATCGAACTTAAAAGATGGAAACAAGATGAAATGATAACATGCAGTCAGAGGCATAGTAGTAAAGTCAGGTATTTCTGTTCAATTTGTTACTACTATGCTTCCGACTGCATGTTATCATTTGATCTTGTTTCCATCTTTTAAGTTCGATTTTTACGCAGTCGGGTTTTTGGTTTTTTTAATTAATTTTTTATTGTTAGGAACACCCATCGAATAACGTTACAATGCAATACTAGGAAAATTCATTTTTGAACCTATGTCACCGTCGGGGCCCAAACCCGAATCTTTGACTATCGCGACGACTGAGTTTTAGTCAATCTCAAATGTCCAGTGTAGATAGACGCTCAACAACTGAGTTCATATAAGCGTCTATAAGTCTTAAAAGTGGAAGCGTACTGAAATATTCAAAACTCTTTCGGAAAATTAACTCGATCGTTCGCCATTTGATTCTTTTTGTTTGTCCCGCTGTTACACCGATTACGACCAAATGAGTGGACTGATTTAAACGAAATTCGGCATGATCATTGTTTGAAGCTAAACATTACGTTGTACATAAATTTTTTTATAACTTTGGATCAGCAACTAGTATAATAAGTTAAAAACTTTTTGTAAATAAGAAATAATAGCAATATATGGAATACACGAGAATAACCGAAGGCTCTTACATTACATCGAATCGGTTCGATGCAGTTCGTTTATTCTTGTGTATTCGAAAAGTTTCGAAACCGAAATCGATTCGCGTCTGGCTTTGTAGGACACAACTATCCGAGAGAGAGGATGAGGAGAGAGAGAGAGAGAGAGCGAGGGAGGGAGGGAGAGAGGGATAGGGAGGAGACAGGGATAAGGGGAGAGAAGGATAGGGGAAGAGAGAGGGGAGAAAAAGAAAGAGGGATTGTTAATTATAGACGCTTTAAAACTGAGGTCATTAGTGTATACAAGTATCCGATCTATATTGACAAATGGTTACGTCTTTATAAATACTAAATAAAGTATTAAACTTAAAAGTATATATTTCGGAAGAGACATGTCTTAGCTGAATCGAACAAGTCGGTAATGCAGAGAACGTCTTTACGCACATGGTGTATCCATCAAAAGATCTTATCAACTGATATCTGTTATATAACTTCCCAATTCCCCACCCGGCATAGCGCCGTTATCCAATGTGTTTGCCTTCCTTCGCTACTTCCTTACACGGTGTTGAATTTTAATGTAATTCCTTTTATTAAACCAGGAATTTCTTTCCATAATATTACTTTCACGAAATTTACATTTATTATAAGATATACGAAACACATCTATGCATATAAATATTTTCAGTTGTATTCGGTGGACAAATTTATTTAATAACTATTGGGATCCGTCAAATGGGTGGAGCTTAAAAAAACATGGCGCAAAGGGGGGGAAATTTTATATACGGGGTATACTTTTGCGTGTAATTTTGTGATTTTCAAAGTGATAAGAAATAATAAATATAAGTGCAATTTGCAATTGGGCCGGTACGAATCCTAAACAAAGGAATTTCGTTGAAGGAGAACGGATTCTCAAAGCTGGACATATTATCAAATGTGTGAAAAAAACAAGATAACTGAGCTGTCAAAAGTAGTAATCTTTACGGCATATTGCTTAAAAACATCAAAATTAAAAGAAAATCTCCACGAAATTAATCATCCGTTCAATGCTTCTTTAAGGCAGGGTTAGGTGAATAATGTAAACACATAACTGCAACATAATATGTTATATTGTAATAAGTAGGTAAGTTACTAACCTCAAAATATTTGTATACAAAGTTAGTCCTATAAATTTGTTAATCATCAAATGATTTTACTATGATAATAAGTACATCTTATTATTAATATAAAATATTTTTTTAATTCATAAATACAGTTTTTCCACATTTCATTAGAAAATAATTCGCTGTATTTATTTATTGTAAATTATAGACGCGTCGACAACTTTCGCTGTAAAGTAAGTTTTACAAGGCAATAACTGACAGTGTTTAATGCCATGATATTAGAAAACGTCGCGAATTCCATTTTCGATAAACTTTTTGTTTATTTTACTTGTTTTATATTTGTAATAAACAATTTCATGATAAATTTGCACTGTTAGCATGTAAAATTTTCCCTCGTTTTGAGTACAATTTTGTGCCACCAGATGTCATATGCTCATTTGACGGGTCCCAATAGCGGTACCCGTCCGGCTTCGCCCGGGTGGTATGAAATTATGATTTAATAGCGGTTATCCATGGCTGTGCTCACTTATATTTAGTACTAGCGGCCTGGTCCGGCTTCTGCCGGGTGTAATGAAATTATGATTTATTAATACATTACTCACTCGCTTCGCTCGTTCGCTCCCGGGTGCTACGGATATATGATTTATTAATAAATTACTCACTCGCTTTGCTCGTTCGCTCCCGGCTGGTATGAATTTATGATTTATTAATATATTAGGTACTCACTCGCTTTGCTTGCTCGCTCCAGTTATTATAGCTGTTCGTTAGTCCCGCTAAAACTCAAAAACGGCTTGACCGATTTTAATTTTTTTTAAACCATCCCTGTATTAGAACGAACAAAATAAAAAAAAATTAAATCGGTCAAGCCGTTTTTGAGTTTTAGCGAGACTAACGAACAGCATTTGATTTTTATATAGAACTCAAAAACGGCTTGACCGATTTTAATTTTTTTTAAACCACTGTAATGAAGTGAAAAGCAGCTACATATTTTATAGTAGGTATGGCAAAAAATATCATATAGGTATATCTCGTGCATATTGATACTTGTGTGACGAGCGTCAGTAATCTACCCTATTATGCCACAAAATGTACAATCTACTATTTTATTATGTAAATGATACGGTCACTGGACGAACTACAATCATTGCTTCCCGAATAAAACGTCTATATTATATATAATAGGTATGTAGATTATTATTATAATCCACTGAAAGTATTTAACCGTAAATTTTGTTCCCGAAACTAAATGAATTAAAAAGATAATATCGCGGCTTTATCTCTACGAAATTATATTTATAGCTTTATATATTTATTTTTCTTTTATATAATATTATATACTTATAAAATTTGATTTTGTTTTACATCTTATTCCATCTTGAATTTTGTTTTTATACCGTTTCATGTCAGTTTAACGTAAAGTCTGTGAAATATCAAATGTAATCAGGAAAAAACTGCCTATCCTTGTGACGTTTTTGTGTGAATTTGATTTGGTTTACCTATTTATAGAAAAATGAGTTTTGATTTGTAAACTAATATCTTTTTTATCGTATAGGTATAGCAAAAATTGCATTGGTTCAAACAAAATAATGTTTTTGCCATAGTCTCTATAAAATAGTAGTCTGGATTAGAGGACATTTTGGTATAGAAGGAAACAGTATGGCCGACAGTCTTGCCAGACATGCTATTCAAAATGGAGAAAGTACAACCGTCAAAATTCCGGCTAACGATATAATAAATTTGGCAAAAAAGTCAGCGCAAACCGAATGGCTGAGATTTTGAACAGAAAGTAGCAGGGAAAAAGGACAATGGTTATTTAATATTCAACCGGTCATCAAAAATCAACCATGGTTTAAAAATTATAACAAACCAAGAAAAAACAGTACCCAGATAATTCGTATGAGATTTAATCATGGTTGTTTCCAGACACATTTATTTAGAATAGGTGTAGTAAATTCCCCAATCTGTAGTAGCGACAATTCATCTGTTGCAGATTTAAATCATGTAATTCTATCCTGCCAAAATTATGCACCAGAACAATTATGACAACGTCTACGAGAGAAAGAATTTTTCTTCCCTCTCAATTTAAGTCACATCCCAAGTTCGGTTAACTTCGACTTATATGAAATTTTAAATGAATTTTGTGCCAGGCATAGTATAACTATATGAGCCCTACTAACAGTAGTAATTTTGTGTGTTTTTCCAAGGTCTGAGTCCTGTGTTTTACTTGGGTTCCTAATGCTGCGAGGGCCTGTGGCGAGAAAAGGTGTTGGTTCCTTTAATCCTTGTGTGTTTAATCCTTATTATTTTGTGTCTGGCACATGGGATTAAATCCTTGAAGCCAAGGGGGGGATTAAAAAAAAAAATAAAATAGCGTCTTTTCATGGGTGTATGTATGCATGGAATGGGTCACTTAACAGGCAGGTGTGTTGAAAGTGTTTTCAAAACATACTAGTGTGGAAAATAAACAGTTTTCATAGTGATTTATGTTTATTCGCTCTGATCCGCCCGTTATTATAGAATCCGATTACTCTAAGAATGATACCGCTCCGTCAGAAAACGCCTATTTATCTGGACGCCGCCTACCATGACCCAGTGACGTAATGTGCAAAGGGTTACTGAAAAAAATGAAGAAAAAAAAAAACAAAACAAAAAAAAGTTTTTTTTTTGTTTTTTTCCCTTTTTAGGTGGCCTTTTGATGAATGACGCCAATACATTGATGACGTATCGGTACCATTCTAAGAGTAATTGGACTCTACTTACTCACAGTCTGCTAGACGCTAATGACCTAAGTTGTCGACGCGTCTATAATTTACAATATATAAATAAACACAGTCTGCTATATAAATGTGAAGGCGACGGAAATGAGCTGTAAATTTTTTTTGAAAATATTAAAAATGTAGTGAAACTAGCTATTTTATAGTGGGTGTGGCAAAAAATACGATATATATCTCGTGCGTAATGATATTATAAGTATCACTCGTATGTCTTTTGAATGAATGAATTATTGTAAATTATAGATGCTCGACACCATAGGTCATTAGCGTATGTCGTGTGACTGTTAAAATTCGCTAAATCGCTCGTTTTAACAGTCACTACTCGTCAGTAATATACCTCATTACGCATCTAGATACTTATACAATCTACTATTTTCAGGGGTTATTCAATGTTTTCGAAAAATATAATAATTCTTTTCAGTTCTCAAGTAAATTATGTACCTAATAGTTCTTCAGGATTTTAAAAATAAGCAAATTGGTATTATTTTGCGTTGCGGCTCGTTGTTTTTAATAAATAAATCTTTAAACAAGGAAATTAATAAAAATAATAACTGTATCAAGTAGCAACAAAAAGATATTTTATTTAAATGTGAACTAAATTATACTCAAAAAGTAAACAACGCAAAAACAAACTGTACAGTCGTTATTTTCTCTTTTAAAATTATTGTTAAGTGCGGGATTCATCAGTGTTGTTACGCCTCATTTATTTGTCCGTTTGTTTGTACCTGATTGGGGCTGTTTATCTTCTGCACTGCGTAATACAGTGTGCTCAAACGTGCAAGAGAATTGGACGAGTCCACTTAGTGTACACGGTGTTCGCCGACAAATTGTCGTCAGTCTGTCTGTCTGTAAGTCTGTCTGTGTGTAAGTCTGTCTGTCTGTAAGTCTGTCTGTCTGTAAGTCTGTCTGTCTGTAAGTCTGTCAGTAATTTTTATCAGGAACTAAAAATATTTTGGCATAGTTATAAAGCTTGTGTACCGTAGTCTAAGAGTCGGAATCGCAAAAAATTGTTGTCTATTGTTGGGGGCTAAAAATTGAGGGTACTGTTGTGAAACTCACTGTCATGTAGAACATTAGATTGTACAAAACAAATGATTGATCGACATAGAAAAAGCTAAAGTTTGATCAAAATGCGTAGAAAAATGTTGATCGAAATAGAAATTCTACAAGAAAAAATTCTGTTAAATACATGAATACGTCATATACCTAGTTTAAAAGAAATATCGTTTCAATCGATCAATTATTATTTTTCACTCAAGATCGATGTAACTGCTTTTCTTATGGAGAAATATTATGTGTGGTCACAATCTTATAAAGGTCATTGTCAAATCAGATTTTCTGACAATACCTTCTTCAACCAAGCATAGGTATATTTATTGGTTTGTTAGTTGTCGGGAACCCTCGGCGTGCAAATTATACTCGCAGTTGACCAGTCTAGTTTATTTTAGTTTTTATACAGTTTGAAAGAACTTTTATGATTGTTTTTTATTTTTGTAATAATTATTATTGACTTGTATCCTAAATGATTAAACAATACATATATTATTCTATTATATTCGATTCGATTCGATTAGATCCGATCCGATCCGATCCGATCCGATTCGATTCCATTCCATTTTATTCTATATCTATTAGAGAGGCAAAGAAAATGGCCTTTCTTTAGTCAGCAGCTTGTATGCAGTATTGTTTGTTCGGTTATGTGAACGTAGCCGGACCTTGTTTGTAGGTCTGGAGCCAAATCGCTATTGTGGTAGCGGTCAGGAAGCGAATCCACCCCGTTCACCGGTTGGGTTTTAAAAAAAGCCAGGCGCTGAAGTAGCGTTCAAATAACATTGGACGAATTGATTGTTGTTTGCGAGCCGATAAAGTATAAGGATTTAAAGCTACGATGTTACATTTAATTGAAGATTTCTCAATTGCAAGATTCTGCGAAAGCACTCCTCGACTTAAACTCTTGTGGGAGCTACAGCCAATCACAGAACGACTTCTCGGTGATCTTTACTGAGAAATAATAATTTTATAGGAAAAGTATAAAAAGTTTATTGAAGTGTCATATTAACAATATTTTTTAAATTTATTTTTATGCCGTTTTTAAAATAAACAGATACCAGCTCTACCTATCGTTATATGAACGAACTAAAAGTTTCAAATAGTTGAATATATTCCATAATAGAATATCTATGTTATTGATTAATTAAATATTAAAAAAATAGAATAGGTACAAACAAAATTCAAACTTGAAACATGTTTTAAGTCTATAAAATTAACTAAAATACTAGGCACTTATAACCCTGGCAGTTGGTGGTTTTTAAAAATAAAAATTATAATCATTGCCATTCGGCAATTTCATTTTTTGCAAAATATTCAAAAAAAGCAACTGATATAAATTTTCACTTTAACCGTTGAATTTTTATGAAAAAAATAGTCGATGACTTTTTCTGAGCTTATCGAAATAAAGTGTTTGTCCTTGTTTTTTATTTCTTTTGTTTCCTTTCAAAAAAATGCATTAATTTTAATTTTACAAAAAAATACTTCAAATATCATAGGAAATCATAATGCCATTAAAACTGAAAAATTACTGCTTTGGTGGACATCCTGAAGAGGATTTTCAGGGTCTTTTGAAAAGATCTTGTGTTCTGTTTGACTTGCATTATAATTATCTTTGGATCGTTAAGATAAATATTTATCTAATTTTTCATCATTTTTATTTTATTCGTCGTGTCCTCTCCAAGTTTTTTTAGAGATTAAGTAAATAAAAAATCGTCTCTTAGATCCAAGTTTTTTTTTAAATAATAAAGTAAACAAGAAACCGTTTCTTAGATCCAAGACTTGGCAAAAAAAAGGAAAAATGTTGACATAAATATTTGTAAACCATTGACTAATACAGTTGTTAACTCTAAGACATTCTATAGTAATAACGGGCCATAGATGTAATCAATTTAATTAAGCGTGACAAAAGCGAGAAAGGTTTGAAGTTCAGTTCGCGTGACTGTGTTTTTACGAAACACCTCACAGTTTCCCCCCCCACTCGCACCTCACCTCATTCCCCCCAATATAAACGCATACACACAAAACTCACACAAAATGTAATTATCTCGAAATTACAATTTTGTGGTACGTGGACTAGATGTTACTATAGCCAGAACCATCTGATGAAATTGAAATTGTATATTTAACTGTCGCAATTCAAAAATGAGTGGCACAGTCATTGAAAATCAATGCTTTTAATTTATAAAATGGTTTCTTTAAAGAGGAGAAATCGACTGAAAGAGATAGGACATTAAAAAGATTAAAATACCGATAATAAAATATTATCAGTTATTTTTATATGAAACGGAAAAGTGCAAGTAGAACTCGTGCCACGAGGGTTCCGTACCGTTACAACAATTTATTTATGCTCGATTACACAAAAGCGTTGTCAAAAATTTGATTTGACAATGGCCTTAGATTGTGACCACACATATTTCTCCAGAAGAAAAGCATTGCAGAATTTTAAATCGAAATTATTGATCGATTGAAACGATATTTTTTTTAAACTGTATACATATAAGTCTTTAATATAATTTTTTGTACAATTTCCACTTCAAAACAACATTTTTCTACGCATTTTCATGAAAATTTAGCTTGAAAAGCGATGTTTTTCTATGTAGATCAATCATTTGTTTTTGTGAGAGTACAATCTAATGTTCTACATGACAGGGAGTTTCACAACGACATTAGACTGCTCCTGCATGCATAAAAAAGTAATTAAATTATCACAATCTAAGGTCATTGTCAAATCAAATTTTTGACAACGCTTTTATGCAATCGAACATTAGTGCAAACTGTGTCTATGTTAAGAGCATTAATTTATTAGAATTAATTGACTATTTAATCCTAATTATGATTTTCCATGATTCATGCCATAACAACACACAATTTATGAAAATTTCAACTAGATAACCGTTTGTGAGATAGAGCCCTGTGACAGACGGTCGGAGAGACAAGACATCGTAAGCAGGGTAATAGGGTTCCATACGGAGGTACGGAACCCTAAAAAGAGAGAAATGAAACACAAAATTTTATTCAATCAAAACTGATATTTGAAATTGGATTTAATACCTATTCGTTATTTATTTTGAATTTAGTAAGGAGAAACCAAAAACAAAGCTATATTGTGATGACAATATTTAAAATATTAATGTTGATGTAAAAAGCCACTTAACTGACATTATATTTAAAAAAAAAGCATTTTCATTTTAATTTATATACCTACCACATTATTGGTCATTTTCTGTTAACAATATAATAGGCCTCCAGCAAAAAATTGTATTTTTAACAGACTTCAAAAAAGGAGGAAGGTTCTCAATTCGACTGTTTTTTTATATCGGGTGGAACAGCGTACCTGTGTACATAGGTGATTAACATGGAAAACAGTTTTTCCGTGCGCATTGCTCCCCAAATTATTTTATACAAAAATGCTTCAAATAAATGTTGTAGGGCTTAAAGTTCTGCATCTAAATCAATAAACACGATTAATTTTGCATGCTTTATAACGGCAGAAATTGATATGAAAATGTCAAAATTACAGATAGCGATAGCCATGGAACTTGAACAAAATGATGACGTTTTAGCTGTCAGAATAATTTCTAATCATTTTGTTCAAGTTCCATGGCTATCGTTATCTGTTTTTGAGGTAATTTTGATATTTTCATATCTAATTTCTGCCGTTATGAAGCATGCAAAATTAATCGTGTTTATTGATTTAAATGCAGAATTTTAAGCCCTACAACATTTACTTGAAGTATTTTTGTATAAAATAATTTGGGCAGCAATGCGCATGGAAAAACTGTTTTTCCATGTTAAACGCCTATGTACACAGGTACGCTGTTCCACCCGGTATAACGTCGCCTCATATCTCCTCCATTTGTGAGCCGATTTTGATGATTCTTTTTCTAATCAATAGGAAATATCTTCAGGGTGGTCCCACATAAATTTTACTTTAATAGGTTCAGTAGTTTTTTTTAGTTTGGTAATGAAATATCAAGAAAAAAGTCGGTTAACAACGTGGAAACTGTGTATTGCAAAGCCACTAAAAAGAGAGAAATAATAAAATTTTGAGGTCAGCGCCGATTTAATAAAATAAAAGTAGATAGGTATATAAAAAGTTTTAGTAATTAAATTGGCGTCGACCTCAAACTTTTATTATTTTCCTCTATTTCGAAGGAGGTTCCATTTTTTTATAATTTTTTTTACTGAAGCAGTTCGAGATAACTATTGACTTTAGATATATGCCGTCCCGGATTTTTTTGTTAGTTATTCTTTTTAACTGTTGGTATTAAGTAAGTAAATAAATAAACAAATAATTATATAAATAAATATGTTACGCACGTCGCACAGGCACCCCTGTTACCAGTAGACTTAGGACATATCGGATAATATGTGAAGACTTGTTCTGAATCAGTATGACATCATTATAAAAACAAAACTCGTAATTAATCCGCTGGTTATTATTGTGAATATGATAGATTAGTTGCTATTGATTGATCAAACAATACTGTTGGAAATACTGACATTTTAAATCAATTTTCAAATATACAATAGCTTTTGTTTACACTAATAATTCAAAACTAAACTGAATGACTTCTTTGTTTTAAATGTGACATTATTGTTTGAAACAAAGTAATTAGCAATTGTAAAGGCTAACAATAAATAACTGTTCTACCTATTGGACAAATGGAAAGGGCTTTAAAAACATGGCGGAGCTAAGGGAAAAGTTTCAATAATTACTATGGTTTTATAGTCTGGGGAACTTTTGCAAATCTTGTCTTGAAAATCTAGACAAGCCAAGACAAGAAGTCTAGAAAGTCTAGATCTATTTTTGATCTGGCAACCCTATTCTAGACGTCCTGGCTACGCCACTGCGCTTTACGGTTAACAATCCGAATGTTGCAAGAGAAACTCGACAGGATATCGTGTCGTTCGATGGCGTGTAGTCTCCTAGGAACAGATGATAATAACCAACTTACACCAGTGTTAATTTAACGAAGATATACATATAATGAATAATTGGCGCGAGTATATATCTTCATTAGTTGATCAATTAACTGAATTACACGCACACAGAGGCTCTGTGGTCGCTTTATATAACAATATTATTACCAATTGTTAGATTTATGTGCACCTGTAACAGAAACATAAAATATGTATCGATTAACAGTAGAGCGTCGATTATCTGAAACGTCATTTAACCGAACCAATCAGAATTCTTCAAAACGTGCGTAAATAAAACAGTTCGGGGGAAGTCCTCTAAGAGATTCTCGTCAAAACTTTTTGTAAGAGAGTACACAAAAATACAATGAGAAGTCTGGGAGAAAACGATTACAGGAAGAAATTCTCTTCAAAAGGAGAGGCTTTGCATCCATAAAAACAGATAAGTTTTTTCAAAAAGAGAATAAGGAAAAATTCTCTTAGATGACGCTCGCTAGGAAAGAGATTTTTCTAAGAACTATCTGTGACAAATTTTCCAATAAGAGATTATATGAAAATTCTTTAAATTAAAAAAAAAAGAAATTTCTCTAAGAACTCTCTTTGAGAAAGACACTAAGTATTTAACAACAAGCATATGGTTTAAAAGCAGACACTGTGAAAGTTCTGTAAGAAGACGCTCTCGAGAAGAGAGATTTCCCTCAAATCTCTCTGTAGGGAAAATACGTAAGAAAATATTTAACAACAACAAAATTGTTGCCGCTTGATTGAGTTTATTTATAAACATGGTCAAGTTCAAAAATATTCTGAGAGTTTTTTTAAAAGGTTATAGCCTTTGTTAATTGATTCTTGTAGTATAAATAGCCTCCAGACTCCAGCTGTATAAAACATCCCGTTTTTTTACAAAAACCGAGTTTTTTTTTATAAAAAAATTAATTGGAACAAGACGGAAGTTTTAATTTATTTTTAGAAAATCAGCTAAAATCTAAATAATAATTTCTTTCATAACTGACTCTTCGTTCTTTTGTATGAATAAAACTAAAATTATACTGTACTGCAAATTTCATCACCGAAATGGCATGACTCGACAATTTTGTCGGTTTGATATAATAGCTTGTTCACTTACCCATAGAGTATTTTATGTTCAACATCACACAATATTTGAAATAAATTTATTTTCTTCAATCCATTGAACAATATTGTTTACTACTTTTAAACATTTAACCTCGTTTCCTCCATGTTTTTAAATTACTCGGTACTCTCATTAAATGTGTAAACATTTTCAAATTTGATTACGAGGACAGCTTCATATAACCTCAAAAAATGACAGCTGATCGGAATCTTTAGATCTATTCGAATCGCTCACTCTTTATTTAAGATCACCAACTGGTAGGTTTGTCTGGGTAATAAGAAGTTTTAGAAATACCTTGTGTCCATCTTGTGACTTCATGTGTTGTTAACACGAGTTGCCATCTTCAGGTGTGGTTAATTTTTTATATTATAAAACACGCATTGAGTATTCGTAACACGTTATAATATTATGATTATAAGCACATGTCTATTATGTTGTGGATTGTGAAGTACTGTTTGTCTGGGTCTTACCTAATAAATCAGTTATTAAATTAGAACGTAGAAACGGAGTCATTGAAACACGATAAATATCAATATCGTTGCAATCTAGAATATTGTAAGTATATTGGTGTAACCACCCCTTTAAGGGGAACGCGGTGCAGTTATTCTTTAGTGAACAAGTAATACCCGTACTATAACAATCATCTAGAGACTAGGTATAATTATGTGGAAATAATTTTATGTAAATTTGTCTTTTGTGAATGTGAGATTTATTAGCATACATTAGAAAGAACTTGTGAAGTTAAAACAAGCCTTCTGAGGTATATATAAAGTATGTAACGATGCTTCTTTACATTAATAATGTAACCAGAAATGAGTTACACACTTTTATTTTCAAATGAATTTCGCATGTAATTCTCCCTCAATTTAAACCGTAACTTTAAGATATACAATCCAAATGAAAAATATAACAAGCCGTGAGGTGGGTCGTTTATTAGGACTAAAGTGCGACCCTTGAGGTCCACACGACGAACTTCCCAGTTTGATAAATATTTAATAATAATAATTAAATTAGATATTACACAGAAAAGTAATCATTTCAATCATTAAAACATCAATAATTAAAAAAAAAAAAAAAAAAAAAAACGGCTGAACCGATTTTTATAAAATTTATGTCGGATCAAAATGACGTTAACACGCCTCGATTGACACCCTTACGAAGTCGATATAATTTTTTATTCGCGAGATATTGTGTAAAATCTACTTTTTTGGAGGTTATTTGGTTAAGAAAAAAGAACGGCTGAACCGATTTTGAAAAAATTTCTTTCAGATCATATTTACGTTAATACGCGTCGATTGGCACCCTAACGTAGTCGATATCATTTTTCGTTCTCGAGATTTCGTCTTTGAAAGAAATGTACACATACGTACGTACGTACGTACGTACACACACACACACACACACACAGACATCTTTCTAAAAGTAGTGTAAAAATAGTGTAGTGACCTTGAAACATAAAAATTTTTTTTCCTTTTTGATTTCGATTTTCGGACCCATTACAATAACTTCCAGTGGGAAGTTAATAATACATCTTAATTAATAATTATGTATGCTTATTAGAATAATTATCTGTAGCATTTTTTAATGTTTTCATTGTTTTCATTGTTTATATTTTGTTTTTAGAATAGAAATAAAAAAATTACTTACAAATGCTGTAATTTTAAAAACGAATTTGCAAGTGGATTAAATAAAAGAGAGGAATAGCAATTTTTCAGAAGTTAATAAGTTTATCAGAAACGGGATGTAAATATTTTATCACAAACCTGACCACCAGACTGACAAATTTCATGAAAAAATCCTAAATAGAACTGAACATTAAATATTACCTCTAAAAATATTACAACTCTGAACGCTGGACTTTTTTTGATCAGTATTGACGTTTTGTTAAACCCTCACCAAATAAAATATAATATTTACTGTACTGAAGAGATTTGTGGTATGTACACGACTGTCGATGATAATATATTTATTATCTATCAGTGTACAGAGGGTTCGAAATTATTTTAACATTTAAATGTTTTTATCGACACTGACTCCCCTAATTTTTAACTCAAAATTAAACAAAAATATTAACCACGTTATTAAGTTCTATGATAGGTACCTATTATATTTTATTACTAGCTGTGCCTAATCGATGCCGGGTGGATTCAACAATACAAAAGAGGCTTGGTATGTGGGTAAAGCCACACCGCTAACTTCCCATTGGGTGCCCTTAGAGATTAGAGACTAGTCTACCGGAGAGAAACTATTTGCAATAAACGTAATTTTACAACTCTTTCACAATAGTTTTTTTGTTATTAAAAAAAAATGCCAATTCAAATTTTTTGCAAACCTTATCAGGTGTTCATTGTGCAATTATGTGTCGAATGAAATTGGTCCAGAGACGGATACTGCCTAGAGATATGCGAGACGAAAGGAGTTCACATATATTCATACTAGCCGTTACCCGTGGCTTCGCCCACGTATTTTGATTTATGATTTATTATCCCCTCCGCGAGAAATTCTCCTCCTGCGAAGCGAAGCCGGGGTGGTGTTTATTCGCTCGAATTTTATAATACAAAACTCACTCGCTTCGCTCGTTCGCTCGGATTTTATTAATACATTACTCACTCGCTTCGCTCGAATTTTATAATACATAACTCACTCGCTTCGCTCGTCCTATCGAATTTTATTAATACATTATTGCTCACCTACGTTATATAAGGAACTCCTGTGCAAAATTTCATGCTTCTAACTTCAAAAATGATGAATTTCCATACAAACTATCATCCCCTATTTAACCCCTTTAAGGGCTGAATTTTCAAAAATCCTTTCTTATTACTCATCTACGTTATATATAAGGAACTCCTATGCAAATTTTCATGCTTCTAACTTAAAAAATTACGAACTTCCATACAAACTTTCATCCCCTATTTAATCCCTTTAAGGGACGAATTTTCAAAAATCCTTTCTTATTACTCATCTACGTTATATAAGGAACTCCTGTGCAAAATTTCATGCTTCTAACTTCAAAAATGACGAATTTTCATACAAACGTTCATCCCCTATTAAACCCCCTTTGAGGTTGAATTTCGAAAAATCCTTTCTTATTGCTCACCTACGTAATATAAGGAACTCCTGTGCAAAATGTCATGCTTCTAGCTTCAAAAATGACGAACTTCCATGCAAACTTTCATCCCCTTTTTAGCCCCCTTAGGGGTTGAATTTCGAAAAATCCTTTCTTAGTGGGTGCCTACGTCACAAAAGGAACCTACTATCCACATTTCAAGTTTATATCTTCAGCGGTTTGACCTGGGCGTTGTCTGTCAGTCAATCAGTAAGTCAGTCAGTAACGGAACTGTTTTATATAGGTATATAGATTATGAATATTTTTTTTAGTTTTTTTGTTATAAACAAAAAACCGCTAATTGAAATTTCCTGAAAACATAATTAGGTGTTCATTACGTAGGTAATTATGTGTCGAATGAAATTGGTCCGGAGTCAATATCATTATTTGTTCTTGAGATATGCGAGCCGAAAAAAACGAAAAAAACTTTACCAACGTACGAACGAACATACGTACGTACACGCACACAGTGTCCCTTACTACTTATGGGTTGACTATGAATACGGCCGTAAATCCAGTGGAAGGAGCCGAAAGTTCTCGAACAAAAAAGCGCCTTGTGTTTTAAATAATAATTGAACGGGACACGTCTTTGGCTTTTACAAAGTTACAGTTACCTGTTTCATAAAAAGCGTTGTATGTGTAAGTCAAAGTGAGTGGCGTACACCGGCAAACATATAGTCCAACCAAGGAAAGAACGTCGATGCGGAAGAGGATAAGCGGAGAAAGTGATCACAATATGACGCAAGCGTTTTAACACTAATTGTCATTACCTACAGTCGTTCGTTTGTTTTCATGCCGCTTACCCTAAATAAGAGCCCCTATGCTGCTATGCACATTCTTTTAACCAGCATTCTTTCGCTGGTCAAAGAGTAGACGTATAGTCGGGCCGCTTAACAGATGGAGTGATCACGTGAAAATCACATGAATAGCTTGCGCCGCAGGCGTGACCTTCGCATATAGTTTCGTTTCCGAACGTTCAAGCAACCAATCAAGTACTTTGCACGCGGTGATCACACAGTGATCATGCGTTTTCATCTGTTAAGCGCCTCTACTATAGTCGTAAATACGTCAAAAATTGTACTTGGTAAATTTTTGTATTAATTTTTGAATCGGCTGTATCCGATAATCGGATTTTATAGAACATCAAACTGGTCTATAAATAGACCGGCAATTAGAAGCGAAACGGTTGCTGATAATTGACATGAAATTAATAATTAATGGAGGTTACGTTTTATGGATGGAATAAACAAACATTATAGCGCAGTTCAATCGCGAGTTAATTTCTAGCAGCATCGTTATTATAGTTGTTGAAGTTGTTTTTAATATTACCTAAAGCTTGTGCTCAGCGTTTTGAAATAAACCGCTTTAACAGATCATAAATGAAGACCAGGGATTTAATTATTTGTCTATATTATTGATTTGTAATAGTAGACTGTACATATAGTATCGTAATATTATACACGAAACGATTATGTTAAAACGAGCGCAGCGAGTTTTAATAGTCACACGAGTGATAATATCATTACACACGAGATATATATGATTTTTTTTGCCATACCCCCACTATATAAAATAGCTGCCTTTCATTTCATTTCCAGAAATTTTAATAATTTTAAACAGTTCATTTTGAGTCGCCAACTTCACTTCTACAGTAGGTCGAGAGTAGCTGTCAGTAGGTATAATAGATCGGTTGTATCAGGGCCAATATACATAAATCACTATGGAAATTCCCACACTAGTTTGGGAAAGATACGTTCTCGTACACCGGCCTATCAAAAGTCACATGTAAAGCAGTTTTTTATAGTAGGTATACAGGGTGTCCTCAAAGACACTAAACACACGCTTACCACATGTTCCTGAGACCAAAATAAGCCGATTTAAGCAAACTTACCTTCTTATTATTGATTACCTTATTATTAAAATACAAATTTCTCAAAAACCATGAGAGTAATCGAGTCTTATTAAGAGTAGCTTTTTTGTAGCAAAAAAGTTACTGATTGTAAATTTTATACTTAAACCCCTTTTCTTCCATTGGCGTAGAAATTTGAAACGTTCAAATATTAAAAAACCCGATTTCTACGCCTATGGATTAATATTAATCATAATTTTAACATGGGTTTTTTTGTTCCATAAAACTATGTCAACGTGCCCAATTTTAGCAAAATCGCACAAGCCGTTTTAAATTTATAACAAAAAAAACGATTTCAAAATTGTAACTTCAGGGCCGTATAGCGCCCAAACTAAGCAATTTTGTAAGAAGGTAAGTTTGCTTAAATCGGCTTATTTTGGTCTCAGGAACATGTGGTAGGCGTGTGTTTAATGTCTTTGAGGACACCCTGTATAACAAGAACATTTTTACCGATGCCCAAAAAATTTCTTCTATAAATATAGTGACTCCACAAAATCGCAAAACTGATACCTCTACTTGAAATGATTGAACAGTTCTATAACATAGCCCTATATCGTATTTATTTATTTATTTATTGTAAATTATAGACGCGTCGACAACTTAGGTCATTAGCGTCTTGTTTACATCAAATAACAACTCACTTAAAACTAAATGACATCACAAAACATCCATGAGCGGAGGCGGGATTCGAGCCCACGACAGTGTGATCCAAAGGCCGCTACGCTAACCGTTACACCACTCTGTCCTCAGCCCTATCGTACCTGGAGCATAATATTATATGCTTTATTTAGCGTCAAAAATTTTTGAGGATTGAGGTTATATACGTAACTGTCATCTCTTTAGAGAATCGGGTACTCAATGCTTTTTTTATTTTATGTATTAAATCTTTTTTTAACCGACTTCAAAAAGAGGAGGTGGTTCTCAATTCGGTTGTATTTTTTTTATGTTTGTTACCTCAGAACTGCGTCATTTATAAACCGATTTGGAAAATTCTTTTTTTATTGGATAGGGTATACCTCGACGTTTGTCCCATATAAATTTTAATTAAATCGGTTCAGTAGTTCAGCTGATTTTTAATAAAAGTGAGTAACGGCATGTGATTGTTTAAGATAAATGCTCGGGTAAATGCCACTTTTTGACACATCACACAGCAAAATGATAAGAAAGTCGGTTTAATAATATTAATGTGAGTAACGGCGTGTGATTCCTTTAAGGTAAATGTCACTTTTTGACACATCACACAGCGAAAAAAGTCAGTTAAGTAAGTGAATTTATTGGCAAGCGGCTAAACTACGTATTGTAAAGCCACTAAAAAGTAAAAAATAATAAACTTTTTAACAACAAAAAAAACCTTCAAAAAGCCACCAAAAAGAGGAATATAATGACATTTTAAGGTCTGTGTAAATTTAATAAAATTTGAAGTCGGTTAAAAAGTATAGTCTTTTTAACCGATTTCATATTTTATTAAATTGGCACAGACCTCAAAATTTCTTAAATTTTCTTCTTTTCGGTGGTTTTTTGAAGAAGGTTTTTTTTTGTTCAAAAGTTTTTTTAGGGTTCCGTATCTCCAAACGAAATGTCACAAGGCTCTATCTCACAAACGGTAATTAGATGTAGCTAGTTGAAATTTTCACAGATTGTGTGTTGTTGTGGCATGAACCCTAGCAAATAATAATTAATTACTCAATTAATTTTAATAAATTAAATTTTTTTTATTTTATTTATCAAAAGTAAGCCAGGACTCGTAAAGCAATTATTTATTTGGCGTTTCCACTGACTTGTCTATCACAATAATTACTCCCCAGTTCGCAAGTTTGTAAGGTAACTCCTTTCTTCCTTCATATTTCATAAAAATACGAACACGAAACAATAAAAATTTATTACCAATACCGATGATATATTTTCCATCTATTCGATTGCAAATTGCTGACTTTACAAATTCAAATATGATTTATGTTTGTCACAGCGAATCTGTTTTATGAAAACATTTTTTATATTCATTCTTAGGCTGCCCTCCCGTCCAAATGAGAAAAAAAAGTCAAGAGGTGTCATGGGACACCCGACGCTTTGTACCTACTTACTTATATAAAACCGAATTTATCAAAGCTATAGACAATACAATTGAAAAGTTATTATTCGACCGCCATTTTGAAATCTGATTCAATTTTATTTTTTTGTGTCCTATAAAACTCTTAAATATCAATTTTCAAAAAGATCAGATAATTTTTTCAAATTTACATATGACCGCCATTTTGAAATCTAACGCCATTTTATTTTTTTGTGTCCTATAAAACTCTTAAATATCAATTTTCAAAAAGATCGGATAATTTTTACAAAAACATGTGACCGCCATTTTGAAATTTGACGCCATTTTATTTTTTTGTGTCCTATAAAACTCTTAAATATCAATTTTCAAAAAGATAATCGTCTAACACACCTATAGAAGCATAGCTTCAAAAATTTTATTAGTGATCTATGAGTTTCTCGTTCCGGGATCCGGTTCCAGTTTTGTGTATCGGTGTTACTGGTGATAGAATTTTTATTCGACTTGACGTTTAGAGATTTTAAAACAACGTTGCGTCACGATGACGTCTTAGGGCTAGTTCAGACATGGCGGAATCCACGCTGACGCAAATCGCAGGGATCAACCGCGCGGTGCTTATTTACATTAGCGGAAGCATATTCGTTCATATACATGTCCGTGCGGATCGTCAACTCACGTGGAAAATCAACTAAGGTCGAGTGGTGGCAGCCGCGCGGATCGGCAATCCGCGCGGCTGCCACCATTCGACCTCCAGAAAATAGAACCGTGCGGTGACCACGCGGTCCCATTACTGTGGCATGCCATGACGGCGTTCAGTTGCTTTACGAGGACCGCACGGTTCGGACGTGTGGACAAATACAAACACATTGCTTCCTTGCAGACTTCCATCTTTGAAATGAGGAGTATGTACCTCTGCCCTCTCCGGCATATCCGCACACTCACTGCGACTGTCTGAACACGTTTAATTTTTCCGCGGTTTAAAAAGCGCGGCTTCCGTCGTGTTTGAACGAGCCCTTAATCGCGTCTGAATCGCGTATTTTAAGTGCAATAATTACGTCCCTGTAAACATGTATTTGTTACCGGAAAATAACAAGTAACGATAGATGGTGGATAGTGAGATAAGGAAGGCAGGTTTATATAAAGTTTAGTTGCATAAAGAGGTACATTTAAAGATGAGATCAAAGTAAAGGATTCTAAAATACGCCCCCGCACAACACACAATAGTGTTGTTTGCATCCACCTGATTGGGTTGTTAATCTCGCACCCGCTGCCCGCATTACAATATAGAAAGGGTGAAACGGTTAGGTAGTTAACGCCGATCGCGCTGCTTTATACGGACTGGAACATAACTACAAACTTGAGTGTTTACCAACGGATGAGAATTATGCAGGGAGTGACTAATGAAATTTATTGTATTTTTAATAGCGAATTTTTTTAATAAAAATGTGATTTTTGACAACTCGGATATTGGCGTAGTCTTCGGTGTTCAACAAAAGAGATACACGACAGTTTTCATTTGTTTATGAGTGTGTCTTTTTATACTATAAGTATGTATTGTGAATTTTAAAAAATCTAAAAATTTTCGTTTATGCGATTTTTGATAAAATGCTAAATCCCTCAATTAACCATGCTATTAATCACAAGCATTTGTGTATCTCTTTTGATTCAGAGACTCTGGAGACTGGATGTTTAAAGTTTCGCAACAATTAAAAATATCTTTGAACTTACATATCTTGAAACTATCCTAAACTAAAAGCGATATAAAAGGTTTCTTTGTTTTTTGGAATTGCAGGGTATTTTCTTAATATTTGACTGGCGCCTGTATCTTTTATTCATGAATGAATAAAAAAATAAAGGAAGAAATTTAAGCTAACGCAGCAACTAATACAAAAATACACAAGTAATTAATGAAAGTGTAAACCAATATATTAATGAATAAAAAATAGAGGAAAGAATGTAATTATAAAGATGTTAATTATCTAGTTAAGTTGGGTGGCAAAACGGAAGTAATTTTTTTTCACTGTTGAGTATTCTCTACCGGAATTTTCATTGCCTTACAATTAAGTCTTAAATTATGATTACTTACTTAACTCTGGTAAAACGCAAAAGTATTTTCAATTTATTAAGAGTATTCGATATCGAAAGTTACCCCCTGTACTCTTCATCTCAAATCTTTTCCACTCGCCTAAAAGCGGTTACAGCTATCCCGACGGTATTTTTAAAGCTAAAGGGTTCCGGTAAACGCTAAATTTAGGACAAAGAATCACACTACAGATCCTGCAGACGAAAAATTGAAAAACGTTTTCCTGGAAAAACTTATTAAAAATGACGTAATCTTTCACACGTAGCCAAAAAATGTTTTCAAAAAATTCGCCTGTAGGATCTGTAGTGTAAATCTTGGTCCTTCATTTGGCGTTTAGTTTTAAAAATAGCGTCGGGAGACTCGTAACTGTTTTTAGGCGAGGAGAAAGGATTTGAGATAAAGAGTGCAGGGGTAATTTCCGGTAGAGAATACTGTTAATACGGCACTTAGACTAATTCTGGTACATCATATACAATACCTGCCGTGCAAGTTGTATCTATATACTATATACTGCACCCTCAGCGAGCTACATTTTGCATAGCTCCAGGGTTTGAGAGATATCAACGACTGCTACGGTTGGCCTCTTTGTTCAAGCTATCTGTCGATAAATATTAGACGAGGTATTATTTTGTCACAGAGAAATAATTGGCTACTTGAATAAAATTATCTGAAAAGCTGTCACGTATTTTTATTTATATTAGATATATTATTTTATTAATCGATGTCAGTTTCCTATAGGAAATAGTATCTATATTTTTTTATAATACAGTGTGTTCTTGCATTTATTGTGTTGCGTAATTGAGAATAGCCGAAGTATGTGTTTCCATGGGTCGTCTATTATAATCGCTAATTCTCAGATTTACATCTGAGATCTGATGAGAAATGCAATTGAATTTATAAAAAACAAGCCGTGAGGTGGGTCGTTTATTAGGACTAAAGTGCGACCCTTGAGGTCCACACGACGAACTTCCCAGTTTGATAAATATTTAATAATAATAATTAAATTAGATATTACAAAAAAAAGTAATCATTTTAATCATTAAAACATCAATAATTAAAAAAAAAAAAAAAAAAAAAAAAAAAACGGCTGAACCGATTTTTATAAAATTTATGTCGGATTAAAATGACGTTAACACGCCTCGATTGACACCCTTACGAAGTCGATATAATTTTTTTTTCGCGAGATATTGTGTAAAATCTACTTTTTTGGAGGTTATTTGGTTAAGAAAAAAGAACGGCTGAACCGATTTTAAAAAAATTCCTTTCAGATCATATTTACGTTAATACGCGTCGATTGGCACCCCAACGTAGTCGATATCATTTTTCGTTCTCGAGATTTCGTCTTAGAAAGAAATGGACACATACATACGTACGTACACACACACACACACACACACACAGACATCTTTCTAAAAGTAGTGTAAAAATAGTGTAGTGACCTTGAAACATAAAAAATTTTTTTCCTTTTTGATTTCGATTTTCGGACCCATTACAATAACTTCCAATGGGAAGTTAAAAATATTGTAGCAAACCCCAAGATGTTTCGCCACTGCCTACAATAGAAGCGTCGAGAAGGAAAGGTCACAGTGGTGAGGCGTGGAATGGTATCGAAGATACGAGTACCCGCCGGAACGTTCTGGAGAGCGCGCGAGCGTGCTGGGCCAGGCTGCTCGACCTATATAAGCGAAGTACGAGTGAGTCAGCGGGCAGTCAGTCGTGAGTCAGTGTCGTGTTGAACTGCGAATATAAATACAGTACTGGTATATAAATATAGTTATTTGTTCAGTGTTATTTAAGTGTTTCACTTTGTTTAAGAATTACTGTTTCGTTATTAGTATTGTGTTGATTGTTAGAATTGACATACACTTAACTGCTGCGTTTATTGTTATTGAATCCCTATATTATTAAACGAGTAAATCTTGTATATATGTTTCTATGTACCTATATAAATATTTTCTCGAAAACGGCTCTAACGATTTTGATCAAATTTACCGAAAAGGGGTTTCGGGGGGCAAAAAATCGATTTAGCTAAGTCTCATCCCTGGAAAAATTCGTTTTCCTATCGATTTTATCATTTTAAAAAACAGTTTTTTAACGTCATAAAACAGTGTCGTATTGTGAGTAGGCTTTGGAAAAAACAAACTATTTTCATTATTTATGTCAAAATTAGTTTGACAGTCAATCTTTAACTTATTAAAATAATCAGTAATTATCTGAAAAGTAAGAAAATAACAACAATAAAATCTAAACATAATTATGTAAGTAGTTTTAGCTAATATTTAAATAAATAGGCATGTTATTTTTATATTACTTATATAAAATATGTAGTATAGGTAAGTAGGTACGTTAAATTTAGTATGACGTATAATCTTACCTAGACCTTTTTTTCTCAAAAACGACTAACGATTTTGATGAAATTTACAGAATGAGGATTTTTCGGGGCGAGAAATTGATCTAGGTAGGAATTTTGGTTCCAGAGGGGAGCAATTAAAAAAAAGGTGTTTTTTTATTTATTATAACTCGCTCAATTAAAGTCAGATTGATTCGAAGTCTATTTCTACATAGATTTTATATAATATATCACAAGTGTTAAAATTGTAAACGAACACTAATGTGTCTTGCACAATATGTAAATAATGACAAAACGGCAAACGACAAAACTTCGGGCGCCGCGGGTCTGTATAAAAACACATCGTTTTTTAAAAACTATTGTTAAGATACGTACAAAAAAGTTTTGCGTATCTAAAAATTGGCACGGCGGCCCAGAGGACCGCACTTCTAGCGCCGCGGCATGTGTATCAAAACACATCGATTTTTAAAAACTATGGTGAAGATACATGCAAAAAGAGTTTTGCGCAGGTTAGTCTGACGTTTGTTATTAAAAGAATCGATTTTTGTGAGTTTTTCAGTAGGTACCTATGCCAAAAAAAGTATTTGAAATTTACTGGAAGTTGTTAAGATCACATCACAGAGAAAAAGTACTTCGATAAAGTTGATATTTGGTATTAATGCTTAAAATTGGATTGTTAAAATGGTAACGGGCGAGCAAAATTTCATCTGATCCGAACATTTTTACAAGATATTCAATCTATAAAAATCGGTTTTTGCGAGTTTTTCAGTCAACAAAACAATAACGGCGGTAGATTTGAAAATGGCGACCTAAATAATATTTACAGGAAAAAATGCTAGATTCAAGTTGATACTTAGTTTTTACGCTTAAAAATACACATAGGTAGTTAAAATATCAGAAACAATTATTTTAAATTATGTTACAGAAATAAATTCGTTTCGGAATAATATTCTGAGAAAATAATATCTCACAGCATATTAAGTACTGTTTTTATTGAACTCATCCGAGCAAAGCTCGGCCACCCAGATATTTGTTAATTATATTAAATAAATATTTATTCCGCCCACGCAGAAAACAGTTTTGTTACAATATTAATAAATTTAAAATGTGGAATGGCACTAGATCTACATAAAACTAGGAGTTGGTTGCCTTGAAAAAAAATAACGCATAAAGAATTAAGCCAAAACTGCGGGTACACAATGACGCAATTCTTAAAAAGTTTAAAATGATTACATTTCAAAATTAATAAAACAGCGTTTTGGTTATACTAAAGAATATTATTTTATAACAGTCGTCTCGCACAGTGGCTTCGTTAGACAAAGACCTTTGTCTGTCTAAGCCACTGTGTTGTGCAAAACAATTGTTGTAAAATTAAGTTTTTGAGTGGAAATAAATAAAATGCTGCATTTTAATAACTTTAATATGTAATCATTTTAAACTTGATAACAATAATTGCGCCATTGTGTACCCAATTTCGGCTTTACCATTTATATGTCTTTTTTTTTTTCGAGGCAACCAACCCTAGTTTTATTTAAGTCATTAATTTAATCAAGGAACGGCCGACTCCGTTATAATATTTAAAATAAAATTTATTTTGGATCTTTTTCTAAGCATGCTGGTCCATCCATAGAATTTCACATACTATATAGACATAGAAGTACAGGCCTAATAAAGCAGCACCAAAACCCCGATGACGAGCTTCCCTACTTTACCCAACCCACGTTTACCTTACCCTTTTACACCACTATAAATGCGTTCAGTAGGTGGATTATAGCGTGTGATTTATCGAACTGGCGTCCTCCAAGCTTGAGTGGCTCGCATTTGGCGTTAACCCGTAGGCCAGGTCTGGGTGTGGTAGCTGTCAGATTGTGCTACCGCTTTGTACCAAGTAGCAGATACCAGATACTCTCTTTCTCTTACATAACATGCATCGCCGTGTACCACTAAATCCAATTCGACACCACTCAATCCACATTACTGACTCATCTAAATCTCCATATCCAAGCTAATATTATGAATGCGAACGTTTTTTATTTTATTTTAGTGAAGCACTCTTTGCCTGGGTACTGAAAAAATGTGAAGCGTTCGCAACTACTTCCGTAAGAATTCGCAACATACTTATATCATAAAAACGGCCGTCTACACACTTTCTCATCCATAGCGCAGTTGGTTACGTCTTTGCGTTCTATGCCTAGGAACCTGGGTTCGAGACCTGATGGCAGCGTAGAATTTTTGGCGTTTTTTTTCTAAATTCTACATGATATTTATTTATATATTTTTTATTTTTGTTATATTCTTTCTTTGACAATAATTATATTTTTTTTTTTTGAAACCAAGGTGGAATTAATAAAAAATCTCGTAAAAAATACAATTTTAGTATTCTAGTATAAATAATTATTTTTAGTTCATAAATGCGCTATAATAGATGACACCAAAAATTAAAATCTGAAGTTTTCACTTTTGTCGTGTGGTCATAAGCACACTTCTATTTTTTTATTGTAGACTAGCGACCCGGTTCGGCTTCGCTCGGGTGCTATGAATTTTATAGCAGTCCCGCCGGGCTTCGATAATAAAGATTAAACACCAGCCCCTCCGCCATATACACACGTACTTCCACCATGCATGGTAATCTAGCGGCCCCGTCTGGCTTCGTCCGGGTGCTGAGAAATTATGAACCTACAGAAACCTTCCCGGTAGTGAGCACAACAACTCACCAAAGTTTCATCGCAATCGGATAAATGCAGGTATAGGAACGCATACGGGATAAACACAGAAACAATCATTAACACGCTTATATTAGCTTCACCTGTATGTTTGCGTGCTTGCTTGCTTGTTTGTCAGTTTGTAACCGACTTCTTTGAACTTGATTTTGACCAACTTTGAACGGTCAGATTTAGTTTAAACTTTGTCGACTTATCAAGGACCGACGACAATACAATAATTCAATAAGTTTGTCCTATTATCCTGACCAGGATCTCCAGGACTAAAAAAAAAAGCAAAAAACTTCAGATTGAACTGAAACTTTGCACACTTATCAAGGACCGACGACAATACAATAATTCCATAAGTTTGTCCCATTATCCTGACCAGGATCTCCAGGACTAAAAAGCAAAAATAAATTATAATTTAAAAAAACTAAAAAACACGCTTTAATGAACTCAAAAGTAAAAAATAATTAATTTTATTGTAAAAAAGCGTGGGGTGCATTGTATCATATTTTCATACTACCCCACGCTTTTTTACAATAAAATTAATTATTTTTTACTTTTTAGTTCATTAAAGCGTGTTTTTTAGTTTTTTTAAATTATAATTTATTTTTATATATGTTTTTATCCACCAGTCACTGAGTTGAGAGAACTGCTTATACAAAGTTGAAACCAAGTCTAACGTCACAGGCCTAGCAAACATGGCGGCCAAACAGGGGATGGATTAAGGAATATTATTCTCTTCTACATATAAAATGAATGAGCTGACTAAATATGGCGACTGGCTTCACTTTTAAATACGTGTAGCGGCTCTATAACCTCCTTTCTCAATGCCACCAGTACCTGCTTACACTATCGCTGTACATATATTCGTAGACATACGAACATAACCTACAATTCTTTTATTTATTCAGGAGGCGGAGTTATCTAACAGCCTTCCACGTGCTTCGCGCTCGTTCTTTTTTTTTCTTTAGTACAAAGTGACACACATTTAACGGCAATTTTGGCTTCCGATGTGCATTTGGTGTTTTCCTATGGCAGACACCATCCGACACTAAAATGTGTTTAACTTATTCACTAGCAGTAAAAGCGTTTAACATTTTTGTGAATATAACAAAAGAAATGATAAAAACACGAATGCAAATTTTAAGGAATAAAATCTAGACTGTGTATAAATTCTATATTAAATTAGATGATCTTCTGTTAAGTCATGGATGACTGTGTTCTTGATGGACCTAGCTATACTACTGTCCTTGGCACCACAAATAAATTATTATTATTATTTCATGAATATATTTATTTCAAAACTTATGACCTCAGTTATCGAACGTCTATAATCTACAATAACTATTTTAAACGTCTAAAGAACTTTAGTCTTCAAGCGCAACTTGATTTTGAGGCCCCTGTCTAAAAATTTAAAATCGTTATTTCTATTTCTTTCAAGTACATTTTTGTGCGCCCACCACCAATTTCTACTATATTATGAAGTATTAGAAATACCTTGTATTATGTCCGTCTTATGACTTCTTGTGATTTAACACGACGCGTTTCAGCAACGAGCTGCCATCTTCAGGTGTGGTTATTTATTTTTTAAAAAACACACATTCATAATATTCATAGAGTGACTTGGAGACCCAACACTCTAAAAATGTATCAATTTCTACTAGATTGGCTCGGTGTAATGCTGCAACTAACAGCTATAATGATCCTCCTTGGTCAGCTGTCAATTTTTTTAAGGTTATTGTAGCCGTTGTCATATTCTAATTGTGATGTTTACATATCTTTTGAGAGTATATCGGGAATTTATTTTTTGGGTTCCGTACCTCAGTATATGGAACCCTATTACTCTGCCTACGATGTCTGTCTGTACGTGTATCCGTCCGTCTTTCACAGGCCTCTATCTCACAAACGGTAAGAGTTAGCTAGTTGAAATTTTCACAGATTGTGTGTTATTATGGCATGAATCCTGGCAAATAATTTAATTTAATAAATTCCTTGAACATACTGTATAAAGGGCATTACGAAAATTAAATAGCAATGCGTATATCTATATATAGATTTTTAAAACTGTGTTCAAGTTTTCGACGTAAAATCAATTGGCATTAAACATTTATATATCGTTTATGTTGCTACCCCTTATCAATTCTGACATGAGCTTTAAATTTAAATAATTTTAAATGAAAACTTTTTGGCCTTGGCATACATTTTCCTGCGGTTTCGATGGCACGGCTATTTAAATTAACTTCCTATATTGGAAGTTGTTGTAATGGGTCCGATTTTGCGAATGAAAAATTTGAACATATCTGCACGTTTTGAGGTCCCTAGAGTCCGAATCTACTGTTTTTAGAAAGATGTCTCTTTGTGTGGGTACGTACGTTCGTTCGTTCGTACGCTGGTGAACTTTTTTTCGGCTCGCATATCTCAAGAACAAACAATGATATCGATTCCGCACCAATTTCATTCGACACATAATTACATTATGAACACCTGATTAGGTTTGCAAAAAATTTGAATTGGCGGTTTTTTTTTATAAAAAAAAAAACATATTAACCTATCTTATTGCAAACAGTTTCTCTACGATAGACTGGTCTCTAATCTCTAAGGGCACCCAATGGGAAGTTAGCAGTGTGGTAATTAAAGCAGCAATGATAAATCTATAAATTTATAATTATTTAGAGACATAATAGTAGATTGTATATCTAGTGGCGTAATGAGGTATAGGTATTCATATTACCGACGAGAAGTGACACTATATAAAAACGAGCGATATCAGTAATTTAATAGCCAAATTTTTATTTTTTTGTGACTTTGTTTCATGCTCATTGGAGCTTTTCTGAAATTATTGCATTACAAGGGAAGACACACAGCGTTTGCAACAATTGTGAAGTTTGCTGCCCAAGGAACAAGAACTGCAGCAATTCACACACGTTGTATTCGCTGTGTTTCACAACAACTCTATTGACAATTCGATTTGAGGTACCTGCAATTTAGGCGCACTAAAAAGTCGTAAAAATATTAGATATGTCAGATCCATGTGAAATGTATTTGAGGTTATCTGTCATTTCGACATTTTCGAGTATTATATGCGAATGGAAGTTGGCGCGACTCAATCGCTTTATCTCTCTTTCTTGACAACATTAAAAAACAGAGAAAACCGACAACTGAAAATGTTCATCCCTAGGGTTGAAACTTTCAGTTTCTACCCGGTAAACAAGTTACTGAAAATCGAATTTTCAATAGCGACGTTGTGAAAAATATCATTATGCACGCAATATATATGATATTTTTTGCCATACCCACTATAACATTACTGATGTTCACTTCATTTTCAGTATTTTTAAAAAAATTTGACAGTTTATTTTGTGTCGCCAACTTCACGTCTATAGTAGGCCGAGAGTAGCTGTCAGTAGGTAATGGCGGGCGGATCAGGGCAAGTAAACATCAAAGAAATATGTTTTCCGATTCCTATGAAAAATAAATGCATATATTTTTGTAGGTATTTGTTTTTGTAATTACAAAAATAAAATTAAATTAGATAATAATAAACTGTTTAACAATGAATTGGTCTATTTTTCAAAATGTTTAAGTAATAAAAACTGTCAGAGATAGCCCCATTTACCTATTGGTGACATATGGCACCATGCGACAACTGTCGCAGCAGGCACGCAACTACTTTAAAGGTTATACAGGCTGCAGGCATTTTTAATTATTGAAGATGTAGTAATATTTTGTTTTAGTATTGAATAATATTTTAAGTTTTAATATTACGTTTTTGTCTTATTATAATACTAAAAGCTCCCTTTTGTCTTTTCTTTTGAAATATTATATAATAATAAACATTGGTTTTTATGGACATATTATGTTGGTAACCCGCACTACATAAAATCTGAAATCATCAAAAGTTTGCGTTGTATGTGGGATGGCTAACTTTGTACGAAAACTTTGGAGGTTAAATTTTAGTATCACAGGCCTGTATTAATTTCAATTTCAATTTATTTATTCCTCAAAAAAAATAGGTATAACCATTTTTATAATAATTGAGAATGAGGATTTCCTGCCCAACTTGGGAGACCAGTGCTAGGGCAGGAGTCCAGAAATATAAAGAACGTGTATCTATATAAATTAATTTGGGTTTTTCATGAAACTAGTCGGCAATATTTTTGAGTTCTGTATTTAGACTGTAGATTATAGACGCTCGACATTTGAGGTCATCCGCGAGTTCTGTATTTAAACAACATGTCAAAATTATTATGCAGGGGATTTTAATATAATTAAATGAATTACGGTTAATGAGATTCATATCATATCGTGTAGCATGCAAAATAGAATTTTTTGATAGGTATACTTAGCTTAGATATTTTTAAATAAATATTGCTTGCGTGGAAAAAGAAAAACTGATTACAACAAGCAAAAGAAAACTTATGTATCTCTTTTCATTTAGTATATATGTATGTAACGGAACCCTTATATAGGATAACTCTCGTGTCTGTCTGTCTGCCTGTCTGTCATAGCTGATTGTCTCTGAATCTGCTGGCCGAAAAAAGATTAAAAAAATATACGAAAATCGAGCATTTATCCCCCCTTGTCTCCGAAACTACTGAGCCGTACTGAGCCTAAAATTTTGAAAAATAGGGAAAATAGGGCCTCATTCATAGTTTACAGGAAAACCTAAACGAAAATCCTAGAAGTCGGGAAACGGAATAGTACGGAACCCTCTCCACGCGGCTCCAACTCGCACTTGACCGGTTTTTTAGGGTTAGAATCTACGTTACAAATAGATAATAAAACAATTTTTTCGAGAATTTTTCGGAAGCTTTTTCTACAAGAAAAAATTCTCAAAACTGCATAATTTTCAATGACATTTTAAACATAGAATTATACCGCCACGAAATATGTGATTCACACAGCCTTCTCTGATTAGCTGCTGTAGTTAAATCACGCCCACTGATCCATAGATAAAGAGATAATATAGGAGAGGATATAATATAGTATACACTGATTTGGTTATGTACAGTTGACAGGCTGGTTCTTCACGACTTTACGACTGACGAGGAAGTATTCCTCTCTTTCAATACATATACCTCTCTTTATCTATGGGTGGACGTGTATCTGGTTTCATTGTCCTGGCTTTTACGTCATCATAATATGGCGGCTAATCTCACCAGTTTGAAATGAATACATTTTTTTAATTCTTGTCAACTAAGAGAAAGGATATAAGAACAAAAAAGTTGGTTTACATTATTTGTTTTTATATGAGGAATAACATACACTTTTCAAAAGTATTTAAGTTTGATACGCGGGACGTTATTCTACCAGAAAATAACCAAATCGTAATTCGCTGTTCTTAATCATTAAAAACAATATTTTGAAAGCGCTGCAGTTTTGCTACAACGCAGGTGATTTATCATCGAAATAAATATTATTTCCTTGTTTGTTTTTTGTCAAGATCGTAAAATACGGGACCATAAACGTACAGGTATAAGATAAATTATTAGATTCGCCACTGAACAAAGTTCTGTTTAATAACAGAACACGGTAGAAATTGTAACCGTTTATATACCGTTTATGAACTCATCTACATCCATGCCGTTGTTGCTATCCCCGCACTCATATACCCCACGAACATCACCTCATTCCACCACATCTCGTTCACGTGTTTACTTGAGTACAGACTACAGCCACTAGTTACGACACATAATACGTGCCAAAAAACGTGACGTTATTGTCATCATAAACACATCATATATGCATTATCATATATCATGGTTAACAACGAAACGAATTTCAAATCCAACACTTATTTGCTTTTAATTTTAGCGTTTTAATTAGTGCGTTGTGTTTTTAAAATATTTCCCACGCGTCGGTTTAGAGCGAAACTATTTTTTGCGGCGTTTTTAACGCGGCGGATTGCACGTCCAAATCGAAGCCTAGAAACGAGTGAAACTAGACGAACGGAATATACGTCGCGTTTTTTTAAATTTCGTCGGCGTGAGCGAGTTCAACGCTTCTGGTTGCGTTGATATCTTCACCGCCACAGCACTTTAGAAACGAAAAACATTGTTTAGTACGGGGCAAACTAGACGAGGCAACGGATCACCGACAAATGTACAGTCTGGGTAAAAAAATTGTGTGGAAATATCTTGTTGATAGTCTGTCTCTTAATATTGGATGAACCCATGACCAACGTCGTTTTTCCTTCTGTTCTTTACTTAAATCGGTTCAGTAGTTCGACTGATTTTAATAAAAAGTGAGTAATGGACTCTAACAACGTTAATGTAAATATCAAATATCAGAAGTCGGTTAATAACGTGCAAACTACGTATTGTAAAACCACTAAAAAGTAAAAAATATAAAACTTTTTAACAAAAAAAAATCTCCATCAAAAATAAGAATAAGAATAAATTTTATTAATAATAATAATACTAAAGTTAGTAACGCTACTAAAAAGAGGATGAGTTCGGCGCCAATTTAATAAAATATTAAGTCGGTTAAAAAATAGATAGATACTTATTAATTATTAAATTGGCACTTTTTAATCGACTTCATATCTTTTAAAAGCTCATGAAGTGACGAAAAGCGTATTTTATATTATTCTGTTAGACCTCGCGCGGCGAAAGATGAAGCCACCGCGTCATAGTAACGTGAATGCATTGCGCCCGCCTTCTAGCTTGCTATTGGCTGTTTATTGTCATGAATAGCAGTTTGCCAAAATTGTACCTAACGTCATAAAACCCAATGTGCAGTTTTGTGTACACGGCACTATCTGCGGGCAAGCAGGCGTTCACTAGCATATTATTGATGACGTGCCTGGCTTCATATCTCACCGCGGGCACTCTATTACCTAATCACTTTATATGACAAACGTGCTTTTTGTTCAGTACAGGCAGTAGACCATTTTAGTCAACGCACATGCTACTTTTTAATTTTTTAACGCACGATTTGGTAACAGGATGGAGACTCAATCGCACTTTCGCTCGATCTAGCGATCGACGCGGTACATATTTGTACGCCTGCGACATGGTGTTGCGCGAACCTACGACTTAGTGTGCTATGTATTTTCGACAATTGTAAATTATAGACGCTCGAGAACAGATCGTTGTGTATTTCAGCGAATTATGAGTACGGCTTACGCGCTTTTGGTTGTTGCATCTGACGATCTATAAGCGACTGAATCGCACAATCGTGATACAAAAAGTAGTATATTATGTTTGATAGCCGCTGATGACTTCAGCTGTTGAACGTCTATAATATACGATCTCTCTGGCATATGTTTGTGCTGGCCCTTACTGCGAACAGTTGAATATTTTCGTGGAATATTGTATTATTGGTAATATTATGTATATGACACGAAATAGAAACAAATATCGTTTTTTGTTGTCTATCCTGAAGCTTTAGCTATCGCAATTTTGCTACTATGTTCCGAAATAAAATACGAAACTGAATATCCCTTCTTTGCATAAATGTGACTGAAAGTACTATAGCATTTGTGCAAAAAAAGCATGGACTTAGCTATAAAATAGAATAAAAAAAACTAAATTTAGAAATTGATGACTCAGAGACCAAAATAACGTTTTAATACTTTGTGTTAAATGTCGATAGGTAAAATAACTGTAAATAAAGTATTTTTATTTATTCTATAAAATTAATTGTACTTTGAAATTTAAAATAAGTTTTAAAACAAATAAACAAACACTACTTGTGTATTTATTATGAATGAATATAAAGGGTGTTTCATAAACATTGTGCCAAACTAATTGAAGTTGTAGAAGGCATCAAAATGAGCAATAAACGCTTGTCCGGAAACATGCCATTTTGGTGGTAGGTTAAATGACACATATTTTAAGGTAGGTACCTACTATTATTACTATATTATTTTATTAATACAGCATATGACAAAAAAAAAACCTCCTTCAAAAAACCACTAAAAAGAGGAAAATAATGAAATTTTGAGGTCTGTGCCACTTTAATAAAATATGAAGTCGGTTAAAAAGTATAGTATAGTGATTAATATCTTCTTTTTAACCAACTTCATATTTTATTAAATTGTCACAGACCTCAAAATTTCATTATTTTCCTCTTTTTAGTGGTTTTTTGAAGGAAGTTTTTTTTTTTTGTTAAAAAGTTTTTATTTTTTACTTTCTAGTGTCAAAATGTGACATTTACCTTAAAAGAATCACACGCCGTTACTCACTTTTATTAAACCGACTTTCTTACGCTGTCTGATATGTCAAAAAGTGACAGTTACCTTAAAGAATCACACGCCGTTACTCACTTTTATTAAAATCAGCCGAACTACTGAACCGATTTTGATGAAATTTCTATGGGACCAATCTGAAAGTATATCCTTTCAAATAAAAAAAAATTTCAAAATCGGTTTATAAATGACTGATTTATGAGGTGACAAACATAAAAAAATACAACCGAATTGAGAAGTCGGTAAAATATTCGGGCCATTTCGATAGTAACTTGTTAATTTACTATACTTAATAATTGTTAATTGTAAATACTTAATTGTTAATGCAATTCAATTCACTACTTAATGTATAATATGAATCGCACTGACATGTTCCCCCAGGGGGAACATTGGAATGTAGTTGTTCTCGCAATTGCATTCCAATGTTCTTTAGGAATTAACCTTCCCAGGAGCCCGAGCTCGTACCAGTCGGTTTGGGTATGCCGGCTGGCAGATTCTAATACACAAATGGATTATTAATTGTTGTGTTGAAGACGCTAATGACCTGAGTTGTCGACGCGTCTATAATCTACAATAATAATAATCGCACTAACAAGTTATTCCAGTAATTGTTCAAGGTGCTCTTGATTGAAATTACGCTACGATAACGAGATACAACCATCCGTTGATATGTAAAATCTTTGACTTTTTTAGAGCCAAAACGGTACATTTCCGAACAGGAGATTTTTGACCGAAATTGCTTATTTTGATGCTTTCTGCAACCTCGATAAGTTTGGCACAATGTTTATGATACACCCTGTACTTATATCTAATGTCAATGGATCGTAACTTTATATAATAAAATGATATAAAAGTATCGTTAAATTGATGTTCTCATGAATAAATTCTAATTCAATCTAATATTTATTAGGTAATATAAAAATCATTTCGTTGAAATTATTGAAATATTTAAGAAACATGTCATAAACAAAACAAATTATTTCAGATACAGTGGAATTTCACTAATGCGGCACTGTCAATGATCTGTCAAGATTCTAGTGAAATAATAATGTTTACGTAAAGTTTTTGAAAAATTTAGAGACACGCTACTGAACCGAATAAATCTATATTACATCATGTTCAATGATAATGTAACTTTCAGGTTTTAACTAGAATTTGACTAAAATTAGTCTGTGTTAATATTCCAATAGTGAAAGATCTTTCTTACTATAAATTAAAAATATATTTTTATGTTTTCATAATAATTTTATTCACGGTAAATAACCTAGGAACTCATCCGATTTAATACTAAAATGTGTAATTTTTACTTTTTTGCAACAAATCGTAATTTCTATGCGGGATTTATTAATTCGTCTCACTTGAATTACGTGTAAAATAAAGATGAGGAATATACAGACTGTTTCACATCAAAGTATCGATTATTTTCTGTGTGGGTTGAAATATTTTATACGAGGTGTCGGTCAATAGCGTAGTTATTAGTGTCTTCTATTTATATAAATATAAAAACGGCAGTGTGATTGTGAAAAAACTTAACAAGAAACTGTATCATAGTGTAAAATTAAGTGAATGAATAAACACGTATTGAATACAGAATAACTTAGAAAATGTAAGTTGTATTTTTAATTGTTATAGATTATAGATGCTCAACAATTGATGTCATTAGCGTGTTTAATTTATTTAGTTGTAGTTGTTTAAAAAGCCTATAAAATATTATAATCGTAATCTACAAAAAAAATAATAATAGGTAAGTCAAAAATTCAAAAATGGTCCCGTTTAAAAAAAAGGTTAACGGATCGAAATTAAACAAAGTGCAGGTCACTTCAAGGAGTTTTTACTAAAAAAACTATGCAGCTTTCAATAAAATCGGATCAATAGTTTTTGCACCAAATCGGAATGGACAGATAGGAATTACATTTTTATGTAGTCCTATCTGTCCTTATGTAGTATTTATGTAGTTAAATAAATATATTATATTTATATACAGATAACTGGCCGCCCGGCCCGGTTTTGCCCGGGTGCAAATCGCTATTTTCGCTCACTGCTCATACCCTTTTGGCGCATACAACTTCTAAGCTGGAAGAGATACAGATGTTTGCATCTAATCTAAATTTTAAATATATTTTTGAAAATGCTTATAGAACAATTAATTTCACAAATTCCAATCTGCAGTACAAGCAAACGTCTGTATAGATCTTTTAGTTTAGAAGATACGGCCATTCAAAGGTTTTTTTGTGATTTCTAAAAACTTTAAACGCATTTAACTTCTAAACCAGAAAAAATACAGAAGTTTGCTTGTGCTCATTTTCCTACAAGCATAGTAAGTTTGAAAAAGTTCCAAGAGATTTCGATTCTCGGCAAAATTTCGCGTTTTTTTAAGGTGGTATGTCCTAAAAAAATCACAAAAATCGAATTCTTTCATATATTTTTGAAATTGATAATGTTTATAGAACGAATTACGCTGATTTCAATGGACACAAGCAAACGCCTCTATCTCTTAGTTTAGAAGATACGACCATTCAAAAGTTTTTTGTGACTTTTTGAAAACTTTAAACGCACAGAACTTCTAAACCAGGAAAGATACAGACCGCGTCCGCTTGTTCTGAGTGATTTTGATTTTCGTCAAAAATTCGCCCAAGCAAAAATCCCCGTAAGACCTCCATACATTTCGTTCATTTTCATCCATCCGTTCGAATCATCGTGATTCGGACCGTCGGTAATCATCGCAGAAACGTTCTTCTCTCACACTGCTCAGATAAGTTTTATTTTCATTGTCAGTTTTATTGATGTGAAACATCTTATGTCGGGCTGTGAACAGCCGCGTGAGGGGAAATATGCTCCTTCGCTGCTGTTCTCCCCACCACTGCGGCACTGGCTCAGGCATACACTGTAGCACACACGGTGTTACAGTGCAGTATATAGGATTACGTCAGCATAACAATTAGTTGCTGCTTTTGAGAGTGCGTATAAATATGACACGAGGCGAGGCTCTGTCTTAATCTTACAGTGGGTGCTATTTGTTACTATACTAGTAAATGAAACAGAAAATTCTACAGTTTCAATTGTTGCATGCGATGATAGTGAATAAATTAAAATTTTATGGTAAAAAAAATATTTATGGTAAAAAAAATATATACTACTACATAGAGAATACCACCGAGTTCAATAACGTTTTCTTTGATGTTTCACATCTGTCGGGGGTCCCGAGACCCACACCCTTGTTATGAGACGGGTACATTTGTTAGCAGTGGCAGCAGCTGTCCTCTGTAAAAAAAACGAGACGTAAACGTTCAGTTTGGGCAAAAAAGTTGTTATTACAAAGAAGATGGTTCTTCCATATAAATTCACTGACTGAACTTAAGCTTAGAGATTGGTGCAATTATTTACGCACCATAATCTGGATAAATCCAGTCCGCTGCTGACAAGAAACCGCCGACTTGAATCGGAACACTAATACACTTGGGATTCGGACCGAAGATCTACGAACGGGCGCTCCAAAAGTCAAGACTCGACAGATATTTTAATCTACGATGCGGACCATCGGTACTTTACCATACATTGCAGTTTTGGACCGCCGCGAGTCAAACGGATGAAAAAGGAACGAAATGTATGTCGACCTTTATGCATACTGTTAAACGGTATTTACATAATATAACCTATACGTAATATTTGCACGAGCTTCAGCTAGGTATCTTTAAAGGAAAATAAACTGCTTAGTGCGGCATTAACTGTTTACAACAAACATGCAGTTCTTTTTATGTATTTTTATTTTATTCACAGGTAACACACCTGAACATAAATTTTACTTTACATTTTTTTAAACTCATCCGGTCTAGTTGTATACTTTCAAAGTAGTGCCATCATAAATGTTTTAAAATTGCGGTTCTTTGTGTACTTTTTTATAGTTTTTCATGAAAAAATTATCTCCATATAATATTAACCTACCGTACCTGCATAAGTACGACTTTTTAGATTTTTTGAAGTGAAAACTTCCTTAGGCGCGTTAGGCACTCTTTTCCTGGGTAGTTTAAAAAAGAGAACCGTTCGCAAAAATGTGACGCGGCTGACATAGCTATATCATAAGAACGATACGCAGTATACTTGTATTCATAGCGCAGTTGGTAACGTGTTTGCGTTCTATGCATAGGAATCTGGGTTCGAGACCTGATGGCAGTGTAGAATTTTTGGCGTTTTTTTTCTAAATTCTACATGCAGGTATTTATTTATATATTTTTTTATTTTTGTTATATATTCTTTCTTTGACAATAATTATAATTTTTTTGAAACCAAGGTGGAATTAATTAAAAATATAATTTTAGTATTTTAGTAATAAATTATTTTTAGTTCATAAATGCGCTATAATAGATGACACCAAAAATTAGAAAATTTGAAGTTTTCACTTCTGTCGTGTGGTCATAAGCACACACCTATTTTTTTAAATGTCAAAGGCTACAGTTCATCCTGAAATAGTGTAGAGTAATAAATCATGTGGGTTTGAATGTTTTGACATCTTTCAATGATACCATAGAGTAGGTACCTAGCCTTCCGAAATTCAGGTAAAAACTTAATTGGTAACCATTAAATGTTTTTAAAACTCGTTTCCGGCGCACTCGCCTCTTACTCGTTTCAAAACAACGCACTCGTTTTTTAAAAGGCGCCTTCTCACACTTGTTACTCAGTATAATAAACGTTATCTACCGACTCTAATAAATTTTAATGGCTATATTATATTATATAAGCCAGCAAATAAATGTTACATCGACTAAGACCCTTGAATTGGTTTTTTCATGTACCAGTTATAATACAGTGAATATTTTGTTTTCCACAACGTCTCTATTGAAACTTCAATTTTCGGTACCTGTTTAGCGGGTTGAAACTGAGAGTTTCAAACCTAGGGTTGAAAGTTTTTAGTTGTCGGTTTTCTGTGTTTTTTAACGTTGTTAAGAGAGAGAGAGAGCGATTGAGTCGCGCCAACTTCAATTCGCAAACGTCAAAATGACATACATAACCCCACATAAATTTCACATGAATCTGACAGATCTAAAATTTTTGCGACTTTTTTGGCGCCCAAATTGCAGGTACCTCAAATCGAATTATCAATAAAGTTGTGAAAAATAATATTCATTTACTCGGAACGAAACACAACGAATGCAACGCGTGTGATTTGCTGTCAGCAAACTTCACACCAGTTGCAAATGCTGTGTTTCGTCCCTTGTAATTTCTCGCGGAGGGATTGTATGTTTTAAAAACCACCAACAGCTAAGGTTATTTGGGCCTAGCACCAATTCATATTTTCAATTCATTATTTTTTTTTTAATAATAAATTGAAAATCTAATTGACACTTTTACCAGCTCTCGGGCTAGAACCCGGGAACTGGGGACTTGTAATTAAGGAACCATAGCAACGCCATGTAAACAACAGCATTGCTACACTCTCGGCTATTCTCAAGCCCTCTCGCGGGTGGATAATAAATTAACAATATACTAAGTATACGTGAGCGGAGCCATAGGTGACCGCTATTAAATCATAATTTCATACCACCCGGACGAAGCCGGACGAGTGCCGCTAGTTCGATATAAAAATATAAACACTAACGCAAACACTGTGTATAAAATGAAATATTGAACTGCCTTGAGGAACGAGATGTGACATTGTCAGTCAGATTCGTTTGTTTTATAATTTCTCTTCAAGCGAATGAAACGAGAAAACTTATAAAAATCAAAGTTGATGCCAAAACAGAATGTTTAAAGTTATTTTTTTTCTGACAGTCGTTGTTAGCTTTTTGTGAGTTCTCAAATGTAATACAATTTTTGAAACCATCAAAATATTAAACGTCAAAATCATATTATATTTAAATTATACAGAAATATTTTATACGGGTTCAAATTGCAATTTTAATTTTCGTTGTTTGAATTAAATTTGTTTCACAAAATAAATGGAATTTGTTTTATTAAAAATTTTTGCGTTTTATCTTCTGTTCACAGAAATCAGTTTAAATTTATTTTTTCGTGTTTTATATATCAATTTTTCATATTTTCTCGCTAGTTTCATTCGAAATAGATTTTCCTTGTAAACTGTACATCTACAAAAGTATATCAAACTAGGGTAAAGACGCCGATTTTCGATCACCCACCTGTAGTATAAATAATTATATTATGTGATAAAAAATATTATAATGTTGTTATTTTAAATCTCTATACTTTCGTATTTTATCGATGAAAATTTACAAGTTAAACATAATATGATGCATGATGCGTGTCGCTTACAAATTAATGTTTTGTAATGTCTCTATATATCTATATTTAACTTGTAAATATCTCAATATTTATTAACTTTAGCTCATATCTACCTTAATAATTTACTGTTCACTATTAAATATTGTATCGTATTTTGGAATAAAAATGCACTGTTACAATTAAACAATCGAAGCTGACCTTCACAGCACCACCTATGTTAAATCTGATATCACAGTCTTCTGCCCCCTTGACACTCTATAATAACTTTTGTATAAAACTTTTTTTTATCGTTTGTACTTTTTACGGGATATTTCACTGCATTGTTTAAGATGTGCCACCCTGTATAGACTGTTAAAATCATAACCGTCCTTTTCTTTTTCTCGTAGTCGGGTAAAAATGGTCGACCTTACTTATGTTATATAGGTTTAATGCTGTGTCTGGTATACTTTCTATATAGATGTATTTAATGTTAGAATTGTCAAGATATTTTTATTTTAACCGCAGACACTCGAACTAAATCTGTAAAGTACTGTTCCCTTGGATGACAATGCTTTCTTCTTTCTATTTATATTGTTACAGAATTGAAAACACGTACGATTTACAGTTTACTATACTCCTGTAGGTGTACTTTGTGAGCTTTGCTTTTAAGATTTTGTCTGGTTTGATATTTTTAAGTAACCTTTGACAGATTTAAGCGATTTTATTCCTACGTGAAACGTCTTTTACAAAACAAAAATTACAGTCGTATAAATAAGTAAAGAACTTTTTGAAAATATAGATTTAGAATGCTTCGATCACTTAAAGAGTTCGAAAATTTTCTAATAACCTTTGAGAAAGACGTTTGTATAAAAACACACATTTTTTGAACATCGGGATTATTTTATATTAGATTATTTTAAATAAAATAAGAAGACATTTATGGCCGGTTTATCGCACATTTTAATCACGATGTTTTTTTAATCACACTATTAAATTTTGACAGCTACGTGTTCATTGGTTGCTGCGTTTAGTTACCATAGCAACCCGTCATTTAACAGTGTGATTAAAAAACATCGTGATTAAAATGTATATGATTCGACATATGTCACTGTGAAAGTAATTATTGATAACTCAGCCAGCGCGAATCTGGAATTTTCGGGTTTGAGTCCCGATGGTGACGGGTTAAATACCTAAATGATTTTTTCTGATATTGCATTGTAACGACGTAACGTCGTAAGGTGTCTCATAAAAATAAGAAGATATTGACACGTCCATTTTCTTTTAAACATTCATATTAAAAATATCATAAAAAAGTTGAAATATCAATATTCTTAAACTGAACGAGAAATTGGTTAGTTTTTTGCGTTAATTGAAGTCTTTTTTACTTCCCACCTCTACTATGGTAGGGAAGTAATGGATTTAGTCCGAAAAAAATATTTCGAGATTTTAACAGATTTTCACGTTTTGAGACCCTAGCAATCGTTTAAGATCATTTTCTGACTGATGTCTGTATGTGTATGTGTGTGTGTGTGTGTGTGTGTGTGTATATGTGTGTGTATGTATATATGTGTGTGTAAGTGTGTGTGTATGTGGTCAATTTTTTGCCTTCGATATCTTAAGAACGGAACAACATACGGGCATGCCGATTGTTCTATTGTGTTTATCAGCTTTTAACTTAGATCTGATTAGATTTTGAGTCAAATCGGTTCAGTGGATCCTGAGATATTCAAAAAAACGTCCTCAATGTCACGTATTAACATAGGTAAAAAAAAATATAAATGAATTCTAGATGTTATAATATGAAAAAAATGTAAATATTTTTTTTCTCTAAAATGTATAGTTTTCGAGAAAAAAAATATTTTACTAAAAAAAATAAAAATGGTACGTAAATCAAGGTAACCATGATTTTTGCTATATTATGCTAGCCATCAGTAAATCACTAAACAAAAAAGAGGGCCATGCTTTTTTCAAAGAATAAAAATTAAATTGTGTTTTAAAGACCACCAACAGCTAAAGTTATTTGGGCCTAGTCAAAGAATAAAAAAAAAAGAGTGTTTATTTTTTGCAAATATTTACTAGGTGGGAAGTATAGGACTGGTCATCAGTCTAATTTTTTATTTTTTTATTCTACCAACTTCGTGAGTTAGGTATATGCACCCAGTACCAATTTAATATTTACCCACATTATTTTTATTAATAAATCAAAAATCTATTTAATAGTTTCTTCAATTCTCGGAATATAATCTGGGAACGTTTATAATAAACGAACCATGGAAACTCCATGTAAATAACGACATCCTTACGATCTTGGGTCTTTTGAAGTCGAGCTTTCTATCATCTATTACAAATCTCGAGTTCTGATCGACGAGAGGTAGTGAAAGTTTCAATCAATTTATAAAAATGTGATAATTGAAAATGTTGATAAAAATAAACAATAAAATAATATTTTATATTCAATATATACTTACGTAAAAAGTATTTTAGCTGATGTCTTATATTTTTATTTAACATTATTTTACTGAAAAAATCAAAGTCAAAGGAAATATGTCTTTCAATATTTTCTGTTTGGAATGTTTTGTTGATATATTAAAATGACAAAATATTCAAAATGTTCAGACAGCTTGAGAAAGAAACAAAGTATAGCAGATCGTCCTTTCTGTGCTTTTGACATTGTTTATGTACTTCTTTGTGTGGTTTAAAGATAAATCGACCATCTTCCTGTAAATATGTTGACTGTATATTCTTGTCACAATTCTAAATACGGGGTGTATTTTTCAAAGAATATAGTAAATTTGTCGCTTGGTACTTGGTAGAACATTATTAAATATATCTAACTAATATTATAAATGTGAAAGTTTGGATGGATGGATGGATGGATGGATGTATGGATGTTTGTTACTCAATCACGCCAGAACGGCTGAACGGATCTGGATGAAATTTGGTACAGAGGTAGATTATAGTCTGGAATAGCACATAGGCTACTTTTTATCCCGGAAAAATGTACGGTTCCCGTGGGATAGTTTTGTTTTTATTTTTCATTGAGCAAGGGATCGACATGATTTTTTGCATAGTGGTAGTTTAGGGGTCAGAGAATGTTATAGGCTAATTTTTATCCCGGAAAAATGTACGGTTCCCGTGGGATAGATTTGTTTTTGTTTTATCTCTGGAACTACTAAACCGATTCTAAAAATTCTTTCACTAATAGAAAGCTACGCGGGGGGGGGGGAGACTCTCGCGGGGGGATAACAAATTAGGGGGGAAGATTCTCACGGGGGATAATAAATTAGGGGGGAAGATTTTTGCGGGGGATAACAAATTAGGGGGAGATTCTCGCGGGGTGATGACAAATTAGGGGGGGGGGAGATTCTCTCGGGGGGGGATAACAAATTAGGGGGGGAGAATCTCGCGGTGGGATAACAAATTAGGTGGGGAGATTCTCGCGGTGGGATAACAAATTAGGGGGGAAGGTTCTCGCGGGGGGATAACAAATTAGGGGGGGAAATTCTCGCGGGGGGGTAACCAATTAGGGGGTAAGTTTCTCGCGGGGGATAACAAGTTAGGGGGGATACTCGCGGTGGGATAACAAATTAGGGGGAAGGTTCTCGCGGGGGGATAACAAATTTTGCACAGGAGTTCCTTATATAGGTATAGGTATTCCTTATATAGGTATGAGCAATAATGTATTAATAAAATTCGAGCGAGCGAGCGAAGCGAGTGAGTAATGTATTATTAATATTCGAGCGAAGTGAGTGAGTAATGTATTTATAAAATTCTAGCGTACGAGCAAAGCGAGTGAGTAATGTATTAATAATATTCAAGTGAACGAGCGAGGCGAGTGAGTAATGTATTAATAAAATCCGAGCGAACGAGCGAAGCGAGTGGGTTATGTATTATAAAATTCGAGCGAATAAACACTACCAGCCTAGCTTCGCTTCGCAGGAAAAGAATTTCTCGCGCGGGGAATAATAAATTCTAAATCGTAAAATACGTGGGCGAAGCCACGGGTAACGGCTAGTTATATATAATTCAATCCTTACTTAATTAAATATATAATTAAAAATTCAAATTTAAAGAAACTTAAAATGGTAAATAGATCTAAACTTGAGCTTATTATTTTTGATTTTAGTAGACCATTTTCTGTTAGCCTAAACCCTAAGCCGTTTAAAACCAAAAAAATGAGTTCTTACCGGAGTTTTTTTAGATAAAATAAATTATAATTTAAAAAAAACTAAAAAACACGCTTTAATGGTAAACTGAACTAAAAAGTAAAAAATAATTTTTATTGTAAAAAAGCGTGGGGTGCTCGATATCAGTTGTCATAAAGTATGAAAATATGGTATAAAGCTCTCCACGCTTTTTTACAATAAAAATTATTTTTTACTTTTTAGTTCAGTTTACTACGAGTTTACTATTAAAGCGTGTTTTTTAGTTTTTTTAAATTATAATTTATTTTTGCCTTTTAGTCCTGGAGATCCTGGTCAGGATAATGGGACAAACTTATTGAATTATTGTATTGTCATCGGTCCTTGATAAATGTGCAAAGTTTCAGTTCAATCTGAAGTTTTGAAGTGGGTGAAAATCGCGTTCAAAGAATCCGTTACATACATACAGGTGGAACTAATATAAACGTGTTAAAAATAAAACCATTTAAAAAATGAATTGGCTCCATCTCTGAGACGATAAGAGATACAAACCTGCGGGTGTGCTCATTGGATTTATCGTTTCGCTTTCTATAAGTATGCCGAATTTGATAAAGATCCGAGTAATTTTCCAAATTTCAAAAAATTTCAAAAATATTTTTTTTTGAAAAAGTGGTTAATTTCTCGGATCTTCTTCAAGTTCGATAGACTTATAAAAAACAATACGCTAATTTCAATGGACACACCTGCAGATCCGTATCTCTTGGTTTAGCCTTTAAAAAATGGGAAATTTAAAGAACTACAAATGATTTTAGATTTAAAATGTTTGGTCTGGAAAAGTACCTTGACACTAATTACATGTGCGGTAATATTCCGAACGAGCACAAGTTTCGAAAGTCTTGCTTTAAATAGAGAGAGGTTATAGATTATAGACGCTCAACAACTGAGTTAATTAGTGTGTAGTGTTTTAAAGTAAGCTGGGATGGCCTGTATGCTGTATTTTACAACTATAGATGTTTAATGAATAAGAGATTTTTATGAGTATATATTTAAAATAGAAATCTCAAAGCACGTAATAAATTAAAAATAAAATATTGTACCTTTGAGAATATGCTCTGTCATCGTGTTGAAGAACTCATTCATTCCGATATTTACATTCTCTTATTAGAATGTTGCGAGAAATTTACATATTTGAATTTATTTGCAATTAAAGAACAGCAAGTTCTTTCAACTCATAGAGCTTAACAATTAATTGCTAGAATAAATGATTGCTTAAATAATTCATATATCGTTGCTGTAAGTATTATTTTTCGTAGGTTTTTAAATATTTTTCAATGGGTGTATCCCTTTTCTAAATTTTAACTATTGCTTGACCGACGAACCGATCAAGATAGAAAGAGAGAAAAAGAGAAAGAGTGAGAGGGATAGGGAAACTGGAAATAAATTGCGTTGACATATTGCCGAAAATACGAAAAAAGTGACCATTGTAAGAAAAATAGCAGAAGCTGGTTTTTTTTATAAATAGATAATCCTAATTTGTTTTATACAAACTTTACAAAATTAAGCTCACTGGACCATGTTAGATTTTAATATTTAGGGCTTAGCTTATGTAATTATATAGGTAGTTACAAAACTGATACCATATTATTTTATTCTTACAGATATTTTGTATTTTGATCAGGATTGTCAACATCAGAAAAAAGTGGTGTTTTCTAGAGATTTTAGTATCAGTACAAATAAATAAACCATTTTGAAATTTTTGTCTGTGTCTGTTTGTTGGTTCCGGGTTAAGTCAAAAACTTGTGAACCGATTTTGATTGATAATAGTTATATTATATCATCGCGCTTTTATTAAAGAAGGGCTAAGCAGTAGACAATAAACCATCTAGGTTAGTATTGAAATATAGTTTTTATGACACAAAAATGAATTTTGAAAATATTTAAGTATAGAATAATTTTATAATATTAGTCAAAACATCTAGGTAATAATAATAAAAATTAATAATAAAAATCTGATTTTTGTTTCAATAAAAAACAGTCAAATTCATAAAAAATGGTGGCAAGTACCTGAGAACTATTAATTAAAAAAAATTAGTAAACAAACACTTAAAAAATTCTACTCATTTATTCATCTCAACGATCGTTTCGGGCTTCTAACCCATCATCAGTTTACTTTAAAACTCCTGATGATGGGTTAGAAGCCCGAAACGATCGTTGAGATGAATAAATGTGTAGAATTTTTCAAGTGTATGTTTATTAATTTTTATTCAATCATGTTCTACCAAGTGCCTAGCGATAATTCTATAGAATTTATATTAATTAAAAACTTACAAATTCAGGTGAAGTTTCTATTTTACCTATTTACATTGCTTCATACTGTAATTAGTGAACGTACAATAATTTGATACGGCACTGAACTTGTATGATTAAAATATAGAGTGCTAGTTGTAGATACACCAGTACGTTTACATAATATCTATTACATATTAATGAAGCACTGCAATATAAATTAACCGCCTTTTCAGTTGAAACAAAATTAATTAATATCTTTAAATAATACCTACATTAAATATTTTAAAACGTCCTGTACCTAAGATCAGTTTTATCTGAAGACAACTCGACTTCTGCAAAATTCTATATTTACATTTTTTGAGCAAGAAGCCATCCATAAAATACGTCACGCAAAATTCACCCATTTTTGACTTCTCCATCCTCCTTTGTCACGCTACATCACATTTTTGTTAACCCCCTACCTAATAATAGGTACGTCACAAAACCTATCTCCCTCCATAGTAATGACAGATCCAACGAAAAAGTTCTCTTTTATATCGCGAATAAAAAATAAAATCTATAGCTTTTAAAAAAGTAGAAATAAAATTGATGCAGGTATTTCAAACGTCGTGTCACGTCACATTTGTTCGGACCCCCTTCCCCTCCTCTTTACATATCGTCACGTAAAGCGATTGCCTCCCCCCTCCCATTTTTGCGTACGTATTTATTGGACGGCTTCCAATTTCGGGGGCTTAAGAATAGCCGAGCGTGTAGCAATGCTGTTGTTTACATGGCGTTGCTATGGTTCCTCTATTACAAGTTCCCAGTTCCCGGGTTCTAGCCCGGAAGGTGGTAAAAGCGTCAATTGGATTTTCAATTTATTATTAAAAAAAATTAATGAATTGAAAATATGAATTGGTGCTAGGCCCAAATAACCTTAGCTGTTTCCCAATTTCGGTGCTATATTATATTGTAACAAAATTCAAACGAGATTTTTCATTCAACCAAAATTAAAAATTTTGATTCCTGTGGTTTATTTCATTCAAAATATTGAACTTACACAACGAATGCTCAAAAACTTACGTAAAACAAATTGACTGTGAATAAGAAGGGTCCTTGACGCTCACAGGTAAATAATGCGATATAATCTATAAAGTTTGATGATGTAACCATAGGGCCAGATAATAGAACTGTGCCAGTAGTACCTATACGATATTTCAACTGGCAGTTCTACTCAGATATTATATGGGTGGTTAAAACAAAAGGATTCTCAGGAAAGATAAAGAGGCATGATAAAACTCAAGAGGCTTCCTTGCTTCTCGAAATCAAGTTGTGCCCTCGCTATATATAGGCATGCCCTCGTTGGTGTCCTCATTAAGCCGCTACCGAATTAATTAAAACACACGTCTTTTTACAAATTTTTATTTAACTTGCATTATTAATGTATGTTAGTTTGTTTGTGTGTTTGTTTAGGTCAAATCTTGCAACTCAATTTTGAACGACTTCCACGTATCCGATCGATTTGAAATTTTGTACACATATGTGTTCCCGATGACAATACATGAATAAATCGTTTTTAGAAATAAATTCAACCCCTAAGGGGTTCATACGGGGATGTAGGGTTTTTTTAACTAATCAACGCCCAGGCCAAATCGCTGAAGCTAGAAACATGAAATTTCGACAGTTGGTTCCGTTTCTGACGTAACCATCCACTAAGAAAGGATTTTTCTAAATTCAACCCCTATACGGGTGTCAATGGGGGGTAAAATTTTGAAAGATTAAAATGAACAAAATAAATATTAGTATAAAAAAAACTTTTTAGAGACAAGCTTTTATTTAAATGCACTAAAAAAGAAAAAATAATTTTTAATAATTTAGGTTCATAATTATAAAAGCGTGGGTGTGACTAATATTATAGAGTTCACGAAATGACGCTTGCAATGGTAACGATCAACAATTTGCCAAAATGGAAACGCAGCAACCAATGAACACGTAGCAATCAAAATTTAACAGCGTGATTAAAAGAACAGCTTGTTAAAATATTGTACGATAAACCCAGCATTAGTCTTATTTGACCCAAATCAACGTATTCATAAATATCGGTATGTTGATGCTCGATCTGGCATTCTGTTGTCGAGCGTCTATAATCTACAATTCATTCATTCGATCTGACATTGTTGACATAAAAATCTAACCTCATTAATTTAAAAATTTACTTTACTTACAATACCATTCAAACCATCATTTTGTCCGAAGTGCTGACTTCTAGATTTGCTTTTATTTGCGAATTGTACGGACTTATAAGCAGAGCTGGGCGTGTAATCGCGCAAAAGTAACTAATTACAGTTACCAATTACTTTTCTTAGTAACTGTAACTGTAATCGATTACTTTTGAAAACGAATGTAACTGTAATCGTACTCAATTACATTTTATTGCAAAGTAACTTTAATTGTACTCAATTACTTTTTTTGTGTAATCGGCACAGCTCTGCTTATAAGGGACGCGCGGTATACAAGCGTACATCGGTAAAGGATAGACTTATATTATTGGCCCGCCGATACTGTGAATGTGAGACGGAGATAGTGAGAGGGTTTCTGGCTTGATCTGATTAATGGCTCCGGCGATACCAAACACCGGAGCGTGCAGCCATTTAACGTCCGTTACCGGAAACGGAATATTGTAAGTACGGAATATAAAGTAAATTTTTCGACGATGCATCTCGATATAAATGACTCCCTAATATTTGAACCATTTATCACAAAGAAAATTGGTTAAATTGTTGGTATTTTAAGTGTATAAATAGCGTACATTTTCATTCATTACTTTGATGTTTTGAAAGCGTTTTTGTGATTTTACAAATCAAACGATTTCGTTGGATTAAAATATATTTTTTACACCGACATAATTTACTGCGCAGCTTGATGAACCGTATTTTTTTTTGTAAACGTTTGATTTATATTAAACGTCGACTTTTAGTGCTTTTCTTGGAAATTTTATAATAATTCCAAATGAAAAGACTCTTTAGTAATATTTTAACATTCAAGTGGCAATTATTTATTTGAAGATATAATATACAAAATTACTTATACAGTGTGTAAACGGTTTTACCGAACATATAGGGCAAATAACATTGAGAATATTTACAATTTTGTAGTAGGCTATGGGCCATATAAATAATATAATATGTAAATAGTACGGTGAATTTTTTAAACAATTTTCCATAGCAACGGAACGGAACCTGCTACACAAAAAAAACTAAGCATCTACTGCATTTTTACATTTGATCTTATAGCCCATAGCCTACTACAAAATTGTAAATGTTCTCAATGCTATTTACCCTATGTTCGATAAAACCGTTTACACCCCGTAATAATTTTTATTATAATATAAACTAGCTTTTATCCGCGATTTCACTCACTTACATATCTGTAAATGCAGTGTTCTCGTTAGGCAGGGCTTGAGAATAGCCGAGAGTATAGCGGCGCTGTTGTTTACATGGCGTTGCTATGGTTCCTCTATTACAAGTCCCCAGTTCTCGGGTTCTAGCCCGAGAGCTGGTAAAAGTGTCAATTGGATTTTCAATTTATTATTAAAAAAAAAAAAAATAATAATGAATTGAAAATATGAATTGGTGCTAGGCCCAAATAACCTTAGCTGTTGGTGGTCTTTAAAATACAATACAATACTCATTAGGCAAATTTTAGTCGACAGATTATTTAGTAGCATGATATTTAGTAGCGTTGTTATGAATAGTCGATTATCTGCAACTGTTAAATCACAGACACTGCAGATAACCTCAGTTGTCGAACGTCTATAATCTACCTTCTTAATCGAAACTAATGAGCCGACTAATTAATAATTTGTTGATCATTCGACCGACAGAATAATTGCTCAATTAAAAATTGACTGTCAGCGCCAGACCATAAAGTCGGTTTTGGCATAAATCCTTTTTTAACCCTAGCGTATCAGACTAAGATAAATTATAAGGCTGTCACAGCTGAAACAATATTTCAATTATTCAACCAGATTGCTTATTGAATTATCGAGACAAGATTTTTCGAGAATGTCTCAACATAAGTCGAGAGAGTCGCAAAATTTCTCGTCTCGAAATTCAAGAACAAAAATCGTATTTTAATATCGTTGATATGAAACGAGGTGCCGTATAATCGAAGCTTGACTGTATTTTATCTCTCATTTAATATTTTATACGTGCAGCGATCGAAGTGTCTATACCTAAGTTTGCATTCTTTGATCAAAAACAATGCCAGGCTAATGTCTACAATTTTACCTTACATGATTTAATTAACTTACATTAATTAGTACGCCATTTTAATTTTTACATAGGTAGTAAGAGTATAACCTGTTGATTTTCCATTTATATTCAAGCATTTAATGCTTTCTTTTGTCTTGTTTTAATTTTAATTAACAGCCGATATCATTTGTTTCAGACTTTTGTCCGTAAGCTGCTTCGAGCTTTTGGTGAGTATTCTTGGAATTTCACATTTATTTTTTAAAAGTTTATCGTTTCTTGATCAGCGCCGAACTAGCCCAAAGAGAAAATACTTGTATAGAGTTCACAGGGTTTTAATTTATTTACACCTATGGCCGGTTTATCGTACATTTTAATCACGATGTTTTTTAATCATACAGTTAAATGACGGGTTGCTATGGTAACGAAATGCAGCAACCAATGAACACGTAGTTGTCAAAATTTAATAGTGTTATTAAAAAAACATCGTGATTAAAATGTACGATAAACCGGCCATTAATAACTTTATAACAATTGTGTCGCACAACACAGTGTCTAGAGTATAGTCAATCAAAAATTACCCCCTGCACTCTTCATCTCAAATCCTTTCCCCTCACCGAACAAAGGTTACAGTTCTCCCGACGCTAAAAGGTTCGGGAAAACGCCAAATGAAGGACCAAAAATCACACTACAGAGCCTTCAAACGAAAAATCGAAAAAAAAAATTCTGGAAAAACTTGCAACTTTTGAAAAAATACGTACTTTCATACGTAAACAATTTTTTTTTAATTCGCCTGTATGATCTGTAGGTCCTTCATTTGGCGTTTACCCGAACACTTTCATTTTAAAAATAGCGTCGGGAGAGCTGTAACCGTTTTTAGGCGAGGAGAAAGGATTTGAGATAAAGAGTGCAGGGGGGTAACTTCCAGAATATTCGCTTTTTCAATATCCGATCGAATTTACTCCTATATCTACCGCGCCTAAAGAAATTTCTCATCATGAAAGAAAACTTATTCTGTAATTAACTTTTGCGTTTTGTTACTAAATTAGTGGTATAACGAAGTTTCTGAAGGAGAAACTGACGTCTTGGTAGTTACGTACTAAATCAATGTGACATAATATTCATAGAATATGAGGGGAAACGAGTGTAAAATGGAATGGGGAGCTACAATATCTTTTAAGTGAAAACGCAAGTTTAACGCCTTAAAAATTCCACAGAAGTGTCAGTTCTCTAATTTTCACTAATACTAACCTGTTTAGTGTTTAGTTATCGATTATTTCCTTAGTTATCGATAATTCATAGGTTATTTTTAACTTTATTTCCATAGCAACGTTTAGGACAGAGCTCCTCAAACTTTTGTTATTTGCTGCTTACCGCAATCAACGATCTGAAGTTTCCACTGCATCTTGTCTAAAAAAAATTCCTTCAGTGAAAATTCTTTTTAAACTTCGACAACTATATATATTTTTAGTTGAGTACAACAATTTGGTTTTAAATAATTAATGGGGATTTTGTTGTTTACTTTACAAAATATTTCACAACCATCTCAATTAATGTATGCCTTTGATTTACAAACAAACGATGAAATGTTTATAAACAGGTGTTTTCATATCATTTCATTTTTGTTGTAGTATATAATTCCCAACGGCCAAATTTTTTATTTTAATCGCAAAAGGTGTAGTGTTAAAAATACGCCTGTAAACTTTATAAAATAACTTTGTCCTCAAATTATAAAAATGATTCATATAAAAAAGAACATTTATGTGTTTTAGTAAACCAAATTATTACTAGGTACATCTCTGCTCTTAAAAGTTTCTAAAAATAAAATCGACATTAAAACAAAATCAAATAAATCATTACGTTTGTTCTATATTACAATTGAATTTAACATACTTGTAAGTATTTAGCTGTCTAATTATAAATTGAATTGAATTTATTTTTTCAAAATATAACGTAAACTCATTATTAACACAATAATATTCCTAGCTTTGTTTCTCAATAGGCACACCCATTTACAGAGAATTTATAAAACTACAGACAATGCATGTAATAATGTTATGAACATAAATAAATAAAATCAAATAATTAATTTTGGAAGACAAAATATACAGAACTGAAAAAATAATAAGAGGTTCCATGACATTTGATCCCAGCAATTTGATCCCACGACAATTGATCCCAACGACATTTGATCCCAACGACAATTGATCCCACGACATTTGATCCCAAAAAATTGTCTATAAACTAACAGAGCCTGATAAGTAATAAAGTTATTAAATTTTATTAATTTAATGAAATAATTTAATCGATTATTCTCTTTGTCGGGAAATTTGTTTAAATTAAATTTGTAGACGTTGTGATATATTTGTAATTACTTTGTTATTAGAATTCTAACGAATGTAATAGTATAATGTGTTTATGAGTTAATAATCCTTTAGAGATTATGTAATGATCAAGTTGAATAATTCACTTTTATTTATCATTGCCCGGGATACGTCGTAATTTTGTCAAATATTGTTTTTTATAAATTTTGTTGAAAAATTATTGTACATAGAAACTTTGAAACGTCAGGTGTGCAGTCAATTTGGTCTTTCGTGCTTTTCACATTATAACGAATTGTTAAATATGCCATTAAAGTTTATGAAAAGTCAGCGTGATAATTTGTTATTAATTCATAAAATACAATATCTGACAAAATTACGACGTATCCCGGGCAATGATAAATAAAAGTGAATTATTCAACTTGATCATTACATAATCTCTAAAGAATTATTAAATAATAAACACATTATACTATTACATCCGTTAGAATTCTAATAACAATGTAATTACAAATATATCACAACGTATACAAATTTAATTCAAACAAATTTCCCGACAAAGAGAATAATCGATTAAATTATTTCATTAAATTAATAAAATTTAATAACTTTATTACTTATCAGGCTCTGTCGGTTTATAGACAATTTTTTGGGATCAAATGTCGTGGGATCAATTGTCGTTGGGATCAAATGTCGTTGGGATCAATTGTCGTGGGATCAAATGTCGTGGGATCAAATTGATGGGATCAACTGACGGCACACCATAATAAGAACACGTTATAGATGTATACCTTTAGTAAAAGCATTTAAATTTGTATAACCGAGAGCGTAGAGTTGCCATTGTTTATATAACGTTTCCATAATTCTCTATTTTTAAGACCACCAATTCTCAGCTTTATCTGAACCTTAGGCCTAGTATCAACTGCATTTTCAATTTGTTATTAAAAACGGTTATCTAATAAATTGAAATTATGAATTAATATTAGGCTTTGGTGATAAATAAATTCTGGTAGCGGTTGGTCTAAGCGGCCATAAAAAGGCTTAAATTCAGTAAAACACCAATTGCTTTGTTTTCTTTCTTTCACGTATAGCGTGCATTTAATATAAAATTATTTTGTGATAGCAGAACTGGGGGCCAGGCAACCAGCAGGTGGGTGAGGTGGGTTTGTCATCACGCGAGCTACAATTATTAGATCTTAATCATTAAATTGATTGAGCTAGACTTCCATAATACGATAGCATAATGTAATAAGCCGACACACGCATGTCATTTGTTCTGAAATAATGTAAACAAAATAGGTATTATGTTTATATGTACGAGTAATACACGTAGATTTAATATTCTGTATCTATGTCTTTCTGAAAAATTAATGCCATTACAACTAAAAGCGAATCGAACCTTTTAATCGCGATTGGTTTCTGTTTGTTTAATCAGCTATGCATGTAATTAACCCCTTTCCCACTGCCGAGTGTTTGGAAGGCCTTCGCTGCACACAGGGAGGACAGTATGGCTCAGTTGGTAGCGTCGCGACCTCTGAATCACTGTTGTGGGTTCGAGTCCCACCTCTGCTCATGAATGTTTTGTGATGTTATTTAGTTTTAAGTGATATATGTATATTTGTTGTATTTAAGACGCTAATGACCTAAGTTGTCGACGCGTCTATAATCCACAATAAATAATAATAATAAATTTATTTATCACGTAGTCAACATAGTACATCGAATGTGACAAGTCAAGTAAATATAGAAAAATTAGGAAATCAAATTATCATCCAGATACTCATTTACGCTATAGTACAATTTGTCTTGTAATAATTGCCTCACCGCTAAGTTAAATTTTTTTGAATTGCGGATATTAACCGGCAAATTATTATATAATCGAATGGCCATTGCAAGTGGACCACTGTTTGTAACACTAAGTCTATTAAATGGTATGTGGATATCAGTGCCAGATCGTGTATTGTAGCTATGGATGTCATTGTTAAAATATATATCAAATTGATTAAAATATTTTTTAAAAAAAGTCAACAATTTAAAAATATACAAAGATGCAATTGGCAAAATTTTTAGTCGCTGCACACGGTGTCCAAGATAAGCATGAAATGCATGGAGATAGTAAGAGATAGAGATTTGGTTAAATGAGAGAAAATGTGCAGAGATTTTAAATCTTCATAAAAAAGTGCCTTAATAAAGTGAAAATATTTTTTTCTAACTTATTAAACGAGTTATAAATAAAAAACGACAATGGGAAAATCTCGTTTTTCAACAGTCTGTCGCAAGCCAAGCAAAATATGGAAAGTTTGACTACTGGAGATTCTGCACATTTTCTCTTATTTAACCAAATATCTATTTCTTACCGTTTAGGAAATCCCCATGCATTGTACGCTTATCTTGTACCCTGTATATAACGAATGAAAAAAATTTAAACTGGCAAAAATTGGACAAGATTGTTTCTAGCAACAGAGTTAAGACGCGCGGTTTTTTATTCCCTCCAAATTGCTTTTAGACAAATCAAGGGGTCGTAGATTCTGATGCAAGATTGTCCTCCTTACACTTAGGCAGCAGTCCCATGTACATGGAAAACGCACGGAAGACGGAACTCGGAAATGCAAATGACGAAGGTTGACCAATCAGATTCTTTCCGTAATAAAAAACAGAATTAACCACAAACACCAAACTGCATAATTTAATACTCGGCGTACGTTTCGCCAACCAAGTTTTGTAGACTATAAATAGGTAGTAATTAGTGTTTAGTCTTTAGTTTTAATCATCTCCTGATGATGCCAATTTGGTTGGCGAAACGTACATCGAGTATTAAATTACTATGGCTTGGTGTTTGTGGTTAATTCTGTTTTTTATTATATTCACACCAAAGGTTCCAGCAACATTCTTAGATTCGTTCCGTAATATTCAAACTTTACGAAAAGAATCTGATTGGTCAACGTCCGCCATTTGCATTTCCGAGTTCCTTCTTCCGTGCGTTTTCCGTGTACATGAGACTGCTGCCTTATCTATGAGCCGCCAAGTAGATACTTCAACCGCTATCACCATTGCCACATCGCCTTTGAAAATGTCTACCTCTGTTGTAGACGAAATGTCAGCTAGAAATACCATCGAAGCACGGCCTACAAACCCCAAAAACTATGAATATTTGAAAGATTTATAATTGTTAAAAACACATAAGTAGATACAGAATACAAATAATATTATAATGAAGTTGTATTTTCATCTTTGTTTCCACTTAATGAGTGTTTTTTAATGAACATTTTCCTGGAAATAATTAATAATCATGTCAAGCGTATTTTCATTTCTATTAGCAATTAGGTGAGTTGTATTTATAATACAATCCTAATATCATTTCTCCTCAATTTACGTTATTAACGTCATACAAAATCTGCCCGTATTTTTATATAATAACCGTATCATCATTAAAAAACGACTGTTGAGTTTTCGATGTACATATAGTGGGTAGGGCTAGAACCTTCTTACTTCCCACCTCTACTATGGTAGGGAAGTATTGGATTAAGTTCGAAAAAAATTTTTCCGGGATGTTTTGACATCCTATGAATCATTTGAAACCATTTTCCAACTGATCTCTCTCTTTCTCTCTCTCTGTGGTGAAATTTTGTTCCTTCAGTATCTCAAAAACGGAACAACATAGGGCCATGCGGTTTGTTTTGCAGTTGTATTTGGTAGCACTTAACTTAAATTTGATTAGATTTTGAGCCAAATCGGTTCGGTGGTTCCCGAAATATTCAAAAAATATCCTGTGTCACGTATTAGCACAGTTAAAAAAATGCATTCTATATTTAAAATATGTATAAGTAAATAAAAATTTAAATTACCAATTTGAATTGGAATTTAAAAATTCGTTACTAAATAACACTAATTATTACTCAACATAGTTTTGCGCGCTTTTGTAAATGTACTAGTATTTTGAATCTCTTTAATGTAACCAGGCAACTTAAGTTATAAAATTTGTTTCCCCAATATGCGCGGTGGTGCTCAATGTGGAACGCTTTACGATTTTGGGTGATGCGGAAAAAAATCCGGTTTGAATGAAATCCAGGCAGAGTTATTCCAACCCTAGTTTCAAGTGGAAAACGTTAAGCTTTGTAAAACAACTTGAATGTTATGCTTGAAGAGGGTAGACTGTGATATGATATTTTTTCCAACTTTTTTGTAATTTCTGCTATCAACAATTCCTTCAATAATATTTTTTCTGTTCTTTTAAATATACTTTAGAGTGAAAAACAGGAAAAATAAATACAAATAATTCACTCATCATTTTGAATCAAGGGTGGATCCAGGTAGGGGGCAGGGGGACGCCCCCTTCAACTAGAAAAAAACACACATTTAGTTCTTAAATCGGCCATTTCCAGGGCCATGATGTGTAAAATTCGAACTTGCAACCTCCCCTCGGATAGCGGTGCACACCGGGTAACGAATGTCGCCGATGTCAAGTGCAAGCCTCTTGCTTTTTTAAGTTAGGCTAGTTCGGATAATTTTGCACCCACCTCATCCTCGAATAAATCCTGGATTCGCCCAATTATTTATTTATTAACTTCCCACTGGAAGTTATTGTAATGGGTCCGAAAATCGAAATCAAAAAGGAAAAAAAATTTTTATGTTTCAAGGTCACTACACTATTTTTACACTACTTTTAGAAAGATGTCTGTGTGTGTGTGTGTGTGTGTGTGTGTGTGTGTGTACGTACGTACGTACGTACGTACGTATGTGTACATTTCTTTCAAAGACGAAATCTCGAGAACGAAAAATGATATCGACTACGTTAGGGTGCCAATCGACGCGTATTAATGTAAATATGATCTGAAAGAAATTTTTTCAAAATCGGTTCAGCCGTTCTTTTTTCTTAACCAAATAACCTCCAAAAAAGTAGATTTTACACAATATCTCGCGAATAAAAAATTATATCGACTTCGTAAGGGTGTCAATCGAGGCGTGTTAACGTCATTTTGATCCGACATAAATTTTATAAAAATCGGTTCAGCCGTTTTTTTTTTTTTTTTTTTTTTTTTTTAATTATTGATGTTTTAATGATTGAAATGATTACTTTTCTGTGTAATATCTAATTTAATTATTATTATTAAATATTTATCAAACTGGGAAGTTCGTCGTGTGGACCTCAAGGGTCGCACTTTAGTCCTAATAAACGACCCACCTCACGGCTTGTTTATTTAATACCGTCAGCTACTAAAATTATCTAAGCCTAGTTCATATTTTCACTTTATTATTATTATATTTTATCGAAAATTATAAATCAAAATAATTCTTCACCAGCTGAACTGCTTATTTGTAATAGTCGAGGCACGGAAACGCTACATAAACAATAGTACCTCTACAAGCTCGGTTATTTTCATCGTATTTCTGTTTTTCAGAAAAATACTCATCGCTGTTTGTTGTTTTATTACTATATAGTAAATTAGGTAAACATGATTTTAGTTAATCAGGATTTGTACTAACCGAAATAATTAATTTAAAAAAAAAATGGACTGTGTGTCTCATCCACATAAGCGCACGATCGAAGTTATACTTCATACATTTTTCATTATAACATGTTTCGTTGAAGTTTTAAGCATTTTTAATTTTAACTACCTATTTAAGTATTTATTTTTATTTTTGACATATCATAATTTATAAAATTTCCAACGTTAAAAAATTGATTTTTAAAATTATAAAATCTATAAGAAAACAAATTTTTCCTAAAATGAGTAGCTAGATCGATTTGTTGCCCCCCAAAACCCCTTTACAGTAATTTTCATCCAAATCGTTTGAACCTTTTTATCCCTGTCGGTGTTTCATTAATTTTTGAGTCGGCTTATTAATATGTCGGTTTATGTTTTGTTTTTTCGACTCACTATCCTTTCTAAAGAAATATAATTTCAAAAACTCGTGGCATTACTTATTTAACATGCTGTTTTGTTAAATCGCTATTATTTCTATGGTTACTATGTGTTATTCGCTGTAAAAATTTAACAGCGATTAACAAAACAGCGTGTTAAACGTACGATAAACCCGGCATAAGTGTTTTAATAGAAATAGAATTTATTAATCCATAATACAATACAAGTGGATTTGTCAAACACCAAAATACAAATAAAATAGTAAAATACAAATAGGTAGGTACGGTGATGTAAAATGCAATATATTAAATAAAGACATTGATTGAGTAGAGCTGCCTTTATTTCTTTTTTAAACTTATTAAATATCAGATTTTTAATATCATGCGGCAACATATTGAACATTTTTAACTTCCCATTGGAAGTTATTGTAATGGGTCCGAAAATCGAAATCAAAAAGGAAAAAAAATTTTTATGTTTCAAGGTCACTACACTATTTTTACACTACTTTTAGAAAGATGTCTGTGTGTGTGTGTGTGTGTGTGTACGTACGTACGTACGTACGTACGTACGTATGTATGTGTCCATTTCTTTCTAAGACGAAATCTCGAAAACGAAAAATGATATCGACTACGTTGGGGTGCCAATCGACGCGTATTAACGTAAATATGATCTGAAAGGAATTTTTTTAAAATCGGTTCAGCCGTTCTTTTTTCTTAACCAAATAACCTCCAAAAAAGAAGATTTTACACAATATCTCGCGAATAAAAAATTATATCGACTTCGTAAGGGTGTCAATCGAGGCGTGTTAACGTCATTTTGATCCGACATAAATTTTATAAAAATCGGTTCAGCCGTTTTTTTTTTTTTTTTTTTTTAATTATTGATGTTTTAATGATTAAAATGATTACTTCTCTGTGTAATATCTAATTTAATTATTATTATTAAATATTTATCAAACTGGGAAGTTCGTCGTGTGGACCTCAAGGGTCGCACTTTAGTCCTAATAAACGACCCACCTCACGGCTTGTTAAAGCATGATATTCGACGATATTATTAAAAAATAATGCAGTCATTGTAGACTTCAGCAAAATTACATTAGTATTATTACTTCTATTGTCATGTCCATGGACAGCCTGAAATGTATTGTAATTTTTAATGCGTTGCTTGATAAAGCACAAGGCAAAATAAACATAACATATGGACGACTTAGTTAAAATACATTACCTTCCTGTTATTAAAATATATAATGAAATTATTTCAAATTAAATAATTAAAACTGACATATACCTATTAATCTAATTGTCAGCCTAAAGAAGTTGAACTTACAAACTAAGTTGAGATCAGTAAGACATCTTTTATGATCAAACTTCGGAAGTTTGAATTTCTCTCAATTAAATTGATGGATGCGAGTTAAAGTTTAACAAAGTTCTCAAAATAAATAATTAACACTTTCTTGTCGGATCAACTGATTTATTTAACATCTGTAAAACAAGTCATCAACAACAAAATATATTTAAAAGTTTGCTTACATCTACACAATTTTTATTGCCATCATTACTTTAACCTGTTCCATGGCCAGTGTGTTCTCTGTATATTATATACTTGTGAATGGTCCATTTCCCCCGCGAGCCACTCGCCGAGAAAATAAATATACAAGTCCCTTAACTTGGGTAGTTGGTCTGTGCGTGCCTTGTGCCTGTTTGGTATAAGTCACACTGTCTGCTTTACGCACAGCTGTTGTCTATACTCCGTTCTTCAACTTGTTGTAATGACGTCACAGTTTAGCCTCACACGTACCTATCCACTTTTCTTAACTCAGGTAGTTGATCAGTGCGTGCCTTTGTCTGTTTGCTATCAGTCACACTGTCTGCTTTACGCACAGCTGTTGTCTATACTCCGTTCTTCAAGTTGTTGTAATGAAGTCACAGTTTAGCTTCACACCCATACGTATCCACTTTCTTAACTCGGGTAGAAGGCCATTCGAACCGCTGTTGTTTATATTTCGTTCTATGATTTGTTGTAACGACGTTACAGTTTAGACTCACACGTATCCACTTGCTTAAAATATTTTACACTCCCAACTTTGTGTATCTGTTGTCTATACTCCGTTTTCAGAATAGTCACAATTTAGGATCACACGTACCCATTTTCTTAAAATGTTTTGCATTCCCAACTTTGCGAGTCTGTTGTCTATATAATCTATACTCTATACTATGTTTTTGTAATGCGTGACAGTTTAGGCTCACACGTACCCACTTGCTTAAAAAATGTACCTACACGTTTAGCTCTTTTTGTGGGTTATCTGTACACCATTGTATCATCAAAATACATTCATTTGAAAATTCTCAAGAAGTTTGCTCTTCTAGTGTAGAAAATACCAGGGTTGTTACGGATGCAAAAATTTAGACATCCGCGGATGCAGATGCGGATGCGGATTATTAGAAGTTCACATCCGCGGATGCAGATTTGATGCGGATGCGATGCGGATGCGGATTTTAAAAGGATAATTATTTAAATTTTAAGTGCATAAATAACTGAAAATCAATTTAATTTTAACTTTTTATTTATTTAATCATATTTTTAGAACAAAATTACACAAGTTTTTACTTATGACACAACAGAACTTTCTTTACATGTAGTTACTTGTTGATGTGAATCTGCATCCGTAAAAACTCCGCATTGATTGATGCGGATGTGAATGCGGATGCAGATGTCTGAATTAATGCGAATATTCCGCATTTACAGATGCGGATGCGAATAAAATAAAAAAGTTTCGTAACACCCCTGGAAAATACAGACGACAGATAGACACGAAAATGTTGTAATGGAACTACTTATTATGTCTACGCAACAATTTGTTGTTAAGATGAACCGATTTTAAATCAAGTTCGCAACTGCTTTATGCATTCTGAACACTCACTTCTGTGCGGTCTACTGGCACACTGTACAAAAACACGAATTAGTCTTAATTGTTGAAGCGTCGTTAATTTACAATTGAAGCACGAAACATCTGAAAGCATTATTTGAAACAAAAACAAAACAGCACATAGCGGAAATGTCGCTGTCTGTATATATTATTTTCTTGAGAGATTCAAGCTCTTATTTTTCTTGTCAAAAAAATCTTATTCATTTGTACCTATTCTAAAAGAAAGTAGATTTCAAGTCAAAACTAAATAAAATAAAATATACATTTTTTGTTACTATATAAGCGATATAACTTGCTTATTTTCGACATTTTTCATAAATAAAGAAAATTATTTAAAATTTAAAATTATTGATTTAATTAAAGCTCAATTGAATATGTTTTTTGACGTTTATTTTCAATTTCTTCGTTAAAAAAATGAGTCTCCGGTACTATTGTAAGAGTTGTGTGAAACCGCCAAATTCGAATACGATATTTTTATAGCTGGCCAAGGAGGGTGATTTTCAAGAAAATAAAGATTACAAAATTACAAAAAGTAACTGATTTAGCTAATTGTTATTATAATTATAGAAAGGCCCTCAGTTTTTATTTTTCTTAAAAAAAATCTATAAATAAACTTAAATGAATGAAGTTATAAAAATCAGTCTGTATATATAGTTCGAACATAACATGTGACTGTCAAGGTATGTGTTTGGAAAGAAAAACTGCCAAAAGGAATAAAACAAAAAAAAGTTTTGCGGCTGTCAGCGCAGGAAAAGTTATATCTATGAACTTACTAGTTATATAATACGTTTATGTAAGCTTAAAACTGTGAATCATACGGAAAGCTTCACCTTATATCAAAGGCGTGACTTGCAGCCTATCACTAATGTAATATCACGTGACAACTGAACAGTGACTCCATGTAACGGTGATTCGAAACTATCAAGTCTATTTTAATACCGTGCCAAGTAAGTTCACTTATACTTATGACCCCGTCGACATTCAACGGATTGTCCGAGTGACGATATTTGGAAAAGTATCTTAGAAATAATTGTAAAAAATAAAATTATAATTATTTTATTTATTATTTTTTACGAACATTTGATTTTATAAGATAAATAAAAGTGGATGTACTTCTTTTCATGACAAATTATTATTTGTGTTTAACAGTATTCACATCATAGCTGTCTGTACTCGCGATACAGACATATCCATTTTTAACATGCTTGGTTGCTTGCTAACGTTGAGAAAAAATCGTCCTACGACCAAAAACATGACGGTGTTGATTTTAAATGCATATACACGCTCGGTAACATTTGTGGATAAAATATACCTAGAACACACAATAAATATAAATTCCCAAAATTAAAAAAAAGTTTAGGTTCGTACCATTTAAATGTTTTAAACAAAGGGGAAGATAGTGAAAATTAGAACTTGTCTATATATAGAATAATTTTCTTTATTACGACTCGGAGCCTCGGACGAATCAATGGTGAAAGTACGGGAAAATATGGTGGAAGCGAAGGTTGTATTAAGATATTGTATGGTTTGGACATTAAAAAAACGCTAGTGAAAAATTAGAACTTATCCATATAGAATAGGATAGAATAATTTCCTTTATTAATGGTGGAAGTACGGGATTATATGGTGGAAGCAAAGGTTGTATTAAGATATTGTAATCGTTTGGACATTAAAAAAACGCTAATGAAAAATTAGAACTTGTCTATATAGAATAGGATAGAATAATTTCCTTTATTAAGGCTCGGACAAGCCAATGGTGGAAGTACGGGATTATATGGTGGAAGCAAAGGTTGTATTAAGATATTGTATGGTTTATACTTACATTAAAAGAACGCTAGTGAAAAATTAGAACTTGTCTATATAGAAAAGAATAAAATAATTTCCTTTATTAGGGCTCTGACAAGCCAATGGTGGAAGTACGGGATTATATGGTGGAAACGAAAGTTATATTAAGATATTGTATTGTTGGAAAATTAGAAAAAAAATAATGAAACGCTTGATAAAAATATTAATATACGTTTCGTGTGCGTTTAATAACGTCCATTACGTGCTAATAATTGCTGCTTTAATTAAAAGGCGCGGTATTTGAATTGTATGTAATTTTATAAATATTATACATACTTGATTTTTATATTTTCTTTGAACTTAAAACATGGAGAAAATATTTGCATAAATTCCGAAGCCTGCGGTGCGAGCCGTTTATCGCCTTGAAAAAATGTTATCAAAAAAATGTTTTTGTTCTAATTTTTTCACCGTTACTTTAATACCGTTGATGTCTTAATTTTAAAATGAAACCGTTTCCTCTTATTTAACTTGTGAAAATGCAGTCTTTATTTTTTTAACTTTATGTTTGATCACATTAACTTTCTCTTCACAGACGCGAATTTCCTGGAAATTTATTATGTGTTCAACTAAATAAATTTTCTTACAGTAAATTATAGGAAAATTAGATTTCCATGTTCCGTTTATAAATTAAATAACGATAGTTAATTTTATTGACAGGGTGTACTGTAAAAAAGGGATGTGTTTATAGGTATTACTCATTTTTATGTACCGTTAATTAATTATGCTAGTGGGATCTCTTCCAAGTCTTCATGGTTTCCGGGCTTGTAGGCCGTGGTCCGGTGGTATTTCTATCTGACGTTTCGTCTACAACTGTGGTAGACATTCTCAAAGGCGATGTGGCAGCGGTCGAAGTGTCCTCCTTGGCGGCTCACAGGTCAGTGTGTCAGTGACTGGTGTCCTCCCTTCTTTTATGCCTAGTACCAGTGTGTTCTCTGTTCGGTCGTAGTCCGTCTCTCTGTCATTGGTCAACTGCGCAGTGTGTAGTGGTGGGGGTGAGTTCTCTACTCGGTCGTAACCCGTCCTTGTACGATTGGTCATTGGTTTTGTATGTCGGAGTGCTGGTGTCCAGGGATCTCTTTTTCATTGTCCGTTTCTCTCGCAATTCGAAATACGATATTGAAAACTAATGACCTCAGTTGTCGAGCGTCTAAAAACCTAAAAATAAAAATTTTTACACAAAAATTTGAGCCTTCTTCAAAAAACCACTAAAGCTTTTGAGGTTAGCGCCAATTTAATAAAATTAACTATAATAAAAGTTTTAATAATCAAATTTGCGACGACCTCAAAATTTTATTATTTTCCTCTTTTTAGTGGATTTCAATTTTTAACTTCCCATTGGAAGTTATTGTAATGGGTCCGAAAATCGAAATCAAAATGTATAACAAATTTTTATGTTTCAAGGTCACTACACTATTTTTTGAAAGATGTCTCTGTGTGTGTAAGTATGTACGGTACGTATGTGTCCATTTCTTTCTAAGACGAAATCTCGAGAATGAAAAGTGATATCGACTACGTTAGGGTGCCAATCGACGCGTATTAACGTAAATATGATCTGAAAGAAATTTTTTCAAAATCGGTTCAGCCGTTCTTTTTTCTTAACCAAATAGACTCCAGAAAAAGTAGATTTTATACAATATCTCGCGAATAAAAAATTATATCAACATCGTATGGGTGTCTATCAAAGCGTGTTAACGTCATTTTAATCCGACATACATTTTATAAAAATCGATTCAGCCGTTTTCTTTTTTTTAAGTTACCTATTGTTAAAAATAAATAATAATTATGTTTTAGTGATTAAAATGATTACTTTTCTGTGTAATATCTAATTTAATTATTATTATTAAATATTTATTAAACTGGGAAGTTCGTCGTGTGGACCTCAAGGGTCGCACTTTAGTCCTAATAAACGACCCACCTCACGGCTTGTTTGATTCTTCTATATTACAGCGGTTCCCAGCCCATGGGTCGCGGCCCAATTGTGGGCCGCGGGCAGCGTGGTACTGGGCCGTGGACGCAGGTCGAGAGTCTAAGTCAAGATAAATATTATCGGAGCTTCAGGGTAGAGATAGAAACAATCGAGTCACTCGATTGTTAGCAACAGTCGAATTATTCGATTGGTTTGTATTTCAGGGATTTTTTTACTTGTATATTTAATTAGTGGGCCTCAACATTTTTTTTACAAAATTGGTGGTCCGCACAACTAAAAAGGTCCTAATAAACGACCCACCTCACGGCTTGTTACATAATATGTTTGCATCGATAATACAACTGAAATTCCTCTGGCGACATTGCTTAAATGACATTTAACACGTCCTTCACCGAACATACGTTATACATAAACCGATACATCTTTACCGGTTGTCTTGTCTCGTTTCCAGTGTTGCAGCTACACATTTATAACGGGAGTTAAAAGAATGAGATAATGGCGTTTATATAAATTGATATTGTCGTAGGCACAGTTGGCCTGTTCACGCTTGTACGCATTGAAAAACAGCAAACGCCAGCGACTCACGCTCGCATGACATTGATAGACATCAGTGTGAGAGCGTATACCTATATATTTTTGTTCGAGGGTCGTAGCCTACTACGATCAAGGCTGATTTCCAGTCACGCTGACCGTCGGCGCTGACTGTCGACGCATACCTGTCAGTCCAGTCTCGTTTTAGTCTTGAGCCGATCGCCAATACCACGACACGTCTGTACCCATCGGAACGTGTGCTCGGCGTGACTGCAACGCTCAACTGGCTAGAGGATGTCAGCGGCACATAATCAGCGGCGTCGATGCGTAGCGCTGACGGTCGCTCACGGCATTGCGCTGACGATCGCTCACGGCTTGGTACGTGCAGTACGGAGCTGGGATTCTAGATGGTAGCGTAGATCATAGCAGGGCTTGCATAAATTAATGCATTGTTATATATGCGAACGTACACAACGAAGTAGTGAGTGTAGCAGGTATAAGCGCTGTTACAAGAGCTGGTAGATACAGGAATGTATCTCACCATTCTTTCAGCGCGCTGACTACTACAATCAACGTATGACAACTGTCAAATGGCCGTTACATGTTTCGCAATGGATGTGACTAGTTTAATAAGTGAAATTTTGCCAGTTTTTATTTAATTTGTTTTGAGTTTTTTCTAAGACGTATTTAAAAGTGTTAGGTTCCATACGTAAATATTCAAGAAAACGGTTTGGGTAAATTTTAATTCTTCGTATAAATGATGAAATTCGCCATGTTTAGATCGTTTCTAATTAATAGGGTGGACATGATAGCTCCTACCCAAATTTGTATTTAAAATATACCACTTTGTAGAAGAAGAACACAAATATTCGTCGTCGCTATCTGACATTTCAGACGCAACTTAAGCTTGTATTAATGCTAGTATCAAAGCTTCGTTGTGCAAACCTATAAGCTCTTATAATTTCAGCCACCATCTACCATACATGCTACCATCTAGAATCCCAACTGCATACTGCACGTACCTTTAGCGTTATTGACGGTCATTCATGGCTTAGCGCTGACGCTGATCAGCGCTTGCAATCAGTGTTAATAGAAAACGCTACATTGTGATAATACATATTCGCCGATCAACGCCGACGGTTAGTGTGACTTGAAAATAAGCCTTAAAAGCATTCGATACCTACAAATACCCCGTGCACTTTTCATCTCAAATCCTTTCCGATCGCTTAAAATGACGCTATTTTTAAAGCTAAAGAGTTCGGGTAAACGCCAAATGAAGGACCAAAATTCACACTACAGATCCCTCAGGCGAAGAATTGAAAAATAAAAATTCTGGAAAAATTTACAACGTTAAAAAATAAATAAATTATACGCGCAGGTGAAACTTTTTTTTTAATTCGCTTGAGGTTTCTGTAGTCTGATTCTTTGTCTTCCATTTACTGTCCGTCCGAGCCTGCTAGCTTCAAAAATATGATCGGGACGGTCATATAACGCCGAATCTCTATATCCAAAAATTCAAAATTTTATAACGTACTGTGTTTGCTGTATCTGTCTTTGATGTCTGTTTCACTGTTTGTATATCTATAGCCACTAATTTTAACGGCCCCAATTCTGTTAAAACTTAAGTATCGATGTTTTTTTTTTCTTCGCAATGAATGTAAAGAAAATTGTTAATCTAGACTGCAACCCTGCCCTATCACTGATACGCATCCCAAACGACTTTGTTCTAGTTTGGAACAACTTCACTAGTCAGTTGTTATCGATTCATTTATGTTATGTTCATTTCTTTTATTAACGCCATCTAACATACTCTATCACAAGTTATGAACTCTTAACTAGTATTATTACGTCGCTAAATAAATCAATACTTTGATGAGACTTGATCAAAGACAAATAAATAAATTTTAGTAAAAAAAACTTTTTAGAGACAAGCTTTTATTTAAATGCACTAAAAATAATTTTTAATAATTTAGGTTCATAATTATAAAAGCGTGGGTCGTGAACTCTGTGATAGTTTATTAGTCACGACCCACGCTTTTATTATTATAAACCTAAATTATAAAAAATTATTTTTTCATTCTTAGTGCGTTTAAATAAAAGCTTGTCTTCAAAAAGTTTTTTTTACTAATATTCATTTTGTTCATTTTAGTCTTTCAAAATTTTACCGTTCTTTGACACCTTGAATTTCGAAAAATCTTTTCTTAGTGGATGCTTACGTCATAAAAGGAACCAACTGTCCAAATTTCAAGTTTCTAGCTTCAGCGATTTGGCCTGAGCATTGATTAGTCAAAAAAACCCTACATCCCCGTTTAAACCCTTTAGGGGTTGAATTTATTTCTAAAAACGATTTATTCATGTATTGTCATCGGGAATACATATGTGTACAGAATTTCAAATCAATCGGATACGTGGAAGTCGTTCAAAATTGACTTGCAAGTTTTGACCTAAACAAACAAACACACAAACCCACACAACACCGTACCATACATTGCAAGTTAAATAAGTGGGTGCGTGTACTTATGTACGCGCGTTAGAAGTTATACTTCTTTGGCGTGATTAAAAACTAATTTTTAATTTGCATGCAAATAATTTATTTAAGTAAAATGATAAAAGACAAGACATGGTATAATTATGAAAATAAATCCTGTTAATTTTGATGTCACAGTTTGTGTGTTACAGTCACAGTGTAAAAATTCACTTTCATAATTTTTTTCATAACGCGCCTAAAGAAGTATACTTAACTTAAAAACTGTATTGTTTGTAACTTTTTAACGAAATTTTCGGCTTGTATAATTTGAATTCCGTTTTGAAATGATAAAAAATAGTGAGACTTTGTGGTCCGTGCGTCCGTCCGTCTGTCACAGGCCTCTAACCCTTAAACGGTTGAACTTAGGAACTTGAAATTTCGTATACTTATTTCAGGCTGAAGTCTTGCGGTCCGCAGATATTCCCTTTTTCAAAAGCAAATTGCGGCCAATAAAATGTAAATCACACACATTTTTTTGTATATACAACTTGTGGCGTATCGTTGGAAACTTTGAAAATACAAAAACATGCCTGTGACAGACAAGCAGATAGAAAGACACCGTGGTGATTCCATAAGTGTTCCGTTTTGCCGATTTAGGAACAGAACACTAAAAAAATTGACGGTTTTTTTTTCAAGCATGGATGGTTCAGTAGGTCGTTCGTCAGGACACCTTGTATATTTTCGTCAACTTTAATTATCTTGTTTATTTGTTTCATTTCTCCCGAGTAGATGTTCATATTATTTATAATATCTAGTTAAGAGGTCTGCACGAATTTTCACGGATGAGCTCTCTTGGTTTTATTTCATTATGCCTGTAGAATTTAAACTCGTCTGAAATACAAGACGGACATAAGTTTAATTCTCATTGTTGTATTAAACCAAAACTCCGTGCATAATATTGTTATGTAACTATATGTTAATAATATCACTGTACTATTCTAAACACGTTTGTTGAAGAAAATGAACGAATCGGTCAAATTGTTAAGATTCACTCCGACACGGTTTTAGAGACCACTACTCATTTTTCGGGCGTGACCCGCAAGAAAAAGTAAATTTATTGTCAAGCTAGAAATTTATTTCATGAAATTTTTAATCGATGTAGCTATATTCGTTGGATTGATTTTTTTTTCTTAAAAAAATTAAAACGCCGATTAAAAAAAAGTTAATTTCTCGATAAGCCAGAAATTTATTTCATGAAATTTGCAGTTGATTGAACTATATTTGTCGGGTTAATTTTTTTTTTAAATTCAATGTCAATCAGCTCGTAAAAATAGTTGATTTCTCGATAAGCCAGAAATTTATTTCATGAAATTTGAAGTCGATTGAGCTATATTTGTCAGGTTGCTTTTTTTTTTAAAAAATTCAATGCCAATCAGCTCGTAAAAAAAAGTTGATTTCTCGATAAGCCAGAAATGTATTTCATGAAATTTGCAGTTGATTGAGCTATATTTGTCGGGTTGATTTTTTTCTTAAAAAATTCAATGTCAATCATCTCGTAAAAAAAGTTGATTTCTCGATAAGCCATAAATTTAATTCATGCAATTTGCATTGATTGAGCTATATTTGTCGGGTTAATTTTTTTCTTAAAAAAATCAATGTCAATCATCCCGTAAAAAAGTTGATTTCTCGATAAGCCAGAAATTTATTTCATGAAATTTGCAGTCGATTGAGCTATATTTGTCGGGTTGATTTTTTTCATAAAGAAATTCAATGTCAATCAGCTCGTAAAAAAAGTTTATTTCTCGATAAGCCAGAAATTGGTTTCGGGAAATTTGTAATCGATTGAACAATATACTGCGATTGGGGAAAAAAATTTGTCCCTTGTATTTTTTTCTAATTTCGATCCAAAAAATATAGCTCAATCGACTGCAAATTTCATTAAACCAATTTCTAGCTTGACGAGAAAACGATTTTTTGGGGCGATTGACAAATATTTAATAAGCTGTGTAGTCGTTAGTGTCTGAAGTTAAGCTCTAGTCAAGCTAAAAATTTATTTCTGGAAAATTGCAATCGGTTGAACTACAGGTATTTGTGCAAACATATTTTCTTGTAATTAAAAAAATCGAATAAAAAAGTATAGATAATTGACATTGAAAGTGAAATGAATTTATTTTTTCATAAAAAATACAAACAGTATAACATTTCAATGTGCATATCTGATAAAATAATAGGTACATCTAAAGGAATCCCCGTAATTAATTCATACAATTGCAAGTTTCATGAAACAGATTTCTATCTAAAACATTGGTAAGCGGTTTTACGGTCATGAGTAAAGGTTATCAGCCATTTCTGTAAAATTATCAACAAGATCTTTTCACGATAAGATATAGTATGAAAGGAATGTGTCTGTCTTTGTCATGAATTCGAACCCAAAACCTTCCGAACACGAGCTCTTGAGCAATTACTACGACCATATAGAGACAAATGAGATTGTTATGGGAATCCAGTCGTGACAAAATAAAATATAGTTGTGAGTCATTGACTCCATTTGTACATATTTTAAGAGTAGAGTCAGTACTGTTTGTTTGCACGGATAACAGTAATTATGTGGTAGCTGGTAACTTCAAAGGAACGCCGCTACCGCAGCGCCGTAGCCGACTATATTATGTACTAGACTAAAGCCCTCGAGTCATACGACACGGACGGATTGGGACTCTGCAGTATGGCTTTGCATTGTTTGTGAGTTTAGTGAATGACCCCTGCTACTCACACTGCGACTTTCATGATACAATATCTGGGTGCCGAGCTTTGCTCGGATGAGTTCAAAAAAATAGTACTTGTATGCTGTGAGATATTATTTTCTCAGAATATTATTCCGAAACGAATTTATTTCTGAAACATAATTTAAATAATTGTTTCTGTTAAATATTTTAAATACCTATGTGTATTTTTAAGCGTAAAAACTAAATATCAACTTGAATCAAGCATTTTTTCCTGTAAATATTACTTAGGTCGCCATTTTCAAATCTACCGCCGTTATTGTTTTGTTGACTGAAGAACTCGCAAAAACCGATTTTCATAGATCTTGTAAAAATGTTCGAATCAGATGAAATTCTGCTTGCCCGTTGCCGTTTCAATAATCCGTTTTTAAACATTGATGCCAAATATCAACTTTATCGAAGTACTTTTTCTCTGTGATGTCATCTTAGCAACTTCCAGTAAATTTCAAATATTTTTTTTGCATAGAAAGTACCTACTGAAAAACTCACAAAAATCGATTTTCGAAGAAATAGAATTCATATTATATCTTTTAATAACAAACGTCAGACTATAAACCTGCAGCGCAAAACATTTTTGCATGCATCTTCACCATAGTTTTTAAAAATCGATGTGTTTTGATATACTGCATGCCTGCGTCGCTAGAAGTGCGGTCCTTCGGGCCGCCGTGCAAATTTTTAAACAAAACTTTTTTGTATGTATCTTAACAATAGTTTTCAAAAATCGATGTGTTTTTTCACAGACTCGCGTTGCCAGAAGTGCGGCCCTTCGGGCCGCCTGTTTGTCATTGTTTACATATTGTGCAAGACACTTCTTATATTAGTGTTCATTTACAGTTTTAACCCTTGTGATATATTATACAAAATCTATGTAGAAATAGGCTTCGAATCGATCTGACAATTGACCGAGTTATAAATAAAAAAACCCTTTTTTTTAATTGCTCCCCTCTGGGACCAAGATTCCTACCTAGATCGATTTCTCGCCCCGAAAAATCCCCATTCTGTAAATTTCAAATTTCATCAAAATCGTTATTCGTTTTTGAGAAAAAAAAGTCTAGGTAAGATTATACGTCATACTATATTTAACGTACATAAAATACATATTTTATATAGGTAATATAAAAATAACATACTTAGGTACCTATTTATTTAAATATTAGTTAAAACTACTTACATAATTATGTTTAGTTTTTATTTCTGTTATTTTTTACTATACAAATAGTTCACGGATTATTTTAATAAGTTAAAAATTCTGTCAGATAATTTTGACATATAAATAATGAAAGTAGTTTGTTTTCTCCAAAGCCTACTCACGATATTACAATGTTTTGACAGGTCAAAAAACCGTTTTTAAAAATGATAAAATCGATAGGAAAACGAATTTTTCCAGGGATGAGACCTAGCTAAATCGATTTTTTGCCCCCCGAAACCCCTTTTTTGGTAAATTTGATCAAAATCGTTAGAGCCGTTTTCGAGAAAATATTTATATAGATACATAGAAACATAGATATATAGGTAGAAACATATATACAAGATTTACTCGTTTAATAATATAGGGGGATACACAGAAGTGAACAATGTGAAGAGGAGTACAGCTTGGTGTAACGGTTAGCGTGCTAACCTTTGGATCAAACTGTCGTGGATACGAATCACACCTCCGTTTATTTAAAATTTTTCAACAGTCTTCCTGCTGAGCTGAAGTCACTTCCTTTCCCTAAATTTAAAAGAGAGTTAAAGACTCTTCTAATTAAAACATGTTTGTATTCAGTTAATGAATTTTATTCAATTAACTATAATTATTAAATATTTTTGTACGACGAATTCTGCTCACTGCTATATTGAACAATAAATATATTCTATTCTTATCTATTCTATTCTATTGATGATTTGTCACTTTGTGATGTTTAATTAAATTTTTATTTTTTGTAGATTATAGACGCTCGACAACTAAAGTCATTAGTCATTACTCATTAGTGTCTAATTACTTACATCAAATTAAATTAGACGAGAGGACAACTTGGTGTAACGGCTAGCATGCTGGCCTTTGGATTAAAAGGGCACTGCACAAAAAGTTGCCGATAATAAACCGTTAGAGGCGCTGTCGTCGCTGTAATTGTAATATTTTTCAAAATATTGTGAGTATTTCGTCTACTAGCGTATAGAGGACACTAATATAACAATAATTTTTATAATTGATCTATGATGACAGCAAAGTTAGTAATGATACAATATTTCTGAAATTGCCATGGAAACAATGTGAATAAAAAATTTAAATATTTGAGAAATGTTGACACAAGTGGACACAAGTCGTGTCATAAATAGTTAATAATGTTGAGTTGAAAGTTGAAAAATTATAATTTCAGAGCAGAAAATTAATAAATAAGGACATTTATGAAATCTTATAGAACATGTGCGAAAAAATGTATAAATAAAATCTATTAAAACGCTTGAATCAATCAAAAAGAAATAAAATCTGAGTCAAGAAGAAAGCATTTATGAAATTTCTCCTATTAGAAAAAAATAACTCTATGACAGATCTTGGAATTAGGCAATACGTCTGAAAAGCCCAAAAGAAGAATAACTGAAGTGTAATAAAGATTTAAAAGTGCCAAGTGAATTTATATTTTTTTATAATAATGTGAATGTAATGTCACTTTTTATTACCTATATAAATTTACTTTGTGCTTTTTTATTTTACATAAAATTTCTGTGGTGTCATTTTTGTAATAAGCGATATGAAAAGTTTCATTAGTTAATTAGTTCATTTCACTATTCTTACTTGTAAAATGAATAAAATAAATAACAAATCGAAGAAAATTCATGCATAACAGTCTATAAAATCATTGACTAAGTAATATGGGTAAGACACCTAATGTCTGTTGTTTGAAACGTGGAGCCTCCAATTCATAAAGAACCGACAGCCTAACTATGTGCATCTCTCTCAAGAGCTTTATTTACTAATCATGCATCTCTATTTGAGTTGAGGCTCGACCGGTGCTGCCACGAAAATCAGCGGTAAAAAATGACTCATTCCGATTAAAAATATTTTCAAACCTCCTTGTTGCAATGGTTTCGACTTTCGTGCAAATCGCGAATGTGCTAACCTCCATGGTGCTAACCTTGGCGAATGTGCAGTAGCTTTGGAATTATATTTGAATTATGACATTATTTTTTGATGTTCATAGGGGACTGGATTAATTAAATATTTTTCAAAAAAAAGACATCGCGTATTGGGCACAAAAGAATTCTGTCACCATTTGTGGGCTCCGTTTTTTACCATTTTAGTACGGAATTATTTTCAGTAAAATAAAAATTTATCAAAATATGCTGTTTTTTATAAAAAAAACTGAAACTGAACATTTCTATTTATTCTAAAAAAATGTTATATTGCTTGTTTCAAAATTTCACGAATTTTATCACAATCATTCACAATCTTAATTTGAGACTATGCAGGTAAGAATATATAAAAGTGGACAAAATACCCCAAAAATAATAACTGTTCTTGAAATTCAAAATACATTCGAAAAAGTATTTCAGCATTTAATATAATATAATATATAGTGCAACATGCAACTCCTTACTCCTAATGCAAATTACGAGGTAACTTACTGTCTAAATATTAATAGAACAGTAATTTGTCGAAATTTTAATCAAAATAATAACAATATTGAGAAAAATTATATCAATTAATAACATGATTTAACAAAGATAACTTAATTAATTCAAAGATTACTGTAAGAAAATTTTCAGACCAAGATAAACACTATAGCAAATCTTAATAATTACGCCGAAAAATATTATACATAATACTTAAAATTTATAGAGGACACGAAATTATTTACCTAAATAACTAAGTTGTGTACGTGGTAAAGGAATTAATTACCAAGTTTCTATGTTAGATTGTCCATTTGTGAAGATAAATTTCACTAAAGTTTCATAGATTATTTGCGATCTCAATATTAGAGTTGGTGTTTTATAACTTGACTAAATTGGATAAGTTATTCACAAGACTTAAAGATAAGACGCCTATCTCACATCAATCTAATATTATTTATAAAATACCTTGTGAATGTAATAAGTGCTATATAGGACAAACAAAACAGTTATTAAAAAATAGAATTTATCAGCACAAAATGGACTGTAGAAACATAAACTTATTAAGTGATAATAAGACGGCGTTGTCATCTCATCATTTCGACACTGGGCATAAATTTCTTTTCAATGAAGTTCAAATATTAGATAAAGAGTCAAATTGGAAGAAACGCAATATCAGTGAAATGTGTTTTATTAGAAAAAACAATTCAATCAATTATAGAACAGACACTCAAAATTTAAGTAGTCAGTATAATTATGTTATGAAATTATACTAACATTTGTATTATTATTATTATTGTTAAAATTTATAGTCAACATAATTTGTTACCATGTTACCATGTTTTTGTCTTATGTACCCTATCTTATGTTAATTGCTATGGTTAGTAATTAATATTAATTTTCATAAATATTGTTATTTTTGTGTACTTGAAAAAGTCTAAATATATAGACGAAACGTCGTACATTTAATTAAATAAATTCAATATTTTGTCCACTATCCTGCGATTTTTCTTAATTTTATTATAATCACGATGGACACGATTTCTAATATAAATTCGAAAAAGTATTTCAGCATTTAATATAATATAATATATAGTGCAACTGCAACCTCCTTACTCCGAATGCGAAAATTGCGAGGTAATTTGGACGTGTTTGAAATATTAATAGAAAGTAATTTGTCAGAAATTTTAAAATGCAAAATATTACACAAATTGAGAAAAAACAGTATCAACTCAATAACATGATTTAACAAAGAAAACGTTACCACGGTTATTCAAAATTATGTTAAAAATTTCAGAGCCAAGATCATAGACACTATAGCCAAGATCTTGAAATGCAGGACGCCGAAAAAAATAGCTTTTTTATATATTTTAATTTTTTCAAGGTCTCGTATTTATTTCGTAATTAATTGTTGTGTAACCATGGTAAACGAGAAATTAAATAAAGTCCAAGGAGGTGTTATAAAGTCTATTTTTTTACCGTAGAAATGTATTTGTTTGACTCAAGTTGGTACCACAAACATTTAGTTATATTTTAAGGTTTAAAATTTTACAAAATAAAAATTGGAAACTAACCATGGTAACAGAAAACTAATATAATTTTTTTTATAACCAATTCTTAATTTGAGTTTTCAAAAATTAAATAATATAATAAAGAAACCGTGCTAATTTTTTGACGACAAATTTGCTTTAGAAAACAGTTATAAAGAACTATGAAAATCATTGTAACAGAAACCATTTTTATACCTACAAGTTTTCAAAATCGTATCTAAACGTGACAAATGTCAATATACAATATTAAGAATTATTATCACAATATTAAACTTTCGTAGCTGTTCATTATTTTAAATAAATTAATTCTTGCGGTTATTTATTATCTAATATGAATTGTTCGCTTATGGTTCGCTCAAAAATGGACATACAAAAAAGAACTATGACAATGACTTGCTGTAATTTTTTTTATAAGCTATAAATTCTTCTTTTTATTGTGTAGTTTCACAAATCATTTATTCAATATGTTGAAATAAAACTCTATATTTAATAATAAAAATAGGTATCTACAATGAAACGAATATAATACACACGCACAAAAAGATTTACTTATAAAAAAATGCACATAATGTCAATTATATTAATTCTTCAAACTTCATAATATACAACATATTATAAAACAGCTATAAAACATTTAAATTATTATAGGTACCAGAAATTTCTAAAATTTAGTCAAAAAAATATAATGAAAAACACAATTCTGGAAATTTTTAAACAATTTAGCTTTTTTCAGATTTTTGACATTTTAAATATTAATTGACAGTCATTTATTAAATAAATTTAAATAAACAGTTTATGGATTGACCGTTGGAATCGCATGATCGTTGCGCTCTACACTAGCGACACCCTTATTTCTGTCCATAAACTAAACTGCCAAACCCCTAGAAACAGAGAAGTATGGTAGCTTTAATATTTTTCTTAACCTATGGTTTGGCAGTTTAGTTCATGGATAGAAATAGGGGTGTCGCTAGTGTAGAGCGATCATGCGATCCTAATAGTCTCTCCAAAAACTGCTCACGTATTACGTCATAAGGAAAGGTATCTTCCTCAATGATTACTTGATCTATGATAAAATGATACTAATATTTTTAAAAATTTACGTCGTTTTGGATTTCGATTATTTCTTCCCATTTCCATGGTTACTGAACTATCTTTTTTCAGAAAAACCTGGAAAATATAAAAAATCTAATCTCAATTTGAAAATTGTGTACGTGGTACCAACTTTACACAATCAAATAAATTTCTCAAGAGGAAAATTTGATAATTTAAGTTGTCATATTTAGAACATCTTTGAATTCGATACTTTTTATGTTTTCATGTTAATTGAAAATTGATTATTCATATTCATAGCAACCCGTTGCCTTGAAGAAAAAATCTATTTAGAAAACAAAATCAATCACAAAATCTTTGAAAAACACGAACTGAACAAGAAATCGAAAACTGACATTTATACCATAAATCAAGATGTAAACAAAACGTACGTAGCGTCATTTCTTAGACAATAGCTACACTTTTTTAGTTATTGATAACACCGCGGTTGCATTATCTGTCATTAGTGACTTTTTACTAAACGATTTGCTGTTATTATTAACAGTTTCGTATTGAAATTTAGCATATCCATTTTTTGTCCTTCAAAGTATGTTTTAAATGTCTAAAAATCCTTTTTCATTGAAAAAAATATTTCAAGTTCAATCTGAATTCCTACTTTTATTAATTTCAATACATGACCCCAAATATGTTTAATACAAAGAATATCATCTATAGAATCTTACAGATCTCACAAATTGACTGTATTGTTTATATAAAAGCTGATTCTTTGAGTAAAAAATTGGGAAAAATGACATATGGTAGCGCCATCTTTTGAAATTGGTGCCAGGCAGATTCCTATTAAAAGTCGTTCTTGCATTTTTTTAAATTTATGTATAGATGAAACGTTTTTTGATAATGTTATATATTAGCTTTTCTCAACCTTTGGATCATGTTAAATTTTCATTGGGTCGCGAAGGAACTGGTAAAATACCGAATTCATAAATTATAATTTAAAAAAACTAAACAACACGCTTTAATGAACTAAAAAGTAAAAAATAATTAATTTTATTGTAAAAAACCGTGGGGTAGTATGAAAATATGATACAAAGCACCCCACGCTTTTTTACAATAAAATTAATTATTTTTTACTTTTTAGTTCATTAAAGCGTGTTTTTTAGTTTTTTTTAAATTATAATTTATTTTTGCTTTTTAGTCCTGGAGATCCTGGTCAGGATAATGGGACAAACTTATGGAATTATTGTATTGTAATCGGTCCTTGATAAGTGTGCAAAGTTTCAGTTCAATCTGAAGTTTTTTGCTTTTTTTTTTTTAGTCCTGGAGATCCTGGTCAGGATAATGGGACAAACTTATGGAATTATTTTATTGTCGTCGGTCCTTAATAAGTGTGCAAAGTTTAAACTAAATCTGACCGTTCAAAGTTGGTCAAAATCAAGTTCAAAGAAGTCGGTTACAAACTGACAAACAAGCAAGCACGCACGCAAGCCCGCAAGCAAGCATACAGGTGAAGCTAATATAATATAATTTTTTTTTTTTTTTTTTTTTTTTTTTTTTTTTTTTTTATTTAATATTAAAAAAAAAAATAATGAATTGAAAATATGAATTGGTGCTAGGCCCAAATAACCTTAGCTGTTGGTGGTCTTTAAAACACAATCACTTACTACATTTTTTATTTTATATTATAAAATAAATAGTGTTTCCGTCTAGACTCTTGTCTTGTCTTATCTAGATTTTCAAGACAAAACTTGCAAAAGTCTTGTCTAGAAATTTTCAAGACAAGACAAGACTTGCTTTATCTAGATCAAGACTCTTGCCAAAACTCTAAACAATTTTCAAGAGTCTAGATGAACTAAGTAGTAGTAGGTAAAGTAAACCACTCAGTTAATCTAGACTCTTGAAAATAATCTAGAGTCTTGATATTAGACAAGACAAGAGTTTTTTAATCTAGACTTTTAGTGAAGTCTTGATATTTCAAGACGAAACTTAAGTCCAGACTTGTCTTGATATTTCAAGACAAGATAAGACTTTGAAAGTCTTGTCTTGTCTAGACGGCACACTAAAAATAAATAATTGGGTCACAGTACGACTTCAAAAAATATGTTGTGTTCCGCATCAAAAAGGTTGAGAAACGCTGTTATACATTACGGAAAATTTGACATAACCGGGTTTGTCTTTTGGTCACAGACAGAGAGAGAAAGAGAGAGATTATATATAATATGACAGTGTCCTCGTGTTTACCAACAGCATCATAGTCTATCATTTTGCACCTAACAGTGTGAACTAAGTAATATGGCATCATCTATCAAACTGCTTTCACTCGTCTTCTTCACACCTACTTTATTTTGTTTTTCTGTACGTTTTGAAATCAATTTATCACTCGTTGTACCCTAACTTACCTTTTAAAGTGGTCGCCACACTCGTTCTGTATACCTACAGCCTAAGTAAGGGCCGAATCACAGCCGTTCTAAGGTTAGACCATAACCAATTTCAATGTAGTATGAACTTATTCGCTTGACATTTGGAAGAAACATTCCTAAAATTTTAAGTTAATAGGTTCAGCGGTTTTGACTATAAATAATTTATGATTAGGAAAAATCCACTCCTGCGAGTTTACCGCTTCGAAAAATGGTCTAACATATAGGTTTTTTAGTGTATTTGCCATATGGCACATACACTATTGGCGTCGGTCGGATGGCGGGACCTAGGGATCGGACCAAAATTTCTCGACGTTTCATAGCCTCCTGAACACTTTGGCACCATTTTTGGAAATGTCTGTTTATATGTGTTTATGTGTGTGTGTGTGTGTGTGTGTGTGTGTGTGTGTGTGTGTGTGTGTGTGTGTGTGTGTGTGTACGGGCTATAACTTTCGAAAGAGTTAATTGATTTTGACGAAATTGGGTAGGCACGTTGCAATCCATCACCGCACGAAGCCTATTTAAAATGGGCCCAATCGGACCATTTTAAGGGTGGTTATTAGGGGTTGAAAAATGTTTTTGGGCCCAAAAATACCGAAAAAATTCTCAGAATTGTTTCAAAATTGAAATTTAACCCTCTAGTGAAGATTGAAATGTGCTGCTAAAATTTTAATAAAATCGCCCCGACAGGTCCGGACTTACAAATTTTATGAAAACACTAGTTTGCGGATAGTGATTTACTTATTGAAGGGTGTATTTAATTTGGTACAGAGGTTGCATTGATAATAATATTTAAATTAAGAAAAAAAATATTATTTTAAGGGATGTATTAAGGGGTTAAATTTTTAATTTTGTCCAAAAACAAACTTATGTTCACATAATAACAGCACAATTCCTGTATTAGCAAATACACTATATTGTCGGCAGGGTTTTGGCACTGCGACCCGAGTTTTTTTTATTTTTTAAGAAGAATATTTTTACCGAGATTCACGTTTCTAACTTGAGCGACATCAGAGATACGCAAACACTTTCTCCATTTTTATTAAATTTTTCAAGAAAAATATATATAAACGCCCATATCTCTAACGGTGACGGTGAGTATCTAACCTATCAAAGAGACTAGTGACAAAAAAGTAGCAGTTTTATATTATTTTAATAATGATTATTTTAAGATTGGAAATATTATACAGAATCGAATGAGTACCTACATAAGTTTCTCAAAAATGAAAAAAACCTATCTCCTAAACTAAAAAAGCACATCTATTTATGATATAATTTTAATTTAAAAAATTACGCAATTTTTAAGAAGACGAGAAAACGTATATGAATCAGCCTTTACTTGGACCACATTGACTGCACATAGCCCTACAAGACCTATACAGCAAAGCCTAACATGCACGAATAAACTGTATGACGTTGGGGGAGAGTAGGGTGAAAATAACCACCTTTAAAAGACTTGCTTAGAGTTTTTTCACGGTTCGTTCGCCACAAATCAGAATTAAATTTATCGTACAACCGTAAAAAAGTGTTCAAATTTTTAAAAGAGTTTTTTATGTCTTCTACTACAAAAATAAACAAACTTATTTTTTTATCGTTTTTTGTTATTAAAACGATATTCTTAATGTTTAGCGATATACAGGGAAAATTCTGAGAAGTAGTGTTGCCGTCTAGACAAGACAAAACAAAACTTTCAAAGTCTTGTCTTGTCTTGAAATATCAAGACAAGACTTCACTTAAGTCTTGTCTTGAAATATCAGGACTTCACTAAGTCTAAGTCTAGATTAAAAAACTCTTGTCTTGTCTAATATCAAGACTCTATAGATTATTTTCAAGAGTCTAGATTAACCGAGTGGTTTACTTTACCTACTACTACTTAGTTTAGCTAGACTCTTGAAAATTGTCTAGAGTTTTGGCAAGAGTCTTGATCTAGATAAAGCAAGTCGTCTTGTCTTGTTTTCTAGTCTTGTCTTGAAAATCTAGACAAGACAAGACGACAAGAGCTAGAGAGTCTAGATCTAGACGGCAACACTACTGAGAAGACTCTCCTTAGAAAAGGGATTTATCCCAAAACATTCAGTAAGAGCCCGAGGTACGAGGTCGAGGGCTGCATTTCATACGCGTTGGAAGCGCTGTGTTTCGTTCCGAGTAAATGCATATTGTTTTTCACAATAACTCTATTGACAATTCGAATTGAGATACCTGTAATTTGGGCGCGCAAAAAGCCGCAAAAATATTAGATCTGTCAGATCAATGTCAATATAATATTATATGCGAATTGAAGTTGGCGCGACTCAATCGCTCTATCTCTCTCTTAGCAACGTTAAAAAACAAAGAAAGCCGACAACTGAAAATTTTCATCCTTAGGGCTGAAACTCTCAGTTTCAATCCTCTAGACAGATACCGAAAATCGAATTTTTAATAGCGACGTTGTGAAAAATTCTATTCTATTCAAGAATTATTTCGGCCCCTATAAGTATGGTTCTTAAAGAACTTAACCTGTATAGATTTTCGAGAAATATTTGGAGGACAGTATGGCTCAGTTGGTAGCGTCGCGGCCTCTGAATCAGACTGTCGTGGGTTTGAATCCCACCTCTGCTCATGGATGTTTTGTGATGTTATTTAGTTTTAAGTGATATATGATATTTGTTGTATTTATAAGACGCTAATGACCTAAGTTATCGACGCGTCTATATTCCACAATAAAATTAAATAAAGAGAAATATTTGATTTATATTATCTAATTTTTAACTGCATTTCCAAAGCAACATAAAGTCGACGTTTATTTTCGAATCGGTTGACGAACATAAAGGTTTTGTTTTTTTGTTGAAAGGAATACTGTAACGATACCGTAAGTGCTGCCTGTCCACCCAAGGGGGATTAGACTAATGTTTGTACATCAATTCTGCTAAAATATTGAGTGTCATATACGTGAACTAGCTTACATATGTTTCTATATGTGTGAATGTATGGTTTAGAGCAGATGTTCTCAAATGTTTTCTGGGAGAGTACAAAAGGGACACCTACAGAATACCTATAGTCATGACTCACTACTATAGGTATTCTGTAGGTGTCCCTTTTCAAAGAGGCACAGCTCACTACTAGTGAAAATTTATCAAAATTGGTTTCTTACTGGATCAAATTTAAAAATCAAATTGCTTGATTTTGCGCGTATATAATAGTAGATTTTATATCGAGTTGCGTAATGAGGCATATTGCTGACGAGTTGTGACAGTATGTTAAAACGAGTGATTTAACAATCACAAGGGTCATAATATCATTATGCACGAGATATTTATGGTATTTTTTGCCACACCCACTTCATTTTCAGTATTTTCAAAAAATTTTGACAGTTTATTTGTGTCGTCAACTTCACGCCTATTGTAGGCCGTTGCACGCACAGGCGGGCGCATCAGGTGAATAAACATAAATCACTATGGAAATGGTTTGCTATCCCACACTAGTGTGGGAAAGATACGTTCCAGTACATCGACCTGTTAAAAATCATTTTACATGCATACCATGCACTGTAAGAAATGAGAAGGCCGATTACATAGATTATCAATGGTCCATTTGTAGCAAGCGGTTAATCTGGTAATAGGCACACAAAAAGACTTTGACGTCGCAAACAGGTATCGCCTGCACATCGCGTAGATTCCATAAAAACACATTGCGCATGCGTGGTTACTAATTTTCCATTAATTTGTTTTGTATTCATTCATTTTATATATGTAACTGTACATTTTATTTTGTAATTTTTACACACTTTATTGGAACATTACACAAATTATGTAATTTTAATTTACTTTATGTAAAAATCACAAATTTGTTTAACTTTACAGTAAAAGTCCAAGTTTTTATGAAGTTTTCTGTGTAAAAATAAATAATAATGTAAAATCACTTGGAAAATCAAGCGAATTCTACCTTAACTTTCAAAGTATTTTTACATTCATTTTTTACAGTGTGCATGTAAAACAGCTCTTTTATATAGTGGGTATGGCAAAAAGTAAAATTCTGACACTTAATGTGGAGTGCGCTTCTCGAGAAAGTGCAAAATAGGTGCGATATGCCTTTTTGAAAAAAAATGCACCAGATAAAATTGCGAATTGAATAATTTTGGAAAAGATATTGTATTTAAAATAGAATTTAATTACGAAATAAAAATAATCATAAACAATTAACTATTTAAAATTACGACAAAAGGCGGACACAAAATATACATATTAACACACGAAAGCGTATAAGAGAGTATGCAGGTTGTGTAATTAATATTATATTTAATTAGATACCCTGTAAAATACGTACCTTTATAGTAAAGTTACCTAACTGCAAGTATACATTATACAAATTAAGTTTAATTTGAACTGTTAATTAACTTCGCTTCAGTATAAAACTACACCTGAACTTTTATATAGCTTTTAATCTATTTTAATAATAATAGGAAGTGAAGTAGGTATACGAAATTGAAACATAATAAAAAACTTTTTAACAAAAAAAAAACACTCCTTCAAAAAAGCCACTAAAAAAAGAGGAAAATAGTAAAATTTTGAGGTCGGCTTCAATTTAATTGCCAAAGTTTTTATATATCTACTTTTACTTTATTAAATTGGCGCTGATCTCAAAATTTTATTATTTTCCTCTTTTTAGTGGCTTTTTTTGAAAGTTTTTTTTAATTTTTTTATCTTTTACTTTTTAGTGCCTTTAGTTTGCACGTTATTAACCGACTTCTGTTTTAATATTTGATTACTAAAGTAATAAAAAAATAAAACCACTGAACCGATTTTAGTAAATTTTATATGGAACCGCCCTGAAGGTATGCCCTCAGCTATTAAATTAAACAAGAATAATCAAAATCGGTTCACAAATGCAGAAAATATGAGGTGACATACATATATAACGTGCATACATAAAAAATATTCAGTTGAGCTACTGAACTGATTTAAGTAAAATTTATATTGGACCGCCCAGAAGGTACGCCCTATTAAATAAAATAAATATCATCAAAATCGGTTTACAAATGCAGGAGAAATCGGTGTGCGCATACATAAAAAAAATACATTCCGAATTGAGAACCCCCTCCTTTTTTTGAAGTCTGTTAAAAAGAAACAGAATCCAATTCGATTTTTTTTCAAAATTTTACAGGAATTAGAACTTACGGTCTCGATATGAATTATTTGAAAATTGGTAATGGTATAAATTTTTTACTTTCACTTTTAAGGTGCTCCTATGTCCATTTAGACGAAGCTTGTATTTTATATATTTGTATTAATTTCCGAAGTGTATAACTATTATTCAACAAGCCGTGAGGTGGGTCGTTTATTAGGACTAAAGTGCGACCCTTGAGGTCCACACGACGAACTTCCCAGTTTGATAAATATTTAATAACAATAATTAAATTAGATATTACACAGAAAAGTAATCATTTTATTCATTAAAACATAATTATTATTTATTTTTAACAATAATTAAAAAAAAAACGGCTGAACCGATTTTTATAAAATTTTTATCGGATCAAAATGACGTTAACACGCCTCGATTGACACCCTTACGAAGTCGATATAATTTTTCATTCACGAGATATTGTGTAAAATCTACTTTTTTGGAGTCTATTTAGTTAAGAAAAAATAACGGCTGAACCGATTTTGAAAAAATTTCTTTCAGATCATATTTACGTTAATACGCGTCGATTGGCACCCTAACGTAGTCGATATCATTTTTCATTCTCGAGATTTCGTCTTAGAAAGAAATGAACACATACGTACGTACGTACATACGTACACACACACATACACATACAGACATCTTTCTAAAAATAGTGTAAAAATAGTGTAGTGACCTTGAAACATAAAAATTTGTTATACATTTTGATTTCGATTTTCGGACCCATTACAATAACTTCCAATGGGAAGTTAAAAATAACGGCTGAACCGATTTTTATAAAATTTATGTTGGATCAAAATGACGTTAACACGCCTCGATTGATACCCTTACGAAGTCGATATAATTTTTTATTCGCGAGATATTGTGTAAAATCTACTTTTTTGGAGTTTATTTGGTTAAGAAAAAAGAACGGCTGAACCGATTATGAAAAAATTTCTTTTAGATCATATACATACGTACACACACACATATACACACACACAGACATCTTTCTAAAAATAGTGTAGTGACCTTGAAACATAAAAAATTGTTATACATTTTGATTCCGATTTTCGGAATTCGGACCCATTACAATAACTTCCAATGGGAAGTTAAAAATATCAACATTCGTATAAAATAATACACAAAGGCTATTATATTATCTCAAGTAAGAATAGATTTGATAATCTCTAATTTTAATATAAGTGAATCGGAATTATTCCGCTTCAGTGAATGACGTAATAATACTATTAGTAGAGACAATTCTTACATTGTTTACATCGTGAAGAAGAGCGTCCATTAATTTTGTTTAGTAACGTAGAGAGGAAAAGACAATGGCGAAGTCGTTAATTTTATTGCGCGCAGGAAATGTTTGGACATTGAGTTTTCGTAATGTAAACATCAACGTCGATGCGTAGACAGACAGACAGGTGTTAATAAATTGAATCATTCTATTCGGCCTTTGTTCACTTCTAATTAGATACTACATACAGGTGCAAATAAGAAAACATGGAGAATAATTACAATATTGCAGCCGCGTAGGCGAATTCCGGAAATACCTGCATTCTTGTTTTAATCGATAATTTAAAACTGTTCTCAAATGAGCTATTTTTGAAGATATTTATTAATTAATTTATAAGTAAATATAATAAAATAAACATGAATTCTTAATAAGGCATTCCTAAGATAGCAGTTTCTTTACTCATGACGTGCACTGTAAAAAATGGATGTAAAAATACTTTGAAAGTTAAGGTAGAATTTGCTCGATTTTCTAAGTGATTTTACATAATTCTTTATTTTTACACAGAAAAGTTCATAAAAACTTGGACTTTTATTGTAAAGTTAAACAAATTTGTGATTTTTACATAAAATAAATTAAAATTACATAATTTGTGTAATATTCCGATAAAATGTGTAAAAATTACAAAATAAAATGTATAGTTACATATATAAAATGGATGAATACAAAAGAAATAAATGTAAAATTAGTAACCACGCATGCGCAATGTGTTTTTATGGAATCTATACGCGATGTGCAGACGATACCTGTTTGCGACGCCATTGTCTCTTTGTGTGCCTATTACCAGATTAATCGCTGACTACAATTAATGGACCATCGATAATCTATGTAATCGACCTTCTCATTTCTTATAGTGTGGAATTCGAAACCGTGTTAAGGCTTTAAAACAGTAAATTATGATAATCTACACTAATATTATAAAACTGAAGAGTTTGTTTGTTTGTTTGTTTGAACGCGCTAATCCTAGGAACTACCAATCCAATTTGAAAAAAATTTGTTTTGTTAGATGGCCCATTTATTGAGGAAGGCTATAGGCTATATAATATCACGCTACGACCGAGCATTAATGAAAAATGTTGCAAAAACGGGAAAAATTATTCCTTTTGAGAGTTTCCGCTACGTAAACGGTTAAAGTTACGCAACAATCATGTATGACGGAATTGGTCCCCTTTAAAAGTTCTAAAAAAGTTCTTCAAGCGAACGAGCGAAACGAGTGGGTAGTGTATTGCACCCGTGCTTTCTTAGCACCCAGGCGAAGCACATTACCTTTATAAGTTTCAAATAGTTTCATTCCCCTCCTTTCATAATAAATAGTAAAAAATGGTGCCACAATTTTCGGTGTTCACATATTGATATGTAGATATCATTAACGGTACATCGGATCAAAAAATGTCTTGGGCAGGGGTTCCCAATTTTTTCTAAACTGCGACTCCCTTTACAGGCTGCAAAATTAGTTTTTTAATCAAAGAAAACTCCAAAGAATATAGAATGTTAATTTTTATTTATTAGATTCTAATTCTAATAATTAGAAAACATAAAAAACTACAAACAAAACAATTAATGAGCAGGATGGGCTTGTTTTTCTGAGCATAACTTCTCAAATCGGAACTGAAGTTCTGAAATTGCAACTCCCCTAAGAATTAGGATAGCGCCGCGACGCCCCAGGGCGACGCACAGTTAGGGAACTTCTGGTCTAGGGGATTTTCTGCTCACAATTGTTTTCTTTATTTCACTGTACTGTTCATAGACGATCGATCTGGAACAACCTGTACAGGCGGAGAGAATAAAATTGAGCTTATAGTAGTTTAAATCAAAACACAATTATTATTTTTGATTAGTGTGTCTAACCATTTTGATTTACAAACTTAATTAGACATCGTACGTTTATTTAATATATCAAACCTTGTCAAACTCACAATGAATATAATTTGAAAGAACTTTCGTTCACGTAGAATTTATATCATCTTTTGTAAATATTTAATATCTTGCGGGAGTCTATTCTTCTTTTGAAGTATTTTATTAAACACAATATTTAAAGATTTCTCGTTTTAATTTTTAGATCTGCGTTTGACAATATATGATTGTTAAAAATTCCAGGAAAATACTAGAATACATTTTGAATTTATTTATTTATTGTAGATTATAGATGCGTCGACATCTCAGGTCATTAGCGTCTAATACATTTTGAAGTTCTTATTTTTATTTATAGAGAATTTCTTGAAACTTGCGTATTTTTACTAGGGAACTATTAAAAGTTTTAATATTGTAGCTCAGCAAAACTAGGTTATCTTTGTATAGGTACCCAACAAGCACAATTACTAAGTTTTCTCCACAATAGGACGTTATTTTTAAACAACTTATAGTTCAACTTACGTTGATGTTTTCGATAAATAATAAACAAAAAATAGGTAGAAAAACTAGTAAGTTAACGCTTTTATAAATAATATTTAATTTAGGTTCATAAGTATAAAAATTTGGGTCGCAAACTCTATGATAATTTATTACAGTCACGACCCACGCTTTTATACTTATGAACCTAAATTAAATTTTATTTTTTTCTTTTTAGTAAGTTTGTATCTACATTTATAAAACCGTTTAACTTAAATGTTTTTTTACCTATTTTTATTTTTAATTTTTTAGTGTACTTTATTTGCTTAGTCTGATTTTATTACATTTATCCGATCCACTGAAACGTTACCGGAGCAAGACCTTTTGACTGTGAAAATTCAAAAATGCGATTTGCACCCGGACGGAAGCCGGGTCGGTCAGCTAGTTACCATAATATTGTATTGTCACAGAAGCTACACATGTGTGCAAAATTTCAACTCAATCGTATCACGGGAAGTTGGTGAAAATTCAAAAGGACGTTTTACACCCGGACGAAAGCCGGGAGGGTCAGCTAGTTACCATAATATTGTATTGTCACCGGAGCTACAATGTGTGCAAAATTTCAACTCAATCGGATCACGGGAAGTTGGTGAAAATTCAAAGTACGATTTACACCCGGACGAAAGCCGGGCCGGTCAGCTAGTTACCATAATATTGTATTGTCACCGGAGCTACAATGTGTGCAAAATTTCAACTCAATCGGATCACGGGAAGTTGGTGAAAATTCAAAAGTACGTTTTACACCCGGACGAAAGCCGGGCCGGTCAGCTAGTTACCATAATATTGTATTGTCACCGGAGCTACACATGTGTGCAAAATTTCAACTCAATCGTATCACGGGAAGTTGGTGAAAATTCAAAAGTACGTTTTACACCCGGACGAAAGCCGGGCCGGTCAGCTAGTTACCATAATATTGTATTGTCACAGAAGCTACACATGTGTGCAAAATTTCAACTCAATCGTATCACGGGAAGTTGGTGAAAATTCAAAAGTACGTTTTACACCCGGACGAAAGCCGGGCCGGTCAGCTAGTTACCATAATATTGTATTGTCACAGAAGCTACACATGTGTGCAAAATTTCAACTCAATCGGATCACGGGAAGTGGGTGAAAATTCAAAAGGACGATTTACACCCGGACGAAAGCCGGGCCGGTCAGCTAGTTACCATAATATTGTATTGTCACCGGAGCTACACATGTGTGCAAAATTTCAACTCAATCGTATCACGGGAAGTTGGTGAAAATTCAAAGTACGATTTACACCCGGACGAAAGCCGGGCCGGTCAGCTAGTTACCATAATATTGTATTGTCACCGGAGCTACAATGTGTGCAAAATTTCAACTCAATCGGATCACGGGAAGTTGGTGAAAATTCAAAGTACGATTTACACCCGGACGAAAGCCGGGCCGGTCAGCTAGTTACCATAATATTGTATTGTCACCGGAGCTACAATGTGTGCAAAATTTCAACTCAATCGGATAACGGGAACTGAGTGAAAAATCGGTCGCAAGATTTGAAACAAAAAAAATATATATACTTGTCCCGTATATATATTTTTTTTTGTTTCAAATTTTGCGACCGATTTTTCACCCAGTTCCCGTTATCCGATTGAGTTGAAATTTTGCACACATGTTTAAAAATATAGTTATCTGTTGTACTTAAAGTTTAATATACGAATAGACGAAAGAACAGGTTATATAAATTAGATCCTTATAAATAAAAGTTAGTTACGGTGGACGGATACTAAATAAAGACTTTTGTTCTCTTATGTCCACACTATATTCAAAGCAATAATAGTAGTGAATATTATACATCAGGCAGCGCTGCGGCTACCCTGATTTGTTTGCTATACCTAAGAAAAAATCCCGACAGTGGCATTTTATTTTTCTTAGATATAACCAACCAGTCAGGGCAGCCGCAGCGCTGCCTGATATATAATATTTACTACTTAATTGTTGTGAATATAGTGTGGACATAAGGGAACAAAAATCGTTATGATTTAATCATTTAAATATTTTATTGTCTTTGAGAAGTATGTATGCAAAGTTTCAAGTCAGTCATATTCGTGGAAGCGGGTGAAATTTGAATTGCAAGATTTGACCCAAACTAGAAAATATAGACCAGGGCTGAAGCCTTTGAAAATGGTAAAAAGTGAAAAAAAATAATAGTAGGATGAAACCCATTGAAAAAGGATGAGAATATAACAAAAATGAAAGGAAAAATAATTTACGGGCGATCTGAGGTCGGGAAGTGGTAGGGGGTGAGTTTTTAAGGGTAAAAAACGGTTTATCTCGATTTTCGGCAAAACTACAAGTCCTATAGAAAAAAGTTTAATGGCAAAGTTGTAGGTAATAAAAAGATCTACAACTTTTGTACCACACTTTTTTCACATAACTTCAAAATTTATGTGAAAAATTCAAATAACCAAGTTTTTGGTTTTTTATTTTTATCTTTTACAAAAAAAATTTTTTTTCACGAAATTTGGTGAAAACTTACCTTTTTATGTCCCAAACACACTGTAATTTTTTTGATTTAAAATATTTATTTTTTCACCTTATTTTGACTTAATATCGAAAAAGCACCCTAATTTTCAATCGAAAATTCTCACGTCAAAATATCTGCTTTTTTAAAAAAGTTGGTGGGCTTTTTGTTCGTTGAAATCTCTACTTTATGATGGTGTAAAAAAAATATACATTACTACGGTAAATGTTCTCAGAAAATGTAAAGAAACGAAAGAACTCGAATCCGAAAATTTTTTTTAATCAATATGTACAATTTTGAGCTATTTATTAAAATTTGCACTTCAATTCCTCGTTTCTTTGCATTTTCTGAGAACATTTACCGTAGTAATGTATATTTTTTTTTACACCATCATAAAGTAGAGATTTCAGCGAACAAAAAGCCCACCGACTTTTTTAAAAAGCAGATATTTTGCCGTGAGAATTTTCAATTGAAAATTAGGGTGCTTGTTCGATATTAAGTCAAAATAAGGTGAAAAAATAAATATTTTAAATCAAAAAAATTACAGTGTGTTTGGGACATAAAAAGGTAAGTTTTCACCAAATTTCGTGAAAAAAAATGTTCCGTAGTTCGGGTTAGTGGTGATCAGTTGTGCCCTACAACTTTGCCATTAAACTTTTTTCCATAGGACTTGTAGTTTTTCCGGAAATCGAGATAAACCGTTTTTTACCCTTAAAAACTCACCCCCTACCACTTCCCGACCTCAGATCGACCGTAAATTATTTTTCCTTTCATTTTTGTTATATTCTCTTCCTTTTCCAATGGGTTTCATCCTACTATTATTTTTTTTGGTTTCAAAAATTATCGACCCTGGTCTAATAAGTGAAGCTAATAATTAAAGCTTGTAAAAACGACAAAATGGGGAATCGATACAAAATGTAAAAATTGCATATAAATTCGCTCATTTCTGCTCAAACATACGTGTCTCTATTACTTTACAGTTTTATATGTGTCACCCAATTAAACATAACAATTTTAGAAACAACAGTAGAATTTCATTACAGTTTTTATGAAGTTTTACCAGTTGTTCTTTTAAAACAGTGAAGCTCCCTCATATACTTTACCATTTCAAAATAAGCTTAACTTTCAAAATTACTTTATAAAAGCTTATAAAACTAAGTTCACTAAGTGTGAATTAAATACTCGAGAATATAGAGTTTAAAACTCTTCAGTAATAATGTCTTAATCGAATACTCGGCTACATTGAAACTAGTAAGTGAGAAGACGATGAAAACTTTGAATTGAAATTGAACGACTGAGTGGAATAAGTTTTTGGTTAAAAAAATGTTGTTTAAAACAAGCTTTTTTCGGAGATATGTAAATTGTGATCAGAACTACGCATGTGCAAGGTTTAACGTTGATCGGATATGTGGAAGTAGATCCAGGCGCAGACTGGCTTTATTTTAGTGATGCGCGATACGAGATGTTTTAGTCGATTGTTCAAACATCTCGATGACTCTCGATGATTGTCACTTGGACTCGATTGTTGTTGTTTCATAGTTCACCGAGACCGAGTCGCATAGTACTAAATCGTACAGTACTGCATACTCCATATACCCGATACGAATTCAATAGTGAAGAGATCACAGAGTACTGAACTGAACAGAGTGAACAGTGAACAAACAACGAGTCGCGTGAACGTCAGTCGACTAGCATATAACCTTGAATCGCGATTATATGTATTCTCATTCGCTGCTATTGCTATAACTTATGTGGCAAATAATCGACTTGAACAATCGAACATTTCGATTGTAAAATCAAACTCCGAGTCGATTGTGAACTCGATTGTTATTATGAACGATTGCAATTGTTTCGATTGTAAAAACATCTCGCATTCGCCCATCACAATTTTATTTTTTCAAGGACGCTAACATTTGTAAGGGCCCGAGGGAGACACTTGAGTAATTTGTTATTAATTTGTTGAGGTTGGAAAATGGGAGGGCTCGGGCCTTCTTCACCTACGGAGACCCGGGACACTTCAGCACCCCTGGCAATTGACTAGGCTAGAAATAGTCTATTACGACTCTAGAAAACATCTCAAAAGAAATAGAGCCTTGTGACAGACGGACGCATGGACAGACATCGTAGGCTCAGTAATAGGGTTCCGTTCGAAGGTACGGAATCCTAAAAACCTCATATATTTTCCAACAGGCTCTAGAGCAGTCATGGCCTTTAGACCAAGTTTTCTTTTCAAGACCTGCATTAATTAATATAATAAAATCGTCTCAAAATATACAAATAAAACGTTTTAAAAAAACTGCAACTAAAATTAATATACCCTAGGGCAGGGGTTGGCAACCTGCGGCTCGCGAACCGCATGCGGCTCTTATGATGTCAAGATGCGGCTCTCCAGTTCTATGCGCAAATATTAATAATTATATTATTTTATTTTCAAAACTCATAAAAAATATTATACTGCAAAAAAAACTTAAAACATGATAAAACACTCAACAGAGAACAGTGAGAATAAGTGGAGTAAAGAGTATACGGACAGCTGACATTTTTTAAATGTGGCAACACTGTTATGTTTGTTTAGTTATTGGTGCACTGTGTCGTCAACGGTCCTAATCCTAATCCTAATCAAATACCATAATATTGAAATAAAAATGTTAGTGGCTCTTTAAAAACTGGGAAATTTTGTAAATTGTAACTTTTGGCTCTTCCGTTTCAAAAGGTTGCCGACCCCTGCCCTAGGGTTTCACTGACATGAGAGTTTATAAATGAGTAATAAGAAGTGACTTGGAGACCTAACACTCTAAAAATGTATCATTATAAATGAGATCGGGAGCGTGTTTCATGCTGAATATTGAAAGATATACATAAGTATAAATGAGATTTATACTATTAATAAGTATTTCGTGTTTCTATATCTTGATTGCTAATTAATGCATTTTGTATCGATTTCTTTCGGGTCAGAAATATAAACGTCAAATTGTGCAAATTACCTACAGCGCGGCGTAACGCTTTGTATTATGTGTTAATTTCATTTGATTTTTTTATCTTAATCGTCATTTAATGACTTCTTTATTGATTTCTCAATTTATTTAATCGCTTTCTATTTTGTGTCGACTTCCCACACATTGAACTAGATTTGTTTTTGATTTCAGATCATTTGCAAAAATAAAATTTAAAAAAAGGTATTTATACTTGATTTATAACAGTAGATTTTATGTCTAGTTGCGTAATGAGGTATATTACTGACGAGTAGTGACGGTATGTTAAAACGAGCGATAACAGTCGTGCGAGATAAATATGGTATTTTTTGCCATATCCATAATAAAATAGCTACTTTTCACTCCCCCCCAGGGGGACATTGGGATGTAGTTGTTATCGCAATTGCATTCCAATGTTCTTTGGGAATTAGCGCTCCCAGGGACCTGAGCTCGTACCAGTCGGTTTGTGTATGCCGGCTGGCGGATTTTAATACACAAATATGTTATTTGTTGTGCTGAAGACGCTAATGACCTGAGTTGTCGACGCGTCTATAATCTATAATAAATAAAAAAATAAATACTTTTAACTTCATTTTCAGTTTTTTCAAAAAAATTTGACAGTTAATTTGTGTCGCCAACTTCATTCCTACAGTAGGCCGAGGCACGCACAGGAGTATGTAATAGAAGACGAATCAGGCGAATAAATATAAATTGCACTATGGAAATGGTTTGCTTTCCCCCACTTAGTGTGGGAAAGGTACATTCCCGCACACCGACTTGTCAAGAGTCACTTTACATGCAAATTACATGCATGTAAAGCAGCTGTTTTACATGCATATTACATAGATGTAAAGCAGCTATTTTATAATGGGAATGGTAAAAAATAATTGATAGCTATTTTAAAACAAAGTAAACTAAAAAAAAATAAGAAAGATTATATTTTGAGTAGACGTTTTAAATTTAAAAAAAATATTATCATTACTTAGGTTTGAAATCCGCGTATTATTTGAATAAAAAGAATAAGAATACATTTATTACTTCCATATTATAAACAAAATACATAAAAAAAATTATAGAAAATGTCAATTCCATAGAAGTATATAGGTTCCTACGCATTTTCGCAAACAATGGGATGAGTTTTCAAAAAGAAAAAACTTTGAAAATTAAATTTCAACATAAGCTTGGTATACCTATACCTATTTGTTGTACATAAATAAAAGGAAGTTACGGAACTACCGAAATTGGACAAATTAAACCGAAAAGTTTTTACTTACTTAAAATATTCTTTTCTTCAGTACAAGTAACAACGAAAGTAATTATTTGAATACAATAAAAGATGTTCAAATTAAAATCTAAACATTATATTTCAATTTAATTTGTTTTACATGCATGTATATTTGGATGTAAAGTGACTTTTGACAGGCCGGTGTGTGGGAATGTATCTTTACAACAATCTACCTTCTGATATAGGTGTACGACAAATTGAAAGTTATAATAAATTTAAAAGTTCTCTAAAGTTTTATTCTTTGGAAATCTCGGTTAATTATATTTCAATTGACACTATTTGTTATGTTTAGGTATAACAAATAAAGAGAAATATTATTATTATTAGTGTATTTGCCATATGGCACATACACTATTGGCGTCGGTCGGATGGCGGGACCTAGGGGTCGGACCAAAATTTCTCGACGTTTCATAGCCTCCTGAACACTTTGGCACCATTTTTAGAAATGTTTATATATATATATACATCCAACGCACTATTTTGCGTCCCTCTTATACCGCAGCACATATCAAATTGCTTCCTTGACGATTTTACGTCCGTATATCGGAAGCAAAAAAGTTTTGCCATGTAACTCCTTTAATATCGAAGTCAGAAGCGCCGACCCTGGAGCTTTCGGACTTTTATTCGCGTATCTTTTTGCCTCCTCTATTGAAATTACCCTACTTGCCCCCGTTCAGCCGCAAGCGGAATCAATTTAGTGTGATTTATGAAAGATGTATATTAAATTTTAGTTCACGATATTTCCGCAACTTTTTTTATTGTGGCGCTATTAATATACAGTTTTGTATATAAGGCGTTTACATTGGGCCATAATTTGACTCCTCTATTAAATGTACCACGGCAACACCGTAAGAATATACAGATATCAGTACTAGGCACTATTTTGATTCTTTTCAATATTGTGCAGTTTCAACTCATTTTGGCATTTTGCTGTCAGAGTATATAGATTTCAATACTTGGCACTATTTTGATTCTTTTAAGTACGCTGTAGTTTCATTTCATTTTTGCGTTATATTGACTGGAATTTTTGACAGAATTAGTTTTACACACTCGATGCGCGTTTCGCTATATTAGCATCCTCAGGAGAGACTTAAAATGTTTTTTCTCTCTCTTCTTAAAGTTAAAATTGGCACAGTAAGTAAAGGGTCTTCTGGATTCGAAAAAAAAATCGCAACCCGCTATTACCTCCAGGGGCGGACCCTTAAATGGCATTTGGATAAATATAGACCCCATAACCATTATAATGCATTAAATTTGCCCTAAATGCTGATTTACAAGTTAGTAGTGTCAGACTTTTTCAGTGGTTTTATTAAGTTCGACATGACGTATATTTAGATCAAATTTAATTATTGAAATTTGACCCACTACCCGTTATCCAATTGAGTTGAAATTTTGCACACGTGTGTAAGTCCGGTGACAATGCAATATAGTATATCTAATATCGTTCTAGATCCAAAATGGCGGACGTCCCAAGATGGCGGCTCACCTTTTTTTTGCAACCCCCTTGACATGGGTATCAAATGAAAGGGTTTCATGAGTAGAATACGATAAGCTACGTGACGCCATTCTAAATTCAAAATGGCGGACGCCCCAAGATGGCGGCTCACCTTTTTCTTTACAACCCCCTTGACATGGGTATCAAATGAAAGGGTTTCATGAGCAGAATACGATAAGCTACATGACATCCATTCTAAAATCAAAATGGCGGACGCCCCAAGATGGCGGCTTTTCTTTTTCTTTACAACCCCCTTGACATGGGTATCAAATGAAAGGGTTTCATGAGCAGAATACGATAAGCTACGTGACGTCATTCTAAATTCAAAATAGCGGACGGCCCAAGATGGCGGGTTACCTATTACTTCAGAACTCCTATGACATGGGTATCAAATTAAATGATTTGAGGAGTAGAATACGATAAGCTACATGACATCATTCTAAAATCAAAATGGCGGAGCCCCAAGATGGCGGCTTTCCTTTTTCTTTACAACCCCCGACGTATCAAATGAAAGGGTTTGATGAGTAGAATAAAATAAGCTACATGACGTCATTCTAAATTCAAAATGGCGAACGCCCCAAGATGGCGGCCCAATTTTAATTTAAATTTTAATAAATTAGATAACTGGGTCAGCTGATTAATATAAAATTGAAAATTTAGAACTTGGATTTTACATTTTTGTAAAATGAAGAATTTATATATTTTTCTATTGTATAGAATTAATAGTATATTGTGTAACAAGTGTGCTAAATACATCTTTATTCGTCAGACACGATGTTTTCAGCACGAGTGGTAGGAGAGCGCTCACGAGCCTTGGCGAGTGAGCATCGCGAGCCGAATACGAGTGCTGAAAACATTCGCGCCTGACGCATAAATATTTAGCACACGTGTTGCACACTATACTTTATATAACACTTGCATGGTTTTAGCCTTTAATGAATCAATTTAATGTCACTGACAGAAGTACATCTCATAATAGAAAACATTGGGCTCGATCACAATATTTATTCTACTTTGTTACCATAGTAACCATATTTCATTTATAACACCGAAAAGAGGTACATAATATGCGTTATGGTATCAAGGTGTAGTGTAACAAAGTGTGAAACACTTTCTGACACTATTCACGTTTGTTATACAAAAGTGTCAAAATAACCTGAAGTCTGTTTAGTTATTTCAGTCGTGGGACTAACAAGTGTAACAACTATTAGTCCCGTGCTTTTGAGCAAGTGCACGTAGTGTAGTGTGTCACGTGATATATGTCTGAATTGACAATCGCTTTGACAGATTTGATACTGGCTTTTTGGTACTCATGATTTGTTTACACTTTTTTGTCTCTTCAAAAATGCATGAGTTCTACTCAAAATTAAAGGGCACAAAAGTTACTTCAAAATGCACTGGTAAGTGATGTTTAGATCGATTTTTACCGACTCAACAGAACTGTAAAAACTAGAAATAATGAACTAAATCAATCTGTCATTTATTTATGTTTGTAATGCGCATGTACAATCTATCAGAATGTACACTAGCCCGTTTGTTACAAGTGTACAGTTTAGTCTTACACTTTTGCTGAACTTTTTACACTTTTCAGTGAAACGGAAGTGTAGGTCTACTGTACTACAACCTCACCACTTTACACCTGGATTGAATAAACACAAACGAACAGCCTATAACCTTCCTTAGATAACGGGCTTCTAACAAAAATGTTTTTCCGGACTGGTAGTTCCTCGAGAAGCGCGTTCAATCAAAAGGATCATGAACTCGTCACTTGTCTTGAACGCGCTCAATCTCAGGACCTCAAGTCTGATTACGAAAAAAATTTTTTTGTTAGATGCCCTTTATTGAGGAAGGTTATAGGATATAGAGTTTTTTAAATTAACCCTAGGGGTAAACGTACGTAAGAGAATAACAAAATTTACACCCGTTTCCCCTTTGGGATGAACTTAAAAAAAACTCAATAGCCTATAAACTTCCAAACAACTGGTTTCTAACAAAAAATGTTTTGAAACAGAATTGCAGCTAGAAAGCGGTTCAGCAAAATAGAGTTTTTTTTAGTGATTATGAACGTCTGATCCAGAACTCCAGTCCGATTTCAACAAAATTGTTAGATAGAAAGACCATTGGGCGTTAAGGAACGTCATAACAGCATCGAGTACCTCAATATTTTATGAGCGCCCAATGGTTTTCTTTTAACAAATGTTGAAAACTATTGGCTGATCAACTTATAATCACGGTAAAAAAACATTATTTTCTACTGCTTTTAGTAAATTTTGTTTCAATTTTGATTTCAAAGATAAAACCATTGTTTTTTAAAAAGTTTGTTTTTATTTATTTTTTAAAAATTGCGGATAGTTATTATGTGGTACTTAGGTACAGGTGATCCGTCAGCCATTTACTCCTAAACTAATATAGATACAAAAAAAAGTTTTATACAACTTTTTTTAAGTTTATAATTAATAAAGCGGCTAATCTACTTTCTTAAACTTTGTAAAATCAATTAAAATGTAAAAAAATATAAAAACATTATTAATTTGTTTAAATTCTAAAGCACAGTATTTTATTTCTAATTTAAATTTATAACTAAAAACTAAACAATTATAAATAATAAATTAAATTCATTATTTTCTATCGTATTTAAAAAAAATATTTTAACAATACAATATTCTGTTAATATCCAACCTAAACAACGCACAACTACGCATTATATTGATTCCATATACCTAACGTAATAGTGAAAACTTGTGATGTATATAATTTTACGTATTACGCAAAATTTTGATTCCTTACACCACAAGAGCAGGAAGAGGAGATCCCAATTAAAATTTATTATTTAAAATATATAAGTGAAATACTTATAATTTTTACTAGTCTTATCTCAGAATAATTATTTGTTTCGTTTCAAAATAAAGCACTAAAGAATTGATTATTTATTCTGATGTACCCTATTCCATTAGCTGAAATAAATTGGTAAAGTTTATACATTTTACTCTATTTTTTACAGTAATTAAATTAAATTAAATAAAAATTAATGTATTTCCCGATTGTATGAAATTAAAATAATTAATAAAGACTAAAAAGTAAAAAATAAATAAATTAAAATTCTTTTTTTCAAACAATGGTTTTCTTTTAAATCAAAATGCACTAAAAAGTAGAGAATAATTTATTTTTTTCAGTTGAAAAGAAACCCATTGGGAAAAAATGTATACTTAGACAAAGTAATATTTTATGAGCGCCCGATGTTTTTCTTTTTAACTGAAAAAAAAAAATATTTTCTACTTTTTAGTGCATTTTGATTTAAAAGAAAACAATAATTTGTTATTAAAGTTTTTTTTTAATTTCTTTATTTTTATTTTAATATCTGAAAATTCCCTTTGTATCATCTTCGTAATGTAAACTGTTGGTAAAAATCTTTTTTTATATAAGATAAAACACTAACGCACATTTTTATTGATAAAAAATTAATATAGGAGAGCCTCTGGGGGTGCCTGCTGCACGGGGCTCTACGCATCAGCGTACTAAGAGTATCGGTAAATCCATTGCTGTTAGTAATATTTTTTTATAAGAACAAATAATTACACCATTATAACTATTAATTTGATATTTACAATAATGGCAACCATAATTAATTTTAATCGGATAGATTTATTATTTAGGCATAGCGGTTATACATACAAGTAGAATCAAAATATTGTCATCTATGATTAATTCTTTGCATAAAAAACCGGTTTTCATCTGGCAACACTGTTGGAAGTAAAAAAAATAGCAAGATAAAATATATATTTTTTTATAAATGCAAAATAGTGTTAAATATGAAACTAAAATATACAGCCCGGAGTCATAAAGACTATACTTTATAAAGACGCAAAATATGGCTATAAATAAAAAAATGTATTTTCTACTTTTTAGAATACAAACATAAAAAGTAGACAGGGGGGTCAAAAATAACTGCAGAAGTCAGTATACACACTTGGATTCCTCCTAAACCCACTCCTTCTGGGAGACGTAGGAAGGTTTCAAAGTGAAAGGAATCAATATAGTTATGTAGATGTAATATATATATATATATATATATATATATATATTTATTTATTTATTTATTTATTTATTTATTTATTTATTTATTTATTTATTTATTTATTTATTTATTTATTTATATATATATATATATGTGTTCGCGGCATAACTCTCGAAAGACTTAATTGATTTGAACGAAATTTGGTAGACACGTTGGAATCCATCACCGCACGGAACCTATTTAAAATGGGCCCAATCGGACCATTTTAAGGGTAGTTTTTAGGGGTTGAAAAAAGTTTTTGGGCCCAAAAATACCGAAAAAAATCTCAGAATTGTTTCAAAATTGGAATTTAACCCTTTAGTAGAGATTAAAATGTGTTGCTAAAATTTTAACAAAATCGGCACGACAGGACCGGACTTACAAATTTTATGAAAACACTAGTTTACGGATAGTGATTTATTTGCTGACGGGTGTATTTAATTTGGTACAGAGGTTGCATTGATAATAATATTGAAATTAGGAAAAAAAATATTATTTTAAGGGATGTATTAAGGGGTTAATTTTTCATTTTGTCCAAAAACGAACTTAAGTTCACATAATAAAGCCACAGGGCCTGTATTAGCGAATACACTATATTGTCGGCAGGGTTTTGGCACTGCGACCCGAGTTTTTATTATTTCCAATCGCTATTCCGAGAAATTTGGTAGTAAAATAAATCAACTTAGCCCGTATATCTGGATATTAAACATTTTAATTTCTGTCCCATTTTTATATAAGTACATAAATTTAGCACTGAAAATAAATTATTAATCATTGAGTACTATTGTTCTGGAATTACAATAGCCTCTACAGTCAAGTATACCGTGAAAATATTATACCTATTCTAGTAAGTGTTGCCTGCTGGAAATTCCTGGTCCAGAATTTAAATCGTTTCTGGAACCCTTTCGTGAAATATTGTTCTGATATTACAATAGTTTACTCAAGTGTGAAAATATTATCTTCACCATAGTTAAGGTTGGAAATTTGGAATATTATCTTCACTTAAGAGCACTCTGAAGTAAAAAAGAACTGGGAATCCCTAAATTTTTTGATAAATCCTACGAACCACACAAAAAACTAGGGTGCGGTTTTATGAAACCACTGTGCAAGTGAAACTTTATTGCCATAACCCTAAACGAGGGCAGTATAGCCTAGTGGTTAGCATGCTTGGTGCCGCAACCTCCAGACTGGACTGCCGTGGGTTCGAATCTCACCTGCGCTCATGGATGTTTTGTGATGTTATTTAGTTTTAAGTTAGTTGTTATTTAGTGTAGTTGAAAGACGCTAATGACCTTAGATGTCGACGCGTCTATAATCTACAATAAATATAAAAAACTCGGGTCGCAGTGCCAAAACCCTGTCGACAATATAGTGTATTTGCTAATACTGGCTTTGTGGCTTTATTATGTGAACTTAAGTTTGTTTTTGGACAAAATAAAAAATTTAACCCCTTAATACATCCCTTAAAATAATTAAATTTTTCTAAATTTCAATATTACATATGGATTTTATCAGTACAACATCTGCACCAAATTAAATACACCCTTCCATAAGTAAATCCGTATCAACAAACTAGTGTTTTCATAAAATTTGAAAGTCCGGTCCTGTCGGGCCGATTTTATTAAAATTTTAGCAGCACATTTTAATCTCTACTAAAGAGTTAAATTTCAATTTTGAAACAATTCTGACAATTTTTTCGGTATTTTTGGGCCCAAAAACTTTTTGGAACCCCTAAATACAACCCTTAAAATGGTCCGATCGGGCCCATTTTAAATAGGCTTCGTGCGGTGATGGATTCCAACGTGCCTACCAAATTTCGTTAAAATCAATTAACTCTTTCGAAAGTTATTGCCCGCACACACACACACACACACATATATATATATATATATATATATATATATATATATATATATATATATATAAACATTTCCAAAAATGATGCCAAAGTGTTCAGGAGGCTATTAAACGTCGAGAAATTTTGGTCCGACCCCTAGGTCCCGCCATCCGACCGACGCCAATAGTGTATGTGCCATATTATGGCAAATACACTAATAAATAAATAACCCTAAACGCTTTTAACCCGAAATCGCCGAAAGAATATAATTTTGTTAACGTGGTTTTGGTAGTGTAATTTGAACCCTGATCAGTATTGAGACCTAATGTAAGAATCCAGATTCTATCGTTTGTGGTCAATGGGTATTTGATGTGCTGCTCGACTGAATATTCGCACGATATTTAGTTATGTAGACATACAACGAATATAATATCGCTGCTTTTCGATGAGTACTGGCCTGGTTGACTACCATCACACTTGTATGCAATCGTACAATACCTACGTGGACATGACGTGACGCTCGCATGCGTAACCGAACGGAAAAAAACGAGGCCGATAAAGTTTCACGTTAATAAGATAATTTTTAAGAATTTTCATTTTCTCTAAAAGATTGCACGCATGTATAAAATTTTGCTAGTCTCATTAACTGATGTAAAAATGTTACCATCTCATATTTTCCACGTTCAAGGAGAGGGGAAGAGGGAACCGCGTGCTGTACGTGACATTACATGATTTATGAAGATGGTTTTCTGAATCTAAAATCGGTGTCGTAGTTAAAACCCTTCCATTAATTGATGCTGACAAAATATAATAAATGATTAATCACCTTGTAATGTAATGAGAATCACTCAAATTTGTTAACAAAATTCATTCCATGTAATAAAAGTTACCTCAAATTAATATACTTTGCCCATATATTACTTTCTCATATTATACGGAGTATACACTATACAGTGTGTAGAGGACAATGTGGTGTAACGGTTAGCGTAGCGGCCTTTGAATCACACCTCGAATCCCACCTCCGCTCATGGATGTTTTGTGATGTCATTTGGTTTTAAGAGAATTGTTATTTAATGTATTTAAGACTCTAATGACCTAAGTTGTCGACGCGTCTATAATCTACAATAAATAAAATAAATATGCAGTGTGTAAACGGTTTTACCGAACATAGGGAAAATAACATTGAGAACATTTACAATTTTGTAGTAGGCTATGGGCCATAAGACCTAATGTACAGTGAATTTTTTAAACATATTTTCCATAACAATTCGGTTGACTATTAAGAGTGACTTGGAACCTGCTAAATAAAAAAAAACAAAGCTTCTACTACATATATATTTACATTAGATTTTATGGTCCATTGTCTACTACAAAATTGTAAATGTTTTCAATGTCAATTGCCCTAGTGATGGGCGATTGTAAGATATTTTTACAATCGAAACAATTGCAATCGTTCATAATAACAATCGAGTCCACAATCGACTCGGAGTTTGATTTTACAATCGAAATGTTCGATTGTTCAAGTCGATTATTTGCCAGCGAATGAGAATACATATAATCGCGATTCAAGGTTATATGCTATAGTCGATTGAAGTCTGACGTTCACGCTACTCGTTCATCGTTGATTCACAGTTCACACTTCAGTCGGTCTCAGAGCACTCGATTACTGCACAATCGATTATCCATCGACTCGACCACAGTTGTTGAGTGATGAACAATTATATATTATGTGGCTCTCGACAGTGTACATCGTCTGTATGATTCAGTACTATGCAACTCGGTCTCGGTAAACTATGAAACAACAACAATCGAGTCCAAGTGAAAACCATCGAGAGTCATCGAGATGTTTGAACAATCGAGACAATCGACTAAAATATCTCGTAATCGCCCATCACTAAATTGCCCTATGTTCGGGTCTACCGTTTACACACTGTATAGGGGAAGTCTTGTGATCGTGTAAAAATTCAATTTTGATTTTTTGGTGAATTTACCCGTTTTCAAGCTCTCTGAACTCAAATAATAAACGATCCGCTGTACCTAGAATTAACTTTTTCAGATATATATCCCTTATAGTCTACACCGAATAAAAAAATCCGTTTAGAAATTGATAGGAAATTTAATTCTTTAAACGATGCTTTTTATCCGATCTCGATAGATTGAGAAATTTTTAAGTTTTTTTAAGTTCAACTTTGATTGCTTATAACTTCCGATTTTTTAAAAATATCGGTACGGGATAGAAAGCATGATTTAGAGCTTAACTAATGTAAATAGCTACTCCATACTAGATTTTTGTCACACTAAATTTTAAATTAATCTGAAACTGAAATTCAAAATAGGTATTATTTTTTATCGATGTGACATATTTTGTATTGTTTTATATGTATGTATAATGTGTATGATTATTGTAGGTACGACGCATTCCATACTTTTTCGGTATCTACGGAAAATAAAGCTATTACTATTACTATAAAAATATGTGTTTTCAATTTAAAACTCGATAAAGAACATATATTCAGCTGTTGAAAAAGACATTACATTTTAGCGACATGGGTCTCCAAGGCGACGCCGAGAGATGATTTTATCGCGTGCTCGAGCTCAGTAACCATTAAAAATATTTGTTTTAAATACGTCTTTCAGTTCGAATTTTTATCAACTTTAAAATTGATATTAACCTTCTTTGTCCTAAAATAGATAGTTCTCGAGATTTTTGCAAAAATACACTTTAAAAAATTAAGTATAGGGAGTGGCGGCTGAGATTTTTAATATGTTAGTAAGGGAACCACCAACGACAATTTTCTGCAAAATCCCGTTTGTTAATACGATTTTCCTCTAAATTCCACTTTTGTGTCTAATTCGCCTAGGCTATTAGCCTCCCACTGTGAATTTTCTAGGAGGAAATTATTACAAGCGACTAAGGCCCTGCAGTCAGGGTCCATTCTTATTGGTCGAATACCCCATCTTGATGTCGTTTGACACACACACACACACCTAAATGAATGTAACAACTCTGTATACTAATATGGATAGTTGATAGCGATTAAAAAATGGGTTTTGTATGTGGACAATGTTCAAACACATATTATTCTTCAAGACAGGCATTAATGTTCACAAAATTAGAATGAAAGCTTCAGGTAAGACTTGTAATCTAATTCTTTCTATAAAAGTCGATCAATTTTTTTGACATTTCAAAATTAAACCTAATTTAATATTATTATTTGAGATATTAGGATGTCCAAAATTTATACAATTATAGGGTTCTTGAGAAATTGGAATAGAAAAATAAATTTTAATTAAGTTTTATTTTAAAATGTCAGAAACTTGATCGACTTTTATAGAAAGAATTAGATTACAAGCCGTATCTGAAGTTTTCATTCTAATTTTGTGAACATTAATGCTGTCTTCAAGAATGTGTGTTTGAACAGTCCCCACATACAAAATCCATTTTTTAATCGCTATCAACTATCCATATTAGTATACAGAGTTCACTAGTTAGTTGTTAAGTGCGTTTGTGTGTGTTAGTGTGTGTGTGTCAAACAACATCAAGATGGGTTATTTGACCAATCAGAATGAACCCTGACTGCAGGGCATAGTCGCTTGTGAAATTATTAGTCATCAATCTTCTGTCTTCTAAACATAATTGTCGGTGCTGAACCGATACGTGCCTGTGCTGATAGAATAATTTGTTACTAATAAATTTTCAAAATACCGTTCAAAATTGATTTAATAATGGCATCGAAAATAAGACATCCTGTACATAAATATATAAAGATTTATTTGATATTATTCATTCCTTGTAGTGGCATTTTGTCTGACATATACATCTCCGAACCATACAACCACCCCGGGGTGGTAAAACTTGCATCCCATACCCAGATTATCATATCATACGTTCTCTATTGTGCACATTTCAAGAATACGTTTTTGATATTTTATATAAAATAAAATATATATATTTTAGACGTAAAAGAAATACGACACGTGCATGTTCATATCCTTTCAAGTAAACATCTTAAATCTTATTGTATAAAAATATAAAGAAATATACTTATTATAATTTTTCCCTCTCTGAACATTTTATGAATTTGTTGCTTTGAAGGAAATATTTTTAGAATATTTATTAACTACATGTTATAACTACATATTATGCTGACGTAGCAGCGTTGAAATTGACGTCAATGTTTAAAATACAAGCGACTAGGCCCTGCAGTCAGGGTCCATTCTGATTGGTCGAATACACCATCTTGATGTCGTTTGACACGCATACACACACCTAAACGAACGTAACAACTAACTAGTGAACTCTGTATACTAATATACTAATATGGGTAGTTGATAGCTATTAAAAAATGCGTTTTTGAATATGTAGAATGTTCAAATACATTTTCTTCAAGACAGGCATTATTTTCACAAAATTAGAATGAAAACTTCAGGTAAGGCTTGTAATCTAATTCTTTCTATAAAAGTTGATCAATTTTCTGACATTTCAAAATAAAACGTAATTAAAATTTATTTTTCTATTCCAACTTCTCAAGAACACTGTTATTGTATAAATTTTGGACATCCTAATATCTCAAATAAGAATATTATTAAATTAAGTTTTATTTTGAAATGTCAAAAAATTGATCGACTTTTATAGAAAGAATTAGACAAGCGTTACCTGAAGTTTTCATTCTAATTTTGTGAACATTAATGCCTGTCTTGAAGAATATGTGTTTGAACATTCTCCACATACAAAACCCATTTTTGATCGCTATCAACTATCCATATTATAGTATACAGAGTTCACTAGTTAGTTGTTACGTTCGTTTAGGTGTGTCTGTATGTGTCAAACACATCAAGATTGGGTATTCGACCTGAATGGACCCTGACTGCAGGGCCTAGTCGCTTGTATTTAAAATACCTAACGGTTCTAAGAAGGGATGTGCGAGAAATGAGTACTTGTTCAAGTATCACCGTATCGGTCGAGTGAATACTGACCGTTCCTCGTACCTAATGGAAGTCGACTCCAGTATTTGAAAAATACTCGAATTTTCTTTTCAAGTCAAGTAGTGCAGAGAAAACATTTTTCAGTATGCACAATTTTTTCCCCATACGTTGGCCGATTTGAAAATCGAATTTTTATTAATTACTCGATTCAGCTCAAAATGAAAATTAAATGTTTCTACATCCCTATAGTTGAGTTTTATTAACGAAGCAATCGATTTTCTCACTAATTAGGAAAAGTGATATCAGGTGTTCGGATTTTACTGCCACTCATTCCACAAATTGACAGCTGTTACGATAGAATATCAAATTCAAAAATATCCACACTTACTTCTCTATACTACTAAATATGATATTATATTATTAAAACCAGCAATATGTCGAATTTCTGGTTAAACAAAATAACAATTTATTTATTGAACTAGTTCTACATTTTTCGATCACCTTCCCACCATACGACGAGTCGAACGAAATCCATTCACCTACGTAGATTTGTTAACTTTGAAGTTTTCTATATTGTTGTACAATTACAAACAAATAACTAAGTCAGTTTTTAATGTTCTTTAATTTATAATTTCTACTGCTCTGATTTTCATTTTTTTTTTTTGAAAATTAAAAAAACGACACTGTTATACAGGGTGTTCCTTAATGACGTGCTAATATTTCAGGATGTATTTTTTTTATTTAAAACAGGCGCTCAGCTTAGGATGTAATTCCTCAGGCCAATTTATGAAGAAAAATTCATATGAACATAATATGTCCGCCGCGGCTTAATTTTTTTGCTACAGGGTGTTGAATTTTTTTTTTGGTGGTGCAATAGAATAACTTTTCTTACAAAAATACGTGGTTTTATATCCTATTAGCACATACCAAAATTGAAAATAATATCTAAAGTACTTTCGGAGATATTAAAAAATAACTCTTTAAAAAAACAAATTTCAACACCCTGTAGCAAAAAATTTTAGCCGTTACGGACATATTATGTTTATATGAACTTATCTTCATTAAATGACCTAATGAATCACACCCTGAAATATTAGCACGTCATTAAGGAACATCCTGTATACGATTTGAACGATACGTATATAGTTATAACAGCGTATACAGAAAACTTTAATGGTACAAAACTGCTTTTAAATAAATTAAAATAAATGAGGCAAAAGTTTTGACACATTAAAACTATTTAACTATTGTAGTAGAATAATTTAAAATATAAAATTGAATACATTATTATATATTTCAACACAATAAAATACAAAGTTAACTTGTTATATTTATTTTATAATTTATTTAAAATTTGTACAGTTGTGTAAAAACAAATCGCAATTATTAATAAATTATAAATAAACAAACTTATGAGAAATTTTTTTATATACGGTGTTTTTTAACAATGACAATATAACAATCAAACGATTATTGGTTTCCACACCGTAAATAAATTCACTATATTAGTGAATTGACATGATAATATCAGACGATGATATTATTATGTTAATTCACTAATATAGTGAATTTATTTTCGGTGTGGAAACCAATAATCATTTGTTTGTTATATTTTCATACATAATACAAGATATGAAGACGTGTCTTCAATAAAACATAAGACCACTTTTTTTGAGAAAAGCCCAGTATATACGGGATTTAAAATATTTAAAAAATTACCAGACCGAATAAAAATCATAAAAAATGAAACAAAATTTAGAATTGAAATAAAAAAATATTTATTACATATCGTTCCCTATAATCTTTCTAATATGATCTGATTTCTTTTTTCTTCTGACATTTTTGTAAACCTGTTTTGTATGGTCAAGACAAATAAAAATATTATTTATTTATTTTATTTATTATTAATAAATTGTTATCGGTAACGGTACCTAATCAGAATGACATTTGCTACAGGCTCATTATTTCCAGGAGCAAAAGTTTTATTTAAGAAGAAAACAGTGATTTTAAGAGGCACGTAGGCCCGGCGGCTGTGCGACGATTGCGATTTTCCGTCGCTTCTCGCAGCTCTCGATTCTCGCGGCTCGCCGTACTACTCGCTCCTCGCCTTGTCACTCTCTTTTGGCCTCGACATTTGACCTTCGCCTCGCAACTCCTCACCAGTTTTGTCTATAAATTTCAGAGAGTGTAGCAATGCTGTTGTTTACATGGCGTTGCTATGGTTCCTCTTTTACAAGTCCCCAGTTCCCGGGTTCTAGCCCGAGAACTGGTAAAAGTGTCAATTGGATTTTCAATTTATTAAAAAAAAATAATGAATTGAAAATATAAATTGGTGCTAAGCCCAAATAACCTTAGGTGTAGGTGGTCTTTATAACACAATTTTTTTTCTATAAATTTCAGTATTTCCGTTATTAGAAACGGCATATTTTGCTTTGACGTAAAAATTTGCCACATGTGTTTACTCATATATTAGAGCATTTTTTCGGTTTCCATATAATCCGCAGTTCAGTAACGCATAAATTGGAAAGTATACGAGTAATTTCTTTAACGTTAGCATATTCATTTTTAGGGTTCCGTACCAGAAAAGAACCCTATTGTTGTGCCAACGATGTCTGTCTGTCTGTTGGTTACATGCCTCTAACTTCTAAACGAAATGAGATAGGGACTTGAAATTCACACATAATATGTATTACCGCAACCCAAAGACGAAGAGAATAACAAAAGATTAAAAAGATTTCTTTAAGGGGAGCGCCCATACATGCAAACGAGGGTTAAACAATTTTTTTTGTACCTATTCTTGTGGAGTATCGTTGAAAAGGAACTTTTGAGTAGATTATGAATGTATTTATTTTTTCAAAATTGTAGGATTAGCATAACTTACATAGTACGGAACCCTACTCTTTGCGGCGCTCGACACGCACTTGACTGTTTATTGATAAATTCATTTCAAACAGAATAAATTAAGAAAGTTAAACTTGGAAGAAAAACAGGATTATATATTTATGAAATTTAATTGGCATACAATCGTGTATTTTTCTTAACATTATAATTAATAATTCTGTGATATTATAACTTAATTAATGTTCATGTTTATAATGCATTAATTGTACCTCACAATTAATTAACCTTTATAAATAACTTGTTAAGTTTTAAGCGTATTAACTTTTTTAAAGGGTTTTATTCGTCTGAATAAATTATAAGTTACATTCGGAATTCGAACCTGAATCTTCAGTTTGTACATTAGGCAAGTTTGACATTTAAAAATGTAGTTCATGTAATATTTTGACACTTAGTTTTATAGAGTGTAACCAAAAACACACTTTGCCCATAGATCCTTTAAACCCTGATTCCAGATTTTTTGGGTTCAGATTTTTTGGAATTTTTTATTTCCCGTTAGTTTAGTATACTTTTTATAATTATTGTGCTAAATTCTCAGCTGATTTGAAACTGGATTCATAATCAGCGAAAAAACACGAAATTTTGTCAATCTAATCGAAATTGCAGTTTCAATAACAAAGTTAGTAATAGGTGAAATAGTTAAAACTTTATAAAAATATATCCATTTGAAAAAAAAAACGCAAAGGATGAAAATTCGTTTTCAAACTGCTGTACTTACTCGTAGCTACAAAGTTCTATCAATAGAATGTGAAACAAAAGTTCTTTCTGTACATCGAAATCGATAAATTGAAACGATGGGTACACATCATATAAATTGGTAAAACCCTCGACAATAAACTAAAAACTTTCCCCAACAGTTCATTTCATAACACCTTTTTTCGATTACATGTTTGTATTAACTTTCAAATTAAATGAAACACCTGTACTTCAAACAGGGTGAGAATTCTTCTCCTAAAATCCTAACTGCAGCATATAAGTATTAAATTAGTTTTTACACGTGGCGTAAGGCGTTATTGCCCTTCGTTCACTGCGACTTGGAAGATCTTTTGTGAGTCCCTTCGCACTTATTCCCATTCAAGTATTAGCTGTTACTAATGTACCTTATTACCTTTCTCGGGTCTGTATTTCACACCTCATTAGGCTCTAAGAACCTTCCATTTAGATGTTGCAGCCTTTTGGAAGAAACTTCTTCGCATGAACACAAGATATGTTCAGCAGTTTCTTTTGACTCTTTGCAAAAGCGACAGTTATCATCTACTACCATGCCCATGTTTTTAAGATGGTATCTTAGAGGGCAGTGCCCGGTGAAAACTGAAAAGTTCTGTCAAAATTCTCAGTTCTGTTCTACTGAGAGTACAAAGAATTCTTTAGTCCTTTTTGCTGAATTAGAGATACATCTCTTATATTGTCGGAGTCCAGGAGTTGACATCCAACGTGAGGCTTTATTTATAACCGCATCATAATGAAATATTATATCAGTTGAAAATGTATAAGGGCTAGTTCAGACACGGCGGATTCCGCACGGATCAACTACGTGGTGTTTATTCACATTAGCATAAACATATTCGTACATATACACTCCCGCGCGGCTGCCACCACTCGACCTCCGGAAAATAAAACCGTGCGTCTTCCGCACGATCCTATTACTATGGCGTGCTGTGACAGCGTTCACTTGCTTTGCGGAGGCCGCGCGTTTCGGACGTGTGAACAAATACAAACACATTGCTTGTTCGACTTCCATCTTTGAAATGAGATTATGTAACCTCGCCCCTGTCCACGGCTGTCTGAACACAATATATACTATTTCGCGGTTCAAAACGCGCAGTCGCAAACGCGTGAATTCCGCCATGTCTGAACGAGCCCTACGAATTTCGAAAAATTTAACCTTTGAATAACCTTGTTCATAATCAGTGGCTCTGTTTGTGATGTAATATATTTGCTACAAAGGGAAGAATGCTGGGCGTTTTTAATAAAATATGTATTGATAAAATTTCAACTTTAACATTTCTCAAGGCAAACGGCGTGGGTTAAAATACATAATTTGTATAAAGGTTATTCAAAAGGGTAATAATATCTGAAAAACAATTTTCAGAACAATCCACAATTGCATAACAAGAAATGACATTTTGATGAGTTATGAAATTCACGTTGTCATTTTAAAATTATCTTGAGGATAGCTTGGTGTAATGGTCAGCGTGCTGGCCTTTAGATCAGACTGTCGTGTGTTTGTATCCCACCTCTGCTCATGAATATTTAGTGATGTGATTTAGACCCAGCTTTAATATTTAATGATACTGGTCAGATACCTTATATGATGAAGCCACGCCCCAAGTGATATTCTCTTGTATATTATGTGAATATGCTCTATATTACGTGGACTAGTGGACATACAGTGTGTCCCACCGAATTTGAGACATAGGAATTTAACATAGGATTTTGATATTCTGTTAATATTTGCTCCCCATTAAATGTTTTTGTTATTTTTATTTTACGAACTGGTTCTAAATACCCTCAGGAATGATTCTGTAATTTATTTTTTTCTTAATTCTCGTTAAAAATTCAAAAAAATCACATTTTTGAGAAATAAAATACGAAGCTTAGTTTGTATACCAGTTTTATGAGCGCCGCCATCGTTTCGTTCATAGCCAAGTTGACAGCGCGCAAGGGCAATAATTATACATTCCACCAAGCGTGAGTTCGAATCCCGGGTCCTCAAATATTTTTTTTCTTTTTTTTATGAAAATACATTGGAAAATTATTTTAGATAAAAAAAATTTAATTGAAAAGTTATTTAAAAATAAATAAATTTAATGTTGAGCGTCTATTATTATTACAATTTTAATTTTTTTCGACTATTAGTCATTATAAAAATAAAACAATTGTTTAGACACTTACCACAATAATTTTATTCGTGAATGTACATTTCAAGAGCTAAGCTTTTAGTTTAGTATGTGCTGAAGATGAATAGTCGAAAAAAATTAAAATTGTAAATTATAGACGCTCAACATTAAATTTATTTATTTTTAAATAAATTTTCAATTAAATTTTTTTTATCTAAAATAATTTTCCAATGTATTTTCATAAAAAAAAGAAAAAAAATATTTGAGGACCCGGGATTCGAACTCACGCTTGGTGGAATGTATAATTATTGCCCTTGCGCGCTGTCAACTTGGCTATGAACGAAACGATGGCGGCGCTCATAAAACTGGTATACAAACTAAGCTTCGTATTTTATTTCTCAAAAATGTGATTTTTTTGAATTTTTAACGAGAATTAAGAAAAAAATAAATTACAGAATCATTCCTGAGGGTATTTAGAACCAGTTCGTAAAATAAAAATAACAAAAACATTTAATGGGGAGCAAATATTAACAAAATATCAAAATCCTATGTTAAATTCCTATGTCTCAAATAAGGTGGGACACACTGTATACAACTGGATATAGGTACCTTTAATAGTAGTTTATACAACTAGTACAATTAAGTATAAGACGCGAGGGGTGAAGCTGGTACGAGAGTACCAATACCCCGAGCGTCTTATACTTAATTTGTACGAGTTGTATACATTATTTTTTGTTACACATATTTGAAATGTACAACATTTTTAGCTTTAGAGCTTTATTGAATTAATTTCAAACACCTAAATCTCACTGACAGCTAAAAATATTGGCCTTGATTCAATATTTATTTACTTCGTTACCATAGCAACTATATTCCTCGTATGGCATAAAATACGCATTATTGTACGCTGACGTCACAGTCTATATTTTACGCACGCCTACCTATACTGCCGTATCACATAAAATATGGTATTATTGTACGCGTACGATATATTATATTATTTTAAGCAGCCGACTAGAGGCACGAAATGCTGTGTACATTTCAAATGTATGTTACAAAAAAAATCTTTAGCAGCAATAATGTCGAGGATAATTCTACAAAAAAATCACAATAAAAGTTTTGTGTAGAACATTCTTAGCACGTAGTTTTATTGAGTTGGAAACACGGTGTATGATTAGCGTTCCCTCTAACTTCCAGACGGAAGATATACATCGTTACTAATCTTTGTTAATCTTGCAGTAGGTATCTTCCACTGCATGCATCCAGTATACCCCACTGATGTAACTAACTCCACGTCTGGAGTACTGGTTTTGTTGAACATTTATTGCAGACATAACTGTGATCTCCTTGAAAAACTAACTATTATAGTTCATCCATCCTGAAATAGTGTAGACAATCAACCATTTTGGTTTGAAGTTTTTGACAGATTCCAGTGGTACCAGATAATAGGCACCTACCTTCTTTAAAATCATTACCAAATTCAGAAAGTTATAAATGCCACAAAACACCAAACTAAATTAAAAACTTCTCGGCGTACGTTTCGTCAACCAAGTTGGCATCATCAGGAGATGATTAAAACCAAAAATTTTAGTTTTAATCATCTCCTGATGATGCCAACTTGGTTAGCGAAACGTACGTCGAGAAGTTTTTAATTTGGTTTGGTGTTTTGTGGCATTTATAACTTTTTGTATCGTTACACCAAAGGTTCCACCACTCATCATTACCAAAGTCAGGTAAAGATTAAATAACCAAACAACTTTAAGACTGTTTAAGACTGTTATGATTATCAAATTATATTGATTGTATTTCTTATGTTTTTTTGTTATGATTATATTTAATACATTGTTATTATAATAGATAACGTTCAGAACCAGTCTTAAATTTTATTGGTTATTAAGTCTTTACCTGAATTTGGGAATGATTTAAAAGAAAGCTAGGTACCTACTCTATGGTACCACTGGAATCGGTCAAAAACAATGATTACTCTACAGCAGGTATGGGCAACTTTTGGAAAGTTGCGGGCTAAACTTTGGGATATTAATGAAGTCACGGGCCGTATATAATAGGTAGTTGTGAAAAAATAATAATGATACGGTTTATTTTATTTTTTTTCTTCGGCAAAGTATTTTCTGTAGAGATCACTTAGCTCCGCGTCTTCAAATTTTGATTTCAAATGTGTGTCTTCCTGAAGATCGATCAACTCCATTTGCAGGTGTGTCGGAGCCTTCTCTAGTCTCTACGTCACTTTTCATAGGAGTAGCAAAAAGACTAAAGGAGCTATCCATTACCTGTGTTTTCGAAGTCGGAAAATCTATTAAAAAATTGCTCCAACAGTGATTTTAGTTCTTCAGCATATTGAGTGTAATCAATATTATCGTGACTTGATAGTGTTGAAAAATGATAGCAGCTTCCAGATCACATTAATTGTGTTTCCCAAAAGCTAATTTTGTTCTGGAACGCTTTCAGATGACTGTAAAATTCGTTTACCAACTGACCTTGTTTTTGAAGCTTCAAATTCACCTCGTTTAAGAGACCCGTGAATCGTGATGTCAACTAGAAATGCTAAATCACATAACCATTTCTGATCACTGACTTCAGGCAATGGTTTTTCTTTGATTTCCGTAAAATCGGCTATTTCCTGTCTAAGATCGTAAAATCTTTTTAGCATTTTGCCTTTGCTTAACCATCTTACTTTGCATATTATATGCAATATATGAGGTCATCCAAAAATGCTTTGGACTTTTTCGAACGCGATTTTAAAATGTTCTGTGGGCCGGATCAAAAGCCGCTGGCCGGGCGTTGCCCATAAGTGCTCTACAGTGTAGAGTAATAAATCTTTGTTTTTAATAAATTTAGTTGCATAGATAATGACAAATTCGTCTTTATAAGTAAGTATATCTATAGTCCACCCTGAAATAGTGTAGAGTCTACAGGGTGGACTATAGATACACGTCTTATAAAGACGAATTTGTCTATGCAACTAAATTTATTTTATCGACTAGCCTTTTTATTCGATGCTTCTCTCGCGTCAATGTTGGTTTTTGGCGTGTTAATGTCTTTACTGGCGCCTCCTTCCAAAAATGTCTACTCGAATGAAATGTCACATTGTCGTCTTTGTTAAATCTGAATGCCACATTTCTTGAAAGTACCGGGAAATCAGTTTTCTTTTAAAGGATTAGGAATAGTCGAGTTCCTAGGGATGCATTTTGCAAGTTCGTATAGGTTTTCTATTTGAGGGGTGACAAAAATATTCACTGGATTTTCAAATTATTATTAAAATTATGAATCGAAAATTCGAATTTGCAGTACAAGGTCCAGACAAACCTGGCACTTGGTACAAGGTTCAGACAAACCTGGCACTTGGTTAAAGGCTCACGATAATTAACTACCCGTTCTGTGTGGAATAATATCATAATATAATTAATGGGAATTTGGTAGCAAGCTGTCAAACTGCCAACAGAAAACAGACAAAAATATAATTCGACTGCTTATATGGAAATGTCAACCAATACAATGAAAAATGAAACTATGTTAATACTATTAACGAGGAATTTAATTATAGGTACTTCCCTTACGACTACGTTGTAATTATACTTTCCAAATCTAATGTGAATAATTAAGTAACTATCTTTGTCGAAACTTACTTCTGTTCATTTATATAAATAAGTAATGATTTTGAAAAGATAATTATTTCAAGGAATTACAGTTGGGTCTATTTCCATTGAAGTGTCACGAGAGACAATTTGAGAAACACGTTTTATTACGAATTTCATTTTAATTTATATTGTTGTCAGAGAAAACATATTTTTTTTAAAACGTTTTACTTAATTGGAACCAAATAATTTTTTTGTATAGAAACATTAAAAATATTAATCTTACGGTATATATATAATAATATAACTTCTCGTATCCATTTGTCAATTTCCATCCCTTTTTTTTTGTCACAATGATGGACAACATTTCTGTGGGGAATACATACACTATAAGGTTCTTATTTTCTTCTCCTGTTTTCAGTGACAAGTTGTTCTTTTGCGAAGGGAAATTCTTCTCGTTTTATATTGTCCTAAGTGACTGACATTGACAGCTGAAATTACACAATGTATGTGTATATTCGGTTCTCCCCAAAGGTGAATTAAAAGTAGATAAACTTTGTGTTTTTTTTACTTTAACTGTGCAAGTAAAAAGTATACTAATAATAGCATATCCCGATTACTCTTAATGGCACAGTGACGTCATCAGCCTATTGGCGGCAAAGCACCGCCCTAATTAAGCATCTGACTGTCTACATGACAACCGTCACCCTCTCTGCTGCTCTCTAATGGTTTTTACCATAGACGGCGTGTATGAGTTTCAACTCACTCGACAACGGCTACTGTTCCGGTCTCCACCCATACTCAAGGGTGGAGACCGGACACCGGAACAATAGCCGTTGTCGGGTGATGATGTCTCGGCGTCATTCTTATAGTATTGTGTCTACACCTTAGACAGGAATCTAGAGACGAAGTACAAGTGAGTGGAGTCGTTCTGTTCCGGTCTCCGCCCATACTCAAGGGTGGAGACCGGAACAATAGCCGTTGTCGAGTGAGTTTAAACTCATACACGCCGTCTATGGTAAAAACATTAGAGAGCAGCAGAGAGGGTAACGGTTGTCATGTAGACAGTCAGATGTTTAATTAGGGCGGTGCTTTGCCGTTGTCGAGTGATGACGTCTCGGTGTCATTCTTATAGTATTGTGTCTCTAATAACTATATGATACGTAATTACAGGCTCTCTTAAGCTGACAAGGCCAAAACAACAAAATCTATTACGTCATAGTGGACTTTTTTGTACTTATATTGTACCCCGTGAATTAAAAAAATATCTGTGCACTACTAACTTAATGTGAAGCTATGTAGGACAAAAAAGAAATAATAAAACCAAAGCAGATACTAAAAAAAAGTGTTCATTTTGAACCATCAAGAGTAATTTTGTATGCCACGCCGTACCATTTAAGAAAAATCGTGGAGAATATGAAGAATAAAAACAAAAAAAAATGGAAAATAAAAAAATGTTCGTTTTCTATGTTTTTTTTCATTAATTGTTTAACGTTTAACAATGTTTATAATTCAATTCTTGAGGGCAGTGTAGCCTAGTGGTACCAGCCTCTAGACTAGACTGTCGTCGGTTCGAATCCCACATGTGCTCATGGATGTTTTGTGATGTTATTTAGTTTAAAGTTAGTTGTTATGTAATGCAATTTAAGACGCTAATGACCTAAGTTGTCGACGCGTCTATAATAGACAAAAAATAAATATAATTCAATTCTGGGTTATATATTTTATATCATCGGCGATTCGCCCACAATTTTTATAAACAGTAAATATGATTTTTTCTTCACTAATCTCATGATTTTTTCTATCAATTTAATTTAAAAAAATACTAAAAGTCAATGAGTGAGCAAGATGTCCCTGTTTATAGTTCTTTATATTTATATTATGTAAGATCATAAGGCAAAGTAGCCTATGTGCACAAATTCAAAATTTATTTTATTTAAATTGTTTTTGAAAACCGCGTTTGTTCCAACCGACAGTTTATTTTCAGCTGCAATAAGTGCTTTGGTAAAATCATTTTTTTGTGAGGATCACTTTGATGTAAGTATTGAAAAGTACATAACCAAGAAACAAAAGTTTTACCAAAGCGGTTTTGACGTCAACGCAGCTATAACGTCACAATATGTTGTTGAAATAAAACATCAAATTGAATAAATTAATTGTAAAGAATACTTATCGTTTTTACAAGCTTTTGTTTAACTTGCTATGTTAGTTAGGTAGCTGTTAGTTAGCCTGTGTGTGTCAAATCTTGCAAGTCAATTTTGAACGACTTCCACGTATCCAATCGATTTGAAATTTTGTACACATATGTATTCCCGATGACAATACATGAATAAATCGTTTTTAGAATTAAATTCAACCCCTAAGGAGTTCAAACGGAGGTGTAGGGGTTTTTTGACTAATCAAAGCCCAGATCAAATCGCTGAAGCTAGAAACATGAAATTTGAACAGTAGGTTTCTTCTCTGACGTAAGCATCCACCAAGAAGCGATTTGTCGAAACTCAACCCCTACGGGGGTCAAAAAGAGGTAAAATTTTTAAAGACTAAAATGAACAACATATAAAGAAAACTTTTTAGTGACAAGTTTTTAATGAAATGTACTACTAAAGAGGAAAAAATAATATTTAATAATTTAGGTTCATAATAATTATAAAAGCGGGGCCGTTTGTGACTAATAAACTATCATAGAGTTTACAAACCACGCTTTTATAGTAATTATGAACCTACATTTTTAAACGTTATTTTTTCCTTTTGAGTGCATTTCTAAAAGTTTGTCTATAAATAAATAGTTTTTTTTTCTAATATTTTATTTGCTAAAACAGACATAAGCCAATTTACCTTATAGTTTAGAGTTGTATAACAGAGAAAGTATTTTTTTATTGAAGTGAATAAAAACGTTGTATCGTACAATTAATCCAATAAAAAAGAGACGGGATCTCTTACATAATTAAAGCGATGTTCATGAGTCATTTAAGAATCAAAATGGAATAATTTATTAGTTTTTTTTACTTTACTTTTCTCGTTAATAATAATAATATACATTTTAGTGAATTCTTTATAAATTTTATAAATTTACTAGCGGCCCCGTCCAGCTTCGCCCTGGTGCTACGAATTTATTATTTATTATCTCCCCCGCGGGAAATTCTCTCCCTGCGACCCGGGCGAACCTGGGCGGGTGGTGTTTATAATATTAGCAGGTTTCCGCCGTTACGCTAAAATGCAAGAAAATTGCAGTTACGTTTTGTTACTATTATCCCACAGGAATTTACTATAAATTTCTAAATTATTAGAGATATTCATGCCGAATAAAATTCTGCATATGCACTGTAAAAATGGATGTAAAAATACTTTGTAAGTTAAGGTGGAATTCGCTCGATTTTCTAAGTGATTTTACATTATTATTTATTTTTACACAGAAAACTTCATAAAACTTGGACTTTTACTGTAAAGTTAAACAAATTTGTGATTTTTACATAAAGTAAATTAAAATTACATAATTTGTGTAATATTCCAATAAAGTGTGTAAAAATTACAAAATAAAATGTATTGTTACATATATAAAATGGATGAATACAAAACAAATTAATGTAAAATTAGTAACCACGCATGCGCAGTGTGTTTTTATGGAATCTACGCGATGTGCAGGCGATACCTGTTTGCGACGCCATTGTCTCTTTGTGTGCCTATTACCAGATTAATCGCTGGCTACAAATGGACCATCGATAATCTATGTAATCGGCCTTCTCATTTCTTACAGTGTGGTGGTATATTTACGAACTACTGTACTGCAGTGTACATTTATACACTACAAGAATTGCCTTGATTTTGAGTCATCAGTAAATACACTGACAAATTTATGACCTTTACAAAATAATGCAAATTTTAATGACATTATTGACAAGAAGTCAAATTTCCAAATTAATAATAATTTATGCTTGGCTTGCAGATTGTAAGCAACGATATTGTGTTTGTTATGTGTGCTATATTATTATGTAGATTTACAGGATCTGTCATAACAAATAGGTTTTAAAAAAAAATTTGAACCGACCTTTGTGACTCTCAATTCGTTTTCTTGCCGCGTTTTAGGGGTTATCACTAGAAAACCAAAAGAGGAAAACATCCGGAATATGTTAGGTCATTAGGATATGATTTCTATCAAAACCGTCATTAATTCGAGCGAATTTGTAAACAAAATTAGCTTTGACGCAAACGAAACCACGGGCAAAAGATTGTTTGAATAACCTATTAAATACATTTTTGTATTAAATACAACTTTAACTTATTTACCCTAGTTAAGAACTTTATTTTCTAACAATTGTTTCGCACATCACGAACACAGCTTCATCAACCATGTCACTGTATTTATTTCAGATTTATTTCCTGTTCAACACTGTCACAGTACAATTTACACTGACTGATTCCCGTTGACTGATCAATATTTATTTCCCTGTACACGACTCACCATTCACTGACTCGATTGCATGACACCGTTGACTGACCCTCTGACCCTCGTACTTCGCTTATATAGGTCGCGCAGCCCAGCCTAGTACGTTCTTGCGCTCTCCAGAACATTCCGGCAGGTACTCGTTGTTCAGTATCTTCGATACCATTCCACGCTTTACCACTGTGACCCCTCCTTATTGTCGTTTCTATTGGAGGCAGTGGCGTAACATCTTGGGGTTTGCTACAATATGGTATTTTTTTCCATACCCATTACAAAGTAACCGCTTTTCACTTTATTTTCATTATTTAAAAAAAAATTTCACAGTTCATTTTGTGTCGCCAACTTCACTCCTATAGTAGGCCGAGGCATGCATAGTAGTATATTGTAATAGCGAGCTGATCAGGCGAATGAATATAAATCAGTATGGAAATTGTTTGCTTTCCCACGCTAATGCATGTAAAGCAGCTATTTTATAGTGGGTATGGCAAAAAATAAATTAGAATGTTGTGTTTTATTAAATTTAAAATATTAATATTTATTTTAATGTTACTTTCGAAACTATCACCCAATAAATATTGATATTAATGATAACCGATCCCATACGTTAATAGTAATGTTCGAATAGTACATGTGTATAAACGTGTATCTACTATACTTGTGTGTGTAGAAGTATTTTATTCTGATAGCAATTACATGCTGGATACGGATATCGGAAAATCGACCGAAATAATATATCATTTTAATGCCACATTCGGGAAAAAAAAGTGAACCGACCCTCCCGGTCTTGTTTTGTGCATTTCCATCTTGCCGCTTCCGAACGCAGTTTATTCTAAAAATATCTTTCGTATACCTTTTATTTCTTTTTTAGCGGTATGAATAAAATTGTTTCCGGTTTTTTTCATATACTTTTTTTTGTTGTTATAATGTTCGAACGTTGTATTAAAAATGATAAATGGTTTTTATATGTGTGTATCCACAATATTAATTAAGAATTATTTTTTCTATCTGCATATTTTGTGTATTATTAATATTTTGGCTGTATACAAAATGAGCCATAATAAAAATAAAATATATGGCATACCACCGCTTGTAGAGGTCGATTTTTACCCGACTACAGCAAAGCCAAAAGGGGGTAATGTTTTTTAGCAGTCTATTTATTTAAGGATATTTTTCGTACCTATACTAAATCATATTTTCAATTTACCATTATTTCTATTAATGAGTTGAAAATTCAACTTATACTTTCACCAAATCTCAAATTGGGCACGAGGGCAGTATAGCCTAGTGGTTAGCGTGCTTAGTGCCGCAACCTCTGGACTGGACTGCCGTGGATTCGAATCCCATCTGCGCTCATGGATGTTTTGTGTGTTATTTAGTTTTAAGATAGTTGTTATTTAGTGTAGTTGAAAGACGTTAATGACCTGAGATGCCGACGCGTCTATAATCTACAATATAAATAAATAAAATCAAATTAGGCACTGGGAAGTGGAGGTCACTAATAGGACCCATGGAAACGTTACCAACTGTTAGGTTTATCCGAACCTAGCTCCAGTTCGTATATAAATTTATTTTTATTCTTAACTATCGATCCTGCCCGAATTCGTCTGAGTGCTAAGAATTTATGAACCTACAGAAACCTCCCGCAGGCGTGCGCACATAATATAATAATATAAAGATTAAACACCCGCCCCCTCGCCATATATACACGCACTTCCACCATGCACGGTAAATTAGCGGTCCCGCCCGACTTCGTTCGGGTGCTAAGAAATTATGAACCTACAGAAACCTTCCCGGTAGTGAGCACAACAACTCACCCAAGTTTCATCGCAATCGGATGAATGGGATAGTAACCCATACGGGACAAACAAACAAACATTTTTTTATATATTATAGATAATAAATTGAAAATCAAATAAATAGTTTCACCAGTCTTCAAATTAGAGCATAAAAAGTAGGGCTCTGTAATAGATAACCCATATAAACGCCACCAATTGCCAGTTATTTGATCCAGTTCTTATTAGTGTATTTGCCATATGGCACATACACTATTGGCGTCGGTCGGATGGCGGGACCTAGGGGTCGGACCAAAATTTCTCGACGTTTCATAGCCTCCTGAACACTTTGGCACCATTTTGAAAATGTTTATATATATATGTATGTATATATTTATATATATATTTATATATATATATATATATATATATATAGTGTGTGTGTGTGTGTGTGTGTGTGTGTGCGTGCGGGCAATAACTTTCGAAAGAGTTAATTGATTTTAACGAAATTTGGTAGGTACGTTGGAATCCATCACCGCACGAAGCCTATTTAAAATGGGCCCGATCGGACCATTTTCAGGGTTGTATTTAGGGGTTCTAAAAAGTTTTTGGGCCCAAAAATACCGAAAAAATTGTCAGAATTGTTTCAAAATTGAAATTTAACTCTTTAGTAGAGATTAAAATGTGCTGCTAAAATTTTAATAAAATCGGCCCGACAGGACCGGACTTTCAAATTTTATGAAAACACTAGTTTATTGATACGGATTTACTTATGGAAGGGTGTATTTAATTTGGTGCAGATGTTGTACTGATAAAATCCATGTCTAATATTGAAATTTAGAAAAATTTAATTATTTTAAGGGATGTATTAAGGGGTTAAATTTTTTATTTTGTCAAAAAACAAACTTATGTTCACATAATAATGCCACAATGCCTGTGTTAGCAAATACACTATATTGTCGGCAGGGTTTGGCACTGCGACCCGAGTTTTTTTTCAAATTACAGTTATTTTTAATAATTAATAATTTATCCAAGTGTGCAAGCTTTCACGGCCGGCATTACCCAAGAATATACAGAGAGGCCATAGAAATACATAAACACACACAGAATTTCAACCAAAAAGATGAAGGCCTCAATCTCAGTAAAACCTGGACACCAGCACTCCGACATACAAAACCAATGACCAATCGTACAAGGACGGGATACGACCGAGTAGAAAACTCACCACCACTACACACTGCGCAGTTGACCAATGCCAGAGAGACGGACTACGACCGAACAGAGAACACACTGGCACTAGGTATAAAAGAAGGGAGAACACCAGTCACCGACACACTGATCTGTGAGCCGCCAAGGAGGACACTTCGACCGCTGCCACATCGCCTTTGAGAATGTCTACCGCAGTTGTAGACGAAACGTCAGGTAGAAATACCACCGGACCACGGCCTACAAGCCCGGAAAACATGAAGACTTGGAATTAATAATTTAATTAATAATTATTAAATATCTAATTTATACTTTCACCAGCCCTCAGATAAGCATCTAAAAACTAGGAATTACGAGACATTGAAACGTTATAAAAGCTATGTTATCTAACTTCAGTTCTTGAAAAATCGACTTGTTATGAACCACTATGTATGTATATGTTACAGTTTTTTGTTCATTTTATTTAAAAATCGGCTTAGGTTTTAATTATTTTTCAGTGATGTAATGTCAATATTTGCTTTATGACGTTATGGTTAATATTATACAATATGTAAATTATGGAGTGTACAAAGGATGAACATACCGATCTAGTACCTATTTATAAAATGGGTTTTTTCTTTATGAAACCACTTTAGGCCCAATTCCATACCATATTTTTAATTAATATTTTTTTTCTAATAATAAATGAAATTCCCGAAAAGTACTGACATTCGCAAATGAGCCTGTAAACGTCATTTTTTTATTTTGTCATAAGAAAAAGCCCTGTCTAACTTAAATAATGCTGTTGGATTTTTTTGTCCAGCACTTAAAACGGCTTCACAATAAGTTGGTTAAATAAACTAAACCTTTATTTTTCCTTTCGACCGACTGATGTCACATACGTCGAATATCACGGCTTAATCTACAGCACATATATTTAATACATGTCCCATTTTGATAGTTGATTGATAGCAACGGTGCAATCGGTCTTAGACGGCCTGGTCGTAAAGATTATAAAGCTCTCGTCGCGGGTGTTGGGATGTAAGCAGCTATTAAAGTTTAAAAATGTGTATCTCCATAAATACATAGAAATGAAAATAATAATTATAATAATGCGTTTAACGTCCGTTTCTCGACATTATGTCATAACAGACGCCATTCGCACCATTACTATTTTCCATTTTACCACTTCCCGTTTTCTACATATTTTAAACTTCAACTTTTTTTATTAGCAATGTGCGAATGGAGGAATTATTGGAACTTAGGTAGGCAACTTTGGGAGCATAGGAGTTTGACAGCTGCCATGGGCTTGAATAAGGAACCATCTCGATATTCATCTGGAATTATTGAGGGAAACCATGAAAAACCTCAAACAAGATGGCCGGTACAGGAATTACCGTTTCTCATCGTGAGGCAGTAAGAAAAAGTCCTAGCCAGATGTGCCCCCGCCGGGATTCGAACCCAGTACCTTCCCAATGCGAGTCTAGTGCTGTACCACTAAGCTACATCGCTGGGTTATTGAAATGAAATAAACGCCATTATGTTTCTGGAAATTTATATTAGAAATCGTGTCCATCGTGATTATAATAAAATTAAGAAAAATCGCAGGATAGTGGACAAAATATTGAATTTTTTTAATTAAATGTACGACGTTTCGTCTATATATTTAGACTTTTTCAAGTACACAAAAATAACAATATTTATGAAAATTAATATTAATTACTAACCATAGCAATTAACATAAGATAGGGTACATAAGACAAAAACATGGTAACATGGTAACAAATTATGTTGACTATAAATTTTAACAATAATAATAATAATAATAATACAAATGTTAGTATAATTTCATAACATAATTATACTGACTACTTAAATTTTGAGTGTCTGTTCTATAATTGATTGAATTGTTTTTTCTAATAAAACACATTTCACTGATATTGCGTTTCTTCCAATTTGACTCTTTATCTAATATTTGAACTTCATTGAAAAGAAATTTATGCCCAGTGTCGAAATGATGAGATGACAACGTTGGATACTGTGGATGAAAGAACTAAGTCTACCAAGTTTTATGTTAGATTTCCATTTGTGAAGAACTTGTCCTACAAGATCAACAGATTATTTTCGAACACAAATATTAAGTTGGTGTTTTATAACTTAAATAAATTGGATAAGTTATTCACAAGACTTAAAGATAAGACGCCTATCTCACATCAATCTAATATTATTTATAAAATACCTTGTGAATGTAATAAGTGCTATATAGGACAAACAAAACAGTTATTAAAAAATAGAATTTATCAGCACAAAATGGACTGTAGAAACATAAACTTATTAAGTGATAATAAGACGGCGTTGTCATCTCATCATTTCGACACTGGGCATAAATTTCTTTTCAATGAAGTTCAAATATTAGATAAAGAGTCAAATTGGAAGAAACGCAATATCAGTGAAATGTGTTTTATTAGAAAAAACAATTCAATCAATTATAGAACAGACACTCAAAATTTAAGTAGTCAGTATAATTATGTTATGAAATTATACTAACATTTGTATTATTATTATTATTATTATTGTTAAAATTTATAGTCAACATAATTTGTTACCATGTTACCATGTTTTTGTCTTATGTACCCTATCTTATGTTAATTGCTATGGTTAGTAATTAATATTAATTTTCATAAATATTGTTATTTTTGTGTACTTGAAAAAGTCTAAATATATAGACGAAACGTCGTACATTTAATTAAATAAATTCAATATTTTGTCCACTATCCTGCGATTTTTCTTAATTTTATTGTTTCTGGAAATGATTTCTAATAGGAAACATAAAATATTAATTATTATTTTTATTTTTATACAACCTCTATGCATGAAATTCAACAAATGAAATATGACAATTAAATACAAACAATATTTCATTTTTTTGCACACAAACTATTTCTCAAAAATCGATTGTAGATCATCTCGAAAAATACTGGCATTCGCAATTTATCCATTTTATTAAATTTTGCATACGCGATGTGTTTGTGTCAGCCAGCATACAGCGAACTAGTTCGTGTTAAATAATGCACGCAGCACCATCTGTAGTTGGCAAATGAAACAGGTTTTGACCGTACGAATTACATGGCTATAAACAATACGAGAAGTAAATTGAATGAGTATTAAAATAACATATTTTAAATTTCAAATTGCCCACCAATGGCGATGCATGTCTCGCCGGTTGCATGGAAGTTAATCTTGCATATTTATAACAGGTAATACTCGTATGTCGTGGTAATAACACAGGCATAAATATGTCCAAATGATATACAAATATGTTTGCGTTATGAGCTTTTGATAAGGCAACCACTATAACATATTTTGTTCATGCATTCTAAACACACCCAATGCAAGAAAAAAAATCTAGGTATTTGTGCATTTTATAAACGATTTATATTAATTAGCATTTTGTTATCTCGACGAATTAAATTACTTAGTGCTATTTTATCCAACACAAAGGTTATTAGCACTCAATCTTTTACAAAGCTTTTATGTTTATTGTTTAAGTAAGTAAATAGCTTTATAAATTTGAATGTCTCTAATATAAAGTAAAGTACCCTTTTCGCGTGTCTGAACGTTTACGAAAAACTTGAAAACCACTGAACCGATTTCAATTTTGTTTTCACGGTTGTATAGGGGCATTTTGACGAAAATCCATATCGCTCAGAACGTTTTCAAACTTACTAGGTAGGTATGCTTGTAGAAATTGACACGCTGATTACTACAAGCATACCTACCTAGTAAGTTTGAAAATTGACACGCTGATTATTCTCGAGCGTCTATAATTTACAATTCATTCATTCGACACGCTGATTACAATTAGCACAAGCAAATTTTCTACATTTTTTCTGGCTTATTGCAGTATGCGTTTAAAGTTTCCCAAAAATATCCAAAAAAAAAAGATATATCCATTGTTTCAAAAGTACGTACGTATGAACCTGTTTTAACGTATTTTTAGGGTTCCCTATCTTATAAGGAAAAACTGAACCATTATAAAATCACTCTTGCAGCCGTCTGTTTCGAAAACTGCGTGACGTAGGAATTTAAAATTTGGCATGATGGGTCTCTGTAGCGCGCACATAATTCGATAATCATGAGAGGTAATGAAATATTTTTGTAAATATTTTTATTGGGGGTAAGTTTGGCCCTCTTAATTTTCCCTAAAACGAATACCTATACTATATAAATCGAAAATACGAAATTATTGGTAGGTATTCGACCCAAATAACCTTAGTTAATTATTAGTGATGAGCAAAATTAGTCTTGGTCTTGCAGTCTTGGTCTTGGTCTTGCGAAATGCGAAAAAGCAAGACCAAGACTATCATTAGACTAGCAAGATCAAGACCAAGACCGAATATGCAAGACCAAGACCAAATACACAAGACTAAACTAAAAATTCTTACTTTAAGTGCGCTCGTGCACCGCACTGCCAGTTGAATTATTTTTAATTTATAACTATGATGATCTTCAGAAGTAAAAAACTAAAAAAAAGACAGATTAAATGAGCAAGACTAAGACTTGACACTCAAGACCAAGACCAAGACTGAATCAGCAAGACCAAGACTGTCCAAGTCTTGGTCTTGATCTTGCTTTGCTCATCACTATTAATTATTGGTAAATAAATAAATAAATAAATTTATTAACTCTTAGTAACATGCGAGAGGCAGGAGGATAAAAAGAAAGACATCAGATAAAAGTTTGGAACAATTTTTCGAACATCAGGTGTAGATTTGAAACCGTCGGAATATACGCAATACATATTTAAATCCCTTTTTTATGTTGCTTTTTTATACGAATATAATACTATAACTGTGTATACGAAGCGAATGATATAAGAATCATAAATTGTAGCGAAAATAATATATTTTAAAAGTTGATGAAGACAAAAAAGTGTTTTGGGGGTGTGTTTGTGTTGAACCCTTATGGTAGATATGTATGTTTTTGCGGCGAGGCCAAGTTTAAAGCTAATATACCTTGCAGACGTGATATATTACATTTAGGTTTGTTCTAGACGTGGTCGTTATTTCACGTCACTAGTTACAATAACTAGCTACGCGGTATGTAACCGAATCACTAGTTTCGATTTACATTACAAGTAGTGATTTTTGCAAATGCGTTACTAAGCGAGAGCGGGTGACAGTGACATGAATAAATCCGAAGTAACCCGAAAACGCACAGTGTATAGCTACAAACACTTATAGATAGTGATTTAATGTATTTTAGTTTCGTCTCGTTTCGTGTGTAACTGTATAGTTGGTAACTGGTGGAGGTATTTATGCAAGCAATCACAGTAGCTGAATAAAAATAACTAGTTACAAAAATCACTAGTTTTGAAACAGGTGACGCCGACCAAGTCACTGGTTTCGTTACGTTTCTTGAAAATAACGTAACGACCCACGTCTAGTTTGTTCTACATCTCCCTGGTACGCGTTTCAGCCTACCATATTTTCGTTCTAAGGTTAAAACATCAAAAGTGAAAATATAATTTGTTATTCACGAAAAAAATATCGATTAAAAATTCCCAGTTACGAGGTTTTAATTTGAGAACTGATAGAGGTGTCGACTATACTCCCAGAAAGTATCGTTAAAAATGATTATTTAAAATGTAAACGGTGTCTCAGCAAGAACTTGAATTTCGAATTGCACACCATTTTCGACTGTCAATTGTTGAGTCAGCCATATTTGGTGTTTGTTTAATTAAAACATTGACATTTACGAAAATGGTGCGTTATAGCTTGGAAGAACGTTTGTTAATAGTGAATAGTAACAAACCAAATTTTCAGGTCGTGTCATCTCTCGTTTTGGAGACCAAAACTGGCCGTCAAGAAGTTGCGATTTAACTTGTTTGGACTATTTTCTCTGGGGTTCTTTGAAAAGTAAGATCTATGTGAACCACCCTGAGACAACTGAGGAACTCAAAGAAGAAATTTCACGTCAAATTCGTCAAATCCAGCAGCCTTTACTGCAAAATTTTGTCAAAAGAGTGCATACCTGCCAACAGAGCAATGGTGGCCATTTAACCGATATTTTGTTTTATGTGTAAATGTCATGCTGCTGGATTTCATGAATTTGGCGTGCAATTTCTTTGTAATGGGTTTTCACTATTAACAAACGTTCTTCTAACCTGTAACGCACCATTTTCGTAAATGTCAATGTTTTAATTAAACAAATACCCAATATGGCTGACTCAACAATTAACAGTCGAAAATGGCGCGCGATTCAAAATTCAAGTTCTTGCTGAGACACCCTTTATAATACCTACTACTCGATTATCCGTGCTGCTCAGGACCAAAGCCTTCCCAGATAATTGAAAAATAGAGTTAATCAAATTTCTTAAAAAAGATCATATTTTGTAGACCCCCCGACATAAACAGCTATATTTTTAGAGTAACATACATTAAAATATTGTAGTGAAATTATGTAAAAACCTTTATATAACACATGCACGCTTTTAGTGTTTTTTCGTATCTGATTTGCGAACCTTAAATAGCCGTTTATTGACTAGTGACCATTATGTAACGCTTTTCAGTGCTATAATGACCATTATGTAACTAGTTACATAATGATCCATTATGCAACGCTTTTCAGTGCTATAATGAAAAAACAGTTGCATAATGAACCATTATGTAACTAGTTACATAATGAACCATTATGCAACTAGTTACATAATGAACCATTATGTAACTGTTTTTTTTTTAATTCAATTAAATTCTAAAACCATGCATGTGTTATATAAAGTATAGTGTGCAACGCGTGTGCTAAATCTTTATGCGTCAGGCGCAATATTTTCAGCACTCGTATTCGGCTCGCGATGCTCACTCGCCAAGGCTCGTGAGCGCTCTCCTACTACTCGTGCTGAAAATATCGCGCCTGACGTATAAAGATGTATTTAGCACACTAGTTACACAATATATTATTTTAGAATTTTTTTTTTGAGTTTTTAAGTTATAGGTACTTCTTTATCAAGAGTAATGAACTGAAATGACCTCGACTCAAAAATAAATGAAACACTGTAATGTAACGCTGACAGGAATGAAACGGTTCTAACAATTTGGATTAAATTTACTTAAAAGGGGTTTTGGGGGGCAAAAAATCGATCTAGCTAGGTCTCATTCCATGAAAAATTAGTTTTCTTATAGATTTTATAATTTTAAAAGTTAATTTTTAACGTTTCAAAATACTTAGTATAATATTGTAAACATGGTTTTGGATAAGTCTTCATGGTTTCCGGGCTTGTAGGCCGTGGTCAGGTGGTATTTCTATCTGACGTTTCGTCTACGCCGCCAAGGAGGACACTTCGACCGCTGCCACAACGCCTTTTAGAATGTCTACCGCAGTTGTAGACGAAACGTCAGATAGAAATACTACCGGACCACGGCCTACAAGCCCGGAAACCATGAAGACTTTGAACAATGCCGGCCGTGAAAGCTTGCACACTTAGATGGTTTTGGATACTTACAGAATACAGATGTTATGATATCCATGAATTTTATTAACAATAATTATTAATAATAGAGGGGGGAAAAGCAAAGATGTAAATGTATGAAGTATAACTTCGACCGTGCGCACATATCCTTTTTTTAATTTTTTCATTTGATCTTTGACACTCTTTGATAGATTTTGCATATTTTGAACCCACATACAGTCTCCGTGCTACAGTTTGTGAGAATTCTTCAGCCAAAACGTCACATATTTGTGCTGTGAAAATATAATATTTTTGAGGTTATGTGCATCTGTCATCGTATTCGAACCTAAATGTTTACACATCTCTTGAATGTTCCGGGAAAATACTATTTTTTTTCTTTAATGACTTGACAACGAAAAGTGCAAAATAAATATTAAAATATGGACAGCGTGTTTATATAACTGAAATTAATTTACAGTGTGCATATTTATAGAGCGAGTTTAATAAAATTTTATAAAATATTAAAATGCATAACCGCATAAAAAAAGTTTGAAAAGAAAAAATTAATATTCGTGTTGCCGCTTTAATCGATTGTATTAAAAATTTCTAAAATGGGGCAAAACAGCATAAGTTTACTTTAGCTATATAGGTACAGTTTTTCAGTTTAAATTTCAAAGTACACAACGCGCGTCCGAATGCTAAAAATGATTAGTTTTTTTCAACTTTATTGTTATTTAAGTCACGTTTCACGAAACATCTGAAACAAAATTGCTGCAAATTAAAATAATTTAATTAAATTGTTAAATTGTTTGAGTTTTTTCTGTACTTTTTTTGTGTATCTTGCTTTTCGCAATTGCATCTATTTTAAATAATTTATCGGAGCTGCGTTAGACTCGATAAATACCTACGAATAATGGTTTTCCAATAGTAATTTGGTTTGAATAAAAAAAAATAAAGTTAATTTGGAAAGAGACTTGCAGCAACGGAAAAAAGAAAATTATTAGCTTCTAATAATTGTACAGTTGATAGTAATTGTCTTGAAAAAAAATTCAAACTGGTTTTTCCAATAACAGTTTGTACTCTCAAGAGATTTCACTTCCACGAGAAACCACTTCCGTGACGTTTCACCGAGTCGGTCTACCACCAAAGTCCCCCAATGAAGCCCCAAAGTCCCCCCAAAAAGCCCCACAATAAACTCTATTGATACGGAAAGGGAAGAGACCTGAGATGTCGACGCGTTTATAATCTACAATAAATAAATGGAAAGGGAAGGGCTTGCTTTGTACAAAAACCGGCCAAGTGTGAATCAGACTCGCGCACCGCGGGTTCTGTACAATAAAAAAAATAAGGACGTAGGTAGGGGTAAAAAATTAACAGATTTGTTTTTTAAAAAGTTTTTTTTACTTACATTTTATTTTGTTCTTTTTAGTGTTTCAAAGTTTTTCCGTATCAAAATTATAAACTATATTTTTAAAATAAAAAAAAATATATATTAACAGAATATGAGATGAAAAAAACAACAAAAATATTAGGATCCGAAACCTAGGATCGAACCAGGGAACTTTCGATCTTCAGTCTATCGCTATTACCACTAAGCCAGCCAGGCGGTATTACTACGCGCACATAATGCAATAACGCGTTCACACTTCACAGTACATTCACAGTAAAGACTCTGCAGTACTATGAAATATGAATGTAGGTACTGTGAACAACATTAATTTATTAAAATTAATTGATTATTTATTTATGATTCTAATTATTATTTGCCAGGATACATCACAGAACAACACACATCGTAGGCAGGGTAATAGGGTAGACTGTAGAGGGTTCCGTTCAGAAGTACGGAACCCTAAAAACGATTTATCTTACACTGTAAAAAATTGATGTAAAAATACTTTGAAAGTTAAGATAGAATTCGCTCGATTTTCTAAGTGATTTTACATTATTATTTACTTTTACACAGAAAACTTCATAACAACTTGGACTTTTACTGTAAAGTTAAACACATTTGTGATTTTTACATAAAGTAAATTAAAATTACATAATTTGTGTATTATTTCAATAAAGTGTGTAAAAATTACAAAATAAAATGTATAGTTACATATATAAAATGGATGAATACAAAACAAATGAATGTAAAATTAATAACCACGCATGCGCAATGTGTTTTTATGGAATCTACGCGATGTGCAGGCGATACCTGTTTGCGACGCCATTGTCTCTTTGTGTGCCTATTACCAGATTAATCGCTGGCTACAAATGGACCATCGATAATCTATGACATAGATTATCGATTATTCTATGTAATCGGCCTTCTCATTTCTTACAGTGTAGAAAGACTTAATTATTATTTGGTATATGATAAAATCAATCGATTTAAAACCCCTTATATCCACACCATATTATTCACATAACAATTAGAGGTGAAAATAATAAATATCTCAGACAGCTAGGCTGCCATGATTTTTGAGCTATATCTAAGAAAAAATCAAATGACCACTGTCGGGACTTGAACCCGAAACCCCCAGTTTCCGGCTAGGTGAGTTACCGATTTCTCCACAGTGCCCGAGAGTTATAATTATATACTTACTGTATTAATTTAGTTTTATTCTATGAATTATAACAATGTGTATTTTTATTGATATAAAAGTCTGCGTATAACCTAGTTCTTTAAAAACAAACAGAAATAAATACAGAATATAGATAATATTATACCTGTTATCTATTTTATGACAAAAATGAACATAAATTTTAGTTTCAAAATACCATTAAAGTTGCCATAATAATATAAATAAGTAGTAAAAAACTGATAACCGTTAAAGTTGTGCCCTTGTTCTTTTTATAGCTCGGTTATACAATACAATACCGAGCACTCCTTTTCCCGCGGCTCACAGGGTGCAACTATTGCAAACATAGGTAGTCGCGTTTTAGCTAACGAGTCAAGAATATAAAGAATATTTTACACACAGTCATTCTATTGGTAGTAGACGTCTATTTATTTATTTATTGTAGATTATAGACGCGTCGACATCTCAGGTCATTAGCGTCTTTCAACTACATTAAATAACAAGCCGTGAGGTGGGTCGTTTGTTAGGACTAAAGTGCGACCCTTGAGGTCCACACGACGAACTTCCCAGTTTGATAAATATTTAATAATAATAATTAAATTAGATATTACACAGAAAAGTAATCATTTTAATCATTAAAACATAATTATTATTTATTTTTAACAATAATTAAAAAAAAAAAAAAAAAACGGCTGAACCGATTTTTATAAAATTTATGTCGGATCAAAATGACGTTAACACGCCTCGATTGACACCTTTACGAAGTCGATATAATTTTTTACTCGCACACATACACATACATACGTACGTACGTACATACGTACGTACGTACGTACACACACACACACACATACACACACACAGACATCTTTCTAAAAGTAGTGTAAAAATAGTGTAGTGACCTTGAAACATAAAATTTTTTTTCCTTTTTGATTTCGATATTCGGACCCATTACAATAACTTCCAATGGGAAGTTAATAACAACTATCTTAAAATTATCTTAAAACTAAATAACATCACAAAACGTCCATGAGCGCAGGTGGGATTCGAACCCACGGCAGTCCAGTTCAGAGGTTGCGGCACTAAACACGCTAACCACTAGGCTATACTGCTCTCTGTAGTAGTAGACGTCGTTCCTTCCTTGTTTTTAAGTTAAGAAGGACTGAGATCAGTCAAATTAAAGGGTTTTCGGAAACTTGTAAGTATAGAATTATATGAAGAGAAAACTTTATAGGTATTAATATAAAGTTTTTTTCGTCTCAATCAGCGTCGTATAGCTAGGGCCTAGCAACCGGGGCCCACACCAAGGGCTCTAACCCCGAGAAGGCTCAATCAGCGAAATCAGCGATGCGAATATGAAATCAGATTTTTGCTAGGGGCGCCGATGATCCTAGTTACGACGCAGGTCTCAATTAATTTTTCATATTGTTACAAAACTGTTTTCTGAATTGGTGGAATAAATATTTATTTACAATAATTAAAAATACAATAACAATAAATGCAACAACGAAAAGTCAATTCTAACAATAAAAAAAAACTTAAACGGTAATTATTGAACTAAACGAGCCACTTAAATAACCCTTAACAAATAACTATATATACAAGGATTATTTATTTGTAATTATTTATGTCAGATTTATTTATATCAGACGCAATATTCGTCGCTCAGTACTTGACTTCGTATTCAACACGACACTGATTACCGATTGCGTGACACCGTCGACTGATTTGATTGCACGCCACACCATGGAATGCGTATTCGACAATACACTGACTGACTTGATTGCACGCCTCACCATGGACTGCGTATTCAACACTACACTAACTCCCGTTGACTGATTGCGCGACTCCTGTTCACTGATTTATATAGGCTGCGTGGCTCAAACCTAGCGCGTGCTCGTATTCTCTAGAACTTTCCAGAAGGTACGCGTTGTTCGGTAAGCAGACCCATTTCTCAGAACTATTACCTGCCGTTCATATACAGGGTGATCCGTAACAATATAATTATGGTGTAGGGCAAAGATATCTACCAGTTTCGGACCACTTTTATATTTGCGTCATTATCCCTATATTTTAGCGATAACAAACTTAAGACGAAAAAAGTTGAAATATAAAATTAAGTTATAGGTGAGTTGAACAACAAACGTGTAACTCACCTTTAAAATAATATTTCCAATTTTTTCTTAGCACCGCTTAAAATATGAAAAGTATGAAATTCATATTAATAACACTAATTTTCTTCGTGAAATCGTGAATTAGTGCATTTACCCAATTTTTTAAAGAACTCTAAATGAACGTTTTTAGTTATTTTCGTTGTACAGTGGTCAAATCATGGACGAAAGTAAAAAATTAGTGACGAAAGACGTTCGGAAGTGGTCCCTTCTTATTATTTTTATCTCTCCAGTTCTAACACACGAACAACACACATTTTGTTGTTGTAAATAACAGAGAACGCTGCCGACAGGTCGCCGTAAAATTATCGTTATCACTGCTTTATGTCGCCTCTTGTGTTATTTTATGGTTTTAGGTAAAAAGCTACCTAAAATATGCATTGTGGCCAATATTGGCTACAGGAACCGACATATTGTCTTTACGATATTGTGTTTTAATAGTATAAATTTTATAATAGCCCATACATATTCTAAATTTCATGAATAAATACTGTTGTAATCGTATAGTCGTAGTGGGACTGTTAAATTGAACCTTGGATATTTTCGGCATTGTTTGCATTTTGATGTTTATCAACTAGACACAAGTCGTTTTCACAATAGAATGAACTTTAAGGTAAATATCTGTTACACCGTTATATCACTCATCTCAGACAGACGCTTATGACCTCTGTTGTCGAGCGTCTATAATTTACAATATCTACCTCATTACGAAGCTAGAAACTAGAAACTAAATGTGTTCCCCTAGAATTAAAAAATTGCAATTTTCGGCAAAAGTCGAAATCTGTTGGATATTTACCACTCTTGTATAAAAAGACCAAATTTAACGCACACGCCTACGTTAATATCTCTTTTAATTTAGAAGATTCTCAAACATTAAAAGAAATTTCTAAGCGTCCGTAACATCTAAACTAACAGAAATCTGCGTGTATTTTCAAAGTGATTTTGAAAAAGATTTTTTTAAGATATTTCAAAAAAGTACATTTTTTTATTGTTGGAAATATGAATTCATAAAATAAAGTTTTTATTCTGTAAATAATTAATAAGAGTATTCCTTTGGGGTTACAGTGAATTTTTTAACTTGATTAATAATTCATTTATACAAGATGTTCAAAACCCTGCATTAAAAATTACCTGAATATTATAATACTTTTTATTAAAACAATAAATTTTTACTTTTCCATGTACAGAGGAAGTTTTATGATTATGCAAAAATTCGATTTCGAATTCGTAGTAAATTTACACGTTTTCAAGCAACCTGAATCCAAAAAAATGTTTTTAAAAAATATCAGTCTGTCTGTGATCCTATCTAAAGCACTACTAGATCGATATAGAGATGATACAAAATACTAGGAACAGTTATTTTGGAACAGTTTCGAACGAGGAACAGATTGGAACAGTTGTCAGTTTAATAAAATACCTGTTCCGGGCTGTTCCAATGCTTCGACTGTTTCGAGTAACAGAACGGACATTCTTCTGCATTAAGAAACTGTTGGAATGAATCATATTATCATGTGCAAAAAACTAATCAGTTAAAATAATAATCTGGAGTCATGTAATATTTTTGTTTTTAGTTATTTTTGTTTTCATTTCTTTGTTCTGTAAAAGTATATTTTTAATATATTGTCGACAAATTTATTTTGTTTTTTTTTTAATAATTAGGTAGGTACCTTAAATTATTAAACTTGAATAAATAGAATTAATTCACGAAAAAATACAAATAATATACACTTCATAATTTCAAATTTTTATACGTTGCATGTTACAAGCTATTCCGAGAATGTCAAGGGTCCAACGTTGGAACTGTTAAAAAGTAACAGGTTTTTGGAACTGTTCCGTAGGCGGAACAGGAACAGGAACGGAACGGAACTGTTATTAAAAAATAACAGTTTGTACCACCTCTAGATCGATATGTTGCTTAAATTTTGACCTAATTTTGAATAGCTATAATTATTATTAGCGTATACCTGCGCATGCATTTTGATTTGAGTAAGCGTATAATTTATTTCGATTGAACAGTTTGATGAGCAAATGCCGATGCCCCCTGGCGTTCAATCTTGCATTCTCTTGCATTCGTTCCACAAGACATTCCATAATAATATAACATTGTTTACTGAAATAGATTTTAGATGGGAAATTTGAATCTTCGTGAAGATTCGGATTTATACCCGACCACGACGAAGCAAAAATAAGGTTATGTAATTAGCACTTTATATGTGTTCATATCTTTGTTTCCTGATATCTAATACCCTGTTGACACTATGCTAGTTAACTAGCGCTTGTCGACTAGCATGTTACTAGTATAACTATAATGTAAACAAGCTAGTACCGTGCTAGTTAAAAGCATTTCTACTTTTGCTGCTAGTCGTGCGATTTCAAAATGGCGCCAACTAACAGATGGACTGAACGTGATACCTTAAAATTTATTACTTTTTGTATAAAGAGTGCGAAATTTTGTGGAATGTTCGCGATGGAAATTACAAAAATCGTGATAAGCGGAATAGTGCATTCGAATACATACAACGTGAAATCAAAATGAAAAATTTGACAGTAAATATGGTAAAGAAAAAAATTGAATCTAAAGAGACATATACAGTTTGGAGAAAAGTAAAATTAAAAAAAATTACAAATCCGGTACATTACATATTTTCACTAAACTTCCAAATTAACAGTAAAATGTATTAATTTGCTGGTACAAATATGTAAACAGTGCTAGTCGACTAGCGCTAGTCAGCTGGTGCTAGTCGACTAGCGCTAGTCAGCTGGTGCTAGTCAACTAGCATAGTGTCAACGGGCCTTTATGAACTACTGACCTGATTTCAATAAAACAAACGTTAAAAGATTCCTTGAAGTAGCATAGGTGGAAATCGGGTGGAAACAATAACTGTAAAAAACAAAATAGCAAATGTATAGGCTAGGTAATTGATACTCTTTTGCCGAATTGATCGTACATTTAACACGCTGTTTTATTAATCGCTGTTAAATTTTTACACCGAATAACACTTAAAACATACGAAGTAACCATAGAAATAACAGCGAATTAACAAAACAGCGTGTTAAATATGTGCGATAAACCCGGCATAATGTGTGTTTATATCTTTGTTCCCTCATATCTCACGAACTATTGAACCCATTTTAATAAATGAGGGTGTTGATAATTAAATAATAAAGGGTATATGGAAATTTTGAAAAACAAAATGACGGAATATCGATCGTCCGTTCTCATAGGATCATATGTAACGGCTTATAAAAAAAATGGGAACCGTACCTTTCGTTCACAGGTTGATTCCCAAATCGGGATTGAATCAGTCTTGTAAGATCCCACTTCTGATGTATTGTTCATAACTCAGAGTTGAATTATTCAGATATCTGTGTCTGACATACTAATAATATGCATTTCTCTATATTGATGCAGTCTAATAATCTAACCTGAGAAATAGAGAATACGGTTTTATGAAGTCAACTATTCATTTGATATTTTTCATAAAGAATAAATATACTACTATAGTATTAATTTTTTTTTGTTTTATTTTCCCCTGTTTATGGAATATACAGGGTGTTTTTAAGTACGTGGCTAAACTTCAAGACGTGATTCTTTGAATGATTCTAAGACGACAAGTTTCTATAAACATACATCAGGTCCGGTAATGCTTCGCTTTCAAGATACAGGGTGTCAAACTTTTTTAAAAAAATACATATTAAACAAAATCCTAAATAATAAGAAGACGAAAACTAATATGATGTTGAAACTTGGTGACAGTTTTTAACTTCCCATTGGAAGTTATTGTAATGGGTCCGAAAATCGAAATCAAAAAGGAAAAAAAATTTTTATGTTTCAAGGTCACTACACTATTTTTACACTACTTTTAGAAAGATGTCTGTGTGTGTGTGTGTGTGTGTGTACGTATGTACGTACGTACGTACGTATGTATGTGTCCATTTCTTTCTAAGACGAAATCTCGAGAACGAAAAATGATATCGACTTCGTTGGGGTGCCAATCGACGCGTATTAACGTATATATGATCTGAAAGGAATTTTTTTAAAATCGGTTCAGCCGTTCTTTTTTCTTAACCAAATAACCTCCAAAAAAGTAGATTTTACACAATATCTCGCGAATAAAAAATTATATCGACTTCGTAAGGGTGTCAATCGAGGCGTGTTAACGTCATTTTGATTCGACATAAATTTTATAAAAATCGGTTCAGCCGTTTTTTTTTTTTTTTTTTTTTTTTTAATTATTGATGTTTTAATGATTAAAATGATTACTTTTCTGTGTAATATCTAATTTAATTATTATTATTAAATATTTATCAAACTGGGAAGTTCGTCGTGTGGACCTCAAGGGTCGCACTTTAGTCCTAATAAACGACCCACCTCACGGCTTGTTAATGTAATGTTTTAAGCTAAAAAGCCAGTGGCGTGCACAGGGAAATTAAAAAAAAATCAAACAAGAGACCCATGTTTACTTTTCATCTTAGAATCACTTAAAGAATCGCCCCTTGAAGTTTGGCCACGTACTTAAATAACACCCTGTATATCATTCAATTTTAATAACATAAATATAGAGACACAAACAAATAAAAAAGTTCTATAGACACATTTTTAGGCTTCCGTTACTTCGAACGGAACCTTATTTACTGAGCATACGATGTCCGTCCGTCTGTCATACGGTTCACAAACGATAAGAGATAGCTGGTTGATATTTTCACAGCTTGCGTGTTGTTGTGGCATGAATCCTGTCAAATAATATTTAGAATGAAATTATCAATTGATTTTAATACATTTTTTAGAGTGTTGGGTCTCCAAGTCACTATATGAATATTGGTACTTCACAATCCACGACATAATACACCTTGCTTAGCATCATAATATTATATAGTGTTACGAATAAGTACTCAATGTGTGTTTTTTAAAAAATAATTAAGCACACCTGAAGATGGCAACTCGTTGCTGAAACGCGTCGTTTTAAATCACAAGAAGTCACAAGACTGACATAATACAAGGTATTTTCAATATAGTCCAAGCGGCAAGTAATAAATGAAGGGAGTTACCTGGAAAGTATTCCGAAGTTAATGATATTTTGGTGTGTTGTTTGCGGGTACTCTTTGGTGTAGAATCTGAGATTTTTTGACCTCGAGGACCCTGTGCTAACGTGGGGGGGAGCCGAAAAACCACGAAATTTTACCATCTCTTTTGCTTTTTTCGAAATCTCTCAGAAACGGTCGACTTAAGTAATTCTTTCATTATGTAATGTTTTAAAGAGGATTACATTTCCTACAATTTTTATTCCCACAACTTTTCTGTGGTACTAATGGTAAGCGCGCTGCAGCTTCTTGAAAATCACCCGCTCCGCTTTTTGTAACCTTGGTAACCAATGTGTAACAAGTGTATTTTCAATTTAAAGTTCGATGAAGAACAAAATAAATAAAACTATTGAAAAGAACATTAAATTTTAACCATTGGTTACCAAGGTTACAAAAAGCGGAGCGGGTGATTTTCAAGAAGCTGCAGCTCGCTTACCATTAGTACCACAGAAAAGTTGTGGGAATGAAAATTGTAGGAAATGTAATTCTCTTTAAAACATTACATAATGAAAGAATGGCTTAAGTCGACCGTTTCTGAGATATTTCGAAAAAAGCAAAAAAGGTGGTAAGATGTCGTGGTTTTTCGGCTCCCCCCACGTTAGCACAGGGTCCTCGAGGTCGAAAACTCAGATTCTACTCCACAGAGTACCCACAAACAACGTACCAAAATATCATTAACTTCGGAATACTTTCCAGGTAAAAAGTACCTGACTGCTGGACTAATATTGACTTTAATAAGTTAATGTTTTTTATTAAATGTCTTGTATTGGTTGTAAATTTTCGGAACGGATCAGCCAGTAACTATACTTAGTGCGAAAATAGCACAACTTGAAAACTGGGCTTTGCATTAAACAATGTAAATAATTGTGACATGAACAAATAATTTGTGACTTCATATTATAAAGTCACCGACTTATTACTTCCGTCATGCCATTTCAGGATTTCAGGAATTGATTTATATGTAATATAAAATGCAATTCAGTATTTGCATGTTGTAATAAATTATCACAAAATGTAGACTTCGAGATTGGAAATATTTTCATATATTTTGTCAAACATAAAATTGAAATTTATTTATTAAAATATAATAATATATTTATTCGTGTATCAACGTGCTTCAATATTTATAGTTCATTTATTCTAAAATAACGTTTGTGCCCCGCAAAAAAATCTGCTAGAGTAAATCGGTAAAATATCCCGGAAGCGACATATCAATATTTTTTGAGGTTATATAATATAGCTGTCATCGTATTTGAATCTGAATGTCTACACATATCTTAAAAATACCACGGACGCACTGTTTTGTTTAGGATTCGGAACCCTATTATTGAGCCTTAGATGTCTGTCCGTCCGTCCGTCTGTCACAAGGCTGAGGCTCTATTTCACAAACGGTAAAAGGTAGCTATAGTTGAAATTTTCAGATTGTCTGTTGTTGTGGCATGAATCCTGGCAAATAATAATTAGAATTATTAAATAATTAATCAATTAATTTTAATAAATTAAAGCTTTTTATTTTACTACAACAATGACTCGAGTCGTAACTACTTCTACACTATGTAATTATACTATACACTGTAAAAGATGGATGTAAAAATACTTTGAAAGTTAAGGTAGAATTCGCTCGATTTTCTAAGTGATTTTACATTATTATTTATTTTTACACAGAAAACTTCATAAAAACTTGAACTTTTACTGTAAAGTTGAACAAATTTGTCATTTTTACATAAAAAAATTAAAATTACATAATTTGTGTAATATTCCTATAAAGTGTGTAAAAATTACAAAATAAAATGTATAGTTACATATATAAAATGGATGAATACAAAACAGATTAATGATAAATTAGTAACCACGCATGCACAATGTGTTTTTATGGAATCTACGCGATGTGCAGGCGATACCTGTTTGCGACGCCATTGTCTCTTTGTGTGCTTATTACCAGATTAATCGCTCGCTACAAATGGACCATCGATAATCTATGTAATCGGCCTTCTTATTTCTTACAGTGTAGAGCTTGTAACATCATGGATCGACTGGCACAGTTGGTAGAGTTTTCGATTGAAGATCTAAAGGTCCCTGGTTCGATCCCGGGTTTCGGATCACAATATTTTTGTTTTTTTACTTCCCACCTCTACTATGGTAGGGAAGTAATGGATTCAGTCCGAAAACAATATTTCGAGATTTTAACAGATTTTCACGTTTTGAGACCCTAGCAATCGTTTAAGATCATTTTCTGACTGATGTCTGTATGTGTGTGTGTGTGTGTGTATGTGTGTATGTGTGTATGTGTGTGTGTGTGTATGTGGTCAATTTTTCGCCTTCGATATCTTAAGAACGGAACAACATACGGGCATGCCGATTGTTCTATTGTGTTTATCAGCCTTTAACTTAGATCTGATTAGATTTTGAGTCAAATCGGTTCAGTGGATCCTGAGATATTCAAAAAAACGTCCTCAATGTCACGTATTAACATAGGTAAAAAAAAATATAAATGAATTCTAGATGTTATAATATGAAAAAAATGTAAATATTTTTTTTCTCTAAAATGTATAGTTTTCGAGAAAAAAAATATTTTACTAAAAAAAATAAAAATTGTACGTAAATCAAGGTAACCATGATTTTTGCTATATTAAGCTAGCCATCAATAGATCACCAAACAAAAAAGAGGGCCATGCTTTTTTCAAAGAATAAAAATTAAATTGTGTTTTAAAGACCACCAACAGCTAAGGTTATTTGGGCCTAGTCAAAGAATAAAAAAAAGAGTGTTTATTTTTTGCAAATATTTACTAGGTGGGAAGTATAGGACTGGTCATCAGTCGAATTTTTTTATTCATCAAATATTCTGTTAATATATTTTTTTTTACTTTAAAAATTGATTTAATTAAATTTGGTACGGAAAAAATTTAAAACAATAAAAAGAACAAAATAAAATACAAGTAAAAAAAACTTTTTAAAAACAAGCTTAAATAAAAAGAATGTTAATTTTTTACCCCTACCTAACTCCTTATTTTTATTATTGTACGGAATCCTCGGTGCGCGAGTCTGACTTGCACTTGGCCGATTTTTTTTACTACGCGGTAGCATTGAAGTTGCATATTACTGCTAGAAACGAGGTCTAAAAATCAAACAACACCGCAGGTTTCAAAGAGTATCAATCATAATCTCAAGTAACCTAACTTGAAAGACATTACAAAACTATCGTGCATTACAAACGATTGTATATCAAACAGATGCAATCATCCGTCTGTTTTTTATTTTAATTCGTGTTTATTTGATGCATGGTTTGAATAATTCAAAAGTAATAGAGAAGATAACATATTCATATGTAACATGTGTTTTCGTTTTATTAAAGTACCACGCTCTCTTCCGTATGCACAGGGAATAGCCGCAGCGATCGCACCTATGTAGGTGGTCTACAATGACGTAAGTTTCAGGCAACGCATATCAAATCAAATTTCTGTAACGCAATAAAATATCCCAGATATATCGCAAATTAATTTATCTTTTAGAAAAGAGTAGATTGTAGAATGAATGAATTGTGGATTATAGACGCTCAACAACAGAGGTCATTAGCGTCTGAAGTAGATTGTAGATTATAAACGCTCAGCAACTGAGGTCATCAGCAATGTTCCCTCTAATTTTTTCGTTGACTGCGCGGTACAAAAGTATATGGGAGCAAAAATGTTCAAAACGCATGTAAAAGCGTGCAAGTGGGGTGGGGTCCTGTGCCCTTATTTGATGTGAAACATCTTATGTCGGGCAGTGAACAGCCGCGTGAGGGGAAATATGCAACGAAATATTTGGTCCGCTCCTTCGCTGCTGTTCTCCCCACTACTGCGGCACTCTTTCTCTCTCGGCTTCCGCGCGCTCGGGCACGGGAAGACAACCGCGTGTGTTACAGTGCAGTATATAGGATTACGTCAGCATAACAGTTAGTTGCTGCTTTTGAAAAAATATATACTACTACATAGAGAATACCACCGAGTTCAATAACGTTTTCTTTGATGTTTCACATCTGTCGGGGGTCCCGAGACCCACACCCTTTTTTTTTAATAAATACCTACTCTTGAAAATTACGTTTTATTGCATTTTAATAACACACAAAAAGGATTTTTACATTATCGTTCATATATTATCTTTGTTTATATTTTTTCTTTATTTGAATTTTTGCCATTTTTAGATGCATTTCTTCTATAAAATGACATAAAAAAATTGTGAACAAGCCCATTGTGCGCAGAATACAAAAACGGCTGCGCAACTTTCGAAAAATTAGTGCGCGGCCGCGCACCTGCGCAGTTTAGAGGAAACATTTGTCATTAGCGTCTAGAAATAATTAACCCTGGTATAGTAAACCGCTTTTAGATTAGAAGTTATTACAGTTTAAAATGCATAAAAATCTTTAAACGGCTATGCCTTTGAAACTAAAAAATGTACAGATGTGTGGGTGGTCGAAATCGACTCAGCGTGATTTTATATCAAACGAATCAGAGTGATTTAAAATTTTTCGCAATTTTTTCAAGTTTCGTACTATTGCCATTTTTAAGAAACGTTAAAAATCTCTCAGAGACAGCTTGGTGTATAATGGGTAAAAAAACTTTTTAAGTTAAACGGTTTTGTACACGCGCTAGAAAATAATTATGGGTCACCAATCTGGGACTTTAATCAGACTAAAATAAAATCGTGGGGCGCATTTAGTGGAAAACTTTCTTTTGTTGGAGCTTGGACTTTCGACTGTCTTCTTTAATCTCAATATTGTGGTCAAATCGTTCATGCACCCCACGATTTTATTTTAGTCTGATCAAAGCCCCAGATTGGTGACCCATAATTATTTTCTAACTTTTAGTACATCATCGCGTGTACAAAAACCGTTTAACTTAAAAAGTTTTTTTACCTTTTTTTTACGCATAAGAAAATTCAAATTTCATCTTAACCGAGTTAAGACACGAACCCGGAATTTTTTTTGAAGGTTCCACAACGACGACGGTATGCATATATATATACTGTTACACTAGATAATATATAACATATAAACTGAATTGAGACCTACCCACATGCATTGGAATTTGGAACGTTGAGATAACGTACACAAAAGAATCAAAGATAAAAGGTAACAATAAATTTACCATTCCTTGTGACAATAAAGTGAGTTTAAAGTATGTCACGCTCACGTACATTTCACTTTATATGGAAATGGCTATATAGATACTGCCGGTAATGTAGATTCCTACCGACGCAACCATTGCATCAATTGTTATACAAATTTAACAAAACTCTCTCTAATTTGAAAACTAAATATACTTATAAGATTTTTTCGTTGGAGAGCAGCCAATTATATATAATTGTTTCGAAACATATAGGAAAAAATCATTTTACCAACCAGTGGTCACAATCAGGATTCTAACCTGAACCTTTCCACTTTCGCGGCGGAATGAGCTTACAATACTCAATCGTGACAAGATTGCTAAACTAATATTCTCCTTAGAATCCTGATTGTGACCACTGGTTGGTAAAATGATTTTTTCCTATATGTTTCGAAACAATTATATAATTGGCTGCTCTCCAACGAAAAAATCTTTCAATTGCATACAGCCGTATAAAAAACTATTATTACATATACTTATCTCATTATTCAACAAATATATATTAAAAGCCTTCGGGATTCGAACCTGGGGTTGGCGTTTGTATCTGTCGGTAGACTCGTACTTTTCCGCACGGCCACCTGGATTACTCTGTTTGAGATCTTAACATAGTTATACATGCTGCGTTTTGTTTCACATGTCAACCACTTCCGGCTATTTCCGTTTCATCTAATATTTCTCAATCGCCACCCCAGTATGAAACATTAGGTGCGGGTAATAAGGCCTAAGTTACAAAAATACTATTTAAAATGATAGATGTCGTTCAAGGTCACACTTACAGGTAGTTAACACTCATAGATGGCAGCTTAAACTTGTTGCAACGTGTTAACTCGCTCGCTGCCACCAGTGCGACGTCATTCATTTGGAGGAGCGATTGCGCGACAGGAATAATAAGAAATCGTCTCAATTAATGGTAAATATTTTTTGTAATCTTTCACTTATCTACATAATTTTGCGCTATAGTTTTCTATTATTTCATGCTTTTACGACCTTTGATGTTTGAATAATATATCATGGTCCGAATAATGTTTTTTTTAATTTTTCTTTACACATGTTATCGGCGGTTATTAAGGCCTACTAAATATGAGACAATGTTCTAAATGCGGCAAGTGGTATCATGAGGAGTACGTTGGATTGTCAGTGAATGATACAAATAATTTTGAGTGTCCTGATGGCTGTTAAAGTAATTTGTTGTTATTTTTACGACTTTAAGCATGATTAATGCCTATATAATATTATTGATCTCAATTACCAAATCTATAGAAGTCTAGTTTGATTATTTATGTCTGTTAAAGTCTTAGGCACAAAACTTAGGCCTTATTATACTATAGTAGTATAATAAGGCCTATTGACAAGATTTTTTTAAATGTTTAATTTTGTTTTTGTTTACGGCAGAAGTTGCCATTTTTTGTTTATATTTTATAGTATTGATCTCTAGGTTTATATTAACATTAAAATTTGTTGATTCGGATACATTGTTTTTATTTTATTTCAAATCTGCCTTAGCTAGGCCTTATATTACCCGCACCTACCTTAGATGTTATTCATGTCAAAAATTCAGGTTGCAGTGCAGAATCCCCGACAAAATAATAGGTAATACAGCTTTTTTTTTGGTATCTATTATCGTAACTTAAATTTTGAGTCCTGCCGATTTTGCTAGGGATAATTTTTTAAATCTACTTAAGATTTGAATATCTATTTTGAAACAATTTCGATAACTTTGTCGGTGTTTTTTGTCCATTTAGAAGACGATCAATAAACTCACAAAATTAGTACTAATAAGTACAATAATCCTCATTGCCACCATCTGTAACGGGTTCCTAGGCGTAGTACAAGTTCATATTTTTTTCAATTTGTTTTTATTTTTAATAATAAACGAGAATCCAATGGATACTTTTACCAATTCAGATCAGAACCTATAATACTGGGAATTTGCAATAGCTGAGCCATGGGACGCTAATGACCTCACTTATTGAACGTCTACAATCTACGAGCCATGGAAATGCTATTTGAAAAACCGCGTCGCTACGAGCTTGACTATTTTCAAACCCAATTATATAATATTAATTGTATCGTCCTATGCTTTCTGAAATTACAAAACTAGTTTAAATACGTACCACTTCTCCGTTTCGTATACACACAAAAATAAAGGGCTCTTTCTAAAAGTTTCGCCGAAACTTTCGTAAATACAGAGCAATAACTAAATTGGCACAATTATATTTTCTAAAAGTAGGGCTGCAAATTAATGCAAGCAATGAAAACTTTAGTTGTTCGGTTGAGTAGGGTAGCCATTAATATAACCAGCTATATATAATACTCCGGAATCTGCTCAAACAGTGAACTTGTATTCTGTAACTCTGAATCCCTACTACGATGACCACATTATGTAAATGACCGTTGCGTCACCAGGAGGCTCACAGCGTCACGGGACGTGACTCAACCGCTCCAGAACCGTCTACATAAATGAGCAGGACATTTCAATAGATCTTGTATTCAACGCTGTTTAAAAAAAGCCGACGCAAACAAAGATTTCAAATACCATTTTCCTAATTTCGTTTCTTTAAGTGTGTTCGATAAAAATAAATATACCTATAAATAATACATATAGTACCTATTAATAATAATAAAGACACCCTGGTTATCGGTTAGCGTGCTGGCATTTGGATCAAACTGCAGTCGCGATCATGGGTTCGAATCTCACGTCTGCTCATGGATGTTTTGTGACGTTTTAATTCTTCTTTTAGTTTAGGAGTTATGACGCTTCAAAAACTAAATTATAATTTAAAAAAACTTTAATGAACTGAAAAGTAAAAAATAATTAATTTTATTGTAAAAAAGCGTGGGGTAGTTTGAAAATATGGTACAAAGCACCCCACGCTTTTTTACAATAAAATTAATTATTTTTTACTTTTTAGTTCTTTAAAGCGTGTTTTTTAGTTTTTTTAAATTATAATTTATTTTTGCTTTTTAGTCCTGGAGATCCTGGTCAGGATAACGGGACAAACTTATTGAATTATTGTATTGTCATCGGTCCTTGATAAGTGTGCAAAGTTTCAGTTCAATCTGAAGTTTTTTGCTTTTTTTTTAGGATCTCCAGGACTAAAAAACTTATTGAATTATTGTATTGTCATCGGTCCTTGATAAGTGTGCAAAGTTTCAGTACAATCTGAAGTTTTGAAGTGGGTAAAAATCGCGTTCAAAGAATCCGTTACTTACATACATACGTACAGGTGGAACTAATACAAGCGTGTTAAAAAGACACGTGGTGCGGGTGGTTGGAATCAATTCAGTGCGTTTTTTAAGTGCACTTAATACGAACTGTATATCGGAAAACGCTTAGTGTCAAAAAAAGTTGCAGATATACAAAACGCATGTAAACATAAAAAAATATAAAAATATCTCAGATATATCTGAAATTAATGTGTCTTATAGAAAAAGATACCTTGAATCGCTTAGGCCCAAGCTCAAGCTCATATCTCTTATAGTTTAGGGGTATGACGGTTTAAAATGTAAAAAAATTAAAATAACTTTAAACGTCACACCTCGTCAATAATATATTGCGCCCTAGATATACAATCTACTATTAAAGCCCCCAGTGGGGACATTGGAATGTGGTTGCTATCGCAAATTGCATTCCAATGTTCTTTGGAAATTAGCGCTCCCAGGCTCTCGAGCTCGTACCAGTCGGTTTGTGTATGCCGGCTGGCGGATTCTAATACACAAATGGATTATTTGTTGTGCTGAAGACGCTAATGACCTGAGTTGTCGACGCGTCTATAATCTACAAGTAATTAATTAATTCTACTATTAAATATTAATAATGATTTAATTAATAATGATTTATATATTTTTGAATGCAGCAAATTTGTAAAATATCATTCAGATTTATTTCATAGAAACCATAGAACTCATGCATATACTACTCGTGACAAAAATAATTTGAAAACAGATTTCTCGGCACTGACAGTTACGTAATAGGGGTGTCAGAAATGCCATAATTCGGATTTATAATAAAATGCCAAATCATTTGAAAGATGAACCAAATAAAAATAAATTCAAAAATGACTTAAAAACATTCCTGTTGGGACTTTGTAGCTATTCGTTAAAAGAAATTCTGTAATGTAATGATTATGACGCTATTTATACTTCGTGGTAAATCAAATAAAGATTTATTATTATTAATAATTTTTTATGTAATTGGAAAAATAGTTTTTCATTGAACCAACTATTAAATTTACGACAAATAAGCGGTTTCAGAGATTGTATTGTTTTCAGTTACCATAAACTCTATTACGAGTTATACGACTAGATGATATATTCTTAAAGTACAAAGACTGTAATAAAATTAATGGTATCGTTGTTACCGCTACGTAAAAATGCATTCAGGTAATTTCTTCACTCGTAGACAACTTTATTGTAATTGATAAAAAAAGTAAAAAATAAGTTTAAACATTTAAACTACTTTTTTGTCATGAAAATGTAATTCTAAGATAGAATTTTCTGCGATTTCTTTTAACTACCCCAACGACTTGCTTGAATACGTATATTATTTTTAATGTCCAAAATAATTAATGGAAACCATTTAACAATTTTGACGTTTTATCTAAAAATCGTGAAAAACTCTGAAGATTGGATTTAGTAATGGTGCAAGAAACTAAAACATTAACTATACATTATTGAATTTATTATACCTATATATACTAGAACGTTGATTATAAAAAAACATTTCAAGGACAGCTTGGTGTAACGGTTAGTGTGCTGGCCTTTTAATCAAACTAACTGCCGTGGGCTCGAATCACACCTCCTCCGCTCATGAATATCTTATGATGTCGTTTAATATAATTTGATGTAATTAGACGCTAATGACCTTAGTTATCGAGCGTCTATAATTACAATACATAAAAAAGAGACTTGGTGTGTGCAGTGTAAAATCACACTGTTGGTTAAATGAATTGTGAATTATAGACGCTCGACGACAGAGGTCATTAGCGTCTGTAAAATCACACTGTTATCTTCCCATTGGGTAATGGGTGCCAACATTTTGCAACAATTTTACAGTAGTTTTTTGTGATAAAAAAAACCGCCAATTCAACTTTTTTGCAAACCTTATCAGGTGTTCATTATGCAATTATGCGTCGAATTAAATTGACCCGGAGTCGATATGATTCTTTGTTCTCGAAATGTGCGAGACGAAAAAAAGTTTACGAACGGACGTACACAACCACAGTGCCACACACAGACCTCTATAAACGATGGATTCGAATTCTATATGAAACGTGGAAATACGTTAAAATTTTTCATTTGAAAAATCGGACCCATTACAATAACTTCCAATAGGAAGTTAATAAATAAATAAAAAACATTTCTTCAGATAAGTGTTAAAACATTAAACTATCATAATATATCGAACCCAGACAGTCAATTCACATTAAATATTTATAATAGTATCAATTCATCTAGAACGTAAATTTACGGCCTTACATAATATGTGACTTTAACATATATTGATTACGCGTTTACAGTTTTTATTGGCACATATTTTGTATCGAATATGTATTCACGATTCGATATTCAATAACATAAATCTTTACCTACAGGAAATATCCATCATATCAATGTGTCTATGTCATCATGATGTACGCACGACTATGCTCTGTTACACACAGCGCTATCCGTATTGATCTTAACAAGACACATGTGAAAGATCCAAGCCGGACGCTCGGCCATCCTGACCAGTGTTGTATACTCACCTGCTTTTTGTATTGTTACAGTAGAAGTCTATGCGCGTATCGATAGTCATTTGTTTGAAATGAATACATATTTGGTGCGTTCCATTTGGCGATCGCAACGCTTACAACGACCAAACGTAATGAACGCGGCCATAAGGCGCGAGCGTAGTGGGCGAAATGGTCGCCAAGTGGAATGCACCTAGTGTGACAGATCCTAGTCGGTCGCTCGGCCATCCTGACCAGTGTATGTACTTTTCTGTTTTTGTATTTTATGAATAAATACAGTGGAAATGTCTTCCTCTCGTATTAATAGTCATTTGTTTGAAATGAACTCATTTTAATAAGATAAGAGGACAGTGTGGTGTAACGGTTAGCGTAGCCGCAGTGGCGGACTAAGCCCGTCGGAGGCCCGGGGCGGCACAACTTAATGAGACCCCCGATCTGCTTAGAAATTGATGTATTTGTAGTGCAAATTTCGTAAAAAATGAATAATATAGAAATAATGGCCAACAAAAAAATCAAATACCTACCTATTTATAATAAACGGAATGCCTACGTTTATATTTTTTATACGTACACGGGGCCTCCAACTCCAAACTGCCTCTTATTTACTAAACATATTTTGGCCTTGTTTGGGATTTGATTAAGAAGGACTTCTCGAGATTTGGAGGCCCCCCAGGATCAGAGACCCGGGGCGAGCCGTCCCCTCTTAGTCCGCCACTGCGTAGCCAACTTTTGGATCACACTGTTGTGGGATCGAATCCCACCTCCGCTCATGGATGTTTTGTGATGTCATTTAGTTTTAAGGAAGTTGTTATTTAATGTAATTAATACGCTAATGACTAAATTGTCAACGTGTCTATAATCTATAATAAATAAACTAAATAAAAATTTAACAAGATAGGTATGTAACAGACCCTAGTTTATCGCTCAGCCATCCTGGACCGCTTGTGTGTACTCACCTGCACTTTTAGTATATATTGTATGATTTCAGTGAGTCATTAACGTTCGTATTGTATGTGTGTTTATACATTATATATTTGTTTACGAACTACTGGACCGATTTTTTGCATTGTATAGTCCATCTTAAGTGAGTTTAAAATAAACTCTCAATATAGACTATTAATACAACCTATTTTCAGCTTTTTCAGCAGACGGGCTATTCTCCAATAAAATTTACATACGTTTGAATATTTAAAGGTGTCAACTCTAAAATATTTTTGAGGAAAAAAGTTTAAATGATGTATTTATTATTACAATACATGGTTTTATTTTTTTTATTATTCGGAAAAAAATTCGTTTTCACTCAGTTAAGTTTATCGAGGTTCTGCTGTATGTTCGTCCTTTTGTCCACTGGCCAGAGCCCTAGAGAATAAATGGGATAATAGAGACAAGGCGACTTTCGTACTGACAGTACAGGCACATGAAGACCTCATATTATTTTTTTTTCTTTTAGCTACACAACATGTTCAAAAAAATAATAAATCTTTAGTCTTGTTTTTTTTTTATATATTTTATACAAAAAACAAGAAAAAACAAGAAAAAACATTTTTTTAAATTACCTAATATGTTGCCAATTAGTCTTAAATCTTTCGACTATTTAGGATTAAATCTTTTATTTTGTAAGGAAATAATCAATTTTTATCCTTGGTAATACATTCATCATATGTGGATTATTATTAACAATGCTTCTTGTGCTGAAATCGAAATCCGGACTCACAGGAAAGACACACGCGTCGTCACACAGAACGTCGGACCACATACAAACTGCACCAGCATTTCGTCTGCACAAATATGTCTCCGGGCGTGCAAAAAAGACACGTTTAATGAATGACAAAAAAAATATTTAATTGCTGTTTCAATACATGTACATACATTAATTTCTAAAGCATGGAAACCGCGGCGTGCAAAAAAGACACGTTTAATGAATGACAAAAAAAATATTTAATTGCTGTTTCAATACATGTACATACATTAATTTCTAAAGCATGGAAACCGCGGCGTGCAAAAAAGACACGTTTAATGAATGACAAAAAAAAATATTTAATTGCTGTTTCAATACATGTACATACATTAATTTCTAAAGCATGGAAACCGCGGCGTGCAAAAAAGACACGTTTAATGAATGACAAAAAAAATATTTAATTGCTGTTTCAATACATGTACATACATTAATTTCTAAAGCATGGAAACCGATTTTACTTATTCATTATAGAGAATTACAATAGAATCTCATATCAGTAGAAGAGAGAGAGAAATTGTAGATTAAAGATGCTCGACAACTTACTATAGCGTATCCCATGAACCGATTTGGAAATGAAACTGTCAGATCTGATTGGTCCACTTGAAACTCAACACAGTAAAACATCAAATCGGATACAATGTGCTGTTTACTTGATAACTACAGTAGAGTCTCACTAATCCGGCACTTCAGTAGTACGATACGTCCAATAATCCGGCACCCTCCGCTCACGCCTCCCTCACCCCTCCCTACTCTCGTTCTTGCTTGCTTGCTAAGATATGTCACTGTTATATTTACTAGATACTTAGTGTTATATTCACTGTTATAAAATAATGTCACTACTTTATTTTATTTACATATTAAATGCTTTATTTTATTTATTTATTATGAATTTTTCTATACACATCCAATTATCCGAACATTCCAATAATCCGGCACCCCCTCGTTTTTAATAGTGCCGGATTAGTGAGACTCTACTATATATTTGTTGGTGGGAAAGACTGTAATAATACGAGAATCTTTTCATATAAATGTCTCTGTTTTTGTATAATTGTTGTTTATTGACAGTATCATTGTTTTGTTTGCTTAACTCAATAACGTCCTCCGAACGTTTCTTAAAATCAAAACAAACCTACTGCAAAAAACGAATTCCAACTGGATATACTCTATTTCCTGTATTTACTTTGCTATGTATTTATAGCAGTTGCGCTCTACAAATTGACAGTAATCTTCAGAAAACATACATCATTCTTTAGAAAAAGTAATTGATTGTGTTTCAGAGTTTCGTTTTATACTGGATGCACATTTTGTCACCAAAACCCTAAAACATGTAGCGAAAAATAATGCAACTGTATAAATCCTTATACAACTAAATTGAAAATATGAAATTGTACTACGGCCAATTCTTACTATAAACTACTAGTCCGATTTGAAAAATGTTTACCGTTAGATAGCTAGGGTTGCCATAATTTGTTTGAGTTAAGTCCGGACGGTCCAGCAGATCTGGGGATGAATCGCGGCGACCGTGAAGCGCGAGCCGCGAAAATTTTTTTTGGTATTTTAATTCAAATGTCGGTTGTAGAAATTGGGAAAACTAAGAGTACCTAAAACTACTGAAGGGTGTACAGAAGAGGTGAGGTAGGTGGATATTAGTAATTAAAAAACTCAAAATCAACATAATATGTATTTATTTCAATTTAAAACATACAATTATGTTCATGTACTTATTATTATAAAAATGGCTACTGACTCGGTCCTTCTTCATCCCCAGCTTCATTTTCACGTCTTCATTAGACTCCTTCTGATTCTGAGTACCATTCGTAGGTACTTTTCAAACGTAAGGGCTTTCTTTAATAAAACTTTGTTTGTTTTTATTTATTAAAAATCCGGACGTTATTACGAGTCCGGACATGGTTATCAAATCCGGACGTATGCCAAGTCTATAGATAGCCCGTTTATTGAAGAAGGTTATAGGCTATTCGAGCATTTTTTTAAATTCAACACCAAAGACGGTAAAACGGAGGTGTGGGATTTTTCGACATATCAACGTCCAGACCAAACCGCTGAAGCTATTATACTAATACGCTTCGCAGGGGAAGAATTTCTCGCGGGGGGGATAATAAATCATAAATTCATAGCACCCAGGCGAAGCCGGACAGGGCCGCTACTCTTTACATAAAGTTTATTAAATAAAACACAATAAAATTTGATTTAATTAAGACATATCTAAATATTATGTCTGATCACAACGAGATTAATAATTTAATTAAACTTATTTGTTTCATAAGCGTAGCTCATAGAAACTCCAAAACAAAACAATGTTGTGGTCGACAAAGTAGGGTATTGACTCAACAATAGAAACATACAACTCAAACATACAACTCAAACACACAACACCCCTTTTTGTGGGTCGAGGGTTAATGATTTTGGAAGTCATGTATAATTCTCCATGCCGATTTTTGAAGTGAAAACTTCCTTAGGCGCGTTAGGCACTCTTTGCCTGGGTACTGAAAAAATGTGAAGCGTTCGCAACTACTTCCGTAAGAATTCGCAACTACTTCCGTAAGAATTTGCAACTACTTCCGTAAGAATTTGCAACCCGACCGGAAGAATTCGCAACATACTTATACCATAAAAACGGCCGTTTACACTATTCCACCCCCATTGCGCAGTTGGTTTAGTCTTTGCGTTCTATGCATAGAAAACTGGGTTCGAGACCTGATGGCAACGTAGAATTTTTGGCGTTTTTTTTTTCAAAATTCTGCATGATATTTATTTAGATATATATTTTTTTATTTTTGTTATATTCTTTCTTTGACAATAATTATAATTTTTTTGAAACCACGGTGGAATTAATTAAAAATGCAATTTTAATATTTTAGTAATAAATTATTTTTAGTTCATAAATGCGCTATAATAGATGACACCAAAAATTAGAAAATCTGAAGTTTTCACTTCTGTTGTGTGGTCATAAACACACACTCATTTTTTTTGTATATTCTATCGTTGAGTGACTTAAGAAGAACTCTATTTATCGAGCAGAATCTATGAAAAGATATTCAAATCAGCGTAAAATCTTAGCTGACACGGTGTGACATTTGAAATGGTTAGTGAATCGTGACGTAATACCGTAGTGGACTCTGTCTTGACATTCCCAGGCCGAGAATGATGTGTCCTCAGAACGAAATGTTTTCTTTTCTTTATACAGCGTACCGCGTCGAACCATAACGTCTTTCTGATCCCTAAAGTATCAGAAAAAAGGATCACCGGCCTGATGGAATTTTTGTTACGGATTTCATATAATTCTTTATACTTTTCACTACATTTTTAAGTCGTTTATGCAAACGCGTCAAACGCTTTTATATCCTAAAAATATACATCAATATTGGTCAGTTGTCGAGCGTCTACAATCTCTCTCCGAATATTGAACAGGAAATTTATATGATTTTTCCAATAGACACAACCAAAATATGTATTTTGAGTTCTGAAGTCACGAAAAAATTTGTTTGAATTTTTATGCCGCCAAAATAAGTTTTATGACTTCAGAAGCCTATAATATCAAAACTATTCTGCTAGTCATAGCAAAGGCCAATTCGTTAAAAATATTAGTAAAAAAACTTTTTAGAGACAGCTTTTATTTAAATGCACTAAAAAGAAAAAAATAAATTTTAATAATTTAGGTTCATAATTATAAAAGCGTGGGTCGTGACTAATAAACTATTATAGAGTTCACGAATATGAACCTAAATTATTAAAATTTATTTTTTCCTTTTTAGTACATTTAAATAAAAACTTGTCTCTAAAAAGTTTTTTTATTAATATTTATTTTGTTCATTTTAGTCTTTCAAAATTTTACCCCCCCTCCCTAGACACCGTAGGGGTTGAATTTCGAGAAATCCTTTCTTAGTGGATGTTTACGTCAGAAAAAGAACCAACTGTCCAAATTTCAAGTTTCTAGCTTCAGGGATTTGGCCTGGGCGTTGATTAGTCAAAAAAACCCTACATCTCCGTTTGAACCCCTTAGGGGCTGAATTTATTTCTAAAAACGATTTATTCATGTATTGTCATCGGGAATACATATGTGTACAAAATTTCAAATTGATCGGATACGTGGAAGTCGTTCAAAATTGACTTGCAAGTTTTAACCTAAACAAACACACAAACTAGCTTACTAACTAACATACATTGCAAGTTAAATAAAAGCTTGTAAAAAGAATTACTTTTTGCTAAACTCTTTGATCAACGTTTCGACAACAAACTGTGTCTTCTTCAGGATATTTTAAATAATTAAGTGCCTACCTAAATGTATTTGACTAGTCAAAAATACTGAATTTTTCAGTTCAATTGACAATAAATTATTATTATTATTATTAAAATTGTTACGGACTTAATATTGTCTATCGAGCAATGAGCATAATAAACGTACGCTAGTAGATAAAGAATTTAATTATAAAATATTAGTTAACCTATAAAATATTCTTTGTCGTAATTTAAATTTCCCGCACGAATCACGAGAAAAAAAAGAACGCGGAACCAACCTAATATTAAAAGTGCAGTAAAGAGCCGAGGCACGTCAGCACCATAAAATCTGACATTTCTCATGTTTTGTTTTTTATTTAATTGTTACTCGTTTAACTATGCGGAAGTACATACATAGAATACCAACAATTGGCTTGTCATGATTGTCGTTAAAATGGCTTTTCGTTCGTTAAGTTTAATAGTAATATACCAGGGGTGGCTAACTCAACAATATAGTTTAACCTAACTTGACCTAACCTCAAAAGTGAAAAGATTCTCCTTATTTACCGGCAAATAATATATTGTGTTGTGTATATAGGTAATAACCACTGAGTTAAAAGATAATAGAAACGCTATAACGTATACAACTGATTATACAAAATTGAAGCCAGGTCTGACGTCACAAGTCACAACAAACATGGCGGCCAACAGGGGATGGATATGAATATTCTCTTGTTCTTGTTCTTACATATAAAATGAACAAGTCTCAATAAATAATATGACGACTGGCTACACTTTTAAATGTTTGTAGTGTCTCTATTACCTCATAGCTCAGTGATAATACCATTAATACTAGTATACTACAAATCTGGCTTTAGTCATGCTTAAACCACACATTCTTAAACGTGTATTTACAACTAAAATTAGGTTTTTAATAAAAAAAAATACCGCGAATGATAAATGGCAACGTAGCTAATTCAATTTAAATTTCTCATGGTCATGGGCTATAACACTGTTCAAGGTCGGGTTCCCTTCATAGCTTTTATTTTTCATTGCCCAGTTGGTTGTTTTAAGCTGTGTGCCTGAAAAAAATTTAATGTCAACGAATAAGCGATTTAAGAGCAATTGAAAAATCGCCTCCCTCAGGGGAAACATTGGAATGTGGTTTGCATTCCAATGTTCTGTGGGGATTAGCACTCCCAGGGACCCGAGTTCGTACTAGTCGGTTTGTGTATGCCGGATGGTGGATTCTAATACACAAATGGATTTTTTGTTGTGTTGAAGACGCTAATGACCTGAGTTGTCGACGCGTCTATAATCTACAATAAATAAAATAAAAAAAATCGCCAAGGTCTGGTATCGTCTGGTGTGATTCTATGATTAAAATATGTAAAAATATATTTTCCTCCGAAATTTTGGTAGTACCTGACATAGCACTATTTATTATTGTACGAGGTCGTAGAAATTTTCAATATTTTATAATATTTCAATCTTACACATTGCATTAAAATTATTGCCGATTTTCTTCACAAGTTTCGAACATAAATGTTTGCATTGTATCCAAACTTTCCATCTTATAGGATTACCTCCTCTGCCTTTGCAAATATATAACTTGAAAACTTACGGAACCCATTTTCCGGACGTGAAAAGATAGCATTGACTTTATACACACAACCTAGCTATAGGCAGATTTTATATAGTGTGCTCCAAAATTGTATAGTATATAGTATGTGTTGCTCTCATAGTAACAATAAAATTTATGTAAACTATCCTGCTTTATAAAACCAAAAAAACTGACATTAAATTAATAAAATTGTCAGTTAGTATTTTTTTCATTTTATTATAAAAAAAATAAATGAGACCAATAAAATTAAGCTTTTTTTGTGGCCACCAACAGCTAAAGCTATTTGGGCCTAGCACCAATTCATAGTTTGAATTTATTATTATTCAATAATAAATTGAAAATCCATTTGACACTTTTACCAGCTCTCAGGTTAGAACCTAAGCTTTTTAAAAAAAAAAATCAAAATATATAATTCGAAAAAAGTATATATAAGTATAAAAATCGGTTCCAGAAGAAGTTTATTCTCAAATTTTTTCATTAAATTTCATGTTTTTTTTAAATTTTGTTTGTATAAGTACTTAACAAACATCTTGTACAGAAAAAAAACCTGGTGCTTTTGTGAATAGTGATTCGGTTGAGATGAATATATTAGGTTTGTTTATCTATATATTAATACGTGAAACGTTTTTTATACCGTTCAGCAGATTTTCTACAAGTACACATCTGAGAAACACTGGGTATAAGTTTTTTTCGATTTCCCACCTTCCGTTTAAATTTAGAAGAATTATCAATACTAATTATATAAAATAGTAACAGAACCCTATAAGTATAGTCTGTCTATAATTTTGTATTCTTGCGGATTTTTCGGGTATTTTTTACGATAACTAGACGGGAAAACATGTTTAAAAAATGTTTCTTTTTATCTGTCAGTTTTTTTAAAGATATACATATCAATTGTATTCAAATAATGCCTGGCACACCCAAAAGATAACACATGAGAAGGTGTCCACAGGAATAGGGCTGGAGACCCCAGCTGATCATTCCTTATTTTTTTTAGAAAAATTAATAAGAACCAATATGCAATTTCTGCCTTTCGCGCACGCGCTCGTCACGCCCAAAAATTGCGCTACTTGCCGCAATGACCTCGCTATAAGGTAGAATCTTATGTATAAGCTATCTGTATTTAGTCGGTTTTACTGAGATATCAGTAAAACCTGGACACCAGCACTTCGACATACAAAACCAATTACCAATCGTACAAGGACGGAATACGACCGAGTAGAGAGCTCACCCCCACCACCACACACTGCGCAGTTGACCAATTACAGAGAGACGGCCTATACGACCGAACAGAGAACACACTGGTAGTAGGCATAAAAGAAGGGAGGACACCAATCACTGACACACTGACCTGTGAGCCGCCAAAGAGGACACTTCGACCGCTGCCACATCGCCTTTGAGAATGTCTACCGCAGTTGTAGACGAAACGTCAGGTAGAAATACCACCGGACCACGGCCTACAAGCCCGGAAACCATGAAGACTTGGAACTCTGGCATAATCTGGTTGTATCGTAATTTTTGGCCTGATGGCTACCAAACCGAACGTATAGACGTTTGCACGTCAAACTTATACTTTATGTTCACTTCGAAACAAAATTTTGACGTCACATGTCAGTTAGAATTTGTCGGCTGCACAGTTTCTGAGCCGTCGTATGTTAATTTACAATAAATAACTCATTCCGTTAAGTGTTTAATTCTTCTTGTCACGTCATATCTTCAGTTTTGTTCCACATAGTATAAATACGTTAAAATAAAACCAAGCAATATATTATGCAATACCGACAAAAAATAGTTACTTTATAGCTTGAACATTACGTTTCTTTGAAAATCACTTTGTCTAGCAGTGTGTATGTGTATTTAATATCCAGTATTGATTAGTTATTTTCAATTTACGGCGTACCAACACAACTTGACAAACTGACAGACTTTATTCCATTAATTTTTAATGACTTTCAAACGTCATCTAAACTCGAAATAAAAAAATTCTATCAGTTTAATTCGTAAGTTGCTTTCCAATATAATAATCGAGAACTTTTTATAAAATAAAAACCGACCAAGTGTGAGTCCGACTCGCGCATCGAGGGTTCCGTAGGTACAATATAATAAAAATTCAACTGATGACCAGTCCTATACTTTCCACCTAGTAAATATTTGCAAAAAATAAACACTCTTTGTTATTCTTTGGAAAAAAGCATGGCCCTCTTTTTTGTTTGGTGATCTACTGATGGCTAGTAATATAGCAAAAATCATGGTTACCTTGATTTACGTACAATTTTTATTTTTTTAGTAAAATATATTTTTTTTCTCGAAAACTGTACATTTTAGAGAAAAAAAATATTTACATTTTTTTCATATTATAACATCTAGAATTCATTTATATTTTTTTTACCTATGTTAATACGTGACATTGAGAACGTTTTTTTTTAATATCTCAGGATCCACTGAACCGATTTGACTCAAAATGTAATCAGATCTAAGTTAAAGGCTGATAAACACATTAGAACAATCGGCATGGCCGTATGTTGTTCAGTTTTTACGATATCGAAGGCGAAAAATTGACCACACACACACACATACAGACAGACATCAGTAAAAAATGATCTTAAACGATTGCTAGGGTCTCAAAACATGAAGATCTGTTAAAATCTCGAAATATTTTTTTCGGACTAAATCCATAATTACTTCCGTACCATAGTAGAGGTGGGAAGTAAAAATAAAGAGTTAGATAGAGATAGAGATAGAGTTTTATTGGTTTCAAGTTATACATATAAATATGTTAAAAAACAAGTCAAAAAGGTAAATATAAACAAAATCAATTTCTATGGCACATTTTTTGCATCTAAAAATTCTTTGACAGAATAGAAACACTCCTTAAGTAAGTACTTATAAATAATTTTTTTAAAAAAATCTAGTTTCTTGTTCCTTGTTTCCATGGATATTTTATTAAACAATTGAATGCCTAAGTAATTAGGGCCATATGTGGTATTTTTATTATGGAAAAAAGGAACCAGAAGATTTTCTTTTTTTCTAGTATTATAGTGGTGCAGAGACATGTGATCTTGAAAATTCTCTGAATGTTAGGTGGCAGATTTGTTTTTCAAAAGATACAGCCTTTTAAAGGTGTTTCCGTTTTTTGTATGGGGACCCCCCTTAATTTTTACTTTTTGTTTTATTTTCATTATTTGTTAGGATATCCGCCATAATAATACATATTCTGTAAAAATTTCAACTAGCTACCTGTTACGGATCAAAAGATACAGCCTTTTAAAGATAGGACAGACAGACAGACGGCGTAGGCTTAGTAATAGGGTTCCAGTACGGAACCCTAAAAATAAGTATTAGGTATTTCTCAAGATAACGCGAGTTTTCGGTTTTATTGGCGCGGGAAATGGAGCTACATCTGTAAAACTGCTATAGTAATTAAAATTTCTGTTAACGCATGCGATGCCGCGGATAACAGCTAGTGTTTGAATACAAATATTCGTATGCAGTTAAAATAAATCGATGACGATAAAGGAACGTTATAAAATCTATATTGTTGCCGTTATACGACGCCCGTATATCAGTTGTTCTTTCTCCTGTGTGTGAAATTTTAGGCGGTACAAAGCTATTTTTCAGACAGATACATTCGTTACAAAAGCTGTAATCTTTTTTATTACACTACATGCCAGGTTAACCTTATAAGCTACACATTGTTGCCGTGTAACGGTGTGGCCGACCGAATTATCTTTTTCGACATATTTTTTCATTAACTTTTAACTTAATTTTAAATTCTTAGTTTATTTTTTTTTTTGCCAACCCACTACAAAATAGCAACTTTCGATGTATGTATATCGGCCTTTAATGAGTCATTTAACAGACAGGTGTACGCAAAATGTTTTATTTCCCGCACTAGCGCAGCTTCTGTTTATTCGCTCTATACGCGTGCGTACGCCTATCATTACTTACTTGCACGAACTTCGCGGCACACTGTAGAAGGAAAGATGGCGACGCAAAGTGCCGAAAGTGTTTTCATAACATAACTAGTGCGGTAAGTATTAACGGTAGCCATAGTAACCTATTTTTATTCGCTCTATCCGCCGGCTCACGACCTGCTGTGTACATATATGTAAAGATGGCAACGCAAATGAACTGTCAACATTTTTTGAAAATACTGAAAATGAAGGGAAAAGTAGATATTTTGTAGTGGGTGTGACAAAAAATATCATAATATATATATCTCGTGCGTAATGGTATTATGACTCGTGCAGACTGTAAAAACTCGCTGTCGCTTGTTTTTACATATTATATTCACTACACGTCAGTAATATACCCCATTACACATCTAGATATACAATCTATTATATTTATATTGACTCGAAAATAGGGCACTAACATGCATTTTTTTCTTCGAATTTTTGTTATACACATCTGAAATATATTAGAACCAAAATTCTAAACTCGGATATAAACAAAATATATTGTGACGTCACTGAGGTCAAAAGTGCTTTAGTAAAGTCATATTTTTGTAAGGATCACTTTAATGTCGCTAGCGAGTATTCGCTATGTGAAGCTGCTTGGAAGGGAGACGCTGAACGACCGTGCGCGCTTAGCGGCGAAAGCTGGCATTTTTACGGCACAGGTAAAAAATGACAGTTCATAAATGCTGCATTATTAATTGTAATAATACATCAAAAAATAGTTATATTAGCATTTATTGCTTCCCAAAATATAAGCATAAGTTAAGTCAAAGAGAAAAATGGATTTCCATCGTGAGAAAGCAAAAATAAGTATCATAACCTTAATTTTACATTCACAATAATGTTCCAAAAAAATTAGTGTGAACGTACTATGTAAATGTATATTTAATATAAAGTAAATACAAGAATAATGAAATTCAATAATTTTTATAAAATTACAACTTGAATTTTGTTTTTAAATTAATAAAATAAGACATATTCTTTTATTCTTCATCAACAACTACTCTATTAGCATCAATCTAAAAAAAAATTGTACTACTTATTTACTACTTATTACATTAGAAATAATAATAATTAAAAACTACTGTTAATATATAAAAGAACTTATATAAACCCGTTTTTAGTATGGCATACTTATTACTTTTAATTTTAATTCACTTTTTACTAGTTGTCCCATTTGACATAATGTATTAAAGTGGCAGTGGGTTCGCCGGTCAATGGCGCTAGATGTCGCTACTTTGATGTTGCACATAGCGAATACAAGAAACCTAAGTTTTTCCAAAGCACCTTTGACGTCAGCGCGGTTAAATGATTTAATAGCACAGTAATTTTAGTCGACTTTAATAAATTATTGCTCTTCATCGAATCGTTCAATATTTCTCAAATTTTACAGTTTGGTTTAAATTGACGTATCTACATTTTCGTTGTGCATAAAAATTCCATGCAAATACTATATTGCCTACAAAAGCAACAGTTACTCTGTTTTTACTTCAGTATGATTTTGAAACCAATTATTTTCGTCCATTTGAAATATTTCCCCTAATTATTCGTTCATTGAGTGGATATTGACGAGTCTCATTCTACTTGTCAGTCACAATCAACATTTTCCAGTCGGTTTAGTTTTTTCGATGACGTCACATCGTCAAAAGTGATTTGACAGTGATGCATCTACTCCCTGCAATTTGTACAAATCATCATATTTGAAAAATAACCCCTCTAGTAGGGCGTATTTCAAATTGTAACAAACTGTGAACCCCATAGTTGGTATCATAAATGTTCAAATTAATGTTTTTTAAAACACCGGGATTAGTTGAGCCCGAGGTTGAGCCTATCTTTATTACATAGTATAAATTGAAATCGCTGTATGTCTGTCTGTTTAACCGCTAACTCCTCCTAAACTACGCAACGGATTTTGATACGGTTTTCACCATCAGTTAGATAATTTTTCACGGAAGGTTTATATTATATATAGCGAACGAGCGAAGCGAGTGAGTAATGTAATTCCTAAACCAAGCAACGGATTTTGATGCGGTTTTCACCATCAATTAAATAATTTTTCACGGAAGGTTTATGTATATAGCGGTTCTATTCTAAAAACGGGTGACTAATTTTATCGTAGTTAGATGAAGTCGAACATCTAACCTCAAGCAAAAAAAAACTGGATGCGCGGTGTAAATCTCACGCGTCTGAAGTGAAATGTCATGGGTAAAGATTTGTAACCAAGTAAACAGAAATCGATTGAGTTTCCCACTCAACGCATTCATACCTACCCGCCAGCCAATCGGTTCCGGTTCTCCTCTAACTGCTCATTTCCCGCACTCCTGACGCGGTGTCGTTTATCAAAATTACTCGCATCGCGTTCGCGGCGCTAATTAGAAGTTTAATTTAAAAAAAAAATCGATCGATTACTGTAAATATTTTTACGTGACAAGTTAGAAGAGGAGCTTTCGAAAATTATACAAACTCTATGTACACTCCGAAAAGCGTGGCTTATTTAACTCCATTCTTAGAAGTTAATATTTGAACGCAGCCTTCAAGAAAATGTAAATTTTAGTTACAACAGTGGCTCTATTTTGACTGGAATTGTGATTAACTTGCTAAAATAACACGTTTCAGATCTCTCCTCTTTGAGTTTGGAGTTTCGGTATTGCTTCAGGTGAAAATACTGTTATGTTAAGACAGAAACGTAGTAGCTCTATGTTATTCAAAACTATCGATTGGCAAATTTCAATTTAGATTTTTGAATATTCGTTCTTAAATCATGAATTATTGAAGTGAAATTTATTTAGCCACGATGTTTGTTCAACATTGTAACGAAAACAAAAAACTACACTGTCAGGAGTGGGGGAAATGAGTTGCTAGCGGAAAACTGATTGGCTGGCGGGTGCAGATACGAAACGACACCGTCAGGAGTGGGGGAAATGAGCTGCTAGTGTGAAAGTGATTGGCTGGCGGGTGCAGATACGAAACAACACCATTAGGAGTGGGGGAAATGAGCTGCTAGCGGGAAACTGATTGGCTGGCGGGTGCAGATTCGAAACAACACCGTTAGGAGTGGGGGAAATGAGCTGATAACGGGGAACCAATTCATTGAAGGGGATACTCGATCGACACGCCCCTTTCTGTTAAGTGTTTCCTTGATTACAAATCTTTACCCATGAATTTTTACTTCAGACGAGTGAGATTTACACACGAATCTAGTTTTTAAGCGTATTCTAAATAACTGGGTACCATTTTTTTTTCAAGTTACGGTAGAAAAAAACATTTCAACGATTTGTAGTTTTACTTTTCGAAAACTAAGAAGTGTACCTACTATTATTACTTTAACAACTCTATAGAACTATCACTAAGTTGATTTGCTTCCAGATAGGTAGTTGATTCCAAGAATTGTTACGATCTTTTAATAACACTCGGTTTACGTACGCGTTTCGTTCCAAGACGTTGCTCGTTATACATTTAGTTCGTTATGTGTATCTCACTTTTCAGAACTTTTACGATACGTGTCGTATTACGTTCCTAAAAATGAAACTGTAAAATACTTGGGTGTACATTTAGACCAACGACTAACATGGAGTGCGCACATCAAAACTAAATTGAAAGAGAGCAACACAAGACTTTTTTCGCTATATCCGCTAATCAACAAAAAATCGGTTCATTTCTATGAACACACACACACACACACACACATCTTTCTAAAAATAGTGTAAAAATAATGTATAGTGACCTTGAAACATACAAATTTGTTATACATTTTGATTTCGATTTTCGGACCCATTACAATAACTTCCAATGGGTAGTTAATAACGTGATGTACAGTCTTAATTTATAGACTGTACGACAAAGATAGGTGGCCCAATTGTTTCTGTCTTTCTCGGTTCGCTAGCAGCACGTCAGTTCACCTTCCAGCTTTGAGCTTTACTGTATTTCAATGTTATATCGAACGTAAATCGCGCGTTGTCTGTATATTTTGTGTTTAAGAATTTGAAACTAACATTGTTAGTTTCTGAAAATTCCGTCTATTCTGACATTTGTAGATAATCCAAGCGATACTTGTCTATTTGAAAATAAGTAGTTCGTTTGATTTTAATTGAGTTTTGAAACTATAAATAAAGTTTTGTTTTGTTTCAGGTCGAGTCTTATAACAACAAATTGGTAAGTTCAAGTCTAGGATTATAATATTTTCAGCAGACTACAAGTTCGACGGTCTTAAAACTTCACATATCAGAAATGCTTTTATTCAGTGTCGTAACTACTTACAGCCTGGACATCAGGCCTCAAGGCCGTCTAAAGGTACGTGCAGTACGCAGCTGGGATTCTAGATGGTAGGATGTATGGTAGATGGTGGCTGAAATTATAAGCGCTTATAGGTTTGCACAACGAAGCTTTGATACTAGCATTGATACAAGCTTAAATCGCGTTTGAAATGTCAGCGAAAACGAATATTTGTGTTCTTCTGCTACAAAGTGGTATATTTTAAATACAAATTTGAGTAGGAGCTATCATGTCCACCCTATTAATAGAAAACGATCTAAACATGGCGAATTTCATCATTTATACCAAGAATTAAAATTTTACCCGAACCGGTTTTTTTAATATTTACGTTAGGAACCTAACACTTTTAAATACGTCTTAGAAAAAACTCAAAACAAATTAAATAAAAACTGGCAAAATTTCACTTATTAAACTAGTCACATCCATTGCGAAACTTGTAACGGCCATTTGACAGTTGTCACACGTTGATTGTAGTAGTCAGCGCGCTGAAAGAATGGTGAGATACATTCTTGTATCTATACCAGCGCTTATACCAGCTGCTACACTCACTGCTTCGTTGTGTACGCTCGCATATATAACAATGCATTAATTTAAGCAAGCCCTGCTATGATCTACGCTACCATCTCCAGCTTCATACCAGCTCCATACTGCACGTACCTTTAAGGTTCTTGTAGGCCCTAGTCACTTTAGCATATACTTAATATTGCATTCGTAGGCGCCATCAACTTATGAACAAACTTTTTTATTCCTTTATTTAAAATTAATATACCTACATATTTACACTAAGGTTCTATTAAATCCTATTCGTAGACCCTTTTATATAGGTTCGTGGGCCCTACTGTGCCTAATGGATAAGATATGGGTCGCTGGACATGCCCGATTTCCGGGGCCCCGCAAAGTTAGGGGCCCCAGAATTACCTGAAATTAAGAACATTATTTTATCGTCATCTTAATACATTACTTGCGTCGTTCAATTTTATCCTAACCTACAAACACCTCAATATTTAAGACCTTAATTTTTGCGAATGAACATTTTTTCGGTTGGAGAAGATTAAAAAAAATTAGGTCGAAAGCAATTTTTTCTTAATCAACCGGAAGCCCTGGTTTGTGTAGTTACGCTACTGGTTTTATTACTTATTCAGTACTATAGGTGATTCAGAACTATTACTTTATTAGTTCTCAAATTAGTATTAAGAGTTGACGGTTACATAATATAAACAACAAAGTTTCAACGATATCGACTGTTCTCAATTGCAAATACAAACACAGTAACACTAATTCATATTCTACGAATCACTAACATTAATTCTAAAGTTGTAAAAATTCGGAAACCATTTTCACGAAATGTCGCGTCAAACACTAAAATCAGCTGGTATTTTTATTTGCATTGTACTGATATTTAAAGTATGGCTGACATTTTTTTCTTAGAATTACGTCTTTCCGGCGGGAAATAGAGAGGTAAAATGATGCGAGACGAAAAACGCGTTACAAAAAATGTGTGACGCGAACTACCATAGTTACTATCTATTATCTATGGTTACGCCGTAGTTTAAGGCCGGCCGCACATTTCCTACTATCGGATCCGATTGTTTGAAACGATTTAAAATCGGACCACCACCGCACACTGCCGACTAAATAGTATAGAAAATGGACGACGGAGAATTATTTGCAATTGCTTTTCTACTCTCACAACGAAAAAAAAAAATAAAACGTCGCTATTGGATACATCCTTTGAATACAAAAAGAATTCAAGAAAGTCGGACGCCTGATCCGATATCGAATCGTAAGTGTGCGATATGGTCATATAAACTCATAGATATTTGAGCGTCAGACACCCGGATCCGACAATCGTTTCAGACAATCAGATCCGATAGTAGCAAATGTGCAGCCGGCCCTAAGTTTGCGGCACAATCGTAATTACTGTGCCCTTTGTCATTTTTTTTTTTTTAATTCCGACCAAATGGCGTGTTATCTGTACGGTCTTTTAAATGATTCAACATAGTGTTAGTGACAATATGTCAAAACACTTTTTTCTTCTTCAAAGAAATAAAAAAAAACATAGGGGTGATGCCAAAGTATTAAACAATATTTATTTAACAATTATCCATTCGTACACGACCGACACGAACAAAGTTGTTAGATATAATTCAGTACATCTTTTACATCTTGTAAAAACAAAATTATGTGACTAGGATAAAACTAAACATGTTACAAATTCGCCATGTTTATTGAAATGAATTGTGGGCTATAGCAGTACGTCTTTCGGTATTAAATAACATTTCTCCAGCCATTTCCATTTATATTCAAAGCAGGAGAACATTTTGCGACCTGCTTGCTTGCCGGAACAGCGACGGGTTTCTCTTACTGTAAACACGCGTTCAGACCTCACGCTTGCGCTCGCGTAGACCTAAAGCTGGGAACGCATCTGACAAAAGTTGCCATTCGCTTGCGTTGTCAAAGGTTTATTTATTTGCGTTCGTGAAGTGTAGACGATCGTTTGCAACAAATTAAGTGTGGTTCGATTGGCTAGCCGTGCGTACGAACGTTTTCCATTGGCTGTCGGTAAAAATTCAAAGATCAAAAAGAAAATGTAAGCCACGAATGTCTGGAAAGGTTGCTATGTGAACGTGTTGGCAATAATTTGCAGTAATTCATTTTACTGGGAATGCTAGCGAATTTAAATATTGCAAGTCATTCGTTCAGATGTATATTGCTACCAAGAAACGTTTCCGAGAATGGCTTCGTACGCAAACGAATGCCGAATGACAATGTTTGTCAGATATCTAGCGAATGTAAATATTGCAAGTCATTCATTCAGATGTATATTGCTACCAAGACACGTTTCCGAGAACGTTTGCGTACCAGCAGCAATGATAGCAACGCAAATGAATGGCAACGTTTGTCAGATGTATTCCCGGCTGCATGTAAATAACTGACGCGTTAGTCCAACACGTCTGTTATTTACGAAGCAACTTCGGGCATCTAAAGCGTCGGGTATTTACGAATATGCTTCCTGGCTAATCTAACGACTAGTTTGTCCTTCATCCAACAGTCTATACAGGATCTTCTCGGTCTACTTATTTTATTTTTAATGGGTGATAGTACAAGGTCAAAATAAGACGATTCGTGTTAAAACACCTTGTAAAGTTGTGTGATAAGAGAGGAAAATGATTATCTAAATTATGCATATTCGAATATTGAATTAGTTGGCAAGATTAAAAAATATAAGTACAACTTTCACTAAAGTGTTTTAACACTACTTTTGACCTGTACTATCAACCATTAAAAATGAAATAAGTATGTATACCGAGAACCTGTATAATCAAAAATATATGATCTGTTATTTTCAGTGAGGTAGAGAAAGTTAATTAATTATTTTTTTGTGATTAAACATTTTTTCTAATGCACTGTGTGGTCAGATCATTCGGAGATCTAAATTATAATTATTTTTAAATTTAAACTTAAAAACGATTACGGTACTCAAACATTTTGAGTCGTGGCAGAAAAACAATTTTCATAGTTGAAACTATATATAAGTCCTCTTGAGTGGTTTTGTTTTGAACGGAACCCCGACTGGTTTGACCCCAGCCTAACGCAAAGTAGGTGTGACAGCTCTCTGTTTTTTAACCGACTTAAAAAAACGGAGGTTATCAATTCGACATGTATATTTTTTATGTTTTTTTATTGCAAGTACGCGTAGGGCTTAGCTCTGTACGACACGGTACGCTCCAAACGAAACTTCTTTGGTCTGAACGCATACTTATGTATATAGGTTATGCCAGGGATGGCAAACCTTTTCACATCTACGTGCCAATTTTTTTCAAAAAATGTTTAAGGTTGCCATTACATGCCGAAAAGCACTTCAAGAAATTTAGTGTACAAAAAAATTATTCAAACGTAGGTAGATGAAAAAATTATTTCGATATATGAAACACTCGTCTACTTGTCGTGTCGATTTCATAATATAATACGATATTTGAATGATAGTCAAATTTTTTCGGCTGCCTCTAATCTATCATATTTTTAACTTCCCATTGGAAGTTATTGTAATGGGTTCGAAAATCGAAATCAAAATGTATAACAAATTTTTATGTTTCAAAGTCACTACACTATTTTTAGAAAGATGTGTGTGTGTGTGTGTGTGTGCGTATGTACGTACGTACGTATGTGTCCATTTCTTTCTAAGACGAAATCTCGAGAATGAAAAATGATATCGACTACGTTATAGGGTGCCAATCGACGCGTATTAACGTAAATATTATTTGAAAGAATTTTTTTCAAAATCCGTTCAGCCGTTCTTTTTTCTTAACCAAATAGACTCCAAAAAAGTAGATTTTACACAATATCTCGCGAATAAAAAATTATATCGACTTCGTAAGGGTGTCAATCGAGGCGTGTTAACGTCATTTTGATCCGACATAAATTTTATAAAAATCGGTTCAGCCGTTTTTTTTTTTTAATTATTGTTAAAAATAAATAATAATTATGTTTTAATGATTAAAATGATTACTTTTCTGTGTAATATCTAAATTAATTATTATTATTAAATATTTATCAAACTGGGAAGTTCGTCGTGACTCGTGTGGACCTCAAGGGTCGCACTTTAGTCCAAATAAAAGACCCACCTCACGGCTTGTTTTAATTATTTCGATTGTATGCTTCAGTTCTCAATCAATGGCGTGCCGACAATATTCCGTCGCGACTCGCGTGCCATAGGTTCGCCATCACTGATATAGGCTATGCGGAAGATGCTCTGCTACCAAACCCAACACAAAATACCTACAAATCCTTCTGAATTGACAGTTCTTATAGCAGTGGAGTTAAATGAATCGATATATTCCATTATATTAAATGGTATGCTTGTTTAAGTCACAGCCTACTCGGACATGGGTTGACACTTAAACATACATAACTTATGACTATGTAATCATATCCACTGCGCTCTGCTTCCATTACATTTATTGCCATGACTTCGATATAATTACAGGGATTTATAGCCGCCAATTTATAAAATTCTTTTTTGATGCCTCCTAAAACTTCTGTTAGAGTGACTGATTGAAATAATAATAATAATATTGGATGGTTATTGAACATAAAAACGTACAAATGGCGCGTTTCAACTTGCGTTGATCTTCCACCTAGCCCAGGGGTCGGCAACCTGCGGCTCGCGAGCCGCATGCACCTCTTATTATGTCAAGATGCGGCTCTCCAGTTCCATGCGCAAATATTAATAATTATATTATTTTATTTTCAGAACTCATAAAAAATATTATACTGCAAAAAAAACTTTAAACATCAGGATAAAAACACTCAACAGTGAGAATAGGTGGAGTAGAGAGTATACAGACAGCTGACATTTTTTAAATGTGGCAACACTGTTCTGTTTGTTTAGTTATTGGTGCACTGTGTCGTCAACGGTTGCAGTCAGAACTTTTTTTTTATGTACCTAATCCTAATCAAATACCTTGAAATAAAAATGTTAGTAGCTCTTTAAAAACTGGAAAATTTTGTAAATTGTAACTTTTGGCTCTTCCGTCTCAAAAGGTTGCCGACCCCTGACCTAGCCCATAAAAATTTACATAAAAAATGGTAAATTAAAAAATATAAGTACGAAAAGAAAAATTACTAAAAAGGCCACGGAAGTTACTCAAAGCTCCACAGTCGGCTATATTCTACCCTCCTTGGTTAACTGTCAATTATTTAAGGCTATATTTGAATGTTTCCACATCTCTTGAGAATGCCGGAGGCTCTAACCACAACATTGTTGTGAAAATAAAAAAAATGTTACAAAATTAAAACAATTTTTTTTTGCTTGAAGAATTTATTGGTCTGCAGATTTTTCTTTTATTTAGTAGCAGGGGAAGTACAGGTAAAGGGAATATAATATATAGGTATATACAAGACAATTGATTTAAAAAATTCCGAATAATTAATAAATTAAAGCAAACTATTTTTCAACATTTTTTCTGCATTTTATTGATTTAACTATGACGTAAAATCATACATTTAATAGAATCTAAAAATAAGGCTCTTTTTTAATTGGGTTTTTGAATGATTTTTTTTTTTTACTTAAATGGAAAGACCACATACAAGTTTTATAGCAAAACTGTTTTTATTTAATTTTTTTGCTTACTAATTAAAAAGTTATATTTAAATAAAAATTAATTTTTAAACTCAGTTCCGATGACGCGCCGAAAGAATCCGAACGCGTGTGACGTCATTATGTTATCTATGGTCTTTGTATCCATGGTTACCAAGTTAAAAATTTGTTATTTTTGATAGTATGTGTAATACATAAACATAAATACCAACAAATGCACATAAATTTTAACATAACGACGTCACAAACATTCTTGGCGCGTTTTGAAGTCACGTGATATTTTTTAAATTGTTATACATTTTAATTAATTTTTAATAATTTATCTATGGCTTTAAAAAAAATTTCTTTTCTTTTTTCAATATTATTTATGTTAAATTATTAGAAAAAATTAAAAAATTAATAATTTTTTTTAAATTTAAATAGGTAGGTACCTCATTGTCGAATCTATTTAAAATTTAATAATGGACCAGTTTTTCGCAACAGAAAAAAAATCCTTGAAAATAAATGTAGGTACATATATATTTTTTTGTAAAATATGTGGGGTTTTTATAGTTTTATAATATTTTTTTCATAATTTCATCCTGTTATCGATTTAAGTTTAGTTTAAAATGAGGAAATTTTCCAATATATAGTATGTAAAACAATTCAGCTATAAAAAGCATGTTTTATGTGAAAAGCAAAGTGGGAAATATGTTGTCTGTTTTTTCTTTACACTGTTTTCTACATGAGTGAATAACTAGGGAGTAGGGACATTGTGTAAAAGTCCTAGCAAGAAGAGATTGGTCTGTCATCTCCAGAAATTTACATTGTTCAGCTTGAAATTCACTTTTGGCATTTCTTATTAATTTTCACCCACGAAAAAAATATATTTACGGAAAGTAATTTTAATAGTTTTTTGTCGCTCTTTTAATGATAAAAATTGGTATAACATACAACTTTCAAAATCAAGTAAAAAATAAAGTTTATAGTAGGTAATGTATTTAAAATAGTTGGCAAAACCAAAAGTTCACATCCCGCTAAGTTTTTCACTGTATGATAAAAATAATAAAAAAATATTAAGTAAATAAAGCATTAATAAATTTAAAAAAAATTGTTTTAAATATAAATGAAAATATAAATAAATAAATAAATATCAAGCGAAATAAAAATATTAAATAGATGTAAAAAAAAAAAATGATGTCGGTCGGAGTCGAACTAAAGAACTTGTCCGTACCGATGCAGAGCTCTGACCACTAGTCCACGATCACTATGGATGAATAGCTACTTTTATGGTATAGCAGTAGCACTTAGTTTTTCTACGATATTATTTATATTGTACAATATTATATTATTATAAGCTGTCAAAAATAATAAAATAAAATTGTTTATAAAAATTAAACTAGTTAACGCATTTCAGTAAATTTAAATAGGGTTCTAGTCTGATAGTAATGAAAGCGAATAAAATATAAACCAAAGCGATTCGTCAAGAATTGCGATCTGTAGAGCTCGGACGTACGTACGTACAGACCAACCGACAACTGCTGTTCGCGATTTTCAGTTTCAATTTTAGAAGTAATTATGAACTCGGATCAATCTAAAAATGGTTCCATTTTATAGAACAGAATTTCCTCTTTTCAAAAAGTTACAATTTGAATGGATTTCGTGCGAAATTAACCTAGATATAATTTTTTGTATGACCGAAGCTTCGCTCTGACGCGCTAAGCGATAATAGAGCACATTAGTGTAGCGGCATGTGCAATATTATTGAATAGTTCTATTTAAAGCTAAACGTCAATTTTTTATTTCTCCTATTTTAGAAACAGCACAATCTTCTTTATTATTTTGAATTGTTAGACACCTAAAATATTTAAAAATGTTTAAACGCTTAAACTTTTTATAAAGGCTCATTCATAAAAAAACTAAGACACTATCGGGATTCAAAAACTCAGTTCGTTTACAAATACGAAAAATTATTTGAAAAGAAAAAAATATTACTAAAAAATTATAAACAAAAAATGGTCATACCTATTAAAAAAAGAAAATACAAATAAAGCTGCAGTGAAAGTTTTTTTTTTAAATCCTGTTTGAGGTAAAACTAAACCATCTTACTTTTGCAAGGTCATAAATTTTTTCAGGTGAAATAATTTAAGTATTCAGTCGACTGCTTTTGCCACATTATAATATTATTTTTCAAATAAAATTATCTCAGCGTTGGCATCATGCAGCATGCCTACATTTTATGATTTTATTAAAAATCCTTTACACCAACCGTATTTTAAAACTCCGCTTTACACAAATGCACCATTATGTCGGTTAAATCCTGCAGCAAAAATTCATTTAAAAATTAAATTTGAATACCTTTCGACCAATTTACAACAAACGCTACTTAGCTGCCATCTAGGAATTAACACCCAAACCTCTATTTCTCCAATAAACTAAAATACTGAACAATTTTATTTATCTCCAAAACGAAGGTTAAAAACCTTTATTTCGCACCTTTCGGGTTAGAAATTTGTAGATTTTTTTCATTTGCTTAAAGCGCTGGTTCTCAACTAGCTATGGCCCAATTTAAGATCGCAAAAAATTTTGGATGAGCCGCGTAATGTCATTCTTCAGTTATAAATATTTTAGGTTGCAAAAACTTTATGAATCACTGGTTTAGCTATTTATAAACATAGCAAATTTCAACCCTCCTTCTCATCTGGAAGTTGATTAGATTTTCCGGACACACAAATTTTCAGCTTAATAATGTAAGAGTAAAGATGAGTAATCAAGGAGTATTATTTATTATTAACAGTAATCTATGCTAATAGACATTTAATTCCTTTCTACTGAAACTTGAGAATAAAACCCCAAGAATCTGATATCATCCAGTCATTCATTCTACTTATATACGAAACCTAATTACCCTTAGAACTTCTGAACAACTTACGAAGTTGTTATCTGATTCAGCAACAGTTTGAACATATATAAATGGTCAGAAATAGTGAGCAATTTAAACAGTAGTTGTGTCACTTTCCACAAATTGTTATCAAGAATACTCCTTTACAAGGAGTATAGCTTATTCTCGTTTGTTTTAATCCAGTTTCGAGTTGACAACAGTTTAAGCATAGATAAGTGGTTAAAGAAAACTGAAACTTCAAAGTACATCTTTTGACTTTTTGTTTTATCATGAATAAAATAAACTCCAAATAGAATTTTTGTACGATCACTAGATTTCCCATATTACATATTATAAGTATACTCAAAGTTTGGGTATAAATTCAAGTTTCATGAAAATCGACCAAACCATTTTCGGATACAGACACACAAAAATTTTGAAAGCACATTTAAATATGGTATCACAATTTGGGGACGCTCTCCTGATTGTAATAGAATCTTTATATTGCAAAAACGAATAATTAGAACAATTTTCAATATGGAGTACACACAAACATGTAGAGACATTTTTCGTGAGAAAAAAATATTAACATTCTTTGCAATATATGCATATGAGTTATTAAGCCATATGCACAGATTAGATTATTTTGATCAAAATGTTAGCAAACATTATCACACCAGAAAAAATGAATTTTCAATTAAACACAAAACAACATTTTTTGAAAAAAGTTCTGTGTACACTGGTCATAAAATGTACCTAAAGTTACCTGAAAATTTGAAAAAGATAAAGAACACAAAAAAATTCAAAAATGAATTAAAAATATACTTAATTTCTAAAGTTCCATATCATTTCAACGATCTATTGTAAAGAATTCTGTATTTTGACGTTTTGTATACCGGTTGGTCGCTGCAAATAAAATTCTATTATTATTATTATTATTATTATTATTATTATGGTCTCATACAAAGTAACCTAAAAGTCCGCAACAAAACAAAAATACAGACAGAGAATCCATTACAATTTTAAGTATTAGTATGACTTTCTTTCTTTGGAAAAACCAAACAGTGTATATAGAGAAAGAAGAAAATAGTTGTAAAGAAGAACACAAGATGGAGACAGTTTAAAGTTGAAGTAATGAATTCAGACGACATAAAGAGGGTAAACACAGTGACTATGTGTATATAATATAGGGTGCTGTCAGAGGAGCCCTGTTTTACCTTACATCCTATGTATGTTCTTACACGAGTGCTCTAATAGAAGGATAATTGAAAGGTATTAAGTTTTTTAAAGCGCGTCGCGTAAAGCTTTTTTGTGCTAATGTAGGCTTCGTGTGACTAGCACAAAGAAGTCAAAACGGTAAGGCGTCAAATGTGTACAGTACCGAACAAAGAACTTCATTAGTCATAAAATTTCAGTTTCTACTTATTTACAAAATTAAGCGAGGTCTACAGATCACACATATCTAAATTAAAGTCATTTTAATTATTAGTGATGGGTAAAATCGCATTATTTCGATAATCGGATTCTTAAGTTATGAATGATTCTCATAATCGGATGGTTTTATTCGAATTATATCAAACGATTCTTCTGAATTATGACTACTGCATTTTATCAGGTAATAGCCATGAATGATTCTCATAATCGGATGTTTCATTCGAATTATATCAAACGATTTTTCTGAATTATGAGTACTGCTTTTCATCAGGTAATAGCCATGAATGATTCTCATAATCGGATGTTTCATTCGAATTATATCAAACGATTCTTCTGAATTATGAGTACTGCATTTTATCAAGTAATAGCCATGAACGATTCTCTTAATCGGATGTTTCATTCGAATTATATCAAACGATTCTTCTGAATTATGAGTACCTATTGCATTTTATCAGGTAATAGCCATGAATGATTCTCATAATCGGATGTTTCATTCGAATTATATCAAACGATATAAATGAGTACAAATTCTGCATTCTATGTAGGCGGAGCTGAGATTTACTCACCAGCCAGTAGAATTCGCTCTTGCTTCGACGTGGTTAAAGAAATATTTATTTTTAACACGCTTTTATTAGCTTCACCTGTATGTTTGCTTGCTTGCTTGTTTATCAGTTTGTAATCGACTTCTTTGAACTTGATTTTGACCAACTTTGAACGGTCAGATTTAGTTTAAACGTTGTCGACTTATCAAGGACCGACGACAATACAATAATTCAATAAGTTTGTCCCATTATCCTGACCAGGATCTCCAGGACTAAAAAAAAAAGCAAAAAACTTCAGATTGAACTGAAACTTTGCACACTTATCAAGGACCAATGACAATACAATAATTCAATAAGTTTGTCCCATTATCCTGACCAGGATCTCCAGGACTAAAAAAAAAGCAAAAAACTTCAGATTGAACTGAAACTTTGCACACTTATCAAGGACCAATGACAATACAATAATTCAATAAGTTTGTCCCATTATCCTGACCAGGATCTCCAGGACTAAAAAAAAAGCAAAAAACTTCAGATTGAACTGAAACTTTGCACACTTATCAAGAACCGATTACAATACAATAATTCCATAAGTTTGTCCCATTATCCTGACCAGGATCTCCAGGACTAAAAAGCAAAAATAAATTATAATTTAAAAAAACTAAAAAACACGCTTTAATGAACTAAAAAGTAAAAAATAATTAATTTTATTGTAAAAAAGCGTGGGGTAGTATGAAAATATGATACAAAGCACCCCACGCTTTTTTACAATAAAATTAATAATTTTTTACTTTTTAGTTCATTAAAGCGTGTTTTTTAGTTTTTAGTGTATTTGCCATAATATGGCACATACACTATTGGCGTCGGTCGGATGGCGGGACCTAGGGGTCGGACCAAAATTTCTCGACGTTTCATAGCCTCTTGAACACTTTGGCACCATTTTTGAAAATGTTTATATATATGTATATATATATATTTATATTTATATATGTATATATATATATTTATATATATATTTATATATATATATGTGTGTACACGATAACTCTCGACAGACTTAATCGATTGAAACGAAATTTGGTACACACATTGGAACCCATCACCGCAAGAAGCCTATTTAAAATGGGCCCGATCGGATCATTTTCAGGGTTGTATTTAGGGGTTCCAAAATGTTTTTGGGCCCAAAAATACCGAAAAATTTGTCAGAATCGTTTCAAAATTGAAATTTAACTCTTTAGTAATGATTAAAATGTGCTGCTAAAATTTTAATAAAATCGGCCCGACAGGACCGGACTTTCAAATTTTATGAAAACACTAGTTTGTTGATACGGATTTACTTATGGAAGGGTGTATTTAATTGGGTGTACTGATAAAATCCATGTCTAATATTGAAATTTAGAAAAATTTAATTATTTTAAGGGATGTATTAAGGGGTTAAATTTTTTATTTTGTCAAAAAACAAACTTAAGTTCACATAATAATGCCACAATGCCTGTATTAGCAAATACACTATATTGTCGGCAGGGTTTGGCACTGCGACCCGAGTTTTTTTTAATTTTAAATCAGATTTATATTATTTTCATATCAATTGTGTTCTGTTTGGTTGTATTTGTGTCAAACTGTCGTGAGTTCAAATCCCACCTCCGCTCATAGATGTTTTGTGATATCGTTAAATTTAATTTGATGTAATTAAGACGCTAATGACCTTAATTGTCGAGCGTCTATAGTCTACAATAAATATATAAAAATAAACAATTTTGAATTACAATTCAAATATGTTGGTATGGAGACACACGAGTCAAAAAACGAAATAATTCACCACACCGGCACCGCGACGATATAATAGTCACGTAACGAATAAATGAATCTTTCCTTTTTACAGAATTTGTTTTTTTTTCATCAGTATATAAAGTTCATTGATAAATTTTTTATAATATTTTTGAAAAGGTTATACACGAGGTTATACACGATGTCCAGGTGTAAACATTTGAAGTACGGACGCGGTTACAGGACGGCGTCAACCGCCGGCAGCATTAATATAGGTGAGTGGATAGACGACGAAGAAGAAGTCAATGTCATGCGTCAGGTCACACGTAATGCCTTGGCTCGCTTGACCTCCAATCCCTTGCGGTACACTTGACCACGTCCACTCACTGTCTTTACTTACATAATGGTGTATACAGTGTGTGCCAGAAGTGTTGACCTTCGAACAAATTCGGAAAATCTCTCGTATCCTTTTCAAAGTCGATATGATTATAGAAAAAAATACGCTGAATTCAATGAGCCTACCCGTTGACCTTTGCATAATATTACCGTTTCTGAGAGCCGTACTATTTTTTTTAAATCATCTCTGGGACCCTTTTGAAATTCAGGATATCTATTTATAGAAAACGGAACGCTGAATTAATTAAATCTACCTGGTGCTCTGTATTTCTTACCATTTCAGAAATAGAACCGTTCTATTTTTTGATGTGAAACATCTTATGTCGGGCTGTGAACAGCCGCGTGAGGGGAAATATGCAACGAAATTTATGGTCCGCTCCTTCGCTGCTGTTTTCCCCACCACTGCGGCACTCTCCCTCTCTCTCTCTCTCTCTCTCTCGGCTTCCGCGCGCTCGGGCACGGGAAGAGAGAGAGAGAGAGAGAGTATACATACGAACGTACTGTAAAGCAAAAGTATATGTATACACGTTTAGGTATGTAATATAGATACTTCGCTGTGTATTTAGTTGCGTTTCTGGCTCAGGCGTGCTCAAACGCCGCAACCGCGTGTGTTAACAGTGCAGTATATAGGACTACGTCAGCATAACAGTTAATTGCTGCTTTTGAAAAATATATACTACTACATAGAGAATACCACCGAGTTCAATAACGTTTTCTTTGATGTTTCACATCTGTCGGGGGTCCCGAAACCCACACCCTTTTTTAATCTGGAATATCTGTAGGGTCTTTTTCAAATTCGGGATACTTATAAAAAACGAAACACTGAATTCAATAATCCCACGCGTGCAGGACTGGAGAATAAAAAATTTAATTTTGAAAAGCATCCTTAAAATCGCTACTAGCTGTAATAAAAAAATGGGTGTGTGCTTATGACCACACGACAGAAGTAAATACTTCAGATTTTCTAATTTTTGGTGTCATCTATTATAGCGCATTTATGAACTACAAATAATTTATTACAAAAATACTAAAATTGTATTTTTAATTAATTCCATCTTGGTTTCAAAAAATTATAATTATTGTCAAAGAAAGAATATAACAAAAATTAAAAAATATATAAATAAATACCATGTAGAATTTAGAAAAAAAAAACGCCAAAAATTCTACGCCGCCATCGGGTCTCGAACCCAGGTTTCTATGCATAGAGCGCAACGACTAAACCAACTGAGTTATGGCTGGCCAGTGTATACACGGTCGTTTTTATGATATAAGTATGTTGCGAATTCTTACGGAAGTATTTCGGACGCTTTACATTTTTTCAGTACCCAGGCAAAGAGTGCATAATTAACGCGCCTAAGGAAGTATTTACTTCAAAAATAAAGATTGTTGTAAACTAGATAAGTATTGCCTGACTAATATCAATATTTTGTTGTCCCATATTTAATTAAAGCTCGCAGTGTGCTGTGACATTTCGTTTAAAGTTCACTTGTCCAGTGCTGTACTCTGCGTACGAATAGTAATACTGGTGTAACTGTCTAGAAAAGATTCTGACATCATCCGCAAATAAGCGAAAATTGCCAAAAGCCACATTTAGTTAGTTCGAATTTTGATAATTAAATAACTATATCTATTGATGGTAGGAAAAACAATTTTTTTTACACAAATTGTTAAAAATAACCACAAAACACCAAACCGTTTAACAATTCTTGACGTACGTTTCACTAACCATGTTGGCATCATCAGGAAATGATTAATCATCTCATGATGATGCTAACATGGTTGGCGAAACGTACGTCGAGAATTATTAAATGGTTTGGTGTTTTGTGGTTATTTTTAACAATGTGTATCTTCACACCAAATGGTTCTATCACTCTTCATGGATTTTTAATGACAAATTATTTTTTTTTAAATTTATTAAAGCAATAATTTAAAAAAATCCAGGTGTTCAAGCTTTCACGACCGGCATTGTTCCAAATCTTCATGGTTTCCGGGCTTGTAGGCCGTGGTCCGGTGGTATTTCTACCTGACGTTTCGTCTACAACTGCGGTAGACATTCTCAAAGGCGATGTGGCAGCGGTCGAAGTGTCCTCCTTGGCAGAAGAATCTGCCATAGCCGAACACACTTTGACTCTGGACAATCATAAGATCCTCTTCGAAGAAACCCGAGCCATAGACAGAACGTTGAGTTATTACCCACGAATATACAGAGAGGCCATAGAAATATAAAAACACAAACAGAATTTCAACCGAAAAGATGAAGGCCTCAATCTCAGTAAAACCTGGACACCAGCACTCCGACATACAAAACCATTGACCAATCGTACAAGGACGGAATACGACCGAGTAGAGAACTCACCCCTACCACTATACACTACACAATTGACCAATTACGGAGAGACGGACTACGACCGAACAGAGAACACACTGGTACTGAGCATAAAAGAAGGGACAGTCACTGACACACTGACTTGTGAGTCGCCAAGGAGGACACTTCAACCGCTGTCACATCGTCTTTGAGAATGTCTACCGCAGTTGTAGACGAACGTCAGGTAGAAATACCACCGCACCACGGCCTACAAGCCCGGAAACCATGATGATTTGAAATAAAAAAATCAATTGATAATTTCACCAGGTCTCTGCAGATTAGAAGCTCACGCAGAATTTAATAGATCGATTTGAAGTAATTATTAAATTTATAAAATTTGAAAATTGGCATATTTATATGTTGCAAAATGGACTTGAAAATTGAAGTCCAGCTTTGAAATAAACACAGTTACACGTACGCCACTGTACAAACGCTTGTGTGCTACCCTGCGTTTGCTTTTGTGTAAAATCGATAAGTAACGACGGTGTATGGAAGTTGTTAACGTCGCTCACCAACGGTAACTATTTTTTTTTGTTTACACATACATATAAACATACTCCTACACACAGTATTAAAGTGTTTTCGAGAAGTTTTTCTACTCTCAATTTTTATAATCACATTATCGTTATTTATTAATTTTTCTTTGAAGTTTAATTTTTATCCTAATGGTCTTCCAAGTTGGGCAGGAAATCCTCTTAATTTACATAATTATATATTATATAAATTTGTACAACCTAATTTTTTTTTGAGGATTAAAAAAAAATTGAAATTGAACAGTAGATTGTATGTCTAGATACGTAATGAGGCATATTACGGCGAGTGATGACAGTATGTAAAAACGAGCGATAGCCCCCAATTTAACGAATTTTAATCTAACAAAAAAATTCAGACATATTGGATTTCAATCAGGCCTATATAGGCCCCGAAACACCTAGATCCGCCTCTGCCTGTCATATTAAAAACTCGTTGGAGATATACATGTATAATATAAATCTTGTAAATTTTCTGTTATTTTTAAAAAGACATAAATAAGCCCCGCCCCACTTCAGTTGGCTCACTTACCAAAAAACTCAATTATTTTTTCCTCAATTAACAGTAAAATACCTATAGGTATTACACTATGTTTCGATTTCTGTTAATTGTGGACTAATAATTTTTGGTAAGTGGCACGGGGCTTTTATGAAAAACAATAATCTGTTGTAATTTAATTTTTTGCAACTTCTTTTCGTCGATTTTCGGTGATTTATATTTACGATCTAATTTCACCGTGAAAAAATTGGTCAAAACTGACAATGCCATATCCGATTGTAATAGAATAGAATAGAAATTTATTAATCCATAATACAATTACAAGATGATTCGTCAAAACACCAAATACAAATAGGTCCATTATAAATACATATTAAATACAGAAATCATCAATGTTTTAAAGACATTGACTGACTAAAGCTGCCTTTATAACTTTTTTAAACTTATTAACTTTCAAAATTTTAATATCATGCGGCAACATATTAAACATTTTTAAGACATCGGCGCTATTTATAAATAAAGTCATCGAAGACTTCGGCAAAATTACGTTAGTGTTATTTCTAGTGTCATGTCCATGAACAGCCTGAAATGTATCGTAATTTTGAAAGCGTTGCTTGATAAAGTACAAGACAAAATAGACATATATAGACGGCACAGTTAAAATACATTTATCAATCACTCCTATTTGCCGCGCCTAAAGAAGTTTCACTTCACAAACTAGAAATCGGCAACCTTCAGCCCTGCTCTACTCTCATAAGTTTTAATAGGTCACTTGTTATAAAAAACTTCATATAAGTATAGTTTTCAGCTGACCAACGCAAGCATTTTTATCCAGAAAAATAAATGTTGTGACTTGTGAGTAAAGTTTTCGAGATACATTGTGTCAATCAATAATTCAAGTCTCGACCACACTTGCAATACACTAAAAGATGACGAGGCGTTAAAGTTTTAACAGACGTTGTGAAACAAAAACACAAACTAAATTAATACCGGTAACGGAAGTTAATGGATAGCGCTGTTAAGTCTGAGACAGCGCGCACGGTGGTTATAGCGTGCCAGACAGCCATCTTTAACCTGTAAGTGGCACAGTGCCAACCTTAAAAACACCTTGACGCGTAACCAGTTCCGTCTTTACTATAAAGGCACGTGGGACACGAGCCCAGGGCCCCCGGCCTGATGGGGGCCCCGAAATGCCAAAACCCGGTGCCAATAAAGTCACTAAACAAAAGTACATTAAGATATTTTCATTTACGTTTTTTTGGCTTTCTATAAAAAGGCCCCCAAACTCTGTGTGCCCAAGGGCCTCTGCATGACCTAAGACGGCCCTGCGGAAAAACTCGCACATCGAGGGTTCCGTACAATAACAAAAATAAGGAGTTAGATAGGAGTAAAAAATAAACAGATTTGGTTTTGAAAAGTTTGATTTATTTATATTTTATTTTCTTCTTTTTAGTGTTTCAAATTTTTTCCGTATCAAACTTAATTAAATTATATTTTTGAAGTAAAAAAAATATACATAAACAGAATATTTGATGAATGAAGAAAAGCAAAAATATTACGATCCGAAACTCAGGATCGAACCAGGGATCTTTCGATCTTCAGTCAAACGTTTTGCCACTAGGCCATGTAAATGATGCTATAACTCGCGCATAGTTCACAGTACATTCATAATATAGAGAACTCGCTACTATGAATGTACTGTGAACCTGTAACATTAATTTATTAAAATTAATTGATTATTTAATTAAAATTATTATTTGCCAGGATTCATGCCATAACAACACACAATCTGTGAAAATTTCAACTATCCACCGCTTACCGTTTGTGACGGACGGACGGACACATACGAACAGACATCGTAGGCACGGTAAAGATCGATTTATATTATCCGGTCAGACACGGCGCGGTAACGTAGCGTTTCCGGCAAGACAAACATTTTTACATGCATTTCAAATATGAGTATTGATACGTGTCTGCAGAACGGACGGGATCAGCTAAGTATAAATATTCGTATTTGAAATGCATGTAAAAATGTTTGTCTTGCCGTAAACGTTACGTTCCCGCGCCGTGTCTGACCGGATAATATAAACCGACCTTAATAGTGAGTTCTATGAGGTGCGGAACCCTAAAAAATAAATTAGTTGTATAATTAGACAAACTTGGAGCATATATTTTCTATATAAGTATTTTTTATTTTTTGTCATAAATTTAAAATCCGAAATATCGATGCGTTAATTTTGACAATGAAGTTCAGTAAATAGAATAAATATCGCAGTTTTAAGGGTATAAACAAACGTATAGGCTTAGGCTTAAATTTCGTTTTTATACCCTTAAAAACCGCGATATTTATTTACACCGGCGCACATATTGCGCTGAAGTTAATGGTTAATGGATCACATCACAACATTATTAAGCTTGAGACATGTTGTAGCTCAATTAAACCGACATCTTTAAAGTTTACACAAGCTCTCACGAGGAGCTACTATATACCGCTGAGCTATCGATCCGTTCTCCTAGGCAATCCATCATAATCAAAGCTTTGTTCAATGACATAGTCTCACTTTAAATGACGACGCTCTAGACTTTTAATGTAATCTAGAAAAATGTGTAAGAAAGAAACCGTACCGCACGATTCATATAAAAAAAAATAACTTGTTAAAACTCAGAGATAAATCAGTGATTCTTAAACTGTGATAACCTTGGAACTTATTATTACCCAACTGCGCGTAATCAAAAGAATGGTTATATGACTTCTTTTATCAACATTGGGCTTGAGAATAGCCGAGCGTGTAGCAATGCTGTTGTTTACATGGCGTTGCTATGGTTCCTCTATTACAAGTCCTCAGTTCCCGGGTTCTAGCCCGAGAGCTGGTAAAAGTGTCAATTGGATTTTCAATTTATTATTAAAAAATAATGAATTGAAGATATGAATTGGTGCTAGGCTCAAATAACCTTAGCTGTTGGTGGCCTTAAAACACAATTTTTTTTTATCAACATTAATACCGCAGTATATACTGTTTGACTAGCAAAAGAACGTCGGTCAAAAGTATATCATTGGCTCTTATTTAGGGTAAGCGGTACGAAAACAAACGAACGACTTTAGTTAAATCTGACAAAATGTGTTAAAACGCTCCCGTCAGATTGGTGAACACCTTCTCCGCCTATCCCCTTTCGCACCGACGTTCTTTCCTTGGTCGGACAGTAGAAATATCAGCACTTATTAACTTCCCATTGGAAGTTATTGTAATGGGTCCGAAAATCGAAATCAAAATGTATAACAAATTTTTATGTTTCAAGGTCACTACACTATTTTTTTACACTATTTTTAGAAAGATACCTGTGTGTGTGTGTGTGTGGGTACGTATGCACGTACGTACGTATGTGTCCATTTCTTTCTAAGACGAAATCTCGAGAATGAAAAATGATATCGACTACGTATTAGGGTGCCAATCGACGCGTATTAACGTAAATATGATCTGTAAGAAATTTTTTCAAAATCGGTTCAGCCGTTCTTTTTTCTTAACCAAATAGACTCCAAAAAAGTAGATTTTACACAATATCTCGCGAATAAAAAAATATATCGACTTCGTAAGGGAGTCAATCGAGGCGTGTTAACGTCATTTTGATCAGACATAAATTTTATAAAAATCGGTTCAGCCGTTTTTTTTTTAATTATTGTTAAAAATAAATAATAATTATGTTTTAATGATTAAAATGATTACTTTTCTGTGTAATATCTAATTTAATTATTATTATTAAATATTTATCAAGCTGGGAAGTTCGTCGTGTGGACCTCAAGGGTCGCACTTTAATAAACGACCCACCTCACGGCTTGTTTCAATTTGGTTCTGGGAGTGCTTTAGGCTATAATATATCATCACGCTACGTCATGGAATACGGGCAAAGCCGGGCTTAACAGTTAATATTTGTTATACAAACTACACACTAACAACATCAAATACATTGAAAGCCCGGGCAACGCCTTGATCAACAGTTAGTTTTGTATATCAAATTATAATGACATGTCTGAAGAATGAAATGTCAAAGGATTTGCATTACCGACATTAAAGTTCATTGACAAATGTTAGTTACTTCTAACATTCAGAGTAGTATTTATATAATACTTTGAAACTCTTTGATTTCAAAACATCGCTTTTCATGTCATCTTGAAGTCAATTACATGTGACATTCAATATAAGAGCTTATAAGTTCCTTGTACATTCGAGCTTCAAAAGAACAAAACAGTTGAAAAAGTCACTGATAAAAAAACGAACGACTGTCAGTTGTTTGAGCTTTTCGTACTGTCACAGTAGTCCATTGAATCATACATTATATACATAAAAAAAGACATTCCTGCCGAGCTTTAATTCTCATAGGTTAGGGTAGGTACATTATGACATGTCAACACGCATGTCTAACCACCCCGTTCCGTTGTTTTATAAATAAAACCATCGCTATGTTCATTTGTTTTACGGGAGAATCAATATTTTATAAGTATTAAAGCATTTAAGGATATAATGATAATATTTTCAGTTTTAAGTACCTCTAATGATGGAAATTATTAAAGGACGTGAATACAGTGTATCAGAGAAATATTTAACCGTTATGTGACGTCATAAGCTCATACCTAATATTAAACGAAGGATAAGACTGTTGTATATAAAATTATTCATATGGCTAGTGGTAATTAACTAATTAACGTTATTACTAATTACACACTGTCTAGTTAAACTCCTGAATTGCAATATGAATTTATTCCTTTTAAACATGTACATGCTAAATGTATTACAAAGTGTTTTGTGTGCTTATTAGATTAATTAAACAGGATATAAATTTAAAGGTACGGTTGCCTAGCAACCATTGCAATACCAATAGTTCGTCTAAAAATGTTTTTACCAGTTAGTTTTATGCCCTTAAGGCTAGCCTTCAAAAGTCTGAGTTCATGCGTTCCCTTAAGAGATGGCAGTAACATTAACTCCGCATTTAATTATATTAATAAATTCGACCATTGTATATATATGTATTTTAAATTAAATAAAACACGTTTTCATGTATTTACACTTAAGAACTTTATTTTATAACAATTGTTTCGCACAACACAGTGACTTCGTCAGATAGAGATCTCTTGATTTTTGTCTGAAGAAGCCATTGTAAATTTTTTTAAATCGAAATAAATAAATATAAGTTGTGTAATGTGTAGTACTATAGCGTCATTGCTGTTTTAGTGTAATTTTTAATCCTTTTGACTTTGTGTGTACCTATACTTATCTCAGAAGGAGCAGTGGCAGACTAAGGGGGGAGGGCGGAGGGGGTGGTCCGCCCCGGGCCTCTAATCCTGGGGGCCTCCAAATCTCGACAAGTCCTTCTTAATCAAATCCCAAACAAGGCCAAAATATGTTTAGTAAATAAGAGGCAGTTTGGAGTTGGAGGTCCCGTACGTATACAAAATATAAACGTAGGTAGGTCGTTTATTATAAATATTTGATTTTTTTGTCAGCCATTACATCTATATTAGTCATTTTTTACGAAAGTTACACTACAAACACATCAATTTCTAAGCAGACCGGGGGCCTTATTTATATCTGCCGCCCCGGGCCTCCGACGGGCTTAGTCCGCCACTGAGAAGAAGCATATCACAGTTTGTAAGTATAAGCCAGTCGAGACAATAAGTCACATTGAAAATATAACATATTTTTACTTACTGATGATAAGATATAAGTACACCTTGATTTTTCTTAAGCGCTTTGGAACCTTTATTGTAACATCCAGGGACACAGCACGACATAAAGAGTATTTAACACTACGGAATACAAGCAACGAATGATCATAATGTACCTAACAGGTCGTCCTTTAGTGTATAGTTGTTACTTCACAAACGACAAAATATACTGTTTCTGTAGGTATCTCTGTTCTGAGGTATTTATTTAGTAAACACAAAAATAATTTATTTTAATCTCGCGCAACCAGACAAGTGCAACTACTTATTTTTAAACGTCAGTTGCAACTATGAGATATGCTGTTGATTAAATCGTCTATTTTTTCAAAGTTTTAATTTCAGAAAGTAAATAAAACGAATGATCATAATGTACCTGACAGGTCGTCCTTTAGTGTATAGTTGTTACTTCACAAGCGACAATATATGCTGTTTCTATAGGTATCTCTGTTCTGAGGTACTTATTTAGTAAACACAAAATTATTTATTTTAATATCGCGCAACCAGACAAGTCAACTACTTATTTTTAAACGTCAGTTGCAACTATGAGATATTCTGTTGACTAAATCGTCTATTTTCTCAAAGTTTTAATTTCAGAAAGTAAATAAATTGCAGGAAAATTATATAATTTAATTATTTTGCACCACGTACAATTTAATATAAGTGCTCTTTGTTAATTAATTGTAGTGTATTTAAAGTTAGCTATTAATTAAATAAGCATAATCTAAAGTTATTACATATTACTGACCTACTCCTAGTATTTCGTATAAAATATGAAGTATTATTATTTTGCATAATTCTAGTCGTTTTAATAAGTTCAACAATTTACACCAATATATAGTATTATTAATTACAAACAATTATAATTATTACATGTAATTTCGCACAGAAAACATATTGCAAACATTTATTTTTAATGTTCCAATTAAAACTTGTAGCTAGGTTAAACATAATGAGCAATTACATTTTATGAGCAAGTGTAAAATGCTTGTACGGATATAGATTTGGCTTCGTATAGATGAAATTATAAAAGTAAAACTTTGTACTTGCGCTGTTAAAAGTTCACTTCAAAAAATTCTTTGAAGTTTCAGTTTGAACCTAATTCCGCAAAAATTGAAGCGATCAAAAATAAAATATTCTTGCTGTAAGTTAAGTTTCAGGGTGAGGGTAAAAAAATTCACAGATTTCGCAATCCTTGCAACCATCGAGGACATTGGAAATGATAACAGCATATATGAAACATAATTAACTGTTTATTATACACACAATATTTATCAATGCACTGTTTAGTTTTGTCAGGAATATTCTTCTGTTATATATACGCGTTCACTTTTGCTTGATTACTTAACTTTTAAATGGATTTTTCTACAGTATTTATTAACATTTGCTCAAAAATAACACCGCAGATCGTCGCAAATACCTCTCAATTAACTAGACATGATATAAAACACATTTCGAAAAAATTGCACTTGTTCAATTTTGCATGATTGCTCCTCACTTGATCGCGACACTGTTGTCTTTTGGCCTTGAACGAAAACTCGTAACTCTGCCCCCATATACGAACTTAAACATTTCCAATGTTAAAAGACGGATTTTTATACAGCTCTGGTTGTACCTCACTATAATATTCTATAGTACTGCGTCTTTTGAAAAAAATATTTCACAGTACACATTTTTTCGATGTTTTCTGAAATTGTAAACTAAAGAAAAAAATTTTAAATAATAATCGAACAGGACTTCTCTGACTTTCAAATGACACCTTAAATATCATTATATTATCTTTTGCTTCCAAATCTTCATAATTTCCTAACTTGTAGGCCGTGGTCCGATGGTATTTCTACCTGACGTTTCGTCTACAACTGCGGTAGATATTTTCAAAAGCGATGTGGCATTTATGTCAGCGGTTGGATTGTCCTCCTTACGCTTATCTGTGAGCCGCCAACAGAAGGTTCAAATCTTGATAGATTCCGGGCCTGTAGGCCGTAGTCCGATGGTATTTCTCTACCTGACGTTTCGTCTACAACTGCGGTAGACATTTTCAAAAGCGATGTGGCATTGGTGGCAGCGGTTGGATTGTCCTCCTTACGCTTAGCTGTGAGCCGCCAACAGAAGGTTCAAATCTTGATAGATTCCGGGCTTGTAGGCCGTGGTCCGATGGTATTTCTACACCTGACGTTTCGTCTACAACTACGGTAGATAATTTCAAAGGCGATGTAGCAGCGATCGAAATGTCCTCCTTGGCGGCTCAACAAAACACAGAATTTCAACCGAAAAGATGAAGGCCGGAATCTCAGTAAAACCTGGACACCAGCATTACAACATACAAAACCTATGACCAATCTCAAAAGAACGGAATACGACCGAGCAGAGAACTCACGCACACTACTACTTACAACACAATTGACCAACCACATAAAAGGACGGCGGAATACGACCGAACGGAGAACACACTGGCACTTATCATAAAAGAACGTTGACACACTTACCTGTGAGCCGCCAAGGGGGGGACACTTCGACCGCTGCCACATCGCCTTTTGAAATGTCCACCGCAGCTGTAGACGAAACGTCAAGTGGAAATGCCATCGGACTACGGAACATGTCCGGTCACTATCAAGAATTGAGACTAACAAAAATTTAAATAATAATTGAACGAGACTTTTTCAGTTTTCAGATGACACCTCAAACATCGTAATATCTGAAAAATTTTTTCGTTGGAGAGCAGCCAATTATATAATTGTTTCGAAACATATTGGAAAAAATCATTTTACCAACCAGTGGTCACAGTCAAGATTCTAACCTGAACCTTTCCAAATTCGCGTCGGAATGAGCTTACAATACTCAACCGTGACGTGATTGCTAAATTAATATTCTCCTTATATGCTTCAGAATCAATAGATTTTCACTACATGCGAGTGTCAATTCATATATACTAATTCAATAGCTCTGATATGAAGTGAATCCTCGTACCAGCGAGAGCCCAACATGAAAGTGAATCAATAAAAAGTGAATAATAATTTTCACTTTCATGTTGGGCTCTCGCTGGTACGAGGATTCACTTCATATCAGAGCTATTGAATTAGTATATATGAATTGACACTCGCATGTAGTGAAAATCTATTGATTCTGAAGCATATAAGGAGAATATTAATTTAGCAATCACGTCACGGTTGAGTATTGTAAGCTCATTTCGACGCGAATTTGGAAAGGTTCAGGTTAGAATCCTGACTGTGACCACTGGTTGGTAAAATGATTTTTTCCAATATGTTTCAAAACAATTATATAATTGGCTGCTGTCCAACGAAAAAATTTTTCAATTGCATTTCAGACGTATAAAACTATTATTTATCGTAATATCTTTATTTAAAGTTGTAGCTTGATCTTGCTTGTTTCATAAAAAGCGCTGAATGAGTTAGTCGAAGTAAGTGGCTTATTTAGATACCCACGAACATAAATACTACATCGAAAAGTTAAGAATCACTGATTTATACATTGCTACAAAAGTGAACCGTTCACTGGAGTTATTTTTAAGTTATCAATGCAACTCGATGCATTCGATTCTATTACATTATAATGCACTTTACGTGCATATGATTACAGCTATTGTGAACCATGACTTAGAAATGACTAATGACAGGTATAAAGTTCGATATCAGTGAGAAATGATGACATAGCTCACTTAGTGCAAATTATAAAGTTGGTAAATAATATATCATTGTCTTTGAAGTTTGCCTCAAGACCTAAATTAATCACGTATTCGTTTCCTTTTTGATTATAAAGTAGTCAACGCATAGCTGTGTTTAAATTAACCCCTTCGACGTTTGAATTGTTGGCGTGTCTTTCTTTGTTGGTAATCATAATTCAGCTTCAACATGTCAAACAGTCACTTAACAACCAGTATAATTTCCTGGTTTGTTCTTTTCTAATGTTCATTTTCCAATAAAAATCAAACAAAAGTATGCTTTTATTTCTATATACAGGGTGTCCCAAAAATAATGGGACATAAAGTAACAGCTGATTTCTTACAAAAAAATATTGCGATAGACCCCAACATGTCTATTCCGAAAGTTGATATTAAAAGAGATACAGGGTGTCAAAGTTTAATTTTTATTTTTATCATTATGACGCGGCATTTTAATAAGAAACATTGAATTTTTAAATAAAACTGTCAAAAGTACCATGATAACGCCGCGCCGGCCACCTGTGTTCATTTTCAAAATTTGCCATTTGAAACCACATTGCATCGATTACTTTAAGTGCAAATATCTTGAAAAAGGTTACTCCTAGTCACTTTTACAAAGTATACCTTTTTTACGTAGAAATGACGAAAAAATCATTTTTTTAATTCAAAAAAATAGTATGAGTGCGTACAAAAAAGTTCAGACTATTTGAATGAGTGAGAAGGTGTGTAAGTGGCGCCCCCTACAAGAAAGAGCCATACAAAGGTCAGATTTGAATTTCTCATGTCAAAAAATCCCCATATACCAAATTTCATTAAAATGCCTAAATTATTTTAAAAGTTATTTAAGAAAATAAAAAATAAAAATTAAACTTTGACACCCTGTATCTCTTTTAATATCAACTTTCGGAATAGACAAGTTGGGGTCTATTGCAATATTTTTTTGTAAGGGACCAGCTGTTACTTTATGTCCCATTCTTTTTGGGACGCCCTGTATATATATTGTCATATATCGCCTAAAAACGTGCTGCAATTTCTTCATTTAATATTAATATACATATTTAACCTATTTTCTTTAGATTTTATCGCTGGTTACTTTTAGGAAAATGATAAAGAGATCTAGGATCTTTTCCTTTGATAAAAAGTACAAACAAATCTCGTAACAAATCAACCAAAGGTACAATTATGTAATATTGTATTATAATCTACATTGTACATATGTAGATTGAAAGTACAGTAACCTCTTGTTAAGTCGATTCTAACATCCCCTCCAACTCTGGCACGCTACAATAAATTATTTCTCCGTGATGGGCCTACGGTAAATCAAATCCAAGAAGAAATAATGAGAAGAGGTTCTTGTTAAGTCTTCATTTTCTTCCTTAATAGTCTCGTGATTTAAAAGAAGAACTCTACAGCAATTAAATAAACTAAATTTATAATCGAATGGATCGCAACAAACTGTAAATAGAGAAACAAATGATAAAAAGTGCTCGTTTTTGTTGATTTTCAACGAAATTCACGAAAAATAAATATCAATTTGGGTTGCAACAAAATTGTTAAATAGGACAATAAATGCTGAACGAATTTAGTGGCTCGGAAATATATATACCTATTTATTATATGTGTCTGTACAGGGATGCTCTGAAATTAAATTTAAAAATATCAGTTATTGAACGAGAGGTTTCTAACCTTCTTCTGTTAATTAGTTGCTAATGGTCTTAGTTGTCGGACGTTTATAATGTGTGCCACCACGCGAGTTAATTTACGACGAGAGAGAGATTCTAGATATTAAGGACAAGACGGAAACCCAATCTTATGCACTTATTTCTAAATATAAAAAGCCGTAGATATTGTAACAAAACTGTTTTCCGTGTTTGCGGAATAAATTATTTATTTACAATAATTAAAAATGTAACAACAATTCAATAACAATCAAAGCAACAATTATATGTCAATTCTAACAGTCAACACAAAAGGAATTCTCAAACAAAGTGAAACACTTCAATAACACTGAACAATAACTATTTATATACTGTGTTTATGTTCGCAAATTCAACTCGACACTCATTTACGACTGACTCAATTCCCGTCGGCTCCTTGCTTATATAGAGCTACGTGGCTTAAACACAGCGCGTTGACTCAATTCCCGTCGGCTCCTTGCTTATATAGAGCTACGTGGCTTAAACACAGCGCGTTCTAGTACTTTCCAGACGTCTAGCAGGTACTGGTATCTTCGATATCATTCCACGCCTCACCACTGTGACCTATTCTCGACGCTTCTATTGTAGCGTAGCATCTTGGAGTTTGCTACAATATTTTATAAGAATCCCTATCTATCAAAAATATCCCTAGAACTAGGGAAAAAAATTTCTAAATATATAGCAGATTCGGCCGTGTAAATTGATGTTATGCATTTTAAATTTCATAAGACAACGTTTTAATTTACTTACAATTAAGAATTTTATTTTATAACCAATTGTTTCGCACAACACATTGGTATCGTCAATTCGTTTTAATATAGATGAGTGCGATCAGACGTGACCCTGTGTATAAAACAACATGACCAATAACGCGGTTAACTGAACATCACAATGAGTGTTTGAGACGAACGCAATACAGTCAACGGTAATGAATCAACTGTTGATATATTTCAATTTGTTTTCCGCAAAAACAATGTGCAAATTGCATACGACACGTTTGTAAACTCGATATATATTGTTGGAAAAAAAAAACGTTGGCTGCAAGGCAAAATCCTGTCAATAAAATAGTGTATTTGTCAACACATTTATAATTATACTAGTGATGAAAAAATACGGTATTAAACTTTTTTGTGTATTAAACTCATGGTATAATGCCGTATTTTTTCAGTTTAAAACGTTTTTTTACTTTTTCACACTACGGTTACGATGCATTATTCAGTATTGCCAACTGCATAATAGGAAAAGTTCCTTTTCTCAATTTGGTATTTTACTATTTTATACAGCACGTATAAAACGTTTAACACCGTTTAAAACGGTTTAATACCGTTTAAAACGGTGTTAAACGTTTTATACGTGCTGTATAAAATAGTAAAATACGCAGTATTTATACCTAGTATAAAACTGGGGTAGGTATATTATTTTTTTTACATACCGTATAATACCGTTTTATACAAACGTTTTATACCAGAGTATTATACGCATTTACATCACTAATCAAAACTAAAATAGAAAATTGTTACGCGAACTCATTTCGGAGTTTTTGGGTACATTTTGTCACAATAAAAATAATATTAATTAATACTAATCCTAGATAATACTAACAATGACTGGACTGCCGTGGGTTCGAATCCCACCTGTGTTCATGGATGTTTTGTGATGTTATTTAGTTTTAAGTTAGTTGTTATTTAGTGTAGTTGAAAGACGCTAAATGGCCTTAGATGTCGACGCGTCTATAATCTACAATAAATAAATAAATAAATGTTGGAGTACGAACTCATATTTAACGAAAGCGGCATAAACGAGCGTTTGTATAGCAATAGCTTTCATTAATGTTATTCAAAACTGAAAACGCTCTTGTCACATTGTGACTGGTAATAATAGGGTATTATAATCATGAACTTCCGAAAAACTTCATGGTGTTACTTTCGACTAACTGCATAATGTTAAAACGTAAAAATTCACTCTCAGCATTTTTCCATAACGCGCCAAAAGAAGTGTAATTTCAAAAATGTTTAATTTTTTAATTATAAGAATACCGAAATCTATTATGTTACAGATAATATTAGATGCTTATAACATCGGTTGTCGAGCGTTTATAATTTACAATCTTCATTCATTGCACATTATAATATAAATAAAAGTAACACCACTGGATAAAATGAAAGAAATCTAATGAAATCACTAAAAGTATTCTTAAAGCTCTTAGAGTGACGGAGAAAATAAAGGAGATTGAAAACCAGCCTGATAATTAAAAAGAAAAGCGTGAATATAATGAAAGGTGGGAAAAATGCGGTTTCAAATGAAGCTTTTTTACAACTTCTTTATAATTCTCAAAGGAATTTTTAATGGAAAAATAATGGCGGGATCCATACATTTAGTAAAAATGAAAATAGTATCTTAAAAACTTACATTTCAGCTTCTGCAGATGCTCTGTGATAAAATCAGTTCTTTTAGTCATATTTTTATTAAGACATAATATTTTTATTCTTAACGAAATAAATAAAAAACTGAAAGGTTTTTTTAAATATAAATTCTCTAACATTCCTTATGTCAAAAATATCCCGTCTTATTTTTCTGTTTATTCAAAATGTATTTAAAGTATTACTTATAAATAAATAAATAAGTGTTTATTGATATAGAATTAATACAATGCACAACGTAACGCTAAATTATTCATTTCAGGTACCTAAACTTATAGTATTACTTTCATCCTTTCCGCTATAAGTATAAAACGGTTGTACCGTTTTTCAATAAAATTCAAAGTAAAATTTTTATTTCCAAAATATAATGAATGAATGAATTAATTGTAAATTATAGACGCTGGACAACTGAGGTCATTAGCGTCTGCCCAAAATATAAATGTATCGCTGTTTGTAAGGTACTTTTTGCCATACCCACTATAAAATAGCTGCTTTACATGCATGTATATAATATGCCGGTGTGCGGGAACGTATCTTTCCCACACTAGTGTTTATTCGCTCTGATCCTCCCGCTATTACCTACCGACAGGTACTTTCGGCCTACTATAGAAGTGAAATTGGCGACATAAAATGAACTGTTAAAAAATTTTGAAAGTACTGAAAATGAAATGAAAATCAGCTATTTCATAGTGGGTATTGCAAAAAATAAGATATATATCTCGTGGGTAATGATATTATAACTCGTGTGACTTACTACTTGTCAGTAATATACCCCATTATGCTACTAGATGTACAATCTACTATTCCACTAAAACTGCCTGTGTGTCCTAGACAGCAAATAGAAGTCAGTTTATTAAATGTCATATATATCACTTGATTTATTTTATTTATTGTGGATTATAGACGCGACGACAACTTAGGTCATTAGCGTCTTAAATACAACAAATATTATAATATATCACTTAAAAACTAAATTACATCACAAAACATCCATGAGCAGAGGTGGGATTCGAACCCACGACAGTCTGATTCAGAGGCCGCGAAGCTACCAACTGAGCCATACTGTCCTCTATATATATATCAGTTGATTGAACTAATATTTCAAATATGATAAACCTAACAAAAGCACAATAGAAAACTGAAAAATTTCTTACATTGTAATTTAATTTTCATTTTGAATACGAAATTTGTTTAACGTGAAAATTGTTGTATAAAAAGTTTGAAATTTGTAAGCGTCGAAAAAGTTTACAAGCATGATTTAACTTCTAAAAAGTTTCCTTTTTTGTTATCAAAGTTTTTTCGTCATTCAAGAATGATTCAAGGTTACTTCCATATTTATATGCAATATGAAAATAATTTTATTTTTAATTCGATAAAATTTTAACATTGTTTTTTTATCCATTAATACAATAAATTACTTTTGCTTTCGTATGAAATATATGATTTATTAATTCAACTCACATATAGATTATATCACTAAAATATTGTTTCAGCATATAAATATTTTTACAGATGATTTCTTTCGGCATGATAATTAAGTAATAAATTCATTTTTTTAAATTTATTGTAGATTATAGACGCGTCGACAACTTAGGTCATTAGTGTCTTAAATTACATTAAACAAGCCGTGAGGTGGGTCGTTTATTAGGACTAAAGTGCGACCCTTGAGGTCCACACGACGAACTTCCCAGTTTGATAAATATTTAATAATAATAATTAAATTAGATATTACACAGAAAAATAATCATTTTAATCATTAAAACATAATTATTATTTATTTTTAACAATAATTAAAAAAAACAAAAACAACTGAACCGATTTTTATAAAATTTATTTCGGATCAAAATGACGTTAACACGCCTCGATTGACACCCTTACGAAGTCGATATAATTTTTTATTCGTGAGATATTGTGTAAAATCTACTTTTTTGGAGTCTATTTGGTTAAGAAAAAAGAACGGCTGAACCGATTTTGAAAAAATTTCTTTCAGATCATATTTACGTTAATACGCGTAGATTGGCACCCTAACGTAGTCGATATCATTTTTCATTCTCGAAATTTCGTCTTAGAAAGAAATGGACACATTATACGTACGTATACGTACACACACACACATACATACCCAGGCATCTTTCTAAAAATAGTGTAAAAATAGTGTAGTGACTTTGAAACATAAAAATTTGTTATACATTTTGATTTCGATTTTCGGACCCATTACAATAACTTCTAATGGGAAGTTAATAACTTAATTTTTAAAACTACAAATACATTTTTTGTTAAATTATTTACCTCTCGGAATATCGTTTTTTATTCAACTAACATATTCAAATATTTTTATTCGTTTGTGTGCCAATAAGAAAATCCTTTCCATATCTGAAATTTAATATTTTCATACGCTTTCATGGTTCATCAAAAAGGATAAAAATAGACTTTTTAATAAAATTTGAATGAAAATTATTCAGATTATTATTTTTTGCATACAGAATACCAGATGGCGACAACATCAAAGTGAATATTTTGATATTATCTCCTTTTAAACCGGCCATCATTGAAATGTTACAATTCTAAGAAAATGTCGGCACAACCCCAGTAGAGTCTAGACCAGCATTTCCCAAACTATGGGTCGCGACCCACTGGTGGGTCACGAGCGAATATTGGGTGGGCTCTGAAAAATAGGAAACAAAGTTATCGGTCCTTCATTTAGCGTTTACTCGAACCATTTAGCTTAAAAAATAGCGTTGGGAGAGCGTTAACCGTTTTTAGGCGAGGGGAAAGATTTGAGATGAAGAGTGCAGGGGGTAAATTCCGGTAGAAAATATTCTTAACACTCTGTAACTAAAGATTTCTTTTTAAAACAATTACATACAAAATACAAAAATTTATTGATGAAATACGGTTGACGCGTCTAAACCAGGCCATACGGAAATGATTGTGCTATCATTAAATTCAAGCGCATTGAATGTAAAGAGAATTATTTTACTGTAAACTATTTTGGTTGGCTAGTTACAGTTTTTGTCTATAAATCGTAACTATATGCAGAGAGAACAAGAGAAATAGAGCTGGTTATGCAACAATTTCAGTGTTGACTATTTTTAACTTTTTTTAAAATCAAATTACAATTTCGTTCAAATGGTCAAAGTTTCGCATCTTTTTTACAGATTACGATAGTAAAAACTGTAATAGAATCGACCCGCGATAAACTTTGTTATATAAAATGGAATATTCTGAATATTTTAAATGGCGCATAAGCCCTGTAACTTTTTTAGTTTTTATTTCAGAGTTGCATTTGTGTTAAAGAAGATTTCAAATCTCTGCACATTTTCTCTCATTTAGGTACTTAAGGCCTGAGCACATTAGCGCGATGGCGGTGGTGTTTTTTGAATAGGCCATACTGTCTATTCAAAAAACGCCATCGGTATCGCCACCTCGCTAATGTGCTCAGGCCTTTAACCGTTTAGGAAATCCCCATGCATTTCACGCTTGTCTTGGAGACCGTGTATATAGTAGAACGTTGCGTCACTTCCGTGACATTTCACGGAGTGCCTCTAGTAAAAATGTTAAGGAGGGAGGCGCCAGTAATCGGCAAATACTATGCGTATATATTTCCTCATTTAAATTATGGTTGCATAGTCTGCGACAACTGCTCTGATGCGAAACGCTTATTTATCCTCCAAAAAAGAGTTTTGCGCGTAGTTTTTGGACTTAAGTCACGAGGAACCTGCCATTGCATTTTCATAAATTAGAATATTATGTCTCTAATTTTTAATTATAAAGCTGCTACAACTTCAGCAAGTTGGTCATAATATAAGAAATAGGGACAACTTGAGTCTTGCTATTCAAGACTCAAGTTGTTCTTGTATTATGACCAACTTGCTGAAATATCTATATGAAAAGTCCTACATATTGCTGCACCAATAATTAAATCTTGTTCCTTATGAAATAAAAAATGTAACAAATTTTCGGCATTTTACGAAAAAACTGAAGGCTTTCCTTGTCAATAAATGTTTGTACTATTTAAATGATTTTTGAAGTGAACACTTCCTTAGGCGCGTTAGGCACTCTTTGCCTGCAGGGTACTGAAAAAATGTGAATCGTTCGCAACTACTTCCGTAAGAATTCGCCACATACTTACCTATATCATAAAAACGGCCGTCTACACACTTCCACCCATAGCGCAGTTGGTTACGTCTTTGCGTTTCTATGCATAGGAACCTGGGTTCGAGACCTTATGGCAGCGTAGAATTTTTGGCGTTTTGTTTTTTCTAAATTTTACATTATATTTATTTATATTTTTTTTATTTTTGTTATATTTTTTCTTTGACAATAATTATAATTTTTTTGAAACCAAGGTGGAATTAATTAAAAATACAATTTTAGTAATAAATTATTTTTAGTTCATACGTTATAATAGATGACACCAAAAATTATAAAATTTGAAGTTTTCACTTCTGTCGTGTGGTCATAAGCACACACCCATTTTTTTTAAATGTAACTATTTATTGAATTCGAAGTTGCTATATTTAAATAGAGCAATTTGATCCTTGAAAACAGTTTTAAGAATTGTTGGAAATGAGCACTTCCGTGGCACAAAGGATCGATAAAAATCAATACTGATTTTTTTAAATTTGCATTTTACTAACGTATGAAGAATACCAAAACGTTACTAAAACGCAAATTTAAAAAATCAGCATTGCTTTTTATTGATCCTTTGTGCCACGGAAGTGCTCATTTTCAACAATTCTTGTAACTATTTATGTTTTGTTTTTATATTTGTAATTTTATCACCTGCTATTTTGACTTCTCTTATGCAATTTTCTTTTGCCTGGTGAGCAATAAACAATTTAAATTTGAATTAAAAAATGTTTGAAAAAAGTTAATAATAGTTAACATTGAAATAGTTGTAGCCCTATATATTTTATTACTGTTGTTAACGATCAAATTGTAAACAGCGGAATTTGTAACAACACCAACGCAACATCGTATTTAGTGGGTGAGGTTTTTTACAGCAGCGCGGCGCGGTGCAGTCACTAGCATTAATTTATCCCCGTAGTTGCCTTTGCTTTGCTGTCTGTCTGCTACCCAAATAAAATTTATAACCGTTAACGTGCTTTTGTTTGCTGGGATGGGTCGAAATTGCAGCTCAGATGCGGGTCGAACTTTCTAATTGACTTTCGCGCTCAATTGCACAAAAACATTTCACGGGACTTAACAAGAATAACGCTTCTGCAAATGGCCAAGAAAAAAACACCACTATATTTTTTCTGAACCCTTAATTTAACTACAGTAGGCTTCCCTTAAGTGCGAGAATCTCATTTTAATTGATTAACTTAAATGTGATTCTCGCACTACAGATTACCATTCTCCACCGGAAGCTACCCCCTGCACCCATCTCAAATCCTTTTCCCTCGCCTGAACACGGTTACAGCTCTCCCGACGCTATTTTCAAAGTTAGATAAACGCCAAATGAATGACCAAAAATCACACTAAAGTTCCTACAGGCGAAGTTTTTGAAAAAAAGTTTTGGCTACGTGTGAAAGATTACGTAATTTTAAAAAAATTGTAAGTTTTTTCGGGAAAATGTTTTTCAATTTTTCACCTGAAAGATCTTTAGTGTAATTCTTGGTTTTTCATTTGGCGTTTACCCGAACCCGTTAGCTTTAAAAATAGCGTAACAGTTTTTAGACGAGATGAAAGGATTTGAGAAGTGCAGGGGGTAACTTCCGGTAGAGAATACTCTTTGCGTCATACGATTTTGCAAGTTGCCTGGAGATCGTCACATTGCAGCTACCAGTAGTGTAATACCGCACTCTTCGCTGAAAAACTGATGTAACAGGAGACATTTCGAGTAGCTGAGTAAATATGTAGTATCCTTTATCGCGCGTTTTCGATACAAAAAGAAGGATGATGTGTGCATTGGCCCTTAAGGGATCAGACAAAATATAGTGTTTTTTCTTGACTTCATATTTAGCGCTTAGTATTTAGGGTAACCCTATTTTAACCCTTTTTTATTAAATAACCTGATTATGTATCCTCATAAAATCAAGTTATCCTAAATGAACTAAGCGCTGAATATGAACACACATACACTTAACTCAACTGGAATAGTAATTCAGGTTACAGTAGAGTAAAGAAAATACACGAAGACAGCTTGATGTAATGGTCAATGTGCAGGTATTTAGATCAAACTGTCGTGGGTCCGAATTCCACCTTCGCTTATGAATGTTTTGTGATGTCGTTTAGTTTTAATTAATGATGTTATTTCATGTAATGTCGAGCGTATATAATCTATACAATAAATAAAATAAGTAAGAAAATACACGGCTATATTGAAGTGTAAACATCTTTACTAATTCGAATAAAATAATTTCTTGACTTTTTTGGTGGAAGCTTCAGTTTTAGTGGACGGCAGACTTTTTGATCACTTTTATTTAATTTTTTTTTTCGGTGAAAAATTAAATCATTAAATTAATTTAAAATTGACAATTAAATTATTTAGTTGCAATTAAGATTGACAGCGTTTATTACGATATTTCGTATCGCATATTTTTAATTGCCGTCATTCGTAAGGGGCCATCCATAAATTACGTCACACAAATTTTACGATTTTTAACCCCCCCCTCCGTCCTTATCACAGATGGTCACATTTTTAAAGCCCCCTCCCCCTTGGTGTGACGTCACATATTTTTTAATTTTATAATTAGAAATAATTAAATTAAAACAGCAGTTAAAATTTTTTTTTTATTTCTTTAAATTTCTTAATAAAATCAACATCCAGTCAAATAATTTGTGACGTCACAAAGCTTATGACCCCCCCTGGCCCTTGTCACACGATGTCACATTTTGTTGACTACCCCCCCCCCCCTTAACGTGTGACGTAATTTATGGATGGCCCCTAAGACGCTAAAACCAAAAAGGGTAAGGAGTAATGTTCTTACTTTTTTTTATCAATAACTTTGTTCATGCTTACAATGAAATTGATTTTTATTAAAATAAAGAGACCTATATTCATTTGTTTTATGTTCATCGACCATCACAATGTTATTATAATAATTAAAATAGCTGGAAATAAGGGACTGCTTGTATAGAATATTTCAATTTATTGCCGACGTTAAGAAAAGAAAAAGTTAAGAAAACTTAACGTCGGCAATAAATTGAAATATTCTACAAGTAGTCCTTATTTCCCGCTACTTTAATTATAATAAAGATGTATTTCTGTCAAATAATTTATAATAAACAAAATGTATTTCTTTTAATATACCTTCAAAATAAGGCCTTTGTATCGCAAGGGCCTCAAAAAACCAAAAGGAAAACTAGTTTTTTTTTATTTTGATAATCGATAAAAATATAAAAATTCTTATTTCATCAAATTCAAATTGCATTTAAGGCCTAGCGCACACATGCGATTTTCTGACGTGCGATTGTTTTCTCGCAAAAATAACATACACAAAATTAAATACAAATGCGCGCATATGCGACTAAATAATCGCTGCATTTTTGCAACTAAACAATCGTGCGTCATAAAAATCGTGCGCGCTAGGCCTTAGAGTTTAGACCTTGAAATACTTAATCACTCACCGATCGCAACTAAATATTTTTTCAGGGTAGAATAGTGTCTTTTAATCCAACCCTAACAAAAAAAAACACTAATTTAAAATTAAAAAAAAAATACGACCACTGAAACATCTGTTTACGCAAACTAAAATATATCTTTAAATTATGAAGTTTAAATTAAAATATCCTGCATAAGTATAATGTGCGGGTGCACAAAGAAGAGTCGCGCCACTAACCAAACCTGTAGTAGCGCCACTGCACAAGTGTAAATGATGTTTACCAGCACTATTTACCAGACCCCAACTCCTAAACAACACCTGTGGCAGGCTCCAAACGCTGGGAGCGCATATTGCCTTGTTGTATATCAATGGCCACGAGGTAAGATTACGTATGTCGAATTAAGTTTTACTACCTTCAGATTAATCTTGTGTTCTAAAGGCGGCGTTACACATGTGACAAATACCAAATGTTTGGCATTTGACGAACTATTTGCCAACGTAGTTGTGAAACTACAAACGTGTTTGTTTACACATGACGTGCCTATTTAACAAACTTGTGTATTTCTGGTACGAATTCTTTGTTTTACAAACATTGTTCCACTTTGATGTGTGCTAATTTACCGACAACAGACGAAAAACATTTGATGTTTGCCAATTTTTTCAGATTTACACTATACCTACAAGATATTTGCCAAATATCAAACATTTGATATTTGGTATTTGACAAATGTCACATTTGGACCACCGCCATAATATTTATAACGCAAACTGTGGCCAACCAAACACAGTTGTTTATATCTCGCCCTCTCATCAAAGCTATTACGTGACTACCGTTTTTCTGTCTTGCTCTTTTTCATGGATACCAACGACTCTGGCTTAGAACGTAACATTCTTAATGACAGTTGACAGATCGACTGAGTTTGTATAAAAATGTGTTAGGTTACGTTTGACGTTTTAATACATCAAGCGACAACGAGCATTCTCTACGTCACTGGCGGTTTAAATGAAGGTGTTTAAAATGTATTCTCTTTTTTTTAAATCTACTTCTAAAGATAAAGGATAGAACAACGGAGGACAGTGTGATCCAGTGGTTAGCGTCGCGGCCTCTGGATCAGACTGTCGTGGGTTCGAATCCCGCCTCCGCTCATGTATATTTTGAGATTTCATTTAGTTTTAAGAGAGTTATGTTATTTAATGTAATCAAAACGCTTATGACCTAATTTGTCGACACGTCTATAATTTACAATAAAATTAAAAGATAAAACAACAAACAAGTTGATTTAAATTATTTTTTACGAATGAAGGATAATAATATGCATTATTCTAAATTATTAAATTCTGACATGTGGGATGACCCCATTGTTGCGCTAACATTGGTGCCTTTTTCTAATTCAGCAAAAAACTGGATGCAATTTATCGTTTATATCCATAGGCGCAATTTGTAATCGAAACTACACGGCCGGATTTTACATGGTATTTTTAACGCGGCGGATTGCGCGTCCAAATCAAAACCCTGCCTTCAAATGAGTGAAACTATACGAACGGAATATACGTCGCGTTTTTTTTAATTCCGTCGGCGTGATTGAGTTCAACGCTTCTGATTGCTTTGATATCGTCACCGCCACAACACGCTAGAAACGAAAAACATTGTTAAGTGTGGGGCAAACTAGACGAAGCGACGGATCACCGACGAATGTACAGTCTGGGTAAAAAATGTGTGTGGAAATATCCTGTTGATAGTGTGTCTCCTTATATTGGATGAATCCACCGACGTCGCCTTTTCCTTCTGTTCTTTAAAAACAAATTTGCGCATACATCAACAGCGCAACTTAACACAGTGGGGGTCCATTTTGTAACTACCAAAAAGTTGTATTGTTTTACGTGAACTTGACGGAAAAGCGCTTTCTGTTTTGATACGTAAAATTTAGCGGCAATCTCATCGCAGAAACACGCCGCGGAAAATCCGTCCGTGTAGTTTCTCTCTTAATCTTACTGTAAATTTGACATACACGATATTGTCTTGTGGCCGTAGGTATATATTACAACCGACACATAAGGTTCACATATTTTCTACTAGGAACAAAACATGCACAGCGCCATATTTTTCCAGCACCAAAAAAGAGTGATGTTTTGCAAACACGCATATCGTACTAGAATGATAACATCTGCCGGTGAAACGCAATATTTAACACTTAACCCAAATGACTGTCACCCAGAAAATGAACTATATTTACACTTTCATGTAGTCCCGGCTTATACATGCCGATTTAATGGCATCAAATAATAGACCGAGAGCTAGTGACAATTTTTTCGTGTTATTTATTCAAGGCCTTATTTTTGTGAAGATGTTGAGGGAGGCATATTAAAGTGCCCTGGGTAAGAGATTTTGCTAGATAGCGGTATGGGAGGGATGCAGACCGCCCCCAACATGTAACAAAAAATGGTCACAACTATTATTGCTTTAAGGCTGAAATTGTTTGTATAGCTTGTCGGTGACCCATAAATGCCATTATAATATTTGCAGATCGATTGGTCAGTATTAAAGGGGTGGCAGATCACCCTAAGCGTGTCATGTACCCGACGAAATTTATATTATCAGTTCAAGGTTCAAATTTTAATATGTTTTTACAACGACTGTTTTAAGCATATATTTCAATTTGCAGAACAAAATGTCGGTTTAACCCCCTCTTTTAGAGGGAAACTTGCTAGCCTAGGCGTTTATGTCGTTCTGCAAGGGGGTTAATACCGACATTTTGCTCTGCAAATTGAAATATATGCTTAAAACAGTCGCCGTAACAACATATTACTCAGGGCACTTTAATATGCCTCCCTCAACATCTTTACAAAAATAAGGCCTTGTATAAATAACACCAAAAAATTGTCACTAGCTCTCGGCCTACAATAACACCAAAATTATATTAGCCATGCAACATTAAAAAAACCGGTCTAGTGCGTGTCGGACACGCATAAATTAAGTTTGCGTACATTGGTGGCGGAATGGCTTTTTTTGGGGGGGTGGCTATAGACACATGATCACTAAAACAGCTTACGTTTGAAATATTATTTTTTTTCATCCATCATATAATACTATTAAAAATAGAGCAGCAATCACGCGCCTTGCAAACGCTTTGTTTCGTTCCGAGTAAGTAATTGCATATGATTTTTCACAACTCTACTATGATAATTCGATTTAAGGTACCTGCAATTTGAGCGCGCAAAAAAGCCGCAAAAATATTAGATCTGTCAGATCCATGTGAAATGTTTGTGGGGTTATGTCTGTCACTTTGACGTTTTCGAATATTATATGCGAATTGAAGTTGGCGCGACTTAATCGCTCTATCTTTCTCTCAACAACGTTAAAAAACAGAGAAAACTAATATAAAAAATTTCATCCCTAGGGTTGAAACTCTCAGTTAAACAGGTACCAAAAATCGAATTTTCAATAGTGGCGTTGTGAAAAATTAAATGTTCATGCTAAGAAGTCATTGCATTTTAAAAGATCTATCCAACGATATCTCACTCGATGATTTACGTAAAATTTATTTTGAATCATGATTTCTAGTGTATAGAGGGATGGCAATTTTACAAAGTTATATGATTAATTTAACACGTTCACTGCCGGTCACTTTTGCAGGGCGCACGTCAGTAGCCGGCATCAGAACTTTGAAATATTGCAGTATTTGCGCGTCATGCTCCATAGCGGCACCTAAATATAAAAAATGTCGAAACCGATAATACACAGATATGCAGTATGACGTTCTTAAGAGGCTGGAGTAAACGCAACACTCTCTGTCAATAGCCGACACAGTACTGAGCTGTACTAGCTACTTATATCATGTGTTGCTAACGATCAAAAGTGACTCCCACCAGATGACAGATTGAAAACCACTAGAAAACCACTAAAACTGACCAATTAAAAATTTCTAAATAATTATTAACATTTCTTGAGCATAATGTTTCAAGTCGCAATTTCTTATATAAAAATACATTATTTTTCTTTCCAGATCCATAATATTGATGGTAAATTTGTCATAAAATGTGTATAGAAATTCCTTGAAGGTGACTAATTTTTTACTTATAAAAAATCAGAAAAAAAATTGCTTAAACAATTACATTATTTCTTGATTGAAATTCAACTTGTCAGTACTCAGTTGTCGCGTCTCTAATGATCATTATAGTTTCAAATTTCAGTGTTATACCAAACGAATAATTGAAAATACTCCAATATCACCAGATCTCACCAGAAAATTTCACAATACCACCAGAAATCCCACTGCCACTAGATGACAAATTTTAGTCACTAAGTAGGTAGCTGATTCCACCAGATCTAGTGGGAATCCCACTAAGTTGGCAACGCTGCTTATATCTGTGGCACACATGGTGTGACATAGGCCCTTAACAATAACAGCCGATGGCACACGGTGTGTGACATCGACACTAAACGTGTTAAAAGAAAAACATCGGTCAAATGAAAGCCGCTGAAAGTCACCGAAAAATAAACGCCTCGTATTTTAAATAATATATTATAGGTTTGCAAGATCTGAAAAGTATTTATTAAAAAGGATTTTTGTATTGCCTAATGTAAACGACACTTTGGTTATACAAGCATTTTTGTACAACTTCAAATGACATTGATACAAAGTAGGTCATTACGAATACCTAAATAAATAATTTAATTAAATCAGTATTGTTTTTGCTGTGTGAGTGACAACTTGTTTTAAATTCTGGAAGTGTCGTTATAATCGATATTATTAATAATACAGTAATTCTTTATATACCTACAGTGATTCAAATCACCCCCAAGGGACATCTTTTTGTAATTGTGCATTCGTTCTAAAAATTATGTGGGTATTTCAGGGGCGGATCTATTTTTTTCGGGGCCTAGGGCTTATTGAAGTTCAATGGACCTCATTTTTACTATACGGTAAGTGCTCATTGATTTATATTTCAATTTTTGTGGGCCTTTGACACTTGGGGACCCAGGGCTTAAGCTCTATTAGTCCCTATGTAGATCAACCCCTGGGACATTTACAAAATAATACAGCGTTTATAAGTATTTAAGTATATTATGAACAGAATTGTATAATTAATTTATATTTTATCTTTTGTCTTTTCGCTTCGTTATATAAAATAGGTCATAATGTCTAAGTTTAAACTAAAAACCAATATACATTTTTTTTTGTTTCGGGTCGTTTAAAATGCACAATGAACAAAATTTTATTTTCTCGATGTAGGTATAGGCCAACATACATTTCGTTCTTTTTCATCCGTTCGACTCGCCGCGATCCAACTCGCGGTCCAAAACTGCAATGTATGGTAAAGTACCGACGGTTTGCATCGTAGGTTAAATGTCTGTCGAGTCTTGGTATTTGGGCGCCCATTCGTAGGTCTTCGGTCCGAATCGCAAGTGTATAAGGGTCCCGATTCAAGCCGGCGGTTTCTTGTCAGAAGCGGACTAGATTTATCTAGTTTATGGTACGTAAATAATTGTACCAATCTCCTGATTCAAGCTTAAGTTCAGTCAGTAAATTTATATGGAAAACCGTCTTCATTGTAATAACAACTGTTTTGCCCAAATCGAACGTTTACGTCTCTTTTTTTTGACGACCAAAATGAACTTTATCTGAGCAGTGTGTGGAAAGAACGGTCCGAATCGCAACGAATCGAACGGAAGAAAAAGAACAAAATGTTTGGCGGCCTTATTATTCTATACCATAAATCTAAATAAAAAATAGTATCGATGTTAAATTTTTGTCTGAGAGTTTATGTAAGATAACAATTTTGCATCATTTAACTTTGATGGTACAGAATACGATATTGCATAATCATTAATTTTCTATCATAAAGGTCGTGACTAGTAGCAGTGGAGAAAGAAACCAAAAACGTATTGTGACTATACTGTATGAACCTAAAATTAATAAGAATGGTGATAATAATTAAGTGACTAATTGTGAATATTAAACATGTGGTTCCATTTGGCGTTACCAAACCAAAATGAAGCTGCCGTCCTGGTTCCTTCACGCAGGAATAGACTTCTGGTGCCCCGGGTTAGTTTATCTTATTACTTATTGTTAATTCTTATTCTGAAATAATTACTGCAGCTTTTTTTAAATTTAATTATTTTCTTGATTACGTCAGCGAATCTCTTAATTATCCAAGAGCTATGGTCACCCTGATTGCAATATAACAAATTATGTTCTTGCAGTTTTTCAGTATATTGTATGACACCCTAATGGGAGAACGTGTTTTTCAGAACTTTTGTCTGTCTGTATTAGCATAACCCGAGAACAGCTGAACCGGTTTTGTTGACACTTGATACATTGTTTACTGGTACCCAACCTTGTACTTTTTATACATTCGAGCTTAGATAAGGTTTCTGTTAACACCGATCGAAGTCTCGTAAAAATTATCCCTGACATTTAGCAGCAGATGATACAAAATAGGACTTCAGTCAGGAATAAAATAACCTGAAATTAATTAAAATTTTCTGTCGTCATTAACACGAAGTATTTTTGTGCTGTGTAAATGTGGCTTGTTGTAAATCAGTGTTATCACTGGCAAATTGAAGCGGTGGGTGTTGGTTATACAAAGCGAGAAGAGTTATTTTTCACCAGCTAGTATGACCTGTCTTAGTTGAGGACAGGAGTATTCATTCTAGACACTGAAAAATTACAATATGTACACACAGACAGTCTGTTACAAAGAGATTCCATTTCAGAGTGTCTTTTTTTATCAGATAGTGAACTACTTTTAAATTGAAAAAGAAAACCGCTCTGATTTGTTTTTGTGCGAGGTTACTTTATTTGACCTGTACGTGATATTGTAGCAATTAAAAATAGTAGTAGAAACTAGAAATTGTAATTTTTAAAATCGCAACTGCTTCAAGCATGAGCGTCGGTAGAAAAATTCTTCCGTAGAGAAGAGGATAAACATTTAAAAAATTCAAGGTGTCAAATCATTTTATATTTAAACTAGCGGATCCGTCCCGGCTTCGCCCGGGTGTTAAGAATTTATATATTAATAGCCGGGCTGATTTTATTAATACATTACTCACTCGCGCTCCTTTCGTTCGCTTGAATATTATTAATACATAAATTCACAATAAAAAATATTGAGTGTCACTTATCGGGATAAAAACTGTCCTATCTCTCAAGTTAGAGCAAACAATACACATTTTTTATATATTAAGATATATATATATATATTAAGATATAAAATTTACTGATTATATTATATCAATAATGATTTTTGTTCCTCAAAAAAAATAACAAATCTAAAAATAATTTTGTTAGCTCTTAAATTTCTGGTCAAAGACGTTTGTCTGTAAATAAAATGTTCAATTTTTTATGTATTTTTTCAGCCACTAAATTCGAATGCATATTTAGCTAAATCACTGTGTTTTTTCTTAACACGCTTTTATTAGCTTCACCTGTATGTTTGCTTGCTTGTCAGTTTGTAACTGACTTCTTTGAACTTGATTTTGACCAACTTTGAACGGTCAGATTTAGTTTAAACGTTGTCGACTTATCAAGGACCGACGACAATACAATAATTCAATAAGTTTGTCCCATTATCCTGACCAGGATCTCCAGGACTAAAAAAAAAGCAACAAACTTCAGATTGAACTGAAACTTTGCACACTTATCAAGGACCGATTACAATACAATAATTCCATAAGTTTGTCCCATTATCCTGACCAGGATCTCCAGGACTAAAAAGCAAAAATAAATTATAATTTAAAAAAACTAAAAAACATGCTTTAATGAACTAAAAAGTAAAAAATGATTAATTTTATTGTAAAAAAGCGTGGGGTAGTATGAAAATATGATACAAAGCACCCCACGCTTTTTTACAATAAAATTAATTATTTTTTACTTTTTAGTTTATTAAAGCGTGTTTTTTAGTTTTTTTAAATTATAATTTTTTTGATAGAGATTATTTTTGAAGATACTAAAATTCCCAAGGGGATACGACCCTGTCGACGCCACGGTAGCAAACAAAGCAATCTATCAAAATAGCTCACATCAGTTGAGAGAACTTTTGTATAAAAAAATATGCTCGCTTTCATCAAATAATAAAAGCAAATCGAAACAAAAGCACTTGTTTATCGTTATTCACCTGTTTTTTGTGCGTCAACAGTTAGAAAATACAAACGTGCCTTGAAATGGAAACGCAGTTTTTAGCAAATATTTCACAAACATATTTAAAACTTTGCAAATACTTTTCTGTTCTTTTTACTTTCGTTATGTGCGTTTTTAGGAAATAACAAAAGTTTTGTGGTGGTAAGTAAACGGAAAAACAAAAGACTGCCTTCCTCACAAAAGTATCAGTCTGATAGTGTAAGACAATTTCTTTATTGTACAGTTTAACGTGTCCCCAGGGCAACATTACCCATGTCCTTTTGATCTAATTTATGTTGTAGTGTTGAAACTGAAGGGGTCACGTCGTTGTTTTTAAAACTATTTTCGGAAAATATCAACAAAGAACTTTGTTATCACAAAACGCACAAATTCTCCACAAAATTTATTGTGCCCTTCGAAGCGAGTATAAATATTTACTAAATGAAATGCTCTTCTTTTTTTTGTACAACCTTCTACTAAATCTAACCGTTCGAGCGTCAAATTACTGATTTTATAAAAAACAGTTGAACTGATGCTGGGTTGCAGAAAGCATAAGTTTTATTAATACATAACTAACAAGCCGTGAGGTGGGTCGTTTATTAGGACTAAAGTGCGACCCTTGAGGTCCACACGACGAACTTCCCAGTTTGATAAATATTTAATAATAATAATTAAATTAGATATTACACAGAAAAGTAATCATTTCAATCATTAAAACATCAATAATTTAAAAAAAAAAAAAAAAAAAAAAAAACGGCTGAACCGATTTTTATAAAATTTATGTCGGATCAAAATGACGTTAACACGCCTCGATTGACACCCTTACGAAGTCGATATAATTTTTTATTCGCGAGATATTGTGTAAAATCTACTTTTTTGGAGGTTATTTGGTTAAGAAAAAAGAACGGCTGAACCGATTTTGAAAAAATTTCTTTCAGATCATATTTACGTTAATACGCGTCGATTGGCACCCTAACATAGTCGATATCATTTTTCGTTCTCGAGATTTCGTCTTTGAAAGAAATGTACACATACGTACGTACGTACACACACACACACACACACACACACACAGACATCTTTCTAAAAGTAGTGTAAAAATAGTGTAGTGACCTTGAAACATAAAAATTTTTTTTCCTTTTTGATTTCGATTTTCGGACCCATTACAATAACTTCCAGTGGGAAGTTAAAAATAATCCTAGTTTAACTTTGGTGACCGATTCATGCAGAGGAAATTAACTATTGAAACTAAACAAGTAATAAATTTATAATTACTGTTTAAATTGCAATCAATTTTAAAATATCGAATATATATAAACGGGAAATAAGTTGGAAACTTTGTTTAAAGAGTATTTAAATATGTCATAAGGGATTTGATTAAACTTATCTTGAATATTTAGACGTGAATTATTACTGAAATCGTTTTACTTAGAACGGAATTTTAAAATGAAATAATTGCTGAAAGCACTTATTTCAATCTAGCTTTTAAAATAAAGCAAATGTAAAAGCCAATTAAGAAGAACAAACGTAATTAATTCCAGTGTACTCTCGGTGAGAAATTCGATCTTTGAAAATACATTTTAAGTTGTTTTAAACATTTTATGTCTTGCATATGTAAAGATTTGTGGCGGCAGCGCTGTACAAGAAACAGTTTCACCGCTACGGCAATTCACAAGGCCACTGGGCAAGGTGCAAACGACAACCACTATGCATATAACTGAAATATGACTCTTTCTACGCGCCTATGTTTTACTGTACAAGAAGCAGTTTCGCCGCTACGGCAATTACAAGCCCACCGGGCAAAGTGCAAACGATAACCACTATATATATACATAACTACAAATTATTAAGAAGTGTCTAGCCTCCTTCCACCTACCTAAAACTTAATTACACACTCCCGATAGTATTTTTGATCAATTTTTAACTGCCCCTTCTTATCCCAATAAAAAAAATTAACTTGAGTCTACACAACGCCTATATAAGATAATTTTGCGACAGCTCTACTAAAAAAGCTTTTCAATGTTTTTAAAAAGTGCTAGGTAAAGCACTTAGACGCATCCTTTAACTTTAATTTAATACCAAAAAGGACCCTTGTTCAAAAATAAGGTCGGGGGAGTGTAAATAGTCAACATCTGTTTTTCACATTTTTTAAGTTACAAGCGACACAGTAGTATTTTTTAAAGTAGTAAAACATTTTAAAATTCTACAAAGTTCAAGTGTGTTTTACTATTTCATTAATCTTGTTCCACCAAGTGCCTAGCGAAGAATCAGTTCAAGTAGTAGTATTTTTTGTCCTTGTCGATTGCATTTAAAGCCAATAGGCAATAGAGTATGTTTTATTAGTATAATTTTATTATACCTAGGTATTTTGTGTGTATAGTGTATTTCTTTAGAAGCTTTACCTTACGATTAATATTTCGAACAGTCGATGATTGACGAATTTCCAATAATTATATAAGTATTTAAACTCAGTTTTGATTGTCTTTAACTAAATATTCATATGTAATCCAACTATAATTTATTCTTGACTGTAGGTGACATTTCTTTGTGCATAAAAACACGTTCAAATTATAGTTTTTCTTGAAGAACACTTTTGAAAAGCTATTATTATCTTTATTTGGGTAGAAAAATACAAAATCCGGTTCAAATTTTGTCCTCGAATACAGGAATTACATTAAATTAAAATATTTCAAATAAAATGAATGTATAAGTATTTAAAAATATATATAAGTATTGCATTTCCAGTTTTAAGATAAATAATTTATATTCGTCAGAAAAACTTTTTTTTAATATATGGCCTGAAGGTTCGTTTATAACTTTATATGGTTAAAAAGAAGGGAAGCGGAAAAAATGTTTCTGCAGTTGTTAAAACCTCTCAAGTTGCGTCTGAATTTGGGGATTCACAGAACTACTACGGATCTATGATTACGTCCCACCAACTTTCAAGGTTGTCTTGACCTATTATTAAATCAAATTTCTTTTTACTATTTTATAAAGTAACTAGCAGCCCGGTCCGGCTTCGCCCTGGTATGAATTTATGATTTATTATCCCCTCCGCTAGATATTCTGCCCTGCGAAGTGAAGCCGGGCTGGTGATGTTTATAATATTAGTATATGATTCCGTCAATACGCTACAATGCAAAAAAATTGCAGAGTTACGTTTTGTTAATATCCCATAGGAACGAACATTTTTTCGGGATGAAAAGTACCCTATGTGCTATTCCAGGACCTAAAGTAACTATACACTCAATTTTACAAAAATGCGTTAAGCCGTTACGGAGTTGACTGGTAACAAACACACACACACACACACAAACTTTCGAATTTATAATAGTAGCAGAGATAAAGAAAAACAAGTACCTAGGTACTTTTTTTTATCATCTATAAATAAATTATTTCGATCTTCCACAATTTTGTCGAGATTTCTCGAAGCTTGCGTCTCGTCTCCGCGAGATCTCAACAATTTAATCTCGCTCTCGTGTCGGAATTCGAGACACTTCCACAATTTTGTCGAGATTTCTCGATGTTTGCTTATCGTCTCCCCGAGATCTCGGCGATAAAAATCTCATTTCGACGACAACACAAAAATATGTAAGAATTGATCGTTGCACAGTTTATTTTATTTTATTGTAGACTAGCGGTACCCGTCCGGCTTCGCCCGGGTGCAATACACAACTCACTCGCTTCGTTCGTTCGCTTAAATATTATAAATACACTACTCACTCGCTTCGCTCGTTCGCTTGAATATTATAATTACATTACCCACTCGCTTCGCTCGTTCGCTTGAATATTATAAATACACTATCCATTCGCTTCGCTCGTTCGATTGAATATTATAATTACGAACAAATTTGATTACCATAAAAAAAGTTATAGTGAGTCAACCTTAAAAGATAGACATATGCTATCGCGGACTTTTTTTTAGAACTTTTAAAGGGGAACAATTCCGTCATACATGATTTTTGCGTAACTTTAACCGTTTACGCAGCGCACGCAACGGAAGCTCTCAAAAGGAATAATTATTCCCGTTTTTGCAAACATTTTTCATTGATGCTCCGCTCCTATTGGTCGTAGCATGATATTATATAGCCTATAGTTTTCCCAATAAATGGGCTATCTAACAAAAAAAATTTTTTTCAAATCGGACTGGTAGTTCCTGAGTTTAGCGCGTTCAACCAAACAAACAAACTCTTCAGCTTTATAATATTAGTATAGATTAAACGCGTCGACAACTTAGGTCATTAGCGTTTTAATTACATTAAATAACAACTTTCTTAAAACTAAATGACATCACAAAACATCCATGAGCGGAGGTGGGATTCGAACCCACGACAGTGTGATCCAAAGGTCGGCTACGCTAACCGTTACACCACACTGTCCTCTTGCACAGTTTAAAATGAACCGCATGTATATAAAAAAAATTATATATGAATCAGATACAAACACGTTATAATTATCAGCAGGGTGGCCTAAGTGGTAAAATTTATATTGTCTCTATATTATAGTTTTCATTCGCCACGCCCACAGATTTAACATATAATTTCGACATAAATAGAAACCACTACGACTCTACATAATAATAAATAATATTTTTAAATGCCCTTTTTGTAATAACATAGGAATTCGTCACGGCGACGTAAATGACACGCCCATCGAAAGAAATTAAAAAAGTTTTTTGTTCTGAACTTTCACTGCAAGCGACAAATATTTTTTTATCATTGTCCACAAAAAAGAATAATAAAAAATAAATTGTATTTTAAAAAAACTAAAAAACACGCTTTAATGAACTAAAAAGTAAAAAATAATTAATTTTATTGTAAAAAAGCGTGGGGTGCTTTGTACCATATTTTCATACTACCCCACGCTTTTTTACAATAAAATTAATTATTTTTTACTTTTTAGTTCATTAAAGCGTGTTTTTTAGTTTTTTTTAAATTATAATTTATTTTTATTTTTTTAGTCCTGGAGATCCTGGTCAGGATAATGGGACAAACTTATGGAATTATTGTATTGTAATCGGTTCTTGATAAGTGTGAAAAGTTTCAGTTCAATCTGAAGTTTTTTGTTTTTTTTTTAGTTCTGGAATTGTAAATTGTATTTTAAAGACCACCAACAGCTAAGGTTATTTGGGCCTAGCACCAATTCATATTTTCAATTCATTATTATTATTTTTTTTTTTTTAATAATAAATTGAAAATCCAATTGACACTTTTACCAGCTCTCGGGCAAGAACTCGGGAACTTGTAATAGAGGAACTATAGCAACGCCATGTAAACAACAGCGCCGCTACACTCTCGGCTATTCTCAAGCCCTTTTTAGTTCTGGAGATCCTGGTCAGGATAATGGGCACAAACTTATTGAATTATTGTATTGTCATCGGTCCTTGAAAAGTGTGCAAAGTTTCAGTTCAATCTGAAGTTTTGAAGTGGGTGAAAATCGCGTTCAAAGATTCCGTTACTTAGATACAAACAAACATACATACAGGTGGAACTAATATAAGCGCGTTAAAAATAGTTCGCCGTCACGTCATGTTATAGGTGTCAAAAATAATTTTAAAATGTTTTTTTTTATTTTGACTTAAGACAAAATTGTTATTAATTTGTTAACAGTCAATTAAAATTATTAACTATTTTAATAAAAATATCTAATGTAGATTCGGAGTTAGATATTAAAAAATATCCAAGTGTGCAAGCTTTCACAGCCGGCATTGTTCCAAATCTTCATGGTTTCTGGGCTTATAGGCCGTGGTCCGGTGGTATTTCTACCTGACGTTTCGTCTACAACTGCGGTAGACATTCTCAAAGGCGATGTGGCAGTGGTCGAAGTGTCCTCCTTGGCGGCTCACAGGTCACACTGACCACGGCCTATAAGCCCGGAAACCACGAAGACTTGGAAAATAAAAAATTTTTCAAAAAAATTTTTATCACCCTGTACATCAAAAATAAAGCGAAAAACGACCTATATTTATATGAACTTTTTGTCTTGAAATCATGCACAAATTAACTCCCTTCAATTATGACATTCAATTATGAATCACCTTGTATAAAAAGAACATATTTCCACATTTATTGTTCTTCTATTTGTTTCATTGTATTCTATCGATAAAATCTATTTATTTTTCATTACACTAATTTGAAATAATATATAACAACTGTAGTGGAAATTTTAATTGTTTCCGTATGCCATGTTTGTTTAGTAAAACATATAAATAAGTCTGTCATAATTTAGTAACCAGTGTATAATTCTTTTCTGGAAATGATTTGTACATTATTGAAAATATTTTTTGGGCCAAGGTAATCTATTACAGCCATATACAGAATGTACCACAGGATCGAGAACATAGAAAATCAATGAGTGCAACAAGGAAGACACAAACAAAATTAGTAGCGCGACAAAGACAAAATGCAATCATGACTATTAATTATCATGGTTTTTAGGCATGGAAAGAGGGCAAAACAATCACTGATCCTTAATAATTTTCACTACAGTGTTTTCCATATGTTAATCATGTGCAGTGGCGGTTTCTCCTATGAGGCAGGTGAGGCAGTGCCTCACCAATAATTTTGCAAATTAAATAAATTACAAATTTATATTATTTTACTATTTGCATAAATATATCCATTAGAATTAATATTTGGCTTCATAGAAATCAGTAAAATATGAGCCTGCCGTCAATCTTAACGCACTTCGCTAGAAATATCATCCATCCCATTCCTGCATGCGGTCGTATATGGTACTTAGAGGCCGGCCTCGCGCTTCCTTGTCTTTCATTGGCGGTTGCCTGTTTTTGTTCTTATATCATCCATCTCATTTCTGCATGCGGTCGTGTATGGTTAGAGGCTCGCCTCGCGCTTCCTTGTCTAGCGTATTAGTAATGTCGAATCTAGCTTTAAGTAGCGCATAAAAACATTCTTTTGAGGCAAGCCTCTACGTAAATTTAATGCGACATTTAATGTGTGTTATTATAGTTTTCGGTAAATACTTTTGTGGTTTTTCGTACTGATTTTTGTTTTGCTTTTTTTTCCAACAGTGGGCAGTAATTTTTTAAAATCTAACCTTACCAAAAAAAATTTTTTTTCAACTGTGCCTCACCACTTTCAAATACCACGAGCCGCCACTGATCATGTGATACATCCTGTAGATATTCTATATGACGCGTTCTTTTTCGAAAGTGTAACCAACATATTATTGAGAAAGAAAACCATTTTACGTAGAAAACTATATCCATTTCTGTCTGCGGACAAATGCAGTAATAATACGACGATATTTTTGTCTTTGCACCGTCATAACTCCAGAACGGCTGAACCGATTTTAATGAAACTTGATACACTATAAACTGCATGATGTCAAACTCATAACGTACATTTTTTTTATTTTGTTAAGATCGGGTTTAATTCAAAAGCATTTTTAAAGCGAACGAATCCGCCGAGTAAATGATAGTAATGAAGAGGACAGTATGGCTCAGTTGGTAGCGTCGCAGCCTCTGAATCAGACTGTCGTGGGTTCGAATCCCACCTCTGCTCATGGATGTTTTGTGATGTTATTAACTTCCCATTGGAAGTTATTGTAATGGGTCCGAAAATCGAAATCAAAAAGGAAAAAAAATTTTTATGTTTCAAGGTCACTACACTATTTTTACACTACTTTTAGAAAGATGTCTGTGTGTGTGTGTGTGTGTGTGTGTGTGTGTGTGTGTGTGTGTGTACGTATGTACGTACGTACGTACGTATGTATGTGTCAATTTCTTTCTAAGACGAAATCTCGAGAACGAAAAATGATATCGACTACGTTGGGGTGCCAATCGACGCGTATTAACGTAAATATGATCTGAAAGGAATTTTTTTAAAATCGGTTCAGCCGTTCTTTTTTCTTAACCAAATAACCTCCAAAAAAGTAGATTTTACACAATATCTCGCGAATAAAAAATTATATCGACTTCGTAAGGGTGTCAATCGAGGCGTGTTAACGTCATTTTGATCCGACATAAATTTTATAAAAATCGGTTCAGCCGTTTTTTTTTTTTTTTTTTTTTTTTTAATTATTGATGTTTTAATGATTAAAATGATTACTTTTCTGTGTAATATCTAATTTAATTATTATTATTAAATATTTATCAAACTGGGAAGTTCGTCGTGTGGACCTCAAGGGTCGCACTTTAGTCCTAATAAACGACCCACCTCACGGCTTGTTTAGTTTTTAAGTGATATATTATGATATTTGTTGTATTTAAGACGCTAATGACCTAAGTTGTCGACGCGTCTATAATCCACAATAAATAAATAAATAGATAGTAATGAATAAAATAATTTTAAATAATAAATAAAAGATTTGTTACAAATAAATTTACAATTATTTACAAATAAAAATGTGTTGCAGCACTCCATAATTTGTCAACTGCTTAAATAAAAAGAAAATTAACAAAAATTTGATTCTAAAACTTTTTGAAGTTTTAGAAAAAAGTTTGATAAAAAAAACCCAAACAAATGAACACGCAAGAAACACGTATAGTGATTACACATCTCCACTAATTTTTATTTTATTGCGGACTAATGAAACAAGAATATTTATTTTTCCTTATAAATGTGGCAATCTGCACTTCAATTTTTTTTGTAAAAGGGAATTACTAATTGTCACGTTTTTACTTCCCACCTCTACTATGGTAGGGAAGTAATGGATTTAGCCCGAAAAAAATATTTCGAGATTTTAACAGATCTTCACGTTTTGAGACCCTAGCAATCGTTTAAGATCAGTTTCTGACTGATGTCTATATATGTGTGTGTGTATGTGTATGTGTGTGTGCGTGTGTGTGTATGTGGTCAATTTTTCGCCTTCGATATCGTAAAAACGGAACAACATACGGCCATGCCGATTGTTCTATTGTGTTTATCAGCCTTTAACTTAAATCTGAATAGATTTTGAGTCAAATCGGTTAAGTGGATCCTGATATATTAAAAAAAACTTAATGTCACGTTTTAACATAGGTAAAAAAAAGTATAATTGAATTCTAGATGTTATAATATGAATAAAATTATTAATTTTTTTCTCTAAAATGTATAGTTTTCGAGAAAAAAAAAATTTTACTAAAAAAAGAAAATTGTACGTAAATCAAAATAACCATGATTTTTGCTATATTACTAGCCATCAGTAGATTACCAAACAAAGATGACCATGCTTTTTTTCAAAGAATAAAAAAAGAGTGTTTATTTTTTGCAAATATTTACTAGGTGGGAAGTATAGAACTGGTCATCAGTCGAATTTTTTTTTTAATAAATAAAACATTTTAGCAGGTTATTTAGAGATTCTACAGAATAGTGATAATTCCTAAAAAAGTACAGTAAAAGATAAAAATCTACAAAAGAGGATGTAAAAATGACACGCATCAACTTCATTTGACAGCATTATTAATTAAAAATGTTTTTAAATATGCGTAATTAAAATGAAAAATATCTCCATTAAAATGTGTTAATTGTAATTTATGTATCTCAATGTGATATGAAACCAAGGGTTGTTTGTCAACCTTTTATATTGAAAATTATTTTTTAACCCTTTGACTTTAGGGTCATAAATATACATCTATACTATACCAGAAATATTTATGTTGTATGAATAAAATGTGGATTTTTTTTTATTCTGTTTTTCAACTGAAAATTACTGAATTAATTTTACAATTTCATACATCAATTAAAACAATTCAGAACAGAATAAAATCTATTATGAACAAAATACATAAATTCAGTTGATACTTCGACAACAAAAAAAAGTTCTTTTCAAATCACGTTATTTTTTTAGAAGTTGTGGATATATTTTTTTAATTAAGAGAACTATAGCGATATATTTTATCATTCAATTTTAATTAATTATTTTGTTACTTTATGCAAAAATTACTACGTGTATAAACAAATGTGTAACAGGAACTCTGACCTCTGCATTTTCGTTTCTTGCGAATTTTTAATCTGATCGACGAAAACTTTGTCTCCGTAAAAAGCTCGCTTTAGGTCGAGCGCTTACACACAATTGAAGGGAATGAGGAAAGAATAGGGTATGTCATATTTTTTTGATTTTTGAGCTGTTAGTGCCATCTGATAAACCGTAACGGTATTCAGCCCTGGGTAAATTATGGGGTTAAAGAAATAGGTAGGTCACCGTGTATTTTAAAACTTAAAATTATTGGATGGCAAAAGAACAAGGAATGTAAATAACTTTAAATTCAATTTACTCAGCGATTTGTCAGAAGGATATAACTTGTTTTTTCCACATTCACTTCAATTGTTTCACGACTAAACAGTTTAGTCGAGTTGTGTACGTGTCGCGATTTCAGTTCGACTAAACTGTTAGTTGTTAGAGGTGCGCATACAAGCAATCAGTTGTGCCATGATGTCACTATTAAACTAATGGGTCGCCGAACAACTGTTCATAAAAATAAAAATTTATTTGCTCAGAATCAGGATATACATGACCGTGACACGAGAGTCAAATCGCGACAAATCGCTCTGTATCGCAGTATGTTTTGGAGGAGAAATAGAAGCTTTTGACTTTTACCAATCATACTGCTATACAGAACGGTTGTACAGTTTACACCTGTATCATCTAGTTACCCGTTTTTTTAATTTTTGCATATTGTAATTTGGCTTTTGATAGTGATGTATCAAGTACTAAGGTTACATCCTAAAAATTCAATAAAAAATTATTATCAAAACACCTCAGTTGTTTATTATACAATCCAAATTACTCAATATTATTCAATTAAAACATAAAAAGATTTGATAATATTTGATACTAGCAAATTCCTTCCTCCAATCTTGCAATAATTCTTCTTCTTTGTTTAGCATTTTAATAATTTCGAGGATTTAAACGACAATTATTTCTTTTCATTTTTGACATTTACATTTACCTATTAAAAACTAAATTTTTTGCTAAGCTACTGACTTTTTGTGAACTTACACTGAAAAACCCAAGTGTAAACTTTATTAAGTCCGCGACTGTACATTGTACAATAGTATAGTATGAAATTACGCAATCGGGAACTGGGGACTTATAATAGAGGAACCATAGCAACGCCATGTAAACAACAGCACCGCTACACGCTCAGCCATTCTCAAGCTCCCGAGTGACTCTTAATAGTCAACCGTTGCAATGGAAAATTGTTTAAAAAAATCAATGTATAGGTACTATTTTTTCTATGTAATCCACTATATAATTTACATTAGGTAACGTCTTATGGCGCATAGCCTACTACAAAAATTGTAATTGTTCGCAATGTTATTTTCCCTATGTTCGGGTTAACCGTTTACACACTGTATAACAATCCAGCAATTTATCGTCTTTTTACGATTGTGAAATGTTCTTTTTTTATTAATTTCACTATTTACACTATAAATTGTTTTAAACGTAAATAATTTAGATTAATGATCGGTCTATGTATAAACTGTGATCCAATAAAATATATTTACAGAAAAAAAAACAAAATATCGTCAAACGCAAACCTTGCAGTGTAAATATGATCTGAAAAGCAATTTTAAATGTAGTTTAATTTCCCAGAAATAAACAGTAAAATTTTCCTCAGTAGGCGCGCGTTGATCATCGTCCAAGCACATGATTTAAAGTACCTTTCCACTATATGACTCAAATATACTTATACTAAATGTAAAGGAGCCATAAGACGATCAATATTTATTGTCAGTTATTTACCAAGTTTTTAAATTTTAGTTCTCAACATACAATAACATCATTAATTATTTTATTTATTATATGTATCTACTTATGTATGACAACTCCAACCATTCTTGTAGATTTTTTGAAAATAAATAAATGTTTAAATAAATATTTAATGTTTAAATGTTTAACATATACATATATATTGATCATCTGAGAGTTCAATTAACATGAAATTGTTTTTGCTCTAAGATAAATCATACTTCTGCTGAATTGCATTTGTTTTGCAAAGGTCACGTGAGTATACCTAAAGTTCAGACTGAATCCGATAGGTGGCCGACCAACAGACTGTAAATGTTCAGGATTAGATCACTTTAAACTAATTCTCTTCGAAGTAAGGATATATAGAACTAACTACTGCGATAAATCAGACACTAAACCGTTCCACACTACTCGTTTTGTCCGCTTTTTTTTTGTTTTTTGTCTGTGCGGTCTGCCACCAAAGAATAACATATTGAACGTTTAGTCGCAGAACCGTACTAATCATTTATTACTGACTAGCGCTTACCCGTGGCTCCGTACACTTATATTTCGATTTTTTTATGCCTTCCCATACAAACTTCAACACACCGTTGCACCCCTCCTTAGGGGTTGTCTTAAAAATGGGAGCCGTCGTGGGACGCCTGGCAGATGTGAAACATTTTCATAGCTTGAACCCCCCCCCCCCCGCGACAAATCTATCAAAATAAAATATACCTAGCCTATATCACTTAGGGATAGTGTAGCTTTCTATTAGTGAAAGATTTTTTGGAATCGGTTCAGTAGTTCCGGAGATAAAAATTTATGATTTATTAACCCCCCCCTCCCGGCGAGAAATTCTACCCTGCGAAGATAATTTGTGAAAGAATTTTTAGAATCGGTTCAGTAGTTCCAGAGATAAGAATTTCGTCGTTACTGCAAATTTGAAATTCAGGTACGCCGGCAAATAAAATTTATCTGCACCTCTGTCTGTTATTATAGCAAGGCCGGCCCTGGTTAGCTCCTGCTTGCACTCGATTATAAAACCTAGCTATAGGTATAAAATATATAACTACCAATTACAGTTTTTTGTTGCTTTCATATCGTTCTGATCATAGTCTGTCACGACTTTGCTAATGAACACATATTATTATTATTATGCAGTGTGTCCATTCGGAAACGTTATATAGGTTCATTGCATTAAATAGAATAATGGCTCCTCGGTACCTTTGTTTTAAATAGATCGTACTCACCATTATATTGTGAATGATTAAAAAAAATTTGCACAGAAAATATCAAGAATTCCGTGATTGGTCTATGTCCAGGGTTTTTTTTTTCTTTCTAAACTTCGTAGGATTATAGTTTTATAGATGTGATAAGTTCAGCCTAGTGAATTTTAGGAAGAAATTGGTTCGGAAAAGGCTGTAGAAATAATATTCAGAGATGTTCAAATTTGTTTAATAGCCGACGTTTCGAAAAATTTATTTTCTTCTTCGGGGTTTTTAAAACAATGTTTGAACTTGAATATGAGAATTGTTAATAGTAGACATCTTATCCAAGTGTGCAAGCTTTCACGGCCGGCATTGTTCCAAGGCTTCATGGTTTCCGGGCTTGTAGGTCGTGGTCCGGTGGTATTTCTACCTGACGTTTCGTCTACAACTGCGGTAGACATTCTCAAAGGCGATGTGGCAGCGGTCGAAGTGTCCTCCTTGGCGGCTCACAGGCCTTTTCCTAAAATTATAGTTTTAACAGTTAGTCCTGAAATAATAAATAAATGTGAAAATCTGTTTGCATGTTTGTTGCTCAATCCCTGATCTCAATAAAATTTTGCATGCAGGTAATTTATAACCCGGATAAACTCATTTTTTTATCCCAGTCGATTCAATAGCTCCCGAGGTATAAGACGAAACTTTATTTTCGGTTTGTTATTTCATCACGCCTAGAAGGGACAACCGATTTGAATGAAATATTTGATGTATAAGCTCAGTTTTATTCTCTCCGCTTATATATAGTAAATTTCGAACCTCTGTTCACGCGGGCAACAAAAGTTAGTAAATGATATGTGGAACCAAGCTCAATGGAGTGGAAAAGCAAAGAAATAATGTAAAGCATACCCGTCCCATGCACAAAAACTCCGCCGCTTATATTACATTGTAAAGTGTAAGTGTGCGAATCACTGATTATTATTTTCGAACCGTACTATATAATTCAATCTAAAAAACACCGTACTATATAGTACACTGTAAGAAATGAGAAGGCCGATTACATAGATTATCGATGGTCCATTTGTAGCCAGCAATTAATCTGGTAATAGGCACACAAAGAGACAATGACGTCGCAAACAGGTATCGTCTGCACATCGCGTAGATAAAAACACATTGCGCATGCGTGGTTACTAATTTTACATTAATTTGTTTTGTATTCATCCATTTTATATATGTAACTATAAATTTTATTTTGTGATTTTTACACATTTTATTGGAATATTACACAAATTATGTAATTTTAATTTATTTTATGTAAAAATCAGAAATTTGTTTAACTTTACAGTAAAAGTCCAAGTTTTTATGAACTTTTCTGTGTAAAAATAAATAATAACGTAAAATTACTTAGAAAATCGAGCGAATTCTACCTTAAATTTCAAAGTATTTTTACATCCATTTTTTACAGTGTAAAGCATACCCGAGCATACCCGCTCCATGAATAAAAATTGTGCCGCTTATATTACATGGTGAAGTGTAAGTGTACGAATCACTGACTATTATTTCCGAACCGTACTATATATAGTTACTCTATTACCTATAATAGGCATGTACTGCAAAGTGTTAGTAGCTATTACTTTTATTATACTTCTTCTCGTATGTTGTTGCTACTATAATTTCAGGGTGGATTTCAGTACTGGAACGATATAGGTACGCACGATCTAGATAAAAACAATATTTAAATTTCGACACGTATAAAATGTTATGCTTAATTTAAAAATTCCATTTAAATTGTCGTGAAAATTTTCTTCCAAGTTGAGGAAAGTCATCTAACTGCTGTAATTTTATATGTAAATATATGGAATTAAAATTGTGGTCACCGAAATGGGGGATGAATAAATTAAAATAAAAAAAATGTAGTAATTATATATTTTTTGCACGCATATTACAAAAAATAAAAGGTTGAATCCGTTTGATAATTTCTTGATTTATGCATTAATTTATATTTAAAAATTCTCATTTTTGTCTTTTACAATGTAAAATTTTGATTCATTTTTTTTCAACTGAAAAAAATGTGAGAAATTTGGTTGGTGAAATTTTATCGTGCTTGTCCCTTGCCTAGTTGAATTAACGATTTTATTCTTTTTCTTTCTTTTTATCGAACTTTTACTATAGCGTTTTTTTTTTTGCTTGGCAAGATCAAAGGTTTTTACAAAGAAGAAGCAATTTTAATTTAATAAAGATAAATTAATAATTTTGTTCTCCTAATTAATATACAGTATAAAATGTTTGTCTCAAATCTTCTAAGCTTTATTTAATTTTCACCTGGGTTGATACCTTTTTACGCTAAACCAAAAATCGAACAAAATTAAAATTAAAATTATATGTAGAATTTAATTACGACTGTATTATTATAAATTGATTTTGGAAAAGTTCAGTCAATGTTATATCCATTTACACAAATAAAATTTTTGTGAAATTAGTCAAAAACAGTTATAAGTGTAAAATTAGAAAAAAGAAGCTTATTATACGTTTCGCCTTTATAAGGCATCATCAGTAATCTGTAAGAATTTATAATTATAAAGGCGAAACGTATAATAAGCTTCTTTTTTCAAATTTTATACTTATAACTGTTTTTGACTAATTTCACAAAAATTTTATTTGTGTAAATGGATATAACATTGACTGAACTTTTCCAAAATCAATTTAAAAATTAAAATATTTATAAAAATAAAGTTTCGAATAATGTCAATAAAATTTACTTGAATTATAAACTACGAAGAAAATGACAGTCTTAAAACTTCGGAAGAATGTTTCTTAAGGATTAAATAAAGTCGAATTATTACGGCGGTTTTTCTTTCAGAGCTTTTTTTGCATAATCCGAAACTTATTTTGATAAAACTATCGACTAAGAAAAAACTTAAAATTTTAAAAGTTTTTTATTACGCAATATGAACACTGCAGATACTATTGTTTAGACATGGAACATTGTAACTTTTATATTTTTTATCGGGTGGCAGAATAAACGCGCAAACTTTTTCAACATTCACATTTTGCAATATCCCTTTAAACTATACTTTTGTCATTTGAGAAACTTAATTTTCGTAAAATTAATAAATCAATCTGTTTTGTTCATTGAATAACTATAGACTTAATTATTTATTACCTATTCTATTTTATTTTTTTATGAACAGTAATGACCTTATCCAGGTGTGCAAGCTTTCACGGCCGACATTGTTCCAAGTCTTCATGGTTTCCGGGCTTGTAAGCCTACAAGCCCGGAAACCATGAAGACTTGGAGTAATGACCTTATAGTTAACAAGCATTCGAGGACAGTGTGATCCAGTGGTTAGCGTCGTCGACTCTGAATCAGACTGTCGTGGGTTCGAATCCCGCCTCCGCTCATGGATGTTTTGTGATGTCATTTAGTTTAAGTTGATTGTTATTTGATGTAAGTAATCAAGACGCTAATGACCTATAAGTTGTCGACGCGTCTATAATTTACAATAAAAATAAAGATCTGGCTTATTCTAATATATAATAACAGTGCTTCCAAAACTTCGATCTTTCGCGAACTATTTTTAGGACTTTGGATCTACCGACGTTTCATCGGGGTGAACCTCTTTTTAAACCTACTTTATACAACAAAAAATATTGAGGACAGTGTGGTCCAGTGGTTAGCGTCGCCGACTCTGGATCAGACTGTCGTGGGTTCGAATCCCGCCTCCGCTCACGGATGTTTTGTGATGTCATTTAGTTTAAGTTGATTGTTATTTGATGTAATTAAGACGCTAATGACCTAAGTTGCTGACGCGTCTATAATTTACAATAAATAAAAATAAAGCAAGCATCCATGATCTAAAATACCAATTCTTGAAAAACGGGTTACTTGCCATATGTAACGTTTGATTTTTTGTAACTTGCCCTCCTAGCCAAGCATTTTTGAGGCTGTTCTTATTTATTTTTATTATTTAAAAAATTTAACCACTACCCTATTAACACCCCTAAATACTATTTCACGGTACCACAGATAGTACATTTTGACTCAGTTGTAAAAAAATAATAGAGAAATCATTCATCTATAATATTCCCTGTCAATAAATTTTTGAACCTTCAAATTCATTCAACAAGAGAAGAAAAACAAAAGAAGAAGTTAAACTAATTATTGTTGCAGCAGTATTATTCTTGTTAATTTTGAAAATCGTTTTCGAATGATATACTGCAAAATTAAGGCAGTTTTTTGCCACCCGCTATACGTTTTTATAAATTGGTTTGATTTATGACTCATTTCAAGCCTGAAAACTTGGAAGCAGTGGTTTTGAACTTTACTGCAGACATAAAAACTTCTTTTGTTGTTTTTTTCTCTTTTTCTTTCGAGAAAGAATAACAGAAATCCAATTTGTACCTGCCGCAATGTTATTACCTGGCTGTTTTGACAGATATCTTTATAAATGATATTTTTTATCAATCAGAATGAAATTGTGGACGCTGTCAGGCAAACAACTTTAAATTATATCTTCGTTTAGAATCATTACAACTATATCAATGCAATACGTCAAGTACAGTTACGATAATGGGGTCGTCCCGCATTATTTTTTTTTTTTAGAATTGGAACCTACGTTAGAAATGAATAATATAAAAAAATGTTTGTATACCTACAGGAAAAAAATTCCCAAAAGTATGTATTTTTTTAATGTAATTTTTTAAACATAGAATTATATACCTATACGGAAATTACGTCATAATCACAGTCAGGCTTCTCTGATTGGCCGGCTGTAGTTGAATGTACTCTCATGCCCACTGATCCATATAGATAGAGAGAGATAGTACACTGATCTGTCATAAATTAAAAACAAACCATATATATTTAATATACACCTCTCTTTCCATAGACATATATACCTTTCATTATCTATGCGCGGAAGTGTGTCTGGCTCAAGGTTAATACTCTGGTCTGGCTTTGACGTCATCAAATGGCGGCTAGGCTCAGTCGTTTGAAATAAACACATTTTTTTAATTCTTGTTTGTCATTAAGAGGAAGGTTATATAAAAACAAAAAAATTGGTTTTCATTAGATACCTACTTATTTGTTTATGTATATGAGGAATAACACACACACTTCAAAATTATCAAATTTTGAGAAACGGGACAACCCTATTTATCTTTAGAGGACAGCTTGGTGCTGGTCTTTAGTCAAAACTGTCGTTGGTTCTAATTCCATCTCCACTCAAGGATGTTTTGTGTGTGTTGTTTAATATAATTTGATGAATTGATTGAATTAAACGCTAATGACCTTAGTTGTCGAACGTCTATAATCCGCAAAAAAATTATACCTTTAAATAAAGACAGGGTTTCACTCTTATTTTATTTTGGAACTCGTGTATTACAAATCCTACAGTTCTCAGATTCTAATTTGAGATCGAGGACAGTGTGTTCCAGTGGTTAGCGTCGCGGCCTCTGGATCAGACTGTCGTGGGTTCGAATCCCACCTCCGCTCATGGATGTTTTGTGATGCCATTTAGTTTTAAGTGTATTGTTATTTGATGTAATCAAGACGCTAATAATCTAAGTTGTCGACACGTCTATAATTTACGGTAAATAAAAAAAAATTTTAATTTGAGATCAACAACTAAGTTTTCAATTTACTATAATAAAAATAAAATTATAAAATAAATAATAATTCAATAAATTGATGGCCAATTTATAAAACGCTACTGAATAGTTTATAGACGCTGGTGACCTTAATTAGCTGTTGAGCGTCTATAATCTACAATCTATTTATCTTCGACAGTCGGATTTTGACATCGTTTTGTAACTTCGTTTGATATTACAAATGCAACATTGCTTTCAAATCAGATATAATTTTTGCCCACTGAGCAGGCGAACATATTTTAATATATTCTCATATTATGTACAGTATCTTTATAAGCGATCAAAAAGCTACATACATGCATATACCGGGTGTTACTAAAAATATTTCTTATATAACTTTATAACTTGATCACTTCTTAACATTTACCGCTAACTTCTAGGGTTATACAATTCGTATTTTAATTTTTAATCGCGCGATCGAACGAGAAATCTGAGTAAACGTAAAGTCGCGATGCGATTGCTAAATCGCACGTTTTCGATACAAAAAAGTAGCGTGTGTGCGCTGACCCTCTTAGGTCTCTTTCAGTGGTTAAGAGCCTACGCACACATGCCACTTTTCGTATCGAAAACGCGCGATATTTAAGAATTGCTATTTGACGATTACTCGGCTTCTCGAAATTTCTCGTGAAACATCAGTTCCAAGCGACTTAATCGCAAAATCGCGCGACAAAAAGTAGCATGTGTATGTATTGGTCAGTATAATAGATCAGAAAAGGAAGACGTGGCGGAGTCGCAACTGTCTCCTTCTAACTAGAATCTGCGTTAAACCTACGTTCACCCATGACACGACACAACTGTCAAATTTCATTCATTCTACTGACATAACCTCGTTTTTTTAAACACGTCGTCGTTAATAATTAAAGCAATTTTTTTATGGGATGGTGTCTTGTACTTGACTTCAGTTATAATGAAAATTATGACTGCAAAAAGTTTAAATTTCCGACTGAGGAAAAAGCTAAAATAATACCTAGATATCCAATACCAAATTGATGAAAACATTTTTTTTATTCTTTTAGCTTGCCCTCACTTGATCTAGCGTAGCTCAGACGACTTCAGAACACTTTTTCAATTCCAAATGGAAAGAACAAACTCAATTTCTAATTATAATTGCTTAAATTATACCTCGACAAACGTCAACGAGAAGTTAGGTTAGAATAAACGTCACTGGCTGAAACAAGTTAGGACATTCATTTTTCATAAATTTTTAATTTCAAATAAAAAATTATTTCACACGAAATAATAAAGTTTTGTAGTCAATATTGACGGGATTTATTTATTATTTTTATGAAACAGCCGTTTTAGTAAGAAATGTGTTTTAAGAGAATAGTAATGAATATTCCGTTAAACCCCATACATTTTTGAACGACAATCGACTCCATTTTAAATTTCGCGCTCAAATTAGGACCGCCTACTTATGTAGTCTATTTCCCGGTCACCTGTATAATCTATCTTATCGATCGGTCTTTATAGAAACCTTTGTGCATTTTATATTATAATATTACATACATACCTACATTAGACCCGCTCTTGTTGTCTGACACACCACCAGATTACTCCACATTGTTACGTCGCCATTCAAGATCGTTGAACTGAATTTATTGTACGTTACTCTCTATAGCTTTGTACAATAACCATTATGTATGACACGTGATTCGTTCCTCACAGTGTTGTCAACGTTAAGAAAATTTCCGCAGATTTATAAAAAAACCTACGATGATTTAGGATATTAAAAATAAATAATAATTATGTTTTAATGATTATGTTTTAATGATTAAAATGATTACTTTTCTGTATAATATTTAATTTAATTATTATTATTAAATATTTATCAAACTGGGAAGTTTGTCGTGTGGACCTCAAGGGTCGCACTTTAGTATTAATAAACGATCCACCTCACGGCTTGTTTTTTTTAATACGGGGGGGAAAAATTCATTTACGGACACCCGCGTTTGCGAGTAGTGTGGGACTCGGCCGCAGCAATACCCACTAAAAAACCCCTCCTCTTCCGTTCTGCCAACCTGGGATCGCTTACGCATTACTTCGGGCTGGCAGCCGGCAGGGGTCTCTTATTTAACGTCTTCATTATGTTGCTCGAATTTTAGATTAGATTATTTTGACTTCTAGTAGTCGAAGCACAATTTTTTTTCTCTTAAATAAAAAAAAATTATTTCACGTAGGTATAGAAAAAAGTGTTGATTCCAATGGGCTGAAGGAAACTTCTGTATATGAAATTATGGACGTTTGAAGCTACTCAAAAAAAAATCAAACAAGCCGTGAGGTGGGTCGTATATTAGGACTAAAGTGCGACCCTTGAGGTCCACACGACGAACTTACCCAGTTTGATAAATATTTAATAATAATAATTAAAGTAGATATTACACAGAAAAGTAATCATTTTAATCATTAAAACATAATTATTATTTATTTTTAGCAATAATTTAAAAAAAAAAACGGCTGAACCGATTTTTATAAAATTTATGTCGGATCAAAATGACGTTAACACGCCTCGATTGACACCCTTACGAAGTCGATATAATTTTTTATTCGCGAGATATTGTGTAAAATCTACTTTTTTGGAGTCTATTTGGTTAAGAAAAAAGAACGGCTGAACCGATTTTGAAAAAAATTCTTTCAGATCATATTTACGTTAATACGCGTCGATTGGCACCCTAACGTAGTCGATATCATTTTTCATTCTCGAGATTTCGTCTTAGAAAGAAATGGACACATACGTACGTACGTACGTACACACACACACAGTGACACACACAGACATCTTTCTAAAAATAGTGTAAAAATAGTGTAGTGACCTTGAAACATAAAAATTTGTTATATATTTTGATTTCGATTTTCGGACCCATTACAATAACTTCCATATGGGAAGTTAAAAATTGTTTGAGCTGCACCGTAGCTTCTAAACTAAAAGAGATGTAGAAGTTTTATTTATCTCACTGGATTCAACTTGTCTTTTTCTATAAGTAAAATAATTTTGAAAGAGATCTAAGCAAATACGTTTTTCGCGATTTTTTGATAAAAATGCGATTTTTGACATAACTGAAAATCTCTTAAAAACTTCTCAAATTATTAATGTTCCTAAAAAATTACACGCTGATTCCAACCCTTCTCTATCTCGTTATTTTTTTTTTAACTTTAACGAGATAAAGTTAAGGTTAAAAGCTAATAGCTATACAAGCATTCAAAATTGCCCAAAACGACACCCATGGCTTCTGATTAGATACAGAAGTTTTCTTTAGCTTGTTATCAACGTATCTTTTCTACGAGCACAATAAATTTTGAAGGTATCTGAGGTATGTTTTTATTTCCTCAAAAATCAAAATTTCTAACCCTCGCTGGCCAATCACAAAGTGTTCATATAGCTTAAGCAACGAATAATTTGTGGATGGAAATGTCGAAAGCAGAACGTTTGACTTAGGAACTTTGTTTGGACTAGCTAGGAGATAAACATACTAAAAGTCCTTACCCCTCCGAGGTACGCCAGAGAGGGGGGGCACAAATAAGGTCCCGTTTTTTGGTTTTTTGCTTTTATCTCGAAAACGGTGCGTCGTACGAAATTTTGTTGTACTACATAATGAAAGCTGATAAAATTCTCTACAGCTTTAACTTTCACACTTTTTATCTATCTCCATTCTTTGCCTAGCCATGAGCTTCGAAAAACGGCCGATTTTCAAAAATGTGTTAAATTCTCTGTAGCACATTGTAACAATACGAATTTGACAAAATCATTTCTTATTGCTCATCCACACTATTAAAAACACCCACACACTATTAAAAAATAACAAGCTGGGAGTACCTCCACGCGGTGAAGGCGGAAACAGTTTACTTTTAAACTGGATAAAACTCCCAATAATATCAATGAACAAAATTCTCGACCAATTTTTCAGACAATATGTATTAACAAAAAATTACAACAAATAATTCAAATAATTGACGTTTCGATCCGGATTTGGATTTTCTTCAGAATCGAGCTAAAAAAATAAAAATATAAAAATTAATTATTAATTATTAATTAGTTTATATCTAAGAAATTAAGCCGTAGATTCGACAGATGAGGAGAAAGAAGAAGAGACAAACGCTGAGGAACCACAACCAGGCCCGTCACACCCAAATAGGCGGCGAATTAAATAATTCATTTTTTAATAAGGTGGATGAGCAATAAGAAATGATTTTGGAAAATTCGTATTGTTACAGTGTGGTACAGAGAATTTAACACATTTTTGAATTCGGTCGTTTTTCGAAGCTCATAGCTAGGCAAAGAATGGAGATAGATAAAAAGTGTGAAAGTTAAAGCTGTAAAGAATTTTATCAGCTTTCATTATGTAGTACAACAAAATTTCGTACGACGCACCGTTTTCGAGATAAAAGCAAAAAACCAAAAAACGGGACCTTCTTTGTGCCCGCCCCCCTCGGGCGTACTTCGGAGGGGTAAGGACTTTTAGTATGTTTATCTCCTAACTAGTCCAAACAAAGTTCCTAAGTCAAATTTTCTGCTTTCGACTTTTCCATCCACATTCCCCTTGTGAGCACTCATTGACTAAACTAATAGTCACGCTAAGTAATATGAATATGAAATTGTATTCCAAAGTTGGAAATATAAAATTTCTGTTTCGTGTTTTATAAAGACTTTTGACGTCAGTTCAACACATTTTTTCTATGTCAATTTGCTCAAATATTTAATATACAAAAGACCGACGTTGTCTGCTTATACAGCATATGACATATGAAAAGTGTTTCTGTACGTTTAAAATGTAATTTTCTTGTACATTTCTCTTCTTATAAAGCTTTTTATAACAGCAAAGTAAATATAACCCTTACTTCAACAGTACATAATATATATATATATATATATATATATATATATATTATATATATATATATATTATATATATATATATATTATCTGTATATATAAAAATGTATGTTTGTTTGTATCTTTGTTTGTCCCATGTGCGTTCCTATACCATTGCATGCATCCGATTGCGATGAAACTTTGGTGAGTTGTGTTCAGTACCGGGAAGGTTTCTGTAGGTTACCCACTACTAGATAGCTTCCTTTAACTTCATTTTCAATATTTTCAAAAAATTTTGACAGTGCATTTTGTGTCGCCAACTTCACTTCTATAGTAGGCCGAGAGTAGCTGTCAGTAGGTATTAGCGGGCGGATCAGGGCGAATAAACATAAATCACTATGGAACTGGTTTGTTTCCTCACAAAAGATACGTTCCCGTACACCATTCTGTCAAAAGTTTTTTTGCATTTAAGCAGCTATTTTATAGTGAGTATATGGCAAAAAAGAATGTTAAGTATCACATCGAATTTGGATCGATACATAATCTTTGCAGCTGGTGATTTTGCGATTCAAAACTACACCCAAATAAATATTAGTAAAAAAAACTTTTTAGAGACAAGCTTTTATTTCAAATGTACTAAAAGGAAAAAATAATTTTTAATAATTTAGGTTCATAATTACAAAAGTTTTGGTCGTGACTAATAAACTATCATAGAATTCACGACCCACGCTTTTATAATTATGAACCTAAATTATTAAAAATTATTTTTTCCTTTTTAGTGCATTTCAATAAACGCTTGTCTCTAAAAAAATTTTTTACTAATATTTATTTTGTTCATTTTAGTCTTTCAAAATTTTACCCCCTTCGACACCCAGCATGCCCTTAAATTGCCCCCAAAATGTTTGCTCATCAAGCCCTTTCATTTGATACCCATATCATAAGGGTTGCTGTGGAAATGATAAATCGCCATTTTGTAACGTCCGCCATATTTGATTAAAAATGGCGGCATTTAAGTAATCGTGCATTGTCACGAGAACCAAACGTGTGTGCCAAATTTCAGCCCGATAACTTGAGTGGAAGTGGGTGAAATATTGATTACAAAATTCCAGGACATACATACATACATACAAGTGAAGTTAAATAAAAGCTTTTAATAAAATCGATCGAATATAATAACTCAAAATTCCATATTTAGCTAATAAAGTAGTCTTGCAAGAGAGGCGACGAAATATATGCAACAAAACCTAGCATAATAATAACATTGTAATCTGATTTATTATCAACCTAATCAAATTAAAATATTTAAGGTTAATGGTACACGCCAAAGTTATTAAATAATATCTGATTTTGACAATGCAGACATAATTTATTTCCAAAATTTTAATGTTTAGTAACTGAATTATGTTGGTATATGTGCTTGTTTTCTCACCGTCCGTGATTTCATGTGACGATAACAAAAAAACACCCTACTTCCGTATATCATTCGTCATTTTGACAGAATTGTGTAAATTATCTAATTTGATTTTATCATTGTTACATATTATGTTTGTATAGGTATATACGTATACCTCACCATAGTTTGGTCATATTTTTTGTTATACCTTACCGTATTCGTATAGCATTAAAGGTATTGTAACGTTTAATATTCAATTTGAAATATTTAGTAGATATTTAATTTATCTTACAATTATATCATCTAGGGGTAGCAACTTGGTTGGGACTTAGATTTACCTTTTTCCTGGGCTCCTATAGATAGTGTTACCGTCTAGATCTAGACTTTCTAGACTCTTGTCTTGTCTTGTCTAGATTTTCAAGACAAGACTTTGCAAGTCTTGTCTAGAAATTTTCAAGACAAGACAAGACTTGCTTTATCTAGATCAAGACTCTTGCCAAAACTCTAGACAATTTTCAAGAGTCTAGATAAACTAAGTAGTAGTATGTAAAGGTTTACTTTACATCCAGTGTGTTTATAGGATAAGCACTTTTTCTGCGACATTTCCTGAACAACTTAACATTAATTTTGATATAATATATAAAAATATAGTAACGAGAAAGATAAGGTTTCTGTCAGAAACTTCCTGTGAAGTAACTATAGTAGAAAATATTTGTGATACTGATTATACAAGTAATTAAAAAAATACTGAAAAAAGAGACGGGGAGCTTTTTTAATTTAAATGAACGAGAATGTACCTTTGTGTTTATTGTAAAAAGGGTTGCCCCATCTTAATCTATAATCCCTATACAATATGCATGCATAAAACTGTATTAAAATAATCCTAGAATCAAATGTTTTTCATTATCTAAATGGATATTTTAATCCGTCCTTAAAAATTACGTAAACGATTACTTTTAGTGCATTTATAATGCATTCTCATTGCATTAATCAGTGCCTCTCAACTTTGTTACCAGTATTTTGAAAAATGTCGAAAATTTTTGAAATAAAATGTATGGCTCGTCAATCGTCATATGTAAGTATTCTCAGCTGTGAATGGCCCTAGTGTGCCGAACCGGCTTTACTAAATTAAAAAAAAATGTAAGTATTTAGAAAAATTACGTTTTGTGCAATTTATTTATTTAGAAAGCAGGCTTTTTTTTTGAACTTTTTAATTGACAGAAAATTACTCTTTTTCACACTCTTCCCGTGCGAAAGGGGCCTAGACCCCGGGCGTCGGCTCTAGGAGGTAAGGGGGGGGGGGAAGCTACTCTAACAAGTATCTCTAATTTGATATCTTATTTCAGAGGGGCCGTGCTTGGCGTACATTCTGGCCTCAGGTGATGCTTCGACCAGAATTACACACTTCGTGAAGTAAACAGTTACTAAATACATAAACGATAGATATTTTAGGTACAGCAACCAGAAAAAAGTAAAACTTTGTTAATCACTCACAAGGCATCTAAAAACCGTTAAACATTTAATTAAAAAGAAAATATAGTACCGATTAAGTAGTCGCAATCTGAAACCTGTTGAGAACATCTGGCCTATAAACATTCCCATTATTAGAAACAGCATATTATAAAGCGCGACATTAGAGTGCATATTTTCCGGTAGATTTTATCCGGACTCCGGCTTTTTATTTTATGACATGTTTGCATACACTTAACAAGTGAGCTTAAATTAATTTAAAAATTAAATGTCAACTCTATAATAATTACACTAAACTTTATTACTCGAAGCTTTAACAGAAAATAAATAAAATTGTATTTAGCAAATTTGACCTATTTTTTAGTAGGCATATCGCAGTTAATTTACAAGGTGTCCCACTTTATCTGAGACATAGGACTTTAACAGGGGGTTACGATATTTTGTTAATAGTTGCTCCCCCGTTAACTGTTTTTGTTATTTATATTTTACGATGTGGTTCTAAATGTTTTAGAAAGACGCTATTGATCTCTGTTGTCGAGCGTCTATAATCCACAATTCCTTCATTCATTCATTCATTCTAAATTTTTTAGTAATGAATTTGTAGACTTATTTTTATTTAAAATGAAAATAATTAATAATATCGCCATACCTACTTAGTTTTTATTTTTAAATAATATGCATTATTAAATTATTAAAAAAATATATATATTAATCATAAGCTTTCGGGAATCGAACCTGGGCTTAGCGTTTCATTAACTGCATGTTGCTGGTCAACGCGCTAGCTGACTAGGTTATACAGTGAGGTTGAGCACCTGCCCATTAGACTGGTATACACTATACAAAGAAAAATTTGTATTTTATTTTTCATAAATATGATTTTAATAATTTTTAAAAACATTTAAATAAAAATAAGTTTACAAAATCATTACTGAGGAGATTTAGAACCAGATCGGGAAGCAAATAATACCTAACAAAATGTCGTAACCCCGTGTTAAAATCCTATGTCTCAGATACGGTGGGACACACTGTATATAATTGTTACGAGACCTCCGTCCGTAATTTTGTTTTCTTTTTTTCGAATAAGGTTATTTGGGCCTAGCACCAATTCATATTTTCAATTCATTATTATTTTTTTTTTTTTTTTAATAATAAATTGAAAATCCAATTGACACTTTTACCAGCTCTCGGGCTAGAACTCGGGAACTGGGGACTTGTAATAGAGGAACCATAGCAATGCCATGTAAACAACAGCGCCGCTACACTCTCGGCTATTCTCAAGCCCTCTTTTTTTCGATGTTTCCTGATATTTTTTATAATACGTATATGTGAAAATTTGTTCCCAAAATCTATATGTCTGCATTGGTGATGGAACAAAATAACAGTAACGTTTACGAAATTATTCCTGAAACAGATCCAATTCTAAAATTAACAGTTCTCAGTACCGGTTCTTAAAAAAGAGGTAAACGGGTTGTTAACTAAGTTTCAAATGACCTGTTTCAGAACAGTTATTTAAAATTGATCGTTTTTAAATAACAGGAACAATAACAGCCGTTATTAGAAAGAACTGTTTTACCTTTTACTTAGTCTGTTTGTACTGGCCTCGAGAACGGGTAATCAATTTCGAATAAACTCGTTACACTATCACTTGGTACACAAACTCAAAACATATGATAACATTATTGACCGAGAGCTAGTGACAATTTTTTGGTGTTATTTATTCAAGACCTTATTTTTGTGAAGATGTTGAGGGAGGCATATATTAAAGTGCCCTGAGTAAGGGATTTTGCTAGATAGCGATATGGGAGGGATGCAGACCGCCCCCAACATGTAATAAAAAAATGGTCACAATAATTATTGCTTCAAGGCTGAAATTGTTTGTATAGCTGGTCGGTGACCCGATAATGCCATTATAATATTTACAGATCGATTGGTCAGTATTAAAGGGATGGCAGATCATCCTAAACGTGTCATGTATTCGACGAAATTTATATTATTAGTTCAAGGTTCAAATTTTAATATGTTGTTACGGCGACTGTTTTAAGCATATATTTCAATTTTCAGAACAAAATGTCGGCATTAATCCCCTCTCTTAGAGGGAAACTTGTTTGTCTAGGTGTTTATATCGTTCTGCAAGGGGGAATTAATACCGACATTTTGTTCTGCAAATTGAAATATATGCTTAAAACAGTCTCCGTAACAACGTATTAAAATTTGAACCTTGAACTAATAATATAAATTTCGTCGGGTACATGACACGTTTAGGGTGATCTGCCACCCCTTTAATACTGACCAATCGATCTGCAAATATTATAATGGCATTATTGGGTCACCGACAAGCTATACAAACAATTTCAGCCTTGAAGCAATAATAATTGTGACCATTTTTTTTGTTACATATTGGGAACGGTCTGCATCCCTCCCATACCGCTATCTAGCAAAATCCCTTACTCATCAGGGCACTTTAATATGCCTCCCTGAACATCTTCACAAAAATAAGGCCTTGAGTAAATAACACCAAAAAAATGTCACTAGCTGTCGGTCTATTCGCTCGACAACAGAGGTCATAAGCGTCTTAGTTCAAAATTAAATTAAGTTTCCGTCAGAAGTCAGAACCGATATTAAATAGACGTTCACTCGAGCTTGTATTTTAATGTGAAACATATTTTTAAATTGCAACATCATGGAAGAGAAACAAACCAATATGGTTTTTATTATTGGCTATTTTATTGAATTATACATTTTAACATACATAACAAGGTTAAAACCTGGCATACTAACGAATAGCAATTGTTAATTGTTGTAAATGGCTCAGAATTAAATCTGACAGTTGAAATCTGTCTGATGGATACAGTTGTTCCAACAATAGATAATCACTCAACAATATTAAATGAAAACATCGTTGTATAATGAAAATATGTATTTAATTCTTGTTTTAACACTTGGTTGACTCTGTATTCAGCATTTAACTGAATAATAAAACTATAAATCAAAATTAAGGTAGTAAAGTAATTTCCACTAAACCATAGTTTAACAAAACTTATATTATCATGTAAATTTTAGATTTTCCAAATGCAAATTTCACTAAACAATTCTGTAGGATCTTATTCTCCTTCTCCTATGCATGGAGATAGACAATAGAAAGTTTTGTACACAGAAAGCATTAAACTCGTCGCTTAAAGTGCTTAAAGCTCTAAGATGTTTTATTATATACTTTATTTAATATACATATAGAGACGCGAATTAATGCTTGTAATCTTCCAAAAAACATGGATGCTAGACGAAATAAATAAATAAATAAAATAATTGTCATTCGTATAGTAAATTGTGATAGTTAAGAATTCTTGCAAGTTATAGAAACATTTTCTAATCAAAATTTTCTTTCAAATAAAAATAATTCATATTTTTTTTTAACTTATTTCATTTGGCAATTTATAAAAAAAGGTTTATATAAGTACCATAACGGATGGATTAGTAGATTGTATATCTAGATGCGTAATGGGGTTAATTACTGACGAGTGACGAGTAGTGACAATATCTAAAAGTAAAAACGAAACGATAGCGAGATTTTACAGTCATAATATGAGTCATAATTCCATTACGCACGAGATATATATGGTATTTTTTGCCACGCCCACTACAAAATATCTACTTTTCACTTCATTTTCAGTATTTTAGGAAAATTTTTACAGTTTATTTGCGTCGCCATCTATAAATTTATAGCAGGCAGTGAGTATGTAATAGCAGGCGGATAAGCGAATAAACATAAGCTACTGTGGCAACCATTTACTTACCGCACTAGTTATGTATTCAAAACACTTTCTGCACGCCTTTCTGTTACATAATGATTCAATACAGGCCGGTATACATGCATGGAAAGTAGCTATTTTGTAGTGGGTATGGCAAAAAATATTTAAGGGCAGCAAAATTTTAGGAAAGCAAATATTTTTCAAAAAAAAATTCGTAAGCAGGTAACACTAAATATAATGTCGAAGACGTTAAGTTTTAGAACATGTCTACGTATCTAAAAGGAAACTCTGTCGATGTGTCTGTCTGTTTGAACACAATAAACTCGTAAACTATTGAATCTATGTTCATTGGGATTTCATCATAACAATGAACGAACGAGCAACGTCGGCAAAATAGTTTTCTTTACCCGGCGTTGCTCATTCGTTTTTAGAAATTCGAAATTTCGAAATAAAAAAAACAGTTGGAAGCGAACATTTTGAGGTCACTAGTCAGAGAATATTCAAAGATTCTGAGGATGCTGGAGCACCAAAGCACGCACATAGTCAGTATAGAATTGAATTGTAGATTATAGACGCTCGAACATATAGTCAGTCTAATAGTAGATATGTGTTAGAGTGCCCGCGGTGAGAGATGAAACCAGGCACGTCATCAATAATATGTTAGTGAACGCCTGCTTGCCCGCAGACAGTGCCGTGTACACAAAACTGCACATTGAGTTTTATGACGTTAGGTACAATTTTGGCAAATTGCTATTGGATCTCCAAAACAGCCAGTAGCAAGCTATAAGGCGGGCGCAATGCATTCACGTTACTATGACGCGGTGGCTTCATCTTTCGCCGCGCGAGGTCTAATAATGCCGTTGGATCATGATTCTGAATTTGAAAACCAGATGATAACGTCAAAAAATCAATACAAATATCATACATCATTAGAGACATGTGGGTAAAGCAGATCTCTGCAACATTTAATCCATTTATAAAAATAAAAACGTATATTTGTGCCCCAGTTATCATTTAATTAATCTTTATTTGTCTCTTATTCCACATAATAATCTGATACTGTATATCTGTATACAATACGTAGGACTGTATATAATACGTAGGACTATGCATACAATGTGTCCCAGCAGAAACGCACAACGGTGCTTTTTATTAGATACTTAAAAATGTTCTTCTACTCCCTGTTTAGGCGACTTAACCTTTATTTAGACAGTTGCGGGACAATATTTGTAAATTGATGTGTTTTCCCAGACAATTTTGACAGCCGGGTGGGATTAATAAAGTAGCCGGGGAGCAGTACCAAAGTGTTTAAATTTTAGTCAGGCGGAAAAGGGAGCTTTATATTATAATAAATTATGTTTAACTTAAAAAATAAAACAGCATAAAACCAATTTCTACAAGACACGTTGTATAAAAGCGTAACTTATGGCTCTGGAATACAGTGGGTTGCAACGAATTGATATGGTCTTCATTTTGTCAGTAGCGCATCTAGATAAATACAGTGAATTTCACTTAAGACGCAACATTCAGACGAGATTAAAGAAACTGTTTCACTTAAAATATACGTACTGATCAAAAACATGCATCACTATCAATATTTTATTTAAAAAAAATTGTTTTAATTAAAATATTGTTAGTGATGTATGTTTTTGAAGCTATGCTTCTTAACCCATATTTGGAATGGGGACTTAAACGTCACGATCGCGGCCTTCGAACGCGGCAATGCAACGTACCTCATTGGCTATAGGCAGCGCGTATTGTTGCCATAGTTTCTATAGCTTTTATATGTTAATAAATTCGATTTTATATACAATGCGTAAGAAGCATAGCTTCTGTCGGGTGTCTCACGAAATCTCATGACTTTCTGTTCAGTGGATGTTGCATTTTAAGTAAAACGATTTTCACTAGTGCATTTATGTTTTCCATAACTACCAGGTAAACAAAACCCGCCTATGTTGCGTCATATGTTAAATTCACTGTATATTGCGTCACTGTATCTCCTACTAATGAATTTAAATACTTGGAGAATATCCGCTTAATCCACCTCTGCTAACGAGCTTGAAGCATAATAAATCCGGTTTATTTTTCCATTCAATAATATTTGTCAAATAACAAGCTTACCATAACCAAAATATGTATTAAATCGTCGATTCTCAAACATTTTTGAAATGAAATTTTTGTTTAGTCGCGTAACGATAAAATAAAAAACGAAACCGTCATCAGGAGTGGAGGAAATGCTAGCGGGAAACCGATCGACAATTGGCTGGCGGGTAGTGTGTTGAGGGAAAAACTCGTTCGATACCTCCTTTTTAACTTCCTATTGGAAGTTGTTGTAATGGGTCCGATTTTACGAATGAAAATTTGGGCATAAGTATCTTTTGTTTTTTTTAATCATTTTTTAAAGCATTTCTCTGCTAAAACAATTGCAATTAGCCAGAGAAAACTTTGAGAATTATGTATAGTTTTATGATATCAGCTGAAAGGAGAATTTATAAAATATAAGCGACGAAACATATTATAGCAGGGACACAAGAGAGACAAAGCATAATATCTACTTATTGTATGAGATAAATATTTTTAAAATGTTTTATGGACACTGATATATCGATATGTTCAAATGTATAATAAAAAAAACACTTAATTTTTCACAAACGGCCAGTGTAAACTGATTTTAAACCATTTATTAATATAAATGTCAGCTTTTTCGCAATTAGCAATTTTTTAATGTAGACATCTGTTTGTTATTGAAATAAATCGATACAAACGATCGCTGGAATACTAACTGAAATTAGTACAGTTCTTAAAAAACAAAATGGCTGAGCTCGTACGGATGCCGGTCCCATATCTCGTCTATTACAAACGACGAGCGTCTATAATCCACAATTCATTCTATTACAAACATCTAGTTTTCAGATTCCAATTCTGTTGGTTAAAAAATCATTGGCTTTTTTGACATTAAGTATTAAAAATAATAATAAATTGAGTGCGTGAATTAATAAAAGGCCTAGATAACCGCGGCGATCAGAATATTTTAATATTGGATTTGGCAGAAACTTTATTTTAACCCGATTGTATAGCCTAATAAAATTAAACCTATACTTTCTGAATAATAATGTTACAAAACTGTTTTCTGAGTTGGCGGAATAAATATTTATTTACAATAATTAAAAATACATAACAATGAACGCAACAACTATATACAATAATTCGTAACAATTAACTATATACAAGGACTATTTACATCACTGTATTTATTTCAGATTTATTTCAAACGTTTATTTATGTCAGTCATTTACTCAGTTACTTCAGTACTATTTATTTATATCCACTCCACTTTTTATATCACTGTACTGACTGATTGACTGATTAATATTTATATCCACTTGACGGCACGAGTCACCATTGACTGCCTAATATTTATATCAGACGCACTTGATTGCACGAGTCACTAATGACTGCCTAATATTTATATCAGACGCACTTGATTGCACGAGTCACTAATGACTGCCTAATATTTATATCAGACGCACTTGATTGCACGAGTCACTAATGACTGCCTAATCTCTGTCGAACTGATTACTTGCGTGAGTCACCGTAGACTGATTCCTCAACACGACACACTCGCTGGTTATATACCTGCGTTGCCTACGCCCAGTGTGTGCTCGTTCTCTCTAGCGTTCTCTAGAACATTCCTGCAGTCACTCGTTGTTCAGCAAGCAGACACCGCTTCTCGATTTCTCTATTGATGGAAGTGGCGTAACATCTTGGGGTTTGATACAATAATTAATTATTAGTAATGCACCAAGTTTGATCAAAATCTATCGAGCCATTCTTAAATGATTAACAAATTTTGGAAAAAACGTTAATTTCATCATACAAAAACCTCAAACTCTTAAGGAGACCAAATTATAGACTTACTATTTTTATAGGTATATATTAAATGAAAAATGTCTCAGGAACTTTTGATGATCATTCTATTTTTGAGTTTGCAAAAAGAATGATTTATAAGTTGACTTATCTCATTATATAACGCATTATAAGTGTAATTTTTCTATGACAACAATTAAAATCCGTGGTATATTTCATGTCGACCCATCTTGTATGTATATATGTACTAAACCATTAATACGTTTTTCATCAATTTATCTCTTACATATAATGGTACACTTTTTTCTTTGAAAAAAGGAAAAAAAACGCGTAAATTACATTTCATTTCTCTCATGTCACCAGACACATCGCGTTAATGTCCTCTACACTCTAATTTAGGGATGGGTAAATGAATTATTCTGTTATAACTTGCGTCTTTAATCCTTTCTTTGTTCTAAAATGTTTTTATACTGTGGGTCTGTTTTGTACGTTAAATTTTAATTTAAGAATGGGTAAATAAGTAAATGAATTATTTTATTACATATAAAAGGACAATTTACATTTTCTAAAATTTCTTTCAATTTTTTGAGTTTTTCAAAATATTTAGCTGAAACAAGACAACATTAGAAGACACCATAACATTTTTCATGTTAACATTTTTTCGGGCAAAATATATAATTTAATTAATTTTTTTAAAGTACTAAAATTATATGGATCTAAATTACCAGTTAATATTTATTAATGTTTTAATTTTTTACAGGTGGTGGATATTTCAACTAGCTACTGAATCGATTCAATGTAAGTTTTTGACACATCCTTTATTTTTAATATTCATCAAAAATCAATTTGTTAATTGTTAAGCTATAGCAATTTAATTTCGATTCAGTCATTTATTTTTGTTTTTGTGTCTGAATGAATGAATGAATGAATTGTGAATTATAGACGCTCGACAACAGAGGTCATTAGCGTCTATGTTTTTGTGTCAACTTTTTGGCAATCGTCGATGACTTTTCCCCCCCTCAACTATATAAATTGCTTCTGAAATATGTTTTTATATTTACATCGATTTGCTATCTAAAAACTGCCAACGTAAATAGAAATAATTGCTAGGGAAACAATAATAATTGTTTTTGCTTTGTATCCTGGTATCACGTTTTTCCACAACCATGGAATCTAGTTAGCTAATTATGCTACAATATTATTACGATTTTAAAGCAGTGTTTTTAATATTTCTAAACGAATGAACTTGTTATAAGGATTTATAAAAAAATTAATTAATTATTTAAGTCTACTTATTATTTGCCAAGATTCATGCACACAATCTGTGAAAATTTCAACTAGCTATCTCTTACCGTTTGTGAGATAGACGGACGATCAGACGGACGGACAGACATGATTAGGGAATGTAATCTCGATTTAGCGAGATCTCGAGCCATTTTTCGAATTTAATCTCGTAGGCACGCACTCTCGTTTTTGAAATCTCGTTCGAGATCTCAATCCGATATGGTCGAGATCTCGAACGAGATTTCAAGAACGAGCACGCTGACTGCTGTATTTAATTGTTTTCATGAGTGAAATTGATAGTTTTTTAACTTATAACAAGCATTAGATGCCTAACGAATGACAAAGTTAAGTGAATACTGAATACGTCTAAGAACAATTCAAACCAAATGTTCGTAAACGTTACTAATAGTAACTTACCCTATGCTTCCTAAGAAGCTACTTCCAAAATAATTAATTGACAATTGACATATAATAGTGTTGCTATGTGACTGTGTCACTGTGTGCGTGTGTGATTTGTTGCGTAGTATACTGTGCAGATGATTATTATTCATTACTTTTCTTAAATAAACGTTGATCTTTTTGTTTCAAGATTCAAATAATGTTTTGTTTTATTTTCAAAATATAACAGCAATACCCCAAGTAAGTAGTTTTGATTAAGTTTAAGCATTTTTGATAAAAAATAATACGTTCTTTTTAAAAGTAGGCGAAATCTCGATATTGTCGAGATTTATCGAGATCTCACCAGACAATCTGGCGAGATCTCGAATAAACAATCTCGAACTCAGAAAGATCTCGGAATTGTCAATCTCGGCTTGAGATTACATTCCCTAGACATGATACGTCAATACTGTGATCGAATTTGAATATTAATTTAAATCCTCCAGTTCCACGCTGGGTGAATTTACTGTTTGTGATATTCCCCATCCTTCGTTATCGCGAACATAGAGTCATCTGTACACATTCATACAACTATACAGGTAAATTGTCATTCCTTCCTGCAGGATCTGTAGACAGTGTAATTCCCGTTCCTTCCAGTTTGGAGGAGTCGTTTATTTCAGTGGTTGCTGAGATCAGCTCCACCGGTCACCGCTCACCACTCTCTCTCTCCACATTGTATGTACATTTATCTGTTTAACCATCGCACTCTCATATACTTCTATTTCGCTCACTTGCACTGTTTCCCATTTTCGTCTTTGAACAGAAAAGGTTAAGGAAGAAGCGTTTAAATGTTTTCCAGATATTCAATTTTTTTGAACACCCCTTGGCTTCAAGGAATTAATCCCATGTGCCTGACACAAATTGATAAGGATTAAATAATCAAGGAATAAAGGAACCAACACCTCTTCTCGCCACAGGCCCGCAATCCGCACAGAATTAGGAACCAAAGACAAACACAGGACTCAGACATTGGAAAAACACAAAATGACCAATGTTAGTAAGTGAATGGCTTACATAGTAATACTATGTCTGGCACAAAATTTGTTTTGAGTTTTTTTCTAAGACGTATTTAAAAGTGTTAGGTTCCATACGTAAATATTCAAAAAACCGGTTTGGGTAAAATTTTAATTCTTGGTATAAATGATGAAATTCGCCATGTTTTCTATTAATAGGGTGAACATGATAGCTCCTACCCAAATTTGTATTTAAAATATACCAATTTGTAGCAGAAGAACACAAATATTCGTCTTCGCTATCTGACATTTCAAACGCGATTTAAGCTTGTATCAAAGCTTCGTTGTGCAAACCTATAAGCGCTTATAATTTCAGCCACCATCTACCATGCATGCTACCATCTAGAATCCCAGCTTCGTACTGCACGTACCTTTAGGCTAAATAAGATTAGAGCCTTTTAGTACCATTTAAATTGTGGCGCCTTAGGCTTTAGCATTAAGCTTAACGAGTAAAACGTCCCTGTGCGGCCATGCCCTTCCTCGCCGAACCTAGTCAATTAAACTAAGGCGTCCTCCTTAAATTACTATTTTCGAAAGTTTGCGCGTTTACACATAGCGTCATCTCTGTTGCATCTCACATCATCTCACTCAGGTATCCCACTTCTGACATGCCAACAGTAGTGTAGCCGGTCTTTTCCTTTTGTTTCCGCACCTCTTGACTTCGTATGTATGTACAACCGTTAAGCACTGAGATTAGCTGCCTGCTCAGCTCCCAGATTAGCCGTTGTTCAGCTCTCAGACGATAACTTTGTTAAGTGTACAAACGATTTATTATCGGTAACACTGTATTGTTAAATAACGTCAGTTCACTTTTCAAATCTTCTCTCTTTTTTTTTGTTTTCACATTTAATTACAGCGTTGCCAAACACACAATGATAATTACATTCCATTCGTGCATCTATATATTGTGATTGTGTTTTGTTAACAAATAAAACTGCACTACGAATTCAATTATAGGCATATACGAGTATACCTACTCTTTCTATTTAGTCTTTTGTTTACTTTAATTAATGACTAGATGCATACTTATTATGATATTGTTATGAAATGAACTGATTTCCAATTATTGTTATTCTTCAGTTTTTTTTAACGCAATAATTAATTGGTGCAGTTTTCAACGATCAGCATCATTTGTAAACAATGAGAGACTGTACACAATCTAGATTTTTTTCGGATAAAATGGAATATTTAACAATGCAAAATACTGAAAACTTTGTTTTTGTGTATCAATATTTTTTTACAGCATGGATATCTACTATTTTAAAATTATTAGATGGGATATTTTTAAATTTCACTAACAATGGTCTTTGAAACCAAACTATCCTCCTCCTGGGATTTTTATTTCTGATTTAAATTTTATTTGAAAAAAGTAATCAGCTTTTAAAAGGAATGCACTTAGTCTCTCTTTTCCTGGTTGACTGTTTTCTGCATCTCGTCTTTTAAATAAATGCCTATTATTAAACAAAATATATAACAAACATAAAAAAATACAACCGAATTGAGAACCACCTCCTTTTTTGAAGTCGGTTAAAAATTATGAACAATCGAAATATTTCCCAAACATACCTAGATTAATTAGTAGATACTTAAATGAGCATCATTCTTAAAAAATATTTCTTACGATTTTTTTTTTTGTTAGCAGATTCAGTCCAAGAATTGGTCTTGCATTGTTTATGAAACCACATTTTTTTAAAATTGCGAATTTTCAGTTTTTGTTTTATATGAAAAAATCTTTGTATGCACGTTATTTTATATGGATCTGCAAAATGACTTTCCAATAGGTTTTTTATCATCTCTAATCTCTATCTCTTCTCTAAATAGTATAAAACAAAGTCGTTGTCTGCCTCTGTCTATTTCTCCGCTTCTTTTTTCTAAACCACGCAGCGGATTTTGAAACGGTTTTCAATAATAGAAAGAGCGATAAACGAGAAAGGTTTGTGTATATAATTTGTAAATATTTTGTACAAAATGGCTGAACTATGACGGTGTTTTGTCGAAAAAAACTGTTTTCGTACGCTTACATGGTACATACATGACCGGGACGGGCCGCTAGTTATAACTAAACGCCGTTTAGTAGGTACTCAAAATATAAAACAATTCAATTCAAATTCTACAGTATAGAGCGAAAATAATTTGTACTGAGAATACCAGTTCAAATTACTATTGAAATTAAATATAAAAGAAGTCCAACGTAGGTATTGTCATAATATTTCATACATATTTTTGTAAATAAATTTGATTTATTTATGAGTGCTGAATTATTACAGCGGGTCGCATTATAAATAGTGACTATGTATGAATATTTGGTAAAACCGATAATCGGAATGTCACTACCCTTTTGTTTATTCACATATTTCACAAAGACTAGATAAAAATTTGACCAAGCAAGTATAGCGATAGCTCTTCGCAAATAAACAACAAAAAAATAACAAAAATGTGTCCAGTTTATCATTTTATATTATTTAATTTCTGACAGTTTTACGTAAATACGAGTTTTTGAAACGACTTCAAAAATGAGAAAGTTATTAATTCGACTCGTACATATGTGTTTTTTTGGGTATGTTCACGCAAAATTTTGTAATGCGTGGATCGACTTGGACAATTTTTTCTTTTGTTTGAAAGACCTAGGCGGTCCCATGTACATTTATTTATTTCGAGAAAAAACACTCCTATCTGTAAACTCGAAAATTATACAAGCAATATTCATGGTGTTCTCATAAATAGGTAAAAAAATTGGGAAGATTTTAACGCTATCTTTTTTATTTATTTATTATAGATTATAAACGCGTCGACAACTTAGGTCATTAGCATCTTAATTACATTAAATAACAATTTCCTTAAAACTAAATTACATCACAAAACATCCATGAGCGGAGGTGGGATTCGAACCCACGACAGTGTGATCCAAAGGTCGGCTATTAATGAATTAGTGGCCATACAAAAAGTGAAGGATATCCTTGATCTGTTTTTTTTTATTCAGAAGCTATTACAAATTTCTTCTGCTCGTGTCTGCTTATTCCCTCCGAAAAACGCCGAATAAATGCGACCAGTTAGTTAATATTTCATTAATAACAAAATGAATTTTCTTTACAGTCAGTTTTTCTTTTTATACACATTATAGGTTATATTCTTTGTGTACCTTTTCGACATGAATTTCTCCAGAACTTCCGGTATGGAACAGTCTTAAGTGAATTTAACACAACGGCAAAAGCGTCACGGTGTATGGACATCCCTTGTTCGCACACATCACACATAACCCTCCCTGTATGGTACAATAGTGCCCAGTGGTATTATAGACACAGTCAGTGCCTCCCCCTCCCCCCATGGTGTGATTTATGATGTCAAGGAATACGTCATGGTCGACACGTCACCATAGGGCACTGCCTTTTTCAGTGGTCAAAATACAAACGTAACTAAAGAAGTTATCAAGGTTAGTACCACAAACCACTTACTTTGTGGTTAGTACAGTATAGGTTGCCTCGTTCCGATAGATAGTGGTGGGGGGATGACGTCACTCGGAATGCACCATGCTTGCTCACTTCAATAGAAAAAGACCAGATCATGGGCGCTGTTAACTTTTGGAAATAAAAATCACAGCAACCATGTAGTGTTAATGAAAAAAATATGTTGTCAATTTTCCGATAGCTGTTAAGCGTTATGGTGTTTTGTGGTTAATTTTAATATTTTGTGAATATAAAAGATAAAATAATAATTTATAAATTTATTAGTTAATTCGTTTCTTAAATTTAAAAAAAATAGTTAATTAACAAGATCTGCCATTTCAATAAAAATTATCCTATTTTTTAACATCTATTCTTCTATCTATTGTCTACTGCCAATTTTAAGAAAAAATCTGCACAAAGCACCTAATATACATATTACATGAGCATAATCTTCAACAACTTTTGTACTTGATTTAAACTGAATTCCAGCTGACGTCATTCTCGCGCTTACGCTGATTGGTCAGATTGAACGAGGCAACCTATACTGTATTAACCTTGAGAAGTTATGGAGATGGGAACATGAGAAACGTAATATAGATGGCAGCAGGTTTATAGCCACCTAAGTTATCATTGGTTTTCATTGAAAAACGCGCGAGAAATGAAGTATTTTCCCTTCTGCGACAGCATGCAACCACTTCTTTTCAGTTCCGGATCCTTTGGAAATACAAAACCTTTATGATTTAAACATTAGTAAATACAGCACCTGCGCATCGGCATTGTCAGTGATTTATTATTTTAAATAAACTTACTCCATACACACTACCATGAATTATCCATTGACCGAGGTGGCTACATAGCTGGCGCCCCTAGCGGTCAAGTTTGGCAATACCCTTCTCCATTAAATCAGCATGATTTTTGTAGAAATTTTAACCACAAGAACTGCAGTAAAAAGCATCAGAATGTGTGTTCATTTGTATCTGAAATTCTTACATATCGAACGTCTATAATCTAAAATATCTCTCCTTAAAATTCACAATGAAAATCTAACATTTGTACGCAGAACCTCAAAAAAAATTTTTTTTAACAGATTGTACAACCAATCTTTGTAGATAGGTACTCCAAACAAATAACTGACAGACAGACAGACAGAGGGACAACAAAGTGATCCTATAAGGGTTCCGTTTTTTCGTTCTGAAGTTCGGAACCCTAAAAAGGTATATTTCAACGAGTTGCCTCTGATGCATTATGCTCTTTGTATTTGTGTTTGTTAGCTGCCACACGTCCAGCAATAATACAATGACGTTCAGTGAGTACATACAGCTGGACACTTAACCCATCTCGACTCCTTGACGAGTACACATGATGTGCCAAATACTTCCTTAGAAAATGGTACTCGCCGTCTCACGTCAGTACAGTTATTTTCTATTTTCAAAAAATGTCATGACAAAAGCGCCCACACACGTACACTTTTCAATGCATTTTTGTTGTGTGTACACTCTATTACATAAATCGTTTGCGCTACATTATACATATTTTTGCGTGACACTCCTGGAGTGTACACTCAAAACATTATACTTTTATTATTTTTACCACCACCTAATAGAGACCTGAAACATTTGGGTCGATTCATATTTTCAATTTTTTTATTAGTTGTAATAGATAGATATAGCTCAAAAATCATGGCAGCATAGCTGTCTGAGATATTTATTATTTTCACCTCTAATTGTTATGTGAATAATATGGTGTGGATATAAGGGGTTTTAAATCGATTGATTTTATCATTTACCAATTAGTTGTAATAGTAAATTAAAAATCCAAATCAAGTTTTCACCAATTCTCAAATTAAAACTTGAGAACTGGATGAACATCTATAATATTTCATTTTTCATCTTCCGAGGAGCTGCAACTCCTTTAGGAAACGTTTAATCGAAAAAATATTATCCTTACTTTTCGACTTATTTTTCCAACTGAAATTCATTCCTTAAGTGCATTTCCCTGTTTTGGAAACACTCTGTATGAATTATACGTGTCCATATTCAAATATAAGACTGTACGGGACTGCTAAAGTTACCTAGCAACGATAGGCTCCCGACTCGTCAATTAAACAATTAAATTGTAAAGTGGCACATTTCGATTGTTTTACAATGAAATGGAAATGTATTGTGAAGTTTTCATATTACTTGAAGTGTTATTTGATAACAAAAGACAAAAGAAAAAGAAGCTTTAATTAATTACATTCCTGCCTTATTATCTTTTTACAGATTTTATTAACTTCCCATTCGAAGTTGTTGTAATGACACGACTTTGCGAATGAAAAATTTGGACATATATGCACGTCTCGAGATCCCGAGTCCGAATTGCGAATCTACTGTTTTTAGAGAGATGTTTCTCTCTCTCTCTCTCTCTCTCTCTCTGTACGTTCGTTCGTACGTTGGTGAACTTTATTTCGGCTCGCATATCTCAAGAACAAAAAAAATGATATCGACTCCGAACTAATTTCATTCGACACATAATTACATAATGAACACCTGATTAGGTTTGCAGGAAATTTCAATTAGCAGTTTTTTGTTTATAACAGAAAAAACGACTGTAAAATTGTTCTAAAATGTTTTTTGTCTCGCATATCTCGAGAACAAAGAATGATATCGATCTTTGTGTTTGTGCATATACGTGTAAATAGGCCACTGCGCGTGCGCCAGTATATTACTTTTACAGCCACAGCTGGCCAAGTGCAATACGTATAAAGTATGTCTATAGCTATGAGTGTAGCTATAGATATACTTTTAACATGAGCATGTCGGTGACGTGACGCGAACCCATAAGTTTTTTCCCTGTCAGAAATCGTCTAACGCGCCTATATAGAAGCATAGCTTCAAAAATCAGTATTATAAAAAGCTGATAAATATAACAGGAAAACTATATAGCTAATGATGTACGGAACCCTCGACGCATGAAGTGCGTATTCGTGTTTAACCGATTTGCGGACAAGTCTTTAAAATCACATTATTGTCACTTTTTTCGCTTCGTAAGACATCGCGACATTTATTAAAGCCAATGCATCATTCTAATACGGAATGTGTTTTTTGTAGAATAACGTCCATCTTCGATGTAATAATGTTCTACAGTGGTGACAACTTAAGCTTTATTCTACCAGTAACTTTACTCGTGTCTAGTTGGTATTAGATTCGCGTTTCCTTTTTGCTGAATGACCGCCCCATATCGTTTTGTCCAAGTGCGCTTTTTTCTCTCCACTTCAGTACACTGAAAACAGAAGCTTTTCATGTAAACACAATGCAACGAGAGAGTATATATATTTTCAGTCTTTCAGGATTTGATATTTGTTTATTGTTGAGTTGATAATGTTTGCTTGTTGTATAATATTATTATTTATTGTCGAGTTAATCCGATTGTTGTGTAAATTGAATAGATACGTTTTTTATTGAATTATTTTCAGTTCTTGATTTAGAAATATTCACAGCTGTTTCATAAAAAACGCTGTCATGTTTTTATAATCGTTTTGTTCATTTATTATTAAAGTATGTAAAAATAAATAGGTAGGTACCTACCCAAGTTTTTTTTTCAAAAAAAAAAAAAAATTTTTTTAACACGCTTTATTGTCGTTGGAACTATACGTATGTGTGTAAAGTTTCAAGTAGATCCGATATGTGGAAATGGGTCAAAATTGGAATACAAGATTTAACCCTAACTAATACAGTGCTTTTAGTGTTTTTTCTTCAGAGAATTTTGAGGAGAATTTCTTTCCTAGGATCGTTTTCAGAACTTCCCTACTATCTAATTTTTCAACACTGTCTCATGATAATGGACCATTTACACCGTACACGAGGCCAATTGTGAAGACATTCCAGTAAGCCAAGACATGCGCCTACAGACGCTAATGACCTCTGTTGTCGAGCGTCTATAATCCACAGTTCAATTCTACACCGCGATGCCAATATTGCATTGGCTTACTGATGTGGCGGTAAATGTGCGTGTGGATGGATAAAGATTTACAATCAAATAATTATTTAACAATGAAATGCAAGAGAGTTTTATTGATCGATTTGATAATAATATACAATTACAAATGTACAATGTCATTAGAATAATTGGCTTATTATTGGCTTCTTGTAAATTCACCATAATACGGCGCTTCTTCCCCACTGACTTTCTGGAAGAGAGAGTTCTGAAGAGAATCTTTTTCTCTGGAGAGCGTCTTCTTAGAGAACTTTCCCTATAATAATAATTATATCCTATTTGGCTTCACGATTCCACGAGGATGAAGCGTTGCGCATTTTTTTTCAATCACTCGATATATTTATTTGTTTTATTTTTATATAATAAATAAATCTTACGATTGGATAGATCCGTCATCTGCCATCAGACGACGCATAGCAGTTTGTGACGATATGTCTGTGCAGAGGATTATATCCAATTTTTCAAACCTTCAAATTATCCGTTGATATATGGCTTGTTGTTTGATTTATCATGTACAAATATCATGGGACGCTCCGACTGGGCGTCGATTAAAGGTGTAAATTTGTACCGGTGACATTAATGACTGTTCGTGCAACGTGGCGCTAAAAGCCACTGGCCATCTCGTTTACAGTGGCGTACCAACATCACCAAACCAAAGAAAACTTTATATTATAAATTATTCATTTACTTCGACCGTTTTTAATTATATTATTTTTTTATTTTTATTGATATCTATAGGTAATTTTATTTATTTATTTATTGTAGATTATAGAAGCGTCGACAACTTAAGTCATTAGCGTCTTAAATTAGACCAAATTAATCAGAAAAATAAGCAGAATTCGAATATCTAAAAATTCAAAATGGCGCCCATAAGAAAACCAAAGTTCATGTCAATATCTGATTATGTAGTGAATATAAAAAAATTAAACCTACGCCACTGGAAAGATCTTAAAAAGTTATCAAAAAATGGTTCAAGAAATTTTCAGATATCTTCATAATTAAAAAAGTTATGGCCAGTTTTCAAAAACGGCAATTTTCACTATTTTCTAAATAAATCCATAGTGTGTCAAAATTCAATTGTTTTTTTCGACGGGACGTTAATGAGCATATAATTCTGCACTACTTTGCTCATTTAACCGACTTTCTATCTCCATTAATAACAAAGATACCCATGTTAGCCAACGTCGCCGTGGACATTCTGTATAATTATTAGGTATACTTATATTTATAATTATAATTAGGTCATCAGCAGCCACGGTTATCTAGGCCTAGTACACATTCATATTTTCAATTTTTATAATAGCATGAACATCCAAATGATACTTTGGCCAGTTATCAGGTTTGAACCTGGGAATTATGGTAACATGTAATAGAAGAGTCATAAAAACGTCATATAAACCACGGAATCCTCACGCGGTTCTCAAGCCCAATAATTTTATTATATAATTAAAATAAATGAGTGTAGTGTTACAATGACTTCCATCCTATATAAGATTTTGTATATATAAAATAACTGAATATTTTTCTGTTTTTTAAAATAATAAATAGTATACTTATTGTGCGACTAGTGGGAAAAAGAGAAGATTCCTCGAGCGTGGAGTTAGCCGCACAAGAGTAGCGAGTGCGGCAATACGCGAGAGGAATCCTTTTGACCAGTATAATATTTTGTTCAGCTACCGCAAAACAGTGTTAAACAGTGATTTTTGGATCGTAATATCTCCAACACTTGCGTAAGCTTATCCCGAAATGAGCGTGGGCATTTCGCCCACTCTCTACGTCAACAAATTCATTATTTCGCCCACCCAAATATCAATAATTTATTAAAATAGAGAAACGTTGTTTTCCTCTATCTATAAGACGTTTTGTTATTTTATGAAAAACAAATTTGAAAATTGATTTTGTTTAATATGTTATCGTGAAGTCTTTGAACTTTCCTCAAATAAAAAATAAAATTGTAGTATTAATGTACGGAAATGAGAATATTAAATAATAAGTGATGTCTCGTGATTAAATAATACAGCAACTTTAATAAATTATTGCGGGTCAACGAATCGTTCAATATGTTTATCAGATTTCTAATTTTAATGTTTCGTTCAAATTGACGTATTTTTTTTTTGCATATAACAAAAATTCGATGAAAAATTACATGGGAGTAATCCTATTAAAATATTTTACATACCTATTATTATCTTCGAAATTTTCAAAAGAATTTTTTTTATACTGACATCTTAAAATCAATATAAGTATGCGCATCCACTGCGGTCCTTGATGCGCTACATACTCATACACTCCTACACTGTAAAAAATGGATGTAAAAATACTTTGAAAGTTAAGGTAGGAATTCGCTCGATTTTCTAAGTGCTTTTACATTATTATTTATATTTACACAGAAAACTCTAAAAACTTGGACTTTTACTGTAAAGTTAAACAAATTTGTGATTTTTACATAAATTAAATTAAAATTACATAATTTGTGTCATATTTTAATAAAGTGTAAAATTTACAAAATAAAATGTATAGTTACATATATAAAATGAATTAATACAAAACAAATTATTGTAAAATTAGTAACCACGCATGCGCAATGTGTTTTTATGGAATCTACGCGATGTGCAGGCGATACCTGTTTGCGACGCCATTGTCTCTTTGTGTGCCTATTACCAGATTAATCGCTGGCTACAAATGGACCATCGATAATCTATGTAATCGGCCTTCTCATTTTTTACAGTGTACTCGCGCATATAGCCTTTGATAGCTGAGCGCCTGTTTTAAATAAAAAAAAAATTAATTTAGAACTTTATTTTATAGTAGTTGCTTTAAATGAATGTTTCTTTGTTTGTTTGTTTATCCCGTAACTTTTTGTTGTGCGCACGCCCGCGAAGAGGTTCATAAATTCTTAGCACCCGACCGAAGTCGGGCGGAACCGCTAGTAGTTGTCATAAAATAAAGTTCTTAAAACGCTGTGTTTCATTTAACAGTCAAATCTATTATAGAAATTTTTCTAGTTCACTTAAAGAATCTTCCGCACAAGTTAAACTACAGCCCTTAGTTAATTAACAAATAATATTGAAATACGGAAGCCATTGGAGACTCGATCAATTAAATAATGCAATTCATATTCATTAATAAACATCGAGCCTTCCAGTCAAATGAGGACTAACTATCATGTTTTACTGTTTTGTACCTATGTTATTAAATGTGTCACAATTAATAATTCCCTTCTCTCGAAAGTCAGAATCTTTCTACACAGTATTCAGATTGAAAGCGCAAAACGTCTTTTAACTCAAATTAAAAGTTTTGACGAGTAGGTTTCAAAAATATATAATATTATAGCTTTGTTCCAACCACTCTGAATACCGTAATATTACCGTCACGCGCATGCGCAGTGGATAGAATGCGTTCCAACCGAAATTGTGATCGTTTGAGAACGATTCTTAAAGCGTTCCAACTGCATTTGTGATAGTTTGTGAATGGTTTCCGAACGATCATTTCGGTACATATAGTCTAAACATGAAACCAAAATGAAACTGTAAAACTGACATGCGCATTAAACACTTTATTTCGTTTGTCTTTGTTCAATACCAACTTGAGACAGTTTTTTATTCATTTGTAATTTGTTTTATTTTTGTTTTGTCTCGTCTCGGTTCAAATATCTCTTAATTCTTCATTTGAGATTTGTTTTGTTTTTGTTTGTTTTGGCAAAATTATTAATTTAAATATTTATATTTGAATTCTTAGTTAATTAAATTTAATTATATTTATATTCGTGTAATTCTAAAAATTTAAAACAAGTAAATGTTAGACGAACAATACAATTTTTAACAAACGCTCAAAAACATCACGACTACAAATTAATAATTTGCATATTTTTTATTTAAAAAAAAAATGTAGCTAGCATATTTTACCAAAAAATGTTTTTAACAGTTAAAATATTTAAGTAGTACGTTTATTTATTTATATTATTATAAAGTAAGTATTATTATATGAATAAGTTATTCATTTTCAAAATGTTTTTAACAACAAAAAAAGCCTGAAATTAGGAATTTACATTTGACAAATGACAATTGATATATTTTGATCATAATATGCATGGTCATGGAGGCCATGATTTGATGCACAAAACGGTCACAAAAGCGTTCCAACCAATGTCTAACTTTGTACCGTCACAGGACTGCTGTGCAAGGTTGACGCATGCGCACAAAACCGATAAAAACAGTTTCGTTACCGTTTCAAAACGATCCATTTATAGCAGGTTGGAACATAGCTAATGTTACATATAAATATTATACAAACTTCAACAAAAAATTGTTAAAAGAATAGCACAGACGGATTTTTCGTCCCTTTAATATTTTTTTTTACTATTTTATTCTTAAAATAAACGCCTTTTCCTGCGAATATGAATCCCATAAAATAATCCCATTTAAAATCATTAAAAAAATATATATAATCGTATAGACATTTGTACGAATAGGAACGAATGCTTTTTTAATTAAAAAATGAAGTTCTACTGGTGACCTAATATCACATATTATATAATTTTCTCATCTCAGTTTTTAATTAAATGATATTAACATAGAGAGACTATAGAATATAGAGCGTTTTGTAACTTGATTTGTGAACCAATATCTTTAAGGTGCATTTTCATGTGACGCTCGACGCTGGCTTCTAGCGTCAAATGTGGTCACGTGACATAAACGCCATATTGAAAAAATGTAGCGTCAAAGCTAAACATTGTTTAGCTTTTACGCTGGCGTCATTAGTTGTCTCTGGTCATTAATGATACGAGTTTTCTACAGCTAGGTACTGAGTTGTGCATCAAGTATCAACACACAGGCTTGCTAAAGAATTGCTTTATGTTGCTACTAGGGGGTTGATTCTACGAATTTAACCCATTGATTTTATTACTTCGAAAGTACCTATTTATTAAGGAAAATACTATCACCTGATGGTTTTTCGATGGTTAATTAAAATTCCCGTCTCACTTAGAACAAAACAATTTTTTTTTATTGAATACTAAAAACATTAAAATTTCTCAAGATACAATTTATTTTTTTCTCATATTCTGGTAGTGCATATAATTACCTATAAAAAAGTAAGCATAGTTATATTTTTAATTTTTATTCCTTATAATTCGTGTACTTTCGCCGGTTATTTAAGTCAAAAATATGGGAATTTCATTTTTGATAATCGTATTCAGACATTGTCTTTTCTGTTAATAAATTTACAAAGAGCTTATTTATTAATTATTATAACAAATTCACCAGGGTTTTGATTTATGGATGTCTTTATTTGACGCTCTCTTTACAAGTTTACAACTGTCAAAACCTTGCTGTCTGTTGACGCTAAAATTTGACGCTGGAACTTGACGCTACAGTTTTTCAAGATGGCGTTTATGTCACGTGACCACATTTGACGCTAGACGCCAGCGTCTAGCGTCACATGAAAATGCACCTTTATACGTTATTGAGAATAGAACGGATCCTTTGAATAAGAACTACCTGCACTTTGTAGAGAACCGTCCTACAGACATAATTACTATGTTAGAAAAACACCTCGAGTCTAGACGTCTCTTTAAACTACACAAGGATGTCCAAAATAGAGCATCTCATGACCTATTTCTGAAACCATAATTATTATCGATGTTATTTACAGGTTGTAATCTAAGAACTGGTGAAAGTGTCAATTGTATTTTTAATTTATTATTAAAAATAATAATAATTTGAAAATGTTATCTATTAGGTGTTATAAGTCTAGAAAACCTGTTGGATAGCTTAAAAAATTCGTTGACCATATGTGTCCTTTTTTGGTTTTTCTAGTGTCATTAGTTTCATTATTTATTATTTTATCTGTATGATTTTCTAAACGAAAAGAAATAAAGTTAAAAAAAAATGTTTTAAAACGTTACGTCACTATTTTAAATAATTGAAACTGACTGCCACTGAACATTAATATTTAAAAAAAATGTTTTACTTAAAATTATCTAAGGAATTGTCTGCTCAAGATTGACGGTCTCCTTTAAGAAATATGTATATTTTTTTTGTTGAAAATACAGTACTTAGTCACAGATATAAATAATTTTAAGTGACACTAACTATCTACATTAATATTAAAAAAAACTGTTTTTCCTAAAATTGTCTAGGGAATTATCCTACCAAAGACTATCTGTACACCCACGCATATAAACTAGTATAGCTACTCGGGCGAGGTAGCCGAGGTAGTAGCGATGCCGTTGTTTATATGTCATTCACGACTCTATTACAAGCCTCAAGTTTCCAGGTTCTGATCCGAGAACTATAGTAAAAAAAGTTTCAATTATTGGATTTTCAATTTATTATTGAAAATATGACTTGGTGCTAAACCCAAATAACCTTGGCTGTTGCTGACCTTCAAGAAATAAAAATAGTAGCTGCCTCGTCTTCTTTTATTAAAAAAAACGGTGTGCGTGTAAATCTCACGCGTCTGCAGTGCGTAAACATTAATATTATGTGTAAACACTAAACAGAAAGAGGCGTGTCGATCGATTTACCTACGCTACCCGCCAGCCAATCGGTTCCCCACTAGCAGCTCATTTCCCCTACTCCTGATCGTTTGTAGTTACGTTACGCTGTTGAACGAAATTACTCCCATCGCAGCTAAAGTCACTTTAAAAGAATCGATTGGCTGGCGGGTAGTGTAGGTAACACGATCGACACGCCCCTTTCTGTTAAATGTTTATGATTGGTGAAAATAGAGTAAAGTAATCGAACGCTATCAATAGTTCGTCCATCCTCAGTTAGAAGTTCTGCTAGTAGTATGACGTCACGTATTCGACGCGACGTTCATAAAACTTAATACGCCAGTGGCTTTTAAATTTATCGTAGCCGCGTGTCCTTTTTTGAGAGTTCCGCATTGACTCGGGCCCTGCCTTTCATATTTTATGCTGTCATCAAATTAAAATTTAAAATAATTAAAATGGGGCATTAAGAGCTTCATTGTGAAAACTAAAGGCAAACTTTTTTTCATATTCTCTTAACGTCTGTGTTTGAAGTTCTTCTAATATTTTTTTTATCGATTCCCTATCAATTAAAATTTAAACAAGCCGTGAGGTGGGTCGTTTATTAGGACTAAAGTGCGACCCTTGAGGTCCACACGACGAACTTCCCAGTTTGATAAATATTTAATAATAATAATTAAATTAGATATTACACAGAAAAGTAATCATTTTAATCATTAAAACATCAATAATTAAAAAAAAAAAAAAAAAAAAAAACGGCTGAACCGATTTTTATAAAATTTATGTCGGATCAAAATGACGTTAACACGCCTCGATTGACACCCTTACGAAGTCGATATAATTTTTTATTCGCGAGATATTGTGTAAAATCTACTTTTTTGGAGGTTATTTGGTTAAGAAAAAAGAACGGCTGAACCGATTTTAAAAAAATTCCTTTCAGATCATATTTACGTTAATACGCGTCGATTGGCACCCCAACGTAGTCGATATCATTTTTCGTTCTCGAGATTTCGTCTTAGAAAGAAATGGACACATACGTACGTACGTACGCACGTACACACACACACACACACACACACACACAGACATCTTTCTAAAAGTAGTGTAAAAATAGTGTAGTGACCTTGAAACATTAAAATTTTTTTTCCTTTTTGATTTCGATTTTCGGACCCATTACAATAACTTCCAGTGGGAAGTTAAAAAATACTTGGTTTGTGGGTAAAACCACATTGCTAACCATTGAATGCCCTTAGTTTTTTTTATTAAAAAAATGTTTTGAAAATCTGATCAGGTGCTCAGTATGTAATTATATGTGTCGAATGAATTTGGTCCAAATTCGATATCATTATACGAGAATTAATTGTTCTCGAGATATGCGAGACGAAAAGAAGTTAACCAACGCTCGAACACACACACATCTCTCTAAAAACAATAGATTCGGACTCTAGGGACCTCAAAACGTTTAGATATGTCAACATTTTTCATTCGCAAAATCGGACCCCATTACCTACAATAACTTCCAATCGGAAGTTAACAATTGGCGCAACAGTTTATTTTTCGCTACAATAGAAAGAACATTATTTGGTGAAGAAGTGATCCATTTCTCCACCCCCCCCCCCACTTTGCAATTTGGTCCTTTTGATTATGCCAAACGTTTGTGCACAATTAGTTTCGTAGTTATTCCAAAAACAAATTAGAGGGGTTGGAGAAATGGCAGCCCCCTCACTTTGCAATTAAAGTGTATCTAAAGGCCAACGAATGTACACATGCTACTTTTTGTCTCGCGATTTTGCGATTAAATAACTTGGGAATCATCGGATGTAGCCACCAGTAGCACACTCTTTGCTTTGATGTATCACGAGAAATTTCGAGTTCGTCAAATCGTATTCTATAACGCGCGTTTTCGATACAAAAAGTAGCATGTCACAGTTGACCCTAAAAGTAGCGCTATCTTTTCCCATTAGAATAAAAACTGGTCAAGTATATTTTTGTTGTTAGTCACGCCCACTTTCACTGGAGGATAAAAATTGTTTTCTTAAAAAAAAGCAAGTATCGTCTCATGTTTAATTCCGTTTGTAAATGTCTCATAATGTACACTTTTTATTTGAATATTTTATTCTTAAAGTGCTTGCGAATTTCCAGATTTTCTTCTTGATCCCATGATAATATGCAGCGTACTTTTCGAGATCTATTTATCTATTCGTGAATTTTTTGCTTTTCTTATTTTATTTTTTACTGTGGATTCCCTTGGAGATAAAATGAATGGATTCATAAATAAACTCCAATTATAACATACTTATAATTATAACATCTCTAGTTCGAGATGTTTTGCGCTAAAACATAAAAAAAATAATGTGTCGGCGTTGATCTCAAGAGATATTATGACATCACTATGATATATAAGAAACTATCTTTTTTTTAAATCAATCGGACGTGGGACGAAACACTGTTTAGAGTATAGATAAAAGGTTTTTTAAGGCACAGCTAAACAGGTGATCAAGTTAAGCAAAATAATAATTTATTTGTTGAAGACAAAAGTCACATTTCTATAAGCTACTAAACTTAATCTAAACTGCAATGTCAACTGAAGTACTACAATATATTTCAGTCAATATAGCTGTTAGACGTCAGTGAATTTTTCCATTTGATTAATGTCGATTTTAACAGAAACCTTATCGTAACCGAAAACTGATCCAGCCTTTCTCGAGCAATGCAATGTTTTTACTCTTTAGATGAGTTTTACAACCCTTTGTAATTTTTATTTGCATTATATTATGGTACACTGTAAGAAATGAGAAGGCCGATTACCTAGATTATCGATGGTCCATTTGTAGCCAGCGATCAATCTGGTAATAGGCACACAAAGAGACAATGGCGTCGCAAACAGGTATCGCCTGCACATCGCGTAGATTCCATAGAAACACATTGCGCATGCGTGGTAACTAATATTACATTAATTTGTTTTTTATTCATCCATTTTATATATGTAACTATACATTTTATTTTGTAATTTTTACACACTTTATTGGAATATTACACAAATTATGTAATTTTAATTTACTTTATGTAAAAATCACAAATTTGTTTAACTTTACAGTAAAAGTCCAAGTTTTTATGAAGTTTTCTGTGTAAAAATAAATAATAATGTAAAATCACTTAGAAAATCGAGTTAATTCTACCTTAACTTTCAAAGTATTTTTACATCTATTTTTACAGTGCATTGCGTTTGATGAATTACTGACTTGCAGTGGCGGACATTTATTAGGGGCGTCGCGTCACGCACTGAGAAAACTCTATATGGTCTTATAACTATCAGACATAAATAACTCAGAAATAAAATATTTTAGCGGGTAAACTCGCAATGCCAATTATCGTACAACTTCACACTTCTACGCTGAAAAGTTCGCACAAAGGGGCGGCTGGTACTGAACGGCCTAGGGTGGCCAGACTGCTAGTCCATCTCTGCTAACTTGTGATATTCCAATGTAATTTGGTGCCATGACCAAATAAATAAGTAGGTACTTGTAGCACCATCCATTTGTAAATAGGTACCTAAGTTAATAGCCATGCGGCGTCTCTCCTACCGCGGCATCTCTCTCGCATTTACCCTACTTACTTGCTTACTTGATGGCTTATTTGCTTGCTTACTTGCTTGCTTACTTGCTTGCTTACTTACTTGCTTGCTTGCTTGCTTGCTTGCTTACTTACTTACTTACTTACTTACAGACAGACAAAAATTTTGGAAACGGTTTCAAACCAAAAAACATTCTGCAAGAAAACTAAAATGCTAAAATGCGAATAGAAATCCAGTTACTATTTTTACATTGAATAGATAAAATATTGTGGTATTGACCCACTTAGTCGGATATTAAAAAAATAACGTTGAAGAATTTATTGACTGTATGTCGATATAAATTTCCTTTGCAAAGTTTTTCATCTTGACGACGTCCGACGTCGTCGGCGTCGTTTTAAACGGCGCAGTGTCGACGCCCAATACGTTTAAACATAACAAGATGATATTTTTAAAAACGTTTCCCATCTTACGTCTAGATAATATTGTAATAATATTTCATGGATAGATTGTATTTTCGACGATAAAAGCGTTTTAGAAAACGCCTTTTCTTTGTTGTAATATAGTAAGCTATATTTCCTTAAGCGTAAATTTTCATAAAAGCTTTTTGTACTATATTTAGTCATAAAGCTTTCATGTGAGTTCCGCGCAGGTAAGAAAATAGGAGTTCCTATCGAATTTGTTGTCCTGTAGAAAAATAAATAAATATAGAACAGCATTTATGGAGTTTAGTTCTTGCTGATGATGGAAGAATTGCATAAAATTATTGTAGTAAGAAATTAGTGACTAAATTGTTTTTGTTTTTTTTTTAAACATGAATTTTTCTTGAATCCACAAAATTTTTCTTGTGGCCTTTTTTTATATTGGTTTTTGGCTTCTACGCTTATTTGCGTAATTAGCCACGTCCTTTTTCTTTATTATTCTACAAATTTCTATTTATTTTACAAATATTTTTTTTTTCTAAACACAAACATTCTTCTTTCATTCTTCTTCATTCACGTCCCATTCATTCTTCCATTCATCCATGTCTATTGTTTATTTTTATTTTATAATTTTATTATGTAGGTGCTATGCACCTTTAGTAATTTCTATCGCGGAACAGACATAATTAAATAAAGAAAATGATAGATATAACTACAGTGCAGTGCCATACGATTATGATATTCTAGAGTGCACATTACAATTTAATCATTAATTTAGTTTTGATACTACACTCAGTTACATAAAAAGTGGATCACCTAAAAGTATATGTAATTTTGATTCGTTGTATTTTCAAAATTAATAAGCCGATTTTGAAAATTCTTTTTTTGTTTGATAGAGCAGAGTTTTAGGAACATTTTTATGTATGAATTTTGAATTTCAATGAAGGCTTGATTACAGTGGAGACGGAAGAATAAGACAATGTTTTTTTTGTCAAGTTTGAAGAATCCTACGGAAAGTAGCAGCAGCAGTAGAATTTTTTCCTTAATTGCATCTTATTCCTTGGCCTTTTTTGTATCGGTTCGCTTTTGTTTTCAGTAATTATCTCAAAAACCACACGAGTTATAAAGAAAAATTCAAAAAACTGCATTTATTCTTTATTAATATCATGGCCATAAGTAGGCTGCGTCCATCATTAGTCAATGCCATTATGATTGCAACTTGTTCAGTAGTTATTTGTTGCACCATTATTTATCCACATAAATGAAAAACTTAACAATAAACAATAATAACCATCAATAAATTCGGACTGTCAAAGAAATTATTCATTTGTTTTGTTCCTAAACACCGATACATTCCCAGCCTACTTATGGCCACGACATTAATAAAGAATAAATGCAGTTTTTTGAATTTTTCTTTATTACTCGGGTGTTATTTGAGATAATTACTGAAAACAAAAATGAACCGATACAAAAAAGGCCAAGGAATAAGATGCAATTAAGGAAAAAATTCTACTGCTGCTGCTACTTTCCGTAGAATTCTTCAAACTTGACTAAAAAAACATTGTCTTATTCTTCCGTCTCCACTGTAATCGAGCCTTGACTGAAATTCAAAATTCATACATAAAAATGTTCCTAAAACTCTGCTCTATCAAACAAAAAAAGAATTTTCAAAATCGGCTTATTAATTTTGAAAATACAACGAATCGAAATTACATATACTTTTAGGTGATCCACTTTTTATCTAACTGAGTGTAATACCTACTTTATTATTTCTCTATGGTTATTTTTTTAACTTTATTGGCTGCGCCATCGTTCTAGTCCCTCTTTCAGCTTTGATTTCCCCGATTCCAATTTTCTCTCACATATTGCTGCCTGTAAGAATCCGACGGAGCAAAAAGTGTATTATCCACAACTAGTACTTAGAGACTAAAGGTATGTATTTCGAAAATCGTACCAAGGGATATATTAAAAAAGAAATGAATGCAAATATTTCGCTTACTGCTTATTTTGTGATTTTTTATTGCGCCTTCTTGATCTACCTTGTCGTTACAACGCAGTTCGGTTTCTAAAATCTACGCTCGTAAAATAAATAAATTGATCCGATATCCACATCTCGTGATAAAAGATATATTTTTAATCTAATTAAATAAAATTTTGTTGTGTTTGATTTATTTCATTTAGATATACAGGGTGAGTTCGACCACCCGTATCAGTCGTTTTTTTCGAAAACGGTTAGTCGTAGAGAGTTGTGTCAAAAATTTGTATTATAAAAACCCTAATAAAGAATCGAATGGTGATAAATTTTTTTTCGGGAAGGTCGGCTTCCCTATTAGTTTGCTCCAGAATGTCCAGAACTCCGGAATTATAAATGCAGTAACGATAGATCGAAAGTGGTATTGTTGAAAAGATCTTTAAAAAATTAGCAAGTTTTGTACGGATTTTTTTTTATTACTGCCACACCTGTTAAGTAATATTTGTTTGAAATTACTAATTTAAAACGTCATAATAACGAACTTTTTAAAAGTCCGCATTTAAAATCTAGTTCATCGATCATTAAACACTGAAGAAGTACACTCACAGTATAACCAGAAGAGCTCAGTAGTATGTATTAAAGAGTAAATGGAAGACAGTTTGAACACTTGTGACAATGTCTAAGGTTGCTAGATTTTTAATACCGACTTCGATCGTTATTATGAAATTTTGATTTAATAATTTCAAACGATTGTTACTTAACAGGGGTGGCAGTAATTAAATAATTTTTCCTACAAAACTTGCCTATTTTTCAAAGAGCTTTTCAACAGCACCATTTTCAACCTATCGTGCTTTCTAAAATTTCGGAGTTTTGAACATATAATAAATTATGTTTATACTTACAGAAATTTACAGAGGTGGCAGTAATAAAAAAAAATTTCCTACAAAACTTGCTTATTTTTTAAAGATCTTTTCAACAATACCACTTTCGACCTATCGTTACATTTATAATTCCGGAGCAAACTAATAGGGAAGCCGACCTAACCGGAAAAAAATTTATCACTATTCGATTCTTTATTAGGGCTTTTATAATACAAATTTTTGACACAACTCTCTACGACTAACCGTTTTCGAAAAAAACGACTGATTCGGGTGGTCGAACTCACCCTGTATAGTATCTTTATTTTGTTAATATTCCTGAACATAAAATAAAAAATTACACAACCAAGAAAATAATTAGGTACTAATAACAAAAAAATCCTTAAAGTTTCTGTAATAAATATAATACCTACAAATCGACATTAAAGAACCATTCATAACATTATCGGTTTTCTATACACTTCCACCAATTCATTTCTCTATGCCTGCCCGAGAAATACTAGGTAATGAAAATTCTTGCGGCGGCAATATTGTTTGACAAGTTGACAAATGTTTGTCGCACTTTCGTCCTCTCCGCTAAGTTCTGCTACCACCACCACACGCGTACCTCAACGTTGCTCTGCTACCAACTGTAAAACATACTCATAGTACATACCAACCAGTCGAACCGTGGTGACGCGTATTCAAAATATTAATTGTAACGCTCACAGTACGCTACAAGTCGGCAGCAGTGCTTAGTTAACGTAACTACGCTCTGCTACCAACCATATTACCTATGTCCTATGTCATCGCATATAATACATACCAACCAGTCGAAACGTGGCTACTGGCGACACGTTTTCAAGTGATTGCTTGTTAAAATATTAATTGCAACGCTCACAGTACGCTATAAGTCGGTAGCAGTGCTGTGCTACCAACCATATGACATCACACATAATACATACCAACCAGTCGAAACGTGGCTACTAACGACACGTTTTTAAATAGTAGATTGCATGTTAAGATGTTAAATGCAACTCTTACAGTTTAAGTTGGTAGCAATGCTTTGTAAATGTATCATTGTTACCAACTGCATAAAACACATAATTTGCGAACGTGCAAAAATTCAATTTCGAATTTTTGGTAAATTTATCGGTTTTCAAGTCCCCTAAATCCAAAATACTCTGTCTGTCCGTGGTTGCGTTTAGAGCCCAAATCACTGGATCGCTTGCGTGTTCTGAACGATTCCACGTCGAGGCTAAATCGCTAATTCGGCCCTAGCCCTCATGTGAGATACGTTGCTCGTTAAAAAGCAGCGAGTGTGACTACTGGCTATGGGAGTGACGATGGATATACTGTATAATCCTACTCCTTATTTGGGAAAATTATTCCGAGCTGTGTCGGTCCGTTTATTATTTTTATAAGGCCATTTATCATTAGCGTCATTAAAAAGGCCTACGTCATCTAGGAACTGTCAGGAATAAAGTTTTGTGCATATAATACAGTAGACACGCTCACTTGCGTGATGAACGGACGCATTGTATGTCGGCCTGTGTTCAAAGCCCTCCCATTCCCTCTTCCTCCTCCCTCACAGTCATTCCTCACTCCCTCTACTATACTTCTTTCCGCGTACACACACTTTCTACAACTACTTTCACGTTTTCATTATAATTATTATTACAATTTCTTGAATATTTTATTAAACATGCAAGCTTATTTATCAAAAGTGTAAAACATTGCTTTTGCATATTTTATATAATTAGATTTTTTAATTACTTTTGCCATTAACTTCTTCGTTTTGTTGTTTTTTGTTGTTTTTTATATAAATGCGTTCGTGGAAAATGCTAAGCTAATTTGTTATGTTGAAACATTATCACCCTTCTTTTTTTTCGTAGTCGGGTAAAAAAATTTTTTGTAAATGATGTAAACATTAATGTTGGATTACGTCTGTTAATAATTTTTTAACCGACTTCAAAAAAAGGAGGTGGTTCTCAATTCGGTTGTATTTTTTTTTTTTTATGTATGTTACCTCAGAAGTCCGTCATTTATCAACCGATTTGGAAAAATTTTTTTTTATTTGAAAGGATATACTTTCAGATTGGTCCCATAGAAATTTCATCAAAATCGGTTCAGTAGTTCGGCTGATTTTAATAAAAGTTAGTAACGGCGTGTGATTCCTTAAGGTAAATGTCATTTTTTGACACATCAGACAGTGTAAGAAAGTCGGTTTAATAAAAGTGAGTAACGGCGTGTGATTCCTTTAAGGTAAATGTCACTTTTTGACACTAAAAAGTAAAAATAAAAAACTTTTCAACAAAAAAAAACCTCCTTCAAAAAGTCACTAAAAAGAGGAAAATAATGAAATTTTGAGGTCTGCGCCAATTTAATAAAATATGAAGTTGGTTAAAAAGAAGATATTAATCACTATACTATACTTTTTAACCGACTTAATATTTTATTAAATTGGCGCAGACCTCAAAATTTCATTATTTTCCTCTTTTTAGTGACTTTTTGAAGGAGGTTTTTTTTTTGTTAAAAAGTTTTTTATTTTAAAATGGTATTCTTTCACGAAAATCTTTATTGAGTTTTCTAAATATTGCATAGTAAAGTTTACCATAGCTTATCTCGACCTCGTTCTGAAGGTACGTTCATAATCTCCTTTTTTACTTAGCCCATTAAGCGCCAAATAATTTTTTTTTAATTCATTCATATTTGTACCAAGCGTTAAATACACGTTGTGGAATACGATTGTATTAAAAAATATCTACTTATGTTTCGGAAAAAGATTGAAGAATTCTAGAACTTCATAAAGGTTCAAAAATCACTGAGCTCTAAATATCAAACCCTGCTCTTACGATCATTATTTAAAAATTATCTGTATTATGAATATTATATTTATTTTTTAAAAATGAAAAAAATTTAAAAGGTTCCTAGAAAATCTGGTTTTATTTCGAAGGGTTTCAGAACTTTAAGAATGTTGAAGATCGGTGAAATCCAAATGGGCAACTCTGATTTTATGATTAATATTTAATTAATTATCTGTATAATCATATAATGAATATATTCATTTTCGTAAAAATGAAAAAACAAATATTAAAACGCTACTAGAAAAGCTGATTTTATTTCCAGAACTGTATGAATTTGAAGTCCAGTGGATTCTAAATGTCCAACCCTGCTTTTATGATTATTATTATTACATAATATAGAATCAGTAAGCTCCTCTGGCTTTGAAATCAGATCACAATCTCGACAGCTCTGGATATCAACAATACTTGACAACCTAATCCAAAACAAACATTCTAAATCAAGTGATGCGGCACACCGAAACCCCAATATTTATACAATGCATTTTATGTGAGCTTAGTTCGAATCCAACTCTGACATATTTAAACCCAATGATCAATGCAGCATTTAATAAAGTACCGGACTACTTGCTGACGCATGGGGGTACTTTGCGGTGTAAGGGGAATGGTTGAGATTCGCAGGAACCTACGACACTATGAGATGCGGGTGCACTCTCGGCTTAACCCTTTTGTTACATAATTGTTACGCTCAGGGCCGCAGTAAGGGTACGGCGGAGGGGGCGACGGCCCCGGGCGCATTAAGCAAGGGGCGCCGAAGACGCTGTATTTTTTGACATGAAAAACGACAATGATTATTGCCAGGCTAATTACAATTCGACAAATATAAAATATACAATAAATAATAATACTTTTGCAAATAGGACTAAAGAAAGCAATCACTTATTATTAATTTGTATTTCACATTACGTATTTAATATTACAAAAGTTGCAAGCGCAAAGCAAATGCTTGAATCATTAAATGAAAATATTAATAAAATGTCACATTTAGAGTACTACAAACAATTCATGATTTGAGTTTAGTGGAAAGCTATTCAAACATGGGAATAGCATATAGAATTTTTTTAACAATCCCGTAACCACTACTTCATGTGAGAGATAGTTCAGTAAACCGAAGCTCATAAAAAATTATTTACGATCTTCAATGAGTCAGAAACGGCTAACGAATTTGGCGATAATTTCTATAGAAATATATTATATAACTAAAAGTGCGAGTTGTTGGAGTTGATTCAGCGCTATTTTTTCTATAAATTGACTTAATATCTAACGAATCGAGTCGAATTTATTTTTCAAAAATTTCGCAAATTTATACAAAGAGGGGGGTCTTCTTACTTTTGGCATTTTTAAGAAAACTCAAAAATCTCTCAGATGCTGTTTATATATCTTTGAAACTAAAAGTGCGAGTTGTTGGAGTCGATTAGTGAACATTTTTTATGTTTTTAAGTTGGTTGTGTTGGAATTTCTTATAAAAATCTTGTATCATGCATTTTTGATTTTTATTGGGGGGGGGGCGCAAATTGAAATGTTGGCCCCAGGCGCAAGATTTTCTTGCTGCGACCCTGGTTACGCTCCGGTTATATACATATAATTTATTAACGGAATAAGGAATTATGTTTCACGAGGTTTAATGTAGACAAAATTTCTCAGAATATGAGAAATACGCATCTTGTCCTTTGTCGTTTAATCAGATAAAATAAAATGTCGTTTTCTTAAAAAAATTACAATTTATAAGATATCTAATTAGAAATTTTCGGAATTTTTGTTGGTCTATCTGTCTCTTAGTGTTTGATACATTTTTAGAGTGTTGGGTCTCCAGGTCACTATAAGTATGAATATTATGAAGTACTGGAAATACATTGTATTAGCTAATAACCTAAGTTGTCGACGCGTCTATCATTTACAATAAATAAAAAAAAACATTGTATTATGTCCGCCTTGTGACTTCTTAGCAGCATAATATTATATAGTGTTATTCAATGTGTGTTTTTTAAAAAATAATTAACCACACCTGAAGCGCGTCGTGTTAAATCACAAGAAGTCACAAGACGGACATAATACAAGGTATTTCCAATACTTCATAATTAGTGTTTGCTTGTTTGAGGTTTACAAAAAACTACTGAGCCAAAAGCAAGATCGGACCTTTCACTATAGTATCAGCGTAGGGTACACCCTTAGAAAGTATTTTTTTCTTGGAAATAAGTTTAATTTTTACTTCTTATCGTGATATTAATTTTGAATACGGAATGGTATAGTCCAGTAAATTTAGATTTCCACTGCGAAATAATTTCCAGTTAGCCAAATTTTGTAAACACCTTCGTTATGGTGTTCTAAAAAACGTGTAAAGAGTCCCCATCGATATCGATGCCGGTTTTGTTGCGAATTTCTCAGTTCCGTTTCATTTTTAGTAAAAAAATGGTTATTATCAATCTTGTAGAGGACACAATTCTCTACAACTTTTGTATAAACATTTTTTGTCTACGATGCAGAGTTTTACTTATTTAAGTACCAGCGGCTTCCTCCCCCTCGATGTTACATATACAGGGTGGACCAAGTTATAGTAGCAATAATTCACCATTCGATGGTCCATCGAAAAATAAGTAGACATGCATAATTTTATTTTTTTCCAAAACGCTTCCTAAGGGAGATACAGCCCTTCAAAGTCCAGTTTTGAAAATCAATACTGTCAAGTGTCATAAATTATTTCAAAACCAAGTATCGCCTACTTTGTTGGTTATTTTCATAAGTTATTTATTTGTTGTTTTTAATTTAATTAATGAATTATTTATTTAAATTCGTCAAACAGTAAAAAGTTTATAATTGTTGTACAAGATTCCAGACCTATTATTTTCATAGGTGGCTATTTTAGAAGTGTTCTAAACTTTCAACTCTAATTATCTCGTAAACGAAGCCTCAAATCGAAATTTTTCAAGAGTGACTCTTTTTTTCTAAATTGAACAGGGAATTCGAAAAAAATGTTATTCTTTAAAAATATCCAGTGGCGCAGAAAATAGGGTGAGAAAAGTGAAACAACCCCCCTGTATCTACGCCACTTGACAATTTTGACAAAAGTTACTTACGTCAAGTAATGAGTATCTATTGCATAAATACTTGTACCAAATTTGGTCAAAAACGCATTAATGACCTAAGAGTTAGGGCAAAAAAAAGAATTTTAAAACTGAACTTTGAAGGGGTGTATCTCCCTTAGGAAACGTTTTGGAAAAAAATAAAATTATGCATGTCGACTTATTTTTCGATGGACCATCGAATGGTGAATTATTGCTACTATAACCTGGTCCACCCTGTATAGAGCGAATACACATAAATCACTATGGAAACTGTTTAGTGTTTACTAGTGTGTTTTGAAAACACTTTCAGTACACCTACCTGTTAAATAACCCATGCATACATGCACGAATGTAAAGTAGCTATTTTATAGTGGGTATGGCAAGAAAATATTTTTCAATATCTTTTCGTTATTCCCCAGAATCGTAAATCATTTTGTATAGATTTAATCAGACAAAAACTCAATACGTTTTAATGCGTTATTTTTTTATATTAATGTTTGACAAAGGGTTAGCTAGTCTTTTCACCCTGCGTTACCCCACTCGGTTCGCACTGAGCTCTGACAGATATTATCAATATATCACCTCGGGGTCATACGATGAATACTAAAACGTCGCCGGAGGCTGGTATTATGTTACGACGGATAATCGCTTGACACATTTTTCATAATTTTATGATTATTAGAATTTTTGTGGTTTTCTTTTTACTGCGGTCGCTTGCTATCCGTTCCCGACATTGTTGAAATTTTGTTGTTGGTAGTTGAATCTTTTGTTTCCGCTATAATATGGCATATTTACTTTTTTTTTCTAAAACCGTAACGGAAAACTCACACTTTGAGAGTTTTCCGTTTGTATAATGGTATTATGTTAAAGTTATAATTAAAGCAAGTTTTTCTTTAAAATTATTTTATGTAGAACTTTAAAACTAACATTTTAGCTCTCGGATTTCATATGAATTCGAAGTATAGAACCTACAATTTAATTATACTAGATAAATTGTAGAAGCTGTTGAACGAAATTACTCTCATTGCGATTCAAGAAGTTTTCTTTTCAAATAGCAAAAACATTTTTTGAATTTTCTGCAAATAATTTTAAGATAATAGTGTAAACCGTAATATTATGCAAGTGTAACTAAAATAAATATTAGTAAAAAAAAAACTTTTTAGAGACAAGTTTTTATTTAAATGCACTAAAAAGGAAAAAATAATTTTTAATAATAACGGTTCATAATTATAAAAGCTATCGTAGAGTTCACGACCCACGCTTTTATAATTATTATGAACCTAAATTATTAAAATTTATTTTTTCCTTTTTAGTGCATTTAAATAAAAGCTTGTCTCTAAAAAGTTTTTTTTACTAATATTTATTTTGTTCATTTTAGTCTTTCAAAATTTTACCTCCCTTCGATACCCAGCATGCCCTTAAATTACCCCCAAAATGTCCTTAAATTGCCCCCAAAATGCCCTTAAATTGCCCCCAAAATGTTCGCTTTTCAAGCCCTTTCATTTGATATTATGCAAGTGTAACTAAAATAAATATTAGTAAAAAAAAAACTTTTTAGAGACAAGCTTTTATTTAAATGCACTAAAAAGGAAAAAATAATTTTTAATAATTTAGGTTAATAATTATAAAAGCGTTGATTGTGACTAATAAGCTATCGTAGAGTTCACGACCCACGCTTTTATAATTATTATGAACCTAAATTATTAAAAATTATTTTTTCCTTTTTAGTGCATTTAAATAAAAGCTTGTCTCTAAAAAAATTTTTTTACTAATATTTATTTTGTTCATTTTAGTCTTTCAAAATTTTACCCCCTTCGACACCCAGCATGCCCTTAAATTGCCCCCAAAATGTTTGCTCATCAAGCCCTTTCATTTGATACCCATATCATAGAGGTTGCTGTGGAAATGATAAATAGCCATTTTGTAACGTCCGCCATATTTGATTAAAAATGGCGGCATTTAAGTAATCATGCATTGTCACGAGAACCAAACGTGTGTGCCAAATGTCAGCCCGATAGCTTAAGTGGAAGTGGGTGAAATATTGATTACAAAATTCCAGAACATACATACATACATATATACAAGTGAAGTTAAATAAAAGCTTGTAAAAAAAAAATCAACGGCACGTGAGCTGATAAGAAACCAAGAATAGAATGGTATTAGCATTATTAATAAAATAATTACTATGATACGGTTACATAACAATACAAGGCGTTCGTATGCGTCAGTGTTTGTTTGAACGTGCTCAGAAACACTAATAGATATTCTGTACATAGAACACGTAGACGAGAACTCATAAATTTGTTTTATTATAATTTATTTATAACCTAAAATTCCGGAACACAACTCGAGCAAATCGATATCTGAGCAGACCTTCAGAGAGCTTCAGTAAATCACGGGTTTGGTTAAAGCTAACCGCTCGTTGAAAGCTTATAGTCCGTTGTCCGGTGGGATTAGCTCTATAACGATAATTACAAAATGTTACTACAAAATTACATTACATTAACAAAAAGAAAATAAAACATAACACCATCTAAAAAATAAAATTATTTGAAAAGCAGAAATGTTTTTGTGATATACGTTTTTCTTTCATATGAATTTTTTTTAATAAAAAACATTTCTTTGAAAATTTTGTTAAAGCGACGAGATGTACTTTCCAATATTTTAAGAAATCAGTATAGACGATGATGACCTCAACTGTCGAGCGTCTATGATCTATAATCTATCGAAAAAATCAATTTCATTTATACTTTTATGTCACACCTCGTATATATTATACAAAACCCGTAATAAAGACGTAATGCCTATATTATACGGTATAAAAATTTAATTCTCAACTTCTCATACAGAGTTTGTGTCACATTATGTAATAGTAGATTGTATAATATCTAGTTGCGTAATGATGTATACTACTGACGAGTAAGGACAATGACACACACAGCGGTTTGTGCCGAGGCGTTTGCCGAGTCGACACGAATGTTAATGTTTTTCAGTGATGCAAAACACACACCGCGGCGAGAATTTCCTGCCAACTGAAAGCCGACTCTCAGCCGCCTCGACACATCGTTCTCCACAAGCCGGTGCCCAGTTGACACCGCTGTGTGCGGCTAGTTGGCGCAGAACCGCTGTGAAACCGCTGTGTGAGTCATCGCTCTAGTGACATTATGTTGTAACAGTCACCCGAGTCATTATATCATTACTCATTATATATTATGGCATTTTTTGCCATATACTCACTATAAAATAGCTGCTTTTCGCTTCATTTTCAGTATTTTCAAAAAATGTTGACATTTGCGTTGCCAACTTCACTTCTATAGTATGCCGAGAGTAACTGTCAGTAGGTAATAGCGGACGAATCACAGCGAATAAACATCAATCACTATGAAAATGGTTTGCTAATTCCTACACTAGTGTGGGAAAGATACGTTCCCGTACACCGACCTGTCAAAAGTCACCTTACATACACACATATACATGAATGTAAAGCAACGATTTTATAGTGGGCACTGGACATGGCAATAAAAACTTTTGACAGTCGCTATGAAAATAGCATTTAACTTACAAAAGTATGACTATAAAAATTAAAATTACACTTCCAATACATAAAAGAATTTGTGTTGGTTTAATATTCTGAAAGTATAATAATAACTACTTAATCATTTTAAACTTCAATAATAAAAATATTGTATACAATAAAAGTGCTCTCCTGAGGATTTTCATTAAGTTATTACATAACGGTTTGATTTTAAGGCTGTCATCCAGTTTCATTTTTAGTTCGTTAAAAAACTTAAAGCAAAACGTTTCAGTTTGAGCAAGGACGACACGGAACAGTCAACATTTCTAGGACTTTAACAGAAATTAGAATGAGGCTGTAAAAAATAAAATAAATAATTATGACTGTTTCCTATTAGAAATCATTGCCAGAAATACAATGGCGTTTATTTGATTTCAATACGTTAATTATTTACGGAGATTCAAATTTTTAAACTTTAATATAACTGCTTACGTCACAACACTCGCTAGGCGGGCTTTATAATCTTTACAACCAGGCCGCCTAAAAGTACGTGCAGTATATGGAGCTGGGATTCTAGATGGTAGCGTAGATCATAGCAGGGCTTGCTTAAATTAATGTATTGTTATATATGCGAGCGTACACAACGCTGTTACAAGAGCTGGTAGATTCAAGAATGTATCACCATTCTTTCAGCGCGCTGACTACTACAATCAACGTGTGACAACTGTCAAATGACCGTTACAAGTTTCGCAATGGATTTAATAAGTGAAATTTTGTCAATTTTTATTTAATTTGTTTTGAGTTTTTTTCTAAGACGTACTTAAAAGTGTTAGGTTCCATACGTAAATATTCAAAAAACCAGTTTGGGTAAAATTTTAATTCTTGGTATAAATAATGAAATTCGCCATGTTTAGATCGTTTTCTATTAATAGGGGGACATGATAGCTCCTACCCAAATTTGTATTTAAAATATACCACTTTGTAGCAGAAGAACACAAATATTCGTCTTCGCTATCTGACATTTCAAACGCGACTTAAGCTTGTATCAATACTAGTATCAAAGCTTCGTTGTGCAAACCTGTAAGCTCCTGCTCTTATAATTTCAATTTGGCGTAAAAAATTTATCCTCGTACCGATCGGGAGCGTGTAATAAATTTTTAGGTGAGTGAGAGAGGGTGGTTAGACCCCTCTTAACGTGCAACGATGTAGATAGAAAAATTGTGTTTTAAAGACCACCAACAGCTAAGGTTATTTGGGCCCAGCACCAATTGATATTATTTCAATTCATTATTTTTTTTTTAATAATAAATTGAAAATCCAGTTGACACTTTTACCAGCTCTCGGGCTATAGAACCTGGGAACTGGGGACTTGTAATAGAGGAACCATAGCAACGCCATGTAAACAACAGGATAGCTACACGCTCGGTCATTCTAAAGCCCTGATGTAGATAGATATTGTAGATTATAGACGCTCGACAACAGAGATGTTAAACGTTTTAATGTTCGACGACCAGCCTTAAGTTCTAATATTGCAGAGCTATAAAAACATGAGCTTTATGTGCGTCACGTGAAAGTTAACAACCATTTTCTTTTTTTAAAAACAATTGTGACAAGAGTTGAAACTGTTGAGGTTTTCTCTGTCGTTCTGTCAGTTTTATGAGATCATATAACCGTTTATAGTCCTCCTAACGAACAGCTGAACCAATGATAACAGTTTATTGTACTTTACGAACATTAAATCATTTTGTTGATAATCAAAAACATTTTCTTCAAGTATCTCATTAGCATAAAATAACAACGATTTCTCTATTCATATGTTTTCATATTTTTCCTACATTGTTGTTCGAACAAAGAATAAAAAATAAATACATTTCGATAGATTCGAACTTCATTATAAATAATAACATTTTAAATTGGCAATGGGGTCGTCCCAAATTTGTTTTTTATGTGTAACATCTTAACTCTCGGTATACGGTAGTGAGAAGCGCGCGCTATTCAATTTAATATGGTTCTGTGGTGCGGCTTACAGTTAACGCTTGTGCTGCAGCGTGTCAGCGAGCGCACACGTTTTCATAGCGTTTACAGAGAGATAAAGGGAGAAAGAGAAAGAAGACTTAGCTGTAAACCGTTTGTTCTGCTATTTTCTAAGAGTTGTATTAAAATATGAGGGTAGATGTTACACATCATTGGGGACTACACTGTAAGACTCGCTCATTTTTTTTTTGGAATCTACATTACAAATACTTAGATTATGAAACATTTTTTGAGAATTTTTCGTAAGCTTTTTCTATAACAAAAAAAATCCCAAAAGTTTGTATTATTCAATAGAATTTTTAACATCGAGTTTAAGGCGCTACAAAAATGACGTATAGATAATATTCAGTATGTGATTGGCTGACTAGATCTAAGCTGTGTCACGCCCACTGATCTGTCAAATTTAAAGCAAACCACGAAAAAGATAATTTATACACGCATCTCCCATAGATAAAGAAGTGTTTGTCTTCTACGTCATTATTATGGGGGTTTATGCATATCGTAAAATTTATATCAGTATTTCTTTAATTTTTGTTTGCAATTAAGAAGAAGGATTTAAAAGCGAAAAAAGTTGGTTTACGTTATTTATGTATGATAAATAATATGTTATGCACTGTTCAAAATTACCAAATTTTGATACGGGGGCGACCCTATTGACCCAGTTGCTCGTCCAGTCCCCGAGTCAAAAACACACTATTATAATATTACGTAGACAATATACGTTATTAATTAGTATTCAATGATGTCATTTATTGTTTGAGTGGTTATATTTTATTAAATTGAAAAGTTTATGTAGCTTGGTTTTGACGTGACATTAATTATGTAACCTGAAAGCAAGTCTTCTATATCAATAGAAAGAGAATATTATATAAATCGAACAAAAATATTAATCACAGAAATGTCACAGTTGAAGTTTTAAAAACAATAATCTATATACATATTATAACAAAATCGTAAATGCTTTTTCTGTGCACGTTAATCTCTATAATGCTTAAACCAATTCGGATGTGATTTTCAGTGATATATGAGATAAGCTTGGGCTAACATTAATAGTGTTTGTTTCATTTCAATCGGTTGACAAATAAAAAAGATATGTCAATTTTAAAGTGCATCTCGCGCGCGTTGTGACACCGTTAATGCAAATGTAAAAACTTACGGTTAAACATAATATAAACTGTTTATTTATGTGACACCGTTAATGCAAACTATTTCCAAGTGGTTTTAAGCCCGACTTCACTTCGTAGGGGGAGAGATTCTCGCGGGTGGGGATAATAAATCATACTTCGCTTCGTAGAAGGAGAATTTCTTACAGAGGGATAATAAATTAACAATATACTCGTACTAAACGTGATTGAAGCCACAGGTGACCACTAGTAGATAAATATATTGGATATAAGAGTACAATTATTTAGCAGTCTTCAGTACAGTAAACTGCCTTTAAATGCGCGACTCTTGAGTTGATCTGGCAACAAAAATCTTTATTAAATGAAGTTTCCTCTTGATTGATTTTGATAATTTTTTTTAATTAATCGTATAACAGTAGAATTGCTAGCTTTACTTTGTTTTTCCATTTTTTTAAATGAATTTATGGACTTTGCCGCATCAACGCTTGTTAATTTTGCACTGTTACCTGAAAAACTTACCTATCACGAAAAATTGTGACTTCCCAATTGCCAGGACATGATTTTTCCCCGTTTATTTTATCATTATAATTTACATCCAATTACATACATTAATGAAAATTTTAAAAATGTATCAAATTTTAATGTCAAGGATGAATTTGTGTCATTAAAATTAATTTTGTTATATATCCTCCTGCCATTTTGTTATACATTTTTTAACCCAGTTACGCATATTTTATTTTTTTATTTGAATTTCATGTTTTATATTAAAAATGTTAGCTGGACATGTCACAAAATAATTATTCTACATGAAAATTTAAATAATATCATAATTTTTGTCGACACGTTCCAGAATTGTTATATATTTTTATATATTACTAGACTTTACTCGTGGCTTTTAACTGTAACCTTGTCTTAACCCTAGAGCCTACTCCGATAAAAAGTATCCTAAATACTTCAAGCTTGGGTACCATTTCATGAATGTTAATTTATACTCTGATTTCCGTATATAATTTTTTTAGAAAACATTTCTTTTTCTTGAAATCTACATTTTAGTAAAAAAATATTTCATTCATTCATCATAATATATACATTTTTAACCTTGAGAACATTTCTTCAAATATCTCAGCGTACACTGGACCGATTTTATACTCATTCACCCACACAGTCATCATGATAGAACGATTTTCTTGGCTTCATAATGTGAAATAAAAAAAAAATAAAATAAGAATAATTAGTCAACTGAGACTAGCAAACACTAATAAGTTTCAAATATATTTTAATAATACAAAACACACCATTGAGTGCGATGAAATATGTGTCTTAATTGTAATTTAAAAGTAAAAGAAAGTTTGTATCGTTTCATGGCAGAATCTCCACTTTACAATATTTACAGAAACTATTATTTGAAAAAATATCTTCGTGAAAATAAATAATATGACATATTAAGCCTTCTTCAGCGATTAATTAATATTATAGAAAAATGCAATAATATTTATTACTTCATTATCAATTAAAATTTAGGGCTTTCCATCTGTCGGAATGATGGACATTTATAATATATTGTTACGAAACTGTTTTCTGAGTTGGCGGAATAAATATTTATTTACAATAATTAAAAACACAACAATAATAATGAATGCAACAACGAAAAGTCAGTTCTAACATTCAACACAAATAACAATCACTAAACAGTAATTAACACTTAACTATATGCAATTAACTACACTAATATTTATTTTATCAATTTATATTTATATCCCGGAATTATTTATATTACTGTATTTATCATTGTACGGCAGAGGACCACTTGGTTCTGGGTGTAAAATTTACAACAGATTGCCTATATCAATTCGAGACAGCAACTTTAGCTCTTTTAAACGCACATTGAAAAATTTCCTGATTGTGAATTGCTTTTATGATTTGAAAGAATTTTATGATTTCAATTAACATATACTTATTTTGACTTGTCACATACATTCTGTCAATGTCGACTGTGATCAAATAAATATCTATCTATCTATCTATCTATCTATCTATCTATCTATCTATCTATCTATATCAGACGCACTATTCGTCGCTCAGTACTTGACTTCGTATTCAACACGACACTGATTGACTTGTTTGCACGCCTCATCATGGACTGCGTATTCGACACTACACTGACTGACTCCCGTTGACTGCCCCTGACTCACTCGTACTTCGCTTATATAGGTCGCGCAGCCCAGCCTAGTACGTTCTCGCGTTCTCTAGAACATTCCGGCAGGTATTCGTTGTTCAGTATCTTCGATACCATTCCACGCTTTACTACTGTGACCTTTATTTCTCGTGGTTTCTATTGGAGGCAGTGGCGTAACGTCTTGGGGTTTGCTACAATATTATATTATCTATACTAATATAATAAACCTGATGAGTTTGTTTGTTTGTGTATGTTTGAATTCGCTAATCTCAGGAACTACCAGTTAGATAGCCCGTTTATTGAGAAAGGTTATAGACTATTCGAGTTTTTTTAAATTTCAGACTGAAATACAATCTCTTCGAGGTAAAACTGAATTGTCTACTATTTTTACGTGTTAATTATACGGCAAGTAACTAGAACCTACATAGGAATAATATTATGTATTATCATACCTCCATAGTACACATTGGCGGCATTGTTACATTCATTTCACATTAGCATGTACTTACAGTGTACTGAATTCATCATTGTAGATGTTTTTGTATTATTGTTAGCAATGTGAACAAAAAGTGTCAATATTTTCGATTAATATTTTAATATTAGCTGTCAGCCACAAACGGGGGATTCAGTAAATTAGATTCTTTTGTTGGTTGGAAATTGCAGAGGGAATGTCGAGGCTCCACACACATGGAAAACATGGATACATAATCGTATACCTATGTGATACATATGCTTGATTAATGCAGTTACAGTGTGTGTGGAAAGTGGCGGATCCATGACGTATTTCGGATTCCGTACCTCCGAACAGAACCCTATTACTAAGCCTACGATGTCCGTCCGTTCGTTTTTAAGGCTCCGTACCTTCGTTATGAAATTGAAATTGCGTTTTAAAGACCACCAACAGCTAAGGTTATTTGGGCGTAGCACCAATTCATATTTTCAGTTCATTATTTATTTTTTTTAATAATAAATTGAAAATCCAATTGACACTTTTACCAGCTCTCGGGCTGGAACCCGGGACTTGTAATAGAGACCTTCGTTATGAACCCTATTAACCCTGCTTACGATGTCTGTCTCTCTGTGTCTGTGTGTCTGTCTATCTGAATTTACTCTTGTGAAGATTTTTCTTAAATGTGCTGGAAATGGATCTATGACTGAGTATGAGAGAATCACTGACGATTGATCATTTTTACCAAATTAATTTTATATTAATTTCTAGATCAAATATTGTTTATTTCTTATCTACAAAAATGTAAAAAATAGTGGATTTATTTTTTGTTTACATGTTTTACATGTTTACATGTTTTAAAATTCGTTTCTTTAAACAGTATGCTACAAATTTCAAATTTGCCGCCAGTGAAGAATTGTGAAGAATTTAAAAGATAGTCTGGAGGTTGGCAACTCTGACACAGAATTAATGCACGTCCTTATTTTCATGAACCGTCTGTATATTTGTAGTTACATTTTAAAAGCGGCAGTTTTTTTTTGTTTTGCAATTATTGCAGATACGTTATTCAACAAAGCAAACAGCAATGTCAAATTTTGTATTAATGACAAGAATTAAAATTGCAATTAAAGGGAGTGTCGATTTTACGTTTCCATTAATTAAAAATCATGTGCTTTGTAATGACATGTTCATACATATAATAATTCTAAAAATCATAAACATGCATTCGTTCAGTGCCTTTGATAATGACGTGCATTTTGTACAATTGACATGATAAATTTGACAAAATTGTTAATATGAAAAGTGTATTTTTGTAACACATATTATATGAAATGTACATTACGTGTCTCTAGTCGGCTGATTAAAATAATATATAAAGCACGCGTACAATAATACATATTTTATGTGATACGACAGCATAGCTAGGTGTGCGTAAAATATAAACTGTGACATCAGCGTGCAATAATACATATTTTATGCCATACGAGAAATATAAAAATATAGATGCTATATGGTAAAGAAGTAAATAAATATTGGATCAAGGCCAATATTTTTAGCTGTCGGTGAAATTTCGGTGTTAAATTAATTCAATAAAGCTCTAACTCAAAATTTGGACATTCTGAGTTATCAATTTCATATTAAAGTAGAAACCAAGTAGAATACTGTTTTATTAAAAGAAGGAAAAATGAGTTACCTAATAGGGTTGTAGACACTAAAAGAAAACAAATAAATTTTAATTTTTTTTCGATAGGTTATGATATCTAAACACTGAAAATCATATAATTTTTATTTATATATTCAACATATTTTTATAATAAATAAATAAAAAATTAATAATTCCTTCTTGTTGTCACGTGAACTCAAACACCAATCACAGCGCGTGACGTCACTCCCTGGTGACCCTGCAAACATTCTGTTCTGACGTTTGACACATCAACATCAGATATATTGCATTGTGGTATTTTTTACGATTTACGAACTGAACAGAAATTCTTTGATTAACCTGCGTTATTTTAAGGAATATATTATTATATAACAATGGAGCCCGGATTTATTAAAGGAAGCAGTTCAAATTTGCCAACAATTGACCTATAGATTAAAATAATTTATTATTAAGAATTCTTTGTATTAATCTATGGACTATGGAACTAATATCACACAATATCTATCCAGAAACATAAAACTATAGATTCTGTGATGCTACATTTTAATATTTACTTTTAAGGTTAATTGTTGAATATTTAAATCAACGGGTTAATTGTTAGCTTATATTTAGTAGATGTATTTTAATAATAATCAGATTTACTTTCTTGTTTTGTTGAAATGCAACTGGCATTTTCAATATAAATTAAATAATAAATTAGATTTAGGTTGTGTTTAACACATATGAACGAAAACAAAATATAGATAGATAGATAAATATTTATTAGTTACAGTGACAGTGATGTATGTAACAAGTAATTTACAATAATACAGTTTAAACATATAAGAAATATTCATTTAACGAGTAAAACTCAGCATCTATCAAAAAATTAAACACTGACTTTTTAAATAAAGAAAACGTTTTTATTGATCTTATAGATCTTGGAAGGCTGTACTAGTGATAAGAAAGTGATAAGTACTAGTGATAAGAAATAAATTACTAGCGAAAATATAATATTCTGGTGATCTACACGCAAAAAAAAACAATTTTCAAAACTGAATAATTGAACAACAATTTTATTATTAACTTTTGTAACAATTATTATTGTGCCGGTTTTTATATTTTATAAGAGATTGCGTATCGCATTTAATTTTGTTTAGCTTGGGCGTTTTTTTTGATACCGTTTATTCGATACCTACTACTTTTGGATCGATCCGCCGATACTTCGGAAGGACAAGTATCGATACAAAATATCGCGTATCGGATTCCAAAAGATCGATACGTATCGCCCAACACTAATCTGAAATAATAAAGCATAGAGAAGAGTAATATAATAAAGTCCACTGATGACATAACCTAAAAATGTATGGTTGCAATCACATTAATATAATTATTTACTTCTAAACTAACTATATAGGTACCATCAAATACCATAGAAATGTAATAAAATAGCATTTACGTCAAAGTGATCTTCACAAAAACAGGTTGTTTTGGATCACAGTACAGAGAATTTTTGGATGTTGGTGGTTTATCTCTTTTAGCAAGCCGAAACCACTTTTTACGCATTTTTTATCCTCTGGTACGTGCATAAATAGTTTCTGAGGTGTTTTTGCAGAAGTATTTGGACACATGGACACAGCACAACACTTGTGTATTTAAGCTTAATAATTTGTACTTTAATTTTATACGAAAAAACACCCTACCACAGAAGAAAAATGTCCACGTTTACCAGGGAGTGACGTCATCTTGACACCATGACAGCTTATGAACGTTTTAGTGGGAAATTTGAAAGTAATAATACAAAACACATTTTTTAAATAAAAATGGGAATATAAAATTATGAAATATATTTTTTTAGGTATAATATACATAAAACTACAAAATAAAAGCATTTTCAGAAAAGTGTCTACACCCCTATTCTTACAATCAGGCGGCGATATTTAAAATATTTAATCCTATAGTAATCAAGGATTATGTCAAAAGAAAAATGTGAAATGTCTGCTATATTTGTTTATATCTCTTAATTGATGCGATAAAAAGTGAAAAGTCATTATCTTATAGTTAATACAGAACATCACAATCATAATATTTATTATTCCGATTAACAACAAACTTTAGTCATTATACATTTACAACATAACTTGTGACTGTTTCAAGTTCCCAACTTTACAAATATATAATTCAACACAAGATCATGCCACCTTTGAAAACTGGATGATTATCACAGCAACTTTAACGATATGCTTATTTGTGTGAATGGTTTTCTCGTAAATCACGTACAGATTCATGAATGAAAATTGCAGCGTTTCATTGGACATAAAAACAGTTATGAATCGATGAGCTAATATATTTAAGATAATAATAGTTTTTTTATACGGCTGAAAATGCAATTGAAAGATTTTTTCGTTGGAGAGCAGCCAATTATATAATTGTTTCGAAACATATAGGAAAAAATCATTTTACCTATCTATTGATTCTGAAGCATATATGGAGAATATTAGTTTAGCAATCTTGTTACGATTGAGTATTGTAAGCTCATTCCGCCGCGAAAGTGGAAAGGTTCAGATTAGAATCCTGATTGTGACCACTGGTTGGTAAAATGATTTTTTCCTATATGTTTCGAAAAAATTATATAATTAGCTGCTCTCCAACGAAAAATCTTCTAATATATTTAACTTTTAGACCGAAGTGATGTAGTCAGCGCCTGGTCTAAAATTCTAGTTCTGTGCTTTTGTTGATTTTTTGAACGAATGATTTGTGAATAAAAACTGTAACGATGCATTGGATTTTGATTTAAAAAAATGGTAGGATATCGATTTAAAAAACTTATATTTACGTTTAAAAAATAAAATAAACTGCAGTGTAGGAAGTTATCGGAATATGTTCCAACAGGGAAGCAGACGAGAAAGGTTGAGAACTGAGGTAATAGTTTATGGAGACGTTACAAGCATTTAAAAGTGAAGCCGGTCGCCATTTTAACTCCGCCCTCATTTTTGAAGTGAAAACTTCCTTAGGCGCGTTAGGCACTCTTTGTCTGGGTACTGAAAAAATGTGAAGCGTTCGCAACTACTTCCGTAAGAATTCGCAACCCGACCGTAAGAATTCACAACATAGTTATATCATAAAAACGGCCGTCTACACACTTCCACCCATAGCGCAGTTAGTTACGTCTTTGCGTTCTATGCATAGGAACCTGGGTTCGAGACCTGATGGCAGCGTAGAATTTTTGGCGTTTTTTTTTAAATTCTACATGATATTTATTTATATATTTTTTTATTTTTGTTATATTCTTTCTTTGACAATAATTATAATTTTTTTTGAAACCAAGGTGGAATTAATTAAAAATACAATTTTAGTATTTTAGTAATAAATTATTTTTAACACGCTTATATTAGTTCCACCTATATGTATGTTTGTTTGTATCTAACGGATTCTTTGAATGCGATTTTCACCCACTTCAAAACTTCAGATTGAACTGAAACTTTGCACACTTATGAAGGACCGATGACAATATAATAATTCAATAAGTTTGTCCCATTATCCTGACCAGGATCTCCAGGACTAAAAATCAAAAATAAATTATAATTTAAAAAAACTAAAAAACACGCTTTAATGGTACTTAAACTGATCTAAAAAGTAAAAAATAATTTTTATTGTAAAAAAGCGTGGGGTGCTTTGTACCATATTTTCATACTACCCCACGCTTTTTTACAATAAAAATTATTTTTTACTTTTTAGTTCAGTTTACCATTAAAGCGTGTTTTTTAGTTTTTTTAAATTATAATTTATTTGTTCATAAATGCGCTATAATAGCTGACACCAAAAATTAGACACACCCATTTTTTTATACGCGAAAAGAAGATAATAATATTCTCAACTCAACCCGTGTTTGGCCGCCATGTTTAGTCAGCTCTTGTGACGTCAGACCTGGCTTCAATTAGTAGTTGTATACGGTATGTCTCCTCTATTACTTTTACCTCTGTGTATTTGGCATTTGAGTCCAAATGAATTAAAAAGTCAGTTATTACGGATAACGATATATTGTTAACTCTATCGGAATACCTATATAAACAGAGGTACATGAAAAATCCATTATTTACTCCTTTGTTCTGAATTTAATCTATTTTGCAGTGAGTTAAAGTAAAAATAAAAAAGAAAGTTGAGCCACTAGAGAGGTTTCAGTTCCAACATTATTAGGTATAGTAAACATTAGAATTAGTAGACTCATGGGTGACATTTATCCAAATTAATTTGTAATATCGGAAAATACAGTCGACAGTTTTTATAAGCTCATTTTGATAATCTTTTTTTTTTAATTCAATTTTACGAACGGAATTTTATGAAACTAACTTTTGGTTTTATTGTGGACTACAAAATATTTTTATATTTTTGTAGCTCACAATAAAACTAAAAGTTGCAGGTTTCATAAATTTCAGTTTGTAAAATAGAATTAAAAAAAGATTATCAAAATGTGCTTAAATTGTTAATATTTTTTTACATTTATTGAAAGAGAAATGAATTTAAAATGCAACTTTAAAATTAGTTTTCATTATGGGAAATGTTTAAAATATTGAAATTGAAAGATCCAGAAAAATCAAGTAAATAATAATTAAAATTATTCAGTAACACTTCCAATTAAATATGCACTAAAATTATTAGCAAAATTTAAAGTAACTGTTCAAAATGTTCCCCACTAACAGGAAATAAAATATTAGTAAAAAAACTTTTTATAGACAAGCTTTTATTTAAATGCACTAAAAAGGAAAAAAAACAATTTTTAATAATTTAGGTTCATAATTAATATAAGCGTGGATCGTGAACTCTATGATAGTTTATTAGTCACAACCCACGCTTTTATTAATTATGAACCTAAATTATTAAAATTTATTTTTTCTTTTTTAGTGCATTTAAATAAAAGCTGTCTCTAAAAAGGTTTTTTTTACTATAATATTTCATTTTGTTCATTTTAGTCTTTCAAAATTTCACCCCCCTTTGACACCCGTAAGGGTTGAATTTCGAAAAATCCTTTCTTAGTGGATGCTTACGTCCTTTCAAGTTTCTAATTTCAGCGATTTGGCCTGCGGGCGTTGATTAGTCAAAAAAACCCTACATCCCCGTTTGAACCCCTTAGGGGTAGAATTTAATTCTAAAAACGATTTATTCATTTATTGTCATCGGGAATACATATGTGTACAAAATTTCAAATCGATCGGATACGTGGAAATCGTTCAAAATTGACTTGCAAGATTTGAACTAAACAAACAATAAACAAACAAACACACAAACTAACATACTTTGCAAGTTAAATAAAAACTTGTAAAACAAAGGATTTGATTGTTAATGCGGGGAGAGCATTTCAAAAAGTTCTGAAAAGCATTGTTAGGAAGACAATAGCTACAAGCTATTTTTTGACTAAAAACACTGCTAAATTATGAAATGTACCTGTGCGATAAATGGTTCTAAATACGTTTAACTTTTATGCAAGTATAAAATATTAAAAGCTAGAACTTAGATAAGGGCCACTGGAATGTGTCTTTCATTATATAGAACAGAGATAATGGGGCGTTTGGTACGTGATTATTACATGCCACGGAAACTGTTGATCGGGATTAACATCTCAACCCATTTTTACCCAAACTATCATTTTAAACTCAAATATTTCAAAAATGTTATACCTACTATAAAATAGTAGTTCTCAATATTTTTCGGCGTAGGTATGTTTTTTACCTAGGGATGGGTGTACGATCTTCAAGTATTTCAATACGGGTTCCTCATTTAAAGACTTAAAGATGGCCCCCTAGGCCAAAAAAATACCTAACGTAAGATCCAGATGTGTAATAAAAAAAAACATTTTTTTACGGCATCTGTATTAAATGTGCACACACATATTTTTTCGCAAGCCCTCCACGCCCATCTAGATTGAGGAACAATTGTATGAAGTATAAAGAAATTTATTTAAAGGATTCTTTATTTTATATTTTTTTAAACAAAATATTGCAGTAAAATATAAAGGTACTGGATAAGTTTTTTAATAAAGATCTATCTATCTTTATTTATATTTATTTATTGTAGATTATAGACACTTCGACAACTTAGGTCATTAGCGTCTTAATTACAATAAATAACAACTCTCTTAAAACTAAATGACATCACAAAACATCAATGAGCGGAGGTGGGATTCGGACCCACGACAGTCTGATCCGGAGGCCGCGACACTAACCACTGGACCACATTGTCCTCAAGATCTAGCTATCAATCAATAATAATAATAATTAATTTATTAGTTCAATAAATCACAAAAGTGTAGACTGCAGGTCAGAAGTAAGAAATTATGCATTTGCCATTTTTATACTAGATACTAAATAATTTTTTAATGATAATATTAAATATTTGTTAATTAAATAAAGATCTATATAAAATAGACAATAAAACTTAATACCTGCAAATGACCTTTTTCTTTATGCATACAACTAAAATAGAAATTGCATAATCATTTATAAGTTCGAACTTGTTCATTGCACAAATGTTTAGTAACGTATAAAACCATTTTTGCTTTTTATAAAATTATCACATGTATAATTTTAAAATGTCATTTTTTTAAGAAGTTTGTTTTAAGCTGTATAAGTATGTTAGTGCTGAATAATTTTGTGTTCATTTAGAATAATAGACTTTTAAAATATTAATATCTTCTTAAAAAATGTGGTAAGTTTATAAAACTAGTATTATTATTTACAGTAGATTTTCTCAGAATCGACATGCGCAATAAAGCTTGTGTGTCCACACTATAATCACAAAAATATGATAAAAATAAAAATAGGAAGAAATCCTTTCCAAAATTTTTTTTTTTTTTTTTTTTTTGGAAAGGATTTCTTCCTATTTTTATTTTTATCTTGATTATTCCAAATTTATGTATAGAATAGTTACACAAAAATATGTTTTGTATATTCTTGGGGGCTAAAAATTGACGGTATAAAAATATTTTTCATCCGGTTAAGTGAAGTAGCATATAAATGGACTATTTATACAGATTTCAAAAATGTTTTTCTTTTTTAGGATTCCATACCTCCGTATGGAACCCTAGTACCACCCTGCCTACGATGCCTGTCCATCCGTCCGTCTGTCCCAGGGCTCTATCTCACAACCGAAGGGATAGCTAGTTTACATTTTTATTTTATAAATAGCGTAGTTTTTGATATACCTACCTATTAGCAAAAATTTTCGCTTGAAACTAATCCCCCTCTTATATACGAACTTTGTAGAGGACAGTGTGGTGTAATGGTTAGCGTAGCAGGCCTTTGGATCACACTGTCGTTGGTTCGAATCCCACCTCCGCTCATGAATGTTTTGTGATGTCATTTAGTTTTAAGTTATTAACCTCCCAGTAAATTGGGAAGCTATTTGTTATTTGATTTGATGTAACTAAAAGACGCTAATGACCTAAGTTGTCGACGCGTCTATAAATAAAACGAACTTTGTAGGCTAAAAAATTGAAAACATTCACTTTGATAGATGGCTTAGTTAAGATTCCAGAAAAATAGAATGATATCCCTAGCACTTAATTTTCAAGACAAAAAACTATAATCAACAAACTAAATTATCTGGTTGGCGAAATCTTTACTAATTTGTGATAAGATTTAATGAAATGTAATTTAATATATTAGGTATATTTATTCTTTTGTTAGTTATACGTAATCCTCGACACTCTTATACACTTATATACACTTTTATAAATGCTTGGTAGCTAAATGGTGAAATAGAGAACCTATGATCATTAAACAGCTTAAGTGTCTCGTCTGACACACGTGCAACTTTCAACTTCACGTTTAATTGACAGCTTCTAACTCTTAAAACTTTTAATTTTCAGGATCTTAATGATCGTTATTCAAGTACAATACGTCACATTCTCATATCGCACGAGACAGCTAGTACGTGAGTGTATACAGACTGTTCACAAATATCATTCCATTGTCATTTAATTCGCTATAACGAGTATGTAGTGAGTAAATGTCAGCATTTTTTAAATTTTAAGTTTTACGAAAAGTAGGTAGATATGGTATTTCGTAACGCAATATCATATTATATAAGTAAATAAAATCGTAACTTTCTGATTATCTCTAAATAGTATAAAACAAAGTCGCTGTCTGCCTCTGTCTGTTTCTCCGCTTACTTCTTCTAAACCACGCAACGGATTTTGAAACGGTTTTCACTAATAGAAAGAGCGATAAACGAGGAAGGTTTGTGTACATAATTTGTAAATATTTGGTACAAAATGGCTGAACTATGACGTGTTTTGTCAAAAAAAAACTATTTTCGTACGCTTGCATGGCTAACCGCTATTAATTAATCATAATTTCATACCACCCGGACGTAGCCAGGACGGACCACTAGATATTTCTAACAAAATTTCGACTTTATAATTTAAAATATTTTTATTTCTGAAAAAACTTATAAATTTATATGCAAATTGAAATACGGGGTTTAAGTATAATAGACGAGCCATGGAATCCCTATGACTTCGGCTATTTTTGTTAACCAAGCCTGATTCTATAATCAATGTTGTTGTTATCAGTGCTACCACTCGGTTTAGTGTAAACAAGTTAGGTTAGAAACCTACTTTGTTCAACTATTATTTATTGGGGCATCTGCATAACATAACATGCTTATTGCTTAAGTTAGCATTACTGTTAGGAACACCCATCGAATGACGTAACGTTACAGTGCAACACTAGAAAAATTCATTTAAATCTATGTCACCGTCGGGGCTGAAACCCGAATCTCCACTTATAAGTTGCGATATATACCTACTTTGATCGTGTGAGCAATTTAACTGTGTAATATCTTATATTGTGAATTTGTTTCGGTCAGTTAAATATAACGTTAATTTAATAATACAAACTGGTTAATTCCTCATTTCTGTTTAAATCTGACAGAAGTCCATCTATTGTTAATGCATAACATCCATTGTTAAAATTCCTGTTTTGTTTTACCATTAATCCTACCAAATATAAACAAGCAGTTACGATTCACCCGCCGTCATTGTTACGTTGTTAAACAATACCTTAGCTATTGTATGTACACACAACAGAAGCAGTATAGCCAACGGTTTTGTAACAAGTGTAGCCAACCCTGTACAGGATGAAACAACTATCTGGAATCTTTATTTAATTTATTTATTGTAGATTATAGACGGTCGATATCTAAGGTCATTAGCGTCTTTCAACTACACTAAATAACAACTAACTTAAAACTAAATAACATCACAAAACATCCATGAGCGCAGGTGGGATTCGAACCCACGGCAGTCCAGTCTAGAGGTTGCGGCACCAAGCATGCTAACCACTAGGCTATACTACCCTCTACTATCTGGAATCGTAGCTATACGTAATTAAGATTATTCTCTACCGGAAGTTACCCCCTGCAATCTTCATCCCAAATCCTTTCCGGTTACCGCTCTCTCGACGCTATTTTTAAAGCTAAAGGGTTCGGGTAAACGCCAAATAAAGGACCGAGAATCACACTACAGATCCTACAGGCGAAAAATTGAAAAATACTTTCCTGGAAAAACTTACGTAATCTTTCACACGTATCCAAAAGTTTAGGATCTGTATAGTGTGATTCTTGGTCCTCTATTTGCCCTAGTCCTTTAGTTTTAAAACTAACGTCGGAAGAGCGGTAACCGTTTTTAGGCGATAGGAAAGGTTTGAGATGAAGAGTGTAGGGGGTAACTTCCGGTAGAGAATACTTCAAAAACTAAGCGATGAAAAAAAAATATAAAAAATACATAACATTTAAAATAAGAAAGTATTGTAGCGTCCCCACTAAACTGAGCAGCCTGTAAATTATTTTTTGTGATACAGCTAGGATTGCCACGTGTCCAGCTTTAGCCGGACATGTTCGACTTTTTACGATTGTGTCCGGTCAAATATATACAAATCCGACCTATTCGGCTTTTGTTAGGCTTTTTACCGATAAGTAGAAAACGCACATAATATATTGGTTGGTTTATCTATATTCTATACTAGCGGTACCCGTTCGGCTTCGCCCGGGTGCTAAGGAAGCCCGGGTGCAATGCACTACTCACTCGCTTCGCTCGTTCGCTTGAATATTATAATTACATTACTCACTCGCTTCGCTCGTTCGGTTGAATATTATAAATACACTACTCACTCGCTTCGCTCGTTCGCTTGAATATTATAATTACGAACAAATTTAATTACCATAAAAAAGTTATAGTGAGTCAACCTTAAAAGATAGACATATGCTGTCGCGAACTTTTTTTTAGAACTTTTAAAGGGAAACAATTCCGTCATACATGATTTTTACGTAACTTTAACCGTTTACGCAGCGGAAGCTCTCAAAAAGAATAATTTTTCCCGTTTTTGCAGCATTTTTCATTAATGATCCGCTCCTATTGATCGTAGCGTGATATTATATAGCCTATAGCCTTCCTCAATAAATAGGCTATCTAACAAAAAAAATTTTCAAATCGGACTGGTAGTTTCTGAGATTAGCGCGTTCAACCAAACAAACAAACTCTTCAGCTTTATAATATTAGAATAGATTTACGAAAACATAGGAATATACACACGTTTAAGGACGATCTCGAAAAAACTGAATGTAATTGATTATTAATAAACGATTGAAAATACCCAACTGATTTTATTTCTATTTAAAATAGGTAGTCCGGCTTTTAGGGTAAAATGTCCGGCTAAATATAACGCCGAGTTCGGCTTTTCTATTTTTGGGCCTGGCAACCCTAGATACAACATTTGAAAACAAATGACATAATACTACGCAGCTATACAAACCGATTCCAGATATTTGTCTCAGCCTGTACATAGAGCCGAGAGCCCTTGGTGTAGTGCGCTGTCAGTCATATAATGGCCGTCATTACATACGAGATTATTTGAATTTGATAAAACCACCCCTGAGGCGAGCAATGCAGTCGAGCGAACATACTTGTTAGGCTCTTCATTCAAGGGCTGGCCGAATCACTTTTTTCACCTCCCGTTCTTTACCTAACTATACGTAGAGTGTATATACCTACAGCGTATAAATTATTGAAAACATAATCAGCTGTCTTAAAAATAACTAAGACTTCTTTAATAGTAGATTGTATATCTAGTGTCGTATTGGGGTATATTACTGACTAGTTAAAACTGTATATTAAAACGAGCGATAGCGAGTTTAACAATCACACGAGTCATAATATCAATACGTACGAGATATAGGTATATGGTATTTTTTGCCATACTCACTATAAAATAACTGTTTTTCACTACTTTTTTCAGTATTTAAAAAAATGTTGACAGTTCATTTTGTGTCGCTAACTTTATATCTATATAGTAGGCCGTAGTAGGTATACCTATAGCGGTCAGTATGTAATAGCGGGCGGATCAGGACGAATAAACATATATTACTATAAAAATGCAGATTAACTTTCCTCACTAGTGTGGAATATACGTTTCAACACACCAGCTTGTTAAATCCGTTACATGCATGTAAAGGAGCTATTTTATAGTGGGGTATGGCAAAAAAATACAAAAAAAATTATGGGTTCGGTCATATTGTTAATATTGGTTTTGACAGTTCCATTTGTACCGAGTCTCATCAAAATCGGTCCAGCCGTTCTCGAGTGATACTGACAGGCTGATCAAAATTCTGGAAACATAATTTCCTGTCACACAAAATCCCCAAGAAAACGAAATTATTGACAGAGGTCCTTTGTATATATACTTATTTAAAAAAATATGTTAGTACCGATATTTTGCTTAGTGTCTACCATGCATTTTTCCAATCTATTATTCAATATGGAATAATCTTTTGGGGCAATTCGGTCTGGGCACAAAAAATTTTTCTAATACAAAAAAAATGTATTCGTATCATAGCGGGTGTGGCACCTAGAGAGCATTGTAAAAATTTATTTATTCAGTACAACATACTAACACTAATAGATCTTTATATCCTAAATTGTGCAAATTTTGTACAATTTTATCCATCTTTGTTTAATGAAAATCAAAATAATCACGAATACACTACAAGATACAAAATTAATTTAAAAACTACTAATTGTACACTTGCGGTGACTCACAAGGGTGTCCGCAACGCTATGATACGAATACACAATAATATACCTACGGAGATCAAAACTGTAAATTCCAATCAACAGTTTAGGAATAATTTAAAAAAATATTTATTATCTAAAGCTCACTACAAATTGAACGAGTTTTTATAATTTTTTTTTCTGTTCGACACTATTTATGTACATTTGTACTAATCAAATAAAGACATCTATCTATCTATCTATCTATATAAAAGACAAAGATCTGTCTGTTTGAAAGCGATAAATTCAGAAATTATTCAACCGATTTTCAAGCGTTTTTCGCAAATTAGTAGAGAAAATATTTGGGAAAGTATTAGATCTCATAACAGGGGATGGACAATTTGAACGAAATGTTGAAGATTTTCAGACTATGTTTTTGTCCACCCTGCTTGTTTTTGCTCTTTCTTTTTTGTTCACGCTGCGGAAACAGATATACCCATCCCTGAGCGACACGAGAAGAGAAAGGCATCATATAAACACACAATGTATAAAATATGTAACGGCAACACATCGCCAGGCGGCCGCTTCACGAAATAAAACCATAATGTTGATAATAACAAATATTGTGAGTTGCTCCTTGTTTTCCCTTATATGATACGTTTTCTCTTAGAATCTATATAATATTATACCACCTACATGATAGGTGTGCGTAAAAAACATCATTTTTTTGATTGATATTACTTATATAAACATTTCGAAATACATAAGTTTAGAAAAAACAGTGAATACCCGATACTCTCAAAAGATAATATTATGTAAACGATATTAAAAACTCTATGATATAGAGATATGGTGATCCGTAGATAATGATTGAAATTAGGATAGGAAGTCTCTATGGCCAAAGGATCAAATAAATTGCAATACCGAAGTTTAGAATTGCATTCTTAGCTAACGTTTCGGTGCTCTTTACACCATTTTCAGAGCATTGATGCTCTGAAGATGGAGTAAAGAGCACCGAAACATTAGCTAAGAATGCAATTTTAAAATTCAGTATTGCAATTTATTTGATCCTTTGGTCACAGAGACTTCCTCTCCTAATTTCAATCATTATCTACGGATCACCAAAAACAGATAGCGATAGCCATTGAACTTCAACAAAATGATTAGAAATTATTCTGACAGCTAAAATGTCATCATTTTGTTAAAGTTCCATGGCTATCGCTATCTGTTTTTGAGGTAAATTTGACATTTTCATATCAAATTTCTGCCGTTACAAAGCATGCAAAATTAATTTTGTTTAATGATTGAGATGCAGAATTTTATGTTCTAAAACTTTTATTCGAAGATATTTTTTCTAAAATAATTAGGGAAGCAGGAAATCGCAGAAGTTTGATTTTACGGGTTAAATCCCTATTACCCGCAAAGCAATTCAGCACCATGTATATAAATTTCTAATAATACCGACAACCAAACAATATAATATTCTCTGCAGTTCACGTTTACTCAATATCAATAAAAATATTTTCTTGAACCGAAAGTCAGGTAATCATGTCATCTTTTTAATTTTTTACGAAGACCGTCATCAAAAACAGTGACGCTAATAAAACGTGTCTTTCTTCAGTATTTAGACAAGAAGGTTTGTTATTGATTGCAACAGAACAATATTTCATTTCAAATTTATATGCATCGGCTCCTCTTATCTGAGAACTGAAAAGTATCAATATGTGTTTTCAATTGATTATTAAAAAAATAATAAATTGAAAATATGAATTGATTCTTCCCAAATTACCCTGGCAGTGAATCGATTCTTTTGAAGCTTGAAATCAAAAGAACTCGTTCTAAATTTTACACTACACTAATAAAAGAGTGTTCTATAAAATCGTACCTAACAAACTTATTTTTTTATTCCTTTCTCAACTTTGAATGAAATTATTTGATTTATTTTTTTAATACCTGCATCTAAATTTTGAAATTGTTCACTTTCTTATAAAAATATTAAGTATTGCTACTCTTTGCTCGCTGCTTCGCTCGCGTGAATATCGGTTTTGATAGAAACGTACCTAATCTTACCTTATCGGAGTGATATATTCCAATCGTTAAATTATCCCTGATGCAGTAGTCTAGCACCGACTGAAGTAGGTACTACGTTATTTATACAATCTATGTATATTTTAATATATTTTCATGTTATTATTTTTAATGACAAATTGAAAATCTAACAGTTCTTAGATTAGAACCTGTGAACTGAAACTTCTAGATTATTAACGCTCGACAACTGATATCATTAGCGTCTATCTGACACTTGTAATAGATGATTTAAAAATTCACAGATTTCGCAATCCTTGCAACCATCGAGGACATTGGAAATGATAACAGCATATATGAAACATAATTAACTGTTTATTATACACACAATATTTATCAATGCACTGTTTAGTTTTGTCAGGAATAACCCTATTATTCTTCTGTTATATACGCGTTCACTTTTGCTTGATTACTTAACTTTTAAATGGATTTTTCTACAGTATTTATTAACATTTGCTCAAAAATAACATCGCAGATCGTCGCAAATACCTCTCAATTAACTAGACATGATGTAAAACACATTTCGAAAAAATTGCACTTGTTCAATTTTGCATGATTGCTCCTCACTTGATCGCGACACCGTTGTCTTTTGGCCTTGAACGAAAACTCGTAACTCTGCCCCCATATACGAACATAAACATTTCCAATGTTAAAAATAATTGTATCTTGATCTAACCCTTTATAAACCAACTATAAAACAATAGTAAATAACTTAGTTCATAAACAATTCATGGTAAGCCATTTAAACTGGCCAGTGCACATTTTCTATGGAAACAATAAATAGCCGTCAATTGAGTGCAACATAAAAATGGACATTATTTGATTTTATCTGTTCTTAACTGAAAACTAGTATAAATAACATTAAAAATGCAACGCAGGCGAAGAAAAGAATTTTATTTTCCGCTCTGACTATTTATTTTCTATATAATTGGATTGCTTTTCAATTATCCGCCCTGCTAAGTAGGAAGAACGAGATGGTGATATAGTGAGAGAATGAAAGAGCTAGATATATAGTATTTGTGTTTGGTGAAGCTTTTTGGGATCGGCTACTGGAGGAACTACGGCGGAAGCACAGATAGATGGGAGAAACTTGCGAGCCTCGTGGAGCGCCTATGGCATTTAGTTGAGTGACCAATAGATACGCATATGTGTGACACCACATACACACACACGAACAACTTGAGGACGTATTTTCCTAGTTTCCGGGCTTGTAGATTGTGGTCCGACATGGTATTACCTGAATTTCGTCTACAACTGCGGTAGACGTTTTTAAAGGCGATGTGGCAGCGGTCGAAAGGTCCTCCTTGATCCATCTTTATGCTAAGCGCCAGCGTGTTTCTCTTTTCACACAGAAGGCGACGGAAAAAATAAGTTTTAATAATTTAGTTTCATAATTATAAAAACGTGGGTTGTAAACTCTACGATATTTTATTAGTCACGACCCACGCTTCTATAATTATGAAACTAAATTATTAAAACTTAGTTTTTTCCTTTTTAGTACATTTAAATAAAAGCGTGTCTTTAAAAAGTTTTTTTACTAATATTTTTACAGTTGTGATTACAGAATATCATTAGTTGATCGCACGCCACTTCCACCATGAGAACCTGTACGTCCACCACAATCATACGTCCATTTTCGATAACTGCTAAATGATACAGAACAATATTATACGCCTAATCGATAAGTCTATAATCCAACAGCCTCTGATTGAAGCAAAATCATTACATAATATACACTCGTAGTATATATAGTTATGTAATATAAGCCTTCGGCGTTTGGTGATTCAAATATACCTACCTTATCAAACTCAACCGTGGTATACGTAAAGCTCGAGCTTATCTGTGTTTGGTTATATAATTGCACTATTCGCCGGTGTTCGCTTGCAACGAGCAAACAAATAGTTTAAAATAATTAGTGCCATTTTGAACTTGAGAATAGCCGAGCGTATAGCGATATCGTTGTGTATATAGCGTCCCCATGGCTCCTCTGTTACAAGCCTCCAGGTTGTAATTCGAAAACTGGTCAAAGTTTCAATTGGATTTTCAATTTATTGTTAACAAATAATGAAACAAATAATGAATTAATTAAACAAGAAATTATTAAATAAATAGCAATATATGAGTTATGTAATTGTGGAGAACAATATAATAATTATTAATTAATTCAACAATGAATTTTTAATCCACAAGGCATCCACTAGGTAGTGAATAGTATTTCTTAACAAATCAGTCAGCATATTATACCATCATGATTGTTAAACGTCAAACGATTGTTATAAGATATGTAAGGAAAAAATCAGAAGCCACTGTCGGGACTTGAACCGGAAATTCTCACAGTTCCTGTGTTAGTAAGTGGCAACTCAACCAGCCGGAAACTGGGAATTTCGGGTTCAAGTCGCGACAGTGGCTTCTGATTTTTTCCTTATATATCTTTGACGTTTAACAATCATGATGGCATAATATGCTGACTGATTTGTTAAGAAATACTATTCATTACCTAGTGGATGCCTTGTGGATTAAAAATTCATTGATGAATTAATTAATAATTATTATAAGAAATTATTAGTCCTATCCGTAAATAAAATCACATATATCAGATGATATAATATTATCGCCATGATTTTTAATAGAAGGCTATAATATAAGAAAAATATAAATGTCACTGTCGGGACATGAATGAAATTAATTGAAAATTTGATCTGGTTACTTACGTTTTGCCATACCCACTACAAAATAGCTGCTTTACATGCATGTATGTATGCATGTAAAGTGACTTTTGACAGGTCGGTGTACGGAAACGTATACCTAATCGTTTCCACACTAGTGTGGGAAAACAAACCATTTCCATAGTTAACAAAATAAAATATAGTTACTTCTTACCACAACAGTTTTATTGAAGGATGTACATTTCGAAAGCTAAGCTTTCATCTTCAGCAAACACTACATGAATGAAATAATAAAAAACGGGTTTGACCCGTTTTGTATTATTTCATTCATGTAGTGTTCGCTGAAGATGAAAGCTTAGCTTTCGAAATGTACATCCTTCAATAAAACTGTTGTGGTAAGAAGTAACTATATTTTATTTTGTTTTTATTCCAACCACAGTGCTCATATATATTTTTATTTCCATAGTTATTTATGCCCGCTAGATTACATACTCCTGGTGCGTGCCTCGGCCTACTATAGGAGTAAAGTTTGTGACACAAATAATCTGTAAAATATTTTTTGAAAATACGAAAAAATGAGTGAAAAGTAGTTATTTTATAGTGGGTATCACAAAAAATACCATATATATTTTATACTTATTATGATTCGTTTGACTGTTATGTCTCCTCCACACAATCGGCCATGATGGGCAATCACAGAATGGGTCATGATTGTCACCATCATTGCGCATCTGTCCACACAATCGTGCCATTAATTGTGAATTGTCATCTGTCAACATGGATACAACCGTACCGTAAACAAATATGAACTGAGTGATCGACGAACGTGTGGAAATGAAATAGAAATAGATTTATGCATGCAATCATGGCCGAAAAATCCATACAGAGGCGGATCACGCTCCATCATGGGCAATCATGGACAATTACAGGCGATTATGCCCTCCACACGATGGCCTGTAATCGCCCATCATGGCCGATTGTGTGGAGGCACCATTTAACTCGTTATCACTCGTTTTAACATACTGTCACTACTCGGCAGTAATCTGCCTCATTACACAACTAGATATACAATCTACTATATTGCCATTTTAGATTTTCAGCTTTTACATAATATAATGTGTGTGCGCCAATTTTCTTAGTATATGTAAGTTTGTTGGTACATATAGTTTTATACAGTAGATAATTACACATATACAGTGTGTCCACAGACTCATCCTCAACATGGGGATCTCCGTTGTTATGGGAGATAGAGATTTGGTTAAATGAGACAAAATGTGCAGAATCTCCAGTACTACTACCCTGCGTAGTCAAACTTTCCATATTTTGCTTGGTTCGCGACCGACAGTTGAAAAACGAGATTTACCCATTTTCGTTTTTTGTTTATAACTCGCTTATTAAGTAAGTTAGAAAAAAAATATTTTCACTTTCTTAAGGCCCTTTTTTATGAAGATTTCAAAACTCTTTTCATATTTTTATTTACTTTAATAGTTTTAGAGATACTTGTATTAACTTTGTTTTTTTAAATACACGTCAAAGATGGCCATAACACCATTCGAAAGAGTTTTTTTTTCTCTTTAATTTGATATGAGGGTTGATGGATTTATTTTCAAAAATAACAGAGTTATACGTAAAACACTGATTTTTAATAGTAGGCTATGCTAAATTAATTGATAAAACAACAGAAGGCTTAGCAAACAGTTGAAATTCGCGTTGGATTAGTAAACAGCTGTTTTGTTTTAGCTATCAAAGTGTAGTTTGTTGCTAATTTGTCAGTTTACTAAGTGATTTATTAAATTTACTTTTGTTATCATGGAACCATTTTGTAACAATGAAAAATAAGCGATTTTCAACAATTGATCCTAAAACAGTAGTTTTGTCTTCTTCACTTATTCGCGTTGACATAGTAAACGGCTTTTTAAATGATCCATAGTTTATTAAATTTACTCAAGTTTCTGTAAATAGACGAATGAGGTTGTCTTCGTTCTGAATGCTGATCGAAGTACATTTCTGCAGCTCTGGTCGAATTTTTGTGACATAGAATGTAACAAGATAACATATCAAATTTTTCATTGTTACAAAATGGTTCCATGATAACAAAAGTAAATTTAATAAATCTCTTAGTAAACTGACAAATTAGCAACAAACTACACTTTGACACCTAAAACAAAACAGCCGTTTGCTAAGCCAATGCGAATTTCAACTGTTTGCTAAGCCTTCTTATTGTTTTATCAATTAATTTAGCATAGCCTACTATTAAAAATCAGTGTTTTACGTATAACTCTGTTATTTTTGAAAATAAATCCATCAACCCTCATATCAAATTAAAGAGAAAAAAAATCTCTTTCGAATGGTGTCATGGCCACCTTTGACGTGTATTTAAAAAAACAAAGTTAATACAAGTATCTCTAAAACTATAAAAGTAAATAAAAATATGAAAAGAGATTTGGAATCTTCATAAAAAAGGGCCTTAAGAAAGTGAAAATATTTTTTTTCTAGCTTACTTAATAAGCGAGTTATAAACAAAAAACGAAAATGGGTAAATCTCGTTTTTCAACTGTCGGTCGCGAACCTAGCAAAATATGGAAAGTTTGACTACGCAGGGTAGTAGTACTGGAGATTCTGCACATTTTGTCTCATTTAACCAAATCTCTATCTCCCATAACAACGGAGATCCCCATGTTGAGGATGAGTCTGTGGACACACTGTATACACACTGTATATTATACAATGTGCATGGCAAAGTTCATTACTGGGGTAAAGTAAATGCACATATTAGCTCAGTCTGCGTAAAATTACATAGTGAATTGAAAATATAGAATGTTGTAGGTATTATTAATAATTAACTCTTTTCCTGCCGTACTAATTCCAACCATATGTAGTAGCACCGTCGGTTTTTCAGCGTATTATATTACGTAACCGGATTTTATGAACTCATATAGGTAGGCACTGTATATTGTTTCAAAAAATATATCGTGTCTATAATGTACAAATGTGGTTTTATAGTGAGCGTGTATATTATAGACGCTCGACAGCAGTGGAAGCGTGCTGGGCCCATAACCTATTAGAACACGTTGACTTTTAACATTGGAAATGTTTATGTTCGTATATGGGGGCAGAGTTACGAGTTTTCGTTCAAGGCCAAAAGACAACGGTGTCGCGATCAAGTGAGGAGCAATCATGCAAAATTGAACAAGTGCAATTTTTTAGAAATGTGTTTTATATCATGTCTAGTTAATTGAGAGGTATTTGCGACGATCTGCGGTGTTATTTTTGAGCAAATGTTAATAAATACTGTAGAAAAATCCATTTAAAAGTTAAGTAATCAAGCAAAAGTGAACGCGTATATAACAGAAGAATAATAGGGTTATTCCTGACAAAACTAAACAGTTAATTGATAAATATTGTGTGTATAATAAACAGTTAATTATGTTTCATATATGCTGTTATCATTTCCAATGTCCTCGATGGTTGCAAGGATTGCGAAATCTGTGAATTTTTTTCACACAAACTAAACTATTTTTATTTGTTAAGTACTCATAATTTTACAGCGTTATACATAATTATTTTTATACAAAAGATCAATGGCGCAGTAGAAGTGTGCTGGGCCCTTAACCTATTAGAACACGTTGACTTTCTCACACAGTTTAAACTATTTTTATTTGTTACTCATAATTTTACAGCTTTATACATAATTATTTTGATACAAAAGGTCAATGGCGTAGTGGAAGTGTACTGGGCCCATAACCTGTTAGAGCACGTTGACTTTTTCACACAAGCTAAACTATTTTTATTTGTTACTCATAATTTTACAGCGTTATACATAATTATTTTGATACAAAAGGTCAATGGCGCAATGGAAGGTGCTGGGCCCATAACCTATTAGAACAGGTTGACTATCTCACACCTACTAAAGTATTTTTATTTCAACAATTTTACAGCGTTACATAATTATTTTGATACAAGAGGTATTACTGCGCAAAGAATAGAGCGGTAACTTCAAATAAAATACAGTTCATTGTGAATTATAGACACTCGACAACAGAGGTTCTTAGCAACACAATTCATTGTATTACAGTGGGTTTATATTATATAATGGCTGTTTCTAAAATATAGCATTAAGTCAAAGCGAAGCGCACGTATTTTAGATATATATCCTTCAAAAAAAAATTATCGCCCGTTACTAAAATAATATTGTACAATATTGTAAACCGGTCCACAATTTAGGAAAAGCAATGATTTTGTGTAGCGACTTTTCGAAACAGATTGTATTATAAGTTTGTGAAGATTTCTAATTATTATTTTAAACTGTGCAGCAATTATTATTAAAAAATTATTTAATCCAGTCTTTTTATAATCATAAATAGGCTAATTAAATTGTTAAAAACGGCGGAAAATATTATTTTCAAATCATAGAAATTAGAAATATTTTTACGGTATAATAAGTTGTGGAAAAATAAATCATTAGGTATAAAATTCAAACAGTCCATTTTAGTTAAAAAAAATAAATGCACATAAGTATATAAAATCCAACGCGATAAACTCGGAAATTATTCAACTGATTTTCATGCGGTTTTCACGAGAATGTGTTGAAAAAATATTTGGGAAGGTTTTAGGCTATTTCTAAAAATAGAACGAGCAATTTTAAATTAAAAACATTTTGAAACTAGGTTAAGAAATAATTTGGATATCAATTTTTCAAGAGTTTTTGTATCGTATAACAAAATTATTATTTGAAAATAATTTTGCACGATTTTTTCTGAATTAACTTCGTTAAATGCAATTTGTGAGCACTAATAATTTTACATGAGATTTTTGTCTGTTGTTTCAGCGCAAAAACAATTTGTATGAAATTTCCTGCTTTTAGAGTTTCATATTTGTAGTTTCCGATAAATAATGTAAAACATTATGAAACATGTTTTTAAAGAAATTGACATTCGATGTTTTTCAGCATAAAAAAACGACATGCAATATTAGTATGTATGTTATATTTAAACCATAAATTAACTTAATTATTCAAATATACTAGGTAATTATTTTACGTGTGGTACATATTTTTTTCTGATATTGTAATTTTTATATCATATATTATTATCATAAAAACATTGTATGAGCATATTTATTTTATAATAAGTAATTGTATTTTATATTATATTACAACTGCAAGAAAATCAACAAGTTCAATTTTCAGAATAATAGTATATTGAATGAATGAAATGTAAATTATAGACGCTCGACAACAGAGGTCATTAGCGTCTGATAATAGTATATTGCGCAGCTAGTGTGCTAAATACATTTTTATGCGCCTGACGCACACCATACTTTTTTCAAAACATGCATGGTTTTAGACTTTAATTGAATTAATGTCAAATACCGTAGATTCACTGACAGCAGGACATCTCATACTAAAAACATTGGCCTTGATACAATATTTATTTACTTCATTACCATAGTAACCATATTTCATTATAGCATCGAAAAACGTTTCTTGGTGCGTTCCACATGGCGACCGCGCCAACGTCTACAACGATCAAACGGAATAAGCGCGGTCGTATGGCGTGGGCGTAGTGGGGCGCAATGGTCGCCAAGTGGAACGCACCTTAATCATGACATAACCAGTCAATAAACGGCCATTTAAGATCCGCTTTACTGACACGAAAAAAACACTAAAAGCGTGCATGACGCGTTGTTAAAATTCTTTAGAATAGAATAGACACCTATTTGCCAAACCAACTAATGGATACAAAGCAAAAATAAAATACAAAAAAATTATCACCCCGATATTTTATATTTTCTCAAAGTGATCAAGTTTTTTCTCTCACTTTGCATTGTTTGTTAATTTCGAAAAAAAAACCTTGTTTAATTATTAAAAATCTTATTGAATGTCATTTCAAATTTATCTTTTTGTATCTTCGGTAAAAACATTTTATTTCATTTTTCTTTTTTGTTTCAGATCGAGTTTTAATAACATATTGGTGAGTAAAATTGACTGAAATTTTTATATTTTATAAGACTACGACCCACCGATTTTTTAATGCAAAATCATTAGCGAATTAATTGAGTATTTTATTAAAAATATATGACTATTTAAATTTATACTCCTTTATATAATATACAGGGTGTTATTTAAGTACGTGGCCAAACTTCAAGAGGTGATTCTTTGAATGATTCTAAGACGAAAAGTTTATATAAACATAGGTCCTGTAATGCTTCTCTTTTTCAAGATACAGGGTGTCAAACTTTTTTTAAAAAATACATATTAAAAAAAATCCTTATTAACAAGACGCAAACTAATATGATGTTGAAACTTGGTGACAGTTTTTAATGTATGTTTTAAGCTAAAAATTGTTTGTCTCCTTTTGCCAGTGGCGTACACAGAGGTAACGCTGAAAATTAAAAATAAAATCAAACAAGAGATCTATGTTTATAATAAACGTTTCGTCTTAGAATCACTCAAAGAATCACCTCTTGAAGTTTGGCCACGTACTTAAATAACACCCTGTAATATATTAAATCGTAGGTACATTAAAAACATTAAAATATTCGGGAAGTATCGCGTAATTCGAATTATAAATCATCCTGTATAACTATCATTCTCATAGAACCTTAATTGAGTCATAAAGTAAAATAATATTTGTAATTTTCGACAGGAAAGTAACTGAAAATTCTTCTAAACGTTAGTAATATGTGCAGCTTAAGAAAAAAGAAGGAAATTCGAATTGTAATAATTTCCTTGCGATATTTTATTTAACTGAATAAAACTGTCACAAGACAATATCCTGAAGGAAAATGCGCGGGATAAAGTGTGGCTTTATATGGATTGACGGTAGTTCCCCGGTAGTTCCGTAATTGTTTTTCCCTCTAGCAAGAATCTCTTCGCGAGAATATCTAATAGTTCTTTATCGTCTTCCTGCTGCAGGAAAAACTCGATATTTACGTGAATAGAAAAATTATATCAATTGTTACATCGACTTTTATTTTTTACGAATCGAAAATGAAAATTTACATCGCTTAGTTTTTTTATTAAAATATGAATGCGCTTTTTCATCGGTTTTTATTTTTTTTCTAGTTTTAATTAATAACTCTTTTCGTAGTTTATTCGGACATATTTAAAAAAGTGAATTTTTATTGACTAAAATTTGAAATAGATGCTAATGACCCTTGTTGTCGAGCGTCTATAATTTACAATTTTCCAAAATGAGACCAAAGACCAGAGCTGCGGAGTTGCTGATTTGGATCAAAAGAAAAATACGTTTTGGACCATTCAATCCCACGGTCCACGGACTTCTGAGATATTAAATTTTAAAATTGCCATTCACACTATACTATTCCAGTTGCCGAGCGTCTATAAATTATTTACAATATTATATTACAAAGTTTTTCCAAAATGAAACCGAAGACCAAAGCTACGGCGTCACCGAATTGGATCAGAAGAAAAATATACGTTTGTACTATTCATTCCCTTATCTTCCGAAATATTAAATTTTAAAATTGCTATAAGTATTCACACTGCAGTATGCAAATATACACAACATGTCAAATAAGCACGCTAATAGCTGTTATACTTTGGCAATTAGTGCAAAATATGTATAAAGCCGGGAATACATCTGACAAACGTTGCCATTCGTTCGCATTCGTTTACGTTGCTATCATTGCTGCTTGTACGCAGACATTCTCTGAAACGTTTCTTGGTAGCAATAGACATCTGAACGAATGACTTGCAATATTTACATTCGCTAACATTTCCAGTAAAACAACCTTTCTCGACAAATGGTATAGCGAACCACTGCAAATTATTGCAACCTTTCCAAGCATTCGTGGCTCACATTTTCTTTTTGATCTTTGTATTTTTACCGACAGCCAATGGTAACGGTCGTTCGCACGGCTAGCCAATCGAACTACACTTAATTTGTTGCAAACGATCGTCTACACTTCACGAACACATATAAATAAACCTGTGACAACGCGAGCGAATGGCAACGTTTGTCAGATGTATTCCCGGCTTAACATATATCTAGAAACTACAATGTGAATGACATATTTTCAAAATTTAATATCTGTGGAATTAAATGATGCAAAGCATGTTTTTCTTTTAGAGTTTAGTTCCACAAAAAAAATTTGTAGACCTCGGCGACCCCACAGCTCTGTTCTCCTCGAGAACAGTGTGGCCCAGTGGTTAGCGTCGCGGCCTCTGGATCAGATCCCGACTCCACTCATGAATGTTTTGTGATGTCATTTAGTTTTAAGTTAATTGTTATTTAATGTAATCAAGACGCTAATGACCTAAGCTGTCGACGCTTCTATAATTTACAATATAAATATAAAAACTCTCTTCTCCTTCACTTGCTAAACGTCTCTTGACATTTACTACAGTCAAATATTTAGTACACCTGTAGATCATGACCCGGATTAAAAACTAAATGCGAATAGTTATTTATTTAAACCTCACAAATAACACATTAAATCAAAGCCATCCATTTACAGATATATGAAGCATAACTTTGAATTAGAAGACGTTGAAGTGTGAAGCTTCATTGACTGATGTTACCGGTAGGTGGCAGGTTGGTTGCATGTGTATTTCACGTACTCACACATACATTTCAAATACAGTAAAACATCAATTATCTGTATCCATGGGATCGTCTAGTGAAAATGACGCAGTATCGTCACCGATTACAATTTCGGACGTTATTTTGCAATATCGTTCCCACCTCTGGAATTGATGAAATATAAAAATTTACGAATAGAGTCTTTCTTTTTATTATGTGACGATTTTTCTTTAATCGAAAATTCTGTTTCAATTACTTTGAATAATTGATGCTTTACTGTACTGAGTTATATAAGCGGTAGGCACTTAAGTGTTGTATTTAATGCGACCATAGAAAACAGATGACGTAACTAAAGGTGTGTCCACACTGCACACTGAACTAACGAAATCTAGTCTCAGCTGCCACACTAATACTAATTACTGGGTTGCAAAACGCATCGTCAGATAATTTTTATGGGCCCATAAAATATTATCTATCTATATAAAACAGTTCCGTTACTGACTGATTGACTAACAGACAACGCCCAGGTCAAACCGTTGAAGATATAAACTTGAAATTTGGACAGTAGGTTCCTTTTGTGACGTAGGCACCCACTAAGAAAGGATTTTTCGAAATTCAGCCCCTAAGGGTGTTAAATAGGGAATGAAAGTTAACTTCCATACAAACTTTTATCCCCTTTTTAGCCCATTTAGGGGATGCATTTTCAAAAAAAATTTCTTTGTGCTCACCTACGTTATATAAGAAACTCCTGTGCCTAATTTCATGCTTCTAACTTCAAAAACGACGAATTTCCATACAAACTTTCATCCCCTATTTAATCCCCTTAGGAGCTGAATTTCGAAAAATCCTTTCTTAGTGGGTGCCTACGTCACAAAAGGAACCTACTGTCCAAATTTCAAGTTTATATCTTCAGCGGTTTGACCTGGGCGTTGTCTGTCAGTCAATCAGTCAGTAACGGAACTGTTTTATATACAGTATGTAAACAGGTAAGCTGCACATAGGGAAATTAGCATTGAGAAAAAATGAATGGATCAGCGTGAGCCATGACTCATAATGCACATATTTATATAGAGTTGCTATGGTTTTGTCAGTGTTTTTATTTTAGTTTCAGTTTTTTTATTTTACTTGACATTTAAACGGCAATTAAAATAAAAATAATTGAAATTAAAATAATAACACTAAAATAACCATAGCAACTCTATATAAATACGTGCATTATGAGTCATGGCTCACTCTGATCCATTCATTTTTTCCCAATGCTAATTTCCCTATGTGCAGCTTACCTGTTTACATACTGTATATAGATCAGTCATAGTTTTTAAAAAACCTTATTATTATATATTTTTTAAACACTAGAGAAAATTGCATATATTTGTCACTATAAGTAGTAGGAGGGCACGAGACAGAAGCTAATCGAGCTTTTTTTTAAATTTTCTCTCCAGGATCAGAAATAGGGGAGGTTTTCAAAAAAAAATATTATTTTACATCTTGGATTTTTGAACTTCAATCTGTCGCCAGGCGAAACCAGGCTTAAACGCTAATAATAATAATTTAAAAAAGTTCGTTAACGATTTGAACGAATTATTTGTTGTTTGGACAACCCTGCATTTATAGTGGCACGGTTATATAACGCCATCGACACTCGCCTTCAGCCCCTTTCAACTTAATCTGAAGATTTTCACTTTCACTCGCGTCACATACAAAGAAACACATTTTGTGCAATCCGTTTTTCTTTGGCATTATATACAGGCTGTCCCAGACGTGACTCCCCAGGCTAACAAGTTCGTAAATGGGATGAATTTTTCTACAAGATGGCGGTACATTATTGACGATGTAGATCAGAGAGACTACATGAAACTTATTATCCCCCATAAGCACGATATATTTTTTGAGATGTTCACTTTTTATTGAAGTGAAAACTTCCTTAAGGTACGTGCAGTACGCAGCTAGGATTCTAGATGGTAGCATGTATGGTAGATGGTGGCTGAAATAATAAGCGCTTATAGGTTTGTACAACGAAGCTTTGATACTAGCATTGATACAAGCTTAAATCGCGTTTAAAATGTCAGATAGCGAAGACTAATATTTGTGTTCTTCTGCTACAAAGTGGTATATTTTAAATACAAATTTGGGTAGGAGCTATCATGTCCACCCTATTAATAGAAAACGATCTAAACATGGCGAATTTCATCATTTATACCATGAATTAAAATTTTACCCAAACCAGTTTTTTGAATATTTACGTAAGGAACCTAACACTTTTAAATACGTCTTAGAAAAAACTCAAAACAAATTAAATAAAAACTGGCAAAATTTCATTTATTAAACTAGTAACATCCATTGCGAAACATGTAACGGCCATTTGACAGTTGTCACATGTTGATTGTAGTAGTCAGCGCGCTGACAGAATGGTGGGATACATTCTTGTATCTACCAGCTCTTGTATCAGCGCTTATACCTGCTACACTCACTGCTTCGTTGTGTACGCTCGCATATATAACAATGCATTAATTTAAGCAAGCCCTGCTATGATCTACGCTACCATCTAGAATCCCAGCTCCATACTGCACGTACTTTTAGGCGTGCTTTGCCTGGACTGTTAACAACAGTGATGTGAAACGCATCCGACGGTGACAATCGAAGCTACTCGGCTCAAACACGAACACTTAGTTGCAATATGCTGGTAATAGTGTGTAGTTCATAAGTGTGTTAATAGATGACACTAAAAACTTAATACGAGTAAAAAGTCATTTGTAGTTCACAAGTGCGCTAACAGATGACACTAAAACAATATTATCGTTAATGTATTATATTCATTAAATTTAATTGTATAGGCCGATTTTAATATATTTATGATTAAACTGTGTGGTTAAAAAATTATACGTATATATATTTTAAAATTAGGAACTCTGAAGTTTTCACTTCTATCGTGTGGTCATAAGCACACACCCACTTTTTTAGTGTATTTGCCATATGGCACATAGACTATTGACGTCGGTCGGATGGCGGGACCTAGGGGTTGGACCAAAATTTCTCGACGTTTCATAGCCTCCTGAACACTTTTGCACCATTTTTGGAAATGTTTATGTATATATATATATATATGTGTGTGTGTGTGTTCGCGGCATAACTCTCGAAAGACTTAATTGATTTGAACGAAATTTGGTACACACGTTGGAATCCATCACCGCACGGAATCTATTTAAAATGGGCCCAATCGGACCATTTTAAGGGTAGTTTTTAGGGGTTGAAAAAAGTTTTTGGGCCCAAAAATACCGAAAAAAATCTCAGAATTGTTTCAAAATTGGAATTTAACCCTTTAGTAGAGACTAAAATATGTTGCTAAAATTTTAACAAAATCGGCACGACAGGACCGGACTTACAAATTTTATGAAAACACTAGTTTACGGATAGTGATTTATTTGCTGACGGGTGTATTTAATTTGGTACAGAGGTTGCATTGAAAATAATATTGAAATTAGGAAAAAAATATTATTTTAAGGGGTGTATTAAGGGGTTAAATTTTTCATTTTGTCCAAAAACAAACTTAAGTTCACATAATAAAGCCACAAGGCCTGTATTAGCAAATACACTATATTGTCGGCAGGGTTTTGGCACTGCGACCCGAGTTTTTTTTCTCTTTTCAATCGTGTATTTAAATGATACATTTTTAGAGTGTTTTTAAATACCAACGTTACAATTTAAAAAATTTGAGATAAACGCAATTGTATGTGGGCTACAAATTCACCACTTTTTTGATACCAGATTTAAAAAAAGGTCAAGTGCGAGTTGCGTACTCGCGTAGAGAGGGTTCCGTACTATTCCGTTTCCCGTGGGAATTTAAAGAGTTAGTATTTCTATTAGGTTTTCCTGTAAACTATGAGTAAGGCCCTATATTCCCTATTTTTTTTTCAAAATTTTAGGCTTAGTAGTTTCGGTAAAAAAGGGGGGGAGTATGATCGATTTTTGTATTATTAACTTTTATCGTCCAGTAGATTCGGAAAAAAGGAGCTGTGACAGACGGCGACAGACAGACACGAGAGTGACCCCATAAGGGTTCCGTTTTTTCATCCGATATACGGAACCCTAAAAATTGATTTAATATGTAAAATTACATTGTTTGTGGTTCAGTAGCCCTGTAACCTCTAAAATTATAAAGACTCACTGTTAATATGCGTGTTTTATTAGACATATTTTGTCGGTCGATTTTTGAAGTTACACTTCTTTTGGCGCATTGTAAAATTTTAGCAGGTAACGGAAATGACAAAAAATCGACAGTATGAAGTAAGTTAGACTTTGTTCATTAAATTCAAAATTGCTATGGAAGCAATGTAAATAAAGAATTAAAATAGTGTATCAAATAGTATATTGTGCGACTAGTGGGAGAAAGAGAAGATTCCTCGAGTGTGGATTTTGTCATACGAGCGTAGCGAGTGCGGTAAAACACACGAATGGAATCTCCTCTTTCGACCAATAGTCGCACACAATATTTTGTTCAACTACCGCAAGAAATATGTCATTTCGTGGCTCTGCTGAGCGCGGGCGAAATAATGGGTGACCTGATTGATTGCGTAAACGTTCCCCGTAATGAGCGTGGGCGAAATGCTATTTCGCCCACTCTGCACGTCAACAATCAGGGGAACTCATTATTTTGCCCACGCTCAGCAGGGCCACGAAATGATTTATTTCTTGCGGGTGTTGAACAAAAAATTATTAATATCATAATATAAGTTTGACAAATTAAAAGAAATGATTTATTGAGGAAAAAACTGGCAGGGGTCAAATTATTAAAAAAGCCGGATTATTTTAAGTATAACTTCTGACGCGCGTACATAAGTAGACCCACCCACTTTTTTGAACAGCCTGTATGTGTATATACTTACAATGTACATATATTTAGTACTTATTCTGGCTCTTTAAAAAGAGAAAGGTAGAAGTCTATTTTCTTTTACAACCGTATTGTTTATTTTTTATTACGTTTCAAACAGGAATATGTCATAAAAAACTTATGTTGCGTCAGAGAAGACATCAACTATTTTACTCTTAGATATTTGGCTTGGTTTAAAACTATCTGAAAATGGTGGAGAATTAATTATAAGTTTAGAAATCTGAAATTGGTTGTGATGTGTAAAAAAACAGTAGGCGTAATATATTTTGTATAGTAGGTATATTCTCAGGGATGTGAACACAAATAAATAATGATTATTTATTCATCCCTGAAAATATAGTACCTACTACAAATATTATATATCATGGACGAGAACCTTGAATGATTATTAGTAGGCATAATGTATATTATCCCAATCATAAAATTGTACGTAAATCAAGATAAAACCATGATTTTTGCTATAAGTTAGCCATCAGTAGATCAATAAACAAATAAGATGGCCATGCTTTTTCCAAAGAATTAAAAAAAGAGTGTTTATTTCTTGCAAATATATGCTGTGTATCCACCCTGTATACTTGTCGCACACGGCCAAAATAAGATAGAAAATACACAAATTTGAACGTTGAGGTACTTGAAGGTCATTGTATTCGTTACCACGGTAATTTTGAGTTAATTATTGTTTACTAGGTGGGAAGTATAGGACTGGTCATTAGTCAAATTTTTATTATAAAAAATTATTTTTTATTTTATTAGAAATAGCAAAAAATATATATGATTTTAAAATACTCAGTTCAAAAAAAATTTTAAACTCATAACGTGATTTTATTAAAATTATAAAAAATTGACTATAAAAGAGCGTTTAATCGATTTGAAAATATTGTTTTGAGTATTAAATTATGTATACATAACGCCCATGGATATTGTCTCGCAATAATCGCCTTAATAACAAAATTTAATTTGCTGTATGTGTTGGTATCAATGAACATTGTGTCAATACTAATTAATTTGGATTATTTTCAGATTTACGAACTGAATTGGGTAATCTACAGATAATATTATCAACTAGCGATACCCGTCCGGCTTCGCCCGGGTGGTATGAAATTATGATTTAATAATAGTCACCCGTGCCTCCGCTCACGTGTATTTAGATTTTTTATGCCCAATAATATAAAATCCTGTATATATTGTTAATTTATTAACCCTCTCCCCGCTAAAAATAGTCAGACATGCCACCCCATTTCACCCCCTTGGGAGTTGATTTCCGAAAAATCCTTTCTTAGTGCACCTCTGCACCTTGTAAGGAACATAACTTCCAAATTTCATGTTTCTATCTTCAGTAGTTTAAGCTGTGCAATATCCACCATTTTGACCCCCTTAGGGATTGATTTTCTAAAAATCTCTTCTTAGTAGGTGCTAACATTACAAAAGGAACCTACTGTATACATTTCCAGTTTATAGCTTCAGCAGTTTGGGTTGGGCGTTGATTAGTCAAAAAACCCTACACCCCCGTTTTACCCCCTTAGGGATTGAATAACAGTTTAAATAGTAGCCTAGATGACTCTTGGCAACCTTCTATTCATATCTGTAAAGTCCCATCGAAATTGATTCATTCATATAATTTTTGTTTAAATCGGTTCAGTAGTTTCTTTTTTTCTAGTAATCAAATTAATTTTTAATTATGTTATTTAAATGGCATTTGTTCTGAAGTATCAATTATTTCATGGCTGGTTTATGGCTATATTAATATTTTAATACTTATATGTAATGTACGAACATTACTTACCATAAATAAAATCAAAATAAAATATTAGTAAAAAAAAACTTTTTAGAAACAAGCTTTTATTGAAATGTAGGTACTAAAAAGGAAAAAATAATATTTAATAATTTTGGTTCATAATTATTATAAAAGCGGGGGTTGTAATTTCTGCTTTTATAATAATTATGAACCAAAATTATTTTCCTTTTTAGTACATTTCAATAAAAGCTTGTCTCTAAAAAGTTTTTTTTTACTAATATTTTATTTTGTTCATTTTAGTCTTTCAAAATTTTACTCCCCTTTGGCACCCGTACGGGTTGAATTTCGAAAAATTCTTTCTTAGTGGATGCTTACGTCAGAAAAGGAACCAACTGTTCAAATTTCAAGTTTCTAACTTCAGCGATTTGGCCTGGGTGTTGATTACTCAAAAAAACCCTACATCCCCGTTTAAACCCCTTAGGGGTTGAATTTATTTCTAAAAACGATTTATTCATGTATTGTCATCGGGAATACATATGTGCACAAAATTTCAAATCGATCGGATACGTGGAACTCGTTCAAAATTGACTTGCAAGTTTTGACAAACAAACACAAAAAAAACAAACACACAAACTAACATACATTGCAAGTTAAATAAAAGCTTGTAAATAAAATCAAACACGTTGTAGACGGTTTCCGTTAATGTATTCATTCAATTATCGACTGTCCAACGATTATCTGCTGAATTGTTGGAATCCGTCGAACCACGCAAGCTAGCGATAAATCTAATAATAAATACGCTACTAATTGTTATGTCACGTTCCTGAGACGGTGTCACGATAGCATATCAACAATTTAAAATATATTTCATTTTTGTACGGTTTTATTATATACTTTTCCACACATTTTATTAGCTTTCTAACCTGGCTTCGCCCGCGGGTAGTGTTTGATTTGGCAGCGAAATAAGAGCAACAAATCTCTCATATTATACTTTGCCAGGATCGTTTTACATTTTCGCTCACTGTTCATTCCCCTTTTACGCAACGTAATAATATATAAAGCCTATTAACATTCAAGATTTTTTGTGGTCAGTATCTCGGATACGACTCAAAACTACTTGATGAAATTTATACAGTTTATAGAGAAGTATAAAATTATTTACAATTATCATCGGCTGCCTTGCAACTTTTTTTGCAAACCTGGCAGACCTCTACCCAAATATACATAAATGTTCAATGTGAAATTGCTAGGTAATCAAAAAAGGCAGCCGACGTAAGCACCCACTATATGGAAAGATTTTTCGAAATTCAATCCCCAAGGGAGTCAAAAGCTGATAAACTTTTGAACGACTAATTAAAGGAACAAAATAAAATATTAATAAAAAAATTCGACTGATGACCAGTCCTATACTTCCCACCTAGTAAATATTTGCAAAAAATAAACATTCTTTTTTTATTCTTTGAAAAAAAGCATGGCCCTCTTTTTTGTTTAGTGATCTCGTGATGGCTAGCTTAATATAGCAAAAATCATGGTTACCTTGATTTACGTATAATTTTTATTTTTTTTAGTAAAATATTTTTTTTCTCGAAAACTGTACATTTTAGAAAAAAAAAATATTTACATTTTTTTCATATTATAACATCTAGAATTCATTTATATTTTTTTTTACCTATGTTAATACGTGACATTGAGAACGTTTTCTTTAATATCTCAGGATCCACTGAACCGATTTGACTCAAAATCTAATCAGATCTAAGTTAAAGGCTGATAAACACAACAGAACAATCGGCATGGCCGTATGTTGTTCCGTTTTTAAGATATCGAAGGCGAAAAATTGACCACATACACACACACACACACACACACACAGACATCTGTCAGAAAATGATCTTAAACGATTGCTAGGGTCTCAAAACGTGAAAATCTGTTAAAATCTCGAAATATTTTTTTCGGACTAAATCCATTACTTCCCTACCATAGTAGAGGTGGGAAGTAAAAAACTTTTTAAAGACACGCTTTTATTTAAATGTACTAAAAAGGAAAAAAATAAGTTTTCATAATTTAGTTTCATAATTATAAAAGCGTGGGTCGTGACTAATAAAATATCGTAGAGTTAACAACCTAGGCTTTTATAATTATGAAACTAAATTATTAAAACTTATTTTTTTCTTTTTAGTACATGTTTTAGCGTTTTGGTAAACAAAAAAAAAACGAAACGAATGGTTTTGCTTTTAGGCCAGTGATAATATAATGAAAAGAATATTGTGTAGTTTTCATAAATTATAAATATAGTAACGAAGCCATCACGTACGTGGTCCGTAGTACTAGTACCTATGTAAGTAATTCGTTTAGACGCAAAACACAGAACGAATACTTGCGTTATCACCTCTGTGAATACTCCACAGCTTCTACGACCGACTTGTCTTCTCTACTACTTTTGCACATTGATATTGTGTTTTAATTTTTCAGTAGTTGGTATATTGAAATACAAACAGCATATAGACTCTACTTACAAGAACCCCTGCAGTTAAACACGTAGAATATACAGGCGTTTATAAATGTTAAAAGTCTCTAAAAATAAATGTAGATTTTTGAAGTGAAAACCTCTTTAGGCGCACTTTGCGTTCTTTCGGAATAGTGAATGAAAGTGAACCGTCACGCTCGGGTCGGTGACGCTGAATCGGGTTTACTCGGCTTCCCTCGACATCAAGCGCGCTCGGGTCGGTGACCACGTTTACTGTCTAACAAGCAGTGCATAGTTTCAAGAATTACGTTTTTATTTTTACGTATTATAATAATAAAATAATATTAACAAATATTTAGATCACTTGAAAATTCTACAGAAATTGTTTCTTCTCGACGATCGTTTCGGACCAAAGTCCATCTTCAAGGAGTAGACATATATTGCTAGCCGGGGTCTGGAGTCGAACGAAAAGCCTACGGTGCAGACATATATATGTCCGTCTCTCTCGCAAGACGTCGAATCTTATGCGAATGAACAATTTATAATATTAATTGATCTATGATAATAAATAAGTAGTGATAATAATATTTTCGAAATTGCTATGGTATCAATGTGAATCGAATGTTACGACGCTTGCGCACAACGAGATGGATTTCTCGACAAAGATAGAAACAGTCATTTGCTGTCTCACTTGCGGCCTGATACTTCCACTTACGGGCGCAAGCAATATAGGAGTATTACATATATGGGTTTCTATAAAAGCACGAACTTATTCACGGGTAAACAGACGCTAATGACCTCTGATGTCGAGCGTCTATAATTCACAATTCAATTCTATTCACGGGTAAAAACAAGCTTTATACAGTGTACAAACGGTTTTACTGAACATATAGAGAAAATAACATTCAGAACATTTACAATTTTGTAGTAGACTCTAGGCCATAATACAGTAAATTTTTTCAAATAATTTTTCATAGCAACGATTTGCTATTAAGAACAAAGACATGGGGGATGGACAGAGCGTTCTCTATCCTACTAATTCTTACTATTGGCACAAAAATGAGACGACTAACATTATCTCTTTCTAGAATTGTGATTGGTTCTTCATCTCCATGTCTATATTTTATACTTTTTATGTTGTCACTTTATTTAAAAATTGAATATTCATATTCATAGCAACCATACATGTTTGGGCGAAGAACTAATCACAATTCTAGAAAGAGAGAATGATAGTCGTCTACAATAGCTATCTCTTTCTCTCATTTCTATGCAAAAATTATAGGAGAACGCTCTGTATCCACCCTCCATGTCTATATGATTAAGAATAACTCGAAGCCTGCTAAATAAAAAAAAACAAACAAAGCATCTACCACATTTGATCTTATAGTCCATAGCCTACAAAAAAATTGTAAATTTTCGCAATGTTATTTGCCCTATGTTCGGTTAAACCGTTTACACACTGTATACAAATCGTTGGAACATAGTAGAAATGGATGTTATGCGATGTAGTACGTAGATAGGCACATGTATTACAGTACACTCCGTTGTAAAAATATTTCTAGAAAGCTAAGTTCAAAAGAACTTTACATCAAATATTAAAACTAATGCGACGTCTCATTAATTATGTAACATTTTTTACGTCTTTTCGTTTGTACTTTGTTTTTTTGCCGATGAAATATTCCAAAACTAAAAATAAAGTATTGTTCAATTTAATTTTTAAACATTTGTTCCATTGCACAGCTTGCATTACCTATACTATTTATATTTTTTAATTTATGTATCAAAGAAAAAATTCAACAACTAGAACTTAATGTGATGCATCCATATATGTAATACTCCTATATTGTTTGCGCCCGTAAGTGGAAGTATCAGGCCGCAAGTGAGACAGCAAATGACTGTTTCTATCTTTGTCGAGAAATCCATCTCGTTGTGCGCAAGCGTTGCAACATTCGATTCACATTGTTTCCATATAGCAATTTCGGAAATATTATTATCACTACTAACCTTGTTATTATATCATAGATCAATTAATATTATAATTAATTGTTCATGCGTATAAGACTCGACGGCTTGCGAGATAGACAGACATATTATATATGTCTGCACCGTAGGCTTTTCGTCCGACTCTAGACCCCTATAGCAATATAGGAGTATTACATATTACATGGATGCATCACGAACTTTCGATTGTCAAAAACACATAGCACACTTATGGCGCTATTCTGTATTGGGATCCGTCAGATAGGTGGAGCTTCAAAAACATGGCGCAGACGGGGGGAAATTTCATATACGGGGTATACTTTTGCGTGTAATTTTATGATTCTCAAAGTGATAAGAAATGATAAATATAAGTGCAATTTGTGATTGGGCCGGTACGAATCCTAAACAAAGGAATTTCGTTGAAGGAGAACGGATTCTCAAAGCCGGGCATATTATCAAATGTCGGAAATATAACGAGAAAAATGCATGCAAAATGAACTGTCAAAAGTAGTAATCTTTACGACATATTGCTTAAAAACATCAAAATTAAAAGAAAATCTCCACGAAATTAATCATCCGCGTTCAATGCGCTTTTAAGGCTGGGTTAGGTGAATAATGTAAATACATAACTGCAACATAATAAGTTATATTGTAATAAGTAGCTAAGTTACTAACCTCAAAATATTTGTATAAGAAGTTAATCCTATAAATTTGTTAATCATCAGGGATTCAACTATTTTATTGCAGTATGATAACAAGTACATCTTATTATTACTATAAAATATTTTTTTAATTCATAAATACAGTTTTTCCACATTTCATTAGAAAATAATTCTCTGTAAAGTAAGTTTTACAAGGCAATAACTGACAGTGTTTATTGCCATGATATTAGAAAACGTCGAGAATTCCATTTTCGATAAACTTTTTGTTTATTTTACTTGTTTTATTTTTGTAATAAACAATTTCATGATTAATTTAAACTGTTAGCATGTAAAATTTTCCCTCGTTTGAGTACAATTTTCTGCCACCAGATGTCAGATGCTCATTTGACGAACCCCAATAAAGTTAATTTTAGAAATTAAAGCTGTGCTGTTATATTTTTGTCACTTTCTAACAAATTTTACATTAGGTGCATAAGATAAAGTGAGACAGAAATTTTACAGTGATCATACAAAATAGCACTATTAATCGCAAGTTCACGCTACTCCAAACCATGAATTTCGATGAGGCTTCACTCTTCACCCGCAAGTGCGCGATTCCGAAACAAACGCGAGCGTCTATAATTTACAATTCATTCATTCATTCCGAAACAAACGCATTGATCGCTAGATCGAGCGAAAGTGCGATTGAGTTTCTATGGTGTTGTCAAACCGCGCGATTGAACGACAAATTTCGAGTAGCTTATCAAATCGCGATGCATTTGCTAAATGTTGTTACGGCGACTGTTTTAAGCATATATTTCAATTTGCAGAACAAAATGTCGGTATTAACCCCTTCTCTTAGAGAGAAACTTGCTCGCCTATAAGGTGTTTATATCGTTCTGCAAGGGTGTTAATACCGACATTAAAACAGTCGCCGGAACAACATATTAAAATTTGAACCTTGAATTAATAATATAAATTTCGTCGGGTACATGACACGTTTAGGGTGATCTGCTACTCCTTTAATACTGACCAATCGCTGTAAATATTATAATGGCATTATTGGGTCACCGACAAGCTATACAAACAATTTCAGCTTTGAAGCAATAATAATTGTGACCATTTTTTTGGTTACATGCTGGGGACGGTCTGCATCCCTCCCATACCGCTATTTAGCAAAATCCCTTACTCAGGACACTTTAATATGCATCCCTCAACATCTTCACAAAAATAAGGCCTTGAATAAATAACACCAAAAAATTGTCACTAGCTCTCCGTCTATTTATGATAATTATTGCAAGGCACCGTTATCGGAATCAATCAAAACATAATTTCAGCATTGTCAGCAGATCCTTGATGAAATGTAATTCTATATAATATGCACTTATATGCACAGGTTCAGCAATATCGTAGACTCATACATACGTGTTCATATATGCAATATATATATATAGCCATTTACAGCCCCTCTGCATCTATATTATTGCTATCATCAATTATTAACCATCAGTCGGCATGCCTTGCCAGTTTCCCTTCACTTCACCTCGTGTGCCTTCCCTATATAGCTCCACGGTGGATACGGAATACCGTCGGAAACACTATAGGGTGTTGAATAGTTGTTGACTGTAATTGTCAGATCTTACGAAAATCAACCGAAAGCTCGACGATTTGAAGAGTATTCGATACCGAAAGTTGCCCCCTGCACTCTTCTTCTCAAATCCTTTCCCTTTGCCTAAAAACGGTTCTGTCTCTCCCGACGCTATTTTTAAAACAAAAGGGTTCGAGTAAACGCCAAATGAAGGACCAAGAATCACAGATCCCTCTGGCGAATTTTTTTTTTAAGTTTTAACCACGTGTGAAATTTTACGCAATTTTTAAAAAAAATAAGTTTTTCCAGAAATTTTTGTTTCAATTTTTCGCCTGGGGGATCTTGTAGTGTGATTCTTGGTTCTTCATTTGGCGTTTAAAAATAGCGTCGGGAGAGCTGTAACCGTTTTTAGGTGAGGGGAAAGGATTTTAGATGAAAAGTTTAATTGTTTAAAAAAAGAATACAAAAACAATGAGTCTACAGATATTCAGGCCCAACAACTCACAAAAGAGTGGGGGGGTTGCAGATTTGTTGCGTAGTTGCAATACTCTAAAAATTTGAAATGTTCGTAAGTTAAAAATTACAAAAGCCGGGATATTACTGTATGTTTTAAATTGTTAAATTGTGTTTTTAAAGACCACCAACAACTAAGTTTATTTGTGCCTAGCAGCAATTCATATTTTCAATTCGTTACTTTTTTTTTAATAATAAATTGAAAATCTAATTGACACTTTTACCACCTAGTTTTAACAGGAAAAATTAACGGGCTAAAAAATAGAGGTCGAAGTAGACTAATGTTTTTAAAAAGTCTAAGAACTAATTACAACCCAAGAGACATTTTAAAAATGGCGGATAGCCGTGAAGGGTGGAAGTCCATGATTGCCAACGTCTGTAGCAGACATGGCAGATTTGATTGATTGACCAGCTCTCGGGCTAGAACCCGGGAACTGGAGACTTGTATGTATGTTTTAAGGTATAGGACATTGTCCCTGTATGCTCCCCTATAGTTACGGCACTATCCACGCTTAAAGAAATTTCACTTTAAAAAAATTGCAAGATGGCGCCCCATTCAACGAGACAGCGTGTTTTTCTTGTCGCTCTAACTTATTAGAATTAGAGAAATTGAAAAGCTGAGGGTCCATGTTGTTTCAACACCACATATTTGCCGTACATATTCTACACCTGCATTCAATGTCCTCCAGGGTGCTTTGCATACCATATCAACTGCACTATACACATGTATAACGTAAGTATGTAGGATGTATATTATAGTATACGTGTATCCTACATCCGTACGTTCATATTTAGTTAGGGTAAGTAACAGGTTACCCCGACCGACGCCATTTCTTTTAATTTACAATAACCAAATCGCTAAATTAACCATATGTCCTATGCGATGTCACGTCTTGTTTTATAAAAATATAATTTTTGTGCCGTTTTTCAAAAAAAAAAATTCGAATGATAACCAGTTCTATACTTCCCACCTAGTAAATATTTGCAAAAAATAAACACTCTTTTTTATTCTTTGAAAAAAAGCATGGCCCTCTTTTTTGTTTGGTGATCTACTGATGGCTAGTAATATAGCAAAAATCATGGTTACCTTGATTTACGTACAATTTTCTTTTTTTAGTAAAATATTTTTTTCTCGAAAACTATACATTTTAGAGAAAAAAAATATTTACATTTTTTTCATATTATAACATCTAGAATTCATTTATATTTTTTTTACCTATGTTAATACGTGACATTGAGAACGTTTTTTTTAATATCTCAGGATCCACTGAACTGATTTGACTCTAGTCAGATCTAAGTTAAAGGCTGATAAATACAATAGAACAATCAGAATGGCCGTATGTTGTTCCGTTTTTACGATATCGAAGGCGAAAAATTGACCACACACACACACACACACACACATACAGACATCAGTCAGAAAATGATCTTAAACGATTGCTAGGGTCTCAAAACGTGAAGATTTGTTAAAATCTAGAAATATTTTTTTCGGATTAAATCCATTACTTCCCTACCATAGTAGAGGTGGGAAGTAAAAAATTTTAAAACACGTCGAACTCGTCGAACTCGCTCGCAGGAGATCTCGCCGGGAGATTGGGTAAAGCGAGCGTCTACAAATGTGTGTGTGTAGGTACACATTCGGCTTGGCTCGATGTCAAGTCATTTAAACTACTCAATTCCATATAAACTACGCAGTTAATCACGAATGTGTACTGGCTGCGCTCGCTGTCAAAAAACCGACTTTATACGGGGCGCTCCCGAGGCGAGACAGGGCGCTACGAAACCGGCCGAACGTTGCCAGTACTGCACTCTCGCGTTCGGGTAGTCTCGGTATTCCTCGGCCAGAGTGTACTGCCGGCATTATAATCTCTTAAACTAAAAGATACAGAGGTGCGAATGGTCAGAATCGATTCAGCGTGATTTTTTCTATAAATAAATATAGCCTAATATCAAAGGTACCAGAAAAAAATCGCCAATTTTCAAAAAGCATAACATGAAAAGAATTGCAATATATTATGCAAAAATATAAAAATATCTCAGATATATTTCAAATTAATGATACATTTTTAGAGTGTTGGGTCTCCAAGTCACTATAACTATGAATATTATGAAGTATTGGAAATACCTTGTATTTTGTCCGTCTTGTGACTTACTGTGCTATGTGCCATAGAAAAAAGTACGCTGAATCAAACTAGCTTTTGCCCTCGGCTTCGCTCGCGATCATGTCGGTTTTGAGGGGAACCCTGTCTTTCGTGGAGCGTAGCCGGGTAAAAAATATCTTATTCTTTAAGTTTGCATACAAACACAGACAAAAATTCTAGGAATGATTTTCTTCGAAAACAATAGTGTCGCCCAGATTATACGTTCTGCTACCAATAATTATATCAGTTGCCTTATACAACTATACAAGTAAATTTTGTATCGTAAATTTGATATTCCCCATGCTTCGGGGCAAAACTGTTAAATAAAAAATATAAAGAAAAACAGTATAAAATTTTATATTAAAATTTATATTTTCCGTTGAAACTGTACTGTAGGTAAGGCTTAAATATCATGTTTTAAAATAACATTTTTTTATTGGACAGGAAAAATAGATGCTAATAAACGTATCAATCTTTTTTTGTTATCTGTAAATATTTTTCGTTCATTTTTTTCAGTAGCAGTATTCAAAAACGATGCACTTTTTAAACAGTCTACTAATATTTTTTAAACCTGGGATTATTAAGGAAAGCTCGATTTAATGTTTGAATCAATAATGTAATTATACAGAAATACATTAAAAAAATAATATTTTAATGATAGTACACTATGTAAGTATGTACCTTAAAAAATTATAATTTAAAAAAACTAAAAAACACGCTTTAATGAACTAAAAAGTAAAAAATAATTAATTTTATTGTAAAAAAGCGTGGGGTAGTATGAAAATATGATACAAAGCACCCCACGCATTTTTACAATAAAATTATTTTTTACTTTTTAGTTCATTAAAGCGTGTTTTTTAGTTTTTTTAAATTATAATTTATTTTTGCTTTTTAGTCCTGGAGGTCCTGGTCAGGATAATGGGACAAACTTATGGAATTATTGTATTGTAATCGGTCCTTGATAAGTGTGCAAAGTTTCAGTTCAATCTGAAGTTTTTTGCTTTTTTTTAGTCCTGGAGATCCTGGTCAGGATAATGGGACAAACTTATGGAATTATTGTATTGTCATCGGTCCTTGGTAAGTGTGCAAAGTTTCAGTTCAATCTGAAGTTTTTTGCTTTTTTTTAGTCCTGGAGATCCTGGTCAGGATAATGGGACAAACTTATGGAATTATTGTATTGTCATCGGTCCTTGATAAGTGTGCAAAGTTTCAGTTCAATCTGAGGTTTTTTGCTTTTTTTTTAGTCCTGGAGATCCTGGTCAGGATAATGGGACAAACTTATTGAATTATTGTATTGTCATCGGTCCTTAATAAGTGTGAAAAATTTCAGTTGAATCTGAAGTTTTTTACTTTTGTTTTTTTTAGTCCTGGAGATCCTGGTCAGGATAATGGGACAAACTTATTGAATTATTGTATTGTCGTCGGTCCTTGATAAGTGTGCAAAGTTTCAGTTCAATCTGACCGTTCAAAGTTGGTCAAAATCAAGTTCAAAGAAGTCGGTTACAAACAAGCACACATACAAGTGAAGCTAATAAAAGCGTGTTAAAAAAACCTGATTTCAGAACTTTTTCAAACCTACCGTGCTTATAGAAAAAGATATACCTACTGATTCCAATGATCACAAACAAACGTCTGTATCTCTTTTGGTTTAGAAGTTATTTGCGTTTAAAGTCTTCAAAAAATCATAAACAAACTTTTGAATTATTGTAGATATTAATAATAAAAAAACTTGGGTCGCAGTGCCAAACCCTGCCGACAATATAGTGTATTTGCTAATACAGACATTGTGGCTTTATTATGTGAACTTAGGTTTGTTTTTGTACAAAATAAAAAATTTAACCCAATACATCTCTTACAACAATAATTTTTTTTCTTAATTGCAATATTCTTATCAATACAGCATCTGCACCAAATTAAATACACCTTTTAGTAAGGAATTCCGTATCCGCAAACTAATGTTTTCCTAATGTTTTCCTGTCGTACCGATTTTATTTAAATTTTAGCACCACATTTTAATAAAAACAAAAATAAAGATAGTTACTTCTTACCACAACAGTTTTATTGATGGATGTACATTTCGAAAGCTATGCTTTCATCTTCAGCAAACACTATACATGATGTATAGTGTTTGCTGAAGATGAAAGCATAGCTTTCGAAATGTACCTCCATCAATAAAACTGTTGTGGTAAGAAGTAACTACATTTATTTTTGTTTTTATTCCAACCACAGTGCTCATATATTTTTACCAAATTTTAATCTTTACTAAAGGGTTAAATTTCAATTTTGAAACGATTCGGATAATTTTTTCGGTATTTTTGGGCCCAAAAACATTTTTCAACCCCTAAAAACCACCCTTAAAATGGTCCAATCGGGCCAATTTTAAATAGGCTTCGTGCGGTGATAGATTCCAACGGCCTACCAAATTTCATCAAAATCAATTCACTCTTTCGAAAGTTATAGCCCGTACACACACACACATATATATATATAAACATTTTATAAAATGGTACCAAAATGAAAGTAAGAAACCCTAAAAACTGAACATTTTTTCAGGATATTTCAAACTCCTCCGTAATGCTGATGCATAAATTCCTACGCACTCACGTTTTCTAACGCTCAAATACAAACACATAATAGTAGACGAATATGCGAGAACATAAAATATTGATGCACCTTGAATGTTTCATGAAACAAATGTACTGCCTATACTTTGCAACGTACCACATACGGTGTGTCTAAAATGAAACGCTACATAGATATATTCTTGAGAGCGTGTCGGATAAACAAATCTTCATTCAAATTTTAGAAATAAGAAGTTAAGGACCCTGTATCTCGAAAACTAGGCGTTTTCGATCACACGTTTATATGAACTTTTATTCTTAGAATGAACAAAGAAATTACACCCTGAATTTTGTCGACTTACTTAGGAACCATTCTGTATATTTGTATCGAAAATCAATGAAGTACGATCAAATCTTTTCACTTTTTTTGTTTTTCAAAATTATTATTTTTATCGTCAGAGAAACAACGCGTCACAGATCGCTCACCGCATAAAGTTCACTACACTTTTGTGCTTGACCTTTTTTTACTGGATCTTGTCAGCAAAAATCTGGATCTTCTTATGAGCTCCAGAAGATTGGCCACTAGATAGATAACAAGCCGTGAGGTGGGTCGTTTATTAGGACTAAAGTGCGACCCTTGAGGTCCACATGACGAACTTCCCAGTTTGATAAATATTTAACAATAATAATTAAATTAGATATTACACAGAAAAGTAATCATTTTAATCTTTCATAATTATTATTTATTTTTAACAATTAAAAAAAAAACGGCTGAACCGTTTTTTATAAAATTTATGTCGGATCAAAATGACGTTAACACGCCTCGATTGACACCCTTACGAAGTCGATATAATTTTTTATTCGCGAGATATTGTGTAAAATCTACTTTTTTGGAGTCTACTTGGTTAAGAAAAAAGAACGGCTGACCGATTTTGAAAAAATTTCTTTCAGATCATATTTACGTTAATACGCGTCGATTGGCACCCTAACGTAGTCGATATCATTTTTCATTCTCGAGATTTCGTCTTAGAAAGAAATGGACACATACGTGCACACACACACAGAGAGAGAGAGAGACATCTTTCTAAAAATAGTGTAAAAATAGTGTAGTTTGTTATACATTTTGATTTCGATTTTCGGACCCATTACAATAACTTCCAATGGGAAGTTAATAATAAGAAACGAATCTATAAGGAATTTTATTTTCGAAAAATTACGGATTTAAAAAACTTTTGAGATGTCAATTTTGCAGAACATTTTTTTAAAGATGCTGCTTAATCGACTCCCCTTGAATTTTCCTATAATCATTTTCGATTTTCATGTATTTTCATATGATGCACTTCATTGTAGTCAAACTGTGTATATTGTGTGTTCACATATTATATACAGAGGATATGGCGGAAAGTTCAAACTTACAGGGTGTTCTCAAAATAGAAAATCTCTTATTAAACAATATAGTATTTTGACTTTACAATCATTTTTTGTTCAGGAAAATCAACTCCATACAAGTAAAACTTTTCTAATTTTCAGTTAGTTGAGGAGATCAAAGGCAGTACCAATATTAGAGTTTTTTTTAATGTAATAAGTTAAACAAATGGCTCAGATTATTTTTCAGTTTAATTTTATAATCAACTGTCAGAAAAATGTTCATGCATTAGTATTTAAAAGAAATTTGTACGTAAAAGAAATTAAATCTAAATTATTTTTAACCTAACTTTGTGTCATTACTCATTTATTCGTATGGTAGGTATATACAGTGTGACCGCCGGCTGTAGAACGCTGTGAATAAAAAAATTACTGAAGATATGTGTTAAAAATGCTTGGACACATCAACCTTAGTTTTTGAACGCACATCTTTCCTTGTAGTTGTAATTTCTTTTTACTCCCACCCTTCTGTGCAATGACGTCATCGACATTTTTTTTAAATGGCAACCCCAATTTTTTTTACGGATTCTGATTCTACTCGAAATTCTGGATTCAGCAATATTAATGAATCCAGAATTTCGAGTAGAATCAGAATCCGTAAAAAAATGGGGTTGCCATTTAAAAAAAATGTCGATGACGTCATTGCACAGAAGGGTGGGGGTAAAAACAATTTACAACTGCAAGGAAAGATGCGCTTTCAAAAACTAAGGTTGACGTGTCCAAGCATTTTTAACCCTCGAGCGGGCGCGCCGGTGCAAATATATGCTACCAATATTAAATCGAGAGGTGGTCGGGTATGACAGACTTATTTGCCAGCGCCAGCTTATCAACTTGTTACCCCTTCGTTATTTAAAGTAACTTAATAAGAAATATAACGTTAAAATTAAAAAAAAAAAAAACTAATATTATGTCAGTGTCATTTTTGAACTCTGTTGTCGTCTTTGGTAGGCAACAACTTGTACGTTCATTAAAAATGATATAGTCGTTTCCGATCAGCTGTCGGAACTGCGACACTTTTTAATATTTTTTATCGTGTGCACGTGTAAAAAAGCAATTATAATTAAATTTTCAGTAACCGCCTTTGTGCAGTAATTAACCGCCTTTGAGCAGTAATGTAATAAGTTGTTTTTTATTAAATATTTTGTGAAATCTTATTTATTAATAATTTCTATAAAATATAAACCTCTGTCATCCTTTCATCGTCTGAACGTCAGTTTTGTTATTACCGCCGCTATGGGCCCCGGCGTAGTTTTTTTTTTAAAAAAAGGGTTTATTAGCCTTCTGCTAAAACATTATTAATTATCAGGTTTGTTAATCTAATAATTTAACTTTAAAAAAAAAGCTGGCTTCAAACTATTGCTAAATGAGTGTTAATAGTGCTTATTTTGTCAAAATTGATAAAGGTCTGCGATCGGCGGCGACTCAAGTTTTTTTGGTATCATATTTGATACCACGCGTCCAGTCATGTTTAGTATTTTAATTATTAGTATCTATGTAAAATGAAATATCAATATATATATATGCAAAAAAACTATAAAAAGTACTATCAAGAATTTTATTATTCTAGTTACTAAAGCATTAAAGAGTGATTAAAGTGATAAGGCTGCGTCAAAAGAGTACTTTTACAATTTGGTAGCATATTTGCACCACACGCCCGCTCTTGAAAAATTACAAGACGCGCCCGCTCTAGGGTTAACACATATCCTCAGGATTTTTTTTATTCATAGCGTTTCACAGCCGGCGGTCACACTGTATGTAGTTATAACCTTTGAATTATATTTTCTTTTGACTGACAATTTTGTAACATGACAAACTTTACAAGACTCTCTAAAGTTAATTTTAGTTATTTTTCTCATAACTCGTTTTTGGACTCACAATAACGCTCCATAAAAAACAGAAATAAAACAACAATTCATTCATTAATTTCAAACTTTAGTGACCATCGCTTTATCACGTATGGTTATTGTTTTTGGTTACAGGCTGTATACATAAAATCGGCTAAAACTTTTCTTCTATGCAAATATTTCAATGTATAAGAATTTCATTTTTGTTTCGCTTTTTATATACATGTTTGTTAAAAGATTTATAAAACACAGGTTGCTATATTATGTAATCTACAGTAGCTTATGCTTGAGAATTTTCTGCTAGGAAAGGTATTTTTAAAATTGCGTCGATTTTTTATTGTAAACGAATTGACATTCTTTTTCACCTTCCTCGAAACTTATACTCAAAATAAAATTCTAACATCGCATGCAACTAGAGTTCTAAGTTCAATAATCTAATTTAAAATATATTGCAAATTTTGTGAAAATTGATCTAAGTAGTCGTTTTTGCATGATAAATAATATTACATTTTATTTATACATTGCATATCAAAAATTTCTTTTGTTATCTTTTGATAGTATTATATGTAAAACAACCAAATCTGGGACGCTTCTGCAAGAGACTACTTTTTAAAAGTAAAATAAAATCGAAACTAAAAAGGCCTTTGATACTATTTTTATATAAAAAAACAGAAATGTTCAGCAAGATATTTGAGGACTGAATGATAATAATTCATATTTTTAATTTATTATTATTATTAGATATTAACAATAATTAGTAAAAAACTCGGTGTTTGTATAAAAAGCAATTTGTCTATTAATTATTCTCTAATATCGGATAGAATTATTTGTGTATTTTGTCCTATCTATTCAATAATAATTGTCTTTAATAGGTGCATTTAGCTTCGTGTAATTGATGTCGAGAGATTTGTGTGTAAACGCATTTGGTTTCAATTATTAGATTCTACCTACCTGATAAAATTATATCTAAAATGTATCGAACGATGTATACTAACGGCCGTATTCATAGTTAACCCTTAAGTAAGGGACACTTACTCATACCCTCAAATCGAATATGCGTTTCATAGTCAAAATTGACGTCTGTAAGGGCCCTTACATCACCCTCACCTTAAGGGTAGATAGTATATCCCTTAATTGTCAAAAAAGGAAAAACAGTAAAACACATGAAAAACACGCATTTATATCAAAAATGACAACTAAACACAATCGGTCTGCAGTATGACCAACTGTTCTAAAGTAAAAAATCATGGAGGTGTCCTATAGTTCGTCCCTCACTCAAGGAAATGACTATGAAACGCTCCTTTGATTAAGGTGCCCTAAGCACTTAAGTGACCCTCAGCGAAGGGATCCTTATCACTTACCTTAAGGGTTAACTATGAATATGGACATAAATATCCCACAATTTTAGTTCGGACCCATTTTCCTGAGGTGATATTGAATTAAATAGTAGTTTATACATCTAGTATTTACAATTAAATTAATTATAAGACGCGAGGTGTGAGTTTGGCACGCGAGCCGCAGGCAAGGGCGCGTTAATTATACGAGATGTTACATTATTTTTTGTAACACATATTATTTGAAATGTACAACCAACCTTAGAGCTTTATTGAAATAATGTCAAACACCGTAAAGTCACTGACAGCACTACGCATATACTAAAAATATTGGCCTTGATACAATATTTATTCACTTCGTTACCATAGTAACTGCCGTATGGCACAAAATACATAGAGGTGTCCGGATTTCAAGTGTACACATTATTTTTTCTAACACATATTATTTGAAATGTACAACCAACCTTAGAGCTTTATTGAAATAATGTCAAACACCGTAAAGTCACTGACAGCACTACGCATATACTAAAAATATTGGCCTTGATACAATATTTATTCACTTCGTTACCATAGTAACTGCCGTATGGCACAAAATACATAGAGGTGTCCGGATTTCAAGTGTACACATTATTTTTTCTAACACATATTATTTGAAATGTACAACCAACCTTAGAGCTTTATTGAAATAATGTCAAACACCGTAAAGTCACTGACAGCACTACGCATATACTAAAAATATTGGCCTTGATACAATATTTATTCACTTCGTTACCATAGTAACTGCCGTATGGCACAAAATACATAGAGGTGTCCGGATTTCAAGTGTACACATTATTTTTTGTAACACATATTATTTGAAATGTACAACCAACCTTAGAGCTTTATTGAAATAATGTCAAACACCGTAAAGTCACTGACAGCACTACGCATATACTAAAAATATTGGCCTTGATACAATATTTATTCACTTCGTTACCATAGTAACTGCCGTATGGCACAAAATACATAGAGGTGTCCGGATTTCAAGTGTATACATTATTTTTTGTAACACATATTATTTGAAATGTACAACCAACCTTAGAGCTTTATTGAAATAATGTCAAACACCGTAAAGTCACTGACAGCACTACGCATATACTAAAAATATTGGCCTTGATACAATATTTATTCACTTCGTTACCATAGTAACTGCCGTATGGCACAAAATACATAGAGGTGTCCGGATTTCAAGTGTACATAGGACATTTACATGGGAAAATGGTTTTTCTCAATTTCCTGCTTTCCTATACATTTTACAGAAAAAATATACTTGGCAAAAATGAAAAGAATTCATGTGTAGATAAAATAGTATTTTTTTTAAATTTTATTATTTTGTTTTTTTTTTGAAAATTTGAACTCTACCATCGTAATTAATACCTTAAATATCCTGATTAATACTCATAATAACTTTTTTGTCAATTTTATTAATAGATTACGTTGATAAAAATTCGACTGATGACCAGTCCTATACTTCCCACCTAGTAAATATTTGCAAAAAATAAACACTCTTTTTTATTCTTAGCAAAAATCATGGTTACCTTGATTTACGTACAATTTTTATTTTTATTTTGTAAAATATTTTTTTTCTCGAAAACTGTACATTTTAGAGAAAAAAAATATTTACATTTTTTTCATATTATAACATCTAGAATTCATTTATATTTTTTTTACCTATGTTAATACGTGACATTGAGAACGTTTTTTTTTTAATATCTCAGGATCCACTGAACCGATTTGACTCAAAATCTAATCAGATCTAAGTTAAAGGCTGATAAACACAATAGAACAATCGGCATGCCCGTATATTGTTCCGTTTTTAAGATATCGAAGGCGAAAAATTGACCACATACACACACATACACACACACATACACACACACATACATACACACACACATACAGACATCAGTCAGAAAATGATCTTAAATGATTGCTAGGGTCTCAAAACGTGAAAATATGTTAAAATCTCGAAATATTTTTTTCGGACTAAATCCATTACTTCCCTACCATAGTAGAGGTGGGACGTAAAAACAGAAAACAAATTTAAAAAATTGAAAAATCTATTTTTTTTTCAAACTTTTTGAAATTTTTTTATTACCACCGTAAGCTGTAGCTAAAATTTACCTAAAAATTATTATGAATATTCGTAAGAATACGTTTCCTTACAAATAATAATTTCATACATAGGGTGTACATAATAGAAATTTGTTTTTTATTTTGACTCATATTCATAATAATTTTTGGGTAAATAAATAAGTTAAAAAAATTTGAAAAAAATAAGTTTTTTTTTTAAATTTTGTTTTCTGACCAACGTAATCTATGGATAAAACTGACAAAGAGTTATTATGAGTATTAGTCAGGATATTTAAGGTATTAATTACAATGGTAGAGTAAAAATACAAATTTTCAAAAAAACAAAATAAAAAAAAATCTTAAAAAAATACTATCTTATTCTACATATGAATTCCTTTCATTTTTTTCAAATATGTTTTTTCTGTAAAATGTAGGTATACGAAAGCAGGAAATTGAGAAAAACCATTTTCCCATGTAAATGTCCTATGTACACTTGAAATCCGGAAACCCTGTATATATTTTGTGCCATAACGGGATATTGTTGTCTATGTAACGTTTCCATGACTTTAATTGTCATTTACATTTCCAAATTCTAATCAATGAACTGGTGAAAGTATCGGTTGTATAATTTACTATTCAGAATAATAAATTAAAAATATGAATCGGTACTAGACCCAGTTCATTCTAGCAGACGATGACCTTAATGATAAAAAAACAAATTTGTGCTATCGCGTTTTTTATAAAATAATTTAGTGTTTGCATACATTATTTTCCAATAATTTATTTATTATTCATTTAAGATATCTGATTGAAAGATAAAATGAGTAAATAATAATTTATTATGATAATCGTAAAACATATTTGTCTTTTTTACCTATTCAGTTTTTTTATTCATATTGAAAAATGACCGTGCTGAAGTTATCACTAGATCGGAAAATAGGGAGAAGAAAGGTTTCAATATCACGATATAAAATCGAATTGATTATATTTCTATGTACTCTGATATCATAGATAGATAGAAAAATGCATTAGTGGAAATTTTTAATTGATACAATCTTTTATACTGGATGAAATGTGAAAAAAATGCTGAAAAGACACATGCTTCTAAAAAGAGGAATTATATTATTAGGATTTCATTCTACGAAAAAAATGTCTATGAAAAATTTACCCATTTACTATTATCATTTATTTAAGCTCCCCACTAAAAATATTCATAAAAAACTTTTTATTAGAATGTAGATACTAAAAAGGAAAAAGTAATGTTGAATAAATTAGGGTCATACAGTAGAGTCCATCTATTACGACTTCGTTTATAACGGCTAACCGTTTTTAACGACGTAAATGTAAACTCAAGTTGGGTTTCATATTATAGACGTACTATAAAAGCGTATCCATGTAGTAGAACTCCGGTTTAAGCGACCAACTGCTTTTAGTGACCTAATTTTATAATAATCGTCCGGTTAGAACGACGTGCACAAACAATTATACCTCGCCGCCCGCGTCACGACTTTCGCACTTTAACGCACGTTGATCCCAACTAGCACAAGCAAAATTATTAGTTGCAACAACCGAAATTGGGGTTGTCACAGCTTTGTCGCAACCGTCATTTGGTTGTGATTCGGTTAGCAGATTTTTAGCTTAAAACTGAAGTTGTGAAACAGTTGTTTTCACAAGTATTTAGCTGTCTAAACCAAATATTTCGTAATTTAGTTGTGCGAAACTTCTCACAACTGACCTATCAAACTATTTGGTTGTGGTTCTTGGTTGGTTTTCGTCTTAGTTGTAACAAAGTTCTCACAACTCCGTTTGCGAACTGTTTAGCTGTGGTTCTTGATGGGTTGTTCACAAAACCAATCTATAACCAAACGGTCATTGAATGTTTCGCATCACAAATAAAAGCTTGTATACTTTTTAAACGCCATATTTATTGAGGAAAAAGCAATCGCCATTTTGAAAAAAGTGTTCGTCAAAAAATCCGTAATATTTAAAAATTCATTTTCGCCAAAAGGAGTGATTTTTTTTGTTTGAAAAATAGTTATTACCACATTTTTAAATATTTTCTAGAAAATCCAAGCAATTTCACTGTTTTGTTTAAGGGAAATTAAATTTTCAAAATTTTGACATTTAAATAATTTTTTTTAAATAACTCGATTTTTGTAAGGCGAATCGCTATTTTTCGACCTATCTCATCCATTTTCACAGAAAATTTGTATTTCTCTTAACTTTTTACAATATCCAAACGAAAAAAAAAAACGATTTATAAAGTGCAAATAATGTAAAGTACCTACGTAATAATTATAGAATATGTATAAATTCTTTTACAAATAAAAATTTGCAATTCGGTTGTAATCGTCATTAGCAAAAAAATATTTCTCTGGTTGTGGCCACAACCACAACCTTCTCACAAACTTGCCACAAGCTTGTCGCAACCGAAAAATTACGCCACTTTAGTTGTGACAAGCTTGTGAGAGTGGTTGTGATAAATTTTTTGAGCGGTTCGCAGAACCAAATGGTTGTAGAAAATCCGTTGTCACAAGCTTGTGAGAACCAAATTACAACTTTCTGTGCTACTTGGGATGGGGACGCGTAAATCACAGTCATCTATTGACAAGGTCAAGGACTTGTTACGCGCGCTAGAATGAATTCCATGAAGCGAAAGTGTTTCTCAATTGAAGAAAAAAGTGTAATATTACACCGTTTAGAAGCTGGTGAATCAAATACAGCTCTTGCGAAAAAATCGATGTGTTCCATTCTACAATATTCACAATCAAGAAAAATAAACATAAGATAGAACCCCTGATTAATGCCAATTATGCGGTCGCCTTTGTGCGACGCCCGGTTAATACGACGTAATGACGTCGGTCCCTTGAAAGTCATTCTATCCGAATTCTACTGTACTTATAAAAGCGTGGGTTGTAAACTCTATGGTCATTTATTATAATTATGAACCTAAATTATAAAAAATTATTTTGTCATGTAAACATCTTATTTAATAATAAACAAAAAAATAATAATAATATTAATTAAATAACGAAAAAGCACCCAGTAGGTATATATTTTGAAACATATGTACGTTTGAGAAAACTATTATATAGGATATTATACGTGTACCTATGTTAGATTTCATGTTATATTAATCGACTGAGGTTTTGAAGTTATAGCAACAAAACCATCTAAAATCGTGAAATGTTACCACAAAGCTCGTACAAGAACATCTAAATTTAGATACTATTAAAATAACACCCAATAGATAATAAAGTTTATAATAATCTGTTGAGGTTTTGAAATTATTATTACTACGACAAAATGGACTGAAATCGTTAAATTTACCATAGAGAACTATCACAAGAATATACCTACATATATAATAATATTATATGAACATATACGATGTACTGCTAAAAGTAACCCCCAATATGTATGCACGGTGCATCCAAGATAAGCGTAAAATGCATGAAGATTTCTTAAACGGTAAGAGATATAGATTTGGTTAAATGTGAGAAAATGTGCAGAGATTTGAAATCTTCATAAAAAAAGCGCCTTAATAAAGTGAAAAAAAATGTTTTCTAACTTAATAAACGAGTTATAAATAAAAAAAGTCAAGAGATGTCATGGGGCACCCGACAGAAGCTATGCTTTTTACGCATTGTATATAATACCGAATTTATCAAAGCTATAGACAATACAATTGAATTTTGAAAAGTTATTATTTGACCGCCATTTTGAAGTCTGATATAATTTTATTTTTTTGTGTCCTATAAAACTTTTAAATATCAATTTTCAAAAAGATCGGATAATTTTTACAAAAGTACATATGGCTGCCATTTTGAAATCTGACGCCATTTTATTTTTTTTGTCCTATAAAACTCTTGAAAATCAATTTTCAAAAAGATCTAATAATTTTTACAGAAGTACATATGGCCGCCATTTTATTTTTTTGTGTCCTATAAAACTCTGTTGGTGCAATGGTGCATATATGTGTACATAGGCCACTGCGCGTGCGCCAGTATATTACTTTCACCGCTGGCCATATACTTTTAATAACATGAGCGTATGATGCATCACGCACCGTGATGCGAACCTATAAGTTTACCCCCTGCCAAAAATCCTATAACGCGCCTATAGAAGCTAGCTTCGAAAACGAAAATGGGAAAATCTCGTTTTTCAACTGTCTATCGCAAGCCAAACAAAATATGGAAAGTTTGATTGCGCAGGGTAGTAATACTGAAGATTCTATACAATTTCTCTCGTGAACAACGAGTATGGCGAAAGCGTGAAGAAAGATTTGCTGCCAGCAATATCTTTACAACTCTGTGCGAACATTGAAGCAATTGCATTCCTAAAACATATTTCTGCAAGGAAATCATTTGATGTCCTGGGAAGGCATTTGCTTCAACTCCCGCACAGAGTTGCAAAGATATTGCAGCAGGTAGAAAATCTTTCTTCAGGTCTTCGCTATATTCGTTCACGACCATCTGATGGTTCCAAAGGTTACTCTGGTTTCATTAGAAAACAAAACATGCTTCCAGTCCAAATATTCCTTTAAAATATGAAATATAACAGAAAAAAATTAGTATGTGCTTATGACTACACGACAGAAGTGAAAACTTCAGATTTTATAATTTTTGGTGTCATCTATTATAGCGCATTTATGAACTAAAAATAATTTATTACTGAAATACTAAAATTGTATTTTTAATTAATTCCACCTTGGTTTCAAAAAAATTATAATTATTGTCAAAGAAAGAATATAACAAAAATTAAAAAATATATAAATAAATATCATGTAGAATTTAGAAAAAAAATACGTCAAAAATTCTACGGTGCCATCAGGTTTCGAACCGAGGTCCCTATGCATACAACGCAAAGACGCTGCTAACTGAGCTATCGATGCAACTGTGTGGCTTGCTGTTTTTATGATATAAGTATGTCAGCCGGGCACAGTTGTAAGAGAGTGATCAGTCAGTACCCAGACGTGTAATAACAGCATACTGCTACTACGTGTTCGTGTTTGAGCCGAGTAACCCCGATTCAGCAATTCTTACCGTCGGGTTGCGAACGCGAACGGTTCACTTTATTTCACTACCCAGGCAAAGAGTGCCTAACGCGCCTAAGGAAGTTTTCACTTCAAAAAAACCAAGTGGTGCATTAATTTTGATTACGGGTGTATATTGTAAAATATAATAGTAGATAATAATAGTTGTTGGGGACAAGATATAATAATCCGCCCTAATGTGAGTTGTGCATTACAGAAAGAAACATTCCACCTAATGGTTTAATGCCCTCTCGGATAGATAATAATGTATATACAGTGTCATGCATGTTGTCCACACTTTGTATACAGGATGGTCAGAAACTTCCTTCTAAATCCTACTACTGAAGACAGCTTGGTGTAACGATCAGCGTGCTGGTCTTTGGAGCGAGCTGATATATAGGTTCAAATCCCATCTAGCTCATGGATGTTTTGTGATGTAATTTAGTTTGAAATTTAGTTCAGTTTATTTGATGTAATTAAGACGCTATGACCTAAGTTGTCGACGCGTCTATAATCTACAATAAATAAAATAAATCTAAACTCTACTACGTTGAAAAAACGTCAAGAAGAAATAGCATCGGACCACGGCCTACAAGTCCGGAAACTATCAAGATTTGAACCTTTTATTGGCGGCTCACAGGTAAGCGTAAGGAGGACAATCCGACCGCTGCCACTAATGCCACATCGCCTTTGAAAATGTCTACCGTCGTGTAGACGAAACGTCAGGTAGAAATACCATCGGACCACGGCTATACAAGCCCGGAAACTACCAAGATTTGAAACTTCTGTTGGCGGCTCACAGGTAAGCGTAAGGAGGACAATCCGATCGCGCTGCCACCAATGCCACATCGCCTTTGAAAATGTCTACCGTTGTGTAGACAAGACGTAAGGTAGAAATACCATCGGATCACGGCCTACAAGCCCGGAAACTACCAAGATTTGAAGCTTCTGTTGGCGGCTCACAGGTAATCGTGTCAACAATTGGAAACTATGAAGATTTGGAACAGCGCCGGCCGTGAAAGCTTACACACTTGGATTAAAAAGATGACAGCCACCAAAATTTCTGCATCACCTGTAGAAATCTAAACAGATATCATAACTTGTTTTGTACCACCCAATTCACACCCCATAATGACAGAGGTTGGTACACCTGTAGTACCTATTATATTTATATAATTATACATATGTATTATGTGTATATACATATGTGTAGTGCTGCCAACCCTCTAATTTAAACTCTAATTATAAAATATGACGTGATGTGACGTCATTTCATTTAATTTGCGTTCCATGCGTGTTTAATATTATTTCAAATCATTTCACGCTTCGTTGAACAAAATTTTAATCTGTAAGGAAAATTTGTTAATATATAAGATTTCTACATCATCTAAATTATTTAATTTTCTTTTAATGTTTGCGCTCGTGAAATTCAGTATTATTAATTTAATAGACTCACATATGATCCAAATTAAGCAACATTTTTTATGCCAACTTTTTTAAACGAAAATTTCGAATATTCTTCTTTGTGAGAAATTTTCTTTTAATGCCACTGTTTGAAATTCAAGATTGTTTGGTGACCTACAAATATTTCGATGCTTGTCGAAACTAAATTAAATTTTAGAATATAATATATTCTTGATTGTTTTTTCGAAACGTGAGCAGCTGAATTTTGGCTTTTGAAACCATTTTCAAAAAAACCACCCTTGGTTTTGCAGTAGTCAACTAAAAACTATCATTAACAAATTTTGTGAAATTTTCAGTTCACTGAATGTCATTTGTTTTCACTGTAACATTTATATTACATCATTGTGAACTCCCCGTAAAAACATTAAAATCGTCCCGTCCGCCCACCATCTGTGATCCGTACTTCCACCATTTAATAAAAGAACATTTTGCAAAATGAAAATTGTTATTATGAAACTTTTAAATCTCATATAGCAGTCGGCATTTAAAAATAATTTCATATTGGAATTAAAATGATATATAGATAAATCGAGCGTGTGGTGGAATTTGAAATTGTCGGAAATAATATTTTATTACTTTTTTTAAAATGAAAGTTAGATATCCCATATTATAAAAGCATAACCCGTTTTAAATTAACTCCGTGTCGTTACATTCCAACATTTGTAATACTTTTATACTCTGTCCCATTTATGACCTAACGCTATATAAATCATGTACTAAGTACGAAGTATGAATAATTTTTAATATTTTTCTTTAAATCCCTTCAAATTTTTTGTGAACTATGAAATGTTTCACATAAATATTAATCTCTTTAAAATATATTTAAATCGCTAATATCATTACTTATAAAATAAAGTAATAATGGTATAAATTATCTTTTTTTCAGAACTCCGCTATTGAAAATTCGATTTTCGGTACCTGTTTAGCGGGTTGAAACTGAGCGTTTTCCTCCTTAGAGATGGACATTTTCAGGCCGGTTCTCCCTGTTTTTTAACATATTGTTAAGAGGGAGACAGAGCGATTAGATCCTCATATAATTTTCAAAAAAGTCAAATTAAGAAGGAGATAGAGCGATATTGAATCCGCATATAATATTCATAATCGTCAAAATGACAGACATAACCCCACATAAATCTAATATTTTTGTGACTTTTTTGTACGCCCAAATTGTAGATACCCCAAATCGAATTGTCAATATAGAGTTGTAAAAAATAATATGCAATTACTCGGTATGAACCCAGGCGTTTGAAACACGTGTGTTTGCATGCCCTCGTACCTCGGGCAGCAAACTTCACACTAGTTGTAAACGCCAAGTTTCTCACCTTGTAATGCAATATTCTATTGCCTTCTTGCTATTTCCAAGATATATCAGAACGACGCGTTTCGAGACTAAGATTCCATTTAAGTATACATTCGCTACTTGAAAACCATAACACAATGTTATCATTACTTATATTTCAATGGTAATATTCCACAAAACCAACAACAGGTAAAACGTGTTTGCTGTCCACAGAAGAAGGAACGTTCTGCATGTCTAATTAGTATTAATGTCGATGTCATCCACCAGAGGACTTATATCCGTTAAGATGGGTTAAGAAGTATGAACACAACCGAATACTGTCCACAAAAGGGAGTTTTTTAGGCCACCAACAGCTACGGTTATTTGGGCCTAGCATCAATTCAAATTTTCAATTTATTATTTTAATAATAAATTGAAAATCCAATTGACACTTTTACCAACTCTCGGCTTAGAACCTGGGAAGTGGGGACTTGTAATAGAAGAACTATTTTTTTAATTAAATATTCCAACATGGGAGGACTTATCCTTTACGAAGATATTAAGAACTTGTTAAGCATGAAACCGATGACAGACACAATCACTGATTATCTGCAAAAAAAAACTGTTTACATAAATGTCCATCTATTTATCTGTTGTAGATTAGGTATAGACGCGTCGACAACTTAAGTCATTAGCGTCTTAATTACATCAAATAACATCATCAATTCAAACTAATTTACATCACAAAACATTCATGAGTGAGGTGTGATTCGAATCCATGACAGCTAGCTCCAAAGGCCAGCATGCTGACCATTACACCAAACTGTCCTCAAATCTCAATGTCCATCTATGAAAGGAAGTGTTCTTTAAGAGAGTCTTAAGTTACTTAAAACAAATCAAGTAAAACGAGGCATATTATTTTGTAACTTTGGGAATCATCTGTTGTGGTCTTTAACCCACCACTACACATACACACACACACGATACACACGTGCGTATAAATATATATTGTGGAAAGAGATAACTTTTAGAGTATGATATTGCAAAGAGAGGTTGGCTCACCTAGCACTACTCGACACTGCGGTCGTTCGCGAGTTCTGACCCAGGAGAGACACAGAGAGAGAAAGCAACGGCAGGCGGGCGTCCGCCTGCGGCATCACCCGGCCACCCGCGCCTGCTCTACCGCCGTATAACATGCGTATGTGTGTATCGTATGCTATAATATGACTCCGCAGTTCGCGTGAATGTGTAGGGACCCTAGGGACAGACCGCGTGGTCCCACTAGCCTAATGCTTTAGTACACACCGAAAGAGAGTATATGCATAACAGTGGGATATATGCACTCTTATTGTAACTGAAATACAGGACTGGCTGAAAAAAAACTTTATTTTTTCAGTAGATTAAAGACACTCGGCAATTACTGTGATCATCAGTGTCTTATTTCTTCAGGCTAGGCAGTTAAAAGGTAATAGAGACGTTATACCGTATTAGCTCACAGCTAATTTGAATCGTCTATAATCTACAATTCAAATTAGCTGTGAGCAAATGTTTGGAGGGGATTTCAGAGGGACTGTTAGCGCACAAAAACGGATAAATTGGGACCCGTCAAATGAGCATATGACATCTGGTGGCAGAAAATTGTATCAAAACGGGGGAAAATTTTACATGCTAACAGTGCAAATTTATCGTGAAATTGGTTATTACAAGAATAAAACAAGTAAAATAAACAAAAAGTTTATCGAAAATGGAATTTGCGGCGTTTTCTAATATCATGGCATTAAACACTATCAGTTATTGCCTTGTAAAACTTACTTTACAGCGAATTCTTTTTTAATGAAATGTGGAAAAACTGTATTTATGAATTAAAAAAATATTTTATATTAATAATAAGATGTACTCATTATCATACTGTACTAATAGTTAAATCTCTGAATATTGACAAAATTAGGACTAATTATGTGTATACAAATATTTTGAGGTTAGTAATGTATCTACTTATTACAATATAACATATCATGTTGCAGTTATGTGTTTACATTATTCACCTAACACAGCCTTAAAGGAGCATTGAACGGATAATTAATTTCGTGGAGATTTACTTTTAATTTTGATGTTAAGCAATATGCCGTAAAGATTACTACTTTTGACAGTTCATTTTTCATGTATTTTTCTCGTTATATTTCCGACATTTGATAATATGTTCGGCTTTGAGAATCTGTTTCCTTCAACGAAATTCCTTTGTTTAGGATTCGTACCGGCCCAATCACAAATTGCACTTATATATTTTATCATTTCTTATCACTTTGAAAATCATAAAATTACACGCAAAAGTATACCCCGTATATGAAATTTCCCCCTCTGCGCCATGTTTTTTAAACTCCACCTATCTGACGGATCCCAATAGAAAAAAACTTTTTAACAAAAAAAAACCTCCTTCAAAAAGCCACTAAAAAGAGGAAAATAATGAAATTTTGAGGTCTGCGCCAATTTACTAAAATATGAAGTCGATTAAAAAGTTTAGTATAGTGATTAATATCTTCTTTTTAACCAACTTCATATTTTATTAAATTGACGCAGACCTCAAAATTTCATTATTTTCCTCTTTTTGAAGGAGGTTTTTTTTTTTGTTAAAAAGTTTTTATTTTTTACTTTTTAGTGTCAAAAAGTGACATTTACCTTAAAAGAATCACACGCCGCTACTCACATTTATTAAACCGACTTTCTTACGCTGTCTGATGTGTCAAAAAGTGACATTTACCTTAAGGAATCACACGCCGTTACTAACTTTTATTAAAATCAGCCGAACTACTGAACCGCTTTTGATGAAATTTCTATGGGACTAATCTGAAAGTATATCCTTTCAAATAAAAAAAAATTTTCCAAATCGGTTTATAAATGACGGAGTTCTGAGGTAACAAATATAAAATAAATACAACCGAATTGAGAACCACCTCCTTTTTTTGAAGTCGGTTAAAAAACATGGCTCAAGCCCTAACAAATTAATTTTTTTCTCATTGAACTTATATATTTAAGGAGCTCCCGTATATCCAACGAGAAAAAAAATTGTTTATATGTTTGAAGATAGTCTTGTAGAGAGCCATCGAGTAAAGTACGAGCTTTTTTAAAATTATTTTTTCAGTCTAAAATAGCGACGTTATTACGTGAGAGCCCGCAAATTGGCCAATTTTGATATACAATGTTGTGTTCCCCAGTCGCATTTGGAAACTATACAAGCCGTGAGGTGGGTCGTTTATTAGGACTAAAGTGCGACCCTTGAGGTCCACACGACGAACTTCCCAGTTTGATAAATATTTAATAATAATAATTAAATTAGATATTACACAGAAAAGTAATCATTTTAATCATTAAAACATCAATAATTAAAAAAAAAAAAAAAAAAAAAAAAAAAACGGCTGAACCGATTTTTATAAAATTTATGTCGGATCAAAATGACGTTAACACGCCTCGATTGACACCCTTACGAAGTCGATATAATTTTTTATTCGCGAGATATTGTGTAAAATCTATTTTTTTGGAGGTTATTTGGTTAAGAAAAAAGAACGGCTGAACCGATTTTAAAAAAATTCCTTTCAGATCATATTTACGTTAATACGCGTCGATTGGCACCCCAACGTAGTCGATATCATTTTTCGTTCTCGAGATTTCGTCTTAGAAAGAAATGGACACATACGTACGTACGTACGTACGTACGTACGTACACACACACACACACACACACAGACATCTTTCTAAAAGTAGTGTAAAAATAGTGTAGTGACCTTGAAACATTAAATTTTTTTTTCCTTTTTGATTTCGATTTTCGGACCCATTACAATTACTTCCAGTGGGAAGTTAATAACCTTGAAACATGGAATTTGGTGGGAATGACGTAGTCTTCACGATTACAATTAATTTGTACATTGTCTAAGATGCTTATGACCTCTGTTGTCAAGCGTCTAATAATCTACAATATCTATGTATAGTGTCCGTAAAAAAATTTTATCTTCTTAAAATTTTCTGAATATTTTTTTATTATTTTGAAAAATTATATAAATAAGTCTGAAGACAACCCTGGCTGAAACCTAAAACTAGAAATGTTCATTTTATGTTTTGTCGGGAACGAATCTCCACCGACAGTGAAACCTGCTGACTGTTATAAGAAGCTGAAACTGAAACTTTCAGTTACAGTGGAATTTATTTTTGGTGATATGATACTTTTGTACAATAGTAGAACCTTCAATTTATATAGTACAACAATAATAATATAATTGAATATTTTCATGATCATCAAAATATAGCATAAAATTTTCACAAAAAATCGGATTTTTTAATTAAACCGGCCGGACGAATAAATGATTAGTCACAAAGAATAATATATTGTTTTATCTTTTGTGAAAAATGTATCTTTTTGGTCCAAATTTCATGTACCTACCTATAAAAAGACAGTTCGATTAACGCCCCTAGCTACAAAAAAAAAATATTGTTGAGTCTTTTCTCGCCCTCCATGTAGTATAAATTATATTTGTGTTAATCGATCTTCTGGTTATACCAGTTCTGTAATATCAGTCATTGTAACAACATATTTTATTAATAAAAGCTTGAAGAGGTCGACACACCAGTCGATGAAACGTCGCTAAAAAACTAGTGTTTTTTATTTCAAAAGCCATTTGCCCCAGAAGATCGACTAACACAAATACAATTTATACAAAAAAAAAGATACCTACTTTAATGAAATAATTGAATTCAATGTAGAGGACAGTGTGCAGGTCAAGTGGTTAGCGTCGCGGCCTCAGGATCAGACTGTCGTGGATTCGAATCCCGTCTCCGCTCATGGATGTTTTGTGATGTCTTTAGTTTTAAGTTAGTTGTTATTTAATGTAATTTAAGACGCTAATGACCTAATGGTATGTCGAATTTTTATAAGAAGTCTGTTCAAAAAAAAAAATGAAATGAGTAGTATAATGCAGTGTGACCTGTGAGCCGCCAAGGAGAACACTTCGACCGCTGCCACATCGCCTTTGAGAATGTCTACCGCAGTTGTAGACGAAACGTCAGGTAGAAATACCACCGGACCACGGCCTAGAAGCCCGGAAACCATGAAGACTTGGAATAATGCCAGCCGTGAAAGCTTGCACACTTGGATAAAACTTTATTGACAATTCGATTTCAGGTACCTGCAATTTGGGCGTGCAAAAAAGCCGCAAAAATATTAACATTTTAACGTTTTCGAATATTATATGCGAATAGAAGTCGACTTAATCTCCTTCTTAACAAAGTTAAAAAACAGAGAAAACTGATAACTGAAAAATTTCATCCCTACTCGCAGTTTCAACCCACTAAACAGGTACCGAAAATCGAATTTTCAATAGCGGCGTTGTGAAAAATGCATTTTCACAAATTTCTTAAATTTCTTTCTTTGGCATGTTTGTAGAAAAAGCCATACCCAATTCGATTTGAGCACCTGTTCTTCTATAGGTATATAAGAGCACAAATATTAAATAATCAAAAGTAAAAAATATCAAAAACTGTCGATAGTTTTCAGAAACTACCGATGGCGTTCGATAGTAAAAACCGTCGATATTATCGATAGCTTCAGTGCTTTGTCATTCGTTTGCAACGAAAAAATCACTGTTAAAAAAATCAAATTAAATCTGAAAGTCATCGGAATTTTAAGCCGATTTTATACGAGCTACCTAAATAACTAAGCTGGCAGTGCGGTGCACACAAAAAAAAAATTAAAAATACACAGTGAAATACAACATCGGAGATATAACGCCCCCGCGCGTATTGTTTTACTAAACAACAAAACACTTATATATTACAACAGTATTTTGTACGTCCAAAACACAGGGCCTTATGTTAAACCACAGTAGTAAAGTTCACTGGGTACATCTGCATGTTAAACGCTCTAAAAGTTGCCGCGTAAACAGCAAAAATACTAACTCGTATATGTGAACGAGGGTGTTTATACACACACACATTTTCACGGAACACGTGTGCGCATATTATACAGAATGTAACACTTTAAAAAAACTTTTTAACAAAAAAAAACCTTCTTCAAAAAACCACTAAAAAGAGGAAAATAATGAAATTTTGAAGTCTGCGTCAATTTAATAAAATATGAAGTCGGTTGAAAAGTATAGTATAGTGATTAATATCTCCTTTTTAACCAACCTCATATTTTATTAAATTGGCACAGACCTCAAAATTTCATTATTTTCCTCTTTTTAGTGGTTTTTTGAAGGAGGTTTTTTTTTGTTAAAAAGTTTCTTATTTTTTATTTTTTAGTGTCAAAAAGTGACATTTACCTTAAAGAATCACACGCCGTTACTCACTTTTATTAAAATCAGCCGAACTACTGAACCGATTTAGATGAAATTTCTATGGAACCAATCTGAAAGTATATCCTTTCAAATAAAAAAAAAATTCAAAATCGGTTTATAAATGACTGAGTTATGAGGTAACAAACATAAAAAAAATACAACCGGATTGAGAACCACTTCCTTTTCTGAAGTCGGTTAAAAATCTAAGATACTTTTTTTCTGGTTTAAAATGTAAAAGTATCTACTCATTTTCTAGATAGATAACAGGCTTGTTCCCCCCAGGGGGGCATTGGAATGTGGTTGATATCGCAAATTACATTCTAATGTTCTTTGGGAATTAGCACTCCCAGGGACCCCAACTCGTACCAGTCGGTTTGTGTATGCCGGCTGGTGGATTCTAATACACAAATGGATTATTTGTTGTGTTGAAGACGCTAATGACCTGAGTTGTCGACGCGTCCATAATCTATAATTAATTAATTTAACAGACTTGTTTAGCGACGTCAGTTTAAGAGTATTCTCTACCGGAAGTTATCCCCTGCACTCTTCATCTCAAATCCTTTCCCGTCGCCAGAAAATGGTTGCCGCTTTCCCGACGCTATTTTTAAAGCTAAAGAGTTCAGGTAGACGCCAAATGAAGGACCAAGAATCACACTATATATCCTGCAGACGAAAAATTGAAAAAAAAAATCCTGGAAAACTTACAACTTTTAAAAAATTATGTAATCTTTCACACGGAGCCAAAACTTTGTTTCAAAAAATTCTCCTGCGTAGTGTGTGTGTGATTCTTGGCCATTCATTTGGCGTTTACCCGAACAGCGTCGGGGGAGCTGTAATCGTTTTTAGGCTAGTTTTTACACACAACGATTTTGGACGTACGTAAAAAAGACGTACGTCCACATTCCATTATAGTGGAGTGAAGAAGTGAATGAGACGGCAACGGCACGGCGCCGTGACCGCGCAGGTCAGCAGCCTTTCATTGCCACTACAATGGACGGCAACCGTGCCGTTCCAAGAAGATAGTGGCCTACGTGACCAAATGTACGATTAAACACACAACGAATTTCAGTCGTACGTCAGCTGCATGAAGTACTGATTTCTCTAATTAAACGCAAGCATTTTTGCTCGATTCATTGCAACACACAGTCATTAATGACGTCAAGAGAACTCAACCAACGGCAAACAATCGTTGTGCGTGAAAACAAGACGCTACAATAAAAAATCGTACGTCTTTTTTACGTACGTCCAAAACCGTTGTGTGTGAAATAGTGATGTGCGATACGAGATGTTTTAGTCGATTGTCTGGATAACTCTCGATGGTTGTCACTTGGACTCGATTGTTGTTGTTTCATAGTTCACCGAGACAGAGTCGCATAGTACCGAATCGTACACTGTAAGAGCCACATAATATATAGGTACAATCGTTCATCACTCATTAACTGTCGTCGATTGTGCAGTAATCGCGTAAATAGAATTCAACAGTGAAGAGATCACAGAGTACCGACTAAACAGTGTGAACAGTAAACAATCAACGAGTCGCGTGAACATCAGTTGACTAGCATATAACCTTGAATCGCGATTGTATGTATTCTCGTTCGCTGCTATTGCTACGAGTATAACCTATGTGGCAAATAATCGACTTGAACAATCGAACATTTCGATTGAAAAATTAAACTCCGAGTCGATTGTGGACTCGATTGTTATTATGAACGATTGCAATCGTTTCGATTGTAAAAACATCTCGTATCGCCCATCACTAGTGTGAAATTAGCGTAAGGATATGTATGAATATTTTTTGAACATCCGCTATACAACGACGCATACACACACAACAACATAGAATGGGCATGTTGTTGCTTTGTTTTGTTGTGGGCCGTTATATTCCCTTGATTGGTTATTCAGTTGCCAACTTTATATGTAACCAGTATGTTGTATGTACAATGTATAAGTTTTGATTGTACAACTATAAAGTGAACTTCATGTTCTTGAAACTTCCTTCCAGGGTTGTCTAAAGATTCTGTCGCCATTCTAAGAACAACTGCAGTCGCTTAATTATTTAACTATAATGTCATCAACAACTTAACTCTGCTAATTTTGATTCAATTTGTGTCGTCAGTGTGTTAATAATTTAAATGGGTTTGAAAGCGACCCTTAGAAACCCTAATAGGTGACATGACTAAGTTTTAGTTAAGACTATAGTTTATCTCTATGTAACCACTAAATTATTTTACTTTTTGAAAAATTATTTTACTTACTGAACATCTAATATTTACGTATTAGCTAGGTGTGAATAAAATTTCAAGAATTTGCTGAAAATTAATTTAAGAATTTGTAGTTTTGAATTGTACTTTTTAAACTGACGTTTTCATGTACACTTCGTGTATTTTCGAAATAAATAATATTCTAATTCAAATAACCCTTTCGCTTAATAGTTTGATGAGTTTTTCCAAACTTCCTGAATTAGTCGTTGTATTGGACGTAAATATGTGCGTGTGTTAGCAAACTTCGGAATGTAACAATTGGATCGTCTCGCATATAAAAATTTGGTAATTTTGAACAGTGTATATTGTTATTCCTCATACATAAACAATTAATAATGTAAACCAACTTTTTTGTTCTTATATCCTTCTTCTTAATTGCAAACATAAATTTAAAAAAATGTGTTCATTTTAAACGGATGAATTTAGCCGCCATATGATGACGTCAAAGCCAGACCAACGAAGTCTGCAGACATACATCGACGCATAGATAAAGAAAGGTGCGTCTATGGAAAGAGAGGAATACTTACTCGTCAGTCGTAACTCGTGAAGAACCTAACCTAAGTTATAATTGCCGGCCTGCCGACTGTACATAAACAAATCAGTTTACTATATCCTCTCTTTATCTATGGATCAGTGGGCGTGATTCCATCAATCAATCAGAGAAGACTGGTTATAAATGACGTATTCCGTAGTGGTATAATTCTATGTTTAAAATTACATTGAAAAATACGCGCCTTTGGGATTTTTTTTGTAGAAAAAGCTTTCGAAAAATTCTTAAAGAAATTGTTTTATTACTTATCTATATTTTTAACGTAGATTCTAAAAAAACTCTAACTCTAAAAAAATGTGGGACGACAAAAAAATTGTTACGACGCAGAACTCTTTCAAATACAACATATTTAAGATTTTAGAGGTTTGCACAGAATGAAATTGGAAATAATTGGTCATCCCTGTAAATATCCATTGTTTTCTTGTGTCGATACTTGTTTGCTCCCCTTTTTCACTTCTGGCATTCTCTCTATAAGTTTAATACTGGTAGAGATTTTGTGTCGGAAGCGATTTACGCTTTGATCGCCCAACATTCCCCTACATTAGACTTAAAAGAGTCGAAATATTTCATACAATCAAAATAATATTACTTTAAAGAAGAAAGGAATTCGATATATTGTTAAGTGAGTGAACGCTATTACATTTCATTTTACTGCAGTAGTTTTATAAAATAAAACGACGCGAAACTTTCATTTTACAAAGTTGTTTTTAGTAAATTGTTTCTTTTTATATCTATTATTGGTCTTAAGTAATTCATATAATATTGTACAGTGTTCAACAAAGCGTAAATGTTTTTTTTTTATGTGAACATACCAAAAGAAGCTAATGCACAAGTTTTACTTCGAAAGTTACCATAAAAATAAGCCTCTTTAGTTATTTAGCGACAAACGATTTTACTATTTTATGGTTGAAAAACTCCAACCACTTATAAAAGTCAGAAAGTATCTGTTTTTACAAGCTTTTATTTTACTTGCAATGTTTATAATATGTTTGTTTGTTTAGGTCAAATCTTGCAAGTCAATTTTGAACGACTTTCACGTATACGATTGATTTAAAATTTGGTATACATATATGCATTCCCGGTGACAATTCATGAATCAATCGTTTTTAGAATTAAATTCAATCCCTAAGAGGGTCTAACGAGGGAGTAGGGTTTTTTGACTATTCAACGCCGAGGCAAAACCGCTAAAACTAGAAACTTGGAATTTGGACAGTGGGTAACTTTTGTGACGTAAGCACCCACTATATGAAGGGATTTTTCTAAATTCAATCCCTAAGGGAGTCACAAAGGGATAAACTTTTGAACGACTAAAAGGAACAAAATAAAATATTAGTAAAAAAAACTTTTTAAAGACACGCTGTTATTTAAATGTAGGTACCTACTAAAAAGGAAAAAAATAAGTTTTAATAATTTAGATTCATAATTATAAAAGCGATGGGTCGTGACTAATAAAATATCATATAGTTTACAACCCACGCTTTTATAATTATGAAACTAATTATTATTGAAATGTATTTTTTTTCCTTTTTAGGCGCGATCTTAGCGAAGCTAGAAGCGCCTATATACACTCGCTTTGTCTGTGAATCTGTGAATCTGTAACGGATTTTTTGTATCAGTCGTACAGCCCAAACGGATTAACCGATTTTAAAAAACTTTCTTTTGTTCGATTCCTCTCGGGGTCTATTTGATCCTAACGTCGCCTGATTTTTGAATTTTGGCCCCAGAGGGGAGCAAATTAGAAAAAACGGTGTTTTTTGCTTATAGTTTGCTCAATTTAAGTCAGATCGATTCGAAACCTGTCTTAAACGAAAGAGCAGAAAATTTTAGATAGATTTCATGTATAATATTGTGTCAAAACAGTTTTTTTATACAGATTTATATGATTATTAAGCTAAATAAATGCGACTTTATCTAATAAATCGCGAACTTGTTTCGGTTGTCCTTGTCTGTTGCACAGTGTGATATGGATATTGGAAGATAACGTATGCTCTGTCTTATATTGCATTATTTCAATATAGTTATTCAATTTTTTGACTTCTGATGTTTGAATTTTATTTTAAAAACCCTGGCCTACTGAGTTAAAATGACGTGTAACTAATTATTGACGTCGATCGGATGACGAGACCTAGGGATCGGACCAAAATTTCTCGACGTTCATACCTTCCCAAACAATTTGACATTCTTTCTCTGTATGTCTCTTTGTACGCTTATAACTCGAGAACCACTGATCCGATTTACATGATTTTTATTCAAGTAAGTAACTTCTTATGCGACTGCGAGTTTTAAAATATTCTGGCATCACGCAAAAGCAAGCGAACTGATTCTCAAATAAAAACGTATGTTCTGGCATCACGCAAAAATAAGTAGGTGATGCATTGTTTTTTAAACGGTGGTTTTATTTAGCATGATCCCGTATATTTGTTACAAATCTTGCGACCGACTGAGTTGAAATTTTGCACACATGTGTAGCTCCGGTGACAAAACAATATTATGGTAACTAACTGACCGGCCCGGTTCGTCCGGGCGTAAATCGTACTTTTGAACTTTCACCCACTTCCTATGATCCGATTGAGTTGAAATTTTGCACACATGTGTAGCTCCGGTGACAATACAATATTATGGTAACTAGCTGACCGGCCCGGCTTTTGTCCGGGTGTAAATCGTATTTTTGAATTTTCACCCACTTCCCGTGATCCGATTGAGTTGAAATTTTGCACACATGTGTAGCTCCGGTGACAATACAATATTATGATAACTAGCTGACCGGCCCGGCTTTCGTCCGGGTGCAAATCTTACTTTTGAATTTTCACCCACTTCCCGTGATCCGATTGAGTTGAAATTTCGCACACATGTGTAGCTCCGGTGACAAAACAATATTATTATAACTAACTGACCGGCCCGGTTCGTCCGGGATTAAATCGTACTTTTGAACTTTCAATCACTTCCTATGATCCGATTGAGTTGAAATTTTGCACACATGTGTAGCTCTGGTGACAATACAATATTATGGTAACTAGCTGACCGGCCCGGCTTTTGTCCGGGTGTAAATCGTACTTTTGAATTTTCACCCACTTCCCGTGATCCGATTGAGTTGAAATTTTGCACACATGTGTAGCTCCGGTGACAATACAATATTATGATAACTAGCTCACCGGTCCGGCTTTCGTCCGGGTGAAAATCGTACTTTTGAATTTTCACCCACTTCCTATGATCCGATTGAGTGGAAATTTTGCACACATGTGTGGCTCCGGTGACAATACAATTTATGGTAACTAGCTGACCGGCCCGGGCTTCGTCCGGGTGCAAATCTTACTTTTGAATTTTCACCCACTTCCCGTGATCCGATTGAGTTGAAATTTTGCACACATGTGTAGCTCCGGTGACAAAACAATATTATGGTAACTAACTGACCGGCCCGGTTCGTCCGGGATTAAATCGTACTTTTGAACTTTCACTCACTTCCTATGATCCGATTGAGTTGAAATTTTGCACACATGTGTAGCTCCGGTGACAATACAATATTATGATAACTAGCTGACCGGCCCGGCTTTTGTTCGGGTGTAAATCGTACTTTTGAATTTTCACCCACTTCCCGTGATCCGATTGATTTGAAATTTTGCACACATGTGTAGCTCCGGTGACAATACAATATTATGATAACTAGCTCACCGGCCCGGCTTTCGTCCGGGTGCAAATCGTACTTTTGAATTTTCACCCACTTCCCGTGATCCGATTGAGTTGAAATTTTGCACACATGTGTAGCTCCGGTGACAATACAATATTATGATAACTAGCTGACCGGCCCGGCTTTCGTCCGGGTGCAAATCGTACTTTTGAATTTTCACAGGCAAAAGGTCTTTCTCCGGTAACGTTTCAGTGGATCGGATAAATGTTATAAAATCAGACTAAGGAAATAAAGCACACTAAAAAATTAAAAATAATAATAGATAAAAAACTTTTAAGTTAAACGGCTTTATAATTGTACTAAAAAGAAAAAAATAAAATTTAATTTAGGTTCATAAGTATAAAAGCGTGGGTCGTGACTGTAATAAATTATCATAGAGTGTACGACCCACGCTTTTATACTTATGAACCTAAATTAAATATTATTTTTTTCTTTTTAAAACATTTATAAAACCGTTTAACTTAAAAGTTTTTTTACCTATTTTTATTTGAAGCACGTTTCAGATGGGGACCTAAATAATAAAAAGTGAAACGTCACGTCACGAAGTAGTGTAACGTCACTTTTGTAAAAGTTATCCGATCCTTTTGAAAATTAATATTTAAGAGTTTTATACGACACAAAAAAAATGGCGTCAGATTTCAAAATGGCGGCCATATGTACTTTTTTGTAAAAATTATCCGATTCTTTTGAAAATTAATATTTGAGAGTTTTATAGAACACAAAAAAATAAAATGACATCAGATTTTTCAAAATGGCGGCCATATGAACTGTTTTGTAAAAATTATCCGATCCTTTTGAAAATTGATATTTGAGAGTTTCATAGGACACCAAAAAATAAAATGACGTCAGATTTTTCAAAATGGCGGCCACATGTGCTCTGTTGTAAAAATCATCCGATCCTTTTGAAAATTGATATTCGAGAGTTTCATAGGACACAAAAAAATAAAATGATGTCAGATTTTCCAAAATGGCGGCCATATGTACTTTTTTCTAAAAATTATCCGATCCTTTTGAAAATTGATATTTGAGAGTTTCATAGGACACAAAAAAATTAAATGGTGCCAGAGTTCAAATGGCGGCCATATGTACTTTTTGTAAGAATTATCAGATCCTTTTGAAAATTGATATTTGAGAGTTTCATAGGACACAAAAAAATAAAATAACGTCAGATTTCAAAATGGCGGAAATATGTAGTAGGTACTCCTTTCTAAAAATTATACAATCCTTTTGAAAATTTATATTTGAGAGTTTCATAAGACACAAAAAATAAAATGACGTCAGATTTCAAAATGGCGGCCGTATGTACATTTTTGTAAAAATTATCCGATCCTTTTCAAAATTGATATTTGAGGATTTCATAGAACACAAAAAAATAAAATGACGTCAGATTTAAAAATGGCGGCCAAATGTACTTTTTGGTAACAATTATCCGATTCTTTTGAAAATCGGTATTTGAGAGTTTCATAGGACACAAAAAAATAAAATGACATCAGATTTCAAAATGGCGGCCGTATGTACTTTTTTGTAAAAATTATCCGATCCTTTTGAAAATTGATATTGAGTCTCATAGGACACAAAAAAATAAAATGGCGTCAGATTTCAAAATGGCGGCCATATGTACTTTTTGTAAAAATTATCCGATCCTTTTGAAAATTGATATTTGAGAATTTCATAGGATACAAAAAAATAAAATGACGTCAGATTTCAAAATGGCGGAAATATATTGTACTCCTTTCTAAAAATTATACGATCCTTTTGAAAATTGATATTTGAGAGTTTCAGACGCAAAAAAATAAACGTCAGATTTCAAATTGGCGGCCGTATGTACATTTTTGTAAAAATTATCCGATCCTTTCGAAAATTGATATTTGAGAGTTTCATAGAACACAAAACAATAAAATGACGTCAGATTTTAAAATGGCGGCCATATGTACTTTTTTGTAAAAATTATCCGATTCTTTTGAAAATCGGTATTTGAGAGTTTCATAGGACACAAAAAAATAAATTGACGTCAGATTTCAAAACGGCAACAATATGTACTTTTTGTGTAAAAATTATCCGATCTTTTTGAAAATTGATATTTGAGAGTTAATAAGACACAAAAAAAATAAAATGGCGTCAGATTTCAAAATGGCGGTCAAATAATAACTTTTTAATTGTATTGTTTATATCTTTGATAAATTCGGTTTTATATACAATGCGTAAGAAACATAGCTTCTGTCGGGTATCTTACGACACCTCATGACTTTTTTTTATTTAGCAGGTTCCGAGTTTCGCTTAATAGTCAATCGTTGCTATGGAAAATTGTTTAAAAAATTCACTGCACTATTTTTTCTATGTAATCCTACTACAAAATTGATCTTCTTAGTGTTATTTTCCCTATGTTCGGTAAAACCGTTTACACACAATACCTACATGAATATCGCGCCTTGTAATTCTTGAATTACTTGTATGCTCCAAAATTTTTAGTACTTACATTTAAAAAAAGCGTGTCTTTAAAAAGCTTTTTTTACTAATATTTTATTATTAATAATACAAATAAATACTTTTTAGGGTTCCGTATTACTGAGCCTACGATGTCTGTCTGTCCGTATGTCACTTGGCTCTATCTCAGTTGGTAGAGCGTTCGACTAAAGATCTAAAGGTCTCTGATTCCCCGGGTTTCAGATCACAATATTTTCGTTTTTTTTATTCATCAAATATTCAGTTAATATATTTTTTTACTTAAAAAATTAATTTAATTGAATTTGATATGAAAAAATGCATTATCCATGAAAAAATACATTGTGCGCATAAAAAATTCACTGAGTGAATGAAAACTAATAAAGTATGAAAAAACTTATTTACTGAAAAAGTATGTACTTACCTATATTTTAATTAACACAACTTACGTGTTGAATTTTGATTATGTGTTGAGAGAAAAACTATTTGTTTAAACTTTAAAGCAAAGAGCAGTAAATCATAGAACATCCGTTATTTATTTTATAGGTCTGCAGTTTTATAATTAAAAACACACTTTGTATAATTAATGTAAACTATATGCAAAAAACTTTACATAAATTGAAAACAATTTACGTAAAAAACTATTCTGAGAGTGTTAAGCGAAAAAATATGAAAATGTTGAATATCATTTGTAATTAGAATATCGTTTAAAATGGAAAACGTTTAGCGGCAAATAAAAAGCATTATTAAAAAAACTCGGGGGCTGGTCATTCGTCATTGTCGTTGATGCGGCGTCCTTGTTCTTGCGATCTGGCCATTAAACTATGCTTAACACTTATACGGGCCTCGTAGAGACCATAGACCAGTGATATTCAATATTTTTATGCTTGCGTACTCCCAAAAATATTTTTTTTTAACCAGACAATATTAACACTCATACGGGTCTCGTAGTGACAATAGGCCAGTGATATTCAATATTTGTTTGCTTGTGTACCACCAAAAATATTTTTTCTTAACTTTGTACTAAACAATATTAACAATAGGGTACCTATTTGACTAAAATTTTTTTTTTGTGTTATATTAATAGAGCAGTAAACTCTGAACAAAATGACCCTAAATCACTTCAATCTGATTTCAAATTAGCTCAAAAATAATTTTTGAAATATTTATGTTAGCCCCGCCCGCTAATAATCGTTTTTGCTCTACGAACCTATAACGTCATATTTTTTATGAATGTACGTTTATATCTACTAACTCGATGCTAATTACTCGTATATCAGAAACAGAGTGTTAAAAAATACCGTTTTGTACCTATGTGAACATGATGTAAACAATCTAAGCTCCGTTGCTATGGATACATTCATTTTTTACTTAAAATTGACGTCACACGTTCTCACACGGTGTTTGAAGTTACGTGACACATAGGTTAAAAATCATGATTTATTTAAATATGTTTACGAAACTTAATTTATAAAAATAAAAATTCTAATAACTATTTTAGAGCATAAACTTTCATTATAACAAAGTTTTATATTTTATTTTAATCACTGGCAGATACCCTATTATTCAGTTAGTGGTATTGAATATTTTTTTGCTTGCGTACCTTCAAAAATAATTAATTTTTAATACAAAGAATACTGATTAACAACGAGATATTCAATATTTTTGCTTACGTACTTCTAAAAATAATTTTCCAAAATTTGTAAGTGTTCTCGATTTTTTTGAAGCCAAAACCTATTTTTGTCAAAGAATACAAATAGGTAAAAAAAATTGTATTTTGGATATCGAATACTTATTTTTTATTTCAGTTTATTTCGAATAACATACCTTTCACATTAATAAACGATATAGTGCTTAAAAATTTACATTTTAATTTTCAGTACTTGTGCACTGTGCTGATATAGTAGAGATGCAAAATCGGGTGTTAAATATGTCAGGCACGTGTAAAACGAGCGTATGAATGTAGGTAATTATCAGACGTGATGCAATATTAATTTTTTTAAACATTTTCTTTGGGTTCAAGGAAACAATTCAATGTGCCAAACAGATTTTTTAGTCTAGCAGGAACCAATCAACAAAATAAAATCTACTCTTGTGGATTTTTAGTACTATTTTTTACCACTAAAAATAATTTTGTTTTTAATGTCATTAAAAAAAAAAATGGAACCAGAATGTCTCCAGAAAAAGTGATTCCATTTTGATGAAACTTACACTACTGATTGATAGCTCAACTTATAAGCATAGATTATTTTGTTTTTTGAATACGCTAAGAACGTAAAAATAATTTGGTTTTTGTGAGCGAATGTGTAAAATTCAATATGTTTGCATCTCTGATATATTGTCGCATAAAGCTTTCCCACTAAGTATTTCATCGCTTTTCAATTTGTTTTTCCTCATAAGGGGTTTGGATTGTACAAAAATAAAATTCCAATATACATAATATAGACATTGGAAAATGTCCTTGCGGGTTTTTAAGTACTTACTAATTAAAAGCGCTGGCTGTATGTTGCAAGCTTTTAACCAGCTCAATATATTTGAACACCGAACTTCGCACATAAGCTTTTAAAAGTAATTTCCGATGGGACAGAAATGACATTAAAAATATATACTTATATTCCCGCGTTGAAGTTACTTTTAAAGAATATGGAATTTGTGTTCTTTTTGTACCAGTAATTCCCTAGGTCGTCATATCTGTAGTGCTATTAGGATTATTTCATTTTTAAAAATAATAAATATAGTTCAGTCTTCACGAACATTTTTCCACAACATGCTATACCTACTTTTGAAATATGTACTCATTTTTTTGTAAATTATATATCAACTAGCGGCTACCCGTGGCTCCGCTCACGTATATTAGTATATTGTTAATTTATTATTCCTCCCCCGTAAAGCTGCGAATCGAAGTATGTGATAGTATCCCCCCTGCGAGAATCTCTCCTCTTGCAAAGCGAAGTCGGGCTTAAAATCACTTAAAAATAGTTTGCATTAGCGGTGTCACATAAATAAACAGTCAACCCAACCCTATGTTTCGACATTTACATTAACGGTGTCACAACGCGCGGGTGACGATTTTTAAAATTGACATATCTTTTTTATTTGTCAATCGATTTAAATGTAACAAACATTAAATGTTAGTCCAAGCTTATCTCAATCATCACTGAAAACCACATCCAAATTGGTTCAGCCATTGCGGAGATTAGCATGCACATACAGACAGATAAACAGACAAAAAAAGCATCTACGATTTCATTATCCTATACTGTATAAGTACTGCATAGTATAGGTATTAATAGAGTATAATTTTTAGTGTTCCGTACCTAAATCGGCAAGACGGAACACTTATGACATCACCTCGGTGTCTGTCTGTCTGTCACAAATATTTTTCTCAGAGACAGTTTAATATAGAATGTCGAAATTTGGAATAGTTGTACGAAGTATGTGGCCCAATGACAGACGTGAACTATGAAGAAATAAATTTTGATTTTTCCATTAGATTTTCCATTGATCAGGGCCAATCAGAGGAGGGACAGGCGGGGGTAGCTGCCTCGGGCCTCGTAATATAGGGGCCTCAACTCTTGGCAACTCAATATGTTAGACAAAAATATAGAAGAAGACAAAGCGATGTCACGACTCGATGGAACTCAACATTACCACATAGCGCGTATTTTAGACTATTCTAAAATAATCAGTGAATTTGTTAATGCTAAAGCTCGCAAAGCTTCTGTAAAATAATTAAATGTAATAATTAAAAAAATATGAAATACCATTGACTTTATTTTATTGTCCACAATTTTTATTTTAAATTTTGAAGGGCCTCTAAAATATTAGTTGCCCCGGGCCTCGCATTTTCTCTGAAAGCCCTAAATGTGATCGTTAAAAAAATGAACTTCAAGCTAAATTATGACATTTATAACTTCGTTGTTTAATAATTTACCATTGTACTTTTTGGTTTCGACGCTGAATAGACTCTAGTTCGATATGACATATTTTCATCCGGTATTAATAACCGGCTGGTCCAATAGACATAACAAACCTTCTAAGGGTCCGATTGCTTTGAATCAACTAAAGTTACCCGACCTAGAAATAACGGTTGCTTTAATAACGACAACACTAGGACCGCACTCATTGCCCTGCCTGTCCCAGCAGGGCTTCGTTATTAGAGGAACTGTACTAATGACCGGTCTATTGTATCTATAGATATATACAAGTTTTATTGCTGTCCTTTGATTTTACAGACTTAGAAGGCGTTCTTTTAAAGGGGATTTTTTAAGACCACCAACAATCAGAGATATCAAATCTTCATGGTTTCCGGAATTGTAGACCGTGGTAGACATTCTGAAAGGCGATGTGGCAGCGGTCAAAGTGTCCTCCTTGGCGGCTCACAGGTCAATGTCAGTGTGAGCCGCCAAGGAGGACACTTCGACCGCTGCCACATCGCCTTTGAAAATGTCTACCGCAGTTGTAGACGAAACGTCAGATAGATATACCACCGGACCACGGCCTACAATCCCGGAAACCATGAAGATTTGGAACAATGCCGGCCGTGAAAGCTTGCACAATAAGAGATATGTGGTACTATTTATATTTTCAATTTATTATTTTTTAATAACTCATTGAAAACTCAGTTGATAGTTTTACCAGTTTTCGTATTAGAACCTGGGAACTGGGGGAACTGTAATAAAAGAATCATGGAGACGCCATATATAAACAACAACATTGCTAAAGGCTCTGCTATTAGATTGTAGACGCTCGATATCTGAAGTTATTACTGTATATATTTTTCATAAACACAACTTATTTTTTCAAGCTTTTATTTAACTTGCAATGTATGTTTGTGGGTTTGTGTGTTTGTTTGTTTAGGTCAAAACTTGCAAGTCAATTTTCAACGACTTCCACGTATCCGATCGATTTGAAATTTTGTACACATATGTATTCCCGATGACAATACATGAATAAATCGTTTTTAGAAATAAATTCAATCCCTAAGGGGTTCAAACGGGGAAGTAGGGTTTTTTGACTAATCAAATCCCAGGCCAAATCGCTGAAGCTAGAAACTTGAAATTTGGACAGTTGGTTCCTTTTCTGACGTAAGCATCCTCTAAGAAAGGATTTTTCAAAATTCAACCCCTACGGGTGTCAAGGGGGGGTAAAATTTTGAAAGACTAAAATGAACAAAATAAATATTAGTAAAAAAAACTTTTTAGAGACAAGCTTTTATTTAAATTTAAAAAGGAAAAAATAATTTTTAATAATTTAGGTTCATAATTATAAAAGCGTGGGTCGTGACTAATAAACTATCATAGAGTTCACGACGCACACTTTTATTAATAATGAACCTAAATTATTAAAAATGATTTTTTCCTTTTTAGTGCATTTAAACAAAAGTTTGTCTCTAAAAAGTTTTTTTTACTAATATTTATTTCAATTAACTTTCATTGTCTGAATATTTTTTTCAGTGGCACGCAGGCGTTTCCTTGCTAAAAATGTCTGAAAACAGTTAAAATCTAAATCTGTATAACCTAAAACTCAGCCAATAAAGCTTAAAGGGCTTTCAATATTTAAATGCAAGCGATTAATTAATAAAGTTTTTGTAAGGTTTCGTATTTATATAACATATTATATTACTAATCATTCTTATTTAAACAAGGTTAAAATGCTTCTAAACTGCAATAAATTTATACCAAGAATAAATATAATTATTATACTAAATTAACTTCTAGATAGGTAAACAGAGAGTTAGTTTTATTCAAACTGAGTAAATGCAATGTTAACAATAATATTTACATTTTAATCGCGACAGGATAAAGGTGCCGGATTCCGACCACCTTCCTGTAATCGTCGACCACTTCTATATTTATACACCGATGACCTTAACTGTTGAGCGTCTATAATCTACAATATACGGCTGAAATGCAATTGAAAATTTTTTTTTAGTTGGAGAGCAGCCAATTATATAATTGTTTCGAAACATGTTGGAAAAAATCATTTTATCAACCAGTGGTCACAGTCAGGATTCTAACCTGAAGCTTTCCAATTTCGCGTCGGAATGAGCTTACAACACTCAACCGTGACATGATTGCCAAATTAACATTCTCCTTATATGCTTCAGAATCAATAGATTTTCACTACATGCGAATGTCAATTCATATATGCTAATTCAATAGCTATGATTTGAAGTGAATCCTCGTACCAGCGAGACCCCAACATGAAAGTGAAAATTATTTATTTATTTATTTATTATCAATGCTATAATTGGTATTACCACATGATATTCTAGAAACAATCATATCTTGTAGACATCGTAAGATAATCTACATGTTAAAGATTGATGTTAAAGATTGACTGTCAGAGTAATCTAATCTAACTAATATTATAAATGTGAAAGTTTGGATGGATGGATGTATGGATGTTTGTTACTCAATCACGCCAGAACGGCTGAACGGATCTGGATGAAATTTGGTACAGAGATAGATTTTAGTCTGGAATAGCACATAGGCTACTTTTTATCCCGGAAAAATGTACGGTTCCCGTGGGATAGTTTTGTTTTTGTTTTTCATTGAGCAAGGGATCGACATGATTTTTTTGCTTAGGGGTCAGAGAGTGTTATAGGCTAATTTTTATCCCGGAAAAATGTACGGTTCCCGTGGGATAGATTTGTTTTTGTTTTATCTCTGGAACTACTTAACCGATTCTAAAAATTCTTTCACTAATAGAAAGCTAAGCGGGGGGGGGAGAATCTCGAGCGGGGATAACAAATTAGGGGGGAAGATTCTCGCGGGGGATAATAAATTAGGGGGGAAGATTTTTGCGGGGGATAACAAATTAGGGGTAGAGATTCTCGCGGGGGGATAACAAATTAGGGGGGAGATTCTCGCGGGGTGATAACAAATTAGGGGGGGGGAGATTCTCTCGGGGGGGATAACAAATTAGGGGGGAGATTCTCGCGGTGGGATAAAAAATTAGGGGGGGAGATTCTCGTGCTGAGATAAAAAATTAGGGGGGGAGATTCTTGCGCTGGGATAACAAATTAGGGGGTGAGAATCTCGCGGTGGGATAACAAATTAGGTGGGGAGATTCTCGCGGTGGGATAACAAATTAGGAGGGAAGGTTCTCGCGGGGGGATAACAAATTAGGGGAGGAAATTCTCGCGGGGGGGTAACAAATTAGGGGGTAAGTTTCTCGCGGGGGGATAACAAGTTAGGGGGGATTCTCGCGGTGGGATAACAAATTAGGGGGGAAGGTTCCCGCGGGGGGATAAATTTTGCACAGGAGTTCCTTATATAGGTATCGTAGATGAGCAATAATGTATTAATAAAATTCGAGCGAACGAGCGAAGCGAGTGACTAAAGTATTAATAACATTCAAGCGAACGAGCGGAGCGAGTGAGTAATATATTAATAATATTCAAGCGAACGAGCGAAGCGAGTGAGTAATGTATTATTAATATTCGAGCGAACGAACGAAGTGAATGAGTAATGTATTTATAAAATGCGAGCGTACGAGCAAAGCGAGTGAGTAATGTATTAATAATATTCAAGTGAACGAGCGAGGCGAGTGAGTAATATATTAATAATATTCAAGCAAACGAGCGAAGCGACTCACTCGCTTCGCTCGTTTGCTTGAATATTAATAAATATTAATAAAATCCGAGCGAAGCGAGTGAGTTATGTATTATAAAATTCGAGCGAATAAACACTACCAGCCTAGCTTCGCTTCGCAGGAAAAGAATTTCTCGCGGGGGGGATAATAAATTCTAAATCTTAAAAAACGTGGGCGAAGCCACGGGTAACGGCTAGTTTGACATAAATAATGAAAATAGTTTGTTTTTTCCAAAGCCTACTCACCATACGACACTGTTTTAAAACGTTAAAAAAACTGTTTTTTAAAATGATAAAATCGATAAGAAAACGAATTTTTCCAGGGATGAGCTAGATCGATTTTTTGCCCCCGAAACCCCTTTTCAGTAAATTTCATCCAAATCGTTAGGGCCGTTTTCGAGAAAATATTTATATAGGTACATATATAGGTACAAGATTTGCTCGTTTAATAATACAGGGATTAATATAAAAGTGGTCGAACACAGGTGAGTGATCGAAAACTGACGCCTTTACTCTATTATATATACTTTCTTGTATTTACTGTTTTTTACGGACGGTAGAAAAATCAATATCACAATAAAAAAGCACATTCTATTATGTTTTGATACAAAACGTTGAATATATTGATTAACAAACTAAAAAAAATATTGGAAATATTACAGCATAATACAAATATTATATCAACTAGCTTTCAGATTCGGCTTCGCTCGTGTTAGTGTTGGTTTTGACAAACAGACAAAAATTCTGGACACACATCTCTCATCTAGCTATCACAAAAAGTATTTGGAATTTGGAAAACGTGCAAGTAAACGAAATTACAGGCAGAGATCCCGTTACTATTTTACATATTAGAATAAAGTCGACCCACGTTTTTTTTGATGTGAAACATCTTATGTCGGGCTGTGAACAGCCGCGTGAGGGGAAATATGCAACGAAATGTTTGGTCCGCTCCTTCGCTGCTGTTTTCCCCACCACTGCGGCACTCTCTCTCTCTCTCTGTCGGCTTCCGCGCGCTCGGGCAACCGCGTGTGTTACAGTGCAGTATATAGGATTACGTCAGCATAACAGTTAGTTGCTGCTTTTGAAAAAATATATACTACTACATAGAGAATACCACCGAGTTCAATAACGTTTTCTTTGATGTTTCACATCTGTCGGGGGTCCCGAGACCCACACCCTTTTTTTTTAATCGACGGTGTTTTTGAATCTAATGGCCGGTTTATCGTACATTTTAATCACGATGTTTTTTTAATCACACTGTTAATTAATGTTGACAACTACGTGTGCATTGGTTGCTGCGTTTCGTTACCATAGCAACCCGTCATTTAACATTGTGATTAAAAAAACGTCGTGATTAAAATGTACGATAAACCGGCCATTATGCTATCAAATTTTTTTCGGAATTTCTAGAGACTCGGAAAGGTTTTAAAAAATTATTAAAGTTGAAAATTGTTAGTCGGATGACGTCATAGGACTTGCATTCTAACAGCCAATAAGAGTAAAGCCAGCAAAAATGAAATACACTGTTATCGTATTTACAACTGTCAAGCACCTATCAAGAGTTAAGGAGCGTGTTTTAGTTTTTTTGTTACTTCATACGTTCAAATATCTATAGTGTTATTTTTACACATTATTTTCAGACGTTTTTGCTGTGAAATTAATACTAGTAAGAATTACGGAATTTGACATTTCATATCACAACGACAACATGACAACGCTGTCTCAGCCATATTTCGTCATTTCCATGGCGCGCGTCTTCTGATTGGCCCTTCAACTAGCGGCAATTTTAAATTACTGTAAAATTAAATTAGATATTTAAAAAAATGAACGCTTAAAAATTCCTACCAAAAATAGATATTGAAATAAACACCTAGAGAGGACAGTGTGGTTCAGTGGTTTGCGTCGCGGCCTCTGGATCAGATTGTCGTTGGCTCGAATTCCGCCTCCGCGCATGGATGTTTTGTGATGTAATTTAGTTTTAAGTAGGAGTTGTCATTTAATGTAATCAAGACGCTAATGACCTAAATTGTCGACGCGTCTATAATTTACAATAAATAAAATATACACCTTGAGTACAATGATATCCGTAAAAAACAGCACCTTTCAATATGTGGGTCAACCCCATTGACAAAGAGAATTAGGACCATTCTGTATATGAAGTTGACTATTCCCAAATTACAAATTTACTGTTTCCAATTGATATTTCACTAATGATCTTAATTTTCCGGTGTCCAGACAGAAACTTCTATACAAATTGCCAATTAACACGATGTTCTCTAGATTACAAACGTGTGGTTTCATTTTAGTTGGTGAAATCAAAGGTTTTGTTAAATTATGACGTTATGGTCAAGATACAAAAATTAACTACCAACATAGTTTTAACAATGTTCTAACCGAAACTGTTTCCCATTGTGTGAAGTGAAAGTAAATACTGGGCGTTGTATGAAAAATGACCTATTTTGACTGATCAAAAAATTTCAAAATAACAGTTTCACATTTTTTTTTTTTTGAAAGCGAACTCGAAAATATTTGGCACTTGTTAAGGTTTCTAGCAAAACCTACATTAACAACACGTACGAAACCGCGGGAATATTATCCCTGACATCTAGCATCTAGCCCTGTTTGAAAAAGGACCCAGATATTGGGGTCACAAATTGTATAATAAGTTACCAGACACTATTAAAAATATAAAAAGCGCCATTGCCTTTAAAAACGCCTGCAAAAAAATGTTACTAGGAAAATGCTATTATGATTGCCAGGAATTTCTTGAGGACAATAATTCAGTCATTATTATAATTACTGTAACTTGTTTTGTATATTGTATATGATACTTTGTATATTTTGTACATTTTATGTTTTTATGACGACTCCACATGCAGAAGCATCAATGGATTGAAATAAATTTGAATTTGAATTGATCGAAATAAAAATAAAGTACTTCAGTAACTGCAGTGATATAAGTTAAGATATAAATTAACGCTTAGAAATATAATAATATAATCATATATACTATTTTAAAGGTAGTCCGATAAAAATTGTGACAAATTGTGTTTTAAAGACCACCAACAGCCAAGGTTATTTGGGCCTAGCACCAATTCATATTTTCAATTCATTATTTTTTTTTTATAATAAATTGAAAATCCAATTGACACTTTTACCAGCTCTCGGGCTAGAACCCGGAAACTGGGGACTTGTAATAGAGGAACCATAGCAACGCTATGTAAACAACAGCATTGCTATACGCTCGGCTATTCTCAAGCCCTAAATACGACCAGGTAAGATAACACACAAACCGATTAAATTAGAATTTTGAACCTTCTGTTTGCCTTGTGTACAGCCGAACAACCAACTGCAGATAATAAGACCTCACACTGAATTGATTTTCAAACAACCAATCACATACTTGATGCATCCTTAGCCGGACAACAACTGCACGTAACAGAGCATATATACTTGTTCAATGTTCATGTCATAACTACATCTGTTGGTGGGAAAAACTATAGTAGTTAATACAAAATTATAATATAACTATACTTAGTGACCCGGTACGGTTTCACGCGGGTGCTATGAATTTATGATTTATTAATACATTACTGGAAAGTATCATCTATCGAACAGTGAACAAAATTTTGAAATCGATCTTCTGAGATTACTCTCGAATTTTATCCGGGGGCAACCGGGCCAGCCAGTTTAAATTATACATCTAAACCTTCCTCGTGAATCAATCTACCTAATCGTGAAAACCGGAACAAAATCCGTTCAGTAGTTACGAAGAAAATTAGGCACAGACAGACGCGGCGGTAGTGATGATGTAATGAGCTGATATATAAATTTTAAAACGATATTAAAGTAGTGTAGCAAACCCCAAGATGTTACGCCACTGCCTCCAATAGAAACCACGAGAAAGAAAGGTCACAGTAGTAAAGCGTGGAATGGTATCGAAGATACTGAACAACGAGTACCTACCGGATTGTTCTAGAGAACGCGAGAACGTACTAGGCTGGGCCGCGCAGGGTATATAAACAAGCCGGTACGAATGAATGGGGATCAGTCGACGGTGTCACGCAATCGGATCAGTGAATGGTGAGTCGTGCCATCAAGCGGATCAGTGATATAAACATCGATCAGTCAACGGGAATCAGTCAGTGTAGATTGTACTGTGTCAGTGTTGAACAGCGAAATAAATCTGATATAAATACAGTGACATAAATAATTACAAATAAATGATCCTTGTATATATAGTTATTTGTTAAGTGTTATTTAAGTGGCTATTTTAGTTCAATAATTACCGTTTAAATTTTTTTTATTGTTAGAATTGACTTTTCGTTGTTGCATTTATTGTTATTGTATTTTTAATTATTGTAAATAAATATTTATTCCGCCAACTCAGAAAACAGTTTTGTAACAGTAGTTTATTTGTTTCGATCAGATAAGGTAGATAGGCCAGTTGGCGGTCAGAACCCGGTAGAAAGTTTTATACAGTAGATATAGACAAAGGTAGGCCATGATGGTGACCTCTTGCCTTTTGTTAGAAGAGCTGCGTTCCTTGTTCGGCTAAAGTGCGGTTCGTACGTATCAAATGGGTATATCTAAGCACTCTAAGTGCTGCAGAACTACGTTCAACATGCATTTGTTATTACAGTTGCGGACAAAATAATATAACACTCAAGTTTCACGTTTTATTGATTTTAAACGTTAACCAATGGTTGCACAGCGTTTCCCGTGACGTAACTAGCTGAAGACTAAATTTTCGAAAGTTCTTTTTTATTCATCTAAACGCTGTTACAACTGCAGTTGCATGTACATTTTTTTACGCTCCTCAGATCGATGTAAAAAGTGGAAGTCGTAAATTTTAAATAACAAAAATTACAAAAAATATATCTTGTTATAGAAAGATTTTTTCGTTGGAGAGCAGCCAATTATACAGTGTGTCCACAGACTCATCCTCAACATGGGGATCTCCTTTGTTATGGGAGATAGAGATTTGGTTAAATGAGACAAAATGTGCAGAATCCCCAGTACTACTACCCTGTGTAGTCAAACTTTCCATATTTTGCTTGGTTCGCGACCGACAGTTGAAAAACGAGATTTACCCATTTTAGTTTTTTGTTTATAACTCGCTTATTAAGTAAGTTAGAAAAAAACTATTTTCACTTTCTTAAGGCCCTTTTTTATGAAGATTTCAAATCTCTTTTCATATTTTTATTTACTTTTATAGTTTTAGAGATACGTGTATTAACTTTGTTTTTTTAAATACACGTCAAAGATGGCCATGACACCATTCGAAAGAGATTTTTTTTCTCTTTAATTTGATATGAGGGTTGATGGATTTATTTTCAAAAATAACAGAGTTATACGTAAAACACTGATTTTTAATAGTAGGCTATGCTAAATTAATTGATAAAACAACAGAAGGCTTAGCAAACAGTTGAAATTCGGGTTGGCTTAGTAAACGGCTGTTTTGTTTTAGCTGTCAAAGTGTAGTTTGTTGCTAATTTGCCAGTTTACTAAGTGATTTATTAAATTTACTTTTGTTATCATAGAACCATTTTGTAACAATGAAAAATTTGATATGTTATCTTGTTACATTCTATGTCACAAAAATTCGACCAGAGCTGCAGAAATGTACTTCGATCAGTATCCAGAACGAAGACAACCTCATTCGTCTATTTACAGAAACTTACGAGTAAATTTAATAAACTATGGATCATTTAAAAAGCCGTTTACTAAGTCAACGCGAATAAGTGAAGAAGCCAAAACTACTGTTTTACGATCAATTGTTGAAAATCGCTTATTTTTCATTGTTACAATATGGATCCATGATAACAAAAGTAAATTTAATAAATCACTTAATAAACTGGTAAATTAGCAACAAACTACACTTTGACAGCTAAAACAAAACAGCCGTTTACTAAGCCAACGCGAATTTCAACTGTTTGCTAAGCCTTCTGTTGTTTTATCAATTAATTTAGCATAGCCTACTATTAAAAATCAGTGTTTTACGTATAACTCTGTTATTTTTGAAAATAAATCCATCAACCCTCATATCAAATTAAAGAGAAAAAAAATCTCTTTCGAATGATGTCATGGCCATCTTTGACGTGTATTTAAAAAAACAAAGTTAATACAAGTATCTCTAAAACTATAAAAGTAAATAAAAATATGAAAAGAGATTTGAAATCTTCATAAAAAAGGGCCTTAAGAAAGTGAAAATATTTTTTTTCTAACTTACTTAATAAGCGAGTTATAAACAAAAAACGAAAATGGGTAAATCTCGTTTTTCAACTGTCGATCGCGAACCAAGCAAAATATGGAAAGTTTGACTACGCAGGGCAGTAGTACTGGAGATTCTGCACATTTTGTCTCATTTAACCAAATCTCTATCTCCCATAACAACGGAGATCCCCATGTTGAGGATGAGTCTGTGGACACACTGTATAATTGTTTCGAAACATATAGGAAAAAATCATTTTACCAACCAGTGGTCACAATCAGGATTCTAACCTGAACCTTTCCACTTTCGCGGCGGAATGAGCTCATTCCGCCGCGAAAGTGGTTAGAATCCTGATTGTGACCACTGGTTGGTAAAATGATTTTTTCCTATATGTTTCGAAACAATTATATAATTGGCTGCTCTCCAACGAAAAAATCTTTCAATTGCATTTCAGCCGTATAAAAAAAAAACTATTAATATCTTGTTATACATCCCATTTCAATCTTTTATGGGATTAGCACTCCCAGATACCCGAGCTCGTACTAATCGGTTTGTGTACGCCGGCTGATAGATTCTATTACACACCTAGACGCTGATGACCTTAGCTGTTGAGCGTCTATAATAATAATAATAATAATGCGTTTAACGTCCGTTTCTCGACATTATGTCATAACAGACGCCATTCGCACTATTACTATTTTTCTATTTTTACCACTTTGAGCGTCTATAATCTACAATCTATATGTTATAACATCAGTAATATAATGAATTTCATTGCTGAAACATAAAAAATATGCTGCGCTAACGATTTTTATAACGTTTTATGGAATTTATTTTAATACTTTTTGTTTTAAATAATGAACTACGCTCTGCTACTTGTCTTGTTAACTTTTTCGCAATGGAATTTATTAAATTACTAGCAGTACCCGTCCGGCTTCGCCCGGATGCTAAGAATGTATGACTTATTATTACGCACCCCCCGCGAGAAATTCTCCTCCTGCGAAGCGAAGCCCGACTGGTGGTGTTTATTCACTCGAATTTTATTAAAACATTACTTACTTGCTTCGCTCGTTCGCTCGAATATTATAAATAAATTACTCAATCGCTTCGCTCGTTCGCTCGAATATCATGTAAACATTACTCATTCGCTTCGATCATTCGCTCGAATTTTAATTAATACATTGCTTACTCGCTTCGCTTGTTCGGTCGAATTTTATTAATACATTACTCACTCGCTTCGCTCGTGGGCTCGAATTTTATTAATACATTACTCACTCGCTTTGCTCGTGGGCTCGAATTTTATTAATACATTACTCACTCGCTTTGCTCGTGGGCTCGAATTTTATTAATACATTACTCACTCGTTTTGCTCGTTCGCTCGAATTTTATTAATACATTACTCACTCGCTTTGCTCGTGGGTTCGAATTTGATTAATACATTACTCAGTCGCTTTGCTCGTTCGCTCGAATTTCATTTAAACATTACTCATTCGCTTCGATCATTCGCTCGAATTTTAATTAATACATTGCTTACTCGCTTCACTTGTTCGGTCGAATTTTATTAATACGTTACTCACTCGCTTCGCTCGTTCGCTCGAATGTTATAAATAAATTACTCAATCGCTTCGCTCGTTCGCTCGAATTTCATTTAAACATTACTCATTCGCTTCGATCATTCGCTCGAATTTTAATTAATACATTGCTTACTCGCTTTGCTCGTTCGCTCGAATTTTATTAATACATTACTCACTCGCTTCGCTCGTTGGCTCGAATTTTATTAATACGTTACTCACTCGCTTTGCTCGTTCGCTCGAATTTTATTATTCCATTACTCACTCGCTTTGCTCGTTGGCTCGAATTTTATTATACATTACTCTGACGAAGCCGGGTCGGCCAGTTATTATAGCCTATGTCCTAAAGCAAAGTATCACCTATCGACGAGTGAAAAACAATTGAAATCGGTTCAATAGTTTCTGAGACACAACTCACCAAAGTTTCATCGTAATCGGATGAATGGTGTAGGAAGACATACGGGACAAACAAACTAACATTCATTTTTATCTATACTATATATAATATTATAAAGAGGAAAGATTTGTATTTTTGTGTGTGTGTATGTTTGTAATGAATAAACTCAAAAACTACTGTGCCGATTTCAAAAATTCTTTCACCTATGGAAAGCTACATTATCAGCGAGTAATATGGGCTGCATTTTATTTTCAGAAAAATTAGAGATCCCTACGAAAATTACAACAATGTAACCCAAGATATCAAAAATTTGCCTATAAAAGTCATTATTTGGCGTGCAGCGCTGTGAAAACTATTGATTATAACTATAAATTCGAGCGAACGAGCGAAGCGAGTGAGTAATGTATTAATAAATTATAAATTCATAGCACCCGGGCGAAGCCGGGCCGGGCCGCTAGTATAAGTATAAAGAAGAAGATGAACTTTATAATAACATACATACATACATACATACATAATTTTATTGTACAAGCGACACATGGTGCCATACATAGTCACAAATTAAAAAGAATACACAATAAAAGACATATTAGAAGTTAAGATAAAATAGGGCAAAACTCTTTTACATGATAATATGCATTTTTTATTAAGAATGCCTTCAATTTACTTTTAAAATTATTAAAGCTATGACTATTTTTAATGTCCTCAGAAAGTCTGTTATACATTAAAGCCGCTGAATAGTGTGGTGTTGCCATATATCTGGAGAAATTGCATTTGCTAATAAAAATGTTGCTACCGGACCTTATTAACTTATCCGGCGATATATTTGGACCTTAGGAAATACATTTATATGTGAAATGCGAACACTAATTGTCTCAAAATCTAATTGAAGTTGTGTGGTCGGTGTACCTATTGTTTCTTATGACATTGAACAAAGACGAAACTTCTCCCTGCTTATATATACGTAAGCAGGAGAGAGAAAACAACAGTTCAAGTTGCATTTTGTTTTGTGGCCATGTTTGAACGGTTTTAACACTGTCCTTTGGTTTTGTTTGCTAAATTATGTAAATGGTAAATGGCGTGTGTACTCAGGTAAAAATAGTAAATCGCTCATAACAACCAAAGCATATGAATTAACAACTCAATTATATAACTTTGATTGCTGACTTGATAACTATACTACTTAATGTGTTCAAGTTATTATACACGTGGGACGAACCCATCTCAAGTAAATTAAACTCCTTTGTTGCATCGACATTCGATAACGTATATTACACAAAAAGTATGTTTGTGTATTTGTCTGTGTGTATGGTGGACTGATTTTGACGATATTTTCTTTATTTTTAACCAACTTCAAAAAAGGAGGAAGTTCTCTATTCGATCAGTATGTAGTTTCAATTTCAAATGTATGTACACCGATTACTCAGGAATGGCTGCACCGATTTTGATGATTATTGTTTTATTTAATAGAGCGTACCTTTAGGGTGGTCCCATATAAATTTTACTTAAATCAGTTCAGTAGTTTGATTGATTTTTTACTTCCCACCTCTACTATGGTAGGGAAGTAATGGATTTAGTCCGAAAAAAACATTTCGAGATTTTAACAGATTTTCACGTTTTGAGACCCTAGCAATCGTTTAAGATCATTTTCTGACTGATGTCTGTATGTGTGTGTGTGTGTGTGTGTGTGTATGTGTGTGTGTGTGTGTGTGTATGTGTGTGTGTATGTGTGTGGTCAATTTTTCGCCTTCGATATCTTAAGAACGGAACAACATACGGGCATGCCGATTGTTCTATTGTATTTATCAGCCTTTAACTTAGATCTGATTAGATTTTGAGTCAAATCGGTTCAGTGGATCCTGAGATATTAAAAAAAAAACGTCCTCAATGTCACGTATTAACATAGGTAAAAAAAATATAAATGAATTCTAGATGTTATAATATGAAAAAAATGTAAATATTTTTTTCTCTAAAATGTATAGTTTTCGAGAAAAAAAATATTTTACTAAAAAAAATAAAAATTGTACGTAAATCAAGGTAACCATGATTTTTGCTATATTATGTTAGCCATCAGTAGATCACCAAACAAAAAAGAGGGCCATGCTTTTTTCAAAGAATAAAAATTAAATTGTGTTTTAAAGACCACCAACAGCTAAGGTTATTTGGGCCTAGTCAAAGAATAAAAAAAAAAAGTGTTTATTTTTTGCAAATATTTACTAGGTGGGAAGTATAGGACTGGTCATCAGTCGAATTTTTTTATGTATGTTATGTATGTATGTCACCTCATATCTTTTGCATTTGTGAACCGATTTTGATTACTCTTGGTTTTTTTATAGGGCATACCTTCAGGGTGGTCCCATATAAATTTTACGTAAATCGGTTCAGTAGTTTAATTGATTTTTTTTTATTATGTATTTTTTATGTATGTTAGGTATGCATATCACCTCATATCTTATGCATTTGTGAACCGATTTTGATTATTCTTGTTTTATTTAATAGGGCATACCTTCAGGGTAGTTTCACATAAAATCTACTAAAATCGGTTCAACGGTTTCCTTTTCTGTTATTAGTTTAGTAATCAAATATTAAGACAGAAGTCGATTAATAACATGCACTACGTATTGTAAATCCACTAGAAAGTAAAAAATAAGAAACTTTTAAACAAAAAAACTCCTTCAAAAAGCCACTAAAAAGAGGGAAAAAAATGTCGAGGTCGGCGCCAATTTAATAAAACAAAGGCATAGGTATATATAAAATGTGTTTGCAATGAAAGTGGCGCCGATCTCAAGATTTTATTTTTCCCTCTTTTTAGTGGCTTTTTTGAAGGAGATTTTTTTCTGTTAAAAAGTTTTTTTATCGTAATAATTTGTCATTTAACGAGTGAGGGTCCGATTTTGGCCAATATTAGTGGATCGATTGCAGCGTTATTTGGCAAGAACATTCTGTGATCAAAACACCTCACATGGTTTGGTTGTAGTTGGGGATAGTTCATTATATTATGGAGAAAATAGAAAAGAACTTAGTATGTAGTTACTTTCCAATTTCGATACATTAATAAAATGTTGAGAGTAGTTTATAAAGAATAGACGCGTTTGGCCTGTGTTATCGAACGTTTATAATCAACAATATATATCTGGCTAAAAAGTAACGTTAAAAGCGACTGAAAATGTAATACACTTCTAAAATAATGCGACAAAAATAAAAAATTGACTGCACTTAACCGAATTAGGTAGGTACCTACTTTTCTTTTCCAGCCATATAATAAATACAGGGTGTAAACGGTGTAATCGACCATAGGGAAAATAACAATAGGAATATTTACAATTTTGTAATAGGCTATGGGTCATAAAATCCAATGTAAATATATTATGTAGCGGATTACATACACATTTTTTAAATAATTTTCCATAGCCACGTTGACTATTAAGAGTAATTCGGAACCTGTTAAATAAAAAAAATCATCTATAGATACTACATATTTACATTACATTTTATAGCCCATAGCCTACTACAAAACTCTGATTAATGTTCTCAATGTTCGGTAATAGTAGATTGTATGTCTAGATACATAATGAGGCATATTACGGCGAGTTACAGTATGTAAAAACGAGCGATAGTGAGTTTTTACAGTCACACGAGCCATAATACCATTACGTACGAGACATATATGGTATTTTTTGCTTACCCGCTATACATACATCGAAAGTAGCTATTTTGTAGTGGGTATGGCAAAAAACCGTTTACACACTGTATATATAGTTTATCTATTTCTAAAAGTGTTAACGTAGTCATGTAATAAAAAAATACTTAAATAGAAAATATCGAATATTTTGTAACTATCGGAAATCAATATTTATGTTCAAACTTTAAAAAAATGCAAAAAAATATTTAATTTTTCGTAACATAAAAAAATGAATTTTTTTCTTAAAAATTTTTGATTATTAAATATATTTTGGGCGTAAGAATGCACGAGTGCACAAACCTTGATTCTAATTTAAATACTGGTGAAAGTATCAATTTATTATTAAAAATATTAATTATTAGTATCTAAATTTAAAATTTGAATTGAAACTAAGCCCAGACAAGTCTGGCGACTGGTGCTGCCTAAAATTAAATTTAAAATTTGAATTAAGTCATGGCCCGTAGCTGTTGCCTTAAAAAAAAAAGTTAATTTAAAAAAGAAATCAGATAACTTTAAATTAACAAAATACTTTTAGGAAAATTAAAAATGCATATTATATTTATAAGAACGTAAAATAAGTAGTACATTTTTCTATCATTAATCATTATCGATGTCTGGCTAGAAAATATAACAGAAAATAAGCCAATAAAAGTTTAATATATTAGTGCAATAACGGAGAGAGTGCCTAGACTTAGTATCAGCAGCTGGCCGAAATTGTTCTAGAACACAAACCAGTACTTACATACGTCCTTAGTATCGTAGAAGTTACGGCATCACAGGATAATGGTGGAACGAGGATGCAGGACTTTGCTGCATACCTCGCATTCCAAACCGATGTCAAAAGCTACAGGTTTATTCCAAAGATCTTTTACCTATGTCTTCGCTTGCATTCCGTACCTTTACCGGGATGCCACGGGAACGTAATTAAACGATTCATATTGAAATCTATGGGAGTAAACTCTCGTAGCGACGGTTTGGCAACGTCGCCAGTCTGGAAGCGTAGCCACTACTGCAGTGCCCCGCTATATCGAGTTTGGCGACCCTGGCGCGCTGGCGACGTTGCCAATAAAATATATACGTGTAGACCGTGCCTCACTCTCTCACTCAGATGCTAGTCGCTCACTCGGCATTAATTTTACCTACATTATTTTTTTAACAGTAGATACATCTATTCATTTCCCGGTGAGATCGTGAGATGCGGCTTAAAATAAGTAACTATAGAGTACTTTCTATTCAACCATGCTTTCGGATTTCGGTCTAAAATTATATTTAACGTAAGCGAAGCCGAATACGAAAGCTAGCCAATTTATGATATAAGAATTATAAATTTTCAATTTACAAATAGACATAATAAATTATAGACGCTCGACAAATTATGCTGTTTAATCTTCATACTCTGTTCATTTCCAAGACGAAGTAGATGTAAGCGAATACATACAAATACCGAATGTCCAATAATAATCCAATTCAAGAAACAAAGGGCCACACATAAAGGGCGCCATGTATTACTTCGTCTTGAAAATGAATAGAGTATAGTATAATACTGTACAATATTTTCTGAAAAGGATCATCCTTTGAAGAAACTGCAGAAGAAATCATTAAGAGACATGAAAGAAAAAGGGGGCAGCGTTCAGCCGCAGTCATTATTAAAACTTGAAATAGAGATTAGAGACAACTGTAATGACTATGTGTTGTTTTTATACTCCTTTTATAGCTGTTTCGAGATTTTATTGTACCTAACCGAAACTTTTAACTTTCACATGTTACGATCGTATTACAACAGTTTCAACGTGGTTTTCTATTATTTCTACTTTTTATTCATTTTAAAATTCTATTATATAAAAAAAGAAATGCAAATAAATACACTGAATTTATTTAGTGTTGCCGTCTAGATCTAGACTTTCTAGACTCTTGTCTTGTCTTGTCTAGATTTTCAAGACAAGACTTGCAAAAGTCTTGTCTAGAAATTTTCAAGATAAGACAAGACTTGCTTTATCTAGATCAAGACTCTTGCCAAAACTCTAGACAATTTTCAGAGGCTAGATAAACTAAGTAGTAGTGTGTAAAGATTTACTTTACCTACTACTACTAATCTAGACTCTTGAAAATAATCTAGATTCTAGAGTCCTGATGTTAGACAAGACAAGAGTTTGTTAATCTAGACTTAGACTTAGTGAAGTCTTGATATTTCAAGACAAGACAAGACTTTGAAAGTCTTGTCTTGTCTTGTCTAGACGGCAACACTAAATTTATTTTATAACTAAACATAGCGATTTACTAAAATTAAGCAAAATCGCAGGATAGTGGACAAAATAATTTGATTTATTAAATTAAATGTACGACGTTTCGTCTATAGATTTAAGACTTTTTCAAGTACAATCATAAAAATAACAATATTTATGAAAATTAATATTAATTACTAACCATAGCAATTAACATAAGATAGGGTACATAAGACAAAAACATGGTAACATGGTAACAAATTATGTTGACTATAAATTTTAACAATCAATAATAATAATAATACAAAAATTAGTATAATTTCATAATATATAATTTCATAATTTAAGTAGTCAGTACAATTATATTATGAAATTATACTAATTTTTGTATTATTATTATTATTGATTGTTAAAATTTATAGTCAACATAATTTGTTATCATGTTACCATGTTTTTGTCTTATGTACCCTATCTTATGTTAATTGCTATGGTTAGTAATTAATATTAATTTTCATAAATATTGTTATTTCATAATATATAAATTTCATAATTTAAGTAGTCAGTACAATTATATTATGAAATTATACTAATTTTTGTATTATTATTATTATTGATTGTTAAAATTTATAGTCAACATAATTTGTTACCATGTTACCATGTTTTTGTCTTATGTACCCTATCTTATGTTAATTGCTATGGTTAGTAATTCATATTAATTTTCATAAATATTGTTATTTTTATGATTGTACTTGAAAAAGTCTAAATCTATAGACGGAACGTCGTACATTTAATTTAATAAATCAAATTATTTTGTCCACTATCCTGCGATTTTGCTTAATTTTATTATAATCACGATGGACACGATTTCTAATATAAAAAAATAGCGATTTACATTTTTTTAACATTTTTTATTGAGTTACGGAACTGCAAGAGTTTAAGATCTTTGTCTAGTAATCACAAACTTATGACGTCTGATGCCGAGCATCTATAATTTACAATATCTATCGATAATTAGTAATTTAATATATTTTGAGTAAACAAATTTAAATATAAGTACAGTTAAATAAACGTCTAAAAACGGTTCAAACTTGATAAGCTTATTACTTAAATATATTATAGAGGTCGTAAAAATAAAGATTTCATTCTTGCATCTTCATTTCATTATAAAGATCATAGTTCACTTCTCACTCGGATTAAATGAAGTCGTTTTTTAAAACAGGAATTTACTTTAATCTATTCAAATTTATTCTGAACAATGTATGTCAACCGTAACTTGAATCTGATGAGGCTTCAAACAATACAGCACGCTCTTCCGGCAAATTACTCGCACTACATACACACATACATACCTGCTTCATGCTTCCTGATTTGCAGCTAAATGCACCGGCTTACACCATGTGACGCGGCGCGTCGTGTCTCTTCGATCCGTCATGACATTTCCACCACCGGCAGCCCGCTCTCCCACCACATTGCTATTTTTATATCTTTTTTTTTACCTATATATAAACAACGTTTTGAGTTCCTGTGGACAGTAATTAAAAAACTCGGGTCCCAGTGCCAAAACCCTGCCGACAATATAGTGTATTTGCTAATAATTATGGCTTTATTATGTGAACTTAAGTTTGTTTTTGAACAAAATAAAAAATTTAACCCCTTAATACATCCCTTAAAATAATATTTTTTTTCTTAATTTCAATATTTTTATCAATGCAACCTCGGTACCAAATTAAATACACCCTTCAGTAAGTAAAGCACTTTCCGCAAACTAGTGTTTTCATAAAATTTGTAAGTCCGGTCCTGTCGGGCCGATTTTATTAAAATTTTAGCAGCATATTTTAATCGTTACTAAAGGGTTAAATTTCAATTTTGAAACGATTCTGAGAATTTTTTCGGCATTTTTGGGCCCAAAAACATTTTTTAACCCCTAAAAACCACCCTTAAAATGGTCCGATTGGGCCCATTTTAAATAGGCTTCGTGCGGTGACGGATTCCAACGTGCCTACCAAATTTCGTCAAAATCAATTAACTCATTCGAAAGTTATAGCCCGTCCCCCCACACACACACACACACACACACACACCCACATGACACACATGAGTCACCTGAAAAGCCAGCCAATGCCATCGCCAACGTGCCCACAACTCCTACTGAAGATCGTAACTGCGCTGTTTCCGCGGCAATGTGATTTCATCCACACATCGGTGCAGTTCAATTCAGAAGACATTCCACCTGTCACGAAAGAAGAACTAATGGAGGCTTGTAACCGCGTCGGGAACAACAAAGCGCCGGGATTGGACGGAGTCCCTAATATTGCTTTAAAAACATCTATAAAAGCAGCGCCTGAGTTATTCCTCGACGTCTACAACACTTGCCTGAAGGAGGGGACTTTTCCTAGAAAGTGGAAACAGCAACGGCTGGTATTACTACCGAAAGGGAAAAAGCCACCAGAAGAACCGTCATCTTACCGTCCACTCTGCATGTTAGACACGGCGGGCAAGATATTCGAGCGCATAATTCACCAAAGAATAGAAGCAATAGTCGACCCACTCTTGGCTGATAATCAGTATGGGTTCCGGAAGGGACGATCGACCTTGGACGCGATCAGCTTGGTTGTCAACATGGCCAAGGATGCAATCGCAGGAACCAGATGGAAAGGTGGTACGAAAGAGTATTGCCTGGTGGCCGCTTTAGACATCAGAAATGCCTTCAACTCCGCCAATTGGGACTGCATCATGCAAGCTCTTCGAAACAAAAACGTTCCAGAATATTTGTGTACGATAGTAGCAAGCTATTTTACCGACAGAGTTCTTAAGTACGACACAGCAGATGGCCCAGTAGAGTACGATATCACCGGAGGTGTGCCGCAAGGCTCTGTCCTTGGACCACTGTTGTGGAATATCATGTACGACGGGCTCCTGAGACTTAAATTACCGAGATGCGTCAAACTGGTAGCGTATGCAGATGATGTTGCCGTAGTGATCGTCGCCAAACACCTTGACGAGATTCGCCGTCTGTTTACCATTACCTTTGAGCAAGTTAACCGATGGATGGACACAGTGAATCTTAAACTGGCTGAACACAAGACCGAAGCAGTACTTATTACTAGCCGGAAAGCGGTGGAAACAATCAAGTTGAAAGTCGGAGATCAAGAAATCACATCACAACCATATATCCGATATCTGGGAGTGATGCTTGATGCACGACTTAACTTCAAGCAACAAGTGGAACATGTTACCAACAAAGCATCAGCAGTAAGAGCTTCTTTAGCACGACTGATGCCGAATGTTGGGGGTCCAAAGCAAAACCGGAGACTACTACTGTCATCAGTAGTGACATCGGTGCTGACTTATGGAATATCTATATGGGCAGACACGCTAGACACCCAAGATTCATGGCGGAAAGCTGGACCAGTATATCGTCTTAGTGCCTTAAGAGTAGCTAGCGCCTTTCGGACAATATCTGAAGAGGCAGTGTGCCTCATTTCTGGAGCTCTGCCACTTCGAGTTCTTGCTGAGGAAAGACGAAACCTCTATTATCGGAAAAGGTCAACTACAGTGAGCCCTGAAGAACTCAGGGCAGATGAACGACAAAAAAGCATCGCACAATGGCAATCCCAGTGGGATTCTGCAAAAAAGGGCAGGTGGACGCATAGCCTAATACCAAGGATTGACGTCTGGCTGAATCGTAATCACGGTGAGGTCAACTACTACCTTACACAAATGTTATCAGGTCACGGCTGTTTCCGGGCTTATTTACACCGCTTCAAGCACGATAATTCCCCGGAGTGCCCGTCCTGCCCAGGAGTCAATGAAGATGCGGAGCATATTTTCTTTGTATGCCCACGATTTTATCCACAGCGTGATCAACTAGAAAATATCTTGCACCAGAGTATCCAACCAGAGTCACTAGTAGAAATAATGTTGTCGTCAAAAGCCGCATGGAACGCTATAAGCACGTTTGCAACAAAGGTCCTTACAGACCTGCGTTCCATCGAAAGATGAATAGCGAATGACAACAACATCTAGAAGAAAGAAGTAATAACATCTTAGCTACCAGAAGGAAGAGCAGTAGCTAAATCCTCCCCCCACGAAGTAATGCCTAACGGCGGATACCGTGGGGGATCAGAGTTCAGAGGATAGCGGAGGTTTTAGTCGGTATTAGCATTAACAGGAGACCTTAAGTTAATGTTCGAGTCCGACATACCAGGCAACTAAGCCCGAGATTCGTAAAAGAATTTCCTTCGCTATAAAAAAAAAAAAAAAAAAAAAAAAAAACACACACACACACACACACATATATATATATATATATATATAGACATAGACATTTCCAAAAATGGTGCCAAAGTGTTCAGGAGGCTATGAAACGTCGAGAAATTTTGGTCCGACCCCTAGGTCCCGCCATCCGACCGACGCCAATAGTGTATGTGCCATATGGCAAATACACTAATTAATTACTGTCCACAGGAACTCAAAACGTTGTTCGGTTTCCACTCTCGGGAACTGTGGAGAAATCGGTAACTCACCTAGCCGGAAACTGGGAGTTTCGGGTTCAAGTCCCGACAGTGGTCATTTGATTTTTTCTTAGATATAGCTTACAATTCATGGCAGCCTTGCTGTCTGAGATATTTAGTATTTTCACCTCTAATTGTTATGTGAATAATATTGTGTGGATATAAGGGGGTTTTAAAAATCGATTGATTTTATCATATACCAATTTATTTTTATATCTGTTCGTGTTAAATTTTTTTACGGGAGCCTTATCTTATCTGATTGTCGCGGTTACATCTAGTAGACGACCTCTAGAATAGTACGTGAATATCTAATACCTACAGGAAAAAAGCTATTAGATACGTCGGTCAGTGATTGCTTTGATCGCCTAATGTCAATTTTGACAGAAACTATATCTTAACCCGATCGAAACCGGATAAAAAGTATCCTTTACTTTAAGTTTGGATTTAGTAGGTAGGTAGCAGTAATTCGTTTACTTGCCTGTAGAGGCGCTTCGATAGATTCCGAGAATTCCATCTGTCGGTGGAAACATCAAGCTATTTTTTCCAAACAAAATGTCTACTCCTCGTCCCGTTTTGGTTTCAAGGAATTATAATTTGTTCACAATAATTATACGAATTTTATTATTATAACTCATTATTACAGCAGGTTTCCTCCAACCTTTTTAAAACATTTAATATAAAAACTTTACTTTTAATTAAAAACTATTTAATATTTTATTTGTGTGATTCATTTGAAAATTTTAAAAGCTTTTCAAATCCTTTCAGCCCTTCATAATCAAGAAGTGGAGTGTTGAAATAATTTCAATTAGCAGGTAAAAGTTTTTAATTTGAAAAAAGGTTTATTGGTTCAAAAGCATAAATTGCAGATGTGTTGTAATTTTCATTTGCTGTAAATAGACTATATATAAGATACGGACGTTCCGTAAATTGCCGAAATTCTACGCCTTAATATAACAGTTGGTAGAGCTTTATCATCCGGAGTGTCATCAGATGTCGGACCGGTATATTCCGACAGCCAGGTGTATCATCATCTCTACCGTCGCTCGTCATCCGTCCGTTACATTACCGTGCCGTTACCCGTAAAAGCCCGTTTCACACGATGGCACTTCCCTGGAACTCGATATCAGATATGAATATTGTATTCCCAAAGCCAGGTGTATCATCATCTCATACGTCCTTAACATTTAAATTACTTTTCCGTTACCCGTAAAAGCCCGTTTCACACGATAACACTTCCCTAGAACTCGTATAGTGTACCATCAGATATGGATATTGTATTCCTTAAAGCCAGGTATTTCAACGTCGCATACGTCCTTAGCAATTTACATTACCTTTACGTTGCCCATAAAAGCCAGTTTCACACGACAGCACTTCTTAGAACCTATGTGTATCGTCAGATATTTTCTTCATTACACTGACGTTCCCATTTCCTGTAAAATCCCATTTACACTATAGCACTTTGTATAGAAACCTCGAAAAGATGCAGTTACATTGTTTAGAAATGACCTACTGATAGATTGTAGATTATAGACTCTCGACAACTGAGGTCATTAACGTCATCGTGTACTTCTGGTGACAGTGGTGTTGTATTAAGAACATCGCAGAAACCTAAGGAGATACATCTAACGCATAGTTTGCGTTGTGAATTTTCGTACAGTATAATAACGGCTTCCATTACTCGTGTTGATACATCTTTAGAGTTTTATGTTGACAGTGAACGATAGGTATGAAGGTATACATGGGTGTAACACGTCTATAAATAAGTACACAAGGTTATGTGTCGATAGAACATAAATAAAAAAAAAACTACATACTAAAAACTAACATAACTTGTATCTATGTTTGTAAGACAAGTATAGTGTCGATGTTCAACAAGATAGCTCTTCTTATCATAATATCTAACGTACGTCAACTGTTTATTATCATTTCAAGTGTTTTTGTTTTGTCGTTTTGTATATAACCAATATTTGTTTAAATTTTCTCGAAATATTTATTTCAAATATATTGACTGTTTTTGAAAATATATATTATGTTGTGTGACCTATTTTTTGTGTTCCAAAATTGTTTTTCGTAATACGCTTTTTTTAAGATCACCAGATTTTATCTGGGTCTAGTACCAATTCATCATTTCAATATGTTAATAATTTTAACAGTTAACTGAAAATTAAATTTATACTTTCACCAATTCTCAAGTTGCGGTGACCGATAATTTGTATTTATATATGTTATTTTCTAATCAATTAAGCTCATTTTAATTGACTTCAATTTTCCTAACTCTTTCTAATAAAATAATGCCTAGTACTTTAATAACAATAATTTAAATATTCTCACAGCTTTATAGATAACTGGATTTGATTCAAGTTTGCGTTTGTTTTAACGGACTCTTTGACTAAAAGATTTTGAGGTTGCCTTGCGTACATGAAAATTTATCTTTGTATATTTCTTTACTTACTAACCCAGTAATGTTGAAATCTATCCATTCTTCAACAATTTTCAACCTAAGCCAGAAAATTCGTTTGTTAGGTCGAAAATTCGAACCCCAAACTTACGAGGCAGAACTCAAAATCTGCAAATTGCTATCCCAAAACTAGTGTTGCCGTCTAGATCTAGACTTTCTAGACTCTTGTCTTGTCTTGTCTAGATTTTCAAGACAAGACTTGCAAAAGTCTTGTCTAGAAATGTTCAAGACAAGACAAGACTTGCTTTATCTAGATCAAGACTCTTGCCAAAACTCTAGACAAGTTTCAAGAGTCTAGATAAACTAAGTAGTAGTAGGTAAAGTAAACCATTCGGTTAATCTAGACTCTTAAAAATAATCTAGAGTCTTGATATTAGACAAGACAAGAGTTTTTTAATCTAGACTTAGACTTAGTGAAGTCTTAATATTTCTAGACGAAACTTAAGTCCAGACTTGTCTTGATATTTCAAGACAAGACAAGACTTTGAAAATCTTGTCTTGTCTTGTCTAGACGGCAACACTACCCAAAACGATGCAAAGTAGGGGCGGAAACGAGCTGGACGAAGAACGGGTTGTTTTTACTAGATTATAAATATAAAATCATGGTCTATTAAAGCAAGAAAAGCGTGTTTAAATCCGTTTAATCTTTAAACAGACTATAATAGAAGCAGAAAGCATATCTCAGTGTGGATAATTTTCACAAAGAGGGAAAACGTGTGGTGCGACGTATAATAATAATTTTTACGAGTCAGTTATTACACGGAACTGGGAAAATGTAATACGGTGACAGCGGTGAAAATGTACTTCCGCATTATGGCGCATCAAAGGGTTGTCCAATATCACTATGGACACACTCATAGGACATAAATACGACGCTACTTTTTATTTCAATTTTTTTTTTTTTGTATAATTTTAAGTTAAGAGTGAGGTTAAGAGTATTCGATATCGAAATTTACCCCCTGCATTTTTCATCGCAAATTCTTTCCCCTCACCTAAAATAATTTACCGCTGTCCCGACGCTATTTTTAAAGCTAAAAGGTACGGGTAAACGCCAAATGAAAGATCAAGAATTAGGGGAGAATTTGAAAAAAAAATTCTTGAAAAACTTACAACTTTTTAAAAATTATGTAATCTTTTCCACGTAGCCAAAAATCTTTTTCAAAAAATTCGCCTGTAGAATCTGTAGTGTGATTCTTGATTTTTCATTTAGCGTTTACCACAATAGCGTCGGGAGAGCTGTAACCGTTTCTAGGCGAGGAAGAAGGATTTGAGATGAAGAGTGTAGGGGGTAACTTTCGGTAGAGAATACTCTTAACTTTATTTTAATGTTATATAAGTAATATAGTTCTTAAGTTTATTATGCTTAGAAGAAATGAATCTATTTTGCGAGAATATAATCCTAATAAACACCACCCACACACCATTACAATTTCGAACCAACATTTCGCGTACAAAAATAAAAGTACCTATTTAGTTTTTTTTTTAAATATATTAAATAATAATAAAGCATCCCTGTAATAAAAATTATTCATTTTAGGAATGGTTTCTTTTTTTTCCTTTCTGAAAGAATTCATTGATCTGTCAAGAATTTTTTTTCTAACTGTAGTGCAGTACTTTAATTTCAAATTGAATTGCATTGCTATAAAGTTCAAAAGTGAAAAAAAGACGCTGCATCTATTGTCGTTTTATAAAAGCGGATATCCGGTACTACACAGCTTCTATAAACCTATTGTTGAATCAGCCTTTTTAATATATCTACCCAATTCTCGTATATCACAGTGTTGATATAGTGAAAAGAATATTTCAATACACTATACAGAGAATGAATTTCTTTGACGATAAACATATTCCGCTCCAATAAATAGATTGTACGTAAAATTATTGATGTTCATCAATTTTTTTTAATTAATTTACTTACACTAAGAACTTTTTTTTATTTTGCATAACAGTCAACACACTAACTGACAGATCTTAAACTCTGAGGAATTCACCATGTTATGCGAAACAGTTGTTATAAAATAAAGTTCTTAAGTGTAAATAATTTAAAACGCTGTAGCCTAGATTCGTCTTTTACAAATCCAGGTTCTAACCGGAAAAGTGGCTAAGGTATCAATTTGATTTGCAATTATTAAAAAACAAATTGAAAATATTGTCAAAACGTCTATAATTTACAATTAGAATAAGGTTAACGGGAATGAAGCCAGTGTATTTTTTTAAACAATGTTCTTTATTAAAAAGTCGACGTTTCGTAAGAATTTCTTACATCCTCAGGTCCTGAGGATGTAAGAAATTCTTACGAAACGTCGACTTTTTTATAAAGAACATTGTTTAAAAAATACACTGGCTTCATTCCCGTTAACCATATTCTAATTTAATCAAGACAAGCCGTCATCTATAAACATGGATAATTTACAATATCTAACAAAAACGGAAAAAAAATAATAATCAAACTGTGCATACAGTAATTTTGACTAGTCAGTGTAATAATTCAAGGTCACATTCGACCAAATCAGTTCCGACCACTTGAATTTTTGAGTCAGTTCCGACCACATAAGCGTTTTAAATTTGTAACTTAGACAGTTCTGATCACGCGCTTAAATCTGTTTATTTTATTATAAAATCAAGGTGTCGGAACTAGCCCGATCGGATCCGTCCCCACCACCAATCTAATAGATATGACCTCAACGGTCCATGAATCCACAATAAATCAAGGTGGTCAGAATTGACCCGGTCGGATCCGTCCTCAGACCAAGATATGTCCTTAACATGCCATACTATTTTTTTTCTTTTTAAAAGACTTATGTAGGGTTTCTTTTTTTAAATTTAAGTTTACATTTTTAGTTGCTATAAACATTGAAGGAAAACTTTCGTAGTTAAAAATCATTAATAGCAATACTGTTTAAATTATTTTCATTTATTTACTAACGTTTCTGCAACTTTTCGTGTCATCTTCAGAATTCTAAGGATCGCATTCTGTTGGAGAACTCTATGATATAGAGAAATGGTGATCCGTAGATGATGAAGAAATTAGGAGAGAAAAAACTCAGTGGCAAAAGAATCAAATAAAATTTGCAATACTGATGATTAAATTTGCATTTATAAGCTTACGTTTCGGTGCTCATTGCACCATCCTCAGAGCTGTCAAAAATTCAGAATATTGTACACTATTAATTTATAATTAAACATCATGAATTTTTTGTGATTTTTTTAAAAAAGATATAAAACAGTCACTGGATAAAAATCTTAAATTGGACCTATTTCCAATGATCGGTTATTCTAATCCTTTTGCCACTGAGTTTTTTCTCTCCTAATTTCAACATTCTACTTTATTCTCAATTCAACAATTTTTAGTTTCTGTTCTAAACAGGATGTCGCCTTTTTGGTAACTGAGCAGCCCTTTAAAACGCAATGAACTGTCAAGTTGTTGATATACTATAGTTACTCCAATAAATTTTCAACAGCACTGTTACATAGTCAGATAATAAACTGTACTTTTAGTATTATTAACATTGCCATTAATGTAATACAATACTTAATCTTACAACTTCATTAGTGTAAAATCTTGTAAGATATCCGACTTTGTATATTAAACTGTTAGGACATAGATTTCTCTCCTGCGCCTACGCGGAACTCATCTCATTCTACTCGACTAATTAACAAAATATGAAGTTAAACACTGCGGAAAATTAGTTTTTTATGTTTTAGTAAACCGAGGACTACACTTGCTTTATTCGTTAACAAACTGAATCAATAAAAATTTTAAAAATTATAACCGTATTCTAAAGGGTGTCTCAGCAAGAACTTGAATTTTGAATCGCGCGCCATTTTCGACTAGTAATTGTTGAGTCAGTCATATTTGGTATTTGTTTAATTAAAACATTGACATTTACGAAAATGGTGAGTTACAGGTCAGAAGAACGTTTGTTAATAGTGAAAACCCATTACAAAGAAATTGCACGCCAAATTCGTGAAATCCAACAGCCCTTTCTACAAAATGTACTGCAAAGTTTCGTCAAAAGAGTATATTCCTACTATCGGAGCAACGGTGGTCATTTACCGATATTTTGTTTCAGCAAGAAATTGAATTTTAAAAACTTAAAAAATATTATGTTAATTTAATGATTTATTTACATTTTTTTCTTCATATGTAGATACATTTACACATGAAACAAAATATCGGTTAAATGACCACCGTTGCTCCGATGGTAGGGATATACTCTTTTGACGAAACTTTGCAGTACATTTTGCAGTAAGGGCAGCTGGATTTCACGAATTTGGCGTGCAATTTCTTTGTAATGGGTTTTCACTATTAACAAACGTTCTTCTGACCTGTAACTCACTATTTTCGTAAATATCAATGTTTTAATTAAACAAATACCAAATATGGTTGACTCAACAATTAACAGTTGAAAATGGCGCGCGATTCAAAATTCAAGTTCTTGCTGAGACACCCTTTATAAAGTTTTAAACAAAATTGGAATACTTTATACAGATTGTATAAAATTAAAACTGTGCATAGGGCGTTCTGTGTGTAAGATAGAGATTGATATAAAGCAATAAGTAAGAAAGAGATAAATGATCGCTAATAGGAAGTTTCTGTAGTTGACTACTGAAATAAGAAATTATTGATAAAATCACAAAACAAAGATGACGCTATCAGGTTGTATGGGTTAGTATGGATATTATTTATGTACAGTAACTACAGAAACTTCCTATTAGCGATCGTTTATCTCGTTCTTATTTACTGCTTTATATATCGATCTCTGTCTCACACACAGAACGCCCCATGCACAGCTTTAATTTGATACAATCTATAGGATACCTCCCTAAATTAAATGAGTCATTTTTGTAATTTTTGTCTGTCTGTCTTTCTGACGGTCTATCTATTTCTTTCTTCCGGGTTAACTAAAAAATTACTGAATCGATTCCGATCAAATTTTAACTTGTGTTACATAACATCATCATCACGATTCTAGTAAAAGAAGCTGAGCAAAAAAATGACGTTGACACGAGGCAAGCCGCACGTCAAATCTAGTGAATAATAGCAACGGTGCCGCTTTCTGCATATGTACCTACGTAATTAAAAAATCAATAAAAGTTACTGCCCTCTGACACTCCAAGCCAATTAAAATTTTTAGGGTGCACTTCAATCCCATTTTAGGGTTGAAGGTACGTGAATAGTCAATTTACGTGTCCCATTTACAAACATAAATTGACGTGAATAAAATTTAGCCAAAACCTACCTGGGTCACCATATATTGTATTTTTTAACCGACTTCAAAGAAGGAGGTGGTTCTCAATTCGGTTGTATTTTTTTTTATATTTGTTACCTCAGAACTTCGTCATTTATAAACCGATTTCTTTTTTTTATTGGATAGGGTATACCTCGAAGTTGGTTCCATATAAATTTTACTTAACTCGGTTCAGTAGTTCGGCTGATTTTAATAAAAGTGAATAGCGGCGTGTGATTACTTTAAGGTAAATGTCACTTTTTGACACATCACACAGCGTAAGAAATCGGTTTAATATTAAATAAAAAGTGAATAACGGCGTGTGATTCCATTAGCTAAAAAGTAAAAAATAAAAAACTTTTTAACAAAAAAAATCCTTCAAAAAGCCACAAAAAAGAGGAAAATAATAAAACTTTGAGGTCTGTGCCATATTAATAAAATATGAAGTCGGTTAAAAAGTGCCAATTTAATTAATATCTACTTTTTAACCGACTTCATATTTTATTAAAATGGCGCAGATCTCAAAGTTTTATTATTTTCCTCTTTTTGTGGTTTTTTGAAGAAGGTTTTTTTTTGTTAAAAAGTTTTTTTTAAATAGAAGTCGAGAACTCTTTGTAAAAAAAATAAAACTATCATGGTGTTGTAATGAAAACTATTTAAAAAATCAATAAAATATATTTTCTGCTAAACATATAGGTCGTGGATCGTATGATTTTGAGCTACGACCAACTCAATTATTGTAATATAATATTTTTTAATAGCAATTTAAATAAAATTAGCGAGAAAAAATTAATTATTTCAGTTTTAACTTTTTTAATATTCATGCTATATCAAGTTTACCAACTCGGTTAAAAAATAGCCTCAGGAAGCAATCGTTTTACATTTTCAAAAATTAAATCATGTTTGCCTTACAGCCTCATTTTTAAACTAACAACAATTTTTCCACGGGACAAATTAATTACATCAGTAACACACAGTATGAAACAATAAACTTTATTAAATACGCGTTTTTAATCTACCGATTACAATTTGTAAAATGTAATACAAACACAATTTTACTTGTACATTCTACCGGACTTTGTAACATAATTTATGTTTTTGAACAATGTAGAATATTGTATATGGATTATATAATATACTTAGTACAGTTCGAGACAAAATTATAACAAGCCGTGAGGTGGGTCGTTTATTAGGACTAAAGTGCGACCCTTGAGGTCCACACGACGAACTTCCCAGTTTGATAAATATTTAATAATAATAATTAAATTAGATATTACACAGAAAAGTAATCATTTCAATCATTAAAACATCAATAATTTAAAAAAAAAAAAAAAAAAAAAAACGGCTGAACCGATTTTTATAAAATTTATGTCGGATCAAAATGACATTAACACGCCTCGATTGACACCCTTACGAAGTCGATATAATTTTTTATTCGCGAGATATTGTGTAAAATCTACTTTTTTGGAGGTTATTTGGTTAAGAAAAAAGAACGGCTGAACCGATTTTGAAAAAATTTCTTTCAGATCATATTTACGTTAATACGCGTCGATTGGCACCCTAACATAGTCGATATCATTTTTCGTTCTCGAGATTTCGTCTTTGAAAGAAATGTACACATACGTACGTACGTACATACGTACGTACGTACACACACACACACACACACACACACACAGACATCTTTCTAAAAGTAGTGTAAAAATAGTGTAGTGACCTTGAAACATAAAAATTTTTTTTCCTTTTTGATTTCGATTTTCGGACCCATTACAATAACTTCCAGTGGGAAGTTAACAAGCCGTGAGGTGGGTCGTTTATTAGGACTAAAGTGCGACCCTTGAGGTCCACACGACGAACTTCCCAGTTTGATAAATATTTAATAATAATAATTAAATTAGATATTACACAGAAAAGTAATCATTTCAAACATTAAAACATCAATAATTTAAAAAAAAAAAAAAAAAAAAAAAAAACGGCTGAACCGATTTTTATAAAATTTATGTCGGATCAAAATGACGTTAACACGCCTCGATTGACACCCTTACGAAGTCGATATAATTTTTTATTCGCGAGATATTGTGTAAAATCTACTTTTTTGGAGGTTATTTGGTTAAGAAAAAAGAACGGCTGAACCGATTTTGAAAAAATTTCTTTCAGATCATATTTACGTTAATACGCGTCGATTGGCACCCTAACGTAGTCGATATCATTTTTCGTTCTCGAGATTTCGTCTTTGAAAGAAATGTACACATACGTACGTACGTACACACACACACACACACACACAGACATCTTTCTAAAAGTAGTGTAAAAATAGTGTAGTGACCTTGAAACATAAAAATTTTTTTTCCTTTTTGATTTCGATTTTCGGACCCATTACAATAACTTCCAGTGGGAAGTTAAAAAAACCAAAAAGAAACACGTGTCGTCAGTTAGATTTGAACCCGGCATTTTGGTGTGACAGCTAAACGCCTTAAGGTACGTGCAGTACGCAGCTGGGATTCTAGATGGTAGCATGTATGGTAGATGGTGGCTGAAATTATAAGCGCTAATAGGTTTGCACAACGAAGCTTTGATACTAGCATTGATACAAGCTTAAATCGCGTTTGAAATGTCAAATAGCGAAGACGAATATTTGTGTTCTTCTGTTACAAAGTGGTATATTTTAAATACAAATTTGGGTAGGAGCTATCATGTCCACCCTATTAATAGAAAACGATCTAAACATGGCGAATTTCATCATTTATACCAAGAATTAACATTTTACCCAAACTGGTTTTTTGAATATTTACGTTTATGGAACCTAACACTTTTAAATACGTCTTGGAAAAAAACTCAAAAAAAATTAAATAAAAACTGGCAAAATTTCACTTATTAAACTAATCACATCCATTGCGAAACTTGTAACGGCCATTTGACTGTTATCGCACGTTGATTGTAGTAGTCAGCGCGCTGAAAGAATGGTGAGATACATTCTTGAATCTAGCAGCTCTTGTAACAGCGCTTATACCTGCTACACTCACTGCTTCGTTCTGTACGCTTGCATAATATATAACAATGCATTAATTTAAGCAAGTCCTGCTATGATCTACGCTACCATCTAGAATCCCAGCTCCATACTGCACGTACCTTTACCCATTGTGCTACAGCATTTTTTATTTATTTATTGTAAATTATAGACGCGTCAACAGCTTAGGTCATTAACGTCTTGATTACATTAAATAACATAACTCACTTAAAACTAAATGACATCACAAAACATCCATGAGCGGAGGCGGGATTTGAACCCACGACAGTCTGATCCAGAGGCCGCGACGCTAACCACTGGACCACACTGTCCTCTGTGCGACAGCAGACTTAATTTATTTAATTTATTGTAGATTATATAGACGCGTCGACAACTCAGGTCATTAGCGTCTTCAACACAACAAATAATCCATTTGTGTATTAAAATCCGTCAACCGGCATACACAAACCGACTGGTACGAGTTCGAGTCCCTGTGAGCGCTAATTCCCACAAAACATTGGAATGCAAACTACATTCCAATGTTTCCCCTGACGGATACAGCAGACTTGTTACAGTACATAGCAGATACGGTACACTGAGTAATACAAGCGTTCGATAATATCTTGTATATACTTAATTAATGCTCATAATATACGAGTATAATAATATATCCATGTACGAGGAGCCTCCTAGGGATTAAACTTTGATTTTTATTCCAGGATTTTTATGCCAGGATGCATGCCACAACATCACACAATCTAGAAAAAGATGTGCTGCCTGCCAATATTTCCGCAATTCTGTGCGGACGCCGAAACAAATTCCTCCCCAAAACATCAAAGATATTGCAGGTAGCAAATCTATCTCCAGGTCTTCGTCATACTCATAAACCCAAATAACCCTGTCAGTTGGTAGACTTAAAAAATATTTTTTTAGCGTTGTTCTTTAATCGCGTATTTGTTTTTTATTCCACTCCTAGTACTGAGTTAAAAGGTAATAGAGGTGCTATATTGTATACAACTGCTTATACAAAGTTGAATCCAGATCTGGCGTCACAGGTCACAACAAACGTGGCGGCCAAACAAGGGATGGATATGAATTTTATTCTCTTCTGCTACTTCTTACGTATAAAATGAACAAGTCTCAATAAATATGGCGACTGGCTTCACTTTTAAATGCTTGTAGCGTTTCTGTAACATATAAACTCCTAGTAAGACTAAGATTGATATTATCTTACTTGCAGAAGTGGGATTTTCCAGATATGTACATTTTTGATCCGAACTGTACTGATATCGTGAAAACAGTTGTCTGTATTTTATCTTTCGTTTTGGAAAGTGCATTCGCTAAAGGGTTATTCACAGAATATTATTCCACTGTAAATAATAACACGGCAACGCCATAAATAACGGCACTCTAGTCTATTCGTAATTGTTAGTCGTAAATATGGTAAACAACTAGATAATAAACCGCAACATACGTTTTGTAGTCTAAACTATAATTGAGTTATTTTTGGTACCTAATTAATTAAAATCCAATGTACATATTATCTTTTCTACAAAGTATGATAAGAATTTAGAAATAAATAAATTCGTAATTCTACAATTTCATGCTGAACTGAGGACAACTTGGTGTAATGGTCAGCGTACTGGCCTTTGGAGCAAACTGTCGTGGGTTTGAATTCCACCTCGCTCGTGGATGTATTGTGATGCCATTTAGTTTTAGGTGATATGTTATTTGATGTAATTAAGACGCTAATGATCTAAGTTGTCAACGTGTCTATAATCTACAATAAATAAAATAAATTCATGCTGAATACGTTCTCAATTAAACCACAGTGCACATTAAACATTATTTTTACTTCCCACCTCTACTATGGTAGGGAAGTAATGGATTCAGTCCGAAAACAATATTTCGAGATTTTAACAGATTTTCACGTTTTGAGACCCTAGCAATCGTTTAAGATCATTTTCTGACTGATGTCTGTATGTGTGTGTGTGTGTGTGTATGTGTGTATGTGTGTATGTGTGTGTGTGTGTATGTGGTCAATTTTTCGCCTTCGATATCTTAAGAACGGAACAACATACGGGCATGCCGATTGTTCTATTGTGTTTATCAGCCTTTAACTTAGATCTGATTAGATTTTGAGTCAAATCGGTTCAGTGGATCCTGAGATATTCAAAAAAACGTCCTCAATGTCACGTATTAACATAGGTAAAAAAAAATATAAATGAATTCTAGATGTTATAATATGAAAAAAATGTAAATATTTTTTTTCTCTAAAATGTATAGTTTTCGAGAAAAAAAATATTTTACTAAAAAAAATAAAAATTGTACGTAAATCAAGGTAACCATGATTTTTGCTATATTAAGCTAGCCATCAATAGATCACCAAACAAAAAAGAGGGCCATGCTTTTTTCAAAGAATAAAAATTAAATTGTGTTTTAAAGACCACCAACAGCTAAGGTTATTTGGGCCTAGTCAAAGAATAAAAAAAAGAGTGTTTATTTTTTGCAAATATTTACTAGGTGGGAAGTATAGGACTGGTCATCAGTCGAATTTTTTTTCTTATTTTACTAACGAATACGACAAACTCTACTGCATGCGAAAGTTTACGGAAATTAGTTCAATGGCAAATAAATAAAATCGTACTTTGTAGTAGTACATTAAACTAGCCATTTTCATAATTTTGACAGTTAGTACAAGTAATTTGACATAGAGGTGTGGCCTAATCCAATAACCACATTTTGCTATATTTTCATTTTTCGCTACCAGATGTCATAGCGTCAAAATGATTAGTCATGAAAGCGTCACAATCGTCCTATAAAGGTACGTGCAGTACGGAGCTGGGATTCTAGATAGTAGCGTAGATCATAGCAGGGCTTGCTTAAATTAATGCATTGTCATTAGGTACACAACGAAGCAGTGAGTGTAGCAGGTATAAGCGCTGTTACAAGAGCTGGTAGATACAAGAATGTATCTCACCATTCTTTCAGCGCGCTAACTACTGCAATCAAAGTGTGACAACTGTTAAATGGCCGTTACAAGTATCGCAATGGATGTGACTAGTTTAATAAGTGAAATTTTGCCCGTTTTTATTTAATTTGTTTTCAGTTTTCTCTAAGACATATTTAAAAGTGTTAGGTTCCATACGTAAATATTCAAAAAACCGGTTTGGGTAAAATTTTAATTCTTGGTATAAATGATGAAATTCGCTATGTTTGGATCGTTTTCTATTAATAGGGTGGACATAATAGCTCCTACCCAAATTTGTATTTAAAATATACTACTGTGTAGGAGAAGGACACAAATATTCGTCTTCGCTATCTGACATTTCAAACGCGACTTAAGATTGTATCAATGCTATATCAAAGCTTCGTTGTGCAAACCTATAAGCTCTTATAATTTCCGCCACCATCTACCTTACATGCTACCATCTAGAATCCCAGCTGCGTACTGCACGTACCTTTAAGGCATTTGACATGGAAGCGTGGCGACCACATTTTACTATATTTTCATTTTCTGCCACCAGATGTCATGTGAAATCCCAATACACAGTCGTGCGACAGAACTTTTTTAACACAATTTTTCTTCTTGTTTCAGAAACCACAGCAGAAAAGAAGATGAAGAATCGAATAGGATTATCATTGGCTGCCATATTCTTAATAATATCGTGTACAGTGATAAGTGCCCGATCTCACAAAGATAAAGATAAGAAAAAAGAAAAGTTGAAAGAAGAAGATAATCTATGTAAAGTGGAGGGCAATTCGGCAGCAATGCACTGTTTCTGTGATTCAGAAGATATGAATAATGCAACCAAAGCAAATTGTTGGATATTCACCGAGTTAAGTCGAGATCATAACGTTTGGAATGTGTTTTCGACACAAAGTCGATTGATGGATTTATCGATAACAGTTCGACCAGACACCTTGTTCACATTTGTACCGACCAGAGCACTTAAACAATTGCCACGATTGACTCGACTCGAGATAAAATATGCTAGTATAGCCCATATACACAATTATGCATTCGCTAATTTAACTTCACTGCTTGATATTAATTTATCGAGAAATAAAATCGAAACATTAAAAGAAATGGCGTTTGCACATTTACACGGACTTCAAGTATTGACTCTCGATGAGAATCGAATATCTGAATTGAATCGAGACGTATTTGTCGATTTACCGTCGTTGCAAAAGTTGTACATGATGCAAAATAATTTGAGTGTCATTCATGATTATGCTTTTAAACATTTGGGGGAATTGCAAGAACTTGAATTAAATAAGAATCAATTGTACGTAATAACGAGAAATATTTTCGCGGGATTGGGGTCGTTAAAACGACTCGATTTGAGCGTGAATCGATTGGATATGCTGGGAGATTTGACTTTTGCCGAATTGTGGAGCTTAGAGGTGAGTTATTTATTTATTTTTTATTTACTTAGTTTTGTCTATTTATATTTATTTATGTTTTAAAGCCACCAACAGCTAAAGTTATTTGGCCCTAGCACCAATTCATACTTTCAGGTTATATATTTTTTTAATAATAAATTGAAAATTTAATTGACACCTTTACCAGCTCTCGGGCTAGGATCTGAGAACTGGGGGCTTGTAATAGAGATGCCATGACAACACCATATAAACGACAGCGTTGCTACACGCTCGGCTATTCTAGGCCCTAATTTTTTTTAAGTTTAAATTGAATTTGAATGGTTGTTGTCACTTGCCTAATACAAAATGCCCATTTTATCTTATAAATTATGTAGGGACAGTTATGGAACCCAACTTACGAAGTAAAAATAATTACCAAGAAACTAAATATTAGTCTTATCAATTTCCTAAAATTGTTTATGTTTCTTATAAACAATTTTATATTAATTCTTATAAACAATAATTTAGTCTATTCACGCCTAAAACTTTATGACACCCTCCTGATCTTATTTTTTATCTAAAGATAAACTGTTTCGCTCCATTTTCAAGCCAACTCGGTCTCCTTTTGAGATGCTATAGGCCAAAATTAAAAAAGAGATCAGCTAACACAACGACCTTCTTAATATTAGATTGTTTTACATCAGCTTTACTGAAAAAACTTTTCAATATAAAAATTTTGTTGGTACATTTACACGATTAATTTTTAATAACTGTGCTAACAGATAACCTACTTATAATTCTGCAGTCATTAAATAGAGACGTTCCTTTAAAAAAATTATTCGTTTAGCTCAACAAATCACACTTCTTGCATTTTTTGTTCAATGATATTAGATAATTTTACTACTTAATTACACAATTCAATTCAAGATAGTTTGTTCAAATTTTTATAGATACGTCTATTGACTTATGAGTTATGACATGTCGACTTGTAGACACAGTAAGAATTTTTATTAATTTGGGTTATTTGTGATATTTTTTGCGACAGAAGGTGTGTTTCAAAGTGAAATGAGTTTTTTAACTGTTCTATAGTAATGGGTAATTGATTAGTTTAAAAATGTATCATGTGTCAACAACTGCGTGTTTGTTGGTCATTTTATTGAACTGTTTGGACTTGGTTCTAGAAATCTAGAACTGCTAAAAGCAAGTTGAAACAGTCCAAAGAGTCCGAGAATTTTACCAGGAAACACGCAGTTATGTCCGAGGAATTCATTTACTCTTACATCTCTACTATTATTAACTTCCCATTGGAAGTTATTGTAATGGGTCCGAAAATCGAAATGAAAATGTATAACAAATTTTTATGTTTCAAGGTCACTACACTATTTTTACACTATTTTTAGAAAGATGTCTGTGTATGTACGTACGTATGTGTCCATTTCTTTCTAAGACGAAATCTCGAGAATGAAAAATAATATCGACTACGTTAGGGTGCCAATCGACGCGTATTAACGTAAATATGATCTGAAAAATTTTTTTTCAAAATCGGTTCAGCCTTTCTTTTTTCTTAACCAAATAGACTCCAAAAAAGTAAATTTTACACAATATCTCGCGAATAAAAAATTATATCGACTTCGTAAGGGTGTCAATCGAGGCGTGTTAAAGTCATTTTGATCCGACATAAATTTTATAAAAATCGGTTCAGCCGTTTTTTTTTTAATTATTGTTAAAAATAAATAATAATTATGTTTTAATGATTAAAATGATTACTTTTCTGTGTAATATCTAATTTAATTATCATTATTAAATATTTATCAAACTGGGAAGTTCGTCGTGTGGACCTCGAGGGTCGCACTTTAGTCCTAATAAACGACCCACCTCACGGCTTGTTATGAATGGAACAAACTCTTCTTTGTCTTACATTCACTGAATATTGTTACAGGAATTAATGCTAGATAACAACGCCCTTCAATACGTTTCTGAAAGAGCATTCGTCGGCTTGGAACAACTGAAGAAGTTATCACTGAGCAGAAACAAACTGAAAGAACTAACTGCCGGTCTTCTGGACGAGGTACCTTCGGTTAGCAATCTGGACTTACGCTTCAATGAATTGACCACGCTGACCTACACCAATATCAGACCCATCATTGAAAACCTCTACAATGACACAAGTTATTTGTTCATCGAACGTAAGTCGACTTTTCTTTATTTGTTTGTTCTTTTAACAATTCGTATTGTGTGATTTTTATTCTCGATGAAAGTGTTATGTGATTACCAGTGGCGGCTCGTGGTATTTGAAAGTGGTGAGGCACAGTTGAAAATTTTTTTTTTAGTAAGGTTAGATTTTACTGCCCACTGTTGGAAAAAAAGCAAAACAAAAATCAGTACGAAAAACCACAAACGTATTTACCGAAAACTATAATAACACACATTAAATGTCGCATTAAATTTACGTAGAGGCTTGCCTCAAAAGAATGTTTTTATGCGCTACTTAAAGCTAGATTCGACTGGACTATTACGGTATCATAAACACCACATTACTTACATTACTAATACGCTAGACAAGGAAGCGCGAGGCGAGCCTCTAACCATATACGACCGCATGCAGAAATGGGATGGATGATATTTCTAGCGAAGCGCGTTAAGATTGACGGCAGGCCCATATTTTACTGATTTCTATGAAGCCAAATATTAATTCTAATGGATATATTTATGCAAATAATAAAATAATATAAATTTGTAATTTATTTAATTTGCAAAATTATTGGTGAGGCACTGCCTCACCTGCCTCATAGGAGAAGCCGCCACGGGTGATTACTTCTATTGTGAAACTGTCGTTCAGTTTTTTGAAAAATAAAATAGTCGTTGCTCGTTGATTTGTGATACAGTAGCAACTCTGTAACTCGGACCTCGTTAAGTTGAAGACATAAACCATCCCCTTCCGCTGAAACCCAAAAGGCTCTACTATAATTCGAATTATTTAAATTCTTTTAACTCGAACAAAATATGATTTCCCTAAGAGGTACTGCGAGTACATGTTACACTATGTAACTCGAAGTTTCAGTTTCGCGAACTCTATATCTCGAAGTAAGTGCCGTGGACGCTTTACCGCCTCTGTAAGTCAAAGTTTATTGTCTGTCGAAGTAATAAAATCCTCGGTAAGTCGAAAACTCCATAACTCGATTTGCCTTGGAGGTCAAGTTATAGAGCTTCTACTGTATTACGTTCGAAGTTTATAAAATATTGATTCATTCCACTCAGCTAGGTAATATATAAGGTATTTGATCAAAATATGTAGGTAGTGTTTTCAGTGATAATAACATATTATGTAACAAAAATATTTATTAACGGTGATTCAAAGTGCAAAGTATCTTGTTTCTTATAGTTTGTTACGTTTTGTATCAATTACATCATATATTATCTTTTCTATATTTTTATACGAGGATAAATAATTTGGTTTTAGTGAAAATATAGGCAAATAAAATTTCAACGAAAAAAGTTATTTTATTCTACAAGAAATATCTTTCTGAATTAGTTTTTTTGGTTAGATCTGTCATTTTTTCATGATGGAGAATTCAAATTTATTTCAAACTCACGTATAGAGTTACAAATATTTTGATTCATGAAATCACACATTAATTATCCAGGTTGACCTGGCTAAATATCTTAGATTCGTGACAAATATCTACACATCTTTATTGAATAATATTGTTGTCTTTTTGAGTCAACATTAATACTCTACATTGTCAACCACAACATTGTTTTGTTTTAGCAGTTTCTAGGAGCTACGCTTTTGAAACAAACAAGTTATTCAAAATTATAATCTCGTTGTTATTATAAAGATCTTTTTGACGTGATTTAATATTATCGTAGATCTTTATATAAAATTAATAAGAAATAAATAAAACACAATAAAATTTGATTTAATCAAGACGAGTCTAAAATATGTCTAACACAACGAGATTATAATTTTAAATAACTTGTTTGTTTCAAAAGCGTAGCTCCTAGAAACTGCCAAAACAAAACAATGTTGTGGTCGACAATGTAGAGTATTAATGTTGACTCAAAAAGACACAACAATATAATTTGGACAGCCAATAATTATGGATAAAAAACGTCATTCAATTATTTAGCAATTAATTAACAGATAAATAATTAATTATTAATTTAATATTAATTATTTTAATACGGCTAGTAATACACAATCTGATAGGAAACAATGTAAATATTTATCTAGTGCACGTAGACCTTTAAGAACTTTTCTATTCGATCAGCAATGTCCCATGTAACGATCTCTAGTATTAAATCAGAACACGTTCAACTATTTTCATGAAGCGACGTTCGCAAATCCATCTCCTAATCAAGTTGAATGATAATTTCCATATATGTGCTCTGCGATACATTATAATCGAATAATTTCGCTTCGACAGACGTATCACAATATTCATAGGGTAAATGACTATAACCATCGGTACAGAAATATTTCGATTATTTCAGGTTAGTGCGTTTTCGATTTATCGCGGTTTATAATTTGATATCAAAGCGATTACATAATTAATAATTAATTTATTAATTATTGCCAACCTTATTTATTACTACTAATTTTAATCTCTGCGCTCTTTTGTTTAGACATCATTAATGCTTTGCCGCGCTTTGCCGTTTAGCATTCCGTTATTTCTGTTGATTCAAAAGTTTTTATAGCATTATTTTTTGTAGGTTAGGTTTACGGTTATTAAGGTTTCGTTTGTGTAGGTATTACACGGATAAATCGGGGTAATCCTGTATTTAGTATTTTATTAAAAACTAAGTATGCTTCTCTATAAATGCAACAGAAAAAATGTCAAAATGATTGGCTAATCAAATACTTTGTTCTGTTTTCGATTTAACTTTGACTTTGTTGGAATGTTTCTGAAGTCTAAACGGTCTTAAAAGTGTACATAACCTATAAAATACAATTGTCGCGTTTTATGTTGTATACTAGTTTTGAATTGTTTGTGACTGTGTACATTTGATAAAATGCATTTTTATCACTTGAGTTGGAAAAGTTTATAGCAGTTGTTTGACGATAAAGGCGGGCAATACGACTTACCAATGTTAGTTTTGGTAATCATTATATTTGCTCTACGTACAGGATTACCAAAATATACCTACGATAGTTTCGATTACGATTAAAAATCATAAATCGAAATATACGTGGGCGAAGCCACAAGTAACGGCTATCTTTCCATATGGTAATAAATTTTTTGATGGGTACCTCAAAATTATTTTTTTTTTGTTAAATAGCTGGTTTGCATTCTTCTGATAAATAATAAAATCTCTGGAACTAAGGCCTTTATTAAGGATCTGTAAAAGCCTGTCTTATTCCGAATTAAATGAGGATTTTGAAAAATGTACAAAACAAATTATTGTAATTAGACAGTGGCGAGCATTTTTTTCTTAAATTTATTTAGCCGCACCCTCATTGCACGCCACTGGTGTGTCACATTTAGTTGAAAATATTTACAAAAAATAGCCAATCATATAGAAGGTATGCATGCAAAATGTTGTTCGATTTGCAGTTTTTCCCCGGAAGATATGATAAAAAAATGATTTATTTTTATAAACTTTGACACTCTGTATCTTACTTAGGAAACGAATGAGAGGATTTATTTATATTTATTAACCGATTTCAAAAAAGGAGGTGGTTCTCAATTCGGTTGTATTTTTTTTTTTATTTTTTTTTATGTTTGTTACCTCAGAACTCCGTCATTTATAAACCGATTTGGAAAATTCTTTTTTTATTTGAAAGGATATACTTTCAGATTAGTCCCATAGAAATTTCATCGAAATCGGCTCAGTAGTTTGGCTAATTTTAATTGAGTAACGGCGGCCGGTAAATGTCACTTTTTGACACATCAGACAGCGTAAGAAAGTCGGTTTAATATAAAAGTGAGTAACGGTGTGTGATTCCTTTAAGGTAAATGTCACTTTTTGACACTAAAAAGTAAAAAATAAAAAACTTTTTTAACAAAAAACAAAACCTCCTTCAAAAAGCCACTAAAAAGAGGAAAATAATGGAATTTTGTGTCTGCGCCAATTTAATAAAATATGAAGTCGGTTAAAAAAGATATTAATCACTATAGGCACTATACTTTTTAACCGACCTCATATTTTAATAAATTGGCGCAGACCTCAAAATTTCATTATTTTTCTCTTTTTAGTGGCTTTTTGAAAGAGGTTCTTTTTCGGAATCTGAACGATGAGGAGAAAATTTTGTCTAAATATTCAATGTTAAAACTGAATCATAAATAGTGAAGTATAAACTTTACCTCACTCTCTGTTATTTCCGAACCGTACTATAGCTATAAGCTGCGAAGATATTCATAGAAAGACAATAAATACTGTCAAACTGATTTTCTACAACTTTTTGATTTTTATTTCACTAAACTACCTACATGTTTATACCTATTAAAATAATATCAAAAAGTAATTCGTGAAAAACTTTTACAATAGTTTTTAAGTGCTAGTACCACAAATTTAATTTGTTTACTAGACCAGGTTTTCTCAAACTTTTTCGAATGTGGACCCCGTTTGGAAGGTAAGCGTGGAACCCTACAATTTATGATGCGAGTTAAAGTGTTATGGGAACATAGATAAATAAATACTTGAAAGTTAATTTCATATTCTTATCGAAAACTGCATCATGGTTGTAAATAAAAAAGCAAATTACTTAGTTCTAATGTAGGTAAATATGATTTTTTTCACAGAATCCTTGACGAGTGTTCATAGAAACCCAGGGTTCCGCGGAACACACTTTGAGAAACACTGTACTAGACTGTAAACTTATCAGTCTGCCAACCCTGCTTGAGGGTTTATATTATAAAATGATGACGGTCAATAAAATATTCATGATTTGCGTTTGTAACGGTAATGTAGGTTCACAAATATACCTTGTTAATGAAACTCAATAAAATACTATATAAACAGTAAACACATTATATAATACTCAAAAAATAATAGGAACTTGAGAATATGGCGACTCCACGTGCAGATGCATCAATAGATTTCAAATAAATTTCCCCCCAGGGGGAACATTGGAATGTAGTTGTTCTCGCAATCGCATTGCAGTGTTCTTTGGGAATTGGCATTCCCAGGAGCCCGAGCTCGTACCAGTCGCTTTGGGTATGCCGGCTGGCAGATTCTAATACACAAATGGATTATTAATTGTGTTGAAGACGCTAATGACCTGAGTTGTCGACGCGTCTATAATCTACAATAATAATAATAATTAAATAAATTTGAATTTGTAGCAATTACGTTTATATGACTTCTCTATTACAAGCCCTTAGCTGCCAGGTTCTAATCCAATGAATGAAATTCAAAATTCCGTCACATTTTAAATGTTAGGGGCTTGAGAATAGTCAAGCAATGCTGTTACATGGCGTTGCTATGGTTTCTCTATTACAAGTCCCCAGTTCCTGGGTTCTAGCCCGAGAGCTGGTATAAGTGGTCAATTGGATTTTCAATTTATTATATTATTAAAAAAAAATAATGAATTGAAAATATGAATTGGTACTAAACCAAATAACTTTAAGATTAAGATTTAAAAAACTCGGGTCGCAGTGCCAAACTCTGCCGACAATATAGTGTATTTGCTAATACAGGCATTGTGGCATTATTATGTGAACTTAAGTTTGTTTTTTGACAAAATAAAAAATTTAACCCCTTAATACGTCCCTTAAAATAATTAAATTTTTCTAAATTTCAATATTAGACATGGATTTTATCAGTACACCCAATTAAATACACCCTTCCATAAGTAAATCCGTATCAACAAACTAGTGTTTTCATAAAATTTGGAAGTCCGGTCCTGTCGGGCCGATTTTATTAAAATTTTAGCAACACATTTTAATCTTTACTAAAGAGTTAAATTTCAATTTTGAAACGATTCTGACAAATTTTTCCGTATTTTTGGGCCCAAAAGCTTTTTGGAACCTCTAAATACAACCCTGAAAATGGTCCGATCGGGCCCATTTTAAATAGGCTTCTTGCGGTGATGTGTGTACCAAATTTCGTTTCAATCGATTAAGTCTGTCGAGAGTTATCGTGTACACACACACACACATATATATACCGTGCGAGTTTTTTCAAAACGTACATAGGCTGTTTCACAATTTGAAATCGTGGTATAGATATTGTTAGAAACTATGGAAACGAATGTTTTTATTTACAATTTATTATTATTGAGTTGTGATAATAAATTGTAAAAGTTCAGAGATTTATTTAATATTTTTTCTATAAAAAATGTACACCGTGGAAGAAAATGTTCTTATGTACAATTTGTATTCTGGGGAAAATAGTTGTCGGCAAGTTTCTGCGTTATTTAGTGTGCAGTTTCCAGGCAGATCAAATAGATACCAACAATGTCTATACCACGATTTTAAATTGTGAAACAGTCTATGTACGCTTTGAAAAAACTCGCACGGTATATATATAAATATATATATACATACATATATATTTTATATATAAACATTTTCAAAAATGGTGCCAAAGTGTTCAGGAGGCTATGAAACGTCGAGAAATTTTGGTCCGACCCCTAGGTCCCGCCATCCGACCGACGCCAATAGTGTATGTGCCATATTATGGCAAATACACTAAAAATTAGGGGCCCGAAGGAAGCCACCGCGACCTAAAAGATCTATTGTGTTCCTCTAGTTTCTTATCAGTTTTTTAGGATTCCTAGGCTATATATAAAATCAAGAATCCTCATTAAACTGACGTCTTTGAAGTCCTTTGGAAGCATCAAGAGTGATCCAAAGTGTTTGTATCTTGTCTGTACGATGGCTTCACACTTACAGAGAATATGTACAGCAGTTTCTTCTGCTTCGTTGCATCTCCTACACAGGGCGTTGTCGGCAGCGCCCATTCTATGCAGATGTTTATTTAACTGGTCTTAGATTGTTCCTGCTAAGCTTGAGTGCTTCTACAGTTCTTTTCCTTAAAGGTTCCTCTATAAAGGCCTTTGAGTGAGTTTGCATTGGAATATTATTCCAGTATGACTTGTGTTGATCCATAAGCCATTTGGTTACTTCCTGCTTGGCAGTTGCTTTAGCAATGCCACATACTGCTTCAGGTCCTATTAGCTGTTGGTGGTCTTTAAAACACAATTTCACAGTTTTTAAATGTTGGGACGTTTCTAAGCCATACAAAATAATCTCCCATCCCATCTCCGCTCATGGATGTTTTGTGATGTTAAATTTAATTTGATGTAATAAGACGTTAATGACCTTTGTTGTCGAGCGTCTATAATCGACAATAAATAAATTATTTAATTGATTATTTAATTAATAAATAAAATACTGGATAAGTATTTAATATTTCCTCATACATCAAATATTTAGTATAGGTTAATTATACACATCTGTTTTCCCTTGAGTTTTGTATTAAAACAACACACAATCTGTGAAAATTTCAACTAGCTACCTCTTACCGTGAGATTTTAGCTTTGTTCCAACCACTCTGTATACCGTAATATTACCGTCACGCTGATGCGCAGTGGATAGAACGCGTTCCAACCGAACTTGTGATCGTTTGTGGACGATTCTTAAAGCGTTCCAACCGATAAAAACAGTTTCGTTACCGTTTCAAAACGATCCATTTATAGTCGGTTGGAACATAACTATAGCCTTGTAACAGACGGAGGAACAGACAGACAGACAGACATCGTACGCTCAGTAATAGGGTTCCGTTCGGAGATACGGAACCTTAAAAAAATACTGTCGACTATTTGTGCTATTTAAATAAATCTATAATTATTTCTGAAAGGTATATAGGTACATTTATATGTAGGTATGCCTATAAATATACATGAAAACTTGTTTTGAAGCTTTCATAATTTTATCCATATATCAAATCGTACAATTTTGTTGTCATTATTCTATGACTGATAAGTTTTACAAGTAATTGACACTTGGCTAATAAAATCCATAAATAGATGTCCGATTTGACGTTGAATCACGTCAATTGTTTGACAACATCAAAATAATTCCAATATTTTTGTTATTTTGCCGTTTGATTTTCCACAGTTCTATTACTATCGACAAATAAAAAATATATTAATTTCTGTAATCCCTACATAAATAAAAGCATGCTTATGCTCTGTTTTTGATACGACTTTCAGTTTTAAATCTAGAATTAGGACTGTCATTTGTTTTTAACGAAATTAATTTAATTCATATTATGTAGATAGTTTTTTTTTCAACTTTAATTTATTAATCTTGAGAACTGGATAAGAAAAATTAAATCGACACGTTTTTATGCTATTATTAATTATTTTATAATTGCATAATATGACTTTTTAAGATATTTAGGCTTATAAGTACATTACTTTTTTTCTTCACTTCATTTTATTAACTTCCCATTGGAAGTTATTGTAATGTGTCCGAAAATCGAAATCAAAATGTATACCAAATTTTTATGTTTCAAGATCACTACACTATTTTTAGAAAGATGTATGCGTGTGTGTATGTGTGCGTATATATGTACGTATGTGTCTATTTCTTTCTAAGACGAAATCTCGAAATGATCTGAAAGAATTTTTTTCAAAATCGGTTCAACCGTTCTTTTTTCTTAACCAAATAGACTCCAAAAAGTAGATTTTACACAATATCTCGCGAATAAAAAATTATATCGACTTCGTAAGGGTGTCAACCGAGGCGTGTTAACGTCATTTTGATCCGACATAAATTTTATAAAAATCGGTTCAGCCGTTTTTTCTGTGTAATATCTACAATAAAAAATGGTGGAACCTTTGGTGTAAAGATACGAAATGTTACAATTACCACAAAACACCAAACCATAACAAACACTCTCGACGTACGTTTCGCCAACCAAGTTGGCATCATCAGGAGATGATTAAAACTAAAGACTAAACAAAAATTACTGCCTATTTATAGGCTACCTAATTTTAATTACCTGAAAACTAAACTAATTTACTAAATCAAAAAGCCTGCTTTTTGATTTAGTAAATTAGTTTAGTTTTCAGGTAATTAAAATTAGGTAGCCTATAAATAGGCAGTAATTTTTGTTTAGTCTTTAGTTTTAATCATCTCCTGATGATGCCAACTTGGTTGGCGAAACGTACGTCGAGAGTGTTTGTTATGGTTTGGTGTTTTGTGGTAATTGTAACATTTCGTGTGTAATATCTAATTTAATAATTATTATTAAATATTTATCAAACTGGGAAGTTCGTCGTGTGGACCTCAAGGGTCGCACTTTAGTCCTAATAAACGACCCACCTCACGGCTTGTTTTATTTTTAATTTTGTCTGCACTCATTATATTTTGTACCTATAACTGGACATTAATGTCTGTTGGTAACTAAATAAATAAATAGCAAGATATATAAAATCTGGTTTCATAAATTACAAATTTTCATAAATTACCAATTTCTTCTATGTCTAAAGGTACGAGTCCTTCTCGTTTGTAATTTATAAAAGCAGATTTTAAATATCTTGCTATGGTGTATTTGATAATAGTTATTTATTTCTCAAATTAAAGTTATTTCTAATAATTATAGATATGGATATAGAATAATTCTATGACTCTTGACTGTTATATTATAAGTGAAAGGATTCATTATATTCACCCGTAATTATTTAGCTCTCGCTTGTGAGAAAGTTCAATTCTAACTATGCTAGTTAAAAAATTAGCTCTCGCATGAAGTGAAAAATATGTTTACAATGTTTTATATATGAAACATAAAGCCAACTAGACGTGTCACTGTTGAAGTAATTAATAACTCAACCAGCGCGAATCTGGAAGTTTCGGGTTTGAATCCCGACGGTGACAGGTTTCATAAATAAATTTTTCTAATATTGACTGTAACGAGACGTCATGGTGTCATGTAATTCTTTCTTATACTAAGTTATGGTATTGTTGACTTGATTAAACTAGAGATTAATTAATCCTAGTTTATAAATCTATATTGAGATTAAAATTTGTTAAATAAAGAAGGGTGACGTCAATCTAAATTCTATTAATCGACACCCGTGACACGAGATGAAACACAATTCAATGTAAACATTTGACTTAATGAATTTATGACATTTTTGACCTAAACCTCAATAAAAAACATGAATAACTGCACAGAATAAAGAGTTTATTGACTCCTTTCATTGTTTAGAATAGTAAACAATACTAAATATAAATTTTCGCGTACAACTCAGACATATTTGCTCATTCAATAGAATTAAACGGAATAAAAAAATCGATAAATTTAATTAAATAAATTCAATTAAATATGACTGTTGTCTGTTGATGTTGAATTGATGTACAAAATTTTTTTGGATATGCAGCCAATTTTAGCTGATTAATTCTAAATTCTAAATTATCATTTCTTTTATATATGACTATTTATATACAAAAATAACACAACAAATAATAAACCAAAATTGACTGCGTGTCCAAAAAATTTTGTAAATCTATTTTTATATAATATCTACAAATTAATTTATAACAAGGGTATAAACCTTCTAAGAGCGATAACAAGACTAAATTCTACAAAAATGTACAGATTTGAATGATTTTTTATTTTAATTTTTGTCTCAGTAAGCACTCCATACTGATTTTTATGCCACTCAGAAATATACATAATTTTGTGATATTTTAATATCGTCAAAGTTTCTGGTAAGTTCCACTATAATTTTTCAAATTAAAAATTATTTTGGAACATGAAAGTCAAGTATTTTTTCGATATCAATATTTCCAAACATTTTTAGAAATAACACCAATGTGTCGATTTACTGGAATCTTATTCCAATTTCGTAATATTTTAGGAATAGTAATTCGAAGATGAACCTCTTTTGGCATAATAAATAGCTGGGGGACAAAAGCCACAGCAAAGTACGGTAAACGCGCACTTATGTGCCTATATACAGTTTATAATTGACACCGTGTGGCGAATGGGACGTACTACATGTAAGCGATACTGTAAAACTTCTAATACCCCCTTGTCATGTTGATTCACCGTCTCTTAACCGACGCTCTCAGAGGTTGTACAAATTTTTTCCTATTAATTTATTTTGGTCAATACATTTTTAAAATCCAAGCACTGGCTAATTGCTTATTAGACATACTGTACAAATTGGTATATGATAAAATCATCGATTTAAAACCCCTTATATCCACACCATATTATTCACATAACAATTAGAGGTGAAAATAATAAATATCTCAGACAGCTAGGCTGCCATGATTTTTGAGCTATATCTAAGAAAAAATCAAATGACCACTGTCGGGACTTGAACCCGAAACCCCCAGTTTCCGGCTAGGTGAGTTACCGATTTCTCCATCAGTGCCCGAGAGTGGAAACCGATCTCTTCTTATATATAGCAATTTCACGTTGAAAACACACTACATGCGAGAGTCGACTATTTAAATAAACTGCAAAGCATAGTACAGCTATTAAACAGTCGAATCATTATAATTGCGAGAGTTAACATTTTATAAGTTTAATCAACTTAATAAACTCGTTAGGCCGGGAAGCCTTAGGTTTTACCTATAGATAAACAACGTTTTGAGTTTCTGTACAAACTTAAGGATGATATTCCTGAGGTCATTACAAACAAAGAATGTCCTATAAACAAATGTCCAATTCGCCATTTTTTTTTGCAATAAAACACTGCTAAATAAATTAAAGCTTGTATCTTAATCTTTGCACGTCTGTAGCTCGGCAATCATGGCGAATTGGACACCCACCTCGCTCATGGATGTTATGTGATGTCATTTATAGTTTTAAGTGATATATTATCTAATGTAATTAAGACGCTAATGACCTAAGTTGTCGAAGCGGATTCCCATGCTCGGTTCCAGAAAGCGTTGTCAAAAATTTGATTTGACAATGACCTTACATTGTGACCACACATATTTCTCCATAAGAAAACCATTGTAAAATTTTTGAATCGATCCTGCTCGAAAAATAATTGATCGATTGAAACGATTTTTTTTTAAACTATGTGACTATTACTTTAGCTGCTGCTTTATCAAAATGATTACGTAAATATACAGTGTGTCCACAGACTCATCCTCAACATGGGGATCTCCGTTGTTATGGGAGATAGAGATTTGGTTAAATGAGACAAAATGTGCAGAATCTCTAGCACTACTACCCTGCGTAGTCAAACTTTCCATATTTTGCTTGGTTCGCGACCGGCAGTTGAAAAACGAGATTTACCCATTTTCGTTTTTTGTTTATAACTCGCTTATTAAGTAAGTTAGAAAAAAAATATTTTCACTTTCTTAAGGCCCTTTTTTATGAAGATTTCAAATCTCTTTTCATATTTTTATTTACTTTTATAGTTTTAGAGATACTTGTATTAACTTTGTTTTATCAAATAATTTAGCATAGCCTACTATTAAAAATCAGTGTTTTACGTATAACTCTGTTATTTTTGAAAATAAATCCATCTTAACCCTCATATCAAATTAAAGAGAAAAAAAATCTCTTTCGAATGGTGTCATGGCCATCTTTGACGTGTATTTAAAAAAACAAAGTTAATACAAGTATCTCTAAAACTATAAAAGTAAATAAAAATATGAAAAGAGATTTGAAATCTTCATAAAAAAGGGCCTTAAAAAAGTGAAAATATTTTTTTCTAACTTACTTAATAAGCGAGTTATAAACAAAAAACGAAAATGGGTAAATCTCGTTTTTCAACTGTCGGTCGCGAACCAAGCAAAATATGGAAAGTTTGACTACGCAGGGTAGTAGTACTGGAGATTCTGCACATTTAGTCTCATTTAACCAAATCTCTATCTCCCATAACAACGGAGATCCCCATGTTGAGGATGAGTCTGTGGACACACTGTATTTGGACATCCTTGTATCGAATACATCACGGAACGTCGTACTCAACGCGATACTTGTCTACCGTGCGCTAACTTTAGTTACCTACATGAAGTACTCACTTCACACACACACAAATCTGTATCCATATGTTGATGCCTGTGTGTTTGTGTGTTGCACAAGATCTCCGGTATACAAACAAAAACCACGTAACTTTGTTATGTACATATATATTATATACTCGCAAACTGTAATATATTGACTATAGCTACCAACTAATAATCCTTATTACAGTTAAGATATTTCCATAGCTAATATATTCACGTTCGAGCTACTGGCTCTTAATTTATACCCTGATACAGGAATCCCGAACGCCGAACGAATATTGCGACCGTATCTTAACGTGAACAGCCGAGGACAGCTTAGTGTAATGGTCAGCGTGCTGGCCTTATTGAAGCAAGCTGTCGTGTGTTCGAGTTCCACCTCGCTCATGAATGTTTTGTGATGTCATTTAGTTTAAGGTGATACTTTATTTGATGTAATTAAGACGGCAATGACTTAAGTTGTCGACGCGTCTACAATCTACAACAAGCCGTGAGGTGGGTCGTTTGTTAGGACTAAAGTGCGACCCTTGAGGTCCACACGACGAACTTCCCAGTTTGATAAATATTTAATAATAATAATTAAATTAGATATTACACAGAAAAGTATTCATTTTAATCATTAAAACATAATTATTATTTATTTTTAACAATAATTAAAAAAAAAAAAAAAAAACGGCTGAACCGATTTTTATAAAATTTATGTCGGATCAAAATGACGTTAACACGCCTCGATTGACACCCTTACGAAGTCAATATAATTTTTTATTCGCGAGATATTGTGTAAAATCTACTTTTTTGGAGGTTATTTGGTTAAAAAAAAAGAACGGCTGAACCGATTTTGAAAAAATTTCTTTCAGATCATATTTACGTTAATACGCGTCGATTGGCACCCTAACGTAGTCGATATCATTTTTCATTCTCGAGATTTCGTCTTAGAAAGAAATGGACACATACATACGTACGTACGTACGTACGTACGTACGACACACACACACACACACAGAGACATCTTTCTAAAAGTAGTGTAAAAATAGTGCAGTGACCTTGAAACATAAAATTTTTTTTTCTTTTTTGATTTCGATTTTCGGACCCATTACAATAACTTCCAATGGGAAGTTAATAAATAAATAACGTGAACAGCCATGCAACGTGAACAGTCCCATTAAACAGATTTGAAACGAAGTTTCGGAAAACTACATTAAAACAGGATTGACATGACCGCAGTTGTCGAACGTCTATAATCTACAGTTCTCTCGAATATAATATGATGGCCGAGTATAGGCGGAAAATAATCAGTCTGTTATTTACCTAAGGCTGAAACCGAGTTTCGGAGTCCCATTGTAATTTCTATATTATATAATTAAACTTTGTAATAATAACTAAATGTTCACCAACAACAAACTACCTCGACCAGAAAGTTTCTTTAGGCAGGTCACGTTATAATGCTTAGAAACTGAAATTGCTGATTCGGTAAACGACGTAGGTGTCTAGACCGGACACGAAAACTTCATTAACTGTTCTCAACTTAAATTCAGTCATCCAATTTCAATTAGGACGAGTTTTTTAATAGAACTTTGAAGATGAGACGGGAACTGTATGACAATACTCTGTGTTCCAAAAAAAGTAGTGTTCTTTGGATCGATTAAAGATAAGCCGTTTGAATCGAAACTGGCGACCGCAACTGGTGACAATGACTTTACGTCTCGTGACGTAGAACTGTCTGTCGAGTTTCTTTGATTTATTAGTTTAGACTGTGGAAGTGGGGAGAGTTATAAACAGGGTTCGATCTAAGGTAATAGTACTGCGAAAAGTACATATTAATTCTCAACTACTGTGTCTTTTGATCTAATAGGTTCTGGGCCCATAACCTAACTTAATAATTCTGAACCCGAGGAGACTAACTAGATTAAAAGACACACATTGATTAAGTAGTTGAGAATTAATATTACTTTATTTTTAATAATTATAATGTTTCAGAATTATTAAGTTATTAAGTGGGCCCAGAACCTATTAGATTAAAAGACACACAGAGATTAAGTAGTTGAAAATTAATATGTACTTTTCGGCTTTCGCAGTACTATTAGCTAAAACAATAACAATAGGTATAATATTATAGGTATTATATACTTACCAGAATTTGTTACTTTTTCGTTTTTCTTTATGTGCTAAGGACCTTGTAGTCGATGCACACTCAATGTAATCTACCTACTTTTTTGTTTTGTTTTTTGTATTTTTTTTCTGAAATAATAAAATAATAATAATAATAATAATAATGCCTTTATTGATAAAATAAAAATTTTATCAAATGGTGTGGAAATCAGCTTAAAGCTGGTTTTCATTCCAAACCATCAAAAAAGAAAGATACAATCATATATGTGAGAGAAAAAGAATGATAAAATGTAGTTTCTTTATTAGTGTATTTGCCATATGGCACATACACTATTGGCGTCGGTCGGATGGCGGGACCTAGGGGTCGGACCAAAATTTCTCGACGTTTCATAGCCTCCTGAACACTTTGGCACCATTTTTAGAAATGTATGTTTATATATGTATATATATTTGTGTGTGTGTGTGTGTGTGTGCGGGCTATAACTTTCGAAAGAGTTAATTGATTTTGACGAAATTTGGTAGGCACGTTGAAATACATCACCGAACGAAGCCTATTTAAAATGGGCCCAATCGGATCATTTTAAGGGTGGTTTTTAGGGGTTGAAAAATGTTTTTGGGCCCAAAAATGCCAAAAAAATTCTCAGAATCGTTTCAAAATTGAAATTAACCCTTTAGTAACGATTAAAATCTGCTAAAATTTTAATAAAATTAGCCCGACAGGACCGGACTTACAATTTTTATGAAAACACTAATTTGCGGATAGTGCTTTACTTACTGAAGAGTGTATTTAATTTGGTACCGAGGTTGCATTGATAAAAATATTGAAATTAAGAAAAAAAATATTATTTTAAGGGATGTATTAAGGGGTTAAATTTTTTATTTTGTCCAAAAACAAACATAATAAAGCCACAATGCCATTATTAGCAAATACACTATATTGTCGGCAGGGTTTTGGCACTGCGACCCGAGTTTTTTGTTTTGTTTTTTGTATTTTTTTCTGAAATAATAAAATGTAGTTTCTTTATTTTTAATTATATTGTTTCAGACTTTTTCAATAAATAATAAAGTACATATTAATTCTCAACTACTTAATCACTGTGTGTCATTTATTTAACTAATAGGTTCTGGGCCCATAACCTAACTTAATAATTCTGAAACATTATAATAATTAAAAATAAAGTAATATTAATTCTCAACTACTTAATCACTGTGACAATAAATTCGAGATCCTTAAAAAATTACTAGATCAAAAAATGCATGTCAACATTAAATTAAGGATGGGAAAGTGAAAACGAAACCGTGTCTGAAACTTTGCAGCTGACTTTTTAAAAGCAAGTTTAAAAATTAAATTACTAATTAATTAAAGTACTAATTTGCGGACTTGATATTACATTCGATAGTCTACTATTAAAATATTTAATGTAGAGAACGAATAGTTTCTTCTTATTTTTAAGACAACAGCTTTTACCATTTCGGTTTTCAGAAAAACGGAAATTAAAATAATATCGTTTCTTCATGAAAGTTAACTCGAATGTATGTGAGTGGCACAGGTCTTGTTTATTTTTGTGAAAATAATGTTTTAATAACCTGTTAAACTCATGAACGCCGCTTATTTTTAACAGACTTAAAAAAAGAGATTATAAATTCGACTCGATTATCCAGACCAATTTGAAAAATTCTACCCCTTCGAAAAATTATTCCATCGCCAGGACCATAAACTTGATACTTGCTCCTGACGATGGAATAATATACTCCGAAGCAAAGGACAGCTTGATGTAACGATTAGCGCGCTGGTCTTTGAATTAAACTGTCGTGGGTTCGAATCCCACCTCCGCTCATGAATGTTTTGTGATGTGATTAGACGCTAATGACCTTGAGCGTCTATAATCTACAACAAATTATAAATGATCCTGAAGATGGAATAATATTCCGAAACAGAGGACAGCTTGGTGTAATGGTTAGCCGTGGGTTCGAATCCCACCTCTGCTCATAGATGTTTTGTGATGTAATGACTTTATTTATCGAGTGTCTATAATCTACAATAAATAATGTTGGATAAAACATTAAAATAATAATTGAATTCGAATAATATAACACTGTCGTATTTTGCGGTTTCATTTAACGACACGGTGCATAAATATGAATAAATTAAAAATAAATTGCCGCGCCGCCTATGGTTCGAGCTTGCTGTGAATTAATACAATATAATTTTAAACTAAGTCGTGAATATGTCGACGAGCTTTTCCAGTTTTGTTGTTTTGTTATGTTGACAAGTCATACATTAAAGTAAAGTAAATGCGCTGTCGTTTTGTTTTTCTAATCTTCTGTCTGCCCTGACATAAGACAAATGATCTTAAGTGCAAAACCTGTCTGCCTCCGCACAAAACCGAAATTGTTCCACACAAACACACATACAAAGTATTTTGTCTACACTCACTCCACACTAGACATCTACACTGTTTACACTGCGTTTTGGTGTGAGTTAATGGAACAAACCTTGAAGGCAATTGCTCACTTTTTATATTGATTTATCCCTATAACCACAAATACAGTTCAAGTCGACGCGTCTATAATTTACAATAAATAAAATAAACTCGGGTCGCAGTGCCAAACCCTGCCGACAATATAGTGTATTTGCTAATACAGGTCTTGTGGCTTTAATACGTGAACTTAAATTTGTTTTTGGACAAAATAAAAAATTTAACCCCTTAATACATCCCTTAAAATAATATTTTTTTTTTCTTAATTTCAATATTATTATCAATGCAACCTCTGTACCAAATTAAATACACCCGTCAGCAAATAAATCACTATCCGCGAACTAGTGTTTTCATAAAATTTGTAAGTCCGGTCCTGTTGTGCCGATTTTGTTAAAATTTTAGCAACACATTTTAATCTTTACTAAAGGGTTAAATTCCAATTTTGAAACAATTCTGAGATTTTTTCGATATTTTTGGGCTCAAAAACTTTTTTCAACCCCTAAAAACTACCCTTAAAATGGTCCGATTGGTACTATTTTACATAGGCTTCGTGCGGTGATGGGTTCCAATGTGTGTACCAAATTTCGTTTAAATCGATTAAGTCTGTCGAGAGTTATCGTGTACACACATATATATATTTCAAAAATGGTGGCAAATTGTTCAGGAGGCTATGAAACGTCGAGAAATTTTGGTCCGACCCCTAGGTCCCACCATCCGACCGACACTAATAAATAAACAAATGCAGTTCAAAAAGGGCAAGTGTAAAAAAGTAGAAAAGAGAAAAATGCAATTTATTTGCACTATCTACACTGTTTATTTAACTATTGAACGGAACGAATCTACATTTTCCCAATAATTATTATAGGCCATCGACACAAAGAACTGAACTCAAAGTCTTGCGTATCCAAAAGCTCAGGAAAGAGGGGGCGGTAAAGTTGAGACACGTATGTCTGTTTCTGGCTCTGTACCATCAACATGAAGACGGAATATTCCCCAACATTATCGTGCTCTCTTTCTGGCATCATTTAACTCGTTGAGCCCAGATCTAGCTTTACGTCGATGTTATATAGACTATATAATTAGTACGCTATGAAAAAAAGGGGAATAAGCAGTAAGCGAAAATAGTAACTTTAGTAGTACTTGCGACAGCGGACGAAATTTTATATTATTAGGCTCAATAACAAGTGGTGGAACCTTTGGTGTAAAGATACGAAATGTTATAATTACCACAAAACACCAAACCATAACAAACACTCTCGACATACGTTTCGCCAACCAAGTTGGAATCATCTCCTGATGATGCCAACTTGGTTGGCGAAACGTACGTCGGGAGTGTTTGTTATGGTTTGGTGTTTTGTGGTAATTATAACATTTCGTATTATTAGGCTCGATTCACACTATAGTGCCGGTCACGGTTCGCTCTCGATCCAGTCTCGGTTCGGTAAAATCTTCTGTATCCACACTATCATCTGGGTTCGATCACGGTTCAATCTCGATTTGCACACTAGCCTCTGGTTCAGTATAAAATCGTTGATGGTCGAAGTCGGATGTATTTCCTTTGCAATACAATTTCACTTTATTTCATTTATTAAAGTACAATTTTTCTAGTTGTCTGACAATGTCGTTCGATTTTTCAATTGAAGAATTAGCTGTTATAGCTATTCTTCTTGATGAAGTCCGATCACGCTCCAGCAAAATATTCTTCTAAACGGATCGGTGCCGGAGCGTGATTGGATCCGAATTTGAGCGGTGCTGATAGTATAAATACGCTCATTACATTGTTTCTTGTTTAAGAATCGTTTACCGAATCGAGACTGGACCGAGACCGAACCGTGACCGACACTATAGTGTGAATCGGGCCTTATAATATTGAAATAAAGTAACCAAAAAAAAATCAAATTTCATTTCATAAATATCTAGTATGTCAATTTAAAAATTAATTAGATAATAATATGAACCGCGTTCTGTTCGACCAAGCGAATAAGGTCCCAAGATAATATTATAGCTGAGTTTTTATATTATCCCGTAACCACGAATGATGTTCATGAAGAACGAGTATAAAAAAATAGAAAATTAAGAGTTAAGTGTTACAAAATACTCTAAAAATCTGTTAGAAAACGAAATTAGAGAGATCCCGTTACAAATTTATGTTTTAGTATTGATGAAGTTTTATATAATTAAAATTTAACATTGACAATATTTATGTGTTCAGGCATTTTTGTCATTCCCGGAAAATTCTATATGTATTCTGTATATCTGTTAAAACCACATGGCGTGCGTTCACGACGAATATTATATACTTAGATGTGTGGAAAATTTAATACATTTTCAGTTCTGAAAAAATTTAATCTGAACATATTTCAAATTTCACATGTAGGAATTTTAAGTAAATTCATGGAATTCTTCTTTAAATTTGATATACTATATTTAATATTATATACAAATATTGTGAATGAAATAAATTGAATGAATGAACAAATCGTAACGTATAAAAATTGTATTCATTAAATTTTCTATTTGGAACTTTTAAAAATGGAAATTTCTTTTTTAATTTTTTTCGTTTCTTTTGTGTTAGAAATTCTTAATGAATTTTTAATATACAACGTTTTTTATACTCGCGTGTACTATTAAAAAATTATAATTGATACAAAAATACGTAGATGTTTTTCGAAAAAATTTAATTTAAATTTTTTACCCAAACAGCCTTCTCGAATCTTCAACTTTTTAATTTAGTCTATGCACGTGATTTCGCTCATTTTAATGCCGGTTTGATTTATATTATGTACTTTATTTTAACCCAATCGAAGTCTGATAAAAATACCCTATAGTCTAAGAGCTGGAGCCTAGTTTGCGTCGTCATTCGGAATATGGACAAACTTTACGGTAATATGTTACAATACAAACGGACACTACCAGTTTAAGGAAACATATTCAAGAAACACATTTTCCCGCTTAAGCATTTTACAAAATACCCAAAAACACGGATGAAAATGACAATATTCCAAATCTTTATGGTTTTCGGGCTTGTAGGCCGTGGTCCGGTAGTATTTCTACCTGATGTTTCGTCTACAACTGCGGTAGACACTCTCAAAGGCGATGTGGCAGCGGTCGAAGTGTCCTCCTTGGCGGCTCACAGGTCAGTGTGTCAGTGACTGGTATTCTCCCTTCTTTTATGCTCAGTACCAGTGTGTTCTCTGTTCGGTCGTAGTCCGTCTCTACACTACACAATTGACCAATTACGGAGAGACGGACTGCGACCGAACAGAGAACACACTGACCTGTGAGCCGCCAAGGAGGACACTTCGACCGCTGCCACATCGTCTTTGAGAATGTCTACCGCAGTTGTAGACGAAACGTCAGGTAGAAATACCACCGCACCACGGCCTACAAGCCCGGAAAGCATAAAAATTTGGAACAATGCCGGCCGTGAAAGCTTGCACACCTGGAGAAAACGACAATATTTCAGAAATATTTTTTTTAATATTCCAATTCCTTGTCGCTTTATCACTAATTTAATTTTTCATTTTAAATTTTACTGCACTTTTATAACAATTGTTTCGCACAGCACAGTTGCTTCGTCACACAAAGATCTTAAACTGTTAGTTTTTCAATGAGAATTACAGAACGCTTATCTCACTAATTAATTTTACGTTCTAAATCAGAGTTGCATCCGCAGATATTGAAAATTGATATCGTTACAGAATAGTTCTCTAACACTTAATGCATTTGGATAAGCATTTCCCAAGTATCAAAGTTCCTAAATTGCATCTACGATATGTAAATTACCAATTATCAGGTACTCAGTAGTTGTATTGATTACTCAATTGTAAACAGTAATTGGCAATTTACAGTAGACATTGCATGTACCAATACGTGTACCGACAACCTACACATTTCTATTGAAATTAATCTGACAAATCATTACTTCAAAGGTGTTAATCAGTTTTTTCTTTCCATTTATTTTTCGACTACCTATCAAAGATAACTGAGATTGAGATCTTTGTGCTATCCTTGTTTTGAAAATTCACTTTTTCACACTGTGCATTAATAATAATTAATATTATTGCATAGTGTGCCGTAATGAAATATTATTCAGTGATGTAATTGAATATCGCTATTAAATTATTTATTTATTTACGTCAAACACATTAAAAGTAAACAGTAAAAGCAAAGATTGAATAATAGTGGATTGTATTTCTAGATGTGAAATGGACTATATGACGACGAGTGATGACATAATGTGAAAACGAGCGATAGCGAGTTTTTACTGTCACACGAGTCATAATATCATTGCGCACGAGATATTGTGAGCTTTGCAGGGTGCGCTCGTCTTTTGTAGTCGAACTCCCACCTGGATAAATTAAAAATATGGCAGGAAAAAGGAACTCGAGTGGACCGGGCATGAGCGAGATCGATCAGTGGCTGCAGTTATGTTAATTTGTGGGCCCATTTGATCGATTCAGAAATCCCAGAGGTTAATTATAATAGCCAGATAATCGATCTTATCGATGTTCGGTCCACTAAATAAATAATATAAAGATGAGGAGAAATTAGATTTATTTTTATATGTACATGAAAATAATTATTGCAAAATACAGCTAATTGTTGAACAGCTGTTCGCCACCAATAATGCCTTAAATTCTAGGTCAAGGTTAAACAGATAGGTTAGAGTAGGGAAGTTTTGACTCAACCATTTTTAGGTTGGTAACACCACACCGAAGTACACAAAAACGGCGAACGCCGAAAATAAACGAACTGCCATTTGGACAGTGTGAAAGTGAAAATTAATAATTATAATTAAATAATGAATAAAGGTTCATTCGATAAATTGCTTAAATTAAGGAAAGAAAGATTAGTTCAATACATTACCATTTACCGGCGGTTTTTTGTCTAATAATATCTAATATGAATTGGATACAACAAGCGAAGGTATGTTATTTACATCAAACCAACCCATTATGTTTTTATTAACTCCAACGTTCAGCAAACTTAAGAGCTAAAATAGAATCTTGGAAAGAATATTCGAGGAACTCAAAATACACGTCCGATCGCCATAAGGCTCCTTTCGATCTATGAAAAAATCTGTTTATATTTTTTCCGTTGCCGTGGTAGGTTTTATTGTTTGGAAACACAAAAAATGTTTTCACTTAAAAATCCGTTAACCACAGCTACACTTATCACTCAGTGTTTGTGAAAATTAATTTCAAAAGTGTGCCTGACCTTATCGTAACTGAGAGAACCAAGAAATGAAAAGAAATAAAATAAGGTAAATATAAGGTTATAAAATAGGAAAGTTTGTGATGGGAAAAGGTACTTCATCACAATATATATGGTATTTTTTGCCATATTCCCTATAAAATACCTACTTTTCACTTCATTTTCAAAAAAATGTTGACAGTTCATTTGCGTCATCATCTTTACTCTTATAAAGTATGCCGCACTCAGGCGTATAGAGCGAATAAACAGAAGTTGCTATGGCAAACGTTTACTTACCGCGATAAGTAAAACAGTTGCCGCTATACATACATCAAAAGTAGCTATTTTGTAGTGGGTATGGCAAAAAATATTGTATGCTATAAGTGACTTATTTGGCATGGGATATTTACAGAACGATCCGATAGGTTGTCTTGTGAAATTAAAACGCATGGTTTTATTAAATTTAAAATGTGTTAATCTAAATCGAAAAACGAACGTTTAAATGGACCAAGCAGAGAAATCACGGCATTATACGACATTATTAGACATTTTTATAACTTTTGAAGCGGTCGTAAGTACGAGGGGTCGTAAAGCGAAAACTGTAATAAAGATAATGGAAAGAACGGATATTTAAATCCAGAAATATAAAACAAATCTTTTATGTGAAAGGCAAAGCATTGATAATTTTGATAATAATTAAGAGGAGATGCATTTTCAATTAAGGTAGAAAATTTTGTAATAATAAACAAAACAATCACGTCATTGGGTAAAGATATTTTTTCACAAAGGCATGTTAGTTTTCTTTGTTGAGTATTTTGATGAAAGAAAAATTAATTTCCGTTTTCAAGATAGCGTGCAGCAAGCGAGGCAAAACTAAGCAATCTACGGTTAACTATCGGTCGGTTCTATTCCAATCATAATTAAATTGTCGTTTAAATTTTACCGAACCACAAAATAAAGAATTGACTATAGTTTTTTGATTTCTATTGCAGCGCTTTTTGAGGTTTTAAGTTTCTTTTTCTAACAGTGAAATTGATTTTTTAACAAAAATGAACCACCTTAAAAAATCCACTAAAAAGAGAAAAATAATTAAATTTTGAGGTCGACGCCAATTTAATAAAAGTTTATAAAAACTTTTAGTAATTAAATTGGCACCGACCTCAAAATTTATTTATTTTTCTCTTCTAAGTAGATTTTTCAGAACGGTTCAATTTTTATCATCTTTTTAATTTTTTATTGTTTTCTTCTCAATGAAAAAACCGAAAAGGATTGTTTCAAAATTGAAATTTAATTCTAAATTTAACAAAATCGACTAAACAGGTCCTGGTTTACATTAGTTATGAAAAAACTATTTTGCAAATAGTGTCGAATTACTGATAAATATAATTTGATGTGTCTGAATCGATAAAATGTTTGCCGAATATTGAACGTGACAGAAAATATAATTATATTGACAAATGTCTTAAAGTGGATTAAATTTAAGTTCACATAATGATACATTATGTGTTCAGTTTTGCCCTCAGATCTATCCGAACGCTCTAATGCGTTCGAATTTACATTAATTTAACATTATTTTATAATGCTCTGAAAGATCTCTATCCTGCGCTCGGATTGATTTGAGCGCAAAACCGAACTTGCCCTTAAAAACCACGCTGTATGTGTTAGCAAATACACTATTTTGTCGGCAGGTAGTATTGCCGTCTAGATCTAGACTTTCTAGACTCTTGTCTTGTTTTGTCTAGATTTTCAAGACAAGACTTGCAAAAGTCTTGTCTAGAAATTTTCAAGACAAGACAATAGTTTTTTAATCTAGACTTAGACTAAGTGAAGTCTTGATATTTCAAGACAAGACTTAAGTGAAGTCTTGTCTTGATATTTCAATACAAGACAAGACTTTGAAAGTCTTGTCTTGTCTTGTCTAGACGGCAACACTATCGGCTGTCACTTCGACCTGAGTTATTTTTTGTATCGATGACGATAATACAACCGAATCCATGTTAGTTACTGCAATCTTAACATTAATGAAGACTGTCAAATCGATATCTTCATTTCTATATGAACTAGGGTATGCACAATACTACGATCAACAATTTTTGAGACAAAATACAGCTGTATTACGCGCAATTCTCAGTAATTGAAACATTATATTATGTCTCTGCGACAATAGAATGTAATTATTTAATTGACCTGTTGAATCGGGAACAGTTCGCAGTCTTCTGATTCAATACAATGTTGCCAAATTTAAGTCTAAATAAACGAGACTTGGGAATAGATGCTTATACGGAATTTCCATGGCTCATTTATTTCCACGGAGAAGTAGTAAAACAATTATAATTTAAAATGTGATTAAGTTGATACTGGGTCCAGATAAACTGGACAATTGGTGGCCCTTAAATAAATTTTTTTTTAAATGTAGATTGTGTTCCCAGACACCAAACCATTTTGGCAAGTTTGTATTCTATGAAATAGAGTGTGCTGAATCCAATGAGACTACCCCCAGAACTGTGCGTGGAACGGTTGCTGAGTTACAGGCGCTTTGACCCTGAAATTTATGCAACCACCCTGTCTAGGGGCCCGGTTGCGGGGCCCAAAATGCCTTCACATCTTAAAGTGAAGATATGGGTTCGACCAACATTTGTACCGAGTGGCATCTCTCTATCACAAAGTGCAAGGTTGGAGTTGGATTCGTCGCTTGGCGGCTCCACTAAAAGTCTAAACTAAAAAAATTTCATTTTTTTAGTCAATACATTTTTTAAATAATAAATGATTAATAAATAAAAATAGATTTTCCTAGAATGAAATTTTTTTCCTCAATGACTTTTTCATACGTAATGCATTTCTTTCAATGAACCAATATTTTTGCAGAAAGTATTTCAGGCAAGGATAAATTGATTTTTAGTTTTTATTTTACGTCGTCGCAGTAATTTAGTTTATATTTTTTCCTCTATTTGAACACAGTGAATATTCAGCTTCTTATTTTTTTCACCGTCCCTGCAGACAAACAAAAAGCTAACTTAAATTACAGACAAACAAGTAGGGTTGAGTTCTCAACGTGTGATTGCATAATACTAACATATCAAACATTTCTTCTCTTTCTTCGTTACATCTGTCTACTATAAAATTGTCATTATTATCTCGAACCATCGCTCTTTGACAACCATTACTTTGTATATTATACTCTGAGAGAACTTGTATCAGCAAAAAGTGACGCGTCTTAAATTTCGTATTTTAGGGTTCCGTACCTCCATATGGAACCCTATTACGTCCGTCTGTCACAAGGCTCCATCTCACAAACGGTAAGAAGTAGCTATAATAGTTGAAATTTTCATAGATTGTTGTGGTATGAATCCTAGCAAATAAAAATTGGAATTAATTAATATTAATAAATTAATGTGATTTGCTGCAGTTTAGTATGCAATTTAGTATACACAATCAATAATTATTGATAGTTGATACCCTGGAAGATTGTTATGTGGTTGATACCAATATTTAAAATTTTTTATCCGTTTACGCTCGAGTTATACTTATTTGAAGTTCCCGTCAAAATTTACGTTAACGCGAGGGATTCTACGAAAAAAAGAGACTTGGTGTGTGGGTAAAATCACACTGCTAACTTCCCATTGGATGCCCTTAATTTTTTTTATTAAAAAAAAATTGCAAATCTAATCGTGTATTCATTATGTATAATTATGACATGTCGAATGAAATTAGTCCGAAGTCGATATCATTATTTGTTCTCGAGATATTCGAGATGAGAAAAAGTTCACCCACGTACGAACGTACGTACACATGCACACATACACAGAGGAACATATCTCTGAAAACAGTAGATTCTGACTCTAGGGACCTCAAAACGTCCAGATATGTCAAAAATTTTCGTTCGCAAAATCGTACACATTATACAATAACTTCTAATGGGAAAATTGACTTTCTAGCAAGTGAATCCGCGGGCAAAAGCTAGTATTTTTCAAACATATTTTATTCGAAATTTCTGTAGTCGAAAACATTTCAACATTTGAATTTTGAAGTTTATCATACGGTATAATAATATTCCAAGTGTACTGTATTGAATTCCGAGTAAATCAATCACTATCCATGACCTAATAATTTATTGTATGGCATATGCGATAATAATTAGTTCATTTACTTCTGGAACATGTAGGTCATCTCTGAATCTATAGAACTACACATATTCCCAATCATAATTAAATTTCGATTATTTAGTTCCTATATGCATTTCGATCTATATTTTATTATTCTATACGCGTATAATATGTACTTTTCATTCAATACCACCTATGGTATATTTTGTCCTTTACTGACTACACAGATATGCAAATTTTATTAAAAAGATCACATGCTGACTTTATCACATATACATTTTATTTCATTAATTTTCTCTTTTAGCGATATTTTTACTGTACAGTTAAGAATCATTTTTGAAACTGGCTAACAATTGGTTTAGATAATTAGACGAATGAGGGTTCATTTTATCTCGACCGTTTGTCATTTCATTCGATTTGTTTGTCAGTCTGTCTGTTTCAGGATTACGATCAAATATGTGGACCAATTTTAACAAACTTTTTTTATTCTGGACCAAACGACTTACATCTCGCGTGGGTGAAAATAATTCATAAATGCAAAATAAATATTAGACTGATTTTCCAGTCACGCTGACCGTCGGCGCTGATTACAATGTTCCTAGTCACTCATGATTGCTCAGCGCTGAGCAATGTCAGCGCTGAGCGCGCGACCGTCAGCGACCTCAGCGCCACTGACCGTGTGTCACACCAAGCGCACGTTCCGATGGGTACAGTCATGAGACTAAAACGAGACTGGGCTGGCACTTGACAGCTACACGCCGACAGTCAGCGCCGATGGTCAGCGCCGACGGTCAGCGCCGACAGTCAGCGCCGACGGTCAGCGTGACTGGAAAATCAGCCTTAAATGTTTTATTCTAATTTTGAGTCAACAAATACTTTAATAATTTGCCAAAGACGTTAAAACGTCGAGTCTCCTCCCCGTATATTGATCGATACACGTATTGATACGACCAAAATGAAAGCCCAGTTTTAGTGACATGTTGACGAGTATTTCTATATATAAAATTCCCTAACTTGAAAACAAAGTACAACTTGCATAGTCGACCCTCCAAAACACATGTTTAAATTAAATCATATTTTCGAACAGTTTGTATCTTATAATTTGGGGACTCTATAGGTCGTCGTGACGGCACCTACGGCCACCGGCGTTCACTTGTATATCGTCAAGTTCGACTTCCAAACTCTCCAAAATACGTACTCGAATTAAATCACATTATCGAAAACAGTTTGTATATTATAATTTAGGGACTCTAGGTCGTTGTGACGTCACCCACGGCCGCCCTCGATCACTTGTACACACGCTGTGCAATTGTCGTCACATTCCGTGATGTCAGGGCCTTCTTCTCGCTGCTCGTTTATTTAAGGACAACACCACTTAAGAATACATTTGTATTCGCCGTCTATAGTATACCATTCTTGCGTGCACTTCTTTCTTATGTAACGGAGATGACGATAACTCACCGGGTACCCTGCAGTTCGAAACTTTTTAAATTCTTCTAAATCTAGAACTGAACTGTTTCAAATTTATTTCTGTGTAGTTTTGTTTTATTTTTAACAAATTCGTTTATTTATTTACATCAATACTGAATATATAAAAACGTAACCGTAAACACTAATGATCTTTGTTGTCGAGCGTCTATAATCTAATATCTGTATATCTTAAATTTTAACCGAACATCATGTTTTTAATTTTTTTTTGTCTTGCCTGCTACAGAGTAAAAACTGCTTTCTGTGTCGATAATAATTAACCCTTTCGCTAATGGTGCATGTTTGAACAAACACTGCTCCCTCCAAACCCCCTCTAAACTGTTTTTTTTTGAAAACTCAAGGCCTCCTAGATGCTTAAGCTTTTGCAACTTGCCTATTAAACTTAATTTCAATTAATTGATGCAAACGTTTGCATCACAGTAACTGAGTTAATAGGCGTGGACTTTTATCCCCTCCAAATTGCTCTTAGACAAATCAAGACCTCTAATGGCCGGCTTATCGTATATTTTAAATCGCGATGTTTTTTTAGGGCCTGAGCACATTAGCGCAGTGGCGGTGGCGATAGCGGTGGCGTTTTTTGAATAGACCATACTGTTGCGGTGGTGTTTGCGGTGACTTCGTGCAATTTTTAACTTTATAGATAAATTTTATAATTCTGTATGAATACAATAACGTTTACTATACGTCTGTACACGCGGTCAAACTCAACAAGTTGTGTCTGACCGCCACCGCGCCGTAGAACGATACACCAGAACGCTCTTAACGCTGATAATCAGCGACATACATGCGCGTGTCAATTTGTTTTTTAGTGTTGCATTCAAACGCTACCGCCACCGCTATCGCCACTGCCACTGCTACCGCGCTAATGTTCTCAGGCCTTCAATCACGATGTTAAATTTTGATGGCTACGTGTCCATTGGTTGCTGCGTTCCGTTACCATAGCAACCCGTCATTTAACAGTGTGATTAAAAAAAACATCGTGATTAAAATGTACGATAAACCGAACATTAGTATGATCCGTTTGCAGTACAATACACACACCATGATGCAACCGTTTACAGTACGTTAGTGCAGAAGGGTTTAAAAAAAGGCTTACTGGGTAACCGGTACTAAAATAACGGGTGTCGTCATCGTATGGACGTACCTCCGGTGGGTCGTATGTTAGTTACATGGCTCGCTCTTTATCGTACTTCTTCAATAAACATCGCAGGTCTGGGTAATAAAAATGTTGTCTATTACATATTGTATGCAAATGAACGCGGATGTTTGCAACGCGTGCATCGCATTGCGAGTTGAAAAGAGAGCGTCTATAATTTACAATATCTATCTGAAAAGAGATAGCCTATATACTGAATCTCCGTTTTTAACAAAACGTACGTTGCAATAATCGTAAAAGAGTTACATACCTTTTTATGGCGTACGCCTCACAAGGAGACTTTACCCTGCAAAAAATATAAACATTCGTTGATATAAAACGGGTATGTCTGTATCGCGGGTACAGACAGATAAGTGAATACCGTTAAACACAAATAATTGTATTTACAAATTTCATTTTGTTCAAATTTAATTCAAAATGTTGTAATATAGTAAATAAGTAAACCAAACTGGACGAAAAAAGGTGATGGTACGACCATAATTTAAAGATACCTATCTACTGTTTAAAATCTGTATAAAAATTTGTTCGAAAATGTTGAAATTCACCGGTGGTATATATTTCTTAAAATATCTACAAGTTCGTAGAATATAAAGCCAGAGTTCCTCGTCTGTAAGAATTCGATGTCTGTTTCAATGGCGCAATCACATTTATGGTTTTCAAATACATTTCCTTTTCACATTACACAAAAAGATAACACTGCAGAAAAGCGATATTTACGTAAAAATACCAACATCTTAAAAGCGTTACATTTTAAAATATAGAAATGTCTTTGAATCATAATTTGAAATAACCTATTATAAATTATTTTTTACTTTTTAGTTCAGTTTACCATTAAAGCGTGTTTTTTAGTTTTTTTAAATTATAATTTATTTGTTACGAATTTTAAGGAAAGCGACTTTAATTTCACCTGTAGATAACATGCATGAATAATGAAGATGATTCTGTCTGGTGAATTAATTGTATTTCTGTCCACAATTTGCCTTTCTACATCAACGGGGGCGCGCTCCACAGCTTGTGACGAATGCACTAACTAACTTGATAAACTTGACAGCCATAAATTCTTTTCAACTTGCCATTACACCGACATCTTGTTTTTGTTCGTTTTTTCTCGCAAATGGTTCAATTAAGTCCGTTACTCGCTAACACAGTATCGCAGTCTTTTGTTCTTTTCTCTCTCGCACTATTCGGAAATTGCAAAAACTTTAAAGTTAAATGTTTTTGATAAATACTTAAACTTCATCGTTCTTACACTGCTGGGAAATTTGAATCTAGCGTACAAAAAGTTTTATTGTTTCAATAAATATTTAAAATGTCGCATATTCTGTTCTTTAACAAAAACAGAAAATTGTTTATTTTATCGTCATTCACTTGTTTTATCGGTTAAAGTTTACATTGGATTTTTTTTTTTTGGAAATTAAAACTAGTATAGGTATAAGTATACTTTTTTGTGTATTCAAGATCTATCAGATCCGGTTTTTAAGACAGTGTTAAAACAATGTTTAGTTTTTGTTCTCGACATCCGTCCAGAAATTCCTTTAAAAAATAGCAAAAAAGAGCTTTTTTAGGTCTTTCTTAAAATTACTACATTGTTAGAAAAAACACGTTAGGTACTTAATTCGAATAACCTCAAGCAAAATAATTTTATATCTGTTAGAACAAAGTTATAGGCGTTTCAAAGTTTTTTTTTCGAGATACATTAAAGATTTTTTTATTGTGGATTATAGACGCGTCGACAACTTAGGTCATTAGCGTCTTAAATACAACAAATATCATATATCACTTAAAACTAAATAACATCACAAAACATCCATGAGCAGAGGTGGGATTCGAACCCACGACAGTCTGGTTCAGAGGCCGCGACGCTACCAACTGAGCCATACTGTCTTCGATACTTTAAAGAAGTGTGTGCGTGGTAGACTCAGCAAGTCTTTTTTTTTAATCATGAAAAATATCTTAATAGTTTCGAAATTTGCCTCAAAATCGTTTTTTTTTATTATTTGAGAAACATAATACCGGTTGGAGAATGACATAAAAATCTAAATTTAATAGTGATGATGTCTGACATACGGAAAACGTCAATAATTTTAGTCGAGAAAAATGATTTCGTTACATAAAAAAAGTTATTTTATAAGCTTTCTTGTTTGTCAAACTTGTTTTCCAACATTATTTTACCGACAATAGATCAGAAATTCTTCTTGGTAGGTATATTTTAAGGTCTAAATAATAATATTGATGTTTCAAGGTTACCTATTTATAACCTATAAATATTTGGAAACGCAATAAATATTATTGTCAAATCGTATAACCAGGCAGTCCAAAAAATCAAAAAATAATAATCTTGTGAGTCTAAATAAACGTGATGTCTCATTATTATAGCATATATTAAATAAATTCAACTCAACCTTCCTACTTTGAATCGCGCAGTTGTCGAGCGTTTACAATCTACGATCCTCTCTATTCTGAATAAGATCCATCTTCACCAGGAGAGGGCAGTGTAACCTAGTGGATAGCGTACTTGATACCAGCCTCTAGACTAGACTGTCGTGGGTTCGAATCCCACCTGCGCTCATAGATGTTTTGTGATGTTATTTAGTTTTAAGTTAGTTGTTATTTAATGTAACGCGTCTATGTTCTGCAATAAATAAAAAATAAAACTCTTCACCAGGACAAGAACTGAATCGACTCGGTTCTGTGCCGAAGCAGTGCGCGGGTTCTTCGTTTAGCCTGGTGTTTCATATAGTAGGAATCAATTATTCGTGCACTTGTCTAGCGTTTTCTATAAAGTTTTCTCCCCGTACTGCTCGATTCGACTCAAATCGGCAATCGATTATTTATTGTCTGGACTCGAATTATTGTCTCGACACGAAAACGAGAATACAGGACTAGCAACACCCTCGGTATTTTCTAAAAAGTGCCGCGTTGAATCTAGCCTATGTCGTATTCATTTCCAAGATAGAGTAAATGCCAACAGTGTCACAATTACTTGTAACTCACAAGAAAATAAATAGGTAAATACGGTCCAAAATTACGATCCAAAATTTCTCAGACTGGTCAGTCACAACTCAAGAAACAAAGGGGAAAAGCTAATCACGCACACAAATCACTCTATCTTGAAAATGAATAAACTATAGTCGCTGAACAAAACTCATAAATAATAAGAAGTATTAGCAATACCTTGTGTCCGTCTTGTGACTTCAGGTGGTGTTAACAACACAAGGTATTTCTAATACTTCTTATTATTCATATAGTGACTTGGAGACCTAACACTCTAAAAATGTATCAAAACTCATAAAATGAATCACTCTGTATAAAAACAAAATGTAAGCTGAAAATGTATTTCAGTCCAGTGTTTATAGGTCATAGTGTTGATGTGATTCATTATTAATCAATTATTAATTAAAGCGTAAGGAAGATCGGTTGATTGTAAACAACTCCCATTGGACAGTGTAAACAGCGAAGGCATCTTTCATCACAACATTAGATCGATGTTATTGACACAGAAAATGTAAACATAGTTAAAGCACTTGTCCTGACCATAGATGGATAGATAGAGCACGTTTAAATTGACGAATAGTTCGCAAAGAGCATTCCATATGCGTTGTCATCTTAAATCATCGTCTATAAATAGATACTGGGAAGTCGTCACTGTGTTTAACCACCTACATGTAATTTTAGACTACCTACTATTGTTGTTTATAAAGCCGGGAATACATCTGACCACTGAGGACTTAGGATTACCAGATGGTCGGGAATGTCCCGGGATTCGTTGGTTTGTCCCGTGTCCCAAAATTTAAGTCTTTAAGTTCAACGAATTCGTGCTCGTGACCGCAAGAAACGACACTAAGTTACATGCTAAGTATAGTATTTATTTAGCACTATCTGCAATTTCTGTACATATTTTATATATTTTTACTTCCCACCTCTACTATGGTAGGGAAGTAATGGATTCAGTCCGAAAACAATATTTCGAGATTTTAACAGATTTTCACGTTTTGAGACCCTAGCAATCGTTTAAGATCATTTTCTGACTGATGTCTGTATGTGTGTGTGTATGTGTGTATGTGTGTATGTGTGTATGTGTGTGTGTGTGTATGTGGTCAATTTTTCGCCTTCGATATCTTAAGAACGGAACAACATACGGGCATGCCGATTATTCTATTGTGTTTATCAGCCTTTAACTTAGATCTGATTAGATTTTGAGTCAAATCGGTTCAGTGGATCCTGAGATATTCAAAAAAACGTCCTCAATGTCACGTATTAACATAGGTAAAAAAAAATATAAATGAATTCTAGATGTTATAATATGAAAAAAATGTAAATATTTTTTTTCTCTAAAATGTATAGTTTTCGAGAAAAAAAATATTTTACTAAAAAAAATAAAAATTGTACGTAAATCAAGGTAACCATGATTTTTGCTATATTAAGCTAGCCATCAATAGATCACCAAACAAAAAAGAGGGCCATGCTTTTTTCAAAGAATAAAAATTAAATTGTGTTTTAAAGACCACCAACAGCTAAGGTTATTTGGGCCTAGTCAAAGAATAAAAAAAAGAGTGTTTATTTTTTGCAAATATTTACTAGGTGGGAAGTATAGGACTGGTCATCAGTCGAATTTTTACTTATATTTAATTGTATTCTTCGGATTTACTTTATGTCGGTAAAGGCAAATTGGGAACAATAAAATGAATTATTAAAGATTCACACGAAATTATGCGATTTACACACTCAGAAGCGCGTCCCACAACTCACCGTGTACTCTGGTGTGTGATAAATGAATAAAATTAGACAAGTCTAAATACAAAAAATAGTAAAATAATAAAACATTTTTTTTCACAATAACTTGGTATTCTTAACGACAGCCGATGTTTACAGTGACTTTATAGATACAGTGGCGACAATAAGCAGGAAACTCCGCCCATCCGCCATGTTGTGTCGAAATTTAATTCAAAAAAGTGGAATATAAAACAAAATGACATATTTCCAAAACATTGGTAACCCGGGAACTGAGGACTTGTAATAGAGGAACTGCATAGCAACGCCATGTAAACAACAAAATTCTCGACGCAAAATGGCGGATGATACCATGTGACTACAATAGCCAATTAAAAATGGGACAGCTATTGTCGCCACTGTCTAAAATAAAGTCACTGTACCGATGGTTCGTACTTCGTTCGCACTTAATTTGTTGCAAACGCATATAAATAAACCTTTGACAACGCGAGCGAATGACAATGACAATGTTTGTCAGATGTATTCCCGGCTTAATATAGTGTTTAAATTCCTCAGTTGATTTGTTTTGTTTTGAATACAGTGGGTACAGGAACTTTGAGTATATGTAAAATACTATTATGGCTGCATATACTTATTGCTTTTTCTGGTAGCATATAGGTACCTACTACCTACATAATACACTGCATTTCACTTAAGAGTAAGTAGCTGTACTCTTCATCTCAAATTCTTTCACCTTGCCTTAAACGGCTACCGCTCTCATGACGTTATTTTTAAAGGTAAGGGGTTCGGGTAAACGCCAAATGAAGGATCGAGAATCTTACTATACAGATACTTCAAGCTAAAAATTGAACAAGCCGTGAGGTGGGTCGTTTATTAGGACTAAAGTGCGACCCTTGAGGTCCACACGACGAACTTCCCAGTTTGATAAATATTTAATAATAATAATTAAATTAGATATTACACAGAAAAGTAATCATTTTAATCATTTTTAACAATAATTAAAAAAAAAACGGTTGAACCGATTTTTATAAAATTTATGTCGGATCAAAATGACGTTAACACGCCTCAATTGACACTCTTACGAAGTCGATATAATTTTTTATTCGCGAGATATTGTGTAAAATCTACTTTTTTGGAGTCTATTTGGTTAAGAAAAAAGAACGGCTGAACCGATTTTGAAAAAATTTCTTTCAGATCATATTTACGTTAATACGCGTCGATTGGCATCCTAACGTAGTCGATATCATTTTTCATTCTCGAGATTTCGTCTTAGAAAGAAATGGACACATACGTACACACACACAGACATCTTTCTAAAAATAGTGTAAAAATAGTGTAGTGACCTTGAAACATAACAATTTGTTATACATTTTGATTTCGATTTTCGGATCCATTACAATAACTTCCAATGGGACGACAGTGTGGTGTAACGGTTAGCGTAGCGGTCTTTAGATCACGCTGTCGTGGATTGGAATCCCACCTCCGCTCATGGATGTTTTGTGATGTCATTTAGTTTTATGAAAATTGTTATTTTATGTATTTGAGACGCTAATGACCTAAGTTGTCGACGCGTCTATAATCTACAATAAAAATAAAATAAACGATCGGGACGTCCATAACGCCGTACCTTTGTATCTGAAAAATCTAAATTGTCTTAACGCACTGTGTTTGCTGCCTCTGTCTTTCAAGTCTTTGTCTGTTTCACTGACTGTACCTAAGCTTATATCTATAGCTGCTCATTAAAATTTTTCGTCATTTAACGGTCATTTCTGTCAAAACTTATCGATGTTTTAACCCTTACGGTAGCATATTCAATACCGAAAATTTCCCCCTGCGGCCTGCACTCTTCATCTCAAATCCTTTCCTCTCGCCTAAAAACAGTTAGCTCTCCCGACGCTATTTTTAAAGCTAAAGGGTTCGGGTAAACGCCAAATTGACTGAGAATCCTACAGGCGAAAAATCAAGCGGCCAAAACTTTTTTCAAAAAATTCGCCTGTAGGATTTGTAGTGTGATTCTCGGTCCTTCATGGGCTTGAGAATGGAGCAGTGCTGTTGTTTACATGGCGTTGCTATGGTTCCTCTATTACAAGTCCCCAGTTCCCGGGTTCTAGTTCCGAGAGCTGGTAAAAGTGTCAATTGGATTTTCAATTTATTATATTGCAAATATGAATTGCTAGGTCCAAACAACCTTAGCTGTTTGTGGTCTTTAAAACACATATACAATTCGGTCCTTCATTTGACGTTTACCCGATCCCTTAAGCCAGGGGTTGCAAATCTTTTCTTTACTGCGACTCCCTTTAAAGAAGATACCTGTGTGTAGCTCTAGCAGATAATAAAATTACTTTATTATTCAAAGAAAACTCCAAAGAATATAGAATCTTAATTATTAATTAACGAAACAAATTTTTATGAAAAATCGTTTACGTATGTTTCTGCTTCCATGTATAATAGCATTCCTCAAGAATTCAAAGAGCTAAAAAAAGCGGCGTTTCGAAAGAAAGTTAAAGGCTATCTTTTGGAAAGCACTTAGTATTCTTTTTTTATATATCTGCACTCTGGAAATGTTCAACTATATATTGTATCTTTATCTTACGTGTACTTTTAAATGTATTTTTTAAATTGTAAATGTATTTTTTAAATTGTAGAATTTTAATGGTTGAGTGGAAGAGCAGCCGTAGCTGAACTCCGCCTGTAATAAAGAGTCTTTATTATTATTATTTATAAGATTCCAATTCTAATAATTAGAAAACATATTGCGACTCCCCAGGGCGTCGCGACGCACAGTTAGGGAACCTCTGCCTTAAGCTTTAAAAATGACGTCGAGAGAGCTGTAACCGTTTATTGGCGAGGGGAAAGGATTTGAGATGAAGAGTGCAGGGGGTAACTTCCAGTATTGAATACTCTTAATATTAATATAAAGATAGGTTCGTACAGAGTAGTATATTATGAACCTTGGCTTTACTTCTCGTTTCCATGCTATATAATGCGAAAGGACAAAACGAACAACGGTAATATATTTTAATTACAATTAATATGTCACATAACAGTGTTCATAATACAACAAACAATATTCACGTGAGATTTAGAACTCACGTGTGTATTTTGAGCTCTAATCATAATTAATTGTCGTAATCCCTAAACTTCATATATCGTGAGTTCTGTGTACAAACAGCGCTGGTAATAACCGGCATCTTATTTGCCCTCGCCTAACGGTTTATAAACTTCTGTTTACAACAAAATTACATAATATTAACACCAAGCTCTGCTGGAAACATCATCAAAATACAATACGCATTGTCTGAAAACTTCATAATCTTCTTAAATCTGTTTATTTAAACAAAACCGACATTATCATGTTTTTAAGCAACTGCAATTTTTCCTTTTGTTTTTTAAAATTAAAATCATTAACTTCCAGGGTTGTATGTACTAATTAATAATGGACCATTTACACGAGGCCAATTGTGAAAGCATTCCAGTAAGCCACGACATGCGCCGAAAAATTTTAAACCCTTCTATTAGACCTAGTGACAATTTTTTGGTGTTATTTAATCAAGGCCTTATTTTTGTGAAGATGTTGAGGGAGGCGTATTAACGCGCCCTGAGTAAGGGATTTTGCTAGATAGCGGTATGGGAGGGATGCAGACCGCCCCCAAGATGTAACAACAAAAATGGTCACAATTATTATTGCTTCAAGGCTGAAATTGTTTGTATAGCTTGTCGGTAACCCAATAATGCCTTTATATTATTTGCAGATCGATTGGTCAGTATTAAAGGGGTGGCAGATCACCCTAAACGTGTCATGTACCCGACGAAATTTATATTATTAGTTCAAGGTTCAAATTTTAATATGTTGTTACGGCGACTGTTTTAAGCATATATTTCAATTTGCAGAAATGTTGGTATTAACCCCCTTGCATAACGATATAAACACCTAGGCTAGCAAGTTTCACTCTAAGAGAGGGGGTTAGTACCAACATTTTGTTCTGCAAATTGAAATATATGCTTAAAGCAATCGCCGTAACAACATATTAAAATTTGAACCTTGAACTAATAATATAAATTTCGTCTGGTACATGGCACGTTTAGGGTGATCTGCCACCCCTTTAATACTGACCAATCGATCTGCTAATATTATAATGGGATTATTCGGTGACCGACAAGCTATACAAACAATTTCAGCCTTGAAGCAATAATAATTGTAACCATTTTTTTTGTTACATGTTGAAGGCGGTCTGCATCCCTCCCATACCGCTTTCTAGCAAAGTTCCTTAGTCAGGGCACTTTAATATGCCTCCTCTAACATCTTCACAAAAATAAGGCCTTGAATAAATAACACCAAAAAATTATTACTGGCTCTCGGTCTACTCGTTGTTTGGGCACCGTTTCACTGATGTATATAGGTTCTTTAACATATAATTTAGAAAATAAATAACTTCATCGATTTATTCATTATTTTATTTATTTGATCTTATATACAATTTATTAACTATAATTTAGTACTTAGTCGGACAGAGTAACGTCCTTCTCACATCTATCCTTCTGTCCCTCTATCCTTCGTATGACCAAATTCATTGTTATTTATATTAGTCTATTTGATTAGCTTTGCGTTCTTTAGCTATCACAGTTCTAAATACCTTTGCTCATTGCCCTCGCTGAGTTTGCAGTAGCAATGAACTCAATAATATTCCCTAGTGTGCAAAATCTGTATACATTAATTATTGTGCAATACTTATATATACTACAAGAGCATAACTAACGATTCTAGAATATTCGATCAACTGAAAACTAAAACCGAATTTTTGGAGAAACCAACTTTTATTTCAACCTGTTTCTTTACGGCACATGCGGAAGCACTGTTTGAAAAATATTCCAGTAAATTTAATGGCATAAAGAAAACGTTCCAAGATATTTCATTAGAAAACAAAACCCTAATATCCACACACAATTACGTAAAATTACATTATCCAGTGTTTCTCCACTCGGATTTAAACTTCTCTCTACACATAGTTAAGCATTACCACTCGGCAACGTTGACGACTGTTCCACACCACAGAGTACCATTATACAGCATATAGAGAGTTCTAATGTTAAATGGAACAACTCGTTACGCCTCAAACTTGAGCGTAGTTAAAATTGTTAATAACTGTGTAATTAACAGAATCGTACCCTTTTCACTTGGCTTTATTCATTATTGAATTTATTACAACGTGACCATTTTTGGTAACCATAGAGCTCTATTCTACAGCACACAGAGCGCTAATATGAAATTATTTAACGTTTGTTTATTCGCCAATTGTGACTAGTATAAAAAATCAAGGGTATTCTTTCAGACTTGATTTGAAATCGAAAATATATTTTTTCCGTTTTTTTGGAACCAATGTTCTATTCTACTGCACATAGAGTACAAATTTTTTTCTGTGAATGTTGGTTTTAAAAATGGTGATAAAGCAAATCGAAAGTAATATTCCTTAATAAATTGTAAATTAAAGAAAGTGTAATACTGGCCAAAAACTTTGAAATAATACAAACAAAAAACACGTTGTCATTATATTATAATATCAGGTTGATACTTTTCCGGTTCACAGATTAGAACTTGGGAACTGGGGGCTTGTACTAGAGGAGTCATGAACAACGACATCGCTATGCGCTCGATTTTACAATCAATTATTTCATACTTTTAACAGATTGAATTTTCACATTTTGAGAACTTCTATTTAAAATCTATTCAAACCATAATGAGTTTTTAATTTGTTTAAAAGATTCAAAAAAAGTTTATAGAAAATAATAGATCATGAAAAAGTAACTTTAAACTTCTTTATGAATTTTTAATGTTTGCATTAAACAACATGCATTATTATAAAAGCATGTCAATTATTTTTTTTATGAAGCACAAAACTTTATATTTCTATACTTAAACTTCATGTTAACTACCTACTTTGAAATACATCATTTATATTATTAAATGCAGAGCATTTATCGTGTTTATTTCTTTTCTGCTTTTAAAACTTAATTATTAACTAGTCATAAAATGAACCTGTCAGCGTTTATTATTTAATCATTACATGTCAAAAGTCGAGAATTGGTTTTCTATTCTAAGTTTATGGTAATTTATGATAGATATGGCGTATAAACTCGCTATTTTAAATATTTAAAGATTAAATTTTTAACCTCAAAGTTTTTCGCGCGGATCTTTTTGACGCAATACCCTTGATTTGTTATAAATTTGGCATTTATTCCATGCTCTCCGTGCACTGTAAAAAATTAATGTAAAAATACTTTGAAAGTTAAGGTAGAATTCGCTCGATTTTCTAAGTGATTTTATATTATTATTTATTTTTACACAGAAAACTTCATAAAAACTTGGACTTTTACTGTGAAGTTAAACAAATTTGTGATTTTTACATAAAGTAAATTAAAATTACATAATTTGTGTAATATTCCAATAAAGTATGTAAAAATTACAAAATAAAATGTATAGTTACATATATAAAATGGATGAATACAAAACAAATTAATGTAAAATTAGTAATCACGCATGCGCAATGTGTTTTTATGGAATCTACGCGATGTGGCGATACCTGTTTGCGACGCCATTGTCTATTTGTGTGCCTATTACCAGATTAATCGCTGGCCACAAATAGACCATCGATAATCTATGTAATCGGTCTTCTCATTTCTTTATATAAAGTTTAGCCCTTAACAACCTAGGGTTAAAAGTTTATAATAGTGAGCTATTCTGTACGGTCAATGTAAGAATTTACAGTGCTGTTACTTTTCTAACAAATTTAACATTATACATAATATATTAAAGTGAGACAAAAATTTAACAACGCTGTAAACATTGACTATACAGAATAGCACCAGATACCCAAATTTATAATTTTATGTAAATTCGTATTGTGATTTAAACAAAATGTTTTATTTGTTTTAATCGACCGTATTTCCATCTCTTGGGAGAACTTATGAACTGAGATACTGTGCGACTCACCTTAATGAAAACAAAAATAAATTCTTATGGAAGACAATCATCGCGTTTATCCGTTTTTTGATTGAAATTTTAGTTAATTTGTTTAACATTTAAATCCACATGAAGTGTTCTCTTTCCATTAATAATGAACATAACCTTAAAAGAAAACTCAGTGTTAATCTGGTATAGCGTAGATCGTCCCTAACTTGCTAAATATTTAATGTTACGTGTTCTCTTGTTGGCGTTTCTTAATATTAAACAAGAGTTTAGTCCCTCGCCGTAACAAGATTTCAGTTCGGAAACATTTTCCTTTATCACTTGTCTTAGAAAAACGGTTTTAACACCCAAGTTTCCGAAACCGGCAAATTAAAAGATTATTTCCGCATTTTAGTAATTTACAGTCATGAATGGGGGTAATGAACTGCTAACGGGGAACCGATTGGCTGGCGGTTAGTGTAGGTACGATTGTGTTGAGGGGAAAACTCGACTGACACGCCCCTTTCTGTTTACAAAGTAGAAACAAGTTACTATCGTACGACACAGATTTTGCACTGCAGGAAACTTCCGAATTTAAAAAAATAGTTAAAAAAACTTTTAAGTTAAACGGTTTTATAAATGTGCTAAAAAGAAAAAAATAATATTTAATTTAGGTTCATAAGTATAAAAGCGTGGGTCGTAAACTCTATGATAATTTATTACAGTCTCGACCCACGCTTTTATACTTACGAACCTAAATTAAATATTATTTTTTTCTTTTTAGCACATTTATAAAACCGTTTAACTTAAAAGTTTTTTTACCTATTTTTATTTTTAATTTTTTTAGTGTGCTTTATTTGCTTAGTCTGATTTTATTACATTTATCCGATCCACTGAAACGTTACCGGAGCAAGACCTTTTGTCTGTGAAAATTAAAAAAAATGCGATTTGCACCCGGACAGGAGCCGGGTCGGTCAGCTAGTTACTATAATACTTATTGTATTATCACCGGAGCTACACATGTGTGCAAAATTTCAACTCAATCGGATCACGGGAAGTGGGTGAAAATTCAAAAGTACGATTTACACCCGGACGAAAGCAGGCCAGTCAGCTAGTTACCATAATATTTGTATTGTCACCGGAGCTACACGTGCAGTGTGCAAAATTTCAACTCAATCGAATAACGGGAACTGGGTGAAACAAATACAGGGTGTTCCAAAATTGCTGGGACACAGAGCTATCACGTGTAGTAGAGGTCAAAAAAAGTCGATTGGACCCAATTTATTTATATACCAAAATGTACCGTTTGCCCGTGAGAAGAGTTCAAAGTTACATAAAGAACACATTTTTGTACGCTGTTCAAAAATGAGTGAAACAAATTGAATGAAATTTGACAGAAGTGCATTTTAGAGGATTACTCTCCTTTCGATAATCAAAGAAACCCAAAAGAAATTGTAGAAAGGTTAAAACCACCCTCACCCCGACATTTTTTTCAGAACTTTCTTAGGGGTGGTAATACGGTTCTCAATTTTTTTTAGCGAGAAGACTGATTAATTATCTTCATTTTGTTACTCTTGTAAAAATTTCGTATTCCGCATAGTTCCGAAGAAAAAAAATGTTTTCTTAAATAATGCTAAAAGATATTCCTAGTACAAGTTTAATAAAATTGTAATACACAATTTTATATACAAAATTTTATGTAAACTTTGAACTCTGCTCACGGGCAAACGGTACATTTTGGTATATAAATAAATTGGGTCCAATCGACTTATTTTGACCTCTACTACACGTGGTAGCTCTGTGTCCCAGCAATTTTGGGACATCCTGTATATAAACAAATATACGGGGTCAAGCTAAATAAAACCGTTTAATAATACAATCGATTGTTTCGATATACCCAAGACTTTAAAAATATTTCGAGCCATCTTGCACCGTCTGGGTACGTGTAAGCGGAGTCCCGCATTGTTGTATTATAACATTGTTGATATAACGCCATCATACGACAATCATTCTCCTGGCAGAATGCTGTATATGCCAGAACATTAGCACCGTGTTACGGACCATGTCTCTTCCCGCCACTCCAGCAGTTACACATTATAACTGCAACCTCCACCGACGCGACACCAACTTCACAATTTCATGTTTACAACGAAAATAACACAGTAGAGTTACTCTCTAGCTGTTAGGTAAACACTAAGTTTACATATTCTATTATGTTGGTATGTAAGCACGGCGGAAGATTTTTTTTTGTCTTATTCATCGACATAGAAAATGGACCACGCGCATTCTCTCTCAGCTTAATGCTTAAAAAATGTCCGTAGTAGAGATGAACACATGAGAAACGTAATATAGATGGGGCAGGTTTATAGCCACCTAAAGGTACGTGCAATATGGAGCTGGGATTCTAGATGGTAGCGTAGATCATAGCAGGGCTTGCTTAAATTAATGCATTGCCATATATGCGAGCGTACACAACGAATCAGTGAGTGTAGCAGGTATAAGCGCTGTTATAGGAGCTGGTAGACTCAAGAATATATCTCACAAAACGTCTATGATTAAAACTTTGGTAAACACAGCACATCGGCATTGTCAATGATTTATTATTATAAATAAACTTATTCTGTACACACTACCATGAACTGTCCACAAACCGAGATGATTGCTGGCGCTCTTAGCGGTCAAGTTTGGTAGCACCCATCTCCATTGGACGATAAAAATGTCTGCCACAATCTCTTGAATACTGTTGGCCCGGCTCTGAATTATTGTGAACGTTATTGATCCGAATCTGAATTTCTGCGAACGGAATTGGTCCAAGTCTGAAGCTATGTGAACGCTATTGGCCACAGTCTGACTAAGCGAATTCTATTGATCAGAATCTGAATATCTAAAAATGCTATTGTCCCTAGTCTGAATTTGTGTGAAATCTATTGGCCAGAGTCTGAATCTGTGTGAATTCTATTGGTTAGAACCTGAATCTGTGTGAAATCTGTTAGTTCAAATCTGAATTTCTGTTAATGCAATTGATTCGAGTCTGATTCTCTATAAGCGCTATTGACTCTAATCTGATTAAAAAAAGATGTCAAAAAGAAATTACCACTGGTTATTTCTTTCTACAGAGTGGAACTTTATGTCTATTGTACTTTTATTAGAATGACAAATTTTATCGAAAAAGAAAAATTATTTTTAGTAAAAATTCTGAAAAATATACTTTTCGAAAACTTCACAAATTATTTAACGGTTTGTCAAGTGGATTCCAAATGTAATTCAATTGTTGAAAGTTTTTTTTTTGAAGAAATTGATAAAACGCGTAGGTGTACCTACGTTCGTTGTAAAAAATGGATTGTCGAGATAAAACAATGTACATTGTTCAAAGTGTAGGGTACATGACACTATGTTGTGCTTTCATCACAAAAACTAAAAGAAGACAGTAATAATTATGAAGAAAAAACACCGACGCTGTTGTCATTTTCGTAGGAATTGAATAAATTTATTATTCTTCAATTAAAATACAAAATTCATTATAAAAACTAGCCGTTCCTAAGAAAAAGGGTTCTGAAGGACAGGCAGACGGGCAATAAAGTGATCCTGCATGGATTCCGTTTTTTTCATTCTGAAGTACGGAACCCTCAACCACAACTTGGATAACAAAATATAAAATATATAAAGAAATCTCAGACGTCTATCGAAATTAAAATTACACGATAGAAGTGAAACTTTCTCATTCACTCACGGGTATACTTTCGCACCCTCTCTTGTTCACATACACTAAAAGCAATATAAAATTTTAAGTTAACACTGTCTATAGGAACATTTTTCGAATAGTGGAAACGACTTTTCGTTTATTTCTTTCTGCCATCTGTTAGTGAGTTAACTAATACTAGTGCCTACTGCCGTTGTATTCCTATGTCCATTACTTTCATCGCACTTTTTCCTTACACTGTCGGTCGTACTCACTGCTACCTGCCGCGCCTAAGAAAGATTCGCTGCAAAAATATGAAACGTGTGAGTGAAAGAAATAATGATAATTAATTATAGGTATGAACTTAACAAATTATTTGCCATTACTTTCGTCACACTTTTTTCTTACACTGTCGGTCGGATTCACTCCTATCTGCCGCGCCTAAGAAAGTTTCACTTCAAAAATATCAAACGTGTGAGTTTTTGAAATAATGATAATTAATTATAGGTATGTAACAATTTGAATTTACTTAAGTCACGCTTTTTTCGTACACTGTCGGTCGGATTCACTCCTACCTGCCGCGCCTAAGAAAGTTTCACTTCAAAAATATGAAACGTGTGAGTAAATGAAATAATCATAATATTAATTGTAGGTATGCAACAATTTGCCATTAATACTTTCGTCACGCTTTTTTTCTTACACTGTCGGTCGAACTCACTCCTACCTGCCGTGCCTAAGAAAGTTTCACTGCAAAAATATGGAACGTGTGAGTGAATGAAAAAATGATATAATTTATTAACCCTAGGCGTGTACCAATTCAGATATATTATGGTACGTATACCTTGGTACAGATGTCCAACCATGTCGTACACAAAACTTGTACTTGAGACAATCCAACACGTTTCATCTATAAAGAAATTGAATTTGTTGCACGTGTCACATAGCTTACGACACATTTTCAATATATAGAGATAAAAAGGAAAATGTTGGAATGAAGCAAGCGTTGAAAGAGAACAGAGAAAAAATGTTTCGCCGGGTGATGTATTACGTGAAAATGACAAATCGCGAACGTGGAAAAACGACACAAAACGAAGGAAATAGTTGGTACACATGTATTATGTAACAACATATTGAACCCGGCTACGCCTCTGTCTATTTGACATCTATTTATTTTCCCGGATTAATAGTTTTGTATCGTCATAAATGTCTACAAATAGCTTTTCTTTTTTTTTCATCTACAAACAGTATTTTGTTATAAAGGACTATTTTATTATTATTTTTAAGGATACCATTTGCCAGGGTTATTTGGGCCCAATAATTGTATTTTTATTAATAACAAATAAATTTAAAAAATGTTTTAAAAATTGGATCGACTTTACACATCTCTAAAAAGGATGGGCCTTGAGAATGGCCGAGCATGTAGCAATGCTGTTGTTTACATGGCGTTGCTATGGTTCCTCTATTACAAGTCCCCAGTTCCCGGGTTCTAGCCAGAGAGCTGGTAAAAGTGTCAATTGGATTTTCAATTTACTATTAAAAAAAAAATAATGAATTGAAAATATGAATTGATGCTAGGCCCAAATAACCTTAGCTGTTGGTGGTTTTTAAAACACAATTCAATTCTAAAAAGGATGAAATAATTTTTACTTTTGTTTTACAAATCATCTTTCTAACCTACAGCCAATCAGAAGTCGTCACTATGCCTATTAGGATCTGGGAGGGGCTTTAAAAACATGGTGGAGTTAAGGGAAAAATTTCAATAGACTGTTGTTATGGTTTTAAGGTTTAAAAGAATATAAATACATATTTTTTTAGTACAGTTTCTTCACATTTTATTAGAAAACAATTTGATTTAAAGTAAGTTTTACAGGGCAATAACTGATAGTGTTTAATGACATGATAATAGAAAACGTCGCGGATCCCATTCACGATAAAATTTTTGTTTATTTTACTTGTTTTATTTTTGTAATAAACAATTTCACGATGAACTTACATTGTTAGCATGTCAATTGTTCCCTTATTCAAGTAAAATTTTCTACCACCAGATGTCATATGTCCATATGACAGATCCCAATAAGAACGGAAGGTGATATAACGAAGGAAAAAATTATGTAATTCTTTACTAGATCTGTTTTATTTTGAAAACATCTATACAGAAATGTTCGGAAAGCCTAATTACTAAAGAATGTTGTAATATCAGGATGAATTTAACAATTTTGATATTATATTTCCAAAATATTCCATATCAATTTTAGATATCGAGATATTAAAACGATTTAACTGATATTGCAGGGCTCTGTAAATGTATAAATGTTGTCCCATATTTTCCGATAATTTTATTAGCATTTCCACTGTACCATGCAAAGCGATTTTCATACATAATTTGGGAAATTCAATATTAGTTTGCTCTATTCCAAAATCCAGATTATATTACCGAACAAATCTACTATGCATTAACAAAGATTAAATAACTTGTACCTGAGAACTGTTTGGTTCTAAACTATGGCTATCCACAAATTAGGTTGTTGCAACTAAGTTTTAATTAAGTTCGAATTTTGTTTATAGTTACCAGTAAAGACCGGATAGTAGTATCCTTAACCCCTTATTTATGTTAAGCGGCGCATATGAAATGTAATGCCTTTTATATGCAAGCTTCTACCGTAATTACGCTTAGGCGTTCTAGCGCAAACTGTCCAGTCTATTAAAGTTTAGAAGTATACAAATTACTTTTAAAATTTAATAGAAAATTTTGTCTCTTTTTGTAAAAGACTACAAAGGTTTAGAGATTTATCCACGTACATCCAAGATGCATGTAATATTAAAGATTAGATACTATTATTGGTTCATGTCCATGCTCATATATTAATAATCTAAATTTTTTCGTAGGATTGTGGACGATAATAATGATTAAAAAAACATTACATAATTGTGGTCGAAACAATTATGTAATGTTTTTTTAATCATTATTATCGTCCACAATATTACGAAAAAAATTAGATTATTAAAGATTAGAATTACACAAATTGCTTTTAAAATTTAATAGAAAATTGACTCTTTTTTGTAAAAGACTACAAAAGTTTGGATATTTATCCACGTTCATTCCGTTATGTTCCGACATTTAAAATCTACTTTGGTAAATGAATTTCGTTTGACACGTCGTTCGTAATGCTCGTGTATATTAAAGTTTACAAGTATACAAATTGCTTATAGAATTACATAGAAAATGGAGAATTTTTTGTAAAAAAAATGAAAAATTCAGAAGATTGGGAAATAATTCCCGTACATCCAAGATGTCTTGACTGCAATGGTGAATGAATTTCGTTTGACTCGTTATTCGTAACGTTCGTGACCGTGTAATAGGAAGGTACCTCGAGGCTTAACGTTCGAAAATTTCGACATAAGAGGTTTTGCATTTAGGCTACTTATTATATAATATCAAATATGCATGGAGCCAGGCTGCAGCTGTGGATTTTGCGGCCATAAATAGAGTGCCTATATTTGACTATTTATTATTACCGCTCGGTTATTTATCTAACCGCAGTCGATGTTGTATATCCACAACACTATATTGTGATAATTTACACGTTTATTTGTTGCCAAATTACTTTACACTTTCACTGCATTGTCTTTTTCTGACAACTCAAACATTTCACATACTCTTTTAGACTTTTTAGTAAATAAACAAATAAATAACAATAAACATCAAAGTGTGTAAGCTTTCACGACCAGCGTTGTTCTAAATCTTCATAGTTTTCAGTTGTTGACACGCTTACCTGTGAGCCGCCAACAGAAGGTTCAAATCTTGATAGTTTCCGGGATTGTAGGCCGTGATGGTATTTCTACCTGACGTTTCGTCTACACGACGGTAGACATTTTCAAAGGCGATGTGGCATTGGTGGCAGCGGTAGGATTGTCCTTCTTACGCTTACCAGTGAGCTGCCAACAGAAGGTTCAAGTCTTCATAGTTTCCGGGCTTGTAGGCCGTGATGGTATTTCTACCTTACGTTTTGTCTACACGACAGTAGACATTTTCAAAGGCAATGTGGCATTGGTGGCAGCGGTCGGATTGTCCTCCTTACGCTTACCTGTGAGCCGCTAACAGAAGCTTCAAATCTTGGTAGTTTCCGGGCTTGTAGGCCGTGGTCCGATAGTATTTCTACCTGACGTTTCGTCTACACGACGGTAGACATTTTCAAAGGCGATGTGGCATTGGTGGCAGCAGTCGGATTGTCTTCCTTACGCTTACCTGTGAGCCACCAACAGAAGCTTCAAATCTTGATAGTTTCCAGGCTTGTAGGCCGTGGTCCGATGGTATTTCTACCTGACGTTTCGTCTACACGAAGGTAGGCATTTTCAAAGGCGATATGGCATTGGTGGCAGCAGTCGGATTGTCCTCCTTACATGTAGCCTAATTTCTGAGTTCAATTTTACTAGAGTGAAAATTGGTTCAAACGTTTTTACATGATAATTGAACAAACAATTAAAAATTTTTTTGTAATAAATTATGTTGAAATTGAAAATTTTTATATCTGACTTTTTTCGAAATATGTTAGTTTCAGGGCCTTAAAAGATATTAAATTAAACTCTAATGATGAAACCATAATAATATTACTCTACATATTATGTATATATTTAAAACACAAGCCTTTTTTTGCCCGAGAACTTTCAGCGGCTTCCACGTGACCTATTTTTATAATTTGTTTTTATTAATCGTATAGATAACTGTCGACCTGGCAGATCTATTTTGTTTTGGCGTTTTTTAATATTGAATCCATCTTTGTCCCGTCATCGATGGGTAATAGACAGCTAGTTATTATTGTAATAATCACGAAATCGCTTTTAGGGTAGAAATATATCCTTCATGTCCACTCTGATCACCCTTTTAAAAGAACAGAAATTAGCTAAAAAATTTGAAACCAATAAATCGTTTTTGATATCGCAATATTACCTATAGCTCACGCCGATTTCGCGCTTATAAAAATAATCGGAGTAAATAAAAATATCAATCAATCCGGTGTACCCCCTGCAGAGATGCAACAAATTTTAGTTAGATTCCCTGCTGACAGTGCTGAAGAATCTGGATTAGGAACGATTACGAGCAAGACTTTATTTCTACAGTGAAAAGACAAAAGTACTTATGCCGAATAGGGTACTAGCAAGAATTTTTTTTATGCAAGACAAAAATATACGTCAATATGAACAAAACTTTACAAACATTCAACGATTCGTTGAGGCACAATAATTCTTCAAGCTATTTAAAACTAGCAAATAATTATATTTACAATTACATTTTGGTCAATCAGTTATTTAAAAAACATGTGGGCTTGAGAATGGCCGAGCGTTTAGTAATGCTGTTGTTTACATGGCGTTACTATGGTTCCTCTATTACAAGTCCCCAGTTCCCGGATTCTAGCCCAAGAGGTGGTAAAAGTGTCAATTGGATTTTCAATTTATTATTAAAAAAAATTAATTGAAAATATGAATTGTTGTTAGGCCCAAATAACCTTAGCTGTTAGTGGTCTTTAAAACACAATAAAAAACATGTGTCGTCACTTAGTCGAACTGACGTCAAAATTGCTTTAATAAAATCACATTTTTGTAAGGATCACTTTGACGTAAAAATTGAAAAGTACATCACGAAGAAATTTGAAAATGTAGAAAATATTGCCAAGAAGTGGTAATAAACGATTTTGTATTTTGCCACAGATTTATTCGAAACAATGCATTGTACTTGCGTGCCTTTTGTATTGCATACAAACTACAAAGTGCTCAGTGGGTCATTAACAATCGTAAGCTTGTTTGGAATTTATTTAACAGTCATTATGCAAAATAATGCAACTATTAAAAGGGCGCTCCTTGCTCGGATCATTAACAACAGTCAGGGGCGTGGCCTTGATATATTGCAGAACACTTGCGCCAAAGATTACGAAAGACACGCGGATTGAGCTAACGAATTTATTGCAGAAGTGGGATTTACTTAGCAATAATTAAGATTGAACTGCTGTGTTTGAAATTGTATGAAAATCCAGAAGACTAAAGTATATAGCCCCTGAAAAAGGCAATTAATCTGAAAATGAAAAAAAGTACAATAAAACTATGTTTTGAAATAAACATTTGTAAGCAAATTTATGCTGAAACTTTTCCAAAATTAATGACATTGTAAAATCTAAAAGGAAAAAATATAATATTAAATTAATTAATGTGATAAAAGGCTGGACAATAGCTAAGGATCATGGCTCGGCTTAATTTCAATAGGTATATATTTTTCAAAAATAATAATGCATCGAAAATATGAATTGATACTGCGCCCAGAAAACTTAAGCAGTTGGAGATTTTATACAAGATCTTAAGATCCTGGAAAATACACATGTGACGAAACGTTAGTTCGGGAAATACATATTATTATTCATTATATTTCGTACAATATGTTTTGAGAAAGTTAATAACAATTAAAAATATAGAATGGAATCTACTGTAACAATAATTTTTTGTAACACATATGTGAAATGTACAACATTCCGTGCCTCTAGTCGGCTGCTTAAAATAATATATATCGCACGCGTGCAATAATGCAATATTTTACGCCATACGACAATATAGCAAGGCGTGCGTAAAGTATAGACTGTGACGACAGTACCTATTGTAGTGTGCGTTTCTATGGTAACGAAGTAAATAAATATTGTATCAAGGCCAATATTTTGAGTAAATGTTCAGTGCTGTCAATTAATTCACGGTGTTTGACATTAATTCAATAAAGCTGTAAAGTTGAATGTTGTATATTGTAAATTATAGACGCTCGACAACAGAATTGAATGTTAACAAAGAGACAACGCTGACATCTAGCTGTCCACAAATCATTCACGCATTTATTAGTGAATGATAACTACAATATCAGACAGAAATTCTTCCTTGATTATTCCTGCTATATCGCTGTCGTTTGTGTCCTAATTAGTGATGTGCCGGATCGTTAAAAATGTATGCCGCGGATACGGATCTGAATACGGATATTTGGTCTCAAGATCCGCGAATACGGATACGGATACGGATCTTAACTTTCTTAGAGTACGCGGCGGTAAATACTAAATATTGCACATCGACCTTTGGAAAGAGACTATCTGTTATGGGAAAAAGTTATTGGCCACGATATTAAAAAATAATCTGAATGGAATTTATTACCTAATCACCTATATATATATAAAATTTTATCTATGAATTGAAAATTGAAATTAAAAGATCCGTAAAAGATCCGCCAAAAAACTAACGGATACGGATACGGATACGAATCTTTCTTTTCCCTCGGATATCCGCGGATACGGATACGGATACGGATATCCGGCACATCACTAGTCCTAATTAGAGTTAAATGTTGTACATTTCAAATATGTGGTATAAAAAATAATGTATACAACTCGTACCTACAATTAAGTATGAGACACTCGGTGTGTTGGCACTCTCGCCCTTCGGCTCGCGGGCCAACTTCATCCCTCGCGTCTTATACTTAATTGTACTTTAGTACTACTATTAGTGGATAAGTGGTAAATTATTGAGACCAGCTAAAAATTCTGTTTGAGAACTTACTTGACTGACGGCGTCTTTATAAGCATAAGCTATACACTTAGTAATTGTGTAGCGTTATAAAGGATTTAATATCAGTTGCAATGCTGATTTGCCTACACATTTATGTTTCTGTAGCACGGGTGCCCCCTGCAACACACGTTTTTCATTTGCAGTAAAACTGTAACGTGCGGCATAGCTAAAAGAAGGATACCGTTCATTGCCACAACACAGAAAATGGCTTACAGAGGCGTCAATGACCATAATATGTATATTTTTATGCGCATGGTCAAATTCGCCATTTTGAAAATAGTTTTAATAATCTCTACACCGGCGTCACATGACTCGAAGTCTTCAGAGCGAGGCCGACTGCGCTATAGCAAAAAAAGAGTTGTGTTTTTAGTGTTTCGTACCAAAATTGGAAAAATGGAACAACTATGGCCTCACTCCGATGTCTATCCGTCCGTCTGTCTGTTTATCTGTCATAAGCTCCCAGAGCCAAACGGTACCAGCTAGAGACTCGAAATTTGGCATTGTTATGGCCCAATGCTGTGATTTAGATATGGATAAATAATTCTGATAATTACGGATAATAATGGGGGGTCAAACAAGTTATGAAAGGTTATGAAAAATTAAAAACCACGAAAATTGCTTGTCCCACCCCATTTATTTCTAAAGTATTAATCGGAAAAATCTTAAATAAATTTAGCAAGTGTATCATAAGTCATAACGTCAACATTGATCAAAAGTATAGACAACATTGTAAAGTTTAGTACCTATATATGTCGATGAAATTGCAGATTTTTGACGCAATGCGCATATCTTACAAAGTTATAGGTAAAGAATTCAACATACGATCTCAAGTCCAAACGCGTGAGTGGACTATGCAGCTAACTAGAAATACAACAGTGTAACCATGGAAACGAAAAACATTTCATTTATAATAAAAGTAAATGCCAGTTTATGTATATTTTTTAAATAAAATAATACTTTTATATATAACGAATGTGCGGAACACTCATTGCGCGAGACCAGACTCGCACTTGACGGCTTTTTTTGTATAATGTAATTAAATAAACACATTTTTATTTTAATATTCAATATTTGTAAGAATATTATTATATACTCGTATACCGGGTGTCCGGTCTCAAAGTCGAACATAGGGAATTAACGTTGTGTGCCATTAAACTTAATGGAAAACAAATCTCTAAATCTCCGCAAACTAACACCGCTGTAAAATGTTTTTACCATAAAAAACCTTTCTTCATTGGAGTATTTATTCATTTTTACTTTGATTATTGTAAAAATGCTTACGTGCACCAATTACGAGTACAAAAGTTTTTTGACAATTTTATTACAGCACACTAATTCTTTAAGTGTTTTGTTTTTCGCCTACTTAATTTGAAATCATTACTACAAAATCGATAAATTTCAAATTGGTATTTTAAAGTAAAAATTTCATTTTTGGTCTTATTTTTAGAATCTTTTGATGCGCAATAATTTTATCTTTCGATAGGTACCATTACCTTTCTTGTACGTTGAATTGGCGAACACGAATCAGCAAAAATGAACAATACCATGTTAAATCTCTATGTTCACCTTTAAAACCGGACACGGGGTATATCATTTCTAAAAAAGTTCACTGTGAAATAAAAACTATTTTCAACATGGAGGACTTTCAACATGGATGACTTGACCATGACGATAAAAATACACATTGCCTCCTTCTGTCACTTCTGTAAACCGTTTTCTGTGATACGGGTAACATCACCAAAAGTCACAGAAAGAACGATTCCGCGAGTGGAGCGATGCATCTGTTTGTTGTGTGTGCCTATGCCGAGACTCGAACTTACGGCCTGTCTCATTAGCATATAAAGTGAAGTAGGTTTGTCCGGAACCTTTAGTGATATCCATTACTACGTCACGGTTCTTCTGTTTGAAGAACCGCATGTATGTATGTTGCCGTCGCGCCGTGTAAAACAGCCCAGGTGTATTCATTACACACAGACTTGCTCTTACAGTGACGTCACACACATTTATTATACAGCATTGTTACGTCACAGTCGATAACATAGAATAATAGAAATAGAATTATTTATTTGTTCCCAAAACATCAAATAATACACAAGAAATACAATAATTCTGTAACTACACAGTGGAAACTATAGGTACATTCATAGGAAAACGTGATTGTGTATCTAGTGGTGTAATAAAGTATGTTACTGACGAGTAGTTACAGTATGTTAAAATGAGCGATTAAGTGAGTTTTAACAGTCACACGACTCACGAGGCATAATATCATCACGCACGAGATATATATATTTTTTTGCTATATCCATTATAAAATAGCTATACTTTTAACCTCATTTTCAGTATTTTCAAATTTGTTTACAGTTCATTTTGTGTCGCCAACTTCACTCTATAGTAGGCCGAGAGACGAGAGTATAGCTTTCAGTAGGTAATAGCGGGCTGATCAGGCCGAATAAACATAAATCACTATATGGAAATTGTTTGCTTTCCTACACTTGTTCAGCGTAGTAACCCTTGGAAACCAAGTATTTGGGTATACCGATAGATTCATCAGGTCGATCACGAAGGGCCTTCTCGCGAGGGCCCACGACTATTCGGAACCTGGTCAGATGTCGAGAAGGCACAATGGGCCCTTGTAGGCTTGTATAGCGGAAAAAAATGTTCTTGCCCATGACTTATCTATCATATAGAACATCCTGTATGTACACGTTTTATTTTGATTCCTTGTTGTGTATTTAAAGATATTTATCAACGGATTTGTCCTTTCTTTATTTTCGCGACAATACTACACGGAAATTGTTTGCATCTCTTATATACAGATATATATCTAATGTAGGGTAAAGACACCAGTTCCCGACCACTTACCTGTGGTCGATCACTTTTTAATTGACTTTATATAGATTAAAATATTATATACAATCTCGAAAATTATAATATGTTATCAGAAAAATCTCTAGTTTCATAATATTTTACCGATAATAAACTCTATCGTTGCATATTGAAATTAAAAATTACATGACCTTTGATACTGTGAACTGAGGCCTGAAGAAGGCAACAAAATAGTTTCTGAAACGTTGTCATAGTAAAGATTGTCTATTCTGGCTCACAAATCAACCGGTTTTTCATTTATTGAAATTAAAAATATTAATATGCAACTGAGTTACATAATTATTAACCAATTAGCCGTGTTGCAATTGCAAATCAATGTTTTCTCTTTTCACCGATAGAGTATAATCTAATAGGTCAAATACTAAATTAATGATTTAAAATAGTTATATTAAAATTGTTTGCTTACATAATGTGTTATCTAATATAATCTATTAAACAGCATTATAAAAAACAACAATTTAGTCACTTCTTAACTATGATAACAATTTAGTTATACCTTGCTCCCGAAATGCACATCCGATATTAAAATTGTTTATAAAAATAAGTGAATGAATTGTTGTTTTTAGGGTTCCGTACATCCGATGAAAAAACGGAATCCTTATAGGATCCCTTTCGTGTCTGTCTGTCCCGTCTGCCATAGCTTATTTTCTCCGAATCTACTGGACGAAAAAAGTTGAAGTTTGGTAAGAGTTAAGTGACTCAATCACGAACTTAAGCGTAAATAAACGAATTCTGATTTTTGGGGTTAATTTTGGGTGCAAATTAAAAAATTAAAAAAAAAATGTTTTAAGTAGATACATCATGTGACGTATCAAATAAAAGGGCTCGTTATGAGTAAGAAATTATGCATTTGCCATTTTTATACTAGATTCTAAATAATTTTTTAATGATAATATTAAATATTTGTTAATTAAATAAATATCTATCTAAAATAGACAATAAAACTTAGTACCTGCAAATGACCTTTTTCTTTAGGCATACAACTAAAATAGAAATTGCATAATCATTAATAAGTTCGAGCTTGTTCATTGCACAAATGTTTAGTTACGTATAAAACCATTGATGATTCATCATTCATTTCTGCTTTTCATAAAATTTGTGTATTATCACGTGTATGATTTTAAAATGTCATTTTTTTAATAAGTTTGTTTTAAGCTGTTGTGTGTCAGTGCTGACTAATTTTGTGTTCATTTAGAATAATAGACTTTTACAATATTAATATCTTCTTAAAAAATGCAATGAATTGTGGTAAGTTTATAAAAATAGTATTATTATTGACAGTAGATTTTCTCAGAATCGACATGCGCAATAAAGCTTGTGTGTCCACACCATAATAATAGACTTTTATTTTTTTTATAATTTTAAAATGCATAGTTTAAAAGATATTAAAGAAAATATACGAAAATTGAGCATTCCCCCCTTATCTCCGAAACTACTAAGCTTAAAATTTTGAAAAAATAGGGAATATAGAGCCTCACTCATAGGTTACAAAAAAACCTAAACGAAGATCTTTAAATTCCCACAGGAAACGGAATAGTACCGGTTTTTAATCTATTAAGTATAACCATAAAAGTTTCGACTATAAGTAGGTAATTTGAAACTGATGCTTTCACCCTACATATCTTAACACTTTAGCTCGGGTGTAAATGATTCTATTGTTTCTCGTTTCTCAGTTGTTTCACTGCTGCAGTTTTAGTTGCTTTGTGCTAATCATGAAGTGCACAAATATTAACATTAAATTAAAATTTACTCAACGAAATTAATTTTGTATTGTTTGTTATTTATGTAGCTACATTAATTCAGCGACTACCTACTTTGGTTTTGTTTTTGCTGAAGTGTTCAAACATATTTATGCTTACTACTTTGCGCTTTTGTTCGGCTTAATGTTCTACTGAATTCGTTCTTTTAAATTACTTGTTATAAATAATTAACTTAAATATTGTAAAGCCTCGTTTTCTCAATTTCCATTGTAAATATCTCGCGTATTCAATACTACTGGCTGCTCAATTCGCAACTTTGCCTGGGTTCTAGTTGCTATTTTCGTCCCCCTTTTTGTGTATTCAAAATGGCGACCGTAATGTAAAACATTTTAGTTAAAAAAAATATTTTGTCGTAGCGTAATAGTATTCTTTATGTCAAACTAAAAATATTTTTTTGGGCTCTGACTATAGGAATATATGCTTGTAAGTAAGCTTTATAACTATGTCCAGCTAGATAAGAAATTCGACTGTGACAAGCTAGACACTAATGACCTCTGTTGTCAAGCGTCTATAATTTAGAATCTAATCGACTGTGACAGACATACGAATGGACAGAAGAGTGATCGCATAATGTTTCTGGCTACGTACTGTAGATTGCTTACATTCAAAGAAGGACACTGACGTCATCATGCGTACAGACCCGTCTACCGTACCTGTAAAGGGGTGGGTAGACGAGCTGTCATTGTATCGTCAACCAGTAGAGTGCCTAGATTCAGAGAAGGACACTGATGTCATCATGCGCACAGGCGAATTTATGTGCAGACCCGTCTATTCTACCTGTGAAGGGGTGAGTAGACAAGCTGTCATTGTTTACTTAGCCTATGCCTAATGTGTCATAATCTGTTTTGCGCACAGCACTGACGGCTTCTCCCACCAATTTTTATGCGCAGGTTTCCGTTACGATTTGGTTTTCTCTAATTGTATGCACTCTACCTACAGTGTATATGATGAATGTTCTGTATCTGTACACAAAAGCTTCCCTTTGATAGGTTTTCAGGTTTTGTAATATGAAAATACGCTCGAAAGAATATTATTATTCAGAGCTTTGCATTTCATGAATGTATATTTCAGTATACAGATTGTCACTGAAAATTACTGTCAGTTTTTATGATAACGATATATTTTATTGTAGCTGACTACTTGAAGTTTTATTTACTTTCATATTTTTGTTAGCGTGACATTTTTATTTTGACACACAAATCCTGTTTCGGATTTTGCAAAGAAGGGGTGGCCTCCAAGAAATGAATCGAAAATGAAAATTTCCGTAGTTTTTTATGCTTTTCGACGTAAATACCATCTAATGTCTCATATGTTGGGATTACGTTTTAGAAATATTAGATGTAACGGGAATAGTCGGATGTGGTTGACATGTGAAACAAAATACATCTATATTAAGGTCTCAAACACAGTAAGCCAGGTGACCTGGTGGAAAAGTATGAGTCTACCGACAGATACAAAACTCCAAACCCAGGTTCGAATCCCGAAGCCTTTTTTTTTAATTATAATGAAAATATATAGGTATTGGATAACAATTTAAAATATGTATAAAAAATAAAATTACAATTTTGTATTTTATTTATTATATTTTACGAACATTTGATTTTATAAGATAAATAAAAGTGACTGTATTTCTTTCCGTGACAACGAATACGTTGTGTTTAACGGTATTCACGTCATCTATCTGTACTCGCGATACAGACATACCCATTTTTTGTGTTCGATTAAATATCGTGATTTTTAAGAAATAAGTAGGGGAACCTGGAGCATAACGACCATTGCTTTTTCTTATGTCAATTAGAATAAAATAATAACTTTATTCAGTAAAATGTCACAATGACAAAGAATGCGTCGGTCAGAATGTAAGTAAATGTGATACAGTTCAAAAAATTTTGTACGAGCACTTGTCAATAAGATAATTTACAACTTTTTTTTAATTAAAAAAATTAAATTAGTATAAACTTCCTCTATTAGATGTCAGGGCGATCCCTATTTCAAGTAGTGATAAAAATAAACAAATATTCCCGAATGTTTCAGAATAGCCAAACTCATAGAAATTCCTTTATTTATATGACATTTCCGTGGCTCTTTTATTAACTCCCAATTCTAATCCGAGAACTGGTGAAAGTATCAATCGGATTTTTAAAACTATTTTTTAAAATATTGATTTAAAAAAATAAAAATATAATTTTCAAAATACAAAGGCATAACTTTACATTACACGTTGTATATTTTCTTAGACACTATTATATTATATACTTAGGTACATTATACGAATTATTATGTGCTCTGAAAACCAAGTTCAAGAAATTCAATACAACAAATATTATTACCTTGTTACATAAGTAATGTAATTTTTCAAATGTAAATACATTTTTCCATGATACAAAGAAAATGCATTGTATTAAGTTACGTGAGGATTTTTCCTGCATTGAATAAATATACACTGACCGCCAAAAAAACCGGCCACCCTGAAATTTTTTTAAAGTCCCTCTAACCGCATATTTTATTTTCACAAAGGGAACTCGATGCCACGACGGCTCAATGATGTAATTCGAATTCGAGAACATACACGTTATTACAATTTACTGGAGTCTTTAAAAACAGTCCACCTTAATTTTTTCAAACTAGGACAAAAATCGTATTTGCATTGTTTCTGTTACGTTTTTAACCCTTGACAAAAAAGGTGGTGTTATAAGTTTAACGTGTGTATCTGTGTGTCTGTCGTAGCTCCCAAACGGATCAACCGATTTAAAAGCGGTTTTGTTTGTTTGAAAGATGGTATTTGCGAGATGGTTCTTATTAATTAAAATGTTTTTGTTTATTTGTGGTCTCTTTTCAGCTAATTTATACATTCCGTATTTACAACAAATGGTTCTCTAATCTACTATCAATATCTAGTAAAATTAATCAACATTTTAGTACTTTTGTGGAATATTTCAGGGTGGCCGGTTTTTTTGCCGGTCAGTGTATAAAACACGGTTATGACATATTTGTAATAAGAAATAATAATATTTTTCATAACTATTATTATATATGTTAAATGTTCGTGCTATCAAGTTTCGCAAAATCAGCTCTCGCATGATGTGAAATATTAGTTACAATTTGCTTTATAATGGAAACAACTAATTTTTAATCGTGTCGCCGTAGAGTAAATGATAATAATTGAAGAAAGGTTTGGTTGAGGGTCAAAATAATGAAGCTTTACCAAAATATCGCTTGTGGCCAACGTTTCGAAATATTTAATTTCATCTTCAGGGCCTATGAACATGTGTATCCAAAATTAGAACAATTGGATAGACATGTTCAGAGGCCCTGAAGATGAAATTAAATATTTCGAAACGTTGACCACAAGCGATATTTTGGTAAAGCTTCATTATTTTGACCCTCAACCAAACTTTCCTTCAATTATTAACATTCATTGGGTCAACACTTCTACTGAAGTAAATGATAACTCAGCCGCCGCGATAGTGGAAGAATCGAATTTGAGTCCCGACCGTGACAGGTTTAAAATGATTTTTTCTAGTATTGCATTGTAACGTTCCGTCATTCGATGGATGTTCCTAACTGTAATGCTTAACATAAAAAAACATTTATTTGTATAATTATTATCAACCCAAAACAAGCACTAATTTTCATCAAACATTTTTAGGCGCTACTTCAGCCAAAAACACCTATAGAGGTATTGCTTGGATTACTCTTTGAGAGACTGTTTACTTTTTTTTGTTTTACGCGTATAGCCGATTTAGAATTTTTTTTTCGAAGATCAGTACAACTCAAATTTAAAATGCTTTTATTCAAGCAACGCGAGAACAGAGTGGTGTAACGGTTAGTTAGCGGCCTTTGGATCACACTGTCGTGGGTTCGAATCCCACCTGCGCTCATGGATGTTTTGTGATGTTATTTAGTTTTAAGTGAGTTGTTAATTGATGTAAACAAGACGCTAATGACCTAAGTTGTCGACGCGTCTATAATCCACAATAAATAAATAAATAAATCAAGCAACGCATTACTCAAAAATTTTGATTTTGATGTTAAAATTTAAACACGTTTCAAAAATGAAGTATCTATCCTGCGACCCGATTTAAAAATTTTGGAGCAAGATTCAGCAGTTCGTAAAAACGATTTTTTGTTCATTGAATAATTATTATTTAACTGTAAATTAATTTATTTGATTCCAAAAAGATATAATAAATTCGTCTCTTCCACCATGTGTACCGGTTCTTCCACCATATCTTGTTATTTCATGAAATATACCAAACATTTATACTTTTTTTTACAGATTAAATTAAATCTGTAAAAACCCGATTCTAGATAATAAATCACGAACTTTTTTTCATTTACTCGATACTAGTTTTTAAATTTTTGACCGCAAACCATTTTTTCATTCACTCGATACTAGTTTTTAAAATTTTTACCGTGAACTTTTTTTAACTTTTGGTTCGAATTCGATCAAATATTTTATTGATCTAACAATATTTTCAATTTTTACAAGGAACTTAAAATCTTATTTTAATAGTTTTGTTCCAAATATCGGTTCCTAAAATCTTAATATTTTTACTAAAATGGATTATGCGACGTCTCCAAGAAAATCACAAAACGTAGAAATAATAAATTTCAACGCCGCGTTTTGAATGAGAAAAACCTTTATATAATGCTTTTGTGTGCTGTGTTTGCAATTTAAACAGCAACTTACACTGGTTTTGAAAATAAAAAATGTTATTTTGTACCTCTTATGAATTTACATTCTCAAAGTAAAATTGTATGTTATGAAAGAGAAATGTATACACTTATGCGTTTGAAACTCTGTAATCCTTTCGCGAAAAAAAAATTAAAATAAAATATTTGTTTAGTATCTCGTATAAATTAATTTCAAAGACACAGTACTATTTCTAACAAAAGAAAAGCAAGTAATAGTAAGAGGCGACTAGTTTGCCATTTTTTAAATAAATGAAAATACAACGGAATAAAATTAATTAATTACAACTACGGTAAAATGGAAATTGGCACCATTTTGAATGACGTCAACAGAACATTTTTAAAATTCAGTTCACGTGTTGCACACTATAGACTTTAATTGAATTAATGTCAAACGGCGTAGATTCACTGACAGCAGTACATCTCATACTGAAAACATTAGCCTTGATACAATGTTTATTTACTTCGTTACAATTTAGTAACCATATTTCATTATAACATCGATCCCCCAGGGGGGACATTGTAATGTGGTTGCTATCGCAAATTGCATTCTAATGTTCTTTGAGAATTAGCCCTCCCAGGGACCCGAGCTCGTACCAGTCGGTTTGTGTATGCCGGCTGGCGGATTCTAATACACAATTGGATTATTTGTTGTCTTGAAGACGCTAATGACCTGAGTTGTCGACGCGTCTATAATCTACAATATTATTAATTAATTATAGCATCGAAAAGAGGTACCTACCTACTAGTGATTCATTATGTAACTGGTTGTTAAGACGTGTTTTTCATTATAGCATCGAAAAGCATAATAGATCATGACGTCACCAGTCGTTAAACGGCCATTTAAGACCCGCTTTGCAGACACGGAAAAAACATTAAAAGCGTGCATGTGTTGAATAATAGATACGTATGCAACAAGTGGCTTAAGTGACGAATTATATGACAATTGCAACTCACACTCGTTCCGGTATAAATGCAACATAACCTTAGGAGAGTATTGTAAAATGGCGGCTGTCAGATTCGTCACTTTAGCCACGCGTTACATACAATATTTTTTGCAACAACTGCTTCAAAAGTTCAATTTTAAGCAAATAAAACACAATTTAGATAAATATTTTATTAGTGACATTACAGGAAAGTAATCTATAAAGTACTATTTTACGCACGTGTGTTTTAAAGTAAAACAAAACAGTATTACTTGATAGCACGGAGTGCGTTAAAATTTACTTCACGCTTCACTACCGTTCGAACACATCAGAAACTTACATAAAGAATCACTTAACAAACGGTACACAGCCATCTAAAATTGTACTTTTGATGTATGCGTTGCAAAAAATCTATTATTTATGTTTTTGAAAAATTTTATATTAAAAATTATTTATAAGAATGGTTTTGAAAAATGTAAGCCTCGTTTATGGTTCTACGCACCGATTTTCAAAATTTTTGTTAATAACAAATATCTAGCTTGTTAATTAAAGCGACGGGTAGCAGTCTGCTAGTTTCTAGAGTGCGTATCAAGTTAGATTCTGCATTAATTACAGTCATATAGTCTCATTGCGTCTTATTGTAATTTAAATAAAAGTAATTTAAAGTAAACGTGTGGCGAATCCAAAATGTTTATATAGCGCTAAGAGATTCCGTTAAATAAATACAGGCCTCTTTACAATATAAAGGCCTATACAAGAATAAATACAGACTGCTCACAAAGTTAAGAACTGTACACCTCGTTATAAAGTGGTTCGCTTAGCGCTGAAAGATGAGATGGGGCAAGTGCAACCGAAAAAATGAAAAATTTTATTTCCATTAGATGCATAATAATCCAATTGAACATCACAAGTGAATAAACTATGGAAGAATATTCCAAGTCTTCATGGTTTCCGGGCTTGTAGACCGTGGTCCGGTGGTATTTCTACCTGACGTTTCGTCTACAACTGCGGTAGATATTCTCAAAGGCGATGTGGCAGCGGTCGAAGTGTCCTCCTTGGCGGCTCACAGGTCAGTGTTTCAATGACTGGTGTCCTCCCTTATTTTATGCCTAGTACCAGTGTGTTCTCTGTTCGGTCGTTGTCCGTATCTTTGTAATTGGTCAACTACGCAGTGTGTAGTGGTGGGGGACCACGGCCTAAAAGCCCGGAAATCATGAAGACTTGGAACAATGCCGGCCGTGAAAGCTTGCACACCTGGATATGGAAGAATATGTTAGTTAGATGTCTAATCCACAGATGACAATGCAATATACGTAAGTATGTGAAATATAATTGCAAGAACTGCATTTGCCTCGGAAATGCACTTGCCCCACTTTTCCTTAGGAATTTGATATTTGACGCTATGATATCAGCTGGTGGATGAAAATTAAAGATTAACAAAATGTGGCTTCGCGATTAAGCCACGCCTCGAAGTTCTGAAAGATTTCGAGCTTGAGAATAACCGAGCGTGAGCAGTGCTGTTGTTTACATGGCGTTGCTATGGTTCCTCAATTACAAGTCCCCAGTTCCCGGGTTCTATCCCGAGAGCTGGTAAAAGTGTCAATTGGATTTTTAATTCATTATTTAAAAAAAAAATAATGAATTGGTGCTAGGCCCAAATAGCCTTATCTGTTGGTGGTCTTTAAAACATAATTTAACAATTTCTGAAAGATTTCGCTCACAAGCTATGTACCTACTAGACTTGTGTTGCCTTGAGTGTACAATACCCCACTACGGTAACGTTGTGTTGAAGAAAATAAATTCATTAGAAATATTGCTAATTTGTATTTATTAAAATTTATAGACGCATCTATATCAAAAGTCAGTAGCGTCCGGACGGACGGAAATTAAAGAAGAAATAAATACAAGCTATTTATATTCATACAACCCTGATGAGTAGGCAAATTATTAAATACGCTTGGTAGTTTTCCGTATCAAATTAGAGAGATTATTGAGAAAATCCGTAAAGGATGCTGGCAACAGAATATTTTCACTAAGATATATTTTGTAGTTCCTGGGATAATAGTTTTAATTCCATCATTATTTCGTAGTTGTTATTTCGTAATTACTAAATATTTCAAATATGTATTACTTTATAGATACCCAGCTCTTATATACATGAGTCAACCTAAATGTAAATTACTTCTCAACGGACACGGTCATAGGAAATTAGACTTAACTTTACCGATAATGTTACAAACTGAGCTGTATCTACAGAATGGTTAAAAAATATTTGACTTATAATCATTGCTACAAAATATTCTTACGGGGAGCTTAAATAAATATATAGAGGACAGTATGGCTCAGTTGGTAGCGTCGCGGCCTCTGAATCAGACTGTCGTGGGTTCGAATCCCACCTCAGCTCATGGATGTTTTGTGATGTTATTTAGTTTTTAAGGGATATATTATGTATATTTGTTGTATTTAAGACGCTAATGACCTAAGTTGTCGACGCGTCTATAATCCACAATAAATAAAATAAAAATTAAATAAATATACTTTTGAAGCGAAGCTTTTTTACGGACGTTGCGCGCTTGGCCGCAGGGGACTAAACCGAGAAAAAACATGATCGTCAGCGTCAGGTGTAAGCATTAGCCATGTATATTGTAGAGTGACCGCTAAGCTGTCTGTGACAAGGACGCTAGTAGTCATGCGCTTAAAGGCGTCAAGCAATACTCATTCTAAAAGGTATCAGGTTCGAGCCCACAGTTATATGAGTATATGAAATATTTGTGTTTTTCTTATTTTTATAAATAATACTTACTATTGTATTATTATTTATATTATTTTTTATTTTTATATTTATTTATATAATGTAAAAATATATTTAGTTATTTAAATTGTTCTTTTTTCCACCGTAGAAGCGACGCCACTCTCCTTTTTTTTCTGATAAAAATTATTTGAGGTTGTAACATCGTTGATTTTAATGCTCAGTTAAATAGACATGATGTCGTGAAGCGGCGATATCGCAGAGAACTTCATTTTTTGATGTGAAACATCTTATGTCGGGCTGTGCACAGCCGCGTGAGGGGAAATATGCAACGAAATGTTTGGTGCGCTCCTTCGCTGCTGTTCTCCCCACCACTGCGGCACACGCGGTGTTACAGTGTAGTATATAGGATTACGTCAGCATAACAGTTAGCTGCTGCTTTTGAAAAAACATATACTACTACATAGAGAATACCACCGAGTTCAATAACATTTTCTTTGATGTTTCTCATCTGTCGGAGGTCCCGAGACCCACACTCTTTTTTTTTGTCAATAGTTGATATCAAAAATCCCCGCCTACTTTAGGAATAGAAAAGTAAAGTAACGGAAAACTTTAAATAAAAATGGTCGGAATCATAATATTGTTCAAATGGAATTTCTATGGCTCCTCTAGATTACAAGCCCCCTGCTCCCAGCTTCCAATTGAAAAACTGGTAAAAGTATCAATTGAATTTTCAATTTATTATTTTATACTAATAAATTGAAAATACAAACTAGGGCTTGAGAATGGCCGAGCGTGTAGCAATGCTGTTGTTTACATGGCGTTGCTATAGTTCCTCTATTACAAGTCGCCAGTTCCCGGGGTTCTAGCCCGAGAGCTGGTGAAAGTGTCAATTGGATTTTCAATTTATTATTGAAAAAAAATAATGAATTGAAAATATGAATTGGTACTTAGCTCAAATAACCTTACCTGTTGGTGGTCTTTAAAACACAATTTAATTTTTTGAAAATATGAAGTGGTACTAGGCCCGAAAAAATTTATCGAGTGTAGTAATAAGTACTCCAAAAATAATTTTATTGTTATTTATTTATTTATTTATTTAATAAAATATGTCGAGCCACCCAGCCATACACAATGCCATACCTACAGGAAAAAAATACAAGTAAAAACGCATAATTCAAAAATAATTTTGATTGAAGATTTATATCCTAAATAAATAACTTCCTTGATTAATCGGTGGCTCAGTTCACCAACTGTATAAAAATAAAAGTAAAAAATAGATTTCCAATTGCATAAATAGCTTTAGAAAACAAACTAGCCGAACGTTTCTATAGATCCATCGGGAATTCTGTACTTACTGCGTCTATTGTGTGATTGATGGTCACTTTGCTAAATTATATCCGAGTACATTTGTTAGTATTTCACAATACTAACAGTTAGTACCATCATTGTAGAGTGTATCCAATGACCGATCAGACTACACTAGAAATTATCTAGAAAAATGGAAATAACCTAGAAGACTTATCACTGAAGGATCGATGATTTTGACCAGATTTTTTTGTTAAATTACAATCAGCATTTTAAAATACGCAAGTCTAAAGTAGAATTTTTTATTGTTTGGAAAATGTCTCAGATTTTTTTTAATTACAGTATGGCTATAATAAACAACATACTGAATTCAACAAGCATATAAAATACTCAAGCTTATAAAATGGAGTTTTAATAAACAATTGCTCAAATTCTATCAATAAAATAATTTTGGTTACTCACAGAGTAAAAAAATAGTGAATAGGAAACTTCAATGAATGGATAGACTGTATGTACATAGTTAATATACGACAAACAATGTAATATACCGACTGTCCATTGCATATATATAGTGTTTCTGGTGTGGCCCATGCTATATATTTTATACCGTCTAAATATCATCTCATTTAACAATTCAGCTGTCAAAATGACAAGACATCGTTTCTTAGACAAGAACGATATATACACCTACACCATAAATAATCAGGACCGTTAAAACTAACTGCTCTTGGGGCAGTTCAGATATTTGTAGACTTTTCTTTTATTGAAACACTAGCGGTACCCGTCCGACTTCGCCCGGGTGCTAAGAAAGCCCGGGTGCAATTCACTACTCACTTGCTTCGCTCGTTCGCTTGAATATTATAATTACGAACAAATTTGATTACCATAAAAAAGTTATAGTGAGTCAACCTTAAAAGATACACATTTGCTGTCGCGGACTTTTTTTTAGAACTTTTAAAGGGGAACAATTCCGTCTTACATGATTTTTGCGTAACTTTAACCGTTTACGCAGCGCACGCAACAGAAGCTCTCAAAAGAAATAATGAATTGAAAATATGAATTGGTATTAGGCCCAAATAACCTTAGCTTTTGGTGGTCTTTAAAACACAATCTAACATAATTTTTTCAATTAAAAGCTTACGGTCAGTAGCTGATTAATTTTCTTAAGCGTATATTCAGTACATTTTTAAATGAACGATTTTCTATAATGCATAAACGATTTCCATAGTTACAATATGAACAAATCTTGTCAATGTGCATTAATTGTGAATTATAGACGCTCGACAACAGAGGTCATTAGCGTCTTTGTCTATGTTGCGTCTGAAACTGAATTCACTGTATTTGTACGGTTTTACGAGAGTTTTGATGGGAATCTCTTATCTAGGAAGCGTCTTCTAAAAGAACTTTCGCTATATATATATTGATTATGTATTTCCCGTGTATATCTATGAATTAAATAGTTTGACCTTGACTGATCGTGAGCCCATCCGTTTCTCATCTCTTGTAGTATTAATAATTTCGTTACAACGTAACGTGCAAGCCTACCAACCCATCCGGCTCTCGTTGAGCTGGAGGAGGGTTGCCAACTGTGTACTCTCTTGTCACTCTGCTACAAGGAACCAAATTACTTTTAACCACATTTCGTGAACACCCGCTCGCCACCGTTGTATCTCAAGCGCGCACCACGCCAAGTCTCGAGCTCTTTCAACAGCGTAGAATTCTGTTCACTAGTCTGAACATAGCAACGTTCATACTCTTTCCCCAAAAATAACTGACGGACTACTCCGTTCGTTTCTTTCAGTTTCATTTTCGTGTCTGCTAACTTGTTAGACACGATATTCATCTAACCAATTCTGACACTTCTTTATTTTGTAAACGTAACAATGTTATTTAGCGCTTTGTTCCAAGCACAAATCTGTTGAATCAAATAAAAAAAACTAAATTATTATCCGCAACACTGGTGAACGCCAAGTTGAGATAATAATAATTAACTGTATTTAAAAATACATATTGAAAAAATTTTAACGGGAAATAAGAACCAATTATAAATGCGTAAAGTTTTTATTATCTTGCCAACGTTTCATTAACTTTGTTAACTTCATCAGGGCTCTATAATTAATGATGAGACAATAATTTTCAATATTGTAATATAATATGATGGACGTAAACAACACAAATAATGTATTTAAAAATGTATTACCTTAAATAAAATAAATTATATTTTGATGTACCTATTTATTTATTGTAGATTATAGACGCGTCTTAAATATACATTAAATAACAATTTTCTTAAAACTAATGACATCACAAAACATCCATGAGCGGAGGTGGGACTCGAACCCACGACAGTGTGATTCAAAGGCCGCTACGCTAACCGTTACACTACGCTGTCCTCTATTTTGATGTAAAAATAATACCGGGCAACTGGTCTAAATTAGAGTTTGACTGCAAATGTTTTCGACTTGAATTGGTGTAAGAAAAATAAAGTATTTTTACGTGAATAACTTGTAATGTTTCATACTGGGGTGACATTTTAGAAATATTAGCTGTAACGGAAACAGGGGAAGTGGTTGACATGTGAAACATTTATAACTATGTCAAGGTGTCCTATTTAGTAAGCCAGTGTGGCTATATGGTAAAGTATGAGTCTACAAACACCAAGCCCAGGTTCAAATTCCGAGGGCTCTTAATATTTTTACAAGCTTTTATTTAACCTGCAATGTATGTTAGTTAGTTAGTTAGTTAGTTTGTGTGTTTGTTTAGGTCAAAACTTGCAAGTCAATTTTGAACGACTTCCACGTATCCGATCGAATTGAAATTTTGTACACATATGTATTCCCGAAGACAATACATGAATAAATCGTTTTTAGAAATAAATTCAACCCCTATAAAGGGTTCAAACGGGGATGTAAGGTTTTTTTTTACTAATCAACGCCCAGGTCAAATCGCTGAAGCTAGAAACTTGAAATTTGAACAGTTGGTTCCTTTTCTGACGCAAGCATCCACTAAGAAAGGATTTCTCGAAATTCAACCCCTACGGGTGTCAAAGGGGGGTAAAATTTTGAAAGACTAAAATGATCAAAATAAATATTAGTAAAAAAACTTTTTAGAGACAAGCTTTTATTTAAATGCACTAAAAAGGAAAAAATAATTTTTAATAATTTAGGTTCATAATTATAAAAGCGTGGTTCGTGACAAATAAACTATCATAGAGTTCACGACCCACGCTTTTATAATTATGAACCTAAATTATTAAAAATTATTTTTTCCTTTTTAGTGCATTTAAATAAAAGCTTGTCTCTAAAAAGTTTTTTTACTAATATTTATTATTTATTCAAACTCATGCATTGTATTTAATTTATGCATTATTTTAGCATTATTATTTCTTGGATGAACGACAACTAATAAATAAAAAATTTTTATGCGCCAATCAAAATTAGAGGAGTGCGTTATACGTTTCTCTAATATTTTGAAGAGAAGGTGACGTCGCTCTCTTCAAGTGTTTTCTGAAATTTATAGTCATAATATAATATTCCATAATAAATAAAAAAATAACGTACAAAATAATCTTGATAGAATATTTAAAACAATTTCTCTTCTTGCATGAAATTGTACGACATTTCTGAAAAACATTAATCATAATTTTTATTTTCAAAGTCAACATACGTAATAAACCTTACGACTTTGTATTTATGTAGGACTTATCTGTGGTCTTAAAGCAAGATGGTTTATGTTATGATTTCAATAAATTAATGATAAATTTATCAACAAATTCTCTATTTCTCGCGTGCCTCGAGGTACCTTCCTATACAATTCGAACATTGAAAATGCCACATTAAACCTAATTACTTTTTTAATAGAAGTTAAACATGAAACGACGTTTAAATTAGGAATATACATATATATCTAGTTAAAAAAATTAATTTGAAATTATCGCAAAAAATTAACAAAAATTAAACTTAAACGATTTTGTATTTTGACCATAGATAAGTGAACGGGGAAATCCTTTCAAGAAAAATTGAACTAAATAATTTCTATACAAACTGTGATGAGAGCTGAAGATCTTGGAAACGGCTGAACCGATTTCAATCAAACATGAATAAGAACCACCTCGCAAATATCAGCTTTCAAACAAACAAAACCGCATGGAAATCGGTTCATCCGTTTGGGATCTACAATGCCATAAACAGATACACGCACAGACGGAGGTAAAAAGTAGACTTGAGCGATTTGACGTTTCGGCCACAGATATGTATTTTACGACAGGTTTTTAAAACCCGCTCTTGGAAACAAAGAGATCTAGAGAGAGAAGTTTATGTATTGTGTGAGCAGCTGTGGTCGTGCGGTCGTCAGACATAGTTGCTTTCAAAAGCACTAAAACATTCTTTATGTCGTTGTTTTCCATAGTAACTATACTTTCTAAAACAAATAGACTTCTAAACATACAGTCACTGTAGGTAGATGTTTTACATGCCTTGCATTCATCGACAATTTTTAGTTTTACACTGAATCCCCGTCTTGCGTCGAGATTCACAATGAACCATTTTTCTGAGAATAGTTCTTTCAATTATCCACGAGTAGGGTTGCCAGGCGTCCCGATTAATCGGGATTGTCCCGATTTTGAGTCTTATATCAAGGTGTCCCGAATAAACTTTTCGGGACATCAAAATGTCCCGGTTTGGCCTATTTTGATTTATAATAATAATAAGCAGTTTTATTCTGATGACCTTACATGGAGGTATAGAACATAAAAAAAACATTTATTTTCAAAAAAATAAAATAAAAAAATAAAAAATATATTAATTATATGGCGTTTTTAAACCGATACCGGCCGCATTCAACAAGCCTCGAGTTTTGTAACTGTGATTTATAAGTTTTGTTCTAAGAATTAAAAGATTATTTTTGAGTTTTTTGTTCTTAAAGTTTAGTTAAAGTTTAGTTATGTTTTTTTATACATTTTTTAACAAAATAATTTGTTTTTTTCATAAATAATATTTACTATGCGATAATTCGATTTTTTTACGTAAATACTACTTTTCTGATTTTAGAATTTTTTGTTATAACCTAACCTGTCCCGATTTGACCATCAAGATATCTGGCAACCCTATCCACGACAGACATCACTTGTGGTAGGGACAAACATTATTTATTCCCCATTAGTGTCGTGTCATTTTAGTGGTATAAATTAATTATTTAATTAATTTAAAAACGATTTAATAATAATATAATTTTAGAATTAAGTTATACCACTAAAATTACACGACATTAATGGGGAATAAATAATGTTTGTCCTTACTACAAGTGCTGCCTCTCGTGGATAATTGAACGAACTACTCTCAGGCAAATGGCTCATTGAAAAGTGGTCAAAATCACATCAGCGTTGAGACATTAAATTTAATTTTCGTTTAGAAGCTATGACAGTTCCAAAATTCACACCTTAAACAAAACGCGAATTTTTGACGAAAATCGAAATCTCTCAGAACTTTTTCAAACTTACCATGCAATCCATGCTTGTACAAAAAGACACGCTGATTCCATTGAGCACAAGCAAACGTCTGTATTTTTTCTGGTTTAGAAGTTGGCTGCGTTTGAAGTTTCCTAAAAGTCACAAAAAAATCTTTGAACTCCCATAACTTCTAAACCAAAAGAGATACTGCAGAAATGTACATGTGGTCATTGAATTCAGCGTATTTTTTACTTCCCACCTTACTATGGTAGGGAAGTAATGGATTTAGTCCGAAAAAAATATTTCGAGATTTTAACAGATCTTCACGTTTTGACACCCTAGCAATCGTTTAAGATCATTTTCTGACTGATGTCTGTATGTGTGTGTGTGTGTGTGTGTGTGTGTGTATGTGTGTGGTCAATTTTTTGCCTTCGATATCTTAAGAACGGAACAACATACGGGCATGCCGATTGTTCTATTGTGTTTATCAGCCTTTAACTTAGATCTGATTAGATTTTGAGTCAAATCGGTTCAGTGGATCCTGAGATATTCAAAAAAACGTTCTCAATGTCACGTATTAACATAGGTAAAAAAAAATATAAATGAATTCTAGATGTTATAACATGAAAAAAATGTAAATATTTTTTTTCTCTAAAATGTATAGTTTTCGAGAAAAAAAATATTTTACTAAAAAAAATAAAAATTGTACCTAAATCAAGGTAACCATGATTTTTGCTATATTAAGCTAGCCATCAGTAAATCACCAAACAAAAAAGAGGGCCATGCTTTTTTCAAAGAATAAAAATTAAATTGTGTTTTAAAGACCACCAACAGCTAAGGTTATTTGGGCCTAGTCAAAGAATAAAAAAAAATTCGACTGATGACCAGTCCTATACTTCCCACCTAGTAAATATTTGCAAAAAATAAACACTCTTTTTTTTATTCTTTGACTAGGCCCAAATAACCTTAGCTGTTGGTGGTCTTTAAAACACAATTTAATTTTTATTCTTTGAAAAAAGCATGGCCCTCTTTTTTGTTTGGTGATCTATTGATGGCTAGCTTAATATAGCAAAAATCATGGTTACCTTGATTTACGTACAATTTTTATTTTTTTTAGTAAAATATTTTTTTTCTCGAAAACTATACATTTTAGAGAAAAAAAATATTTACATTTTTTTCATATTATAACATCTAGAATTCATTTATATTTTTTTTTACCTATGTTAATACGTGACATTGAGGACGTTTTTTTGAATATCTCAGGATCCACTGAACCGATTTGACTCAAAATCTAATCAGATCTAAGTTAAAGGCTGATAAACACAATAGAACAATCGGCATGCCCGTATGTTGTTCCGTTCTTAAGATATCGAAGGCGAAAAATTGACCACATACACACACACACACATACACACATACACACACACATACAGACATCAGTCAGAAAATGATCTTAAACGATTGCTAGGGTCTCAAAACGTGAAAATCTGTTAAAATCTCGAAATATTGTTTTCGGACTGAATCCATTACTTCCCTACCATAGTAGAGGTGGGAAGTAAAAAAGAGTGTTTATTTTTTGCAAATATTTACTAGGTGGGAAGTATAGGACTGGTCATCAGTCGAATTTTTTCTATAAAGATCCTCAATTATTGGAAAATATATTATTTCGATTCTTGATGTTTTCGGGTTTAGAAGTTGTGTGCGTTTAAAGTTTTCAAAAAATCACAAAAAACCTTTTAATGGTCGTATCTTCTAAACTAAAAAAAATACAGACATTTGCTTGTACTCGATATAATATTATTTTTAACACCGCTTTTGACGTAAACTTGATTTCAATCCAGTTTGGACTCAATTCGATTTGTACTCGGGCGAAGCCGGGCCGGGCAGCTAGTATTATTATATTCACAAATAAATATATTTATAAAAACGTATCGACAAAACTCCATTGTGAAAGCCGTATCTTTATTATATTTCGGTTTATATTAGTGTCAAAAAAATTCGTCGACAAAAACCTATGGATTTATTTTTTCTCGTACATTTTACCTTTTTTCTGTTATGTTGATTTATTTATTCTGTGTGTATAAAATATTCAGACGGGCCGCGTTCACAAAGACCTGTGCTCTAAAGTGCTTTATATATACAAAACATGCTTGTATTGAAGTCATTTGTGAAAATGAATACCGAATATTTCAAACATAAAAAGAATAATTCGACCATATTACTGTTTTCTACATAAACAAATTACTGATATTTTTATCCAGGTTTTAGTCGTATACTAAACTGTTATTTTTTTGGTAACTGTTATTTAAAAATAACATGTTCCCAGTAACTGTTATAAAATGACAGTTTACTAGTTTATTGATATTGTTTTTAATATAATAAAATATTAGTAAAAAAAAACTTTTTAGAGACAAGATTTTATTGAAATGTACTAAAAAAGAAAAAATAATGTTTAATAATTTTGGTTAATAATTATTATAAAAGCGGGGGTTGCGTCTAATAAACTATCATATAGAGATTACAACACCCACTTTTATAATAAATTATTATGAACCAAAATTATTAAATATTTTTTTTCCCTTTTTAGTGCATTTAAATAAAAGTTTGACTCTAAAAAGTTTTTTTTGTACTAATATTTTATTTTGTTCATTTTAGTCTTTCAAAATTTTACACCCCTTTGACACCCGTAGAGGTTGAATTTCGAAAAATCCTTTCTTAGTAGATGCTTACGTCAGAAAAGGAACCAACTAGCTTCACCGCTTTGACCTGGGCATTGAGTAATCAAAAAAAACCTACATCCTTGTTTGAACCCCTTAGGGGTTGAATTTATTTCTAAAAACGATTTATTCATGTATTGTCATCGTGAATACATATGTGTACAAAATTTCAAATCGATCGGATACGTGGAAGTTCTTCAAAATTGACTTGCAAGTTTTGACCTAAACAAACACACTAACATACATTGCATGTTTAATAAAAGCTTGTAAAAAGATATTTACTTCGCTAGTTTTTATTAGTTTAGAAGATTCAGTTGGAGAGAATATTTTAATTTAAAAACAATTTGCTAAATTTTCGAAATTTCAAATCATCGCAACCTCAAAACTAACATTATAATTTAAAAATTGTATTGTTTTAGTTCTTTTGAATAATAAAATAAAATTCTTTAACATTTTAAATTCATCTAGTATTTAATTCCAAAAAGTACTATCATGTTAAAATATTAAATTTAATCATGTTTCAAAACGAAATGTGTACAAATAATTTAAATTATTTTCAGCACTATACAAATTGCAAAAAGCGCAGGTATAAAAAATGTTGTAAAATTTTATGTTGTTGTGAAGACGACATTTTCTTGTATGTTGTCATGTCAATCGATTGCCGTCTCATTTGTTGACATAGGCGTCCTTAGACTTCAACAGCACAACTAAGCCCTTTCGAAAATGTTTGTCATTCAAGTGAAGTCCTTTTTGTGACTACTTTAAATTCTCGGCATTATTATCAGGACACGATTAGAGATCCATGAATTTCTTAAAGACGGTTGGAACCTTTGGTGTGTGGACACTGAATATTAAAAATTTTTGTACACAACACTATAATTATTGATTTTTTTTTAACACATATTTGAAATGTACAACATTCTGGACCTCTAGTCGGCTGCTCAAAATAATATATAACGCACATGTATAATAATGCTACTGACTAAATTAAATGTACGATGTTTCGTCTATAGATTTAGACTTTTTCAAGTACATACATAAAAATAACAATATTTATGAAAATTAATATTAATTACTAACCATAGCAATTAACATAAGATAGGGTACATAAGACAAAAACATGGTAACATGGTAACAAATTATGTTGACTATAAATTTTAACAATCAATAATAATAATAATAATACAAATGTTAGCATAATTTCATAACATAATTGTACTGACTACTTAAATTTTGAGTGTCAGTTCTATAATTGATTGAATTAAAAACGTAATATCAGTGAAATGTGTTTTATTAGAAAAAACAATTCAATCAATTATAGAACTGACACTCAAAATTTAAGTAGTCAGTACAATATGTTATGAAATTATGCTAACATTTGTATTATTATTATTATTGATTGTTAAAATTTATAGTCAACATAATTTGTTACCATGTTACCATGTTTTTGTCTTATGTACTATCTTATGTTAATTGCTATGGTTGGTAATTAATATTAATTTTCATAAATATTGTTATTTTTATGTATGTACTTGAAAAAGTCTAAATCTGTAGACGAAACGTCGTACATTTAATTTAATAAATCAAATTATTTTGTCCACTATCCTGCGATTTTGCTTAATTTTATTATAATCACGATGGACACGATTTCTAATATAAATTTTATTTAATCATTCTGAGCGATATAGACTTATTGGTTATTTCTATTCTTTGAATAAATATTATACGTGTATTTTTACCTATTGAAAAATTACTTCATACAAATAAACTTCGAAATTTATCCATTCTCACAACACGTGTTTCCGCTCATTTTTAAAATGAATGTTCTGAAGATGGTTATAAATCCGCTTGCTCACTCGCTTTCTTCGGAGCTCATAGAGCGTGCTCGATCTCCTTCAGATATTAAATCCGAACGCAGGATATAGATTTTTCAGAGCATATAAATGTTAAATTCGAACGCATTAGATTTATTTATTTATTGTAGATTATAGACGCGTCGACAACTTAGGTCATTAGCGTCTTTTAATTAGGTACATCAAATCAAATAACAAATAACTTAAAACTAAAATAAAAATAAAACGAAATCCTTTCCAAAAAATTTTTAAATTCATTTATGAAGCGCTTTCGGAACTTAGTCCATCTTCAGAATAACAAGATTTTTTATATTAAAAATCTCGAAAATAATCACAAATTAAAACAAAATTTTTTTTAAAAATAATATTACCGAGTAAATATGTGCGTAATAGAATAGTTTAACTTAAAACTAAATGACATCACAAAACATCCATGAGTGGAGGTGGGATTCGAACCCACGACAGTGTGATCCAAAGGCCTGCTACGCTAACCGTTACACTACAATATCCTCCGAACGCATTAGAGCATTCGGATTGATCTGAGCGCAAAAGCGAACGTACCCCTTATAAAATTTGAGCTTCACAAAGCACAGCCAACTTATTGCATAATCTTTTTACACAGGTTCGTTGGTACAAAGTAAAATAAACTATCAACTTGTATGTTTCTTGTGAACTATTTCCATTAATAGAAAACATGTTTTATTATAAAATAAATAGAAAAGACGTAATACCGCCGTTAGCTCCTAGCGACGTACAACATATTGAAAACTATAACCTCGATAACAATGCAAGTTGCCGCTTATATACTATGTATCGTTAATCAGACTGACGTATGGAGCTCGGCGGTTGTTCGAACTTGTTCGAATATTGGTTTCCCAGACTCTGTTTACTACCCTAGCTAACAAGTCTTTAATCATAATTTGGTAACATGAGATTTTCAACGCTAGCATAAAGCATAAACACAACAATTCGTTGCACTACTAAAGTGCAGCGGTTAAAATATTAAGGTCCGCATTTCTCAAAATTCTATTAAATACATTGTAACAAATATTTAGATCACTTGAAAATTCTACAGAAATTGTTTCTTCTCGACGATCGTTTCGGACCAAAGTTCATCTTCAAGGAGTAGACACATTGCTACTCCTTGAAGATGGACTTTGGTCCGAAACGATCGTCGAGAAGAAACAATTTCTGTAGAATTTTCAAGTGATCTAAATATTTATTATTAATCATGTTCTACCAAGTGCCGAGTGAAAATTCAGTGCAAACTATAAATACATTGTAATTATATATCTTTTTGTAACAGCAATTTAAAAAAGTTGCAATGGACCTATCTCGAAATAAGAACGAGAGATCGTTATTGCTTGTTCTGCAAGACAAAGAGAGCAAAAATGGTTGCGTACTTATATCGTGTCCTGCCATCTAGCCAGCAGCAGTCAGTGACAACCGATATAGACAGACTATTGCATAATGGACCTATATCTCGTTATAAGAGCGAAAGATCGTTATTGCTTGTTCTGCAAGACAAAGAAAGAAAAAAATGGTTGCACACGCATATCGTGTCCTGCCACCTAGCCAGCAGCAGTCAGTGACAACCGATATAGGTAGACTATTGCATAATGGACCTATATCTCGTTATAAAAGCCAAAGATTGATATTGCTTGTTCTGCAAGACAAAAAGAAAAAAAAATGGTTGCGCACGCATATCGTGTCCTGCCACCTAGCCAGTAGCACAGTGACAACCGATATAAACAGACTATTGCATAATGGACCTATATCTCGTTATAAAAGCGACAGATCGTTATTGCTTGTTCTGCAAGACAAAGAGAGAAAAAAATGGTTGTGCACGCATATCGTGCCCTGCCACCTAGCCAGCAGCAGTCAGTGACAACCGATATAGACAAACTATTTGTTTATAGTTACCGGATCATCTGTGAACACGGTATGCGCGCACAATCCAGGTAAAATAAGATACGTGGATAATTATTATGATGTATCTATTTTCAGATCATTTTCAATTAAAATCGTGTATTTTTATAACCTCTATTGAACTTAGAAGTTGAATTATTATTTTTTGAACTACGAAAGGCTACCTTTTTAAAGCCATTTCTTCAAGCGTTCAATACCAATCGTCATGGCTGTACCATGGCTGGTGCATCGGTTGAGATTTCAGTCGGTCGAACGAGTCTCGGCCGATCTGCCGGCCACACGCATCGCTGCGAAACGTGTCGTTCGATATCATTAGAAATATGCCTGTCGCGTTCGACGCGGAGCTTTAAAATAACTCTTACGACGACTCTGAATGTAGTGTTTTTACATACAGCTTGTATTGAGGCTACGTCGTTCCGAGCGAGTAATAGAGCATCGAGGGACGTCGGAACACCATCGTGCGTATCGCGTAACACAACAATCGTTGAAAAATACACGCGCGCGCGGATAATCGCGTACAGATAAATGCTTTACGAAATGACACGTGAAATTGCACGTTGACGACACGTGGCATGGGTGTGGGTCAGAAGCAGAGCGCCGGATCTATCTACCGGTAATGCGGTCTCTTATACGGAGTGATCCATCACAATCTATTATTTATTCCTAATATAAAATCGCTAAAAACTCAGCCAGCGCGAATTTGGAAGTTTCGGGTTTGACTCCCGACGGTGACGGATTAAATATATAATTTTTTCTGATATGTATTGCATTGTAACGTGACATCATTGGGTGTCTCTCTTATAGACGTAATCTAGTTCTGTATAGCTATAAAAAATAGGTAAAAAAACTAAGTTAAACGGTTTTATTTTAAATCATCAGCTGTACCAAAAACTAGAAAATAATTAGGACACAGACCAAGGGGTACTTTGTGTCGCTGCGACAGCGGAATAAGTAATAAAAACGTGGGGCGCATTTGAAATATTTCTGTTGGTGGGCTTGGAAACACATTTTTCTAGACAAGCCGTTCTTCTTTAATAATTATACAGTCGTTATATAGATTTTTATGCGCCCCACGTTTTTATTACTTATTCCGCTGACGCAGCGACACATGACAAATGACTGTTTTATTATAACCACGTCCAAATTCCCACGATGGTGTTCCAATTTTTAAATATCTTTCAGAACCCATATATGCCTTATAACTAGGTACATACAAATTCATTGAATTAATATGCTTTGCGAAATAATAGACGCTAATGACCTTAATTGTCGAACGTCTATAATCTATAATCTTGCGAAATAATGAAGCAAAAATCTCGAATTTCAACGTCCTTGAATCTTAAAACTGTGTATATAAGAACTTTTTTTTACAATTTATTGTCTTGAGGAATCAGTTTTAAAAGTTATCTATAGGTCAAATCTAAATCACACTGTGTAAGTAACGTATTGTGGATCATTCTGTATGTTATTACATACATACATATGTACATACACACACGTATTTGTGGGACAGGTAATATACATGTAGCACGCGATCTTTCCCCACTAGGGACAGTAGAGCTATGATGGTGATGTGTACAGGTATTTATATTGATATACCTATATTTTATATATCTATAGTTGGGTATATAAATACATTGTTCTAATGTAACTAGACATTTGTATAGGTAAATTACACGTACTGTAAATTCTATAAATAATTTATTTAAACATTTTGAAACTAAGATATACCATTTTTCAGAACTGTTCAAATTATCTTGAAGGAAAATTTGTACTTCTAATTTTCTTGTCGTGGGTTTATAATCTCAATTATCTATCTAATTTTCTTTGCACAAAGAGAGATGTAACAAATGCGCTTTACAATATTATATTTTTACAACTGATTAAAATATCAGTTGTATTTTCAATTTATTATTTAAAACTTCTAGGCCCAAATAACCCTAGCTGTTGGTGACCTTAAAAATATCACAAATACATTCTTGGTTACTGGTTAGTGTGGCATGCAGGCAGCATTTACTGAATTCACTTCACTTTTTTAACTGCAATATTTCCGTGCAGTTATCTGGAACGAAAATAAAAACATGTGTTATACATAAATATTTACAAATCTGTTGCAAAAACATTTAAGTTATTTTCTGGAAAATTTATCAGCAAAATTGTTCGGTTTTCGTAACATATTCTGAATAATGGCGTACACATTGAAAAGTAGAAAATTGGAAAAATTCGCATAAATTGAAAAAGCTCTTCCACGATTCATTTAGCTTAGTAGATACCAAGTATTGAATATTACACATATTTCGCGTCGTGGTACACTTTTTTCATTTCCTGTTTTCGTATGATTTTTAGTCAAAATTATCATCAAAAATAATAATTCAAAAATATAACCTTATACCAGGCGTAGGCTGACAATAATAAAAGCTTGAATAAAATATACAATTTTTTTTTAATCCACGACAGAAACCAGTGGGTTCGTTAGTTAGTTATTTTAAATTATAGACGCTCGATAACAAAGGTCATAAGCGTCTTTTCGTAGGTTTGTACCTTTCTATTTAGGGTCAGGGCCTAACTAAGCAGAAAGAAACGAACCCACTCGCACAAGCCAGATTATTTTTTACAAGCTTTTATTTAACTTGCAATGTACGAGTATGTTAGTTTGTGTGTTTGTTTAGGTTAAATATTGCAAGTCAAATTTGAACAACATCCACGTATCCAATCGATTTGAAATTTTGTACACATATGTATTCCCGATGACAATACATGAATAAATGGTTTTTAGAAATAAATTCAACCCCTAAGGGATTTAAACGGAGATGTAGGGTTTTTTTGACTAATCAACGCCCAGGCCAAATCACTGAAGCTAGAAAGTTGAAATTTGGACAGTTGGTTCCTTTTCTGACGTAAGCATCCACTAAGAAAGGATTTTTCGAAATTCAACCCCTACGGGTGTCAAAGGGGGGTAAAATTTTGAGAGACTAAAATGAACAAAATAAATATTAGTAAAAAAAACTTTTAAGAGACAAGCTTTTATTTAAATGCACTAAAAAGGAAAAAATAATTTTTAATAATTTAGGTTCATAATTATAAAAGCGTGGGTCGTGAACTCTATGATAGTTTATTGGTCACGACCCACGCTTTTATAATTATGAACCTAAATTATTAAAAATTATTTTTTCCTTTTTAGTGCATTTAAATAAAAGCTTGTCTCTAAACAGTTTTTTTTACTAATATTGATTCTTTTTAAGGAGCTATTATGTCGAGAGTTTCTTTCTTTAAATCTTTGATTATATATTTTATTTAATTAAATAGAAATTAACGATTAAATTTTCTTTAGATCTTGTATTCCAACATAGCGGGCCGAAGCATATATATTTTTTTATTCTGAAAAAATTTACTCGTTAATTTCTATTTAATTTAAATCATACAACCGTGAATACAACATTAAATATTTTATTTTTTTAATCTTTAAATGAATATTAGGTACGACTAAAAAGAGGTTTAAATAATTAAATCATAGCACTACCTGATATTTATTCACCACATAATTAATTGTTGTGGATATATTGTGGACAAAAGGGAACAACAATAGTTATGATTTAATTATTTATTAACTTCCCATTGGAAGTTATTGTAATGGGTCCGAAAATCGAAATCAAAATGTATAACAAATTTTTATGTTTCAAGGTCACCACACTATTTTTACACTATTTTTAGAAAGATGTCTGTGTGTGTATGTGTGTGTGTACGTATGTGTGTGTGTACGTATGTGTTCATTTCTTTCTAAGACGAAATCTCGAGAATGAAAAATGATATCGACTACGTTAGGGTACCAATCGACGCGTATTACGTAAATATGATCTGAAAGAAATTTTTTCAAAATTGGTTCAGCCGTTTTTTTTTTTTTTTTTAATTATTGTTAAAAATAAATAATAATTATGTTTTAATGATTAAAATGATTACTTTTCTGTGTAATATCTAATTTAATTATTATTATTAAATATTTATCAAACTGGGAAGTTCGTCGTGTGGACCTCAAGGGTCGCACTTTAGTCCTAATAAACGACCCACCTCACGGCTTGTTTATTTAGCAGCCGTCCACCGTTAACTCATAATTTTGTGTTTAAAAATAGATTTTCTCTTATATCCAATATTTTACAATTACGCAAATTGAAACACATGTTTATAAACCAACTTCGACAAGTTGTGATTGCAACATTTTTTTTACTTTTTGGATTTATTGCATTTCTTTGTAAAACTTTAGATTCAAACTTTATTCAACAGGTAACAAGTTCACGTCTTATAAAAAAATAATAAATCCAGTAAACTTACATGTTGAATTTTATATACAGGTGTTTTAAAAATTAGTAAGTATACAAAAGAAATAACATAAAAAATCAGTAATCTGTTACAGTGTGGATTGTTTATTAAAAATATTATAACGGGTAGGGTAAAGGTACCAGTTCCAGACCACATTCTTGTGTCCAACCAATTTTGTATTCATAGTTGAGGGAATAGATTCCAGAACAAAATCTGTAATGGAGAAAATAATAATGTTATTGTTTTAAATCTCTAGTTACATATTTTACCGATAACATACTCTATGGATGCGGCAGGGCCGTAGCTAGGGGGGGGCATTAAGGGGCAATGCCCTACCTTAAAACATCTAGTGCCCTACTTTAAGGAATTATAAACAAGCCGCAAAGACTGTCACGACAGAATGACAGACTTGATCTATCTGGCATTTGGAAAAACAAGATTAAATTCGTTGGACTAAATGAAGTTCTTCGGAAATTTGATAACATGGCAAGTTCTGTATTTTTTTTTTTTTTTTGATTAAATTGTCATTTACCGTTTTCTTGCTTTTGTAATTTGATATCACCAGATGAGGTGGGCAATCCAATTAAAAAATTGTAGTCTTTTGCTTCAGCCCTCTACTTTAAACTTTCAGTGCCCTATCTTGAATTCAGCTCTAGCTACGGCCCTGGGATGCGGAGAGAAATTAGAAGATATTAGCACACTTTAATTGTTTGATCTGTAACTACTTGCTAATTATTATTTTCCAATTTCTCTTCTCATTTATAAAATACAACAAAAGGTTCGATTTTAATGTTGTGACCTTAGCACGGTTGCAAAAGTAGATAGTTAAATATTTGATTATTATTGAATAATTATAACATTACAGAGATTTTATATTTCAAGAATAAATTTGTATTGATTTCAAATAACGTTATAAATTTTTATTTATTTATCTAAATTAATGTTGTATAATACTAGCCCGAATGTTACTAATTTATAATTTATTATCCCCCCCACGAGAAATTCTCCCCCTGCGAGTCTAAGCCGGGCTGGTGATGTTTATAATATTCGTAGGATTCCGCCAATACGCTAAAATGCAAAAAATTGCAGGGTTACGTTTTGTTACTATCCCACAGGAATTATTTCCCCCGCGATAAATTCTCCCTCTGCGAAACGAAGCCGGTGACGTTTATCATATTTTTTCCGACTTAATCGACAAAAAGCATTATAACATTAGCTAATTTGCACAAAATATTTATAAATTATATTCCTAAACCTTACTCGTGAATCAATCTGTCTATTGGTGAAAACCGAATGAAAATCCCCACAGTAGTTTCTGAGATTAACGCTAACATACATACAGCCAGACTCGGCGGGGAACTTTAATTTATAATATGGAGTGATGTTGCAAAAGTAGAGACTGAATACAACACATAATTTTATTAGTGTATTTGCCATATGGCACATACACTATTGGCGTCGGTCGGATGGCGGGACCTAGGGGTCGGACCAAAATTTCTCGACGTTTCATAGCCTCCTGAACAGTTTGGCACCATTTTTGGAAAAGTCTGTTTATATATGTATATATATATATATGTGTGTGTATATATATATATATATATGTGCGGGCTATAACTTTCGAAAGAGTAAATTGATTTTGACGAAATTTGGTAGGCACGTTGAATTCCATCACCGCACGAAGCCTATTTAAAATGGGCCCAATCGGACCATTTTAAGGGTGGTTTTTAGGGGTTGAAAACTGTTTTTGGGCCCGAAAATGCCGAAAAAATTCTCAGAATCGTTTCAAAAATGAAATTTAACCCTTTAGTAACGATTAAAATGTACTGCTAAAATTTTAATAAAATCGGCCCGACAGGACCGGACTTACAAATTTTATGAAAACACTAGTTTGCGGATAGTGCTTTACTTACTGAAGGGTGTATTTAATTTGGTACCGAGGTTGCATTGATAAAAATATTGAAATTAAGAAAAAAAATATAATTTTAAGGGATGTATTAAGGGGTTAAATTTTTTATTTTGTCCAAAAACAAACTTAAGTTCACATAATAAAGCCACAATTCCAGTATTAGCAAATACACTATATTGTCGGCAGGGTTTTGGCACTGCGACCCGAGTTTTTTATTACATATTGTTTATTATATTATAGAATATAGCTGGTAAATAATGGGTCTTCGGGAACTGGTACCTTTACCCTATATCATAACGAATGCAACGGAAAATTTAATAAACATATTGTATTACGCGAAGTTGTTGAATAACTTCTAGTTACTCGGACAGAACACTACATTTTTAAGATTTCTTTTCTCTGACATGTTCATATTTTACGTTTGCAGCATAAAGCGAGTAACCTAGACTCATAAATAATATATAATGTCCGTAATATAGTAATGAAGTCTGAAATGCATCGTCAGAGTTGAATTTGCTGTTTTCATTCAACTATTCCCTGGCTAGTTTTCAGCACAATTTACTGTAACGGATTTATGGGCATATATGAAACGAAGAAGAAGAAAATATATAAAATTTTAAGGCTGCACTTCAACGATTGTAGTTTGTAAGTTTCCTCAAAAGATGGCAGTATTGATGTGGTACGTTTTATACAAATTCGACTGTTTAATAGCTGTACTATGCTTTGCAGTTTATTTAAATAGTCGACTCTCGCATGTAGTGTGTTTTCAACGTGAAATTGCTATATATAAGAAGAGATCGGTTTCCACTCTCGGGCACTGTGGAGAAATCGGTAACTCACCTAGCCGGAAACTGGGGGTTTCGGGTTCAAGTCCCGACAGTGGTCATTTGATTTTTTCTTAGATATAGCTCAAAAATCATGGCAGCCTAGCTGTCTCAGATATTTATTATTTTCACCTCTAATTGTTATGTGAATAATATATGGTGTGGATATAAGGGGTTTTAAATCGATTGATTTTATCATATACCATTTACAAATTTAATGTTTAAAATTCGATAGAACACCAATAAATAACATTTTAAAATTAGTGGTTTGCGATAAAATTGTGTTTTTTTACATTTCAAAGCCACTTTAATTCAAAAATTAAAATTTATTTAGGTTCTTATAACTTTAGAAAATACATTTACCGAGCTGTGAATTATTTGATCAAAGTGTCGCAAAGAAATAAATTATAATTTAAAAAAACTAAAAAACACGCTTTAATGAACTAAAAAGTAAAAAATAATTAATTTTATTGTAAAAAAGCGTGGGGTAGTATGAAAATATGATACAAAGCACCCCACGTTTTTTTACAATAAAATTAATTATTTTTTACTTTTTAGTTTTTAGTTTTCTTAAATTATAATTTATTTTTTTATTTTTTAGTCCTGGAGATCCTGGTCAGGATAATGGGACAAACTTATTGAATTATTGTATTGTCATCGGTCCTTGATAAGTGTGCAAAGTTTCAGTTCAATCTGAAGTTTTTTGCTTTTTTTTTTTTAGTCCTGGAGATCCTGGTCAGGATAATGGGACAAACTTATTGAATTATTGTATTGTCGTCGGTCCTTGATAAGTCGACAACGTTTAAACTAAATCTGACCGATCAAAGTTGGTCAAAATCAAGTTCAAAGAAGTCGGTTACAAACTGACAAACAAGCAAGCAAACATACAGGTGAAGCTAATATAAGCGTGTTAAAAAAGAGTGCGTGTGCTTAAGACCATACGGTAAAAGTAAAACTCTCTCACTCCCGCTCACTTACTAGGTACACTTAAATCAAAAATTGACAGCTCCCGTGTTCTTGTTATTTTTCATCAGTTCCGTCTACATCACTATAACAGTTTGAGTGATATTATTATTTGATGTAAATTATAATAGCGTTTTCAACTGGTTTTGTTCGAGTGTAGCACTAGCACCGTGTCAGTGCTGAGTGGTGTACACGCTTTTCGTGTAGACCATTATTCTGTCATTATCACTCTCATGTTGCACTTCTTTCACACGATCTCCCTGCGACGGTAGCACCCAACCGACGCCTGGGCCCAACACGATACACTGTAGCACTGCTCTCTACACTGACCAGTGCTGATACACTAGTGCGGCCTAGTGTAACAAAGTGTAACCAGCTGAAAACTCTATAAGACTCTAATGACCTAAGCGCGTCTATAATCAATAATAAATAGGTATATCTATTAAAATCACTGCGACAAAAAAAAACTAAAAGGTGGTCTTATTACAATAAAATCTTAAAGAGAATAGATCAAAATTTTGTAAATTTGGCAGTGTGCACTACATAATACAATTGTGTGTTTTAAAGACCACCAACAGCTAGCCTAGCACCAATTCATATTTTCAATTCATTTTTTTTTTTAATAATAAATTAAAAATCCAATTGACACTTTTACCAGCTCTCGGGCTAGAACCCGGGAACTGGAGACTTGTAACATAATACAATTAATGTTGTGAAAAACTCGCATAATAATTTTCACTTAAGCCGATCCTGTTTATGTTGAGATACAACGTACAACTTTTAAGCTCTGAAAAGATAAACAGCATAACTTTATTTTCTTCTGAAGCCAAATCCCTCTGTCGGATATTTTTAATTCACGTTACTGTCAAATAATATTCTTTTATAAATAACTGGATTTAAAAATAATGAATCAAAACACCACTTGCAGCTTCAGAACATGAAAACTTTCAAAGCTTTCTTACGCCTATGCACATTTTAAGACTTTTATTTCAGTTATGTTTTTGTTTGTGTAATCTGTGACTGAAAAACAAAACCGCTTAGGGTAATAACAGACGGAGCTTTGTACGTCATCCTATGTTGGAGATATGGTCAATCGTCGCGGCGACCTGCAATTAGTTACGTCGCATCGCCTCGATTGACACGACGCGACGAAAGTTGTCTCCTAAACGATTGACTGTATTGACCATTTATTTTTTCAACGGAAGTACCTACATTTAAATTTTAATTTCGAAAGACAGAAATGATTTTCCGCGAGTTGATTTTTCCCCCTAAAAATAAACTTGGTTCAAGTACATCATGAAAACTAATTTAAAACCTGCAGTGGTTTCAGGAACACTGAATAAAACAATATTGTAAAAAAATGTGTATCTTTTTTCATTATTCTATAATAATAAAAATTTTATTCGTGCCTACTTTTAATTCATCGGTAATCTAATTTAAAATTTTGCGATCCCTAAAGGAATTACGAAATCATCCCGTGTTTTAAACCGCTAACCTATAAAACATCCTAGCTTAACGATTTTTCGGAGTGACAGATTGTAGATTATAGACGCTTGACAACTGAGGTCATTAGCGTCTCAATTTTTCGTGACGAGTTTTGTTCTCAAATTCAAATAAAATATAACGACGTTTATTTAAAACATCTCTAACTTAAAAACTATTTGATATGAATATTAAAAAAATTAAGCCTAGCATAGCAACACCGTTGTTTATATGGCGTTGTCATGGGCCCTCTATTACAAACCCCCAATTCCCAGATTCTAATCTAACAACTAGTAAAAGTATCAAGTAGATTTTCAGTTTATTAAAACAATACATCGAAAACATGAATTGGTACCAGGTCTAAATAACCTTGACTATTGGTGACCTTAAAAAAAATAAATCGCTGTTGCAAAATTCGTCCAAATCAAAAAATATGTTCGTCGTGTGTTCGCTAGTTTTTCTTTGATGTTATCGCTTCAGGCGCGAACTGTGCGCAAAAATAAATATGTTCAAAATTATTAACAATCAGTTCGCAAACGGTTGACAAACAAGTGATCCCAATAAACGTAAAATAATTCGTAGCAGTGTATATTCAGCTTTAGAATCAAAAATGTTATTAAATAACAGTCGACAAATGATCTTAATTATGTAACTAGTTTGATTCATCGGCAAATTTTTACTTTTAAAATTTAATTTCAATTCTATGCTGTTAGTGTGAGGTTATTATTTTCAAAAACTGCAAGTGCCAAATGTGATAATAATGAATAATTCAAATTTGAAACTGATAGAGTGATGGTTCAGGATGTGACTAATATTCCAAGAACTTATTTGTGATTTCGAAACGGTACCAGAATAATGATTAATAAATTAATAATTTCAAAATGTATTATGATGGTTCATACAATATGATTATACAACAAAACGTAAGTTGTTTAGTGTTATTTTTTTGCTGAGGTTGAAACTTATTATTTAAGAAACATGGTGAAATAATTATATTTTAAAAAACGCGTCATTTTGTGTGGAATTTTTTCAATTTCAGAATGACAACGTTTTATTTTTGATATTACATATTTTATTAGAACGTAACAAAATTATTTGGGAAGTAATTAAATTTTTAAAAAATATTGTTTTCTTTGTAATTTTATCAAATTTCGGATAAATAAATTAGTACCTTTTTGACACTACAATCATATTGAGATATTCACAAATATCAATTTTTTTTAGAAAGTTAAGATCATGTTTCTTGAAAAACAAGCTATAGCTTTAGAAAATTTTCTGCTGAAAAATTATTTCCGGATGATGTCCTTTGGAGAACCAAACTGGTCGTGATTTTGAAATTTACCGTTTCCGTTAATCATTTTTATTAATTTTCATTCCGCAATGACCGCAATTCGGATCTTTATTTTTTTAATCATTCTGTATATTAGAAGGTGTCGAAACGACGACACCTTGTAGCCACTTTAACAAAATTGTCAGTTCTGGGGTCACGGGGTGCACGTAAAACAGTTGCAATGGCGCGCCATTGCACCTGCCAACAGGGTATAATTCTTACACTTATATTTCTATGTTTTCGTTTTCTGTATGCATTATTGAAATAAAGAAGAAATAGGTACATCACTTTTATATGGCACACTCAATTCTCAACTGCGGCTCGCCTTTTAATATACAGGGTGTAAACGGTTTAACCGAGCATAGGGTAAATAACTTTGAAAACATTTACAATTTTGTAGTAGGCTATAGGCTATAAAATCTAATTGAAAAAATGTTTTTAGTTGGAGAGCAGCCAATTATATAATTGTTTCGAAACATATTGGAAAAAATCATTTTACCAACCAGTAAGCTCATTCCGCCGCGAAAGTGGAAAGGTTCAGGTTAGAATCCTGACTGTGACCACTGGTTGGTAAAATGATTTTTTTCAATATGTTTCGAAACAATTATATAATTAGCTGCTCTCCAACGAAAAATTTTTTCGTTAGTTGTTATTTAGTGTAGTTGAAAGACGCTAATTACCTTAAATGTCGACGCGTCTATAATCTACAATAAATAAATAAAAATAAAAGAAAAAAATTTTCAATTACATTTCAGCCATATAAAACTATTATTTATCTATAAGATCTAATGTAAATATGTAGTAGGTAGATACTTCGTTTTTTGTTTTTTTTTTAGCAGGATCCGAGTTACTCTTAATAGTCAACCGTTGCCATGGAAAATTGTTTAAAAAATTCACTGTATTTTTTTTTCTATTAGGTACTACAAAATTGTAAATGTTTCAATGTTATTTTCTATATGTTCGGTAAAACCGTTTACTAACTGTTGGTATAGTTACATGATACACTTGAAAATATTTTTTTTGATTTTCTAATGTGTCCTCCAAAATTAACCCCCAAAATCATAATTTGTTTATTTACATTACACGACCGTGATTGGGTGACTTAACTCTATATTATATACCAAATTTTAACTTTTTTCGTCCAGTAGATTCGGAGAAAATAAGCTGTGACAGACGGACGGACAGACAGACAGACAGACACGAGAGTAATCCTCTAAGGGTTCCGTTTTATTATCGGATGTACGGAACCCTAAAAATTAAGGATGCTTTTTGATTTATTTTTAAAACCCCACCTTGCACATTCCTAATTTTCTCAGACTTGTCTCTGAGAAACACGTCAGAGAAAACATTTTTAAAATCCATCAAAGCTTCTAGTTTCAGAAGATATAACCTAAATAGTTTGATGTAAAGCTTTTAAAATCAACACTTTCTTTTAAAGATTTTAAGTTTGTGCGGTGCTTTTAAAGCTTTGTCGTTAACAATGAGTCATATGTTTTGAAACTTGCACATCTGATTCTACTTTAGGAAAAACAAACTTTTTAAAAGTACAGAATTACTACATATGTCGTCTGAGCTTGCATTTTCTGCATCGAGAAATCTGAAAACATTCTTACAACTTCTTTACGATATGTGTACTTAAAACGGTGTAACATATGTGAACTTTTTTGATTTTCAAGAAGAAACTAAGTACATGTCACTATCTATGCAATTTTTGCAACATTGTCCGCCATTTTTTAAACATCATAGAATAAGCTTTAAAACCTTACTGGTTTTGTGCGATTATTGGCAAAAATATTTATTTTTTTAATTTTAAAACCCTTTTCATTTTTGAACGAAATACAATGCAAAATATTAACAATATTTTTTTACAGAATTCTTTAATTGCCAACGTTTTAGCACTAACTGTGTCTTATAAAGGACCTTAGAAACCAAAAAACTTAGATCCTGAAGAATATACAATTAGTGTTGAAGCACATGGCCATTAAAGAATTTAGCAAATAAACATAGTTATTAGGGTTCCGTACCCAAATGGCAAAAACAGAACCCTTATAATTTCGTCCTGTCCGTCTGTTTGTCCGTATGTCACAGATATATATAAATCTAGGGTACTTCCAATCAAGCTAGAAATTTGAAATTTGGAGCATAGATTAGATTAGATTAGATTAGATTAGAGAAGAGGGCGTGAGGCAGACCTCGTCAACACCGCGACCTTAATAGATCTATTGTGTGGCCCTGACTTGTTTATTCCAATGCGAGGTTAAGGCTCTGGATGAATCCTAGAATCGCTCTGGAATCTGTATCCCATACTTGCTCAGGCGTTGGGAATGGAATGTTAAGGTGACGGAATCTTTGAGTCATGACTGCTTCACATTTGCAAAGCAAATGCTCCGATGTTTCAGGAGCCTCTAAACAGAAGCGGCTTGATCCGTTGTCCGATACACCAATTTTATTAAGGTGATACCTCAATGGGCAGTGACCTGAGAAGAGCCCGGAAATAATTTTGAGCTCAGTTTTCTTTAAGCGTAAAATTTTTTCCGCTTTGTCGTTATTAGTTTTAATAAAGAGCTTCGCTTGACGAAGGCCTTTTGTATTTTTCCAATACAGGGAATGCTGTTTCTTTTCCCATGTTGTAAGAGCCGTTTTAAGGTAGCATTTTGATGTGCCACAATAAGGCTCCGGTCCTATGAAGGGCGTACCTGATCCCTTTTTTGCTAGACTATCGGCAATTTCGTTGCCTTGATGACCCTCGTGCCCCGGGATCCATCTGAGAATAACTTTATTGTTATCTGACAGTTGCCTTAGCGATTTTATACAATCCCAGACGACCTTAGACTCTACTTTGAATGCTTTGAGTGCCTTGATGGAGCATAGATAGTGTTTAAGGTGTTAATTACGAGAAAAATCGAAAATAAATGAATATCTAACATGGCGGATTCTGACACGAAATAAAATCCAGGATACTTCCACTCGAGCTAGACCTTTGAAATATGAAACATAGTGTTTAAGGTGATAATAAATTACAAGAAAAATCAAAGATCAATGAAAATTCAACATGCCGGGCTAAAAATCCAACATGGCGGATTCTGACACGAAATAAAATCCAGGATACTTCCACTCGAGCTAGACCTTTGAAATTTGAAACATAGGTAGTGTTTAAGGTGATAATTACAAGAAAAATCAAAGATCAATGAAAATTCAACATGGCGGGCTAAACATCCAACATGGCGGATTCTTACACGAAATAAAATCTAGGGTTCCTACTTCCACTCGAGTTAGACCTTTAAAATTTGAAACACAGTTAGTGTTTAAGGTGATAATTACGAGAAAAATCATTAAAAATCTAACATGGCGGATACGTTCTTCCCGACTGCGAAACCCTTCACTTTGCATGATCCGACCGACACGCACTTGGCCGCTTTTTTATATCTCGTTCTCATAAAGAGGACAGTCGTGGTCCAGTGGTTAGCGTCGCTGCCTCTGAATCAGACTGTCGTGGGTTCGAATCCTACCTCCGCTCATGGATGTTTTGTGATGTCATTTAGTTTTAAGTGTGTTGTTATTTAATGTATAATCAAGACGCTAATGAGCTAAGTTGTCGACGCGTCTATAATTTACAATAAATAAAATAAATCGTTCTCATAAAGTAAATAAACGTCATACAAAGTTTCAAATCTTGATAGCTTCCGGGCTTGTAGACCATGGTCTGATGGTATTTCTACCTGACATTTCGTCTACAACTGCGGTAAGGGCAGTATAGCCTAGTAGATAGCGTACTTGGTACCAGCTTTTAAACTAGATTGTCGTGGGTTCGAATCCCACCTGCGCTCATGGATGTTTTGTGATGTTATTTAGTTTTAAGCTAGTTGTTATTTAATGTAATTTAAGACGCTAATGACTTACGTTGTCGACGCGTCTATCATCTACAATAAATAAAATAAAATACAACTGCGGTAGACATTTTCAAAGGCGATGTGGCAGTTGTCGAAGTGTCCTCCTTGGTGTCAGGTGTCAGCGACTGGTACAGTCCTCCCTTCTTTTATGCTAAGTTCCAGTGTGTTTTCTGTTCGGTCGTATTCACACCGGCACTTCTTAACATAAAAGAAGAGAGAACACTAGTCGTTAACGCACTTAACTGTGAGCCATCAAGGAGGACACTTCGACACCTGCCACATCGCCTTTGAAAATGTCTACCGCCCAGAAACTATTAAGATTTGGACGTCGGCCTTGAAAGCTCAAACACTTTCATACAAAGTGAACCATTTATGTCATTACTTGTGATGCGGTTTTGAAAAACTATCTAGACGAGAAAAATCTTTATAGGATTGTATAAAAAAAGTAATAAAATATTATACACATAATAAACCGATTGAAAATCGATCATCGAAGTCGTAACTGGATTTAGTAAGGTGCATTGTGTGCAGTTCTTAGGGTGGACAATAAGATCGTTCGGCTGATATTTTAGGAGACACATTTGAACCTTTGTGAAGACTCTATACTTTATAGCATATCATTTATCACCTCTATACCAAACATTGCTTGCATAATGCTACTGCATGCAAGAAAACAAAATATAATCTAGACTCTGTCCTGTTCATCCTACAGTTGTGAATGGTTGCCAGCAGAGCTCGGGAATATTTTGTATCTAAGATACTGTTTTGCATCTTAGTCTTAGATAATTATATATTAAGCGAAGTTAATATATTATCGAAAGTTATTAATATAATAGTAGTGTCATTGAAAGTTTAAAAGCGGACAGTATGGCTCAGTTGGTAGCGTCGCGGCCTCTGAATCAGACTGTCGTGGGTTCGAATCCCACCTCTGCTCATGGATGTTTTGTGATGTTATTTAGTTTTTAAGTGATATATTATGATATTTGTTGTATTTAAGACGCTAATGACCTAAGTTGTCGACGCGTCTATAATCCACAATAAATAAAATAAATGAAAGTTTAGATATTCTAGTTTATAAACGCTGGACAACAGAGGTAATAAACATTTAATCAGAGGTTATTGGTCTATTAATCATTCAGTAAATGAATGGTACTCAGTGTATATATAGGTAGGTACATGAACCACGGAACAAAACGTATCCCGAAGGCATCGTGTATTATAAATGCATATATAATGACCTCATATATGCCACTCATAATACTCCAATCATTAACAGAATGTGGCTGTAGTTGATACCGCGAAACGTGACTCGCAAGAGAAAATTTAAATATCCCTAATTTAAAAAAACACAAAAAGACGCGCTGATTCTGATGGGCTAAGAAAACTTGTGTATCTTTTTTAGTTTAGAGATTATGGGTCTTAAGATTTTTTTAATTTCTGATTAACTTTAAATAATTAACTTCTGAACCAAAAGAAATATACAGAAGTTTTTGTTTGCTTATTGGAACTAGCGTGTTATTTTTCTGTAAACGTGATTAATCTGCAATCTGAAAAATTTCGAATTTTGCCGAAATCTCAAAAAACGAAATTTCACGTCTTTCTTAAGTCTATAGAAAAAGATGATTTACCTATATTGAGCGTAACAAAACTTGTATTTCTTAAGTAGTTACGGGTGATTTATTTTAATTTCTGGGAGAGTTTAACCGTTCATTGAGTGCGCTGGAGCCTGGAATCTTTTTCTGTAAATATCTGAGAGATTTTTAATTTCGTCAAAATCGCATTTTTTTCAAATTCGTATAAGTTTTGATTACACAACGGTCACGTTTCATGGCATCATTTATTTTCACATGTATTATACCTATACAGTGTACAGTCTATTGTGTTGAATGATATTTCGTCCTGCTTCGATATTTATGCGAAAGTTTTCGTAATTTGGTAATAAACTTTCTGCTGTTTTTGTTGTACAGTGTTATAAATTGACTTTTTAATCAGCTTGCTGTATAATTTATATTAATGAAGCTGACAATATTGTACAGTATTGATATTTGTCGTAAATAATTTTTAGATTTTATTTTATTTATTGTAGATTATAGACGCGTCGACATCTAAGGTAATTAGCGTCTTTCAACTACACTAAATAACAACTAACTTAAAACTAAATAACATCACAAAACATCCATGAGTGCAGGTGAGATTCGAACCCACGGCAGTCCAGTCCAGAGGTTGCGGCACCAAGCATGCTAACCACTAGGCTATACTGCCCTCAATTTTTATACTATACCTACATCAAAGTTTTTAAAATTCCAATTCCACAAGTGGAGAATTTGGGTCAAAATTCACTTTTCGCAATTTTACAATATTTTATTGTTTCGAGGTCACAGGAATCCAAAAAATATATTTTTGGAAAAAGTATGTTCATCTGTTTGTCTGTCAACACGATACATGCCAAACGGCTGAGAGGGCAGTGCAGCTTAGTGGATAGCGTACTTGGTACCAGACTCTAGACTAGACTATAGTGGGTTCGAATCCCACCTACACTCATGGATGTTTTGTGATGTTATTTAGTTTTAAGTTAGTTGTTATTTAATGTAATTTAAGACTCTAATGACCTGTGTTGTCGACGCGTCTGTAATCTACAATAAATAAAACCAAACGGCTAAGCGGACCGAAACCAAATGTTGGTAGGATGTTTGACATGTAAAAAGGAAGAGCCCTATTCTTTTGGGAAAAATCGGTGCATGCGCAGGAGAGATATTTGCTATAACGTTGTTTTTTTCTATTACAACAGTATACTTTTTACAACGACTGTTCTATACTCATTTTAACAAAAAAGTTTTTTTTCTAAACTTTGTAGTTTCGTAGATATTTTGAAATTGAGCAAGTGTGCCCACATTCTATTGGTCGCTTCAGTTGTGCAAGCGCTGTATGAGCAATTGAGCATGCGCAAAGACGCGGACGACTGCACCTGGCGCAAAGACGCGGCTAATAGAATTTGGGCATATGCATAGCAAGGACAATGTTTGCGGAAAAAATATAAGATACCTTTTTTGTAGAGCATTAAATTTCCTACAAAATTCTCTTAAAACATTTTTCTGTACAATCAATTAATGATGAGGTATGAATTTTTTTCTATTGGACTGAGAAAAAAATAAAAAACTGTGATGCGGAGGATCTTCCTATTAAAATTAAGAGCTCATATTTGGTGAGAATTTTTTTAAGGTGTCTAGCAACCTATTGTAAAAAAATAATTGATTTTTTTGACCCACCCTAAAGGACATGTCCATGAGACATAGGCATGCACCCTTCCCTGAATGGCAACCCCCCTCGTCTAAAGTGACACTTTATACTACGTCTATGGGTGAATATTATTGGTCGATTCTTTTTCTAGCCTGTTGCATTTTCTATGGCAGGGGGTTTGATCTTTGATGATGAGATTAATTAAGATAAAAGTATTTCAATGAAATTCAAAACTGCACTTCTCGAGAGTGCTCGAATGCATATTAACAACATTTTATCAAAGTTTCAGTGCAACAGACATTGCAAGGTTTATAAAACGAATAACCTAATCCTGGATTAAAATACTTTCCGAAGGAACTAGTTTATATTAGGATTAAATTTTATCTAAAACTTTCAAGTTGTTCTAACGTTTAACACATACTAAGTTTGTGTTATTATTAGCAACAGTCTGGTTCGATAGTTTCGTCCCCCCAAAAAAAAGGGAAAAGTGTGCCAAATTGTTCTCTAAAGTGAGACACCTTTTACGCTTTTTGACATATCTCAGAAGATAAGAATAAAGGATTCAGAGCCTGAACCGTTTTAAAGCTCCTTCTGAAATAAAAAGTTGTTAGAAAAAGTTTTCTCATTGAAAAATTTAACAAAATATAGTTTGATTGTCTGTCTTGAAAAAAGAACCAAATTACGTATTTTCAGATATTTTGTTTTTTTAATTGATGCTTTGTAATATTATTCATTGATATATTTCCCTTAATTGTTTGAAATTAAATACACACAAATTATATTATATAATTAATTACAGTTGGGTTAATTGTTTAATTCTGGAAAAGCGTGTAATTTATTTTCAAAATTGATTTTAAATTGAAAATGTAATTTATTTTGGTTTGACTGATAAACCTGTAATGTATTTATTTAATTACAAATGGAGAACAAATTAATATTTTAATTGAAACAATAATACTTGGTCAAATTAAACACAAATAGAAAAAAACTTAATTATTTCTGTCAAGAACACGCTGCTAATAAAGATATTTTACTGAAAGCGGTTCATAGTGATGTCGTTATACAGGAATTCATCAAAAATAGGTTTGGATAATTTCGAATAAATTTAAAAAAATGATATAATTAACTGATTTTTTTTAATTTTGAACCATCCTAATAAAGTATTTGCAGCTGTAAATGAATTTTAAATTTGCAGTCATGTTTTGTATCAATGAAAAAATTCGATTTGGATGGTATTATTTTTTCGTAATTTAGCTCCATCAGAATAATAAATTGAAAACACATAATTCGAAAATTCGTAATTATTTTTTTAACCGTCTTCTTGAATGTTACTGGTGAAAAAAATATTTTTAATTAATCAAAATGTCATATTTTTTTCATTATAAAGTGAAAAAACTGTGACTGGTTTTTCCGCTATCTGAAACAGAAAAATATCACTAAAGACTTTTTAAAAAGAAACTGAGTACGAGCTAATATGTCGGCCATATATTTCTTCAAAATCCCTGAAAAGAGGCAAAAATATTTTTAATCGTCCCTCTAGTTTTGTAATATATTAAACCAATCACAGTTGCTCATGCCGACTTAAGGTCAATTTATATTATGCGGTCAGACACGGCGCGGGATCGTAGCGTTCCCGGCAAGACAAACATTTTTACATGCATTTCAAATACGAATATTTATATTTAGCGGTTCCCGTCCGTTCAGACACGTATCAATACTCGTATTTGAAATGCATGTAAAAATGTTTGTCTTGCCGGAAACGCTACGTTCCCGGGCCGTGTCTGAGCTGATAATATAAGTCGACCTTTAGTCTTTCTCTTTGATGAAGAGCGGACCAATCACAAGTTTCAATGATTCATTTATCTCGAACGGTTACAATAATTTTACCATCTCTCTCTTTGATGAAGAGCGAACCAAATTACTGATTCATCCTCTGTATTTGATGTACAACTGAACAATCACAGATTACAATGATTTATCCATCTCTCTCTTTGACGAAGAGCGGACCAATCTCAAATTACAATGCTTTTCCTATCTCTCTCTTTAATAAAGAGCGGACCAATCGCAGGTGTTAGTGATTCATCTATGTCTGTCTTTGATGTATAACTGAAATATCACAGCTTATACTGATTTTCCATCTCTGTCTTTTATGAAGAGTGAACTAAAACTTGCCTTAATCACTCTATCCCTCACTTCGATTCAGAGTTGATCGCAACTTCGTTGCTCAAATCTCTTATAAAAGTGTCTCTACATGTGACACATCTTACTCGACATCAATAGAGGGGAATCCCCCAACTACAAAAGGCCTTTTAAACAGCTCTATCTCTGCTAATTAACTATAAAACACATCTTAATGCGAGTAGTTGTTAACTTCGTCCCAACACTATAAACAGAACAAGGAGGAAAACAACAGCGAAGCCGCATTATAATAATGTAGAAGAGAGGGACATTTGCGAATCCCTATATGTAGGACGTTCTACCGGTTGATCCCCGGATTGTGCAGAGACCTGCCGTCATCTCTCAGGGACGCACGACCTTTAATACAGGACTCCTTGGTTAATTGCAATGGCTCTCACAAAGGACTTAATACATATACCTATATAAACTGAGAGCTGGCGAAATTTTTTCTCAAGTGACTACATAAGACAAAATAATATTAAAAATACCTATACACGTGTTCCCCATTTGAGAATCTGTAAGTGTAGCACCCTTCCTCCCTTGCGTTTTAGGTGACAGGTAGAAATTAGACAGGTAAAATATGATTTTTTCATGTATCTAATAATGCAACACTTTTTTTAGTGTATTTGCCATATGGCACATACACTATTGGCGTCGGTCGGATGGCGGGACCTAGGGGTCGGACCAAAATTTCTCGACGTTTCATAGCCTTCTGAACACTTTGGCACCATTTTTGGAAAAGTCTGTTTATATATGTATATATATATATATATATATATGTGTGTGTGTGTGTGTGTGTGTGTGCGGGGGCTATAACTTTCGAAAGAGTTAATTGATTTTGACGAAATTTGGTAGACACGTTGAAATCTATCACCGCACGAAGCCTATTTAAAATGGGCCCAATCGGACTATTTTAAGGGTGGTTTTTAGGGGTTGAAAAATGTTTTTGGGCCCAAAAATGCCGAAAAAATTCTCAGAATTGTTTCAAAATTGAAATTTAACCTTTTAGTAAAGATCAAAATGTGCTGCTAAAATTTTAATAAAATCGGCCCGACAGGACCGGACTTACAAATTTTATGAAAACACTAGTTGGCGGATAGTGCTTTACTTACTGAAGGGTGTATTTAGTTTGGTACCGAGGTTGCATTGATAAAAATATTGAAATTAAGAAAAAAAATATTATTTTAAGGAATGTATTAAGGGGTTAAATTTTTTATTTTGTCCAAAAACAAACTTAAGTTCACATAATAAAGCCACAATGCCAGTATTAGCAAATACACTATCTTGTCGGCAGGGTTTTGGCACTGCGACCCGAGTTTTTTTATTCTATATTAATGAGTCATATTTTATAATACATGAACATTGCCTGCTCTAATGGTCATTCTTTTCCAAGTCGTCAGACTTATTTATAATTAGAAAAAAAATTTCATGTATCCACGTAAGGTCTGGCATTTTTTTTACATGAACCTATATATTATAATTCTAAAATGCCAGGCCAAAATGTTGATGTGAACACTTTGAAAAAAGTTATTGAAAATCAATTATTTCTAATAATAATTAAAAAATAGTGTTACATTATTACTAATTGAAGCAAGGTTTGGTTGAGGCTCAAAATAATTATTTTGACCCTCAACCAAACCTTCCTTCAATTATTAACATTCATTGGGTCAACACTACTATATACTGATTACATTATTACATGAAAAATTTGTCGAATTTTTACCTGCCACCTTAAACGCAAGGGAGAAAGACTGCCAGACTTACAGATTCTCTAATGGGAAACATTTATACAGGGAATGCTGAGATTATTTTGTCATACGTAGACACTTGAAAAAATCTGTCGCTATCTCTTAGACTAATACCAGATACACCGCTCTCATAATATAGAAAGCATCACTGTATTCAGCTAACGAATGTAATCACTACAGAGCCTATAGTAGCGTCGCGGTGCGGTGAATTATTACGTTTTTGATACACTCATTTACGTTTTTGTAGCGTATGTCTTTGTTATATTTTTCAAATGAAATTATCGTCAAAACAAAATATGATAGCTGATATCAAAAAATAATTGTTTCATTAATGAATATAGGTATGTGATAAAAAATTATAGAAAAGATATTAATTGTACATCACAATTTGAATGTCCCTTTTTATTTTTCTTCATATTTTCTTGCTTATATTATAGAGTGTGTAACTTATACACGCTCTACAACTGGGTTTGATGTTTAATTTTTACACATTTAGCGAACAAAATTATCGAAATATGTCATAATTTTTGGAAGTCTATCTATACTAATGTAATAAAGCTGAAGAGTTTGTTTGTGTGTATGTTTGTTTGAACGCGCTAATCTTAGGAACGACCAATCCGATTTGAAAAAAAAATTTTTTTTAGATAGCCCGTTTATTGAGGAAATTCATAGGCTATTCAAGTTTTTTAAAATTCAACCCCAAAGGGAATAAAATGGGGGTGTCGGATTTTTTGACTATCTAATAGATAGTTGTTCTCGCTTCGCATACTTGCCAAGTTTATAGTAGTATAGATAGTATCTATACTACTATAAACTTGGCAAATACGCGAAGCGAGAACAACGACATAATCATAATTTTTGTCTCTGGAACTACTGAACCAATTCTAAAAAAAATTTTTACTAATAGAACACTACACTATCCCTGCATGATATAGGTTATATTTTATTTTGATAAATTTCTCGTGGGGGGATAATTCTTGTGAGATAGTAACAAAACGTAACTCTGAAATTATTTTGCATTTTAGCTTAGACGTATAGGCGGAATCCTACTAATATTATAAACATCATCAGCCCGACTTCGCTTCGCCGGGGAAGAATTTCTCGCGGGGGGATAATAAATCAAAAATTCTTAGCACTTGGGCGAAGCCGGACAGGACCGCTAGTATAAAATAAAGTTGCGAATTGGTATACATATTACATAACATTGTATGTATAACGAAAGTAAAGGTTATGATTAAAGGCATCGTGTTTTAATATCGTATTTAAATTTAACGAAAGTTTTCAGTGTATTCCATTTCAATTTTAAAGTCTTATTACAAATTCAAATTAGTTTGAAAATAAATTTGTAGTTTCGTGTTTTATATTCCCGTCATGTTAAGTTTAAAATGAAATTTATGAACATATAATTTATCATTTCTAATGTACAGTGTGCATCGATACTTTAAATTGTAAATTATAGACGCTCGGTAGCTTCGATCGTTAGCATCCACCAATGTATCAATGAGGGCTATCAGGTTTTTTTCTACCACCTGATGACGCCACTGGCAAGTAAGATATAAAGTTACTAGATCTAGTAACTTTAGTAAGGCATACGTCAATGACTGTCATTTAAATGACTGTTTATATTTTCAGCCACCTGATGGCGTCACTAGCAAGTAAAGTATCAGTTATTCAATAATTTAACGGCTAAATCGCAGTTTTATATTTATTTAATTATTTATTCCTTAATAATGAATCAATGAAGAATGACTAAACACAAACCGTCAATCTCTAAACCACTCTAAACGTTTGACATACCTTACTTGTCACTAGCGCCATCTGACGATTAAAAAATGTAAACATTTGACATAGACCTTACTTGCCACTTGCGCTATCTGATGCATAAAAATATGGTAGTCCTAATTACTAGATTACAGACCTTCCCTACTCTACATTTTGATGAAATTTGTTATTTTTATTTAGATGTTTTAGCCTAGTGTTTAGCCTAGATGTATAGCCTAGTGGATAGCGTATTTGGTTCCGCAGTCTCTAGACTAGACTGTCGTGGGTTCGAATCCCACCTGCGCTCATAAATGTTTTGTGATGTAATTTAGTTTTAAGAAAGTTGTTTAGTGTAGTTGAAAGACGCTGATGACCTGAAATGTCGACACGTCTATAATCTACAATAAATTAAATTCAATAAATAGATGTTTTAGGTGACTAGCTATTTTGGTTATCTGAGCTCGGTACGAATTTAATATTATTAATAAATTAAAAATTTAATTGATACTTTCACCAATTTTAAGATTAGAACCTGGCAACTTGGGTTTATTAAATAGGCAAGGTATATTTTTTATAGAGCGATTTTATTAATTTTTACCATACCCACTACAAAATAGCTACTTTCGATGCATGTATACCGCCCTGTAAGGGATCATTTAACAGGCAAGCGTGCCAAAAGTGTTTTACTTACCGCACTAGTGAGTACGGTTTTCTTTAACACACTGTATAGTGTATATATTGTAAGAGCTTATGATATAGCGATCAATTATTTTAATATTAAAATATACTCCGTTTGTTACGAGTATAATATAATTTAATGATAACAGACAAATTTTAATTCGGAAAGATTCTACATTATTACATAATATACTAAAATATAAAGAGGTACCTAAATAGGTATAAATTTTCAAATAAATTTATTTCGAAAACTGACGTAACATTCTTCAAAGAAAATTTTAACTACCTATTAAATATTTATTGTATAATCTAGGCAAATACACTAATAGCGACCCATGGACTTTTTTCTGATTTCCATAAATAAAATCTGTAATTGAAAATTTGTATTAGAAGAGCAGCCAATAATTACATAATTGATTCCTGCAAATATCAGAAAAAATCATTTTAACAACTATAATCACAGTCAGGAATCTAACCTGAACTTTTCCACTATCGCGGCAGAATGCTAGATTGGTAATCATGTCACGAGGACAGTGTGGTGTAACGGTTAGCGTAGCGGCCTTTGGATCACACTGTCGTGGGTTCGAATCCCACCTCCGCTCATGGATGTTTTGTGATGTCATTTAGTTTTAAGAGAATTGTTATTTAATGTATTCATAAGACGCTAATGACCTAAGTTGTCGACGCGTCTATAATCTACAAAAAATTAAATAAATAAATCATGTCATGATTGAGTATTGTACGCTCATTCCGCCGCGATAGTGGAAAAGTTTAGGTTAGATTCCTGAGTGTGCTTATGGTTGTTAAAATGATTTTTTTCGATATTTGCAGGAATCAATTATGTGATTGGCTGCTCTTCCAATAAAAATTTACAATTGCAAAACAGCCGTATAATTCTATTTAATAAAAACCTATAATTGCATTTTTAACGGAATTTTCGACTTCCGAATATTCTCTCTTCTATGTCTAGGAGGGTATAAGGAGGTGCGAATGCACCCCTCGCGGCAGACATGTGTTATTGAACGTTTATAATCCAGATAACACCTTTCTTATTTATATGTAAAGTTCGAGTTATATATAAACATGAATTTTCATTTGTAGAACGACATGCTTAAAATATAAGGGCGTAATAAATGTACTCACAGTATGTTAATTTTCTTCTTGATGAAAATATCCAATTAGAAAAAAATGCTAATGAATTAACGTGTTGAAAAACATACCAGATGTTGAGTGTGGTCGCAAAACATATGGAAATCAATGCTAATTTTTTTCATTAATAATTTCCCCTACTCGTTTTTTCGATACATTTTACTCTGTGGACAGAAATGGCTCGTTGTTTCTTGATATTCTACACAAAATCAATATAAACAGTTTTTTGTGCTTTTTTTCTGCAAACGAAAATTATTTATAGTATAGGTAGTGAAAATGATCTTATAATAATATATCACGCTTGCTTGGAATTATAGGGTTCAATGTTACAATTTTTCTGACTGAGATTTTGATTCCTAAGGATCATGTTGCTTGGCTCTTAATCGCTGAAGACATCCATAGTTCTAGGTATATTCCCTAGCATAATATACACGAAAAATTACTTAGAATTTTGCATGATTTTGCAATTTTCAAGAAAACGAAGTTCTATGTGGCTATGTAATTACAATAAATACTGTAAACGCATTAACTTCAATCTCGTTTTTCTCAGAAAGAATTTTTTTTGGTACATAGAGTAGGTATCCTATAATTCCAAACAAACGATAATATAAAATTTAAACGGGACCTCAAACTATAATTTCGTTTTATATCGCGGGAATGCTTCGTGATACTTAGATAGGTGAACATTTTTCTACAAAAATTATTATCTGTTAGGATCAGCGTTATTTAAAAATGAGTCAACTTTAATGAAATTTAGTACACCAGCAATCAGTATCCAAACTTTTTATTAGATATGCTCCCGTAGAAAGTAATCAAAAAAAAAAATAAAATTACATTTTTAGAAATCAAAAAATTAACTGCGAATTAAATATTGATATGATGACATAAAGAAGGTTGATAAGAGAAACTGATTGTTACATTTTTATTATCTTATTTATTAAATAATAATAAATAGATCATGTTTATTAGCCCTTAAAAAAGACATATCAAAGAGACAGTATGGGGTTTGTCACAATTATAAAAAAAATTAAATAAACAGTTATGAATATAGATATTCCTAAAATTAGAGCTCTGATAGTTTATGAACTCAACCGAATAAAAAGTATTTTTATTTAATTTTTTTTTCAATAATTTGGTGGAAACTTCATTTTTTTAATAAGAAGTATTAGAGGAAGACAGTGTGGCTCAGTTGGTAGCGTCGCGGCCTCTGAATCAGACTGTCGTGGGTTCGAGTCCCACCTCTGCTCATGGATGTTTTGTGATGTTATTTAGTTATCGAAGTTCGACTGTAGCCTCGATAATTTTTATACAGTTATCATAGTGAGAATTGCATCGCCCTTGAGACCTCGATGCGGCGTGCACTAAGTATGAACAAGGTACATAATAATAAAGTAATACCAACATACAAGGTAGAATATGTTACACCTAAAAAATTTCCATACAACACATTTCCTACGCTTCATTTATGTACGAAAACTCCCCGTGCGTTTCGTTATAATTTCTAAGTTAATTTTCAGCTTATAGTTACGCAAAGTGTTATGTGAATTAATTATTGCAGCAAATGTTTTAATTATACTATATATATTATATTATGTATATATTTCATGCATATTATTTTCATTATTAATTTATATGTTGCAGTTTGATTACATGTTTCGTTATATTTGGTCTAATTAAAATAATTATGAAGTTTGCAATATGCAATTAACGTTGCATCCTGATGCATGTAAACAAAGTATTGATTGAATTAAAAATTGCGGTGAAACATTAAAATAACAAAATACAGTGCGTTAAAAAAAAATTCGACTGATGACCAGTCCTATACTTCCCACCTAGTAAATATTTGCAAAAAATAAACACTCTTTTTTTTTATTCTTTGACTAGGCCCAAATAACCTTAGCTGTTGGTGGTCTTTAAAACACAATTTAATTTTTATTCTTTGAAAAAAGCATGGCCCTCTTTTTTGTTTGGTGATCTATTGATGGCTAGCTTAATATAGCAAAAATCATGGTTACCTTGATTTACGTACAATTTTTATTTTTTTTAGTAAAATATTTTTTTTCTCGAAAACTATACATTTTAGAGAAAAAAAATATTTACATTTTTTTCATATTATAACATCTAGAATTCATTTATATTTTTTTTTACCTATGTTAATACGTGACATTGAGGACGTTTTTTTGAATATCTCAGGATCCACTGAACCGATTTGACTCAAAATCTAATCAGATCTAAGTTAAAGGCTGATAAACACAATAGAACAATCGGCATGCCCGTATGTTGTTCCGTTCTTAAGATATCGAAGGCGAAAAATTGACCACATACACACACACACACATACACACATACACACACACACACACATACAGACATCAGTCAGAAAATGATCTTAAACGATTGCTAGGGTCTCAAAACGTGAAAATCTGTTAAAATCTCGAAATATTGTTTTCGGACTGAATCCATTACTTCCCTACCATAGTAGAGGTGGGAAGTAATAATGTCCTGAAAAAATTATATTTAAGCCAATGAACGATCAATGAAAGACGTGTTTATGAGAAATTTCATTGAGAGGAATGAAACATAATTGTGATAAAAAAAATATTTTTGAGCAGGAAAACTTTTGAAGTGCATTGTATTGTATTGTATTTTAAAGACCACCAACAGCTAAGGTTATTTGGGCCTAGCACCAATTCATATTTTCAATTCATTATTATTATTTTTTTTTTTTTTAATAATAAATTGAAAATCCAATTGACACTTTTACCAACTCTCGGGCTAGAACCCGAGAACTGGGGACTTGTAATAGAGGAACCATAGCAACGCCTTGTATTGAAGTGCACTGTTTCTGTAATAATTTAGTGCATACAGTGGTTTTCTGATTCTTATTAATACTAGCTTATCCTTCATACCACAAAAGGCATTACTGAAATTATATTTGTTTTACATTTATTTTTCTTATCAACCGAATCCCCTGTCGCAGTAAAGGTGAAGATTGAAGAGTGAAGACGCATCGGAAATTCAGTTTACAGAAATAATGGAATTTTTAGAATGCACGTTATAAATATTCATTTGATACATTAACGGATTTATTTATAAATATTCATTTCGAATTTTGTAACCGGTCTGTCAAAATTTTATAAATAATCATATCTAAAAAATAAACATTAATCTATATTAAAAGTTGACCTTTGTGAATATCCGAACGTGTAACGATGCCATTCTTTTTATACAAGCGAATAGGCCCTGCAGTCAGGGTCCATTCTGATTGGTCGAATACCCCATCTTGATGTCATTTGACACACACACACACGCACCTAAACGAACGTAACAACTAACTAGTGAACTCTGTATACTAATATGGATAGTTGATAGCGATAAAAAAAATGGATTTTGTATGTGGATAATGTTCAAACACATATTCTTCAAGACAGGCATTAATGTACACAAAATCAGAATGAAAACTGCAGGTAAGGCTTATAATCTAATTCTTTCTATAAAAGTCGATCAATTTTTTGACATTTCAAATTAAAACCTAATTTAAATTTATTAATTAAAATATTATAGGATGTCCAAAATGTATACAATAACAGTGTTCTTGAGAAATTGGAATAAAATAATAAATTTTAATTAAGTTTTATTTTGAAATGTCAGAAAATTGATCGACTTTTATAGAAAGAATTAGATTACAAGCCTTATCTGAAATTTTCATTCTAATTTTGTGAACATTAATGCCTTGTCTTGAAGAATGTGTGTTTGAACATTCTCCACATACAAAACTCAATTGTTTATACGGAGGTTCTATGTTTCCTCTATTACAAGCCCCCAGTTACCAGGTTCTAATCCGAGAACTGGTAAAAATATCAATTGGATTTTCAATTTACTATTAATAAACAATAAATTGAAAATATGAATTAGTGCTAGGCCAAAATATTCTTATTAAAAAATAGTAAAAAAAAATTTTTCAGACCGTCATATCGACCTTTATGATCTCAGTTATCGAACATCTATAATTTACAATCTTTTATTCTATTCAGTTGTCTAATTTATATAATTTTATCGCACGATATTTTCAGTTTTTGAATTTCAAAATGAAACTGCAAAGAGATTTAATTTCTTGATATATCCAGTTTTGTAATTACAGAAGAGTTTGTTGAAACCTCTAGTTTCACATACAGTAGTTAACTTGTACGGGATTTAAGTTTCACTGGGCTTTTGAGTTTGGTGTATGGAAGCTTTTACTAGTTTTCATAAGACAAGCTTCTGCATCTGTTAAACGAATCTTCAGAAAGTAAACTTTGTAGATGTTGAGCTATATTTTTTTTGTCCACACTTTCTTATTGTACATTTCAAAGCTATATTCGACTCAAGAATTTTATGGTTTATTCATTAGTGTATTTGCCATAATATGGCACATACACTATTGGCGTCGGTCGGATGGCGGGACCTAGGGGTCGGACCAAAATTTCTCGACGTTTCATAGCCTCCTGAACACTTTGGCACCATTTTTGAAAATGTTTATATATATATATGCCCTCGTGTCGTGTGTGTCGTGTGTGTGCGTGTGCGTGTGCGTGTGCGTGTGCGTGTGCGTGTGCGTGTGCGTGTGCGTGTGCGTGTGCGTGTGTGCTGTGTGTGTGTACACTGAACTCTCGACAGACTTAATCGATTGAAACGAAATTTGGTACACACATTGGAACCCATCACCGCAAGAAGCCTATTTAAAATGGGCCCGATCGGACCATTTTCAGGGTTGTATTTAGGGGTTCCAAAAAGTTTTTGGGCCCAAAAATACCGAAAAATTTGTCAGAATCGTTTCAAAATTGAAATTGAACTCTTTAGTAAAGATTAAAATGTGCTGCTAAAATTTTAATAAAATCGGCCCGACAGGACCGGACTTTCAAATTTTATGAAAACACTAGTTTGTTGATACGGATTTATACTTATGGAAGGGTGTATTTAATTGGGTGTACTGATAAAATCCATGTCTAATATTGAAATTTAGAAAAATTTAATTATTTTAAGGGATGTATAAGGGGTTAAATTTTTTATTTTGTCAAAAAACAAACTTAAGTTCACATAATAATGCCACAATGCCTGTATTAGCAAATACACTATATTGTCGGCAGGGTTTGGCACTGCGACCCGAGTTTTTTTTAATATTGCAATATTTAAACGTTCTTTTTTAGAGCTTGACAATAGCCGAGCGTGTGTCGAAGTCGTTTTCTTTTCTATTACAAGCCCCCAGTTTCCAGTTTCTAATCCGAGAAAAGTATCAATTGGATTTTCATTCTTATGCTAGACCTAAGTAACCCTCACTGTTGGTGGTCTAAAACAGGCATGCCTTATCTATGTTGTTCTTATTGTATTCAGTGATTCCAAATGTTTACTGTTTCCATAGCTACAAATGCATCCAAGTCACAAGTGAGACATTTGTTTTTTAGGTTTTAGGGTTCTGTACTGAAACCCTATTACTAAGCCTACGCCGTATGTCCGTCTGTCTGTCTGTCCTACCTACCTTTAAAAGGCTGTATCTTTTGAACCGTAACAGGTAGCCGGTTGAAATTTTCACAGAATATGTGTTGTAATGGCGAATATCTTAACAAATAAAAAAAAAAAAAAATTAAGGGTGGTTCCCATACAAAAAACTTGTTTTTTCAACGTTCTTTTGTTTTTGCTCTATCGTAAAAACGGTAATATATACAAGCGTCAAACTTGGTGTGATTATAGTGAAAACTCTAAACTAAAACAACAAATAATAAAAACCGACCAGGCGATCAAGTGTTAGTCGGGTTAAACAGTTTATTATGTTTAACAATTTTGAAATTTACATTAACGGTGGCACATAAAAAACACTCGCATTTTAAAATTGACATATCTTTTTTATTTGTCAACCGATTTAATTGAAACAAACACTAAATGTTATCCCAAGCTTATCTCAAACATTACCTCAGTGGTCGAGCGTCTATAATTTACAATTCATTCATTCAAACATTACTCTACTTAACTCCTTAGTTTTATTATTGTACAGAACCCTCGATGCGCGAGTCCAACTCGCACTTGACCGTTTTTTTTAAATACATCGTGAAATTTTAAGAAAAATTAATTTGAATTACGATTTAAAAGCGGAAAAATCACCTAGTTTTATGTACGCTTTCTAGCACAGCAGGCTAGATACCTAACACCGCGTTATATTTGGTAGCCCATTGCATTGTGGCAGCTACCAGCTCTAACGTCAGAAAACCTAAGTATCCAAGCTACGAAAAAGCTGTTTTTAGAATGATAAAAGGAACCGTGATCATTGTACTCATAAGAACCGCTTTTTTGTAAACAATTTCGGCCTCTTCCAATTTTAATACTGCTTTTATTATTATGAATGAATTCATATTATACAGATTGAACGTATACATGTATACATATAAATCTCTATTTAATCAAATATCCATCAAGTCACCCCATGGTACGGCAGTTAATTCATCTGGCTGTCCGTCGAAGCGTCCAATCCGATCAGATCAATCAAATCATCTCATTTTAACTGCCTTGTGCACATCACTCTTATCGTCGCGCTATTCACTCTCAGATTTGTGCCCGGCTATTTTATACTTTAAATTATTTTCCTGAGTTCATTTCGAACACTTGGGAATTTTAATATGTTAAATGATGGAGAAGGTCACAGTCACTTGTGTGTGTATGTGTGTTTTTATCGCTTTTATTTAGCGTCACTGCTACTTAACTAACTAACTAATAATCAAATCTTGTAATCAAATTTTCACCCACTTTCCGTTAACCGATTGAGATGAAATTTTGCACACTTGTGTAGTTTCGATTATAATACAATATTATGATAACTAGATGATCGACCCGGCTTCGTCCGGGTATATAATCGCGCTTTAAAAGAAAGCATGTGATGAGATCTAAAAAATTCGACTGATGACCAGTCCTATACTTCCCACCTAGTAAATATTTGCAAAAAATAAACATTCTTTTTTTATTCTTTGAAAAAAAAACATGGCCCTCTTTTTTGTTTAGTGATCTACTGATGGCTAGCTTAATATAGCAAAAATCATGGTTACCTTGATTTACGTATAATTTTTATTTTTTTTTAGTAAAATATTTTTTTTCTCGAAAACTGTACATTTTAGAGAAAAAAATATTTACATTTTTTTCATATTATAACATCTAGAATTCATTTATATTTTTTTTTTACCTATGTTAATACGTGACATTGAGAACGTTTTCTTTAATATCTTAGGATCCACTGAACCGATTTGACTCAAAATCTAATCAGATCTAAGTTAAAGGCTGATAAACACAATAGAACAATCGGCATGGCCGTATGTTGTTCCGTTCTTACGATATCGAAGGCGAAAAATTGACCACATCACCACACATCCCACATCCACACACATCCACACACACATCCACACACACACACACACACACATACAGACATCAGTCAGAAAATGATTTTAAACGATTGCTAGGGTCTCAAAACGTGAAGATCTGTTAAAATCTCGAAATATTTTTTTCGGACTAAATCCATTACTTCCCTACCATTGTAGAGGTGGGAAGTAAAAATAGTGTGTGCAGACGTCAAGGCTTGACTTGAGAGTTCATTTCCAAAGAAACATTTGCCTAGGTAAGATTGTTTACACTTTACATCATGTTTACATAGGTATAAAACAATATTTTTAAACGACTTTTTTAGTTTTATAGCTAACAAAATCGTGTAATTAGAAAGTAAAAAGAGGACAGTGTTGTCCAGTGGTTAGCGTCGCGACCTCTGGATCAGACTGTCGTGGGTTCGAATCCCGCCTCCACTTATGGATGTTTTGTGATGTCATTTAGTTTTAAGTTAATTGTTATTTAATGTAATCAAGACGCTTATAATGACCTAAGTTGTCGACGCGTGTATAATTTACAATAAATCAATAAAATAAATACAAAGTAAAAAATAAAATAAATAAAAAAACGTTTTTAAGTAAAACGTTTTGGTGTTAATTATAGTCTTGCATAATTGTACTAAAAAGAAAAAAAATAATATTTCATTTAGGTTCATCGTGGGTCGTGGCTGCAGTAATACATTATCATAGAGCTTACGACCCACGCTTTTATAATTTTCTTTTTAGTATATTTATGCAAGACTTTAATGAAAATAAAATCTTTTTACTTAAAAACACTTTTTCATTTATTTTATTTAGATTTACATTATTTTCTTGCGTTCAGGAACGCCTCACGGGAATATTGTTTAATGTGGTGCTCGAATCACAAACGACAAAAATTTCATAGCCCACTGAGAACATCGTTTTCAATAAATGACTCATTCATTTTTTGCATTTATATTAACCTTTGTACGTTTTTTTTTTTTATTTGCCATTTGGGAATTTTAAAAACATTGTGTATAATCCTACATATTTGACTGTTGTTGTTTTTAAATTCTTTCAATTTTATTTTTCGTTATTTTTAATCGTTTGTTTGCTGTTGGTAAAATTAATTAGCTGAAATATTTACCTGGAAATAGAACTGAAAATATTTTTATTCTTTTATTTATTTTGTGTAGGTACCTACTTAAATTGAACAACCTCATTACTCAATTTCGAGGACAGTGTGGCGTAACGGTTAGCGTAGCGGCTTTTAGATCACTGTCGTGGGTTCAAATCCCACCTCCGCTCATGGATGTTTTGTGATGTTATTTAGTATTAAGTGATTTGTTATTTAATGTCATTAAGACGCCGATGACCTAAGTTGTTGACGCGTCTATAATCTACAATAAATAAATAAAAATTACTCAATTTCTTCTTAGAGACTTTGATTTTCAGTTTATAAAAAATATTTAAGAATTGAAAATACGAATTGGCGCTAGGCGCAGTGAACTGTAATAATAATAAAAACAATAATAATAATATAGTTTGCACTGAAACATAATCAAGCAAATCGCTAATAATAATGGTTACCCCTCAAGTTTAATTGACAATCTCCTGTTTAAGAAGAAGAAAAAATTAATAATTAATAAATTTTATCCACCACAACATGAGACAGAATTAATATATAAATCAATTAATTATATCCCTATCATTAGTAATAATATAAGTAATAAACTTAAAAAATATGGGATAAAAACTGTTTGCTCAAATAAAGTTAATTTAGGTAAAATACTTTTTAATAATAAAGAAAAACGGGACAAATCAGAAAATAGTGGCATCTATGAAATTCATTGTTCCGATTGTGACGCCATATATATAGGACAGACAGGACGCTCATTCAAATTAAGAATGAAAGAACACGCAAAGGCAATAGGAACACTAAGTCATAATACCGGTTTTTCGACCCATTGCATAGATAATAACCATAATTTTAATCAGTATAATTTTAAACCGTTACATATCTGTAAGAAAGGTAGAAAACTCACTCTATTAGAAAATCTTGAAATTCAAAAAGCCATTAGAAGAAATAATAATATAACAAATGACCAGGTAGATTTTAATCTGTCACCCCTACTACAAAGTATTTGCAATTAAATCTATAGTTAAAGTAGTTATTCAAAGTAAAAGATAATTTTTCTGTACCTATATATTCCATTACAATTTTCTGAAAAATTTAGTACTTGTCTACTCCTTGAAGATGGACTTTGGTCCGAAACGATCGTCGAGAAGAAATAATTTATGTAGAATTTTCAAGTGTTTTAAATATTTGTTAATAATAATAATGCCTTTAACATCCGTTTCTCGACATTATGTCATAACAGAACGCTATTCGCACCATTACTATTTTCCATTTTTACCACTTCCCGTTTTATACATTTTTATACTTCAACTTAATTAATAGCAATGCGCGAATGGAGGAATTATAGGACATTAGGATAAGATAGGCAACTTTGGGAGCATAGGTAATCGGCCATGGCCTTGAATAAGGAATCATCTCGATATTCATCTGGAATTATTGAGGGAAACCATGGAAAACCTCAAACAAGATGGCCGGTACAGAAATTACCGTTTCTCGGCGTGAGGCAGTAGGAAAAAGTCCTAGCCACAACTGCCCCCGCCGGGATTCGAACCCAGTACCTTCCCAATGCGAGTCTAGTGCTGTACCTTTATTTATTGTAGATTATAGATGCGTCAACAACTTAGGTCATTAGCGTCTTAATTACATTAAATAACTTAACTTAAAACTAAATGACATCACAAAACACCCGTAAGCGGAGGAGGGATTCGAACCCCCGACAGTGTGATCCAAAGGCCACTACGCTAACCGTTACACCACACTGTCCTCTCTAGTACTGTACCATTAAGCTACATCGCTGCAGGTAGGCGCAGTGAACTGTAGACTGTAGTAGTTGGTGGCCTTAAAAAAAACTGAAAGAACTTTTTTTATGATAGACTGGTTCAGCAGAACACATAGCAAATAAATGAAATCTTTTTATCATCTTGAAGTACATAGATAACTGCTGTAGATTATAGACGCTCGACAACGGAGGTCATAAGTACAAATTGTTATCGATGTCCATTGTGAACATTTTTAAGTAAAAACATATTTTTCCGTGTTCAACAGATCTTTGGGGCTATCTAAACGATGTAGCATTATGTGTAGTCAATTTACTTTAGGTACTATTTAATCCTATTTTACGATAAAGAACTTGTGAAATGTGAGGGGACTTTAATCCGACTAACAATTGTATACCAGTATATTATATACAGTCAATAGGGTCGTCCCGCGTATCAAAATTTGATGAACAGTGTATGTTATTCCTCATACATAAACAAATAATGTACCAACTTTTTTGTTCTTATATTCTTCTTCTTAATTGCAAACAAGCATTAAAATAAATATTAGTAAAAAAATCTTTTTAGAGACAAAAAAAAGGAAAAAATAATTTTTAATAATTTAGGTTCATAATTATAAAAGCGTTGGTCGTGACTAATAAACTATCATAGAGTTCACGACCCACGCTTTTATAATTATGAACCTAAATTATTAAAAATGTATTTTTTCTTTTTAGTGCATTTAAATAAAAGCTTGCCTCTAAAAAGTTTTTTTTACTAATATTTATTTTGTTCATTTTAGTCTTTCAAAATTTTACCCCCCATCGACACCCAGCATGCCCTTAAATTACCCCCAAAATGTTCGCTCATCAAGCCCTTTCATTTGACACCCATATCATAGGGGTTGCTGTGGAAATGATAAATCGCCATTTTGTAACGTCCGCCATATTGGATTAAAATGGCGGCATTTAAGTAATCGTTCATTGTCACGAGAACCAAACGTGTGTGCCAAATTTCAGCCCGATAGCTTCAGTGGACGTGGGTGAAATATTGTTTACAAAATTCCAGGTCATACATACATACAAGTGAAGTTAAATAAAAGCTCGTAATAAAAAAAAGTGTGTTCATTGCAAACTGCTGAGCTTAGCCGCCATATAATGACGTAAATGCCAGACCAATGAAGCCAGACATACTTCCACTAGATAAAGAGAGGTAATAATGTCTATGAAAAGAGACGAATACTTCCTCATCAGTCGTAACTTATGAAGAACCTAACTTAAGTTCTAACTTCCGGCCTGTCAACTGTACATAAACAAATCAGGGTACTATATAATATATTCTCTCTTTATCTATGAATCAGCGGGCGTGATTCAACTACGACAACCAATCAGAGAAGGCTTGCTGTAAGTGACGTATTCCGTGGCGGTATAATTCAATGTTTAAAATTACCTTGAAAAATACGCACTTTCGGGATTTTTTTTCTTGTAGAAAAAGCTTCCGAAAAATGCTCAAAGAAATCTATTTGTAACGTAGATTCCAACCCTAAAAAAATGTGGGACGACCCCATTTCTTTGAAGACGCAACGCATACATGATTTTTGTCGATTTGGTATAGTTATGGAAAACAATGCATTAGAGAAAATCGCCCTGCCTCCACTGAGAAAGGTATTATAGACGCTCGACAGCTGAGGTTAAAATCCATTGATGCTGGTAATAAAAATATAGTTTTAAGTTGCCGCAATATTTTTCTAAACACGGTTAACTACAAATCAGTGAATAGAAAATGTAAAGACTTTATACAAATTTTTACTTGTTTATTTGAATATTTATAATTTATTCATCGGTGTTTACCATATAAATAAAAATAGTCCCCCCTTTTGTTGCACATCTTCTCGTTAGATTTATTTGTAATAGTATTTAAACGCTTTGAACGTTCTTTCTATACACGTCTTAATATTCCCCCATACTCCCCCACTTATCTTTCTGTAGGTATATAATGACTTCCATTCTTCTTTTCGCTTTATATTCAACCGCCACGAAGCTTTGCGCCATGATATACAGGATATTGCAGAAAAAAATGATAACAAGAAACTTTTCGATCTTTCAATTCGTTCCTTGAAATTAATTTTTCGAAAAAATTAATCCCGAAATTGGCTCGTCATCAAACTAGAATTTTAATCGTGCGATTAGTTCTGAATTTCACTTACGCTATCCAACCCGAATTTCAGAATCCTGAATTTGAAAAAGATTTGATTTTTTTTTGAAATTCAGTAAACGTATAGAAAATGTTAAATTTAGTAAACACACAAAATACCTTACCCTTTTTCTGAATAATTTTTTTAACAGACAACTACGTCTTTCCCAGCGGTATATACGGGGGGGGGGGGGGGTGTATAATGCGAGACGAAAAATTCGTTACAAAAAAATGTGTGACACGAATAACTATAATTACGCCATAGTTTGTGTTTTGTATCATGCACTGTAAGAAATGAGAAGTCCGATTACATAGATTATCGATGGTCCATTTGTAGCCAGCGATTAATCTGGTAATAGGCACACAAAGAGACAATGGCGTCGCAAACAGGTATCGCCACATCGCGTAGATTCCATAAAAACACAATGCGCATGCGTGGTTACTAATTTTACATTAATTTGTTTTGTATTCATCCATTTTATATATGTAACTATACATTTTATTTTGTAATTTTTACACACTTTATTGGAATATTACACAAATTATGTAATTTTAATTTACTTTATGTAAAAATCACAAATTTGTTTAACTTCACAGTAAAAATCCAAGTTTATGAAGTTTTCTGTGTAAAAATAAATAATAATGTAAAATCACTTAGAAAATCGAGCGAATTCTACCTTAACTTTCAAAGTATTTTTACATCCATTTTTTACAGTGTATATGTCATGTTAATATTTTAAGAAAAAAAAACTATGAAAGTAGTTCTACGTCTTTGGTTGCGGCAAAATAGTAATAATTACCTGTGCTACTTGTCATTTTTTTTTCGAATTCAGTACGCTTATTGAAAACAGCCGACTGAGCTCTATAAACGCACAAACTAGACATGCATAAAACTTTAAATATTTTTTCTACTTCTTTTAAAAATCTGTCGGGTTTTTTACAAGCTATTATTTAACTTGCAATGTTTGTATGTTAGTTTGTTTGTTTAGGTCAAATCTTGCAAGTCAATTTTGAAAGACTAAAATCATTGATTAACATATTATATGGGAAGATAGTGATTCCATGTACTGAAAAATATACTATAGCTGCCCGCTTACGTTTCATTCCCCTGGCCCACAAACTCAATGTTGACTTGTGCTTCCACCTATATTATTGTTGAACTAACAGCTCAGATATTGTCAATGCTACCTCTAACTGATCCTAAATAATGATATAAGATATTTACATCACTGCCGCAGCTGACATTATTTTAATGTTTTGAAATTTGTTGAGACTGTATAAAACTTATATAAAGTGAACTTAGTTTAGTTACATAATTTATCTGTAAACGCTATCTGATTTTATATTTCTTTGTCTCTGAATAAAAATTGTTCAAACACTCGTAAAATATATTTTGATGTATTCATAGGCTAAGAGCTGATAACACTTTTTTCATGTGTTTTTATAAGACTTGGAACTTTTTTAAAAGATGAATTTTATATATCTCTACAAAGGGTATATAGTCTGTCATTCCAAACGCGGGGCAAAACCACCCCATATTTTTTTGTTCACTCTTGCGAAAAAAGACTTATGTGTGTTTATCATTAGTAAAGTCTAGAAAAAGTTTTGCCCCGCGTTTGGAATGACAGACTATTTACCCCTTGTAGAGATATTTAAAAGTTATCTTTTAAAAAAAGTTCCAAGTCTTCTAAAAACACATAAAAAAGTGTTATCCGCTCTTAGTCTATCATAGCAACTTATACTAATTAGTTAACAAAAGCAAGCAGTTTAAGAGAATTAGATAATCAAATTCATTAAGATTGTAAAATTTGTTGTTAAATAAAAGAATTTAAAATAAATCTTTCACAATTTTTCCAATCGTTAGGGGCCTACACACGATCAGTTTAACTTCGCAGTTTATCTGTGCAGTCAAACTGCACAGTTGTGTGAACTGTACGGTGTGTGGGCTATTTCAGTTTGCTCCTCAATTGTTCTCAGTTTGAAGAGCTGACGTGCGTGGCTAGACACAACTAGAAAGGGAAGTTCGGTTTTGCGCTCAGATTGATCTGAGCGCAAAACCGAACTTACCCAAAGACTACACATGACTGTGCCAACTGTTCAATTAACTGAGCTGACTTCGCAGTTTATCGGTGCAAAGTAGAGTCAAATGCGCAGGCCAAAAGCCTGCGTTAAAATTTGTCGGAACTATGCAGTTATCTCAGTTTATCGCTCAGACATGACGCCACAAGGGTTAAACTGCGCAGTTAAACTGATCGTGTGTAGGCCCCTTTAATGAATTTGATTATCTAATTTTCTTATGTATGAATATTTTTAGTTTGACATAATAATGATTAACATTATTAAGTTTAAAATTAAATAAAATATCAGAATGGTCCAAAAGTCTTGCCCTAATGTTAAATCCAATTAAATTCAATATAATGTCTATAGAAAGCCGGAATCAATTGGCTAAAGTGCCGTAACGCTGTCTGGTCATCAAACTAATTCTGTAGACTACTGCAAAAATTTAGGATTATACATAGACAAATACTTAGTGGAATCGCTCATTTTATCATCTTTTAATTATTGTGATATTGTGTACGGACCATGTATAAACCAGTCAACATCGCAGCTTATCCAAAAATTTTAAAATATATGCTTCAGATATATTGTATACAACATAAATTTACATATCGCATACTTCGTAGACAACTTGATCACAACCGGGCAGCCAGATTATTTAAATTGCAATTTAAAATATTTATCAGATTATCATAATAATAATAAAAATACGATGTCACAGGATACAACATTGTCAATAAACTTGCATGAAACAAATTTTTATAAAAAATCTTTTACTTATGGTTCTGCCTCTATATACTTATAATAATATTCCTCGTGAATATAAACATCTCAAAAAAGAGGCGTTTCGAAAGAACGTTAGGGGTTGTCTATTAATAGTCACCGCGAAATATTATGCAATATGAACCAATGACGCAAGATTGTCTTAAATAAAATTAAGATGCTAGTCACCAGATGGCCTAACGATTGTCAACACAACTCACTTCTGTAAACTCTACAATTATTCTGTACTCAAAGATTAAATAATAAAACTTAGGATGCTAGTCAACAGATGGCCAATAGTGCGACGTCTAGCTGCCTCTATTAAAAGTGGCCTCATTTACGCTCATAAGGATCAAAATCTTCTAGTAATATGTTAAACAATGCTAAAATGAACAAATATTTTATTTTGTTCATTTTAGTCTTTCAAAATTGACTTGCAAAAAACTTTTTAGAAACAAGCTTTTATTAAATTTAGGTACTAAAAAGGAAAATATAATATTTAGGAAATTTAGGTTCATAATTATTATAAAAGCGGGGGTTTCGACCAATAAACTATCATAGAGTTTACAACCCACGCTTTTATAATAATTATGAACCTAAATTTACTAAATATTATTTTTTCCTTTTTAGTAGGTACCTACATTTAATAAAAACTTGTCTCTAAAAAGTTTTTTTACTAATATTTTTTACTGGTAGTTTGTGTACACCTATATATGTATAGTGGCGTTTTATAGGAAAGTATATATCACAGCTTAATACATTCCGCGGATCCGTTTTGTCGCAATCTTCACTATTGTTTATGTTGCATAAAGCTATTTTACTCTTCCTGTTTTTATTAGAAAACGTACATATGCTTTATATAGGGTAGAACATTCATCCCCTGGTAATTATTTTTCTATTTCCCATGGGACGAGAGAAGATCAGCTTGAACCCTCTTCCAATTTTATGAATGATGTTTTAAAATTCATTTTTAGAAATTATCAAAAAAAAATTTTTTTTTTTGTTAAACACCACCAAATGCTAAGGTTATCTGTGCCAAGTACCAATTTATTTTTTATTTTCTGTAATAGGGTTGTAGCCACAAAAAAAAACAAATACATTTTAATTTTTTTTCGATAGCCTATAAAATATAAACACTGTAAATCATATATCTAATTTTTATTTATAGGTATATTCAAAATATTTTTTTATAATTAACTAAAAAATTAATAATTCATTCTTGTTGTCACGTGAACTCAAATACCCATCACAGCGAGTGACGTCACAACCCTCCAAACATTATATCCTGACGTTTGGCTAATCATCATTAGTCTTTGTGGTATTTTTTACGAACTAAACATAAATTCTTTGGATAACATGTGTTATTATATGGAATATATTATATAATAACAAAAAAAACCCGATCACCGAAGAAAGATGTCGTTTAGCAGGGCGTGACGTCATCTTGACACCATGACAGCGGGATAATTTGAAAGATATAATACAAAACATATTTTTTAAATGAAAATTCGAATATTAAATTATCAAATTTTTTTTAAATATAATATACATAAAGCTATAAATTAAAAGTATTTTCAAAAAAGTGTATATATACACCCCTATTGACCAGTTTTCAGGGCAGAAACTGGGAAATTTAAACTATTGGGCAAGAGAATTTTTATACGTAGCGCAATTAAATTATTATATCAAGGAAAGAAAAACGGTTTCAATTTTTACGCATTTTAACAAAATTTACTAGCTTTGCATTTTAAAACTTTCCGTTATTTTTGATAAAAAAATGATTCATACAAAATATTGTATGGCTGGATGAATGATTTTGATTGCCAGCTTTTTAAAATATTGTAAACACGTGATTCATTTTTGTAATCAACTGATGAAACAACTCACTCAACTATAAAACTGTTAACTAATTAAAAAAAGAGTGTGTGTGTACTATGTACGCACGTCAGAAGTTATACTCCTTTGGTGATGAAGGTAAAATTAATTAACTTTTTATATCTCCCCCCCTAATTTCTATCCCCCCGCGAGAATATCTCCCCCTGCGTAGCTTTTTATTTATGAATGAATTTTTAGAATCGGTTTAGTAGTTCCAGAGATAAGAATTTATGATTTATTACCCCCCCCCCCGCGAGTAACCCCTCGCGAGAATCTCTCCCCCTGCGTAGCTTGCTATTAGTGAAAGAATTTTTAGAATCGGTTTAATAGGGTATTATATTATAATTATGAAAAATAATAAAATAAAGATATTAAATACAATTGATGAAGGTTTAATTAATTAATTTAATTTAATAAATTATTAATTTATTAAATATATTTATTTATTATATTTATATCTAATTATTTATTTAAAAAAAGTATGTTTGTGTTGAGATTCGAACCCGAGTCCTATAGCGTTTGAGGAGAGAACGGTAACCACTTGACCACAGACGTCTTGCATTCTGTGCTATATAATCAGGTATTATAATCATATGCGTGCACAGTACAGCTGTTGGAGTAAGGACTCTTATTTAACAAAAGCGGCATACATCAGCTTTTGTACAGAAATAGCTTTTATTAATGTTATTCAAAACTGAAAACGCTCTTGTCACATTCTGACTAATTTCATGGTGTAGAATCGTAAAAATTCACTCTCATCCATTTTTCCATAACGCGCCAAAAGAAGTATAACTTCAAAAATGGCCAGAATCGCTTTTAATAATAATATTGAAATTGTTGGGGGGGAAAAGCGTTTGCGTGTTACAAATAAATTGACTTTATTTCTTATCAAACACAAAAGCTGTTAAAATATGCTGTGCAGAAGAAAAATCTACTTTCGTTGCCAAAAACATTTGTTCAGCAAATATAGCTGTCGCCTTATAAATTGCATTACGTACAACTTCTTTCTATTTTCGAAGATTTTTCTGTGCTTAAAAGCGCTCATAAATTCTCGTTTTTTAGATATAATAAAATAGCATCAACTTGTATTTTATATCACTAAAAATAAAACATCAGCTATAAATTTTATTTTATATTTTAATTGTCTTTCATATCTCGTAATAAACTACCTAATATTTATTTATACATATATTTATGATAATGAAACTGAATCTACTGCAAAAAAGTGTTACTAATTTACAAAATAACAAAAATACTTATTTTTCTGTTGCTTTCTACAGTGAATAAAGCAGATTTATGATAAATTAAAAAGTGGCAACACTGTCATTAAAATCTTAAACGTTCACTAAGCATTATAAATTTTTAAAATAATCCAAAATCAAAACCATGAAAAATCTCAAACTTTTTGTTGTTTTTTTGAAGTGAAAACTTCCTTAGGCGCTTTAGGCACTTTTTGCCTGGGTACTAAAAAAATGTGAAGCGTTCCAACTACTTCCGTAAGAATTTGCAACCCTACCGTAAGAATTCGCAACATACTTATATCATAAAAACGGCCGTCTACATCACTTCGACTCATAGCGCAGTGGTTACGCCTTTGCGTTCTATGCATAGGAACCTGGGTTAGAGACCTGATGGCAGCGTAGAATTTTTGACGTTTTTTTCTAAATTCTACATGATATTTATTTATATATTTTTTATTTTTGTTATATTCTTTCTTTGACAATAATAATTATAATTTTTTTGAAACCAAGGTGGAATTAATCAAAAATACAATTTTAGTATTTTAGTAATAAATTATTTTTAGTTCATAAATGCGCTATAATAGATGACACCAAAAGTTAGAAAATCTGAAGTTTTCACTTCTGTCGTATGGTCATAAACACACACCCATTTTTTTTTTTTTTATTTGATCCAACGACAATTTTAATTATACAGTGAGCAAATCACACACATTTCACTAAACTGTTTTAGAACAACTGATATTGTGATGTATTTTCGTTTTGTGTCCACAAAGAATTATAAAAAATAAATACGTTACAGAAATTTTATTTCAGTACGATTTTTAATCAACTTTTTGTGTAGTGAAGTGTAAATTTTCAATTTTCCCTTCCATTTCTCGCTTCGTAAAAATAAACATTTAAGATATTTAAGTTGGTATTTTAATTTTACAACTGAATCCATCCAACACTTTATTTATTCTGACCCGTGATTAATATTTTTCTTTGCTAATTTACAATGCCCTCGAAATTATGGACATAGTACTGTATTTTTTTTTTAATTATTTATTGATTTTAAATTTTTATTAAAAAGTGATGTATTTTGGGAAAATATTCCTGTAATTTTGATCTAACGAAATAAACGACCAACTTTTAGGGCTCTCTGATCGTAGTGTTAATTCATATTTTTATTTGTTATTATTTTTAACAACAAATTAAAAATATAATTGATATTTTCACAAGTTATCAAATTCGAACCTGGGAACTGAAGGTTTGTAATAGACGGCTATTGTCAATCTCAAAATGTATATAAATTTCAAAAAAATAAACGAGATCTGTGAAATGGTTGATGCTTGCATTTTTTGTTCGTTCTTTAAAACGATAAAGTTTGATAAAACTTTACGAATAGGTTTTTCATTCATTTTTAAAAATAACATGTTTCCAGTTGCATTCGCGTCATAGCGTGTCATGTCCTAGAGACTCAATCTTGCACCTCTCCGCAGTTGCATGGTCCATAGAGGTTAGCGCAATCCCATACTGCATTTTTTATCGTCAAATAGGAATAAAAGCTAGTCAGTATTACAGGACCTTACAATGAATTTTAAGGAAGATTTTTTTTTAATTTCACTTAATGACGTTCGCTGTCCTGCTCAAAATATTATACGCTTCGTGGAGCCAAACTATACTTAATTTAAACTTTTAAAGATCTTTTCAGTTTAAATGTAACCACAGAATCGTTCTACGAATTTTGAAGAATTTTCAGTCTTCCACATTTTCAAAATCTGAAAATGCAAAATTTGAAGTTTTCTTATTTTTATTGATATTTGACACATTATATATGATTGAATTTAAAAAAATCGAAATTTAAATAGGGGATTACAATACACAAAGGCTATCCCATACATTCCTACTAATTACGTACAGAATCAAAAATTCACATTAGTAACATTCCTACCCTAGGACCTATAAAATAACTTAAGAAATAAAATTAATCAGTCACCATTTCTGAAATTTAAAAACCATGCTGCTTATAAAACATTGATACATCTATACATAATATAATAAAATCATAAACGCTCTTTTTGTCTGTTTATCTGTTTGTGTGTGCACGCTAGTCTCCACAATGGCTGAACCAATTTGGATGTGGTTTTCAGTGATGTATTGAGATAAGCTTGGGCTAACATTTAGTGTTTGTTTCATTTAAATCGGTTGCCAAATAAAAAAGATATGTCAATTTTAAAATTCGTCATTCGAGCGTTGTGAGACCGTTAATGCAAACTGTCAAAACGATAGGTTGGGTTGATTTTTGTGACACCGTTAATGCAAACTATTTCCAAGTGATTTTAAGCCCGACTTCGCTTCGCAGGGGGAAAGATTCTTGCGGGAGTGATAATAAATCATACTTCGCGTCGCATGGGGAAAATTTCTCGCGGGGAAATAATAAATCATATTTCGCTTCGCAGAGGGACAATTTCTCGCGGTGGGGATAATAAATTAACAATATACTAAATATACATTGGCGGAGTCATTGGTAGCCGCTAGTAATATATAAGGAGCATTTTTGAAAACATCTAATTTTTAGTTTGTTTTTTACTAGAAACGATATTTCCCTTAAAAACGGAAGTGAGATCCTGTTATTGTGATTGACTTTTCACGCTCAGAACAAGAGCCGCTGAGATCACAGACGTATATTCTATTCAAAGAGCAACCCATAATGTCGATAGTACAGTGCATTACATAAGGTGGATCCCTAATAACGTTTTCCAACAGGATTAGCAAATTTTCAAAATTGACATACGGTATCCAAAATCATTGGGATGACGTTGTTTATTTGACGTTACCCTGTTTCATTTATTACAATCCCCTATTACAGTACGTCAGTTCTTATCTTAAATTCAGTTTATTATTACAAATAATAAAAAACTGATGCTATATAGTCTCAGATAATCCTGACCTCGACCCTGACAGTTGGTGGTTTTAATAAAATATTAGTAAAAACACTTTTTGAAGACAAGCTTTTATTGAAATGTATTTAAAAGGAAAAAAATAATATTTAATAATTTAGACTCATAATTATAAAAGCGTGGGTTATAGTTTATTAGTCACGACCCCCGCTTTTATAATAATTATGAACCTAAATTTATATATAAATAGAAGCTTGTCTTTAAAGATTTTTTTTACTAATATTTTATTTTGTTCATTTTAGTATTTCAAAATGTTTAGAATTAACATCAGTTTATTAAAATTAATTGTTTGTTTGTTTCATAATTTCTTTGACTTTAATTAACTTTATTTTTTATGTTTGTCGTGCTACAAGTGGCGCCACTTAGAACCACCGCCGAGTCTCTTCGTAATCTAGAAATATATCGCTGATTCGCTCCCTGACAGTTGGTGGTTTTAATAAAATATTATTAAAAACACTTTTTGAAGACAAGCTTTTATTGAAATGTACTTAAAAGGAAAAAAATAATATTTAATAATTTAGACTCATAATTATAAAAGCGTGGGTTATAGTTTATTAGTCACGACCCCCGCTTTTATAATAATTATGAACCTAAATTTATATATAAATAGAAGCTTGTCTTTAAAGAGTTTTTTTAATATTTTATTTTGTACATTTTAGTATTTCAAAATGTTTAGAATTAACATCAGTTTATTAAAATTAATTATTTGTTTGTTTCACAATTTCTTTGACTTTATTTTTTATGTTTGTCGTGCTACAAGTGGCGCCACTTAGAACCACCGCCGAATCTCTTCGTAATCTAGAAATATATCGCTGATTCGCTGCTGCTATATTATGTATCCTCCTTAATATACTAAGGCGGATGGTTGGTAGCACAGTATTACATAACGCGTTGTAATACCTGATATAACCGACCATTTATATTCTATGAGCAGGCTGTCAAGTCGTTGACATCACTCCTGCATAACTACGGAGCATATATTTTACTCTGGTCGTATAGTTTTATTATACAATATACATATTTAATATCCTAGTAACGAAAATCAGTTTCTTGTTCCCCTTTTTTATTACGGGAACATTTATAGAATTCTACTTTTGTAGATACGTCCAAACTACAGAATATCATATTATGCATTTTATAGACACTTCACCTCCGTCTTCAGATTGTTAGCAAATATTAAACTTGCAAGTTCAATTGATGGTGGAAGCAACGGGTACAGATTAAGTAGCATCTATGGTGGAAGTGGCGGGTAGAGTCGGTGGTAAATAAATGTGATTCACATAATATGCAGTACTGTCTTTGGTCGGTTCAATATGAATATACAGCTCAACTTGTGGGTTTGTAACGTGCCTGTGCAGGTCTGTACAGGCTGGGTATATGTAAATCATGCTTACATTTAACCTATCAAAGACAGACAGTACTGCAACCAACTGCAACCGCAGCTGCGCGGATAATCTTGTTTTTGAAAATGTTCGGTCACCTATCATTGGGAAATTTGGCCGTGATCGCAATCAGACAGGCCGTCGACACACGTTAATTGTTATTCACACTACACCGGCATCGACCATAAATACATGTACACTGTACAGACACCGACCGTCACCAGCAAAACATTCTTTCAAAGAATGCCGGCGGGAGCTGTGCTGTTCCGTGATATGTCTGTGCGGATCCAGCAGTATAGGTGGGGATTGCGCCATTAATCCATTTTATTCTTATACCGAATTTTTTAACACGTGATGTTTTTTTAACTTGACATTTTCTACACTGTAAAGTCCACGAAATAAAGTGTTATTATTATTATACAATACATTGTTCATTTGTCTGTCCGTTACGTGCCGGTGCATGTCTGTGCAGGTTGGGTGAATCATACTTAATATTTTGCTGTTTTAGTGAGATATTTTGCGGGGAATATTTTATTTTTTAACAATTTGGTTTGAGTAGCATATTGTTATTATATTATATTTTAATTAATTTATAGGAGATATTTTATCAGCTAGAAATAGTAAAAACAGCAGAAGGCACAATTAAAGCATCAAAAAAAATTTTTGATCAAATGAATGCAAATTATTTTAACGTCTTAATACATACGTCCAAAAATAGATTCTCGAAAAAGAACAGCTATTTTCATGTTGAAATTACTTTTCAACTGGAATTATACTAATCTAATGTTGAGAAATTTCTCCGTAATAGTAATAATAATTTCAGAAGCTAAGGAACTGATTTAAAAAATTAAATCACTGTAATCTTCGTGAGTGACAAAGGCTATATTACGCTACGGCAAAAGAGAGAAATCAAGTCAGGGATGATTTTTATGTTTGTCTCAGGATTTTAGTGCCGATCGGATCAACAAATCTACACATATCGTCTAAAGATATTATTGAAATTTTCGATATTAAAAATTATTTTGGAACATGCAGATCATTCAAGTATGTAAGCTTTCACGGCCGGCGTTGTTCCAAATTTTGATAGTTTCCGGGCTTGTAGGCCGTGGCCCGATGGTATTTCTACCTGACGTTTCGTCTACAACTACAGTAGACATTTTCAAAGGCGATGTGGTAATGGTGGCAGCGGTCGGATTGTCCTCCTTACGCTTACCTGTGAGCCGCCAACAGAAGCTTCAAATCTTGGTAGTTTCCGGGCTTGTAGGCCGTGGTCCGATGGTATTTCTACCTGACGTTTCGTCTACAACTACAGTAGACATTTTCAAAGGCGATGTGGCAATGGTGGCAGCGGTCGGATTGTCCTCCTTACACTTGTAAACGAAACGTCAGGTAGAAAAATATCATCGGACCACAGTCTACAAGCCCGCAAATTATCAAGACATGAAAATCATTTATGGTTTTTTATACCAACTTATATTTTATAAAAGATAATTTTGTTTATAACTTCGAAACAAAATATAGTTGGAATCAATATAATTTGAAGCTGAATATTTATGATTAAACGAATCGAAATAAGACAAAACAAGAAGTGTAAAAGAGAGAAAGATAAAAGAGTCGAAATGAAAGAACATACATATAATTCTATGAGCGAAGTGAACGATGCGGACGGGGAAATCCCTTCGAGATGTCAACATGTATGTTGGAGTCGTTAAGCTCCTGGTATCACATATGTGGCCTGGGTATTCCCCGAGGAGCGACATGCGTTCCATCATATGAACGGGACAGTGCCGGGCGTAACCGTATTACATCACCGTACGACTGTACTAAAAAGAGACAGAGCATAGCCTATTCATTATACTAAACAGAGACGGAAAATAGGTGTGCTTATTCGTGTTGTGATTTTATCAAAAATAATTTTATTAGAATACTAGCTTTTACCCGCGACTTCACTCGCGCTGATGTCGATTTTCATAGAAACAATATTTTAATTCAATCCTTGTCAGATAAAACGTTTGGGTACCAGTTGATAGTGTACCAAGTTTGCTCTAGATGACAATGTGGTCCAGTGGTTAGCATCGCGGCCTCTGGATTAGGCTGTCATGGGTTCGAATCCCGCCTCCGCTCATGGATGTTTTGTGATGTCATTTAATGTTAAGTTAATTATTATTTAATGTAATCAAGACGCTAAAGACCTAAGCTGTCGACGCGTCTATAATTTACAATAAATAAATAAAGTTTGATCAAAATTGGTATTGTCGCTCTCGAGTGATGCTGATACAGATAAAAATTTCGAAAAACCCGTAAGAAAACGAAATTACAGACAGAGGTCGCATTACTATTTTTTTTATATATTAGTATTAATGGCTGCAAGGTAAACGAAACGTCGTAAATAAATATATAGAAGAAGTAAAGACATATACGGCATTAAATTCGAATTTATACGATAGGAAGTTGTTTTGCTACCAAATAAATATATTTTGTTACTTTTATTATACAGTCAGTTGTATTGGAACTAGAGAGCAGTATAGCCTAGTGGTTAGCGTGCTTAGTGCCACAACCTCTGGACTGGACTGCCGTGGGTTCGAATCCCACCTGCGCTCATGGATGTTTTGTGATGTTATTTAGTTTTAAGATAGTTGTTATTTAGTGTAGTTGAAAGACGCTAATGACCTGAGATGTCGACGCGTCTATAATCTACAATAAATAAAAAAAATGTATTGGAACTAAGTACTATATGAGAGAGTCACCACAGAAACATTCTGCTGGCTGTTAAATCAAACTATCGTGAGTTCGAATTTCACTTCCGCTCATGGATGTTTTGTGTTGTCGTTTAATTTAATATTAAGTAGTATTTTATTAGACGCTAATTACCTTAGTTGTCGAGCGTCTATAATCTACAATAATTAAATGATTACAGAAACATTCAACTCTAGAAGAACTTATTTTTATATCTCCTACCAATTGCATTCAATTTAAGTTATAATCGGGGCTAAGAACTATGTGAGAGGTCAACATAGAAACGTTAATTTTTAAAAAATACATAAAAAGTATTAATAAAAATAAATAATCAAAAAAATCAAAAACCCGACTGCAAAAAAGACAATTTAAAAGTAATGCACTAAAAAGACCGAAACAAGAAAGTTTAGTAGCAAGCGGAACCCATTAATTTTCTTTCGGTTTATAATTTGCAATTGGGTCCCGCCTGCTACTAAGCTTCTTGTTTCGGTCTTTTTAGTGCATTACTTTTAAATTGTCTTTTTTGCAGTCGGGTTTTTGATTTTTTTAATTATTTATTTTATTTTAGACTTTTTAGTGTCCCGGCACGCTCTTATAAACAAAAACTGTGAAAAATATATATTTTTGTAATCCCCTTTTAATTTTCTTTATTTTGATACCCTTCTCAATAGGTTTGGTTAATTTTTTTTTATTAGCGTATTACTATTTCGCGCCAAAAATCCACCATTTTGTTTTGTTTTTTTCAAACACCTATCTAGGGACACTTGGGTTTTTAAGACGAATATAACGATACCTTAACTGTCGAAATCCATCCAGCCGTATATGAGGTAATAAAGAAATTTACCAACAAATTTACATACATACAATATACATACATACAAGATACGCGCGAAAAACATAACCTTTCTTGGCAGTCGGTAAAAAGATAGGTTCTCTTTCAGTTGAATCGGGATTAAGAACTATGTGAAAGAGTCACACCAAAAAAAAAAAACGATGTTATTTTTATATCCACACAAATTGCGTTTCACGAAACAACTTATAAATAAATACTGTGTCCTGACTTATACAGTTGCATCAGGGGATTTGAACACTGCATGCGAGAGCATGAATTTTGTCTTACAGTTAAGAAAATATTTTATTTTTCATACAAACGCAATTCCATGAAACAAGGTGTAAAAATAAGTACTGAGTTATGACTATATACAGTACAGATGTACCGTGGGATTCCCAGACTTGAAACACTGCATGAGAGAGCAGGTAGTGGACGTTCGCTTATGTTTGTTGTCACCAAGTGAGATTATAGTTGTCACTACCTCTTCATATTATACCTCTACGTAGATATAATTCAGCCCTTTACGACATGTTTGTATCCCAAATGCAAACATTCAACAGTCGTGTGTTGCTAGGAATCATAATATAATCCAACTTCTCAAATGCAGTGACGGACTCTGACGATATTGGCCGATCTGTTTTAAAATCCATTCGTTTTATTTCTATAATATTGTAGTTTAAAAAAAAGTGGGTGCGTTTACTTATGTACGCACGTTAGAAGCTATACTTCTTTGGCGCGATTAAAAACTAATTTTTAATTTGCATGCAAATAATTTATTGAAATAAAATTATAAAAGACTAAATTTGTTTATATGGTAACTATGGAAATCAATCCTGTTAATTTTGATGTCACAGTTTTTGAAAAAATCACTCACATAATTTTTTCATAACGCGCCTAAAGAAATAACTTCAAAAAGAGCCTGCTGTCTATCTGCCTGTTACAGTTTTCTAGTTCCTAAACTATAATATCTGCAATAATGAAATTGAAATATACATGGTGTACCTATTTCAGAATTGAGAACATAGGAAAAATACTACAGTGAAAATTATTAAGGATCAGTGATTGCTTTGCCCTCTTTTCATGCTTAAAAATCATGTTAATTAATTTAATTTAGATAGTCATGGTTGCTGTCTATTTTTGTCGTGCTACTTATTTTGTTTGTCTTCCTTGTTGCACTAATGTTCCGTGTTTTCAATACTGTGATACACCCTGTATAATGTAACTCTTCAAGGCCCAAACTCACACAAATACTTTTTTGTTGGGTTTCCGCACATTGAAAAATAAATTTTTTTTTTTTGAAAACAGTGATAGAAAATTTTATTATTTCTTTTTTAGTCCAAAATGGCGTAAGGGTACAATATTGTGTCCTTCATCACATTTGACCTAAAATAATAAATAATTAGAACTAAATCATCAATTATTTTTATAATTCTTATTTATACATACTTACAAGAAAATACAGGGTAGTGATTTTTTCAATGTTCGCCATTTATTTTAGTGTGAATTATTTTTATGTTTTTTAATAATTGCATGTCTGAAGAGTCAGTCAAAAAATTGAACGTTAGTCCGGACCTGGAAAACGACATATCATTATGTCATGCTTCTGTAGGTTTTCGAAGCAGAATATTTACATACTACATTCAAAAGTACAGAGCTATCCGCTGTTCCGTCCGTTTCAACAAATATTATGTAATTTTTGTAAAAGCACTTAAAAGGAGAGCAAAGCAACTGTCATTCTTACGTCACATGCCTACCAGCATAACAGTGTGTTCATATTTCATAGCATAAAACAAGTTCAGTGTACTATTGCTTTACAAAAATAAAAGCATTATAATTAACCCAAGAGTAAACAGGGCATAATAGTTGTTATAGAAATGCTGGAAAATATACAGACTTTATACGAAATTTTAGTACACTTCAAAGAAAAAACAGGAAATTCGTGAAAGCAACAATTTTTATTTTATTAAAACCATAAACTAGGGTTATCTGGGCAATATATTACCAATAGGGTCATCTCACGTATTTGATCAGACGCTAAAAAGCTCTGTTATCGAGCGTCTATAATCCACAATTCATTCATTCATTCATTCATTCACGTATTTGATAATTTTGAATCGTGCATTTTATTCCTCATTCATAAACCAACTTTTTCGTTCTTTTATCTTTCATCTTAATTACAAACAAGAACTAAAGAAATATACAGGGTGTATCACAGGATTGAGAACATAGAAAATAAATGAGTGCAACAGGGAAGACATAAACAAAATGGGTAGCGTGACAAAGATAGAATACACATGGCTAACTTATCTAAATTAATTATCATGGTTTTAAGCATGAAAAAGGGCACAGAAGTCACTGATCCTAACTAATTTGCACAATGGAGTTTTCCTTATGTTCGGTTTTCTGTGGTACACCCTGTATACATATATAAATATATTCTCAAGTACGGTATAATAATTTTAATTGTTCGACGAATTTAAATTTTCGGTCCAAATGACGAAACATGAAAGAATTCTTTAACATTAATAATTAAAAAAAAATTATGTCAGATAATATTTTAAATATATTCTCTAAAAAAAGCAGTTTCTTTCAACGGAACATTCGTGATTCGAAGAGTTTTTTTGCAGAGTGTATTTTATTTAATTAATAATTTCTACGAAATGTTTTTTTACCATTAAAAAATTTCAATTACGGTAAATCTATTTAGAGCATATAAAACCACATAATTCCATGGAATTAAAATGTCAAATACTCCGAATTATATTAGACAATAATATAATAACATGTAATTTATCGACATAGAATATATTATCAAGTCGCTGGATTTACACAAAACCTTGAATTTATTTAGTAAAACTCGTGTATTTGTTTCAATACTTCGTCACGATGACATACACAGTTGTTGTCTCTCACACATTATGAAATATAAAACGAATAAATTTTTACAGAGTAAATTCGTCCATGCGATCTGTTTTTATTTCTATTGACAAGTAAAAAGTTTTCACTGCATTCACTTGTTAGTTAATTTTGGATGATTTAATCTTTTTTCTGGAATAGTTTTGTTTTGAAACCACTGGTTTACAGTATAAATTATACATTCTGTGATATGGATACTTTTTTCGAGAAAACTATGCAGCCGAACAAATTTTACATTTTTAACGTATTTGCATGTGGAAAATTGTATTTGTTCTGCAATCATTTCCATTAGGAAATTTGCTTTTAATTTACATGAAAAAAACTATTATTTTTTCGCTTATTCGAGACTTTAATTTGAACGTATGTAAATACAGACGTTAAAATTATTTGCGTTCATTCGATCAAAAAATTGTTTCGATGCTTTTAATCTGCCGGTTCTGCTATGTTTTTGCTATTTCTAGCTGATAAAATACCTCCAATAAATTAATTAAAATATATAATATATGCCACTTGAAGCAAAATTGTTATTCACCGTCAAATATCTCACTAAAGCAGCAAATAACTCACCATGTACGCTACCCGTTGCTTCCACCATCGATAATACTTAATGTGTACCCGTTGCTTCCACCATCGGCCTACAATATTACACGTTGTTTCAAGTAGTTTTTGTTAATAATTTATATTGGCAAGTGTTTTAAAGTGTTGCACATATTTTTTGAAGCTATGCTTCTATAGGTACGTTAGACGATTTCTGGCAGGGGAAAAACTTACAGGTTCGCGTCACGCAACATACTCATATTAAAAGTATATCTATAGCTATGAGTGTGACGTATATATATTAGCGCACGCGCTGTGGCCTATGTGAAATTAATATCTGAGAGTTTTATAGTACACAAAAAAATAAAATGGCGTCAGATTTCAAAATGGCGGCCATATGTAGGTACTTTTGTAAAAATTATCCAATCTTTTTGAAAATTGATATTTAAGAGTTTTATAGGACACAAAAAAATAAAATGGCGTCAGATTTCAAAATGGCGGCCATGTGTACTTTTGTAAAAATTATCCAATCTTTTTGAAAATTGATATTTAAGAGTTTTATAGGACACAAAAAAATAAAATGACGTCAGATTTCAAAATGGCGGTCAAATAATAACTTTTCAATTGTATTGTCTATAGCTTTGATAAATTCAGTTTTATGTACAATGCGTAAAAAGCATAGCTTCTGTCGGGTGACTTTTTTTATTACAACCCTGTTGTCGAGCGTCTATAATATACAATATCTATCTATTTTGTTGCAACCATTTCCATCACTTAAATTGCAACGTATTTTAAACCTGTCAATGTAAAATATTTCTACTTTGTATTGTTTTTACTAGTAGCGCTAGAATAAAAGCAAAGAAAATACAACCAATCTAAGTTTTGCTTTGATACTTTTATACATATTTAGTATGAAGTTTGATTGTTACCTGCATCCGCATTCCTTAAGGCATGTGACATCAAATTTTTTCAGATTTGTTTTGTTTGTCCTGTTGTTGTTTTCGAATATTTATCTTAAAAATGTTTTATTTACTTTAGTATATTAAACGCAGACTGTTTATTAATATTGTAAAAATAAATATAAAGTTTTCGTGAAAATTGTTAAAAATTGTGTGTGTGTGTGTGTGTGTTTGTTTTAAAGACCACCAACAGCTAAGGTTATTTGAGCCTAGTACCAATTCATATTTTCAATTCATTATTTTTTTTTAATAATAAATTGAAAATCCAATTGACACTTTTACCAGCTCTCGGGTTAGAACCCGGAAACTGGGGACTTGCATTAAATTTTTTTTTTTTTTTTTGTAATCTCGTGAAACATAAGTATTTTTTGTAAAGGTTAAATTAAATACGAAACCAAAAACTACTGTTTTTAAATTTCTTACATGAAAATTACAACCTAATTACTGAAAACACACATCCAAATTTCGTTGTAATCAAATTTTCATCTCTGATTTGAACTCGAAACTCCCAGTTTAACAATCAGTTTAGCTGTCTGGTATTCTGTTATTCACTTATTGTTGTTATGTTGTGGATATTAGGGGTTTGAATCGTTATTATTTTAGCAGTTTTGAATAGACTGATGTTTGATTTTTTATTTCGAAAAGTAAATTATTGAAAATTATGATCTCAGCAAACTGGGCCTTAACTGTATTTATTTATTATTCTAATCTGGTGACATATCGATTCGTTTTCCAGTTTATTATTAAAAGTAATAAAAAACTAAGTTAACCCGTCCATAAAATAAATAAATTTTGAATACCTACTCGATATTTGAGAACCACTAATGATAAATATCGTGCATCAATCATATTCAATATTAGTTTACTAAAACAAGTGTCCAAATTAACTGTCAAGTAATATTTAAACCAAGGCTTCTAGCCTCAAAGTTTGTAATTAATGTTTTTAATCACTAGTTTTAAATTACAATTTCATCTTAATATAGAAACCGATCCGTGAAACGTTATATACAGTTTATTCCTTAGAGATTTAACAAAATCGGTGAAATTAAAACGCACGACTAAATATATTTCCAATTTAAACATTAATTCTCTAACACTGCTCTAAAATTTTGTTCTTCTATAAATAACATCGTCGGTTATAGAATTTTGGAAGTGAAACTTCTCTAATGAGGCTAGTGAATAGAATGAACCTCGACCCAAAAAATAACGACACAAAAATTCAGACATGATAGTAAACTAAAAATCCAAATACTTTCACCAGCTCCTAGATTCGAATCTGGGAATTCTTAAGAAACGGACATAGAAACATATTATAAAGGTATAGATACTCCAACATATTCCGAATCTTGCAGATGTTTTGATCAATAAGATATTGACTTTATAAACAAAAATATAACGTCATAGGGTAAAGGCATCAGTTCCCGACTTCCCACCGGTGGTTCTTTTTTCTTAACCAAATAGACTCCAAAAAAGTAGATTTTACACAATATCTTGCGAATAAAAAATTATATCGACTTCGTAAGGGTGTCAATCAAGGCGTGTTAACGTCATTTTTATCCGACATAAATTTTATAAAAATCAATTCAGCCGTTTTTTTTTTTTAATTATTGTTAAAAATAAATAATAATTATGTTTTAATGATTAAAATGATTATTTTTCTGTGTAATATCTAATTTAATTATTATTATTAAATATTTATCAAATTGGGAAGTTCGTCGTGTGGACCTCAAGGGTCGCACTTTGGTCCTAATAAATGACCCACCTCACGACTTGTTGGAAATCTGGATTTCGAAAACCGGTTTTTCAAAAAGTCGGTTTTTGTATAAACCCTAGTATCTACTACAAGTAGGTGCCTTTACCCGGCTAACAGTTGAGGTACAGAGAACTAAAACATAAAATGCATTATTCATTTCTAAATAAAAGTACAAATAAATTGATATGTGATAAATCTTCCTTTATACATTGTTATAAGTAAATTGATCGTTTATACATAAAACTGCATTGTTGATTCACGCACACAATCATAAACAAAGACAGCAACGATATTCTGTCTCTGTGTTGAAAAATAAACATTCCGATCAAAAAGTCGACACGGGATCATGTTTTCCACCCTTGGTATGATGCATAATGTATGAGCATCACACACTGTAAACACGTAATACACTGCGGCGAATGCACTAGAATCGCCGACTCTTGAAAGTAGAGTCGACGTAATTTCTCGTCCGTTCTTTTTTCCAAACCTACACTAATTTCTGCTGTAGTAATAAAATTTAGTATGAACTGTTTCTTCACTTGATACTTGGTAGAACATGATTGAAATACATATTAATGTATGGTCGATTTATCGTACATTTTTATCACGATGTTTTTTTAATCACACTGTTAAATGGCGGGTTGCTATGGTAACGAAACACAGCGACCAATGAACACGTAGCTGTCAAAATTTAACAAGGTGATTAAAAAACATCGTGATTAAAATGTACAATAAAACGGCCATTATAGAGAAGTTCTACAATTTAATCAACGTACGTTTCGGAATACTTATTCCATCGTCAGGAGTAGAGACACAATGCTATAAGAAATTACAGATTTTTGACGCAATGTGCATATCTTACAAGATTATAATGAATTCAACATACGAACTCAAGTTCAAACGCGTGAATGGGTTATGCAGCTAACTAAAGATACAACGGTGTAACCACAGCAGCGGCGCCAAAGGGTGGGCCATGGCCCACCTTAAACTCTCTTGGCCCTTCCTGGCATTATCCCCAATCTAGGTTAACTTATTTTAAAAATTAAATAATAGAAACATATATAAATCATCATTCATCAGTCGACTCACGAATTATAAACTGATTAATAACACATCTGCGAACCTTAAAGATTTATTCAAATATATACATGTATTTATGTGCATAATTATGTGTAATTAATATCCAATATTTTGTCGAATTTTTTAAAAACGTTTTTAACCCCCGAAAATTAAGGTTTTAGATTGTAGCTAAATACACAAGAGTGTAAAGGCCACAAAAACTTATAAAAAAAAAACCCGAAATTTCCGCAATTTTTCCTATAAATTCTATAGCAAGTAACTTGGGTTAAAATTTTACCGAGCACTGAAATTTTGGGGATGTTATGGGCCCACCTTCCGATCACCATGCCCAATACTGATCCACCCTAACAAAAAATTCTAGCGCCGCCGATGTGTAACCATGGAAACGAAAGACATCTCATTTATAATATAAGTAAATGTCAGTTTATTTTTAAATAAAATAAGGCTTTTATATTTAAAGATTGCGCGAGGCCTGACTAGCACTAATTGACCGCTTTTTTAAAATGCACTGTAGTGTTGCCTTCCTTTCAAAGGTTAACGAACATTTTTCTCATTGCAGACGTCTGTTTATACGCGACATCGGTTACCGCGGCATACGACGTTAGGTACTTACCGACACTGCAGACTGTGAAAGTGCCGGTGTGTTATGTGGCCCCGTCGGGGGGCCCCGGCATTGCAGACAGCAGTCGCCGGGGGTGGAGCACTAGTCTGATGACATCACTATCATCATTGGGACATTAATTATTGAAGCGTTGAGTCTATACGCTCCAAAACGATCGAATTATGGGGGCGTTTCTCATCATGCGTTAGGAAATGAACCTGCGAATGGGTGGATATTCTGTTATCCAGGGTGGTTAACTTTGGTTCGTAATCACGTTATTTTGTCGCCGTTTGCTAGTTCACAAGGGATGACCAAATACTAATAGATAAAATAGTAACGAAACCTGTGTGTCTACTTTCGTTTCTTAAAGGTATTTTGGTAGACGGAAAAAACGTTTTTCTAGAATTTTTGTGTCTGTTTGTACCTCAATAACGGCTAGACTTATTTTAATTAAACTTGGTGCACTATCACCTAAATTTAAAGCACTTATAGGGTACCTTTTATTTGGCTACGAGTTTCTGTGGACACTTAAAACGAGTGAAGCTATACAGCTAAATAAAACGTCTGGACCGATTTTGATTTCCTGTCAATTATTACTTATAATGTTCTATTTACGCTTGAATTGAGATCAGATTCCCGGGTCAAAACCAGCATTATTCGCTCGCCAAAATCGGCGTTCACGGGATGGATGCCACGGGCATAAGCTAATGTATGTTTGTATAATAGCCCAGTCATTTTAGATTTGCACTGCGAAATAATTCACGGTTAGCTCAATTTTTGTAAACGCATTCGTTATGTTGTTTTAAAAAACGTGTAAAAAACTCACCTCGTTATCGTGCCGGCGTTGCCAAATATATTCGAAGTTCAAGGCCACGAAAACGGTTTTCTCGGTATTATCAATTTTATAGAGAAACTTTTGTATAAATATTTTTTGTCTACGATTCATAGTTTTATTTATTTAAGTACCGGGGCTTCCTCCCCCTCGATTTGTACAAATTAACAGGATTACGCTGCCTCTCGATTGCCTAACATAGCGATTTGTACCTTTAATTTTAAGTTCAACTTTATGCTAGTGATTAATAATAATTTTATACAGTAGTTATCTAGTTATAAGCAACCAAACATACAAACCGACAGCAGTCAAACAATACAAAATCAAGAGTTTGTACAAACCTTGAGTCAAGACATGTCTGCTTAACAGTAGCGACAATATATCACCCCAAACTGAAGCTTATTCTCCAGATGAGATCCTATTTACTTAGTCGTTGGTAGCTTTGCTTCGCTTTCCGTTGAACATGTCAATTATTTATTAAGTGAGTAAATGTATTGAATAGACAATAGTTATAAAGTTAAACAACAGTTGCAAAATAAATATTTGCTCTTAAAGGCACATTGACATCTTTATTCGAAAATAACTTCAATTTCTGTAATTTCTGTTAATTATTTATACGTATTAAGGTCGATTTATATTATCCGGTCAGACTCGGCGCGGGAGCGTAATGTTTCCGGCAAGACAAACATTTTTACACGCATTTCAAATAGGAATATTTATACTTAGCGCTTCCGTCCGTTCAGACACGTATCAATACTCGTATTTGAATTTTGAAATGTATGTAAAAATGTTTGTCTTGCCGGAAACGCTACGTTCCCGTGCCGTGTCTGACCGGATAATATAAATCGAGCTACATACGTATAGGATGTCTTGTGATTTCATAACTTCGACATCTTTTGATGTGAAATATCTAATGGCGCGATGGATGTGAGTGAAAACGTTTTGATTCGGCCAGCCTCGCGTATCGTCGGCTCTTTCCGATGCGCTTCTCACTGTACTACACTCGACACTCGCTACGTGTGTGTTAATGTGTCGGCACTATGTTCGTGAATAGCTGTGTATTGGAACGAATTTAAACAAGCGGAGCGTCGTTTAGAGCAGTTTTAATACCTTCGCAGGGGTAGAATTTCTTGCGGGGAGGGTAATAAATCATAAATTCTTGTCCCTGGAACTACTGAACCGATTCTAAAAATTCTTTCACTAATAGAAAGCTACACTATATCTGAGTGATATAGACTATATTTTATTCTGATAAATTTCTCGCGCGGGGGGGGATAATTCCTGTGCGATAGTAACAGAACGTTACCTTGTTTCAAGCTATGAAATTGTTTCATATCTGCCAGGCGTCCCACGACGGCTCACATTTTTTTTTAATAATTTTGATTTAGAAATGTCAAATCAATTTTTGAGTAAGATTAAATTAATTGCAGAAATGCTCCGAGTTTCTATTAATGATAAATATATCTTTTATTTATCGATTTAAGTTCACTAACTTTCAGGGTGTTATGTATCTTTAGATTATAAACTTGAAAATACAGCTGAAAGCTATGCAAAAGTTATAGGACACTCGGTATAAGAACTATCTCAAAAGCAGTAAATTTTAATCTATTTGAAAAACCATTCAACAACTGCAACTCTATATGCAATGAATATTATTCATAGTCGTTCTATTACACTATTTTATCTTTCGAGAGACTATTCTGAATACTATTTTAAGTAGATAAGCATTCAAACTAAGAATACATTTCTATGAAACATACTTTGATGACAATTCTATAGATCAAGCATGCCTCGAATTATTGAGACAGCGGTCTACAACAACATCGACATTTAAATAATTTAGTAATAATTAGTTAATAATTGAATGAACACCTTTGTTCCGTCTTGTAGCTTCTTTTTGTAGGTAGATATATATTGTAACTACAAGACGCAGCAAAGGTATTTATTTACTTACCTACTAATGATTACTCATAGCGTGGCTTGGAGACCAAACACACACAAAATGCATCAATAATTTAGTAGTTTTTTATGGATTCTTACAAAAATACTTTTTTCGATAAGCGAACACCAGCGGCCATTTTATTTTTTATTGATTATTGATCGATGGATAATTATTGAACTATGAATAACTGAATATAAATCAAATAAATAAATAAAATATATAAATAAATAAAATGAAAATTGACAACTGATTTATTGATGTGCAAATATATTTGCTGCTAGATATAGTGAGTCCGCGGTTAAATGGTGGGCACTGAATTGATACAAAGCTCTACTGTCAACTGTCTCTCTTGTTGGTCAACTGTCAAATTTTATTGACATCTGTCAAATGTTTAGACATATCTTGGTCTCACTATTTTTTTGTAACGAATAAAACTGGTCGTCGATTGATAAGTAAACTAGGAGGAATTAGCAATCAATAATGTCCATCGCTTGCTCATTTTTTATGTCTTTTAGTTGATATAAAAAATGTATATTATTCCTTAGAGTATAAAATGCATTAACAATAATGAAACATGGATTGTTACATTGATTTTTCACTGATAAGTATATAAAAAGGGTATAATTTAAACAAGCTCAAAAAAAATTGTTTAATAATGGCTTTTTTATTATGTGTATTTCTTTTAACATACAGTGATATTTTTAGAAGAAATCGGAAAACTTATTTAACAATAAATAAATATTTGAAATTTAGAAAGAAAACTCATCCTTTTTTCTACATTCCGTAACAACGTACAAATAATTGAGTTATTCGAAACAGGGGAGATTATATTACCATCGAAAAAGCACATACAGTTCGGCCATATTGGACATATCATTTCGTGTTATAGGTAAGCTATTTTGATAAATAAAAAAAGCAAAGTTATTTTTAACAAGGTTTTTATGCGGTCGCAGCTGTGTAAATAAAACTAATTTTCACAAAAAAAAAGAACGCGTGTATATAAAAAATCGTTAGTCGGTTTTGAATGAAATTAAGTTAATAGTTGTTTTTTGTTTTTTTCGTAATTTGCGATGTGTAATTTTCTGTTAATGCAAATTACCAAAATAAATCGAACATCTTTTAAAACAAGACAATCGCCGGGGCTATGTAGGTCTAGTACCAATCTATATTTTTAAATTAATTTAAAAAATTAAAAATATGTTTGACCGGTTTTTCAAATTAAAACCTGGAAATTAGAGCTTGTAATCGACAAACCATGTTAACGCATTTAAACAACAACATTCTAACGATCTCAGCTATTCTCAAACTTTAACAGAAATTTATTGAAATTATAATTATAATTATAAAAAAATCTAATGAATTCAAAAGTCACCGTGTTGATTTTTTAGTTTGTTTATATTTTTCAACAAGAAAATGCACTCTATCAAAAGCTATTATTTTCGCAAGTAACTTTTTTAATGATGTGTGCCATTTAAAACAGCATAAATTACATTTTTTCAAATTGAATTAGTCGGTGGCATTTTCACATTTCAATTAATTCACGCGAACAGTGTAGCATAAAATATGTTAACCAAATTAAGTTGGGGCTTATGTATGCATCTAAGTTATTTTAATTGCAATATCGTGTAAAGTGTCTGAACTAAACCAGAAGTTCCAAATTTGTTCATTTTTAGGGTTCCGTACCGCCGAACTAGACTCAATAATAGGGTACGGAACCCTATTACTGAGCCTGCTATGCCTGACCGTCTGTCTTTTATTTATTTATTTATTTATTGTAAATTATAGACGCGTCGACAACTTAGGTCATTAGCGTCTTGTTTACATTAAATAACAACTCACTTAAAACTAAATGACATCACAAAACATCCATGAGCGGAGGCGGGATTCGAACCCACGACAGTGTGATCCAAAGGTCACTACGCTAACCGTTACATCACTCTGTCCTCTTGACCGTCTGTCAGTCCGTCCGTCTGTCACAAGTCTCTATCTCACAAACGGTAAGAGGTAGCTAGTTAAAATTTTCATGTGTGTTATTGTTGTGGCATGAATCCTGACAAATAATAATTAGAATTAAATAATCAATTAATGTTATTAAATCAGTGTTGTTACACGCTCATAGTACAGCATAGCAGTACGGCTGGAGTCGTATATTAAGATAAACGACGATTAAACCTGTTAATATATTCAGCTGGTTCATGTTTTCAATTTACCATTTTTATCAACAAAATTGAAATCTACTTTCACCAGCTCACAGATTTGAACTTGGCTACTGGAGGTTTATATTAGACGAGCCACGTTATATTATCATCAACATCCCTACAAGCTCGGGTATTTCCAATTTCTACACTTAAAAGGTATCTACTTTAGTAAATGGATTTCATGATTATAAAGACCGAGAAAAAATAGACTAAATAAGCGTGGCGGCAACGCTGTACAAGAAACAGTTTCGCCGCTACGACAGTTCACAAGTCCACTGAGCAAGGTGCAAACGACAACCACTATGCATATAACTGAAATATGACTATCCACGCGCCTATGCCTTTCTGTACAAGAAGCAATTTCGCCGCTACCGCTAATTACAAGGCCACTGGGCAAGGTGCAAACGACAACCACTATGCATATAACTGAAATATGACTCTTTCCACGCACCTATGCTTTGCTGTACAAGAAACAGTTTCGCCGCTACCGCTAATTACAAGGCCACTGGGCAAAGTGCAAACGACAACCACTATGCATATAACTGAAATATGCAATTATTCTGATGACATTGTACATTTATAATTATTGTATAATATTATATACTTAAATATCAAATCGATCAATAAAACTCTCTGGTGTTGAAAAATTCTATAATATAGAGAAATGGTGATCCGTAGATGATGTAGAAATTAGGAGAGAAAAACTCAGTGGCAAAAGGATCAAATAAAATTTGCAATACTGATGATTAAATTTGCATTTATAAGCTTACGTTTCGGTGCTCATTGCACCATCCTCAAAGCACCGAAACGTAAGCTTATAAATGCAAATTTAATCATCAGTATTGCAAATTTTATTTGATCCTTTTGCCACTGAGTTTTTCTCTCCTAATTTCAAACTCTCTGGTAGGTATTTCATTATTAAATAATATTATTTGACTACACAACATCTCCATCCATTCATACGCACATTACCTCTACAATAGTTTTTTTTAACTACTTAACTATCAATTTACTACTCTAACCTCTTAACGCGTCTAAAAACTCCTGTTTCATTTTAAATTACTGCACAGTACTATTGTTTGAGAACTTCTGTTTTGTGCATAATATATATACATATACATTGCATTGTGCAATGGGAATGGGACACATATTCATATTATTTCAGTCTGTGCGACAATTTGCCAGTTCAAAATACGTTCGCGGAATGCAACATTCCTTAAAACAACATAACCTACCATGACGCCATCGCCGGACGTCTGGTCACTCGTTATTATCCTTTACTATTATATTTGCATCTCCCTTACTCTCCGGTAATTTAAATGCAAGCCTTTGCTATTTTCTATATATATGTTTCATCATTACGAAATATGTATTAGTCTACACCGAACTAAAGTTAGTAAATTATGTATTATGCTACTCTCTACTACAGTGATTCCCAAACTCCAACCAAATTTGTGTCGTAGAGATGTTCCTAAGGGTTGTGGATATTCTTTGTAAATAGTAGTTATGAATCATTACCGAATTATTAAAAAAACGGGATGCTTGTAAATTTCACACGTCTGAACTGCATGTGTAAACATTTGTAACCAAGTAAACACTAAACAGAAAGAGGCGTGTCGATCGAGTTTCTCCCTCAACGTATTCGTACCTAAACTACCCGCCAGCCAATCGGTGCCGGTTCTCAGACTTTAATCAGGAAACTGCTAAAACTATTAATTGGATTTTTAGTTATATTGAAAGTTAAAATTGACACTTGACTGAAATTATCTTGGCCGTTAGTGACTTTAAACTAGATGTCACTAGGTTGAAAACATACTGTATTTAAGATTATACAGTTTGGGAGCCACAGTTATAATGGTAGTGCATCTACTTATCAAAGGGCTATGATATTTTTCAAGTTAATTTCTTTTGGTATTTAGTTACTCAATTAGTATAAGATTTTAAAAGACTCATTAATTAATAATAAAATACACCTTTTTTAAGACCATCAACTGGTAGAGATATACACGGTGCTGAATCGTTTTGCGGGTAATAGGGATTTAACCCGTAAAAGCAGACATTTGCGATTTTCTGCTCCCCTAATTATTTTAGGAAAAATATCTTCGAATAAAAGTTTTAGAACATAAAATTCTGCATCTAAATCATTAAACAAAATTAATTTTGCATGCTTTGTAACGGCAGAAATTTGATATGAAAATGTCAAAGTTACCTCAAAAACAGATAGCGATAGCCATGGAACTTAAACAAAATGATTAGAAATTATTCTGACAGCTAAAACGTCATCATTTTGTTCAAGTTCCATGGCTATCGCTATCTGTTTTTGAGGTAATTTTGACATTTTCATATCAAATTTCTGCCGTTACAAAACATGCAAAATTAATTTTGTTTAATGATTTAGATACAAAATTTTATGTTCTAAAACTTTTATTCGAAGATATTTTTCCTAAAATAATTAGGGGAGCAGGAAATCGCAAAAGTTTGATTTTACGGGTTAAATCCCTATTACCCGCAAAACGATTCAGCACCCTGTATACCTGGGTTTTATAATAGAAATTCATATTTAACTATTATTTCACGATAATGCTACTTACTCTCAAAAGATTAATCCCCGCAGGGGGGACATTGGAATGTGGTTGCTATCGCAAATTGCATTCCAATGTTCTTTGGGAATTAGCGCTCCCAGGGACCCGAGCTCGTACCAGTCGGTTTGTGTATGCCGGCTGGCATTCGAAATGATACTATATTAGTAATATTAATATTTATACAGTGTGTCCCATGACTCGAGGTCCATGACATAGCTTAAGGGCGTGGTATTGAAGTAATTTTAGAGTTAAAATTTCTTGATAAACATATGTCCGAAAATTAATTACTAATGTTTATTACATTTTAGGACTTTAACTTTCAATGGTTGTAGTTCTGTTTGGAATCATTTTCGGACTTATGTTTATTAAGCAATTTTAACTCTTAATGACTTCAATAACACGCCCTTAAGCTATGTCATGGGACACCCTGTATAAAATACCTAATAAAATCATATAACTATACTTACCTTATTACTATCCACGTGCATATATAGCGAGTTTTCCACTGTTTAAAAAAAATTGAAGGCTTTCCTTGTTGAAAAATGTTTTTATTGCTTAAATGATTATTTTAACATGTAACCATGAATGTTTCTGTATGTATATTATGTTTTTATATTAATTGTAATTGTATCTGACTTCTGCTATGCAATTTTTCTTTTGCCGCTGCAGGAGTAATAAACAATTTGAATTTGAATATAACCCATGTCGCTTAAAAAAAATTATGTAACATTTCTAAATGGACAGACTGTATATCTCTGTCTAGCAATCATGCAGAACAAGACAGACACAACTTGAAAGAGAGATGGGACAACTACACGCATGGAAAAGCTTTGATGTAGTAATTTTGTAAAGTAATGCACAATCACTGTAAATATTCAAATAAGCTTTTGAATCTTAAATTATTCTTTTTATAAATAATTCTCTTTGCGGACGTATTTTCGTTTCTAATGGAAAAATGGTAAAAAATTTGATATGCAGATACATGTATGTATTTTATACACTGGCTTGCCATGTAACGTTTAAAAAACGAAAATATTGCTTTTTTGAAAAATTGCTGGAGTATTGAATACTAATATTAAAATGTAGTAAAGATATTGTTTGGATAAGCAGCCAAAGTGTTTTGATTGTCCAATCAAAAACATTTTTTCTTTAAAAAGATTAAAGTTTAAATTTTTATTAAAAATTTAATATCGTCATATATATATACTTATGACGATATCCAATTTTTAATAAAAATTTAAACGTTAATCTTTTTAAAGAAAAAATGTTTTTGATTGAACAATCAAAACACTTTGGCTGCTTATCCAAACAATATCTTTATATTTCAAAAATTCAGCCGTATAAACAAATAGCTTAAAATGTAGTATTAATTCATTTTTACCGTAGATTTATATAACAGACCCGTTCTACCACCACATATGCATGTTCTTCCACCATATATTTCAACAGTTTCATATTGTTTTTTCGCAAAATTGTCAGAAAATACTGAAATAAAAATGTACCATTAATTTATTTTTATCGTAGGATAAGTTAATACCAAAAATGTTCAGTTAAGATAACAAACTCCGTTCTGCCACCACATATGCACGTTCTCCCACCATGGTTTTAAACAGTTTCAGATAGCTTTTTCGATAAATTGTCAATGAGAATACTGAAATAAAATTATACCATTATGTATTTTTATCGTAGAATAAGTTGATGCCAACACATAACAAAGCTGTTCTTTCACCACATATGCACGTCCTCCCACCATATTTTAAACTTACCGGTGTGTTTAATTTAAAACAGTGAAAAAATTATCAAAATGTGAAAACAAAATTTAAAATTTAGTGAAAAATTAGAAGCAGTTTTATAGCTCAAAATAGTGAAATAAAATAAGTCATTGTAATAAAAGTTTGATAATAGCAGTTTTTAGTACATTTCACAGAATAAAGCCTTTCATAATAATATTTTGAAACTATTTCTAAGTTGAACTAATGTAAATATTTTACATTTACGACTAGTAATGATAAATACATAAAACTATAGTTTGTGGTGATAGGTGTAATGAAACATTTTAATTTTAATAAACACTATTTTGTTCTTAAAAATTCTATTGTTCAGCCAGCACTTGTATATGGTTTCCAAAATTTCGGAAATTGTTACTTTTCAAGAAATTTTATATCCGGAGGTTTTTCAAACCCAAGCATAATTCTGTAAATGATTTTTCGAAATTTACCAACTTTTTAGTAAATTGACTTTTTTTGTTTCAAATGAGGCAGACGTAAATAATTTAATGATACAAACAGTGGTTTCGCACAACACAGTGGCTTCGTCAGACAAAGATCTTAAGCTATAGTATAAAAAATAGTTTAAAATCTTTGTCGGACGAATCCACTGTGTTGTGCGAAACAGTTGTTATAAAAAAAAGTTTTTAAGTGTAAATAAATAAAACGCCGTGTTTAATAACATATTTAACATGCATCAAGATGTAACGATCGTCTCTTTTATAATATACAGTATGTCGATAAAATACGAAACTGGATATTAAAATAATCTCTACCTTTACCCTACTATACTACTGCACCGATTCTAAACATTCTTTCACTAATAGAAAGCTACACTATCCTTGAGTGATATATGCTATATTTTATTTTGATGATTCTCGCGGGGGGAATAATTCCTGTGGGATAGTAACAAAACGTAGCGTATTGGCGGAATCCTATAACTAATATTATAAACACCACCAGCCCGACTTCGCTTCGCAGGGAGGGAATTTCTCGCGGGAGGGGATAATAAATCATAAATTCTTGGCACCCGGGCGAAGCCGGCCGCCACCGCTAGTGACACATAATTTACAAGTATTATCTAAAATGGCCGTCCACAGCAGAATGATCAGGAACCGGTGCTTTTACTCCATTTCGCAATCATCCCGTATATTTTTACTATATAATTACATAGATCTTTACCGCAGTTAACATCGGATAAGCACTTAAATGCTTAAGCACCGATTATGGCTCGTTGAATCAAGCTACACAGACAGTATACACTTATAAAAGTTAGCTTATAGTTTAAGCTTTTAGATTTTAAAGCATTCGTTTCGTGTGCTTCTGTTTCAAAATGTAGAAATCTTGTTGTAAGTTTTATAACCAGTGTATTGCAATAAAGATTTAGCTTTTCTGTGCCAATGTCTTCTTCATCCTGTTTTATTATTATCATCGAATGTCAGGGTCCATTGGCGGGATCTGCGGGGGAAGGCAGGGGGGCGTTTGCCCCCTCCGAATGTGAAAAGAAACTTAAACATACTTATTTTAATTTTATTATCCATTTATTTATTTATTGTAGATTATAGACGAGTCGACATCTCAGGTCATTAGCGTCTTTCAACTGCACTAAATAACAACTTTCTTAAAACTAAATAACATCACAAAACATCCGTGAGCGCAGGTGGGATTCGAACCCACGACAGTCTAGTCTAGAGACTGCGGAACTAAATTAGGCAGTAATGGACGCATGCTATTTTTTTTTTAATTTTTTAAGAAACTTTAAATTGTTTGTAGATCTAAAGCTACCGTAAATTTTAGGAACTAGTGCGCCATTTTCAATGCAGTTTAAGAACATATTTTGACGACTTTTTACCGTATTTAATTTTTAGACAAAAAATTTTAATAAAGTGTTTAACAGTGTACGCAGTTCTTACGTTTCTCAAATTTCTTTACCCATTTTGTATCATCCAATTAATAGAGGCTTTATTATTCAAAGCGAATATTACAGATACTTATATTAATTGCAAAATTAATTAGTGTAGCGCAAAATGGAGCTTACCTCTTGTTAATTTATAATCTCCTGGACGTTGACCAAAGGTCAGACCGAGAACGCAGCAAGCTTATTGCATCGTTCGCTTTAGATAGCACTATATTACGTCATCGCAATCGCATATTGTATTCTGAAATCCAGAGTCAACTGAAAATACATAATGGAACGTTTGTTCAGCCATTCAAGGAAACCACTTATCAGAGAATTTTTACTCGACTTTCAGTTCACAGTTGAATTTAAAATAGACAATTATCTCGCTAAAACGGTGAGGTCCCTCCGGGAGACCCCGCCATTTCGAGTTGTTCATATGAATGTAGGTACATATAAATTTCGTTCGACTCAAGATTCGTGACGCTCGTGTTATAGAAATAGGTATGTTTTCGTAGAGAAATTTATTTATTTATACAAATAAAAAATAGGTAAAAAACTTTTAAGTTAAACGGTTTTATTTGAAATCATCAACTTTACCAAAAACTAGAAAATAATATTAGGACACAAACCAAGGGGCACTTTGTGTCGCTGCGTCAGCGGAATAAGTAATATAAACGTAGGGCGCAATTGAAATATTTCTGTTAGTGGACTTGGAAACACATTTTTCTAGACAAGTCGTTCTTATTTAATAATTATACAGTCGTTATATACAGATTTTTATGTGCCCCACGTTTTTATTACTTATTCCGCTGACGCAGCGACACAAAGTGCCCCTTGGTTTGTATCCTAATTTTTTTCTAGTTTTTGGTACAGCTGATGATTTAAAATAAAACCGTTTAACTTAAAAAATGTTTACCTATTTTTTATTTTCTAATTTTTAGTTTGATTTCTGGCCCGTATCATTATGCAAACTCCTCATCCTTTCAACTGTCCACCTCCTGATTCCATCATCAGATCCTCGTTACCAAGTTGAAATTATCATAATATTGTATTGTCACGGGAACTCAATGTGTGTGCAAAGTTTCATAAGAATCGGTTAAGTAGAAGTAGTTGAAAAAGCTGTCGCAAGATTTGAAACAAAGATAGTAACAAATATACTTGACCCCGTATATTTGTTACTATCTTTGTTTCAAATCTTGCGACAGCTTTTTCAACTCCTTCTACTTAACCGATTCTTATGAAACTTTGCACACACATTGAGTTCCCGTGACAAAACAATATTATTGTAATTTCAACTTGGTAACGAACCGTTTAAAAAATAGGTGTCCATTTCAAAAGTAAATATTATATATAAACATATTAAAATAAACAAAAAACAAAAAAAACATAGTGATACCAATATTGTTAACTGTTCATCGATAATATATTATTTACCGATAATATTACCATAATTCTCAGTATGCTAAACCTACTTTGAAAGTAGATTTAACATTGAAACCGAGATTGAAACCCATAATTTTTAATAATTAAAAAGATTTCACTCTTCGCTTATTAGCTTCTACCGACAGCGAAAAAGATTACTTTAATAAATAAAACACACAAAACTGGCTATAGCTGTCCAACTTTATTTTTAATACTACGTTTCTCTTATAACAGACCGAAACGTAGTATTAAAAATAAAGTTGGACAGCTATAGCCAGTTTTGTGTGTTTTATTTATTAAAGATTTTACTCTTTTTTCCATCGGTTTTTTTTTTTTTTAATCGAATTGAAAAACGTGAAAAGAATTCCAATTACATTCATAAACAATGGCGTTGTTTACATTTTTCAATCACGTCTCGATGTCTGATATAAGTTTACTGTATTGTAATACAAGTGGCACCCCTACGTGTGCCATATGGACGCTGGTAAAGTTGAATGTTTTGTTTTATTGTATTAATTGTATGAGTTTGCAGCAATCGTTCATAAATATTTATCAAATCGCGAGCATCAATACTTACGTCTTTTTTTATAAAAATAAAAAAATAATCTATAACTGAAATATAGACAAAATATTTTCCCGAAAACAGTTCGTTTTGGTGATTCAATTTCAAAAGCGTCGATATCCTCACAAGTTCAAATTTATCCGATATTTGATTTTGAAAATTGTCGCTTCATTATTATAATATACTTACTCATAAAATAATATTAGTCCAAGCGGCAGGTAATAAATGAAGGGGGTTACCTGGAAAGTATTCCGAAGTTAATGATATTTTGGTGTGTTGTTTGCTTAAGTCGACCGTTTCTGAGAGATTTCGAAAAAAGCAAAAAAGGTGGTAAAATTTCGTGGTTTTTCGACTCCCCCCACGTTAGCACAGGGTCCTCAGATTCTATTCCACAGAGTACCCCTCAAACAACATACCAAAATATCATTAACTTCGGAATACTTTCCAGGTAAAAAGTACCTGACTGCTAGACTACAATTTGAAATGCTGATAAATTGTTACGAAAATTATTTTGAAAAAAAAGTTCAGTATGAAAGATGATACTAATTTATTCGGTTACGACTTACAGAACTACATAAGTTCAAAATTGTATTAGTGTAATCTATGTACTTCTGTATATAAGAATACCTATAGAATTTAAATGCCGGAAAAAACTTTTTTTATAGGTTTAATCCAATAATAAACAGATTAGTTTAACTCACGTGCCTGATCTAAATTCTGCAAATTGATTCATGTTCACGCATTTCTTTATATAGATAAAGCTGAAAGACTTCATTGCAAAGAAAGCACAAGTTTCAAGGCCTCTGAAGTTGAAGCTTTTACAAACAAATAAACAGTATAAAGTTTTTTGTTATATTTGCTCAGAAATTTAATTTAGAAACGGTATTCATTCTTTTTTTTTCTAAAAATGGACTTTTGCTATAAAATTTGTTTCTCGATACATTAAGTAAAAGCACTCAACAAATTGGTTCAATTCATTATTACAAGATGGAGTAAATAAAATATTGGTTGAAAAATAATTAAAAAATATCTGGGTGCCGAGCTTTGCTCGGATGAGTTCAATAAAAACAGTACTTGTATGCTGTGAGATATTATTTTCTCAGAATATTATTCCGAAACGAATTTATTTCTGAAACATAATTTAAAATAATTGTTTCTGTTAAATATTTTAAATACCTATGTGTATTTTTAAGCGTAAAAACTAAGTATCAACTTGAATCAAGCATTTTTTGTTGTAAATATTATTTAGGTCGCCATTTTCAAATCTACCGCCGTTATTGTTTTGTTGACTGAAGAACTCGCAAAAACCGATTTTCATAGATTGAATATCTTGTAAAAATGTTCGAATCAGATGAAATTTTGCTCGCCCGTTACCATTTTAACAATCCAATTTTAAGCATTAATACCAAATATCAACTTTATCGAAGTACTTTTTCTCTGTGATGTCATCTTAACAACTTCCAGTAAATTTCAAATACTTTTTTTTGCATAGGTACCTACTGAAAAACTCACAAAAATCGATTCTTTTAATAACAAACGTCAGACTATAACCTGCGCAAAACTTTTTTTGCATGTATCTTCACCATAGTTTTTAAAAATCGATGTGTTTTAATACACATGCCTGCGGCGCTAGAAGTGCGGCCCTTTGGGCCGCCGTGCCAATTTTTAGATACGCAAAACTTTTTTGTATGTATCTTAACAATAGTTTTTAAAAATCGAAGTGTTTTTACACAGACTCGCCGTTTTGTCATTATTAGTGTATTTGCCATAATATGGCACATACACTATTGGCGTCGGTCGGATGGCGGGACCTAGGGGTCGGACCAAAATTTCTCGACGTTTCATAGCCTCCTGAACAATTTGGCACCATTTTTGGAAATGTTTATATATATATGTATGTATATATTTATATATATATATATATTTATATATATATTTATATATATATATGTGTGTACACGATAACTCTCGACAGACTTAATCGATTGAAACGAAATTTGGTACACACATTGGAACCCATCACCGCAAGAAGCCTATTTAAAATGGGCCCGATCGGACCATTTTCAGGGTTCTATTTAGGGGTTCCAAAAAGTTTTTGGGCCCAAAAATACCGAAAAAATTGTCAGAATCGTTTTAAAATTGAATTTTAACTCTTTAGTAAAGATTAAAACGTGCTGCTAAAATTTTAATAAAATCGGCCCGACAGGACCGGACTTTCAAATTTTATGAAAACACTGGTTTGTTGATACGGATTTACTTATGAAAGGGTGTATTTAATGTGGTACAGAGGTTGCATTGATAATAATATTGAAATTAAGAAAAAAATATTATTTTAAGGGATGTATTAAGGGGTTAAATTTTTTATTTTGTCCAAAAACAAACTTAAGTTCACGTATTAAAGCCACAAGGCCTGTATTTGCAAATACACTATATTGTCGGCAGGGTTTGGCACTGCGACCCGAGTTTTTTTACATATTGTGCTCTACACTTCTTATATTAGTGTTCATTTACAATTTTAACACTTGTGATATATTATATAAAATCTATGTAGAAATAGACTTCGAATCAATCTGACTTTAATTGAGCGAGTTATAATAAATAAAAAAAACACCTTTTTTTTTAATTGCTCCCCTCAGGAACTAAAATTCCTACCTAGATCAATTTCTCGTCCCGAAAAATCCTCATTCTGTAAATTTCATCAAAATCGTTAGTCGTTTTTGAGAAAAAAAGGTCTAGGGAAGATTATACGTCATACTACATATAACGTACCTACTTACCTATACTACATATTTTATATAAGTAATATAAAAATAACATACTTATTTATTTAAATATTAGCTACAACTACTTACATAATTATGTTTAGATTTTATTGTTGTTATTTTTTTACTTTTCAAATAATTACTGATTATTTTAATAAGTTAAAGATTGACTGTCAGAGTAATTTTGACATAAATAATGAAAATAGTTTGTTTTTCCAAAGCCTACTCACAATACGACACTGTTTTATGACGTTAAAAAACTGTTTTTTAAAATGATAAAATCGATAATAAAACGAATTTTTCCAGAGATGTGACCTAGCTAGATCGATTTTTTGCCCCCCGAAACTCCTTATCGGTAAATTTGATCAAAATCGTTAGAGCCGTTTTCGAGAAAATATTTATATAGGTACATATATACATAGAAACATAGAAACATATATACAAGATTTACTCGTTTAATAATATAGGGATTAAAAAAACGACTTTTAAAAAAAAGGGTGTGGGTCTCGGGACCCCCGACAGATGTGAAACATCAAAGAAAACGTTATTGAACTCGGTGGTATTCTCTATGTAGTAGTATATATTTTTTCAAACGCAGCAACTAACTATTATGCTGACGTAATCCTATATACTGTACTGAACACACGCGGTTGCCCAAGCGCGCGGAAGCTGAGAGAGAGAGAGAGAGTGCCGCAGTGGTGGGGAGAACAGCAGCGAAGGAGCGGATCAAACATTTCGTTGCATATTTCCCCTCACGCGGCTGTTCACAGCCCAACATAAGATGTTTCACATCAAAAAACTGTCTTGCACCTTCCTGCTAAGCGCATAGTGTGAATCTAAGTGAGAAGGTGGGATGATGTCTATAGATGGAGTCAACATTAATAAAATCATAACCCATCTTTTTTCGTAGTCGGATAAAAATGGCAAAACAAAGTAGGGCTGTAAACTGTACAGACTTATACGTCTAATTAAAAAAAAGTTATCAAAATCGGTCAAATGAAAGCCGCTGAAAGTTCTCGAACAAAAAAAAAACACCTTGTGTTTTAAAATATGTAATGTTTAATTTTATTTTTACAGTAATCGCAATCTACCAGAAATATTATATCACTCAATAATATTTTTATGCATACTTTAAGTGCGATAATTCACATAATTTTATTTTTATTGTTTACACTAAAAAATGGAATCAGATCAGATAAGATGAATGTGTTGAATTCTGATCATTACAAAGTATTATTTCCTTATTCAAGTCAGGTTTTCACCAAAGACTATCCAATACTAAATATTAAACCGCCAATAAATTTTTAATAACTTAGCTGAGAATCACGATCGGCATTAAAATATTCTTGAACGAAGTTTTTTTTACGAGGGGACAAAATGCATCGTAGATTTATGACAGTTCTTTCGTCCTGTATCTTTCTCCAAAGGCGAATCATCAAGGAACATTTTTTTTAGTTTAGTAAAATTTTACGTACAAGTATTATCTGAAACACACAAGTGAGAAATTTCAAATACGGTATATTAACAATGTGATAAACAATCAATATGATTAATTCCCTAGACCGTAACTAAATACATAAGAATATCAGACGACATTATCGCCATGATATTTATATAGAAGGCTGTATAGGAAAAATGTAAATGCACCGCCGGGATTCGAACCCAGAACTCCCGATTTCGCGTCGGGAAAAATTAAATGTTCACTGTCGGGCACTGTGTAGTAAGTGGAAACTTTCCCGACGCGAAGTCGGGAGTTCTGGGTTCGAATCGCGTCGGTGCATTTACATTTTTCCTATACAGCCTTCTATGTAAATATCATGGCGATAATGTCGTCTGATATTCTTATGTATTTAGTTACGGTCTAGGGAATTAATCATATTGATTGTTTATCTGAAGTATTATCTAGCTTATGGCACTGATTTAGTAAAAATATTACCGTAGGATCAGAGCCAACCCCAAAATTTGCAAGGCATTTCAACAAACCTTTAAAGCAAAACGAAAAAAATTTAATATTTAATCATTTTTTTTTCTGTATTTAGATTTCAAGTGTACTATATATGGAGATATTCCAATCGCATGTGATGTAACTCGCGAGGCCCATCTAGGCACTAAGACCCAATTCGACAGCTTTTGAATGCTTTGCGGCCTCGGCCGTACGCAGGTTTAATTTGATGATCAGAACATATTTTTATTTATTGTGAACACGGTTTGGCTATTGTTTTATTTATCTATATTATTTATTTGATCTCTGTGAATATTTATTTTTTTATTATTATTAATTATACGCAATCATTGTTTTGTTTGTTGTATTTATTTTGTTTCGTCTTTGTTTTTGTTTTATTTTTATGCATATATAGACGCTAAAGACCTTAGTTGTAGAGCGTCTATAATTTAAATTCTACAGATCCTTGGTTCCAATTTGAAAATTATACTAAATTTTCAACTTAAAAAAATAATAAATTAAAAATATTAATCGGTACGCAGGCTACTCAATATCGCAGATGTAAATCTAACGCCACTAACTGAGTTTACCTGTAAATAAATAAAAATTAACCATTTTAAAAATTTTCTCATTTTCTTCACCCAAAACACTCCTAAATAAATAAAAATATATTGTTATTAAAGCTCTCAAAATTTTTAGATTAATATTAGAAATCGTGTCCATCGTGATTATAATAAAATTAAGCAAAATCGCAGGATAGTGGACAAAATAATTTGATTTATTAAATTAAATGTACGACGTTTCGTCTATAGATTTAGACTTTTTCAAGTACAATATTAAAAATAACAATATTTATGAAAATTAATATTAATTACTAACCATAGCAATTAACATAAGATAGGGTACATAAGACAAAAACATGGTAACATGGTAACAAATTATGTTGACTATAAATTTTAACAATCAAATAATAATAATACAAAAATTAGTATAATTTCATAATATAATTGTACTGACTACTTAAATTTTGAGTGTCTGTTCTATAATTGATTGAATTGTTTTTTCTAATAAAACACATTTCACTGATATTGCGTTTCTTCCAATTTGACTCTTTATCTAATATTTGAACTTCATTGAAAAGAAATTTATGCCCAGTGTCGAAATGATGAGATGACAACGCCGTTTTATTATCACTTAATAAGTTTATGTTTCTACAGTCCATTTTGTGCTGATAAATTCTATTTTTTAATAACTGTTTAGTTTGTCCCACATAACACTTATTACATTCACAAGGTATTTTATAAATAATATTAGATTGATGTGAGATAGGCGTCTTATCTTTAAGTCTTGTGAATAACCTATCCAATTTATTTAAGTTATAAAACACCAACTTAATATTTGTGTTCGAAAATAATCTGTTGATCTTATAAGACAAGTTCTTCACAAATGGAAATCTAACATAAATCTTGGTAGACTTAGATCTTTCATCCACAGTATCCGATGTGTTATTTAGGTGATTTTGGTCCTCTATAAACCTATTAACGCATTGATGTATAAAGTTGACAGGGTAATTATTAGCTTTTAAGATATTTTCAACTTTCTTAAAATTGTCCTTATGGTAGTCTTGGTGACTTAATTTTGTTACCCTGTGTAACAAGCTTTTTATAACACTAATTTTCTGCTGCACTGGATGGTTAGATCGAAAATTCAGAAGTCTGCCTGAATGAGAAGGTTTCATATACCAATTCGTTTTTAATTCTCCCGAAGCTGAGCGTGTTACTAAGGTGTCCAAAAATGGAATTGATTTATCAACTTCTTTCTCCATAGTGAATTGAATCTTTTCATTAAACTGGTTGAACCTTTGTAATAAATCATCAATTTTATTTTCGGGAACTGCAATGAAAGTGTCATCCACGTAAACTTTTAGTATCGGAATTTTATATGGTAAGGTTTTTAGTACTTTGGAAACAACGTAATCCATCACAATGTTAGCTAAAACTGGACTTGCTGGGTTTCCCATTGCGCTGCCGTCAAGTTGAAGGTAGAAATTGTTATTGTAGCTAAAATAACTTGTGTCAAAACAAAAACAAATAAGTTCAATGAGCATATCAAAAGTTATGTTGATTTTCTTTGACCACGTGAGCCAATTTTCTTTAACAATTTTTAAGACCAATTCTTTAGGTATATTAGTGAAAAGGGAGGTTACATCTAATGACACCAGATTATAATTCGGATCCAACTTAATTCCTTTTAAAGACTCTACAAAGCAATATGAGTTCTTCACGTTATGTTTAAAGTCTATAGTTAGCGGACTTAATAATTGATGTAAACATTTCGCCAATTTATAACAAGGAGATCCAATGCAATTCACTACAGGTCTTAGTTTACAACCTTGTTTATGAACTTTTCTCAAGCCATAAAGTTTTGGTGGAACTGCATTATGTGTTTTTAATTGTTTCTCAGTATCTTTGTCAATGAGATTTTTTTCTTTCATCTGGGATACTAAAACATTACTTCTATTTTGGAATTGAGTAGTAGGGTCTTTTTTCAGCAATTTATATGTAGAAATATCTTCTACCATTGTTTTCATTACCGTAGTGTACTCATCTTTTTCCATAATTACAGTGCTATTACCTTTATCTGCTCTTGATACAATTAAATGCTGATTGTCTTTGAGAAATGTTTTTGTTGATTTATAGTCTTTTAGGATACTTCTGTTGTCTTTATCACACTTATTAGATTTGTAAAAATTATGAATCACATTAATGGCTCTTGATCTTAAATTATTTTTCTCTTCTGCCAATGCTTCTACACCTTCTATATCAAGAAAATCAAACCCATATTCTAAATCTTTAATTAACACATGTGAAGGAACTTCCTTGTTTGTAATTGGTATTCCAAAATTTGGTTCCAGACATAAGATCCTCTTCACATCCTCTGGTAACTGAGTATTGGTAAAATTGTAGATACAAGATTTTTCATGAGTGTTCGTAAGTATTGGTGATCTATCTTGACATAAGTTATTGAGCTTGTTGATGTTCAATTGTTTTATTCTTTTAAATTCAAATTCGTACTTTCTGTTCTTCAAAATTTGACATTCATTAAACAACTCTGTTGGAATTAATACTTTTAATGACTCACTGAGTCTATGATTTACTGATCCCAGTTTTTTAATTTTCCATAGTGTTATTTTAATTTCTAGGTTTAATATCCTTCTTGAAAAATCCTTACTTAGTTTTTCAGCTTCTTTTTTGAACGGGTGTAATTCACATAACAGCGAATCAATACTTTTGTGATTATTGGTTATGTGCTTGGGGTAAACTCCATGATACCGGCATTGTAAAAGAAAAATACGTCTATTATTAAAATTTGCTAGTTTTTTTGATGAGTTAAACCATTCTTTAATTATCTTACGTACCTGTTGTCCATAATTATCGCCAATGTAGTTAAGAAAACCCCTCGGTTGAAAATTTATATTAGAAATCGTGTCCATCGTGATTATAATAAAATTAAGCAAAATCGCAGGATAGTGGACAAAATAATTTGATTTATTAAATTAAATGTACGACTCAAAATTTAAGTAGTCAGTACAATTATATTATGAAATTATACTAATTTTTGTATTATTATTATTTGATTGTTAAAATTTATAGTCAACATAATTTGTTACCATGTTACCATGTTTTTGTCTTATGTACCCTATCTTATGTTAATTGCTATGGTTAGTAATTAATATTAATTTTCATAAATATTGTTATTTTTAATATTGTACTTGAAAAAGTCTAAATCTATAGACGAAACGTCGTACATTTAATTTAATAAATCAAATTATTTTGTCCACTATCCTGCGATTTTGCTTAATTTTATTATAATCACGATGGACACGATTTCTAATATAAATTTTCAACCGAGGGGTTTTCTTAACTACATTGGCGATAATTATGGACAACAGGTACGTAAGATAATTAAAGAATGGTTTAACTCATCAAAAAAACTAGCAAATTTTAATAATAGACGTATTTTTCTTTTACAATGCCGGTATCATGGAGTTTACCCCAAGCACATAACCAATAATCACAAAAGTATTGATTCGCTGTTATGTGAATTACACCCGTTCAAAAAAGAAGCTGAAAAACTAAGTAAGGATTTTTCAAGAAGGATATTAAACCTAGAAATTAAAATAACACTATGGAAAATTAAAAAACTGGGATCAGTAAATCATAGACTCAGTGAGTCATTAAAAGTATTAATTCCAACAGAGTTGTTTAATGAATGTCAAATTTTGAAGAACAGAAAGTACGAATTTGAATTTAAAAGAATAAAACAATTGAACATCAACAAGCTCAATAACTTATGTCAAGATAGATCACCAATACTTACGAACACTCATGAAAAATCTTGTATCTACAATTTTACCAATACTCAGTTACCAGAGGATGTGAAGAGGATCTTATGTCTGGAACCAAATTTTGGAATACCAATTACAAACAAGGAAGTTCCTTCACATGTGTTAATTAAAGATTTAGAATATGGGTTTGATTTTCTTGATATAGAAGGTGTAGAAGCATTGGCAGAAGAGAAAAATAATTTAAGATCAAGAGCCATTAATGTGATTCATAATTTTTACAAATCTAATAAGTGTGATAAAGACAACAGAAGTATCCTAAAAGACTATAAATCAACAAAAACATTTCTCAAAGACAATCAGCATTTAATTGTATCAAGAGCAGATAAAGGTAATAGCACTGTAATTATGGAAAAAGATGAGTACACTACGGTAATGAAAACAATGGTAGAAGATATTTCTACATATAAATTGCTGAAAAAAGACCCTACTACTCAATTCCAAAATAGAAGTAATGTTTTAGTATCCCAGATGAAAGAAAAAAATCTCATTGACAAAGATACTGAGAAACAATTAAAAACACATAATGCAGTTCCACCAAAACTTTATGGCTTGAGAAAAGTTCATAAACAAGGTTGTAAACTAAGACCTGTAGTGAATTGCATTGGATCTCCTTGTTATAAATTGGCGAAATGTTTACATCAATTATTAAGTCCGCTAACTATAGACTTTAAACATAACGTGAAGAACTCATATTGCTTTGTAGAGTCTTTAAAAGGAATTAAGTTGGATCCGAATTATAATCTGGTGTCATTAGATGTAACCTCCCTTTTCACTAATATACCTAAAGAATTGGTCTTAAAAATTGTTAAAGAAAATTGGCTCACGTGGTCAAAGAAAATCAACATAACTTTTGATATGCTCATTGAACTTATTTGTTTTTGTTTTGACACAAGTTATTTTAGCTACAATAACAATTTCTACCTTCAACTTGACGGCAGCGCAATGGGAAACCCAGCAAGTCCAGTTTTAGCTAACATTGTGATGGATTACGTTGTTTCCAAAGTACTAAAAACCTTACCATATAAAATTCCGATACTAAAAGTTTACGTGGATGACACTTTCATTGCAGTTCCCGAAAATAAAATTGATGATTTATTACAAAGGTTCAACCAGTTTAATGAAAAGATTCAATTCACTATGGAGAAAGAAGTTGATAAATCAATTCCATTTTTGGACACCTTAGTAACACGCTCAGCTTCGGGAGAATTAAAAACGAATTGGTATATGAAACCTTCTCATTCAGGCAGACTTCTGAATTTTCGATCTAACCATCCAGTGCAGCAGAAAATTAGTGTTATAAAAAGCTTGTTACACAGGGTAACAAAATTAAGTCACCAAGACTACCATAAGGACAATTTTAAGAAAGTTGAAAATATCTTAAAAGCTAATAATTACCCTGTCAACTTTATACATCAATGCGTTAATAGGTTTATAGAGGACCAAAATCACCTAAATAACACATCGGATACTGTGGATGAAAGATCTAAGTCTACCAAGATTTATGTTAGATTTCCATTTGTGAAGAACTTGTCTTATAAGATCAACAGATTATTTTCGAACACAAATATTAAGTTGGTGTTTTATAACTTAAATAAATTGGATAGGTTATTCACAAGACTTAAAGATAAGACGCCTATCTCACATCAATCTAATATTATTTATAAAATACCTTGTGAATGTAATAAGTGTTATGTGGGACAAACTAAACAGTTATTAAAAAATAGAATTTATCAGCACAAAATGGACTGTAGAAACATAAACTTATTAAGTGATAATAAAACGGCGTTGTCATCTCATCATTTCGACACTGGGCATAAATTTCTTTTCAATGAAGTTCAAATATTAGATAAAGAGTCAAATTGGAAGAAACGCAATATCAGTGAAATGTGTTTTATTAGAAAAAACAATTCAATCAATTATAGAACAGACACTCAAAATTTAAGTAGTCAGTACAATTATATTATGAAATTATACTAATTTTTGTATTATTATTATTTGATTGTTAAAATTTATAGTCAACATAATTTGTTACCATGTTACCATGTTTTTGTCTTATGTACCCTATCTTATGTTAATTGCTATGGTTAGTAATTAATATTAATTTTCATAAATATTGTTATTTTTAATATTGTACTTGAAAAAGTCTAAATCTATAGACGAAACGTCGTACATTTAATTTAATAAATCAAATTATTTTGTCCACTATCCTGCGATTTTGCTTAATTTTTTTAGATTAAATTAGAGAAATACAAGTTGAAGTTAAAGAACAGACTACGTGATATAAGACCATTTTTAAAATTTTCTCATTTTCTTCACCCAAAACACTCCTAAATAAATAAAAATATATAGTTAGGTATTAAAGCTCTCAAAATTTTTAGATTAAATTAGAGAAATACAAGTTGAAGTTAAAGAACAGACTACGTGATATAAGACCATTTTTAAAATTTTCTCATTTTCTTCACCCAAAACACTCCTAAATAAATAAAAATATATAGTTATTAAAGCTCTCAAAATTTTTAGATTAAATTAGAGAAGTATAAGTTGAAGTTAAAGAACAGACTTCGTGATATAAGATCGATTGAAAATCAATACCTACTGATTGTTTAAAATTGCATTTTATGACTAACGTTTCGACATACTTCATATTATCTTCAGAGTTGAAAATTGACAGCATTTGAAACTCTGTGCTACAAATGGATTCAATATTAAAGAAAAGCAAAACAGAGTAGAGCTGGCAACTCTAATGACTCAAAATCGGTCAAGTGGAAGCCGTTGAAAGTTCTCGAACAAAAAAAAAACGCCTTGAGTTTTAAGTATATAGATTTTGAATAATCAGTTAATAACCTATGCCACGTAATCTCAATTAATAAAAAAGGATATGTGCCTCACCCACATAAGCACACAGTCGAAGTTATACTTCTTACATTCAAGTTTTTGCTTTTCCCCTCTCAACAGTTTTAAAATTAATAAATAATTATTATTTATAAATTCCATGGACATCATAACATCCATGGATTTAAGTATCCAAAACCTGCTTACAAATAACACTATTTCGAAACGTCAAAAAATTAATTTTTAAAATTATAAAATCCATACGAAAATGAATTTTTCCTGGGATGAGACCTAGTTAGATCAATTTTTCCCCCCAAAACCCCTTTTCAGTAAATTTCATCCAAATCGTTAGAGCCGTTCAGCGTTACATTACCGCGTTTCATTAATTTTTGAAACGGTAATTTTTGACTCAAGGTCATTCCAATCACTACTCTCGCTAAAGAAGTATAACTTCAAAAATGTAGAGGACAGTGTGGTCCAGTGATTAGCGTCGCAGTCTCTGGATCAGACTGTCGTGGGTTCGAATCCCGCCTCCGCTCATAGATGTTTTGTGATGTCATTTAGTTTTAAGTGAGTTATGTTATTTAATGTAATCAAGACGCTAATGACCTAAGTTGTCGACGCGTCTATAATTTACAATAAATAAATAAAAATAAAATTCAAAAATGTGTTGATCCTCCTGACTATGTTTTCTGTGCAATTTGAACTACGCCACTGATTGAAAAGGCGGTTGGACAACCGTTGTCTTGGTTGTTATTGGATCTCTTGTCGCAGATGAAAATTTAAAGTCTACATAGAAACTCGCCAGTGGTACAGTGATCTTAGTATCCAGCTCATTCTGTGGCCTGCGTATACGATGACACAAATGTGTATTTTTATAGGTTTCTCTTTTTTTGACCTTCCAGCTTTCTTTCTTGACATTCTCTCTCTCTCTCTCTCCTAAGGGCCAGTGCACACATGCTACTTTTTATAGCGGAAACGCGCGATTTGACTGCATCGCGATCTGACGATTTCTCAGCTACACGAAATTTCTCGTTCGATCGCGCGATTTGGCAACAGTATGAAGACACAATAGCACTTTTGCGATTGATGTGTTTGTTTCGCATTCGTGAATCCATGGCACACTGTAAGAAATGAGAATGCCGATTACACAGATTATCGATGGTCTATTTGTAGCCAGCGATTATACTGGTAATAGGCACACAAAGAGACAATGGCGTCGCAAACAGGTATCGCGTGCACATCGCGTAGATTCCATAAAAACACATTGCGCATGCGTGGCTACTAATTTTACATTGATTTTTTTTGTATTCATCCATTTTATATATGTAACTATACATTTTATTTTGTAATTTTTACACACATTATTGGAATATTATACACATTACCTATGCAATTTTAATTTACTTTATGTAAAAATCACAAATTTGTTTAACTTTATAGTAAAAGTCCAAGTTTTCTCTGCAAAAATAAATAATAATGTAAAATCACTTAGAAAATCGATCGAATTCTACCTTAACTTTCAAAGTATTTTTACATCCATTTTTTACAGCGCATGGTATCGCACGAACCTGCAACTTAGTGTGCTATGTGTTTTCAACAATCGCGCGTTAAGTGTATTTCAGCGAGTAGTGTACGGGACTACGCTGTTGGTAGTTGAAGCTGACGATCTACAAGCCATTGAATCGCACAATCGTGATACAAAATGCAGCCCGTGTGCGCTGACCTTAATAGAAACTGTATACATTTACACCCCTCCTATATATATGTACCTCCATCAATTATTTATTATTATTTTATTTATTTACATTCAGAAACGACGTAATGATGGCCATTCCGTGAGTCGTATAACTGATAAATTACCCCCCGAAGGCAGGTAGCATTCGATTGTTAAATAAGCGTCATTTCTGTTACGCGCATGTGTAAATAAAAACAAAACACTGTCAAAAACATTTGTTTCAGGAGGTTGACTTATAAAGCCCCTTAATACGAAATTGTGCTGCTGCATTGTGCATGATTTTTGAAATGGTTTACATTATCGTTGGAATCGTGAATATTTTAAATATTTACCTAGGTTAAATGTGAAATAGTAGATTGTATTTTTAGTGTCGTACACTGTAAAAAATGGATGTAAAAATACTTTGAATGTTAAGATAGAATTCGCTCGATTTTCTAAGTGATTTTACATTATTAGGTATTTATTTTTACACAGAAAAGTTCATAAAAACTTGGACTTTTACTGTAAAGTTAAACAAATGTAATTTTTACATAAAATAAATTAAAATTACATAATTTATGTAATATTCCAATAAAATGTGTAAAAATTACAAAATAAAATGTATAGTTACATATATAAAATGAATGAATACAAAACAAATTAACGTAAAATTAGTAACCACGCATGCGCAATGTGTTTTTATGGAATCTACGCGATGTGCAGACGATACCTGTTTGCGACGCCATTGTCTCTTTGCGTGCCTATTACCAGATTAATCGCTGGCTACAAATGGACCATCGATAATCTATGTAATCGGCCTTCTCATTTCTTACAGTGTAATGGGGTTTATTACTGACGAGCGATAGCGAGTTTTTACAGTCACACTATGACTCGTGTGACTGTAAAAACCCCATTACGACACTAAAAATACAATCTACTATTTCACATTTAACCTAGGTACCATTTCGCACGAGATATATATGATATTTTTTGCAATATCACTGCAAAATATCTACTTGTCTCTTCATTTTCAGTATCTTCAAAAAATGTTGACAGTTCATTTGCGTCGCCATCTTTACATTTACAGCAGGCCGTTAATATGTAATAGCAGACGGAATAGAGCGAATAAACACAAGTTACTATGGCAACCGTTTTCTTACCGCACTATTGCGGTAAGTAAAACACTTTCGACACACCTGCCTGTTAAATGATCCATTACAGGACGTAGCTATTTTGTAGAGGGTATGGCAAAAAAAATGTATGACGTAAAATTCATTTTCAAAAATCTTGTAGCATAGAACGTCGCTTAAATTAATTGTGTGACCTCACTATACAAATAGGGGTTGTGCCCAAATTAATTCTAAAGGCTAAGTTTATTTTCAAAAAAAATTGCTGAACAAAAAAAATAAAATACCTACTTTATTTTTCATGTGAAAACATATTTTTGTCATTTAAATAAATCTACAAACGTCTTCTTTAAAGTAGCCATCATAATTTGTCATGACAATACAGTAGAGTCTACATTATCTAACATCAAGAAGTTGTAAACATAGATATGAGTTAATTGTGGATAGAAATATAATAATCAAATCAAAAGAGGAGTTCATTCCACAAGCGTTCACATACCTATTTGGTATGTGAACGCTTGTGGAATGAACTCCTCTTTTGATTTGATTATTATGAAGAAGTTGGTCGATTAATATAAAAAATGGCGAATGCAAAATCAAAGAAACTAACTGAAATGCAAGTCCAGTAATAGGTTTTGAATTATTTGTTTACTCTTTTTACCTGACTGCCAAAGGAGGGTAATGTTTTTCGGGTGTATGTATGTTTGTATGTATCTTTGGTTTTTGGTCGGCGCCTTCTGCTTGACAGATTTTGAAAAATGAGGTGTCTATAGTCTCGCGAGTGCTACTGGGTATATGACGTCACGAAAAATTCAATATGGCGGACTCTAGACGCTATTTTTTTATAATGCAAAAATAATTTTCCTTCTAAATACATCCATATGGGTATCAAAAGAAAGGTTTCATTGAGAAGATTTCAAATAAGGTATATGACGTCACGGAAAATTCAATATGACGGACTCTAGACTCCATTTTTTTAGAATGCAAAAGTAATTTTCCTTCTAAATACATCGATATGGGTATCAAAAGAAAGGTTTCATTGAGAAGATTTCAAATAAGGTATATGACGTCACGGAAAATGCAATATGACGAACGCTAGATGCCAGTTTGTCAACACGCAAAAGATCGGTAAATGAAAAGGCTTTATGACTTGAACAATCGAACATTTCGATTGTAAAATCAAACTCCAAGTCGATTGTGGACTCGATTGTTATTATGAACGATTGCAATTGTTTCAATTGTAAAAACATCTCGTATTCGCCCATCACTGTGCTGAATAATCGAGACTCTACTGCATAATTCTTTGTCCCCGGATTTGACTATAGTATATGTATATTGTTAACAGTATCTTAAACGAAGAAACAAAAGTTTCTTTCTGTTAAATGCAACCCCTGTCTATGAGTTATGTAAGAAAACTTATATAAGTAACCATAAATTACAAACACAGAAACAGAGGAGGAAAGTAAAATGTTAAGACGCGATATTCATTTTGATAAAATCATCCCTCGAACAGATGACAACTGTTCAAGCTTAGTGGCGGCACCACCTTAGTAATTCCTCGCTTATGATATATAGCTCTGTATTAAGTCTTCTTCAGTGCAGCGCTTACGTCATTTCGTAACTTCTGTGCAACCGAATCCGTAAACGAGAAATCCTCAAGAATATGATTTCGGAAAATGAAGTACACTACACGTATTTCAGTGTCTCTATAGCAGCGTTGCCTAAACTTTTTTTCGGCAAAATTGTCGCGGACACCCCATAAAAAAGAGTAATTTTTTTATTTAATTTTTCAAATGTCAGTTTATAACATTTTAGATGTTGATTTTGCGTAAGTAAGTTTCACTTCTGTACTGTGTATAGTACAAATAACATTTCACTGTTTGCACTTTACCGGACGAACTGTATAGCTTTGCACATTTACAAACTTGCGTTCCAGATCACTAACTAGAATCGCTGTAATGCCGGACGTATTCAGAAATTTCACTTCTGTAGTGTGTAGTGTAAACTACCCGGTTTTTTTGAGGGTTCCGTACTTCAGAATGAAAAAATGGAATCCTTAGGTATAAGATCACTCTCGTGTCTGTCTGTCTGTCTGTTTGTCCGTCCGTCCGATCTCCCCCCATTTTATCTCCGAAACTACTGAGCCAAAAATTTCGAAAAAATGGGGAATATAGTGCCTTACTCATAGTTTACAGAAAAACCTAAACGAAAATCTTAAGTCCTTAAGAGGACAGATGGCTCAGTTGGTAGCGTCGCGGCCTTTGAATCAGACTGTCGTGGGTTCGAATCCCACCTCTGCTCATAGATGTTTTGTGACGTTATTTAGTTTTAAGTGATATAATATGATATTTGTTGTATTTAAGACGCTAATGACCTAAGTTGTCGACGCGTCTATAATCCACAATAAATAAATAAAATTAAGTCCTTAAATTTCAACGGGAAACGGAAAATTAGTACTAGGTATCAAATATACACGTTTAGACGCTAATGACCTCTGTTGTCGAGCGTCTATAATCTACAATTCATTCATTCATTCCGTGATACACGTGGAGTAGCGGTATTTTTTCAATATTTCCTAGAGATGAGTCCGCCGGTCCCCTTGAATATAGTCACGGGCCCCAATTTAGGAAACGCTGATTTATAGTAATCTACTGACTTTTTTGTGCAACCAGGCTTCGATTTCAAACGCTAGTCCAGTGTCTACGTGGCCACCAGTGCAAACAACTAATTAATTATCTATTTATCATGCGCCCGTCTGTTTTAGGTAATATATTATTTCATAAAGATATAATTATTTTGAAAAAATATATAATTCAAAAATACCTTTAACCCATTTTTATTCAAAATATACATACAAACTTTTTCATAATAACAGATTGTCACAAAAGTTTATAATTGCCAATCGAAATGAATTCAGAATTGTTATTTTCAAACAATGAAATAAAATTATTGTCATGAAAATATTATTTTGTTTGTGTATTGGCTCACAAAATGATTTCAAATACAATAACATATTATTAACTTTCCAATGGAAGTTGTTGTTTTTTCATCAATTGTTCTGGCGTACTATTATAGTACAACAAATCATTGTCATATTTGTTTCATTTTACTGTAAATTATTTTAAATATAAAATGTCTGAAAAATGTCCAATAATTTTAAAGTATTCTCTGAGAAATTTTTAAGTTATAAGCATTTAAATTCATTTTATTCCCGGTTTTAATAGAAAAAAAATATTATATTGGTACTCTTGTTTTTAAATGCTTATAACTTAAAAATTTCTCAATCTATCGAGATCGAACAAAAATCATCATTTCAAAAACTTTGTATCAGGCAAACATACAGATGAATCGGTATTGATGACTTGTTGGTCACCAATTAAATATTTCTGAATCGAGGCTCAGCCGACTTTCAAGACAACGCCTGAAGGCTCAATGAATTGTTTTAATAATAAACCCCGCCTTCAAAAAATAATAGATATTACATAATACAAATTTTTAAAGACTGCTCTCCTGATAACATTTTAAAGGCTGTTTCAAAACATATGGGATTTAGAACATTGAACGAATGAAAAAATTCATAGCTGCTTTCCTGCAATGAATATTAGTAAATTCATTTTATTCCCGGTTTTAATGAAAAATCGCCAAATAGAAGAAAAATATTATATACTCTTGTTTTTAAATGCTTATAACTTAAAAATTTCTCAATCTATCGAGATCGAACAAAAATCATCGTTTAGGGCATTTTATTTCCTAAATGGATTCCGAGACGGATTTTTTTAATCAGTGTCAAAAAAACATGTAAAACTCTATGATGATTTCAACTTTGACTGCCTATAATTTTTTAATTTTTAAAGATATCGGTACGGGATAAAAAGCATGATGTAGAGCGTTCTTTTCTTTATAAAAACATGTGTTTTCAATTTAAAATTTGATACAGAACATAATAAATACAGCGGTAAAAAAATGCATTACGTTTTCGCCATTGGTATCCAAGGCGACGCGAGGTGATATTTTTTTTAAATACGGTATTGTGTTCAAAATTTTATCAGCTTTAAGATTATTAACGAACTTTTTTGTCATAAAGTACATATAGTAAGTACTCTAGATTATTGCAAAAGTACACTTTTGGGGGTAGTTTCATCCCACTAAATAGCGTATATCTTCAGTTGCCCAGAGATGACAATTTGTCATCAGTCAGATATGTAAACAAATTACAACGAGAAAAAAACTTAATACGATATTTTATAATTTTTGGGTTTTTCATTTGGCGGCCGTACTACTGCACTCTCTCATCTCAAATCCTTTCCCTTCGCCTAAAAACAGTTACCGCTTTCCCGACGCTATTTTTAAAGCTAAAGGGTTCGGGTAAACGGCAAATGAAGAACTGCGCATCACACTACGCAAATCCTATAGGGGAATTCTTTGAAAAAAAGTTTTGGCTACGTGTGAAAGATTAGGTAATTTTTAAAAAGTTGTAAGTCTTTCCAGGAATTGTTTTGTTTCATTTTTCGCCTGTAGGATCTGTAGTATAATTCTCGGTCTTTCATTTGGCGTTTATCCAAATCCTTTAGCATTAAAAATAGCATCGGGAGAGCGGTCACCGTTTTTAGGCGAAGGAAAAGGATTTGAGATGAAGAGTGCAATGAGTAACTTCCGGTAGAGAACTAGAGGACAGTGTGCTGTAACGGTTAGCGTAGCGGCCTTTAAATCACACTGTCGTGGGTTCGAATTCCACCTCCGCTCATGGATATTTTGTGATGTCATTTAGATTTAAGAGAATTGTTATTTAATGTATTTAAGATACTAATGACTTAAGTTGTCGACTCGTCTATAATCTGCAATAAATAAATAAAATCCGGTAGAGAAAACTCTACAGTAGACTTCTTCTAAGTCAACGCCTACGAAGCTATTGGCAAAAAAAACGCTGACTTATTGATATCCTCCTTCTCTGTATTTATTCTTGGTCTAAAATAAAATACCATGACATGCCTCAAACATGTGTACAGAAATGGGGACTCATAAAGGATAAAATCTAAAAACGCTGACTTAAAGACAGACTGTCGAGCCTCCATAATCTACAATTTCTCTCTTTCTGTCCCTAAAGAGAGTACACCATTTTCTGCTCAAAACTGACGCGAAAGCAAACATGCTACAGGTAAAAAATATTATGAACATTCAGTTTCTGCTATATTCAAACACTACTGCAGTTACTTATCTAAAGCTTGCCTCACCCTCTGCACCTTGTGTAAATACCAAATGCACTGTACGTAGTGTAAGGGAAGAAATTACGCGTGACGTGAGAGCTTCATCCCCCATCCCCTATCTATATGTAACCTATGTGCACTAACTACCCTACAGTAGCATTGCAACACTATCCGATGTAATGTAGGGGAAAGGGGGGTGAGTGTCATATGTGTGTTTGTGGTTATACTATAGAGATGTCGCGGCTAGATAAGCACGGCTCTCTTGTACTGGGTGTTCGAAAATATTGTATCAAGTGATGTTTCCATGACTCTTCTATTAAAAGTTCCTAAGTTCGAACCTGACATCTCTGATGATGTAAGAGTCAATTGAATTTTCAATTTGTTATTAAAAAATTCAATTGTAATTATGAATTGGTACTAGACCCAGATATCCCTGGAAATGGTCATGGATCGTCTATCACAAACTCCCAGTTCCCATCAGGATAAAACTGAGAGTGAAAATATCAATTGAATTCTCAATGTGTAAACAAAAAACACTAAAAAACATTGGAACTATTGTTTAACTCTTTTTGTCGGACAAATAAACTTCGATAAAATCCCTTTATTTCGGAAACTGAGAGAACGCTGAGCTACAAAACGCAGTCCCATTAAATTTAGCATGTCATATTCCATGGGATTGCTTAATTAGAAAGAGGTTCGAGAAGTTTTGCAAGGTAGGTATGTATTATTTATTTTATTTGTATTCAAAATAATTTGTTAACAATACTAAACAGAAAGTATTATTAACGTTGTCGTCCATAGCTATGAATATTTACTAGGATTTAGTTCGGGATAACATCAATTTGGCAGTATCAATTTAGTTCAATATCCCTAACTAAGTCCTAGTAAACTAAACAGACGGCATGGAAAACAGCGCAACCGTGTCTGAACTGCAATTCTTCGATAAAATTCTGTCGGATGCCGCGAGTGCAGATTTTGATTTTTTTCTTTAATTTTTTTTTATAAGGCAATGTTTCTATCTCCAAAACATAGAAATACAAACCTGCAAGTATGCTCATTGATTTTGACTTTCTAAGCATGATTTAAAATAGATTTGTGAGATTTGACCAAATATGCATTATAAATTTTATTCTTAACCAAAATTTTCATTGCATAATAATAACAGCAACGCAACTATATCGAAACTATGAAGTTTGATAAAATCCCGTGCGATGTCGTCTGTACAGATAACCTTTTAAAATTTGCATAACAATAAACACTGTCAAAGGCACAACTGTAAACTTTGATGAAATTCCGTCAGAAATCGCCAGTATAGAAATCTATTCAAAATGTCAAAAAATGTGGATGCACCAATCTCCTAAATATCCTAAATAGAGAGCGCTGTTAGAGTTCTTTATTTATATTTTTAACTGGCGACATTTGGATTGAAATGTTTTTTTCAGTAAGAACGAACAATTCATATTTTTCAAAAACTTTGTATCAGGCAAACATACAGATGAATCGGTATTAATGATTTGTTGGTCACCAATTAAATATTTCTGAATCGAGGCTCATCCGACTTTCAAGACAACGCCAGAAGGCTCAATGAATTCGTTTAATAATAAACCCCGCCTTCAAAAAATAATAGATATTACATAATACAAATTTTCAAAGACTGCTCTCCTGATAACATTTTAAAGGCTGTTTCAAAACATATGGGATTTAGTACATTGAAAGAATGAAAAAATTTATAGCTGCTTTCCTGCAGTGAATATTAGTAAATTAGATCATCTAACCCAGTTCGATTAATTTTGATCGAATGATAACAGAACTTTTGTAAAATCTTCCTTGAGAATCTTTTTCAGATTGTAGTAACAAAGAACTGATTATAATATTAAAAACAATTAATTGATTTCTCTCAGAATGACGAATATTTTTATAGATATAAATAAATATTATATAGATAAAATGTCTATGACCTATGTATAATATTAAAACGCACTAACCTTTGAACCATTCCGTATAAATAGCTGTTAAGGAATTGCATAACAGTCTATATTTTTGCAGTCTAATAAGAGCCTCGATTCAGAATTATTTCATACGTGACTAACAAATCAGCAATACCGATTGAACTTTCTGGTCCCCGGTTAACAAATTTTAAAAACATTGTTTTCAAAATATTTCAATCACATCGAAAAAATATTATTTGAATAAAAATAAAATTAATTATTTTAAAAATCCCTTGAGTTATTCCCTTAAAATGCTCATTGAATTCAGATAGATATAATCATATAGATATAGATTGATAGATTATAGATGAATTAGCGTTACATTAAATTAAGAAGCATAACTTCAAAAAGCTCTACAAGTTTTATGCTAACGCAAAATAACTATCAAATGTATTTTAATTATTAGTGTCGATGTACTTGGCAGGTAATTTTCCTGAACCTCCAAAATTTTGAGGCATAGTTGACTTTCCTGAACCTCTAAAATCGAAAGATTCTAATGGTCAGAGTGCTGGCCTTTGGAGCGCTGTCGTGGGTTCGAATCTGCATCTCGCTCATGGATGTTTTGTCATCTAGTTTTAAGTGATATGATATTTGATGTAATTAAGACGGTAATGACATAACTTGTCGACGCGTCTATAATCTACAATAAATAAATTTTAAATCGAACACTCGGTATAATTAGGATGACGTGTAAACACACACGCCGCTGTATCTCTGTCGATATACCTATACCTATGTATATGTATGCATTATGCATCTTTCACCCGTCATATTGTGGACTGACTGACAGTTAGGGGAGGAACGTGATTGAACACTGTTCTATTATTCCACTTCTAATATATTATTTTTGAATGCACTTGTTGAAATAATTATGTTTCAATTATGCTAACTGTTTTTAAATTGCCCAGATTATTTGTTTACATGTTTTGCTTGCATACGTTAAAAATGTGCACTCCGACCTATCAAATGGTTATTTGATTATGTAGGTATTTTTATAATTAATTTAACAGTTAATTTTCAAACTTGCCCGTAAATGCATTTTTCGTATATTGGATCATAAATTAATTCTATTGGACCAAAAAATATTTATTCTAGCGCATTTAATCATCGAAAATGATCGTATCGATCGCTAGTTCGAGCGGATGTTGTTGCCAAACTGAAGTATCATAACGTTATTTATTTATTTTTAATTCAAACGTAAGAATGTCCTTTTCACACATATATGAACAATTTTTTTTCTACAAAAATTCTAAAAAACTTGATACAAAAAATGTAGGTGTTTTAAAACTGAAATGTTTTTTATTGGTTGATTTAACCCGGGGTCATGGGGGTTGAAAAGTGTTACACGGACGTTGGGGTGGGTCTCACAGACTCGTTCATTAGATATCAATTATTTCAATACTTTATAAATAATAAAGTTATTATTTATTCGTGTTTAGTTTTTTAGGTATTTATGTAAATAAATGAAACACAAATATCATATTATATTATGTTTTAATCATATTTATTAGAGCTTTAAAAAAAACGACCAATATCAACAAAATCTTGTAAAAACGATCGTTCTGCCTCTTCTCGATCCATTTTTTACTAAGTACCTACAAAAAACACAAATAAAATACATTGAACTATATATCAGCAACTTAAATTGTAAAAAAAAAACAAATATAAAAGGATATACAAAATGGCGCGAAATTGTTACACTAACTGCGGGGATGGGTCTCACATACCTTATTCAGTTTTGTGCACCTGTAACTCCCACTGCAACTGTCGCACGACAGTTGTGTTACCTTCGACGCATAGAACAACTCAACAGCTCCAGCTATTGAGAAGAACGGCAACGTCGCACGCATAATAACCGAACTAGAAGCGAAATAAAGTGTGACGGGTCTCACAGACCCAACCCCCATGACGCCGGGTTAAAACAATTCGTTTTAATCATATTATCATATCATCACTGGACTAGAGCAAGGTCAATTTTTAGTGAGCAAGATCTATTCTTACTGAGAAGGGTCAATTCTTAATGAGCAAGGTCGATTCTTACTTCTTAGTGATCTGGTTGAGTTTTTAGCATTTTTGAAAAATCGATAATTTTCCCTTAGTACTTATACCAAGGTATGAATCCACGACGACGAACCTACTGGGGATAACATGTCAGGGGAGTTTTAAAATAAATAATTTTATTTTTATTCAAATTTTTTCGAATATGCATAGAAATATTTTTAAGACAAGTTTTTTAAAAATTGTTAACCGGGGACCAGAAAGATCAATCGGTATTGCTGATTTGTTAGTCACGAATGAAATGATTCTGAATCAAGGCTCCGCCGAAGTTTATAATATCGCCTGAAGGCTCTTATTAGACTACAAAAATATAGACTGTTATGCAATTCCTTAACAACTATTTATACGGAATGGTTCAAAGAGAGATTGTTAGTGAGTGTTAATAATAATATTATACATATGTAGGTCATAGTTTATCTATACAGGGTGAGTTCGACCACCCGTATCAGTCGTTTTTTTCGAAAACGGTTAGTAGTAGAGAGTTGTGTCAAAAATTTGTATTATAAAAGCCCTAATAAAGAATCGATTGGTGATCATTTTTTTTTCCGGGAAGGTCGGCTTCCCTATTAGTTTGCTCTAGAATGTCCAGAACTCCGGAATTATAAATGTAACGATAGGTCTAAAGTGGTATTGTTGAAAAGGTCTTTAAAAAATTAATAAGTTTTGTACGGATTTTTTTTTTATTACTGCCACCCCTGTTAAGTAATATTTGTTTAAAATTACTAAATTAAAATGTCATAATAACGAACTTTTTAAAAGTCCGCATTTAAAATCTAGTTACCTATCTATCGATCATTAAATACTGAAGAAGTACAGTCACAGTATAACCAGAAGAGCTCAGTAGTATGTATTAAAGAGTAAATGGAAGACAGTTTGAACACTTGTGACAATGTCTAAGGTTGCTAGATATTTAATGCCGTCTTCGATCGTTATTATGAAATTTTGATTTAATAATTTCAAACGATTGTTACTTAACAGGGGTGACAGTAATTAAATAATTTTTCCTACAAAACTTGCCTATTTTTTAAAGAGCTTTTCAACAGCACCACTTTCAACCTATCGTGCTTTCTAAAATTCCGGAGTTTTGAACATATAATAATTTATATTTATACTTATAGAAATTTACAGGGGTGGCAGTAATAAAAAAAAATTTCCTACAAAACTTGCTTATTTTTTAAAGATCTTTTCAAGAATACCACTTTCGACCTATCGTTACATTTATAATTCCGGAGTTCTGGACATTCTGGAGCAAACTAATAGGGAAGCCGACCTTCCCGGAAAAAAAAATTATCACCATTCGATTCTTTATTAGGGCCTTTATGATACAAATTTTTGACACAACTCTCTACGACTAACCGTTTCCGAAAAAAACGACTGATACGGGTGGTCGAACTCACCCTGTATAATATTTATTTATATGTATAAAAATATTCGTCATTCTGAGAGAAATCAATTAATTGTTTTTAATATTATAATCAGTTCTTTATTACTACAATCTGAAAAAGATACTCAAGCAAGATTTTCCAAAAGTTCTGTTATCATTCGATTAAAATTAATTCAACTGGGTTAGATAATCTAATTTACTAATATTCTCTGCGGGAAAGCAGCTAAGAATTTTTTCATTCTTTTAATATTCTAAATACCGTATGTTTTGAAACAGCCTTTAAAATGTTATCAGGAGAGCAGTCTTTAAAAATTTGTATTATGTAATATCTATTATTTTTTGAAGGCGGGGTTTATTTTTAAATGAATTCAATGAGCTTTCTGGCGTTGTCTTAAAAGTCGGCTGAGCCTCGATTCAGAAATATTTCATTGGTGACTAACAAATCAACCATACCGATTCATCTGTATGTTTGCCTGATACAAAGTTTTTGAAAAATATGAATTGTACATTTTTACTGGAAAAAACATTAGTTATATTATTTCAATCCAATGTCGCCAGTTAAAAATATAAATATAACGGATCCCTATAGAAAAGTAACCGCGCACGATCCAAGCGTAAACGAATCAAACGTGTTTGTCACACCGAAACGTATTACACGAGAATGAGCCACGCTAATTAGCTAGAGTTCGTGACATTCACGAAAGTACAAAATCTATTAACATTTGCCCATAAACAAAGCAGAATACTTTTGTTGTGCGAGCAAGTTTTGTTTTGACAAACAAGGTTCAGTGGCGTAACTTCACTTCGCGGGGCCCAGGTGTAAAATTTTTTTTGGGGCCCCCCTCCCCCACTTTACCCAACTAAGAAAAATTTCCAATTATTCATGACATCATCATCCCATCAACATTTGATTGTATTCTCAAAATGTTCTACGTCATATAAACGACTCTGTAATTAAAAGTAGTTCTACTGGTATTCTTCAGATAATAATATTGCGCTCTTTTATATTTAAGGATAAATAAATAATAAATTGAAACAATAGTATTTGAATCTAGAAAGTAAATGCAATCTGCGCTTAGATCATATATAATTGGACTGAGAAAAAAATCGAGTGTAAGGATTAATCAATCGGTAGTTGACCCAAAAATTGGGGGCCCCTCGAGGTTAGGGGGCCCCGGTGATTGCCACCTGGAACACCTGTGGTAGATACGCCACTGACAAGGTTGCAGTTGCGTCCAGATCAAAGACAAAAACAATTAACAATGCTAGAAAAGTCTCCACTGCAGTTCTCACTTCAAGAGACAAATGAATCACAGAAAACAATTCTTGTAAAAATAAGACCAAGTCTAGCGATCGCGTAGCAGTAAAAAGTTATGAGATCTAATATAGCCAAGCCCGCTATTAACTGTAAGTGAAAAGTAATGAAATCTAAAACTTCGCTCTCTTCATAGTTCGCTAAGGAAATAAAAGGCAAATGACTAAAGCGCTAGGCCTTGCAGTGGAACTTTGAAGTTAGTCAAATTTTAGATTTCACTTACAATTAATTGTACTTGGCTCTATTAGATCCCACAACTTTTTACTACTACGCGATCGCGAGACTTGGCCTTATTTTTACAATAATTGTTTCTGGTGGGGCTCATTTTTCGTTTATTGACTCATAAAATAATTGACCAAAAAATATTTATACTAGCGCATTTAATCATCAAAAATGATCGTATCGATAGCTAGTTCAAGCGGATGTTGTTGCCAAACCGAAGTATCATAACGTTATTTATTTATTTTTAATTCAAACCTAAGAATGTCCTTTTCACACATAATATATGAACAATTTTTTTCTACAAAAAAGCTAAAAAACTTTATACAAAAAATGTAGGTGTTTTAAAACTAAAATGTTTTTTATTGGTTGATTTAAAACAATTCGTTTTAATCATACCATCACTGAACTGGAGCAAGGTCAATTCTTAGTGAGCAGGGTCAATTCTTACTTCTTAGTGATCTGGTCGAGTTTTTAGCATTTCTGAAAAATCGATAATTTTCCCTTAGTACCTACTTACAGCAAGGTATGAATCCACGATGACGAACCCACTGGTACACTACATTTCTCTCTTTTTAATAATAATAATAATAGATTTATTCTCAACAGGTAATAACCATTTACAGAGAAATTACAAAATATAAAGAAAGTATATACAGATATGTTTACCTAAGAAAAAGAAAGAAATACTTGTATCAGTTATTATGCTTATGACGTATTACTGTGCACGTTTTAAAAACAAAATATAAATAAACTATATTCTATCCATATCAGGGGTGTTACGAATATTCGCATCCGCATCCGTAAATGCGGAATATTCGCATTAATTCAGACATCTGCATCCGCATTCACATCCGCATCAATCAATGCGGAGTTTTTACGGATGCAGATTCACATCAACAAGTAACTACATGTAAAGAAAGTGGGCGGAGCCAGAGTGGCACGTGCTAAAAATATGATTAAATAAATAAAAAGTTAAAATTAAATTGATTTTCAGTTATTTATGCACTTAAAATTTAAATAATTATCCTTTTAAAATCCCAAAATCCGCATCCGCATCAAATCCGCATCCGCGGATGTGAAATTCTAATAATCCGCATCTGCATTCGCGGATGTCTAAATTTTAGTATGTGAGTAATAGTAAACATAATAATTATTAGACACAATGGGAAGTAAATAAAATTATTTAATTATTATCTGCGTAATGTTTAGAAACAATTAGGAGAAAATTGCTAATTGTATCATTAAAAAAGTCTATTGAAGGATATTTAGCGGTTATGAAGTTTACAAGGATTGCCATGCGTATTAATGGTGAATTTTCATGTTGACGACTATTGATTCTGGAGTACGTAAATATTTCGTGTGTTGCTGAATACGGAATTTTAAGCTGGAACTGCGATACTATAAAATTATCATTTATAACATTGTGAAACAATTTGAAGCAAAACATGATAGAACTACAATTCCTTCGTCCTTCTAACGAAGTAACATTAAAAAGAGTAAGCAAGTCACGGTATGGCATAAAAGTGGGATACGTATGAAATAATTTATAAAAGACAAATCGCAAAAACTTACTTAAGGGGATAACAATGTCAGGAGAGTTTTGAAATAAATAATTTTATTTTAATTCAAATAATATTATTTCGAATGTTTGCATAGAAATATTTTTAAGACAAGTATTTCAAAATTTGTTAACCGGGGACCAGAAAGATCAATCGGTATTGCTGATTTGTTAGTCACGAATGAAACAATTCTAAATCAAGGTTCTGCCGATGTAACAACATCGCCTGAAGGCTCTTATTAGACTGTAAAAATATAGACTGTTATGCAATTCCTTAACAGCTATTTATACGGAATGGTTCAAAGATAGATTGTTAGTGCGTGTTAATATTTTACATAGGTCATTATCTATAAAAATAGTCGTCATTCTGACAGAAATCAATTAATTGTTTTTAACATTATAATCAGTTCTTTGTTACTACAATCGGAAAAAGATATTCAAGCAAGATTTTCCAAAAGTTCTGTTATCATTCGATAAAAATTAATCGAACTGGGTTAGATAATCTAATTTACTAATATTCACTGCGGGAAAGCAGCTATGAATTTTTTCATTCTTTCAATGTTTTAAATCCCGTATGTTTTGAAACAGCCTTTAAAATGTTATCAGGAGAGCAGTCTTTAAAAATTTGTATTATGTAATATCTATTATTTTTTGAAGGCGGAGTTTATTATTAAATGAATTCATTGAGCCTTCTGGCGTTGTCTTGAAAGTCGGCTGAGCCTCGATTCAGAAATATTTCATTGGTGACCAACAAATCATCAATACCGATTCATCTGTATGTTTGCCTGATACAAAGTTTTTGAAAAATATGAATTGTTCGTTCTTACCGAAAAAAACATTTCAATCCAAATTTCGCCAGTTAAAAATATAAAAAACTCGGGTCGCAGTGCCAAACCCTGCCGACAATATAGTGTATTTGCTAATACAGGCATTGTGGCATTATTATGTGAACTTAAGTTTATTTTTTGACAAAATAAAAAATTTAACCCCTTAATACATCCCTTAAAATAATTAAATTTTTCTAAATTTCAATATTAGACATGGATTTTATCAGTATACGCAATTAAATACACCCTTCCATAAGTAAATCCGTATCAACAAACTAGTGTTTTCATAAAATTTGAAAGTCCGGTCCTGTCGGGCCGATTTTATTAAAATTTTAGCAGCACATTTTAATCTTTACTAAAGAGTTACATTTCAATTTTGAAACGATTCTGACAAATTTTTCGGTATTTTGGGGCCCAAAAACTTTTTGGAACCCCTAAATACAACCCTGAAAATGGTCCGATCGGGCCCATTTTAAATAGGCTTCTTGCGGTGATGGGTTCTAATGTGTGTACCAAATTTCATTTCAATCGATTAAGTCTGTCGAGAGTTATCGTGTACACACACATATATATATATATATATATATATATATATATATATATATATATATAAATATATATGTATATATATATGTATATATACATATATATATATATAAACATTTTTAAAAATGGTGCCAAAGTGTTCAGGAGGCTATGAAACGTCGAGAAATTTTGGTCCGACCCCTAGGTCCCGCCATCCGACCGACGCCAATAGTGTATGTGCCATATTATGGCAAATACACTAATAAAGATTCCCTATAGAAGAGTAACCGCGCACGACTCAAGCGTGAGTGAATCAAACGTGTTTGTCACACCGAAACGTATTGCACGAGAGTGAGCCACGCTAGTTAGCTAGAGTTCATGTCACTCACGAAAGCAGAAACAAAGCAGAATACTTGTGTAGCAGAAAAAATAGAGCCAAGCCCAATTAATTGTAAGTGAAAAGTAGTGAAATCTAAAACTTGGCTCTCTTCAAAGTTCGCTAAGAAAATAAAAGACGAATGACTAAAGCGCTAGGCCTTGCAGTGGAACTTTGAGGCTAGCCAAGTTTTAGATTTCAATACTTTTCACTTACAGTTAATTGGATTTGGCTCTATTAAATCTCATAACTCTTTACTGCTACGCGATCGCGAGACTTGGCCTTATTTTTACAAGAATTGTTTTTGGTGGGACGCATTTTTCATGTCATAAATTAATTCTAGGCGACCAAAAAATTTTTGTACTAGCATTTCGTAGCATTTCAATGATCGTAAGTCAAAAACGATCGTATCGATAGTTAACCCGCACGATTTCGAGTAGCGGAGTAATCATCAAGTTGCTAAATCTTGCGTTTTAATACAAAAAATAGCATTTGTGCGCTGGCTTTAAGAACGACTCAAAGTCTAATATCTAAGTCAAATTCAACATTCTTGGAAAGATGTCCAAAAATCCGTTGTACCTTTCGGAATGACTCAGCTTATAGATAAATCAGTTGCGTCACATCTAATATGTTCCAATTGGAATCACATGAAAACGTTTCCAGATATATGCGCGATGACGTATTCCCGGAATGAGAATTTGAAAACTCATTTATGTCCCATAAGCGATCACTTCACATACAGAGAGAATAATCTTTGTACATGCTACTAATCTAATCTGACACATCGGACCAGTTCGAGTAGTGGACACCGTCATTACAGGGCTCTGCGATCGCGCGATACGATGGACGACTGGACAGATTCCCGCGAGAGAATACTCTCGATGCTCCCGGTTTCGCCATGTGCGCCCATTTCCTGTTTCCTGGCCGTTTATTTATCCTTCTGCCGACCCTTAATTGGCATTAGTATCAGTACTGATTAAAATCAACCCCCCTGTCTCTATCTGCGTATGTTGTGAGGGTGAATTGTATAATGGAGCGCCGAGGTAGAGGGTTGCTTAATCAAGCCAATGAAAAACGCTTTCAATAGACTTATTGTTAATCCTGTGTGCAGATAAAATACAATTGTATAAAACTTTCAATGAATTCATTGATCATTGATAAAATTGTAATTTGGATTTCATAGAAAGTTTTAAAACGCTTCAAATTTATTTCGGAGTAATTTTAGTTGTTCATTCAATATTAGAAAATGTTAGCCAATTTCATAAGGATTAGACAAATATGAAAGGAGACAATATAAAATGGACTGAAACAATTTTTTTGAGAATTTTTCGGAAGCTTTTTCTATAATGAAAATAATTCCAAGAATGTGAATTTTTCAATGGAATTTTAAACATATTTATAGAACTATGCCGCTATCAGAATGACGTACGGAGATAATATTCAGTCTTTGATTAGCTGACTAGATCCACTGATTTGAAACCACAAGAAAGATAATTTACTTTCTCTTCTAGAAGTTTCATTTTATTTTGTTTCAACTCGTCGAACTATTGTAGGTGAATAAAATGACACATATTATCCTGTTTTGTGTAAACAATTTTGGACTTATAATAGCTCAGATAATGAATTACTGTTAACAGAATATGTTTTTGTAATTTTGCTGTGATTTAGAATCCCGATCTGCAGTCTTTTTCCCTCATGACTTCTAACAACTGGCGACATGTACCCCACAAATTGTTAGAAATGGATAACCATATATTACAAGAGTTACTATTGTGATAAATCAGGCACCAGACCAGCTGTGCTACCTTATATAATTACAGTGTGTTCCAGAAATAACACCGATGATTTTGAAGGTGTATTGCTATTTGAAAATCCCTTGTCTTTTTTATTTCCGAAACCAAGTAATTAATCCACGAATCTTTTTTACCTGAATTGCACGCGCATACCGTGTTCTCAAATGATCCGGTAAAAAATACCGAAAAAATTGTCCGAATCGTTTCAAAATTGAAATTTAACCCTTTAGTAAAGATTAAAACGTGGTGCTAAAATTTAAATAAAATCGGCCCGATAGGACCAAGCTTATGATTTTTTTAAAAACATTAGTTTGCGGATACGGATTTCCTTACCGAAGGGTGTATTTAATTTCAGATGCTGTAATGATAACAATATTGCAATTAAAAAAAAAATATTATTTTAAGGGATGTATTAAGGGGTTAAATTTTTTATTTTACACAAAAACAAACAGTTCACATAATAAAGCCACAATGCCTGTATTAGCAAATACACTATATTGTCGGCAGGGTTTGGCACTGCGACCCGAGTTTTTTTTTATTTAACATGTTTGATAAATTAAATTATCGGGCAACTTTGACCATAACACTACAGTGTAAGTACTGTAAATGAACAAGTTGCATATATGATGCTCGAAAAAAATATATTTTTTACAAAAAATTAAAACAACAATTAACTCACTTCTTACCACAACGATTTTATTAATTAATGTACTATTCGAGAGCTTAGCTCTCATCTTCATCACAAACTAAACTAATTAATGTAAAGCAAAAAATTCAAACTATTCAATCTGAAAATATATACAGGTACAGACATTTTTTAAATTTCTAAACTAGGGCATAATTAATAAATGCATAAACAACTAACTGATTATATCAGGTAAAAACACCCATCTGGAGGTCATCAAGGAAACCAAGGTCCAAGACACTTGCACAGTTGAAAATAAAGGTCCACGGTGTGATAATCTGCAAAAAGATAAAAAACAATTATTAATTTTAAATTGTTAAATTGTGTTTTAAAGACTACCAACAGCTAAGGTTATTTGGGCCTAGCACCAATTCATATTTTCAATTCATTACAATTATTATTAAAAAGTAATTATGGTCATATTATTCTTTACAAAAACTTAATTACAGTACATAGATTGTTTTATTTATTTATTTATTGTAGATTATAGACGCGTCGACATCTAAGGTCATTAGCGTCTTTTCAACTACACTAAATAACAACTAACTTAAAACTAAATAACATCACAAAACATCCATGAGCGCAGGTGGGATTCGAACCCACGGCAGTCCAGTCTAGAGGTTGCAGCGCCAAGCACGCTACCATCTAGGCTATACTGCCCTCCACATAGATTGTAACGCAATACTGAAGTTTTATTTAAACTTTAACAATTAATAAATATCCATTGTTAAAGTATACTTTCTAACTTCGGTGACAAAACTACAATTAATGACTTTTCGATTCAGAATTTCACAAGGGTCAAGGAGTGATCCTGGGACATTCTGTATAATTGTAGTAGGCAATCCTCTGCTTGCGTATAGACTGGACTTACTGTTTGCGCGCCTCCTTTTCCGCGTCGATATTGCGGTCACTTGGCCTCCTCACTTGACGTGTTCTACAATTTATTTCTTTCTTCATTAAATCTAAAATCATTTTCTACATGAAATAAAACGCTTTGCTATGTTTAATTCTTCAACGAGCTTGTTCTTTTGATATTTTTAAATCTTTGAAAATATTTTTATTGAAAATGTTTTTATCAACGTATTTTTCAAATAAAAGCAGAATCGTACATTACAAGCTGAAAGGAGAAAACCTAGCTCTCGGGGATTTGTGATCACTAAGAATCGATGTCGACTTTTATCGATCTAGTCGATTCTTAGTGATCTAGTCCAGGGGTCGGCAACCTTTAAGACGGAAGAGCCAAAAGTTACAATTTACAAAATTTCCCAGTTTTTAAAGAGCCACTGACATTTTTATTTCAATATTATGGTATTTGATTAGGATTAGGTATATAAATTTGATTTTTGATTTAAAATAATAGCTTTAAATATGAAATAATATTTATTCATATAAAAGCATACAAATGTTTCGCACAAAACATATTAAAGTATTTTAGCTAGCTATGTAGTGCTACACAGTGCACCAATAACTAAACAAACAGAACAGTGTTGCCACCTTTAAAAAATGTCAGCTGTCCGTATACTCTCTACTCCACCTATTCTCACTGTTCTCTGTTGAGTGTTTTTATCCTGTTTAAAGTTTTTTTTGCAGTATAATATTTTTTATGAGTTTTGAAAATAAAATAATATAATTATTAATATTTGCGCATGGAACTGGAGAGCCGCATCTTGACATCATAAGAGCCGCATGCGGCTCGCGAGCCGCATGTTGCCGACCCCTGATCTAGTCGATTCTTAGAGAAATAGTCGGCTCTTAGTGATTCTTAGAGATCTAAGAATCGACGTGATCACTAAGAATCAACATTGCTCACTAAGCTATTATAACAAACTAGCGGTACCCGTCCGGCTTCGCCCGGGTGCTAAGAAAGCCCGGGTGCAATACACTACCCACTCGCTTCGCTCGTTCTCATGAATATTATAATTACGAACAATTTTGATTACCATAAAAAAGTTATAGTGAGTCAACCTTAAAAGAAAAACATATGCTGTCGCGGACTTTTTTTTAGAACTTTTAAAGGGGAACAATTCCGTCATACATGATTTTTGCGTAACTTTAACTGTTTACGCAGCGCACGCAACGGAAGCTTTCAAAAGGAATGATTTTTCCCGTTTTTGCAACATTTTTCATTGATGCTCCGCTCCTATTGGTCGTAGCGTGATATTATATAGCCTATAGCCTTCCTCAATAAATGGGCTATCTAACAAAAAAAGTATTTTTAACCGACTTCAAAAAAAGGAGGTGGTTCTCAATTCGGTTGTATTTTTTTTTTATGTTTGTTACTTCAGAACTCCGCCATTTATAAACCGATTTGGAATTTTTTTTTTATTTGAAAGGATATACTTTCAGATTGGTCCCATAGAAATTTCATCAAAATCGGTTCAGTAGTTCGGCTGATTTTAATAAAAGTTAGTAACGGCGTGTGATTCCTTAAGGTAAATGTCACTTTTTGACACATCAGACAGCGTAAGAAAGTCGGTTTAATAAAAGTGAGTAACGGCGTGTGATTCCTTTAAGGTAAATGTCACTTTTTGACACTAAAAAGTAAAAAATAAAAATCTTTTTATCAAAAAAAAAAAACCTCCTTCAAAAACCCACTAAAAAGAGGAAAATAATGAAATTTTGAGGTCTGCGCCAATTTAATAAAATATGAAGTTGGTTAAAAAGAAGATATTAATCACTATACTATACTTTTTTATCGACTTCGTATTTTATTAAATTGGCGCAGACCTCAAAATTTCATTATTTTCCTCTTTTTAGTGGGTTTTTGAAGGAGGTTTTTTTTTGTTAAAAAGTTTTTTTCAAATCGGACTGTTAGTTCCTGAGATCAGCGCGTTCAACCAAACAAACAAACAAACAAACTCTTCAGCTTTATAATATTAGTATAGATTTGTAGGAAATGCGTCAATGTTTTTACTTAATGATATGAGTGCAGTTTCTATACAAACAAAATAGAAACTTAAAATAAAAATATTTCCAATCCTTGACTTCAGCCATATACAAAGTACATTTATGCAATTTGCTATTATTGTTAGTGTTTCTAATTACTTAGAGAGTCGTACGTGTACATTGCATTCTCAATTAATGTGGTGATGAAGTCACGTGGTTGACAGAAAGATTCATTTGCTGACGTTGCATAAGTTTGTTTTTTCACTATGTGTAGGTATGTTTTTATTGTGTGCTAAAGTTTTAATTAAATAATCTTGAAAAAAAGCTCTTTTTATTATTATTTGTACTCTATTCAAATCATCTACAATGTGGTAGAGCTTTGGTATTTTTATTTGCTGTATGCATGAGAGAAAGAGATTGTAATTTATAGATTCTTGACAACGGAGACCATTAGCGTCAGTATATTCATTCGAGAAAACGGATGACCAGTACCCGAAAAGAATCAGGTACCCGAATACTCTATTTTGAATGCGACTCGGTATTCAGATGTATGTTTTTTTATTGTGGATTATAGACGCGCCGACAACTTAGGCCATTAGTGTCTTAATTACATTAAAAAACAACTTCCTTAAAACTACATGACATCACAACACATCCATGAGTGGAGGTGGGATTCAAACCCACGACAATGTGATCTTAACGACAGTGGCGGACTTAGGTTCGATGCCACCCTAGGCCTTACCGATGTGCCGCCCTTTTTTTCTATGCTTCAAGATATATTGGTTTAAATTCTTAGTTAATTTTTATTTTTTTATATTATTCTGATGATTCATCAAATTAAATTAGAAAAAAAATAAAACATTCAATTTCTTACGAAAAATTGCTTTTATAAGCAAAAATAGTTCTGTGGCTTTTAAATAAATACCCAAGAGATTTTTATTAAAGGCCAATATTGATAAATTAGAAAATTAACAGTATACTTACAATCTAAAAACAAAATTCAATAATAAAATTATCTAATATGATTTACTGAAAACTTTTCATACATTAACAACAAAACGAATCCAAGTCAATTATTAATTTCAATTATACTTATATTTTTGCGCCTTCAAAATTCTGTCGTCCTTAAGTTTTTGCCGCCCCTAAAATTTTGCCGCCCTAGGCCCGAACGTCACGGGCCTAGACGTAAATCCATCACTGCTTAACGATCTAGGTCGATTTTAGCGATCTGGTCGATTCTTAATGATCTGGTCCATACTAAAACAAATTTGATGATATTTTCTATAAGTGAATTTTGAAAAAAAAATCTTATTTTCTAAGGTTAAAAAAATATATATGTCTTTCTTTTTTCATTTATATGAATATGTATTAGCCTCATTTTATTGGTGTTATAATTATTGGAATGTATTGACGGTTAGATATTTTTTTATCATGAGTTACATACCTAAATCCTAGTTGCAGAACTGTAAAAGTACGTTTTATATCTCGTATCGGAAATTAAAGATGATGATAGAACGAGAATATATTTTACGAACTTCGACTACAATCGCAATATATAGAGTCTTTTTGAATACTGTTCATATACTAGATATAGGCGTTCGTCAATTTTATGAATGATAATATTTTATGAACACCAAAAATCAAACAAAATTCAAGAGATACATATTTATCATCAATATTTAAATTATTTACCTATATACAACTGATTTTGAAATTAAAAAAGAAACGTACCTAGACATTTACCGCGTTGAAGTCTTTTACTCTATACAGGGTCCCATTTTCTTTTTCTTTGCTTTTTAAAAATCTGAAAAAAAAACATTGCATACGCCTTGAAATAAAAAAAATGTATAATAAAAAGAAATTGGAAATATAAACTCAATCAAGGTGTCATAATATTTCAACACTCGTTCATAAATAATACGAAAATATCAAAACACATCTTTTTCAGATCACTGAATTGACTGTCCAGATATAAAAATATGCGGAAAAATATGAAATGAATTTTTCATAATCGTCAAAATATATCAATCGATTTTTTTTCCTGGTATTGCGTTTCAATTTTCTGAAAAAAGCCGCGCACGATTCTGTTTTCGAAATATGTTCACAAATAAACGACTCTTTAACTGAATGAAACCCTTCATATGTGAGCACATCATGCCTACGAAAAGGAATTGACACAATCGAGAGAACTTTTAATAAAATATTTCCTGTATGACGGTATCATAAAATATAGGTATATATAGATCATACATCAAATGATTCGATGGAATATTAATAGACGTCACCAAACTATGCGTCTATCGAAATTGGTGGGAGAGGGGCAGGAGAGGTGGGAGCAAGAGAGAGGATATGAGAGAGATGGAGAGAAACAAATAGAGAGCTAAAGAGAGAAAGATAGATTTTGAAAAGATTGTAGATTATAGACGCTCGACAACTGAGCTCAGAGAGAACGTATATACGTTCTCTCTGACTGAGCTCTTGATCCGTGCATCACTCGCGTTAATGTCAACTTTACCCGAAATCTTATCGTAGTTAATTTTTGAAAAAAAAAATGTTCAGTTTTCGAACGGTTTTTGGGGGGGCTTATTCTCCCACATTTGAGCTAGGACCGGTTTTGAGATTTGGTCTAGAGGTGTGATCGTCTTGAACACGCATACAGAATTTAAGCAAAATCGATCCAGCGGTTTGGGCTCTAGATACGACCACAGACAGACATTTAAAAAAACACTTTTTTCGGTTTAGAAGACTTTAAACCGTTTAAATTCATTAACAATTGAGAAACGAATTTTTGCATGATCACGAAACTTTCTCCTAAATACTTCATATACGGTTAAGCACATATTACCCTATAACCTTTACTTTACAGTTTAGGTACCTTCTGACAGTGTACCAAGTCTCATCAAAATTGGTTCAATCGTTCTAGAGTGATGCTGGTAAAATTAGACAGAGCCGGAAAATTCATTTTTCCGTCCAGGTATCAAAATTTAAAAATATAAATATATTATTTTCTCTATTATTATACTGAAGCAAGAAAAACGTGCCTACATTATAATAAAACTAGCAGACCGTCCCGGCTTCGCCTGGGTGGTATGAAATTATGATTTAATGGCGGTCACTCATTGCTCCGCTCACGTATATTAAGTATATTGTTAATTTGTTATCCCCCCGCGAGAATCTCTCCCCCTGCGTAGCTTTCTATTAGTGAAAAAATTTTTAGAATTGGTTTAGTAGTTCCAGAGATAAGAATTTATTATTTATTAGCCCCCCGCAAGAATTTATCGCTCTGCCCCCCCGCGAGAATCTCTGCCCCTGCGTAGATTTCTATTAATGAAAGAATTTTTAGAATAGGTTTAGTAGTCCCAGAGATAAGAATTTATGATTTATCCCCACCTTCGCGAGAATCAAAATAAAATTTTGCCCATATCACTCAGGGATAGTGTAGCTTTCTATTAGTGAAAGAATTTTTATAATCGGTTCAGTAGTTCCAGAAATTACTTTTTCACTCGGGCGAAACCGGGTTTTTTTTAGACAAAAAGTAGCCTATGTCCTTACTTAGGATGCTATCTATCTCCCTGCCAAATTTTATCGAAATCTGTTCAGCGGTTTAGGCGTAAAAAGACAGACAGACAGAGTGACAGAATTACTTTCATATTTATAGTATTAGTAAGGATATTGTAATTAAAAATTAATATTGTCTGAGTCCTGTGATCAACCCTTAAAAATCTCTTCAAAAACCTGTAGTCAAAAAACGCAATATTTGGTGATGATTTTTTATAATTCATTAATTAAAAGTTTCTAATTTACTAACTATTTTTTAATTAAAATACCAGATACCTGTCTATATAGAAGCTCTATCTGTATCGCCAACTGTTTATTGGAACAGGGAATTCAACATTATTTTTTGTTTTTATTTTTCAGTACCATTCAAAATATGTAGGTACGCAACCAATTTTATAGATAAATTTGATTCGATACAAAGTTATATTAAAAATAGAAAATAATTTAATATTTTAGACAATATCTCTTTATGTATGCAGAGTGTTCTCGGCCTATCTATTTTTCCTGAATTCAAATTCTAATATTGAATTAGTTGGCATGATACTAATTTATAGGGAAGTGCATCCAAATTATGTTTTAACAATAATCGTCTTCTTTTGACCTGTACTATCACCCATAAAAAAATAAAATAGGTAGACCAGGAACACTCTGTATATTCAAAACGTACAAAAATTTTGTAAGTATTCTATTGATTTATAATTAATATTTTATGTACTTACGTGGCATCATTCTTAAAAGATATAAAGAAAGAATATGCTAAAAAAATGCAAATAATAAAATCTATAATAGTGCAGTCACAATATCAAACAAATTGTGAAAATATTAATAAATTTGCATGGATATTGTGGAAAATAAGGGTATTTTGTCGCAAAAAAATCCATCTAGTATATTTTTTGCCATAAGAAACAAATCCATCAAATGGTTTGTCCTTTAAAAAAGGGGAATGTATTTGTTTCATTTGTTGGAGAAAAAACCAATTCTATTATAATTTATCCTCTTAACATGAGCGTAGATTCGGAGAAACACGCACTTAAAAAGGATTTATTTAAACTATTAATTTCAAAATATTTTAAGCAAAGTAGTTTTTTACCGACTTCCAGAAAGAAAAGGTTATAATTTTCATTTGTATATTTTATATTGATAGATTGATAAATTATACACGCTTGACAACAGAGGTCAAGCGTCTTGTACATGGAATTTCTAGGTTTGCTATTTGTTTGACCGCGCAAATGTCAAGAACCACTAAACCGATTATTATTAAATTTTCAGCTATTAATGCTGAAGTATAAGCTTCAAGAAGGTTTTTAACTGAAAGAAGTAACATTTTTAATACATTATTTCTAAAATTAAAAACTTTTTCATAATTTCAGTATAACGTTATCTATACTAAAATGAAGAAAAATCGCAGGATAGTGGACAAAATATTTGATTTATTTAATTAAATGTACGACGTTTCGTCTATATATTTAGACTTTTTCAAGTACATAAAAATAACAATATTTATGAAAATTAATATTAATTACTAACCATAGCAATTAACATAAGATAGGGTACCTATTTTTATGTACATATTTTTATGTACTTGAAAAAGTCTAAATATATAGACGAAACGTTGTACATTTAATTAAATAAATCAAATATTTTGTCCACTATCCTGCGATTTTTCTTAATTTTATTATAATCACGATGGACACGATTTCCAATATAAGTTATCTATACTGTTGATTATATAGTCTGAAAAATTATTAAACAAAATTTTAACTGTGGACTGTGTGGACAAACAAAAAAACACGTTACTTCATTATATTAGTACATAATTATGAATCAATGAAACATTGGAATGCAAACTGGAATTATAGCACTCCCAAATACCCGAGCTCGTACCTGTCGGTTTGGGTATGCCTTATGGCAGATTCTAATACACACCTATATACGCTGATGATCTCAGTTGTTGAGCGTATATAATATACAATCTATCTATCTCCCTTAGCCGAGTAGTCCAAGGCAATAGTAATAAGTAATAGACAATAGTAATAAAACGAAATCGAATCTCAACCGCTTTTATTACCTTTTTTAAATTTCCAAAACAACACCGTACGTGTATGACCGATTTACATTTATATACTTTTTTCACTTGTTTCAGAAAACAAATTCGTTTGTGACTGTCGGTTGGCTTGGATGTTTACATTACGTAACGAAACAAAAAACCTACGTATTAGAAACGCGTTGGACGAAGTGATTTGTTACATGGAACAATCCGATACGTTTGGAACTCTGAGTCCAGTTCTCGGAGGCGGCAGTGGCAGGATGAATCTAGGACTGGGCACCAACAGCAGAAGTCATCCCGGTGACAATAACGCATTGTCTTCGTACAATTACGAAGACGACCCGATGTACGATGACAATTACGACGATCAACAACAGGATGGCACATTTATTACACCTCCATCGTCGGCTCATTCAGACAACTTGGCAGAATCCAGTCCTGTTAAACATCTACTTGACATACCCCTCGACAGTTTACCCTGTCCTGAAGGACTCAGGGGACCGCCGGCTAACTCAGATGCAGTACTTGATAATTCAGGATTTCCCCTAGGAGCTAAACACTCGAGGTGTTGTTCCTTAACTCCGTCGACAATTACTATTGTCGGAATGATTTTAATATTTAAGATCTGTTTCACGTAGATTCATTATTTAGGTTTTTATTTAATTTTTTTATTATTCAAACTGGATCTAATAAATTATATTACTTTGAACAAGAACGTCTCTCTTCAAGAAAAAAATTTAAAAATTTGAATCAAAATTTTTTTTGACATTTTATTGATAATTATTACCCGAGGTCTCGCTTGATTTGATGAAAGTTTTGACAGAAATTTTATCTTAACCTGATCGTAGCCAGATAAAGGAGTGCTTGTAGACAGTACCAAGTTTCATTAAAAATCGACCAGCCGTTGTTTAATGATGCATATAGACAGACATTCTCATCTACTTAGGTACAAAATATCCAAAATAAATGCAAGGCAGTGAAATTACTGACAGATATGTATAATTATGTATTTTAATTAGACACAATTTTCTCAAAACAATTTGCACCAGTGTCGATTTAAATACTGGTTAACTAGAAATTTTAGAATGTGATAGATCCTTTCGAATCAATAGCGTTGTAAATCTGAATTTAAAAAAAATATTTTTGTGATTTTGACACAATTATAACTATGCCAAATTTCAAGTCGGTAGCATATGACGTCACTCCTGCGAAAATTGACTGTGACATACGATAACGAAGTCTACGGGTTCCGTTTTTTACCATTTTAGTCCGGAACCCTAAAAATCATTTTAAAAAATCAAAGTTACCGAAAAATTGCTATACAACTATATTATAACAATATAGTGGCATCGATTAATTATGACATTATCTAATTTATTTGAACCAGTTTGTAATAATTGTGTATAAAATTCATGCATAGATAGTGTGATTAATTACGTATATCCATTATCATGACGATTATTAATTGTAATTTGTTTATTCACCCTTCTGTCACTTTTCATTGATCTATATTATTTTTGTACTACGTTTCTTGTTAAATTGAAAACATATCAGCATAGTTCTAACAATGAACATAGAACTTTTCCTTTCTTGAGCGGAACTAGTTCGAAAAAACAAGTTAGCGTAATTATCTAGTTCCATTGTTTTCACCTTTGCTGTGAAGAAAAGAAAGAAGTGAAATCTTGCCTAATCTTCCTTTAGTTCTAATTTTAATAGGGAATATTTCAATCTTTTCTTTTCCCTGATCACTTTTTTATAGAAGTGTTATGAAGATTTCGTGATGAAATTGGAACTATATGGACATGCTTAAGGCGCGTTCTAGGGAAAGGGAAATGCCTCGGATAGAGAATTGAATCATTCAAGTCCGGAACTACCCAAATCATCAGTCCATAGGTAGGACTCGCCGTAGATTATTAACAATCACTTACTGAGCAAGTATGATACATTTTTACATAGCCTAACGCAAATTTCATTTAGTTTTAATAGATTAGCGTCTATTAAAACTAAATGAAATTTGCGTTAGGCTATGTAAAAATGTATCATACTTGCTCAGTAAGTGATCTCAGATGTGGAGCGTCTATAATATACAATCTGTCTATCTAAAATGTTTTCAAAGAATAATTGATTTCTAGAGTTTTTTGAAAAAGAAATAACTATGCTGATCTCAATAATAAATCATGATTTTTAAGTTTTCAAATTGAATATGAAAATGTGTTCTAAAGTTACAAATCCAAAATAAACATAATCACGTAACGTCATATTTTAACAATATCATTTTAGCATACGACTAGATACTATTTTTAACTAAATTAGTGGTAATTTAATATTTTTTTGTAATTTGAACAGTATGATTAATGCAACAAAAGTTGTATAATGTATTTTTATTTCTATTTTTATTATAAGGAACATCTCTTGAAACAAGTACCTAGATATATTTAATAGGTTTATTCTCAGATTTTAACTCACAGATTTTCACAACTCGTAATTTTATTTGTTTTGTAACTACAGTAGACTTTCATTAAGTCAGCGTCTACAAAGAAAACTCCTTACCTCTCTTTATTTCTTCGTCCAAACTAAACATATCTGTAAGATCTAACATACCGGAGCTCATGAATGCCGCGAGGGAGGTAAATTATTGCCCTCCCCTCTCTGGCTTAGAGACGGGGAAGAGAAATTCTAATTATTATTTGCCAAGATTTATGCCATAACAACACACAATCTGTGAACATTTTAACTAGCTATCTCTTACCGTTTGTGAGATAGAGCCCTGTGACAGACGGACGGACAGACATCGTATGCAGAGTAATAGGGTTCCATACGGATATATGGAACCTCAAAAAGGCATGTGTGTGTTCTACACACGGCGGAAATTATACTCCTTAACATATATTTAACCCGCGACTGCTACAACAGCTACACCTATGAATCTAGGTACATCGAGGTACCAAGTGTTCTTGGCCGTTAGCGTGACATCTAACGGAATTTTTCTTAAGTTCTTAGTTCAACAGCTACCTGTAGTGGGACGCGTGCATCGTTTAACGCTTTGCGCAAACTCGCCCGGAGTCACATAAAGAGTATAATTTCTAAAAATAGAAAAAAGTGAAATAATTTATTATAAACAGAAAACTTTATATTATGTCAAATTAATATCAAAAAAAACTTGAAAAGTCTACAATTTACACCCTCTTGGAATCCTGCTGGTGGCCATGTCGGAGTCCCTTTATGGCGTGCAGAAGTGAGGACGATTGAAAACAGTAAGGCAGGTGAAGGAAAAAGCTAGGAAACGCTGATTTAAAGAGAGGCTACTGGACATATTACTTTTTCGATCAGAAAAGCGTAAGAAGTTTGGTCATTAAGCCAAAAAAAAGTGAACTTATAATCATGAGTCATTCAGAATTTATAATTATAATTTTTATGAGTCAGGTCTTCGTCTAATTTTAGAAAATAGCGTAATTATGATGTTTTTAAAAAATAACATCATATACAAGGTGTCCCATTTTGATGTATAGGGACATACGATTTAAGTGTAAATATTTAACATTGTTTTTCCATATAAGAAAAAAGTTTGGTCACAGGTAGACTTTGGCAAATAAGAATATTCATTTTGTCCCAATGCTAAATTCCCTATGTATACATCAATCTGGGATACGGTGCAGAATAGTTATAGTCCATCCTGAAATAGTGTAGCCGTAGAGTACTAAATCATTTTGGCTTGAAGTTTTTAACAGATTCTAGTCGTACCTGAGAGTAAGTACCTAGCCTTCTTTGAAATCATTCCGTAATTCACGTAAAAACTTAATAACCAAACAACTTTAAAACTCCAAGTGTGCAAGCTTTCACGGCCGGCATTGTTCCAAGTCTTCATGGTTTCCGGGCTTGCAGTACACTAGTACTAGGCATAAAAGAAGGGAGGATACCAGTCACTAACACACTGACCTGTGAGCCGCCAATGAGGACACTTCGACCGCTGCCACATCGCCTTTGAGAATGTCTACCGCAGTTGTAGACGAAACGTCAGGTAGAAATACCACCAGACCACGGCCTACAAGCCCGGAAACCATGAAGACTTGGAACTTTAACACTGTTCTGATTATATTTAATAAATTGTTATAAATATTATAATAAATAGACAACGTTCAGAGCAGTCTTATAGTTTATTGGTTATTAAATCTTTACTTGAATTTGGGAATAATTTAAAAGAAGGCTAGTTACCTGCTCTATGATACCAGTGACATCTGTCAAAAACTTCAAACCAAAATGATTTATTACTCTACACTATTTCAAGATGGACTATAAGCAATTCCGTTTTATATTCTTTGCACATAACTGAAATAGGCATTATATATCTTTCCTTATTTTTACGATCACTTTGTACAGTCTCTACTAGTTCTAAGATAAAATAAAATATAATTATTATAGTTAATTAACACTTTTTTTAATATAAATGTGAAAAAAAATTATATTGTATACAATTTTTTAAAATACAGGTTACCAAAAAATCTCGCAATTTATCTGTCCTGGCTAATTGTGTATAATTTTTTAAAACCAGTTAATTTTGTGCTGTTTATGGACACCGATTTATAGGACAATGTGTATATTTATTACATCTATATTGCGTGATTTTACGGTCGCCTCTATGCGAATTTTTAAATACCTATTTTTTTATATTTCAGTACTTTTTGTTCATATTATAGGACGGGTACCTACAATTTTGAACGCATTATTTTGCAGTGAGATTGATTTTGTTTGCAGTTTCAACCGCTCAAAAAGAATGAACCAGATCGTTCGTGAGTGATTCTACACTGATCTTCTCTGCGAATGATAAAAGCACAGTGAGTCGACCATATGTGCGATCTCTAGAACTCATAAGGTGTGAAAATAAGCGCATTCAAGTGTATACCCGCCGTTATATTTTTTGAAACACATGTTTGTGCAAAATTATACGCAGTTTGTAAATATCAGCAAAAATTAAATTCATATTTTCAAAATAGTAACATGCATTACATTACATAGGTGATCTAAAATAGTATATTGTGTAACTAGTATGTTAAATAGATCTTTATACGTCAGGCGCGATATTTTCAGCACAAGTAGTAGGCGAGCACACACGAGCCTTGGCGAGTGTGCATCGCGAGCCGCATACGAGTGCTGAAAACATCGCGCCTGACGCATAAAGATTTAGCACACGCGTTGCACACTATACTTTATATAACACATGCATGGTTTTAGAATTTAATTGAATTAAAAAAACAGTTACATAATGAACCATTATGTAACTAGTTACATAATAGTTCATAATGTAACTGTTTTTTCATTGTAGCACTGAAAAGCGTTGCATAATGGATCATTATGTAACTAGTTACATAATGAACCATTATAGTTATACACTGAAAAGCGTTACATATTGGTCACTAGTCAATAAACGGCTATTTAAGGTTCGCAAAACAGATACGAAAAAACATTAAAAGCGTGCATGTGTTATATAAATTTATTTATGTTTATTTTACAATGTGTTATATGTAGTAATTGTTAATACATTGTAAGTTATTATTATTCTCCAATCATTGGCGGATTTAGGAGAGGGGCACATAGACTCTTGGTTCGAAAAAATTATTTATGTATTGTAGCGACATTAACACCTAGACAAGTTCAGAGAAACATTTTAGATTATAGACGCTAGACAACTGAGGCCATCAGCGCCTATTAGACAAGTTAGCTTAGAATAATTGACATGCGAAGTTATGCTAGCCCCCAAGAAAAAAAATTCTAGATCCGTCAACGTTCTCAACTCATAAGTAAAGCAGAGTTAGTTTCTATAAAAGTTATTTTAAATACTTTTAACTAGTAATGGTTATTGTAACAGAATTTGTAATGCACTTTTCGCTTATTTTATTTGATCATCTGTAAATAATGAGGTGTTGTTTTAAACATCTTTTATTTTTCAGTTTCTTAAAAACGCAAACGTATAATGTTCTGATAAAATATTTGTAAAAAAATCAGTTTTGTGATATATTTATGATAAAATGATCGTCGGGTTTTTGTAAAACATACAGGTTTTGGGTTAATCATATCAATCCCTTTCGATAAAAATCAATATTTAAATTTTCAACTGATTTTTTTGTACAACTATGAGAATTATTTTCTGATAAATATAATTCCAACGTTTTTCAACAGTTTGATAAAATATTTCGCTTAGAGTGAAAACAATTACATATTATAATTTTCCAGAGAAAAAAGGTTGCAAATTGTATAAAAAATTAAGATTTATATTCTCCATGATCTATTCAAATTTACAAAGTAATGTATTGGGAAAAATGGCGTGCAATCAAACACCAAAAATCATTTATTCAGCAACGTTTCGATATTGATAATAACTTCTTCAGGCTTCTAGAAACTAAAAATTTTTGAAGTGAAAGCTTCCTTAGGCGCACTTTGCCTGAGTAGTGAACGAAAGTGAACCGTCACGCTTCGGGTCGGTGACGCTGAATAGGGTTTACTCGGCTGAGCACGAAAAGATATTTGTTGTATGCTGGTAATAAGTTTTTTGTAGTTCATAAGTGCGCTAATAGATGACACTAAAACTTAATTGAAAAGGTTTTTGTAGCGTGTTGGTAATAAGTTATTTGTAGTTCATAGGTGCGCTAATAGATGACACTAAAACATATAGGTATATATATTTTAAATTATAAAATCAGAAGTTTTCACTTCTGTCGTGTGGTTATAAGCACACACCCACTTTTTTATCAAATTCATATTATTGTAATTAAATTTAAAAAAATGTGTGCAGTTGGTAAACTTGGTTTCTAGAATCCTGAAGAAGTTATTATCAATACCGAAACGTTACTGAATAAATGATTTTTGGTGTTCACTCCACTTATCCCAATATATTACTTTGTAAATTTGTATAAAAAAAATTAAAGTGATAATTTTATAAAATTAATGTAGAAAACTGTAAACATTTTTTTAATGTAATTTTAAGTTAATTATTATTAACGTGTGAATTTAATTGCTTTTTTTAATTGAGCGCTTTTTATTAATCTATGACCGGTTGCAGATACATGATATTATATAATTTTCAGTGGGCGATACAATTTCACGGACAGTATATAATTTCTACGTAAAATAAATTAAAAAAAAACAACATAATTTTAAGAAGAAAAAAACTAATTTTCTATTTGTTTGTTTGTGGTTTCTGCATTACTGAAGACCTAAAGCCGCGCTTATTGCGCCTTTGCGTTGTTCCGCCACTGGCGAAATTTAAAACTAAAAATAACTATTTTTATCAAGGTATAAAAATGCATAAAAATTTTAGGGTACGCCCTAGATAAAGGCTAATAACTTGCCGCTTTGATTTAACTTCAGTGTTGCCTCTGCAACCGGACGTATTAGGTATAAAAATATTTTTGCATACTTTTAATACTTAAAATACTAATAATGTGATGTAGTATTTATGTTACGTGAAGTTTTTTTTGTCATTACTTTATTTCCATTCTTTTCATAGTTAGTAATTTTTTGTATAAATTACTATTATAAAAAAAGTAAAAAAATATTTGATGTGATTATGTTGTAATTACTGTACCAAAAAAACGAAAATAAAATCGAAATTGATAACAGGCTCCTGTTTTTTAATTTTTAATTTTTCTTTAATACCCAGTCAAGAGCTTAATAACAGCCGAGAACGAAGGGAACGATTTTTCATACGGCACTGCTATGATTTTTTTTAATTTTTAATAGAAGACAATGACTTTAGTTGTCGGGCTTCTATAATCTACAATATCTATCATTACAATCATTCGTTTACTGTAAGCTCCCGGCGCTAATCACCTGAATTGTCAAACCTTTATAATCTATAGTCGATCTTTAATAAGCCACCGTTACCAGGTACCTACTATTCTGAGAATTGGTAAAAGTATTATTTTTTTATGTCATGTCAGGAGATGAGCTTTTAACATTGGACATGTTTATGTTCGTATATGGGGGCAGAGTTACGAGTTTTCGTTCAAGGTCAAAAGACAACGGTGTCGCGATCAAGTGAGGAGCAATCATGCAAAATTGAACAAGTGCAATTTTTTCGAAATGTGTTTTATATCATGTTTAGTTAATTGAGGTATTTGCGACGATCTGCGGTGTTATTTTTGAGCAAATGTTAATAAATACTGTAGAAAAATCCATTTAAAAGTTAAGTAATCAAGCAAAAGTGAACGCGTATACAACAGAAGAATAATAGGGTTATTCCTGACAAAACTAAACAGTGAATTGATAAATATTGTGTGTATAATAAACAGTTAATTATGTTTCATATATTCTGTTATCATTTCCAATGTCCTCGATGGTTGCAAGGATTGCGAAATCTGTGAATTTTTTTTTAATTCCAATAAAATAAATCAACAGACTTTACCTTGATAAATTACTTCGAGACAACATCGAAGCAAAATCCAAAATTATTACGATGAGCCATTTTCCTGAGAGTAGTTCTTTCAATTATCCAACACTTGTGGTAGGGACGAACATTATTTATTCCCCATTAGTGTTGTGTCATTTTAGTGGCATAACTTAATAATGTAATTAATTTAATAATTAAGTTATACCACTAAAATGACACGACACTAATGGGGAATAAATAATGTTTGTTCCTACCACAAGTGCTGCCTCTCGTGGATAATTGAAAGAACTGCTCTCAAGAAAATGCCTTATTTAAATATAGAATGTAGATTAATAGATCAAATTTTAATATATTTTGGAATCTGTGTGTTGATTCTACAATATTCATGGTCAAACTGAACATTATTTCATGGACGTAGCTACGGATGGGGCCGGGTGGGCCATGGCATATACAATACAAGTTTGGACACATGCTTTGGCCCATTCGATAACCCAAGACGTAAAATATAAAACTGCAAGCATTAATCTCACATAACCCAAAAGGCCTTGTGATCCTTAAATATAAAAATATAAAACCGCAAGCATTTATCTGCACATAACCCCACGCTGATAACGGAAATTTTTTTTTAATTTAATTGCTCGCCGTAGGTGCATCACCCCTCCCCCCAATCAGACAATTGGTTATTGGGGTTAAATTGTCATTTGTACGAAACTCAAGGTGTCTTGGTTTGTATGGGGTTGAAAATCTACATCAGTGTGGCACAGCCTTGACCCATGCAAAAAATATTGGCTACACTGTAAGAAATGAGAAGGCCGATTACATGGATTATCGATGGTCCATTTGAAGCCAGCGAATAATCTAGTAATAGGCACACAAAGAGACAATGGCGTCGCAAAGAGGTATCGCCACATTCCATAAAAACACATTGCGCATGCGTGGTTACTAATTTTACATTAATTTGTTTTGTATTCATCCATTTTATATATGTAACTATACATTTTATTTTGTAATTTTTACACACTTTATTGGAATATTACACAAATTATGTAATTTTAATTTACTTTATGTAAAACTCACAAATTTGTTTAACTTTACAGTAAAAGTCCAAGTTTTTATGAAGTTTTCTGTGTAAAAATAAATAATAATGTAAATTCACTTAGAAAATCGAGCGAATTCTACCTTAACTTTCAAAGTATTTTTACATCCATTTTTTACACTGTACATCCCTGCATTATTTTGAAATACAGTTTGAAGATCCTTGACCTTGCGTACAGAAATAACAAGGTAACCTCTATAATACATATTCCAGCTCGACCTGCACAACATGGATTTGTCTATTGAACTTCAAACAGTGACCCATCCCTTGACCTTAATCCTAATTTTGAGTGACGACTCAATGGCTGCAAATGTAACACAGTCATTCTTTTGAAGCACTGAGATAAAAGGTAATAGAGGCGTTATACCGTATACAACTGCTTATACAAAGTTGAAGCTAGATCTGATGTCACAGGGAACAGCAAACATGGCGGCCAAACACGGGATGGATTAGGGAATATTATTCTCTTCTTATTCTTCTTACACATAAAATGAATGAACTGAATAAATATGGCGACTGACTTCACTTTTAAATGCTTGTAGCGCCTCTATTACCTTTTAACTCAGTGTTTTAAAGTTCTCAGTTCGTAAATGAACTGAGGCGCCATCATAGGCTTAAGAACTAACGAAATCGGGTGAAATTTGCAAACACAGCTTATGACCTCTGTTGTCGAGCGTCTATAATCCACAATTCATTCATTCATTCAGACACTATTCAAATCATTTCGCAAACACAGTAGTAGTAATTCTAAATTTTGTTTAACAATCATAATCATGAAACTATTATTATCAATTTTTAGAGTTCCGCTACTCCGTATAAAAATGGCAAAAAACGGAACCCTTATGACTAAATAAAAAGACACTTATGACAGATGCTTTTTATTTTAGGTCGCGTAATTTTTGACATATTAGTGAAAATGTTCGGCTTAAAACCATCTATTAAATATGAATATCTAATATATAAAATTCTCGTGTCGCGGTGTTTGTTGCCAAACACCTCCGAAACAGCTTGACCGATTTTGATGAAATTTTGTGTACTTATCGGGTAGGTCTGAGAATCGCCCAACGTCTATTTTTCATACCCCTAAATGTTAAGGGTGGTCCACCCCAAAAATTTTTTTTTATCTTTTGGAGAAATTTTTTTGTTTTTATTTTTTCATGATTTAGCATTAAAAAATACATACAATTCTAAATTTTCACCCTTATACGATCAACCCCTAATTTTTAATCGCGATTTTTATATATCGCAATGTTTGTTGCCAAACTGCTCCGAAACGGCTGGACCGATTTTGATGAAATTTTGTGTGCTTATCGGGTAGGTCTGAGAATCGGCCAACATCTATTTTTCATACCCCTAAATGTTAAGGGTGGTCCACCCCAAAATTTTTTTTTTTATTTTTTGGACAAAATTTTTTGTTTTTATTTTTTCATGATTCAGCATTGAAAAATACATACAATTCTAAATTTTCACCCTTATACGATCAACCCCTGATTTTTAATCGCGATTTTTATATTAAGCTTTAAAAAATACATATATGGCGAACGAGCGAAGCGAGTGAGTAGTGTATTTATAATATTCAAGCGAACGAGCGAAGCGAGTGAATAGTGTATTGCAGTCTGGGCGAAGCCGGACGGGGCAGCTAGTAAAATTATAAAATCGATCAAGAATACATACTTCATGGCTGAGAGTTCCATATATCATTCGCTATAGTTTTTCTGTAATCTTTGTCAGCTTCTTCATATGCCTGATTTTTTTCAAAATTTTAGATCTAATATTTTCGGAGTTAAGGTGGGGAGAGACATGCTTTTTTGGTACATCACCTACCAAAAAGGTATGTCTCTCCCCCCTTTATCTCTGAAAGCTTTTTAGGTCAAAATATTTAAAAATATGCACACTGATAGAGGGTCCAATATAGATTACAGGAAAAATAGAGCGTTATTCCTAACATATTCCTAACATATTGTTACAAAACTGTTTTCTGAGTTGGCGGAATAAATATTTATTTACAATAATTAAAAACACAATAATAATGAATGCAACAACGGAAAGTCAGTTCTAACAATCAACACAAGTAAACAATAACTAAACAGTAATTCTTAAACAAAGCAAAACAAAACAATAAATAGCACTTAACTAATAACTCGTAATTATTACCACTACACTAGTATTTATTTTATCAATCTATTTATTTATATCACGGCACTATTTATATCACTGATCCACCGTAGACTTGACTGCGTGACTCACCATTGACTGATTGATTCACTCACTCGCACTGGCTGTTCATATATGCTGCGTGACCTAAGCCTAGCGTGTTCTCGCTTTCTCTAGAACTTTCGCACAGGTACTAGTTGTTACAGTAAGCAGGCCCCGTTTCTCAGAACTCTTGCCTGCCGTTTATATACAGGGTGATCCGTAACAATATTATTTATAATTCAACATTTTTAGATATGAATTGCTATTTCTACCAAATACTAAAAATGGAGAGTAAGACACCCCCAAAAACCACAAAATAATAAATCAAACAAAAAATTTACTTATATAAATTAAGAATAATTAAACAAATTAAATATACTTGGGTGGTTTTGTTTTCTTTCAGTAGACACCATAATCTAATTTGTTTTATATTATTTAATAGAAAAATATAATAATTCGACACCACAAAGTTCATTTCAGTCACAGTTATCAAATAACTGAAATAATCAAATAACGTCACAGAAATCGAAAATCAAAATTGCATAAATAAAACAATGTATAGGGTGCAGCACAATATGTGGTCAATTTAAATTATTTCATATCAATAATAGACAAAATGTGGAATAAAATGAGATTATTTTACATTGTAATTTGTAACCAAAAATTCGTAATGACACCGGTATATAAAAATTAATTACCTAGTCAAGCCTTTTTGATACATTTATTGCGAAAAACTTATATCCAGCGTCAATTTCAATACCGTTTCAATAAATATTTCATATGAAATCAAATCGATCAAATATCATTAAAGCAATGTAATTATAGTATGAAGTCTAATTAGTAAATTGTTTTCAACAGACAGCAAATAAATACCTCGTATTCGCTGTGAGCAGATGCATAGAGAGGATTTCAGAGTGTCTGTTATCATGCAACAACGGATAAAGAAGGTACCTAACTCACTTATCTATGGTAACTGCTAAGCATAAATACGTCATAGTAAATAATAAAATATAAAATGGGTCGTGGAATTAAATTGAATTGTACATTTTTTTTGAAAATTTGTATTTTAACTCTATACCATCGTAATTAATATCTTAAATATCCTGACTAATACTTATAATAACTTTTTTGTCAATTTTCTCCATAGATTACGTTGGTAAAGTCAGAAAACAAAAATTAAAAAAAAAACTATTTTTTTTCAAATTTTTTTAACTTTTATTTAAGTATTTACTTACCCAAAAATTATTATGAATATGAGTCAGAATATGCTTCCTTACTAGCTTGCTGATTATCATTAGTAAGGAAGCGTCTTCTAACAAATATCCATAATAATTTGTAGGTAAATTTTAGCTACAACTCATGTTGGTAATAAAAAAATTTCCAAAAGTTTGAAAAAAAAATAGGTTTTTCAATTTTTTAAATTTGTTTTCAAATTTATATTCTGTTTTTAGCAACGTAATCTATTAATAAAATTGACAAAAAAGTTATTATGAGTAGGAAATTTAAGGTATTAATTACGATAGTAGAATTAAAATACAAATTTTCAATAAAAAAATGAATAAAAACAAACAAATCTTAAAAAAAATTCTATCTTATTCTACACATGAATTCCTTTCATTTTTGCCAAGTAAGTTTTTTCTGTAAAATGTATAGGAAAGCAGGAAATTCAGAAAAAACTATTTTCCCATGTAAATGTCCTATGCACACTTGAAATCCGAACACCCTGTATATTTTTTTAATATAGTTAAGATTATAGTATAGTTACAGCGATATAAAGATTACATGTAAACTATTTATTAAGGTATATGTATTTTTATCTTTTAGCTATGCTTTTACGGAATAGTAGATGTATTACATTACTGTTGTGATTTTCGATGTCCGTACATCACCTAGAACATAATATAGAATAACATGTTGATTAGTGTTAGTTTACATGAACATAATACGAAGGGGTTCGACTCTCTGTGTCTCTATGTATCATGCACCTAACTGACTACTGTTATCAGTCGATACAATTAATAATACCGACTGTATCAAAACTTCATAATAATATAGTAGATTGTATGTCTAGCAGGGTTGTTACGGATGCAAAAATTTAGATATCCGCGGATGCGGATGCGGATTATTAGAAGTTCACATCCGCGGATGCGGATTTTGGGATTTTAAAAGGATAATTATTTAAATTTTAAGTGCATAAATAACTGAAAATCAATTTAATTTTAACTTTTTATTTATTTAATCATATTTTTAGCACGTGCCACTCTGGCTCCGCCCACTTTCTTTACATGTAGTTACTTGTTGATGTGAATCTGCATCCGTAAAAACTCCGCATTGATTGATGCGGATGCGAATGCGGATGCAGATGTCTGAATTAATGCGAATATTCCTCATTCACGGATGCGGATGCGAATATTCGTAACACCCCTAATGTCTAGATACGTAATGGGGCATATTAAGGTGAGTGATGACAGTATGTAAAAACGAGCGATAGCGAGTTTTTACAGTCACACGAGCCGTATTACCATATTATACCTACGAGACATACAGAGTGTATCACAGGATTGAATACATAGAAAAGTATAAATGAGTGCAACAAGGAAAACATAAGCAAAATGAGTAGCGTGACGAAGATAGAATACACATGGCTAACTTAACTAAATTAATTATCATAGTTTTTTACATGAATAGAGGGCAAAGCAATCTCTGATCTTAACTAATTTGTACTGTGTACTTTTCCCTATGTTCGGTTTCCTGTGATACACCTGTATATATGGTATTTTTCGCCATACCCACTACAAAAAACCTACTTTTCACGTCATTTTCGAAAAATTCTGACGGTTCATTTGCGTCGCCATCTTTCCTTCCACAGTGTGCCGCGAAGTTCGTGCAAGTAAGTAATGACAGGCGCACGCAAGCGTACGCAGGCGTATAGAGCGAAGTTATTATGGCAACCGTTATTTTCAGCGCTAGTGCGAAAAATAAAACATTTTCCACGCACTATACATACATCGAAAGTAGCTATTTTCTAGTGCGTATGGCAAAAAATTATTTTCAATGCTCATGCTGATTTGCAGAACATAATGTCAGGAAATCTAGTTTGACAGTGACATTATTGTGACCACACATATTATTTCGCCATGAGAAAAGCATTTTAGAGAAGTTTAAATCGATCCTGCTCGAAAAATAATGATTAATCGATTAAAACGATATTTTAAAACTGTGTATAGATGTATTTAACATAATTTTTTGTACAATTTCCACTTCGAAACAACATTTTTCTACACATTTAGCTTGAAAAGCGATATTTTTCTATGTAGATCTGCAGTCACTTGTTTTTGTGTGATTATACAATGTTCTACATAAAGGAATTTGTTCCTGTATAAATATAAAATTTGATTATATTTCAGGAGTATCAAGAAGGGAAAGTATTATATTGGATTTGGAATAACTTAAAAAGAAGCACTCGTTAAGGACCAACGCACACATGCTACTTTTTGTATCGAAAACGTGCGATTTAGGATACTACATCGCGAGTTGGCGATTATTCAGCAACTCGAAATTTCTCGTGATACATCAGTTATGTGTTACGCTATTAGTAGCCACATCTAATGTTCTTCAAGCGACTTAATCGCAAAATTGCAGGACAAAACGTAGCGTAAGTTCGCTTTTTATTCCCTAACATCCCCGCAGCAGCTCACTCTGTACCAGAGGTGAATTTAAAGTTCTGGCTCCCCAATTGACTCTAAAGCGGATGTCCTCTTTTTTGAGTTATGTTTGTCTACCTGACTATATTTTTAACTTCCCAATGGAAGTTATTGTAATGGGTCCGAAAATCGAAATCAAAATGTATAATAAATTTTTATGTTTCAAGGTCACTACACTATTTTTAGAAAGATGTCTGTGTGTGTGTGTGTGTACGTACGTACGTACATATGTGTCCATTTCTTTCTAAGACGAAATCTCGAGAATGAAAAATGATATCGACTACATTATAGGGTGCCAATCGACGCGTATTAACGTAAATATGATCTGAAAGAAAGTTTTTGAAAATCGGTTCTGCCGTTTTTTTTTTGTTTTTTTTTTTTTAATTATTGTTAAAAATAAATAATAATTATGTTTTAATGATTAAAATGATTACTTTTCTGTGTAATATCTAATTTAATTATTGTTATTAAATATTTATCAAACTGAGAAGCTCGTCGTGTGGACCTCAAGGGTCGCACTTTAGTCCTAATAAACGACCCACCTCACGACTTGTTAAGTAAATATGAAAACCATGAATTCCAAGAATTTGACACGCTTTAAACTATTTAGTTCTTATCATAAAATGTTCCGCCATTTAAAAAGTCCTGCCCTATAGGCTCTGGCCTATTGGTAAATTCGTTCCTGCTCTGTACATAGATTTCTGGAACATCCAGTAGAGGAAGTATTTGATACATGGACGCCACATAATATACGACATTTGGATGTACAAACATATGTACGTTATGTTAGTACATAGTTGTACATCAAATAGTGAAGCAGAACAACAGAATCGTGCTATAATATGTCATAGTAAATTGAAGGAATTCGATCAGTGTGTTTCATTAATTATATGCATTCTATAGATAATGTAAGTACAACATCGAAAGCCACTAATTAGCTATTTGAATGCAATGTCCGAACAATCGAGTATAATAGATATTGTAAATTATAGACGCTCGATAACAAAAGTCATAAACGTTTCTTCAACCGAATTTTGTTAGAGGTCAACATTTTACTTCCCACCTCTACAGTATGGTGGGAAGGAAAGTATTTCATTCAGTCCGAGGAATTATTTTTCGGAATGTTAACAGATCTTCACGCTTTAATACCCTAGCAATCATTTGAAACCATTCGTGTGTGTGTGTGTGTGTAAAATTTTTCGTCTTTGATATCTTAAAAACGGAGCACCATTGGATCATGAGGTTTATATTGTTGTATTTGTCAGCTTTCAGCATAGGTAGATCTAATTAAATTTTGAACAAAATCGGTTCGCTGCAATCCAGGATATTTCAAAAAATGTTCTCAATGTTACGTATAATTACATAAGTAAAAAATATTTGATTGGATATAGCCAGTCCTATATACTCAGGCGCGGATCCAGGGAGGGGCAATGGAGGCAATTTCCCTCCCCTCCCTGAGTCTTGACTATATATATAGACTATAGTTAATTAATAATATTTTACTCAATTTTTGGTTTCATACACACAATCACAAAATCAGAACGAATCTCCTGGAAAATAAAAACTGCCCCCCCCCCCCTTGAACGAAAAGTTGGACCAGCGCCTGTATATACTTCCCGCTCGTAATTCCTAGGGTATCAAAAAGTAAAGATCTATTAATATCCCAAAAAAATTTTTTCGGCCTAAATCCAATACTTCCCTAGCATAGTAGAGGTGGGAAGTAAAAAAAATATAAATGCATTTTAGATGTTAAAATCTGAATAATGTAGTAGGTCAATGGAACACTATGACCAAAATTATTGTAAACAGATGTATGCACAGTCGCGGACTTAATAAAGTTTACACCTATATGATCTATAGTTACCGATTTTTTTAATTTTTGCATATTGTAATTTGGTTTTTGATATCAATTACTAAGGTTACATTCTAAAAACTCAATAAAGAATACTATCAAAACATCTCTGTTGTTTAATGTACAAGCCAAATTACTCAATATTATTCAATTAAAACAAACATATTTGATACTAGCAAATTCCTTCCTCCAACTCAAGTGTAAACTTTATTAAGACCGCGAGTGTACATTTATTTTTAAATTATGACAATAAATCTCTTATTATAAAAAATTTAATGCTTATATATTTTGGTGCTAATCGGATCAGTGGTTTTGAAAATTTACACGCAATTTCACACATATTTTGTATCTATTATAATATCATCTGAGTCACAAAGTTTTCGAAATATTTATGTAAAATTAACATGAGCTTTTTATCTTTAATACCCAATCAAGATTATATTTACGCATTAACACGTCCAAATGTGCATATTTTTTCATTGTCTAACGCGCTGGCAACGTATTTGCTATCCTATTTTAAAGCAGTCAACGAATTTTAATATAAAAAAATCAATTTGAATTAATCCTTTTATTATATAGACAATCAGATTAATATAAATATTAAAAAAACAGGCTATTTTATGTGTTCTAGAATTTCGTTAACAAATTTATGAAATTGTTTTTTTGATACAAGGTGTGGCAAAGAAGACCAAAACATTCATATTCACCGCAACAGCCCCTCATCCAAGATGTGTTCTCCTAGAAAATCTAGGAAGAACTCCCTCATGCTGGTATTAAGGAAGCAGCCATGTGTAAAATTTAATCAAAGTCGTTAGAGAAAAAATATTTTCCAATTTTTGCCGCTTGAAAGAAGTTGCCCCACCTTCTCTCACATTTGAGCTAGGGTCGATTTTGCGATTTCGCCTCCAGATGTGGCCATTCTGAACACGCATGTGAAATTTGTGCAAAATTGGTCAAGTAGTTTGGACTCTATGTGCAACCACAGACTGACAGAAACATTTTTTAAAAACCCTTTTTTGTTCTGGGGAATTAAAAAGTGTAAATTCACCAAAAACCCAAAATCAATTTTTTGCAATATCACAAGATTTCTATTACTTATACAATACGCATACTCCGTATATGGGAAAACAAAATATACATATTATATTGTAGATTATAGACGCTCGACAACATGGGGAAAATAAAAACTAACGAAATTTCAGTTAATTAAGTCAATCTACTTTACCACACCTTGTATCCGTAAAGAAACCTTTCATTTATTATAATTTTGTTGTGTGATAAAATACGACATAAACTGCAAATATTTTTTTTTTCGAATTCCAAATAACAATAATGGCTACACTCGTGGCTACATGCGGTTATCGCTGTTCACTTCAAAAATTTGTATCCGTAAAGAAAGCTTTTATTTATTATAATTTTAATGTGTGATAAAATACGACATAAACTGCAAATATTTTTTTTCGAATTCCAAATAACAATAATGGCTACACTCGTGACTACATGCGGTTATCGCTGTTCATTTCAAAAATTTAATTTGCAATCTACATTTCATTATTATAAATTATACATTTTATTATGTTCCACAAATAAATAATTTGATTGGATATTTGAAAATGTATTTATAATCTAATTAATACAGTCGAATATGTACATTTTGTGAATAATGTTTTTTTTTCACTTGAAAGGTAATTCTTTTCTTTCGAAACATTAAAAAACAAGTAGGATCTCTTGTTTCTCTCATTAAATAATAATATGTTATTGACTAGGTTGACAATCTTGCGTGATTCTATACCAATTTACTTACTTTGTTTTCTTTGAACAAATTATTGCATTAATTTTTAAAACTAAACTACCTAGTTTTCTATCAAATTTAAGTTGTTTTTTAAGTTCTGTATGGTCATGGATATTATTTAAAAAACCACGATATGTGGCATGAAACATGTTTCACAAGGGTTCCGTTTGCGGCCACGTGAAAAAACACGATTCAACGTCTGAGTTTTTAGACAGATTTTTCCCAGGGCAAGAAATAAAACACAATTCAAAAATCATAGAATTGCAAGGACTCTGAGTACAAAATATATTTTAAACCAAAGTAGTAAGTTAAAGCAACAATATGTTCAAATTGTAATCAGATGTACATTTGGGTACAATGTTGGGTTTATCGTACAGTTAACACGCTGTTTTATTAATCGCTGTTAAGTTTTTACACATAAAACATACGAAGTAACCATAGAAATAACAGCGAATTAAGAAAACAGCGCGATTAATATGTATTATAAACCCGACATTAATATTATTAAACCACTATATATCATGTGCTACGAAAAACGTTCCACAAGCAGGCCCGAATTTCTGCCTAGGTCAACAAGGCACCGGCCTAGGGGCCCAACCGCCGAGGGGGCCCCGGTCAGGGCGAAATGGAAATTAAAGAAAAAAAACCCAAAATTTTGTAAGATAACCCAATTGGCGACTGTTTTTTTTGTTAAATTTCCATCCAATTCCATTTTCCCCCTTTTTTTTGGGCTTGGGGGGCCCAACTGTCAAATGCCTAGAGGCCCTGGGTCTTTAAGTCCGAGCCTGTCTACAAGGGTATTCCCTATAGACCCTATTACGAGCGATTGCTTACAGGTGGGAAATATAGGACTTGCAATTTCGTAACAAGAAAGAAAGACAAAGCGGTGATATACGAACAAACAGACATGAAGAAATTATAAAGATTTATAAAACCATTTTTAAAATATGTAGTTTCGTTTCTTTTGCATACATTTATAATAAATTCAACAAATAAGATAAGATATTGTAGATTATAGGCGCTCGACAATTCAACAAATAAGACTTCAATGAATGAACAATATTTTCAGCTAATTATTTTGTGATTCTGTTTTCAGATAAAAGGAAAAAATGGATTTTGGTGGAGGAATATCAGGAAGATTGCAACTAGCAATCATTTTAATATTACAAACAATTTTAATAATTTTATTTGGAATATTTGTTCGATATGGATCAGTGGAAGGGCCCGATAAAAAACAAGATGGCTCTAACAAAACGGTGCCTGAATTCAATTCCTTGCACCAATACTATCCGAGTAAGTTAGTTTTGAAAAAGTTTTGACGGAAGACGTTTTACACCGCGGGTACCTTTAGAAATTTGATGTTACGATTTTTGTTACGGAAATACGGACATTTATTTTATTTGACATTTCCATGGCTTAAAAATTATTAGTCAACCATAGAAACATTAATTGGTTATTATTATTTTATTAGGTAAGACGTTTTCCGCCAAAAACCTAATAAATCGAGAGCTAGTGACAATTTTTTGGTGTTTTTTTTTTCAAGCCCTTATTTTTGTGAAGATGTTGAGGGAGGCATATTGAAGTGCTCTGAGTAAGGGATTTTGCTAGATAGCGGTATGTGAGGGATTCAGACCTCCCCCAATATGTAATAAAAAAAATGATCACAATTATTATTGCTTCAAGGCTGAAATTGTGTGTATAGCTTGTCGGTGACCCAATAATGCCATTATAATATTTGCAGATCGATTGGTCAGTATTAAAGGGATGACAGATCACCCAAAACGCGTCATGTACCCGACGAAATTTATATTATTAGTTCAAGGTTCAAATTTTAATATGTTGTTACGGCGACTGTTTTAATCATATATTTCAATTTGCAGAGCAAAATGTCGGTATTAAGCCCCTTACAGAACGATATAAACACCTACGCGAGCAAGTTTCCCTCTGAGGGAGGGGGTTAATACCGACATTTTGTTCTGCAAATTGAAAGATATATGCTTAAAACAGTTACCGTAACAACATATTAAAATTTGAACTTTGAACTAATAATAAAAATTTCATCGGGTATATGACACGTTTAGGGTGATCTGCCACCCCTTAAATACTGACCAATCGATATACAAATATTATAATGGCATTATTGGGTCACCGACAAGCTATACAAACAATTTCAGCCTTGAAGCTATAATAATTGTGACCATTTTTTTTTGTTACATGTTGGGGGCGGTCTGCATTCCTTCCATACCGCTATCTAGCAAAATCCCTTACTCAGGGCACTTTAATATGTCTCCTTCAACATTTTTACAAAAATAAGGCTTTGAATAAATAACACCAAAAAATTGTCACTAGCTCTCGGTCTATAAGCAGTAGTGACTCCGACACTACCTACCCCATTTTTTTCGATTTATCATTATTCATTTTTATAGTTAACAGTTAATTTTATAATTCAATTATTTTAAACTAATATTTTAATAAAAGACAATTTTTAAATTAATATAAAAATATAAATTGAGCATTCATAAAGAAATCTAAAAAAATCGCTGTAATACGAGAACATGAATTAGTATACTGAAGCAATAAACACATAATATGCGTCGTAAACAAAAAAAAAACAAATTTCTGAAAATTTGAAACATAATATATTAAAATTAAAAAGTGCGTGGATGCTTGCTACAAGCGTCATCATTCACCCACCTTTCTTATTGACAAGTTCAAATATTGAGATGTTTGTTCTTTACACGCCCACAAAACTTTCCTTAAGGACATTTTATCCCTTTTCAATTTGTTTTATTTGACTTTACACCAGTGCAAACATAATAAGATTGTTAAATTCACTGACCTTCTAAAAATATAACAACAGTCTTGACCTTTTAACTATAGGGATGAAGTGAATTTCGGTAACAATTTTTCCGTCCAAGTAATGTTTTATATTTCTATTGTTTTATATTCCACACCGGATAATCTTCTATTGGGATCTGTCAAGAATGAATGAATTGTAAATTATAGACGTTCGACATCAGAGGTCATTAGCGTCTTGGGATCTGTCAAATAGGCATCTAGTGGCAGAAAATTTTATTAGAATAATAGTGTAAATTTATCGAAAAATGATTAATTACAAAAATAAAACAAGTAAAATAAACAAAAAGTTTATCGAAAATGGAATCCAGGACGTTTTCTAATTTCATAGCATTAAACACTATCAGTTTATTGCCCTGTAAAACTTACTTTACAGCAAATTATTTTCTAATGAAATGTGAAGAAATTGTAATTATGAATTAAAAAATGAGGTATTTATATTTTTTTAAACTATGAAACCATAGCAGCTACTGAAATTTTTTCCTTAGCTCTGCCATGTTTTTAAGGCCTCTCCCATTTGACAGAACCCAATTCAATATAAACAATTTGACATTAAAAGTATGGTACCCAAGGGCGTCCGTAGAATTTTGTTCAACTATGAGAGTAAACATGGGCATCTGGTTATCTGCAATTAGGTTGTATACAATAGTCCAAACAGATTTTCAGGCGCCAAAGTTCGATAACGGGAAATAAAAGGGATTAGTATGAAGTAAACTTCAAGAATTTTCAGTTTATTTCATTATTCAAGATTCCAAGGGGGCAGCTAACCTCCCCTGCTTTCCCTTGCGTACACTAATGGTGGCATAGCTTACCAAAAATAATCAAACACTCTGATTACCCGCACGATAAAAATTGATTATTTATTACACGTTTTAAGCTTAATAAAACACAGCGTTTTAGTTTATTTTACACTCAAGAACATTATTTTATTACAATTTTTTCGCACAACACAATGATTTCGTCAGACAAAAATCTTAAACTAAGTATTTATTATCTAATCATTTTTCTAAAATCACTGTGTCAATTAGGTTATCCAATTATGTAACTACCCTTGTCACCGGTCTCCACAGATAATGAATGAATTGTAAATTATAGACGCTCGACAACAGAGATCATTAGCGTCTGATCTCCACAGATATATTAGTATACAAAAGTTAAAAAATTAAAATGCTTTTCAATTGTTACCTATTATTTATTTTTGTTGTTTATTTGAAATTATGTAATTACATTTTTATATTTTTATCAAAATCTTTCTATTGTGTTAAAACCACTGATATGTATATATGGATAGTCGACGTCGTAATCCTCACTCCTGTCTAGTCACTTAGAATTGAACGTCCGACATATTGTTAGGATTATTTCCCGGGCATGCGCTGTAGATTTGTTAACGCCGCGACGAATTTGAATGAATGCCCAAGTGATCGTGTCGATTACACGCGCATGTATGCGCATGCTCCGAAAAAAGGCTAATAAAAAAAGACATGTGTCACGGCGCACACAACCGAAGTAAAGCATACAGTACTATGTAAACAGGTTAGGTGTATAGGACATTTAGCATTGGGACAAAATAAATGGATCAGAATGAACCATAAGATTTACTTATATTTACTTCCGTATTTGACTATAAAATTGATTTATTTATAGCGTTGCTATTGGTTACGGGCGTAATAAAACTTCCGTTGCATTTCCAGCATTTTAGTCCTCAAATCGGCAAGACAGCGCCGCCTAAGAAGTTTTACTTCAAAAAATATTGGACATTCTAATGAGCGTCCTCCAGGCTGGTACCATCGGCTATTCATAGATATATAGATTACCTATTTATTATCTCAACTACAGAATTTGACAATTTACAAAAAGATATAAATATATCTTATATAATATAAAATTCTCGTGTCACAATGTTAGTTACCACTCCTCCGAAACGGCATGACCGATTTTTATGAAATTTTATATGCACATTCAGTAGGTCTGAGACTCGACTACTATCTATTTTTCATACCCCTAAGTGATAAGGGTTGTCCACCCCTAACATTTTGTTTTTATTTTTTGGACAAAATTTTTTATTTTTATTTTTTTATAATGTGGCATTAAAAAATACATACAACCCTAAATTTTCAACCCCTGATTTTTAATCGCGATTTTTATATTATTCTGTTCCATCCGCAGATTTTATTTTATTTAGCTTTGAAAAATTGATTTTGATGAAATTTTCGATGTGTGGTTAAGTCGATTTGAAGATGGTTTAGATTAAAAAAAAATTAAAATCGGTCAAGCCGTTTTTGAATTTTAGCGAGACTAAGTAGCACCCGGGAGCGAACGAGCGAAGCGAGAGAGTAATGTATTTATAATATTCAAGCGAACGAGCGAAGCGAGTGAGTAATGTATTAATAAAATTTAAACGAACGAGCGAAGCGAGTGAGTAATGTAATTATAATATTCAATCGAACGAGCGAAGCGAGTGATTAGTGTATTTATAATATTCAAGCAAACGAGCGAAGCGAGTGAATAGTGTATTGCACCTGAGAAATTCCTAGGACCCGGACTTTCTTAGCATCCGGGCGAAGCCGGACCGGGTCCGCTAGTAGTCTTATAATATTCGGAACAAAAATGGTAGAATATTCATAATCGAATAGATCCGAGTATTCGGAACAGATTAAGCCGAATGTTTACTATACGTTGGCCAACACCGAAATATTTACCGAAAAAAAAATGTTCTCTCATCCCTATACTTTCAACTTCTTCAAGAAAAACTTTTGTTATGTTAAAATTTCTTATTGTATAGAAGACAAAAGTCAAACAATACTCTGTAGACAAACAAATATATATCACTATCAGTTGCTCTCGAGAAGTTTTCGTGTAAAATCGCTTTCAATTTTGTATAATCTCTGTTTGTACAATTTCCCTGCCATTTTAAATTTATAATTATGGAATCAAGTCGATGTTATTTATCTCAGAAAGTTAAAGAATTAAAGTGCTACGTTCACATTGTGCGTTGGCTTTTTGCGATGAAATTAATGTTTATTGAAACCATCTTATTGGTGCTTTTTGTTTTGTTTGTTCAATACGACCCTTACGCCAACGCAGGCGAACTAAGGAATGGGCTATTACCTGTTGAAGGTGGATACGATCCGAACGAAAACTCGATTTACAAATATCGCAACAGTAATTTTATCTTCAAAATATACCATATTATTATTATTAGTGTATTTGCCATATGGCACATACACTATTGGCGTCGGTCGGATGGCGGGACCTAGGGGTCGGACCAAAATTTCTCGACGTTTCATAGCCTCCTGAACAATTTGGCACCATTTTTGGAAATGTCTGTTTATATATGTATATATATATATTTATATATTTATATTTATATATATATATATGTGTGTGTGTGTGTGTGTACGGGCTATAACTTTCGAAAGAGTTAATTGATTTTGACGAAATTGGGTAGGCACGTTGCAATCCATCACCGCACGAAGCCTATTTAAAATGGGCCCAATCGGACCATTTTAAGGGTGGTTTTTAGGGGTTGAAAAATGTTTTTGGGCCCAAAAATACCGAAAAAATTCTCAGAATTGTTTCAAAATTGAAATTTAACCTTTTAGTGAAGATTGAAATGTGCTGCTAAAATTTTAATAAAATCGCCCCGACAGGTCCGGACTTACAAATTTTATGAAAACACTAGTTTGCGGATAGTGATTTACTTACTGAAGGGTGTATTTAATTTGGTACAGAGGTTTCATTGATAATAATATTGAAGTTAAGAAAAAAAATATTATTTTAAGGGATGTATTAAGGGGTTAAATTTTTTATTTTGTCCAAAAACAAACTTATGTTCACATAATAACAGCACAATGCCTGTATTAGCAAATACACTATATTGTCGGCAGGGTTTTGGCACTGCGACCCGAGTTTTTTTTAATATTTTTAATCGTAAAAAAATGCGAGTTTAACTCGCGCTTCGAGGGTTCCGTTCTACTAAATAAAATTAAATTATGTTTCATTAAATCTTAATATCCATAATAACACAAATTAGTTGTGGTCGCTAACAACATAATTAAGTTAGTTGATTGAATAGGTTACTTTTTCTCGAAAACTATAATTAGTGTTAAGCATATCACTCTATTTTTCATCACTAAATCTATAACATCAGTGTGAATATTTTCAAACATTTTGGTTTAAAAATGTTCGGATTTTTTCACCTAACATTTTCTGTTTATTCAGTGTCAAATAAAAATATTTACACAAAAAAAAAGCGGCCAGGAATGGGCGTACTTCACGTGCCGAGGATTCCGTACATCATTCGCTATAATTTTCCGGTAATCTTTACCAGGTTCTTGATATGTATGATTTTTTTCAAAATTTTAGACCTTATACTTTCAGAGATAAAGCGGAGAGAGACATACTTTTTTGGTAGTACGTTATGTACTGAAAAAGTATGAGGTTTAAAATTTTGAAAAAAAATCAAGTAAATAAAGAACCTGGTAAAGATTACAGGAAAAATATATTGTATGAATTAAAATATTTCACAAACATTTTTTTGCGTTCAGTGTTCCAAGACGTTCACGTTATGATATTTGTCGGCTTCGGTTTCCTGATGACATTTCTGAGACGCTACGGCTACAGTGCCATCGGATTCAATCTTCTATTCGCCGCCATCATGATTCAGTGGGGAATACTGTGCGACGGATTTTTCGATCTGGGTTCAAATCGAAAGATAAACATTAGCATATCAAGGTAAAAATAGAATTTTATATAAAGCTTGTTTCAAAATTATATCTCTATGACAAAAATATGAAAATTCTGTTCAAACAACTTCGGAGTAATCTCTCAAAATAAGAGCGAGATATCTTTATTGCTTGTTCTGCAAGAAAAAGAGAGAAAAAATATGGTTGCTCACCATACCGTGTCCTGCCACCTAACCAACAATAGTCAGTAACAACCAATATAGACACACCTAGTTAACGAATCATCTGTGAACACGGTATGCGCGCGCAATCCAGGTAAAATAAGATATGTACATGGATTATTTGTATGAGTATTTTAATCCCTACTTCACACCCTCTGGAGTAAAAATTTACGTATTTTGAATTTTTCCCGTCGGTTTGGGAGCACTATCTATAAGTACCTATGCCAAATTTCAACGTTCCAGCTCATCTGTAAATTGGTGGTCTTTCTCGAACAAAAAATAACAATTCCAAGTCTTCATGGTTTCCGGGCTTGTAGGCCGTGGTATTTCTACCTGACGTTTCGCCTACAAATACCGCAGTTGTAGACGAAACGTCAGGTAGAAATACCACCGGACCACGGCCTACAAGCCCGGAAACCATGAAGACTTGGAACAATGCCGGCCGTGAAAGCTTGCACACTTGGAAAAAATAACAATATTAATATTATCATGACTCTACGAAAACCGTTCCATAAAGCTATCCCCTATCGGCCAAAAATCTTATTTTATATTACAAAACAAAAAAACTATCCGTCACACAATAACTCTTAAACAGTAAGCCCGTGGCGTCATGAAGTTTTCACAGTTTATTATTATTATTATTTATTATTATTTTATTTCGTTCAAAAGACTACAAGGAGGCGAATTTGTCAGACATGATAAATAAAAATTGTCGTTTGCAAATCCGACTGAATGTATTTTTAGTTCGCTGGCCAGCCCGGCTACGTCCGAGTGCAAATCTGATTGAATCAGCTAATCTCCTGGCATCATGAAATTTTCATAGTACCTACTGAATATAAAAATCCTGTTCAAAGTTTTATCCATAATTAAATCAAATTTTACGGTGTTTTATTTTTAGGGTTCTAGAGGTGGAACTCCTACTGTTCGCATTATTATGTCTGTCTGTCTGTCTGTCTGTTTGTCTGTCAAGGCTTAAACTATAAGTACAGTAATAAAATTGAATAGGTTTCATCGAGTGGCAAAGTGGGGGCCCGCAAAGTGACTAATTTTGGTACAAAAAACGTAAAAAGATTGCATCGGCCTTAGCAATGATGTGTCCCCCTGTTGTGAAACTTAGAAACATTAAATAAGACAGAATTATACAGTATTCACAATTATTATTACAACTATTGACAAATAAATGTCATCAAAATCAGTTCAATAGTTTCTGAGATAAGCGCTTACAGAACACTCTGTGTACAGAGTTGTAAAAATGTTAATAATATTTATCTGATCGTTTTACGTCTTTATATACTTTAATCAAAAGTACTTTTCAAGTTTAATTCTGACTGAATTCTCAGTGTGCAATGATCCTCTTTAATCAATGGGAATTATTACACATCCTGCTAATTAATTCATACGTTACAGGTTGCTAGCGGCAGACGTCTCGACGGCAGCCGCGCTGATATCAATGGGTGCCGTTCTCGGAAAAACCACATATCTACAGCTGATCGTCATGGGATTCATTGAACTGATCATTTGCAAATCCAACGAAATACTGGGTGTAAAAGTCTATAAAGTAAGCACACTAGCAAATACAATATAGAATCCGGATAGAACGACTTTCAAGGGAGCGGCGACATTTTGTCGTATTAACCGAACGACGCACAAAGCGACCACATAATTTAAGCTTGTTTTTATATAATACATATAATTGTACAATAGATTAATTTCTATGAAAATAAAATAAAATATATTAACACTTACAAATACATATGTACATAATATGTATGTATTATGTAACTTTAATGAAAATTAAACATTGCACATATGTGTGTATTACAGATCAGAGGAACAATATGTATTGTAATTTCGTTCTAACCGGACGATTATTATAAAATTAGGTCGCTAAAAGCAGATGGTCGCTTAAACCGGAGTCGTACTATATACGGATACGCTTTCATAGTACGTCTATATATGAAACCTAACTTGAGTTTGCATTTACGTCGCTAAAAACGGTTAGCCGTTATAAACGAAGTCGTAATAGACGGACTCTACTGTAGTGCGAAATATGTTAGTCAGTCACGTATTATAAGGCGCTAATCACGCACCACAGTGGGCTTGAGCAAAACAGTGATGGGGAATGAACCTATGGGATTTCCTTTGTTGAGCGGAACTAGTTCGCCGAAACATGTCCGCGGAACGACCTAGTTCGCCAAAACAAGACCGCGGAACGATCTAGTTCCACTGTTACACTAGCACCTTTACGTTGAAGGAAAGAAACGATTGAAACCTTTTTTTAGTTCCAATTCTCTTTTTTATTCCCTGATTACTTTTTTTTATCGAAGTGGCCATTGGCAACAGATCTTGTGATAAAATCGTAACTGTTGACATGTTAAGGGTGCGTTATAACAGAGAACTAGATCCTGGAACTATAATGCTGGTTTGGAACTATCCAAGTCTACACAATATTACAATATTTATTGTATAATAATATATTAATATAATCACTAAAGCAAGAGTATCAAAATGTCAATATAAATGACGGTACAACTCTCTCAGTACTTACGCTATAAAATATCAGTTTCAATATATTTAGTAAATTACGAATTTATCGCCTTTTAGAACTACTAATTAATGTGTAACGCTAATTAGAAAACCTTACTCAAAGCTCTACTAATTGAATTTCCATGAATTTTGCCTCAAATTTACTATTAAATCCCTTTAACTTGATAATTGCAAAATAGCATAAAAAAGTACCTATACATATGAAAATCAACATCAAACAGATTATATTATCTGAAATAGAATATTCTCAGACATAGAACGTTGACATAACTTTTGTTTTTCGAAAAGATTTTCACTGCATGTCATGCAAGTTGGTTATTTTTTTACCATACCCACTATAAAATAGCTACTTTACATGCGTGTACGTATGAAAACACACTAATGTGGAAAATAAACAGTTTTCATATTGATTTATGTTTATCCGCTCTGATCCGCACGAATTTTGACGTGTCTCCACGTTTCAAGGTCCCTAGAGTTTGAATCCATCGTTTTAAAGAGAAATCTGTGTGTGTAACAAAAAAACTGCTGTAAAATTGTTGTAAAATGTTTTTCGTCTCGCATATCTCGTAAACAATTAATGATATTCACTCTGGACTAATTTCATTTGATGCACACATAATGAACACCTGATAAGGTTTGCATAAATTTTGAATTGGCGGTTTCTTTTATAACAAAAATACTGCTGTAAAATTGTTATAAAATGTCTATTGCAAACAGTTTTTCTACGGTAGACAAGTCTCTAATCTCTAAGGGCACCTCATGGGAAGTTAGCAGTGCGGTTTTACCCACACTCCAAACCACTTTTTTCTTTGTACTTTTTTCTGGTCTTTGACTTAGGATAACGTCTTCTAAGATATTTTCCAAATTCGTGAAAATATGTAAAATATCTCATATCTTTTTAAAACTGAGGGAGAAAGGTCCATTGAATTTTACTAACGCACTAGCAATTTCGGGGCTCCAAAAAAAATTTTAATCGCCCTAACAGCTAAGCTATTATAAAAATTAAGAAAGTTATTTTTTCAGGCTGTAGATGCTGGAGGTTCAATCTTCATTCACACATTTGGAGCCTATTTTGGATTGGCCGTTAGTTTCGCTTTGAGACCCAAACGAGGGTCCTCTGTTGCTGACAATAATTTAGAAGGAGCCAGCTATACGTCAGATTTGTTTTCGATGATCGGTAACGATGATATTACTATATTGCAGCCTTTAAGCAAATTTAAGACTGAACTTTTTAAATATCTAATAAACCATTCATTCTATTCTATTGATGAATATTTTTGCGCATAGTCCTCGAATTTACATGTTCCACACTTTTTAAGTTTATGGAATAAATTTGTTATTATTATTATTAATTAATTTAAATGTTTGTCGCTACTTTTTTAAATAAAGAAATTATTTTATAACGGTTTTAACTGTATTATGGGAACCGGCAGGATTAATTCGAAGAGGGTGTAAAATGTAAAATGATTACCTCGTGAAATGCAATCGTACAGCTTCAAATTTGGGCAGAACCCGAGATGAAATCATTTGAATTTTCAAAAGATATTTTTACTTTTCTCTCTCCCGGATTTTTTTATTTTTCTCTAAACCAGGTACAATCGCATATCCTTGCACCCCCTCACGACGCCCATGTCTGCAGTAACATATCAAAAAACACCCTGTAGTTTCACCATTACACATTTTTTTAAAGTCTGATTTACCTTCAGCAAGTATAACTATATATTTGTACCATTTTACATTTTTAAATAAAAATCAATCCATACATAATTAATCCAGTTATTTAACATACGAAGCGTGCGAATTGAACAGGTGATTGTGAAAATGGTTAGCGGCTAAAAATTATTTTAATTTTCTCAGTCGGTGACTGGATTAATATGTTATTTTATTTAAATGGTATCGTGTAATAGGTTATCAATTTATTCACATTATTAATTAATTCACATTCCAAATAATCTTAGCAATTTTTGCTCTTAAATGATTGAAAGATTAAGACATTCAGTAAGTTGCAAGCTTAAAAAAACCATGACTCGAAAAAATTCAGGCTAGATACAAAAAGGAAAATTACTAATCTTAATTTTATATAAAACTACTTATGAACTAGTTTTCAATTTCCTTTCGGCTAACATAATTTCCAAAATTTTAAAACGATTTACATGATAATTAGTACCTACTACCTACCAATCACTGAACTCGAAAATAAGTTCGTTAAGATTGAGTATGTTTTCTTTAAAATTAAACTTATTCTTCAGTAAATTTTTGAAGCTATGCTTCTATAGGCGCGTTAGACGGTTTCTGGCAGGGGAAAAACTTTATTTTCGCATCACGGTGTAAGGAGTAAGCCGTCACGCTCATGTTATTAAAAGTATATCTATAGCTATGGCGAGCGTTGAAAGTAATACTGACGCACGCGCACTGGCCTATGTAAAATTAATATCTGAGAGTTTTATAGGACACAAAAAAATAAAATGGCGTCAGTTTCAAAATGGCGATCATATGTACTTTTGTAAAAATTTTCCGATCTTTTTGAAAATTGATATTTAAGAGTTTTATAGGACACAAAAAAATAAAATTGCATCAGATTTCAAAATGGCGGTCAAATAATAACTTTTCAATTGTGTGTGTTTTAAAGACCACCAACAGCTAAGGTTATTTGGGCCTAGCACCAATTCGTATTTTCAATTCATTATTTTTTAATAATAAATTGAAAATCCAATTGACACTTTTACCAGCTCTCGGGTTAGAACCCGGGAACTGGGGACTTGTAATAGAGGAACCATAGCAACGCCATGTAAACAACAGCACCGCTACACTCTCGACCATTCTCAAGCCCTAGCTTTTCAATTGTATTGTCTATAGCTTTGATAAATTCGGTTTTATATACAATGCGTAAAAAGCATAGCTTCTGTCGGGTGTCCCATGACACCTCTTGACTTTTTTTTTTAAATAAATTTGTCTGTTGGATCGTTAAATCACCAAATTCAGACTTGAATCCAAATTGCAGGTACCATATTCCTATGGATGTTCTGGCCGAGCTTCAACGCGGCCAATTTAGAAGGCGATGAACAGCATCGGGCTGTTATCAACACTTACTTGGCATTGGCCTCTTGTACCGTCGTCGTCTTCATAATGTCGGCACTGTTGAGCAACGAACTCAAATTCGAAATGGCCCATATCCAAAACGCAACTCTGGCTGGCGGAGTAGCCATCGGAACCAGTGGAAACATGATGGTTCAACCATTCGGTGCACTTTTAATCGGAGCTGTTGCCGGAATACTGTCAGTTGTTGGATTTAAATATATACAAGTAAATTATCAAGTTATTACTTGGATATTCACTTTTAGTTTAGTTCGTCAAAGCTTTCAGTTCGTCTAACCAAAGAGAAGTTACAGAGTAACTTGACTCTAGCTGCCCAATGTTATATTGTCTTTGTCTTGATGATAATAACGAAAATTAATGGCAAAAATACCCCTTCTTTTTAATTTCTACTTCACACCCTTTGGATTTCCGGATTTTCCCGTAGTTTAGGAGCACTGTCTATAAATACTTCAAAGTTCAACTTTCCAACTCATCTGAAAGTAAATTAAAATTTTCGGACATTCTCTCCGCTCTGTAATTATCCTGACTAAATTACGCATTTTTTATATAATCAAATTTGAATTGCTAATTAAAAGACAACAAAACGAAAGTAATTATGGCAATATATTAATTAATTTAATATCTGCAAACGTTAGTAATCAAGCTTCAAAAATGTATTTTATAAATTTTGCTATTTCAATATTTTACGTAGATTGTTACAAACTCTTCCAGCTCGAGGCTTTGGCAATCCCAAATCAGATATACATTTCTTCCAGAATCTCTTTCAAAAGCTACATTTTACATAAAGAAACAGATAGAATTACAATTTTATTTATACCTATACATGTTTACAGCCATGGTTATTAGACAGACTGCGCCTTCACGACACCTGCGGTGTCCACAACCTGCACGGAATGCCCGGAGTTTTAGCCGGATTATTTAGCGCATTGTTTTCGCTCATAGCAACGGCTGGAATTGACACAAGCGACCCAATAGACACTCGTTCTTCCGATTACACTTTGATATCCATCTACAAATTGTGGCCTGCGCGAACTCCACCTGCCGAGACTGGCTCCAAACTTGCAGACTTCGCCAGAGCCGCAATGCCACCAGGTGACGGACGCACCGCTGCCTCCCAAGCGCTCTATCAACTACTAGCGCTTCTCACCACACTAGTTATCGCTATCGCAGCGGGTCTAATTACAGGTAAAGTTCAAAAGATAATCTTCTAAAATGAATTTAATATATCTTGGACCGAGCGAGCGAAGCAAATGAGATGCCGTTTTAATACGACAGTTTCGATAACGGCCAAATACGTGAACAATGGTTTTTAAATCTAAATATCTCCCATTGAATCACGGTGGTTTGAAAATTTCCACTGTAGTAATCATTATCCAATAAAATCTTTCTTCCAAATCTTGATGGTTTCCGGGCTTGTGGGCCCTGGTTCGATGGTAGAAATATCATCGGACCACTGCCTACAAGCCCGGAAACCATCAAGGTTTGGAACAACGCCGGCCGTGAAAGCTTACACAATCGGACAAAAATCTTTCTTAATTGATAGGATCGTTTTTAAAAAATGGATTGTGGGGAATTGTTTCCAAATACGACATGTTTATGGACGATGAATTTTGGATATTACCAGAAACCGTCAAACCCGTTGCGGTTATACCGCAACCTGACCACAATGCAAAAATATATTCTGGAAATATTGGAATACGACGATCTGATAACAGCAAATTTTTTTCGGCGAATAATTTTACAAACAGGGTATTTTTATTTTATAATGTAAATTTAGCACTGCTCACGATTTATTTTTTTTTTTTATAATATTTACAAATTTATTACCTGCACTTCGCTTTTATTATATTTAATTGTAAATTATAATATTTTTTGTGAAACCTATACAATATTTTCAATTTACTCTCACCTTTTTATAATAAACTGGAAAACCAATTGATATTAGTATTTCCTAAACAATATAAAAATATTTCAATAATTAATATAATATCATGATTTGAATTGATATTTTACGATATCCCAAACAAAAAAAACAGTTTAAATAAAAAAGACAATAAATAAAAAACGTAAAAAATACATTTAAATTTAAAATTTTACAGTAAATTGCATTTGGTATATTTTTCAATTTAAAGCTTTTAAGAACACATTAGTTCTACATTTGTAAACGGTGGCCAAAAAAAAGGTTACTATACAAAATCAAAGAATTGATTTTGAACTGTAACTTTTATTAGAATAAAATTAGGGACGAGATTGCGTGTGCTTAAAACAGCTGTATTCAAGATCTTAAAAATTGTCTGAGAAACATCAAAATGTCCACAGACGAGTGAATCTGTTAGTGTTGCAATATGCTGTGTTAACACCATATATAAACAACGAATAGAGTATCTTCTCTCAATAAGGGTTACCGGGGTATTTTCTACCACCTGATAGCGCCACTGGCAAGTAAGGTATAAAGTTACTAGATCTAGTAACTTTAGTAAGATATACGTCACTTGATGTCATTTAAATGTCAGTACTGATGGCGTCACTAGCAAGTAAAGTATCAGTCATTCAATCATTTAACTTCTAAATCGCAGTTTTCAATTTATTTAATTATTTATTCCTTAATAATGGATAAATGAAGAATGACTAAACACAAACCGTTAATCTCAAAATGTTTGACACACCTTACTTGTCACTAGCGCCGTCTGACGAGCAAAAAATGTAAACATTTGAAGTAGACTTTACCTCCCACTAGTGCTATCTGATGAATGAAAATTCAAAATATGGTAGTCTCGTTCAGACAGCGTCTCCATAGGTTATAGAAGGTCAGGGTTAACGTCCCCTTAAAAGAAGTGTACTGTATATTCTTAAGCATTAATAAGCCATTTTCCTGAAAGTGGTTCCTTCAATTATCCAAGAGAGGCAGCACTTGTGGTAGGTACAAACATTATTTATTCCCCATATTAGTGTCGTGTCATTTAACTGTCATTCAACTTAATTAATAAAATATTATTATTATTAAATTAATTAAGTTATACCACTAAAATGACACGACACTAATGGGGAATAAATAATGTTTGTTCCTACCACAAGTGCTGCCTCTCGTGGATAATTGAAGGAACTACTCTCAGGAAAATGGCTCATTGATTGAAATTAAATAGAATTTTCCGGCCACCTGATAAAACATACTTGGATAAAGATGAAGATGCATGCTTGTTGCATAATTTAAAAGTAAACCAAATTTACGACTTGCCTTTTTCCACTTAGCATATATTTTCAGCACATTTAAGTATGACGACAATGTTACTTGCATAAATCATTTGCCAGCATTAATTTATGCAAAGTGTAAATTTGCACATTTTAAACTGCGATGCCACAAAAACACCTGCTTTTTTTGTACACCTTTAAAAACGTTTGTATTTACAGCATCGGAGTCCGGACACGTTTCATTTTTATTATTTTTTTATTTTTTTGATAACATCAAATATGCGACCACGGGAGCTTATTTAAAGTATGATTCACACATACCCGACCTGCATCGGATCGACAAAACATTGATATTGTGCATGGACAATCCCCACCTATACTGCCGAGTGCCGACTCCGCACAGACACAGCACGGAACAGTACAGCGCCCGCCGGCATCCTTTGAAAGAATGTTTTGCTAGAGACGGTCGGTGTCTGTACAGGTAGTTACGGTCGGTGCCGGTGTAGTGTGAATGATAAACGTGTGTCGACGGCCTGTCTGATTGCGATCACAGCAAAATTTTCCAATGATAGGTGACCGAACATTTTCAAAAGCAAGACTATCCGTGCAGCCGAATACGCACAGTCGGTTAAATGTGAATTACCGGTCAACTTGTCGGTCCGTTACGTGTCAATGCGGGCCTGTGCAGGTTGGGTATATGTGAATCATACTGTAAACGTAATTTTCGTTAACTCATTCACTCCATTTATTTTGTGTTTTTTTTATAATAACCATCTATAATAATCTGGAACCTCTGTTGAATGGTCAATAAATAAAGAAATAAAATGTCCCGATTGCATAACAGTTGTCTATAAATTTATAGTCTGCCCTGAAATAGTATAAAGTAATAAATATAATTGTAAATTGTAACTAATATCGGTTATACATGCATACTATTACATTACCAGAGAGTAGTATTATGTATTTTTTAATGGCGTATTTCCTACATATTACACAATATACATTAGGGTGGGTCAAAAAAATCAATTTTTTTTTTTACAAGTGACACGGAAAAATGGGGTGCTAGACACCTTAAAAAAATTTTCACCAAATATGAGTTCTTAATTTTAATAGAAAGATTCTCCCCATCACAGTTTTTTATTTTTTTCTCAGTCCAATAGAAAAAAATTCATACCTCATCATTAATTGATTGTACAGAAAAATGTTTTAAGAGAATTTTGTAGGAAATTTAATGCTCTACAAAAAAGGTATCTTATATTTTTTCCGCAAACCTCACCATTTGAAAGATATTGAAGATTTATAATAGTCATTTATTGTCGAGTTATAAAATTCATAAACAAAAATGAAATTTGTCTTAAAATAATCAAACTTAAAAATTCAATATCTTTCAAATGGTGAGGTTTGCGGAAAAAATATAAGATACCTTTTTTGTAGAGCATTAAATTTCCTACAAAATTCTCTTAAAACATTTTTCTGTACAATCAATTAATGATGAGGTATGAATTTTTTTCTATTGGACTGAGAAAAAAATAAAAAACTGTGATGCGGGAACTTCCTATTAAAATTAAGAGCTCATATTTGGTGAGAATTTTTTTAAGGTGTCTAGCAACCTATTTTTCCTTGTCACTTGTAAAAAAAAAATAATTGATATTTTTGGCCCACCCAAATATACATGCTTATACCAATAAATTTATTAATCTATACTATTTCAGAACATACTATAAAACACAACTAACTATGAAACTTATTAATAAACCTTTACCGCAATAAATTCCCATATTAGTGAATTAACATAATACCTGTATCAGACGACATGGTCCGGTCGCCATGATATTTTTAGAAGACTATATAAGAAAAATGTAAATGCCACTGCCGGGACACGAACCCGAAACTCCCAATTTCGCATCGGGACACAAGACATTTTTTATTGTCCGAAAATTTTCAGCGGCTTCCATTTAATCGATCTCGATCATTTTTGCTTAAATTAATCGTATAGTTAAGTTGCCAGCCCTACTTTGTTTTCACATTTTTTTTAAATGTTGAATAGGCTTGATCCCGCCATCGGGCAGCGGCAGGTGTTAGTTGTTTTATAAAAAAATATTAGTAAAAGAAACTTTTTAGAGACAAGCTTTTATTTAAATGTACTAAAAAGGAAAAAATAATTTTTAAAATTTAGGTTCATAATTATAAAAGCGTGGGACCGTAAACTCTATGATTGTTTATTAGTCACGACCCACGCTTTTATAATTATGAACCTAAATTATTAAAAGTTTTTTTTCCTTTTTAGTGCATTTAAATAAAAGCTTGTCTCTAAAAAGTTTTTTTTACTAATATTTATTTTGTTCATTTTAGTCTTTCAAAATTTTACCCCCCTTTGAATTTCGAAAAATCCTTTCTTAGTGGATGCTTACGTCAGAAAAGGAACCAACTATCCAAATTTCAAGTTTCTAGCTTCAGCGGTTTGGCCTGGGTATTGATCAGTCAAAAAAACCCTACATTCCAGTTTGAACCCCTTAGGGGTTGAATTTATTTCTTAAAAGGATTTATTCATGTTTTGTCATCGGGAATACATACGTGTACAAAATTTCAAATCGATCGGATACGTGGAAGTCGTTCAAAATTGACTTGCAATATTTGACCTAAACAAACACAAAAACATACATTGCAAGTTAAATATAAAAGCGTGTAAAAATACCATTTAGATATTTTTTTTCTAGGTTACTTATTAAGGATTCCAATAGCTGGATCTGTGCCAGACAAGTACAAATTCGCAGATATCCATAATTGGGAATTACCTGAAGAGGAAAAACCCAACGAGACTATTTCCATCTCTACTGTTGAAGAAACTAGACAAGGTGTTTCTTAAGCTAACGTTAACTATTGAACCAGGACCGTACCTAGGGGAATAGACGGGCAATTCTCTACCTTAAAAATAGCCAACATACCTACATTAACCACCGTTCGTAATTTTTAAAATTTGTACCCTACTTCAAATTTCTGATGCCCTGCCTAAAATTTGATGTTAGCTACTAAAAGTTGACCAAAATGTGAATGCTGATTTTCGGTTTAAATTATTTTATTCAGGACATGCACGTTTTTAGTGTTTTTTCGTGTCTGTAAAACGGATCTTAAATGGCCGTTTATCGACTGGTGACGTCATATCCATTATGAAGCGCTTTTCGGTGCCATAATAAAAAACATTTGAAAACCCCGTTAGATAATGAACCATTATCTACCTCTTTTCGATGCTATAATGAAATATGGTTACTATGACAACGAAGTAATTAAATATTCTATCACGCTCAATGTTTTATTATGAGATGTCCAGCATGCTGTCAATAAATCTAAAATGTTTGACGTTAATTCAATTAAAGTCTAAAACCATGCATGTGTTGAATAAAGTATAGAGTGAAACGCGTGTGCTAAATCTTTATGCGTCAGACGCGATGTTTTTACTTTTTAGCACGAGTAGTAAGCGAGTATAGTGTGCTTCGAGAGCCGTATACGAGTGTTGAAAACATCGCGCCTGACGCATAAAGATGTATTTAGCACACTACTTACACAATGTACTAACACAAACAAGCTTGTTAGGGAACAACATTTTCAAAAATTTTGTATTTCGATAACAGTAATTTTAAAATTCTTCAAACATTTTTTATTGTTACTAAAATATAAAAATGAACACGGAGAAATATACACTGTATAAATTAGTAAAAGATGAAATTATTAAAAATCTTAACACCTGAACTTTATATTCCTTTTTTTATATCGCAATTTATGTAGGTATTATTTGTTTATAAGAAATATTTTTAAACATTTCTTTTTTTTACTTTTGTTAATATTATATTAATTAATAATTTATCATATAATTTACTATAGTGAAGTTCCAAAATTTAAGATAGTGAGTAATGCGTAGTTCGTTACAAATTTTATGGAGTGGAAAAGCAATGAAACAATGAAAACATACGCGTTCCATACATTAAAACTGAACCGGTTATATAAATAGTGAAGTATAAGTACATAACTCACTATCTTAAATTTAAGAACTTGAGTATAATAAATAATATTATATTAATAATAAATTACTAATATCTATAATTTGTAAATGTTCAATTCGAATTTATTAATTATTACACAAATATAAAATAGAAAGTACAAACATTTTAATATTTTACATTCATCCTAAGTTGTTCTAGACGTAAAATTTTATATTATAAACAAACTTAGGATCATGTATTTTTTTTGTCTGCACATGTTCGGTTTCTGGTACGACTATCAAAGTCGTACCTACCAATAATCGAACATAAGTCTAGTAAATTTTTCATTTAAAAAACTAAAACAATCAAATAATAAAATTCAGTTTTGTAAAAAATGACATGCAATATGGTTTTTAAATATATGCACAAACACTTAAAAAAACTAACTAATATTAATTTCACAATTATCCACTAAAATGTATTAAATTTGATCTTCACGATTGTGAAATTGATATTAATTGATCTAACTTCATTATTAAATATACTTTTTATATCAAATTGTAAAAAAAAATTCAAAAATTAGTTTCTTCAAATTTAGGTGACTGCGACCGCGATATATTTGTTTGTTCAGAAACGGGTTCCAGCTCAATATCCTGGGCAGGGAAAGGAGGGATTGGATCAGAAGTTGTGGATTCGGATGTACGTATTAAAGGAGAAGTTGATTGTTCGACTATGGAAGGTTGTTCGTCCACCGTAGAAGTTTGTGAAAATGGAGAAGATATTGCTCCAGCTGGAAGCGCAAACTCTTCACCTTCTTCAATAATATCCTCTATTGCTGTATTCCTTCGAAGATTTCTTCTGTAACTGCTTCGTCTGTTTCTTAATTCAATATATCTAGACATTCTAGGGAAGAATGAACGAATGGATGTATCTTCTGGTGTAGGTATTAATCCTAATCCTTCTTGTGTCCGATTTTCTTCCTTTTCTCGAATTTTCCTAGCATCGTTTAGTATATCCACCTGCGTTTTCATCATAACGCTTAGAAGGGAATTCGAATACCAATACGGCCGCAAATCAAAAATACGGACCATCATTAAGAGTTCACGACTTGTCAATCGCATTTGTCTCTCTTCGAAGCTACAATAAAATATATTCGTCTCCGCATATCCTCCAGTGAAATAATGCATCATATCTACAAATGTGATTCTTCGGTTTGGTTCAAATTCAAAACAAGCGTGCATTATTTTAACCAAATCAAGCATTCGCTGATCCAACACTGCAGGAAATCGTAGTAATTTTTCTAAGTCGATTTCAATTAAGTGATTTTTACCTTTACACACATAATCGATTACTTGACTATCGTACCATTCATCGAACGGTTCTTGACCATTCGAAAACATCTCCCATAACAAAACGCCATAGCTCCAAACATCCGATGCTGACGTCCATTCATCCCTTAGGAAAGTTTCAGGCGCCATCCATTTTATTGGCAGTGGATAAGGATATTCAAACATACCCTTCTTTATATATCCATACTGTTTTATATTATTCAACATATTATATCCTGTATCAGATATTTTTGCTACTGGCGTCTGATCAACGCTTACAAAATTTTTACATAACACAATATTTCTTGCTGCCAAATCTTTGTGTACTATGTTTTTATATGTTAAGTATGTCATACCATCTGCTATCTGTTTAGCGAACTGGTGTATCCAAGCATTGGGCAATGTATATTGTGTTTTTTTTCTGAGTGTGTTCAACAATCCTTTGGATACTAGTTCTGTTCTAAGATCGGTGATATAGTGTTCGAGTAAAAAAGCACGAGAATGGTGATAGTAACCAAAGCCAATGATTCGAAGAACATTAAATGTGTGACAATCGCGTAACAGTCTTGACTTTTCAAAAAAGAACTCGTGTTTATATAATTCCAGTTGTCTCTTTTTGGCCACAGCCTTTTTATCCTGTTCAAACAAATATTTCCTTACTACAACCGGCATTACATAATTAATCCAAGAACCCACTCCAAACTGTGATACCGGTACTTCCGGTACTTCGTTTGTTTCGCTTTTTTTATCAGATTCTTCACTGCACTCAGGATTTTCAGTTTTTTCTATAGTTGGCTCACATACATGCAACCCTTCGTAAATTTCAACGAGAGGTGGAGTTCTTCTAGGCGTTTGTTCTTGAGCAATGGTACTTTGTCGTAAAACTAGTTCTAAACTTTTACGGTCTGGTCGACTTAGATCCTGTAACGGTATTCCTTCCTCAAATTCTTTAAGAGGCGGAGTCTCATCTCCCTCGGTATCGGCTGCAGTAGAAATAAGAGGACTCGCGTCCGCGGAATCATGTTTTTTTGATAATCTCTTCACTTTCAATATCTTCGCATCTTTTTCTTCATACGAAGTTAATTCTTTCGATGGACTCTTCTTACTTGGGCTTGTCTTCGTTGGACTTTTCTTACTTGGGCTTGTCTTCGTTGGACTTGTCTTCGTTGGGCTTGTCTTCGTTGGGCTTTTCTTCGTTGGACTTTTCTTCTGCACTCCACTAGGTCCTGGCTCAGACAATATATCTGTCGAAGTGCTTTCCTTTTGCAGTCCGCTAGGTCCCGGTTCAGATGATAGATCTTTTGACCATCCATTTTCTTCTGCTTCTAGTAAAGGTGTCTTATCGTCCGTAGGTTTAGTACTAGTTTCTTTATCATTACTTTGTTCACTTGCAGGGCCAATCTCACCAAATTTTACATTTTCTTCAGAAAAAAAGACGTAACATCTCTCTATTTGTTTTGATGTATTTTCTGGTGTATATGTCAACGTCAATCTACATTGGGCAGAGTATAAATCTCCAAATTCAGTGGACCATATACACTTTTCAAATTCAAAACATCTATCAAAATCTTTTGTTTGAAGCGTTACGCATTCGTGAAATGTTAACTTTCTTGGATTATATCCTATCACAATCGCAATAGTAAGTGTCACGATCATTAATAAAATTATCAATATAGTTGTCCATTGTCTTTTCCAAAATTCAGCACTGTAATACCATGGAACGGTATTTACAAAAAAAGTTAATGTTGAATAATGTCCATTTCCAGCAAGAGACGTTGCTCTTATACGAATATTATAGAAACCATCATCTAAATTGTCTATAAAATATTCTTGAAAATTTATCTCGTGTTGTTTTCGAGTAATACACTCACGCATCTGAAAAGTGGCTTTATTCAACGGCCAATATTCAATAGTATAATAAAGAATAGCAGCATTTATTTCAGATGGTTCCTCCCAATTTGCCACCGCCGTTCTTGATCCGTTTATAGGTGTAACCTCAAAATTGAGAATCATATCTATATCGAGCTTACTCAAAGTTCTTTGAGTAACCAAATATGGACTGCTACACATTTCACTATCTGTATCATTTTCATTGCAAGCTTTTATCATGAACATATATAAACCGTATGGTAACAAACCGGAAACATTCAAAGCCATAATATATTCCGGACAATAAACACTTATACGAGTGCCATCCGCAAAAACTGTAACATTACTTGTAATCGAATGCAGAGGTCTCTTACTTGATCGAATATTTGGGCTACTATATTTCCTTCCCTTATACATCACTTCATATTCAATAAAATCTTCCTTCATTAATTTATCTTTGAGATCACAGGAGCATTCTTCTAATTTTCCGTCGCGTTTTTTCGGTTCAACCATCGGTGACTTACAATAATTTCTTTTGTCTAATTCATACACGTCGTCTTCTTGTAAATACCCAGTTATGTAATAATAAGTTAATTTTCCACTTGGCAAATATGGTTTGCCCCACGATATTTCGATAGTTTTATGGGAAATAGCTCTTGTTCTGACTTTTGTCGGTCTTGAAGGTGTACCCGATGGCAAAAAGAAAAATTGTATTTGACTAATATCTCCGCCGTTATGTGTTTTACCAATTAACACTGACCTATCTCGTAAAGCGGACTTAATATAATAAGCGTATCTCGTACTAGGTTCTAAATCAGTTACCACGTAACTAAGTTCATAAGGAACTCTTTGAATACCTTCGAAATAGTACGAAGAATACGACCAATCGTTTTTCATACAAGATCCTGCAAACTGACTGTAAATCGTCTGCCTTTCGAAACCGACTGGCTTGTAGAAAATATGATAACCGATCATTTCGTACATATGATTCGAAGCATTGACGTGTTCCCATACAATTTTAACCGATGTTGAATTTAAAACCGTTGAATTTGAATGTATCATTATTTCATCGCAAACTCTTTGATCACCATTCGTTGATGAAGAAACTTCGAGCGTTGTAAAATTTTTGAACATTGTTTCACTTCTTATAAAATGTCCCACTTCTGATAAACACAATAACGGATTGAAATGTATGAATGGTCGACCTCTTAGAATAGAAAATTTTCTTTCAGTTTCATCCATGTTCACACTGAAGAGTTTTGAGAGCTTTTGATTATCTTTTAAGACAAATGAATATCTATCGTCGATCAATTCGTTGCCACGTATTACTTTTAATTTCGGGAGGAAAAAAAGTGTGTTTAAATATACAGTATTTGATATTTTTAGGTATCCCGTGATTTCTTCAAGATTATCTAAGCTTCTGTAGAGCTCAGATTCGGCCAATGGATGATGGATATCTTCTATTTCTAGGGAGCCATTGATGGTTGTGCATCCCCTGTAAAGTTGAGCATTGGCAGTGTGGCTTATTAGACCACCTTTGCAATTTTTACCGCAGTTATAGCAAGCTGTGCAATAACCTTGAGCTGCTGTTGTTTTGACGTAATGTTTTGGACAAGTGATGTCGCATTGGAAGAGAAAAGGGAATGTCCGCACTGCTTCATCCTCGACATATCGATAGAACCTCTTGCATTCTTCACGGGATACACATAAATGATCTTCGTAGACATAACTGAAAATTGACGCAAGAAAATTAACAAATAGATTGAAACACAAAAAAAACCAAAGACTATAGATTTATGCGATCTAAAAGTTCTAGCGTTAATTGTAATCTGAGTCGAATTGTCAAGTTATCTATTTAAAAAAACGGTCAAGCATGAAAGTACTTCATGCGCCGAGGTAGGGTTCCATACATGATTCTCTATTTTCCTCTAATTTAATTTAATATATTAGGTACATTTATTCGTTTGTTATTAATTGTCCGAAACCCTTGGCGCAAGAGTTATACTATAAAACCGATCAAAGATACGTACCTCATGCTTTGAGGGTTCCGTACATCATTCGCTATAGTTTTCCTGTAATCTTTATCAGTCTCTTTAAATGTCTGATTTTTTTCAAAATTTTGAACCGAATACTTTCGGAGTTACGAAGGGGAGAGACACACTTTTCTGGTGCGTGATGTACCAAAAAAGGATGTCTCTCCCCTCCTTAACTCCGAAAGTATTCAGTCTAAAATTTTGAAAAAAAATCAGACATAGTAAAAAACTGGTAAAAATTACAGGAAAACTATAGCGAACAATGTACGGAACCCTCAGCAGTCAGCGTATGAAGTACGTATGCTTGATCGGTTCTATATAATATGCATTTAATTTTAAAATGGATAATTTCACACATTTTCACTAGACACTAATATGTCTAAAACTATGCGACCTAAATTTTTAAAAACTACGTTTATGGAATCTGTAACAAGTGATCTTTCATATGATAACCAGGTGAAAAAAACCTAAATTTTTCACCCCCCAAAACACACAAAAAATATTTTTTGATTCTGACTCTTGGACTGGGTGCGGACACACAAGCTTTATAACTATGCCAAATTTCACACTGACGACATATGTAGCTCTGGAGAAAATCGACTTTGACCTACAGACGATGAAGTTAGGAGTTCAATTTTTTTACGGAACCCTAAAAAATACTTCGAAAATATGAATTAGTACTAGGCTCAGATGACTCTAGTAGTCCGTGGTCTTAAATAAATAAATTTAAAATAATATTTTAGAGCTTGAGAGTAGTCTAACTCGCAGAGAAGCCATTGTTTCTATTATGGCATTTCCATATTGTCATCTATTACAAATCCTCAGTTCCCAGATTGTAATCCGAGAATCGACTAAAGTATTCAATTTGATTTTCAATTTAACATTGAAAATGATACTAAAAAAAATATGTATAGATAGGTACTATGTCCACACAAGCTTGGCAATTGGTGGAATTTTCATGGATCATCTAAAACAGGTTCCCAGTTCCCAGGTTGTAGTCCTACTTGTCCGTGAACTATATTAAAAGTATCATTTGGATTTTTACATTGTTATTGAAAATATGAAGAAAATGACCACAGTTAATGATCAATATCTGGATGACCGAGCTTCGCTCGGATGAGTTCAAAAAAAATAGTACTTAAAGTTCCCATTTCATCAAAATCGTTAGTCGTTTTTAAGAAAAAAAATTACATACCTATAAGTAGATCATATTATTATACGTCAGTATACGTCAATGTCATACTACATAACGTATGTACCTACATATTTTCAAATAATTACTGATTATTTTAATAAGTTAAAGATTGACTGTCAGAGTAATTTGACATAAATAATGAAAATAGTTTGTTTTTTCCAAAGCCTACTCACCATACGACACTGTTTTATAACGTTAAAAAAACTGTTTTTTAAAATTATAAAATCGATAAGAAAACGAATTTTTCCAGGGATGAGACCTAGCTAGATCGATTTTTTGCCCCCCAAAACCCCTTTTCAGTAAATTTCATCCAAATCGTTAGGGCCGTTTTCGAGAAAATATTTATATAGGTACATAGGTACATATATACAAGATTTGCTCATTTAATAATATAGGGATATAAATAAATTAGAAGAAAAAAATGTTTTACCTGCTCGCGTCACAAAATTCGGCACACCGGTTCCCAATTCGTTTGTTTTTACAAGCAAAACAAGCCCTGCTGTCGTTTGGAGCATAGCAGCCTCCCAAACATTCACTACTGCAGCTATAATCAATGTATGTCCTTGAACGTTGGCAATCAGCATGATTCCAACAACGGCCTTCTGGGCACATCAAACACCTAGGCTTGTATTTGCAGACTTCGTCGGGCATATTTTCACCAATCACGTTATCAGTACGAGGTCCCATCATCTTCCAATCAATTGTTTTCACATAGCATAGTTTGGGATTTTTCTGGATTCTAACTGATCCACGTAAAATTTCTGTGAGATTTATTAAATCAATCTGAAATTATTTTGAAGAAAAGGATAATAAACAATACGAATATTAAAAGTGTTAAAAAGGACAGCGACAGCTTAATGTAATGGTCCTTTAGAGTAAGCTGTCGTGGGTTCGAATCCCACCTCGCTCTTAGATGTTTTGTGATGTCATTTAGTTTTAACTTTTAAGTGATTTGTTATTTGATGTAATTAAGGCGCTAATGACTTAAGTTGTTGACGCGTCTATAATCTACAATAAATAAAGTATAACTTAATTAAAAAGAGGTTGTGTGTCATTGTGTGCCTGTCCGTCTGTTCCGCTATAACTCTTAAACCCCTAATCCGATTTCTTTGAAATTTGGTACACGAATGTAGGGCTCTTTAACTCAAAAGATAAGCTACTTTATATCCGGCTACACTAACGTTAAGGTAGGGCTCCACCCTCCCATACAAAATAAAAATATAGCTCTTAAAAAAATCAACAAACGCTGAAGTGATTTTCAATAAAATTCTATCCTTTGGCCTTTAAGTAAAGGGTAGCCGTCTGTTTACTTCCCACCAAAACCGACATTTATGCAAATGAACCTGCGAAGCCGCGGGTTCAAGCTAATTAAAAATAAATTAATACGTGAACCTAACTAGCAATGATGCTCAATTTGTTAGCGAAATACTGATCCACAAAAGATTTCCATGACATTGATCAGATCAATCCGATTTTTTTTTAAGAAAACGGTAAAAATAATGCGTGGATTAGATTAGCAATGATGCTAATTTTGTTAGCGAAACCTTGAATTTCTAAATGTACTATAATAAAATGTTAGACACAAAATATAGTTATTACTTATTTTCTTACATGGGTACCTATCAATTATTTCCAGAATTGTTTCTACATACTTAATAGCATACAAATGAATAAATTGTAGGTGCACATTATTAGTGTATTTGCCATAATATGGCACATACACTATTGGCGTCGGTCGGATGGCGGGACCTAGGGCTCGGACCAAAATTTCTCGACGTTTCATAACCTCCTGAACACTTTGGCACCATTTTTAATAATGTTTATATATATATGTATGTATATATTTATATATATATATATATATATATTTATATATTTATATATTTATATATATATATATTTATATATATATGTGTGTACACGATAACTCTCGACAGACTTAATCGATTGAAACGAAATTTGGTACACACATTGGAACCCATCACCGCACGAAGCCTATTTAAAATGGGCCCGATCGGACCATTTTCAGGGTTGTATTTAGGGGCTCCAAAAAGTTTTTGGGCCCAAAAATACCGAAAAATTTGTCAGAATCGTTTCAAAATTGAAATTTAACTCTTTATTAATGATTAAAATGCGCTGCTAAAATTTTAATAAAATCGGCTCGACAGGACCGGACTTACAAATTTTATGAAAACACTAGTTTGTTGATACGGATTTACTTATTGAAGGGTGTATTTAATTCCGTACAGAGGTTGCATTGATAATATTATTGAAATTAAGAAAAAAAATATTATTTTAAGGGATGTATTAAGGGGTTAAATTTTTTATTTTGTCTAAAAACAAACTTAAGTTTACATAATAAAACCACAAGGCCTGCATTAGCAAATACACTATATTGTCGGCAGGGTTTGGCACTGCGACCCGAGTTTTTTTTTTCTCGTTAGGGCTTGAGAATAGCTCATCGTATAGCGATGTCGCTGTTTATTATGACATTTCTATGGCTCCTCTATTACAAGCCCCCAGTTCCCAGGTTCTACTCCTAGAAGTGGTAAAATTGGATTTTCAATTTACATATTATTAAATAATAAATTGAAAATATGAATTGGCGCTAGACCCAAATAACCATAGCTGTTGGTGGTCTTAAATTTCAAAAAAATTACTTACGCTAGTTAAATCCGGATTTTCATAAATAACCAATGCATAATTGACAAAAGTTACATATCCTCGAATGACAGCCAAATTGGGAAAGAGTTTACCGAGCGATGGTAATTTATGGACTCTATAAATCAATAAATAATGCGTAATTTCTTTTAATTCTGGAAAACTGACATTGTCGTAATAATGTTCATTTAGAATTGGGTTCCACGTGCTGTCTTCAAATAAAATAATGTGCACAAATCCAATGACAATATCACACCCTCTTAATTTTTGAAATTGAGTTTTATGATTTCGAATATCGATACTGTTACAAACTCTCGACTCGGAAAAATCGATAAAATTCAGTAAAATAATTAAAATCACTAATTTCGACAGAAACATTTTTTATTATCAGTTTTGAATCCGTTTCATCTCAGTTTAATGACAAATATTTTTTCAGAGATATTAATTGCACTCTTAACTCGTTCAACTGCATTTATGAAAGTTTTGATACAGTGACGTAACCATTCATTTGTATAAGGGGCGTACTGTATCTCTGAATTAAATTAGTTATTATATAAAATCTTACAAACATAAACCCGGGCGCATACACATAATTGTTTCCACGACTAAGAGCGATTGAGATCGATTCAACGCATTATCGAAATAATTCTTTTCATCTACGTTTGAATAATTTGTTGCCCACTAAATTGCTTTAGGTGCTTTTTGGCACTTTATGGCCACATTAAACATTTTTTGTAAAAAATTGGAGCGTAGATGTGAAAAGATTCACCATCCCTGCATTAGGCAATTTTATTATTTTATATGTTCCTCTACTTGATTTGAGTGACGGGTCCATAGAAAAATCCACGCACTTTCAAATTTTGTTGATTTTCTACTCCCCAGTGTTTTATTTGTTAACTTTTTGATTGATTATTAATAGTTTACAACTTCAGAAAGCAATTGATAATCTTTAAACATGCAATTACAATTAATAGATTTTTAGAAAAAAAGTTTAAATTTTGATTTTAGATTAATTACTATATTTTCCCTACAACCCAATAAAAAGACAAGGGAAGGAAATTAGGTATATGAGTTTTCTTATTAGCAGTTCAAGTCATGCGCCATATTAACCCCGTATAGAAAAATGAATGTTTAAATATTTTATTCAAAGAAAGGAATTTTTATTTGATACGCTACTGATTTGCACGAATATTCGAGTTATAGACTGATTATAACTTTTCGACTTGATAAATCAAATTTTATTCTGCGCTAATTATAATACATTTTGGAAAAATGCAATTTTAAATTAATTTAAGTTTTTGATTTTTTTTTCGTCAGAACTTTTTTTGAGGCAAAAATTTTAAATGCGTTATGCAATTGTTTCATAATATGAATCAAGCCATTTTAGAAAATTGATTTTTGAAAAATTGTTATTTTTTTGGACCAAAATTTAAAAATTCAGTTTCATAGTTCACAGACTTCAAAAAATTTTTTAAAATAAGTTCCGCCATTTTAGCTGTAATCAAAATAGCGTATCCACAAATACAGAGACAAATTCTGTAGAGATATCGGTGCTGCAGCATTTCCAGCATTTTATATTGATCTGCAAATGTATTATTATAAAATATAATAATAAAAATAAAAATATGAATTACTAGGTCAGATAACCCTGGCCCATTTACCCTTTAACCCTGGCATTAATAAAAATAGCCTTGTACAGTACATTATGTGTACATCAGTTTAAAACAAGGCAAATTTTTCATTTTTTATTAAGTTATGTTCTTTTAAATACCTACTTGATTACTGCCTAAATACTCAATATTTTTAAATCGATAAAATAACTATTTTTAAATACGGCTGAAATTTAAAAAAAAATTGATAATCTCTAACTAAAAGTTTTGTTTGTACTTGATGGCGTAAAAGGCATTTTATACTCGATGTTCCATGATAATCTGATTTGCCAAACTTACAGCATGATTTTATACACTGACTAGAAAAAAGTCATATAAACATATTATGTTCGCAAACGCACAATGCCTGAGATACAGTGTGACTGTGTTGAATTTCCAAATTTTAGCTTCGCAAAATTTCAAACGATTTGAATTTTTGTGATGCAAAAATTTGGAAATTCAGACCTGTATGTCAGGAACTGTGAATTTATATGAACTTTTTTTTGTCATAGATATGTTCGTCTTCTGAAAGGACGTGTACGTAATAGCCCATAATATACCTTACGTACGGTACGGTATGACTGCGTTAACACTGCACCGAATTGGTCGTTTTGCCGTATCAGTTTTTTTTACCGTACGTATCTATTATAATAAGAAGTATTAGAATTTAGAAATACCTTGTATTTTTGGTGTCCGTCTTGTGACTTCTTGTGTTGTTAACACGACGCGTTTCAGCAATGAGTTGCCATCTTCAGGTGTGGTTATTTTTTATATTATAAAACACACACACATTATAGTATTCGTAACACTTTATAATATTATGATGCTAAGCACTTGTCTCTTATGTTGTGGATTGTGAAGTACTCAATGTGTGTGTTTTATAATATAAAAATTATAATTTAAAAAAACTAAAAACACGCTTTAATGAACTAAAAAGTAAAAAATAATTAATTTTATTATAAAAAAGCGTGGGGTGCTTTGTACCATATTTTCATACTACCCCACGCTTTTTTACAATAAAATTAATTATTTTTTACTTACCGAAGCGCGCATTTATGTATAGAATAACATCCTGTTTGGCGAATCACTGAATCAGTTATGAAGCATTCTGTATATAAAATTATCTAACGTTGCATCGCATGACGCTTGTGGACACTTGTGTAATTATGCTTAATTCCTTTGTAAGTTGTAAAAAAAGTAAATTTTGAATGTTCATTATCTACTTTTTGTTCAATAAAGAAACATCAATCAGTTATTTTAATCCATTACAATGGATAATAAAACGATGAAATTCTGTATTCTCATAGGTAAGTATTAATTGAGGTTAAGTATTTAAAATTAGTTCTTCTGTTTCAGCGTTCATTTTTTTTTAATGACATTTTATTCTTTCAGTGAGTGATACCTGCTCAGTAGATAGCACACAAGATACAACTGGTCAACGGTTAATTACAATAGTAAGAAGTAAACATTTGATAGAAAATAGCGAATTTGTGAGTTCTCAAATAGTTCCCGATGACAAAGACGCAATAATTAATTATCTAATCAACTGTACCGATTTTGTACAACCGCATGTTATTTTAACAACCGGTGGAACTGGATTTTCTCCTCGCGATGTAACACCTGAAGCTACGAAAGAAGTCATTGAGAAGGAAGCTCCGGGTGTCGTACATGCGATGACTGCCAATAGCTTGAAAATTACTCCGTTAGCAATGTTATCACGGTGAGCGAGGGTCCGGAGATGTACCCAAATTTTTCAGATTTTTTCAGTGATCATAAACTCCAGTATTAGACAGTTTCTAAAATAATAAGGAACCCCACTAATAACTACACCATAAAATTACAGATATAAATGCAAAACGGGTTGTAAATAGTTGAGCTCTCGTAAAGATGCCAGTGTTAAAATGGCGTGGTCCGAGTTCGTCTCTTACAGTTAAGTTTCTAATCCGAGGAACGATGAAACTAGTAAATCAGTTATTTGCACTTTAATGCCAAGACTAATAGACCTTAATAATTTCGTTTTATTTTGGAGTTTCAGACGAGAAAACGTGTTTCCAGAATATTTGTTCATCCATTTGTCTGTGCCAATATTGCTCAAGGGCGGCTGGGTCGATTTTGGCGTTTCCAAACGAGAAAATAAAACTTTTTTTTTTCTAGAGCCGTATGCGGTATTCGTAAAAAAACATTAATCGTCAATCTACCGGGTAATCAAAGGGCGGCAGAAGAATGTTTTGAGTCAATTGCAAAAGCTTTACCTCACGCCATCGCACTAATAACCGGTGAAATTGAATCTGTCAAGCTCACACATGAAGAAATGCAACATCCAAAAACGAGCAAAGTAAATTTACGTCCGTTTTCTTAATTGTTAATAATTATTTTTTTCTGTCTACAAAAATAAAACATAATTATATTCTATAGGTCAATTTGAAAACGGTTGCATTTCGTGATAGAAAGTCGCCATACCCTATGATTGATGTTACCGAAGCGCAAAAAATTATTAAAAAAGTCAGTAAGGAACTGAATAGTTCAACAATGAAAGTTCCTTTGCTAGCAGCACTATATCATTCATTAGCCGAGGACGTGTGCGCCAATGTAAATGTACCACCGTTTCATTCATCAGTTAAAGACGGTTATGCAGTTATAGCAGCCGATGGAATTGGACCAAGAAGCATTGTGAATGCCGTGGCTGCTGGAGATATGGTAAAATAATTGCACTCTATTACAAAAAATAATCACTTTTCTGAAATATTTGTTAATTGAAATATTCAGATCGCAAAAATCCAAGTTCACAGAGATTCCATTGTTTACATGGCGTTCCCATAGCTCGTCTAATACAAACTCCAAGTTTCCAGGTTCTAATTCGAGAACTCGTGTGATTTGTAATCGACAATTATGGCAAGTCATGATTCGAAATTACTTTTTTGTGTAGCCGACTGGGAAACTGCAATCTGGTTATGCCGTTCGTATTAATACAGGAGCACCTATTCCGGAGGGCGCTGATGCCGTAGTCCAAGTCGAAGACACTGACCTGAAAGTAGCATCTTCGGACGGAACGGAGGAACTTGAAATCATAATTAAGAAGCCGCCTGTTGTTGGACAGGACATCAGGTAGTTTATTTTACGTAGTTTTTCAGGCTAAGAATATAAAATTTTCTACTTATCGACATTTCTAAAATTGCGTCAATAAATGCATTTAGCAGATGCCGTTACCCTTTCTTAAATAAAAACTTAGAGATATATCTCTATGCTCATAAACCATAAATTAATATGTAATAATATAAAGATACCCTTTTTTATAGGCCTATCGGTAGTGACTTAAAATTTGGTGAAGTAATATTGAAAAAAAATACATTTTTAAAAGCTGCAGAACTGGGAGTATTAGCGGCACTAGGTAAAAGTCACGTGGAAGTAGTAAAGTAATTATCTCTCATTGTTTTTAATTAATATTAACGCTTAATCAATATAAACGTTTTATATGTCATTTGTAGAAAACCTGTAATTGGAATATTATCAACCGGAAATGAGCTGCAAAGTACGGGAGAAAAACTGAAACCGGGTCATATCTATGATAGTAATAAAATCGGTTTGCTATCGTTACTTAAGCAATATTCTTTCGATGCTGTCGACTTGGGAATCGTCGAGGATGAGTGAGTTTCTGACAATTTGTAATAATATTTTTGCGATCGACTGGTGTAACTCAACTTTACTGTTGTAGCCCCGACGCAATATATCAAGTTTTACAGATCGTGTTGAACAAATGTGATATTTTAATTACATCTGGTGGAGTTTCGATGGGAGACCGAGATCTCTTGAAGCGAGTTTTGAAACAAGATTTTAACGCGGTAGTCTACTTCGGAAGAGTCAATATGAAACCTGGGTATGTATAATTTTGAATAATTTTTCTGGAGCTTTTTTCGTCTTTTTCGAAAAACATTCTATAGGTTTATTGATTTTCTTTTTTTGTATCAAAAGTTACCGATTTTTTAAGCATTAATCGATATTTTGTACAGAAAGCCAACAGCATTCGCAACAGTTAATTGGAACAAAAAAGAGAAGTTGATTTTCGCCCTGCCAGGAAATCCAGTTTCCGCTATAGTTACAGCTCAATTGTTTGTTTTGTGTGCTATTCATAGGCATTACGATCATGATTTCACAGTTATTAAAGTTAAGGTAATACAAATTTGATTTTTTAATATGTTAATTAATGCAGGTTCAAACTTGTTATAGACAGAAAATTATTATAGCAGACGCCGATACTATTTTTCTGATCACATTTCACTAGTAATTTCTACAATTTCTAACTTTCTTTTCAACGCAATGACATGTTAAAATATAATCTTGAAAGTGATGAATTTGGATTTTTTTTAGGTTGCGTCGGAAATTAAACTAGATCCGCAGCGTCCAGAATACCACCGTGCCCATTTAAATAAAACCGGATCTGAATGGATAGCCCAAAGCACAGGTGATCAGAGAAGTAGCCGATTGTTAAGCATGCTGTCATCCGAATGTTTGCTCATTTTGCCACCTGCGTCTAAATCTAAAACTTCCATCAAAGCTGGTGAACTAGTTAATGCAATTTTGGTTAAATCTTAAATAATATTTTAAATTGAATTTTGTTAAACAGGGTGCACAATTAAGTGAATAAAAATGGTTGTGGTTACAAAAAATATGTTTTAAAAATTTTAATAAGTTGTTATATTATAATATAAAAATAGATTTATTGCAATCAGTATTGTTTAATTTTAATATAAATGTTTATAAGTACTAAAAATATAATATATCATTGTAAATTATATTTGAGTCTGAGTTTATTTTAACTATTTGTGGAAAAAAGCGTGGGGAATCACAGATGTACTCTTGATGGATCCGTGAGTTATCTACAAAAATATTTAAAAATGAAGTTACTTCAAAAGGGCTTCTTACTAAGTTTGATAAACTTATTTGAAATCTTGTTTTAAGATTTTTTGTGGCTTAGTTGAATTATTGTCATCACTAATACTTATATTGGTTACATAATTCTGTTATTTATGCCTCAGCGAAATTTGAGATTTTGATAAAATATATTTATACTAGCGGCCCGGTCCGGCTTCGCCCGGGTGCTATGAATTTATGATTTATAGCAGACCTGGGTGGTATGAAATTATGATTTAATAGCGTATATTTAGTATATTGTTAATTTTTTATCCCCCTGCGTAGCTTTCTGTTAATGAAAGAATTTTTAGAATCGGTTTAGTAGTTCCAGAGATAAGAATTTATAATTTATTACCCCCCTCCGCGAGAATCAAAATAACATATTGCGTATATCACTCAGGGATACTGTAGCTTTCTATTAGTGAAAGAATTTTTGGAATTGGTTCAGTAGTTTCCGAGATTACTTTTTTCACTCGGGCGAAGCCGGACCGATCAATTATTATTATAGCCAACGTCTTAAAGCAAAGAATCGCCTATCGGCCAGTGAAAAAAATTTAGAAATCGGTTCACTGAGACCATTTTTTTCACTTGGGCGAAGCCGGTTTTTTTTTTCGAGACAAAAGGTAGCCTATGTCCTTCCTCAGGATGTAATCTATCTCCTTACCAAATTTTATCGAAATCTGTTCAGCGGTTTAGGCGTAAAAAGGTAACAGACAGAGTTACTTTCACATTTATAATATTAGTAAGGAAGTAAAGATATTCTTGACTTGGGAAAACTGGTCCAGAAGTAACATCTTACTAACATGTAAATAGTAAATACTATTTCAAAAACTTCTTATTTTCTCAATAAAATACACATTAGATAATAATAAAAATTTATTTTGTATAAAATGGTTTTAACATACAAACCATTCTGATGAAATAATGTCCAATGTTGTACTCAAGTTATAGTAATTAGTTAACCGGCGACATTTTTCTAATATTATCCGTTTTTATTGTTTAATAAAGTTTGGACATTATTTCAAAACACGGTCCATGAATTGTTTAAAAAATAATGAAAATATACAGGTTTTTAAAATACAAAATTATTTTTTTGTGTTATTTAAGCAGTATAACATAATAATACAAAAATAAAAATAATTTGACTCGAATACTTGTTTATATTAATGTTTAAATAAGCCCAGTTTTCAAAAATTCTTTGTGATTAATTTACTTTGTTAAAAATCAGAGTAGTTTACTAGAAATATTTTCATTTGTTATAAATTATAGCACCATATTATCAGCAAAAATTAAGTATATTTTTAGTAAACCTACCACCTTGAAATTAGTTTGTTAGTATTATTTAAAATAATATTTCTCAGTCTAACGTAATTCGATTAACAATCCAGAAAAAGCTAATGTTTTTATCGTTCCATTAGTTAAAAAAATACTCTGAACTATACATTTAAATTGTTAATTTATTAATATTTAAATAGATGGAATAAAATTCGTAATTTTATAAATGATGAAAAATTGTTTACTTAAATAACTATGTACAGTTTTAAAAATGAAGAGACAAGAAGATATATACAGTGTCAGTTAGTTTATTTTAGAAAACTATTTTGTAACGAAGTTTTTGGAAACATTATGTGAACTCCAACATACAGCCATTAGATTATCCGAACAATAGACAGACGCTTACCTCCGTTCTGGAGCGTCTATAATTTGCAATATCTATCAAACATTAGATTGAAGCTTGATTTACTAAACTTCACAAAGTAACTCAAAATTTTTTTCCGTAATACTTCATTACATGTGCAGGTACTTGAATTTATAAAAACTGGGCTTAAAACTATTTTTCAAAATGATTCACGAACTTCGAAGTAAATGTAAAGGCCTGAACCAGCAGTTTTTCTGTGATAAACTATAACACTGGTTCGGTTCCGCGCATGTTAAAGCTAACTCGATACTATTTAAGGCACTTAATGACAACACTTTCGGTTGATAATCGACGCTAGTTGTGTTTATGTCCACCGTGACGTCCGTCGCTTCTTTTCTGAAACAGATAAACGATTTTCTCATTTTATTCAAGTGGTACTTTTTACGCACGGTAGAGTGAATTGGATTCATGCGGCTGAACGTGTAACGAAACGCTGCACCTCCACTTCTCTGAGCCATTGAGTTAACGTGGGACACTGGGAAGGCATCGCTGCAACGATTGTATGGATGTATGTACTACGTGTGTCTTCAGTGTGGATTGAGTCGTAACTTCGCGACGGTACTGGTGCTGTTACCGTATATCATGAATGGTAACAGCATCGGTAGTAACTAGTATCGCGAAAAATTATTATCAAAATAATAGAATGTAGGCTTTCACGGCCGGCGTTAATAGAATTAAGATATGAATCTTTCGGGCTCATAAGCTCGAAAAACTCTTATCTTAATTCTATCAAAATAATGTTATTTTCTTAAGTAATTATTATCGCCATCTAGTAGACTTATATGGAACTAATATGTAGGCATACCTATTGCAATGAAAATTAAATTTGAGTCTTGTAACAACCGTTATACGTGTTTTATTAGGTTATGGGCCCAAATAGTAATCGCTATATTCTTGGGCAAGAATAGAGGATCTATTTGCGTATCATTGATACGTAAATAGATTCTTGTCCAAGAATATAGCAGTTACTATATCTGTTGATGGAAAAGAATATAATGTGCAGAATAAAACCCTTAGGTTTGGTAAAAACGAGATCTTACTGAAAATGCTTATTTTGAACGCAAACTTACTTGTTCGGGGTTTTCGGCGTGACATACATAGCATCTGCAATGACACCATCTGGTGTAAGCGTGACAACTTTTATCCCAATCGGTGCCAGTTCGTTGCGCAACGCGTCGCTGGCTCCTTGGACGGCATAACGCGATGCTGTGAACGCCACCAGGCCGCTGGCGTCTGCTTGTTGACTGCCGGCGCCGAATGTAATCAGACGTCCACGAGTGTTACGCAACAAGCCTTGGAACGCACGCGCTGTACGCAAAACTCCGATCACGTTCATTTTCATCATGGTGTCCCAATGCGTTATGTCCTGGTGATCTAAACGCCCGCGGTATGCAATTCCTGACGTGTTTATCACTGCCCATACACCTGTACAAAATAAATCAACACTGATTTTCAGTAATTCATTTTTTGCCATATACCCACTATAAAAGAGCTACTTTACATGACAATCAACTAGTCCCTGCAGTCAGGGTCCATTCTGAATGATCGAATACCCCATCTTGATGTCGTTTGACACACGCACACACACCTAAACGAACGTAACAACTAACTAGTAAACTCTGTACACTAATATGGATAGTTGATTGCGATTAAAAAATGGGTTTTGTATGAGGACAATGTTCAAATACATATTCTTCAAGACAGGCATTAATGTTCACAAAATTAGAATGAAAACTTCAGATAAGGCTTGTAATCTAATTCTTTCTATAAAAGTCGATTAATTTTCTGACATTTCTAAATAAAACTTAATTAAAATTTATTTTTCCATTCCAAATTCTCAAGAACGCTGTTACTGTATAAATTTTGGACACCTGTAATATCTCAAATAATAATATTAAATTAGGTTTTATTTTGAAATGTCAAAAAATTGATCGACTTGTATAGAAAGAATTAGATTATAAGTCTTACCTGAAGTTTTCATTGTAATTTTGTAAATATTAATGCCTGTCTTGAAGAAACTGTATTTGAACATTGTCCACATACAAAACCCATTTTTTAATCGCTATCAACTATCCATATTAGTATACAGAGTTCACTAATTAGTTGTTACGTTCATTTAGATGTGTGTGCGAGTGTCAAACGACATCAAGATGGGATATTCGACCAATCAGAATGGACCCTGACTGCAGGCCCTAGTTGCTTGTCTTTACATGCGTGTATGCGCATGCATGGAATAGGTCAGTTAACAGGCAGGCGTGTTTAAAGTGTTTTCAAAGCATACTAGTGTGGTAAGTTTCCATAGTGATTTATGCTTATTCGCTCTGATCCGCCCGCTATAAATGTGAAGTTGGCGACGCAAATGAAATATCAAAAATGAAGTGAAAAGTAACCATTTTTTAGTAAATATGGCAAAAAATACCATATATATCTCGCGCGTAATGATATTATGACTCGTGTGACTGTTAAAACTCACTAGCGCTCGTTATAACATACTGACGAATGACGTCACTACTTGTCAGTAATATACCTCATTACGCATGTAGACACAATCTACTATTTATTATATTACAAAAAAACGCCCAAGTATGAACGTATATCATGCACCGAGGGTTCCATACACCATTCGAAAACAAAAATAAAAATTAAATTTACAAAAAAAAACAGGTGTCTACAGTACATTGTTTTAAAGCCTACAAACATGGTACCTTATTCCCCATAAATTGCCAAACGAAATAAAAAATATTAACTGTCTTGAAAAATCCAAAATAGACTTAAAAAAGTTCTTAGTTGATGGCTGTTTTTACTGAATAGACGAGTTTTTAAATTTAGAATAACTACCTACTATTTTAACTAATTAATTATTTTTATTATCTAAGCATTAAGTTTTAATATATACCTGTATCTGACTGTATTGTACCTACTATGGTTATAAATAAAGTTTGTAAGTAAGTAAAATTAAAAGGTTCGATTAAATACTGTCCAGTGTCCACCCCTAGAATACTGAATCGCTAGTTTTCTCCACATTGATTATTCAACAGGTGTCACTCGATACATCGGTCGTATTGAGTTTCATTTGAATGCACAAACATTAGTATTATTATGCAATTAATAAAATTATCGCCGTGTCCATTATCCATATATTATATTATATTTCAATCAATTATGCATAATACGTTTATACTGATATTTGCATTCGATCTCCATATCATATCTGCTTTAAACACTCAAGGTAAAACTATTTTTGGAAGGGTAATTGCAAAACCTGCAATATTTATTTTAAAGTTCACCAACTGCTACGGTTATTTGGGTCTAATACCAATACATACATCATTGTTTTCAATAGAACATTTAAAATTCAATATTGAATATTGGTAATTTCACCAGCTCTCGGTCAAAACCTGGGAACTGGTGGTTTGTAATAAACAAGGCATGCAGGGGGGGCTTAGACGGCTATAGTCCAGGGCAGCAAATTCGTAAGGGCGGCAAAAAAGAAGGAAGCAGTGTTTTATTTACGATATTTGTGATAGGGAATGGAAGGGTGTTTGCGAGAAGAATTGGGGGAAAAATTTGAGACGGTAAGATATCATGGGTGAGAAAAATTTAATAAAGGGGGCGGCAAATACTGGCTTAGCCCAAGGGCGGCAAAAATCTAAATTCGCCCCTGAAGGCATGGAAACGATATTGGAACTCAAGCCTTGCAATACCCACAGATTGTGCCATAAATAGATTCCAGAAACCTACCTCAAACACTATTGACCATCATTGAGGTTCTCTGGAAGGAAGTGTAATCCCAACTCAACACAAAAAAGGGTGGATGACGGATCGATAAGATTCGAAATGAAAAGTTTTAGAGGTTTTGCTTTATCCTTGAACACTCGTCCAGACGGTAATGATTTCAGTTGTCGAGCATCTATAATCTCTCTTACTCCTCCGTACCCCCTATCTACACTCCCCCGTCTTTCTCTCATTTCCCTCCCTCTCGGACACTCACCATCTTCACCTGCAGGTAAATGCGCCCTGATGATGTCGGCTGCTTCGTGTAGCATATCCTCTCTGGTAACGTCGAGTGGCAGTGCGATGAGCGCTCCCTGACCCCGCTGCAAAGAACCTTCGCGTTGTTTCTGCCAGGCTCGGATCGCACGGAAAGCTGCCCCGTCCTGAGCGGCTACCATATCGCGAACACCGGCGAATACACGGAATCCCCGACTGCTCAAATGCAGTGCCACCTGCAATTAAAAACGTCCAAACTTTAGCGAAACGTCCATTGGAAATAAGGATTTGTCTTTAACTGTCAAATGTTGCGCTGACGTGATGTGATTTTTGTAAAATACTATCGTAAGCCATGACCGTCTCATTTTACTTGATTCAAAATCCATTTAAAAAAAAGTCAAGAGATATCATGGGACAACGGACAGAAGCTATGCATTTTCCGCACATATAAAATCGAATTTATCAAAGCTATAGATAATACAATTGAAAAGTTATTATTTGACCGCCATTTTGAAATCTGATGCAATTTTATTTTTTTGTGTCCTATAAAACTCTTAAATATCAATTTTCAAAAAGATCGGATAATTTTTACAGAAGTAGATACATATGGCCGCCATTTTAAAACCTGACGCCATTTTATTTTTTTGTGTCCTATAAAACTCTTAAATATCAATTTTTAAAAAGATCGGATAATTTTTACAAAAGTAGGTACATATGGCTGCCATTTTGAAATCTGACGCCATTTTATTTTTTTGTGTCCTATAAAACTCTCAGATATTAAACACACAAGTGAGAAATTTCAAATACGGTATATTAACAATTTGATAAACAATCAATATGATTAATTCCCTAGACCGTAACTAATTAATACATAAGAATATCAGACGACATTATCGCCATGATATGTCGTCTCATATTCTTATGTATTTAGTTACAGTCTAGGGAATTAATCATATTGATTGTTTATCTCAGATATTAATTTTACATAGGCCACAGCGCGTGCGCCAATATATATACGTCATACTCATAGCTATAGATATACTTTTGACATGAGTATGTTGCGTGACGCGAACCTATAAGTTTTTCCCCTGCCAGAAATCGTCTAACGCGCGCTATAGAAGCATAGCTTCAATAATTTAACATAATTTTAAGTAGAAAATCTATGTAAAAAATTACCTTTTTTCGTTGATATGACTCGAATGAAACCGACTTTATTTGAAAAGGAATTTCCGAATTTATCGTTTCAACTTTCGCAGCTATTTTTTATGGCGACAGTTTTATAAACAAAATTTTTCAAAGCGTGTTTTTTAACTAACTCCTATTCAAATTCACTATTAGTATTTCGTAATGTTTGGCATATATGTTTGACAATTTTGAACTGTATTATTACCTGTAAGCCAACAGCTGTGTCACAAGAGGTGACAATTACAGCCCTGCCTCCGCCAATGTCCCCGTCATCTGTCGCGAGGCCCCCAGGTTGGGGCCGAATTTTACACAGCAGGTAGAGCAACAGAGCACCAGCTATCGAAAACAAAGCCATCAGTTGAATGGCCAACACCAAAGCTGTTTGGAAATCCATTTTTATTGTAATTCTGCAACAAACACATTTATTTGAATATAAATTTAAATAATATAAATAAATTCGACCGATAATTTGACGTAAATTAATGTTATAATATGCTGAATAAGAGATACAGAAGTGCGAGTCGTCATAACCGATCTGAGAAACACATGTAAACATAAAAAGAATTGCGATATCTGGAAAAATATGTAATTATCTCAGATAATATGCTTGAAATTAACGTGTCTTATAGAATATAGATTATTAAAAAAAGTACGCTGAATCGAATTAAGCCCAAGCGCAAGTCCATATCTCTTTTAGTTTAGAAGTTGGTTTAAAATGTATAAAAATTAAAATAACGTATGAAAAATTTTAGGTTTTAGGATCAGCAAATGAATGTAACACGTTATTATTGATCGCTTTTAATAATAACGTGTTACATTCATTTGCTGATCCTAAAACCTCCTAAAATTTTTCATTCAATATCACTTTGAAGGATCTTAACCATCAGGAATTTAAAAAAAAGGGTGTGGGTCTCGGGACCCCCGACAGATGTGAAACATCAAAGAAAACGTTATTGAACTCGGTGGTATTCTCTATGTAGTAGTATATATTTTTTCAAAAGCAGCAACTAACTGTTATGCTGACGTAATCCTATATACTGCACTGTAACACACGCGGTTGCGGCGTTTGAGCACGCCTGAGCCAGAAACGCAACTAAATACACAGCGAAGTATCTATATTACATACCTACACGTGTATTATACATATACTTTTGCTTTACAGTACGTTCGTATGTATACTCTCTCTCTCTCTTCCCGTGCCCGAGCGCGCGGAAGCCGAGAGAGAAGTGTCGCAGTGGTGGGGAGAACAGCAGCGAAGGAGCGGACCAGAAATTTCGTTGCATATTTCCCCTCACGCGGCTGTTCACTGCCCGACATAAGATGTTTCACATCAATAACTTAAAAAGGCTATATCTTTGAAACTAAAAGAGATCCAGATGTTTGAGTGATCCAAATGAACTCAGCATGGTTTTTTCTCTACCTAATATGAAATGGATCTGAGGGATTTTATCAATAAAATATATATATAAATAAATAAATAAATATCACGTGGAATATGGAATACTTATAAAAATAACAAAAACAGTAATGGTGCCGATGGTAATCGATCCCGGAACCAGCGACTTTGTACGGCTACACACGTGCCGGATGGATGCGTCCGGTACCGGGCCCGCGCCGGTTTACAACCCTTCACACCTGGCCAGTATTTTCCCGATCCGGTCGAGTCTCCCCAGTATCCAGGTAGTTGTTTTCCACCAAGATAATCAAAATTTCCATTTTTTCCGACATTGTGAACTAACTATTGGAAAATAGGAAAATCGCGACACCGGCTGACCATAGTAGACTGCCGGCACGGCACGTGTGTACGCTACAAAACAATTCCATATCCTACTACGTACCACCCGGCACCGGGTGATCCAATGAGCGTGGCCGACGACAATTCGGTTGCCAGCACTCAGCAGTCGGCCCGTCGCCGAATAGATTTACTCGGCACATCTGAAACGGTGCGTATACTAGGCAGTAGGCACTAGCCTATACAACACAACCCCCACTACCCGGCGCCGGCCCGGTACCGGACGCATCCATCCGGCACGTGTGTAGCTACCCTTTCTGGGTACTTAACACACGTATCGCTATCATATTTCTGTCTACAAATTATATTGTACTAGCGGTCCCGTCCGACTTCGCCCGAGTGCTAAGAATTTATGATTTATTAACCCCACCTGTGAAGCGAAGTCGGGCTGGTGGTGTTTATAATATTAGTTATAGGAAGATTCCGCCAATACGGTATAATGCAAAATAATGGAGTTATGTTTTGCTACTACCCCCCCCTGCGAGAAATGTATCAAAATAAAATATAGCCTATATCACTCAGGGATAGTGTAGCTTTCTATTAGTGAAAGAATTTTTAGAATCGGTTCAGTAGTTCCAGAAATTACCCCCTACATACAAACTCACAAACAAACTTTTCTCCACTTTACTCCACAATCCACTACATAATACGCATGTGCTTAATATTATAACGTGTTACGGATACTCAATGTGTAAAATTTAAAAAAAATTAACCACACCTGAAGATAGCAACTCGTTGCTGAAACGCGTCGTGTTAAAACACAGGAAGTCACAAGACGGACATCAAAAAATACAAGGTATTTCTAATACTTCATAATAAACTTTTCCTCTTTATAATATTACCTAGTATAGATTAATTCAAGTTTCACAAAACATTATGCAAATTTTAGATAAACAATCATCCTAAACATGAGCTTATATTGTGTAAAATATTTATGCAGATTTTCTGGTACAAAAGTAAACGGCCTGTTAAATAATTACAGATTACATTAACTTTGAAACAAAATATGAAAGTGAAACTGCATTACTCTATCAACACAGCATAGATCCGTATTTAAAGTTAATTTGTTAAATTTATTTACTTGCTAGAATTATTATAAAATTGCAAAATGTGATTATTTAGGGTTCCGTACCTCAGAATGAAACGGAACACTTATATTATGAAATCACTTCGGTGTCCGTCCGTCCGTCACAGACGATTTTCTCTGAAACTATTTGACGCAAAAATTTCAAATTTAGCACAGAGATAGAGTGTGGTGGCCCAATCACAGACGTGAAGTATAAAAAGTAGAATTGTGATTCTGGGAGTTAATTTCAGGGAGTGAATTAGGAAATGAAAAAAACTAGGGTGAGAAATTTGATAATTAATGCACTTATTAGCTTCTACCGACAGCTAAAAAGATTACTTTAATAAATAAAACACACAAAAACTGGCTATAGCTGTCCAACGTTATTTTTAAGTACTACGTAGCGGTCTGTTATATAAAAGACCATTTTCAAGCAATTATTGCTTGAAAAGGGTTCTCTTATAACAGACCGAAACGTAGTACTTAAAAATAAAGTTGGGCATCTATAGCCAGTTTTTGTGTGTTTTATTTATTAAAGTAATCTTTTTAGCTGTCGGTAGAAGCTAACAAGTGCAATTATCAAATTTCTTACCCTAGTTTTTTTTTCATTTCCTAATTCACTCCCTGAAATTAACTCCCAGAATCACAACTCTACTTTTTATACTTCACGTGTTTTATTTATTGATAATTAATGTCTTATGTCGTTTTGGAGAATTTTTAGGGTATGGCTCTTAAAATCTAAATGATGCTTTTCCAAACGATTGGATGTTTTCCATTTGCGAAAATTACATACGGTGCTATATTACTGTAATTATCAATGATCTGACGAATCGTTGAAATTTAAATTAGTTTTGTCTTTAATTAGTGTATTTGCCATAATATGGCACATACACTATTGGCGTCGGTCGGATGGCGGGACCTAGGGGTCGGACCAAAATTTCTCGACGTTTCATAGCCTCCTGAACACTTTGGCACCATTTTTAAAAATGTTTATATATATATGTATATATATATATGTATATATATATATATATATATATATATATGTGTGTGTACACGATAACTCTCGACAGACTTAATCGATTAAAACGAAATTTGGTACACACATTGGAACCCATCACCGCAAGAAGCCTATTTAAAATGGGCCCGATCGGACCATTTTCAGGGTTGTATTTAGGGGTTCCAAAAAGTTTTTGGGCCCAAAAATACCGAAAAATTTGTCAGAATCGTTTCAAAATTGAAATTTAACTCTTTAGTAAAGATTAAAATTTTAATAAAATCGGCCCGACAGGACCGGACTTTCAAATTTTATGAAAACACTAGTTTGTTGATACGGATTTACTTAGATATGGAAGGGTGTATTTAATTGGGTGTCGATTTATTAAAATATGAATAACTAATTTGTATTTACTTCTGGCTGTCTTCCCGTTATCCACACTTATGATAAAATCTATGTCTAATATTGAAATTTAGAAAAATTTAATTATTTTAAAGAATGTATTAAGGGGTTAAATTTTTTATTTTGTCAAAAAACAAACTTAAGTTTACATAATAATGCCACAATGCCTGTATTAGCAAATACACTATATTGTCGGCAGGGTTTGGCACTGCGACCCGAGTTTTTTTTTTTTTTATTCGTGAGATGGCAATTTTTTGCTATCAAAAACAATTTAACTTGATTGAATATAAGTAAAAGAAAAAACTTCTCGATTATACAGCAAGTGTGAAATAATATCAAATTACTTTTTTAGCATCTTCTGCATTTGACTCCGCGGTAATCTGTTATGTGATAGTTACGTAGGTATACACTGCATCTGTTTTAACATATAATTACTATAAAACTAGTTTTTATCAGAGTCTCAGACGCTAAATTACATACAATTTTTTTAATCCATTCTTCGAGGTCAATATTTTTGCACGCACAACCTTTTCGCATGACACTTTTGGTTCTATTTTTTACCAGAACTAGGTTTTGTCAATTAAGTACACAAAAAAATCATACATCATGTTTCAAAATTAATTTTAATGTTTTTAAAAATTTTAAAGAATTTGTCTAGAAACCCCTTATACAACACTTAGACGGTGTTGTTATAAGTACAAAATTTGTACAAAATTTGGAAACACACTAATCCGCGATTGGCACCAAAATCAATAGGTCTAGAGTCCTTACTGAGACACCCCTGGTTCGAATCCCTGTTTCCAGGTCCCTGCTGCTGTGCTGAGTACACTAATAATTAGAATCTAATCTCATATCGGACACGATTTTTCGACTCCATCACCATACTTTAATTTCCTTACTGAACAGGCCTTGAAGTATCGACGGTAGATACTAGATACCTATTTACACTCATCAGCTAACAAAGTAGGCATTGACAGTTTTAGAACACAACAATAGTAAACTAACATAGCATAATAAACAAACTTAATCAAAATGTTTACCTATTGTATTCAACCTATAAAGGTCGTTTAAAACTAAACAAATTTCGTGTAGCAATTAAAGTTCCCTAAAATAATTAATATTAATGCGTTAACGATATCTTCAAGGACAAACTTTTAATTTTTCAATTCTGCATCTACCTTTCACACGTAGAAAAACCATACGTGGAGTAAAATTTTGTAATAGCACTTTGATATTTATACTGCAAATAACATTATAATTAAAGGCTGTTATGTTGCGCAAAATGTATCTCTACTTATATACATGCGAAAGTTTGTGTGTGTGTATGTTTGTTACCACTCAGCTCCGTATCGGCTGAACGGAGTTTCGAGAAATTTGGTACACAGTTACTTTAGGTCCTGGAATAGGACATATGGAACTTTTCATCCCGGAAAAATTGATAGTTCATGTGGGATAGTAACAAATACTTAACTCTGCAATTTTCTTGCATTTTAGCGCATTGGCGAAATCCTACTAATATTATAATATAAACACCAACAGGTCGGCTTCGCCCGGGTCGCAGAGGGAAATTTATCGCGGGGGGATAATAAATCATAAATTCGTAGCACCCGGGCGAAGCCGAAGCGGGCCGCTAGTATATTATATACCAGCAATTTTTATTAATGAATACTGTGGTTTGTTTATTATAACCCCCTATAAGCCCCTAAAGCCCTAAAGCCCCGAAAACTAGAAAATAATAAAAATAAAAACGCTATACCATCTGAGCCAGTCAAACGATGTCATAACATGCCCATAATGCAGTATAGCAATAGGACTCCACTATACACGCGCATAGTGCAGTATTATTATTTATTAAAATTAATTGATTATTTATTTAATTCTAATTATTATTTGCCAGGATTTATACCACAACAATACATAATCTGTGAACATTTTAACTAGCTACCTCTTAACGTTTGTGAGATAGAGCCTTGTGACAGACGGACGGACATCGTAGGCTCAGTAATAGGGTTCCGTCCGGAGGTACGGAATCCTAAAAAGAAAATCAACATGCATGTTCAAAAACCCCTGAAGATATATCCATTAAAAAATCGTAATAATCCGTTGGGAAATTATGCTTATCAGCAAAATATAATAATATAGTAGGAAACTTCCTCTTTGCAAAGGTATCATGAATTATTACACGATTATTATAAAAGCATAATTGTTCCGAGTTATAAAAAAACAATATAGTATGAACAATTGGCATACAACACGTGCTAAAAGTAACACTTTCGCAATTTAGCGTTGCGAGAATTGTATTGAGAATAATGGCCTAGCCTCAAACGCACAATATGTGTACAGTGTACACCTTTGGCGGAATTATAAATTACCAGGAAACTATTGTTATTTGACGCTGACATCTGGCGGTAAAAAATGAAAGTATAGCAAAATGTAATTTCGCGATTAAGCCACGCCTCCATCAGCTTACACGGATTTGAAATTTGACACTATGACATCTGTTGAAAACTCTCATTTTAATTAAATTTTTGTTATAATAATTATTTTAACTTTAGTAGTCTTAAATTGCTTGTTATAGAGTATTTATAATTGTTATAGGTAATTAATTTCCTGTTTTAGTTAGATCTATTTTGACGAAATTTACAGAATTGCATAAAAAATTAGATCGGATGCAATTTCCGAAACGCGTACAAGTTTTTTTCGCAACTGATTTAAAAATTAATTAAGTGCTTTATAACAAAAAAAGTATGTAGAAAATCAATTAGTTTCGTAGAACAACCATCATACAAATTATACCTCCCAGCTTTAGGTAACAAAAAAAATAAATTAAAAAATCAAAAAACCCGACTGCGTAAAAAAAACTAAAAAGAAAAAAACAAGTTCAGTACTAAAAAAATAAATTCTGGATTTTAAAATAAATTGTTAACATGAATAAATTGACACTAAACCCAAATAATTTTAACAGTTGATGATTAAATTTAAAACAAATGTCGCGGTAGCTCAAAATTACCAGGGGGCATCTTGGTGTAAAGGTTATCGTGCTGACCTTTAGATCAGACTGTCGTGGGTTCGAATCCTACCTCCGCTCATGAATGTTTTGTGATGTTTTAATTTGATGTAATTTGTTAATGAAGGTGATGACCTTAGTTGTAGAGCGTCTATAATCTACAATAAAAATAAATCTAAATCCCCAATGACATATTCTTCAAATTTCCTTACCACCAAGTCCTATAACCGCACTGAGTTAAAAGGTACAGAGGCGCTATACCGTATACAACTGCTTATACAAAGTAAAGCCAGGTCTGACGTCACAGGGGACAACAAACATGGCGAACAAACATAGAATGGATTGGGAATATTATTCCCTTCTTACTTACTGAATAAATATGACGACTGGCTTCATTTTTAAATGCTTGTAGCGCCTCTATTACCTTTTAACTCTGTGTATAACCGTAACACTAAAAATTGCCGCACCTGTACGATTCCAATGCATTCGTACGAAGTGTAATAATTTTAAACGCAAATGTCATCCAATTTGAATAAAATATACGCTTTTACGTTTCGAGCATACATAATATTATGTGAGTACATTTTGTACTGTGGTTTATAAGGCATATGACCGACTTTCTACACTCCGCTGTTTAACACCTTCGGTCAACATTATAGACTCTACAGAGTCAAATGGGTTATGGGCCCAGTCAACTAACGTTACGTACGATATTTGAGTGTGCTCTAGTCCAGTGTTTCCTAAACTGAGGTACGTGAGTATATCCGAGGGGGTTCGCGGACTCATCTCTGCAGTGGCGGATTTAGGTTCGATGCCGCCCTAGGCCCTTGCTGATGTGCCGCCCTTTTTTCTATGTAAAAGTGATTGTCAAAATTATATTATGAGTTATTTTTTTCCATATATTAGTTATTTTCCCACAGTGTAACAGTGAGAGAGAAAATAATAAAATTCAATCTCACAGTTGACGGAAAACTTAATCAATTTTGACTTTCCAACGCCCGGGAAAAATGTTTAGGATTAGGCGCCTTCTTAATTTTGCCGCCCCTCAAATGTTGCCGCCCTAGGCCCGGGCCTCGCGGGCCTAGGCCTAAATCCATCACTGCATCTCTGGGATATACTGGGAGGAAATGAGCATGTAGTTTACACTCCCTACACACTACAGAAGTGAAACTTACTTACGCAAAATCTACATACGTCCGGGAAACAGTGATTCTAATCAGCGATCTGGAACGCCAGTTTTAAGCTATATACAGTTCGGTCGGTGACGGCCGAACTGTATAAACGCCGTCCTGAAAACAGTGATATGTGGTTTACACTAGATACTACAGACGTGGGTACGTATAGCAAGGGTACGTAGTATATTATGCCATGGTTACACAGCGTTGCAGTTTTTCGTCAGATGAATCCAGTTCACTTTGATGTGCGTAAAGAAGTTTCACTTCTAAAAAATTTAATAAATACATTAGGTACTTTGTTTTATATTAATGGAGGTTCGCAATAAGTTTGCTAATTTCTAAGGGGTTCGTAGACGACACAGTTTAGGGCTGCTCTGCTAAACAGTGGCGGACTAAGGGGGGGGCTTGCCCCGGACCTCTGATCCTGGGGGGCCTCTAAATCTCGAGAAGTCCTTAATCAAATCCCAAGCAATGCCAAAATATGTTTAGTAAGTAAGAGGCAGTTTGGAGTTGGAGGCCCCGTACGTATACAAAATAAGTATAAACGTAGGTAGGTTACCTACCTACCTACGTTTATTATAAATATTTGATTTTTTTTGTCAGCTATTACATCTATATTATTCATTTTTTACGAAATTTACATTACAAATGCATCAATTTGTAGCAGAACGGAGGCCTCATTTAGTTCTGCCGCTCCGGGCCTCCGACGGGCTTATTCTGCCACTGCTGATAAATAACTGATGATTATATTTGACAATGTTGATTGATATTATGGCGTAAAATATTTATAAATACATTATCCATTTCTTGTCATGTCTGTTTTTTCTTCCAGTGTCTTTTTACCTTCGAACGGAACCCTATTACTAAGTCTACGATGTCTGTCTGCTCATCCGTCTATCACAACGCTCTATCTCACAAACGGTAAGAGAGAGCTAGTTGAAATTTTTTTGTACTTTCCGGTGAGTTAGAAAGTTGAAAAGCGATATGGAGTTTTCTGGGAACCCGAGAATGATATGAAAAATCCTAACTAAAAAATGGCCAAATCTGTGACCCCAAAATGTCCCCATGTTTAGCTTATAGGACAAAAAAATAATTGTTTGTTCGATCGCGCAAAAATTCAATTTCCGAGGGTTTCTAAAACGACACAAATATTTAGAAACCATGCGCAATGAGTTTAGTGAGTTTTAGAAACCATGTTCTAAAATAAATTTACACCTGTCCAATATTCAATTACAAAAATATTTTAATTAATTATATCTTTGCCGACGGCAAGGTGAATACTTTTAGCTTGTATAATAATGAGAATTTGAATATTTGAATTTTATTTGGATCAAATTTAAGTAAAGGTAAACAGGTTTTTGTAATGCTCATAAAAAAGGTCTATGCTCACAAGAACAAAATAGTCATGCAGCACTTTTTTTTGTATTTGTTTCTCCATTTTTATGTTGTGTAACATCATGGATTAACTAAGTAAAATTTTCACTGCATTTCAAGCGACTTATTTTTCGCTGCAATATTGCAGTACCTATACAGGGTGGACCAAGTTAGAGTAGCAATAATTAACCATTCGATGGTCCATCGAAAAATAAGTAGACATGCATAATTTTATTTTTTTCCAAAACGCTTCCTAAGGGAGATACAGCCCTTCAAAGTCCAGTTTTAAAAATCAATACTGACAAGTGTCATAAATTATCTCAACAAGTATCGCCTACTTTGTTGGTTATTTTCATAAGTTATTTATTTGTTGTTTTTAATTTAATTAATGAATTATTTATTTAAATTCGTCAAACAGTAAAAAGTTTACAATTGTTGTACAAGATTCCAGACCTATTAGTTTCATAGGTGGCTATTTTAGAAGTGTTCTAAACTTTCAATTCTAATTATCTCGTAAACGAAGCCTCAAATCGAAATTTTGCAAGACTGGCTCTTTTTTTCTAAATTGAACAGGGAATTCGAAAAAAATGTTATTCTTTAAAAATATCCAGTGGCGCAGAAAATAGGGTGGGAAAAGTGAAACAACCCCCCTGTATCTACGCCACTTGACAATTTTGACAAAAGTTACTTGCGTCAAGTAATGAGTATCTATTGCATAAATGCTTGTACCAAATTTGGTCAAAAACGCATTAATGACCTGAGAGTTAGGACAAAAAAAAGAATTTTAAAACTGAACTTTGAAGGGGTGTATCTCCCTTAGGAAGCGTTTTGGAAAAAAATAAAATTATGCATGTCGACTTATTTTTCGATGGACCATCGAATGGTGAATTATTGCTACTATAACCTGGTCCACCCTGTATAGTCTTTCCCACCAACGTGAACAGCACATGCTCTGTCAGGATGAATAAAGTATCTGATTGGCTGCCTTCTGCTGTGTTGAATTTCAAGCGTTCAAAGATTGTGACTACACAGTTTTATTGTATATCGGTTCATAGGATAGACTATAGATAAGTTAGACTGCCGTAATGTTGTGTCCCCTCCCGAAAAATCGGGATCCTCCAATGCCTCAAGACATTATTATTATTAAAGTAATAACTGTATCTCTTTCTACTATACAACCAAAAAATTAAGTAATGAAATAAATTCTAAATAATGAGAATATTATATAGACATTTTAATCTATTGACATACGCCACTTTACTTTGAATCCCAGGTATAATCTTAAAGAAAATAATAGAAGTAACGATGAAGTAAATTTGAACGTTTATATGGTAAATATTACAGGTTAATTAACATATTATTAATACACCTGCACAAATCACAAGCAGAGGTGACGTGATCTGTTGTTTAATAATAAAACGCAAGGTCATTCAATGAACACATCTTTTATTTTATTATCCACAAAGGCGAGACACAATAATAATATCGTTTACACACCCATTTTGTTCGTTTGAGTTAAAAAATAGAGAATGTAGACAGGGCCGTGGGGGATTAATCCGGGATCGGGGGGATTTTTTACAATAATAAAAAGTGGGTATGTGCTTATGACCACACGGCAGAATTGAAAACTTCTGATTTTCTAATTTTAAAATAAATATATATATGGTTTAGTGTCATCTATTAGCGCACCTATGAACTACAAAAACTTATTACCAACACACTAGAAAAACCTTTTCAATTAAGTTTTAGTGTCAACTATTAACGCACTTGTGAACTACAAATAACTCATTACCAACATGCCACAAATACCTTTTCAATTAAGTTTTAGTGTCATCTATTAGCGCACCCATGAACTACAAATACAACACACTACAAAAACCTTTTCAATTAATTAGTGTCATCTATTAGCGCACTTATGAACTACAAAAAACTTATTACCAGCATACTACAAATACGTTTTCGTATTTGAGCCCGATTCAGCGTCACCGATCCGAAGCGTGACGGTTCACTTTCGTTCACTAGTCAGGAAAAGTGCGCCTAAGGAAGTTTTCACTTCAAAAAAAAGGTACGAAAAGAATGGGTCATCTGAAAATTCGGACCCTCTAAAAAGTCCTTGCCCAGAAGAAAGCACCCCGTACACCCCCCCACTCGACGGGCCTGAATGTGGATAGCGTACAAAAATGTCTTAGTGCCAACGCACATGTTCTACTTTTTGTTGCGCGATTTTGCGATTAAGTCGCTCGGAGAATGTCAGATGTAGCTAGTGTTGCCAGATCCAGTTTGCCAAATTTCGGGACAGAAAAAATCGGCTAAAAAATCGGGATTTTGCTTCTGAAATGGGGACAACTAAAAAAAAACAAGGTGTTCATAAATTAACGTTTATTTTTATTATTAAGTGGTGAAAATAATGTCTTTATATAATATCATCAAAATAATGTCATCATAATCTTTGGATCGTACGCGACGGCAGAAAAGAACGGGAGAGCGCGATACGTTATCGCGCTATTCGCAGTCACAAAACTATATGTGTGAAGTTTGAACCTTTTATAATTACCGATTGACCATAAATCGGGACATTCAGCGTCCCGATCAAGGGTGAATCGGGACGTGTCCACATACCCCTGAAAATTGGGACGTCCCTGGCAACCCTAGATGTAGCTGTCAACAGCGTAAACAGCACGCTCTTCGCTGAAATACACAACTGATGCACGAGAAATTTTGAGTTCGTCAAATCGCGATGGTACAAAGTGAGCTGCTGCGGGGATGTTAGGGAATGAAAAGCGAACTTATGCTACTTTTTGTCCCGCGATTTTGCGATTAAGTCGTTAGAAGATCGTTAGATGTGGCTACTAATACCGTAACACACAACTGATGTATCACGAGAAATGTCGAGTATAAGTAATCGCCAAATCGCGATGTAGTAGGTACCCTAAATCGCGCGTTTTCGATACAAAAAGCAGCTTGTGTGTGTTGATCGAAATAGGTCAGTTAGAATTTTCCTTCTCTTTGATGTAGAGTGGACCAATCACAGGTTGCTATAATTTCTCTACGTGTCTTTATCACAGATTGTCATTTTGCAGTTTAATGGCGGGCCAATGCATATCCAATCTCTTGCTGAAGAGTGCTTGTACAACGGATATCCCATTTGCAAAAAACTGACATTTTTTCTCTTAATTATGTATGGCTCGGTTAAGTCCGGCACGGCACGAAGCATTCGATCAGTGACTATAGGATATTCCTTCACTCAACGATTCTATACTGATTTGATGAAGTTCACGAGCTTCAATTTATTTTTGTGCTTCTAAAAGTTTCACATGTCAAATATTTTTAACCAACTTCAGAAAAAGGAGATTCTCATTATTGCTTTGTTTTTTTTAGAATATGATATAGTGTTTATTTTCATACGGAAATAGATTAGGATTCAGAAGATTTCATATATTCTTAAAAAGATTTCTACTTTACTTTATGTAAATTATTTTTTCCTTTTTATGTTCAATTAGATACATATTCCGTGGCTATACTTGCGTTATTCGCTTATTAAATATATTTCTAATAATTAAGTATATAGCTGTCTATAAAATGAGAAAGTAACATAATAAAGTCTCATTTACAATTTAGTGATTTACCGTTTTCTATTCCTAGATATAATTATGAATCGCTGTATATAAGTGTAGTATCTTATAACAAATTAACAGCATTTTGTTTGTAACTTTGTTAATAAGATAATTTTATTCCGTATTTATGAGTGTTGGGAAACATAATTAAATACCTGCAACAAAGATAAAATAGCAAGTCATTTATGATGTACTTACACTACCTACTTAATAAATGTCGACTTATGTAGCTGGTACTTAAAAATGTAATATAAATTTTTCGAAATTGAAATTACAAATTTATTGAATTTTTTGTGCTAAAAAATTTGTCTGACTGATTTTATGGTGGCACATAAAGAATAAACTGTTGGATGTTCCTGAATATCTCACGAAAAAAATATGTCTGACCTTTATCACTCATAAAATTTTATAATAACCATTGCTTCATAAATTTCAAAATAAAAAAAAACTCGGGTCGACAATATAGTGCATATTTGCTAATTCAGGTCTTGTGGCTTTATTAAGCTTGTTTTTGGATAAAATAAAAAATTTAACCCCTTAATACATCCATTAAAATAATATTTTATTTCTTAATTTCAATAATATTATCATTGCAACCTCTGTACCAAATTAAATACACCCTTCAGTAAGTAAATCACTATCCGCAAACCAGTGTTTTCATAAAATTTGTAAGTCCGGTCCTGTCGGGCTGATTTTATTAAAATTTTAGCAGCACATTTTAATCTTCACTAAAGAGTTAAATTTCAATTTTGAAACAATTCTGAGAATTTTTTCGGTATTTTTGGGCCCAAAAACTTTTTTCAACCCCTAAAAACTACTCTTAAAATGGTCCGATCGGGCCCATTTTAAATTGGCTTTGTGCAGTAATGGGTTCCAATGTGTGTACCAAATTTCGTTTAAATCGATTAAGTCTGTCGAGAGTTATCGTGTACACACACACACACACATATATACATAAACATTTTTAAAAATGGTGGCAAACTGTTCTGGAGGGTATGAAACGTCGAGAAATTTTGGTCCGACCCCTAGGTCCCGCCATCCGACCGACGCCAATAGTGTATGTGCCATATTATGGCAAATACACTAATAATTCTGGACTTTACTAAATTACTGTTTATGCACAGCAATAGAACATCTCTCGTAATATTTTAACCCAAATTTTTAAAATAAAAATATTTTTTTGATACATTTAGACTTTAGTCTACATTCAAACCTGTAGTGATTTAAATTAAAACAATGAAGCCTTGAAACTCTGAAGATGATTTGAAAATATGTCGAAACGTTAGTAAATCAGTACAGTTTTAAATATCACTATTGCTTTTCATTGAGTTTTCCTTCTCAACAATTAAGTTAATTAATTAAAAAATAAGCTACTCATACATTTAATATCAATGATATCACAAAAAGCCACAACTATGCGCTAATAATCTTATCTGTCGAGCGTCTATACACTTTGAAAATAAATTAAAGAAGTGGAATCAATATAATAATAATTTTCAATTAATACATTTTAATTATCGACATAGATAATTATTATCTCTGGATATGTAGAAAGCGGTGAAATTTTATTGTTTTCAATAATATGTTATTTTATGATAAACATATTATTTGAACATAAAACCTTTATTATATTTCAATATCAACATATAATATTTATGCACTGAATAGTAATACTGCCAAGACATATGTTGTATTGCACATACGTGCAAATGTTTTTTGAGAAATAACATGTTTTCAGAGATTTCTCTTCAATTTAAATTGATATATTACAAAAACCAGTTTGCGGTTATGCAAGAATTTCAATTAATGTTTAAAATTTCAATATAAAATATAGACTGTACTCGAATCTACGACAAAAGGACGCGGCAATTTGGACGCGGGACAAAAGGACGCGGTCATTTAGACGCGAGACAAAAAGTCGCAAGGGACAAAAGGACGCGGAAAATTTTGGACGCAAGACATTAGGTCGCCTTCCAGTTGGACGCAAATGGCGAGATTGGTAGTTAAAAATAGACTATAATACCTGGAAACAATTAAAATAAAATCTAACCTTTTCTGAACATTTTAAAGTATCCTACACTAATATAAAAACATAAAAATTTGTTCATCTAGACTCTAGAGTAATCGTTGATATTTGGCAGGATATCTGAAAAAAACGTTAATTAAATGCGAAAGGTATCATCGTTTAGACACGGTAAGGCAAAATCTAAATTCACTTATGATCTAAAGGGCACCCAAGTGAAAGAAATATGCGTCGTGAGACACCCGACAGATGTGAACACTGCAAACTGAATCGAATTTAAAAAATATTACAGTAACTCCAAAAAAACAGATAACTGGCTTACATCTAAAAATATTATCAACTTTTCTCCCTCGATGCTAAAGCCACAATTATATCAGATAGTAAAAGAGTAAGAGAGACACTGTATAAATAATAATAAAAATGCGTCTTTTGCGTCCAACTGGAAGGCGACCTAATGTCTTGCGTCCAAATTTCTCCGCGTCCTTTTGTCCCTTGCGACTTTTTGTCTCGCGTCCAAATAACCGCGTCCTTTTGTCCTGCGTCCAAATTGACGCGTCCTTTTGTCGTGATACCAGGGGAGTCATAGGCACAACTGTAAGTGACAATGTCAGGTTGGAAAAGAGAGATAGAAAACGAAGCAGTCCTCTTTTCCTTGTCTTCTGACGCATTTATGATTTTAAACATTTATAGTAGGTATTGTTAATTTACATCTGTAACAGACAAACGTTCGACAGCTCGGTTTATTCATATTATTCTGTTTCAAATCTAAGTGAACTATTTTTGAAAATATCACTGAATATCTTTATTTTTAACGATTTTTAGTAAAACTATCACCTCATGTTTTTGGATACAATTAGTAACGGAAGCAAGTACAACTTGATTTTACGAGTCCTTTAATCCCCCAGGGGGAACATTGGAATGTAGTTGTTCTCGCAATTGTATTCCAATGTTCTTTGGGAATTGGCGTTCTCAGGAGTCCGAGCTCGTACCAGTCGGTTTGTGTATACCGGCTGACAGATTCTAATACACAAATTGATTATTAATTGTTGTGTTGAAGACGCTAATGACCTGAGTTGTCGACGCGTCTATAATCTACAATAATAATAATAATAGTATAGTTATGGGTGCGGAAGTAACAGATACTTCTTGCAGAGCATGTCGATCGCATCCAGAGACGCTCATGCATCTCTTGTCGACATGCAGTTATTATGCAAGTTGCGCCTACATCCATCGCCACAATGCTGCTCTAAGAGTCCTATATTACCACCTAAGGCATAATTACGGTATTGACAAAACTCCCGTTCTGCCTTATGTTCCTGGCGATATTGAGTCCGTTGTCGAGAATGAATCGTGTAAGATTTTCTGGAATTATTCGTTCAGTACTACCAGGCAACTTTCAGCTACAAAGCCTGATATAGTTCTCCTTGATAAAACTACGCGATTTATGTATGACATCGAATTCTCAGCTCCTGCTGAAACGAACATAGTCGCGAAGGAGACTGAGAAGCGGACAAAATATCAAGATCTTTTCTTTGAGCTCAGGAAGCAGTACCCAGACTATTCTGTTAAATTAATAATGTCCTTATAATTGGTGTTCTTGGTGGAGCCAAACCGTCACTGTTGGCAAATATAAAAGCTATCCCGGCATGTCAGCGTAATGCTGGTCCACTAATCTGCCGCATGCAAAAGGCTGTGCTTATTGGGTCGCTCCGTGTACTTCGTGCGCACGACCCAAACTCACTGTAATCGCCCATTTCATGGTTTGAGACGCGGTTATAGTTTCACCTTGCTCCGCAAGTATCCCTTGTGTGACAGTGACGAACCTGAAGTTTAGGGTGCTTGTGGATGCAAAATTCTTAAGGAATTCGTCCTTCTCAATAATAATAATAAAAGAGTCCTTTAAAAAAATGTAATATTTTTATCGATTAAAAAACATTAAAAATAAAATGTCTAGTTTTCTTTTTAGTTTTTTAAGGTCCCTGTGGTTACTGAGGTCCTAAGCGCTTTCTTAAGTTCTCACGTCGGTAATTCACAGGATATAATTATTAAAAATTTGACGATAAGTACTCATTTTTGTAGCACCAAGTTATAAAATCAAATTAGTATAGTAGTTCAATCTGTAAACTACGAAGTCATACATAAAAATTTATAACACACCGAAAAAGTTGTATCTTTTTTTGCATCACGAATAAATTAGTATTCAAATTGACACTTGAAGATATGTACAAAAATATTTCTGGTTCACGCATCAGATCATCGCGATTTTTTGTCGGTTTAGCCCAATTACTTTTTATTATATAACTGTTCTATAACCTTCTATATTCTTGGTCAATTGGATGAATTACTAGACGATAAAAAAGAAATTTTGCAGATATACTTAAGATAGTAGTTGAACTAGAAAATAAAACAAAAATTATTTTAAAAATAATTTGTGAACCACTTTTTCAATTGGATCGGCTTTAAAAAAAATCTACAATTTTAGTATTCTATATATTATTTTTAGGTTCTAAAAAATTACAGTTGGTTGAACTTAAAATAATTTTAGTGGAAAAGTGTGTCAGTAGTAGGTAATAGCGAAATTAAACTACCCAAATTTTAATTATATTTTCACAACAAATGTTAATTTTTAATTAAAGTGTCTAAATAATCAACAATTATTTCCCGTAAAAATTGTAGACAAGAGAAAACTGATGAATTATTAATAATTATTCGGTAGTAAATTAAAGAAACTTATTTTTTGTAACTGAATTAAGTAAGTAAAAAAATATCTGTTTTAAAGTAATACAGGAAATTAATTTTTATTTCTCAAAAAAAAAATCAAAAATCTTATTAGCTACTGACCTTAGTTGTCGAGCATCTATAATTTATAGAAAAAGAAATTTTATTTCATACAAAGAATCTTATAAAAAGGTAAGTACAAATTAGTCAATAAAATAAATAATTAAAAAAATCAAAAACCCGACTGCAAAAAAGACAATTTAAAAGTAATGCACTAAAAAGACCGAAACAAGAAAGTTTAGTAACAAGCGGAACCCATTAATTTTCATTCGGTTTATAATTTGCAATTGGGTCCCGCCTGCTACTAAACTTTCTTGTTTCGGTCTTTTTAGTGCATTACTTTTAAATTGTCTTTTTTGCAGTCGGGTTTTTGATTTTTTTAATTATTTATTTTATTTTAGACTTTTTAGTGTTCCTCCACACTATATTTTTGTAATCCCCTTTTAATTTCCTTTATTTTGATACCCTACTCGATAGGTTTGGATAATTTTTTTTATTAACGTATTACTATTGCGCGCCAAAAATCCGCCATTTTGTTTGTTTTTTTTTCAAACACCTATCCAAGGACACTTGGGTTTTTAAGACAACTATAACGATACCTTAGCTGTCGAAATCCATCCAGCCGTTTGGAAGATACGACGTAATAATGAAATTTACAAACAAATATACATACATACAAGATACGCGCGAAAAACATAGCCTTCCTTGGCAGTCGGTAAAAAAATTAAATAATATCATGTCCTGAAGATTCGATTTAGGTAATTTAGTGCATTTTTTTGTTTGTTTCAGAATAGCATGCAAAAACGACTGCACCGATTCTCACAAAATATTTTAAAGTCGATACAATTTAGATTGTCGCATTATAATTTTAATTGCGAGTGGGAATTTTGAAGGAGACCCCGTGCGAAAATAATCATTTTCAATGACATACTATTTCATTTAAAAAATATTTACTTATTTTTTATGAATGATTTTAATTTGGAAATAATACGTATTTTCTAATGTCTAGGTATAATTTCGGTCGGATAGATTTTAGATTATAGACGCTCGACAACTGATGGCATTAGCGTCTATCAGGGTCGGCGCCACCAGGGATGCACATACGCAGTTGTAAGAGGTAACAAAATTTTGAAGACAGCAAGACCGGACGGAAAAAAGTAAATATGAAAATTTTCAAATATATTTTTGGTAACAATTTCTTCCAAAATGAAGTTGCGCTAATAACCTCAGCTGTTGAGCGTCTATAAGAAGTTCAGTCCTGTATTTTCACAAACTGATTTCAATTTAAAAAAAATGTGTATTTTTAATTAAATAAATATAAGAACTCCGTAAAATAACCCTGAGTAATTAATTAATTATAAAAATACAGGAAGGTATAAACGCGATTTCACTAATCCAATTACAAGATGAATAATCCGTATGAAAACTGTCAAACAGTAAAAAAAATATCCATCTTACTTCATATACCTAAGTTATTTAATTCATATTTTTTTATTATGATTGAAGGTTTGCAACAAAATTGCATAACTATGTTATTAAATTTGCATAAAAAATAAAAGCTGTTTTCAACAAGTTGCTTTGGAATTTGTAAATAAAATTAACATCTAAATATGGCGAAAATAAAATGCTAATTTTAGCATTTGACGAATATAAAAAATTCTTATTTTGTACTGGGCTCGGCATCTTGAAAGTTTTTATTTCCTTAACTCGTTTTTATTTATTGTTGTAAAAGAAATAATTCTTTTTATAGAAATCTTTTTAAATTCATGTTTTTTAAGCCGTTAAGCGTTAAACCACTTTTCTACTATTCCTCTTCCATGATAAATAAATTTCCTATTTTGACTATCTTGTAAACGCAACTTTATATTTCGAATTCTAAACTGCCAATCGATTTGGGGAACTTAAACAGTACAAAATACTATCTTGCATTTTATTTGTAATTTTAATAATAAGCTAGTAATTAGAAAATAATTTCAAGAGATACTTGGAGATTTTAACGTTCCAGAAAGCCACGAACTCGGTTCGGCTGTAAGCCTATAAGCCTAACTGCATCATTTACATTTTTAATTAAGATTACAAAAAACATTTCTATTATCGATGAGATGTTGTTTTGATAAAAGAATTTGAATGATAAAAATAGTTCACTGAGTCTCCGGTACAGCTATCATACTGTCAAGAGATGTGTAGTATAAATATTCAGATTTGAATATAATGGCAGCTAAATATAACCTCAAATTTTTTGACAGATGATCATCGTCAGTCGTAACTCGTAAAGAGCCTAACCCAAGTTGCCGGCCTGTAACTGTACATAAACAAATCAGTGTACTATATTCTTCCATATTCTCTCTTTATCTATGGATCAGTATACGTGATTCAACTACAGCAGCCAATCACAGAAGGCCTTGTGATTGATGTAATTTCCATAGCGGTATAATTCTATGTTTAAAATTACATTGAAAATTATGCACTTTTGAGAATGTTTTTCATGTAAAAAAAGCTTCCAAAATATTCTCAAAAAAATTCTTTTATAATCTATTTATAACGTAGATTCCATTTCTAAAAAAAATGTGGGGCGACCCCATTCACCAAGTCTCTCTAGCAGAAATTTTTGGGGAAGGCGCCAGTAAATATGTTTACAGTTAATAAAAAATGTATGCGGAATATTTTTGCGAATAAAACTATTAAGTAACAAAGAATGTTATCTTTTATTTATTAATTTTGCACGTTCATATTACAGTAATATCAGTATATTTACAGAACTAATTATTGTTAAAACACACATAAAAATACCAACTTGATCGAGTTTCCGATAAGTTATTTTAAACATTATTTTATTTATACAATTTATACGCGTACGTAATTCTTACACATTCTCTTCCTCAAAAAATCGATACAATTTTAAATTTATTACTTACTTCTTTTTTTGTATACGAAATCAAACAACCGTAGAAAGTTCCGTTTATTACACTATTTATTTCTTTCTTTTTTATAATAATATATTGATACAAGTAACAACAATGCATATAAACGACCATTATTAAACAAGTAAGTAAATATCCCAATGGACGGTTGACTTTCTAACTAATAAAGATTTATATCGTTGAATTTTTAAGTAGGTACAGAATTAGATAATTCGATACACAAAACATAAATTTAACCTGTTGCTAAAGTATTTATCAATTTTTGTAATAATCAACAGTTAACACACTATGCTGTCGCTATATAAAAAGGCATGTGTGTGTTTTACACATGGTGAAAGTTATACTCCTTAACATATACCCCACAACTGGTACCCTACGGCGGCGACATCTATATGAATCGAGGTACAAATTGTTCTTGGCGGAATTTTTCTAACGCAAGAACTTCTAAAAAGAAAATTTACTCCTGCCGTTACAACCGTTCTATAAGAACACGCTCGTATAACAAACGTCGTTCCCTTTATTTATCTCTCTAAGGACAACGAGTAGAGGAAGTACTCTAGCACACATCTCGCAAATATTTTTTTAATAATATTATTTCTTCCTGAGTCTTGACTAAGATTTAAGTGGTAAGAGCCCAAAAGAAGACAGTGCGACCTAGAAGATTGTGTTCCCCTAATATCACGTCAGTTTTTAGGTTCCTTAGGGCCTAGACTATAGCCTTTCTGACTTAAAAATATACTTTATTCTGATAAATATTTTTTAACATATCTTTAAAAATATCAAAAAAATTAAGTTGATATACTAGACCACGTTAGCCCTGACACTTAAAGTCGGTATATGCTTATATATTTACGAACATATTAAATAGCGTGTTGTTCAACTCTTTTATTATTCGACATGCAAAACGTTCTATCCGTAGCTACTAGCTGGATCTTCGGTCCTGCATATTCAATAATTATTTTAAACGTAGATATATATATATGTATAATTAACAGCTTTCTCTAACTAACAATCACGGTATTTGCGTATGTGATATATGATTATCAGTAGATATTATTAATTATGTACTCTACTAATGAACTACGTGGTTAATTAGCATGCTATTTATTAATAGCATACGCTTCATACATGTTGATTAGTGACCATCGTCTTCTAACAAAAATATCGAAGATACATATTTTATGAAACTTTCGAGGTCTAAGGTTAATCGATATATTTATTTAAAAGTTTAATTTTTAATATTGACAATCTATATACTTTCATTTTTTAAGAAAAAAAGTGATTAATTATTTTCTCATTTGCATAGAGTACTATCTATAACCTGGCTGTAATGAAATTATATGAATTTAGAATTTGACTAAATACCGAAAAATTTCATCAGGAAATTACGTCAAATATTATTTATTTATTTAATTTTCATTACTACTTTAAATTAATTCATAATGGTTAAGATCCTTCAAAGTGATAATTAAATGAAAAATTTAGGAGGTTTTAGGATCTACAAATGAATGTAACACGTTATTTTTATATATTACAAATACAAAAACAAAGCAAATTAGAATATTATGTTGCTTAGCCTATACAAAAAGAGATATAAAATTTAAAGAATTTTTTTAAAATTTAAAAGAATTTTTTTAAAAAATTTCTTTAAATTTTATATAGGCTAAGCAACATATTCTAATTCGCTTTGTTTTTGTATTTATAATATTATAGAGCCTGAGGAAGTCGGGAATTCCGACGAAACGTTGCGATCAAAAATAACGTGTTACATTCATTTGTAGATCCTAAAACCTCCTAAATTTTTCATTTAATTTAAATTAATTATAGTCAAAATATTAGGAGTTATAACTTATAAAACTCAACTTGTCAAGCCAGTGCTAGGGTGGAAATACAAAAATTATTTATTGGTCGTAAATAAATGTTTTTATTTAGAAAAGAAAAAAAACCAAATAAAAACAATTGTGAAATAAATATTAGAAATAAAATTTTAAAAAAATTGCACCCTCTAATTTCAAGTTGCGGCTTCGCCTCTGCTTTGACCAGCAGTTAGTTGAAAATTAATAAAAAGTGAAAATAAAAATTCTGGGTTTCAAATTTTTACCGAAAGTATTTGCCCTCTGCCGCATACGTTTGCCTGATTTATAATTCTCACAGCACATTCCGATAAGAATAAACGTTTCAGGTGACATTTTAACTGACGCTAAAGGTTTGATCCGTGGCATAAAGGTGCGACACGTGACAATTTTACTGAATGCGGTCACGATCCGTTTCCTTCACGCACACACAAAAAACATACATAGAATTACTCCGGTTGCTTCTTGGATTCCGTCACATACTTCCACTAGTAGCACACTCGATGCAGGTTTTTATTTTAAAACAAAACATGATCGTAATCGTTATTTGAACGACAATGGGACTTAATCGCCAACTAAATAAAACAAGCCATCTTGAGAGTATAAGCGATGACAAATTACTGTTCATTAAACATCATTTGTGTCGCTAACCAGCGCCGTAACTAGAGGCTGGTAATCGAGGCCCGCAACAGGGGCGCAAACCTCACATCAGCGATGCGAAAATAATAATTTGTTTAAGTTGATTATATCAAACAAAGAATCTTTGAGGACGCGGCGAAATTAGAATCTTGACCTGGCCCCTGGGCGCCGTTGACCCTAGCTACAGCACTACCGCTATTAACTAAAGCTCTTTCCCTAAAAAGTTTTCAGAGATATTTAAGAATTTCACAATATTTGGCATATTTTTACAAGCTTTTATTTAACTTGCAATGTTTGTATGTTAGTTTGTTTGTTTAGGTCAAATCTTGCAAGGCAATTTTGATCGACTTCCACATATCCGATCGATTTGAAATTTTGTAGACATATGTGTTTCCGATGACAATACATGAATAAATCATTTTTAGAATTAAATTCAACCCCTAAGGGCCCGGTTCAAACGAGGGTATAGGGTTTTTTTAACTAATCAACGCCCAGACCAAATCGCTGAAGCTAGAAACTTGAAATTTGGACAGTAGATTCCTTTTCTGACGTAAGTATCTATCCACTAAGAAGGGGTTTCTCGAAATTCAGCACCGAGGGGGATCAAAAAGGGGTAAAATTTTGAAAGACCAAATTGAACAAAATAAAATATTAGTAAAAAAAAACTTTTTAAAGACAAGCTTTTATTGAAATTTACCAACAAGGAAAAAATAATATTTTGAAACTAATAAACTATCATAGAGATTACAACTCCCGCTTTTATAATAATTATGAACCAAAATTATTAAATAATATTTTCTCCTTTTTAGTACATTTCAATAATAAAAGCTTGTCTCTAAAAAGTTTTCCTTTTACTAATATTTTATTTTTTTTGTTTACGACACAGCGCCTTTTCTTGTATTTGCATGTAGGTATAGAATTGAATACAAAAATATTCGAGAAAAATAAAAATAATAGGTACCTACATTAGCGAAAAAATAAAATATAGTGACTAGTAAGCCAAAAAATTTTTTGAAAATAAGAAAACAGGAGAAAAGTTTTCAAAGGTATTCTAATTTCTTTTTTATTGTAATATATTTCTTTCGTTTTTTTCGTTCTCGAATAGTTTCTTATGCAATAATTATTCTAAAATGATTTTTACACACACAGATATCGAAAAAAAAAATGGTTGTCAGAAAGCGGATAAAACATTAAAAGTAGCATCTATATTGTTGCCTCTAAAATATGCGGAAAAATCAAATGTTCCAATCAGCTTAAACCGTTTTAGTAAGAGAACTTTAGATCCATCATTAAAGATTAAAAGATTAAAAACAATTAGGGGTGGTCCTGGATTGGCCCATAAACTGCACCACATCCTAGAAGGATTTTTGTGCTTCCCCATTAGCTGGATCTAGTTCACAAATAGCCTGGATCTTCTTATGAGCTCCAGAAGATTTGGCACTAGATTATCCTGTGGAACAATTCCATCCTCATCTATATTGCATCATTAACAGCGACCCTGTATATTTTTTAAACCGAGAATTGTATAGTCATTTATTTTAGCAGTTCATCATCGAGCCTTCGGCTTCGTATGATGAATAATGATTAACTCCTACAGAACGCACATAACATCTAGGTATCGTCCGAACACCCATTCCAACCACACCATTTTTTCTATGCCTATACTAATTTCCGAGGAGTGTTTTTCTTTTTTTTGTGTTTCCATATTCGTATTAGCCATGTTTCGTAACGGCGTTGCATTGAAACTTTTCGTTTATTATTTAATACAGTCAGTTGTTTATTAACGCCCGTTAATATAAAAATTCCTCAGCAATTTATTTCCCAACAGTTTGTTAATTTTTTTATGTTATTGGCTTTTGTTGTACTCGACATTTTCGATGTGAAACATCTATTATATAGGCACGGGTGTAAAATCGTTTGAATGGAACGTCGTTCAAAATGGACGTAGTTACGTCGCGTCTTCCCGCAATATACTGTTACATAGTCGCTATGTTATACGTGTGTGTGTTAATATCTGTGTATTGCTGTTTCAATACTTTTACAGGGAGAGAATTTCTCGCGAGGCGGGGGGTTATAAATCATAAATTCTTATCTCTGGAACTACTGAACCGATTCTAAAAATTCTTTCACTAATTATCTTCACAGAGGAAGAATTTCTCGCGGGGGGTTATAAATCATAAATTCTTATCTCTGGAACTACTCAACCGATTCTAAAAATTCTTTCACTAATTATCTTCACAGGGGGAGAATTTCTTGCGGGGGGTTATAAATCATAAATTCTTATCTCTGGAACTACTGAACCGATTCAAAAAATTCTTTCACTAATTGTCTTCGCAGGGGGAGAGCTATGAAAATGTTTCACATCTGCCAGGCTTCCCACGACGGTTCACATTTTTTTTTAATCCAACGAATTATCGGGTAACTGCGATCAGTTTAAGCAATCTTTTTAAAGTTAAACAAGGCTTTTTTTCTAAGTCGCATTCGTACGTATGTCTGTACTTTTAGTGTGTACGAGTTGTGTTAAAATTGTACAAGAAATTTAATCATTCAATTTTAGTAAGAGTTCACTGTAGTACATTAAATTATATTTGACTAACGGCAACTGCGCATCGTTCCTTAAGGCGGGTTATTGAAGTTATATTGTTTATTTAAAGAAGGTGCGCCCAACAAGATAAAGTCTCGTCCTACTTCCAAAACAAATTATTGTTATCTAGAATTTAACGTTACATTCTGATGTTCGCCGACAATAGTGCTTCAAGTTTAGTAAATTGAACTATACTTCTCTATTATAAGAACACGCTCCTTATGAATGACTCATGAGATTCCCCTCAAAACTTTCTGTGTGAAAAACGCTTAAAAAGAAGTACTAACTCTGTAACATTAGTCAATAGCAGAATTGTTGAAAAACCAGACGCTGGAAAGGTTCTCGAAGAGAACGCTCTCAATACAGAAGATTGCTCATAAAAATATAAAAAATAAAACAAAAGCAAAACTAATGTAAGAAGATGAGACTCTCTAAGAAAGGCATATTATGGAAGACTATAATAGTTAATCAAGTTACTTCTTTTGCAATAAACATTATTTATTATAAAAAATAAAGATAGTTACTTCTTACCACAACAGTTTTATTGATGAATATGCATTTCGAAAGCTATGCTTTCATCTTCAGCAAACACTATACATGATTGAAATAATACATAAAGGGTATTTTATACTAATATTACAGGTAATATTAGTATAAAATACCCTTTATGTATTATTTCAATCATGTATAGTGTTTGCTGAAGATGAAAGCATAGCTTTCGAAATGTATATCCATCAATAAAACTGTTGTGGTAAGAAGTAACTATCTTTATTTTTGTTTTTATTCCAACCACAGTGCTCATATATTTTTATTATTTATTATCATTTATTTCCCTAAAATGTTAGTTTGTTTGTTTAGGTGAAATCTTGCAAGTCGATTTTGAACGACTTCCACGTATCCGATCGATTTAAAATTTGGTACACATGTGCATTCCCGATGACAATCGTTTTTAGAATTAAATTCAATCACTAAGGGGGTCAAACGAGGTAGTAGGATTTTTTGACTATTCAACGCCTAGGCCAAACCGCTAAAGCTAGAAACTTGGAATTTGGACAGTAGGTTTGTTTTGTGACGTAAGCACCCACTATATGAAGGGATTTTTGGAAATTCAATCCCTAAGGGAGTCAAAAGAGGATAAACTTTTGAACGACTAAAAGGAACAAAATAAAATATTAGTAAAAAAAACTTTTTAAAGACACGCTTTTATTTAAATGTACTAAAAAGGAAAAAATAAGTTTTAATAATTTAGTTTCATAATTATAAAAGCGTGGGTCGTGACTAATAAAATATCGTAGAGTTTACAACCCACGCCTTTATAGTTATGAAACTAAAATTATTAAAATTTATTTTTTTCCTTTTTAGTACTTTTAAATAAAAGCGTGTCTTTAAAAAGTTTTTTTTACTAATATTTTATTTTAAACACGTTTTATTATTTATTTATCTAACGTCTCACAGTATGCTTCTTAAAGAACCTGACCTCACTATTCATAATATGTGTAACTTTTCGCAGAATCATCACCGGTTCGAATCTCTGTAATTAACACATCATTCTTATCAATCAGCTATATTAGATAATACTGCAAGAGTACAGTTACCTGTCCTTCTGAGCTCATATTCACTGTTCACAAAGTAGAGTACGCATACAGATAATTTTAACCGTTAAGAAGTCGCTTCATCTTACTTGATATGTGTGATAGCTGACCCCTGTGCTGTAGAAAGTGTACCTACGTACATATTTTATAGTCGTCAATATTCAATCGAATTTCATGCACCCATTCATAAATTGGTTTTATTATTGTATTGACCCGGAATAAAACAAAACTATAGTTTTATTTACGTTTAGTAAAGTTCAAAAATTACTTTATACCCGACTGCGAAGCAAAAGAGGGTATTGTGTTTATCAGTCTATGTATGTATGTTATGTATGTTTGTTCCTTTGTGGCACTCTAGAGACCAAAAGCGTGGGCCGATTTTGGTGATTTTTACGTCAATCGATTTGTCTTAACTGTCCGAATGTCACTAAAGACATGACAGTAATCAAAAATTAACGACGACAATAAAAAATTAAAAAACCCGGCTGCGTAAAAAAAACTAAAAAGAACAAATTAAAAAAAAAATTAAACAATCAAAAAACCCGACTGCGTAAAAAAACTAAAAAGTAAAAAACAAGTTCAGTACTAAAAAAATAAATTCTAATGTGGAACATAACGATTTTAAACAGTCGGGACCCATAAGAAATCTAGATCGGCGCAAATCTTCTCAATAATGGGTCCCGACTGTTTAAACACATTGAAATTTATTTTTTTAGTACCTACTGAACTTGTTTTTTTCTTTTTATTTTTTTTTTTACGCAGTCGGGTTTTTTGATTTTTTAATTTATTTTTTTTATTCAAAGTTTTTGTTTTTGTTTAGCTCTTCAATTTGTTCAGAAAAAAAACAACGAAAAAATAAAAAACTCGCAAAATACAATATTTTTTTATTAAACTGATGTATACGGTCAATCCACAAAAAATTGAATTTATATCGTGAAATTTCGAACGCTTCGTATGCCTAAGCTATTGACTTTAGATATATGTCACCGCAGAACTTTTTTGTAGGAAATTTTATACCCTACAAAATTGTTGAGACATTTTCAAGTTTTTTTACGAAATCTCTTACCACCTTGAAAAAATCCTAAACCTGAAGATATAAGAGATTACATTAAAAATTTATGAGGAACCTCTCATGTCGTTTTCTTGTGAATGTTTACCTTAACTGTTAAAATCAAAAAAACATTTGACTATAATTAAAAAAACTGACTTCTGCACACGCTACATGGTATAAATTATTAACCATAAAAATAATTATAGATATAAACATAGTATTTTGTTTGAAATAAACATTCTCGCATGTCGAAAAACAACAAACAATATTATATAATCATAGTTATTGCTTTTTTATGAAAATTGTGGGAAATTGTGACAATCGAGAATACCTGTTGAATATATTTATTTATGTAATGACCACTTATTAATTTTCAATGCCAAGTATTTTTTTTAAATGTTGAATTTTATTTTTGAAATTACAAAACATCTTATTAAAATGAACATGCAATCATTTCAAATTTTAATTTATTTTTACTAGTGGATTCTGCGCAAAAATGATCTTGTAATAGCTGTAATAGCTTGTGCAAATGTGCAATTCGAGATCTTTTATTATCGCATCTCATTAGCTTTTTTATAATCCCAAAAGATCCTTTATATTAGCGTCCTAATTTACGTAAATATTATAAAGATCTTCAACTGTATAAATAAAAAATCCAGTTGGTTCTTCTACCAGTTTTCCGATTAGAACCAAAAAACTGAAAATCTAATAGACAAGCCCCGATAGTCACATATACAGGGTGTCCCAAAATTGCTGGGACACAGAGCTACCACGTGTAGTAGAGGTCAAAATAAGTCGATTGGACCCAATTTATTTATATACCAAAATGTACCGTTTGCCCGTGAGACGAGTTCAAAGTTTACATAAAAAACACATTTTTGTACGCTGTTCAGAAATGAGTGAAACAAATTGAATGAAATTTGACAAAAGTGCATTTTAGAGGATTACTCTCCTTTCGGTAATCAAAGAAACCCAAAAGAAATTGTAGAAGGGTTAAAACTACCCTCACCCCCTGACATTTTTTTCATAACTTTCTTAGGGGTGGTAATACGGTTCTCAAATTTTTTTAGTGAGAAGACTGATTAATTATCTTTATTTTATTACTCTTGTAAAAATTTCGTATTCCGCATAGTTCCAAAGGGAAAAAATGTTTTCTCAAATAAAGCTAACAGATATTCCTAGTACAAGTTTAATAAAATTATAATACAAAATTTTATGTAAACTTTGAACTCTTCTCACGGGCAAACGGTACATTTTGGTACATAAATAAATTGGGTTCAATCGACTTATTTTGACCTCTACTACACGTGATAGCTCTATGTCCCAGCAATTTTGGGACACCCTGTATAACGCTCCGAGTTCCGACGTCCCCCGTTACGTAACTCTGATCCCCATTATTTTGTATTACCAATCGAAGAGCTGTTTTACATTTGACCTCACCTGTTGAGCGTCTATGATCTAATCTCCATTTTCTAATTTGTCTGCAAACTTTTTGAAACTTTTCGACCAAAAAACCTTTACTAAGATTTCTATCAAAAACCGACATCAAATCTGCAGAAGCTGCCGATTAAGGCTAGCGTTATAAATTACGTTACAAAACGAGATTTTGACCGTTAATAGTTTATAATTTAAACTTACCATAAAATCAAATCAATACAAGAAATATTCCAATCTTAAAATCCTCTTTGATTCAACCACTTCAAAATGTTACGAATAACTCACACATCAAACAACACTTCGTTCACTTATATTTTAATGGCACAAACGCATTCTCTAAATAAAACAACTTTAAAAAAACGATCGTCACTAATTAGAAAAAAATCAATCACGTATAACCACTTGAATTCACATAAATCATTATTAAACCACCACTTTTATTAATCGAAGTGAAATGCAATTTTATTTACTATTAGTATATGGCACACGTGTATTGCAGTCGCATGCAGTTAAGTGCATAATGTAGCTCAGTGCATCTATAGCGTGTAGCCGCGCAATCAAAGATCTTCACTTCCACCAGAACGTGCTGCGTTCACCAGCCATGCTTGCTTAGAATAATACTAGTGTTCTAGCCGCGATATTCAATCGCGTTCTAAGCTAAAGAAGTACTGTTTGTGTACGCTTGGCGCAAAGTAGGGTCTGAGGTTCAATCAATCAGCCAGTTACGATTGAAGGAATGGTAATACAGTATATTATATTTGACTATAATCAAACTGTTAATTTATTGATCGTAGAAGACTTCAAAGCATTAACTAATCTCGGATTTCAATTATTTGCGAGAAAATTACTTACAGTATCTTATTTAGTTAACAATTAGATTAACAATCAATATTGTTATTACTTCCTATACTGTACAAATTCACTATTTTAGTGAAATTAACATAAGGACATCAGACGATATTAATCGCCATAACATGCCCTTATTAATTATTGTAGAAAGGCTACATAAGAAAAATTTAAATGCACCGCCGGGAATCGAACCCGGAACACCCAATATCGCGTCGGGCAAGTGTTCCGGGTTCGATTCCCGGCGGTGCATTTAAATTTTTCTTATGTAGCCTTTCTACAATAATTAATAAGGGCATGTTATGGCGATTAATATCGTCTGATGTCCTTATGTTAATTTCACTAAAATAGTGAATTAGTACAGTATAGGAAGTAATAACAATATTGATTGTTAATCTAATTGTTAACTAATCTCGGATTGTTTGTAAAAAATTTTAAGTGTTTTTGTTTAAATATTTTTAAAGTGTCTGTACCTACGAGTATATGTCTTTTGTAAATGGACGGGTGGAAGAACAAATATTATTAATTAGAAGTGATACAAATTATATTATTTAGAAGTGATACAAATATTATGTTTGAATCCCGCTCCTTTTGTTTCGTAGAAGGAACAATAAACATATATTTATTTATTTATTTACTTGTGACACCCTAATTTATTACTCCTGCAAATAGGGTCGTCCCGCGTATCAAAATTTGATAATTTTTGCAGTGCATGCTACTCCTCATACATAAGCAAATAATGTAAACCAACTTTTTCGATCTTACATTACTTCCTCTTAATTGCAAACAAGAATTAAAAAAATGTGTTCATTTCAAATGGCTGAGCTTAGCCGCAATAATTATGATGACGTAAAAACCAGGGCAATGAAGCCAGACACACGTCCATGCATAGATAAAGAGAGGCATATCTACTTATGGAAAGAGAGGAATACTTCCTCGTCAGTCGCAACTCGTGAGGAACCTAACCCAAGTTCTAACTGCCGGCCTGTCAAGTGTGCAAAAACAAATCACTATATTCTCTCCATATTCTCTCTTCATGTATGCATGAAGAGAGAATATGGAGAGAATATAGTGATTCAACTACAGAAGGGTGGCTGTGAATGACGTATTCCGTGGCAGTATAATTCTATGTTTAAAATTACATTGAAAAATACAAACTTTTGGGAATTTTTTTGTTGTGCGGACTTTTTCTTGTGTGGGACGACCCCATTGACAGAAAGAGATTGCACAAAATGTTTTAATATAGTAATTTCTTTTCATTTAAATCCTTCAGTCACTGAAGACGTCTTCAACAAATATCTCATAAATTCTAGAATCGCCTTGTGTGCAAATATATTCTACTCTATTCTATTCTATTCTACTTTTGAAAAGCAGATTTCAATATTAAAATATTATTAATAGTAATCACAAAACACCAAACCACCTAACAATTTCTCCTCGACGTACGTTTCGCTAACCATGTTATCATCATCAGGAGATGACTAAATCTACGACCAAAGATTCCATCACTCTTCAAGAGATTCATGGAGAGAGATTGTAGATTATAGATGTTCGACAACTGAGGTTATCAGCGTCTCTCTTGAAAATTGACTGAAGTTTCATGGAAGATGCGGAGTTATGTTTAAACTAAATCAATCATAAGTTTTGAAGGGTGCTCTGGAAGTTTCCTCGTAATTCTAAAATTTCCAGAAGAACAGTGTCTAGATTTTCTTAACTCGAGAACCCTTAAATAAATTGGAATTTTTTTGCGAAGTCGTGTTCCCCTTGGAACATAACCACGAACCTGCAGGACTACGCGCAACATTCTAGAACATTCCCAAAGCTTCAAAGACTTCCAGTTCAATAATAAAACTAATGAGAAGGGAAAGGAAGGAAAATTTGATATAATAGATTTTTTTAAGGCGCTCCTATGTCCATGCGGACGGGTATGCGGGCAAAATCGTTAATAAAGCGCTCACAGCCATGAATGTTAACAAATTTAAATCGTTTCTACATAATTCTTCGGCTAGTATGCATGATTATTATGTGTATTGCTTTCTTTCTCTCACATGTATTCATATTTGTGCCAGAACAAGATAAGAACTACGGACCGCGGCTTTATTGTACAGGTGCTGACCATAATACCTGGCGTGCTTGAAGAAAGAGTCTGCTTTCTTAGCCTCCAGCGATCGAGCACACATTATATACCTACAGTCATATAAAAGGTACCATGTATGTAGTATTTACTTACTACTGGAAAAAGATAATGCCAACGTTTTAAAAAAGATTCTTCATATTACAAGAGCTAAACGCCGATGTCACCGTTTTTTTTGATTGATTTTAAATTTTTTCACTGCGATAGAATTTTAGTATATACGCATGTGATTCACAATTGTCGATGCTTTAGCTGCTAGAAAAAGAATAAAACTAAAGGCCTGAGCACATAAGCGCGGTGGCGGTGGCGTTTTTTGAATAGGCCACACTGTTGTGGTGGTAATTGCGGTGACTTTCAATTAGTTTTTCAGTAAAATTGTCTTCGTCATTCGCCATCTCAACAATACAATAACGTTTACTATACGTCGGTACACGCGGTCAGCGGTCAAATTCAACAAGTTGTGTCTGACCGCCACCGCGCCATAGAACGCTGCACCAGAACGCTCTAACGCTGACAAGCAGCGACATATATGCGAGTGTCAATTTGTTTATTAGTATTGCGTTCAAACGCCACCGCTATCGCCTCCGCCACCGCGCTAATGTGCTCAGGCCTTTATAATTTTAAAAAATCTAAAAAACACGCTTTTATCAACGCACTAACAAATAGAAAATAATTTTCTATCTCTTCTATAACGTTTAGAAGCGTGGGACACTCATTTATCTACTGCAGGTATTTCATTTAATTCATCAAGTGTCCCACGCTTCTAAACGTTATAGAAGAGAAAGAAATATGTAATAATTTTTTACTTTTTAGTGCTTTGATATAACCATGTTTTTTAGATTTTTTTAAAACTATAAATTTTATTTTTTACCTTTTAGTCTTTGATAAATTTCAAATAATAAACAAACCAAATATTTAGTATTTTCATCGCAATGACCGACTTGTAAATTAGTTATCAAGATCGTTAAATTGGGCTTGAGAATAGCCGAGCGTGTAGCAATGCTGTTGTTTACATGGCGTTGCTATGGTTCCTCTTTTACAAGTCCCCAGTTCCCGGGTTCTAGCCCGAGAGCTGCTAAAAGTGTCAATTGGATTTTTAATTTATTATTAAAAAAAAATAATGAATTGAAAATATGAATTGGTGCTAGGCCAAAATAACCTTAGCTGTTGGTGATCTTTAAAAACACACACACATATCGTTAAATTCATGATGCCAATCCATTTTTTTTTTCAATTGAAAGTAGTGATCATTTCCGTGTTTTTATTGTATAATAATAAAAATAAAATATTTAATGTACATGTCAGTTAGGCGAGTTGAAAAAAATAGTATCATTAATAAGTATAATTGCAGTCGTACCAATCCTCGGCAGTTGGTAATGTTGATGAAGTGAAATTCTTTTACATAATAAACGAGGCGAGGCCGCCAACTCGGCTCAGATGAAATTTTCACGTATGTATTGAAGGTGTAAAGTGAATAAACTAATATGCTTTCTTTTGAATATTCATCAAGTATAACCGCATCAAAATTATTACATTTGATATTAATGCATCAGGTACGATTTATGCTTACGTAATATACCTACTGCTCTATAAATATTATAGTCAACTTTTTTATGCTGCAATTTGTATACTGAAATATAATTTTCTATTGTCTACAGTGTCTAATGTCTACAATGAAGATTACTTTATTTATTTATATCGAAATTATTGTCATCAATGACGCACTAACGACCTCAGTTGTCGAGCGTCTATATGTCACTGGTAGATCTCTGTCTTAAGACCTCAGTATCGCAAAGATCTACAAAAACCAAAAAGTAAACTAGAATTTGACCAAAAATTAAAAATTAGTCGGGAGCATCAAAACTTCGAATGCTTGATCCTCTACTGTCTGTAATTGCTAAATTTCTGATTCGAAGGCCAGAATTAAGCCTATATTAAAACTAAAATATTCTCTTTATGTAATTTAATCCCAGGACACAACTTTGGAGTTCTATAAACTAAAATATGTTCTTAAAATCCTTCGCATAAATCGATGTTTCGCCAATTTTTTTTAATTTATCTTTCTTTTTAAACTCTTTTCTGAATATTGTGTATAGTGAGACTTCGTTTTTTGCTTCTTGTTCAATACTTAGTAGAATGAAAATAGTAAAACACTAAATTTGCTTCCAGAACAAGATATAAAACTCTTTATTTAATCAAAAGAGATTGTAGTTCTGATAACTGCCTTAACTCAACAATAGATTGCATGGAATCTAATGTTTTTGATTTTTTGTTTAAGAATAATCCTCCATAAATAATATTGTTTATCAATGATCAATTACAGTAATTCTCCTACTTTATATTATGTCATTAATTTTACTGGTTTAAATTGGCAGCATTGCTCTCAGATGTAGTCATTTGCGTTTATTTTTTACTTCAAAATGTCACAATTTTTTGATTACAAATTTACTACCACAATATCTCAAGATGCTTAAACTAACAAAGGTAATTTACTTAAAATTTTAACTAATTTAGTTTTATTGCTAATTTTATTGTAAAATCTAATTTATAATTTCCTTTCACAGAACTTATTTGTACGCAATTTTCAATTATTGTAAAATTTTGTTTTTTAAATTGACCTGATGATGAGAGCTTAAGCTCTCGAAACATGTCGTCAATCTCTTTTGATTAAATAAAGAGTTTTATATCTTGTTCTGGAAGCAAATTTAGTGTTTTACTATTTTCATTCTACTACTCTTTTCTGAATGCTTAAGAATAGCCAAGGTCGTAGAGCTAAGATTAAAAGCAATTTTAAAAAAATCCGAAATAACTTCTCCATTACCAAACACGTTTACGAAGTTTATATATCAACAGGTAAAATAAAAGATTCTATCAACCTTGTAGGTTTGCTTGATTCGCGTTGTTCTGTGTTATTAACAGTCATTATCTTACCGTCAGGCATACCAGAGCACCTGTCCACCTAGTCATGCCATCGTCCACTGGAATTCAACAATCTTTTTATTCAACACATTCCTCCCAACAGCTTTTTTCTACAACTGCTGCCAGAGGCGGACTAGTAGTCTTGGCCGCCCTAAGCCGTTCAGTACCAGTCGCGCCTTTCTGCGAACAATAGTCAACTGGTCATAACTATAGTTTGTTATTGACATCTGTTGGCCGCATTAAATCACACTCTATATCCCGTTGAAGGAATGACAAATTTTTATAAATTAAAAAGAGGGGCCCCCACAATAGAGAATCTATACTTGGTTTCACAATAAATTATTTATTGGAAAACTCGACTGAAAAAAATTGTCCACTTTATTTGGAAAATAATTTGGGGCCAGGGGGCCTTCACTCCTTAGTTACCCCGGGGCCTCCAGACCTCTAAATCCGGCATTGAACAGGGGCCATAAACGAATGACAAAGTAAGGCAGCCATATTCATATAGCTAGAGGAACTACAAATTCTGTCTCTGATGGTTATTATTAAGACCATATAGAATTTTCTCAGTGCGCGTCCCGCACGTGCTTGAGCTAAATAGCGGGCGGTCGCTGCCGCCGGGCGCAGGCGCAGAGACTCTTGCAAGCCGACATTTTTAAAACAACGGATTCTTATGTTTCCTTGCGTATTTATACTTGAGGTCGCATTGTATGCTCGAAAGCACATATTGATTTTTGAAAAAAACTATAATATACATCATTATGACACTAGATGCAAGGACAGTATTCATACTGACAAGCACAAACTTAGTCTATTTAAAAAAAGTCCGAAATATATGTGCAGTGTTATTTACAATAAATTACCAGGTACGATCAAAGATGCCAAAACGTTTACAAATTTTAAAAATAAATTAAAATATTTTTTATTAGAGAAATGTTTTTATAGTGTTGATGACTTTTTAACTTCTAAATTTTAATGTGTATTCTTATATTTTTTATGTGTAGTTTTTTATATGTGACTTATTCCTAGACATCTGTCTGCTTTTGGAAATAAAAATGAGTATTGAGTATTGGCCGCCTTATGGAAAGTTCGCCACTGACTGCTGCGATTTCTCACATGGTTAGTAATTTGACATTGATTTACGTTAACGATTATTTATTTGTTCAATGATTACCAAAAATTTTAAGTATTTTAAATGCAAAAACTAAAGAATCTATCATATTATAATATCTCCTTTTCGCGTTTGTCTGTATGTTCGCAAAGAACTTCAAGACCGCTGGACCGAATTCAATTTGGTTTTCAATGTTGTATAGAGAATTTTTCTGGGAGTGTTTTAAGCTATATATCATCATGTTATTGTCATGGAGGTACGGGCAACATCAGGATATCATTAATTTAAATAGCATTGTTTTTTTTTTATTTACCTTAAGAAAATCGTGGAAAACAATTTCTTCTCAAAGTTGTCATACTAGTAGAAAAATACTTCTTAATCAAATAAGATATTGTGTACCTATAATAAGCTTAATCAATTTGAAAAACATCTAAGAGATTTCGAATTTCGCCGAAAATCTCAGTTTTCCAAAAGGGTTATATTTCATTACAGCACTGCGTGAAACTATATTATTAAATACAGCTGATATACTTCAGCTGTAGGTATTTAATAATATAGTATGTATATCAGTAGATAACAAAAAATTAGTTTGGAAAGAAACGGGTTAAGCGAATGATTTGAAATTAATAATTATACTCATATATGGGTGAAACAACAAGGCGATATGGCTTTCAATTGTTTCTTTATGCTTTTGTGGTTACTTAATTTGTTTTTATTGTGTTTTTATATTTTTTATGCTGTTTACAATTCATGATACAGGTGTGTACAATGATATTATTTATTAATAATTAATGTATTGTTCGAAATAGTTTATTGGAAAGTTTCGCCAAAATAGGATTCGAAATTAGTTACGTCATACGTGGTTTGCACATTGATTAGTCTAGTTAGCTTGCTTAATAATTTTTATTCAACACATACACGCTTTTAGTGTTTTTTCGTATCTGTTTTGCGGACCTTAAATAGCCGTTTATTATTATGGTTCATTATGTAACTAGTTACATAATGATCCATTATGCAACGCTTTTCAGTGCTCTAATCGAAAACATTTACATAATGAACCATTATATAACTGTTTTTTTTAATTCAATTAAAGTCTAAAACCATGCATGTGTTGAATAAAGTATAGTGTGCAACGCGTGTCCTAAATCTTTATGCATCAGGCGCGATGTTTTCAGCACAAGTAGTAGGTGAGCGCGCACGAGCCTTGGCGAGTGTGCATCGCGAGCCGAATACGAGTGCTGATTGCTGAAAACATCGCGCCTGACGTATAAAGATGTATTTAGCACACTAGTCACACGATATACTACTATTATTTGTTGTCAGAACATATTAGAAGCAACGTCAATTGAAGTTTTATAGTCTGCATGGCTGTTGCATTAATAAAGAATATTGGAAAGTGTCTATCCAAAATCAGATCATCTCTATAGTCTTAGAAGAAGAGCATGCCGGTGCTGTAGCCATGTCAGTCATATCGAAAATATGTCGGGTGTTTTATGTATATTATCTAATATTTTCAAAATATTATTACAACAATCAAGAGTACCTAACGAAACGCTAAGTACAATAAATATCTGAATTGCTGTGAATACTCAAAAATTGTGTTTTAAAGACCACCAACAGCTAAAGTTATTTGGGTCTAGCACCAATTCATATTTTCAATTCATTATTTTTTAATAATAAATTGAAAATCCAATTGACACTTTTATCAGCTCTCGGGCTAGAATCCGGGAACTGGGGACTTGTAATAGAGGAACCATAGAAACTCCATGTAAACAACAGCATTGCTACACGCTCGGCTATTCTCAAGCCCTATGAGTACTCAGTGCAGAGTGTACTGCGTAGTGCGTAATCTGTCAAAGTATCAAATGAATGATTTGCGGACACATGAAAATATTGTATGGTCGCCGGTAGTCGTGCAAGTGGTGCGACCATGCAGAGAATGCCGAGCGTTGAGAACAGATTGTCACGTTCTTTGATGTCGACGTTCGCATTAAGCGAATCGACTTTATGACGACGCACAATCGATACGGCGTCGATAACTGTCTCGACAGATACTTCTTAAATGCGTGCAAAAATCTAAAACGATTGGCGTTGACTTCAGACTAAAGCTAAGTCTGAAGTCAATTGTTTTTCGAGTCTATTATACTACCGGTACATAATAATTAATAAGCCCTGAAACTGCCAGTGCAGACTTTACAACCTAATAAACTGCATTCATCAATGCACTTTATGTTAATACATCTTAATAAATTTTCTTAGTTAATGTTCCGACAAAAATTGCAATGACTACATAAACTACAGCAGTTAGAATTATTCAGCCGTGAAATAATGATAATAAACCAGTAGTTCCAAATCTATAAATTGATGTTTTATTTTGTCACTTCTCAAATTAGAACATAAATCTATTAATAGAATATATTAATTCAATTTACTTTCAAACAAACACAAAATGTAGGTACAGGAAAATGTCATAGAATTTCAGAAATAAACTATGGTACATCATTTAAAAAATCTTCATAAGAATAAAGAGCATTTATTATGTAAGAGTTGACGGACAGTCTTTTTTAAAAGTAAAGGACTAGGGGTTAATTAATAATTAATTATACATATACCATAATCAGTAGGTACATGCTAATATATTTAAGATAGTATCGAAATTTCTGTCTGGAATTTTGTTGACGACAAAACGTATTTACAAAACTTTTCTATTTGTCTGATCCAGAAGAACATTAATCTCGCTTTTGGTAGAAACTTTATCTAAAAAAAAGAGAGTATTAAGACAGCATACGGTAGCAGTGAAACTTCTTGACTACTTTTCTTACCCAACCATAGATGGCATTGGCAACGAAACGCGTTGCGTAGTTCATAAATAGTGAATCAGTTGTTGATTGCGTTCTATCTCTATATCATGTCGCTTTTTCGTTTCATTGCCTCACGAACTTACCCTCGTCACATAACCATATCGGCGTTTTATTCCAGCGAAAAATGGAATTAAATTCATATTGCAGTTCATGCGTCTAGTGAATGGTGAAGAACAGTGCAGCGACTATATCGACCATAAACTGTTGAGAACTCCTTTTTATAACAATAGAACATTAATAACCGTCTACTTTATAATAGAAAATGCATACTGAGACATGTTCATTATTATAAAAGTACCTATGGATACATTAATATTATAATGTTGGTATCACATCTCAATCATTGTTTACACTCATCGGTCAAGGTGATGCGAACGAACCATAATAATTATTGAACAAAATAGTTCAAGGAAAACGTAAAACGTGCCTGCTTTCTTATTATTTTCGCTCTATTCAAAATAAATTGTTATGTACAACACACCTTCAAATATTATACGAAAATTATAATCCTTTCCTCGCCATTTTAAGATAAACTGATACTTAATATGTTTCGTCAAAATTGAAAGTTATTTAAGAAACCAACTGCCAGAGCTTTATGGAGCTTATGCGGAGCTTATTTATTTAGGTATTATCATTTTATTCAATTGATATTTTCGTCAGTTCTCGAAGTTGTAACTTATAGAACTGGAGTTTCATAGCAAGTTCTGGACATTGGCGTAACTAGGGGGTGGCCAAGGGGGGTCAGGCCCCCCTGGAAGGTGACGCCCCCCCCTAGAATAATTACGGCACGTAGCTCAGGGTGCTGACGTAAGAATAAAGAAAGTCGACTTAAAATTACTAAAAACTATTGAAAGTAACCGTTTGGGGGTACCAAAACCTGAAACAAGCGCCATATTCTGTAATTTTGTATTTTCATTATTATACTTAAAAAATAGCAGCCACTCAAAATAAAAACTTCATACAAGACAAGCAAAGATCTCATAATAGTGATTTTCAGTTCTCAGATTGAAAGGGTCATGCCCCCTCTTGGAAAAAATCCCTAGTTACGCCACTGGTTCTGGAACCTTGGAAACCGGAGATTTGTAATGGAATCTGGTAGGATTATTTGAGCCTTAAATCAATTCATATTTTAGGTTTATTATTATTTAAAAAAATTGAATATCCAATTTGTTTTTAGATTAGAATCCGGAAACTGGGAGTGTGTAGTAGATGAGCCGTGGGTACTGCCAAACTTCACCGCTGGGGGCACCAGCTATATAACCACCTCGGTTTGTGGGCAGTTCTTAGTATTGCAGTGTACAGAATAAGTTTATTTTAAATAGTAAATCACTGAAAATGCCGATATGCCATGTTTACCAATAGTCAAATCATAGAGGTTTTGTATTTCCAAAGGATCCGGAACTGAAAAGAAGTGGATGCATGCTATCATAATTCATAAGGGAAAAAATTTGATTTCTCACCGCGTCACGCGTTTTTCTAGGATAACCAATGATAACTGTTGCCATCTATATTACGTTTCTCATGTGCCCATCTCCATTCAAACCATTCGAATCATTCTTCATTAACTTAATAAAGCATTTTTTTATTTTTTTTAATAAATATTTAGCAATTTCAATAAATCCATAATATTTCGATAAAATAAAAACAACCTTCAACAGAAATTTATCGACATAATTCTGATAAAAGACGAATCTTCGTTGGATGCATTTTGATGACATTTCAGATCTTATTTGCCAGCTCATTAATTTTTCTTTTAAGCGAAAACATTTTATAATATATAAAGTGCATCTTTTCATTCCCACAATAAGTACTTATATTAAATATTTTAAATACTTTCACCTTTCTCATCGCATTTCAAGTACTCACAGATACCGCACTTAAAAATATTTACATAAAATGGCAACATTTTCTAATTACACTCAGTTCATTAAACTTAACCTTGTCGGTCTTACAACTGTTGAATATACTTTTAACGCTTCAGTTACTTAGTATAAAATTGTAACACAATTATAACTCGACACCCGATTCGATCGAGACACTATAGTAATCACTAGTAATTTGCGAGCTCGTCTTTTGGATTACATCGATTGACTTTAAATTTGGATATGAATTATCATTCTTTGATTTAATGCGATTTATCAAATCTTCATATAAGTTTATTTCCATACTTATAGGCCGTGGTCCGATGATATTGCGACCAAATCTTCATAGTTTCCATGCTTGTATGCCGTGGTTCGATGGTATTTCTATCTGACGTTTCGTCTACAACTAAGGTAGACATTTTCAAAGGCGTGTGGCAGCGGTTGAAGTGTTCTCTTTGCCTGTGAGCCGCCAAGGAGGACACTTCGACCGTTGTCACATTGGCTTTGGAAATGTCTACCGCAGTTGTAGACGAAACGTCAGGTAGAAAATATATCATCGGACACGGCCTACAAGTCTGGAAACTATCAAGATTTGAACCTTCTGTTGGCGGCTCACAGGTAATCGTAAGGAAGACAATCCGACCGCTGCCACCAATGCCACATCGCCTTTGAAAATGTCTACTGTCGTGTAGACAAAACGTAAGGTAGAAATACCATCACGGCCTACAAGTCTGGAAACTATCAAGATTTGAACCTTCTGTTGGCGGCTCACAGGTAAGCATAAGGAGGACAATCCGACCGATGCCACCAATGCCACATCGCCTTTGAAAATGTCTAATGTCGTTGTACACGAAACGTCAAGTAGAAATACCATCGGACCACGGCCCACAAGCTTGGAAACTACCAAGATTTGAACCTTCTGTTGGCGGCTTACAGGTAAGCGTAAGGAGGACAATCCAACCGCTGCCACCAATGCCACATCGCCTTTGAAAATGTCTACCGTCGTTGTACACGAAACGTCAGGTAGAAATACCATCGAACAACGGTCTACAAGTCCGGAAACTATATGAAGATTTGGAACAACGCCGGCCGTGAACGCTTACACACTTGGATAATGCGATTTATAATATTGTGGTCAGCACACCTTGTGCATATAAGATGGCGACATAAATAATTAAAAAATCTTATTTATAAATATGACTAATCATTTCTCGTGACCATCCCATCCTCGCATCACATCTGCTTGCGATATAAACAATGCAATATCCATTCTTATATTAGGCTGTTAGAACAACCAGCCACCCATGACCACATGACTCTCCATATACCAAATCATCTTAATTACTTTACACGCTAATAACTAAAACCACCTACCTACTGCAGCAGGCACTTCCATGCTTCTCAACCATTGCAAAAAAATACACTAATAGTAGTGCGAAATCTATTATTAAACAACTAGTTTTACTGTAATTATTATATTCAAAAGTAATTAATTTTCGTCATTATTGAAAATTTTTTGTAACCTGCACGTAATTCATAATAATTAAAATCGTAACTCAATCTTCACAACTAAACAGAAAGTATTTTTTTATTACGTCTCGGAGATTTTTTAATTAATGGCTGTATATAATAATCTGTTAAATGATGAAACAAATAGAGTTATATAGTCAAACATAACAGAGTCAAGCATGAGAATAGCCGAGACCTTAGGGATGTTGTTAGCTCGGTTATTAAAAACCCCCAGTTTCCAGGTTAAATGGATTTTTATTTTATTTTTTAAGGCTGAAATTATCTGGGCCTAGCACCAATTCACACTTTCAATCTGTTATTTTTGAATAATAAATTGAAAATCCAATTGATACTTTCACTAACTCCAGGATTAGAACTTAGCAGCTTGTAATAGAGGAGCCACGGAAAAGCCATACAGTGTGTAAACTTAAATTCTTGTCACGTTTGAGTGATTTCTTTTTGGAAAAGAACGGAAATAAATATCATTAGTTTTATTATGTTACAAAGAATGTTGTTTCAAACAATAGATTTATAAATAACTAGTATTTAAACCTGTCTTCGCCAGGTAGCTAATAATAATGGTTATTTGAAATATTAAAATTACAAAAATCTCAAGTGTTTGTTGTGAAACAATTACAACGAATAAATCAGTTGTTTGAGTTTCTAAATACATTCTTACATAATATAATATGGAAGTTAACATGTTTTTTCCAAAAAAAAACCTCTATTTCTGTCCCCGGGGAGAAAATCGAAAATCTGGCTCCGTCAGGTTCTGTCCCGTGTTCAATACTATACAGTATACTTTGCACACATATATGTGTGCAAAGTTTGAGCTCCTAGATTAACGGGGGCTTTCATCCTTCAGGGTGTCTCATATAAATTTTACTTAAATCGGTTCAGTAGTTCGACTGATTTTAATAAAAAGTGAGTAACGGATTGTTATACCGTTAAGGTAAATGTCAGTTTTGACACAGCGTAAAAAGTTTGTAAAAGTGAGTTATAGTGACGTATAATTAGACTTGCCATACGTCCGGATTTAGTCCGGATTGTCCGGATTTGGTGACCATGTTCGGACGTTTGTCCGGACTCGTAATTACGTCCGGATTTTCAATAAATAAAAACAATCGTTTTATTAAAGAAAGCCCTTACGTCTGAAAAGTACCTACGAATTGTACTCAGAATCAGAAGGAGCCAAACGAAGACGTGAAAATGAAGTTGGGGATGAAGAAGGACCGAGTCAGTAGCCATTTATATAATAATAAGTATCCTACATGAACATAATTGTATGTTTTAAATTTAAATAAATACATAGTTTATTAAGTTGTTAAAACTTATAAAAAATGTTAACTCTCACATGTATTATGATTCGACTGTTTAATAGCTGTACTATGCTTTGCAGTTTATTTAAATAGTCGACTCTCGCATGTAGTGTGTTTTCAACGTGAAATTGCTATATATAAGAAGAGATCGGTTTCCACTCTCGGACACTGTGGAGAAATCGGTAACTCACCTAGCCGGAAACTGGGGATTTCGGGTTCAAGTCCCGACAGTGGTCATTTGATTTTTTCTTAGATATAGCTCAAAAATCATGGCAGCCTAGCTGTTTGAGATATTTATTATTTTCACCTCTAATTGTTATGTGAATAATATGGTGTGGATATAAGGGGTTTTAAATCGATTGATTTTATCATATATCAATTAATACGTCATATTATGTTGATTTTGAGTTTTTTAATTACTAATGTCTACCTACTTTACTTCACCTCTTCTGTACACTCTTCGGTAGTTTTACTTATAGTTTTCCCAATTTCTACAACCGACAATTGAATTAAAATAATTTAAAAAAATGTTCGCGGCTCGCGCTTCACGGTCGCCGCGATTCATCCCCAGATCTTCTGGACTGTCCGGACTTAACTCTAACAAATTATGGCAACCCTACGTATAATATAATAGCTGGTGACACTGCAGTTAGTAGTAATAAATAAGTGTTTTTCTTTTTTCATCAAATATCAAGACAGAAGTCGGTTAATAATGTGCAAACTACATATTGTAATGCCACTAAAAAGTAAAAAATAAAAAACTTTTTATCAAAAAAAAAACCTTCAAAAAAGCCACTAAAAAGAGGAAAATGATAAAATTTTGAGATCGGCGCCAATTTAATAAAATATGAAGTCGGTTAAAAAGTAGATATTAATTAAATTGGCGCCAACCTCAAATTTTTATTATTTTCCTCTTTTTAGTGGCTTTTTTGAAGGAGGTTTTTTTTTGTTAAAAAGTCTTTATCTACATAATTCATTGTACGTTTACAGTCTATAGGCTACATTGTATGTACCTCAGTGATTGTAGATACTTATGCTTATTGCTTATACATGCATGTAAATAAATACAACTGACCTTAAATAAACAATTAAATAAATAGATACTGTTAAACAATTGATTAAGAAACAACGTTCATTGTTTATGTTGATTTTCTCGCAAAATTGATAAAACAATGGCAGGATATATTGATGGTTTTTTACATGTTTTTGCTTTTGTTACACAGTTAAAATTAGCAGGTGCTTCAGTCAGTCAACAATGAAGTCAACATTCACTTCACTGGAATGACACCTATTGAGATACGAAACAAACGGGCGCCCTATCGGTGACTAGTGGAAGTGCAAATTTTAGTTTAAAAGAGTAAATAACTAGGTTGAAAGTAGACGAAATTGTTAAAAAAATTCAGAATTTCGAAATAATATTAGCTGTGTACAAGGACGTTCAGTTCTTGCATGAACAAGTTTTAAAAAAATATTTTTAACATTTGTTAAAGCATTAACTACTTAAGGGTTTTTCATAGGGAATTTACAAACATTTAAATATTTTGGGGTTCGAAAAAGATATTTTAATAGTTACTTTGTTAAAGCAAACACAGATCTTTGAACTTTGTTATAAATATTCGCAGTAATTTAAATAAAAATAATAATTTATTTTTCATTTCAAAACTTTATATTATGCAATTCAGTATTTTGTCAGTGATATTTGTACAGACATCTAACAAAATTTCCGTCATTTAGAAAGGAGTTTTACAGTGAACGTACTGGAATTTATGTGCGGCATCTGCACAATCGATGTGGAACTAAATAACTCGACGCAGCGTTGCGATGGCAGCACAAGCGTCTTTTGCGAAACGTAAGAGTAAAATGGTGGCTTACACACAGTCGTTCTTACTGCAGGGCGGGGAATGTTTTTTTTCGCTATCAATCTAATAACTATATTCTCGGCTACAAATCTCTGCTAATTTCCATTTAAATAATTTATTTATACGTGTGTATTGTTTACTTGTGTTTGTGTTAATTTAAAATATCTCATTAAATACATTGTGTTGACAAGTGGACAGCTCTATAATTTACTACAGTGAATTAATACAAAAGGTAAACAGTATTCATGTTTTTATACTATTGAATGTCATTTGTTTGTTAATTTTGACACACAAAAAGTTGTACAAGTCGTCGAAAAGAATTGATAACGTTGTGCTTTATTGGTTTTTTCTTTGTTTAAGTTGTTTGTGACGTTATTTCTGATTGAAAGACAAGGTTTTATTGTTATAAAAGGGGCAAAAGGGGGAGAATGGGGGAATGAGTGTAGAGATCGATGAGAGGACTAAAGGGGTGCGCTATCGTACATAGGGCAAAGGGACAGGAACGTTGTACCCCACTCGAACTGTCCTAGATTGAATTAATTGTTTACATAATGCAGACATAGTTGTGTATGAAAACGCTCTCCATTTCTCCTAGATATTTGCACGTAGGTAGGTAGGTGGCAAAACTAGAACTAGATTCTGTAGTTTTCCCTTCTTCCAACTCCGGTCCATTTTCACATTATTTATACAACTGTTGCACATTCTCGGGAAGATATGTACGTGGCGCAAAACTTGCAACCCCGAACTCGTCGTCTGGATGTTTATTTTATTTTTGTATTTTTATTGCACTTATTCATGGAACGTTTGCCTCAAAATAGATCGTATTCATATCGTGCCACAAGTATTGAAAAAAGATTCTTCTTTATTTCTTAACCTATTCTAGTTCGTTGGCAGATTATTTGTTACCAATAATTAACTATTAGAATATCAATATATTTTTTTTAATCGAGGTCGATCGTTGGTGAATTCGATTTGCCACAAATAAAAATAAGCTATTTTAATTTACTTTTTCTGACGAAGCCACTAAAAATATAGTTCTTAAAAATTGAAACGTTGTATTTTAATAAATTTTTAATGTATTACATAACGTTTACGTCAACTAGCAGCCGAATCTACTTTTATTTAAAATATTAATTACCAAAATGTCATTTTTTAGTTTTCAAGAACCAGCTCTCACGTTGAGAAATATTTATATACAAAAAGAAAAATCTAATTAATCTTTCTCAAAAGTATAATTTACCTATCAGTGTTGTTTTGTAAATTCGACAGAACATTTATTACTTCCCACCTCTACTATGGTAGGGAAGTAATGGATTTAGTCCGAAAACAACATTTCGAGATTTTAACAGATTTTCACGTTTTGAGACCCTAGCAATCGTTTAAGATCATTTTCTGACTGATGTCTGTATGTGTGTGTGTGTGTGTGTGTGTGTATGTGTGTGTGTGTGTGTGTGTGTGTGTGTGTGGTCAATTTTTCGCCTTCGATATCTTAAGAACGGAACAACATACGGGCATGCCGATTGTTCTATTGTGTTTATCAGCCTTTAACTTAGATCTGATTAGATTTTGAGTCAAATCGGTTCAGTGGATCCTGAGATATTAAAAAAAACGTCCTCAATGTCACGTATTAACATAGGTAAAAAAAAATATAAATGAATTCTAGATGTTATAATATGAAAAAAATGTAAATATTTTTTTTCTCTAAAATGTATAGTTTTCGAGAAAAAAAATATTTTACTAAAAAAAAATAAAAATTGTACGTAAATCAAGGTAACCATGATTTTTACTATATTATGTTAGCCATCAGTAGATCACCAAACAAAAAAGAGGGCCATGCTTTTTTCAAAGAATAAAAATTAAATTGTGTTTTAAAGATCACCAACAGCTAAGGTTATTTGGGCCTAGTCAAAGAATAAAAAAAAAGTGTTTATTTTTTGCAAATATTTACTAGGTGGGAAGTATAGGACTGGTCATCAGTCGAATTTTTTATATTAAACCATTGAAGTACGTGTGTAGGGGAGGAGGGGGCTAGTTGTCACAAGTACTAGTTGTCACAAGTATTGAAACTCCATATTGCAGTGTAATAACGAACTACATGAATATGGTCGGTAAGCCAGTATGTTAGAAGGGGACACCACAGAAAGTTTAAATGATTTTCGACAGTTATTGTGTATGTGAGAAATCTTTCTTCAAAACTGATATAGGAAGTAAATTTTTAGAAAATGGTTAATCATCATTTATCTTATTTTAACAAAGTGATTCAAACATGACAATGGTATGGTCGTGTAAATAACATTATGCACTACTGAAATACAAGATGATTTTTAGGTTATCTTATGCCATGTTTTGTAGTTTCACCTCAAAATAAATTATTCGCATCGGGGGCTAGTTGTCACAATGAACAAAAATGGTTACAGTGCACAAACTGTCGATTGTGGGCTCATAATAAGTGTGCTGGTGACAATGTGCTGTTCTATTTATGTATTAATTGTAATTCGGACGATGATTTATAAATCCTACAACTACGATTTTGATTTTTTGATTTTACTTTTGTTTTGTTTACATTTTTTCTTTTCAGAATTCTATTCAATTCCTAGAGCTATGTTTTTAACGCTATATTTTCTAATTATCTTTGTTTGTTGTTTATTTTTAATTATATCTTTGTTTTTGTACGGTTTAACAAATGAGACAGCTAGCCCCCTTGTCGGGGTAAGTTGTCACACATGCATCGCCTATAAAAACTGTGAATTAAAATTTCTTATTAATGTTTAGTCAACTTTTGTATACAAAATATTGTGAAAGAATGTTACTTCATTTCAATAAAAATTGGAGACTTTATTAAATCCAATAATATCAAAAAATATTCCACCTAAAATCAAAATTGTGACAACTAGCCCCCTCCTCCCCTACACGTCAGACTGTATCTAGATTTTGTCTAAGGTCAGTTTATTAACTTCCCATTAGAAGTTTTTGTAAAGGGTCCGATTTTGCGAATGAAACATTTGGACATATGTATCTACACGTTTTGGGTTCCCTAGAGTCCCAATCTACTATTTTTAGTGAAATGTGTATGTGTGTGTGTGTGTGTACGTACGTTCGTTCGTTCGTATATAATGTTCGTACGATGGTGAACTTTTTTTCCGCTCGCATATCTCAAGAACAAAATTTGTTCTTGAGATATGCGAGTCGAATGAAATTAGTCCGGAGTCGATATCATTATTTAAAAACTCGGGTCGCAGTGCCAAAACCCTGCCGACAATATAGTATATTTGCTAATACAGGCCTTGTGGTTTTATTATGTGAACTTAAGTTTGTTTTTGGACAAAATGAAAAATTTAACCCCTTAATACATCCCTTAAAATAATATTTTTTTCCCTTTTCAATATTATTATCAATGCAACCTCTGTACCAAATTAAATACACCCGTCAGCAAATAAATCACTATCCGTAAACTCACTTTTTCATAAAATTTGTAAGTCCGGTCCTGTCGTACCGATTTTGTTAAAATTTTAGCAACATATTTTAATCTCTACTAAAGGGTTAAATTCCAATTTTGAAACAATTCTGAGATTTTTTTCGGTATTTTTGGGCCCAAAAACTTTTTTCAACCCCTAAAAACTACCCTTAAAATGGTCCGATTGGGCCCATTTTAAATAGGTTCCGTGCGGTGATGGATGCCAACGTGTCTACCAAATTTCGTTCAAATCAATTAAGTCTTTCGTGAGTTATGCCGCGAACACATATATATATATATAAATAAATAAATATATAAATATATATATATATATACATATATATATAAACATTTCCAAAAATGGTGCCAAAGTGTTCAGGAGGCTATGAAACGTCGAGAAATTTTGGTCCGACCCCTAGGTCCCGCCATCCGACCGACGCCAATAGTGTATGTGCCATATGGCAAATACACTAATAATGATATCGACTCTGGACCAATTTCAATCGACGCCTAATTACACAATGAACACCTGATAAGGTTTACAAAAAAACTGAATTGCAGGCGGTTTGTTTTCTATAAAAAAAAACCAGGTACTGTAAAATTGTTGTAAAATGTTTCTCGTCTCGCATATCTCGAAAATAAAGAATGATAATCCACTCCGGATCAATTTCATTCGACGCATAATTGCATAATGAAGACCTGATAAGGTATGCCAAAAAACTGAATTGGCGGTTTGTTTTCTATATAAAAAAAACTAGGCACTGTAAAATTGTTGTAAAATGTTTCTCGTCTCGCATATCTCGAAAATAAAGAATGATAATAGACTCCAGACCAATTTCATTCGATTGCATAATGAAGACCTGATAAGGTTTGCAAAAAATTTGAATTGGCGGTTTTTTTATAACAAAAAAACGACTGTAAAATTGTTTTAAAATGTTAACCTGTATTGCAAATAGTTTCCCTGCGGTAGACTGCAGGTCTCTATAATTTCTAAAGGCACCCAATGGGAAGTTAGCAATATGGTTTTACCCACACACCAAGCCTCTTTTTTTAATTTTTAAGTGAACCCATTTAGAAGCTTGAAAATCATTCACAATTTGGATGCTTCGTTTAAGAGACACAATGAATCCATAATATTGTATTTAAAACGACATAATTATTGTCGCACTTGATTTGTTTACTTTTTCACGTATGTGTAGACTTGAAATAATAATATGAGTTTAGTGATTAATTTTTAACGTCCAAAATAATTAAAATGCTTGTATTGTTTCTTGGAAATCCCGTTTTAAAATATGCATCGAAATTACATAATTATCAATTGGAAAAAACGTTGAATATAAATTATTATTAATAAATTCTTGAATCAGTATCTACTTCTATCTATACTTACTTATATAATATAATAAATATTAGTAAAAAAAACTTTTTAGAGACAAGCTTTTATTTAAATGCACTAAAAAGGAAAAAATAATTTTTAATAATTTAGGTTCATAATTATAAAAGCGTGGGTCGTGGACTCTATGATAGTTTATTAGTCACGACCCACGCTTTTATAATTATGAACCTAAATTATTAAAAATTATTTTTCCTTTTTAGTGCATTTAAATAAAAGCTTGTTTCTAAAAAGTTTTTTTACTAATATTTATTTTGTTCATTTTAGTCTTTCAAAATTTTACCCCTCTTTGACAACCGTAGGGGTTGAATTTCGAAAAATCCTTCTTAGTGGATGCTTACGTTAGAAAAGGAACCAACTGTCCAAATTTCAAGTTTCTAGCTTCGGCGATTTAGTCTGGACGTTGATTAATCAAAAAAACCCTACATCCCCGTTTGAACCCAATTAGGGGTTGAATTTATTTCTAAAAACGATTTATTCATGTATTGTCATCGGGAATACATATGTGCACAAAATTTCAAATCGATCGGATACGTGGAAGAAGTTCAAAATTGACTTGCAAGTTTTGACCTAAACAAACACACAAACTTACTAACTAACAATACATTGCAAGTTAAATAAAAGCTTGTAAAAATTAATGTTTCTTTGTTTGTGTGTTTGTCCCGTATGCGTTCCTATACCATTCATCCAATTGCGATAAAATTTTGGTGAGTTGTTATGCGCACGCCGGGGAGCATTGCCGTCGGGGAAGGTTTCTGTAGGTTCATAAATTTTTAACACCCGGGCGAAGCCAGGCGAGACGCTAATATATTATAAAGAAGGAACGTTTGTTTGTATGGGCTAATCTCAGAAACTACTAAACGGATTTTGATGAAGCCTTCACTGAATCACTAATGTGTTCCTTAGATTTTTCGTTAACGCATATATAGGCTACATTTTATCTTTAATTGCCCGGCCGAGTGATCGGTTTGAATCCAAATTAGATTGAAACCAAATTTATGTCAAAAGCGGTGTGAAACATGATATTATATCCAATAATATAATAAGTCGCGGACAGTTAATTATAAACTCAATCGAACCAACAAATCGAGTGCACCCGGGCGAAGCCAGACGGGGCATCTAGAATATCATAATTCTATATAGAGTATAGACACACTGTATATTTATTAATTGTTTACTTAATTTTTTAATGACAAAAACGGCACAAGAAATAGGAAACCGATAGACAATTAGGTTTTAGAGAAAAAATTATCGTTAAAATTGTCACGGTAGATATATATCATACTAATATTACAAAGAGAAAAGATTTGATTTTTTGTATGTTTGTTTGTTTGTAATGGATAAACTCAAAAACTACTTAACTGATTTTAAAAATTCTTTCATCTATAGAAAGCTACATTATCAGCGAGTAACATGGGCTGTATTTTATTTTCAAAAAAATTAGAGATCCCTACAAAAATTACAATAATTACAAAAATTACAATAATGTAATCCAAGGTATCAAAAATTTGCCTATAAAAGTCATTATTTGGCGTGCGCTGCGAAAATTATTGATTAATTATAAATTCGAGCGAACGAGCGAAACGAGTGAGAAATGTTTTAATTAATTATAAATTCGAGTGAACGAGCGAAGCAAGTGAGTAATGTATTAATAAATTATAAATTCATAGCACCCGGGCGAAGCCGAACCGGGCCGCTAGTCGTTGATATTTATGTTAAATCATCAGCTTCTATTAAAACATGCCCATAAGAACTGTCAATCAATATCTTATTTTAGAGGAGGAAGTAGCAACCCTTTCCTTAACGGAATCTTTTAAAAACGATATGAAATTCGTTTTTCATTTACCATTAGAACTGATTTTATGAAACTATTTCTATGAGAGAAAATACAATGCAGTTTTAGTGAATTATTTAATTAATTCTTCCGTCAAGTAATTTAAGTTAAATATAGGTCGAACTTTCTTATATAACCTTTTATTATTTATAGACAATAGCTCCACCAAGCGCTTGCTCTGCTTCTTTGCTTTAATGTCTCAAAAAAGTGAAAAAAATAATTTCTTAACAAAGGAAAAACTCCGAAATAATTATTTGTAATTAGTTAGCTATTTGATTTTAGCCATGATGATCGAACTATGTTAGGTCGGGAGAGTAACATCTATTCATAATTGTCGCCACTTCCCCTCAAAGAAGACGTCAATATGTCCCTGAACGGTATAGATTTTGGACGAAGAGTCGGAAAGTATTCGAACCTACTTTTAAGACCCCAACTTTTCTTGATTAATCAAAATGCGCCCGTCTAAACACTGGACAGTGTGGGAAAGATTGAGGTTAGTCCTTAACTCGACCAGTTGAAATCATTGGATCGTGAGAGAGAAATAATAAGAGAGCAAAGAGGAAACCAAGTGTCCTTTTCACTAACCTTTTAGTACATCTTGACGATAATGACAGTTGTCGAGCGTCTATAACCTACAACCTAATCTAACCAAACTTTCTTGAGCAATCGAAATGTTTCTAAAATCTTGGCTATGTAGGAGAAATGAATGAGGTTATTGATGATGATTCGGTAGGACCAGAAGAAATCACGCTACACTACAAAGACTCCATTAATACGTTAATAGAAGTGAGAAGTTTCAAAGAAAAAAATACAAATATGTTACACAGTTTTAGTACGTTTGATCCAAAATTGAAAAATGCATTAATGGAAATACACTGAAGTACTGGCCAACTCAAAGCAAACAATCAATATGAGTCGCTCTTATTTAAATAGCAGGTCATTACTGCAGCGCTGTTCAGTGCATAGACACAGGCTGACGAAATGAAATGTTTGCTAAAAGGTAATTTATCATTGCCAAAGCTATTCCAATATGCATCGTGCTAACATCTACATACTGTAACATACATGCATTATACTGTTTCATACTCTATGTTATAATATAATTAAGCCGGCTACAGACAAACGTAAATGCTTTAACGCCGTGCTGCATGTCATTCAGGAATGGCATTCAAATACGTCAGTGTGTAGGAGAAATAAACATCACAATTTTGAATGAATCTACCTCAGGCGCGGACTGGCCTGGGGTGCTAGGTGCTGAAGCATCCCGGGCCCCCGGAGTTGGAGAAGGCTTGGGCCCTTCCGTTTCCCAATCCCAATAAATCACAAATTACGCAAGTCTCTCCCTGGGGCCCCTTCAAATGTTAGCATCCCTAAAAAAATATAGCCAGTCCGCGCTTGATCTATGCGCGTTGCATGAAGTTATATAAGTTTTCGCCATATATTTTGCGCGTTAATTAACAACTTGGCAAGCCTGCATGTGTAGAAACAAATAAAAAAACTGCCACTATACAAAATTGATTGTCACTTAACATCATCATTCGAGAGTTAGGTCAAAAGTGTGGAAAAGTTCATACGTCTGTAGACAAATCAAAATACACGTAATTGACTGCCGTTAATGTATGACGTGCGTGATGTTAAGTCATTTACGTTCGTGTGTGGCCGTCTTTATTTCGCCTATTTATTTTGTAACTCTTGTAAATTTGTTTTTCGAAGCATATAAATTATGTTTAAACTCTGCAGATTGTACTTAGATTGAAAGGATCTTTCCAAATGCATTATAGACAACTCCATATTATGTCCTTTATAGGGCTTACATACTGGAATTCCGAGATTTTATAATTACGAAATTTCGGACAAAATTTTTCAACGTCAATTCCGAAATTACAAAGAAATTAATAACATAATTCTGGATCAGCTCGCTGCGTCGTTTTCGTTCTGATTTATGTTATAGAGTAAATTCTCTACCCGGGCGAAGCCGAGTCTGGCAGCTAGTTATAAATAATTTTAACCCAAACTTTTCGAACTATAGTGACGGAACACCGTCCAAACGCAAATAGCAGGGACAAAAAAAAACACTTTATTAAAAACTAGCGGTTCCCTCCGGCTTCGCCCAGGTACTAAGAATTTATGATTTTCCCCCTTCCCACGCGAGAAATTCTTCTCCTGCGAAACAAAACCGGACTGGTGGTGCTTATAATATTAGAATTCCGCCAATACGCTAAAATGCAAAAAAAATGAAGAGTTACGTTTTGACTTTGTTACTATCCCACAAGAACAAAACATTTTTCGGAGATGAAAAATATCCTATTTTATCAAAATAAAATATAGCCTATATCACTCAGGGATAGTGTAGCTTTCCATTAGTGAAAGAATTTTTAGAATCGGTTCAGCAGTTCCAGAGATTACCCTCTACATACAAACAAACAAATTTTACCTCTTTATAAATTTGTATAGATAAATAATGTATAGATCTGGACATATCTATTACCTATGTAGGGGTTTCAGCATCTTGCTATGACCCACCAAAAAATATTTTTGGCATATATTTTTGTAACTTATAAGTAAAGTCCCAATGATGCATAAAACGCAAAACTCAGCTCAGATATCGCCACTAGCGTAAAGGGTGTAACATCCTCTACGTCACTATGGCAGCAACCACTAAATGAATTACAAACCGGAAACCTCACAAATCACATATTCAAATATTGGCGGCAACGAAGTTTAAACCTCGTTGATTGGCGGTTGTCAAAGTAAAGGAGTTATAAATATTCACAACATCCTTGGACAGATCATATTTCACATTTGTGAATCCTCTAAAATTTGTATTTGCCTTAGACTCTATGGTATTTGCACTATGCGCTAGTGGCGTCACGAGTGGCAAAAACTTGCAGTTTTATGTCCTGTTGGTAAAAAATGAAAAAAACATGTTATTATTTTTGAAGTTTTGTTAACAATTGATAAAAAAAATTTAGAATGCTTAAAATTATTTGGCTTTTGGTGCTTAATCCGCTAGCGCTTTGTACTATCCAAAAAAAAAAAGAATAGAAACAAGAGTTACGGTGTCCATTTTGGATTGTTAGATTTATGACTCGGTAGCCGACATTTACAGGGAGAATTGGTCAGATTTGTGTGTAAAGATGCGCTTGTACACCTTGTTCCATGAATGAGGGAATTAGATGTGTTCCTACGGACGGCATTATTTGTCACAGCCAGTTGTCACCGAGGTCACTAATCAAGTGACATTTACAACTGTGTTTATACCGGAGTTACTTGTCACTCGTCACCTGTGGTATCTACATTTGTATTTAGAGGTACATTATACCTGAGAATGAAACATACACCGCTTTAGTACGTTTGTATTCGGACTGATTGTTTATACTCCGTGCTCTTTAGATAAACTAGATAACAGGATACCAGACATGTGAAATTAATCTCGCATATTTCTTTGTTGTTTTCTGCTATATATCTGCGCATGTAGCAAGAACAGGATACCATAATATAAACATGTATTTCTTCCTATTAGTCTGCTCTTTTCGAAAAACTCGGGCCGATTGTTTATACTCCGTGATCTTTTGATAAACTAGACAACAGGATACCAGACATGTGAAATTAATCTCGCATATTTCTTTGTTGTTTTCTGCTATATATCTGCGCATGTAGCAGGAACAGGATACCATAATATAAACATGTTTTTCTTCGTATTAGTCTGCTCTTTTCGAAAAACTCGGGCCGATTGTTTTATACTCCGTGATCTTTAGATAAACTAGATAACAGGATACCAGACATATGTAATTGTTCTCGTATATTTCTTAATTGTTTTCTACTATTTACCTGCTCTTGTAGCAGGAACAGGATACCATAAAAACATGAATTTCTTCCTATTTGCCTGCTGTTTTCGAAAGACTCGGGCCGAATGTTTATACGTACTCCGTGCACTTTAGATAAACTAGATAACAGGATACCAGACATATGTAATTGTTCTCGTATATTTCTTAATTGTTTTCTACTATTTACCTGATCTTGTAGCAGGAACAGGATACCATTAAAAGATAAACTTCTTAATTGTTTTCTACTATTTACCTGCTCTTGTAGCAGGAACAGGATACCATAAAAACATGAATTTCTTCCTATTTGCCTGGTGTTTTTGGAAGACTCGGGCCGAATGTTTATACGTACTTCGTGCTCTTTAGATAAACTTGATAACAGGATACCAGACATATGTAATTGTTCTCGTATATTTCTTAATTGTTTTCTACTATAATTTACCTGCTCTTGTAGCAGGAACTGGATACCATATAAAGATAAATTTCTTCCTATTTGCCTGCTGTTTTCGAAAGACTCGGGCCGATTGTTTATATTTCGTGCTCTTTAGATAAACTAGGTAACAGGATACCAGACATGTAATTGATCTCGCATATTTCTTCGTAGTTGTTTTCTGCTATTTACTTGCTCTTGTAGCAGGAACAGGATACCATAAAAACACGTATTTCTTCCTATTTGCCTGCTGTTTTCGAAAGAGCACGAAAGGCTCGACATCAGAGGCCATCAGCGAATTTGCGGATAATGTATTACTTACGGAGAGGTGTACCTACCTATATTATAAATTGGTTAAAATATTGCGTCAGTTAAATTAATAGATGATTACAATAAGAAAACAAGTTAATCGTTTTATTAAATAGAGATTGCAGTTCTGAGTTCCTGTTCTATAGAGATACTCGAGGGATATTTTTAACCATTTCTGTCGATATAAATATTATCTACTAGTAATTATATTAAACGATAATTTGATATAAGTGAGATGAAATTAACTCTCCTCTGACTTCTAAAGGATCCGGGATAAATATGAAGTAAACAGAGTTGACGTAAGGGTAGATTTGTCGCGAACTCGACGATGCAATCGTCGAGTGAAGTGAAGCGCGTGATTTATGATCTCGGAACGTTACAAATACGCTCACGGTCGGCCGATGTCAGTTTTGAGGTAATTGTTAAAATGAACAATGGTCTGCGCGCATTGTTGACACCAGCTAGCCGTGAAAGAGAGAGACTAACGTAACTCAGTGCAACGAGACCATCCATGGACGCTGTTTTATATATATAGAAATGCACAACGATTTAATCGCAACTCAGGGAGTCCGAGTTCTGAACATTCATAATATTGATTATCAAAGTGGTTTTTTTCCTTGGTAAGGGTATAACTCAAAGTTTTAATAGGTATGCCAAATAGCAAAAATCGAAATCTTCCATATATTTTTCAAATTGAGGACCTTCGTAGAGAAAAATTTAAAATATTTTTGGTTATGGGCATTCGAAGATTTTTTTTTGTGAATTTTAGGAAACTTTAAATAGATACAACTTCTAAAGGTACGTGCAGTACGCAGCTGGGATTCTAGATGGTAGCATGTATGGTAGATGGTGGCTGAAATTATAAGCGCTTATAGGTTTGCACAACTAGCATTGATACAAGCTTAAATCGCGTTTGAAATGTCAGATAGCGAAGACGAATATTTGTGTTCTTATGCTACAAAGTTGTATACTTTAAATACAAATTTGGGTAGGAGCTATCATGGACATGTCCACCCTATTAATAGAAAACGATCTAAACATGGCGAATTTCATCATTTATACTAGTGATGTGCCGGATATCCGTATCCGATCCGTATCCGCGGATATCCGAGGGAAAAGAAAGATCCGTATCCGTTAGTTTTTTGGCGGATCTTTTACCTTATCAATTTTCAATTCATAGACAAAATTTTATATATATAGGTGATTAGGTAATAATGAAAAACAGTTAAATTCCATTCAGATTATTTTTTATTTTTTAATATCGTGGTCAATAACTTTTTCCCATAACAGATAGTCTCTTTCCAAAGGTCGATGTGCAATATTTAGTATTTACCGCCGCGTACTCTAAGAAAGTTAAGATCCGTATCCGTATTCGCGGATCTTGAGACCAAATATCCGTATTCAGATCCGTATCCGCGGATATACATTTTTAACGATCCGGCACATCACTAATTTATACCAAGAATTAAAATTTTACCCAAACCGGTTTTTTGAATATTACGTATGGAACCTAACACTTTTAAATACGTCTTAGAAAAAATTCAAAACAAATTAAATAAAAAGTGGCAAAATTTCACTTATTAAACTAGTTACATCCATTGCGAACTTGTAACGGCCATTTGACAGTTGTCACACGTTGATTGTAGTAGTCAGCGCGCGAAAGAATGGTGAGATGCATTCTTGAATCTACCAGCTCTTGTAACAGCGCTTATACCTGCTACACTCACTGCTTCGTTGTGTACGCTCGCATATATAACAATGCATTAATTTAAGCAAGCTCTGCTATGATTACGCTACCATTTAGAATCCCAGCTCCATACTGCACGTACCTTAAACCAGCAGAGATACAAACGTTTGCTTGTGCTCTTTGAAATCAGCGTGTCTTTTTATACAAGTATGGTGAGTTTGAAAAGGTTCTGACTGATTTCGAATTTTGTCAAAAATCGCATTTTATTAAAGATATGCCTTAAAAAAAGCAAAAATCGAATTCTTTTGACACTATATTTTTCAAACTGAGGACCTTTGTAGAAAACAACACGCTGATTCCGACTAGCACAGCAAATTCCCGTATCTCTTTTGGTTTTAAAGTTATGGGCATTCGAAGATTTTTTTGTGAATTTTGGGATCAAAAATCGCATTTTTTTAACTAAACATCTAGTAAAAAAGAAAGAAAATAAAAATAAATTATTAAAAAAAACCCGACTGCGTAAAAAGCGAACTTAAAAGATTGAAACAAGATCAAATGATAACATGCAGTCGGAGGCATCAGATATTTCTTGTTACTACATGGTATGTCTTCGACGGCATATTATCATTTAATCTTGTTTCAATCTTCTAAGCTCGCTTTTTAGGCAGTCGGATTTTTTGTTTTTTAATAATTTATTTTTATTTTCTTCCTTTTAGTTGAATCATCAAACCTTTGATACCCCACACAAAAGGTTTTACCGATTTTTTGCGTATTGACAAAATGGCGTCTAGAGTCCGCCATATTGAATTTTCCGTGACGTCATATACTCAGTAGCACCTATGACGAATCTATAGACACCTCATTTTTAAAAATTCGTCAAGCCGTTTAGGCTACAGAAGGCGCCGACTAAAATGCAAAGATACATAGATACATACAAACATACATACACCCGAAAAACATTACCCTCCTTCGGCAGTCGGGTAAAAAGATTATTATTATAAAAGAGATAAAAGATAAAATTTATTAACTCAATATAAATCGTACATGAAGACAACAGAAAAATTTAAAAAAAGCATTCCAAATAACCTGCTGTCTAAAAGTAAAAAGAAAGAAAACAATATATAAAACATATTTTTTCTAATTGGGAAAACGTCTATTATTATTATATTATATTATTTTTTCGAAGAAGAAAACAAGTTGTTAAAATTGCTGGTACACCCAATAAATTTCGTGATGTATCTAGCTATGAGATAATCCTATAATCTAATAGAGGCACCAACAACTTTAGTAATAACAGATACAAAGTAAATCAATACGTAAACTAAATAATTTCTATACGCATAAGTTAATAATATAATAATTATAATAGGAAAGTTATAAAGTGCGTACTTGGGCACGGTTGTATATAATATAGCGTTCTTTAGACAATCGACGACCGAAGTATAGATTGTTTCTAAACTATCCGTTTCACGTGAATGTAACTTTTTTAACAGAAATAACAAGTGAATAACAAAAAAGGTTAATGCAACTCAAAGCTTTATTATTATACAGTCGTCTCCCTACAAGTAAGCGTCAGGCCATTATACATCATTAACCTTTCGTTCACTAAAGTATAAGAACGGAAATCAAACGTTGTTTGGACACTTTTTAAGTGACCATCTCTTCTCAATTGCTTGTTGGGCTTTCTTCCACCAAAATCGAAAAGGGCAAATTGATTCAGATTATGTGTGGTCACTTTAAGCTACCGTGTTGTCTAAATTATTGCTCAATTACTTTTCTCATACCAACAGGGCCGGATTTACAGTACGTGCTGCCCTTAGGCCACCAATCAAATGCCGACCCCGACAAATTTTGTCCAAATGAATTAAAAAAAATCCGCGACTGTTGGAAATTTTGGGAACATTTCAACAACAAAAAAATTCTACTGATGACCAGTTCTATACTTCCCACCTAGTAAAAATGTGCAAAAAATAAACACTCTTTTTTTATTCTTTGAAAAAAAGCATGGCCCTCTTTTTTGTTTGGTGATCTACTGATGGCTAGTAATATAGCAAAAATCATGGTTACCTTGATTTACGTACAATTTTCTTTTTTTTAGTAAAATATTTTTTTTCTCGAAAACTATACATTTTAGAGAAAAAAAATATTTACATTTTTTTCATATTATAACATCTAGAATTCATTTATATTTTTTTTTACCTATGTGGCATTGAGAGCGTTTTTTTTTATATCTCAGGATCCTCTGAACCGATTTGACTTAAAATCTAATCAGATCTAAGTTAAAGGCTGATAAACACAATAGAACAATCGGCATGGCCGTATGTTGTTCCGTTTTTACGATAACAAAGGCGAAAAATTGACATATACACACACACACACACAGACATTAGTCAGAAAATGATCTTAAACGATTGCTAGGGTCTCAAAACGTGAAGATCTGTTAAAATCTCGAAATATTTTTTTCGGACTAAATCCATTACTTCCCTACCATAGTAGAGGTGGGAAGTAAAAATATTAATGATCGCTAAAAAAATTATAAAATTTCCTATTCATTTAATTGGTTTAAAAAACGAATTAATTTTTCATTTCACATTTGAAGTCGGTACCTTCAAATCTACATTATAATATAAAATTAACTATAACTAATCAAAATTTGCCACCCTTCAAAATTTTTCGTCTTGGGCAGTGACCAATGTTGTCGTCAATCCTACGCTGTCTACCAAAATCCAAGTATTGATTCCCAATAAGGATAAGATAAAATCCTTTATTTATTCGAAAAGCCTTAAAACATAGAACATGTCAACATCATACAGTCTATAATTGAATTGGAGTTTCATGCTTTCACGGCCGGTAGACATCTTGGTAGCAAGTGTTTCAGGGCTAGGTAGCCGTGGTCTAATGGATTTTACTCCGTACGTTTCGCCCAAAGCTCCGTTGGGCATCTTCAGCGGCGATTGGCAATACGATATGATCATATCGTATTAATATATCATATATTTTTCAAATTAAGGACCTTCGTAGAGAAAAATTTAAAATATACACTGATTCCGATGAGCACAAGCAAATTTCTGTATCTCTTTTGGTTATGGGCTTTCTAAGATTTTTTGTTGTGAATTTTAGGAAATTTTAAATAGATACAACTTCTAAACCAGCATACAAACGTTTGCTTGTACTCTTTGAAATCAGCGTGTCTTTTTGTACAAATTTGATCTTAATATGATCATATCGTATTGCCAATCGCCGCTGAAGATGCCCAACGGAGCTTTGGGCGAAACGTACGGAGTAAAAGCCATTAGACCACGGCTACCTAGCCCGGAAACATTTGCTACCAAGAGGTCTATAATTGACTTGTGATAATAATTCGCAATTCAGTTTGGTGTAAGATAGTTTAAAATCGAAAGGGCAGTCACGGTTCATGAAACTGGGACACCGTTGCTATAATATGTAGGCAGCGTAGGACAGGACAGCGCAGGACGTGTATAGTTATACAGGAGGGTGACGTAGGTGACGTACTGTGTAGAACAAGAGGGCTGTGATAAATACAACTGTTGCGGTCGGGACTATGCCCGCGGGAATTGTCGTTGATTATTTAGAAAACTGTTATATTGTCATTTGTAACTAACTGCACGCACTGTTGTTGTTTGAAAGGACTTTGTCTATGTCCTTGTTGTTGTTGTGGCATTTGGCTGTAAGCGAATCGAAATACTATCCGTATCGGTTATGGCCAGTCGACATATTTAAAGTATATTGTATTTTTATGTATTGAAAATCCAATAAATATATACTTTCACCAATTGTCAAATTAAGGTACGTGCAGTACGCAGCTGGGATTCTAGATGGTAGCATGTATGGTAGATGGTGGCTGAAATTATAAGCGCTTATAGGTTTGCACAACGAAGCTTTGATACTAGCATTGATAAAACTTAAATCGCGTTTGAAATGCCAGATAGTGAAGACGAATATTTGTGTTCTTCTGCTACAAAGTGGTATATTTTAAATACAAATTTGGGTAGGAGCTATCATGTCCACCCTATTAATAGAAAACGATCTAAACATGGCGAATTTCATCATTTATACCAAGAATTAAAATTTTACTCAAACCTGTTTTTTGAATATTTACGTATGGAACCTAACACTTTTAAATACAGGAAAAACTCAAAACAAATTAAATAACAAGCCGTGAGGTGGGTCGTTTATTAGGACTAAAGTGCGACCCTTGAGGTCCACACGACGAACTTCCCAGTTTGATAAATATTTAATAATAATAATTAAATTAGATATTACACAGAAAAGTAATCATTTTAATCATTAAAACATCAATAATTAAAAAAAAAAAAAAAAAAAAAAAAACGGCTGAACCGATTTTTATAAAATTTATGTCGGATCAAAATGACGTTAACACGCCTCGATTGACACCCTTACGAAGTCGATATAATTTTTTATTCGCGAGATATTGTGTAAAATCTACTTTTTTGGAGGTTATTTGGTTAAGAAAAAAGAACGGCTGAACCGATTTTAAAAAAATTCCTTTCAGATCATATTTACGTTAATACGCGTCGATTGGCACCCCAACGTAGTCGATATCATTTTTCGTTCTCGAGATTTCGTCTTAGAAAGAAATGGACACATACATACGTACGTACGTACATACGTACACACACACACACACACACACACAGACATCTTTCTAAAAGTAGTGTAAAAATAGTGTAGTGACCTTGAAACATAAAAATTTTTTTTCCTTTTTGATTTCGATTTTCGGACCCATTACAATAACTTCCAATGGGAAGTTAATAATAATTCTTTATTTTTGTATGTAATATACAGAAATAGTGTCAACAGAAAATTACATGGTAGAAATCCTCACAGGAAACCTGCTACACTCACTGCTTCGTTGTGTACGTTCGCATATATAACAATGCAATTTAATTGAAGCAAGCCCTGCTATGATCTACGCTACCATCTAGAATCCCAACTCCGTACTGCACGTACCTTTAGAAGTGGTGGATTGTAATAGACGGTACATAAATAGCGGAATCCCTATACGATCTAGTTTGAGAAGTGGTGAAAATATTGGATTTTGAACCTATATTAAAAAACGTATTTTTCGATTTTTTTTTTATAAAATATTAATAAAAATGTGTACAAACATTTCATCAATGCAATAAGTTATTTGTTAATAAATTCAGAAAAATCGCCTCATTTTTAATCTGCTTAATAAAGAATGACTTCTTAAATTAATTAAAAATAATTATCATATTATAATAAAAATAGGTAAAAAAACTTTTAAGTTAAACGGTTTTATTTTAAATCATCAGGTGTACCAAAAACTAGAAAATAATTAGGACACAAATCAAGGGGCACTTTTTGTCGCTGCGTCAGCGGAATAAGTAATAAAAACGTGGAGTGCATTTGAAATATTTCTGTTGGTGAGCTTGGAAACACATTTTTCTAGACAAGCCGTTCTTATTTAATAATTATACAGTCGTTATACAGATTTTTATGCGTCCAACGTTTTTATTTCTTATTCCGCTGACGCAGCGACACAAAGTGCCCCTTGGTTTGTGTCCTAATTATTTTCTAGTTTTTGGTACAGCCATTTAACTTAAAAGTTTTTTTACTTATTTTTATTTTCTAGTTTTTAGTTTGATTTCTGGCCTGTATCATTATGCAAACTCCTCATCCTTTCAACTGTCCACCTCCTGATTCCATCATCAGAGCCTCGTTAGTCGTTACCAAGTTGAAATTATCATAATATTGTATTGTCACGGGAACTCAATGTGTGTGCAAAGTTTTATAAGAATCGGTTAAGTAGAAGTAGTTGAAAAAGCTGTCGCAAGATTTGAAACAAAGATAGTAACAAACAAACAAATATACGGGGTCAAGCTAAATAAAACCGTTTAAAAATTATCATATTATAGAATAGAATAGATATATTTACACACAAAAGTATTAAGTACAGTGTGAAGTCATCAATTAATACAGATACAATATTTAAAATCTAGAATTAAAAACCATAAGCAGTTTGAACAGCACGTGTGAACCTAATGGGTAGAAAAAAAAACAATTTAGTCACTTCTTAACCACAAAAATTCTATTATTGGATATTTTCGAGAGAAATGTTCCCATCATCAGCACACTAAACTGTTTAGTTTTTGCTGATTGCTCTAGAAATGTACATTGTACAATACATCCAATAATAAAATTGTGGTTGGTAAGAAGTGATTAAATTGTTGTTTCTAACCACAATGCTTTGGAGTATTCTTTAACCTTATGTGTTACCAGACTGGAAATAGTAGATTGTTGCGTAATGGGGTATTGTTACTGACGAGTAGTGACAGTATGTAAAAACGTGCGATATCGAGTTTTTACAATCACACGAGTCATAATACCATTACGCATGAGATATATATGATATTTTTTGCCATACCCACTACAAAATGCGTACTTTTAACTTCATTTTCAGTATTTTCAAAACATTTTGACACTTCATTTGCGTCGCCATCTTTACATTTACAGTGGGTATGTAATAGCAGGTGGATAGAGCGAATAAACATAAGTTACTATGGCAACCGTTTACTTACAGCTCTAGTTATGTTATGAAAATATTTTCGACACGCCTGTCTGTTAAATGACCCAATACAGTATACATGCATGGAAAGTAGCTATTTTGTAGTGGGTATGGCAGAAAAGATTTTGAGAAACGCATAAAGAAACCGGGGATTGTAAAAACGCTCTTCCTGTTCGCTTTTATTTTCTTCTTTTCCACATTTTATATGCTCGCACAAAAGTACAACACGTATTTTTTATTTACAGATTGCCATTTCCACCAGCAAAAGAAAAATCAGTTTGATCTGAAGTTGTCAAGAGATCTGAAGTGACGAGACATCAGCAACAGTAGCTTTGATGAACAATAGTGCCAGAGACACTAAAGTCACTAGATATAGTGCTTCTAACCATATATATATATCTATATATGTGTATAACTGAACAATCTTAGATACACTGATAGTGTTAAATAATTCACAGTACGGTCTGAATAATGTATTGACTACCTAGTAACGCAACTTCCAACTCAGTTCACGGCACTCTGGATCTTGTAGATATACGTTTCTACATAATATCTTCTCTACTATTGGTTGACCAAGATTTTGGAATCTGATTTTAATTGTGATTTGTCACCAAGTGTATCAACCCATCAATTAAAGGCGCAGCAAAGAAACCAGTTTATGTGGTAGAAATCTTAAAAAGTGTTTTTTGACGTAAATTGTCGAAGAAAAAAGGCGCGAATCTGATTTGACGGTTTAGATATATTTTGCTTCAAAATAAAAATCTTCCAAAATTTATTAATTGAAGATGTCTTTCAGCGGAATGAAGGAATATTGAAAAAAACCTTCCATTTTTTTATTCGTAATCTTATAAAAGTGTATCGAAATAATTTAATGTGAGAAAATCAGTGAGTATTGAAAATTCTAAATTTTGACAAGAAAACAAGATTTTTTTTGTACAAATTAACTTTTTCCTTAAAGAATTTCAATAAAATCGTTTTCGAATAAAAATTTGTTCGTAATAAAAAAAAGTGAATGAATAAATGTTTGTTTTTCTTAAAATTCGCCGAAAATGACATTAAAAGTTTGTAAGGTTTTTTTGTAGTTATAAAACGGCTAAATAAAACAAAACTGATTTTGAATAAAACGAGCTAAGAAAAACATTATTGTTTTAAATCGTAAAATCATCGTGATAAAAAAAACTTCTGTGTCTTCAAAAGTAAAGTTTGGTTAAAAAACTTTTTTGTGACGACTTATATATTTCTGCGTATTGATGTTACTCCGCCATCAAGCCTTATAAAAAATAATAAAATTATTCTGAGTACAGGAAAAACTTGTGTGTTTTAAATCAAAAGTTATTGAAAAGTAATAAATCACTTACACAACAATACTAACTTAATTATAAACTTTAATATCGTAAAAAATGGGAATTGTAATACATTCTAAATAAGCAAAGATATAATGTTTTTATTAAATCAAGTTTTAATAATTTTTTGTAGAAAAAAATGTGTAACCAAAAAATAATATAATCATGTGACTTAATAACAATATTAAAATTAAAATAATTGATAAAAAATATTATTAATACGTTGAAATGAAAAATTGAAAAAATGCGAATAAATCCGCAAACGAGAACATTACGACGGCCACCGCCGAAGAAGCCGGCAATCGTTGCTTCAACGATGGCCAAGAAAAAGGCTGCTAAAGTAGCAGCCACAAAAACTTTAGACGCTTTGAAGAATGTCGTCAAAACTAAAGTTAATCAAAATAAAAAGCCGGTTGTGTTGACAAAGAAGTTGAATATTAGTCCGAAAAAGCTTCCTGTAACTAAGAAAGCTACTGTGAAAAAAGCGGTTAATCCGAAAGCGAGACCTAAAAAGATAGTTCAGAAAAAAGTTGTGCAGGAACCAAAAAAGAAAGTACCAATCGAAACGAAATTACCGACTGAACCGAATAGAATCAGTAGAGCCAAAAATATTAAACATAAAGTGGTTGTCACAATCGTTGAAAATCAGAGTGATTTGTTCGCAAGGGATGACGTAGTTACGGTCAAAGAATTTTCGAAAAGAGGCAACAGTCCAGACAAAGCTCATTCAAAAAATGCATCGCCTGTTAGAAATGAAATCATTAAAAAAATTGCACAAAAAGTCATCAATACCAAACCAAAAAATATTCCTAAATTAATTAAAAATGTTTCGAAAACTGAACTGGGCAAAAATCATACCGTCACAAAAAGTCGTACAGCTGCGAACGATAAAGTTAAAAAAACAAAACTGCAGAATAAACAGTTAAAATCAAATAAAGATAAAATAATCGTTTCTGAATTAAAACCAATTGAGGTTAAAAATGAAATTAAACTTACTAAAGATTTGATAAAGAATGAGGAAATAAATAAAACAATGAAAAGCCCAACCGTCGACATTGATATTGACAGAGTGAAAAGGGAAACCATAGAAAAACTGTTACGTGAAGCAAATGAAAGTTTATCGAAGAAACCGAATAAAAAGAAAAAATCGAATAGGAAATCGAAAAATAAAACAAAATCAAACGCGGAACAAGCGAAGAAAAGTGATATAAAAACAGCTGTTAATATTGTCGATACAAATGAATTAAAACTGGAAAGCGGTAATAAAAATACAACAGAAGTTCCAACGTCAAAGGGTTTAAAAGAAATTAAACAGAGTAATAAAAAATTAAAAGAGTCTGCAGAAATCATAAAACAGAAAACACAACCGACGACTTTAGCGCCACAGTCAGTAAAAAAGGTAATTAAAGAAAACGTTGTACAGAAGCAGTCATCAACGACAGACACTGTTGCCAACAAAGGAAAAATTAGTTCCACTAAACAGGGAGAGAAACAATGTAAAAGTGAAATGAAAACCAACGACGAAGATTCTTCCACGTCCGATGAAATTACTCTAGATCTAGTCCGTCAGAATCACCTGAACGAAATCAAACCGGAAGTTTTGAACTCTGCCGGAAAACAACAATTGAACGCCGGAACTGCGAAGAAAAAACTAGTAAAAGACTCCGTCGATTCACATCCGGAAAGTAGCAGTTCGGATGATAGTAAAAACAAAACGTTAACAAAATCACAACAAAAACAGAAAGGCAAGAATATTGTCACTAAAAATAATGTTAAAGTCAAACCGAAAATGGTTGTCGTTAAAAAACGCGTGTTGAAAAATTCAAAAGTTAAAAATAAAGATTTGGAGCACGAGCAACGCGCGCGTCGAATGAAACTATTTGGTTTTTGGAGCGGTCCAAAACGCCATCGCGTCGCATCATTGAATGCTCTAGCAAAAGTACATTGCTTGTATGAAAACGAAAGTCGTGGATTATTCGAGTTGCTTAAGCGTCGTAAATCAAGCAGCGGCGATAACAAAACAAACAGTGAATCAGAATCGACTAACGTTCCCAGTCCTCCGACAAGGACTTTGCGTTCAGGTCCCGGGATGCGAGGTGTTGGCAAACACTGGGAACATAATGCCAGCTTCAGTTCGTCAGAGGAAAGTTCAAGCGGTCACGAAAGCTCCGTAGAAAGCAATGATAAATTGTTAACGCCGCCTCCGTCTTATAAACAGAAACAGAAAGAAGTGGCCGAAACGAAAAAAGTTGTCAAGAAGCCGAACAAAGTTGTCAACAAGGCCGATACAGTTAAAAAGAAACGCAATCGAACCGAAATTATGATGGATTTGAAAGATATGGTCGTTCGTAAGAGGATGGCCAGTTTGAACGCGACGGCAATATTGGCCGCGAGTTATTCGGCCGAAAAACGCCCCGGTAAAACGGATACGGACGATTCAGACGAAACAGATTTAGATTCGGACGTGTCTTCGTTGCATCCTAGCGACAGCAAAAGACGATGCTATGAGAGCGACGTCAAGGAAGAGGAAGATAGGAAAGTAATCGAGGTGCACACGACTCCAAATAACAAAAAGGTTGCCGTGATCGTGAATCAGGACACGGACGTGACAATAACCGGCGTCTACGTGAACAGCACAACGCGGTCGACTCACCACGAGGGCTACTGCAGCATCGCCGGCATGCAGTACCGCATCTCGGCTACGAGTCATACACAGACCGCGGCTACGGCCGTTGCCACGGAAACGCTGTTGCATCCAGTGCCGCCGCCTACGTCACAGGCGCAGCAGTCGCCCCCGCAACAGGCCTCCGAACATGTAAGTACATACACACACTCCTAGAGTCCCCGAATAATACGCCATCTATCTACTTAACAATTATACAGGCGAGCCAAAAATTTATTGCCACTTATATGGAACTGGTGCTTATATTTCTAGTCTTACTCATACCTAGTCCTACAAGTGGTGACATCTTTCATACCTACAAGTGGTAGAGCCCGAATATTCTTAGAATTGCATCAGCCTATTGGCAGCAAATCACCGCCCTCATTTAGCAACGGACTGTCTGCTTGACAACTGTTACCCTCTCTGCTGTTCTCTAATGGTTTTTACCATAGACGGCGTATTTTCAATTGTTATTACCGACCAATAGTCGTTATGACGTCTCAGTGTCATTCTTATAGTATTGTGTCTCTAACATTTTTTTTGACTCGTCTGTACAATGTGTGGAGTTGAAGACGTCTCTAATTGGAAGTTTATAAATGTAAATGTAAAACAAAATAAAACCGGTCAAGTGCGAGTTGGACTCGCGCATCGAGGGTTCCGAAGAATAATAAAAATAATGAGTCAAGTAGGGGTAATGTTTGAGATAAGCTTGGGATAACTAGAGAATCGCAGATTATTTTAAATTTGCAGATTCGTTGTCTCATGGCCAGGTTTTATGCCTCCTCTACACCATCGGCCATGATGGACGATCACGATTGGGCCATGATTGCCACCATCATTGCGAATCTGTCTACACAATCATGCATTGTCCATTTGATGACCCAACGTCCTTTGATGTTTGTCCGAAAAACCGACACAGCGGCGATTAGGCTCGATTGTCACCGATCATGGGCAATTACAGGCGATTATGCCCTCCAAGCTCCACACATTCGTGATCGCCTGTAATAATCCATCATGGCCGATAGTATAGAGGAGGCATAAGTCTATATTGTTTTATGCTAGGTATTGTAAGGAAGTTAATAGTGACAATTTTACTGAAACAAAACTACCATCGCTTTGTCTTTCACATAAAAAGCTATATTAAAGACAAACTCTTGTCAGTTGTTTACGATCATGTATTGTTTTGTTTCCGGATTGAATATCTAGAATTCCTTGAATTGCACAGCCTTCGGTGGCACTAGCGTATGTTATTTTATTATCTATACAGGGTGTTTCATAATATTTGCGCAGGACTTCAGGATGTGATAGCTCGTCCAAAAATATGAAAAAAAGTTTCTATTAACTTATCCTCTAAAATGCACCATTTTAGAGATACAGGGTGTTGAAATTGAAAAAAAATTCATCTCCGGAACCGTTTATCGTACAGAAAACAGCTTTTGTAAGCATTTTCTACTCATAATAAGCTATGTTTTGTGCGGATTTTTTTTTTTTAAGTCATAATTGGTGAAGATTTTGAAGGGGTAGTGGGTGTTTTTTTCCCCAACTTCTACGCTACTGGAAAAAGTGCGGTTTTGAGACGCTCATTTGAACCGCCAATGTTTTCTACACAAAAAAGGTACTCTTGGTCATAAGCTCTAAAATCGATCGTTTTCGAGAAAAATATGTTGAAAAACATGGTCAATTTTTTTAAATAAAATTTTTTTCTTACAAATTAAACAAAATTTATTTAAACGTTAGAACAAGTAAAAAAACCAAACGTTAACTTCATAATTGCAAAATTAAAAAAAAATGATACAAAAGTTGTCTTTTCAAAATTCCCCAAACACCCTGTATCTCTAAAATGGTGCATTTTAGAAGGTAAGTTAATAGAAACTTTTTTTCATATTTTTGGACGAGCTATCACATCCTGAAGTCCTGCGCATATATTATGAAACACCCTGTATATACGAAGATATTTTATTAGTTTTATGTTTCTTTTATATTATTTTGTTTACTGCAAATCTTTTTTTTTTTTTGATTTGCTAATAGGGATTAGGAGTGATTTTTAAAATGGCTTACATTCAGAATGAAATAATAATTATAGCTGGAAACTCAAAGATTCTAAATATTTGAGTTAAGCTGAAAAAAACCGGTCGAGTGCGAGTTGAACTCGCGCATCAAAGGTTTCGAACAATAATAAAAATAAGGAGTTTAGTTAGGGGTAATGTTTGAGATAAGTTTGGGCTAACATTTAGTGTTTGTTTCATTTAAATCGGTTGACAAATAAAAAAGATATGTCAATTTTAAAATGCGATTTTTTTTTATGTGCCACCGTAAATGTAAATGCTAAAACTGTTAAACATAACAAACTGTTTAGTCCGACTCATACTTGATCGCCTGGTCGGTTTTTATTATTTGTTGTTAGTTTGCACTATAATCATACCAAGTTTGACGCTTATATGTATTACCGTTTTTACGATAGAACAAAAACAAAAGAACGTCTAAAAAACAAGATTTTTTGTATGGGGACCCCTCTTAATTTCTATTTTTTGTTTTTTTTTTTGTTTGTTAGGATATCCGCCATAATAACACATATTCTGTGAACATTTCAACCGGCTACCTGTTACGGTTCAAAAGATACAGCCTTTTAAAGGTAGGACAGACAGACCGTCAGACGCCGTAGGCTTAGTAATAGGGTTCCAGTACCGAACCCTAGAAATTAGATGTAAAATTCACTTTTGAAAACTAAGAAAATCTTGCCATAATTCACATAACTTTTTTATCTAGGAGGAGCTTAGAGCATTTAAACCTTGCGAAAATTTATTCGCCAAGTTTTTAAATTCTACAAATAACATAAATATTTATTCATGTAGACAAGGCTTTATTCATAGTCTTGAGCCACATCTAAAATATATTTTAAGCTTGTTTTTACCCGCGGATAAAAAGTATTCAAGTTTGGATACCAACTACCAGTAGACAGTATTTCAAGTGTAATCAAAATATTCTGGAGTACGATGTACAAACAGACAAAAATTCTGGGAGTAGGTTTTCCTTCTATAGATGTCATACAAAAACCTTAATTTGAATGTACTTTAAAAGTTTGAGGATTGATAGTATAAAGTTTAATGAAAATTGGCTCAGCCGTTCTCGAATGCTGATACAAACAGACAGACAAAAATTCAGGGAGTACGTTTTTCCGTCTATGTGTCATGCAAAAAACCGAAAAACCCGCAAGACATTAAAGACAGAAATTTTACAACTCTTTTATGTGCATATTAATATTGATTCTATTTGCACGTGGTGTGCTTTAATTACTCATTGGTAATTCCAGTGAATTGACTGATTCCATTGCATTTCAGTTTTATGAAAAGCACACTTCCTCGTAGGAAACTTTAGAGAAATGTCTAGAGATCAAACCATGATGAGCCCCGAACAAGCACGAAGTACCTTTTGCAAAACAGTATAGGTACAGTTTACAGGTTGATATACTACTTGTTATACCATAAAAACAGCTATATATATCAAGCAGCTTTATTGGCAAGGCCAGGAAGGTCGGTGGTTCGATTCCGGTCGGAACCATAAATACCTATATTTTGTTTTCTTTTTTACAACTAATCCATTTTCCACTTGATATTTATTTATATATTTTTTCTATTCCTTTTTTATATTGTCTCTATTTATTTATTTTTTAACCGAATTCAAAAAAGGAGGAGGTTCTATATTCGACACCTATGTTTTTTTATGGATGTTCACCGATTTCTCCCGTATTTGTGAACCGGTTTTGATGATTATTGTTTTATTTAATAGGGCATACCTTCGGGGTGGTCCCACATAAATCAAGACAATAACGTGCAAACTATACGTATTGTAAAGTCACTAAAAAGTAAAAAATAAAAAACTTCAAAAAAGCCACTGAAAAGAGGAAAATAATAAAATTTTGAGGTCGGCGCCAATTTAATAAAATAAAAGTAGATATTAATGTATAAAAAGTTTTAGTAATTAAATTGGCGCCAACCTCAAAATTTTATTATTTTCCTCTTTTTAGTGGCTAGTTGAAGGTTTTTTTTTTGTTAAAAAGTTTGTTTTTATCATACAATCAAACTTAAGGGGGTGTGCACTTTTAGTTTTGATTTTTGGGCCAACGAACCTCGTAGAGAAAAGAGTTTCTCGCAGGGGGAGTTTCTCGCGTGGAGGTGTTGGTGCGATTGCGTTTTTTGCGGGCTGAAAAGGTGGGTGGTGCAGAGGGGATTTCCTACAAAAAACGTACGCGGGGTGAAAATCCAGTGAATTGTTCTAAAACACCATCGTACGAGCAATCGTGCATCTTCGGGCTCCTCGTGGTTTGATCCCTAGACTCTTGTATACTTTAACATGCAACCAGCGGCATTACTGTTAAAGCTACGGATGGTACGCCCACCACCTGTTGGCGGAGGCGTTCTATTAACACCCACATAGAAACCCCGTGCGCGTTTACTATATTAGTGCCCACTTAATGTGGGTTCAATTTGATGTATTCCACACGAAGTCCGAGAGAAATATATATGATGATGATGATAAATTAACACTAAGCTTTATTTAGAGTAAGAAAATGTCAGCTCTAAATGGCAGAAATGAACTAGTAACTACATTTATTAATATTAATATAGTAAATTACTAACGATTAGCTTTTGCCCGCGACCAGGGCCGTCCCTAGGGGTTGAGGCGCCCGGATCAAAGACACCTGAGGCGCGCCCTCTCTGCCAAATTAAGTACTGTAAATAATTTCATTTGGTTTTTAGTACAAGCTGCATTCCGGTCAACCATTGCAAACATTCTTGAAATTTCTTGAAGTTTTTACATAAAACTACACAATCGTTTTTAAGCAGGGCGCTAAGAATAAGATAAATGTAGCTTGGTCACTGTATCGCTTAAAAGGCGAATAATTATATGGATATTTAATTTAAGTTATATCTTTCGATTTTGGCATTAGTGTCAGAATTAGTGTCAGAATTGTTTTCGTCTAAAATAAGCTTTAAAAAACCGGTCAAGTGTGAGTTGAACTCGCGCATCGAGGGTTCCGTACAATAATAAAAATAAGGAGTTTAGGTAGGGGTAATGTTTGAGATAAGCTTGGGATAACATTTATGGTGTTTGTTTCATTTGAATCGGTTGACAAATAAAAAAGATATGTCAATTTTAAAATGCGAGTGTTTCTGTATGTGCCACCGTTAATGTAAATGTCAAAAATGTTAAACATAATAAACTGTTTAGTCCGACTCACTCTTGGTCGTCTGTTCAGTTTTTATTATTTGTTGTTTTAGTTGTTTTCACTATAATCACACCAAGTTTGACGCGTCTGTGTATGTATTGCCATTTTTACGATAGAGCAAAAACAAAAGAACGAAAAACAAGTTTTATGTATTCGAACCCCCCTAAATTTTTACTTTTCTTTTTTTTGTTATTTGTTAGGATATCCGCCATAATAACACATATTCTGTGAAAATTTCAACCGGCTACCTGTTATGGTTCAAAAGATACAGCCTTTTAAAGGTAGGACAGACAGACGGCGTAGGCTTAGCAATAGGGGTTCCAGTACGGAACCCTAAAAAAAGAGTTAATAATACATTAAGCTGTCTTTTTACTGTCACAATTTGCTTAATACAAAAATTAATAACTCAGTATTTATAAAACGTAGGGTGGCGCGATTCATTTAAATAGGTCCACCTGCCGTAAAGCGTACACAATGAACGTCTCGACGCCTTCAAATAAATAAAACCCTTGCGTCGGTAACACCTCCCAAACAACGCGTTGACTACTTTAAATAAACGCACCCCGTTGTAATATACATTAATAACATTTCATTTAATTAACTTTTCGTTTGTAATTCCAATTTTTTATCAGTCTGTTTTCATATATGTATAAATTTCACTTTGAAAATGTTTTCCCACATACTTCATTTGTTATATTTTCAATTCAAACGTATGTGTTTATATAAAGGTCTTATTTTAAAAGCGTGGGAGTTTCATTTATTTTATGTAGATTTATAATATAATACTAGCGGTCCCGTCCGGCTTCGCCCGGGTGCTAAGAATTTATAATTTATTTTCCTCCCCCTGTAGAGCTGATGGTGTTTATAATATTAGTAATAGGAGGATTCCGCCAATACGCTAATAATGCGAAAGAATGGAGTTACGTTTTGCTACTATCCGAATGGAGTCGTACTGTTACATTATTGTAACAAAACTGTATTTCACGTGGGTGGAAATAAATTAATTATTTACAATAATTAAAAATGTAACAAAAATAGATAACAATAAAATGTAACAATTATATATTATTTTTTTTATTGTAGGTTATAGACGCGTCGACATCTCAGGTCATTAGCGTCTTTCAACTACACTAAATAACAACTATCTTAAAACTAAATAACATCACAAAACATCCATGAGCGCAGGTGGGATTCGAACCCACGGCAGTCCAGTCCAAAGGTTGCGGCACTAAGCACGCTAACCACTAGGCTATACTGCCCTCGTAACAATTATATCACAATTCTAACAGTCAACACTGTTTATATAATAATAACACGAACAGTAATTCTTAAACGAACTGAAGCACTTTAATAACACTGAACAATTTATATGCTGTATTTATTTCAAATTGACACTGTCACACGACTCGACTGACTACGGTGACTTCTCCTGCTTATATAGAGCTAGCAGCTTGACCCCCCCACGCTCGCGCGCTTTCCAGAACATTCTGGTGGTTACCCGTGTCTTCGATATCATGCCACGCCTCACCATTGTTACTTGTTCACGATGCTTCCATTGTCGCCAGCGGCGTATCATCTGGGGTTTTGCTACACTATAATATACTGTTATACTATAGATAATAATACTGCACTATGCGCGTGCAGTGGAGTTCTATTGCTATACTGCATTATGCGCATGTTATGACATCGTTTGACTGACTCAGATAGTATAGCGTTTTTATTTTTATTATTTTCTAGTTGTCAACCTGTTATAACCCCCTATAAACCTAGGGGTTTATAGGGGGTTATAATAAACAAACCATAGTATTCATTAATAAAAATTGCTGATATGTAATATACTAGCGGCCCGCTTCGGTTCGCCCGGGTGCTATGAATTTATGATTTATTATCCCCCTGCGACCCGGGCGAAGCCGGGCTATTTATAATATTAGTAGGATTCCGCCAATACCTACGCTAAAATGCAAAAAAATTGCAGTTACGTTTTGTTACTATCCCACAGGAATTATCCACCCCTCCCGTGAGAAATTCTCCCCCTGCGAAAATAAAAGTCGTTTTCAAAGCATACCAAACTTTCTTTCCAACACCTATAGATACTATAGAGGGCAGTGTAGCCTAGTGGATAGCGTTCTTGGTACCAACCTCTAGACTAGGCTGTCGTGGGTTCGAATCCCACCTGCGCTCATGGATGTTTAGTGATGTTATTTAGTTTTAAGTTAGCTGTTATTTAATGTAATTTAAGACGCTAATGACCTAAGTTGTCGACGCGTCTATAATCTACAATAAATAAAAAAATAAATCCAATACATATACGTACGTTATGAACAACGTGTCGAACGAAGTTTGTTCACCAGCGTACATTTTAAAGCAGGTTTACTAGCTATTATAGATTGGGATAAAGTAGTCTTGGAGAAGCCTTTTAACGTGGCACAGAATTCATTTAAGGTTTTTTTTTGTATTTCTTAAATTAATTATTAATTAATTAATAATACATGGAAGAAGATTTTAACGAAATCTAATCTTATGCGTTAATTATACAGGGTGGTCATAGACCATAGTAATTACTTAAATGATTAAAATATTGAAATGAATCAAAGTTTTTAGAGAAACTGCCGATTATGAACTATTATCCTTTTTTTAGTGTTTGAACCCCCGCTTCAGTATCTGATCTTGATTATTGTAATATTACAATAAACTAAAATAATATTAAATGTATAAATTAATAAATATTATTTTATTTCAGTTATTTAATACACTTAATTATTTGTCAGTAAATACAACATGAAATAAAAGCTCATGTTACGCATTCGGCGTGTAATCTGTGGTCGCAAGATATAGTCGTTTATGTCAACTTTTTTTTGTTAAATAACGCTTATGCCGATTTAACCCGTCTGTTCTTAGACGCATCTATACATGCTAAACAATAAAGTAATTCTATAATGTAAAATTTAGCATCATTTGCCACAAGACTCTGTGTACCTACTTAATTTAAATAAATATTAGTAAAAAATACTTTTTAGAGACAAGCTTTTATTTAAATGCACTAAAAAGGAAAAAATATTTGTTAATAATTTAGGTTCATAATTATAAAAGCGTGGGTCGTGAACTCTATGATAGTTTATTAGTCACGACCCACGCTTTTATAATTATGAACCTAAATTATTAAAAATTATTTTTTCCTTTTTAGTGCATTTAAATAAAAGCTTGTCTCTAAAAAGTTTTTTTTACTAATAGGTATTTATTTTGTTCATTTTAGTCTTTCAAAATTTTACCCTCCTTTGACACCCGTTTGAAATCCTTTCTTAGTGGATGCTTACGTCAGAAAAGGAATTAACTGTCCAAATTTCAAGTTTCTAGCTTCAGCGATTTGGCCTGGGCGTTGATTAGTCAAAAAAACCCTACATCCCCGTTTGAACCCCTTAGGGGTTGAATTTATTTCTAAAAACGATTTATTCATGTATTGTCATCGGGAATACATATGTGTACAAAATTTCAAATCGATCGGATATGTGGAAGTCGTTCAAAATTGACTTGAAAATTTTGACCTAAACAAACACACAAACTAACATACATTGCAAGTTCAATAAAAGTTTGTAAAAATACATTGAATTTAGTGGGCACTGAAAACACGCAAACCTTGTAACCTTCCTTGAAAAAAAAATGCTGTTTTTGTCAAATTTGAAATTTCTCAGATATTTTTCATATGCTTATAGAAAAAGACACACTGATTCTAAGTTTCCTTACATATAGTTAAGAAACTTTGAGTGTTTTAAAGTTTTAAAAAAATTGTGGGTGGTGCCAAAAAAATTCTTTAAAAATTCGACATGAGCAGCTTTGCCTTGCGGTCACCGATATTGGGCGGCGCGTGGGGGTTGCCTTTTTATTACATTATTGTCGTTGTAATTCACTTGTCGCGCGATCCACCGGGGGCGTTCAGCTAAAGGTCACAGTCGCAGACGTGTTGCAGTTGTTCACTGTAATATGTCAACGCCATTTTGTTTCATTTACATGTTGCTCAACAACAGTTCATTAAGTGTCATCCATTTGTCATTATATTCTTTGGCTTTTGGACCATAAGTATTATACCAAGAACCAGTGAATTTATTTTGTAAGCAAAATGATAAAAGCTGAAACTTTATAATACCTTCCCTGATGAAGAAGTCCGAAGACCTGCCAGGCCGCCAGTGGTAACTTCAGCATCAAGAGCTGTCACATAATATGTGACAGCTCTTGATGCTGAAGTTACCACTGTAACAAATATAAGAAAGTACCTGGCAAATCTTCGATACCTTTATCAGGGAAGGTAGAAATGGTTCCATGCGTCTTGATCCCCGAACAAAATATCTCCGACAAAATATCTCCGACAAAATATCCTCGGACAAAATATTCCCATGACAAAATATCCCCATGATAAAATATCCCCGAACGAAATATCCTAACGACAAAATATTTCCAATTAAAAAAGACAAAAAACAAATTTATTGATAGAAACAAATTAAATAAGAACAAGTTAATTATTAACAATGAATATTTCTTGAAAAATAAATTGGACCCGATTCGTTTGATATTAAGTCTATTTATAGAAAAAATAACGCTGAATCGACTCCAACACCCCGCACTTTTAATTTCAAATAATATAAACAGCATCTGAGAGATTTTTGATTCTTCTTAAAAATGCCAAAAGTAAGAAGCCCCTCTTTGTACAAATTTGCGAAATTTTTGAAAAATAAATTCGATCTGATTCGTTTGATATTAAATCTATTTATAGAAAAAATAACGCTGAATTGAGGGAACGATTTAAATTGGGGAGCTTGTTTTTCAGGAAAATCGTGGAAATTTCAAATAGTTGAGGGAACGATTTAGATAATTGAGGGAACTATTAAAATAAATTATCGAGGGAACGATTTAATTTGGGGAACTTGTTTTTCAGGGAAATCGTGGTTAAATTGTAAAAATAGTGGAGGGAACGATCTATTGTGAATACATTTAATACGAGGATATTTTGTCATATAGATATTTTATACAGGTCTATTTTGTCATGGAGGACATTTTGTCCGAGGATATTTCGTCCGGGGATATTTTATCATGAGGATATTTTGTCCGGGAATATTTTGTCAGGGATATTTTGTTCGGGGATCAAGACGCCTGATACCCTTTGGCTTTGTATACCAGTTCAGTGGACAATTAATACCATTCTACAAAGTTTCAGTTTTTATCAAATTGCTTATAAAATAAGTTCACTGGCTCTTGGGCTATATCGGTTTTTAGATGGAATCGTTACACAATATGTAACTACGACTATCACAGAAGTCTCGTGGGCCCCTGACTCCTTGATTTAGAAGGTATATAACGTTTATTAAAATCAAAATTGGGTAGGATAGGGGTAATGATAATAAAATAGAAAGTCGGTTAAAAAGTGTAGTATCTATATAGTAATTAATATCTACTTTTTAACCGGCCTCAAAATTTTATTATTTTCCTCTTTTAAGTGGCTTTTTTGAAGGAGTTTTTTTCTGTTAAAATGTTTTTTATATTTTTACTTTTTAGTGGCTTTTCAATACATAGTTTGCATGTTATTTACCAACTTCTGTCTTAATATTTGACATTTACCTTAACGGTGTTAAACTCCGTTACTCACTTTTTATTAAAATCTAACTAAAATTTATATGGGACCACCCCGGAGGTATGCCCTATTAAATAAAACAGTAATCATCAAAATCGGTTCACAAATGCGGGAGAAATCGGTGAATATACATAAAAAATACATAGATCCCAAATATAGAAGCTCCTCCTTTTTTGAAATCTGTTAAAAATGTAACAAACAGTTTTAATATCTGCAGAAACATTTTCTGAAAACGACGAAAGAAAAATTGTTTATCTTGGGATTTTTTCGAGCGATTGCGCCACTATGTCCTGCACTATTTGAATGAATTCAAAATATGGTAGCAATTCGTATAAACGGAAAGTTCCGCTTTTACATAATCTTATAATAACGAAGGCGGCATGCGGCAGACTTGTAATAATAATGTTTGTACAATATAAGTATATATAGGTGCGAAACGCATACCTTATTAAATGATGCGGAAATTGGAATGCAACAGAAGCAAGGTTAGGAATCACTGAAATGTCAACAACGCTAAATACCAATTAACAATCGTATATTAATTGAAACAAGCTATGCAAATCCGGTTAAGAAATTACAAAACAATTTTTGCCCTGCCTTTGCTTTCTATACCGTCTATCGGGGTATAGAAAAATAGAGTTTTAAAAAATATCTTTTTGTCATACCCACTATAAAATATATGCTTTATATGCATGTATGTAAAGTGACTTGACAGGCGGATGTGCGGGGACGTATCTTTCCCACACTACTGTGGGAAAGCAAGTCATTTCCATAGTGATTTATGTTTATTCGCCTGATCCGCCCGCTATTACATACTTCTGTGCGTGTCTAGGCCTACTATAGGAGTGAAGTTGGCGACACAAATGAACTGTCAAACATTTTTGAAAATACTGAAAATTAAGTGAAAAGGCGCTATTTTATAGTGGGTATTGCAAAAAATACCATATACAGGGTGTCCGGATTTATAAGTGTACATAGGGATTTAACCCGTAAAATCCAACTTTCGTGATTTCCTGCTTCCCTAATTATTTTAGGAAAAATATCTTCAAATAAATGTTGTAGGGCTTAAAATTCTGCATCAAAATCAATAAATACGATTAATTTTGCATGATTAATAACGGCAGAAATTTGATATGACAATGTCAAAATTACCTCAAAAACAGATAGCGATAGTCATGGATTAGTAGTAGTAGGTAAAGTAAACCTTTACATACTACTACTTAATTTATCTAGACTCTTGAAAATTGTCTAGAGTTTTGGCAAGAGTCTTGATCTAGATAAAGCAAGTCTTGTCTTGTCTTGAAAATTTCTAGACAAGACTTTTGCAAGTCTTGTCTTGAAAATCTAGACAAGACAAGAGTCTAGAAAGTCTAGATCTAGACGGCAACACTACTCCTGTGGGAAGCTTCAAACGTCAAGCATGCTTTCCGAGTGTGCGAGTCGTATTGCGAAGTGAGATTGTTTACCGTTCTATGGTTTTGAGTTCCAAGAATTTTTTTATTACCTGCGTCGAGAACACTTTCAGGGTACGTGAGTCGTATCGCGAAGTGAATTTGTTTTTCGCTGTGGTCACATAGAGAATCTGAATCAATTCCCCCTTCTGGTTTTTGGTGGAAGAGAGCTCAATAAGCAATTAAGTGAGTCGATCACCTAAAGAATAGGGAATTAAAAAAAACTGATAGATGGAAAGTATGTTTAATATATTGTAACAAATCCCAAGATGTTACGCCGCTGGCTACAATAGAAGCGTCGAGAATAGGTCACAGTGATGAGGCGTGGAATGATATCAAAGATACCAGTACCTGCTAGACGTCTGGAAAGTACTAGAACGCGCTGTGTTTAAGCCACGTAGCTCTATATAAGCAAGGAGCCGACGGGAATTGAGTCAGTCGTGAATCGGTGTCGTGTTGAACAACGGAAATAAATACAGTATAGTTATTTGTTCAGTGCTATTGAAGTGTTTCACTTTGTTTGAGAATTACTATTGTGTTGACTGTTAGAATTGACATATAATTGTTGCTTTGATTGTTATTGAATTGTTGTTACATTTTTAATGATTGTAAATAAATAGTTATTCCGCCCACGTAGAAAACAGTTTTATTACAATATTTTTTTCTAGGCTCTTATGTCAAAATGTGGATTAATAATATTTTGTGTATGTCTATCCATCTGTTTTCCTGTGTACTGTTCTATGTTATAAAAAATTGTAACAACGACCTCCAATTGCTCTTACGTGTATAAAAACTATAAAATTTAAGGTCATTATCAACCTATTTTTTTGGCGATGCCCAATCAATGAAATCACGTCACCGCGAATGAAGTATAGTAAGTGTAGGTGTGATACTGTGATTTATTTTGTTTGCATAGGCTTTTAGATTTAGAACCGGCCGGTAGAATAAGTAATATTTACACGTGTGTGATTTAGACATAAAGTATTTATTTTTAAAAGTTCTTTTAATATTTTAAACAGTTAAACAGCTTACTCTGTTTTGTTTGGCGTGTTCATATACAGGGTGTCTCATTACTCGATACCCATAGAGCAGGTGGCTATAGCACATGTAAAAATATGGCATTTGTTGCAAACTTGCTACAATAAAATGTTGCTCGTTTGGGAAATACAGGGGTGTAAAGATAAAATCCTTACTATCTATCTATATATATAAAACAGTTCCGTTACTGACTGACTGACAGACAACGCCCAGGTCAAACCGCTGAAGATATAAACTTGAAATTTGGACAGTAGGTTCCTTCTGTGACGTAAACACCCACTAAGAGAGGATTTTTGAAAATTCATCAATTAAGGGGGTTAAATAGGGGAAAAAAGGGTGTTTTTCATTTTTGAAGCTAGAAGCATGAAATTTTGCACAGGACTTTCTTATATAACGTAGGTGAGCACTAAGAAATTTTTTTTTGAAAATTCATCCCCTAAGGGGGTTAAAAGTGGGATGAAAGTTTGTATGGAAGTTCGTCATTTTTAAAGTTAGAAGCATGAAATTTTGCACAGGAGTTCCTTATATAACGTAGGTGAGCAATAAGAAAGTATTTTTGAAAATTCATCCCCTAAGAGGATTCAATAGGGGATCAAAGTTTGTATGAAAGTTCGTCATTTTTGAAGCTAGAAGCATGACATTTTGCACAGGAGTTCCTTATATATCGTAGATGAGTAATAAGAAAGGATTTTTGAAAATTCATCCCTTAAGGGGGTTAAATAGGGGATGAAAGTTTGTATGGAAGTTCATCATTTTTGAAGTTAGAAGCATGAAATTTTGCACAGGAGTTCCTTATATAACGTAGGTGAGCAAAAATGTATTAATAAAATTCGAGCGAACGAGCGAAGCGAGTCTGCAATGTTTTATTAATATTCGAGCGAACGAGCGAAGCGAGTGAGTAATGTATTAATAAAATCCAAGCGAACGAGCGAAGCGAGTGAGTAATATATTAATAATATTCAAGCGAACGAGCGAAGCGAGTGAGTAATGTATTAATAAAATTCGAGCGAACGAGCGAAGCGAGTGAGTTATGTATTAATAAAATTCGAGCGAACGAACGAAGCGAGTGAGTTATGTATTAATAACATTCGAGCAAATAAATACCACCAGCCCGGCATCGCTTCCCAGGAGGAGAATTTCTCGAGGGGGGAGGGATAATAAATCAAATCGAAATATACGTGGGTGAAGCCACGGGTGACGGCTAGTAATATTATAAATGCGAAAGTAACTCTGTCTGTCACTCTGTCTGTTTGTTACATTTTCACGCCTAAACCGCTGAACAGATAAAATTTGGCAAGGAGATAGAATGCATCCTGAGGAAGTACATAGGCTACTTTTTGTCTTAAAAAAAACCGGCTTCGCCCGAATTAAAAAGTAATCTCTGGAACTATTGAACCAATTCTAAAAATTCTTTCACTAATAGAAAGCTACACTATCCCTGAGTGATATGGGCAATATTTTATTTTAAATCTCGCGGAGCGGGGGGTAATAAATCATAAATTCTTATCTCTGGAACTACTGAACCTATTCTAAACATTTTTTCACTAATAGAAAGCTACGCAGGGGGAGAGATTCTCGCGGAGGGCAGGGGGAGAAATTCTTACAGGGGGCTAATAAATCATAAATTCTTATCTCTGGAACTACTAAACCGATTCTAAAAATTCTTTCACTAATAGAAAGCTAAGCAAGGGGAGAGATTCTCGCGGGGGATAACAAATTAACAATATACTAAATATACGTGAGTGGAGCAATGGGTGACCGCTATTAAATCATAATTTCATACCACCCGGGCGTAGCCGGGACGGGCCGTTAGTAAGCTATATATTTTCAAAACCATTTGATATACAGGGCTGAAAGTCGGTATGAAATATAACTGAAAATATGAGAGACTGCACATTATTATGTAAAAAAGGTATACTTCATTCATTTCTATATCTCTAACCGTTTTCGAGATAATTGGGGTTAAAAGTTGCGCGGCACAGTAAAACAAACGCATTTTTTTCGAGCTTGTTTTACTGTTGCCATAGAGCAGGTATAGCTATAGTAACTATAGCTACCTGCTCTATAGCCATCGAGTCATGGGACACCCCGTACAAAGTTTCCTATCTCAGAGATTGTAAATGTTCGTTTTGTTGAAGGCCGAAATGGGCGGAACTAAGGAATGGGAAAGATGGTGAGAAAAAGGATGAGTGTGACCCACATAATTATATACATAACCTACAAATTTATGAGTTTTGTATATACATTAACATATTATGATTGTAAGTCGTCCTATGTCATTAATTCACTTCAAAAATAAAAAAATAACTCTTAATCATCTGTAAAGGCCATAAATCAAAGGGTAAACATCGTGTTTTCATTTAAAAAAGGATAGATAAATTGAAACATTATGTCTGTTTCTTTGAAATTACTTATTTATTTATTTATATGCAGAATTTTATTATTTTTTTTTTTTTCGGAAAAGAAATTGTCCGTTATAATTCTTTGTATCGTTTCAACTTTTTGTTACTCTAATTTATAAGCGGTAAACTTTGGAGTATGACCCCAAGAATACGTAATTTCAATATGGGCACCACATGACGATTGACGGGGACTACCTGTTATTCCGTAATTTAAAAACATCAAGGAAAGAAGTTCTAATTATTTTTTTCATTCGTTTCAGATTTCTGGCGACCAATCTTCGCTGTCGTCGTCATGCAAATCGTACACTCCGTTGAGCGCACTGTCCAACATGCAGCCTCCGGGTGCTCCATCGCAATCGTCGGTCGCTCAACAACCTCAGCAACAGTCGCAACCGCCTCATTCGACAATCGTCCAGCCGGACGCTGTATCGCCGCTACTGTCCGCTGGCCGACGCCACGGCTGTACAAGCGCATTCAGCGCACCACCTCCCGGACAATACACGGTAGTGCCACCGCCGCCGCCTCCACACGTACACCCGGTGCCTCCGCCGCACGCGCACCTTCACCACCACCATCATCATCATCACGGACATCATCCGCCCCCGCCTCCAATCCCCGGTGCCAAGGTCGAACATCCGCCGCCCGGATATGTGCATGGTGAGTTCTGTTTAAAACTGATTTTATATTTACGTTATGTTTTGTCTACAGTACTTACCTCCTATATAGGTTGTGTGCACGAAGCCTACTAGCGCCGCTAGCGGGCAATAGTGCACGATTGAACTCATTACCCGACTGCGGCAAAAGGAGGGTATTGTTTTTCGAGTGTATGTATGTATCTATGTATGTATATTTCTTTATCACGCTCTGTAGCCTAAACGGCTTGACGGATTTTGAAAAATGAGGTGACATTAGATTCGTCTGAATCCCCAGAGTGACATAGGGTATATGACGTTACGGAAAATTCAATATGGCGGACGCTAGACGCCATTTTGTCAGAATGCAAAAGTAATTTTCCTTCTAAATATATTGATATAGGTATCAAAATAAAAACAAAAGAAAGGTTTTGTTGACATTTCAAATAGGGTACATGACGTCACGGAAAATTCAATATGGCGGGCGCTAGACGCCATTTTGTCAGTACGCAAAAAATCGGTAAAACCTTGTGTGTGGGGTATCAAATTAAAAGGCTTGATGAGTAGATTCAACTAAAAGGAAGGAAATAAAAAATTTATTGAAAAAGCAAAAAACCCGACTGCGTAACAATCGAACATAAAAGATGGAAACAAGATCAAATGATAACATGCAGTCGCAGGCATAGTAGTAACATCAGGTATTTCTGTTCAATTTGTTACTACTATGCCTCCGACTGCATGTTGTTACTACTATGCCTCCGACTGCATGTTATCATTTGATCTTGTTTCCATCTCTTATGTTCGATTTTTACGCAGTCGGGTTTTTTGTTTTTTTAATAAATTTTTTTTTATTGTTTTATACCGCGAAATTTTTTAATAAACGAATACCATTTAATTTCACTGCGTGCATATAGTATAAATAGCATAGCATAAAAGGCACATGAAAATGATTTATTTTAAGTTTTTTTTCTTCTTCAATTTTGACGTATAATAAAAAATAGGTAACTAATTCATTTATATCAGACATGGAGGTGTACCTATATTTATGTCTATATGGTTTATATTGACAGACGACAGCATAACCTAAAACCATGGCGCCTGTAATCTTGCGGACCGGGTTTAAAAGTGTCAAATTTATCTGATTTATAGTAATAATTTCCAAATAAGTTAGAAGTAAAGTCACGGTTTTACTTACTTGACTTTTTAAACTACGATGCTCACTGACAATTACGCAGTTTACAATGGATCTCACAACGAGCGCTCGCGTCGATATTATTATAACTCCGCCCCCCTGCACACAGTCTATACAGTATGTAAACAGGTAAGCTGCACATAGGGAAATTAGCATTGGGAAAAAATGAATGGATTGAAGTGAGCCATGACTCATAATGCACGTATTTATATAGAGTTGCTATGGTTTTGTCAGTGTTTTTTTTTATTTTAGTTTCAATTATTTTTATTTTATTTACCGTTTAAATGTCAAGTAAAATAAAAATAATTGAAACTAAAATAAAAACACTGACAAAACCATAGCAACTCTATATAAATACGTGCATTATGAGTCATGGCTCACTCTGATCCATTCATTTTTTCCCAATGCTAATTTCCCTATGTGCAGCTTACCTGTTTACATACTGTATGTTAAATGGTTCATAACTAACAACACACAAAGAGATATTCTCCTGGCAACGACGATATGTTTGTGGTAGGTTTCTAGGTTACCAGAATAAATAAATGGATGACCTTTTGTTGTTGTTTTTTCTTTGATGACGTGAATTTATAGAAATTCGACCGTACGTTGTTTGCGTTTTACAGTATAATAGTAACCTTAAATAGAAAAATGGTTAGTTTTATTTTAAACTTACAAAGAATGTTACTCGAAATATGACGATATATAAAAAAATATCAACGAAAAAATTATCGGTCGTACTGAGTACGTATTTTTGTCATGTACAAAAGCTTTGAATCCTATAAGGGTCTCCCGCTCTATGATATAAAAAAGATAATTGAAGTTTAAAAAATATATATATGAAGAAGCCTTTTTAAAATGAATACACTTCTAAATGAATCTTTCGAATTAGTTAATATAATTTGAAATCGTGTTTTAATTATTCAAAATTCGAATTAAATAAACTCATTTTCGTGATATACAGGCTGTTCCATAAATATACCGATAAACTTTTAGGGGTCGTAGGGGATATCAAAACAAAAATTTTTTGTTTTATAAACAGATGTCCAAAAACGTTTCGTTTTCGAGATATAGACTTCGTTTTCGAGATACAGAGTGTTAAAATTTGTAGAAAAAATCGTTTTTTATTAATGCCTAAAAACGCTTCAGCCGATTTTAATGAAATTTTCACAGTTTGTTAATAACTTTATTAGGCATCTTTTGGATTTATTAAACTTAATAAAGATTAATAAAAAACGATTTTTTCTACAAATTTTAACACTCTGTACCTATCTTGGAAACGAAACGCTTTCGAACATTATGTTTATAAAGCAAAAAATGTTTGTTTTGATGTTCTCTACCACTCCTAAAAGTTTGTCGGTATATTTATGGAACACCCTATACAACTAATTTTTGAAAAAAAAAATATTAACTCCGATATAGAAAACAAAAAAAGCGAAAATATTGTTTTGTTTCCTTCCTCATAAAACATATCAATTTTAGACTAAAAGCTCTTTCATTTTATAGCGGCATCAATTAGATATTGTTTTTTATTAAAACTATAGCAAGTGTATCCACTCAAATAGCTTTGTGTGTCCGCAGAGACCGGCGTTCAGTTTTTTTTGTGTTTGCTTTATAAAAGCTTTTTTTAAATATAGTTGTAACGAGAATTTAAAATTATAACTATCGACTCTATTTAGTTCACTTTTTAAGTACCCATTGGAAGTTATTGTAATGGGTCCGAAAATCGAAATCAAAATGTATAACAAATTTTTATGTTTCAAGGTCACTACACTATTTTTAGAAAGATGTCTGTGTGTGAACGTATGTACGTACGTGTCCATTTCTTTCTAAGACGAAATCTCGAGAATGAAAAATGATATCGACTACGTTAGGGTGCCAATCGACGCGTATCAACGTAAATATGATCTGAAAGAATTTTTTTCAAAATCGGTTCAAAAAGTAGATTTTACACAATATCTCGCGAATAAAAAATTATATCGACTTCGTAAGAGTGTCAATCGAGGCGTGTTAACGTCATTTTGATCTGACATAAATTTTATAAAAATCAGTTCAGCCGTTTTTTTTTTTAATTATTGCTAAAAATAAATAATAATTATGTTTTAATGATTAAAATGATTACTTTTCTGTGTAATATCTAATTTAATTATCCCCCTATATTATTAAACGAGTAAATCTTGTATGTATCTATGTATATATGTATATATATAAATATTTTCTCGAAAACGGCTCTAACGATTTTGATCAAATTTACCGAAAAGGGGTTTCGGGGGGCAAAAAATCGATTTAGCTAGGTCTCATCCCTGGAAAAATTCGTTTTCCTATCGATTTTATCATTTTTAAAAACGGTTTTTTGACCTGTCAAATATCGTGAGTAGGCTTTGGAGAAAACAAACTACTTTCATTATTTATATGTCAAAATTATCTGACAGAATTTTTAACTTATTAAAATAATCCGTGAACTATTTGTATAGTAAAGAATAACAGAAATAAAAACTAAACGTAATTATGTAAGTAGTTTTAACTAATATTTAAATAAATAGATACCTAAGTATGTTATTTTTATATTACCTATATAAAATATGTATATTATGTACGTTAAATATAGTATGACGTATAATCTTACCTAGACTTTTTTTTCTCAAAAAAGAATAACGATTTTGATGAAATTTACAGAATGGGGATTTTTCGGGGCGAGAAATCGATCTAGGTAGGAATCTTGGTCCCAGGGGGAGCAATTAAAAAAAAGAGTTTTTTTATTTATAACTCGGTCAATTGTCAGATCGATTCGAAGCCTATTTCTACATAGATTTTGTATAATATATCACAAGGGTTAAAACTGTAAATGAACACTAATATAAGAAGTGTCTTGCACAATATGTAAATAATGACAAAGTACTTCGATAAAGTTGATATTTGGTATCAATGTTTAAAAATGGATTATTGAAACGGCAACGGGCAAGCAGAATTTCATCTGATTCGAACATTTTTACAAGATATTCAATCTATGAAAATCGGTTTTTGCGAGCTCTTCAGTCAACAAAACAATAACGGCGGTAGATTTGAAAATGGCGACCTAAGTAATATTTACAGGAAAAAATGCTTGATTCAAGTTGATACTTAGTTTTTACGCTTAAAAATACACATAGGTATTTAAAATATTTAACAGAAACAATTATTTAAATTATGTTTCAGAAATAAATTCGTTTCGGAGTAATATTTTGAGAAAATAATATCTCACAGCATACAAGTACTATTTTTTTGAACTCATCCGAGCAAAGCTCGGCACCCAGATATTTATTATTAAATATTTATCAAACTGGGAACTTCGTCGTGTGGACCTCAAGGGTCGCACTTTAGTCCTGATAAACGACCCACCTCACGGCTTTTTAAATTAATTATTGTTTTTGTAGAAAGGCACGTTCTGTTAATGTTTCTCCAAAAGTAAAAAAAATATTTGAACGTCCATGATTCTAAACTAAGAGATAATAAGTTTTCTTTAGCCTATTAGAGTGCTTTTTCCCATAAATTAAATTTAAAAAAAAATCTAAACAAATTATTTTCTAGATTTTTTCAGTGTGTTTTCTAAAAGCACAGTTAATTAAAAAAATCTCTTAAAGAATTTTTTTCCGTGAAAAATCGGAATTTTCAACAAAGGATAAAAATTGAATTCTTTACAAATTAAAAGAATTCAAGAACCTCGACAATATAACGTATATTGAATACCCTGTCCTCGTATAGTGTTGACATTACTAAACAATACCCCGGCTAGAGCTAGTGTAGGTGGTATGGTGGTAGTAGTTTGTTAGTTCAACATTATGTAAGGTTTATAATATAATACGGAAAACGCCTGGAGCAATTCTTTCAACACGCTGTCATAAAATTTGTGTTCTCCATTTCTTATGATTTATTACTGCGAACTTTATGCTTCCATTAACCATAGTAAAAAGTGAAATTTTATATTTAAAACTTTTGAAATTGTTTATAAAAAAAGAGTCGAGCGTATATTTCCAGACTTTTTTTTAATCTTTTGAGGATTATATATTTTAATGGCAGTCATGCCCTTTAAGTTTTAGATCAAGTTTTGAAGTTTTAAAAAGTTTCTTTTTTAATATTTTTGATTTGTTATTTTTTTTACATGTGTTTTGTTGTTGTGAATTCCTTTTATCTTCGGCTTCGCTCGTCAAACGTCTATTTTTATAGCAACTGTTCAGTCCTCTTTACCGTAGTGTTAACCACCACGCTCTTTACTAATCACAAGCGGTCCAATAGTCTTTAAGTTAACCCGAAGCAAATAAATTGGCAGACAAACAAAAATTCTGGATATTCCTAATTCAGTCGATGGGTAATCCCTCAGAACAGAGATAACTATAGAAACAGCATATCACGTCGCTTGTGAAGCCACAACTGTACACGAAAGTACAACCAGCCAGGTACAATATAATCATTCGTTGTATCCCTATCCCTATATTATTAAACGAGCAAATCTTGTATACAGGGTGTATCACAGAAAACCGAACATAGGGAAAACTCCATTGTGCAAATTAGTTAGGATCAACGATTACTTTGGCCACATATGAGAATGGGTACCATGGTAACGCTGACTAACCATTATTTAATAACAATAATAGCTAATAATGAATAAATAGAAAAATCAGTTAAAATAAATTCTTCAATATTAAATGAATTTATTTTTATTAATGAAACAATTTTTTATTAAGAAAATATTTTTTTAACTAATAATTAAACAAAACAAACAGTTAAAATAAAAAATTAAAGCAAATGTTCAAATAAACCTCCATTTTGAATTAAGCAGTGGCTTAATCGGTTACAAAAACTTTGTCTCACTTTATCTAACATTACAGGAGTCATATTGAAACATACTTCGACGATTTTGTCTTTAAGTTCATCCAGATTTTGCCAAATTTTGTCAAATGAACAGCAAAATGCATTTGTTACTGTATACGTACACCATGGTAACCATGGTAACGACCTCTGAATAGAGGGCAAAGCAATCTCTGATCTTAACTAATTTGTACTGTGTACTTTTCCCTATGTTCGGTTTCCTGTGATACACCCTGTATATGTATACCTATGCGTACCTATATACCTATATAAATATTTTCTCGAAAACGGCTCTAACGATTTTGATCAAATTTACCGAAAAGGGGTTTCGGGGGGCAAAAAATCGATCTAGCTAGGTCTCATCCCTGGAAAAATTCGTTTTCTTATCGATTTTATCATTTTAAAAAACAGTTTTTTTAACGTTATAAAACAGTGTCGAATGGTAGGCTTTGGAAAAAACAAACTACTTTCAATGTCAAAATACTCTGACAGTGAATCGTTTCGGAATAATATTCTGAGAAAATAATACAAAATCAATATCTCACAGTAAGTTCGCAGTAAGTACTATTTTTTTTAACTCATCCGAGCAAAGCTCGGTCATCCAAATATTATTACTTAATTACTCTTTATTTGATAAATTTAATTGTGTTTTATTGAGAAAAATCGTGTCGTGTTGTGTGCCTGGATGTTACAATAAAGGTTCCACAACGCTTATGACAAATCAAGGTGTTTAAAATGGAGTTGAAATCATGTGACCTCAATGTGACTTATTGTTCCCCGCACGTTTCGACTGGCTGCAATTGTACATACCTGCAATCTGTAAGCTGTGGAAATTTCCTTAGAAAATTACGATTCAATCTCAATTATGCTAACTAAATATCTTCATACATTAACGATTCAATCTCAAATACTAACTAAATATCTTCATACATTATTAGTAATAAGAAATACAGATCTAAATCTTAGACAATTGCGTAGTCAATATGACAAACTTTTCCATCAGAATTTAGTTTTTTTTTCTGGACCGATCGCAACAACTGTTGCAAAGACAAATCTTCGCAGGAGGTTGAAGTTTTCGAACAAACTTCACACATTGGCGTCAGACACAGGCGCGGTGGGACGTCCCAGCAAGAAGGGGATGAATGGAGGTTAAGAGGCTCTTACCGGGATTCACGTGATACTGGCGTGGCACACTATATTACAAAAATCCTACATATGTATAAATAGACTTCCCGTTTCTGACTTACGTTGGGTTTATCGTACAATTTTAACAGGCTGTTTTTTAATCACGCTGTTAAATTTTGATTGCCTACGTGTTCATTGGTTGCTGCGTTTTCATTTTGGCAAATTGTTGATCGTTACCATAGCAACCGTCATTTAACAGCATGATTAAAACATAAAATTGAACCTAACATTATTAGTGTAAGAAATTATTATTTGCCAGGATTCATGCCACAACAACATATACAATCTGTGAAAATTTCAGCTAGTAATAACCTCTTACCGTTTGTGAGATAGAGCCCTGTGACAGACGGACAGACATAGTAAGTAATCAAAATAATAATTATTATAAAAATTATTGTAAAAAAAACTTTTTAGAGACAAGCTTTTATTGAAATGTACTATAAAAAGGAAAAAATAATATTTAATAATTTTGGTTCATAATTATTATAAAAGCGGTGGTTGCGACTAATAAACTATCATAGAGATTACAACCCCCGCTTTTATAATAATTATGAACCAAAATTATTAAATATTATTTTTTCCTTTTTATAGTACATTTCAATAAAAGCTTGTCTCTAAAAAGTTTTTTTTTTACTAATATTTTTTATAATAATTATTATTTTGATTTGTATATTTTATTTGAGGAATAAATTAATTTGAATTTGCGATCGCTAAAATAAATTCCAAATTTGTAATTAAAAATACTGTGTGGATATAATATTATTACGTATCTGTAACATATTTCAAATGCCATTACTGGATTTAGACACAGGAAATTTAAATCGGTTCTTGTAAACATACTTGGCCTTGAATTAGTCCCGCATTTAAAAATATAATTTAAGTGTAGTCAACTCAAAAGAATATAACTCTTATGCTGGGTTTTTTTTGTATGATTTTCAACGCTATAAGCACTTTTTAACCGACTTCAAAAAAAGGAGGAAGATTCTCAAGTCGACGCGTTCGTGCATTGAATGCATTTTGTTTATTTATTCGTGTATTTTTAACTTAAAGTTATTGTAATTGGTCCGATTTTGCGAATGAAAACTTTTTGACACACCTGGACGATTTGAGGTCCCTAGAATTCGAATCTACCTACTGTTTTTTGAGAAATGTCTGTGTTTGTGTGTACGTACGTTCGTTTGTTCGTACGTTGGGGGACTTTTTTTCGGCTCGTATATCTCGAGAACAAATAATGATACCGACTTCGGACCAGTTTCATTCGACACATAATTACATAATGAACACATGATAAGATTTGCAACATTTTTTTTAATAAAAAAAACTAAAGGCATCCAATGGAAAGTTAGCAGTGTGGTTTTAGCCACACGCCAAGCCTCTTTTCTTTATTCGGCTCGACGCTCGAGTCCTTTTACTACTCGATCGGTACGTAATTTTTCGAGTACTTGTACAATGTACACCCTTAGATATTACATTTTCTACAACAATTTGACTGCAGTTGTCGGTATTTGATGTTAGCGGACTTCGCACGAGAGTAAGATTGTCTAAGTCTCGTCTCAACAAGACGAGATTGAGTCCGAGACTATACCTCTTTATAAACGAAATTAAGGCCGATACTGACCTTTTCTTTATCAACTAAACAATGACTGTAATGACTGTTTGCCATACCCACTATAAAATTGCTGCTTTACATGCATGTATGTAAGTACTATTCTACTACTACTACTACTCTCGTCCTACTATAGAAGCGAAGTTGGCGACACAAAATGAACTGTCAAATTTTTTTGAAAATACTGAAAATGAAGTGAAATGAAGCTATTTTATAGTGGGTATGGCAAAAAATACCATATAATATATCGTGCGTAGCAGTGTAATGATATTATGATTCGTGTGATTTAAAACTCGCTGTCGCTCGTTTTAACATACTGTCACTACTCGTGATTAATATAGGTACCTCATTATGCCACTAAATATACAATCTACAATTCTTTATCAACTAACATTACGGTAATGTCTTTCTTTACCAACGATTTTTCAAAAATCTTGGCTCGAACGAAGCTCTAGCCCTATGCCAGTTTGATGTGAATCCTTAAGGACTCTGAGGATGGTTACAAAGAGCATTATCATTAAATTAGTTACCGTGTGTTTGTGATGTATATATAGTGTGAGGACTAAGGAAGGAGCGAGTCGATGGCGGCTAAACTATTAGATGATGTTTGGAATATGTAATGAGATTAGAATAGACTTAATTTCCCGTGCGTGCAGTCATTAGTAATGCCCTATTGATGTTGTCTGCTACGCTGCTCGACTTATGGGCTCATAAAGTTGAGCCCTTAACTCTACAGGACCGGAGCCACCGACTTACCGCAGCCAAATCCAATATCATATCGTCGATGATACACTATAACTATGGAAAACCGCTGATCGCTGCTCTGCAATACCGAAATGCCTTGTGCAGGTGGTTAGACAGAGAGCCCACATTCAGATTTCCTATATAGATTTATATTATTATGTGCGAATTTTATTTTATTTATTGTATAAATTATAAACGCGTCGACAGCTTAGGTCATTAGCGTCTTGATTGCATTAAATAACAATTAATTTAAAACTAAATGACATCACAAAACATCCATGAACGGAGGCGGGATTCGAACCCACAACAGTCTCATCCAGAGGCCGCGACGCTAACCACTGGACCACACTGTTCTCTTTTGTGCGAATTAGCATTGGAACAGACAAGTAGGGAGTCACAACTATTATTATTTTTATTCATGGGTACTGATGTCACTTCCGGTCATTTTTTTGAATTGTCTTCTTATGTGATCGACTACATAAATAAAATTGACGTCAAAATGTCGGTCTCAACAAGTATTTTCATATCATCAAAGGGTTCCAAAGTTGATCCTGCCGCAACCCCTTGGCAGTCCTAATTTTTCAATTCTCTTTACAAGCTTTTATTTAACTTGCAATAGTTTGTGTGTTTGTTTATGTCAAAACTTGCAAGTCAATTTTGAACGACTTCCACGTATTCGATCGATTTGAAATTTTGTACACATATGTATTGCCGATGACAATACATGAATAAATCATTTTTAGAAATAAACTCAACCCCTAAGGGGTTCAAACGGGGATGTAGGGTTTTTTTTTGACTAATCAACGTCCAGGCCAAATCGCTGAAGGCTGAAACTAGAAACTTGAAATTTTGACAGTTGGTTCCTTTTCTGACGTAAGCATCCACTAAGAAAGGATTTCTCGAAATTCAACCCCTACGGGTGTCAAAGGAGGGTGAATTTTGAAAGACTAAAATAAACAAAATAAATATTAGTAAAAAAACTTTTTAGAGACAAGCTTTTATTTAAATGCACTAAAAAGGCAAAAATAATTTTTAATAATTTAGGTTCATAATTATAAAAGCGTGGGTCGTGAACTCTATGATAGTTTATTAGTCACGACCCACGCTTTTATAATTATGAACCTAAATTATTAAAAATTATTTTTTCCTTTCTAGTGCATTTAAATAAAAGCTTGTCTCTAAAAAGTTTTTTTACTAATATTTATGACTGTTTTCATATGCCATCTTCAGCACATACTACTAGTCTGTGCAGAAGATGGGAGCTTAGCTCTTGAAATGTACATTCACCAATAAAATTATTGTGGTGAGAAGTGACTGAACCGTTGCTTTATTTATTTTGTTTTTAAAACAACAGTGCTCTTAATTATTTCTATCGACTACATAAATAAAATTGACGTCAAAAATCCACTTTGTTTTCTGTTTTAAAGACCAACAGCTAAGGTTATTTGGGCCTAGCACCAATTCATATTTTCAATTCATTATTTTTTGTCAAAATTCCAGTCTCAACGAGTACTTTCATATCATCACGAGATGCCAGAGTTCATCCTGCCGAAACCACTTGGCATCTCTATTTTTCAATTTCCGGTAGAATAAAAATAATAATAATTATGACTCCCTATTTGTATGCCCCAACGCTAATTCACATAGTCAAATTTATCTGCAGTGTATTCGATAAATAGGAAATCGGACGGTTGGCTCTAGGACTTTTTTGTGTGAAAATAGTGACCAAAAGAAAATATCTAACCTAGTTTGCACTAAAAATATTTAAAAAAAGAATAGATGACTCATCTGATTATCTCACCAAGGCACTGCACATAAATGGGTGCTACTCACTATCAGTCTAGTCACTATGATGATGCCAGTCCTGACCGTCCAGACAGTCTCTTTTGCGTGATGTCATTGGACGCTGATCTTTTGTCATTCGTATTAAACTTTCAGGTGACGCATACAGGTGTAGTGTACGTGATAAAGTATTCGGATGTTTGCTTGTAAATGGCTCATTTTGGACTGCTTATTGCAGCTTTGTCTAATTATTCGGAAAGTTATTTAAAGCTAGAAATGCTCTTTTCAAGGTCAACATATTTAAGATTATGAACTCTGTAAAACGCATTTGACACACACAAATGATAACCGTATTACCATAAAAGTAATTTTTTACAAACTTCATCTGAAAAAAAAATATTTCTACCTTTATTTTAATTTTATTTATTTATTGTAAATTATAGACGCGTCGACAACTACCTTTATTTTACCCTATAACGTCACACTCGGGACTAATCAGACACAGCTTGACAAATCAATGCCTTTTCACATCTTTCGAAAAATCGATACCTACTTAATTTTTTTAAAATATGTCTAATTTTTTCGTACTATTTTTAGACTTCAAAAAGTCCCCGCAAATAAACCTTTAATGAAAATAAAAAATTGGGGATAAATATAGGTTGAACTTGTGAGGGTCACTTCGCCACAGTGTTAACATTAATTAACCTTGAATATAGCGGAGATCCCAGAAATGCCATGCGTTGTTTAAATAGTTATGAACCTAAATTATTAAAAATAATTTTTACCTTTTTAGTGCTTTTATATAAAAGCTTGTCTCTAAAAAGTTTTTTTTGCTAATATTTATTGTGTTCATTTTAGTCTTTCAAAATTTTACTCCCCTTGTAGGGGTTGAATTTCGAGAAATCCTTTCTTAGTGGATGCTTACGTCAGAAAAGGAATCAACTGTCCAAATTTAAAGTTTCTAGCTTCAGCAATTTGGCCTGGACGTTGATAAGTCAAAAAACCCTACATCCCGTTTGAACCCCTTAGGGGTTGAATTTATTTCTAAAAACGATTTATTCATGTATTGTCATCGGGAATACATATATGTGTACAAAATTTCAAATCGATCGGATACGTGGAAGTCGTTCAAAATTGACTTGCAAGATTTGATCTAAACAAACACACAAACCAACAAACACACTAACATACATTGCAAGTTAAATAAAACCTTGTAATAAAAATTGGGGATAAATATTGGTTGAACTTGTGAGGTCCACTTCGCTCCAGTGTTAACCTTGAATATAGCGGAGATCCCAGAAATGCCATGCGTTGTTTAAAAAACGGTCCACGGGTTCTCGAGTTCCAATCGGTTCAGTTCGCATTTGGTTTTATAATAAGCACTAGCTTTTGTTCGTGACTCCGTTCGCGTTGCGTGGACATAGGAGCACTCTCAAAAAAAAAATATTATAAGCGGAGACCGCAAGGCGTGGTGCATTCAGAAAGAAACGGCTTTTCATATGAGTCATTGCGATTTTTAAAGTTTTGAGGGAAAGCCAATTTCATTGTGCTATATAATAGTCTAACATGGAAAAACCACGAAATAGGTGGATTCCTCCGGAACTGCAGACTCTACCGGGGTAAAAAAATATAGCCTATGATTTAATCTGGGCCATAAATTACCTAAATGCCAAGTTTGATTAAGATCTGTTGCGCCGTTGAGGCGTAATTTAGGATTATAAATCGTATGTAATATTTTTTTGTACTGCTATTGAGTGTTTATTGCAAAATAGTATATTGGGTAACTAGTGTGCTAAATACATCTTTATACGTCAGGCGCGATGTTTTCAGCACAAGTATGAGGCGAGCGCGCACGAGCCTTGGCAAGTGTACATCGCGAGCCGCATACGAGTACTGAAAACATCGCGCCTGATGCATAAAGATTTAGCACACGTGTTGCACACTATACTTTATTCAACACATGCATCATGGTTTTAGACTTTAATTGAATTAAAAAAACAGTTACTGTTTTTCATTATAGCACTGAAAAGAGCTGCATAATGGATCATTATGTAACTAATTACATAATGAACTATTACAGCACTGGAACGCGTTTAATGGTCACTAGTCAATATACGGCTGTTTAAGGTCCGCAAAACAGATACGAAAAAAAACTAAAAATGTGCATGTGTTGAATAAAATCTTCTAATACAATTAATATGTTTGCTGTTATTGTGTGCAGTAATTGGTACTAATTTGAACTTTCAATTATTTTCCAACAATTAACTTTTTTATAAAACAAAATTATTTATCATGCCGTTTTTCCGTGTGAGTGGAAATTTACAGTTGGTAATTTTATTTGTTTACTTCGTGACTGAATCGTAGGAGTTTCAATTATATTTCATTTTATAGTTTTCAATTAATGAAAAATTATTTGTGGATCAAACAAGTTAACTGCAGTGTTACTGTTATACAGAGAAAAATTATATTAAACTATTACAGGTTAATTGTATTGTCTACCGAAAGTTTTAGCCGGTGCACTCTTCATCTTAAATCCTTTTCCCCGCCTAAAAAGAGTTACCGTTCTCCCGACGCTATTTTTAAAGCTAAAGGGTTCGGGTAAACTTTAATTGAAGGACTAAGAATCACACTTCAGATCTTACAGGCGAATTTTTTGAAAAAAGTTTTGGTTACGTGTGAAAGATAACGTAATTTTTAAAAAGTTGTAAGTTTTTCCAGGATTTGTTTTTCAATTTTTCGCCTATAGGATCTGTAATGTGATTTTCGGTCCTTCATTTGGCGTTTACCCGAACCCTTTAACTTTAAAAATAGCGTCGGGAGAGCAGTAACCGTTTTTAGGCGAGGCGAAAGCATTAATAACCGCCTATAGCGAAAACAAAAAAATCTGCAAAATTTAGTGCGATATCTAGTATTGCATGTTAATTTTTAAAAACGTTTTTCCGGTGTGTAAAAACAACTCGATCGCGCTGGAATTAATTTTCAAAATAAACCAGTTTTAATTACGTTACATAGTAAAGTACTTGTTCATTTAAAAATCTTTATAACGTCGTTTTATCTAATGGTGTTAACACTTAGGGGCCGTCCATATATTACGTGATTTGAAATTAGAGGGGGTCTGGTAATTAAATGATGGAAACCTGAAGCAGGATGGAAGGGGCTCTTGCCGAAAATTACGTCATCACTTTACTTCAAAATGTTTAGGAGTGGGTGGAGTTCCCACGGGAAAAAATTAAATAAATAAATAAGGGAAAATATTATATAAATAAATAAGGGAAAATATTAAATAAATAAATACTTTATTTGGTTTTTATTGTGCAAATAAACTATCGCATATTTTTTATAGGAAATGCCATCATTTTGCGAGAGATAGGGGGGCTATTAGATTATGACGCTGGGCTGATTTTAGGGAGGGGGGGGGTCAAAAATTGATGACGCAATATATGGACGGCCCCTTATTGAGTATCACAATCTGAATTTGCAATAAAACTAAAATTCAGGATACTTTTTTTATTCTATAGTATAGTTTCCACATCCACGTTTACTTACCTATATGCGTACCTCAAAAAAATCAACCTTTCTTCGTCCAACGCACGTATTTATCATTGACTCCATCCTTTGCACTCTCGCAATTCCAACTACGTAGTTATTCGGTCCTGCGCTTTGAAATGACATTGTCGCCACGTTACGATCGTACCACTTCGCGTTGAACGTTCGTACGCGTATCGTATGTTTCCGTTCCCATCTGAAGGTCGTTGTACCGTCGACTGTAGATAGTTCTAGAGCAAGAGAGTGTGCCTTGGTTCCTTCACTTCTAGTCAAGTGAGATTTGTTGATCGAGACAGTGAAATGTTAATATTGTTAATCTATGTGGAGGACTTTATTAACATGATTACTACCGCCTTCTGACGTCGTAAATTCGCATTATTGTCGTGTAGCAGAACGTTGTTCTTTAACAATAAAGTCGGTGTTTGTCCATTGGACTGTTGATTTTTAAAGCATTTTATCGGAAAAGACACGAGTTTTATTGTTTGGCAAAGCGCGCAATCCGATAGAATTACCGTGAGGTACGCGCTAAGGTGCTAGTTAGTTACCAAACATCCGTATAGTTGGTATTATTATGACAACAGTACAGCTTCTTCGTGTTCCCCATGTTACGCTTCCTTCCAGCATTTCCTTCTGTACCTCATTTCTTCATCGGATAAATATTTGGCGCAGTATCGTGTTACGTCAATAGTGGATGCGGTAAAACATTTTCGCAAACTGTCAGCCAGATATTAAGAAATTAAATTAACTATTTAATTTTCAAAGTACGCTTTTATAAATTGTTTAAATGGTGGAGTTTTTAAGCGATGTTTATCGTAAATAGCGGATAATATTTTTTTATAGTGAATCAGTGATTTTTGAATTTAACATTCGAAATTTAAATTATTCGAATTTAATATACGTATCTACGTGTTTACTAAATTATTTAAATGGCGGTTTTAACGTTCTATTCTGAATAGTGATTAATTTTTTGATAAATATTTCATGAGTGATTTTTGAATTCAAAACTAAATTATTCAACGTTTTAAATGTTTTTATATTATTACGTAAAAGGTGTTTTATAAAAAAAAGCATTTGTTATTTATATATCCGATTATGTAAATATTATAGATTTGTGTGAATTGACTGGGCTTGGAATGTTCAGTTATTGTGCAACAGTTCTGCGATTCATAGTGAATTTATAAAATATAGTTAATAGTTATTAATATTGTGTGCTATTTGTTATTGCATTATTATTCATTGCCGCCTTGTTGTGATAGTGAAGTGATGTAAACCATTTTTTGGATTAACACCATTTTGGATTAATTCGAGCAATATGATTCTGACACAAACTGCAGGTGAGTTTATTACGCTCATTTTTCAAAGTTTATTTATTTTCCCACTTTTACTTTATTTGCCAATACATAGTTTATGAGCAAATATACTTATCGGTATTGGTCGGATGGTAGGATCTAAGGACTGGACCCTAAAATATCGACGTTTCACGTCATTAGGTACCAATAGTTTTATTTTGTCCTTATCTACCTGATCTCCTGCTCTAGCACTGGTTCCCCAAATCATGCGGAAATTATCCTTTCTGTACTATTTTTGATAACCCAGCTTCCTTACGTGTATTTTTACGATAAATCTTGAAACACATATGTTCGGTTGCGGAAAGCGTTGTCAAAAATTTGATTTGACAATGACCTTAGATTGTGCTCACACATATTTCATTGTAAAGCATTGTAGAATTAAATCGATCTTGCTCGAAAAATAATTGATCGATTGAAACGATTTTTTTATACTATCTATACAAGTATTTAACTTAGTTTTTTTATACAATTTTCACTTCGAAACAATATTTTTCTACGCATTTTTATCAAAATTTAGCTTGAAAAGTGATCTTTTTCTATATGTAGATCAAGCATTTGTTTTATTGTGTTCTACATGACAGGGAGTTTCACAACATTAGACTGCTCGTGTATGTAAAAAAAACTAGTTATATTATCACAATCCAAGGTAATTATCAAAACAAATTTTTTGACAACGCTTTATACAACCGAGCACTAATAAGTTGCACTAATAAATTTAAAACCCTTGTATAGTCATGCATTACTTTCTTTTGTAAAAAGATTTGAACGCACGAATATAAAAATGTTTGAACAGATTTTCTTTCCGATGAAATGTGCCTAATAAATATTTCTTCAACCATTTCAGAACATAAATGACGTTTGTTATGTTGAATAAAAAGGTATTAGAGGCGACTGAACACTTTTTACGCAGCGAGCATCTCATACATAATTCTACCGTTTCAGTAAATTCTATCGTTTCAGTAAATCTGTGCGAATTATAAAAGATAATACAAAAAATACAAATCGATATAAATACAGCGTCATATTTGATGCATTCTAATACGTTACAAGCCTTCGACATACCGTGATTTGTCTTCTCAAAACTTGAGTAGATAAAGGAACTAGACCAGTGCTTTTCAAATTCTTTATCGCTTTCGTGTTATGTTTATTTATTTATTGTAGATTATAGACGCGTCGACATCTAAGGTCATTAGCGTCTTTCAACTACACTAAATAACAACTAACTTAAAACTAAATAACATCACAAAACATCCATGAGCGCAGGTGGGATTCGAACCCACGGCAGTGAACGTCTAGAGGTTGCGGCACCAAGCATGCTAACCACTAGGCTATACTGCCCTCCTTTCGTGTTATGTAAAAGTGTCAGCGATAACAGATGTTTATTGGCAAATCTTAGAATGGTTCTGGAACTATTGCCAACAAAATATGCTTTAGGGCTTTAGAACTGTTAGAACTGCACTAACAAACATGCCTAGAGTAAGTTACGATAGGTTGTAAATTATAGACGCTCGACAAAAGATGTCATAAGCAGGTGATAGTGCATCAATCCAGTAATTGATAAATACTCGAATTTTATTTTTGAATATGTTCAGGAAGCAAAAAGTTTAGATACTGAAGTTTTCAATTAGAAAAAGTTTGCTCCCCGTATTACAGTACCTACAGTAGAGCTGTCGCGCGTCTATAATCTATAATCAGTCGGTACACTGCGTAGACCTTAGTTATTAAGTATTAATTCAACGCCTGGGCTACTGGGGGAAAAAACGCACGTCTTTATTTCTTTTTGATCAAAGCCAAAAATAATGTGAAAGGGGCCATTCAAGTATTACGTAAGCACTACAGGGGGCGGGGGGGTCTTTGCTTTGCTTATTTTTGATGACAAGGGGGATGGGGGAGTCTGGATGGTGATTACGTCAGCAGTGTTTATTTTTTACTTTTTCGGATTTTCTACAAAATTTAGTCGATTTTGGTTTGAACACATATGGCAACTCTACTTGTCTATGCTTGAAAACGAAACGCATTTTCAGGGATTCCCGAAAATAATGGATACGTTTACTCGCTTTGAACCGAATAAAAGAACCGAGTAGGGGAATTACCGCGCGTTATTCATTGAGCAGCAATTAACATCCAATGTCATCGAAGACTTAGAGTCATGGATTCATGTGTCATGGACTGAGGACTGTTAATTTGAATTAATTTACCAACGTTTTAGAAGAAGTTTGTCTTGTTCGTTAATATATTAAGATTATAATAACTGAATACCATGTCAACAAAATTTGCTTAAATAAATATTATGTGCGTTAAAGTCCTCTATTCCAAGCCTATTCCTTACTTCTAGAACTGCTGCTCATGAATCAATAAAGAAACCAGAATACATTCAAAATGCATGTACCAATGTTTACGTAAGCATGGGAGGGGGGGAGAGCTTTGCTTACTTTTGCTGACGAGGGGGAGGGAGGGGGTTAATAATTGCAAAAAATCTGCTTACGTAATACTTGAACGGCCCCAAATCAGTCTCATCAAGACGTGTAGGAGTGAAGACTTAATGGTTGAAAACAGTAAGACACTGGAAAAGAAGAGTTGGAGGTGATGATTTAACTAGTATCGACTTAAGGCTATAGTATATTTACCAGATATCCGACTTGTCAAAGGAAAATCAATTCGTACGCTCCTAAGATACGAATTCTCACCCAAATCATATCGTCTATCCATATAGTAGTTAGAATCAAATCTTTTGGTTACCGTCGACTCTAGATTGTATTATTATATTCCTTGAATTTTATTAGAATGTTTTTAAAAATAAAATCTTTCAAAGATGGATCAAAACAAATTTTCACCCACATCATTTCGTCTATCCACCTCTAGACGGTAACCGTTAATTCTAGGTTATCATAACAAAACACAATCGAATTCCTTGAATTTCATTAAAACGTTTTTAAAAAATAAATCTTCTTTCATAACAGAACATATTTTAGTGTAAATCAAAAAGATGGATTAAAACTAATTTTCACCCACAATATATTGTTTCATTTACCCACCACCAGACGAGTGTGTTGAATACTGCTGAACTGTTAGGTTAGAAGCTACGTACTCACACATTGCCTACAGGCCGTGGCGTCAGACTACCGAGAGCACATATTTATCAAACTCCCACTTTTCAATTTACCTTCTACTCGATCGATATAATAATATAATATTATACGTTTGATCTTTGTGTATAAATAATATTACGCTTTGAGACTTTATACCGTTAAATCAAATCGTGTTATATTGGAATTATTTACAAAGGACAACTTAATACAAATGCTGAATGAATAAACGGGACACAACAGTTTGTGGTCGCTAATTATAAGCTCGCACATTTGAACTGAAATTAAATCTGTTATACCGTTGTCACTAAAGCCTTCGAACGATATTACTGCCTGTCGAAGCAGTGTTAAATTGACAGTGACGTAATAATGGGAATTTAACTTGGATACGATTTTTAACCGACATAGAAAAGGAGGCTATTATTTCGACGCGTATATCATTTTTTAACTTCCCGCTAAGAAAATTGTAAATTTTCAAAAATTCGGGAAGTTATTGGTTTCAGTCCGATTTTCTAAAATCGAGTTTTCAACTGATCTCAACATTTTGAGGTCCTAGGAAACTATTCTGATAAGAGTTTTTTCAAAATAATTTTTAGATTTTTGAAACGAATCAACCAAATTTGAATAGTTCTTGCGGTGATCGAAAGGGTTTATCAAGACCCAGATCTATTAAGAATTTGAACTTTGAAGCTAATCAGTCAAATAATTTCGAAGTTAGATATTTGAAAAAAAATTTAAATTTTTTTTTTTTTTTCAGTTTTTGTCACATAACTCGTAAACTTATAAAAGTACCTATACCTATAAAAAGTTTAGTAATTGAATTGGACGCCGACCTCAAAATTTAATTATTTTTCTCTTTCTATTAGCCTTTTTTGAAGGAAATTCAATTTTTTTACTCGACTGCCCCAGGTGGAGGGTAATGTTTTTCGAGTCTATGTATATATGTCTATTTCTTTGGCACGCTCTGTAGCCTAAACGGCTTGACGGATTTTAAAAAATGATGCGTCTATAGATTCGTCATAGTCTCACGAGTGCTACTGGGTATATGATGTCACGGATAATTCAATATGGCGGACTCTAGACGCCATTTTGTCAGAATGCAAAAGTAATTTTTTTATAAAAAGTTTTTTGATATGAAAAATTCATATAAACAAAAGAAACATTATTATTAGGCGCGACCTAAGCAAAGCTATAGAAGTGCCTATATAGACCTGCTTTGTCTTACGTCTGTGAGTCACGCTTTTTTGTACCAGTCATACAGCCCAAACGGATAAACCGATTTTAAAAAACGTTTTACTTATTAGTTTCAATCACAAACATATTCCGCAGTTTATGCCCGTCTTCTGAAAGGACAAGACGGTATAGCTTCGTGACCGCGCGACGGTACTGGTGTTTTTTTCCATAGTTACTATTCATAAAACTATGGTAACATCATTATCGCCGAAGTTACATACCTATCTGTCCTTTCAGAAAGACCGATAGTCCTTAAGATTTTTAGTCTAAAATAACTGACTGTCCAGTTTATTGGAAAACATAACTTTGTTCCTTTTTGCGATATTAGAGACTTTAGTACTTTAAAAATGGCAACAGGGTTAAAACACTTGCAAAATTACGGAATAGATATATGTATGTATAATATTCTGCGTCATTTGCACTTACATTCACCCTATCAGCCAGCCTAATATCCTGTAGTACAGCATGAAAAACACGTTCTATACTTGCTTATATGCCTTTTGCCCGTCCCGTGTCGTCGTCGACGGCGTGTTCCATAGCTGAAGCCTGCCGCGGTGCGTAACTAAGGAAATCGATTTATTCAAGTGGTGCCACAGACTGAAAACTCCATATACCTACCACACTATCGTAGGTAGGTCAGTGTGATTTCTTTACGTTGTTGCTGTTAAGTTTGTCTGATCATAATAATATAATAAAATTGTGTAGACTTTGACGGCCGGTTTCCATTGTCAAACAAGGTGAAAAATTCTCCCGGGATGATGAGCCGTGGTCAACTGGAGTTTTTCCAAACGTTTCGTCTCTAACTGTGAGAGACATCTTCAGTGGCACAGTTACGGCGACGTGAGCTTCGACGTTGACACAAAGAAGTCTCAGGTACCTGAGACTTCTTTGATAATAATATAAACTAGCCTTTACCCGCGGCTTCGCTCGCGTTAATGTCGATTTGCACGCTAGTTCCCAGTCCCCTTGAGTAAAAGCGCGGTGAAATAATATAGCCTGCGTTAATATCCTATTCCCTGATTTATAAATAAACCCATATAGACATTGAGGGTGGACAGAGTGTTCCTCTATAATTTTGGCACAGAAATGAGAGAAAGACATAGCTATTGTAGACGACTATCATTCTCTCTTTCTAGAATTGTGATTGGTTCTTCGCAGGCCCGGACTTAAAGACACAGGACCCCTAGGCACTTGACAGTTGGACCCCCCAAGCCCAAAAAAAGGGGGAAATGGAATTGGATGAAAATTTAACAATTGGGTTATCTTACAAAATTTTTGGGATTTTTTTTTCTTTAATTTCCGTCTCCACCCTGGCCGGGGCCCCCTCGACGGCTGGGCCCCTAGGCCGGTGCCTTGTTGGCCTAGGCAGAAATCCAGGCCTGGTTCTTCGTCCTAAGGCCTAACATGTATGCTTGCTATGAGTATGAATATTCAATTTTCAAATAAAGTAACTATAAAATATAGACATGGAGACGAAGAACCAATCACAATTCTAGAAAGAGATAACTATATTCATCTACAATAGCTATCTCTTTTTCTCATTTTTATGCTCCCAATGTCTATGAATTAAACCCTATAATGAAAACAGTGTTGCCAGATGCAAAACTTTAATTTTCCTAGTAAAATCTTGGAAATTTCACCAGATTTTCTTGATCTCATAGCTTCAAAATTACCTAGAATTTCTCTACAAAAATAAGAATTTCCCTAAAAATATATCATTTCAGATTTGAGAGGGCTTGAGAATAGCCGAATGTGTAGCAATGCTGTTGTTTACATGGCGTTGCTATCATGGTTCCTCTATTACAAGTCCCCAGTTCCCGGGTTCTAGCCCGAGAGCTGGTAAAAGTGTCAATTGGATTTTCAATTTATTATTAAAAAAAATAATGAATTGAAAATATGAATTGGTGCTAGGCCCAAATAATCTTAGCTGTTGGTGGTCTTTAAAAACACACACAATTCAGATTTGAGGTTATAATATGTTTTAGTTCCACTGTTTGAGAGAGTATAGATAGATAGTTTATTTAGTCGTATTGGAGATACAAGTATCTATATGACGGGTCATTACAAATAAAATTACATGTTAAAATCTTTGATATTGTATAGACACGCTTCAGTCAGAGTTTTTTTAATTTTATTTTTAAAAACATTGTCAGGTAGATCTTTAATTAGGAAGTTTCCATTGGACGAAAATACTAATTATGATACTGTCACATCATTATAATAAGGATAACTTTAAAAATTCTGAAAGAATTATTTTGATATCTTTAATTTCAACGGAGATATTCAATTTCTTGTACGTGGGGTCGCAAACGAAACTGATTTTTGAATATGACGTCACGCGGTACAAGTTTGCTGTTTTTTAGCTTTGTGAGTAATTAGAACCTAAGTTACTTAGTAACTATTTTGTTGTAATACAGACTTTTCTATTTATATTAAATTAAATTTACTGTCAAAAATTTAAATATGTCAATATTTTCCGTCATCAACTGGTTTGTTTTTAGTGTTTCCATAACTATTTACGAGTTTATAGAAAGAGATTTATCGGAAGTTACCATGCTAAATTACCACACATACAAACTGAAAATAACTTTTATAAATATCGTGCCGCGTGACGTCACCCGGACTGAAAACGGAATTTCTTGGAGAATTGTCAATTCAAACTTTGAAGTAGCATAACTTTGTTGTTTTTAAAGATATTTCAAAAATTCTTCCGCCATTAATTTTATAATTTTTAGAACTATGATTTAGACCAAAAAAATAAAAAAGGGAAACTTCCTAATTGTTTGATGTAAACTGTTGTAAAATTTTTGCGAAAGGTAATAAAAATCGTTTTGAGTGCTAGATAGATTGCACTTAGGCAATCGTAATATTATCCCAATTTCTTATAGTTTTCTTCTTTAGTTCAACCACGTAAGAAAAATGGTTATAAAGGCATGGAATAAATCTGTACCTATACACTAAACTGACTGAATTGTAGGAGATCTAAGACTAACCAAAATATTGAAGATTCGGATCCATATATTATCTCTTGCTAGTTATACAACCTACCTTTTTAATATTATTTTTGTGAAATTGATAAAAAATAATAAAAATTGGCACCTGCTAGTGATGAGCAAGACCAAGACTGTCCAAGTCTTGGTCTTGGTCTTGCTCAAATATGTCTGGTCTTGATCTTGCTGATTCAGTCTTGGTCTTGGTCTTGCTTATTAACTTCCCATTGGAAGTTATTGTAATGGGTCCGAAAATCGAAATCAAAAAGGAAAAAAAATTTTCATGTTTCAAGGTCACTACACTATTTTTACACTACTTTTAGAAAGATGTCTGTGTGTGTGTGTGTGTGTGTGTGTGTGTGTACGTATGTACGTACGTACGTATGTATGTGTCCATTTCTTTCTAAGACGAAATCTCGAGAACGAAAAATGATATCGACTACGTTGGGGTGCCAATCGACGCGTATTAACGTAAGTATGATCTGAAAGGAATTTTTTTAAAATCGGTTCAGCCGTTCTTTTTTCTTAAGCGAATAACCTCCAAAAAAGTAGATTTTACACAATATCTCGCGAATAAAAAATTATATCGACTTCGTAAGGGTGTCAATCGAGGCGTGTTAACGTCATTTTGATCCGACATAAATTTTATAAAAATCGGTTCAGCCGTTTTTTTTTTTTTTTTTTTTTTTTTTTTTTAATTATTGATGTTTTAATGATTAAAATGATTACTTTTCTGTGTAATATCTAATTTAATTATTATTATTAAATATTTATCAAACTGGGAAGTTCGTCGTGTGGACCTCAAGGGTCGCACTTTAGTCCTAATAAACGACCCACCTCAGGGCTTGTTTAGTCTTGGTCTTGGTCTTGCGTATCAAGTCTTGGTCTTGCTCATTTTATCTGTCTTTTTTTAGTTTTTTACTTCTGAAGATCATCATATTTATAAATTAAAAATAATTCACAATCTATTATTAGGTAACTAACAAAGTACTTTATTTTATTAAAATGTTAAAAAATATCAAGATTACATCATTTTTAACACGCTTGTTCATTCGGTCTTGGTCTTGGTCTTGCTAGTCTAATGATAGTCTTGGTCTTGGTCTTGCTTTTTCGCAAGACCAAGACCAATTTTGCTCATCACTAGCACCTGCATGATGATTTTGGAAAATTTCCCAGATCATCGAAAATTTCCCTTTTTCCCTCACATACCCAAATTTTTCCTAGATCTAGGAAAATTTCCCTAGCACTGGCAACACTAGTGAAAGTCCGGGTTAAAATATGTAAGGTTCAAACGTCAAAATATGGTTCGATTTTCCAATCCAATCAGAATGTTAGTAACGACATGATCGGATTGTCACATGTTTGTTGCAGCCTTGTCATTGGAAATATTTTCTTGCGTCAGAAAATAACAGTCTATACTTAGAATGTAAGTTATTTATGTTTATTGATTATTAGTGTATTTGCCATAATATGGCACATACACTATTGGCGTCGGTCGGATGGCGGGACCTAGGGGTCGGACCAAAATTTCTCGACGTTTCATAGCCTCCTGAACAATTTGGCACCATTTTTGAAAATGTTTATATATATATGTATGTATATATTTATATATATATATATTTATTTATTTATATATATATTTATATATATATATATATGTGTGTACACGATAACTCTCGACAGACTTAATCGATTGAAACGAAATTTGGTACACATATTGGGACCCATCACCGCAAGAAGCCTATTTAAAATGGGCCCGATCGGACCATTTTCAGGGTTGTATTTAGGGGTTCCAAAAAGTTTTTGGGCCCAAAAATACCGAAAAATTTGTCAGAATCGTTTCAAAATTGAAATTTAACTCTTTAGTAAAGATTAAAACGTGCTGCTAAAATTTTAATAAAATCGGCCCGACAGGACCGGACTTTCAAATTTTATGAAAACACTAGTTTGTTGATACGGATTTACTTATGGAAGGGTGTATTAAATTTGGTACAGAGGTTGCATTGATAATAATATTGAAATTAAGAAAAAAATATTATTTTAAGGGATGTATTAAGGGGTTAAATTTTTTATTTTGTCCAAAAACAAACTTAAGTTCACGTATTAAAGCCACAAGGCCTGTATTAGCAAATACACTATATTGTCGGCAGGGTTTGGCACTGCGACCCGAGTTTTTTATGTTTATTGATTATTTAATTTATTAAATTGATTAATCATTTGTTTGAAATTTGTCCAAAACTGTGTTGTGGCATTGGTATCTTCAAACTTGACTTCGGAGATAACATTTGAATGCCGCCGTTTTTTTATACAGAAATATAAATGGATAGACTGTAGTATAGACGCTCAACAGCGGAGGTCATCAGCGTCTATCAGAAATATAAATAGGTTATCTTCATTTAAATTGAATATATATATAAGGCAGTGTTAAGTCATTAGAAAACTATGCGCCGTCCGGATGATTTTTCCTAGCTTAGAAATAACAATATTGTCATACTTTTCTTAGAAAATTATTTATAACTTCGTTACTCAAATAACAACCTCAGAATCCTTTTTTGGTATGTGCTAGATTTTCATACGCGCCTTCTAAAATAGCAATGCACTTCTGACGTGAATTACATACTGGGGTGGCATGTTATAAATACTAGATGTAACGGAAATAGTGATGTGAAACAAAACAGCATGTATATCTATGTTAAGGTCGCAAACACAGTAAGCCAGGTGACCGTGTGGAAAAGTACGAGTCTGCCGACAGGTACAAACGCCAAACCTAGGTTCGAATTCCAAAGGCTTTAAATATAAAAAAAATAAAATGGCGGCTCACACTGACCTGTGAGCCGCCAAGGAGGACACTTCGACCGCTGCCACATCGCCTTTGAGAATGTCTACCGCAGTTGTAGACGAAACGTCAAGTAGAAATACCACCGGACCACGGCCTACAAGCCCGGAAACCATGAAGATTTGGAACAATGCCGGCCGTGAAAGCTTGCACACTTGGATATTTTATTTAGTATATTTTTAAACGATAAATAAAAGTGGATGTATTTCTTTACATGACAACGAATAAAATTATTTATGTTTAACGGTATTCACGACATCTCTCTGTACCCGCGATATAGACATACCCACTTTTTTTCTCTGTAAAGCAATGTTATTTTAATGAGCGGCAAATAAAATGGGATAGTTTTTTATAGTAAGGAGGTAATTTTTAAACATTCTTTAAAAATGAAAATTAATAGGTATAAACAATTTGTTGTTTCTCGGTATCAATATTTAAACATCAACAGGACCCAGTGCAAAAATTGCACATAAACAATAATAATACCATAAATATGTTGCAAAAAATAAAAATTGTGAGTTGCCTTTTTAGATAACTATTTTAAAATAGAGCTTTTCTGCTAATTTACACCGCTTGTGCCTAGCTTCAGACGTTAGTTTAGCACCATTTTCATGTTATTTTGTATACACGTGAGTGATAGATGTTACAGGAGAGACAAAAGGGATGTCGGAAACGCTTTTAGTTGATGGAAAGCTTTTGATATTCTATACACCTCTGTGGTCAAAACACAAAACCGCTTATATACCGTATATATGCCAAAGTGACGATTGAAACATCCAGCTCATTATTGCTAATGGCCTTAGTTGTCGAGCTTCAATAATCCGTAATCAATCGATCCAAATAAGATATCTGGCCAGTATCATTGAATATCAAAGCTGGGTCGAAACGACATCACCAAATATCCATAAGCCGAGCAGGGATTCGAACCCACTGCAGTCTGATCCAAAGGCCAGCACGCTGACCATTACACCACAGTGTCCTCAATGATCTGTTTTGTTTATATATCATTAATTGCAAAATGACTATGGCTCCATCAAATAAGGTATCTGACCAGTATCATCAAACTTAGTGCCGCAACCTCTGGACTGGACTGCCGTGGGTTCGAATCCCACCTGCGCTCATGGATGTTTTGTGATGTTATTTAGTTTTAAGATAGTTGTTATTTAGTGTAGTTGAAAGACGCTAATGACCTGAGATGTCGACGCGTCTATAATCTACAATAAATAAAAACAGTATCATCAAATATCAAAGCTGCGTCAAAACGATATCACAAAATATCCATGAGTAAAGGTGGAATTCGAACGCACGTTAACCATTATACCACGCTGTCCTCGATGATCTGTTTTGTTTATATTCGCGTTTGGACCTTTGTAAAATGACTATATATAGATTACTATACCATAGAGATATATACATAGATATAGAGCTTATATCTATTGTACCTTTAGGACTTTTAAGTACCGTATTAAGAATATATACAGCTACGATGTAATTATATTTCTGTTTCTACCTCATGGAAGAGAGTAGCAACTCGCAGTAGCTATAGAGAAGCTTATTATAAGTTGCTTGTCATTATCATACACCATGCTCTCACCAGTTGATCGTCCCTTTAGGAATTTAAACAACCGAGATTCACGAAAATCGCATAACTGTATTTGTGTGAACCAAATGGCCAAAAACGCTAAAGTCTATTTTTGAAGTGTAAACTTACTTAGGCGCGTTAGGCACTCTTTGCCTGGGTAGTGAAATAAAGTGAACCGTTCGCATTCGCACGTTCGCAGTCCGCATGTGACGCGGCTGACATACTTATATCATAAAAACGGTACACAGTACAGTTGCACCGATAGCGCAGTTGGCAACGTCTTTGCGTTGTATGCATAGGAACATCGGTTCGAAACTTGATGGTGCCGTAGAATTTTTGGCGTTTTTTTCTAATTTTATTTTTGTTATATTCTTTCTTTGACAATAATTATAATTTTTTTGAAACCAAGGTAGAATAAATTAAAAATATAATTTTTACATGATATTTATTTATATATTTTTTTATTCATTAATTGTAGATATAGGCCGATTTTAATATATTTATGATTAAACTGTGTAGTTAAAAAATTATATATGCAGGGTGTCCTCAAAGACACTTAACACACGCCTACCACATGTTCCTGAGACCAAAATAAGTCGATTTAAGCAAACTTGTACCTTCTTACAAAATTTCTTAGTTTGGGCGCTATATACGGCCCTGAAGTTACAATTTTGAAATCATTTTTATGTTACAAATTTCAAACGGCTTGTGCGATTTTGCTAAAATTTGGCACGTTGACATAGTTTTATGGAACAAAAAAAACCCATATCAAAATTATGATTAATATTAATCCATAGACATAGAACTCGGGTTTTTTAATATTTGAACATTTCAAATTTCTACGCCAATGGAAGAAAAGGGGTTTAAGTATAAAATTTAGATTCAGTAATTTAGTTGCTACAAAAAAGCTACTCTTAATAAGACTCGATTACTCTCATGGTTTTTGAGAAATTTGTGCCAAACTTTATTCTACCGCAACCACTTGGCAGCCCTAATTTTTCAATTTCCAGCACAATAAAAATAATAATAATAATTGTGGCTCCCTATTTTCTGCCCAAATGCTAACACATAGACAAATTTATCCGTGTATTCGAAATAGGATCAGAGCCTTATTTAATCAGAAAAAAATCGACCTACACGGTTTTAGCGTTTTGGTCACAGATGTTGTCCATAAAGGTACATGCAGCTATAGAGATTATTAGATGACGCGAAGGTTTTGGCGGTTACGTAGAGGCGGTCGTACTTTCGCAATATTGATTTTACTCTTCCTACACGTAAAGCGTAACTGTAAACACAGAGATAACATATAGATATAGGGACTATTGATTTTACTTTAAATGCTATAAACTATGTTAAGCGCAGAGATACGTGCAAATGCAGATCTTATGTTTAAATAAACCGACGGATTACGATTTGATCTCGGCGAACGAAGAAATCTAAATTACGCTCTGATCTTTCGATTTGTACTTGTCAATTTTTAGTTATATCTTTATTAGTAGAATACGCAATTATTATTGTTACAAAACTGTTTTCTGAGTTGGCGGAATACATATTTATTTACAATGATTAAATACACAATAATAATGAATGCCACAACGAAAAGTCAGTTCTAACAATCAACACAACTAAACAATAACTAAACAGTAATTACAAAGCAAAACAAAACAACTATATACAATAACTTGTAATTATTACCACTACACTAGTATTTATTTTATCAATCAAATTATATCACGGCCCTATTTATATCACTGATTCACCATAGACTTGACTGCGTCACTCTCCGTTGACTGATTGATTCACTCACTCGCACTGGCTGTTTATATATGCTACGTGGCATAAGCATAGTGTGTTCTCGCTTTCTCTAGAACTTTCGCGCAGGTACCAGTTGTTCAGTAAGCAGATCCCGTTTCTCAGAACTCTTGCCTGTCGTTTATATACAGGGTGATCCGTAACATTATTATCTAATGGAATTGTTCTACGAACTTGGCAATGCTAGTGCTAGGGTAGGGAATTGATATTTCTATAGGGTAGGAGTAATATATACGAGTACCTATAATATGGATTTATTCTTGCAGTTCAGACGCTATTAGATTCTAATTCTAATACTTAGAAAACATAAAAAACCACAAACAAAACCATTAATGAGCAGGATGAGCTTGCTTTTCTGAGCATAACTTCTCAAATCGGGACTAAAGTTCTGAAATTGCGACTCTCCTAGGATAGCGCCGCGATGCCCCAGGGCGTCGCGACATAAGTTAGGGAATCTCTGCGCTAAACTATACAAATTAAAGGCGCCAAAATTTAAATAAACAATAATAAAAAGAAAAGTAGTATTTACACACCTGTGGACAAAAACTTCTATAAAAAAAGATCAAGTGTGTCGGGATCACTCGGTAGAGATGAAACTTTTAAATTAACTTACTGCAAAATTTTTCTGCAAGCGTTTTAATTGAATCTGTCTATACCTACATTGTTTGGTAGTTTTAATAACTGCCCTTTTTTTAAATTAATTTTCAGCTTTGATATTGTAACTTTCCAGTTAAAACTCTTAATTATATAAGAAAACATTTACTGTTTGTAAATTAAAACTTAAAAATTGGTAGTTACTTGCCAAAAACAATGATTTATTACTTTACACTACCTATTTCAGACTGGACTACAAAAACTAGTACGTTTTTGTTTTTTACAAGCTTTTATTTAACTTGCAATGTATGTTAATTAGTTAGTTTGTGTGTTTGTTTAGGTGAAAACTTGCAAGTCAATTTTGAACGACTTCCACGTATCCGATCGATTTGAAATTTTGTACACATATGTATTCCCGATGACAATACATGAATAAATCGTTTTTAGAAATAAATTCAACCCCTAAGGGGTTCAAACGGGATGTAGGGTTTTTTTTGACTAATCAACGTCCAGGCCGAATCGCCGAAGCTAGAAACTTGAAATTTGGACAGTTAGTTCCTTTTCTGACGTAAGCATCCACTAAGAAAGGATTTTTCGAAATTCAACCCCTACGGGTGTCAGGGGGGTAAAATTTTGAAAGACTAAATAACAAGATAAATATTAGTAAAAAAAACTTTTTAGAGACAAGCTTTTTTTTAAATACACTAAAAAGGAAAAAATAATTTTTAATAATTTAGGTTCATAATTATAAAAGCGTGGGTCGTGACTAATAAACTATCATAGAGTTCACGACCCACGCTTTAATAATTATGAATCTAAATTATTAAAAATTATTTTTTTCCTTTTTAGTGCATTTAAATAAAAGTTTGTCTCTAAAAAGTTTTTATTACTAATAATTTTTGAACTAATTAGTTATTTTTTGATCTAGATATACATTACACTTGCAATTACTTAATTGTATTTCCTACGTTTTAAAATTAAATAATAATAATTTAAAAGCTACTTTAAAGTAATTAAGTTTAGTGGTGATGCAGCTTGCACCAGTTTCATTATATCACCGCTTTTTAAACACATTTCGTATTTGCTTTTTCTTTTTATTGTAAACTAGCAGCTACCCGTAGCCCCGCTCACGTATATTAGTATAAGTATGGTTAATTTATTACCCCGCCCCCGTGAGAAATTCTCCCCCTGCGAAGCGAAGTATGATTTATTATCTTATCCCCCCCGCGAGGTTCTCTCCCCCTGCGAAGCGGAGTCGGGCTTTAAATCACTTGGAAATAGTTTGCATTAACGGTGTCACAAAAATAAACAGTCAACCCAACCTATCGTTTTGACATTTTGCATTAACGGTCTCACAACGCGCAAGAGACGAATTTTAAAATTGACATTTTTGTATACGCCTATCTCCTCTTAAACTACTGAACCGATTTTGACGATCGAGGTGTAATTTGAAAGGGCTCGCGGTGCAGATAAGCAATAAGGTCTCAGGATTGCGATAAGTGGATTTTAAGGGTTAAAAATGGAATTTTAAAAAATCGATTTTTAACCTCGCAAAATATATATGATGTACTTTAAGCAGGCTTTGGAAAAAACAACAAACCATTTGCATACGTCAAAATAAAGACAGTTTACCTTTTAGTTATCAAATTAAACGGTAAATTATTTGAATACAAGTGGAAAACAATTTGCTCGACTTTTGAGCAACAGGACGGCTAATATCTTTTTTATTTGTCAAGCGATTTAAATGAAACAAACATGAAAAGTTAGCCCAAGCTTATCTCAATCATCATTGAAAACCGCATCCAAATTGGTTCAGCCTTTGCGGAGATAAGCGTGCACACACAGACAGATAAACAGACAAAAAAAGCGTCGACGATTTTATTAATATATGTATAGATAACTCTGAGAACAAATTTCAATATCGTTGCATAGGTAAATAGGAAGTAAGAAATCGGTTTGACTGGTTTTGTGAGATCTCTTTGACGTTGAGTTACGGGATTCTGTTCCGGTACAATAATTCGATGCATTTAGTACCTACCTGCGTATACAATGTACATTGTACATACGCATCATACAGTAATGGACAAATATTTGGCATAATCCAAATACACTTGCCTCTCTTAGTAATGGTAATTGATGTATTTATAGCATTACATGCTCGTAAATAAAATAAATATCTATCTTTTACATAACCGGTTATTGAAGTAAAACTTCTTTAGCGAGACGAATGCATCGAAATGACCTCAACGTACGTTTAGGTGGGTGAGGCACACAATTGCGTTTTTAGTGTATTTGCCATATGGCACATACACTATTGGCGTCGGTCGGATGGCGGGACCTAGGGGTCGGACCAAAATTTCTCGACGTTTCATAGCCTCCTGAACATTTTGGCACCATTTTTGGAAATGTCTATTTATATATGTATATATATATATATATATATATATATATATATATATATATATATATATATATATATATATATATATATATATGTGTGCGGGCAATAACTTTCGAAAGAGTTAATTGATTTTGACGAAATTTGGTAGGCACGTTGAAATCCATCACCGCACGAAGCCTATTTAAAATGGGCTCAATCGGACCATTTTAAGGGTAGTTTTTAGGGGTTGAAAAATGTTTTTGGGCCCAAAAATGCCGAAAAAATTCTCAAAATCGTTTCAAAATTGAAATTTAACCTTTTAGTAACGATTAAAATGTGCTGCCAAAATTTTAATAAAATCGGCCCGACAGGACCGGACTTACAAATTTTATGAAAACACTAGTTTGCGGATAGTGCTTTACTTACTGAAGGGTGTATTTAATTTGGTACCGAGGTTGCATTGATAAAAATATTGAAATTAAGAAAAAAAATATTATTTTAAGGGATGTATTAAGGGGTTAAATTTTTTATTTTGTTCAAAAACAAACTTAAGTTTACATAATAAAGCCACAATGCCTGCATTAGCAAATACACTATATTGTCGGCAGGGTTTTGGCACTGCGACCCGAGTTTTTTAATTTTAACATTTGTTTATAATCGGTTGGTTATTGAAGTTGAAGACTTCCTTATAGGTGCGCTTTGCCTGGGCTGTTAACAACAGTGATGTGAAACGCACCCGACAGTGACAATCGGGGCTACTCGGCTCAAACACGAACACGTATTTGCAATATGCTGGCAATAGTGTGTAGTTCATAAGTGTGCTAATAGATGACACTAAAAACTTAATACTAGTACAAAGATATTTGTACTTCACAAGTGCGCTAACAGATGACACTAAAACATGTTTTGTAGTTCTCAAGTGCGCTAACAGATGACACTAAAACTTAATATTATCGTTAAGGTATTATATTCATTAAATTTAATTGTATAGGCCGATTTTAATATATTTATGATTAAACTGTTCTATTAAAAAATTATATATATATTTTAAAATTAGAAAATCTGAAGTTTTCACTTCTGTCATGTGGTCATAAGCACACACCTATTTTTTTTAGCAGTCTGTTAATTTCAAATAACAGTAGCATCTAACACCTGCTATCAAAAATAACAGTTTTATCGATAACTTTAATGCACATAGTTCGAAGTTATAGACGGTTCATAAATTTTATTTACCATGTCTGTATTATCTAATACAGATTTAACAAGGTGTATCTTATGTTATATACCGTACCTATACCGATACATATGTTTTATGCTGCATTATTTAGTATTATCTTCACTTTATAATTTATGCACCCCGTAGTTAAACTGTTGCCTGTTCCGAGGTTACGACATCGTTGTAACCTGTGACACGTATTCTGGGCCTTTGCGTAGTGTCGAGACACATTCCCACAGAATTTTAATCTGGTTTTTCTGTATATTATAGACGCTTACGACCGTTGTTGTTGAGCGTCTATAATCTCCATCTCTCGTAGCTTGATTGGTTGGTTTTAACTCTCTTTGCATCCAGTCATCGCAAATAAGATTTGGAAAATGGAGCTCCAAGAATCTCCCGCGCAATTTGTGCCAAATACTTTCTGAGTTGTGGAGGACAGGTTGGTGTAATTGCCAACGTGGTGGTCTTTGGAACAAGCTGTCGTGAGTTCGAATCCCACCTCGCTCATGGATGTTTTGTGTGATGTCATTTAGTTTTAAGTGATATGTTATTTGATCTAGTTAAAACGGTAATGACCTAAATTGTCGACGCGTCTATAATTTTTACATAGTATAAAATGAAGTCGCTTTCCGCGTCTGTCTGTCTGTTTAACCGCTAACTCCTCCTAAACCACGCAACGGATTTTGATGCGGTTTTCACCATCAGTTAGATAATTTTTTACGGAAGGTTTATATATATAGCAAACGAGCGTGGCGAGTGAGTAATGTAATTCCTAAGCCACGCAACGGATTTTGATGCGGTTTTCACCATCAGTTAGATAATTATAACGAAAGAGCGAAGCGAGTGTGTAGTGTATTGCACCCGGGCTTTCTTAGCACCCGGGCGAAGCAGGACGGGTACCGCTAGTCTACAATAAAATGAACTTTTTGAGTTGTATCATGAAGTAAGATTGACTTATTTTTGGCTGTCGTCACATAGAAACTCTCTCTTGACTTTTGATTCGTAGAGAGCTCATTAATAAACAAACGAATTTAAACGGTATTAATTTTGAATTCACACCGCCGGTTGATTTGTGTTCGCAAATCGCAAAATGATTTTCCCAAACGTCTATTTAATAGGCATTACACAATATTATTACACAATATCTGCTCTGTTATATAATAAATCTGTTTAACTTGTATATACTAACATTAATTAGAGAAGATATAGCCATGAATCACTCGCTAAATATTATACGAACCGCTTTACATACTGAAGAAGCATCGAACTAATTTCAGTTTAAGCTACTGAGTCAATATTGACAGATTAAATACTAAGTATTTGACGCTTGATTTTGCTGAATCACGTATGGTGTACCAGGTGCACCTTTTTTAACCGGTTTCAAAATGATTACTTAATAATTAACAACGCAAGCTTTGTTTTTTTGTTTTTGGTATTTTATTTGCGGAATCAAATGCTTAGAGCTTTTAGATACACTGAGTTGCAGAAAATGACCTTAGATAGTTAGATTGTGACCACACATACTCGTATATTTCTCTATAAAATTGTAGAATTTTAAATCGATCTTGCCCGAAAAATAAATGATCGATTGAAACGATATTTTTTTTTAAACTGTGTAGGTATATTACATGTATTTAATTAACATAGTTTTTTACTTCCCACTTCTACTATGGTAGGGAAGTAATGGATTTAGTCCAAAAAAAATATTTCGAGATTTTAACAGATCTTCACGTTTTGAGACCCTAGCAATCGTTTAAGATCACTTTCTGACTGATGTCTGTATGTGTGTGTGTGTGTGTGTGTATGTCAATTTTTCGCCTTTGTTATCGTAAAAACGGAACAACATACGGCCATGCCGATTGTTCTATTGTGTTCATCAGCCTTTAACTTAGATCTGATTAGATTTTGAGTCAAATCGGTTCAGTGGATCCTGAGATATCAAAAAAAAAACGTTCTCAATGTCACGTATTAACATAGGTAAAAAAAAATATAAATGAATTCTAGATGTTATACAGGGTGTATCACAGAAAACCGAACATAGGGAAAAGTACACAGTACAAATTAGTTAAGATCAGAGATTGCTTTGCCCTCTATTCAGAGGTCGTTACCATGGTTACCATGGTGTACGTATACAGTAACAAATGCATATTGCTGTTCATTTGACAAAATCTGGATGAACTTAAAGACAAAATCGTCGAAGTATGTTTCAATATGACTCCTGTAATGTTAGATAAAGTGAGACAAAGTTTTTGTAACCGATTAAGCCACTGCTTAATTCAAAATGGAGGTTTATTTGAACATTTGCTTTAATTTTTTATTTTAACTGTTTGTTTTGTTTAATTATTAGTTAAAAAAATATTTTCTTAATAAAAAATTGTTTCATTAATAAAAATAAATTCATTTAATATTGAAGAATTTATTTTAACTGATTTTTCTAATTATTCATTATTAGCTATTATTGTTATTAAATAATGGTTAGTCAGCGTTACCATGGTACCCATGCTCATATGTGGCCAAAGTAATCGTTGATCCTAACTAATTTGCACAATGGAGTTTTCCCTATGTTCGGTTTTCTGTGATACACCCTGTATATGAAAAAAATGTAAATATTTTTTTTCTCTAAAATGTATAGTTTTTGAGAAAAAAAATATTTTACTAAAAAAGAAAATTGTACGTAAATCAAGATAACCATGATTTTTGCTATATTACTAGCCATCAGTAGATCACCAAACAAAAAAGAGGGCCATGCTTTTTTTGCAAAGAATAAAAAAAGAGTGTTTATTTTTTGCAAATATTTACTAGGTGGGAAGTATAGGACTGGTCATCAGTCGAATTTTTGTACCTACAATTTCCTCGACACAACATTTTTCTACTCATTTTGATAAAAATTTAACATGAAAAGCGATCTTTTTCTATGCAGATCAATCATTTGTTTTTGTGTGAGTACAATCTAATATTCTACATGACAGATAGTTTCAGAGCGACATTTGACTAGGAACAGTCTAATGTCGCTGTAAAACTCGCTGTCATGTAGAAATTGTAATTATATGATCATAATCTAAAATCGCTGTCAAATCAGATTTTTTTGACAATGCTTTCTGCAACCCAACATAAGCATTAAAAGTAACCACAAAACACTTTCTCAACGTTTCGCTAACCATGTTAGAGCATCATCAGGATATGATTTAAATCTGTTTTAAATCATCTTCTGAAACGTCGAGGAAAAAGTGTAAGTAGTTTGTGTTATCTTAAATATTCAGTATCTTCACAACAAATGTTCCATCACTCGTGAAAAAAAAATCATGCACTATAAGAAATGAGAAGGCCGATTACATAGATTATCGATGGTCCATTTGTAGCCAGCGATTAATCTGGTAATAGGCACACAAAGAGACAATTGCGTCGCAAACAGGTATCACCTGCACAACGCGTAGATTCCATAAAAACACATTGCGCATTCGTGGTTACTAATTTTACATTAATTTGTTTTGTATTCATCCATTTTATATATGTAACTATACATTTTATTTTGTAATTTTTACACACTTTATTGGAATATTACACAAATTATGTAATTTTAATTTACTTTATGTAAAAATCACAAATTTGTTTAACTTTACAGTAAAAGTCCAGTTTTTATGAAGTTTTCTGTGTAAAAATAAATAATAATGTAAAATCACTTAGAAAATCAAGCGAATTCTACCTTAACTTTCAAAGTATTTTTACATCCATTTTTTACAGTGTGAACTTTAAGATATAAAAAAAAACATTTCCACCAAAAATAGTACCCTCCTTGACTTTGTCGTAGTTGGATAAAAATGAGGTTCTAAGTTGCACCTGTGTACACTGTACAGTGGGAGATTGAGCATTTGAAACTCCCTGAGTGCAACCTGACTTTGATCTTTGGGCCCCTCTTTATTTTTATTTTTTTGTGAATTGCGATTACGCCTCAAACGCGCATTTGTGTGATGATCCGCTCTTTCCTTTTCTCAATAAGATTGTAGAGGAAAGTCGTTCTTCATGGCTCCTTTATTACAAACCGTCAGTCCCCTTGCTCTAATCAGACTTACATGTTGAAATCATCAATTAGAGTTTCAATTCATTATTAATGTATGGTTGAGTAGACTCGAAATTTAATTTAGTGACAATTTGCGATCCTTAGAATTAACAAGAAGATTGTAAGAAAGACTTCTGTGGCTTATAGATGTTTAGGATAATTGTATTTTATTTACTTACGTTTCGGCACTATTTGTTCCATCTTCAGAGTGACAGCATTTGATACTCTGTCGAAACATAAGTAAGTAAAATGTAGTTATCCTAAACATCAGTATTGCAATCATTTGATCTTGAGCCACAGAAGTCTTTCTTTCAATCTTCTTATTTATTGTTAATTTAATTTAATTTATTAACCATAAACCTTACATTGTAAATGTTACATTGCAAATTCTACAGAGATAAACAAAGTTACCTGTACATATTTAATAATAATAAATTAAAAATACAAATTGCAGATATCTCTGACAGCTGGCAGTGACATTTATGGTAGATTTGACCATCGAAATCAATTGTAACTTTGACAAATTGGTTGAGACTTTCGCGGCCAGTTGATGAGCTGGTATTGTCCTGATTCGGGTCTACCAGCTCAATTGTAACTTTAGTTCATTCGCGCATTCTTTCGCTGACCCCTTGACCTCGTCCTCCAACCATCCAGACTCACCCCCAAATGAATATCTGTTCTACAACATTATATAATGATGTACGTTATAAGGTTGTACTTGCATATCATATCGTGTGATAGTTCTACGAAGTTTCTCCAGCCAGAAGCATGTCTGGATTTATATCTGCGACCGTAAGTCAAAACCGGTTATGTCACATTTATAACAATACAGTGGACTCTTACTAATCCGGCGCATATCAGACCAGGGTGTCGGATTACCGAACTCGTCGGAATACCGGAAGGTTACAGCGTAAACTTGTGTAAATTGTACTATTTTATTATTATTATTACAAGCTTTTATTTAACTTCACCTGTTTGTGTGTTAGTATGTTTGAGTCAAATCTTGCAAGTCAATTTGAATTTTGAACGTCTTCCACGTATCCGGTCGATTTGAAGTTTTGTACACATATGTATTCCCGATGACAATACATGAATAAATCGTTTTTAGAATTAAATTCAACCCCTAAGGGGTTCAAACGGGGGTGTAGAGTTTTTTTAACTAATCAATGCCCAGACTAAATAGCTGAAGCTATAAGAAACTTTGGACAGTATGTTTGTTTTCTGACGTAAGCATCCACTAGTGACTAAGAAGGGATTTTTCGATATTTAACTCCTACGGGGTTCGAATGGGGGTAAAATTTTGAAAGACTAAAATGAACAAAATAAAATATTTAAAAAAAAAATTCGCAGATTTCGCAATCCTTGCAACCATCGAGGACATTGGAAATGATAACAGCATATATGAAACATAATTAACTGTTTATTATACACACAATATTTATCAATGCACTGTTTAGTTTTGTCAGGAATAACCCTATTATTCTTCTGTTATATACGCGTTCACTTTTGCTTGATTACTTAACTTTTAAATGGATTTTTCTACAGTATTTATTAACATTTGCTCAAAAATAACACCGCAATAAATAACGTCGCAAATACCTCTCAATTAACTAGACATGATATAAAACACATTTCGAAAAAATTGCACTTGTTCAATTTTGCATGATTGCTCCTCACTTGATCGCGACACCGTTGTCTTTTGGCCTTGAACGAAAACTCGTAACTCTGCCCCCATATACGAACATAAACATTTCCAATGTTAAAATTGCACTTGTTCAATTTTGCATGATTGCTCCTCACTTGATCGCGACACCGTTGTCTTTTGGCCTTGAACGAAAACTCGTAACTCTGCCCCCATATACGAACATAAACATTTCCAATGTTAAAACTTTAGAGAGAAGCTTTTATTGAAATGTAATAGGAAAAAAATAATATTTAATAATTTAGGTTCATAATTATTGTAAAAGCGGGGTTGCGACTATAATAGACTAGAGTTCTCAACCTACGCTTTTATAATAATTCTAAACCTAAATTATTATTAAATATTATTTTTTCATTTTTTGTACATTTCAAACAAAGCTTTTCTCTAAAAAGTTTTTTTACTAATATTTTATTACAAAATAGCGCGTAAAGTAAAACCGGTTAAATATTACCGAAAATCGACGTGAGCGGTTTTGTCTCGCGGTCACAGATACAGCGTATGAAGTTTATATATAATAAACTATCTATGCATCTCCCTATTTGTGTTAGAGCAAACTTTAATGCCATTAATACAGTGTTTTCCGATAAATTATGCATATCATGTGAAGCGTATGAATAGTGTGTGACAAAACGATTTATCATAGTTGAATATATCAAAACTAATGAATGAAATCTATACTTAATATAATAAAACTGAAGAGCAGTGGCGGCATTAGAGAGTGGGCCATGGCCCACCTTAAATTGTCTTGGCTCATCCTGGAATAATCCCCAATCTCTAGTTTATCTTTTAAATACGTTTTTAACCCTCGAAATTTCAACAATTTTTCTTGACAATTCTATAGCAAGTAATCTGGGTTAAAATTTTGACGAGCACTGAAATTTTGGAACAAATGTTATTGGCCCACCTTCAGAACATCATGCCCAAGTCTGGCCCACCCTAACAAAAAATCCTAGCGCCGCCACTGCTGAAGAGTTTGTTTGTTTGTTTGTTTGTTTGAAGGCGCTGATCTCAGATTTTATTTCTGACTAGAATGGTTAAAATACACTGAAAAAATAAATCAAAATATTTGAATTTTGTTCATTTTTTTTAAAGTTACCTTCTTATAGGTTTAGTTTAACAATTAAAAGAGACGTGACCGTTCTATTTTTGTAAGCATTTTTTGGCGTTCCCTTTGCTAGTCTCTTCCATGAACATTACCTACACACACGCTCAAACCGACACATGGGCATGGCTGTTTCCCCTTCGCTATACTCGTGTGCCTTCTAAGTCCCTGTACAATTATTATTTGGTGGCCCAACATCTGCTCTTGTGAACTTTCTTATTATATTGTACGCGTAGATTCGAACAGCTGCCCTCTTTATTATACAACGTGTCCACCGATTAACGCAGCGGGAAGGTGTTTTTTAAATTTTCTATTTTTCGCCTACATTCTGTATAATCTGTGTATTATACAGATTGTATCAAATTAAACCTGTGCATAGGGCATTCTGTGTGTAAGACAGAGATCGATACATAAAGCAATAAGTAAAAATGAGATAAATGATCGCTAATACGTGGTTAATGGTTACTGTAAATAAATAATATTTATACAACCTAATAGCGTAATCTTTGTGATTTCGCTCCTTCTATGCTGTAAAAATGTAAATCTTTTATCAGTTTAATTTACAGTAACCACGTAACATCCTATTAGCGATCATTTATCTCATTCTTATACTTACTTATTGCTTTATGTATCAATCTCTGCCTTACACACAGAATGCCCTATGCACAGGTTTAATTTGATACAATACTATCTGTAGTCTTTCCCACCAACAACATAGTTATAACGTGAACAGCGCGCATGCTCTGTTAGGATGCACAAAGTGTCTTATTACACTGCTAACCATGCAGTTTTATTGCTATATATCGGTTCATGGGATAGCACTACAGAGATACTAGAACAGGGATGCCCCCCAGAGGGAACATTGGAATGTGGTTGCTATCGCAAATTGCATTCCAATGTTCTTTGGGAATTGGCTCTCCCAGGAACCCGAGCTCGTACCAGTCGGTTTGTGTATTTTGGCTGACGGATTCTAATCCACATATGGATTATTTGTTGTGTTGAAGACGCTAATGACCTGAGTTGTCGACGCGTCTATAATTTACAATTAATTAATTAATTATAAGAACAAGGATGGCGATTGGTGAACCTTTTCACATCTACGTGCCAATTTAAAAAGAAAAATGTTTAATGTGGCCATGACGTGAAAACAAGTACCTAAGAAAATTTAGTGCGGATACAAAAATTATTCAAACGTTATAGATGAAAGGAATTATTATTTCGATAGATTGAGAGCCATGAAACTTTCGTCGACTTGTCGTGTCGATCTCATAAATCATAATATAATATGTTATGTGAATTTTTACTTCCCACCTCTACTATGGTAGGGAAGTAATGGATTCAGTCCGAAAACAATATTTCGAGATTTTAACAGATTTTCACGTTTTGAGACCCTAGCAATCGTTTAAGATCATTTTCTGACTGATGTCTGTATGTGTGTGTGTATGTGTGTATGTGTGTATGTGTGTGTGTATGTGGTCAATTTTTCGCCTTCGATATCTTAAGAACGGAACAACATACGGGCATGCCGATTGTTCTATTGTGTTTATCAGCCTTTAACTTAGATCTGATTAGATTTTGAGTCAAATCGGTTCAGTGGATCCTGAGATATTCAAAAAAACGTCCTCAATGTCACGTATTAACATAGGTAAAAAAAAATATAAATGAATTCTAGATGTTATAATATGAAAAAAATGTAAATATTTTTTTTCTCTAAAATGTATAGTTTTCGAGAAAAAAAATATTTTAGTAAAAAAATAAAAAATTGTACGTAAATCAAGGTAACCATGATTTTTGCTATATTAAGCTAGCCATCAATAGATCACCAAACAAAAAAGAGGGCCATGCTTTTTTCAAAGAATAAAAATTAAATTGTGTTTTAAAGACCACCAACAGCTAAGGTTATTTGGGCCTAGTCAAAGAATAAAAAAAAGAGTGTTTATTTTTTGCAAATATTTACTAGGTGGGAAGTATAGGACTGGTCATCAGTCGAATTTTTTCGATTGCATCTAACTGTCTAACATATTATTGATTATTTCGATTGTGTACCGAGGACAGTGTGGTGTAACGGTTAGCGTAGCCGACCTTTGAATCACACTATCGTGGTATCGTGGGTTCGAATCCCACCTCCGCTCATGGATGTTTTGTGATGTCATTTAGTTTTAAGGAAGTTGTTATTTAATGTAATTAAGACGCTAATGACCTAAGTTGTCGACGCGTCTATAATCTACAATAAATAAATCGATTGTGTACCTCAATCAATGACGTGCCACCTATGGCACGCGTGCCATAGGTTCGCCATCCCTGTACTAGAGATTAGAGTTCAACTACATAAATCAATAATGGCAGTATTACATAATATTATGTTAAAGAAAATTTATAGCAATTTCCACATTTAGAAATAATCAATTATACCAAGGGAAGTTTTACTTCTCGCGTGTGTCACGCGGCATATTGTGCCATTTTTAATTCTAAAATTTTCCTCCTTGCAGTTCTCAACTAGATAATAAAAAAAGGGTGTGTGTCTCGGGACGTTATTGAACTCGGTGGTATTCTCTATGTAGTAGTATATATTTTTTCAAAAACAGCAACTAACTGTTATGCTGACGTAATCCTATATACTGCACTGTAACACACGCGGTTGCGGCGTTTGAGCACGCCTGAACCAGAAACACAACTGAATACGCAGCGAAGTATCTATAATAAATATACCTATACGTGTATACATATACTTTTGCTTTACAGTACGTTCGTATGTATACTCTCTCTCTCTCTTCCCGTGCCCGAGCGCGCGGAAACCGAGAGAGAAGTGCCGCAGTGGTGGGGAGAACAGCAGCGAAGGAGCGGACCAAAAATTTCGTTGCATATTTCCCCTCACGCGGCTGTTCACTGCCCGACATAAAATGTTTCACATCAAAAATCGAATGTTTATCAAATACTTTTCTTTTTTAATTTATTTATGAACACACTGTATACATGTGAGCCATCGCAGTGTCAAGCTAACTACTCATCTGCTGTGAGAGGTTCAGCGAGGTACACATAGAATGTATTGTTTAAATTTCATTATAAGTACAAAAACTGACAATTTAATGGTTTTTTTTGCAAATAATTGCCCAATTATCATATTTTACGCTTGAATATGATTTTATCGGTTACATACTTTGTTATCTGTAAGATAGCAATAAACTTAAATTGAACGGAAGTGTCATTAAAAAACAGAAAGATTAGAAATTACTGATTAAGTATACTAAAAATATTTAATTAAGTACGTAATATGATAAAATCTAGTCGGGTTTTTTATTTTTATTGTCAGATAATTTATAGACGAAGTTATTCATTGATAATAAAAGAACTAGTTTTTTAAAAGCTTTTTGCAGCAACAGGTACATTAAATGGCTGTAAGTGATATTGGCAGTACCTTCTTACTTTATATTCAAGTTTTTATTTTTAAACGTAAAGAAATGGACCAAGACGTCGATGTAGTTAAAATTATGGTTGATTTTCGTGAATTTAATTTTGCTGACAAATAGCTCTCGACGGTTTAAAAAAAAACTTACGGCTTTTCTGATGGTGTTCTTTAATGATGTGCGAATATTTAAGGGTGTGATTCTATACATGAAAAATCAATGGTACTGAGTTTGCTTTAAAAAACTATGGTCCAAAAATGTTCCGTTACGAAAATACGGGGTTTTAAAATTTGCGAAAAAAATGCAAATTAATATTTTCGAAACCGCTTGAGATATTTCAGTGATATTTAGTACGTACTGCCAGTTAATAAAGGCGCATATTTTTCGATACCAACGTATAAATGAGCGGAGGCGGGATTCGAACCCACAACAGTCTGATCCAGAGGCCGCGACGCTAACCACTGGACCACACTGTCCTCTTTCAATGTAGAATCACGTGCACCCTTAAATATTCGCATATCATTAAGGAACATCCTGTATACCCTGAACCGCTGCAAGAACCATGAAAGTCAAAATTTATTCTCCAACCTTTTAAATAATCTCTCAAAAACGGCGCCACGCCTCAAAAATGATCATATTTTCAAATGTATTAAAAATACATTAGTCGAACTTCGATAACTCGAATACTTGCCACAAAAAAATTCGAGTTATCAGATAATATTAATTTTCCCTTTTGACGCTATTGCTAACCAATTTTGTTCAAGTTATAGAAGTTCGACTGTATATTGATGAATACGTTCCGTTCGTCGTGTAACCGACAGTGCCGTCTCTTTCCTTTAGCGTGGTCGTCGAGTCTACCAGATAATTAATAAATGAACAGAATAAAGGTGCGAAAATAAATAAGTTGAAAAGTTCATTTGCATTTAATTAACGAAGTGACCTAATCGGTTTATGAATAATTATGCTAAAATGTTAATTCGTGCCTTGGCTGTTTTAGTTCAGTGGATGGAAATGAGCACTGAACTACTTAAACCTCACATTTATTAAAACACTAATTTGTTAACACATCTACGCGGTGATAATATTTCGTGCGTGCAGATCTTGTTTAGAATTATTTCTTGCAGGAACGGCTTTAGAATTAAGAGCTGCCACTGTTTTTTCTTCCCATTGGAAGTTATTGTAATGGGTCCGAAAATCGAAATCAAAATGTATAACAAATTTTTATGTTTCAAGGTCACTACACTATTTTTAGAAAGATGTCTGTGTGTGTGTACGTATATATGTACGTACGTATGTGTCCAGTTCTTTCTAAGAGGAAATCTCGAGAATGAAAAATGATATCGACTACGTTAGGGTGCCAATCGACGCGTATTAACGTAAATAAGATCTGAAAGAAATTTTTTCAGCCGTTCTTTTTTCTTAACCAAGTAGACTCCAAAAAAGTTGATTTTACACAATATCTCGCGAATAAAAAATTATATCGACTTCGTAAGGGTGTCAATCGAGGCGTGTTAACCTCATTTTGATCCGACATAAATTTTATAAAAATCGGTTCAGCCGTTTTTTTTTTTTTTAATTATTGTTAAAAATAAATAATAATTATGTTTTAATGATTAAAATGATTACTTTTCTGTGTAATGTCTAATTTAATTATTATTATTAAATATTTATCAAACTGGGAAGTTCGTCGTGTGGACGTCAAGGGTCGCACTTTAGTCATAATAAACGACCCACCTCACGGCTTGTTAATTATATAATTGGGTCACATCACTTTATTTCAGTTCTAAATTTTTTTTAAAATATATTTAGTATTTTTACGCGTATTTTCCCAGCTGTATTGAGAAGAGTGTACCCTAAAGAAATACACAAGTAATAAATACGTTCAAGGTCGCTAACCGAACGTTGATGATCGCGTATGTACGCTTCGTGTAAGAAGAAGCGATATTGCGCGGTCAAATTCAGACTAGCAACAAATCTTATTTGAATGGTATCTGCATTTTTACAAGCTTTTATTTAACTTGCAATGTATGTTAGTTTGTGTTTGTTTGTGTGTTTGTTTAGGTCAAATCTTGCGTCAATTTTGAACGACTTTCACGTATCCGATCGATTTGAAATTTTGTACACATATGTATTCCCGATGACAATACATGAATAAATCGTTTTTAGAAATGAATTCAACCCCTAAGAGGTTCAAACGGGGATGTAGGGTTTTTTTGACTAATCAACGCCCAGGCCAAATCGCTGAAGCTAGAAACTTGAAATTTGGACAGTTGGTTCCTTTTCTGACGTAAGCATCCACTAAGAAAGGATTTTTCGAAATTCAACCCCTACGGTCAAAGGGGGGTAAAAATAATAGTAAAAAAACTTTTTAGAGATAAAATTTTATTTAAATGCACTAAAAAGGAAAAAATAATTTTTAATAATTTAGGTTCATAATTAATAAAAGCGTGGGTCGTGAACTGATAGTTTGTTAGTCACGACCCACGCTTTTATTAATTATGAACCTAAATTATTAAAAATTATTTTTTCCTTTTTAGTGCATTTAAATAAAAGCTTGTCTCTAAAAAGTTCTTTTTACTATTATTTTTTTGTAACGCCGTTTCGAAAACGTGCGTTTGTATTCAAAAAACGGCATGGCGAGACGTGTAGCACGCAGCATGTTGTACACTCGTCTATTTAATTAAGGTCCGGTGCACACACATCCGATTTTTAAACGTACGGTGCTACTGTGGCGCTAATTACGGTGTTGAATAGGTAATTGGTAATTGTGTTTTAAAGACCACCAACAGCTAAGGTTATTTGGGCCTAGCACCAATTCATATTTTCAATTCATTATTTTTTTTTTTTTTAATATTAAATTGAAAATCCAATTGACACTTTTACCAGCTCTCGGGCTAGAACCCGAGAACTGGGGACTTGTAATAGAGGAACCATAGCAACGCCATGTAAACAACAGCGCCGCTACACTCTCGGCTATTCTCAAGCCCGTGTAGAATAGGTACATTATATCATCGAGCGTCTATAATTCACAATTCATTCATTCATACATTATATCAGATGGACACAGATCAGATGCACAGATCTCCAGCGGCGTTGCAACACCGCACGTCCATCTTTCGGCAGTTTTGACATGCATTTCTCCACGTTCCATAACCGTATCGTACACTAGACGTGGTCGTTATTTCACGTCACTAGTTACAATAACTAGCTACGCGGTATGTAACCGAATCACTAGTTTCGAGTTACATTACAAGTAGTGATTTTTGCAAATGCGTTACTAATCGAGAGCGGGTGACAGTGACACGAATAAATTCGAAGTAACCCGAACACGCACATGCCGTGGCATTCAACAAAAAGAAAAAACAAAACAGCGTAACAGTATTAGTATACGATATACGTATTACGTTTAATATCAATCATAAATACATTTAATGCAGTCAGTCCTAAGCCTGAATAAAGTATGAAGGGAAGTTAATTTATTGATTTAAGTGTATAGCTACAAACACTTAGATAGTGATTTAATGTATTTTAGTTTCGTCTCGTTTCGTGTGTAACTGTATAGTTGGTAACTGGTGGAGGTATTTATGCAAGCAATCACAGTAGCTGAATAAAAATAACTAGTTACAAAAATCACTAGTTTTGAAACAGGTGACGCCGACCAAGTCACTGGTTTCGTTACGTTTCTTGAAAATAACGTAACGACCCACGTCTATCGTACACGCACGTCCAGCTTTCAGTATCATGCTGTCTATTTAGCGATGTACACATCAGTTTAAAATCGTAAGTGCGTTACCTATATAATAGTATCGGCCGGAGGTGTACTTTCGTTATTTAAAGGTACGTGTGCATTGAGTTGCACGCAGCGGCTGCACCGTACGTTTAAAAATCGGATGTGTGCACGGGGTCTAAAGCCGACACTGTAGGTTCGTGCGTCGGAAGTGGCTCCGGGGGGCGGGAGTCGAAGTCTAAATACAGGAAGTTGGAAACCGATGTTTCGTGTGTAGCACACAAGATGTTTAAAATCCTCATAACAAATCAATAAGACGCAAATTAAGGGTTTCCTTGTTAGAGTCGTATCATGTAATATAATTGAGTTAATGACGTGATGCTAGAACTTTAGGGGGTCGGGGTTTATGTGATATACATTAGTCAACAAAAGTGAACCCTTCTCTTCAAAGAGAAATGACAAACGTTCGAATGAAGATCCAAGTTATCTTTAAAATCTAAATCAACCCCTGCACTCTTCATCTCAAATCCCTTTCCTCTCGCCTAAAAACAGTTACCGCTCTCCCGACGCTATTTTAAAGCTGAACGGTTCGGGTAAACGTCAAATGAAGGACCGAGAATCACACTACGGATCCTACAGGCGAAAAATTGGAAAACATGGGAAAACTTAGAATTATTTAAAAATTACGTAATCTTTCCCACGTAGCCAAAACTTTTTTGCAAAAAATTCGCCTGTAGGATCTGTAGCGTGATTTTTGGCCATTTATTTGGCGTTTACCCGAACTCTTTAACTTTAAAAATAGCGTTGGGAGAGTGGCAACAGTTTTTAGACGAGGGGAAAGGATTTGATGTGAAGAGTGCAGGGGGTAACTTCCGGTAGAGAAAACTCTTAAAGGCACACTGAACAACTTACAAACTGCATCAGCGAATCGTCACGGCCGGCTAAAATCAGACAATGACGCTCTGAAAAGTTACACACTCTTTAGGCCGGGCGCATACACACAATTATTGTTTCCACCCCTAAACAGTTTAGTCGAGTTTTGTACGTGTCGCGACTCGCGATTTTAACTCGACTAAACTGTTTAGTTGTTAGAGCCTAGAGGTGCGCATACAATCAAGTTGTGCTATAATTTCACTATTAAACTAATGGGTCGCCGAACAACTATTTAGTCGAGCGTATTCTAGCGTCAATATTCTAGCGTTTATATAAATAAAATCTCTCTCAGAGAATTGAAAATACGAAAGGTCGTGTTTTTATTTCACTAATTTTAGAATTACGCTGCAATCGTACCCTGGCTTCCGACAAGCCTATCCCGGCCGACGAAAGGCAGCGTCAGTTGCAAACGGTGATCACAACTCAGACCGTTGCATGCGTCAATACACAGCTGTGCAGACATAAGCTGCCGACGATAGTTGCTCAACAGAAAAATCATAAGACAATCGATTCTGTTTTATGGTTTTTTTGTTGTACAACTATAGTGTCGATAGTATGCGCAGTCCTTTCTGATCCCATAGCCTTTTGGCAAACAACTAAACAGTTGTGTGATTAAAAATCGATTGTATGCGCCGGCCCGAATGGCCAGCATATTATGCTTTCATCGAGATTAGAATTCTTTACTTTCTCTCCACCTGTTTGAACTAGATCTTAAATTTTTCCGACTATTGTATTACGGTGTGAAACATATGCGGCCATTATAAAAAAAACTTTAACTGTGCTTTTTTATAACTTCAGCTTTTTATTATGTTGTTATAGGCAAGTGATTGTTGGTGTATTATATTCATATGCGCGAATATATTACATAATTTCATTTTTGTATTTATAGACCTTTTTTAGGACCAACGCGAATTTAACAGACATGGGTCGGAATTGCACCGCGACAAACGTATTTGAATTAGAGGTGTTTATATTGAAGCTCCCTTTAGCTTTAAATATCAAAATTGTAAAGAAATGTATTTATTACCTAATGACTTAACTGTTTTATTATTAACTACTTAGCGGCCCCGTTCGGCTTCGCCCGGGTGCTAAGAAAGCCCGGGTGCAATACACTACTCACTCGCTTCGCTCGTTCGCTTGAATATTACTTATAAATACACTACTCACTCGCTTCGCTCGTTCGCTTGAATATTATAAATACACTACTCACTCGCTTCGCTCGTTCGCTTGAATATTATAAATACATTACTCACTCGCTTCGCTCGTTCGCTATATATATAAACCTTCCGTGAAAAATTATCTAACTGATGGTTCGCTTTCTCACTCGCTACGCTCGTTCGATATATATATAAACCTTCCGGGAACAATTCCGTCATACATGATTTTTGCGTAACTTTAGCCGTTTACGCAGCGCACGCAACGGAAGCTCTCAAAGGAATAATTTTTCCCGTTTTTGCAACATTTTTCATTGATGCTATCCGCTCCTGTTGGTCGTAGCGTGATATTATATAGCCTTTCTCGATAAATGGACTATCCAACACAAAAATAATTATTCAATTCGAACCAGTAGTTCCAGAGATTAGCGCGTTCAACCAAACAAACAAATAAACTATTCAGCTTTATACGATTAGTATAGATATGGAAGTGCTATTTGCCAAAGCCTATTTGTGACCAAACTTTCTTCTTATGGGAAAACAACGTTGAACATTTACATGTAAATCGTATGTATGAATCCAAATGGGACACGGTGTATTGTGTAAAGTTTAATTTGGTTATTAAAAAAATAGTCATTCTTTTAAAATGCCCTGACAGGTATACCACCTCTGATGTTTTTTCTTAATGGAGAAATAGCATGTTAATTTAATAATATGACATTAACACAAAATACTCAATTTCACGCTATGTTAAATTCATATACATTAAAACAAAAGCTCTTATAAAACGGCTGTAAAATATAATCATTTATAAATAATACATATAAATTAATGTGCTGACATATTATGAATGTTTTTGCATATAATATCCATGATTCCAAAACGTATTCATATTGTTATATAAGATCTTTTTTGCCGTACCCACTAAAAATAGCTACTTTCCATGCCGGCCTGTATTGGGTCATTTGACATGGCAGAGGCAGGCGTGCCGAAAGTGTTTTCATAACATAACTAGTGCGGTAAGTATAAACGGTTACCATAGTAACTTATGTTCATTCGCTCTATCCGCCTGCTTTTACATACGGCTGCTCACAGCCTACTGTGAATGTAAAGATGGCGACGCAAATGAACTGTCATTTTTGAAAATACTGGAAATGAAGTAAAAAGTAGATATTGTCTAGTGGGTTTGACCAAAAATATCATAAGTATATATATCTCGTGCGTGATGGTATTATGACTCACTCGTGTGATGTCACTACTCGTCAGTATTATACCCGATTACGCATCTAGATATACAAATCCACTGTTCAATAAAAACTCTAAAAACGGATCTCAGAATAAATCATAAAATAAAAGTTGAAATTTGCTGTCGCTAATTATTTTATTCTATAACACAGTAGACTCCCTATAATTGCGTATTCTTAATATTCGATTAAAGAGACTTTATACTTGAAAAATATCACAATTTTTTTAAAGGGGTGGTCTTGAATATTTCAATTATTTAAAACCACAAATATTACTCAGATACAGGAGCGCCGTTGTCGGAATCGATTCAGCGTGTTTTTTTTTCTATAAGTGTAAGTATTCAATATCAACCGTATAGGAAAACATTTAGTGTCAAAAAAATGGCAGATTTACAAAACGCATGTAAACATGAGAAGAATTGCGATATATGAAAAAATATAAAAATATCTCAAATATAGGTGTATTTGAAAATCATGTGTTTTATAGTAAAAAGTACGCTGAATCGTTTAGGCCCAAGTGCAAGTTCGTATCTCTTTTTAATAACTTAAGAGTTATGACGGTTTAAAATGTATAAAAATTGAAATAACTTTAAAACGCCTAGATCCCTGTAACTAATAGCAATACAACTGTGCGGGTGGTCAGAATCGATTCAGCGTAATTTTTTAAGTGTGGTTAATATCAAACTTATCTGAAAGCACTTAATGTCAAAAAAAGTCTCAGATTCGCAAAATGCAGAAAAACTTCAATTGAACTAATATTGCAATTACAGCGGTGTTTACAAATTTTGTTATCGTTTTTACTCTTCTATTTTCCTCGATATTGCTGGTAAACTGGCCGCGAGAGGAAAAACATCTAAACCGTATAAATATTATGTAACGTTGCCGAACTTGTTCGTCCGGTTTATGGATGCATTTCTGAGCCTTCGCATCAACCATCTCCAAGCGGAGAACACGTAACGTACAGGGTGAATAAAATGTTAATTAGATTCAGCATGATTTTTTCTATCAGTACGGTTAAATTATCAAATGTACCAGAATATTCTCAGAGTTGCAAAACGCATGAAAACATGAAAATAGCTAAATATAAAAATACATACTTCAAATTATTGCGTTTATAGAAAAAGTACTCTGAAGTCTCAATCGATTAAACCCCAACCGGAAGTTCCTTACCTAGAGTGCCCGCGGTGAGAGAAGAAGCCAGGCACGTCATCAATAATATGCTAGTGAACGCCTTATTGTTTAAAATTCCACCTATCGACGCTCATGGATCTCCAAAACAGCCAATAGCAAGCTAGAAGGCGGGCACAATGCATTCACGTTACTATGACGCGGTGGCTTCATCTTTCGCCGCGCGAGGTCTACCACTTTTAGTCTAGAAATTATGACGGTTCAAAATGTCTCAAAGTTAAAATTGCTATAGTATCTGCAAAAGCTCCAAGGGAATTGAATAAATACTTTGCGAAACGAGACGATAAAAAGTTCACGAACGTACGTACACACGCACACACAGACATCTCTCTAAAAACGATGGATTCGAACTCTATAGGAACCTTAGTGGAGATACGTCAAAATTTTTCATTTGCAAAATAGGATCCAATACAATAACTTCCAATGGGAAGTTAATAATGAACAAAAATTTGGAATTTCAACATCCTGTGTGTCCTCAATGAATCGTCACTTAATTACCTAAATATGTTTTTAAGAAATTTTCATATAATTTTTTTAATGATGCATCTTCACTAGTAATTTCGCGCATGGTTTTTTAAAACATCCCCTGTATATAGCTGCAACTAAATGCATGCATAGCTTCCGGCCAGTTGGTGCATTTTACCTGTATTATACATTCATCATGTATTCGCTATAATGAATGCAGCACATTTTGTTCATCTGAAAAGATTGGGCAGCGTGTGAACCGCGTCATACTAAAATCGTCTTCTTATTGGTCGAATTTAAATGGCGCAGGTCTGATTGTCAAACAATACTAATATTTGAAATAGTAGCGGGATCTATAATTTCGTCTTCTTCCAGGATTTTTCAAATATTTCTTATGATAGCAAAATGGAAAAACGTATTTCCAGAATTTTTTTCTTTCTGTCAGTCCGTCATTAAATTTTTATAACATATATTCTCAAGATGATCAGACGACCGAACTGTATCAATGTCGTCCGCCAAACAGTGATTCAGGTCATTGTTGACCTTACTGTCCTAGGATTGTCAATACAAAAAATTAACTAAAAGTTTGACATAGGTAAAGATGTTTTGAGGTTCCAAACCATTTTGAATTTACTCATTACTGTCCTAGGATTGTCAAAACAAAAAATTAACCAAAAGTTTGGCATAAAGATGTTTTGAGATTCCAGCACATATTTTACTCGTCTGTCTGCTCAGTGCTCTTTGATGTTTGTCAGCCAGTTTCAATGACCTTGAAAGTCCTATTTGTCGGTCGTTTGCGCAGCATGTGTCCGCGAATTTGTTAATGTATGAAAAATACATGCACTGTTCAAAGTTATTAAATTTTCAAACGTTAGACGATCGTATTCTGGGACAAGTTTAAATATTTGTAATTTGACTACTAAGTAGGTACATTTATCCTAGGAACCCGTATAAACTGCAACAGTGCAATTGGGATCTGTCAAATGGGCGGAGCTTTAAAAAGATGGCGGAGCTAGTAACAAATTTCAAATACGGGGTATACTTTTGCGTGTAATCTTGTGATTTTCAAAGTGATAAATATAAGTAAAATTTGTGATTGGGCCGGTACGAATCCTAAACAAAGGAATTTCGTTGAAGGAGAACGGATTATCAAAACCGGACATATTATCAAATGTATGAAAATTATCGAAAAATATGAGCTGTCAAAAGTAGTGATCTTTACGGCATATTGCTTAAAAACATCAAATTTAAAAGAAAATCTCCACGGAATTAATCATCCGTTCAATGCTCCTTTAAGGCTGAATAATGTAAACACATAACTGCAACATAATAATATGTTGTAAGTATTGTAATAAGTAAGAGTTACTAACCTCAAAATATTTGTATGATTATTGTTAGTGCTAAATTTGTCAATCATCAGTGATTTAACTATTATAGTAGTATACATTATTATAAGAGTACATCTTATTATTAATATAAAATATTTTTTTTAATTCAAAAATACAGTTTCTTCACATTTCATTCGAAAATAATTTGCTGTAAAGTAAGTTTTATTTTATTTATTGTAAATTATAGACGCGTCAACAACTTAGGTCATTTCGTCTTGTTCACATCAAATAACAACTCACTTAAAACTAAATAACATAACAAAACATCCATGAGCAGAGGCGGGATTCGAACCCATGACAGTGTGATCCAAAGGTCGCTACGCTAACCGTTACACCACTCTGTCCTCTAAAGTAAGTTTTACAGAAGAATAACTGATGATATTAGAAAACGTTGCTGATTCCATTTTCTATAAACTTTTTGTTTATTTTACGAGTTTTATTTTTGTAATAAACAATTTCACGATATATTTACACTGTTAGTATGTAAATTGTTCTCTTATTCGAGTAAAATTTTCTACCACCAGATGTCATATTATATGCCCATTTGACAGACTCTGAAATTCAACATCTAATAATAATAATATAGAATAATATATCAGATACTCTATAGATCTGTATGTTATAAATGTTGTATAGAGGAGGTACATCGGTGAATATATAAAGCTCCCAGTTCTGAACAGTGAACACAGATTCCGGTCTGCATAGTTCATAACATATAGGTAGTACCTATAGCTAATGGAAAGTTCAACATTGCTGAATTGAACTAACTGAACCAATCATGATTCGAGTTCATATGTACACTATACCGTTCAAATTACGCTTCAGAATATTCACTGCCGGAAATTACCCCCGCACTCTTCATTTGAAATCATTTCCCCTCATCTAAAAACGGTCAGCTCTCCCTACGCTATTTTTAAAAATAAAGATCTTTATACGGGTAAACGCCAAATGAAGGTCCAAGAATCACATTACAGATCGTACACGCGAATTTTTTTTAAAGATTACGTGATTTTTAAGAAGTAAGTTTTTTCAGGATTTTTTTTTCGATTTTTCGCCTGAAGGATCTGTAGTGTGATCGTCGGTCTTGGCGTTTACCCGAACCCTTTACCTTTTGAAAATAGCGTCGGGATTCGAGAGAGCTTTAACCGTTTTTAGGCAAAGAGGAAGGATTTAAATTATCTCAGACATCTAGCAGGCACTGACTGAAAAACTTCGCGCGCTTTTATACCAAACTTCGCGGTATAAACAGTATCCTGTATATACTTTTGGGTACTACCGATAATTTTATAGTGTAGCAAGTGTGTTCGAAATCGGTCCAGTCGTTCTCGAGTACCTACAAACGTATTGTAACAAAACTGTTTTCTTACGTGGGTGGAATAAATTATTTATTTACAACAATTAAAAATGTAACAAAAAATGGATAACAATAAAATGTAACTATTATATCTCTATTCTAACAGTAAACACTGTTTATATCCCCCTATATTATTAAACGAGTAAATCTTGTATATACCTACCTATCTATGTTTCTATGTATCTATATAAATATTTTCTCGAAAACGGCTCTAACGATTTTGATCAAATTTACCAAAAAGGGGTTTCGGGGGGCAAAAAATCGATTTAGCTAGGTCTCATCCCTGGAAAAATTCGTTTTCCTATCGATTTTATCATTTTTAAAAACGGTTTTTTGACCTGTCAAAACATTGTAATATCGTGAGTAGGCTTTGGAGAAAACAAACTACTTTCATTATTTATATGTCAAAATTATCTGACAGAATTTTTAACTTATTAAAATAATCCGTGAACTATTTGTATAGTAAAAAATAACAGAAATAAAAACTAAACATAATTATGTAAGTAGTTTTAACTAATATTTAAATAAATAGGTACCTAAGTATGTTATTTTTATATTACCTATATAAAATATGTATATTATGTACGTTAAATATAGTATGACGTATAATCTTACCTAGACTTTTTTTTCTCAAAAACGAATAACGATTTTGATGAAATTTACAGAATGGGGATTTTTCGGGGCGAGAAATCGATCTAGGTAGGAATCTTGGTCCCAGAGGGGAGCAATTAAAAAAAAGGGTTTTTTTATTTATAACTCGGTCAATTGTCAGATCGATTCGAAGCCTATTTCTACATAGATTTTGTATAATATATCACAAGGGTTAAAACTGTAAATGAACACTAATATAAGAAGTGTCTTGCACAATATGTAAACAATGACAAACAGGCGGCCCGAAGGGCCGCACTTCTGGCAACGCGAGTCTGTGTAAAAACACATCGATTTTTGAAAACTATTGTTAAAATACATACAAAAAAGTTTTGTTTAAAAATTTGCACGGCGGCCCGAAGGGCCGCACTTCTAGCGACGCAGGCATGCAGTATATCAAAACACATAGATTTTTAAAAACTATGGTGATGATGCATGCAAAAATGTTTTGCGCTGCAGGTTTATAGTCTGACGTTTGTTATTAAAAGATATAATATGAATTCTATTTCTTCGAAAATCGATTTTTGTGAGTTTTTCAGTAGGTACCTTCTATGCAAAAAAAATATTTGAAATTTACTGGAAGTTGCTAAGATGACATCACAGAGAAAAAGTACTTCGATAAAGTTGATATTTGGCATCAATGTTTAAAAACGGATTATTGAAACGGCAACGGGCAAGCAGAATTTCATCTGATTCGAACATTTTTATAAGATATTCAATCTATGAAAATCGGTTTTTGCGAGTTCTTCAGTCAACAAAACAATAACGGCGGTAGATTTGAAAATGGCGACCTAAGTAACATTTACAGGAAAAAATGCTTGATTCAAGTTGATACTTAGTTTTTACGCTTAAAAATACACATATGTATTTAAAATATTTAACAGAAACAATTATTTAAATTATGTTTCAGAAATAAATTCGTTTCGGAATAATATTCTGAGAAAATAATATCTCACAGCATACAAGTACTATTTTTTTGAACTCATCCGAGCAAAGCTCGGCACCCAGATATTAATAATAACACGAACAGTAATTCTTAAACGAACTGAAGCGCTTTAATTTATATGCTGTATTTATTTCAACTGTCACTCGACTCTCGTTGTTCCCTCCTCTCCGGCGATTGCTCTTCCTTATATAGAGCTAGCAGCTTGACCCCCACGCTGGCGAGCTTTCCAGAACATTCTTGCGTCTTCGATATCATGCCACTCCTCATCATTGTTACTTGTTCTCGATGATTCTATCGTCGCCAGCGGCGTATCATCTGGGGTTTTGCTACAGTATACAAATTCTAGAAACTCGTTTAGAAATCATTAAAATTCCTGAGAATGTCGCAAGAGAACGAAATTACAGAGATCTCGTTATCAGTTTAAAAAAAATACAAATAAAATTATAGGATAAAATATTATAATAATAGGTTGAAACTTCTTGTTGATCAAATTAGTGTACTTGTATCGTAATTAAACGTAATTTGTTGTTTTGTATATCTCTTTTATTCATACTCATTAATCGGATTGGCACTTTGCCTTCATTTTTATTATCAACGCTTATAGTAGGTAGTCTATAAAATAAGTAACCTTGAGAACGTCTAGCTGTTTCATTCTTTATCAATACATAAACCTTGTTGCTAGAAAGAGATAAATTAGTTCCATTTTTCAAAAGCACAATTATCTAGAAGTTTGCTTCTGTAATAGTTTAAATAACTTGTTTATTTTGTGAAATACACTTATTTTATAGAAATGAAGTTATTTTTGTTTTATATTATCAGATTGAGAACTAGAAAATTTGATCCAGTCATCGTTATTAATTATGACCTTACAATAATTATTGTTCAGTGAAATTTTACATTTTTTAATTAAAAAAGCATTTCCAGTAATAATTTTTTTTATCTAAAATTTAAAATATTTTATTTAAAAACACCTGGACTAAACGAAAATTTGGACGACAATGGTACACTCTGAGATTTTAAGCCCACATGTAGCAGTGTCAGGTCTGTATGAGAAATCGTGCAACAACCAAACCAACAATCAGGTGTAAAATCTTTTCTTGAAAATAAATACTAGATGAGACCAAATATCACTGAGTTAAGAGGTTATAGAGACGCTACAAGCATTGTTTGTTGTCCTCTGTGACGTCAAACCTGGTTTCAACTTTGTATAAACAGTTCTATACGGTATAGCGCCTCTATTACCTTTTAACTCAGTGTCAAATATGTGAAATAATTTTTCTAAAAAATGTGTATTATTTAGTCGGAAATTCACTGATCCACAGAATTATAGGTAGAGTGCCCGCGGTGAGAGATGAAGCCAGGCACGTTATCAATAATATGCTAGTGAACGCCTGCTTGCCCGCAGACAGTGCCGTGTACACAAAACTGCACATTGGGTTTTATGGCGTTAGGTACAATTTTGGCAAACTGTTATTCATGACAAACAGCCAATAGCAAGCTAGTAGGCGGGCGCAATGCATTCACGTTACTATGACGCGGTGACTTCATCTTTCGCCGCGCGAGGTCTACCGTCTACCTATTGCATTGAAGTTGTTTTTTAAGCTATTGTTTGTAGAACACTCTATATATAAGTGGTATTTATGTACGTAGCTACATTCAAAAGGATAAGACCTTTTCCACTCGTATAACTTGAGTATAACAAAAGGAAACCCAATTTTCCGCTTTTCCCGTTAAATACATTCCCTATTTAAAGATTGGCTTATTTGTAACCCCCAACTTGCTTACATTATGTTCTATTGCGAAAATACACCTGTATAAATATATAAGAGCGCGTATAAAGGCTAATTTTCGACTTAGATTCAACTGTTAAGCCCAGCGTTGCCCGTGCCCATGATTTGGCGTCCTATTTAGAAGCGCGTCTTACAAGTGCCTACATGTGCGACCTTCTGAGGATGTATATAATAATCCTTTTTTTCGAAGTTTTAGCTTCAAGACAACCGTTGGAAAGTCACTACGTTCAAAGTATATAATTTATTACCTATTCTATAAATAAAATTTAGAGGAATATCCAAATAAACGAGACTATTTTTTCCTTAGTAAAAGAAATAGAATTTTAAACTAAAGAGATCGAAATTGAAAGTTTGTAATTTTTCATATTATTGTTTTTATCGTTCATCATATATTTTTAATAATAAATAGGGGGCCGTGTTGTCTAGTGGTTAGCGCGTAGGCCTCTAGATCAGACGGTCATGGGTTCGAATCCCACCTGCGCTCATGGATGTTTTGTGATGTCATTTAGTTTTAAGAAAGTTGTTATTTAGTGTAGTTGAAAGACGCTAATGATCTGAGATGTCGACGCGTCTATAATCTACAATAAATAAAAAAAACGGGAAATAAGGACATTACTTGTGCAGTATGTTTTATTTTAATGCCAACGTTTCGTCAACATTGTTGACTTCTTCAGGGCTATACAATGAATAAAAATACATAGAAAGACATATCACATACACTTAAAGTATCTAACCAAAGTAATATCGCAATTCTATTTAGTAAGTGTGTATGTGGTATGATCATTCTATATGTATTTTTATTCTCTGTAGAGCCCTGAAGAAGTCAACAATGTTGACGAAACGTTGGCAATAAAATAAAACATATTGCACACGTAATTCCCGCTATTAAGCTTCTATTTGTAACTGGCGGCCCGTCCCGGCTACGCCCAGGTGGTATGAAATTATGATTATAAGCGTACCAGTGGCGGCTCGTGTTCCTTTAGGTCAGGAGGTCAATTTTATACCAAAAAAAAAAACAAAAAAACAAAACAAAATATAAAGTACCTAATATCAAAAAAGCGTAGTGAGTACTTACATTAATTAAAGTGATTTATATTTTAGATGAATTCGTCTATCCTTGCTGTTGGCAAAATGATCGATTACAAGTTCATTAAAGTTTTTAATATCTTTGATAAACGACTTTTCAATGCTTAAAATAGAAGTACCTTTAAATACAATACTTTGGTCCAAATGAGCTGTAAAAATGGAATCTAACTCGGAAACAAAATTTATCAGCCCCCGAAATATGCCGGATGACTCGGTTTCGTCGTGTCCTCGTAGAGCTAACTCGAAGGCGCCGCAAAACTTTATGCAGTCGATTATTTTATTTAAGACATATCTGTTTTTATTCACATTTTCATTATATTCTTTAATTTTATTTCGGTAAGCACTGCTCAACTGTAACTGAATGTCAACACAACCGAGCGTACCATAACCAATAGCACTATTCATATGATCTGCGGATGAAGCATGCTTCTTTACTTTTTCTTTTAAATGTTTTAAGTCTATTAGACCGTTCTTGCACCATAGCGAGTCATTTGAATTTGAAAAAAGTAAACAAATGAAACAATAAAATGAATTGGTCACTTCACACCCACAAATCCATTCAGATATATCGTACATTGAATCTTTGTTTTTGTCCTTACTGGTTTGTATTATTTTAAGTGATGGTCGTGGGCGACCATATTTTTTAAACTCTAAACGTTTATCATAATTTAAACCATTATTAATTTTCAGATTTTTAATAGTTTGCACAACAAACATTTTTACATTAGTTAATAATAAATTTCTAATTGTTTAACCGTTAACAATAATAATATAATATGAACGTGCCAGGAATTTGTAGAGTGGGTAAAAAATATTAACCATTCATACGTCACAGCGTCTGACGACATACGGCTGTTGACCGAAACGATGATGTACGATGAACAGATCATAGCTGTGTACGTCGTGTAGCGTAGCGTCCGATTAGTTCCGATTCGATAGCCATATCTCTGTACATGAGGGCAAATTTTTATTTGACCCACAGCGTGATTCTTTATTTTGATACAGAATTGTATTTGATACAGAACTTAAGAATTAGGTATACTATTACTTATTAGTATTCTGCATTTGTTGAAACAGAATATTTATTTGGTTTTAAGTTTTTAATATTTTTTAAAATTTTATTTTCTAAATTCTAAATGTTTTTTTTCTTTTTTTCATTTTACATTTCCAGGGAGGTCATTGACCAATTGACCTAATGGAGGAGCCGCCACTGAAGCGTACGAAAACAGTTTTTTTTTTTTGACAAAACACCGTCATAGTTCAGCCATTTTGTAAAAAAATATTTACAAATTATATAGGTACAACCCTTCCTCGTTTATCGTGTGAAAACCCTTTCAAAATCCGTTGCGTGGTTTAGAAGAAGTAAGCGGAGAAACAGACAGAGGCAGACAGCGACTTTGTTTTGTACTATTTAGAGATAGAGATTATTTTAACAATTGTTATTTCTTTGTTTATTTCAAACGTCGCGTATAATTGTCTTGTCAACAAATTAAAATATAAAAATGCTTTAGAGACTGGTAAATAGTTTATAGTAGGTACTAAGATCTAGTTGAGAACTTTTAGTTAAAATTCTTTTAAATAGGAGAAAATTTAATTTTCCCGTTGTGAGAGACAAAATACAATAGCATGCAAAAGTCTTAAAGTCGGGGTAATCACAGTCAATATACAGCGTCGACGAAGTAATTTGCGAAAGACTCGTATTATGAATATACAGTGAACCTTTTCTAGCTCCAGTTTTGAAATGTTGAAACTACAGGGAAAAGTTCTCTAAACAGAAAGAACTTGCCCTCAAAACATTCCAGAGGTGCACTGCTATAATACAGGGAAATTTCTCTAAGAGGATACTTCCTATATAGGAAAGAGAATTTCCTCAAAATTTTCTGTACGAAAAACACAAATAAGGTCCATCATTTAACAACAGACAGACTGTTGAAAAACTTGATACTGTGAAATTTTTTTTAAGAAGATGTTCTCTAAGAAAGAGATTTTCCTTAAAATTCTGTACAGAAACACGTAGTAATAAGATGAGATAATTAACTCAATACAATTTACATATATGAAGACAACAGTAAAATTTAAAAAAAGCGTTCCAGATAACCTGGTGTTCAAAAGTTGAAAAAAAAGAAAATATATTATAAAGCATATTTTTTTCAAATTGGGAAAAAGTCAGTAAAAAAACCCCAAACAGTGATAGACGTTGTTAATGAAGCACGCTTGACCCCTCTTGTATTTAAGATGACAATGACCACCTAACTAATATTATATACTGCCATAATTAAGTAATGAATAAACTGTTAAAAATATTAGTAAAAAAACTTTTTAGAGTCAATCTTTTATTTAAATGCACTAAAAAGGAAAAAATAGTTTTTAATAATTTAGGTTCATAATTATAAAAGCGTGGGTCGTGAACTCTATGATAGTTTATTAGTCACGACCCACGCTTTTATAATTATGAACCTAAATTATTAAAAATTATTTTTTCCTTTTTAGTGAATTTAAATAAAAGCTTGTCTCTAAAAAATTTTTTTACTAATATTTATTTTGTTCATTTTAGTCTTTCAAAATGTCATCCCCCTTTGACACCCGTAGGGGTTGAATTTCGAAAAATCCTTGCTCAGTGGATGCTTACGTCAGAAAAGGAACCAACTGTCCAAATTTCAAGTTTCTATAGCTTCAGCGATTTGGCCTGGGCGTTGATTAGTCAAAAAAACCCTACATCCCCGTTTGAACCCCCTAGGGGTTGAATTTATTTCTAAAAACGATTTATTCATGTATTGTCATACATATGTGTACAAAATTTCAAATCGATCGGATACGTGGAAATCTTTCAAAATTGACTTGCAAGTTTTGATCTAAACAAACACACAAACTAACTAACTAACTAACATACATTGCAAGTTAAATAAAAGCTTATAAAAAATCAATTTAATGCCTTGTATAATGCGTAGAGCCGCCCATTTTTTTTGAGGGATACTTTGGTCTATTTCGCCGCTGGCCATCGTCGTTAGTGAATGGTTTGTATCAAATTTGTCTTCGTGTCGTTTAGATCATAGCGAAGAGTTCCTTTAGGAAATTTAACTGTACATTAAGCTACACAGGAGTATATTATGTAGCAGGTTATACATAATATATCACATATGGTTTTCCTCCTTGTCCCATTTACTAGGTTCATGAGCTACTCTATGTAACATCTCTTTGGTGGTTTAGTAATAAAATAGCACATATATGACATTCATGAGTTTATTTGTGTTCCAGGAAACCATTCAGTTGTTTTTATGTGATTTCATTTGTTCGGAATGTGTTGCAATCGCACATCATTTGTTACGCAAAAGTTATTCATTTGTTATCAAAAGTTATTCATTTGTTTGCATTATTCTGCTTAACACCTGTGCTCAATACAACATAATTTTTCTAGTCATTTTTGTAACAGCGAGTTTATTTTGAAAATTTTATTCTGTGGCCACTGTTCACTGGGTAAAAGTGCTTAAAAGTTAATTATTATTACAATGCGACAAGCTTTTTTACCACTGCACGATCACCGTATTTTGTTTTTGGTTCGTCATTTTGGTGTCTTACAGAGATCAATGTGTTGCTTAGAATTATTGATATAGAAAATGGCCTGTGTATTCCCTATCTTAGCAAAAGTGCTGAAAAAGTCGACTGTTGTATGAGCGAGATAAAATAAAGTGCCTGCAAATCTCTGTGAAAACGCTATTGGTCCGAATCTGAATCTGTGAAATTGTGAACGCTATTGGTCCGAGTTTGAATCTCTGTTAATGCTATTGATCCAAGTCTGAATCTCTGTGAATGCTATTGGTCTAGGGCTCAATTTCTTTGAACGCTATTGGTCCAAATCTGAAACCCTGTAAACGCTATTCGCGAAAAGGCAGCCACCACAGCTTATCTCCTTCTCTAATTTGTATATTTTATTGTCTGACGAATTCGACTCTTTGTAATCTTTTGAATGATATTAAATTGATTTGAATTGAATTTCTACTGAAAAAGACATTTTCTGATCTTTTGCGCTTTACATTCTGTATGCTAAAATATGTATAGTTATTGGTGACTTTTGTATTTGCCTGGGGGATTTTCAACAAACATAAATATTATTATGGTATAACATTGCGATACGAAAAATCCCAACGTCTATCACAATATTGATAACCGTTTATCACTGAAATACACATTATTAAATGTATATTTTTAATTTCTGCTAGTTTTCCGGGAAAATTTATTTATACTTTACCTACTTGTTTTTATGTTAGTCACAGTCGTGCTTATTCATTGATGCGAGAACACCGCAATAATCTCGCGAAAAAAAATGTATTGATATTGTACTTTGATTCTGTTGTGAAATTTTTGGAGAAAGGTATTTTTTTAATTGTATTTTTAGTTTTTTATTGACGAATATAATATGAAACTAGTAGCCTCGGTCCATTTCGCTTATCCAAATCTCTATTTTTCGCTTATTTTTGTAGTAGCGTAATTAATAAATAATAAAATAATAAATAAATAATAACAAGCCGTGAGGTGGGTCGTTTATTAGGACTAAAGTGCGACCCTTGAGGTCCACACGACGAACTTCCCAGTTTGATAAATATTTAATAATAATAATTAAATTAGATATTACACAGAAAAGTAATCATTTTAATCATTAAAACATCAATAATTAAAAAAAAAGTATGGGCTATTTGTCAGTGGAAGAATGATATAAATCGGCTTGGGCCCGTATTCACCAAACACTGTTAAAGATAGAAGTTACTAACCTTAGAATAAATTTATTCCTTGGAATAAAATAAACTTTCTATTCACCAAGCAATTCATTCGATAGAATAGTAACTGCAGGTAAAAATTTACTATATACTATACGCCTTGTAGATTTTGTCAAATAAAGCACGTTAACCAAAAATCCGACCGATGGCGCATCTATCGAAAATGTAAAATGGTGAATATTGACATATTTTACTGACAAAAACCTTTACCTGTAAGATATGAAATTAATATTTACCTGAAAAGGTCGCCAGGCCATAAAGTAATTTATGCATTTCGTGCACACCCTATTTAACTAGGCGATATTTATACCCTTGAAATTGGACAGAATAACTATTCTTACGATTTATACCTGCAGTAAACTTAACTATGTTTGGTAATTTGAATTATCACTATTTATTCCGAGTAATAGTTACCAGGGGAATAAATCAACGGAATAAATAACTAACTAGGTTCGGTGAATACGGGCCTTAGTAGTTCTCGAGTTATGTAACGTACGTACACGATACATACAAACATGTATTTTTGGATTAGTAAAGATAGTAGCAAAACCTCTGTACAGTGTACATATGTCCCTATTTTCCTTTTTTGACTAGTTTTTTCGGTGACAGACTGAAGAGCGTGTTTCCAGTATTTTTATTTGTCTGTCTGTACAGTCGGTTATCGTGATATCTTAAGGTTCAAGGTAAACTTTTTCTTAAAGCATTATTTAAATCCACAGGGAAATTTGATCGCTATTTCAATTACAAAATAATATTTACCTAGTTAAAATAAATAAACTGTGCAAAATTAATATCTTTAACATTTGAACCTTTGTCATACCTACACAAAACTGTAAACTTATATTCGATTTTATAACTTTGTCTTTAAAACTTTGAGAGTATCGCGAGAAAAGTACCTATGCAGTCACAACAAGTCACATTAAAAAGTCATTTTACGTACCTATATAGAAATGTTATAGCTTTATAATCTTTGCAAATACTTTCTATATGTTTAGAATACGTATCTAGAGGGCAGTGTAGCCTAGTGGATAGCGTACTTGGTACCAGCCTCTAGACTAGACTGTCGTGGGTTTGAATCCCACCTGCGCTTATGGATGTTTTGTGATGTTATTTATTTTTAAGTTAGTTGTTATTTAATGTAATTTAAGACGCTTATGACCTAAGTTGTCGACGCGTCTATAATCTACAATAATTAAATAAAATACTTATTTATAATAATAATATATTTAAATCTAAACTAATATTATAAAATTGGTAAATTCTGCACTTTGTACAATAGAAGCACTACTGGGTATCGATCGATGTGTTCGTATATATAGTAACGCGCATACACGCTAAGAAAAGCATTCGCTTTCAGAACGAAATTATTTTAACTGCAAAATGTTAACTAGAATAGCTGAAAAATTAACTCCTCTAGATAAAATGTTAACAACTTAGTTAATGACGATTTAAACCTACAGTGAAGAAAAAATAACTGACGTCGTTAGCTAGATCAGTTACATTTAATTACTATACTACTGAATTGGTCTTTGAGTTAGATAGAGAAACAAGAAATACTCTGCTAGTCGATTTTGTTTTAACTCGAATAGTTGATTTTTTTCGTTTGTTTCGTTTTTGTTAAGTATTTTCAGTAAAAATTAAAACATTGTTTAACAACCCAGTTAAAACGTTCTAATTGTATTACTTTTGTTAAATTTATTCACTGGTTTAGTGAATAGTGTTGATTATTCTAGTAAAACTGTACTTACCCGATATTAAAAGATTGAAGAAAAGGATAGTGTCATATAAATCGCTTTAAGAGAAACTGAGAAAAATTGCTTCTCGATGGAATCATTTATTAGTTTACATGACATTGCGCAATATAAATTATAAATTTTACAGACGCCATTCAACTGCCGACATTATTAATCCGATGTTAGTGTTAAACTGATAGAGCGGGTATTGAAATTAATAATATTAACAGATTAATATTCTGTGAGATAAATAAAGGTGTTTTGTTTTGGTAAGTACGCATAATATTATGTTTACAACTTGTAATAGGGGTACTATAATAAAATAATATCGAAAATGTTTTTTTCTTACGTATCAGTTGTAGACTATATATTTATAATAAAAAAATGAAAACAGGTAACGACAGACAACGATAATTTATATTTTTCAGTTACTCAAGGGTTTTAATTACTTATACCCAGGGAAAGAGTTAACATTATTTTCGGAATGGCCTGTTTTTACAGCAATATGATAAAAAAAATGGTACAAGTTATAAAAAAAGCTAAATAAAAATTTAGAAGCAAACGATGAGCATAATTCATTACTTGATTATAATTGTGCAAGCTGGAAAAAACATTTTCGACAAAAAAATTGTTTCATTTAATTCTTAATTATAATTCCTTTTTCAAATCCAATGTAATTTTATTTTTGTAGATGCTGTCAATGTCGTTGGATTTTTATAGGAACTAGTACGTGCGAAACCTATGTATAACAAAAATCAATTAAAAAAAAACTGGTGACGGTCCAAATTAGAAGTACAGGAGAGTTTCCTGCTTCATTTAACGGTAAATTAAATTATTAGCTATTATACATAATATGTCTTATTTTCCAAGAGGCAAGAATATTTTACTATTTCTTGTTTATTTTTTAGGATAGCAGTTCATTGAATAAAAGGATCGCCGCAAGCCAAGAAACATTGCAAAAGTTAAGCCTCACGTTACAACCCCTGCCAATTGTCTGCTGTTATTTTCAGTTTTTATTGAAAATTATATTATATTATTATGATTGATAACTAGTATTAAAAATTTCTATAAATAATTGGAAAAGTTGTTTTATTAAAATTTTATGTGGAATTATATTTATCAGCTGCAGTCTTGCATTACAGAACTGTAAAGAAGCCGATTTGCTTTCTTTCTGTACAATAATTGTACAGAAAGAAAGCACATCGGCATTTAATATAACTTACTGTAGCGGATTAGCCTATTAAAAACTTCTACTGATGATTCTATCAAGTCATTTTATAGAAATAATTTTATATGAAACATCTAATATCAATTTTTTGTATTTTCAAAAATGTCATGATTAATAATTAATCATAACATTTTTGAAAATACAAAAAATTGATATTAGATACATGTTTCATATAAAATTATTTCTAAAAAATTGCTTGTAGAATCACCAGTAGAAGTTTTTAGTATAGGCTGATCCGCTACAGTAAATTATATTAAATGGAACAGTTAAAATAAATACTAAATCCAGTGATTAAAATTCACTGTGTTAGTTAATAATGTATTTTTATTCTAGTAGGAAAGTATCACTAATTCAGTGTTTCTATTTCTACAGAGTTAGTTAAACATTTTGACTCGGTCAGTATTTTCATTTTACGCCAGTTGTTATAAGATTCTAACTTATGACAAATTTTATTTTTACTAGAGCAGTGAACGACTTATTTGTTATAATAATGAAGTAAATTTATTTAATACAGTGATCGTCATTCACTGTTTTGATGAAATTTTGTAGTTGAAAAATGTTCACTTCTTTAGTAAATTTCCTTAAGTGTCCCTATTTGTACTAAATAGTTTAACTGCCAGAGCGAATTATTTCTTAGCGTGTACAAAGTCCACATCATGCTATAGAGTCATGTTTTTAATGATTTATACAGAAGTGAATAACTAATAAAAATAAACTAAATCGTAACTTAGTCTGTAATTGTAAAGTTCTAAGGACTAGGAGAGTGAATTTTCCGTTTTCATAATTTTTTTCCTGTTTTTCAAATTTCAATCTATTTATATCTATATGTTTGGTTGAACGCGCTAATCTCAGGAACTACCAGTCCGATTTGAAAAAAAATTTTTTTGTTAGATAGTCCATTTATCGAGGAAGGCTATATAATATCACACTACGACCAATAGGAGCGGAGCATCAATGAAAAATGTTGCAAAAACGGCAAAAATTGTTCCTTTTGAGAGCTTCCGTTGCGTGCGCTGCGTAAACGGTTAAAGTTACGCAAAAATCATGTATGACGGAATTGTTCCCGGAAGGTTTATGTATATATAGCGAACGAGCGTAGCGAGTGAGTAATGTAATTCCTAAACACGCAACGGATTTTGATGCGGTTTTCCCCATCAGTTAGATAATTTTTAACGGAAGGTTTATATATATAGCGAACGAGCGAAGCGAGTGAGTAATGTCATTATAATATTCAAGCGAACGAGCGAAGCGAGTGAGTAGTGTATTTATAATATTCAAGCGAACGAGCGAAGCGAATTAGTAGTGTATTGCACCCGGGCGAAGCCGGACGGGTACCGCTAGTACCTAATAATATGAAACTACCGAATGACTAAAAATCGCTGCATCTATTCGTAAAACTAAAGAAATACGCATGTATCTAAAATACATGTATGGTATCTCATTAATGGAATTACGTGATAACGATGCTCGCAGGCCCGCCACGAAAAGTATTTCTAAGGGAAAGTTTCCACTGGGAAGTAACGACCTGCGGAGCTCGCGTAATATTCTCCTGCAAACGCGTTTAGCTAACTGTATTGAGGTATGTAATAGTTCATCTCGTGGACAAATTTGGCACATCGAGGTCTAGAAATAACACATTCATTTTCAAATCGACGCAAAATTTTTAAATTTAACCAGTATATTTAGTGTCAAAACTTATACAGAGTTACTGTGTAAAAAACGAACCCTATAGCGTCCTGCGGTTCATTCAGGGCTCATCCCGTTGGCAAGAATGTCAAATTCACCTACGCGGGGTTGTCTCCCATTTTAAAGGTTTTTGTAACATTGCGGGGTTGTCTCTCATTTTGAAGAGTTTAGTGACCTCGCGGGGTTTTTGTCTTTTTTTTAAATTGTTTTTAAGGCCACCAACAGCTACGGTTACTTGGGCCTAGCACCAATTCATATTTTGAATTTATTATTTTTTAAGGTTTTGTACCTCCGAACGGAATCCTATTACTGAGCCTACGATGTCTGTCTGTCCGTCCTTCTGTCTGTCACACGGCTCTATAGGTATCTAACAAACGGTATTTAATAATAAATTGATAATCCAATTGATATTGTTACAAAACTGTTTTCTGAGTTGGCGGAATAAATATTTATTTACAATAATTAAAAACACAATGATAATGAACGAAAAGTCAATTCTAACAATCAATAATAACTAAACAGTAATTACAAAGCAAAACAAAACAACTTTATACAATAATTCGTAATTATTAACTATATACCAGGACTATTTATTTCTAGTTATTTATATTCACTGTAATTATATCAGACGCACTATTTGTCGCTCAGTATTCTCCATTGACTGACTGACTGACTCACCGTTTATAGGCTGCGTAGCATAAGCCTAGTGTGTTCTCGCTTTCTCTAGAACTTTCGTGCAGGTACCAGTTGTTACAGTAAGCGGACCCCCGTTTCTCAGAACTCCTGCCTGCCGGTTATATACAGAGTAATCCGTAACAATATTTTCACCAGTTCTCGAATAAGAACGTAATTGGGGACTTGGGGGTTGTCTCTCATTTTGATAGACGTGTATAAAAATGTATTTGAAGTTGTTTTAAAATTTCCGCTAACATTATTCGGTGGCGAATCATATTTTTGACGTGGGGAAAGTGGCACATAGTCAAACACGAAAATAAAATTTTATATCAAACACGTGTTGCTTTTAAAACGCTAATATTACATCATTGTAAATTCAAATTAAGATTAAGCGATAATTTACTGGAATTAGTAGATTTTAAAACAATCCAGCTGTCTAAATGGAATGCTGATGCGTTATAATATATGAGACGCGCGGTGTTCTCTTTTGATTTATACAAACGGAGCGAGACGAAATGATCCGTTCAATATTATGACGCGTATAGTCTGTCTCTGTTTGTAACCCGCCAGACGATGCGACGTTGACTTGAGAGCGTCGCGACGCGACCTAGACACACATATTCGTCATGTGTCTGCCAGAGTCTTGTCAACAGTGTGCAATAATACAACAAAACACCGGCAATAAATAAATATGTTGTCTGTCAAAAACAGGCTCGTATCTAGGAGCGATTGTTGGATTTCTAAGTCAGTTTACAAAAATCCCTCTCTTATCTCATATATAATATCTTGTTATTTTAACAAGAAATAAATAAGGGTGGTTTTATACATTGTTTTTATACGGAGTTGTATCTAAATGTGTTCTGAGAAATAGTAAATAACCACTTAAACTATACACAACATAATGACAGATATATATGTGTCTAAGGGCCAAGGGCCGATAGATGAAATATATAGTTTCATAATGCTGTATAATATAGTCTGCACAGAATTTTACATGAGAATAGACGTACCTTCCAGAGTGCTCGCATTTAAATAAAAACAAAGTATGAAAGATTGAAATTGTACTAATTATTTATTTAAAAGAATCACGACCTATTAAATTCCAACAGCGATGACACGAATTGATGCTGTCTGTATAGAAATGTATTTATTTTTTCATCAAGTGCCGGTGCTATCCGGGTCTAGTACTAATTCATATATACAATTTATGACTTTATTTTTAAGGTAAGTTCGGTTTTGAGCTCAGATCGATCTGTAGAGTTTGAATTTACATAAATAGATAGAGATAGATATAGAGCAATGTTAAATTTATGTAAATTCAAACTCTACAGATCGGTCTGAGCGTAAAACCGAACTTACACTTAGTAATCCATTCCAGTTCTGAAACACTTTAGGTTAAGAATTTGAGGATTTTGTATTTTTGACGTAAACCTACGTCTTTCCCGGCGGTATATAGGGGGGTAAAATGATGCGAGACGAAAAATGCGTTATAAAAAAAATGTGTGACGCTACCTACCATAGTTACGCCGTTACAAAAAATGCGTGACGCGACCTACCATAGTTACGCCATTGTTTGTGTTTTGTATCATGTATGTCATGTTAATATTTTTTAACAGATGTGACGTCATATTTTTGTACTTTGATTACATAATATTAAAAATTAATAATTGTAAGATAAAACTATAGAAGTAGGTCTACGTCTTCGGTTACGGCACAATCGTAATTACTCTGCCCCTTGTAATTTTTGAAGTTATACTTCTTTTGGCGCGTTATGGAAAAATGATGAGAGTAAATTTTTACGATGCGCGCGCATCGCGTTACGTCACGCCACGAAAATTTATCACCATGAAGTTAGTCGTTAGCAATAACTAGTCGTTACACCAGTCTTAATGTGACAAGGGCGTTTTCGGTTTTGAATAACATTAATAAAAGCTTTTGCCATACAATTTGCTCGTGTGTGCCGCTTTCATTAAATATGAGTTCGTACTCCAAGCCGCACTATTTTCACAGTTTATTTTTCTTGATTATAATATCCTATTATATATCACTGCTGTAAGACGTCTCTGTGGTGTAACGGTAACGTCGTGGCTTCATACGCGTCTCGGGTTCAAATCTCAACACAAACATACATTTTTACTTCCCACCTCTACTATGGTAGGGAAGTAATGGATTTAGTTCGAAAAAAATATTTCGAGATTTTAACAAATCTTCACGTTTTGAGACCCTAGCAATCGTTTAAGATCATTTTCAGACTGATGTCTGTATGTGTGTGTGTGTGTGTGTATGTGTGTGTGTATGTGGTCAATTTTTCGCCTTCGATATCTCAAGAACGGAACAACATACGGGCATGCCGATTGTTCTATTGTGTTTATCAGTCTTTAACTTAGATCTGATTAGATTTTGAGTCAAATCGGTTCAGTGGATCCTGAGATATTCAAAAAAACGTTCTCAATGTCACGTATTAACATAGGTAAAAAAATATATAAATGAATTCTAGATGTTATAATATGAAAAAAATGTAGATATTTTTTTTCTCTAAAATGTATAGTTTTCGAGAAAAAAAATATTTTACTAAAAAAAGAAAATTGTACGTAAATCAAGGTAACCATGATTTTTGCTATATTAAGCTAGCCATCAGTAGATCACCAAACAAAAAAGAGGGCCATGCTTTTTTCAAAGAATAAAAATTAAATTGTGTTTTAAAGACCACCAACAGCTAAGGTTATTTGGGCCTAGTCAAAGAATAAAAAAACGAGTGTTTATTTTTTGAAAATATTTACTAGGTGGGAAGTATAGGACTGGTCATCAGTCGAATTTTTTTTTTAATAAATAATTAGATATAAATATAATTAAAAATATATTTAATATACAGGGTGAATTCGACCACCCGTATCAGTCGTTTTTTTCGAAAACGGTTAGTCGTAGAGAGTTGTGTCAAAAATTTGTATTATAAAAGCCCTAATAAAGAATCGAATGGTGATAATTTTTTTTCCCGGGAAGGTCGGCTTCCCTATTAGTTTGCTCCAGAATGTCCAGAACCCCGGAATTATAAATGTAACGATAGGTCGAAAGTGGTATTGTTGAAAAGATCTTTAAAAAATAAGCAAGTTTTGTACGGATTTTTTTTTTATTACTGCCACCCCTGTTAAGTAATATTTGTTTGAAATTACTAAATTGAAATGTCATAATAACGGACTTTTTAAAAGTCCGCATTTAAAATCTAGTTACCTATCTATCGACCATTAAACACTGAAGAAGTACACTCACAGTATAATCAGAAGAGCTCAGTAGTATGTACTAAAGAGTAAATGGAAGACAGTTCGAACACTTGTGACAATGTCTAAGGTTGCTAGATTTTTAATGCCGACTTCGACCGTTATTATGAAATTTTGATTTAATAATTTCAAACGATTGTTACTTAACAGGGGCGACAGTAATTAAATAATTTTTCCTACAAAACTTGCTTATTTTTTAAAGAGCTTTTCAACAGCACCATTTTCAACCTATCGTGCTTTCTAAAATTCCGGAGTTTTGAACATATAATAATTTATGTTTATACTTATAGAAATTTACAGGGGTGGCAGTAATAAAAAAAATTTTCCTACAAAACTTGCTTATTTTTTAAAGATCTTTTCAACAATACCACTTTCGACCTATCGTTACATTTATAATTCCGGAGTTCTGGACATTCTGGAGCAAACTAATAGGGAAGCCGACCTTCCCGGAAAAAAAATCTTCACCATTCGATTCTTTATTAGGGCTTTTATAATACAAATTTTTGACACAACTCCCTACGACTAACCGTTTTCGAAAAAAACGACTGATACGGGTGGTCGAACTCACCCTGTATTAATAATTTATTAAATTAAATTAATTAATTTAATATCTTTATTTTATTATTTTATCGTCTTTTTTACAAACGTTTAGTACTGACACGCGGGATAAAATTTTTGGAGTTATTTTTGTTTTGTTACGTAAAAGAAGTATAACTTCTGACGTGCGTACATAGTAGGAACACACACACTCTTTTTTTTTCTTCATGATAGGTAGTTTAAACTATAAATACAAATTTCAGTTCTTCAGCTCATTTGGAAATCGGTTCTAAACTATCTTCCTTATAGGCATGATAATAAAAGATTAAAAAAATTGATGAGAACGTTCTTTCGAAAGAATTCATTTCCACAATATCTCGTGTTCAGTATATCCTAGAGCAAAAATAGGCCTTATCAAAATGAAAGACGATAACATTTTCTACTTAAGTTTTCTCTATATACACTTTTTTTAGTTGATAATTAAGGCGTTACACCCCAGTTAAACATTTTTTTATTAAAATTATATATATTATATGAAAATGTAGGTAATTATAACGGAAATACGCGTGGCTTCGCAATGAAAAGCGGGTAATAAAATCATGATAATACAAACCTGTTAGTAATATATCACAACAACTCAAGAGTCAAACAGTAAATAATGTTATACGAGGCCTATAGGTTACGTTACGTCTAATGGCCTTTTTCCGTGACATGGGTTAAAGTTAACCGGCGTTTATTACATACGTACAGCGTATTTATGTCTAAAGTTACTTGTTAAATATATAGCTTTTATTAATATAACCCTTATGTTTATTCAATGAATTGACACGTATTATCGATCCTACAATATCATGCTTATTAAACGTATGTTTTTAATAATTATAGATATAAATCGACAGACAATTTTATAATGAAAGCACATATGTAAAATCCCCCATCTTAGTTAGAATTAAATTAAGGTTTTAGATTGTGGCTAAATACACAAAAGTGTAAAGGCCAAAAAAACTTATAATAAAAAAAAATGAAAGCACTATTTTTGACTTTTGTATCGTAGACACGTCCTATATCAATTGTCAATACTAAGATTTATGTCGTGGGCAAAGTAGGTGTACCTAGTACTTTATAAAAAATAAAAAAATATTAAGCTTACAATATTCTTGGACATTTTATTAATAGCCAACGTTTCGAGCATATATTAATTAACCATTTTTTTTAAATTTAAAGAAGCAAAAAAAAAGTGTTTAAATATCGAAAAAGAATTTTTTTTGTAAGAGAATTACTAGAACAAAAATTTGTATAGTTTTAGAAAAAGTCTTAAATTCCAAAATTCTGTTGTCAGCTAAATATATCAAGGAGTATGTATACTATAGTCCACATTTGAATTTCCCCGCCACACCACCTCTTCTTCAACGAGACGATGTGGTTAGGTATTTTACCATAGACTTAGAGTCGTCTATTTGACCCGCAGGCAGACTATTTTTAAAAATATGACTCACTTATTTGTTAAGTTGGACACCCTTGTTATAGTCAGTCAAACAAATCAGAACATATATGTGCAGGGAGAGAGGGATAAATCGATTCCATATGTGCCTTTTTGTCCCAAAAGGAAATGACAGACATCCGTTAAGATTAAGGAATCGCGAACCTGCAATTCGATTAACATGACATTGTGATGAAGTTCGACCATTTACAGCTGTAGGGCTGGATTTATTTGTGATAATCACAAGATTTACGTCACATTATTAAAACTTCTCAAAATCCTATTAACATGTTATACAGTACCTATTTAGTTTAATTAGATAGTATCTATTTAAATTTATTAATTTATTAATTAATTAATTTATTATTTAAATTTATTAAAGCTTAGACATAATATTGTGATCTTGTAAAATGTGTATAATTTGGTATTTTCATTGACGCTTTGTATCCTAGTTGGTTTTACAAATAAATGTCTATTCTATTTTATCAAAGGCAGCGTCTGTCTTGTCGAAATAAATTCAGAAACTATTCAACCAATTTTCATGCGAGTTTTACGAATAGATAGAGAAATTAATTGGGAAGGTTTTATACACGAGTGTCGAGCAACGCTGAGTATTACTACGATGTTAAATTAAGTTTTACAAAAAAAAAATGCGAAATTAATGTGTCGTCGGAAAACTCGGGCACCCGGAAAATCCGGACCTTAAAAAATTGGGAGATCAGCTTGGTGTAAGTATATAAGCGAAAGGGTGCTGGCCTTTGAAGCAAGCTATCGTGAATTCGAATCTCATCTCGCTCAGGGATGTTTTGTGATGTTATTTAGTTTAATTTAATGCTAATGACCTAAGTTGTCGACGCGTCTATATTCTACAATAAATCTAAAAGATTGGGTTCAAGGAAAATCACCTCATCCCTTTCCCTCTTTCCGTCGAGCTGGATACTCGCTCCATCTTAGTATCAGACCTCCTTGAAGTGAAAAGTCTGCAACATCTTTGTGGTTCGTTCAATTCTATCCATCTGTCCATATCCAATTATCTCCACTCGAAACGCTTGCTGCACTCTAAGTGACCAGGACAGTAAATGTAAACGACCGTTGTAAATTATGTGTCTATCTCTTTCCATCGACCATAAAATTCTAGTTCTATGGATATGCATTGCAGGTTCAATGAAAAGATTTAAATTAACGTGATTTAGTTTTATTCCCTTCTAGAATATTAAAATTATTTTTATAGTGTATCTTTTCATTCATTATTCGTTTGTGTCCACATATTCATTAATAAAGGATTGTGATGATAATTGAGCTTGTTTTGTGAAAAGCCGCTGGAATCCCGTTGCTATGGCGTTTCAATGGCTCATCAATTACAAACCCCCAGTTCCCCTAATCTGAAAGCTCCTGTGAGACAATCATTGGGATTGAGTACGAGGCCTAGATAACCTTGACAGCCGGTGACTTAAAAAATAGCGTCTATAAACTGCAGTGATTATTATAACCGATGTCGCCATAAAAGAAATAAAACACATGTCGATATTGATATTAAAATTGATCGGTTTTAAAAATTTAATATTCGACCAGCTGCTCTGCTTATATATCGAATTTATACTATTTCCCGACTTTTCTCTCACGTGATAAAAATGCACCGTTGGACCATATTCTTTATGAATGGATGTCGTGCCCAAAGGAAAATTAAATCAGTTTGGAAACTTGCTCACAAAAACTTCTGAATACAATTTTGTTTCATCCTTTTTCACTAATATCTTTGGAGTTTTAAGGGCTGGTACTACGCTTCGAGACATTCAAAATTGTTTCTTGTAATTCAATTCGATTTATTGTAACAACAAAAAATATATTACATCAGTTAGCTTTTAATACGAAAGAAATATTGTGGATGGCGAACCTATTCACATATATGTGCCATATTTTTTCAAAAAATGTTTAATATGGCCATGCACTGTAAAAAATGGATGTAAAAATACTTTGAAAGTGAAGGTAGAATTCGCTCGATTTTCTAAGTGATTTTACATTATTATTTATTTTTACACAAAAAACTTCATAAAAACTTGGACTTTTACTGTAAAGTTAAACAAATTTGTGATTTTTACATAAAGTAAATTAAAATTACATAATTTGTGTAATATTCCAATAAAGTGCGTAAAAATTACAAAATAAAATGTATAGTTACATATATAAAATGGACCAATACAAAACAAATTAATGTAAAATTAGTAACCATCGCATGCGTAATGTGTTTTTATGGAATCTACGGGATGTGGCGATACCTGTTTGCGACGCTATTGTCTCTTTGTGTGCCTATTACCAGATTAATCGCTGGCTACAAATGGACCATCGATAATCTATGTAATCGGCCTTCTCATTTCTTACAGTGTGGCGTGGCAACAAGCAACCAAAGAAATTTACTGGATCTCAAACGTAGATGAAAAGAATTATTTCGATAATGCATTAGCGCCATGAAACTTTCATCTACTTATCGTATCGATCTCATATATTTGTTATTTGAATGATAGTAAAATTTTTTCAACATCTAACATATTTTTAATTAATTACAAAAGTAGGGGAACCCGGGGCATAACAGGCAACGCGATAAATAATTGATTAATGATCCTACCGTTTTTACCGTTTTAAACAAAATATTTATGTTTTTTCGAAGTTTCTCCTTAAGGTGCCCGTTGTGCCTCGCGTTCCGCTGAAGCTACCGGCGGTACAGACAGAAAGACAAAATGTTTTCAATCACTTTTAAAAAATACCGAGAAAATGAAATTGCACAGAAAAATGTTGTTCATTTTTTTTTTTATATCAGTATTGACAATAGAATGCACCCGTTTTAAAATATGTTACAAAAAATATTCACAACATGTCCCTTTTTTGATAAACCGGTTTAAAAATCGTTATATTTTGTTATTAAGCAGTTGTTGAATTTTAACGCTGACCCTAGCTAATTAATTTAAAATAGTGACTGTGGTAAAAACCCTTTATTTATTTTTGTACCCGTAATTTGTTCATATTATACACAAATTTATGATTATAGCACCAGCGCGTGTGATAAATTGTTGATTTTATTATTTTTTTTTGTTTGTCATTTTAACTAAGTACTCGATGTTTGTTTACACTTTTTAAAATTCCAAGTATTAATAAATAAATTATTACTATGTAAAGATCTTTCTGAGAAATCTTACTGTTTTCTTTTTCCTTATAAAAAAAATATAAATTGTAAGTTTTTCAGGTAACTATAATATTATACAAGGTGTCATATTAAATAGGTATACACTGTAAAAAATGGATGTAAAAATACTTTTAAAGTTATGATAGAATTCGCTCGATTTTCTAAGTGATTTTACATTATTATTTATTTTTACACAGAAAACTTCATAAAAACTTATACTTTTACTGTAAAGTTAAACAAATTTGTGATTTTTACATAAAGTAAATTAAAATTACATAATTTGTGTAAAATTTTAATAAAGTGTGTAAAAATTACAAAATAAAATGTATAGTTACATATATAAAATTGATGAATACAAAACAAATTACGCAATGTGTTTTTATGGAATCTACGCGATGTGCAGGCGATACCTTTTTGCGACGCCATTGTCTCTTTGTGTACCTATTACCAGATTAATCGCTGGGGTCAAATGGACCATCGATAATCTATGTAATCGGCCTTCTCATTTCTTACAGTGTATACCCTCCTTTTGGAAAAAACAAATTATGTTTCTAATTCATCTTAAATATCAGAATATAAACGCAAATAAATAAACTGTAATTTTAAATTCAGTTATAAATTATAAATATTACACCTTCAATTAGACAGGAATATGAAGACTATAATAAAAATTTATTGTTTTACAAGAAATTATACGACGACGTTTCGACGATTCATTTCACTTCAAGGCAAAATTAATTAATCCTGTTTAATTGAATGTGTATTATCTATTAATTATGGCGTTAATTTTATTCTTAAATTTTAATTATAAATACGTTTCTAATAATTGTTTTCTTTATTTTCAGGTGAGTGTCAAAATCCGTCTCATTTCTCTCTGTGAATTTAAAAAGGTAAAATTGTATTTATACTAAGTTTTTAACCGACTTCAAAAAAAGGAGGAGAGTCTCAGTTCGACTGTATTTTTTTGTATATATGTAACGCGATTTCTCCTGCATTTGTGAACCGATTTTGATGATTATTGTTTTATTTGATAGGCCATACCTCCGGATTGGTCCCATATAAATTTTACTTAAATCGGTTCAGTAGTTCGACTGATGTTAATAAAATGAGTATCTAATGGAGGTTGACACCGTGAAGGTAAACGTCAAATATCAAGGCAGAAGTCGGTTAATAAGTGCAAATTTAATAATTAATATCTTACTTTTTAACCGACTTCATATTTTATTAAATTGGCGCCACCTCAAAATTTTATTATTTATCTGATCTTTTTAGTAGCTTTTTTGAAGAAGGTTTTTTAATCGACTTCAAAAAAGGAGTGTTCTCAATTCGACCGTATATATTTTTTATGTTTTATGTGTGTTCGCGGATAACTTCGTCGTTTATGAACCGATTTTGAAATTTTTTTTTTATTTGAAAGGGTATACTTTCAGATTAGTCCCATAGAAATTTCATCAAAATCGGTTCAGTAGTTCGGCTGATTTTAATATAAAAGTAAGTAACGGCGTGTGATTCTTTAAGGTAAATGTTACTTTTTGACACTAAAAAGTAAAGACTAAAAAATGTTTTAACAAAAAAGAAAACCTCCTTCAAAAAGGCACTAAAAAGAGGAAAATAATGAAATTTTGAGGTCTGTGCCAATTAAAATATGAAGTCGGTTAAAAAGTATAGTATAGTGATTAATATCTTCTTTTTACCAACTTCATATTTTAATTGGCACAGACCTCAAATTTTCATTATTTTCCTCTTTTTAGTGCCTTTTTGAAGGAGGTTTTTTTTTTGTTAAAAAGTTTTTTATTGTTGTTATTCGTTATTTATAAATAAGTCTTTGGTAATTTCATCTGAACACTCTGTACGCATAATGTGTATTATATAATGTTATGTAATACATGTAGGAGAAATGACTACGTCACCACTTAACGCTGTTTAACGACGAAACAGTAACTGGACCAGTCGTCGTTATACGACGACGAACCCTTGTGTTGTGTACGCAGTGGAGGAACCTATACCCAACCTGCAGGGGATGGTTTAAGCGATTCATTTTGTACGCCGAAATGTCGGTAGTTACACGAATAACGAACGAATAATTGTTCTGTGCGTCGAACAGTTGATTAAGTTCATACTTTCTTGCCATACCCACTATAAAATAGCTGCTTTACATCATTAAAAAGTCTTGCCCACATCAATAAATATTTGTTGTGTGTTGAATTTGAAAACCCGACGCGCAAATTTTGACCGCAAACTAATGTTTTTCCCCACTTAAAAATTTACGTCATGTCATCAACACGTGCGTGGCAAACTAGTGTTATACGTGCAGAAGTCACATCAACTACGTTTATGCGCAAAGTTCCAACCAACAACGAATGGATTGTGTGCGTTGAATTTTCGTGTACGTGACACACACGTTCACATTCAGACAATTGAATTAAGAACGCACAAATTTATGTCAAAAATAACATACAATACAATTGTTTATTTAGCGCAGATTAGCTTTTGAACTTGATGAAAAAACCACGCCAACGAATGGATCGTGTGCGTTGAATGTCACTGAAAGTTTTGTATACATTTATATGCGGCACACACGTTTACTTTTAAAATCCAGTAAATGATTAAGATGCTGAAATTTTTTATTACGTAATTGATTTTTTGCCATACCCACTACAAAATAGCTACTTTCCATACATGTATAAACCGGCCTGTATTGGGTTATTTAACTGGTAGGCATGCCGAAAGTTTTATAACATAACTAGTGCGATAAGTAAACGATTGCCATAGTACTTTTGTTTATTCACTCTATCCGCCTACTATTACATACTCGCCGCCTGCTGTAAATGTAAAGATGGCGACGCAAATCAACTCAAAATTTTTTGAAAATAGAAAATGATGTGAAAAGTAGGTATTTTATAATGGGTATGGCAAAAAATACCATATCTATTTCGTGCGGGGACCGTGTGGTCTAGTAGTTAGCGCGTCGGCCTCTAGATCAAATGGTCGTGAGTTCGAATCCCACCTGCGCTCAAGGATGTTTTGTGCGATGTCATTTAGTTTTAAGAAGTTGTTATTTAGTCTATATAGTTAAAAGACGCTAATGACTTGAGATGTCGACGCGTTTATATAATCTACAATAAATAAATAAAATCTATCTCGTGCGTAATGGTGTTGTGACTCGTGTGACTTTAAAAACTCGCGACCGCTCGTTTTTACATACTGTCACAACTCGTCAGTAATATATCCCATTACGCATCTAGATATACAATCTACTATTTGTTTTAAATACTCAATGGCATTTGTTTATTTTTGCATATAGGAGCTACTTTATCGACAGCATAATGCTACTACGCAATAAATTTTCATGTATGTGAAAGTGATTCGTTCTGCACTTGAGCTACCTTTCTGATTCGAGTAGACGTTGATTTGTAGGGCAACTATATAGAGCTACTGGAGCTATACAATAACTACGCATGCGCAATGTATGTACACAACATAAACTCTATTGCAGGTTTGCATTTGTCACTTTATTGTAAAACGACGCACGAATAGAGTCTTCTTCTTTTTCTTCTTTTTGTCCTGGGCTTATTTCTTTGAATTTCCTTTTTCTAAGCATTATAATCTTAACGGAATAAGATCACCTGAAACATGACACGAATAATGTTGGAAAATTTTGTATTTTTTTTTTTTTCGATAAAAATGCAATGAAATGGAATAACTCCCTGGACGATAAAAAGGTAATATTCTTCGTTCTTTGCCGATTCATAAATTTTACTCAGCACCATCCGTGCAAAAGATTCTTCGAGATTTCTCGGAGAACTTTCCGTTCTCCGGAAGAATTCTTGATCAAAGACACTAAGTCAGGGATGCGTTCAGAAGAGTTGTTCCTATATTTCTAGTTGCATTTTTACATCATCTTTGCTGGTTAAACTTTCCACGGCGCTCTCTGTGCGAAAGATTCTTCGATATTTCTCAGAGAACTTTCCGTTATCTGAAAGAATTCTCGATCAAAGACAAGAATGCTTTCAGAAGAGTAGTTCCCTATTTCTAGTTAAATTTTTATAGACCTTGCAATTTCCATTAATCACGGCACTCTCGGTGCAAAAGATCCTTCGAGAATTCTCGAAAAACTTTCCGTTATCCGAAAGAATTCTCGATCAAAGACAAGAATGCTTTCAGAAGAGTAGTTCCCTATTTCTAGTTAAATTTTTATAGACCTTGCAATTTCCATTAACCACGGCACTCTCGGTGCAAAAGATTTTTCGAGAATTCTCGAAAAACTTTCCGTTATCCGAAAGAATTCTCGATCAAAGACAAGAATGCTTTCAGAAGAGTAGTTCCCTATTTCTAGATAAATTTTTATAGACCTTGCAATTTCCATTTACCACGGCACTCTCGGTGCAAAAAATTCTTCGAGAATTCTCGAAAAACTTTCCGTTGTCCGAAAAAATTCTCGATCAAAGACAAGAATGCGTTCAAAAGAGTATAGTTTCCTATTTCTAGTTACATTTCTAGACCTTAGCTGATCTCTAAACTTTCCACGGCACTTTTCATGCGAAAGATTATTCGAGAATTCTCGAAGAACTTTCATGTCGATCTTCCGTTTTCTGGAGGAATTCTCGGGCACTATCAGTGACAGAAATGCGTTCAGAAGAATAGGTAGGTATGACCATCATTCTCGAAGAACTTTCGTGTCAACCTTCCGTAATCCGTTGTCCGAAAGAATTCTCGGACAGTGACAGAAATGCGTTCAGAAGAACATTACCGTCGTTCCCCAATTCTCCAGTAAAACTGTTAGGACCTCATTTACCATAAACTTTCCTTGGCACCCTTCACTTACAAGTAACCTGTCAAAATATCCGATTTGTTAATTAGCATTGTTATATTTGAATAATTATATCAAAGCAAATCTTGATTAAAATATATAATAGGTTTATCACGCACTACTGCTCTATAATCAGTAAGCTCTTCAGCACTAACCACTCTGTACTTGTACATTGTATAATGTATATATTATGAGAGTGTGTCCTTGCCGACGGCTCCAGTCGTCACCCTTCGTATTGCAGCGTCATCATTATATAAAATTATTATCTGTCGACATTGCTATCGCATAATTTGTTTTCGTTTTCCTTTCCACACTTATCCCTATATATGCTTTACACAGTAATTGTCACGTATATACCGTTTAAGACAGGCACAATATATTCTATACCCTTTTTTAACGCCGCCACCTGCGAAGATCGTTAAGGCCTGGTGGCAGGAAATTTCAAAGATCTGTTCATATAATAATAATAATAATGCGTTTAACGTCCGTTTCTCGACATTATGTCATAACAGACGCCATTCGCACCATTACTATTTTCCATTTTTACCACTTCGCGTTTTATACATTTTTATATCTACTTCAACTTAATTAATAGCAATGTGCGAATGAAGGAATTATAGGACATTAGGATAAGGTAGGCAACTTTGGGAGCATAGGAGTTTGACAGGTAATCGGCCATGGCCTTGAATAAGGAACCATCTCGATATTCATCTGGATTTATTGAGGGAAACAATGGAAAACCTCAAACAAGATGGCCGGTACAGGAATTACCGTTTTTCGGCGTGAGGCAGTAGGAAAAAGTCCTAGCCACATCTGCCCCCGCCGGGATTCGAACCCAGTACCTTCCCAATGCGAGTCTAGTGCTGTACCACTAAGCTACATCGTTGGGTGATCTGTTCATATACATATCCTTTAAATTTCCGTTTACTCGAAATCGACTATGAAGCTATATGGAGATTGAAATGGTTAAGATTTTTACGTGGTTTTCCTTAAATTACTCCAGGCGTCTCTTGTAGAAAAAAAACACGGGGAATCGAATGGTCATATACGGAGACCTCTGTATCTCTTGTAGTTTAGGATTTTAGGAGTTTTAAGGTACCAAAAATTATCTGTATAAACTGTCAATATCTCCTAAATTAAAAGAGATACAAGCCTCCGTTGTACCTATTCATGGATTTAGTCTAATTTAAAATTAGTTTTAAATGTATCTGATAGATTTCCGTATTGAAAAACTTACGATTTCGAGAGAATTGCTAATTTTGACAATTTCAAAAATCTCTCGGCTCTATATGTACTTTTCAAATTGATCGTTCTTTAAAAAATATCACGTTGAATCTAATCCCTTTAAATACAAAAGTTTTCGATGTAATTTAAGTATTTTAAAAGGACACCTAGACGCATCCTAAATTATTGTTCACAAATAAATAACGGCCTGTTTGTTTTCCTGAGCCGATTGTCTTTGAATGATTTATTACCTAAAAGTGAACGTTTTCTTTACGTCTTTATCTGAGGAATGTAAACAAGGACTTTCAAGGAAAAGTTGAAAACTATATTTACCGATATCATTGAATCGACATAATATTTGTCTGTGGTGAAAGTAATGGATATTTCAACCTTCATTGTTGTTAATAAAAGGAAAAGATGATTTTTAGGGTTCCGTACCCCCGTATGGAACCCTATTACCCTGTCTACGATGTCCGTCCGTCTGTCACAGGGCTCTATCTCACAAACGGTCAGAGGTAGCGAGTTTATAATATTATGATGTAAGAATGCTGCATTTTATCCGTGCGTAATAGAATAGAACAGCGCCCATGGTGGCGAAAAGTGGAACTTTTGTGATGCTCCGATTTTATATACTAATGACTATGCACATTATTAACTACATGCGTGGTCTTGCAAAGAATATGTTTGACAGCGCCCGTAGTGGTGGAAAGCGGAGAGTTTTGTTAAATTGAAAACACTGACAGGTTATATTATGTACTATGGTGAAAACGTGAAAAGGAAAGAAAGAAAATACCGCTTATATGATTTTTTTTACTAAAAAACTGTGCGCCTAGCCATTCTTAAAGTGACCATCTCGCTTCATCGCTCATTGAGCTTTCTTTCACCAAAGTCCCAGAGAAGAAGTTTGATCTGTATGACCATAGCAAAAAATAAGTTCATTTTGATATCGGAATTGTTATTTAGCTTTTAATGCTTTGTGTCTAATTTTTTTTATCGAATAGTCTGGAATCGGATCCGATCTTTGCAGTTTTTAGTATACCTATATGAATGAGAGAGGACTTGAAAGTATACCGGTGAGTGAGAGAAAGAGAGATTCACTTGTACCATGTGGTCTTAAGCACACACTCTTTTTTCGGATTTTCTCAAAGTTCAAAGGTCCCTGAAATTGAGAGTAAAAGCACAAAATATCTTTTTTGCCATACCCACTATAAAATAGTGTAGCATGTATGTATGCATTTAAAGTGACTTTTGACAGGCCGGTATGGAGGAATCTATCTTTCCCACACTAGTGTGAGAAAGAAAACCATTTCCATAGTGATTTATGTTTATTCGCCCTAATCCGCCCGCTATTACCCACTGACAGCTATACTATCGGCATACTATAGACGTGAAGTTGGCGACACAAAATATGAACCGCCAAAATTTTTTGAAAATATAGAAAATGAAGTGAAAAGCAGCTATTTTATAGTGGGTATGGCAAAAACTACCATAAGTAATGATATTATCGCTCGTGTGACTGTTAAAACTCGATATGCTCGTTTTAACATAATGTCACTCGTCAGTACTATATACAGTATACGCCATTACGCAACTGGATATACAATCTACTATTCCAGACAATTGTTTGAAAATGGAATATAACCAGCGTAAACAAAACGTTATTTTCCTTTTTACTGTTTGAAAATCTTCCAGACAAAATATATATTTTAGTTATTTTTTTGCAAAACAGTTTTGTTTTGTTTGACCATCCCGCTCTGTAAGTAAAAGCTAACAGATATATTTTATTTGAACCAGTGCGGCAATATCCTAGCTATATAGACTATACAACGTGACCTCGCCTCCCCACAAAAGGGGGTGCCCCACATATGTAGTAATTCTATACCGTACTTACAAACCACGCGTATGTATGTTGTATGTACAGGGTGTTTAAATAATTGTTGGATTTTAAAATAAAAAATTATTTCGGTTTCCCAAGTTGGGCGGGAAAACCTTTATGGCCTATGTATCTATATTTATTATAAATAAAATTGGAAATATAGCTAATAATTATATTTATATTAAGAATATATTCTCTACCGGAAGTTACGCCTTGCATTCTTCATCTCAAATTCTTTCCTCTCGCCTAAAAATGGTTGCCGCTCTCCCGACGCTATTTTTAAAACTAAAAGATTCGGATAAACGCCAAATAAGAGACGAAGAATCACACTAGATCCTACAGGCGAATTAAAAAAAAATGTTGACAACGTGTGAGATTTTGTGATTTTTAAAAAGTTGCAAGTTCGCCTTTAGGATCTGTAGTGTGATTCTCGGTCCTTCATTGAGCGTTTACCCGAACCCTTTAGCTTGAAAAATAGCGTCGGGAGAGCGGCAACCGTTTTTAGGCGAGAGGAAAGGATTTTGAATGAATTGAGTGCAGGGAATACTCTTAAAATAACCCTCAAATTCTCAGCAAAAAAGATATTTCTTTCACCGAGAAATGTTCCTAAACACTGTCGCCGGAGAATGCAATTCGCGTTAATTTTATTTTCAAAAATATGTTTCGCTAATTCTGGCCACCCAACCCCCGACACCCCGATGGAGAAAAACATGCTTGCTGCGACCTTGGAAACATAACGCGATTATTGGAAGGTCACCGAATTTTCATAGTGACCCTTTTAATTTTCATTAAGTTTATTATCAAGATCCATTTCACGTACCACCTATAAAGAGATAAAATTAACGATAGAGAGACAGTTGACAGTGTGTTGTTTTGTTTTTAATTAGTTTCGTCGACGGTTCGCTCTTTCCAGTGTGTCCAACATAAATGTTATAGGGGTTTTTACAACTTCTAGTGTGGTACGAGTTATGATTAAATATTAGTGAGTGGTCCTCTGTTGTTTACCCAATGTTTGTACAAACTACACTCATTCAAGAATGAATTATTCATGCGAATCAGAGAGATTTTTTGGTACCCTTTTTTGTTATTATGAAGATATCAAACCTGAGGTTTATTGTCTGAAAATTATTATGATTCGTCAACTTAAAAAGAACTTGGTCATATTTTAAGTATACCTACTGAACATCTGTTAAATACGGCCGATCTTTATAACTAGCTTAGCTTTCTGAAATTAAAATATTTGCTAAGTGTTACGAGTCGCCGCTAGAATAATACGTAAGTTTCAGCTAAAATATACGAAGCAAAATCATACTTAATGATATAAAACGTAGCTGTCGGGTCCGGCTTCGCCCGGATGCTATATATTTAATGCCTGTTTTGAAATGCAATAATCTGTTTTCCAAAATACACTAACACGCTATCCGTAAGTGTAACTATGGAACCGTAGAACGCATCATTATCATGACCTCCTGTCTTTCCAACACCTACTAATTGGTATGCACAGTAATGTGGAATCATGGCTTGATGGCTCTCCCTCGGGAGCAGTTTTTCGGAATTTTCGGACTTCAAGGAATCTCTCTGCCAATTTTTGTCGAAATCAGTCCAGCGGTTAAGCCGTGACGAGGTTGTCTTTCCAACACCTACTAATAGGTATGCACAGTAATGTGGAATCATGGCTTCATGGCTCTCTCTCGGGAGCAGTTTTTCGGGATTTTCAAACTTCAAGGAATCTCTCTGCCAATTTTTGTCGAAATCAATCCAGCGGTTAAGCCGTGACGAGGTAACAAACAGACAAACAAACACACTTTCACATTTATAATATTAGTTTGGAATTTTGGATAGTAACGCTTTCTTGAAGGATTTTCGAGTACTTTGTATGATACCTAGACGGAAAAATGTGTTCCCAATAATTTTTGTCTGTATATCTCTACACTATTCTCACTAATAGAAGTGTCGATGTCTTTTTCTAGTTTTCATTCAACGTCCTCATAAATCTGATTGATTGGGTGGCCGACCGTGAATCATCGGAAGGGACTTTCTGTATTTACAATCTCCCGAAAGTTATAACTCTTATTCATTCCCGAAATCGTGCACTGTATATAGTTTTGGCGTGTTTTATATAAGCAGCTGAAATATCAAATAACCCCCCGCATTTCAGCCAGATGAATATACTTTTTCGAATGTCTATAACATTCTTAATTAATATAGTAAGTAGATTTATACAGCTGTTTTGCAATTGAAAATTTTTATTGGAAGAGCAGCCAATTACATAATTGATTTCTGCAAATATCGGAAAAAATCATTTTGGCAACCATAGTCACAGTCAGGACTCTAACCTGAACCTTTCCACTATCGCGGCGGAATGAGCTTACATTACTCACCCGTGACATGATTACCAATCTAACATTCTCCATATATGCAAAGGAATCAACAGATTTCGACTACATGCGAGTGTTATTAATTATAGCTAGGTTGTAGATGTGAATCATCGTAATGGCGTACATGAATAGCTCTCGCGATAGTGGAAAGGTTCAGGTTAGAGTCCTGACTGTGACTATGCTTGTCAAAATGATTTTTTCCGATATTTCCAGGAATGAATTATGTAATTGGTTGCTCTTCCAATAAAAATTTCCATTCTTAATTAATACATAAATTTTCAGCTTTGGCGGTTTCTCTTTTTTTAATTATTAATTTACGTGCGTGGGAAGCTTCCGTAGCCCAACCCACCCATATACTGTCGCAGCTGAAGTTCACACTTCATTATTAATAATATATTAAACATATAAATACAAATTTGGCGAAATGGCTTACCAAAATAGGTCGCGGGCTCCCGGACTAATAGAGGGTCTGCTTTGAATAGGTTTTGACAGTAAATAGACCTATCCAATTAGATCAAGTGAGAGAGATAAAAACAACCCAGCTGCCATAACAATGCGCAGAACGAAGCACGCACTGGTTCACTGTCTCCTTCAACACGAGGTGCGTTGTATTAATTATCTCTCTCGCTTGCTCTAACTGGATAGGTCTATAACTCTATTGTGTTTTGTTCTGCGCATTGTTGTGGCAGCTAGATTGTTTTTATCTCTCTCACTTGCTCTAATTGGATAGGTCAATGATTTAGTAATGTGTAAACTTACAACTGTGTAAACCTAAAGCGCGGTATAAGATTACCAAAACAGCTCGTATATGAGATGTGCATTTATGTAACAGACTTTTATAACATATTACAACTACAGTCTACATAACACAACAGTACAAAGGAAAGTAGTTGCCTACTACAAACTAAAAGCGACAACTCTGAACATATATTATGATGATTTTGTTTTCCACTTTTTACAGTTCGTCTCCGTTTGCGTTTTATAATGTTACTTCCACTGTTTGTTTTTTTTTTATTTTAAATTTACTAAACGGTGACATGTTTATAAATCATCGTATGCGCGTTTAAATTTATTTAAATAAATTACCTAACCGTATTACAGGAATGACTCTTGTTTAAGGTAAAGATGCAGCACACTATCAGGTTTTAGACCGAGAGCTAATGACAATTTTTTGGTGTTATTTATTCAAGTTCTTATTTTTGTGAAGATGTTGAGGGAGGCATATTAAAGTGCCCTGAGTAAGGAATTTTGCTAAATAGCGGTATGGGAGGGATGCGGACCGCCCCCAACATATAACAAAAAAATGGTCACAATTATTATTGCTTCAAGGCTGAAATGTTTGTATAGCTTGTCGATGAACCCAGTAATGCCATTATAATATTTGCAGATCGATTGGTCAGTATTAAAGGGGTGGCAAATCGCCCTAAACGTGTCATGTACCCGACGAAATTTATATTATTAGTCAGTCATTTGCTGTCTCACTTGCGGCCTGATACTTCCACTTACGGACGCAAGCAATATAGGAGTATTACATAATATATGGAAAAGACTCTCACTCGGCTGTTGACAACTGGCATGTAGTGGTGAATTCCGTCGACACTCGGCGGTCGGTCGGCAGTCAAACCAAAATCGGTGCATGTGAAACATGCTCTTTACCATGCACTACTATTTTTAGGGTTTCGTACCTCCGAACGGAACCCTATTACTGAGGCTACGATATCTGTCCATCCGTCCGTCCCAAGGCTCTATCTCACAAACGGTAAAAAAGTAGCTAGTTGAAATTTTCACAGATTGAGTGTTGTTGTGACATGAATCCTAGCAAATAATAATTAGAATTAAATAATCAATTCATTCGGCTACCTACCGGACGGTAGAAACCGGCGTGTGTGTGTGAAAGCAGAGACCTTGGACGCACATCTTTGTTGAGTGCGCTCTAACCCCCTTCCTAATTTTAATGCGCGACGTATGACAGTTTGAGTCAGAACTGACAGCTGTGCCTGCTAAGAACGTGGCGGTCACCAGCGCAGCATGTATGCGCGGATTAGGTAATTACACTTCGAGTAATTAAGCTCACGGTTAAATTGTGGTATCGGTTCGTGGCCACTTACCTACTGCATGTAGTTTTTTTTATTAACCGACTTCAAAAAAGTAGATATGTAGATATAATTAATTTCTCGAGGGATTGACCGATTTGAATAATTTCGGCTCCGTTGGGTTCAGAATGTTTACGGAATGGTCCCATAAATTTTTTATTTAAATCGGTTCAAAGTTTCTTTTTTTTCCAGTAATCAAATTAATTTTATAGGTATAACTATATAATATCTGGGTGCCGAGCTTTGCTCGGATGCGTTCAATAAAAATAGTACTTGTATGCTGTGAGATATTATTTTCTCAGAATATTATTCCGAAACGAATTTATTTCTGAAACATAATTTAAAATAATTGTTTCTGTTAAATATTTTAAATACCTATGTGTATTTTTAAGCGTAAAAACTAAGCATCAACTTGAATCAAGCATTTTTTCCTGTAAATATTACCGCCGTTATTGTTTTGTTGACTGAAGAACTCGCAAAAACCGATTTTCATAGATTGAATATCTTGTAAAAATGTTCGAATCAGCTGAAATTTTGCTTGGCCGTTGCCGTTTCAATAATCCATTTTTAAACATTGATTCCAAATATCAACTTTATCGAAGTACTTTTTCTCTGTGATGTCATCTTAGCAACTTCCAGTAAATTTCAAATATTTTTTTTGCATAGGAGGTACCTACTGAAAAACTCACAAAAATCGATTTTCGAAGAAATAGAATTCATATTATATCTTTTAATAACAAACGTCAGACTATAAACCTGCGCAAAACTTTTTTGCATGCATCTTCACCATAGTTTTTAAAAATCGATGTGTTTTTACAGGCCGCCGTGCAAATTTTTAGGCAAAACTTTTTTGTATGTATCTTAACAATAGTTTTCAAAAATCGATGTGTTTTTACAGACTCGCCGGTTTATCATTATTTACATATTGTACAAGACACTTCTTATATTAGTGTTCATTTACAGTTTTAACTCTTGTGATATATTATATAAAATCTATGTAGAAATAGGCTTCGAATCAATCTGACAATTGACCGAGTTATAAGCAAAAAACCCCTTTTTTTAATTGCTCCTCTCTGGGACCAAAATTCCTACCTAGATCGATTTCTCGCCCCAAAAAATCCTCATTCTGTAAATTTCATCAAAATCGTTAGTCGTTTTTGAGAAAAAAAAGTCTAGGTAAGATTATACGTCATACTATATTTAACGTACATATACATATTTTATATATATAATATAAAAATAACATACCTATTTATTTAAATATTAGCTAAAACTACTTACATAATTATGTTTAGATTTTATTGTTGTTATTTTTTTACTTTTTAGATAATTACTGATTATTTTAATAAGTTAAAGATTGACTGTCAAAGTAATTTTGACATAAATAATGAAAATAGTTTGTTTTTTCCAAAGCCTACTTACAAAACGACACTGTTTTATGACGTTAAAAAAACTGTTTTTTAAAATGATAAAATCGATAAGAAAACGAATTTTTCCAGGGATGAGACCTAGCTAGATCGATTTTTTGCCCCCCGAAACCCCTTTTCGGTAAATTTGATCAAAATCGTTAGAGCCGTTTTCGAGAAAATATTTATATAGATACATAGAAACATATATACAAGATTTACTCGTTTAATAATATAGGGGGATATTTTGTCAATATAATAATCTTTTTTGGAAACCAATGCCTAACACAGCAACGCTGTTGTGAATCGACCTTAACTGTTGGATCGACGCCCACTCACGTTAATCAGGGATGTTACGCTCCCGTCATGCTCGTTCACAGAAAGAGCTTTGGATTTATTCATTTAAGTGCGGGCTTTTTTCCTTTCTATCCGTTCAGCTTTTTGTCAATAAGAAATTTAACTAAAATTGATATAGCTTTAGCGTTGAATGTACCTTCGTCAAGTTGTTGATACATTTTTATTAAACTTATTACTGACGTCACACATCATTTAAACAGCAAGTAACTAAATTATTGCGCTTTAACAAATCGCTCAGTGTTTCTCACATTTTAGAGTTTTGTACCAATTGACGTACGTACATGTTATAAAAATGCCATACATATTCTAATAAAATAATCTAAATTTTTCGAAACCTTTCTTTTTCGAGTGTATTTTGAATACAATCGAATTAGTTTACAATCAAAATCGAAATTTAGATCATTTCCTCGTACATTAGTTTTTGGAAAGACAATTAAGAATATTCTCTGCCAGAAGTTACCCTCTGCATTCTTCTTCTTAAATCCTTTCCCCTCGCCTAAAAACGATTACAGCTCTCCCGATGCTATTTTAGTGTAGCTAAAGGGTTCGGGTAAACGCCGCAAATAAGGAACAAAGAATCACTACAGATTCCACAGGAGAATTTTTTAAAAAAAGTTTTGGCTACGTGTGAAAGATTCAGGGCCGTAGCTAGGGGGGGGCATTAAGGGGCAATGCCCTACCTTAAAACATCCAGTGCCCTACTTTAAGGAACAAGATTAAATTCGTTGGATCTAAATGAAGTTCTTCGGAAATTTCATAACATGGCAAGTTCTGTATTTTTTTTTGATTAAATTGTTATTCACCGTTTTTTTGCTTTTGTAATTTGATATCACCAGATGAGGTGGGCAATCCAATTAATAAATTGTAGTCTTTTGCTTCAGCCCTACTTTAAACTTTCAGTGCCCTATCTTGAATTCAGCTCTAGCTATGGCCCTGGAAAGATTACGTAATTTATAAATAGTTGTAAGTTTTTCCAGGTATTTTTTTTTTTCAATTTTTCGCCTGAGGGATCTGTATCTAGTGTGATTCTTGGTCCTTCATTTGGCGGATAGACCCGAACCCTTCAGCTGTAGCCGTTTTTAGTTTTAGGCGAGGGGAAGGGATTTAAGATGAAGGGAATAATCTTAATGCGCAACTTTCCCCGACACGGGACAAAGTTTATGGCACGTTATTTGTATATTAACGATCGAAATTTCTCCTGGGATGCTTTGTCGTTTCTCTTCGACTGGAACAACAGTTTACCATTCATGGATAACACGGATTGGTTTGCACGGGTATAGAGATATAACTACCTATAGTACCTGTCGAGTCGCCGATAATTCCACTGAGTTAAAAGGTATAGAAATGCTATACCGTACACAACTGCTATAAGTAGGTACAAAGTTGATGCCAGGTCAACGTCACAGGGGATAACAAACGGCGGCCAAACGCGGGAAGGATTGAGAATATTATTCTCTTCTTCTTACGTTTAAAATGAGAACTGAACAGACGGTAATGACCTCTGTTGTCGAGTGTCTATAATCCACAATTCATTCATTCGAGAACTCAACAAGCCGTGAGGGGGGGTCGTTTATTAGGACTAAAGTTACTTTTAATTGGGACTCACAAGTTGGACCCTTGAGGTCCACACGACGAACTTTCCAGTTTGATGAATACTGAATATTAATAATTAAATTAGAAATTACACGAAAAAGTAATCATTTTAATCATTAAAGCATAATTGTTATTTATTTTTAACAATAAATTAAAAAAACGGCTGGACCGATTTTTATGAAATTTATATCGGATCATAGTGACGTTAACATGCTTTGATGGACACCTCAACGAAGTTGATAACATTTTTTTGGACGAAATTCCATATAAAATCTACTTTTTTGCATTGAAACAAAAAAAAAGGGCTTGATCGATTTTGATAAAATTTCTTTCGGGTCTTGTTGATGTAATATGCTTCTATTTGCACCCTAACAAAGTCAATATAATTTTTTATTCGCGAGATATTGTGTAAAATCTACTTTTTTGGAGTCTATTTGGTTAAGAAAAAAGAACGGCTGAACCGATTTTGAAAAAATTTTCAGATCATATTTACGTTAATACGCGTCCTATTGGCACCATAACGTAGTCGATATCATTTTTCATTCTCGAGATTTCGTCTTAGAAAGAAATGGACACATACGTACGTACGTACACACACACACACACACACAGACATCTTTCTAAAAATAGTGTAGTGACCTTGAAACATAAAAATTTGTTATACATTTTTATTTCGATTTTCGGACCCATTACAATAACTTCCAAGGGGTAGTTAATAAATATGGTTACTGACTTTACTTTTAAATGCTTGTAGCACCTCCATTACCTTTTAACTCAGTGGATAATTCACACCCGCTAAGTTTAGTTACGTAAGATTATTATCGTGTTGTTGTTCAACACAGTCACTTGTTTTGAACGGTCTGCGACGTATATTCCAAAGTTTACTTAATGTTGGTATTTATAGACCACTTATACGATCGGAACGGTTCAGTTGTGGTGTCGTCGTGCTTCTATGGGAAATGCATAGCCGTTCGAAAATTTCGACCGCGGCTGCAGGAGACACAACTCCACGCGATAGACATGTTGTGGCAGTGACAGGTAGGGCCGGATGTAGGTATTAAACTACAGAGCTTCACAATTCGCAGAGGCCTCAAAACGCAGGTTAAGGCTAGTTTTCCTGTATGTTCAGAACGATTCTATTATAGATATTGTAGATTATAGACGCTTGATAACAAATCATAAACATCTAGTGGAAGAACAATTCTATATGTATGAAACAATATATAGTATATTACATTACAAGGTAAGTGGCGTTTGCAACCAGTGTAAACTGTGAAGTTTGCTGCTCGAGGTACGAGGGCATGCAACCACACGTGTTGCAAACGTCAAGCTTCATACCGAGTAATTGCATATTATTTTTCACAACAACTCTATTGACAATTCGATTTGAGGTACCTACAATTTGGGCTTGCAAAAAAGTCGCAAAAATATTAGATCTGTCAGATTTATGTGGGGTTATGTCTGTCATTTTGATGTTTATGAATATTATATGCGGATTCAATATCGCGGTCTATCTCCTTCTTAATTTGACGTTTTCGGGTATTATATACGGATCCCTCTTAACAACGTTAAAAAATAGAGAGAACCGACCTGAAAATTTTCATCCCTAGGGATGGAAACGCTCAGTTTCAACCCGTTAAACAGGTAAGTACCGAAAATCGAATTTTCAATAGCGGCATTGTGAAAATTAATGTTATTGTTGATAAGGATCTGTTATTTTTCTAAAAAAACAGAAGCTGTGGTGATCCTGATGATATTTTAATAATTTCCTGAGACCATCGACTCAATGTGTGGCTTAAGAATCCAATTGAATTTTATTAGTGTATATTTGCCATATGGCACATACACTATTGGCGTCGGTCGGATGGCGGGACCTAGGGGTCGGACTAAAACTTCTCGACGTTTCATAGCCTCCTGAACAATTTGGCACCATTTTTGGAAATGTTTATATATATATGTATATATATATTTATATATATATATATATGTGTTCGCGGCATAACTCTCGAAAGACTTAATTGATTTGAACTAAATTTGATAGACACGTTGGAATCCATCACCGCACGGAACCTATTTAAAATGGGCCCAATCGGACCATTTTGAGGGTAGTTTTTAGGGGTTGAAAAAAGTTTTTGGGCCCAAAAATACCGAAAAAAATCTCAGAATTGTTTAAAAATTGGAATTTAACCCTTTAGTAGAGATTAAAGTGTGTTGCTAAAATTTTAACAAAATCGGCACGACAGGACCGGACTTAAAAATTTTATGAAAACACTAGTTTACGGATAGTGATTTATTTGCTGACGGGTGTATTTAATTTGGTACGGAGGTTGCATTGATAATACTATTGAAATTAGGAAAAAAAATATTATTTTAAGGGATGTATTAAAGGGTTAAATTATTCATTTTGTCCAAAAACAGACTTAAGTTCACATAATAAAGCCACAAGGCCTGTATTATCAAATACACTATATTGTCGGCAGGGTTTTGGCACTGCGACCCGAGTTTTTTTATTTATTGTAGATGATAGACGCGTCGACAACTCAGGTTATTAGCGTCCTCAACACAACAATTAATAATCCATTTGTGTATTAGAATCTGCCAGCCGGCATACACAAACCGACTGGTACGAGCTCGGGCTCCTGGGAACGCCAATTCCCAAAGAACATTGGAATACAATTGCGAGAACAACTACATTCCACTGTTCCCCCTGGGGGAAATCCAATTGAAATGCAAATACTGTTTTAATGTATTTATTAGCTAACGTTTTGTAAGTATTTTGCATTTCAGTTGGATCCTTAAGCCACAAATTGAGACGTTTGTCTCAGGAAATTATTAATGTTATTGTTTCAGACATTCAAATGTTTTCAGGCACTTTAAAATGCGTCTAAATTTTGTTATGCCTGTCTGCATGTACTATCCATTACGTTTAACAAGTCTATAACGCGATGCTTCAATTATCGATTCAAAAGACCATTCGTTCACTCTTATTGCTCTCTAAAGCGCTCAGCTTCTCGTCTTCGTCGTCATGCTTCCAATGAATAAAATTGCATACCGTTTGTTTCGATTCGCAATTGTTGTACACTTCTGAAACAGTTGAGATTTGATTTGTTGTTACAGCAATATTGTACCGTTTATTTATTTTTCTACTATAGCGGCCCGGTCCGGCTTAGCTCGTTCGCTCCAAGTTATGATTTATTTATACATTACTCACTTACTTCGCCCGTTCACTCGAACGGGGAGTTCTGTCCGCCGTACCAGTATCGAGTAGTGCAACGCAAGGCCGCGCAAGATCAACGGTCTCTCTATTTCGCTCTTCTACGTCATACACAGAGGGCAGTATAGTCTAATGATGCTAACCATTGGTGCCGCAACCTCTATAGACTGAACTGCCGTGGGTTCGAATCCCACCTGCGCTCATGGATGTTTTGTGATGTTATTTAGTTTTAAGTTAGTTGTTATTTAGTGTAGTTGAAAGACGCTAATGACCTTAGATGTCGACGCGTCTATAATCTACAATAAAATAAATAAATCTACGTCATACAACTATAAATTTGATGGAGAAATATTCACTTCAGCCGTGTATAACGACACACACAATGAGGACAGTGTGGTGTAACGGTTAGCGTAGCGGCCTTTGGATTACACTGTCGTGGGTTCAAATCCCACCTCCGCTCATGGATGTTTTGTGATGTCATTTAGTTTTAAGAAAATTGTTATTTAATGTATTTAAGACGCTAATGACCTAAGTTGTCGACGCGTCTATAATCTACAATCTATACTAATATTATAAAGCTGAAGAGTTTGTTTGTTTGGTTGAACGCGCTAATCTCAGGAACTACCAGTCCGATTTGAAAAAAATTTTTTTGTTAGATAGTGCATTTATTGAGGAAAACTATAGGCTATATAATATCACGCTACGACCAATAGGAGCAGAGCATCCATGAAAAATGTTTGCAAAAACGGGAAAAATTATTTCTTTTGAGAGCTTCCGTTGCGTGCGCTGCGTAAACGGTTAAAGTTACGCAAAAATCATGTATGACGGAATTGTTCCCCTTTAAAAGTTTTAAAAAAAAGTCCGCGACAGCATATGTCTATCTTTTAAGGTTGACTCACTATAACTTTTTTTATGGTAATCAAATTTGTTCGTAATTATAATATTCAAGCGAACGAGCGAAACGAGTGAGTAGTGTATTTATAATATTCAAGCGAACGAGCGAAGCGAGTGAGTAGTGTATTGCACCCGGGCTTTCTTAGCACCCGGGCGAAGCCGAACGGGTACCGCTAGTAAATAAATAAATAGACACGCACAATATTTTGTTGGATATTTTCTATGATACTTAACATCAGAAACTGTCTGTTTGCATCACTCGTAAACCGCTGTACCAATTTTGATGAAATTATCATTAAGTATACAAACTTAAAAATGGAGTACAGCTTGGTGTAATGGTCAGCGTGCTGGATTTTGGAGCAAGCTGTCGGAAGATCGGGATCGCAGAAAATGATTTGCATTAATCACACAGGTTGGTTCAGATAATCCCTCTATTCTCTTTGGAGTGTCATTTCATTATACATATGCAATGAGTAAGACAGAGAGAACAGTATATAGTACGTGCATGCCATATACATACAGGATGTCCGACAAAATGGTAATGAATGTTTGTCGGGCGGAGTAAAGATTTAATTAGAAAAAAAATGGAACCGGGCCAAACAATTAGTATGGTTCTAAACCTTCCGTAAGAATTAAGCTATCGAATGGTAAAAACCGCATTCAAATCCGTTCAGTAGTTCTCAAGATTAAATAAATTGCTGATCGAGTATTAATTATCCAAAACATGCTTGTTAACAATCTCCTATGCCGGCGCTACACTCTCGCCCGAGGTACCTCGCCGAATGTCTGCGAGACATTTGGCAAATTATGCAGTAGGTGTTTTACAACAGACCAACCTGATGCAATAATACTATGCAAAGCCGCAAGATAACGCAAGAATGTAGATAGGTCGCTTGTACTCGTACCTCGGTACGGCTCGCATCCTTTGACTCGGGCTCATAAAACCGACAAGACACGGAGCGCTGCCGAGGCGAGGCGAGACACAGCGAGCCGATAGGAGCGTGCCTTCCACACTCTCGCACTCGGGTTTCCTTATGTTGTCTCGGCGAGAGTGAAGTGCCGACATTGCGGACTAAGCCACATTAAAGCATGATTCACATATACCTAACCTGCACAGACCTACACCGGAACGTAACGGACCGACAAGTTGACCTGTAATTCACATTAAACCGATCAAAGACAGACAGTACTGCAGCCAACTGCGCAGATAGCCGCGCTTTTGAAAATGTTCGGTCACTGACTCACCTGTCATTGAAAAAAAAACAAGATTTCAATAAAAAGCATCTAAAAAATTTGACCGTGATAGCAATCAGACAGGCCGTCGGCTCACGCTTGTCATTGACACTACACCGATACTAAATGCATGTACAGACACCGACTGTCACCAGTAAAACATTCTTTCAAAGAATGCCGGCGGGCGCTGTGCTGTTCCGTGCTGTGTCTGTGCGGAGCCAGCAGTATAGGTGGGGATTGCGCAATATACATTGCTCAATATTTTATCGGTCCGTTACGTGCTGGTGCAGATCTGCGCAAGTTGGGTATTTGTGAATCATACTTAATTGTGCATATTTCCTATGTGTATCTAACAATTCGTGGAACATCGTGTATAGAGTATACACGTATGCGATATACATGGATACGACGTGAATTTAGCCAGCCTTGGAACAGTGTTTTCATTTAATGCGGTTTTCTGGAAACGATAGGGAAACGGTCGTAAAGTTGTTTATATTTCAGGGCGTCGCGACGCTAGTGTGCCCGGCCTTGTGAGACGTGACGTGCGTTATACGACCACTGTGTGCTATGTATCCCATATCTACGCTCACACGACAAAACTACGTATACGCCGATATTGTTTTTTAGTTCAGTAATATCAAACAAAAATTAATTTTTGATATTTTTCTCTGTAACAAGCCTATGGCTTGTTTTACATAGAGAAATATATATCTATTCTATTCTATGTAATTCTATTCTATTCTATATAATTCTATTGTGTGTGTGTAGTTTTACGAGGGCTTGAGAATAGCCGAGCGTGTGTAGCAGTGCTGTTGTTTACATGGCGTTGCTATGGTTCCTCTATTACAAGTCCCCAGTTCCTGAGTTGTAAAAGTGTCAATTAGATTTTCAATTTATTATTAAAAAAATAAAAATAAATTGAAAATATGAATTGGTGCTAGGCCCAAATAAGCTTAGCTGTTGGTGGTCTTTAAAACACACAATAGTTTTACGTCTCTATCGCTATACTTAAGGTAGTTTACCCGTTAATTACTTTTCTTAGGAATTTGATCAAATTTGAATATCTTATGGAAAATAGTAATATCTAACATCTGTTAAAATTTTAGATTGCACGTACCAAATTTGAGTTTGCACTTTTTACACACATTTACTATGTCGGGCGTCGAGAAATGCCGAATGGGTGAGAAATGTCGATGGGTAAATTACGCTCATTCGGAGGTAGGAAGCTGCCTAGAAGGACATTATTATAGACATTAAATCGTAATTTTTATTTTGCTTAAAATTTGACATAGGACATTTTGCCTCATATCAACAGATTTTGTACGTATCTTAATACTAGACCTGTTTAAAAAAATGGAGATAAAGAGAAGTAAGCAGTGCTCAGATTATTTTTTTTTTTTTTTAATTTTAACTATATATAGAATTCGTTAATTAATATATTTAAATCGTACTTTATTTTCAACATTTTCGTATTTTTTAATAATTATAAGAATTCATGTTTCCCGGAATTTTTACTTTTAATTAAAAATAGAAAGCGTGTAGTTTTTACTTCGTCTGGAGTTTTATTATCTACTTGTTTTGTTGTTTCTAAAAATAAATAAGTATATCACTATTTTATTTTCCTTTAATTTTGGAAGCACTCGTAACTTTTTGGTCGACTTCTCAAATTTATGTCGCTGAGGAAAAGGTACGGAAAAAACGTTTTTACAGATTTAATATAAAAAGTCCCTGTTTTCTTTAATTTTTTATCCAAAATATAAAATAGTACTATACAGTAATAAACTCCAAAAGATAAATACATGATGCGTTTCGTTTTGATTGAAAAAAGAAAGAGATTGTAGAATGTAGATTATAGACGCTCGACAACTGAGTTCGTTAGCGTCTGAAAACTTTTCGACAATTTTTTGTTAAATAGTAACGGGACCATTGCAGTTTCGATTTCTTGCAGGTTTTTGAGGGATATTATTATTTTGTATGATACGCCTAAATGGTAGAACGCATTTTCAAAATTTTTGTATCTGTACTTACCAACACCGATTTAGATGAAACTTTTAAAAGGGCTCCTTTCTCTGGCCGCCACTGAATGTAAGACGCGCCATTTACGGTTTAAAATAACTTTCTCAATAAACTCTTGGCCTTGCTGAAATACCGTTAGTAAAATCCGTTGCTAGCTCTCCGTCTATATCTCCTTGTTATCATCTGATTACACTCGGGTTAAGATAAAGTTTCCGTCAGAACCGATATTAACTCGAGCGAAGTCGCTGATAACAGCTAGTATTTATATATTTTATCATTGATTCAAATTGAGCCTAGACTGCGTCCCATTTATGACTGTGTTGCTCATTAACGAAACTATTGTATCCCTGCATATACAGTGTGTTTCACTTTAGATGAGGACACCTAAATAACTTTTTAATTTTAAAAGCAATCATAAAATTTTCAGCAGTTATGCAGGCCATTAAGATGCATCTTTTTTGTAGGAACAACATTTTTCAAAAGTCAAAATCCAGCCAACTACGATAAAAATAAAATCAGTCAAGAGCATGGCGTGCCATGCTTAGTGTAGGGTTCCGTAACCGTTACGACAATCGATAAAATCGATTTTTTTAAAGATGTTTAGGTAAAGTTGTTCACATTGACACATAGAATAATATGTGAAGACGCTACATATAAATTCTTACTACTGCCATCTAGTGGACAGTGGACTGACTACATGACAAAACATAATTATTATTCGTGTGCGTGCGTGTGTGTGTGTGTGTGTGTGTGTGTGTGTGTGTGTGTGTGAAATCAAAATGTATAACAAATTTTTATGTTTCAAGGTCACTACACTATTTTTAAACTATTCTTAGAAAGGTGTGTGTGTATGTGTGTACGTACGTACGTGTCCATTTGTTTCTAAGATGAAATCTCGAGAATGAAAAATGATATCGACTACGTTAGGGTGCCAATCGACGCGTATTAACGTAAATATGATCTGAAAGAAATTTTTTCAAAATCGGTTCAGCCGTTCTTTTTTCTTAACCAAATAGAATCCAAAAAAGTAGATTTTACACAATATCTCGCGAATAAAAAATTATATCGACTTCGTAAGGGTGTTAGTCGAGGCGTGTAATATCTAATTTAATTATTATAAATACAAATTTAACACGTAAGTCGTGAACAAATGCATAATTAAATGAATGCATAATGACTGCAAACACCTGTTGTAAGAACAATGACGTAACACAATGCTGTAATCAGGAAAAATTCAATAATTCAAACCTATGTCACCGTAGGGATTCTAACCCTAAACTTTCCACTATCGCGGCGGACTGAGTTGACAATACTCACACAGTGACACATTTTCAAACGATCGACTTTCTCCCTTTAAAGCATTCTGTCACAGAAAAACCACTACATGCGAGAGTCAATATTCCAACACCACTGCTAGACTACAACCGACTCAACATGTAAATTAAATTATTATTATTAAATTTAAATATTTATCAAACTGGGAAGTTCGTCGTGTGGATCTCAAGGGTCGCACTTTAGTCCTAATAAACGACCCACCTCACGGCTTGTTTTAAAGGTAATGCACGTGCGCAGAAGAGTGAACAAAGACAGGTAGCCCAATTAACTATGTCTGTCTTTACCCATTTTCCACGCACTACAGAGCAATATACGGAGAAAGCTTTCCAGCATTACTGTATTTCAGTGGGAAGTCCTCATTCCCAAAGTCAGATTTGCATCGTTATACAATTTGTAAAACGTGTAACCTTTGCCCTACATTGTAAGGTATAATGTAATGTATGATGTATTCATATGATAAGTCATCGTTTGAAAAATGGCCATGTTTATGCCTACTACATCGAAAAAAGTTAAACCAGTAAATTCTCTTCTATAACAGAAAGAAAATTTGTGTACTTTTATTATAAACTGTTATAATATGAAGCAATAAATATGTCCCCGTGTATTATAAATAATGTGGAAAATATTACGGGAAAAACACAGCTATGGCTCACTTTTTAACCGACTTCAAAAAATTCAATTCGACCGTACGTATACAGGGTGAGTTCGACCACCCGTATCAGTCGTTTTTTTCGAAAACGGTTAGTCGTAGAGAGTTGTGTCAAAAATTTGTATTATAAAAGCCCTAATAAAGAATCGAATGGTGATAATTTTTTTTTCCGGGAAGGTCGACTTCCCTATTAGTTTGCTCCAGAATGTCCAGAACTCCGGAATTATAAATGTAACGATAGGTCGAAAGTGGTATTATTGAAAAGATCTTTAAAAAATAAGCAAGTTTTGTAGGAAATTTTTTTTTATTACTGCCACCCCTGTAAAATTCTATAAGTATAAATATAAATTATTATTTGTAGGGAAAATTATTTAATTACTGCCACTCCTGGTAAGTAACAGTCGTTTGAAATTATTAAATCAAAATTTCATAATAACGATCGAAGTCGGCATTAAAAATCTAGCAACCTTAGATATTGTCACAAGTGTTCAAACTGTCTTCCATTTACTCTTTAATACATACTACTGAGCTCTTCTGGTTATACTGTGAGTGTACTTCTGCAGTGTTTAATGATCGATAGATAGGTAACTAGATTTTAAATGCGTACTTTTAAAAAGTTCGTTATTATGACATTTTAATTTAGTAATTTCAAACAAATATTAATTAACAGGGGTGGCAGTAATAAAAAAAAATCCGTACAAAACTTGCTAATTTTTTAAAGATCTTTTCAACAATACCACTTTCGACCTATCGTTACATTTATAATTCCGGAGTTCTGGACATTCTGGAGCAAACTAATAGGGAAGCTGACCTTTCCGGAAAAAAAAATTATTACCATTCGATTCTTTATTAGGGCTTTTATAATACAAATTTTTGACACAACTCTGTACGACTAACCTTTTTCGAAAAAAACGACTGATACAGGTGGTCGAACTCACCCTGTATATTTTTACTTCCCACCTCTACTATGGTAGGGAAGTAATGGATTTAGTCCGAAAAAAATATTTCGAGATTTTAACAAATCTTCACGTTTTGAGACCCTAGCAATCGTTTAAGATCATTTTCCGACTGATGTCTGTATGTGTGTGTGTGTGTATGTGGTCAATTTTTCGCCTTCGATATCTTAAGAACGGAACAACATACGGGCATGCCGATTGTTCTATTGTGTTTATCAGCCTTTAACTTAGATCTGATTAGATTTTGAGTCAAATCGGTTCAGTGGATCCTGAGATATTCAAAAAAACGTCCTCAATGTCACGTATTAACATAGGTAAAAAAAAATATAAATGAATTCTAGATGTTATAATAAGAAAAAAATGTAAATATTTTTTTTCTCTAAAATGTATAGTTTTCGAGAAAAAAAATATTTTACTAAAAAAAATAAAGTCAGGCTTGATTTTAAAAAATGTGCCGGTACTGTAAAAACTCACAGAAGGCAGTGTTATATTTGGGAAATGGATTCTATATATATTATACGTAATGCTTTTCACAGCTTTCCTTCTTTTTCTTTCCTCCGTTTACATTGTCAGCCTTTTTTAATTTATTAAGTGTAAAGCAAGATTAAAAGCATTTTTACAATTTTTTTCATAATTGTCAGAAAAATGTTAATCTTTGTATAATAAAATTAAACATCAAGCAAGAATTATATAATATCATCCTTTAACTGAAAAAAATAACCTATTGTTTAAATTGTTTGTATCGTTTTAAATTAGGGTTGTGTCGTTGATTATTATAGTAGGTTATGTATATCTAGTAGCGTAACGATCGGTATATACTAACGAGTAGTGGCAGTATGTTATTAAAACGAGCGAATAAGCGAGTTTTAACAGTCACACGAGTCATAATACCTATATCATTACGCACGAAATATATGGTATTTTTTTTGCTGTGCCCACTATAAAAGAGCTTCTTTTCCCCTCATTTTCAGTATTTTTAAAAAATTTTGACGATTCATTTTGTATCGCCAACTTCATTCTATAGTAGGCCGAGAGTAGTTGTCAGTAGGTAATAGCGGACAGATCATGGCGAATAATCATAAATCACTATGGACCTGGCTTGCTTTCCCACACTAGTGTAGGAAAGACTCGTTCCCGCACACCGGCCTGTCAAAAGTCACTTTTATATATATAATAATTATTAAAATAGACAATATTAGCCAAACCACAAATAAATACTTTTCTAATCTTAACGTAATCAGTCGGCGAACATGCCATCGTGATGTTAATCGTCAAACAATTAAGATATACAAGGAAAAAATCAAAGACCACTGTCAGGACTTGAACCCGAAATTCCCAGTTTCCGGCTGGTTGAGTTACCTTACTCACACAGTGCCCCGAGAGTGGGATCTGTTCTCTTCCTATATATACCTATTTCAACACTAAATCACACTTCATGCGAGAGCGGATTTAATTTTTAAGTTATAAATATAACTAATTAACTCATCAGTCGATACACGACCGTTTTTTAAATACAACAATGAGAGTTGAGTTTTTTGTGGTTATAATATAATAATTATTAAAATAGACAATATTAGCCAAACCACAAATAAATACTTTTCTTATCTTAACGTAATCAGTCGGCGAACATGCCATCGTGATGTTAATCGTCAAACAATTAAGATATACAAGGAAAAAATCAAAGACCACTGTCAGGACTCGCATGAAGTGTGATTTAGTGTTGAAATAGGTATATATAGGAAGAGAACAGATCCCACTCTCGGGGCACTGTGTGAGTAAGGTAACTCAACCAGCCGGAAACTGGGAATTTCGGGTTCAAGTCCTGACAGTGGTCTTTGATTTTTTCCTTGTATATCTTAATTGTTTGACGATTAACATCACGATGGCATGTTCGCCGACTGATTACGTTAAGATAAGAAAAGTATTTATTTGTGGTTTGGCTAATATTGTCTATTTTAATAATTATTATATTATAACCACAAAAAACTCAACTCTCATTGTTGTATTTATATATATGCATACATAGATGTATGTAAAGCAGCTATTTTACAGTGGTTATGGAAAAAATCTTGTTTAAATTGGTTGTATCGTTTTAAATTATTGTTGTGTCGTTGATTATAAAATATAGCGGTCCCGTCCGGCTTCGCCCGGGTGCTAAGAATTTATGATTTATCCGCCCCCCCCCCCCGCGCGAGAATCTAAGAATCTCTCCCCCTGCGAAGCGAAGTCGGGCTGCTGGTGTTTTTAATAGTAGTAGGATTCCGCCAATACGCTAAAATGCAAAAGAATTATGACAAATCCCTGCTTAGAACTTTTTGTTACAATATTTCAATACGTTTTTGTCATTGTTCTTTTTAGTGTATTTGCCATATGGCACATACACTATTGGCGTCGGTCGGATGGCGGGACCTAGGGGTCGGACCAAAATTTCTCGACGTTTCATAGCCTCCTGAACACTTTGGCATCATTTTTGGAAATGTTTATATATATATGTATATATATATATATATATTTATATATTTATTTATTTATATATATATATATGTGTTCGCGGCATAACTCTCGAAAGACTTAATTGATTTGAACGAAATTTGGTACACACGTTGGAATCCATCACCGCACGGAACCTATTTAAAATGGGCCCAATCGGAGTATTTTAAGGGTAGTTTTTAGGGGTTGAAAAAAGTTTTTGCGCCCGAAAATACCGAAAAAAATTTCAGAATTGTTTCAAAATTGAAATTTAACCTTTTAGTAAATATCAAAATGTGCTGCTAAAATTTTAATAAAATCGGCCCGATAGGACCGGACTTACAAATTTTATGAAAACACTAGTTTTGCGGATAGTGATTTACTTACTGAAGGGTGTATTTAATTTGGTACAGAGGTTGCAATGATAATAATATTGAAATTAAGAAAAAAATATTATTTTAAGGGATGTATTAAGGGGTTGAATTTTTTATTTTGTCCAAAAACAAACTTAAGTTCACGTATTAAAGCCACAAGGCCTGTAATAGCAAATACACTATATTGTCGGCAGGGTTTGGCACTGCGACCCGAGTTTTTTTAAATAATTTAAAGCAGATAAATTTTTATCGCATTTTCCACTTCGCACGTTCCCTTGCCCGTGACTGACACGATTTCTTCTCATTTTCCACTTCAAGAGTCCACTCATTTCGTAAGTTAATTAAAAACTCGTTAAGTTCATTTTGTACTCGCTTTTAAGCAACGATATTGTATCTAATTCATCTCGTATTTATTTAATGTCACCTGAGGACATACTTTTTTATTTCACGGTCAAGGATCCTTAAATCATTACATCGTTCAAAATCATTTGTTTTGTCGTTGTTTTTTTTTTGTTTGCATTAGTTTATTCGGTCAAAAATCAGTACAACAATGAATTTGACGTATTATATGCACGTCCATATCTCCTAAACTAAAAGAGATACAGAGGCGAGGGTGGTCTCATTGGATTCAGCATGATTTTTCTATTAGTAGTTATATTAAGTAGTTAGTGCATAAAGTCTATTCATTTCCGAGGACAGGTGGTGTAACGGTTAGCGTAACTGACCTTTAGATTACACTGTCGTGGGTTCGAATCCCATTTCCGCTCATGAATGTTTTGTGATGTCATTTAGTTTTAAAGAAGTTGTTATTTAATGTAATTAAGACGCTAATGACCTAAGTTGTCGACGCGTCTATAATTTACAATAAATAAATTTCCAAGATAGAGTAATTTAAAAAAATAGATTCCAACAGTGTCACTTACTTACAGCTTACAACAAAATAAATAGGTAAATACGGTCCAGTAAATTTGAAAATCTCCCGACCGACCAATCACAATTCAAGAAAAAAAGGCTGATCACGCACACAGATCACTCTATCTTTAAAATGAATATACTAGGTATAAATATCAAAAGTATGATTCAGCGAATAATAGTGTAACAAAACTGTTTTCTGCGTGGGCGGTAAATTTTTATTTAATATAATTAACAATTCAATAACAATAAACGCAACAACTATATGTCAATTCTAACAATCAACACAATAATAATAACGAAACAGTAATTCTTAAACAAATTGAAACACTTAAATAACACTGAACAAATAACTATACTTATATACCAGGATTAAGTACTGTATTTATATTCGCAGTTCAACACGACACTGACTCACGACTGACTGACCGCTGACTCACTCGTACTTCGCTTATATAGGTCGAGCAGCCCGGCCCAGCACGCTCGCGCGCTCTCCAGAACATTCCGGCGGGTACTCGTATCTTCGATATCATTCTATGCCTCACCACTGTGACCTTTCCTTCTCGACGCTTCTATTGTAGGCAGTGGCGTAACTCTTGGGGTTTGCTACAATAGGTATGATCCTTATAAGGAGTTTTTTCTGCCATATAGAAATAAAAATCTCCACTGATTATTTAAAAATTATTATAACCACCTCTGTAAAGTAAAGCAATTCGAGGGAGAGATGGGTTGTAGATTATAGATGCTCGACAATAAAGTGAAACTGATTAATCTTTAATTTATGATGTGGTTTGAAGTGAGATGCTGTGTTCGGTCCACAGTTTGCATATTTTTAAACAGGTACCCAAACAGCGTGATATTTATCTGAGAACCACTGTACTGTGACGGATTCATTTGTTTATTTTTAAAGTGTACACAATGTATGTCCAAAATCAAATTAATGGAATGCATAAGTAAATGGGTTGTATTAAATCAATGGTGCAGTTTAATTTTGTAATTTCCATTTTATTTCAATAAATATATACTAAACATTAATAAATTCGGTGATTCCCCCTTTACTAGTGTTAGACATAAGTGACCTTAAACCGCTAATGACCTCTGTTGTCGAGCGTTTATAATTCACAAGTTACCTTAAAAGCTGTCGAGCGTGTCATCCACAATCTATCTAACCTACTAGTGGATACTTTCAATATATTAATTTTTAAAATTGAATATCCAAATATTATTATCTAAAACTGTTGACTATTTTGCTGTCAAACGAAAATCTACCCGGGCGAAGCCAGGCCGAGAAAGCTAGTTACTTATAAAATCTGAAACTAAACATGCAAATTAAAAAAAATTACATTTTCAGGCACATATTTTGTCCGAAAACTATATGTATACTCTTCATGTAGTGTCAAAAATTGTTAAATTAAATTGTGTTTTAAAGACCACCAACAGCTAAGGTTATTTGGGCCTAGCACTAATTCATATTTTCAATTCATTATATTTTTTTTTTAATAATAAATTGAAAATCCAATTGACACTTTTACCAGCTCTCGAGCTAGAACCCGGGAACTGGGGATTTGTAATAGAGGAACCATAGCAACGCCATGTAAACAACAGTATTGCTACACTCTCGGCTATTCTCAAGCCCTTCATGTAGTGTCAATTGGGCTTTTAAATAAATTTTTTTTTTTACTTAAATGGAAGAACCACATACAAGTTTTATAGCAAAACTGTTTTTATTTAATTTTTTTGCTTACTAATTAAAAAGTTATATTTAAATAAAAATTAATTTTTAAACTCTGTTCCGATAACGCGCCGAAAGAATCCGAACGCGTGTGACGTCATTATGTTATCTATGGTCTTTGTATCCATGGTTACCAAGTTAAAAATTTATTATTTTTGATAGTATGTGTAATACATATACACAAATACCAACAAATGCAGACACATTTTAACATAACGACGTCACAAACATTCCTGGCGTGTTTTGAAGTCACGTGATATTTTTTAAATTTTTATACATTTTAATTAATTTTTAGTAATTTATCTATAGCTTTAAAACATTTTTTCTTTTCGATTTTCAATATTATTTATGTTAAATTATTAGAAAAAATTAAAAAATTAATAATTTTTTTTAAACTTAAATACCTAATTACAAGTTGCAATCATTGAAACTGTTTGAAAGAATCGGCACAAAATTAATTGAAAATAGATTAATCGCTTTCGTATAAAAAGAAATAAGTACTTTGACCGTTCTCATAGTATAATATGGATAATATACAGGGTGTATCACAAAATTGAGAACATGGAAAGCTCTGTAGTAAAAAAATAGGTAAAAAAACTTTTAAGTTAAACGGTTTTATTTTAAATCATCAGCTATACCAAAAACTAGAGAATCATTAGGACACAAACTAAGGGACACTTTGTGTCGCTGCGTCAGCGGAATAAGTAATTAAAACGTGGGGCGCATTTGAAATATTTCTGTTGGTGGACTTGGAAACACATTTTCTAGACAAACCGTTCTTATTTAATAATTATACAGATTTTATACGCCTAGGGTTTTTATTACTTATTCCGCTGATGCAGCGACACAAAGTGCCCCTTGGTTTGTGTCCTAATTATTTTCTAGTTTTTAGTACAGCTGATGGCTTAAAATAAAACCGTTTAACTTAAAAGTTTTTTTACCTATTTTTAGTTGTTAGTTTGATTTCTGGCCCGTATCATTATGCAAACTCCTCATCCTTCCAACTGTCCACCTCCTGATTCCATCATCAGAGACCCTCGTTACCAAGTTGAAATTATCATAATATTGTATTGTCACGGGAACTCAATGTATGTGCAAAGTTTCATAAAAATTGGTTAAGTAGAAGTAGTTAAAAAAGCTGTCGCAAGATTTGAGACAAAGATAGAAACAAACAAATATACGGGATCAAGCTAAATGAAATCGTTTAATAATCATCAAGGATCGCCGTGATTGATTTTCCCTGCTTCCGTGTTTAAAAACCATGATAATTAAATAATTTTCTATGTTCTCAATTCTGTGATACACTCTGTATAGCAATATAGCATAATATGTACCATATTATGTGGTATGTAAACGCATTTGTATACAAACAAAACACGGTGCGGATGCTTGACGTGTCATTTGTTTTCAGCTCACGTGACTTGAACCAAAGCTCACACAGCCGCGATCAAACCACTATACTAAGTTACCTACTGAGTGTATACCGGCTTGCTCTCAGTTTCTTCTCCGAATGATATTATGTACTGAATGTAGCGAAATTTCGTGGTCAAAAAACGTTGCCGGGTTTCTCAGTTAAAAAAAACCGGTCAAGTGCGAGTCGGACTCGCGTGCAGAGGGTTCCGTACTGTTAAGACTTAGGACTTTCGTTTAGATAGTAAACTATGAGTGAGGCCCTATATTCCCTACTTTTTTCAACATTTTAGGCTCAGTAGTTTCGGAGATAAGGAGAGGGAGAATCCTTGATTTTCGTATATTTTATTTAATATCAGTTGAACTGTGCATTTTAAAATTATAAAAAAAATATATTTGTATTTCTCATAACAAGCCCTTTCATTTGATATGTCACATGATACATTTGAAGAAATTTTTTTTAATTTTCTAATTTGCCCCCTCCCCCCAAATAAATTTAAGATTTTCGTTTAGGTTTTTCTGTAAACTATGCGTGAGGCCCTATATTTCCGATTTTTTTTTTTAATTTTAGTCTCAGTAGTTTCGTTGATAAGGGGGGGGGAGGCCGGACAGACATGAGAGTTAATCCTATAAGGGTTCCGTTTTTTCATTCTGAGGTACAGAATCCTAAAAACTGAAGAAGAATGAGATTCCATGACCCTAGCAACTGGAGATTTTTAAACCCGCGCGCCAGCTGTGCGCTTTTGTAGAAACTATCCTTTGTAAAAAATATAAAATATGGCAGCACAAATGTAATTATTTGGTTTTATTTTGAAAGGGAATAAGTTTCGAATATACGTTCTATCTATAGTCCTTCCACCAAAAGATAAAGTTATCGCGTGAACATACTTGGCTAGGGCCTTTGCCCTATAGGACGCACAAAGTAGGTATCTAATTGGTTGTTCTGCTGCTTTTAGTTTCAAGCGACCAATCAGATGCTAATCACGCAGTTTCATTGCTACATCGGTTCATAGGATACAGTATAGGTATAGCTACATTCTATTTTCATTTAAAAATTTTGTTACACTTTTTCAATACACCTTGTATATATACGTATTTTGCCAACTGCACTACACGGCTTTATTACAATATTCGTGTACAAGGTTTGTACAGCTCGTGCGTCGAAAGATTGGTAGCTCCAAAATTTTATTAGAAGTAAATGTCACATAGCAAGTTTATACCGTAGCTTCTAGAAAACCAAGTGAAATTTTTATAAGTTGTTAACAGTATTCTCTACTGGAAGTTACCCCCTGCATGCTTCATCTCAAAACCTTTTCCCTCACCTAAAAACTGTTACCGCTCTCCTGACGCTATTTTTGAAGCTAAAAGGTTCGGCTAAACAAATGAAAGACCAAGAATAACGTTACAGATCTTACAGGCGAATGTTTTGAAAGAAAGTTTTGGCCACGTGTGAAAGATAAAGTATTTTTGAAAAGTTGTAAGTTTTTCCAGGAAATGTTTGTTCAATTTTTCGCCTATAGGATCTTTAGTGTGATTCTCGGTCCTTCATTTCACGTTTAGAACCCTTTAGCTTTAAAAATAGCATCGGGAAAGTGGTAACCGCTTTTAGGCTAGGGGAAAGGATTTGAGATAAAGTGTGCAGGGGGAGACTTTCGGTAGAATACTCTTAGAAACAAAATCAAAACTAAAAAACTAAAAATTATCGGAAAAGAAAATAATTAATGTATTGGAAAAACCATTAACCAGTGTAAATAAACCGGGGAATTATTTTGAAACATGTAACCTTTTATTGGGTAAATTTTCTAATTTGTTTCTGTTTACAATTTTTAAATTGCTTTACTCACGCTATTCTGAAAAAACTTGACGAATCTATTAAAAATGAATGTAACATTAATAAAAAAATATAAAAACGTAACAAATTTGATAATATTGAAAATCAAGTGAAAATGTAGGTTTTACATGGAATTGATGGGATAAAATATATCAAATACATTTTCATTTCAATACCTTGCTTTCAATTTCAGCAGTTTTCGCTACGCTGATTCGATTCAGAAATTTGCTTTTCCTAAATTTTTGTTGTACCTACAGCAAAGAATTTTTTGTACGTTCCAATTAGAGAGAAATTTATTTTTAAATTTATGAAATTAAAATTTATTATTAGGGTTCCATACCTTATGAGGAAAAACGGAACCATTATAAGATCACTCTTGTGTCCGGCTGTCTGTCTGTCACAGACGTTTTTCTCGAAAACTGCGTGACGTAGGAATTTGAAATTTAAGGCATGTTGCTAGGTCTTTGTAACGCGCACATAATTCGATAATCAAAGGTTATGAAATATTTTTGTAAATATTTTGACTGGGAGTAAGTTTTGCCCCCTAATTTTATATAATATATTAAAACTTCGTAAGTTCATTTCTGAATGTTTTTTTTATTTATTGTAGCAATTATACATTTTTAATTATAGCTGCATAAGCTTTTTTTGTATTCTTTCAACTTGGTGTTAAACTAAAATGACCAGATCCTGAATATCAAAAAGCGGGACAAGATCTCTAAAAACCCACCGCAGGCAACCGCCGGGTTCCACGCCCAAAAAGCCTTTTTTGGTTTTGGGTTTTTACCTATCAAAATCTAGAAATAAACGTAGAAATAAAGAAATTTATAATGCAGGCGCTATTATTTTTATTTTAAAAATTATTTATTTTTTATGGTAGGTATAAATCATATAATATTATTATTGATAAATAAAATACTTTGAGTAGGATGTGTGAGAAAAATATCTAATGACAAAAAAATAAACATACTTGGTAATGAAAGCGGGACGCATCGAGACTCGTGGCTCAAAATCGGGATCGTCCCGCCTAATTCGGGACGCATGGTCACTTTATGTTAACCAGTGCTGAAGAAGATTTCTCTCTTCTATCTAAATACTGTCATAATTAATAAAAAAATATGGAAAGAGAAGCAATGAGCATCATTAAATATATGGCATTTCTAAAATCAAAAAACGTTTATCAAAAAATGACCTGACATGCTTCATATTCCGGTTGAGACAGGTGATAGTACCCAATCAGGTTGTACGGCAAAAGAATTCACTGATAGTCGTCATGCTAGAGCTACCAACACGGAGCTACGCCCCTTGGCAGAACCCTCGGGGCTTTCATATCTGCATATTGCTTGCGTAAAATAATTCACAAACGCCTATACTCGATGCATAATATGTGGATCCCGATAATGACGACAATATTTAAATTATCAAATAATGGTAGTTTTATTATTAAGAGAGAAGGTCTCGTGCACTTCGTCGGTATAAAGATTGCAATTCAGTAGTAAGGACGATATCGTTTAAATGTAATGTCGCGAAGGACGAAAAGTGTACATATTATTTCCAGCAGAAATGTGAGAGGAAAAAGTTGAAGATTCACTAGTTTTGGAGCTATGGATGCTCATATATTATTGTTGATAGTTGGAAGACTAACAAATACAACTTCTTAATGTGAAGGCATATACACAAGTGTTCTGTTAACTTTTTCTAGAAGTATAACTCCATGAATCTTTTGAAGACAGATGGAACCCTTTGTGAAGACACTGAATACATAATATGTATACTAAAAAGTAATTTTTAATATTTAACTGATAAAAAATATAAACAATTTTAGAGGAGTGCCTCGAAAACAATAGTCGTTCGTAATGCTTAATTCGCCACGGAATCTATGGATAGAAATTAATTTTTTAACCGACTTCAAAAAAAAGAGGTTTCTCAATTCGACCGTATATATTTTTAATGTGGTTATGTTTTATGTGTGTTCGCGGATAACTTCGTCGTTTATGAACCGATTTTGAAAAATATTTTTTTATTTGAAAGGATATACTTTCAGATTGGTCCCATAGAAATTTTATCAAAACAGGTTCAGTAGTTCGACTGATTTTAATAAAAGTTAGTAACGGCGTGTGATTCCTTACGGTAAATGTCACTTTTTGACATATCAGACAGAGTAAGAAAGTCGGTTTAATAAAAGTGTGTAACGACGTGTGATTCCTTTAAGGTAAATGTAACTTTTTGACACTAAAAAGTAAAAAATAAAAAACTTTTTAACAAAAAAAACCTCCTTCAAAAAGGCACTAAAAAGAGTAAAATAATGAAATTTTGAGGTCTGTGCCAATTAAAATATGAAGTCGGTTAAAAAGTATAGTATATATATACTCCGGTAATTTTAGATATTAAAATCACCCACCTGCAGAAAAATTCCCAGTTAGCTGATTTTTTTTTATTTACCTTCGTTATGGTGTTTTAAAAACCGTGTAAAAAGTCCCCATCGATATCGTGCCGGCGTTGCCAGATATTCGAGGTTCAAGTTCACAATAGACGGTTTTTTGCGAATTTCTCGGTTCCGTTCCATTTTTTGTAAAAAATGGTTATTATCAATCTTGTAGAGGACGACATTATCTACAACTTTTGTATAAACATTTTTTGTCTACGATTTATAGTTTGTCTTATTAAAGTACCCGCGGCTTCCTCCCCCTCGATTTTACATAACGGGATTATGCTGCTTCCCGAGGGCCTAACATAATAATTTGTACCATTATTTTAAGTTGAACTTAAAGCTAACGATTAATTATAATTTTATCGAAATTAATGCAGTAGTTCTCTACTTATAAGCAACCAAACATACAAATCGACAGCGCTCAAACAGACAGACAGACCGACAATTTTTTTCGAAAATACGATATTTATACTTGACATCAATTATAAAGACCATTCGTAAAGTAATTTCGTAAAAAAAATTTACAAGGGTTGAGAGAGTGCGGATAAAGTACGAGTATGCATTTGCATACCGTATAACGCACTCTAGTAATAATAGCCACATTTTTAATTTTTTTTACAAAATTTCTTTACGAATAGTCTTTATTGCAATTATAAGGAGTATTCGTAAAGGAATTTTGAAAAAAAAATTAAAAGTATGGTTACTCCGAGCTATTCTTAGTAGAGTGCGTTATACGGTATGCAAATGCATACTCGTACTTTATCCGCACTCTCTCAACCCATGTAAATTTTTTTTACGAAATTACTTTACGAATAGTCTTTATAATTGATGTCAAGTATAAATATCGTATTTTCGAAAAAAATTGTCGGTCTGTCTGTCTGTTTGAGCGCTGTCGATTTGTATGTTTGGTTGCTTATAAGTAGAGAACTACTGCATTAATTTCGATAAAATTATAATTAATCGTTAGCTTTAAGTTCAACTTAAAATAATGGTACAAATTATTATGTTAGGCCCTCGGGAAGCAGCATAATCCCGTTATGTAAAATCGAGGGGGAGGAAGCCGCGGGTACTTTAATAAGACAAACTATAAATCGTAGACAAAAAATGTTTATACAAAAGTTGTAGATAATGTCGTCCTCTACAAGATTGATAATAACCATTTTTTAACGGAACCGAGAAATTCGCAAAAAACCGTCTATCGTGATCTTGAACCACGAATATCTGGCAACGCCGGCACGATATCGATGGGGACTTTTTATACGTTTTTTAAAACACCATAACGAAGGTAAATAAAAAAAAATCAGCTAACTGGGAATTTTTCTGCAGTGGAAATCTAAAATTACTGGACTAATAGTGATTAATATCTTCTTTTTTTTAACCAACTTCATATTTTAATTGGCACAGACCTCAAAATTTCATTATTTTATTCTTTTTAGTGCCTTTTTGAAGGAGGTTTTTTTTTTGTTAAAAAGTTTTTTATTATTTATTGTAGATTATAGACGCGTCGACAACTTAGGTCATTAGCGTCTTAAATTACATTAAATAACAACTAACTTAAAATTAAATAACATCACAAAATATCCATGAGCGCAGGTGGGATTCGAACCCATGACAGTCTAGTCTAGAGACTGGTACTAAGTACGCTAACCACTATGCTACACTGCCCTCGATATGGATAGAAAGATTAAGTATCCGTGAGCTAGATGCTATAGGTAGATGGATTGCATTTGCATAGCTTTGATATTGCTGATCTACACTATACTACTTTACGTGTAAGAATGTAATATATAAGAATATACTTTAACGCTCAGTTTGATTCCGCTCATGATTGTGACACGCGTGCACAGATTTTCCTCCTGTCCTCCCTCTTTTCCTCACGTTTCCATGTTGGTTCCGCACGTTTTATGCACGCTTCACAACGTACACGTAACCATATCGATAACTATAACTTTGTGATGTTATCGTTACCGGTACAACAATAATACTTCTCCTTTATTACAACTGTTTCGAAGCTTGAAGATAGATAAGATCATGGGGAAGCCGGTGTTTGATTGAAAACTCTTTTATTACAACTGTTTCGAGGCTTGAAGATTAGAATTAGAATTAAAAGATAGGGGCCATAAGATAAACACTGCGACCAATAAGATCTATTGTGCTCCCCTAATATTCCATCAGTCCTTAAGGATTCCCAGACTATTTACATAGTCTAGTATCGTACTTAAGCTGATGTCTCTAAAATCCTTAGGTAACATTGAAGCTAATCCAAAGTGTTTTTATACCTTGTCTGTGCGATAGCTTCGCACTTACAAAGTATGTGGACAGCGGTTTCCTCCACCTCTTTGCACTTGCTGCAGAGGGCGTCGTTGGAAATATCCAACCTGTGCTGGTGTTTGTTAAGATGACAATGTTCTGTTAGTATTCCAGTCATCGTTCTTAAGTTATTCCTATTAAGTTTTAGAGCTTCTGTAGTTCTTTTCCTTGAAGGTTTTTCAATGAAGGTCTTTGAGTGTGTTTGCTTCGGGATTTTAGTCCAGTACAACTTATGTTGTTCTATGAGCCAACTAGCCTGAAGATAGATAAGATTATGGGGAATTCAGTGTTTGATTGAGAATAGTCGAGCGTGTAACCATTCCGTTGTTTATATGGTGTTTCCAAATGCCATAGCTTTCTATTACAAAAACCCAGTTCCCAGGAACGAGAACAGGTAAAAGTATCTATTGGATTTTCAGATCTCTAAGCTTCAGGGTTGTTAGGGATATGAGATTTCGGATCTGGATATGAATATATTAGGAGTCTTTTTATCGATTTCGGGTTTGGATACGGATATGAAATTATTTCGAATATCCGATAGTTTCGGTTACGGTTACGGAGATCCTTGCTCTAAATGCTCTAAACTCTAAAGCGACGAAGAAATTGAACATTAATTAGTTCGAGATAATTGACCTTCCACATCTGCGTCTGGACCTTCGTATCTCCCTGTCGCATGTCGTTATATTCCGGAAGACGCTGATGATCTTAGCTGTCAAGCGTCTCTAATCTACAGTCTATCTCGTTATCTCCCGTCACGATCAAATTTCGAAAGGCTACCCTTAACGAATAGAAAGACCCGTTATGAACAAAGTATTAGAATCCAAATCTTGATGGTTCCCGGGCTTGTCTGATGGTATTTCGTCTACAACTGCGGTAGACATTTTCAAAGGTGATGTGGCAATCGTGAACCGCTAAGAAAGACACTTCACCCACTGCCACATCGCCTTTGAAAATGTCTACCGCAGTTGTAAATGAAACGACAGGTAGAAATACCATCGGACCACGGCCTATAAGCTCAGAAACCATCAAGATTTGAAACAACGCCGGCCGTGGAAGCCTACACACTTGGACAAAGTATTAGAATGTTTATTGAAATGTAAGGTTAATTTAATTGAACACGATCCGGTTGATTACTAATTTACTTATATTATGTAGTTGTAAATGAAGCTTTAAATGGTATGAGAAATAATTCTACATCTCCGGATCTCCACTGTATGATATTATCCACACATCTCTTCTCATTAATCGGAGAATTGTAAATGATGCCCCGTCAAACAAAATTAACTATAAGCTGTTTACGAGGCTTCCTGCACTTTATTGATCATATTTTTTTATTGTTAATTAATTTATACTTCTCTTTTTATTTATTATTGAACACATGATAAAATTAATACGGTATATTCGCTTGGTGACCGTTAGGTAATCGCCGATTTATTTTGTGTGTTTGACAGGTTATTAAACTACAGTTTTTTTCTATAGCATATACATTTTTTTAAATTGGGATTTCTCACGGGAAAAATTGCTTTGTTTAAAAAAAGATTATTCGACTGTACAATTTTTTGATGAATTCGATAATGATTGATTTTAACGTCAGATTTTTTTGTTTTCAAGTATAAATACAATAAATGAAATAATACATCGGGTAATGGGGTTATTTAGCTTTACGCTGGAGATGTTTATATTTTGTATTTATAGATATAGTTGCTAAAGATTTCAATTATGGTCGTTTTTAGTTTTTTTTTTTGATAATTTTTATTAATCGACTTCAAAAAATGAAAGGTTTTGTGTTTCCTTAGTATGTTAGTACGTACGCGATTTTTTCAGAAACTACAGGACCGATTTTTGGATTCTTGTTTTATTTAATAGGGCATACCTTCAGGGTGGTTCCAAATAAATTTTTGTAAAGTCGGTTCAGTGGTTTTTAACTTCCCATTGGAAGTTATTGTAATGGGTCCGAAAATCGAAATCAAAAAGGAAAAAAAATTTTTATGTTTCAAGGTCACTACACTATTTTTACACTACTTTTAGAAAGATGTGTGTGTGTGTGTGTGTGTGTGTGTGTGTACGTATGTACGTACGTACGTACGTACGTATGTATGTGTCCATTTCTTTCTAAGACGAAATCTCGAGAACGAAAAATGATATCGACCTCGTTGGGGTGCCAATCGACGCGTATTAACGTATATATGATCTGAAAGGAATTTTTTTAAAATCGGTTCAGCCGTTCTTTTTTCTTAACCAAATAACCTCCAAAAAAGTAGATTTTACACAATATCTCGCGAATAAAAAATTATATCGACTTCGTAAGGGTGTCAATCGAGGCGTGTTAACGTCATTTTGATTCGACATAAATTTTATAAAAATCGGTTCAGCCGTTTTTTTTTTTTTTTTTTTTTTTTTTAATTATTGATGTTTTAATGATAAAAATGATTACTTTTCTGTGTAATATCTAATTTAATTATTATTATTAAATATTTATCAAACTGGGAAGTTCGTCGTGTGGACCTCAAGGGTCGCACTTTAGTCCTAATAAACGACCCACCTCACGGCTTGTATTTTTTTTTAGTTTAGTAATCAAATATCAAGACAGATGTTGCTTATAATAACGTGCAAACTACGTATTGTAAAGACACTAAAAAGTAAAAAATAAATAACTTAAAAACTCCAAAAAACCACTAAAAAAAGAGGAAAATAATAAAATTTTCAGGTCGGCGCCAATTTAATAAAATAAAAGTAGATATAAAAAAAGTTGTAGCAATAAAATTGGCGCCGACCTCGAAATTTTATTATTTTCTTCTTTTTTTAGTGACTTTTTTGGAGTATAGAAGTGCAAATAAAATATTTGAAAAAAAACTTTTTAGAGACAAGCGTTTATTAAAATGTACTAAAAAGGAAATATATTTAATAATTAAGGTTCATAATTATTATAAAAGCGTGGGTTGCGATTAATAAACTATCATATGAGTATTAACTCACTCTTTTATAATAATTATGAACCTAAATTATTAAATATTAGTTTATCCTTTTTAGTACATTTCAATAAAAGCTTTCTAAAAAGTTTTTTTACTAATATTTTGTTTTGTTCATTTTAGTCTTTCAAAATTTTACCCCTTTTTCACTCCCGTAGGAGTTGAATTTAGAAAATTCCCTTAAAATAGAATAGAAACTATTAGTGGATGCTTACGTTCAAGTTTCTAGCTTCAGCGATTTGGCTCTCTACACCCCCGTTTGAACCCTTAGGGGTTGAATTTAATTCTAAAAACAATTTATTTATGTATTGTCATCATAGATATGTGTACAAAATTTCAAATCGATCCGATACATTTTAGTCTTTTAAAAATTTTACCCTTTTTAACCCCCGTAGGGGTTGAATTTTGAAAAATCCCTTTTCAGTGGATGCTTACGTCAGAAAAGGACTACTGGATTCGAACTCTAGGGACCTTGAAACGTGCAGATACGTTAAAATTTTCCTTTGCAGGACCCAATACCAATAACTTCCAATGGGAAGTTAATAAAAGCTTGTAAAAATACTGAAATACGATTTCGTATGTACAAAAACCTTATGTATGGATTATACATTTCTTCATCGCCATGAATTTAGACAAATGAAGACTTGAACTTATCCAAATTTTTAATCTATCTCTCTGAGTTACAGAATAATTTCATTTTCATAGAAATACCTGCCTTTTTAGAGAGAAAAAACCTAACTGCGTGATTTTAAAGTTTAGACCCGTCTGTGGATTCGAATCCGGCACGTTTAAGTAACAAGCGTATCGCCTCAGCCCACGCGGCTAGCGCAAGCTACGCTGTTACGCTCTTAATTCGTAAATACTGGTTGCTTTGGTAACAGTAGAACGTAACGGACTGCTATATTCTAAATCGTCGCACGACAATGCAAACGTCTCCATTTAAATTAATGTATTTCGACTATGATGCTGATTGCCGCGACCAAATTCAAGTAACTAATTGAACCTAATATTATATGTCGTTTTCAATTTCTAGCGAAGTCGCTCGGATATCTCGATTTTAAACATACTGTAGCAACGAAGGATCTTTTTCCTTAAACTTTTTTATGACATTACTTTATGACCTTGGTCATTGATGACTCTTCTTCATCTGTAATAACTATCATAAATTTATGCCATGAATATTAAACGCATCTTACAAGTCAATGACTTTTTGAAATCGCCGATCACTATAATGAAATTTATAATATACTAACGGCTCGTCCCGGCTTCGCCCGGGTGGTATGAAATTATGTTTCAATAGCGGTCACCCATTGCTCCGCTCACGTATAAGTATATTTAGTATATTTCAATATCCTTTTTAATTTGACGTTTTCGAAAATTTTATGCGGATCCAATCGCTATGTCTCTCTTAACAACGTTAAAAAACAGAGAGAAGCGACCTGTAAAGTTTCATCCCTAGGGATGAACACGCTCAGTTTCAAGCCGCTAAACAGGTACCGAAAATCGAATTTTCAATGGCGGCGTTGTGAAAAATAAATTTAAAGCTCTGTGTTTTATTTAATTTAAAACGTTCGACCTGATATGTGAGCCACTGACTGATTCTTCTTTAATGATATTCATATAGCGTACACATTTCCTTTGTCTCATATGATTAGCACGCGTCGTCATTTGTTTCGTAGCGGTCGCGACTCATTTGCATTTAATAAATACTCGTCGACGCATCAAGAATTAATTGGCTAATAGATAATAATAATAATAATATGTACAATACCCCCATCTTTTTGCAGCAGGCTTCATTTCTTGTCATAATATTATGGACAAATATGTATTCAGTTAATTATATGCCTCATTGTGTTTAGTTTGCTTTTATCTTTTAGATGTTTATCTGGTAATTTATTAATATGTAATTATTAGTTTATTATGTAGGGTCTTTAAGGTAGTTGTCGTGCTATGGGCATAGTGTCAGAAAATTCTAAATTTTCGTATACTCATTAAGGATACTATATAATACAAATAGGTACCATTAAAATTTAAGTTGATAGACCATCTCTAACTCGAAATAAACTTAATTAAAGTTCGGATAAATTAACACGGAGACCATAGGTTTTTGACAAGTTTTTGAATTTAAAAAAAAAGTAACGCAGTCAGAAATTTTCAAAAAACTAACTGTTCATTGATGTTTTTGTTCTGAGTTTAAAAAAGAAAATCCAAAAATTATTCACCTTTTTATTGTTGAGATATAATAACGCAAAGTTCAACAATTTATGAGAAAAAATTGACATTTTTATATAATCCAAGCGAACAAACTAAGTGAAATATGTGTTACTATGTGAACAACAGTTTTGGTACAATCTCTAACAAATTTTTTTTACATTTAACACTACTTATTTATTGTTTTACAGCGTATTATGAGCGAAACTTTTGGATGTTATTGTAGCACGACAACTACCTTAAATGTCCGCACTGCAAAAATTGCTTTTACTGACATGTGCAAGTGATTTAAAAAATTACTTTAGAATAGAATATGTTCAATACAGCAGTGTGCAGCGTCATTAAATTAATTAATCAAATAAAATTAGTTAACTGAATACAAACACGCTTTAGATAATAGCGACTTGAGCTCTCTTTTAAATTCAGAAAATGGCAGTATCTTCAGCTCTGCAGGAAGACCGTTGTAAAATTTTAATGCAGAATAAATTAATAGATTTATACGGCTGATTAGTGATAAGCAAGACCAAGACCAAGACTTGGACAGTCTTGGTCTTGCTGATTCAGTCTTGGTCTTGCTCAAATATGTCTGGTCTTTGTTTTGGTCTTGCTTATTTAGTCTTGGTCTTGGTCTTGCTCATTTTATCTGTCTTTTTTTAGTTTTTTACTTCTGAAGATCATCATAGCATTGTTTAACATATTACTAGAAGATTTTGATCCTTATGAGCGTAAATGAGGCCACTTTTAATAGAGGCAGCTAGACGTCGCACTATTGGCCATCTGTTGACTAGCATCCTAAGTTTTATTATTTAATCTTTGAGTACAGAATAATTGTAGAGTTTACAGAAGTGAGTTGTGTTGACAATCGTTAGGCCATCTGGTGACTAGCATCTTAATTTTATTTAAGACAATCTTGCGTCATTGGTTCATATTGCATAATATTTCGCGGTGACTATTAATAGACAACCCCTAACGTTCTTTCGAAACGCCTCTTTTTTGAGATGTTTATATTCACGAGGAATATTATTATAAGTATATAGAGGCAGAACCATAAGTAAAAGATTTTTTATAAAAATTTGTTTCATGCAAGTTTATTGACAATGTTGTATCCTGTGACATCGTATTTTTATTATTATTATGATAATCTGATAAATATTTTAAATTGCAATTTTGATAATCTGGCTGCCCGGTTGTGATCAAGTTGTCTACGAAATATGCGATATGTAAATTTATGTTGTATACAATATATCTGAAGCATATATTTTAAAATTTTTGGATAAGCTGCGATGTTAACTGGTTTATACATGGTCCGTACACAATATCACAATAATTAAAAGATGATAAAATGAGCGATTCCACTAAGTATTTGTCTATGTATAATCCTAAATTTTTGCAGTAGTCTACAGAATTAGTTTGATGACCAGACAGCGTTACGGCACTTTAGCCAACTGATTCCGGCTTTCTATAGACATTATATTGAATTTAATTGGATTTAACATTAGGGCAAGACTTTTGGACCATTCTGATATTTTATTTAATTTTAAACTTAATAATGTTAATCATTATTATGTCAAACTAAAAATATTCATACATAAGAAAATTAGATAATCAAATTCATTAAAGGGGCCTACACACGATCAGTTTAACTGTGCAGTTTAACCCTTGTGGCGTCATGTCTGAGCGATAAACTGAGATAACTGCATAGTTCCGACAAATTTTAACGCAGGCTTTTGGCCTGCGCATTTGACTCTACTTTGCACCGATAAACTGCGAAGTCAGCTCAGTTAATTGAACAGTTGGCACAGTCATGTGTAGTCTTTGGGTAAGTTCGGTTTTGCGCTCAAATCAATCTGAGTGCAAAACCGAACTTCCCTTTCTAGTCGTGTCTAGCCACGCACGTCAGCTCTTCAAACTGAGAACAATTGAGGAGCAAACTGAAATAGCCCACACACCGTACAGTTCACACAACTGTGCAGTTTGACTGCACAGATAAACTGCGAAGTTAAACTGATCGTGTGTAGGCCCCTAACGATTGGAAAAATTGTGAAAGATTTATTTTAAATTCTTTTATTTAACAACAAATTTTACAATCTTAATGAATTTGATTATCTAATTCTCTTAAACTGCTTGCTTTTGTTAACTAATTAGTATAAGTTGCTATGATAGACTAAGAGCGGATAACACTTTTTTATGTGTTTTTAGAAGACTTGGAACTTTTTTTAAAAGATAACTTTTAAATATCTCTACAAGGGGTAAATAGTCTGTCATTCCAAACGCGGGGCAAAACTTTTTCTAGACTTTACTAATGATAAACACACATAAGTCTTTTTTCGCAAGAGTGAACAAAAAAATATGGGGTGGTTTTGCCCCGCGTTTGGAATGACAGACTATATACCCCTTGTAGAGATATATAAAATTCATCTTTTAAAAAAGTTCCAAACACATGAAAAAAGTGTTATCAGCTCTTAGCCTATGAATACATCAAAATATATTTTAAGAGTGTTTGAACAATTTTTATTCAGAGACAAAGAAATATAAAATCAGATAGCGTTTACAGATAAATTATGTAACTAAACTAAGTTCACTTTATATAAGTTTTATACAGTCTCAACAAATTTCAAAACATTAAAATAATGTCAGCTGCGGCAGTGATGTAAATATCTTATATCATTATTTAGGATCAGTTAGAGGTAGCATTGACAATATCTGAGCTGTTAGTTCAACAATAATATAGGTGGAAGCACAAGTCAACATTGAGTTTGTGGGCCAGGGGAATGAAACGTAAGCGGGCAGCTATAGTATATTTTTCAGTACATGGAATCACTATCTTCCCATATAATATGTTAATCAATGATCATAGTTATAAATTAAAAATAATTCACAATCTATTATTAACTAATAAAATACTTTATTTTATTAAAACGTTAAAAAATATCAAAATTACATCATTTTTTATTTATTATGTTCTACTATATAGTCTTGTGTATTTGGTCTTGCATATTCGGTCTTGGTATTGGTCTTGTTCTTGTTCATTTGGTCTTGATCTTGCTAGTCTAATGATAGTCTTGGTCTTGGTCTTGCTTTTTCGCAAGACCAAGACCAATTTTGCTCATCACTACGGCTGATTTGCAATTGAAAATGTTTGTTGGAAAGCAGCCAATTATATAATTGATTCCAAACATATCGGAAAAAATCATTTTACCAACCATAGTCACAGTCACAGGAGAATGTTAGATTAGTAATCATGTCACGATTGAGTAATGTAAGCTCATTCCACTACGAAAGTGGAAAGGTTCAGGTTAGAATCCTGACTGTGACTATGGTTGATAAAATGATTTTTTCCGATAAGTTTTAATGCAGAATATTCAGAACTATTGTTACAAAGACTTACGTTAGGTTTAGGAAGAATTTTTAAGGTGCCGACGGTTCTTTGATCTCCTTAAAATATGTTACCACCTATTTTTATGGAATACTGTAGCTGCCCGGCCCGACTTTCTTCGTATGGAACTAACTTACTCTTAATAATTATTAAATAGACAGTAGCCATTCCACAAGCAAATACTTTTCTTAACGTAATCAGTCGGCAACTTGCCATCGTGATGTTAAACGTTAAGAAAAGTATTTGCTTGTGGAATGGCTACTGTCTATTTAATAATTATTATATAATAACCACAAAAACCTAAATTTTGTATTTATAAACAGTCTTGTCTGGACTAACGAGTTATTAATATTTAGTTATGTTTATAACTTAAAATAAAATCCGCTCTCGCATGAAGTGTGATTTAGTGTTGAAATAGGTATATATAGGAAAGGAACAGATCCCACTCTCGGGGCACTGCAGTGTGAGTAAGTGGTAACTCAACCAGCCGGAAACTGGGAATTTCGGGTTCAAGTCCTGACAGTGGCTTCTGATTTTTTCCTTGTATATCTTAATTGTTTGACGTTTAACATCACGATGGCAGGTTGCCGACTGATTACGTTAAGAAAAGTATTTGCTTGTGGAATGGCTACTGTCTAATAATTATTATATTATAACCACAAAAACTTAACTCATTGTTGTATTTAACTTACTCTTATCATAAATCAGGAGAAAACGACATAGCGAACTGAAAATAGTAATATATTCATTCGGATACCGTTGGAGTGTTTTTGCCTGACGAACAGATAATGTTACAATTAGCTTCATTATATAGACGGAGAAAATAAAGTCGAACTTATGTATTACCTACTTCTAGTCAAAGATTCTCTGCTTGTAACATTGCATTGAAAGTGGTTGTCCCCTTTAGGCAGTGTGACTAACATTTGAATTTTTTCCCCCTAGAATGACTTCAAAAACCCATAAAATCCAACCGAAACCCCCTAAATAGCAAAATTAAAAATTCTCGAAGTTTCAGAACAATGTTGTTTTATCACTACGAACGTATTTTACCCAAAGAAAAAGTTCTATTACGGATTAAAACAGCTGATTTTCTGGATTTAATTAATAATTTCAATAGTATTTATTTTTGAAATACTGGTTTTCAACAAAAATTTCTTAGATTTAGTGGACTGTATTATGAAATGCTTATAAGAAAAGAATTTTATAAGTCCCTAAAAAAACCCTAAGCATTTTTCCCCCTAAAAAAACCCCAGCGCAATTATTTTCCCTCTAAATTTAGGGGGAAGACATCTAAGTTGGCCACACTGCCTTTATGCGTAATAGAGGACAGCTTGGTGTAATGCTCAGCGTCCTAGCCTTTGGATCGAGATGTCGTGGGTTCGAAACCTATTTCGCTCATGGATGTTTTGTGATGTCGTTTAGTTTTAATTGATGATGTTATTTGATGTATTTAAGACGCTAATGACCTAAGTTGTCTAGCGTCTATAATCTACAATAAATAAAATTTAGGCGTGGTGAAGTAACAATTCGAAAATAAAGTTTGGTTTTATCCCTCGGGAACTACTGAATCGACCGGGATAAAAATTGGTATGTGTGTTAGTCCGGACCATAAATTACCTGCATGCAAAATTTCACTCAGATCCGTTGCGCCGTTGAGGTGTGATCAGGGCCGCAGTAAGGAAATCTTGCGCCTGGGGCCAAAATTTTAATTTGCGCCCCCTTCCTCAAACAAACAAAAAATGCATGATACGAGATTTTTATAAGAGATTTCAACATAAATAATTAAAAAACATACAAAATGTTCACTAATAACTGCAAAATAAACGTTATAAAAAAAATTACCTAACTACGGTCTACGAAAAATCAAAATTTCACTTTTCTGGCCTTCAATTGAGCAAATTGGTTTAAATTCAAGTCTTTTGCTATAGATATTTCTATAGAAATTATCGCCAAATATTTCATAATTTCTATCTTTAGTAATTATATTTTGCAATATTTTTATTTTTTATTTATTGTATATTTTATGTTTTGTCTAGTAGTAATCAGCCTGGCACATAAAATACTGGCGCGCCTTTGGCGCCCCATAACTTGATGCGCCCGGGGCCGTCGCCCCCTCCGCCCTACCCTTACTGCGGCCCTGGGTGTGATTGAGTACCAAACATACATAGGTAGAGATTTTCACATTACTATCAAATATACGATAGGTTAGGATCACACTGTTTTGTGATTGGTATGCCTGTATATGTATTATATTTTTAATGGATAGCCTCCACGGTCGCCGTCATAATGTCAGATGTGCCTATCTCTTTGTCCACAATTCGGCAGAAACAGCACGGCAACCTACTTACCCAATACACTTGCCCCAGCTATTCAATCTCTGTGAAAATATAAAATCTATACACAAATGCGCACACGTGTTTACGACTCTCCAAGTTTTTACGTTCACCAAGGATGGACTAAATCGCTGTAGCCGAACTACTTTGGGGCCTTCCATATATTACGTCATTTGAAATTAGGGGGGGTCTGGTATTTGAATGATGGAAACCTGACGCAGGATGGGAGGGAGTCTTGCCGAAAGTGACGTCATCACTTTACTCCAAAATGTTTAGGAGTTGGTGGAATCTCCGTGGGAAAATATTAAATAAATAAGGGAAAATATTAAATAAATAAATATTTTATTATTTGGTTTTTATTATGAGAAAAAATCGCACATATTCTATAGGAAATGACGTCATTTTGCGAGAGAGAGGGGGATATTTGGTTTATGACGTTAGGGTGATTTTAGGGGGGGATCAAAAGTCGGCTTACATCGATGGTATAAGGACGGCCCTTTGGTTGAGATATTTGTATGGTTTTCCTCGCTCGAAGTCGATGGACGATGATGAACGGGGTCACCCTGATTACAGGGCTAAATGGGCTATAGCCCCGGGGCGCCAGCCTATTGGGGCGGCAATTTTGCTTGCACTCGAATCAGTTTGACCAAGACGGCCCGCGTCAAACTCAAAGGCCTGACGGTTGAAGTTATATTTTTATTTGTTTATTGGTAATATATTGACTTTTTCTAGTTTTGAAACTTTTATAAAACTTCGCCGTTCATCACGCTCCCGGTTCCACTCCCGTGTGTTTTCTTATGAAGAGGGGCGCATTAGTTTTAGTGGCCCACGGGCGCCAAATATCTTAGAACGACCCTGATGATGAATGTTTCGTTCAAAAATCGCTGCAAACTATTTACTCTTTCTCTCCAACAGGTATGATAATTCTTTGATAAGGACAGAGGATCTATCAATGATAACGTAAACAGGATGCACTATTCTTGTCCAAGAATGTAGGGATTACTTTGTCTTTATCCGTGGTGGGAAAAAGATCTTAGCAACTGACAGTCTTAACAGAAGCAACGGATTCACTCGACTGTTGATACTGTCAGCCAATTTCTAACACTTTGAACCTGTATTCTCTACCGAAAGGCGGAAGTTACTCCTTGCACTTTTATCTCAAATCCTTTCCCCTCGCCTAAAAACGATTACCGCTGTCCCGACACTATTTTTAAAGCTAAAGGTTTCGGGTAAACGCCAAATGAAGGACCAACAATCTCACTACAGATCCTACAGGCGAATTTTTTGGAAAAATAGTTTTGACTACGTGTGAAAGATAACAGAATTTTTTAAAAATTGTAAGTTTTTCCAGGATTTTTTTTTTCAATTTTTTCTGTAGTGTGATTCTCGGTCCTTCATTTGGCGTTTACCCGACCTTTAGCTTTAAAAATAGCTTCGGGAGAGCAGTAACCGTTTTTAAGCGAGAGGAAAGGATTTGAGATGAAGAGTGCAGGGGGTAACTTCCGGTAGAGAATACTTTTAAGCGCTCACTAACCCCTCAGAACACGAGTGGCAATTTGACTGGCAACTATGCCTACTAAGAACATGGTGATCGCTACACTTCGTGTGATTCACCTGATAATTAAACTGTGATAAAAAGATTGAGGTACTAACGGGTACTATAGACGCTTCTGCAAGATTGAGGTGTTTTATTCTTTTCTTTAATCACGAATGCAACCTTGAAATTTATCTACCTCGGAATTGATGCGACCTTAACAAAAAAAAAAGAGTGTGTGTGTACTATGTATACACATCAGAAGTTATACTTCTTTTACGTAACAAAACAAAAATAACTCCAAAAATTTTATCCCGCGTGCCAGTACTAAACATTTGTAAAAAATGCGATAAAATAATAAAATAAAGATATTAAATAAATTATTTTAATTTATTAAATATATATTTATTTGTTATATTTATATCTAATTATTTATTAAAAAAAATAAGCATGTTTGTGTTGAGATTCGAACCCGGGACCTATTGCGTATAACGCGAATCCGCTACCGTTACACCACGGCACACCTTTCATACAAGTGCTATATAATAGGGTATTATAATAAAAAAAAATAATGTAAAAACAGTACGGCTTGGAGTACGAACTCATATTTAACGAAAGCGGCATAAACGAGCGTTTGTATAGCAATAGCTTTTATTAATGTTATTCAAAACTGAAAACGCTCTTGTCACATTGTGACTGGTGATAATAGGGTATTATAATCATGAACTTCCGACTAACTTCATGGTGTTAGAATGTAAAAATTCACTCTCATCAATTTTCCATAACGCGCCAAAAGAAGTATAACTTCAAAAAATGATAATAGGGTATTATAATCATGAACTTCCGACTAATTCATGGTGTTAGAACGTAAAAATTCACTCTCGTCATTTTTCCATAACGCGCCAAAAGAAGTATAACTTCAAAAAATCCTACAAAACAGTCGTGAACACAATGTAGGTCGCGATAAGCGCATTCTCCATCCTTGGTTGATATGAATGTGACCTCAATGACGTCAAGTGAGAGTGGATAGCACCGTGTGTGTACTCTATACTGAGGTGAGGTACACTCTCTACATTATATACCGAATATAACGCTCTGCTACTATGCTGAGATACGTTCTGCTTCTGTATCTCTACTCTGTGTATCCACCATTATAAATACAGTTTAACACTTTTAATAGTCTCTCTGCATTATTATTAAATAAAACCGCTTGCTTTAATTGCTCTGTGAATATTCATATTTAAATACTTATGTAACTATTTGACGCCTGCCTTTTATGCTTCGATATTTGACGCTCTCTTCTGAAAGGACAGGTATGCAGTGGCGGACTAAGGAGGGCGAAAGGGGCGACTCGCCACGGGCCTCTGATCCTGGGGGGCCTCCAAATCTCAAGTCCTTCTTAATCAAATCCCAAACAAGGCCAAAATATTTTTGGTAATTAAGAGGCAGTTTGGAGTTGGAGGTCCCGTACGTATACAAAATATAAACGTAGGTAGGTCGTTTATTATAAATATTTGATTTTTTGGTGAAGCTCACTGTACAACTGGTACTTACCCGAACTTACAGTAGAAGGTACTTTTTACATGGCTATACGCTTCAAACCGGCAATAATGCGAACAAAGTCGCTGTAAAGACTAATTAATAAACAGATCACGGAAGGATTTGTTTTCATCCTTGTTTTATCTATTAAATATAAATGAGAAAGAGCATCTGCGATGCTGATGACGTCAGGAGTATCGAGTTCTTCGCCCACGTTTTGATTTTATAAGTTATTTAACCAAGATGCACGCATTTCCTTTATCGAAGTAATACCTAATATGTCAACAAAACCATTGCGACTTCTTAACATTTCAACTTGATATACTGACTGCTTTTGTTTAGCTAAGTGACGTCACGGCAGATTTAAAGACTAGATACGTTTTAATGTGCTTGTTTATTAAAATAATAACAAATGTTTTTAACCGACTTCAAAAAAAGGAGGTGGTTCTCAATTCGGTTGTATTTTTTTATGTTTGTTACCTCAGAACTAGTGTTGCCGTCTAGACAAGACAAGACTTTCAAAGTCTTGTCTTGTCTTGAAATATCAAGACTTCACTAAGTCTAAGTCTAGATTAAAAAACTCTTGTCTTGTCTGGAAAATTTCTAGACAAGACTTTTGCAAGTCTTGTCTTGAAAATCTAGACAAGACAAGACAAAAGTCTAGATCTAGACGGCAGCACTACTCAGAACTCCGTCATTTATAAACCGATTTGGAAAATTCTTTTTTTATTGGGAAGTTGGTGCTATATAAATTTTACTTAAATCGGTTCAGTAGTTCGGTTGATTTTAATAAAAGTGAGTAGCGGCGTGTGATTCCTTTAGTAAATGTCACTTTTTGACACATCATACAGCGTATGAAATCGGTTTAATATAAATTAAAAAGTGAGTAACGGCGTGTGACTCCTTAACTAAAAAGTAAAAATTAAAAACTTTTTAACAAAAGATCTGTTAAAATCTCGAAATATTTTTTTCGGACTAAATCCATTACAATTCCCTACCATATAAAGTAGAGGTGGGAAGTAAAAACACAAACTGAGTATAGAATGAGCCATTTTCCTGAGAGTAGTTCCTTCAATTATCCACGAGAGGCGTCACTTATGATGGGTACAAACATTATTGATTTCCCATTAGTGTCGCGTCATTTTAGTGGTATAACGTAATTATTTAATTAATTTAATAATAAAGTTATATACCACGAAAATGACACGACACTAATGGGGAATAAATTATTGTTTGTACCTACCACAAGTACTGCCTCTCGTGGATAATTGAAAGAACTACTCTTAGAAAAATTGCTCATTATACTAGATTTTTTTTGGTATGTTTTAATATAAATGTTGTGTCCATAGTTTGCCTTACATGAGAAAAACATCTCAACTAAAAATTTCCAGTAGAATTCTTGACACGCAAAACTGTTTCTTTTAAAAGATAAACATATAGGTATAAACAGTGAATTTTCTAAATTCACTAAACAATGAATTTTAATTTCTGATTTTTTAAAAGACGTGAGAGTAGACAACAATGATTTATGCATGATGTGTGCTAAGTTTTAAGAATATTTAATTTGTAAATGTCTTTTGAAAATTGCATAATATTATTTTTCATTGTAATGGGTATAATAAACATTGTGCATGACAAATTCACTGTATATTATCTTGTTTATTCATTATGGAAAAGATTCGCTTATAATGGATGCATTATTTCCTGGAATAGAAAATGCAATTTATTCAAGCGATTTGCACAACATTGGGAAATACCAAGGAACAAAAAAATGGTTTATATATAGTCCAAACGGTGGATTTATTTATTTATTGTAGATTGTAGATCATTAGCGTCTTGCAACTACACTAAATAACAACTATCTTAAAACTAAATAACATCACAAAACATCCACGAGCACAGGTGGGATTCGAACCCACGCCAGTCCAGTCCAGAGGTTGCGGCACTAAGCACGCTAACTGCCCTCCCAAACGGTAGAGTTGTAGTCTGTAGAGTCTCTGAGTCTAGGTAATTTGTCGTACATTTTTGCATCTCGTCCTTTTTTGATTTTTAAGTGAAACTTTTGTCTCATTTTTTTCCGTTCGATTACGCGTGTCGAGGTCGCGTCACGTATAATCGAAGCGATCGACCAGACCAGTACTCATCGAAAAGCAGCGACGTTTATGTTCATAACTATATTGTACGTCTACATAACTAATATCGTACGAATATTTAGTCGAGCAGCACATCAAAAACCCCATTGACCACCAACGATAGAATCTGGATTCTTACACGTTCGTCTCCATACTGATCACCGTTCAAAAACAGTACCAAAACCACGTAAACAAAATTAGGTATATGCTTTCGGCGATTTCGGGTTAAAACCGCACCCTTAGTTTTTGATAAATTCTAACAGTCTTCTTGAGGATTTTTCAACAACATTTTTGACAAATAAAATATTAGTAAAAAAAACTTTTTAGAGACAAGCTAATGTACTAAAAAGGAAAGCAGGGGTTGCAGTAATCTCTATGATTATAGTTTATTAGTCGCAACCCCCGCTTTTATAATAATTAATAACCAAAATTATTAAATATTATTTTTCCCTTTTTAGCACATTTCAATAAAAACTTGTCTCTAAAAAGTTTTTTTTTACTAATATTTTATTTTGTTCATTTTAGTCTTTCTAAATTTTACCCCCCTTTGACACCCGTAGGGGTTGAATTTCGATCAATCCTTTCTTAGTGGATGCTTACGTCAGAAAAGGAACCAACTGTCCAAATTTCAAGTTTCTAGCTTCAGCGATTTGGCCTGGGCATTGATTAGTCAAAAAAAACCCTACATCCCAGTTTGAACCCCTTAGGGGTTGAATTTATTTCTAAAAACGATTTATTCATGTATTGTCATCAGGAATACATATGTGCACAAAATTTCAAATCGATCGGATACGTGGAAGTCGTTCAAAATTGACTTGCAAGTTTTGATCTAAACAAACAAACACACAAACTAACATACATTGCAAGTTAAATAAAAGCTTTTAAAAAAGTCAATATTTCATAATCTATACTAATCTGATTATTTCATGAATTTTTCAATAATATAAACCCAAAAAAAATAAATAAAAGAAGTGCGCATTGAATTGTTGGTAACACTGCGATTTTGATACGAATTGTGAAACGTATTTTATCCAAATTGATCAGCGATCAAATTAATTTATACACAATGCACACATTCCATTGTTAAAACAATAGAAAGTATACATCGTGACGTCACGTTCCAAAACACTGTCTGCCGATGCGCAGATAACACGTGTGTGTGACGTCAGAATACGCGTGACGTTGGACTTCGTTACTCATTAGTGACGTCAGAAATAAGCAATCCATTGATGTTTGGTTAGAAGACATTCATAAAGTCGGAATTGGTTAGACGGAGTTTTGCTGTCGCGATGGGAATTGGATGTGAAATAGAGCAAGCAAACTTCGTGTGGAGCAAAAACACGGTGACACATCTTGATTGTAAACCATTGCTAATTTTGCGTTCAATAGCTTATGAATGAATGCCGCATTTTGTAATGAACCTGTAAACGCAATTTTTACAAGCTTTTATTTAACTTGCAATGTATACCTATGTTTATATTAAAAATCGTGTCCATCGTGATTATAATAAAATTAAGAAAAATCGCAGGATAGTGGACAAAATATTTTATCTTATGTACCATATCTTATGTTAATTGCTATGGTTAGTAATTAATATTAATTTTCATAAATATTTTTATTTTTATGTACTTGAAAAAGTTTAAATATATAAACGAAACGTCGTACATTTAATTTAATAAATAAAATATTTTGTCCACTATCCTGCGATTTTTCTTAATTTTATTAGTACCTATGTTTGTTTAGGTCAAAACTTGCAAGTCAATTTTGAACGATCTCCACGTATCCGATCGATTTGAAATTTTGTACACATATGTATTCCCAATGACAATAAATGAATAAATCGTTTTTAGAAATAAATTCAACCCCTAAGGGGTTCAAACGGGGATGTGTAGGGTTTTTTTGACTAATCAACGCCCAGGCCAAATTGCTGAAGTTAAAAACCTGAAATTTGGACAGTTGGTTCCTTTTCTGACGTTATCATCCACTAAGAAAGGATTTTTCGAAATTCAACCCCTACGGGTGTCAAAGACGGATAAAATTTTGAAAGTCTAAAATGACCAAAATAATTGTTTTTAAAAAAACTTTTCATTTTTGATTATGATGTGTCCGATCAGACATTAGTTCTACTTCTGATGATGATTTTAAATAAAATCGAAACGATCGTTATGAAATAAATATATACTTAATTTTGGATTTGGTCTACAAAAATTGTTCTATAAATATCTTCAATCCAAACTATGAACTCGTAACAGACAAAATAATTAGGTATTAGTAAAAAAAACGTTTTAGATTAGAGACAAGCTTTTATTTAAATGCACTAAAAAGGAAAAAATAATTTTTAATAATTTAGGTTCATAATTATAAAAGCGTGGGTCGTGACTAATAAACTATCATAGACTTCACGACCCACGCTTTTATAATTATGAACCTAAATTATTAAAAATTATTTTTTCCTTTTTAGTGCATTTAAATAAAAGGTTGTCTCTAAAAAGTTTTTTTTACTAATATTTTTTCCACTATGTTTTTACTCTCGTCGAGATCCAGCTGGCGTGTCTGACTAATCCGACGAAGTAATCTTATAATTTGAAAGATAAACGCGTGCAAGTAAACTTCCCGTTTATCTCTAAATCGTTGACAGTATCGTCTGACAACTCGTTTTCGATCCGGAAACGATTTGGTCCGTTCGTTACTATACGACAGTCGATCGCCATTCTTATTTAATTGATTTATTGTCTTAAGTCGCGTCTTCATTATGCCGATATATATAAAATCGAATTTATCAAAGCTATAGACAATACAATTGAAAAGTTATTATTTGACCGCCATTTTGAAATCTCATGCAATTTTATTTTTTTGTGTCCTATAAAACTCTTAAATATCAATTTTCAAAGAGATCGGATAATTTTTACAAAAGTACATATGATCGCCATTTTGAAATCTGACGCCATTTTATTTTTTTTGTGTCCTATAAAACTCTTAAATATCAATTTTCAATAAGATCGGATAATTTTTACAAAAGTACATATGGCCGTCATTTTGAAATCTGACGCCATTTTATTTTTTTGTATGTCCTATAAAACTCTTAAATATCAATTTTCAATAAGATCGGATAATTTTTACAAAAGTACATATGGCCGCCATTTTGAAATCTGACGCCATTTTATTTTTTTTGTGTGCTATAAAACTCTGTTGGTGCATATACGTGTACATAGGCCACTGCGCGTGCGCCAGTACATTACTGTCACAGCTAGCCATAGTTATAGATATACTTTTAATAACATGAGCGTGACGGTCACGCGAATCCAGAAATCGTGTAACGCGCCTATAGAAGCATAGCTTCAAAAATATAAAAAATTCTTGCACCACCCTCAAATGGCTGCGATGCAGAACGTCTAATCCAAATTTAAATACTACCAGGTCCAGTGTCCGCACAATTTTAACAGTTGGCGACCCCAAAAAAATGTATTAAAAAAAATCTTTTAACATAAAATGAAACAAAGCTTCACCTTGACGCAGTTTAACAATACGTCAAACCCTCATCAAATTGTAACAAATAACACACAGGTCATTAAACAATATATAAACAGTGATTAGTGATTAAACGTGACGCAACAGTGGTAGTTCGTCAGCTGTTAACGCTTCCATCATTAATTATTAATGATCCTGTTTCGTGATTATATAAATAACGCGTGTAAAAGTTCGAGCGAATGGAATTGAAGGGCTACATCATCGTGTAAATACGTTATGATAATATATAAATACTAACTGCAGTGACGTCACGTCGCTATGATACTCAGTTTTTTGTGTGTTTGTGGCATAAATACATTTTTTGAGCATTGTTAACTTCTCATTTGAAGTTGTTGTATTGGGTCAGATTTTTTTGAAGTGAAAACTTCTTTAGGCGTACTTTGCGTTTTTTCTGAATACTAATAGTGACCGAAAGTGAAACGTCACGCACGGGTCGGTGACGCTGAATCGGGTTTACTCGGGTCCACTCGACATCAAGCGCGCTCGGGTCGGTGACCACGTTTACTGTTTATTATATTTTATAGACACCATTAATTCTGCCAGAGTCTAGTTTTTTTATGACCATGACCAACTGTCGAGGTTAACATGGCCTAAGGCCATCAATTGTCAAGGCTAAGGAGCCTAATATCAATTTTTTTTAAGTGAAACTTCTTAAATGGCGTCACTGCCTCGATGATTTAAAGCAGCGGTTCCCTACCTTTTTAGTTGTGCGGACCATCAATTTTGTAAAAAAAAATTGAGATCCACTAACCAAATTTACAAGTAAAAACCCCTGAACAACAAACCATTCGAATAATTCGATTGTTGCTAACAATCGAGTGACTCGATTGTTTCCATCTCTACCCCTGAAGCTCCGATAATATTTATCTTGACTTACACGACCAGCGTCCACGGCCCAGTACCACGCTGCCCGCGGTCCACAAGTGGGCCGCGGCCTATGGGTTGGGAACCGCTGATTTAAAGGGTAAAATGCTGGCTCGACGAAACGAAAATGTGTATACAAAAATATAGTCGTGTATGCCGTGACACATGCCTCTTATAATAAATTGAAAATTGTTACAGTTACACAATATTATGTTGGATTAATTACTTTTAAATAATTTGATACACGTTTTTATAAAACGCTAGATTAAATTTAGTTGGATTTATTTTGATAACGTTATACTAGCTCGAATAAATCTACAGTTCGTATTATATAAAAGTAAAAAAATTCAACATTTTGTTAAAAAATAAAACACTGTTTTTAGGAATTTACATTAAATTTAGTGTAAATTCCAAAAAACAGTGTTTTATTTTTTTAACAAAATGTTGAATATTAATGTACATGAAGTAAGCACCCATTCTATCATAGAATTTCCAGGAAGAGATCCTACATACAGTTCACACATGATGACGTTTGCTATCACTTCTACACGGTATGCCTGTGTTATGGGGCTGTATCAATAATTCCCCCCAGGGGGGACATTGGAATATGGTTACTATCGCAATTTGCATTCCAATATTCTTTGGGAATTAGCGCTCCCAGGGACCCGAGCTCATACCAGTCGGTTTGTGTAAGCCGGCTGGTGGATTCTAATACACAAATGGATTATTTGTTGTGTTGAAGACGCTAATGACCTGAGTCGTCGACGCGTCTATAATCTACAATTGAAAATGTATCAATAATCAATATTCACGCGGTTATTATTGATACTTTGACCAGTGTGTTTGTTAAATTAAACTGGGGTAAATACAGTTCTGTGACGCCACTGGTTTTGTGTGTTGATTTATATTTTATAATACGGTAAGCAGTCGACAACAATCTACATAAAAACAAGTAGCTGTAATGCATTTTATCCACATCTTATTTTCAGCAGTCAACTCCTCTTGTAAATTCTACCTAACTTAAAAGCTAATTAAGTTTAAGATTAAAAAGTGCGATAAGTCAAGTGTGCGCTAAGAGTATCTTTTTTGCAATTAGACTTAAATATTATGTGCCAAAATATATTAATGGAGTCTAGATGTGAAGAGAAATAATAAATCAAATGGTATTTTGAATATTTATCAGTGATTTCATGTGTAGAAAGTATTCTCTAATTATGCAGTCAAAAGCGTACTGTCCAGGGGCACTGGATTTATTTATTTATTTTATTTATTGTGGATTATAGACACGTCGACAACTTAGGTCATTAGTGTCATAAATACAAGAAATATCATAATATATCACTTAAAAACTAAATAACATCACAAAACATCCATGAGCAGAGGTGGGATTCGAACCCACGACAGTCTGATTCAGAGGCCGCGACGCTACCAACTGAGCCATACTGTCCTAGCTCCCAGGGGCACTGGAGCGTTCCGTATTCCCGGAGTTAAAGAAGGCACGGACCCTCTCATTAGGCGCGATCTTAGCGAAGCTAGAAGCGCCTATATACACTCGCTTTGTCTGTGAATCTGTGAATCTGTGAATCTGTGAATCTGTGAATCTGTCACGCTATTTTGTGTCACGCGTACAGCCCAAACGGATGAACCAATTTTCAAAAACTTTTTTTTGTTCGATTCCTCTCGGGGTCTATTTGATCCTAACGTCGCCCGATTTTTGAATTTTGGCCCCAGAGGGGAGCAAATTAGAAAAAACGGTGTTTTTTGCTTATAGTTTGCTCAATTTAAGTCAGATCGATTCGAAACCTGTCTTAAACGAAAGAGCAGAAAATTTTAGATAGATTTCATGTATAATATTGTGTCAAAACAGTTTTTTTATACAGATTTATATGATTATTAAACTAAATAAATGCGACTTTATCTAATAAATCGCGAACTTGTTTCGGTTGTCCTTGTCTGTTGCACAGTGTGATATGGATATTGGAAGATAGCGTATGCTCTATCTTATATTGCATTATTTTAATATAGTTATTCAATTTTTTGACTGCTGATGTTTGAATTTAAGTTTAAAAACCCTGGCCTACTGAGTTAAAATGACGTGTAACTAATTATCGACGTCGATCGGATGGCGAGACCTAGGGATCGGACCAAAATTTCTCGACGTTCATACCTTCCCGAACAATTTGACTTTCTCTGTCTGTATGTCTCTTTGTACGCTTATAACTCAAGAACCACTGATCCGATTTATATGATTTTTTTTTAAGTAAATAACTTCTTATGCGACTGCGAGTTTTAAAATATTCTGGCATCACGCAAAAGCAACCGAACTGATTCTCAAATAAAAACGTATGTTCTGGCATCACGCAAAAGTAAGTAGGTAGTAGATGCTTTGTTTTTTAAACGGTATGGTTTAATTTAGCTTGATCCCGTATATTTGTTACAAATCTTGCGACCGACTGAGTTGAAATTTTGCACACATGTGTAGCTACGGTGACAAAACAATATTATGGTAACTAACTGACCGGCCCGGTTCGTCCGGGCGTAAATCGTACTTTTGAACTTTCACCCACTTTCTATGATCCGATTGAGTTGAAATTTTGCACACATCTGTAGCTCCGGTGACAATACAATATTATGGTAACTAGCTGACCGGCCCGGTTTCGTCCGGGTGTAAATCGTACTTTTGAATTTTCACCCACTTCCCGTGATCCGATTGAGTTGAAATTTTGCACACATGTGTAGCTCCGGTGACAATACAATATTATGATAACTAGCTGACCGGCCCGGCTTTCATCCGGGTGCAAATCGTACTTTTGAATTTTCACCCACTTTCTATGATCCGATTGAGTTGAAATTTTGCACACATCTGTAGCTCCGGTGACAATACAATATTATGGTAACTAGCTGACCGGCCCGGCTTTCGTCCGGGTGTAAATCGTACTTTTGAATTTTCACCCACTTCCCGTGATCCGATTGAGTTGAAATTTTGCACACATGTGTAGCTCCGGTGACAATACAATATTATGATAACTAGCTGACCGGCCCGGCTTTCGTCCGGGTGCAAATCGTACTTTTGAATTTTCAGAGGCAAAAGGTCTTTCTCCGGTAACGTTTCAGTGGATCGGATAAATGTTATAAAATCAGACTAAGGAAATAAAGCACAAAAAAATAAAATGGCGTCAGATTTCAAAATGGCGGCCATATGTACTTTTTTGTAAAAATTATCCGATTCTTTTGAAAATTAATATTTGAGAGTTTTATAGGACACAAAAAATAAAATGACGTCAGATTTTTCAAAATGGCGGCCATATGAACTGTTTTGTAAAAATTATCCGATCCTTTTGAAAATTGATATTTGAGAGTTTCATAGGACACCAAAAAATAAAATGACGTCAGATTTTTCAAAATGGCGGCCACATGTACTCTGTTGTAAAAATCATCTGATCCTTTTGAAAATTGATATTTGAGAGTTTCATAGGACACAAAAAAATAAAATGATGTCAGATTTTTCAAAATGGCGGCCATATGTACTTTTTTGTAAAAATTATCCGATCCTTTTGAAAATTGATATTTGAGAGTTTCATAGGACACAAAAAAATTAAATGGTGCCAGATTTCAAAATGGCGGCCATATGTACTTTTTTGTAAGAATTATCAGATCCTTTTGAAAATTGATATTTGAGAGTTTCATAGGACACAAAAAAATAAAATGACGTCAGATTTCAAAATGGCTGCCATTATATATACTTTTTTGTAAAAATTATCCGATCCTTTTGAAAATTGATATTTGCGAGTTTTATAGGACACAAAAAAATAAAGTAACGTCAGATTTCAAAATGGCGGAAATATGTAGTACTCCTTTCTAAAAATTATACGATCCTTTTGAAAATTGATATTTGAGAGTTTCATAAGACACAAAAAAATAAAATGACGTCAGATTTCAAAATGGCGGCCGTATGTACATTTTTGTAAAAATTATCCGATCCTTTTGAAAATTGATATTTGAGGGTTTCATAGAACACAAAAAAATGAAATGACGTCAGATTTAAAAAAGACGGCCAAATGTAGTTTTTTGTAAAAATTATCCGATTGTTTTGAAAATCGGTATTTGAGAGTTTCAAAGGACACAAAAAAATAAAATGACATCAGATTTAAAAATGGCGGCCGTATGTACTCCTTTCTAAAAATTATACGATCCTTTTGAAAATTTATATTTGAGAGTTTCATAAGACACAAAAAAATAAAATGACGTCAGATTTCAAAATGGCGGCAATATGTACTTTTTGTGTAAAAATTATCTGATCTTTTTGAAAATAGATATTGACGAGTTTTATAGAACGCAAAAATATAAAATGACGTCATATTTTAAAATGGCGGCCATAGGTATATACTTCTTTGTAAAAATTATCCAATCCTTTTGAAAATTGATATTTGCGAGTTTTATAGGACACAAAAAAATAAAGTAACGTCAGATTTCAAAATGGCGGAAATATGTAGTACTCCTTTCTAAAAATTATACGATCCTTTTGAAAATTGATATTTGAGAGTTTCATAAGACACAAAAAAATAAAATGACGTCAGATTTCAAAATGGCGGCCGTATGTACATTTTTGTAAAAATTATCCGATCCTTTTGAAAATTGATATTTGAGGGTTTCATAGAACACAAAAAAATGAAATGACGTCAGATTTAAAAAAGACGGCCAAATGTAGTTTTTTGTAAAAATTATCCGATTGTTTTGAAAATCGGTATTTGAGAGTTTCAAAGGACACAAAAAAATAAAATGACATCAGATTTAAAAATGGGCCGTATGTACTCCTTTCTAAAAATTATACGATCCTTTTGAAAATTGATATTTGAGAGTTTCATAAGACACAAAAAAATAAAATGACGTCAGATTTCAAAATGGCGGCAATATGTACTTTTTGTGTAAAAATTATCTGATCTTTTTGAAAATAGATATTGACGAGTTTTATAGAACGCAAAAATATAAAATGACGTCATATTTTAAAATGGCGGCCATAGGTATATACTTCTTTGTAAAATTTATCCAGTCCTTTTGAAATTTGATATTTGAGAGTTTAATAAGACACAAAAAAATAAAATGGCGTCAGATTTCAAAATGGCAGTCAAATAATAACTTTTTAATTGTATTGTTTATATCTTTGATAAATTCGGTTTTATATACAATGCGTAAGAAACATAGCTTCTGTCGGGTATCTTACGACACCTCAAGACTTTTTTTTTTAGCTGGTTCCGAGTTTCGCTTAATAGTCAACCGTTGCTATGGAAAATTGTTTAAAAAATTCACTGCACTATTTTTTCTATGTAATCCAATACATATTTACATTAGGTCTTATGGCCATAGCCTACTACAAAATTGATCTTCTTAGTGTTATTTTCCCTATGTTCGGTAAAACCGTTTACACACAATACCTACATGAATATCGCGCCTTGTAATTCTTGAATTACTTGTATGCTCCAAAATTTTTTTTCAATCTCAACGTATAACCAATGTGTTTTTAGGGTTCCGTACTTCGTATGGAATCCTATTACCCCGTCTACGACGTCTGTTCGTCCGTCCGTCTGTCATAGGGCTCTGTCTCATAAACGGTAAGAGGTAAGCTAGTTGAAATTTTCACAGATTGTGTGTTGTTGCGGTATGAATCCTGGCAAATAATAATTAGCATTAAATAAGCAATTTTAATAAATTATTAACTTCCCATTGGAAGTTATTGTAATGGGTCCGAAAATCGAAATCAAAATGTGTAACAAATTTTTCTATTTCAAGGTCACTATACTATTTTTACACTATTTTTAGAAAGATGTCTGTGTGTGTATGTGTGTGTGTACGTATGTATAACGTAAGTATACGTGCCCATTTCTTTCTAAGACGAAATCTCGAGAATGAAAAATGTTATCGACTACGTTAGGGTCCCAATCGACGCGTATGATAGTAAATATGATCTGAAAGAATTTTTTTCAAAATCGGTTCATTTTTTCTTAACCAAATAGACTCCAAAAAAGTAGATTTTACACAATATCTCGTGAATAAAAAATTATATCGACTTCGTAAGGGAGTCAATCGAGGCGTGTTAACGTCATTTTGATCCGACATAAATTTTATAAAAATCGGTTCAGCCGTTTTTTTTTTTTTTTTTTTAATTGTTATAAATAAATAATATAATTATGTTTTAATGATTAAAATGATTACTTTTTTGTGTAATATCTAATTTAATTATTATTATTAAATATTTATCAAACTGGGAAGTTCGTCGTATGGACCTCAAGGGTCGCACTTTAGTCCTAATAAACGACCCACCTCACGGATTGTTGTTTTTTATATTTACAAGTACTTATAAGTGGCGTCATCTTTACGTCTGTTATCATCATCATATATTTCTATCAAAATCAAACCATAATGTAACAGTATGTCAAAGTGGCGCCATCTGTACGCGATGATAAAAAACTATAATATTTATAACTGTCAGCCGCGAGGTTCGAGTCACTAGTTTACGGACCTCTACAAATGTTAGTGTCCTTGAAAAATATAGCCTGTCATCGAGAAAGTGTTTACACTGTAAAAATAGATGTAAAATTACTTTGAAAGTTAAGGTAGAATTCGCTCGATTTTCTAAGTGATTTTACATTATTATTTATTTTTACACAGAAAACTTCGTATAAAAACTTGGACTTTTACTGTAAAGTTAAACAAATTTGTGATTTTTACATAAAGTAAATTAAAATTACATAATTTGTGTAATATTCCAATAAAGTGTGTAAAAATTACAAAATAAAATGTATAGTTACATGTATAAAATGGAGGAATATAAAACAAATTAATGTAAAATTAGTAACCACGCATGCGCAATGTGTTTTTATGGAATCTACGCGATGTGCAGGCGATACCTGTTTGCGACGCCATTGTTCCTTTGTGTGCCTATTACCAGATTAATCGCTGGCTACAAATGGACCATCGATAATCTATGTAATCGGTCTTCTCATTTCTTACAGTGTACATTGAAATATTTTTTTTTTGAAGGCATAGTCCTACCGAAAACACTGCCCGATTTTTTTTTTTGGAGGACCTTTTGAAATCTTTCATAAATTATTGGGGAGTTAATTATAATATTGACTTGTGAAACAGTAGGGTTATTAAATAATAATGGTATACCATTATTATTTAATTTATAAATTAATTTTTTTTTACTCAATTACAAAAAGGTGGAAAGTTTACTTTTTTTCGTAGGATTTTGCTTTTCACGGAGCCCTGGACACGGGCTCGCGGAACATAGAATTTTTATCTACTTAATATAATTATTAATTTTCAAAACGTTACAACAATTTTTCTTTCTGTTTTCAGGTATGTTCATTTTCGTATTCATACACTTCTGAAACTAACTTTATTGGTGAGTGGTATTTTGAATTCTTTATACAAATTTTTGATCAGATGTATTTCCTGTTTTTTAACAAGTTATCAACACAACAAACTGTTTAATAGAGTATAAAAAAGACTTACATAGTATAAAAAGCTTTCAAAGAAATATTATTAAATTTATTAAATTATTGAATTGTAGAATATAATACACTGTACGCTTCAACACCCTGTAGTATTTATACGAGTTTATTTACACAAATAACATTGTTCAGTGAACATTGAAACTAATTAACCCTTGCCGATATTTATTAATTGGAAAATGAAATCATTCATTGATATTATACGATTATTTTTTATAAATTTATTAATTATAATAATAACACCATAGGGCAGGGGTCGGCAACCTGCGGCTCTTATGATGTCAAGATGCGGCTCTCCAGTTCCATGCGCAAATATTAATAATTATATTATTTTATTTTCAAAACTCATAAAAATTATTATACTGCAAAAAAAAATTTAAACAGGATAAAAACACTCGACAGAGAACAGTGACAGCCCCGGATCTAGGGGGGGGGGCAAGCTGGGGCCTATGCCCCGGGCGGCAAGTTCAGAGGACGGCCAAATTCAAATTCACACTTTACAGACGAATGGACAACTCATCATTTACTTAACTTTGACCACAGAATAAATAATAGTACAAGTACAGAAATTTCACTCTTGTTTTACTGTGGCCATATCAACTCGACCGATACCCAGGATGCATTATTTCCGGAAGACCTATGTCCAAATGTCAATCAATTAGTGGACATCTGATAGCTGAAATTATAAAGATGATAAAAGTAAAAATAAATATAAGTGGGCGGGGGCGGCATTTTTCAGTTTTTGTCCCGCCTAAAAAAAATTGAAGATCCGGGGCTGAACAGTGAGAATAGGTGGAGTAGAGAGTATACGGACAGCTGACATTTTTTAAATGTGGCAACACTGTTCTGTTTGTTTAGTTATAATCCTAATCAAATACCATAATATTGAAATAAAAATGTTAGTGGCTCTTTAAAAACTGGGAAATTTTGTAAATTGTAACTTTTGGCTCTTCCGTCTCAAAAGGTTGCCGACCCCTGCCATAGGGCATCAGGTTTGACAATAGCCGAGCGTGTAGCAGTGCCGTTGTTTATGTTTCCATGGCTCCTCTATTACAAGCCCCTAGCTCCCAGGTTTTAATCCGAGAACTGGTAAATAGTGCATTGTGTGTTACAAGGGGAGAGGATTGGCGATTGCGAACGAGGGAGGCGTTTGTTCCCCAGAGCGCAGCGAGGGCGACAATCACTCGAGTCGCGATCACCAGTTCCGCCCGAGGTGCACCCAGTAATTATTTTTGTAATAAATGCATTGAAAGGACGACAATAAATATCTACAAAAACGCCGTAAAATGATATTGTAGGTTTGACGAACTGTTAGATATAGTTAACAATCATTGCGTAGGATGGCGCTACTTTCGCTTACTTTCGACTCTAAAACAGTTTAGTCATTTCTCCCGAAAACAGGTAGATATATATTGTTGTAGGTACCTACTTTTAGTACACACATTACAAAAATATAATTTTTGCCATACCCACTCTAAAATAGCTACTTTACATGCGTGTATGTATGCACGGAATGGGTCAGTTAATAGGCAGGTCGCAAGTGTGTTAAAAGTGTTTTCAAAACACAAATGTTTTATACAAAAGTTATAGAATGTCAAGAGGGACAGAAGACTGATATCAGATTTAACATAGGTGGTGCTGTGAAGGTCAGGCGAAGGTTGATTGTAACAGTGCATTTTTATTCCAGAATACGATACAGTATGAACATTAAATTATTAAGGTACATATATGAGCTAAAGTTAATAAATATTGAGATATTTACAAATTAAATAGCAAATTTAATCTGTCAATTCGGTTCTTTTATGAATTGAATTCAAGCCAAGAAAGGCCGGTGCGTAATAATATCATGGCTATATCTACTATGCCATAATTTATCTAATTGTCGTTCATTTTGGATGTTATTGAATTTCTAAATATCTCAATATTTATTAACTTTAGCTGATATGTACCTTAATAATTTACTGTTCACACTATTAAATTATAGGTAGGTACTGTATTGTATTCTGGAATAAAAATGCACTGTTACAATTAAAAAATCGAAGCTGACCTTCGCCTGACCTTCACAGCACCACCTATGTTAAATCTGATATCACAGTCTTCTGTCCCCCTTGTATAAAACATTGTTTTATGGTTTGTACCGTTTACTGCATTGTTTAAGATGAGCCACTCTTATATAGATTACTAGCGGTACCCGTCCTGCTTCCCCCGGGTGCTAAGAAAGCCCGGATGCAATACACTACTCACTCGCTTCGCTCGTTCGCTTGAATATTATAAATACTCTACTCACTCGCTTCGCTCGTTCGCTTAAATATTATAAATACACTACACACTCGCGTCGCTCGTTCACTTGAATATTATATAATTACGAACAAATTTGATTACCATAAAACAGTTATAGTGAGTCAACCTTAAAAGATAGACATATGCTGTCGCGGACTTTTTTTAGAACTTTTAAAGGGGAACAATTCCGTCATACATGATTTTTGTGTAACTTTAACCGTTTACGCAGCGCACGCAAAAGGGATAATTTTTCCCGTTTTTGCAAACATTTTTCATTGATGCTCCGCTCCTACTGGTCGTAGCGTGATATTATATAGCCTATAGTTTTCCTCAATAAATAGACTATCTAAGAAAAAAAAATTTTCAAATCGGATTGGTAGTTCCTGAGATTAGCGCGTTCAACCAAACATACAAACAAACAAACTCTTCAGCTTTATAATATTAGTATAGATAGTTAAATAATAATATTTTACCGAAGTTTTGGTTTCATACACACAAAATCAGAACGAATCTCTTGGAAGATAGGTAACTCTCATAAAAATTACCCCCCCCCTCCCCTTTGAGTGAGTAATATACCTCATTAAGTCACTAGAAATACAATTTACTATTAATAAATACCCACAGTGAATGTTTCCTGCCCAACTGCGATCAGTTGGTGTCTGGTGATACTTGAAAGAATGTTCGATTATTGTATTTGTTTAAACCGTTGAAATAAAAAGTTGTGAAATATAACGTCCAGAAATAGTATAATAAAAAGTTGAGAAACGAAAGAGTAACAAGTTGTGTTTTAAATAAGTTTTGTTATTTAAACAGAAGTTATCTGAGTTTAAGGGTTGATTATAATGTTTTATGTTGCGATAAGAAATAGATAAGACTTTCACGTACAAAAGATAACATTACATTGTGATTTGTTTGTTTTTCTGTATCGTTTCGACAAAAAAAAAATTGTGTAGACATTATTTATGAGAGATAACCATTTTAACAGATAAAATATACAGTATAACTAGAAATCTTGAAGTTAGCAAATAACATTAATATATAGAAAAATCGTACGGAGAACCATGGATTTTCGTCATGTTTCAAAATCATATTTTATTTGAAAAATTCTAGTTGAATTAACCGGAAAACCTTTATTCCTACGAATTTATAGGCACAAAATATGCATAAAATTCTGTATATCTATATTTTATGCTCGCTACTTTTCAATTAGCAGAAAAAGTCTTAAAATTTGTGTCATAAATAACTTGAAAATATGGAAGAAAAGACGCAAGTATGTGCTTTGACACTCAGATAACCAATAACCGCGTGGTTGAAGTAAAACTTCTTTCGTTTTCGTAAACCATGCGAATTGAAATTAATAAATTATAATTAATTAATTGTAGATAATAGACGCGTCGACAACTCAGGTCATTAGCGTCTTCAACACAACAAATAATCCATTTGTGTATTAGAATCCGCCAGCCGGCATACACAAACCGACTGGTACGAGATCGGGTCCCTGAGAGCGCTAATTCCCAAAGAACATTAGAGTGCAATTTGCGATAGCAACCACATTCTAATGTCCCCCCTGGGGGGAATAAATTATATATTACCTATACAGGGTGGTGACTGTGACTGCTGCACATAGGGATTTAACCCATAAAATCAAACTTTCGCGATTTCCTGCTTCCCTAATTATTTTAGGAAAAATATCTTCAAATAATAGTTTTAGAACATAAAATTCTGCATCTAAATCATTAAACAAAATTAATTTTGTATGCTTTGTAACGGCAGAAATTTGATATGAAAATGTCAAAATTATCTCAAAAACAGATAGCGATAACCATGGAACTTGAACAAAATGATGACGTTTTAGCTGTCAAAATAATTTCTAATCATTTTGTTCAAGTTCCATGGCTATCGCTATCTGTTTTTAAGGTAATTTTGACATTTTCATATCAAATTTCTGCCGTTACAAAGCATGCAAAATTAATTAAATGATTTAGATGCAGAATTTTATGTTCTAAAACTATTATTTCAAGATATTTTTCCTAAAATAATTAGGGAAGCAGGAAATTGCGAAAGTTTGATTTTACGGATTAAATCCCTATATGTGCAATTTTCATTTTTTCAATTTATTATTTTTTAATAATAAATAAAGAGAAAGAAAACAATAAATTTAATATCTATTTCATATTACTGACGCGAACCTGCAATCTTATGGTTTACTGCATGATGCGTTTCTCCACGTAGCCATCTGAGTCGTTCTGCGTAAGCGCGTAACAGTTATACATGCAATTGTAATGTTCGAATTTTTGTGCCTATAGGTCATTTCGATTCACTACTGGGCTTGAGAATAGCCGAGCGTGTAGCGATGTTGTTGTTTACATGGCGTTGCTATGGTTCCTCTATTACAAGTGCCCGGGTTGTAGCCCGAGAGCGGGTAAAAGTGTTTATTGGATTTTCAATTTATTATTTAAAAAAAAAATAATGAATTGAAAATATGAATTGGTACTAGGCCCAAATAACCTTAGCTGTTGGTGGTCTTTAAAAACACACACTTCTGCTTTTCGAATTTTCTTCATATTGATCGCGCTGTAGGTACCTATCTATTTGAACATAAATAATGCATCTAGTTCGAAATAGTTGATCGATTTGTGAATTTTATCCGAACATGAAGTCCCTATGTTTTTACTCAACTTTGATTTTAACCCATATCGGAATAGTTCACAAATTTTTAGAACTTTTTTCATGAGTAAAGCGAAGTACTAATTAGTTATTTATGCTTTACGTGATTCTTGAATTCTTCTTCAGTTACTGATCAGCATCAGTAGCGCCTGTAATTTTGCTGGTTTCTTCTGTTTTTAACCCCCGACGAAAAGAGATGTGTTATATATAAGTTTGAAGCCTTTGTCTTTTTGTGTGTTTCTGTCTGTTGCATTGTAGCTCCCAAACGGATGGACTGATTTCAATAACGAGGTTAAGTTAGGTTAGAATAAACGTCTATTCTAACCTAACTTAACCTCGTTGGCGTTTGTCGGGGTATAATTTAACCAATTATAATTAGAAATTAAGTTTGTTCTTTCCATTTGGAGTTGAAAAGGTGTTCTGAAGTCGTCTGAGCTACGCTTGATCAAGGGAGGGCAAGCTAAAAGGATAAAAAAAATGTTTTCATCAATTAGGCATCGGATATGTAGGTATTATTTTAGCTTTTTCCTCAGTCGGAAATTTAAACTTTTTGCAGTCATAATTTTCACTATCTATAACTGCAGTCAAGTACAAGACATTATCCCATAGGCATAACAAATTGCTTTAATTATTAACGACGACGTGTTTAAAAAAAACGAGGTTATGTCAGTAGAATGAATGAAATTTGACAGTTGTGTCGTGTCAAAGGGTGAACGTACGTTTAACGCAGGTTCTAGTTAGAAGAAGACAGTTACGACTCCGCCACGCCTTCCTTTCCTAATCTATTATTGTGCCACTTGTCATTTTTTTGGTAAATTTTTAAACCAACTGAATGCTATAAAAACACTTAAATAATTGAAAATGTGTTTTTCAAAGGAAAAAGAGCTCTTTGGTAGTTGATTCGTCCAAAAAAAAAATTACCAGAAAAAAAACAAGTGCAGTGAAACTTTTACGCTAGACAAAAATCGATTCATTTGTTTTTCTTTTATACATTTCAACAAACCATAATTAATTAATTCGGACGAACTAGTGTCATTTTATTGGTCCTTTGAAATCAATTAAGCAGTACATAAATCCGAGATCGTAATAATTGGATTACGACATCTCGCAGACGCCCGATTAGTCCAAACCAAGTGCGACGATATTATATCTATGGCCGCGAGACAAAATGGCTTATCTCGAATTTATGATTAAACAAGATCGATCGATTGAATTCTGGATTATAGACACTCGACAAATGATGAATGTCATCCAGTTCTTTTAATGATCTTGTAATGATCACCTAAGCAGTGGCGGCGCGTGAACATTTTAAATGGGTGTTCTGCAAAGTCAACCCGGAGATTGGAGTAGCCCCCCCCCCCCTAATGAGGCAACCTCGAAAAAAAAAATTCAAAAATACATTTGATGCAATTTTTAAGTGTATTTTTTGATCTGAATAATTTGTCTATACATTATACAATGATTTCGCTAGAGCTAAAATCGTAAATAAAGTGATTTTTATAGCAATATTTTTTATTGTATTAAAAAAAAGAGTGTGTGTGTACTATGTACGCACCTCAGAAGTTATACTTCTTTTAGATAACAAAACAAAAATAACTCCGAACATTTTATCCCGCGTGCCAGTACTAAACGTTTGTAAAAAAGACGATAAAATAATAAAATAAAGATATTAAATAAATTAATTTAATTTAATAAATTATTAATTTATTAAATATATTTATTTATGTATATTTTATTTATCTAATTATTTATTTAAAAAAAATAATAAGGTATGTTTGTATTGAGATTTGAACCCGAGACCTATTGCTTATAGAGCCACTACGTTACCGCTACATCACGAAGACGCCTTATTGCATTGCTATATAATACGGTATTATAACTAGTGATGTGCCGGATCGTTAAAAATGTATATCCGCGGATACGGATCTGAATACGGATATTTGGTCTCAAGATTCGCGAATACGGATACGGATCTTAACTTTCTTAGAGTACGCGGCGGTAAATACTAAATATTGCACATCGACCTTCGGAAAGAGACTATCTGTTATGGGAAAAAGTTATTGACCACGATATTAAAAAATAAAAAATAATCTGAATGGAATTTAACTGTTTTTCATTATTACCTAATCACCTATATATATAAAATTTTATATATGAATTGAAAATTGATAAGGTAAAAGATCCGCCAAAAAACTAACGGATACGGATATGGATACGGATACGGATACGGATATCCGGCACATCACTAATTATAACCAAGAAAAATAATACTGTACTAGGTTCTGTGCACCCGTTCTGGCTTTTACTAAGTCATCTCTCTTTAACACATTGGATTTAGGTGCAACACAAACTGCAGCACCTACTGCAGGACTGTTTATAGAATATAGGCCTGCGGCATGCCGTCATTCATAATAATGCTATGTGATTATGAAATTAAAACATATTATGCAGATTTATATAATATTTTTTTTGAATTGTGCGTTATTTTCTGGCAGTGCGGCAGCTCCGCAGCTCTCATAGAGGAGCCGCCACTGCACCTAAGTATTACTAAATTAGCATAGCGTTGACAATTTCTTCGAGATTAGAAAACGTTTTATAAAGAAAATTAAACTGCCTTCAAAAAAGTCACTATAAAAGTCTCAAATCGGTCCTAGCTCAAATGTGAAATGGTCCCCTAAAAACTCGAAAACGGCTCAAACGAGCCGTGGGGGTGACGATGTATGTATGCATTGTATAGTTAATCTCCTGTTTCGGAAAGTTGGTTCTAGTTGTGCTGATTGTTTATTTGGTAAAATTTCGCCTGTTAGGCTGTTACACACCTAGAATTTATACATTTTTCACGTAGGTTTTTTAATGAAAGCCGCACACACCTCAACCCTTCCCTTTCACTTTGCGAAAACGCCATCCCCCCGCGCAAGAAACTCTCCCTTCGATAAATTCTGCCCCCGCGAAGGATACACGACAAATGTTCAAAAAAATCTAGGTATGTAACAGACGATATTTTAACGTTTATTTTTTCAGGTTAAAAGGCAAAAAAACAATTAGTGTTGCCGTCTAGATCTAGACTTTCTAGACTCTTGTCTTGTCTTGTCTAGATTTTCAAGACAAGACTTGCAAAAGTCTTGTCTAGAAATTTTCAAGACAAGACAAGAGTTTTTTAATCTAGATTTAGACTTAGTGAAGTCTTGATATTTCAAGACAAGACAAGACTTTCTAGACGGCAACGCAATAATTTAGAAGGAAAATTACTTTTGCATTCTGAGAAAATGGCGTCTAGAGTCCGCCATATTGAATTTTCCGTGACGTCATATACCTTATTTGTAATCTTCTCAACAAAACCTTTTTTTTTTACCAATATCAATGTATTTAGATTTAAACAATTAGGAAAAAAGTGGGTGCTCTTCTTATGTACGCGCGTTAAAAGTTATGCTTCTTTGGCGTGATTAAAAACTATTTTTTAATTTGCAGGCAAATAATTTATTGAATTAAAATTGTAAAAGACAAAATTTGTTTCTAATATGGTAACTATGGAAATTAATCCTGTTTTGGAGTCACAGTTTTTGATTTATTTTTTATTTATTGTTGACTATAGACGAATTGACATTTCAGGTTATTAGCTTCTTTCATCTCATCAAATAACAACTTTCTTAAAACTAAATGACATCACAAAACATCCATGAGCGTCCACGACTGTCTGATCTAGAGGCCGACACGCTAGCCGCTAGACCACCGTTTTTGATGTCACAGTGTGCGCGCGTATCTTAAAAATTCACTCTCATCATTTTTTTCATAACGTCTAAAGAAGTATAATTTCAAAAAATGCCTAAAGATCGACATAATCGATTTTGTTTTTGCCACAGATCTATAGAGAGAATAGGAGAGTTAGAGACAAAAACGTCTAAAAAAGTATAATTTCAAAAAATTCCAAAATATCGACATCGATTTTGTTTTTGCCACATATAGGTAGAGAGAATAGGAGAGTTAGAGACAAATAGGGGTCGCCAAATTCTTGAAAATTTCAAGATCTTGTCTTGATCTTGTCTTGATTTCAAGACAAGATCAAGACAAGAAGTAATTTTAGATTTCAAGACAAGACAAGAAATGTTATGTCAATACCAAGATTTCTTGTCAAGAAAACAAGAAATCTTGAAATATCTTGACTAACAATGAAAACGCTAAAACGTATATTTATTTGTGAAAAAGATAACATATTTTAACGTAACATAACGTATTATTTTAATTTATTGAACACATTTTTTGCTAGACCGATTCACAAAAATGTAAATTAAAAACAATAAATGAAAAAACTCAGGTCGCAGTGCCAAACCCTGCCGACAATAATATAGTGTATTTGCTAATAAGGTCTTGTGGCTTTATTATGTGAACTTAAGTTTGTTTTTAGACAAAATCAAAAAATTTAACCTCTTAATACATCCTTTAAAATAATATTATTTTTCTTAATTTCAATATTATTATCAATGCAACCTCTGTACCAAATTAAATACACCGTCAGCAAATAAATCACTATCCGCGAACTAGTGTTTTCATAAAATTTGTAAGTCCGGTCCTGTTGTGCCGATTTTGTTAAAATTTTAGCAACACATTTTAATCTGTACCAAAGGGTTAAATTCCAATTTTGAAACAATTCTGAGATTTTTTTCGGTATTTTTGGGCCCAAAAACTTTTTTCAACTCCTAAAAACTACCCTTAAAATGGCCCGATCGGGCCCATTTTAAATAGGCTTCGTGCGGTGATGGGTTCCAATGTGTGTACCAAATTTCGTTTAAATCGATTAAGTCTGTCGAGAGTTATCGTTTACACACACACACACACATATATAAGCCATGAATTAAGGCACATAAGACTTCTTATGGAGTCAACGCCTAGCCGATTTCTTGGCTTTGTTATTAGATGTAAAATGTTGCTGGCGTTCCGAGAAAATCCTTGGCCATTTTCGATAACGGCGGGTAGACATTTTCGTGTCTTCTCCACCAATCAAGTATATTCTCAGAATTTTCTGTCCTAGGCTCATTTAAGTATTTTTCAATTTCATACTTCCAAGATTCTGAGTTATTTGCGTTCGTCAGAAAACAAATAAAGATCGGGGAACCACCAGATTGCCGTGTTAGCACGCAACGCAATAAAAAGTTCGCCGGCGAGGAATCACCATGTACGGTGTCACCGGTTAATCAAGAAATTTCAAGATCTTGAAATTTCTTGAGTCAAGACAAGACATAAGATGTCAAGAAAACGTCAAGACAAGATTTTTTAAGATTTCTTGATTTTTTTTCAAGACAAGACAAGAAGTTATTGTCAAGACAAGAATTCTTGTCTTGTCGACCCCTAGAGACAAAAACGTCTAAAGAAGTATAATTTCAAAAAATGCCAAAAGATCGACATAATCGATTTTGTTTTTGCCACAGATCTATAGAGATAATAGGAGAGTTAGAGACAAAAACGTCTAAAAAAGTATAATTTCAAAAAATTCCAAAATATCGACATCGATTTTGTTTTTGCCACATATAGGTAGAGAGAATAGGAGAGTTAGAGACAAAAACGTCTAAAGAAGTATAATTTCAAAAAATGCCAAAAGATCGACATAATCGATTTTGTTTTTGCCACAGATCTATAGAGAGAATAGGAGAGTTAGAGACAAATGTGTCAGTTGTCGCCACTTGCTGTGCACGCAAGTCGCCGTCATCGTCAGAGAGAGCCACTTATGTTTCTAACAAAAGCACTCACACCAACTGCTCCCGTAGCGTGGCCCCCGTCCCCTCACGACGGCCCCACCGTAGACTCCCCCTACTTCCCACCTCGCGAGCCGTTCATTTACAATCCACAGCTGCTGCTTCAGCGAATATCCTAAACAGCTCAGTCGAGTTAAGGCCGTGGTGATAGTCAGTGCTGGGTTATGTCACGTTTCGACCGTGCGTCTGAATTATGTGTCCAGTGCGTTTTGTGTACGCAACCAAATAACAATAAACAATTGCGCGCGGCAAAATACTGTCGTCCGCACGCACACACCCTAAAAACAATTGCCAACACAATAATCAGTTCTGCTACGTAGTGCCTTTCTCTGTGACCTACAACTATTGGAATATAAAACTATCTCTACACATATAATTATTTCGATTGGTGATTGGACGATTTTATTTTTCATCTCACGGTAATTGTGTGAAACAAGTGAAATGATGTGTTGTTTTGTTTTTTTATTAGCGATATAAAAAAATTAGAAGAGGATCGATGTTTTGTGATTAACTCGTTTTCTACGCGAAATACGGTTTGATTAATTTTGATTCAACCGTGTGTGACAGTTGAATGCGGTGTTTGTGATAGCGGTTTAATTTTGAAAAATGATGCTGTGCTTTTTGCAAAGTTATAATCCGAAAGTTGATATCATTTAGAAATATTTTAAATGTTTTACCTTTTGTTTTGAAAACATTCGAGGATCACTGTAAAAGAGCGAAAGAATAATAATGTTTACATTATAATATTTTAAATTACGTTCGGATTTTGTTTTTTAAAACAGTTGAATGAAGTGGAAAGAGAGAACGACGATATTTACATACTGTTTTGCAAGTATATTTGCTGAGTTTGTGGAAAACGATTTATTAATTATCGTTTATCTGCTAAAAAGCTTTATATGGATTCTTCGTAACGTTCAAACATTTTATTGATGATAAATAATACATATAACTGTGTATTGAAAATACTATTCTAATTTAAAATGTTTATTTAAGAACGTAATTTGCATTTCTGAAGGTATCATTCTTTATTAATTTATCACTTAATAATATTCAATCGATAAACGCTTATATTGCTTCGTCGACCTCTGATATTTATTGAGGAATGTTTGTTGGACTGATTATATCGTTTTTCTATTTATTAATTTTTTAATTGCCACTTTTTATATTATGTTTATAAACTTGTTCCACGTGTAACGCAGAAGCTGAAAGGGGTTTAAAAAATGTGTTGTTAAAATATTATGAGTTGTCGGCTTTTTATTGGCATTAATGGCATTCAGTTTTTACAACAGGAATTTTACATAACATAATATCGTCGTATTTCATAATAAATTATTATGGCAGCTCAAGTTTTTTTTAGAGCTGTTAGAATAGTATAATTTGTATCTAAAGAATTTATAATAATGAAAAGCCAAAGACAATAATGTTAAATCGTTTATTTAAAAAACGAGAAAGAATTCAAATGACAAAAGAAATACATTATACCAACTTTTTCAACATAATTTATGAAATATAAACAGAAATATAGAATTTAAAATATATACTTAAATACAAGAAGAAAAGAAATCTTAGAGTGATGCAAAAGTGATAAAATCTGTGATTAACGAAATAGATGTGCCTTTTTATTAGATTATAAAAAAAAGAAAATAGATACCTATTTTTACTGAATGTGAATAAAACAAAAGAAAACTTATTTATTGTTTATATTTAAAATTATTCATTAATTAATACAAAATATTTGCAATTGAGTATAAATTATCAGTTGTAAATTAATTCTATTGTGATTGAAAATAGTGATCGACGTATCAAAACCTGTTTGAAAGATCTTCATTAAAAATATTTACCGTTTTTACATCAAAAATAACGCAACGTGTTTAAGTTTGTCATTGCGGAAGTACATTTGAAATCATTAGAATATATACACACAGTGCCTAAACAAGAAAAGATTACATACATAATAATATTATGTAAATATGCCACATCAGTATTCATATCTCCAGTTTATGCAAATATATCGTGTTCGTTATTAAAATAAAGTTAAAATAAAGTCAGCAAAACAAAATTGATTCTAAGTGCGGTAATACTAACGTTTCTGTCGTTATCATCAATGTATCATCCAATAAGATAGTTGTAAAACTAAAGAATAAAGAGGTAAAACCATTCACTATTATAGCAAACAAGTGACAAGTTATAATTGATTATAAATGTTTTGATATTGTAACCGATCCGTTCGTATGTTTCTGCCTTCTTTATCGAACCATCGTCTTGTTTGGTACATACTATGTTATAATGTGACATTCCTGTTATCGCCAGTCCATCATCACAAACGACTCTATAGTGGCACTTTAATTGATCACATAACAGGACTGAATTTCGACTATTTCTGTGTATAAACTATCGACGTTTCTGTCAATACATCATCATCAACAGTCATTACGTAGCAACAGATTGATTAATTAACATTTATGAACTTTACTAGAAAATTATTCAAAATAAACGCGGTACGTTCAACCAACAAGCAACGATGAATCGGACTGTAATTACTGCGATATTTTTAGGTAATGTCGACGTTTCATTCGGTCCTTCATCAAGTTGACAACCACAACGGGTTTAGTTTATCATGTTCTAAATATTGTGACGTTTCTGTTGATCCATCATTGCAGCTTACAAAGTGGATAGACAGTGTTTGCGACCTGCATTTTAGTTTGTACAATAAATACGCTAAATATGTGTGACGTTTCGGCTATTTGCAAATGATCCATCATCGACATGTTTAAAGTGAATAGACAGTGTTGGCAACCTGAGTTTTAGTTTATATAATAAGTGTATTAAATTTTTGTGACGTTTCGCCTATTGAAATCGGTTCATCAACATCGGAATCTGGTGATCTGCAGTTTATATAATAAATGTTTGACGTTTCGGCTATTGCAATCGGTCAATCATTAGCAGAATCCGTAAGTTGCCACATAGTGGATAAATAGTGTTGGTGATCTAATAAAAGCTTTAAATGTTTGTGACGTTTTGGTCATTATACTCGGTCCATCATCATGTTTTGTAGCAACAACAACAACTGCGATAAGACATCGCGATGTCGGTTGTGCGAGTTGATGACGTTCGATCAACAACACAAATTGAATGGTCTCAATGTATCGAATATTCTCAACAACAATGCGTCATGTAATCATGGTCTTATTTCGAACAACAATCCTCAATTGAATGGTGTTGTCGCACAACAGTTCAGTGTTAATCAACAGTTCAACAATATTAACAACCAGTTGGTGACATTTCAACAACAGGCTATGGCTAACGCAGGAACATTCTTTTTGCCCCATTTAAGGGATATGATGCTAGCTGCCTATCTTCTGAGAGGTGAGATTCGTTATTTGTAATTTTTTTGCTGTTCAAAAATCTATCTTAATATGAGTAAATATAAAACTAGGATACGGTTTTATGAAATCACGGTGTAAGTGAAACTATTGCCGCATAACCCTAAACGCTTTTAACCCGAAATCGCAGAAAATATCTGTAATTTTGTTTACGTGGTTTTTGTAATGTAATTTTAATCCTTATCAATATGAGAACGAACATAAGAATCCAAATTCTATCGTTGACTGGGTATTCGTATCGCACAATATTAGTTATGTATAGACGTACATTTATTGTTATAAACATAATGTCGCTGCTTTTCGAAGAGTACTGGTCTGGTCGATTGGACGTGGACGTGACTCGACATGCGTAACCGAACGAAAAAAATCGAGGCTAATAAATTTTCACTTGAAGAACTTCTCTATGTCATACCTACGCCCGCGGTTAACTGGGGTTGAGAGAAATCTAATCTTCTATAATCTATATTCTATACTAAATACGAATGTTATAAAGAGGAAAAATTTGTGTGTATGTTTGTTGCGGATTATATCATAATCTCAGGAACTACTGAACCGATTTGGAAAAGTCTTTTACTGAAGCGTACTTCTTCCCGACTAACATAGTCTGGCGGCTTTGCTAAAAAATTGTTCACTTTTGTATAAAAGTATGTTTGAAGTGATGAAAGGGCATACCCTATAAAGGTCATTTTAAGGTATTGGGCCACAAAATTTATTCAGGGACTTTTAAAGTCCAAGATGGCGGCCAAAATTTCTATTTTATCTGTTTATAATAGACTAAACAAATTTGAATTTCTGGCCGCCGTCTTGAATTATAAGGTCCCTGAGTGAATTTTGTAGCCAAATATCTTAATAAAGGAGGATTAGCGAAAATGTAAAGCCAGTCGAGAAATCCCACACCCGAATTTCAAAAATTCTTAGCTCAAATGGCGTAGAAGTTGAAAGAACGCGGGTGTTGTTGCTAGTTCGTATAAAATAAAAATAATAATTAATAATTTTACAAGTCATTTAGAGTGTATAAAAAAATGTCACTATTATTTTTGTGTGTCATTGAAAAAATATTATCTATAATTCTGTACTAAAATACAAGATGAGAAAATTAATGGTTATTAGGTATCGATGTTCCTTTTGTTTAACAATAATCGTTACACAACACAACTAAAGTTGATATAAATTGTTGTAGATAAAAGTAACGATGACTAATTGTTTTATCGATCGGCGACAATTAATTATCATAAACACCTTATCAGCGAGCTTATACATTGTGTAGGTATCACTGATCTCTAATTAATGGCTTGCCCATATCTACGAGATACGATGTATCTACCGGCGCGCTGTTCAGTTCTTTTACAATGAAGATGGGCTTGAGAATGGCCGAGCGTTTAGTAGTGCTGTTGTTTATATGGCGTTGCTATATATGGTTCCTCTATTACAAGTCCCCAGTTCCCGGGTTCTAACCCGAGAGCTGGTAAAAGTGTCAATTGGATTTTCAATTTATTATTAAAAAAAAAATAATAATAATGAATTGAACATATGAATTGGTGCTAGGCCCAAATAACCTTAGCTGTTGATGGTCTTTAAAACACAATTTTACAGTGGAGATGGACACTGCCAAACTTGACCGCTAAAGGCACCAGCTATGTAACCACCTCGGTCTGTAGGCAGTTTATAGTAGTGCATACAGAATGAGTTTATTTAAAATAATAAATCGTTGACAATGCCGGTGTGCTCTGTTTACCAATGTTCAAATAATGGAGATTGCTTAGGTTTGGGGCTTGAGAATAGCCGAGAGTGTAGCAATGCTGTTGTTTACATGGCGTTGCTATGGGGTTCCTCTATTACAAGTCCCCAGTTCCCGGGTTCTAGCCCGAGAGCTGGTAAAAGTGTCAATTGGATTTTCAATTTATTATTAAAAAAAAAATAATGAATTGAAAATATGAATTGGTGCTAGGCCCAAATGACCTTAGCTGTTGATGGTCTTTAAAACATAATTTCACAATTTTTTTGCTTTAGTTTGCAGAACCCTTAAAAGATTTATTTAGACGTTGTCGCGGGACTGTGTATCAGTTATCCATTAATTAGATATCAGTGTTTTATATACAACCGAAAATAACGTTCTTCGACCTTCGTTTTGATAAGCTAAAGTCTCAACCATTTGAACAATTTTCTGTACGCTTTTTTCTTGTTTTCTGCTTCGTCGATTTCGAATACAGGCTGTCATTACGTATTTTGTTTAATACTACTTCGACATCCTCTTTCCACGTGCCAACAAAATAAAGTGCGAGGTATTATAAGCAGGCTCGGCTCTATCGTTTTACCGTTCCAAGCAAATAATGATTTACCGCCCTTGGAATTCCTCAAGATCTATAGAGCAAGCTTTAGAAATAATGTAGTGTTATTGAGTTTATTTCAAATTAATTGAACTATACATGTCAGAGGCGAACTAACACTAAATGAGGCCGCGGAGCGACTTTTCATTTCGAGACCCCTTTAAAAAAATAAATATCCTCGGCGGGTAGCAAAACTCCAGATGTTACGCCGCTGGCGACAATAGAAGCATCGAGAACAAGTAACAATGGTGAGGCGTGGCATGATATCGAAGACACGGGTAACCACCAGAATATTCTGGAAAGCGCGCGAACGTGCGGGGTCAAGCTGCTAGCTCTATATAAGCAGGGGCAGTCATCGTAGTGAGTCAGTCGTGAGACAGTGTCGATTTGAAATAAATACAGCATATAAATTGTTCAGTGTTATTAAAGTGCTTCAGTTCGTTTAAGAATTACTGTTCGTTATTATTATCGTTTGATTGTTAGCATTGAGATACAGTTATTGTATTTGAATTGTTGTTACATTTTTAATTATTGTAAATAAATAATTTATTCCACCCACGTAAGAAAACAGTTTTGTTACAATACATTATACATACGTCAATAGTGTTACCAGTCAAATTTGTTCTATAAGTTTTTAGTAACTTTTAGGAAGTTTATTTAGTTTTTTTTTTTTTTTTTTTTTGAGGTCAAAATGGCTTGTCATTAGGGTCGTAGCTAGAGCCTGACAACCGGGGCTCGCGCCAGGGGCGCTAACCCCGGAGAGGGCGCAATCAGCGATGTGAATAGATTTTCAAGCAAAGAGCGCAAAATAAAAAACTTGCTCGGGGCGCCGATAATCCCATTTACGACACTGCATGGCATAACCGCATAAGATATATAAATATATAATTTTTTAACAGTTAATTGTACTCTCTGACGTTACCTCCATAGTATACACATTGTATATTGGTGTAAATATATATGATTATTCTGTTCTATGCCATGAAAGAGGTCCACCAATCTCATGCCAAGGAGGCTCGGGGCGGATCGCCCCCGCCATCCCCTATTAGTCCGCAACTGCTATACATATTCTCTTACAAAAGTTCTTTTGTTTAATTGTTTAATAAATTTTGCAAACGTATTAAAAGTACAGAAAGAAACTCTTTTTTTCAATTGATAAATGTGTAATTTAATATATTGGCTTCATTGTTATCTAAACCTTATGATTTTTATCAATGTGACATTAATTTCGATAAAAAGCGATACTGCGCTACGATATCACACACCTGTAGATATAAATAAACAGAGGTTTGAGTTCTTGTGGACAGTAATATTAGGTAAATGATAAAATCAAACGATTTTTTTTTAACCCCTTATATCCACAACAATTAGAGGTGAAAATAATATATATCAGACAGCCAAGCTGCCATGATTTGTATAAGCTATATCTAAAAAAAAATCAAATTACCACTGTCGGGACTTGAACCCGAAACTCCCAGTTTCCGGCTAGGTGAGTTACCAATTTCTCCACAGTGCCCGAGAGTGGTAACTGATCCCTTCTTATATATAGCAATTTCAAATCTGAGCAGATTTTATTTCTAAACCTATATTTTGGACAATTTATGAAGAATAACCGCATCCCTAATTTCAGCACTTTTAAATGAAGCTATTCCAAAGACTAATTGCTAATTAGTACTTAAGCTAATTACGCGTTAATAACATTTTTTTTTAAATATAGTCGCGTGTTTTGCCGAATTTCTCGAGTGCATTTACAACGCCACGACAATGTAATGACGGTTTATTTAAGAATAGGTTGGTGGTATTTTGTTTTTAGCTTTTGTTTGCGTGATCAATTACGTACGAAGGCTGTTCTGTAAGTTTTTATCAACTACTTGTAACAAATCATCACGCCATTCATTATAACATCGTCAATAGTTTCGACAGCTTTTTTATATTTTTAGCTAACAATAAACACGATAAAGGTGTGAATGAGATGTTAGCCGAAGATTTAAAAAAAAAATGGGTGTGTGCTTATGATCACACGACAGAAGTGAAAACTTCAAATTTTCTAATTTTAAAATAATTATATAATTTTTTTATCACACAGTTTAATCATAAATATATAAAAATCGGCATATACAATTAAATTTACTAAATATAATACCTTAACGATAATATTAAGTTTGAGTGTCATTTGTTAGCGCACTTGTGAACTACAAATGACTTTTTACTCGTATTAAGTTTTCAGTGTAATCTATTAGCACACTTATGAACTACACACTATTACCAGCATATTGCAAATACGTGCTCTGAGCCGAGTAGCCCCGATTGTCACCGTCGGGTGCGTTTCACATCACTTAGATCTTATGGACCATAGCCTACTACAAAATTGTAAATCTTCTCAATGTTATTTCTCTATGTACGGGTCTACACTGTATATTAGGGATAGGTTTTTAAGGTTGTCTACCTAACTATAGATTGCATAAGCGAATCAGTTGGTAGTACCTACTTCGTGGCATGGTGCAGTGTTTATATTGTGTTTCACGCCTATTTAAATAATGTACACTTTGCATTTGTTAATGTTACAACATTCAGTGTTAAATGATGCATTTCTCCTGTTTACTTTCCGAGAATTAACCTACGGTCTATTCGTCACTTGATTAACTAAGAAACTATCGACAATGTACGGTCTATCACAATTCACAACTCTTGTTAACTTTCCCATAGAATAGTGTAAGCTTATACGGTCAGTGGAGTAGACCCCCTCCCCCGAACAATATAGATAGATAATTTTATTGTCAATAAGAGATACATAGATCTTTATGACACGTCAAAATAAAATTTGTTAAACACGATATTAATTATTTAAGAAATCTAAAAATTAATTCACACTATAAAATGCATTTTCCAGTAAGAGTATTTTTATATTTTTTTTGAAGGCATTCATTTCGTCAACTTTTAAACTTGCCGGTAGTTTGTTGTACAGAGTTGCTGCGAAAATCGATGGGCAAAACTTATAAGCGTCAATGTTTGCCAATTTTGTTCGATTTTTTTTTCAAAGTACATTTGCCATTTTTGTGTGATTATAATATTGATATGTCCCTGTAACATATTACCTATACAGAAATTTAAGAGTGCAACAAGAAAGACATAATCAAAATGAGTAACTATCTATTCTTGATAAAAAAAATGTTTTTTCAACAAGAGATTACCTATATCTATTGTTGATAAATAATATTATATTTTTTATCAACAATCGATTGATTAAAAAAATGCACGGACCCCCTCCCAAACCAAAAACCTATCTACGCCATTGCATTTTCTAGGAGGAACTAAGTCATGCCATTGTTGGAATTCTAAGTCAGTTTACAAAAATCCCTCTCTTATCTCATATATAATATCTTGTTATTTTAACAAGTAAATAAATAAGGGTGGTTTTACACATTGTTTTTATACGGAGCTGTATCTAAATGTGTTCTGAGAAATAGTAAATAGCCACTTGAAATATAAACAAAATAATGACAGATATATATGTGCCTAAGGGCCAAGGGCCGAGAGATGTAATAAACAGTTTTCATAATGCTGTAGGATAGTCTGTACAGAATTTTACATGAGAATAGACGTACCTTCCGCATTTAATAAAAACGAAGTATGAAAGATTGAAATTGTACTAATAATTTATTTAAAAGAACCACGACCTCAATCCTATTAAATTCCAACAGCCATCTCAAGCTGGTCCTGACTCCTAAGAGAGTATCCGTGTTAAAAAGAAAAAAATATATTCCAGTTTTTAATGGGCGATTTGGACCGATTTTGCGAGTTCGATTCGAGGTGTGACCATCCTGAACACGAATGCAAAATTTGAGCAAAGTCGATCCAATGGCTTTGGGCTATAATTGGCCGATCACAGGCAGAGGAACATTTTTTTTAATTTCATTTCTGACCAAAAACTAGTCACTCACAAGTAGTGTTGTCAGGTGTCCCGATTTTATGAGTCTGTTTCAACCCCCTGGAGCTACTTTAGAGGTGTGGACCTTCGTTTCGTATCACCTTCTACAAAAAAACATTGCATTTTTTCCACCCGTCGTTAATCGTCCTCTCGAGAAACGCTAATTTGGGGTGGTTGTCACACCCCAAAGGGGTGAAGTCGAGACCTTGGCCGTATGATTTTATTTTCCTGTAACTAGCGACCTCGAGAACGGGGGGTAGTCAAGTTTCAACAGTGTGTCTTGTTGTTATTTCGCTACCGGCCGACTCTTAATCACGGGACTAACGCTGAATGTTCTGATTTGGGTCAATGGGCAATTATTAAAGGTTCAAACTTCGCACGTATTTTTTTTGTGACTGCGAATAACGCGATATAGCAAGTAAGATCCAAAGATTATGATGACATTATTTTCACCACTTAATGATAAAAATAAACGTTGATTTATAAAAACCTTGTTTTTTTTTAGTTGTCCCGATTTCAAAACCAAAATTCCGATTTTTTTAACCTTCTGCCCCGAACTTTGAAAAACTGGACCTGACAACAATAATCACAAGTCTTCTCATAGATACTCCATCTTAAGATTTTGGATAGCGTGAATTTACAACCGTACTCAAGTCATTGTCATCATTGTACTTAGTAGTTTGACAGAAGAGGTAATCCAAAACTTTGATTAATTTATTACACATGTCACACATTTTTCATGGCAATAATCTTGTCAAAAACAACTGTTTTTATAAGTACCAACTTGTATATGTAGTTTTGTATCGGTCTACAAGTGTGTAAAGAACGATGTCAAAACTTCATAAATTGTTTTGTTTTTTTTTTGTACTGTGAGTTGAATCACACACTATAGGCTGCAGATGTTAAGTGAAATTATATGTACATTTCAATACTTTTTTCATTTCTTGTTTGTGTCAATGAAATACACATATGCTCTTTTTGTTACTAAATCTTCTCCTTCGTGAACGAACGTGATTTGATTTATTTCCAAAACTTGTAATTCGTAGCATTTTACGTAATTGAAAACTCGTGTATTTTTTTAATTCATTTTATCTGTAAATGCAAGTAATGGATATTTAAAAAAAACTAGCCAAGCCCGTGGCTTCGCTGTGTTTATGACGGTTTTGATATGAACCTTAACCCGATCGTAGCCGGATAACAAGCACCCTTTGAGTACCAAGTTTCTTTAAAAGTCATCGAGTTGCGCTCGAGTGAAGGCCATTTCCATGGCGACACGACTGCGTCGAGCCGTTGCCGCGCCGCTTCGCTCCTGTGAGAATTGCTGCATTTGAAAGCATGAAGCCGCATTTTGTCGCGTCGTGGCGCAATGTAGTCCCGTTTCACATGAGGCGTACCACGCGCCTACGTCCTACGCTGCTAGTCGACTTTCTTTACACATGGTGTAAGTGAAGCAGTATCAAAATGGACGCCCAAAGGGTGTACCTCAGGCGTTGTTGTCGTAGCGCGCCACGTCTCATGTGAATTGACACACTTACCACCATGCCCTGACGCCTGGCGTACCTACGTCAGACGCACGGGCCAGGCGTGAGCCCGCGCCGTAAATTTTGCGCGCGCTGAGAGAATCCCGCTTCACGCCCGCATCTGAAAGGTTACGTTTGTTCAGTGCCAACCGAAGCTCAAGCGTAGGCCGTAGGACGCATCGTACGCCTCATGTGAAACGGGACTAAGAATTGGCCTTTATACAAATAGACGCAGGCAGAAACACGTTCTTCCATTTAAGAAAACCTAATGTCGAATGCAGTTGCAGAAAACCCCCGTGAATATATGTATTTAATAATGGTGTCGTTGTAGCTAATCGATGTGTAGTCTTTTTTATTTAATAACCTGTTCAATTTATAAATGAAATTAATGAATTATAATTTATATAAGTACTTTAGTTCGCGCTGTATATATTATAAATAAATGCACGTATAAATGTTGTATATGTACACTTCTTTTTAAAATTAATGACTGCCGACTTTTGCCAGCAAGTTTTACTACAAATAACTAGCGGCTACATAGGAAGAAACTTTGGTATTGCAGCTATGCGCTGTGCGTTTTAAGACGACGTGAATAAGGGTACATTGAATTTTAACTCTTAAAATGACAAGCGACTAGACCCAGCAATCAGGGTCTATTCTGATTGGATGTCGTTTGACACACACCAAAACGAACGTAACAACTAACTAGTGAACTCTGTTTACTAATATGGATAGTTGATAACGATTAAAAAATGAGTTTTGTATGTGGACAATGTTCAAATACATATTTTTCAAGACAAGCATTAATGTTCACAAAATTAGAAAGAAAACTTCAGGTAGACTTGCAAGCTAATTCTTTCTATAAAAGTCGATCAATTGTCTGACATTTGAAAATCAAACTTAATAAAAATTTATTTTTCCATTCCAAATTCTCAAGAACACTGTTACTGTATAAAAATTGGACATCCTAATTACTCAAATAATAATATTAAATTAGGTTTTATTTTGAAATGTCAAAACATTGATCGACTTTTATAGAAAGAAATAGATTACAAGCCTTACCTGAAGTTTTCATTCTAATTTTGTGAACATTAATGCCTGTCTTGAAGAATATATATTTGAACATCGTCCACATTCAAAACCCATTTTTTAATCGCTATCAATATCCATATTAGTATACAGAGTTCACTAGTTAGTTGTTACGTTCGTTTAGGTGTGAGGGTGTGTGTCTCACACGATATCAAGATGGGGTATTCGACTAATCAGAATGGACCCTGACTGCATGGCTCGCTTGTCTTAAAATGTGTTTCATATTTTCCCTATTTGCTTCCATGTTCCGTAAGGAGATAGAAGTTTGCGACCACTAATGGCCTTGGCTGTCCAGTCTATAATCACTACGGTAGGGTCAAAAAATTATGCCCGAGATAGTCAAATTCTGATTGTCCTTCTTTCTCAAAACATAAAGAAACGTGATTTTTCAGCATGGCGTGGAATTTTATTTCATTTATTCATTCTGCAAAAATTCATCGATTTCATTTTTAACTTCCCACTGGAAGTTATTGTAATGGGTCCGAAAATCGAAATCAAAAAGGAAAAAAAATTTTAATGTTTCAAGGTCACTACACTATTTTTACACTACTTTTAGAAAGATGTCTGTGTGTGTGTGTGTGTGTGTACGTACGTACGTACGTACGTATGTGTCCATTTCTTTCTAAGACGAAATCTCGAGAACGAAAAATGATATCGACTACGTTGGGGTGCCAATCGACGCGTATTAACGTAAATATGATCTGAAAGGAATTTTTTTAAAATCGGTTCAGCCGTTCTTTTTTCTTAACCAAATAACCTCCAAAAAAGTAGATTTTACACAATATCTCGCGAATAAAAAATTATATCGACTTCGTAAGGGTGTCAATCGAGGCGTGTTAACGTCATTTTGATCCGACATAAATTTTATAAAAATCGGTTCAGCCGTTTTTTTTTTTTTTTTTTTTTTAATTATTGATGTTTTAATGATTAAAATGATTACTTTTCTGTGTAATATCTAATTTAATTATTATTATTAAATATTTATCAAACTGGGAAGTTCGTCGTGTGGACCTCAAGGGTCGCACTTTAGTCCTAATAAACGACCCACCTCACGGCTTGTTTTTTTATGTCGTGACTAGGGATTTTAGGTCTATTAATTTTGGTGCCAACCGATTAATTAATATTTGGAAATATGCGTAAAGCGTCTACAATTTCTTTTTTTAACAATTACTTCTCCAAAACTGCTCCTATCTAAAAGATATTTTTTTAATTATTAATTAATAATTATTATATTGTTGTCCACAATTACCTAACTCATATATATTGTTAATTAGATATTTTTTTAAATGTTTGTCGTTGTAAGGACTCCAGGCTTATTAATTTTGGTGCCAATTGGATTAGTGGTTTTGGAAATAAACATTCCAACGATTATTGCCCTTGTTTAAATAAAAATCCTAAAATGTTTCTTGTCTTTACACCAGTTCAAAACGAATCGCATATATATAAATAGGAAGAAAACTGATGCTATTTAATGCATGTGTATTTTTAATGTGCAGAAATGTATTTATTATCATACAAGAAGATTATGTGAACTTTAAAACGTAAAATAATAATGTTATGTATAATCCCTAGTGGCGAAAGAATTTTTTATGTCTATATTATATACTACCGGTATAGATGCCTTCAATGAAATTGTTATATAAAATTTATCTATTTTATTAAAATAAATTGAGAATAAATTGAATTAGATTTTTAAAGTATACAGTATAAATATTAGATATAGATAATTCTATTTTTATTAACCGCGATCTAAGCATAGCTGGAAGCCCCATATCACTCACTTTTTATGTTATAGTCACGCAATTTTGTATCACGCGTTCAATCCAAACGGCTCAGTCCATTTTGAAAAACTTTTTTTGATGTGTAACATGTTAGCTCTCGGTATGCGACATTTGGTGGGACTAATTTCGTGAGTGCGGCGGAAATGTGTAACAGGAAGTAGAAAGAAGCGCGCGCTGTTCAATTAAATGTAATATTATGATTCTGCGGTGCTGCAGCGTGTCAGCGAGCGCACACATTTTATAACGTTTGAAAAAGGGGGAAAGAGAAAGAAGACACAGCTGTGAACCGTTCGTTCTGCTAACATTACTATTGAACAGCGCTTGTTTGTTTTTGAAGTGAAAACTTCCTTAGGCGCACTTTGCCTGAGTAGTGAACGAAATCAAACTGTCACGCTTCGGGTCTGTGACGCGGAATCGGGTTTACTCGGCTCAAACACGAAAACGCATTTGTAGTATGCTGGTAATAAGTTTTTTGTTGTTTATAAGTGCGCTAATAGATGACACTGAAACTTAATTGAAAAGGTATTTGTGGTGTGTTGGTAATAAGTTATTTGTAGTTCACAAGTGCGCTAATATAGATGACACTAAAACTTAATTGAAAAGGTATTTGTAGTATGTTGATAATAAGTTAAACGTATTATAATAATAAAAAAATATTATGTATGTTTTGCATATAATCAAGTTTTCACTTCTATCGTGTGGTCATTTGGATCTAGTGCCTTCCCCCACCACACTGTCCAAGTCAGTATATAATGCGACTGGCATTGTTTAAACTTTAAACGCTTTAGCCAATGGACAGTCGCTGCCGAATTATTGTAGAATGGTATACGTTGTTGTCATTTTGCAGATGGCTGGCACCAGGACCTCGTAAATAATGTAACGTAAATAATTTGAAATATTATCTATTTACGTGAATCCCTCGCGTTTACACGAATCCGGTAACTGAGTCCGAAAATTGAGTTACTGGGTCCAGTCACTGCCCACTGGGCTCTTGTAATCCATGCATTTATTTATTTATTTATTGTAGATTATAGACGCGTCGACAACTTAGGTCATTAGCGTCTTAATTACATTAAATAACAATTTCCTTAAAACTAAATGACATCACAAAACATCCATGAGCGGAGGTGGGATTCTAACCCACGACAGTGTGATCCAAAGGTCGGATACGCTAACCGTTACACCACACTGTCCTCTAATCTCTGCAGAAGCTAGAACTATCCATATATACAAAAGTTCATATTATGAAAGATTGCACAAGCATGTTAACTTATTCGAGATAATACAATGCCATTCAATAAGTATTTATTCATCTACGACTGAGCAATATTATCAGGTGTGTTCAACATCATGAAACACCTGTGCATTTCCATTCATAAAATATGCTAATCACTGTAGGATCTCCCCTTTCATTTATACCATATAATAGAAACTTATCGCGGGAATAAATTGCAATTGAATTGTAACTGTTGTTTATGTTTTATGACACCCAATTATGCATGAATACGTGTTTCTTCTGCGCATGTCACTAAAAAATCATTTTCTCTATTCTCGTTATTATTACAAGAAAGTATATAGAAACCAGACAAATCGTATATTCGCGTCTATAAAAATCATAAATATAAGAAATCTCGCTTCTTTACTACCCTTCCACTAAATTTCTGTTAAAACAAAATGTAACGGGAATGGCTCAGAGCTATACTATCAGTTATATTCTACCCTCATTGGTCAGCTGTCAATTTTTTTAACATCGTATTTGAAAATGAATGTTTATACACATCTCTTCCGAATAGGTGTTTTTAACAAATTTATGTTATCTTCATTTCTTTTAAATTTGATATGGAAATTAAAAAAAATTAATTCACGCAAAAGGTACTCGACCATTAGACTTTTTTTTCTTCGCCAAACGAAATTTATAGATATTAGAAGTAAAAACTCACTGATGTGATTTGAAAATAAAAAACAAATTTCTGCACTGCATTTTGAGCTCAGAGAAAATTAATTCATCCAAATATTGGATGCTTGAGCACCGAAACATCAGCGTAGTCGGCGCTTATAATAATAATGGCAAATGGCTGTGCTTATTGAGTCGCTCCGTGTACTTCGTGCGCACGAACCAAACTCACTGTACTGTAATCGCCCATTTCATGGTTTGAGACGCGGTTATAGTTTCACCTTGCTCCGCAAGTATCTCTTGTGTGACGCTGACGAACCTGAAGTTTTGGGTGCTTGTGGATGCAAAATTCTTAAGAAATTCTTCGTTCACAAATAATAAACGTACAAAATATCAAGACCATCTTTTTGAGCTCAGGAAGCAGTACCCATGAGTATTCTATCAATTTAATTGTCCTTATAATTGGTATTATGAAGTATTAGAAAATAGAAATACCTTGTATTTTTTGATGTCCGTCTTAAGACTTCCTTTGTTTTAACACGACGCGTTTCAGCAACGAGTTGCTATCTTCAGGCGTGGTTAAATATAATTGGTGTTCTTGGAGGAGTTAAATCGTCACTGTTGGCAAATATAAAAGCTATCCCGACATGTCAGCGTAAAGCTGAATCATTAGTCTGACGCATGCAAAAGACTGCTTATTGGATCGCTCCGTGTACTTCGTGCGCACGACCCAAACTGACTGTAATCGCCCATTTCATGGTTTGAGACGCTGTTATAGTTTCAACTTGCTCCGCAAGTATCCCTTATGTGACGGTGACGAACTCGATGTTTAGGGTGCTTGTGGATGCAAAATGCTTTAAGAAATTTTTCTTTTACATAATAATAATAATCACTTTATTCCTACAAACAATTTACAGGCATTGTTTTTTGTCTTAGAACAAGGACTTTTCCTACCAAACTGTATAAGTCAGTGCTAGAGTTATATTTGTAGAGACGCTGTTTGACAGACAGGTATCCAAAGTCCGTCACTTTGTTTACTAAATAATAAAAGCATGCATCGTTGAGAGAAAGTGTCATGGTTGTTGTTACCTGTTGAAGTTGGCCACAAGTCTATTTAATGAGACATTAAACAGATATTGCTTTTATTCAATACACGGTGCGTGTGATTTAACTCTTGCGGTTTAATATAGAGGTATGCGCAGAAATCGTATGCTTGGAATACCTATTAATAATACATACGTGCATGTCTAGCACACCTACTCTGAACCGTCGTCATAGTGAGCTTTAATTGTACAGCCACGGGAAATCATTTTTACGATGTAGGTACACAAATGCATCGGTTAAAACTTGAAAGTAAAAAAAAAAAGGTATGGGTCACGGGACCCCCGACAGATGTGAAACATCAAAGAAAACGTTATTGAACTCATTTTAAATCAATTGACAATATTCGTCAATACAAAACAGTTATAGATATCATTCGTTTTTAAAAAAAAAAACAAAAAAATTAATTTTTGGTGTCATGAAATTTCAAAAAATTATAATTATTGTCAAAGAAAGAATAACAAAAATAAAAAATCTTATAAATAAATATCATGTAGAATTTAGAAAAAAAACCTCAAAAATTGTACGATGCCATGAGTTTCCGAACCCAAGTCCCCATGCATAGAAGGCTAAAGTGGTACCACTACTCTGCGGATGAACTTGTTTAGACAGCCGTTGTTACTGATATATGTATAACTTAATATACCCGGACAATTAATTTATAAATTATTTATCCAGTACATTATAAGTGCCGCAGTGGTAGGGAGAACATCAGCGAAGGAGAAACATTTCGTTGCATTGATATTTCGTTGCATAATTCTCCTCACGCGGCTGTTCACAGCCCGACATAAGATGTTTTACATTAAAAAACATTTAAAACGCCGCACCGTGTAGCTTCTGAACTAAAAGAGATGCAGTGTCCTTCAAGGTTTATTGGAATCAGCGTGTCTTTTTCTATAAGGAGTAAATTTGAAAATGATCTAAAAAATATGTTTTGCTTTTTTTTAAAATTGAACTAAACATTTTAACACCAGTTACTTCTGAACTAAGGAAATTACAAACATTTTTTTGAGCATATTAGAATCAGAGTGTCTCTTACTGATGAACGTTTGAGATTTTTTTTTAGTCTGATTAAAATGCGACATGATAAAAAAGATAAGCCGTGAGGTGGGTCGTTTATTAGAACTAAAGTGCGACTCTTGAGGTCCACACGACGAACTTCCCAGTTTGATAAATATTTAATAATAATAATTAACTTAGATTTTACACAGAAAAGTAATCATTTTAATCATTAAACATAATTATTTTTTAGTTTTAACAATAATTAAAAAAAAAAAAACGGCTGAACCGATTTTGAAAAAATTTCTTTCAGATCATATTTACGTTAATAGAAATGGACACATACGTACACACACACACAGACATCTTTATAAAAATAGTGTAGTGACCTTGAAACATAAAAATTTGTTATACATTTTGATTTCGATTTTCGGACCCATTACAATAACTTCCAATGGGAAGTTAAAAATGTAACTTCAATGCTATAATAATTTTTGACACCATATTGTTTTTTGTCCGATACTGTACAAATAGTTACTATGTAACACACGCACTATAAATCGCCCGTGGCGCGTCGTCGTTGGCTGACTACCGCACTTCACTCGCATACAAGCCAACTACTTATAAATGAATTCCCGTGAATTTATCATTGTTTATTCAATTAGAGAAATGAAAAACTCCCAATAGCTTTTAACACATCTACAGCATTTGAAATACTCTATTAATTATTAGGTCTGTGCGTTCGTAGGAACGGACCAATGATTTGGCGTTTTAATGACGTAATTATACCAATAATGCCCAGTCATTAGTCAGTCTGACAGTCGGAGGGCAAGTATAACAAACAGAACATGGTTTCCGGGCTTTTGTAGGCCGTGGTCCGGTGGTATTTCTAGTGCTGGTGTCCAGGTTTTACTGAGATTGAGGCCTTCATCTCAGTAAAACCTGGAGACCAGCACTCCGACATACAAAACCAATGACCAATCGTACAAGGACGGAATTCGACCGAGTAGAAAACTCACCCCCACCACTACTCACTACGCAGTTGACCAATTACAGAGAGACGGATTACGACCGAACAGAGAACACACTAGTACTAGGCATAAAAGAAGGGAGGACACCAGTGACTGACACACTGACCTGTGAGCCGTTAAGGAGGACATTTCGACCGCTGCCACATCGCCTTTGAGAATGTCTACCGCAGTTGTAGACGAAACGTCAGGTAGAAATACCACCGGACCACGGCCTACAAGCCCGGAAACCATGAAGAACAATGCCGGCCGTGAAAGCTTGCACATTTGGATAGAACAATGTTTTGTGCCCGGCTCGATAAATTTATCGGTAACATTATCTTAACCGTAGCCAGATAAAAAAACACTCTATGCGTTAAATTTGGATAGTGTACCAAGTTTTAAAAAAATCGGCCCAACCGTCTTCGAACGACACCGATCGGGAAACGCGTTCTCCCGTCTAGATTCAACAATTGCCTTCAATGACCACAATCCAGCGAAGATTTTTTTTGTATGGCAACTCCAGAGGTACCACTGGTATTGATCAAAGTTGCATGGTCCGGTGGGGTTGCCATAAAAAACATTTTCGCTGCGTACATCGACCACCTGTCAATGATCACAATTTTGAATATTGATGCAGGTCAAGCTGTGAGAGGTGGTCAGTATCCTGAGAGATCTACTACGTTAGTATCATTTTAAATCACAAGTTATTAGAGTAGATAAAATAGAAACCTATTTTCTACAAAGAGGTTTCTATTTTATCTACTCTTAAATAACTTGTGAACATAATAAAATCACACTTTTGAATATTGATGCAGGTCAAGCTGTGAGAGGTGGTCAGTATCCCGAGAGATCTACTACGTTAGTATCATCTTAAATCACAAGTTATTATAGAGTAGATAAAATAGAAACCTATTTGTAGAAGATCTGACCATAATAAAAGCAGATGTAAGATTACGTACAGCTTCTGATTTGCGTCATATAAAAGTAGTTCTCTTTTTGTGTTGGTAATAAAACGACAATAAAAAAAGACAAAAATCTCTTGAACTTTACTAGGAGAATTTATTATCATAAAAGTTACCGGTGCGTGAATCAGTCAACTATGTTACAATCGTGATCTGCAAACAATCAGTGTTTTCCGATCTTCATCTTGCGTCGGAACAGCGTACTCTAACGGTAAAATAAATTAAATATAAGCGTGTTAAAAAATAGAGTGCTTGAAAATGATCGCCATATCACATAAATAATTGAAATTACAGTTATATAGTTCGTATATTTTGAACATTTATCAATTTTTACTGAAAGTTTCTTTCTCCCAGTACCTACGTCTAAAATGTTGTACCGAAAAATAAAGTAAGTATTGTATTATTTTTTCTTTGTTTACGTTTTACTCATGCAAACATTTTTTTTTTTGTTTATTGCCTTTAAATATTAGAATCGCCCAGGTATGTCGTTGAGTCGGGAAACGATATCAGTAATATTGGTGCGATTGGGCCCTATTGCATGGCAGAAGACGGGAACATAGGATTTATTTTCACGTTCTTTTTCGATAAATCTTTATAAAATACATTGATGATAACTTAGGACATCTGACATCGGAATAATGTATACATTATAGTTTTCGTACAATTTGTTTGTCGAGCGTCTATAATCTACAATTCGTACAATTTGATAATCCTTAAGGTATTGTGTAAAATATAAAGGCTAATAAATATTGGTTGACGTGTTAATTTCTTAATAAATCAATTATAATCCCACATTATTTACTGAATGCGCGATTTCCATTGACGGGGAGGATTTAATACTTCTGTTTGTATATTGTCTACGAAGCGTTCGCACGAGCGACCTCCCCACGCGGTAAAGTTCTTGCCACACTTACCGGAAGTCAGGGTTCAAAAATAAATAAGTTTCATAGCCTCGCTAGCGGGTTGTGCTCTATTATCGCTTAGCGCGCCAGAGTTTCGGTCATACAACTAGGTTAATTTCGCACGAAATACATTCAAATTGTAGCTTTCCGAAAAGGGGAGCTTCTGCTTAGATTGAATCGAGTTTTAAAATTGTGATAGAAAATCGCGACCCGGCTGCAGTTTTCAGTTAGTCTGTATGTACTAGTGATGTGCCGGATCGTTAAAAATGTATATCCGCGAATACGGATCTGAATACGGATATTTGGTCTCAAGATCCGCGAATACGGATACGGATACGGATCTTAACTTTCTTAGAGTACGCGGCGGTAAATACTAAATATTGCACATCGACCTTTGGAAAGAGACTATCTGTTACGGGAAAAAGTTATTGACCACGATATTAAAAAATAAAAAATAATCTGAATGGAATTTAACTGTTTTTCATTATTACCTAATCACCTATATATATAAAATTTTATCTATGAATTGAAAATTGATAAGGTAAAAGATCCGTAAAAGATCCGCCAAAAAACTAACGGATACGGATACGGATCTTTCTTTTCCCTCGGATATCCGCGGATACGGATCGGATACGGATATCCGGCACATCACTAGTATGTACATGCAAGCTCTTGACGGATCGACTTTTTATATTTTTATTATACGCTTTGTTTACTATCAGAATAGAACCCTATTGAAAATTCACTGACAATGACGTCTGATACTGGTTTTCTTTTTTTTCTCGATAGTTCCTTACTTATTCCTTTATAGTTCTACTCTTCTTATACTTGCGCTCTTTATTTATTGGTTTTTATCAGGTTTCGTACTGTGAATGGTTTAAAAATTTGTTATAAAGTTTGTTGTAAAAAAAGTAATTTTTATCATACCAGTGGCAAACTTAACGAGATGTGCACTTTTGGCTTTGTCAACGATTTTCATAAGTATTAAATTTTTTCCAAATCTTCAGTTTCCGGGCTTGTAGGCCTTAGTCCGATGGCATTTCTACCTGACGTTTCGTCTACAAGTGCGGTAGACAATTTCAAAGGCGATGTGGCGTGTCCTCACACTTACCTGTGAGCCGCCAAGAAAGATACTTCGACCGCTGTAACCAATGCCACGTCGCCTTTGAAAATGTCTACCGCAGTTTAAGACGAAACGTCAGGTAGAATTACCATCGGACCATGGCCTACAAGCCCGGAAACTATCAAGATTTGAAACTTCTATGTTGGCGGCTCACAGGTTAGCGTAAGGACGACAATCCGACCGCTGCCACCATTATAACATCGCCTTTGAAAATGTCTACCGCAGTTGTAGATAAAACGTCAGGTAGAAATACCATCGGACCACGACCTACAAGCCCGGAAACTGAAGATTTGGAACAACACCGGCCATGAAAGCTTATGCACACACTTGGATAAACTTTTTATCTCACACTATAATTTTAGCCGTTGTTAATCGCAACAACGAAAAACGGCAGGTTTTTTTTTTGTTTATTCAGTGAACTGTCAAAGGTTAATTTGCATTGTTAATTCCTTAATTTGTGATAAATGTTCTAAATCACGCTTTCGATACTACTTGAGCTTTAAACCCGTTGTAAATCGCGACAACAAAACAACAAACCTTCTGCCACTGCCGCTACTAGTTCAGTCGACATTCAAGGGATCGTTTGCTTGGTTTAATAATAATTTATACACAAAACAACACAACGCTCAGGTTTCTATGTGTTGTTCCCAGCAGAATTTATTACGTGTAATGCGCGATTAACAACTTGTGACTGAACGGCAAACGTGTGATTAATACAAAGGCATTACGGTACACCGTTATATCGTTCTCCTTCTCACACACACGCACACACGCGGTCTTTGCATCTTCACGGTTTTGTTTTATTTCCGATTTTCTGTTTCAAACCATGTTACCGTTGTGGCCATTATTATCTACTCGTTACATTATGGGAACAATAGTTGTTAACCTATAAGGTAATGACTACTAAACTGCAAGATCGATTAAACATGGAATCACTCGAGAAACAGTGCACGGACATAAATAATTGTCACGGAAAAGCGGAATTTGAATTTTTTTATTGAACACTTCGTTTATGTGTAACTACTAGATTAATGTCCACCTTCTGGATGGACAGGTACGTAAACGTCGCGACGGTACCGGTGCTTTTTTTTATTTTTGGACGCATCTACATCGCAGGTCAATAGCGTCAGGAAGTAAAAATTATTAATCTAATAAAACTATATGAGCGTATACAATCCTGTTGAGTGGAGGAATAATAGTATGCGATTAATTCCGTTTTCTGTATCTTCAAATATATTAGGGAGGGCGTCGGGAAATCCGTCGCGAAGAAGAACTACTACGTTAATGTCCACCTTCTGAATGGACAGATACGTAAACGTCGCGACGGTACCGGTGCTTTTTTTTATTTTTGGACGCATCTACATCGCAGGTCAATAGCGTCAGGAAGTAAAAATTATTAATCTAATAAAACTATATCAGCGTATACAATCCTGTTGAGTGGAGGAATAATAGTATGCGATTAATTCCGTTTTCTGTATCTTCAAATATATTAAGAAGATCGTCGGGAAATCCGTCGCGAAGAAGACTGGCAATACATTAGATTTTAGATTTTACGATGGGTAAAATTTTACTTCACAATATCACTGCGACCTAAAAGATCTGTTGTGAATCCCGTAGTATTTATTCCCAGTCGGGTAAGAAGCTTTTGATAAACCTTATTACTTTGCTGGGGAGCTGCCCTCCACATTTCATCAGGTTCTAGAAAAGGTCTGATCAGGTGTTGCAGTCTTTTGGAGAAAATTGTTTCACATGCACAAAGGACATGTTCAGGAGTTTCTTTTGATTCTTTGCAGAAGCTACATTTAATCATCCTGAGTCTTACCCATCTTTGACAGTATTCTCAGCTCTACTTTGCTGACAATAAGGAATTATTTAGTACTTTTAGTTTAGTACGAGATGAATCTTTCTGATTGCCCTGGAGTAGAATCTTTCTGATTGCCCTGAAGTAGAATTCCAGCGAGTTTATATTTACATCCCCCCATTTGCGAACCTACATTTTAACATGGCTTTTAAAATAGCCACAGAAAGGTTCCGGTCCTATGAAGATTTTAGCTCCTTCTTCTTTTGCGAGGAAGTCTGCTATTTCGTTTCCTTCGATGCCAGTATGCCCTGGAACTCACATTAGGATAACTCTGTTGTATAAACCCAGGTTATCAACGGTATTAAGGCATTCCCAGACCAGTCTTGACTCAATTTAAGACTGACATTGATGTTTCAAACATGTTATACATATTACTTTTTTTATCAAAATCGCGCGATTTAAGATACATAACATCGCGATTTGATTTTTCGTGATACATCAGTTGTGTCTTTCCGCGAAAAGTGCGACCTTACGCTTAATATCTGACGGTCTCCAAGCGATTTAATCGCAAAATCGCGCGATAAAAAGTAGCATGTGTGCGTTGGCTCTTATCAGTGCAGTTGATTCTGATACGTTCTCTTGACGATCCAATCGCGTCAGCTCCCTCGCTTTGATCAAGAAAGAGAGAGAAAGCTGCGGTTCAAAAGATGTTTATTGAGACATTCGTCCTTGCCTTCAATCGTGCTGCATCAGAGATCAACATGCGGTATACATAACTAACATAACATAGCAGTGTCAGTAGACGCACCCAGCGCTTGTTCACATGTTGCTCGCCTTGCCACCGTTTTGCCAACATAAAATGACAGATTATCTATATGCTGAGAGGTTTGATGAGTTCACATAGCACCTTGTTACATCATAGCTGATGCGATTGGAACAATAAAACTATTTCGACATAATATACTAAAATTGAGCTAAGCATTTTACATACCTCGGCGGAATACCCGCACGTAATAAACTGCGAGAGAGAAAGAGAGCGAGAGTAAATTTTGATTGATCGACAACTAAAATCAATAGCTTCAATGTAACTGCTTCAGAACGAGAGGCAAGTGAAAATTTATTTTTCACTGACTTCAAAAAAGGAGGAGGTTCTCAATTTGATGCGTATTTTTTGTAATATAGTGTGAAATACTTGCAGGATGATTAACAGAGTTAAGAAGTCTTTGTATTTTTGATAAATCCGGAATATCTTGGAGAAAATGGTTAAGACAAAGCGTGTTTTAGATATCAGAAAATGTGAAAAATATTTAAGTTTTTTCCAGATATTTATGGCTACCCAAACTCAGGGTTTATTGTAGCCCTTGGGCTAAACCAGTATTTACCAGCCTTCCCTTCATTAAATTTTTCTCGCCCATCCTATCTCACCCTCCCCAATTCCTCTCCCAAACCTCCTTCCATATAGCATCTGAAGAGCCCGTTTTTCTTTTCCTGGCTTCTCTTATTTTCTTGTTATCTTGCCGCCCTGGTCTATAGCCCTCTAAGCTCGTCTGTAAAAATGCCCCTGCCCTGACTTGTTCTAGAACTCTCAATACAAAAATGAATGGTCCCTTCCCTTCATTAAATTTTTCTCGCCCATCCTATCTCACCCTCCCCAATTCCTCTCCCAAACCTCCTTCCATATAGCATCTGAAGAGCCCGTTTTTCTTTTCCTGGCTTCTCTTATTTTCTTGTTATCTTGCCGCCCTGGTCTATAGCCCTCTAAGCTCGTCTGTAAAAATGCCCCTGCCCTGACTTGTTCTAGAACTCTCAATACAAAAATGAATGGTCCCTTCCCTTCATTAAATTTTTCTCGCCCATCCTATCTCACCCTCCCCAATTCCTCTCCCAAACCTCCTTCCATATAGCATCTGAAGAGCCCGTTTTTCTTTTCCTGGCTTCTCTTATTTTCTTGTTATCTTGCCGCCCTGGTCTATAGCCCTCTAAGCCCGTCTGTAAAAATGCCCCTGCCCTGACTTGTTCTAGAACTCTCAGTAGAAAAATGAATGGTCTAAATACATTTGTCTATTTTAACGCTGATGCCCTGCAGGGACACCAAACCGAGCTAATTAAATTAAGAAGAAGTCGAGGTTATGAAACATCATTGGATCTCTTGATTATGAATAGCGGAATGATGGAAAAAAGATTTGTTTGAGCGACACTGAAATTTGTAATTTCGACTCGGCGGATACCCTCTACCGCAACGATATCGCGCAGCTAACAGGGTCACGGGCTATTTAAAGACCTGTGTCGTTGAGGCCGTTCTGTCTCCTATAACCAGACACTGTTTTTAGTGTATTTGCCATATGGCACATACACTATTGGCGTCGGTCGGATGGTGGGACCTAGGGGTTGGACCAAAATTTCTCGACGTTTCATAGCCTCCTGAACACTTTGGCACCATTTTTAAAAATGTTTATATATATATGTATGTATATATATATATATATATATTTATATATTTATATATTTATATATTTATATATATATGTGTGTACACGATAACTCTCGACAGACTTAATCGATTGAAACGAAATTTGGTACACACATTGGAACCCATCACCGCAAGAAGCCTATTTAAAATGGGCCCGATCGGACCATTTTCAGGGTTGTATTTAGGGGTTCCAAAAAGTTTTTGGGCCCAAAAATACCGAAAAATTTGTCAGAATCGTTTCAAAATTGAAATTTAACTCTTTAGTAAAGATTAAAATGTGCTGCTAAAATTTTAATAAAATCGGCCCGACAGGACCGGACTTTCAAATTTTATGAAAACACTAGTTTGTTGATACGGATTTACTTAGATATGGAAGGGTGTATTTAATTGGGTGTATTGATGAAATCCATGTCTAATATTGAAATTTAGAAAAATTTAATTATTTTAAGGGCTGTATTAAGGGGTTAAATTTTTTATTTTGTCAAAAAACAAACTTAAGTTTACATAATAATGCCACAATGCCTGTATTAGCAAATACACTATATTGTCGGCAGGGTTTTGGCACTGCGACCCGAGTTTTTTATTCATAATTCACATTGCTTAATGGTACCTACTTTTACTCCTTTATAATAGTTCTACTCTTCTTAGTTGCGCTCTTTATCTATTGGTGTTTAATCAGTTTTCGTACTGCGCCTGGTTCTTGTAACAGTGAAAATCAAACATCGTTCCATGCACTGTCCATCGTTTGAAGGATATAGACGCTCGACAGCTGAGGTCATTAGCGTTGTTTGAAGAAAACTGAACCGGTGGAGTAGCGCTGAAAAGTCAACAGAGAATTTGTTGTTCGGAAATAGATTAACCATCTCGATTGAGGTTTCAGTAATTTCAGACAAATCTTTGGATCGGTTCTAAAGCCTAAGGACGCGAACTGAATCGACACGGTTAAACCTCGAACAATCGAAATTCTTAAAAACAAAAAATATATGTAAGTATATACAGAATTGGTTAGTGTGAAGTCCTTGATTTATTCTTGTGCTTCATAAAATAATGGTCTATCAACTACCGTGTTTACGAAATTTCCTATCTTGGTAGCAAATGTTTCCGGGCTAGGTAGACGTGGTCTAATGGATTTTACTCCGTACGTTTCGCCCAAAGCTCCGTTGGGCATCTTCAGCGGCGATTGGCAATACGATTTGATCTTCTTGCCGGTCGACTGGTGACAGTAAAAGAGTAAAAATTCATTAGAGCACGGCTACCTAGCCCGGAAACATTTGCTACCAAGATGTCCACCGGCCGTGAAAGCATGAAACTCCAATTTAGAAATTTCCTATCATTCTACAGTTTACATTTCAGGCCACCAGGCACGCTAACATTTAAACTGTAGATAAAGGTGGTTTTTTTGTGCAATAAAAGATGAATTTGCGTGGCATTGATCTTTCTTACTTTCTTTCTTGTACCCTCCACCTATTCTACGCAACGTAGAATAACACAATGCTGGTACCACTACAAGGAGGTCTGAAATTGATTTGCTTTCTTGTTTTAAAATGGCGGCCGTTTATTCGTTTTCATATGCAATTATGATGATCGATTGCTGTTCACGCTTGATTCGTACTGAATTATTTCAAGCGGATTTTTAAAAAATTATTTTTATCAATTTACAGGCCAAGTCATATGTAGGAGCCCCTGGGCACACGTTAGAGGGCCCTTTTTGAGAGCCAAACAGGAAAACAGAAAAAAGATATTTTCAATTGGCTAAATAACTTTTTTTTCGAGAATGGGACGTGGTTTTTATTTTTCTATAGGTTTTATGGGCATGGGTTCCTGGGCGCCGTCAGGTCAGGAACCCTGAACTCGTGCCCAACGTGCCCCTTGAGTAAAGACGGAACTATAAATTTCTACATCCTTATTTTTCTTCTTTTTATATTTTTATAACAAGTTTTTAGTTACGTTGAACGATCTGTTAAGAATAACTTAATAAGAATCAGCGTCGCATGAAAGATGAGACAAAAGTATGTCAGAAAGGAGAGAAGAAGAAGAAGAAAAGTTTGGTATGTTTGTATGTAAGAACTGCTGACTTCATTATGACAGCTAGTGTATGCTTTTATGTGAAGAAACGAAGCAAACACGAAGGTGATGTTATCTCGGGCGTTATCTTTTATCTGTTTTAAATAAAAATGTCGACTTAACAAAATGTTATTAACGCTTAGTTTGTCGATGTAAGTGAACGTGTAAAATGTAACGATGTAATTACTGCGCCAATTATATACGCTCTTACGGTGTTATGGCTCTGAGTAATAATATCTCTGCAGCGGAAACAAAATGGAGATTTAATGTAAGGGTTCTGTTTTTTCTATGATCTTGAAGAAATATTGAATCTGATAATAATAGTTTTTTTATACGGCTGAAATGCAATTGAAAGATTTTTTCGTTGGAGAGCAGCCAATTATATAATTGTTTCGAAACATATAGGAAAAAATCATTTTACCAACAAGTGGTCACAATCAGGATTCTAACCTGAACCTTTCCACTTTCGCGGCGGAATGAGCTTACAAAACTCAATCGTGACAAGATTGCTAAACTAACATTCTCCATATATGCTTCAGAATCAATGTAGTGAAAATCTATTGATTCTGAAGCATATATGGAGAATGTTAGTTTAGCAATCTTGTCACGATTGAGTATTGTAAGCTCATTCCGCCGCGAAAGTGGAAAGGTTCAGGATAGAATCCTGATTGTGACCACTGGTTGGTAAAATGATTTTTTCCTATATGTTTCGAAACAATTATATAATTGGCTGCTCTCCAACGAAAAATCTTTCAATTGAATCTGATAACCAGGGTTATAGACCGAGAGCTAGTAACAATTTTTTGGTGCTATTTATTCAAGGCCTTATTTTTGTGAAGATGTTAAGGAAGGCATATTAAAGTGCCCTGAGTAAGGGATTTTGCTAGATAGCGGTATGGGAGAAATACAGACCGCCCCCAACAAGTAACACAAAAAATTGTCACAATTATTATTGCTTCAAGGCTGAAATTGTTTGTATAGCTTGTCGGTGACCCAATAATGCCATTATAATATTTGCAGGTCGATTGATCAGTATTAAACGGGTGGCAGAGCACCCTAAACGTGTCATGTACCCGACGAAATTTATATTATTAGTTCAAGGTTCAAATTTGAATATGTTGTTACGGCGACTGTTCTAAGCATATATTTCAGTTTGCAGAACAAAATGTCGGTTCCAACGAGTTGGATGAAATTTACTGAAAATTGGAGTTTTGAGGGGGCTAGGTCCCATTCCAGGAAAATTTCGTATTCTTATAGATTCAATAATTTTAAATATCAATTTTTGACGTTTCAAAATAGTGTAATATTGTAAGCAGGCTTTGGATACTTATAGATGTTATGATATCCATGGATTTTATTAATAATAATTAGTTATTAAATTTAAAAATGCTGAAAGGGTAAATGCAAAAATGTAAATGTATGGAGTATAATTTCGACCGTACGCTTATGTGGGTGAGACACATGCCCTTTTTTGTTTATATATTTTAGGATAAAAAAACAATTTTAAACGCCTCTTTTCAACATGGTCGCTTGTTTTCGATTTCTCCGAGCGGTTAGATCAAACCCTATTCACATATGTATGTTCCGTTGCTCATAGCAATTAACATAAGATAGGGTACATAAGACAAAAACATGGTAACATGGTAACAAATTATGTTGACTATAAATTTTAACAATCAATAATAATAATAATACAAATGTTAGTATAATTTCATAACATAATTTGTTACCATGTTACCATGTTTTTGTCTTATGTACCCTATCTTATGTTAATTGCTATGGTTAGTAATTAATATTAATTTTCATAAATATTGTTATTTTTATGTACTTGAAAAAGTCTAAATATATAGACGAAACGTCGTACATTCAATTAAATAAACCAAATATTTTGTCCACTATCCTCCGATTATTCTTAATTTTATTATAATCACGATGGACACGATTTCTAATATAAATTTAGTGATAAAGTTTGTTATATAGGTATTAAAACCGATTAGAAGGATTTTCGCACCTAATAACCTACGTCACTGTGGCAATGTGTACGATACTTATTTATAAAGGCATTGTTAGAATATACAGTCACAACAGATTGCGTTTTTAATTAAAACTTCTCTTTTCTATATACCTATATACAGTACTGTACAGTGTACTTCGCGTATCTATTATGCATGTGTACCGGTATAAGTACACATGTGTGAAAACTCTTCATAAACACACTGTAATTACAGTCAATATATTTGTGTCACCGCATTTCCTCTTACAATAGAGCAAATAAACAAACAAAAATTTGCACACTAATTCATCTCAAATCTTTTCCCCTCGCCTAAAAACGGTTATGGCTTTCCCGTTGCTATTTTTAAAGCTAAAGGCCAAAGCGCCAAATGAAGGACCAAGAAAGATATAACGTAATTTTTAAAAAGTTGTACCTACTAGGTATTTCCAGGATTTTTTTCCCCAATTTTTCGCCTGAGGGATCTGTATAGTGTGATTCTTAGTCCTTCATTTGGCGCTTACCCGAACCCTTTAGCTTTAAAAATAACATCGGGAGAGACATAACCGTATTTTGGCGAGGGGAAAGGATTTGAGATTAGAATGTAGTGGGTATCTTCCGGTATCAAATACTTTTAATATTTATAATATTTAAAACTAAACTAACCAACATTTTTTCGTGATTTTCCTGAATCACTCCAGAGAAATATCGAGGTAGTTCTTTTCTAAAAAAATTAATCCAGCTGTCATCAAGTACAACAATTCTAGAAATACTTTTTCGTCTAGATGTCATACAAAAAACTCGAAAAACCTGCAATAAAAACGAAATCGAAGAGATCCCGTTATAGTATTTATGCAATTTTCACACACCTGTACACAGGAAAGTCTGAATTCATATTCATTCCCTTTTAAATCAAAACTTGTTACGTCATTGTTTTGTGTTGCAGGGTTTTCGATTCATTTTACAAACTCAAATTGAAAATTATTAACGCACTTTTAAGCACGAATTATATGTAAATATAAAATGTAAAAAATCTTGATCTTTTATGAATGAACTAGCGACCCGGTTCGGCTTTGCCCGGGTGCTAGGAATTTGTGATTTATTATAATACATTACTTACTCGCTTCGCTCGCTCACTCCAGTTATATAGGCTATGTCCTAAACCTAAAGCAAAGTATCACCTATCGAACAGTGATTTTTTTTTAAATCGGTCTGAGATATCCTCGATTTTCACCCGGGCGAAGCTGAACCGGCCAGTTTCAATTATACATCTAAACTTTCCTCGTGAATCAATCTATCTAATCGTGAAAACCGGAACAAAATCCGCTCAGTAGTTACGGAGAAAATCGGCAACAGACAGACGGACGCGGCGGGGGACTTCGTTTTATATGTATTGATGGTTTGATATAGTAATTCATCGACAATGGAATTCAATTAATTTTATTTATCATTGTCAGAGTTGTGAAATACAGAGAATCGGAAGGAACGTGCGCCCTAAAATTACACACCTGTTGCAATCCAAAAGAGACGGATATAAACTGAAATTATTGTTGACAAATGTACTGTTGGGTATGTTGTATTAATATTAGTATTTCAATCGAATCAATAACCTATAATACAATTATTGGTTTAGTAATAATATTGTCGAATTAAATGTATTTATTATCAATTACAGAAATCTATTGAATCGAAAACTATAGACACGCATTTCATATATTATAATGTGATGTAACGTTTTAAATAAATTGTAATTTTATGTTAATGAATCAATGTTTTGAACGACGCGTTTCGGTGTTTATTGCTGAAATTATGTAAAAAACAAGATAAAAATTCTTTAATTACAAGTCATTTAAATCGGTTTCGTATTTTAATGTACATCTTTTTATTTTATAACAATTATTTACTTGTAATATGTGCACAGTGCCATTTATTGTAAATTGTTTCGATAGTTTTTTTGAAAACGATTTCGAAATTGTGTAGTCAATTGTTTCAGTACTTTCGGATCTATTTCTGATCCATTGTTTCTTAGCTGGTTTCTGATCCTCAATATAGTCGACTTTTTCTTTGTTTTATATTGTTGTGTTTTTTTGAGTCAACATTAATACTCTACATTGTCGATCACAACATTGTTTTGTTTTGGAGTTTCTATTGTAGCTAATAGAAACTCCAAAACAAAACAATGTTGTGATCGACAATGTAGAGTATTAATGTTGACTCAAAAAGACAACAATATTTGAAGTTATACTTCTTAAGCGAGAGTAGTGAATTGGAATGACCTCGAGTCAAAAAATACCGACATAAAAAACAAACTCAAAAATTAATGAAACGCTGACAGGGATAAAACGGCTCTAACGATTTGGATGAAATTTACTGAAAAGGGATTTTGGGGAACCCAAAATCAATCTAGCTAGGTCTCATATCAAGAAAAATTCGTTTTTTTTATAGATATTAATTTTAAAAATCATTTTTTTGACGTTTAAAAATAGTATAATATTGAATTCGAAGTTGCTATAATTAAATAGAGCAACTTGATCCTTGAAAACAGTTGGAGAAATTGTTGGAAGTGAGCACTTCCGTGGCACGTAGGATCAATAAAAAAATCCTACGTGCCACGGAAGTGCTCACGTCCAACAATTTCTACAATAGTATAATATTGTAAGCAGGTTTTGGATGCTTATGTATAGATGTTATGATATCCACGGATTTTATTAATAATAATTGAGACACATAGCCTTTTTATAGGGTTCTGAACCTCCAAACGGAACCCTATTACTGAGCTTACGATGTCTGTCCGTCCGTCTGTCACAGAACTCTATCTCACAAACGTTAAGAGGTAGTTAGGGAATTTTCACAAATTTGTGTTGTGGCATGAACCCTGACAAATAATAATTAGAATTAAATAACCAATTTTATTTTTTTAAACAACTGCAGGAACAGCCTAGTTAGATTAAAGTTATTATTTACACCAAGTAAGTAGTGTAACTAGAAATAAATCAAGTATCAACATTCTTTGAAACGCCCATAAAATCAAATAATGTAGAATGAGATTGTTCAGTTTGTTTGGCCTATAAATTGATATATATATTTGCGTCTATATAACGCGACTACTAGAGTCCTTTTGAACGTCGTTTGCTTCGCTAGCTTCTCTCAATTTATTACATGCTTATTAGATTAATTGGTACGTAAATAGACTAACGCTGACAAACTTTCCTAGTCTGTTCAAACTTATGAAGGACTCGTGAAAGAGGGAGAAATATTACCTTCCCCAAGTTTGTTCAGTTTACATTTTGTTAGAAAGATAGGATAAAACAAGGAATCGATTCCCAACCACTTGTATGTCTATTTGTGTTGACAGAATAGATTACTACTAGACCTCGCGTGGCGAAAGATGAAGCCACCGCGTCATAGTAACGTGAATGCATTGCGCCCGCCTTCTAGCTTGCTATTGGCTGTTTATTGTCATGAATAGCTGCAATGTGCAGTTTTGTGTACACGGCACTGTCTGCGGGCATGCAGGCATTCACTAGCATATTATTGATGACGTGCCTGGCTTCATCTCTCACCGCTGGCACTTCTAGTTTCGTACTTCATCGATAATACTCACTTGCTTTTGAGTATTCTCTACCGGAAGTTACCACCAGAAATCTTCATCGCATATCATTCCCCTCGCCTATAAACGGCTGCAGCTCTCCAGACGCTATTTTTAAAGCTAAAGGATTCGTGTAAACGCCAAATGAAGGACCAAGAATCACACTACAGATCCTACAGGTGAATTGTTTGAAAGAAGTTTAGGCTATATGTGAAAGATTGCGTAATTTTTAAAAAGTTTAAGTTTTTCCAGGAAAATGTTTTTTAATTATTGGCCTGAATAATCTGTAGTGTGATTCTTGATCCTCATTTGGCGTTTACCCGAACCCTTTGGCTTTAAAAATAGCGTCGGGAACTAGCTGTAACGTTTTCAGGCGAGAGAGAAGGATTCGAGATGAAGAGTGCAGGGGGTATTGTCCGGTAGAGCGAGGTCTTATTACTCGTTTGATTTTACTCGAGTTTTTTTATGTTTAAATAGTCCCAAGAAATAAGATATACATTAATATTGTGTGAATCTACTGGCCTTGATCCAAAACGATATGTTTCTCTAAAGTTATTAAGTAATGAATTCACAGCTAACGGTTAAAAAAAGTGTTTAAATTGTAAATGGGGATTGTTTATCTTTTTTTTTCTTTTCGTGTGATTTGCAGTTGGTGCTCCTGGCTGTTGCGTATACAGTGTTACCAATTAAAGAACAAAACGTATAAATCATAACGTACCTATTTTTGTTTACGTATTTTTGCGTTCTCTGTGCTGTTTTTAACTTGCGGAAACTAAAACTACGTCATAAGAATTCATTTGTAAATTATTGTAATTTAACCACAGATTTCTTTTTTATAATTCTGTATGAACTATAGTTTTTATTTCCCCTTAGTTTAAAAAAAACAATTTTATTGCATAAGCAACAAAGTCACAGTATGCTTTATTAATTGAATAATTATTAGTTAATTATATAGCTAATAATTACATAAATGTAGGTAACGGGTAATTATGTAAGTTATAATTAAAAATTAAATAATAAAATAGTGGTACGAACTACTGTTTTTTTTTATTTCTGACTGCCGGGCTAGAGAATGGGTAAGCTAGCAGTGCCGTTGTTTTATACGGCGGTTCCTCTATTACAAGCCCCCAGTTCCCAGGTTCTAATCCGAGAACTGGCAAAAATATCAATTGGATTTTCAATGTATCGTTAAAAAATAATAAAATGAAAATATTGTTACAAAACTGTTTTCTGAGTTGGCGGAATAAATATTTATTTACAATAATTAAAAATACAATAACAATAAATGCAACAACGAAAAGTCAATTCTAACAATAAAAAAAATTTAAACGGTAATTATTACTTAACAAATAACTATAATATATACAAGGATTATTTATTTGTAATTATTTATGTCACTGTATTATCAGATTTATTTCGCTGTTCAACACTGTCACAGTACAATCTACACTGACTGATTCCCGTTGACTGATCAATATTTATATCACTGATCCGCTTGATGGCACGGACTCACCATTCACTGATTACCGATTGCGTGACACCGTCGACTGATCTCCTGATCGCTTCACTCACTCTTTCATATACCTGCGCTGCCTAAGCTCAGTGTATGCTCGTATTCTCTAGTGTTGTCTAGAATCTTCGCGTAGACACCAGTGTGTTCAACGTCAGACACCGCTTCTCAGAATTGTTTCCCGCCGTTCATATACAGGATGATCCGTAACAATATGAATTGGTGCTAGACCCAATAACCCTAGCTGTTGGTGACCTTAAAAAAGACTATATAATGCCCGTCTTATGAAAAGAAAGGTACGTAACTTCACGACGGTACCGGTGCAGCTGCCGTCACGAAGTTGTCCTTTCAGGATTTATAGAATTCATTCAAGAAAGGCACATCCATTTTTAGGCGCGATCTTAGCGAAGCTAGAAGCGCCTATATACACTCGCTTTGTCTGTGAATCTGTGAATCTGTGAGTCTGTAACGGATTTTTTGTATCAGTCGTACAGCCCAAACGGGTTAACCGATTTTAAAAAACTTTTTTTTGTTCGATTCCTCTCAGGGTCTATTTGATCCTAACGTCGCCCGATTTTTGAATTTTGGCCCCAGAGGGGAGCAAATTAGAAAAAACGGTGTTTTTTGCTTATAGTTTGCTCAATTTAAGTCAGATCGATTCGAAACCTGTCTTAAACGAAAGAGCAGAAAATTTTAGATAGATTTCATGTATAATATTGTGTCAAAACAGTTTTTTTATACAGATTTTTATGATTATTGAACTAAATAAATGCGACTTTATCTAATAAATCGCGAACTTGTTTCGGTTGTCCTTGTCTGTTGCACAGTGTGATATGGATATTGGAAGATAGCGTATGCTCTATCTTATATTGCATTATTTAAATATAGTTATTCAATTTTTTGACTGCTGATGTTTGAATTTAAGTTTAAAAACCCTGGCCTACTGAGTTAAAATGACGTGTAACTAATTATTGACGTCGATCGGATCGGACCAAAATTTCTCGACGTTCATCATACCTTCCCGAACAATTTGATTTTCTCTGTCTCTATGTCCCTTTGTACGCTTATAACTCGAGAACCACTGATCCGATTTACATGATTTTTTTCAAGTAAATAACCTCTTATGCGACTGCGAGTTTTAAAATATTCTGGCATCACGCAAAAGCAACCGAACTGATTCTCAAATAAAAACTATGTTCTGGCATCACGCAAAAATAAGTAGGTTGTAGATGCTTTGTTTTTTAAACGGTGGTTTTATTTAGCTTGATCCCGTATATTTGTTACAAATCTTGCGATCGATTGAGTTGAAATTTTGCACACATGTGTAGCTCCGGTGACAATACAATATTATGGTAACTAGCTGACCGGCCCGGCTTTCGTCCGGGTGTAAATCATACTTTTGAATTTTCACCCACTTCCTATGATCCGATTGAGTTGAAATTTTGCACACATGTGTAGCTCCGGTGACAATACAATATTATGGTAACTAGCTGACCGGCCCGGCTTTCGTCCGGGTGTAAATCGTACTTTTGAATTTTTACCCACTTCCCATGATTCGATTGAGTTGAAATTTTGCATACATGTGTAGCTCCGGTGACAATACAATATTATGGTAACCAGCCCGAGTTCGTCCAGGTGCAAATCGTACTTTTGAATTTTCACAGGCAAAAGGTCTTTCTCCGGTAACGTTTCGGATAAATGTAATAAAATCAGACTAAGGAAATAAAGCACACTAAAAATTATTAGATCCTTTTGAAAATTAATATTTGAGAGTTTTATAGGACACAAAAAAATAAAATGGCGTCAGATTTCAAAATGGCGGCCATATGTACTTTTTTGTAAACATTATCCGATTCTTTTGAAAATTAATATTTGAGAGTTTTATAGCACACAAAAAAATTAAATGATGTCAGATTTCAAAATGGCGGCCATATGTACTTTTTTGTAAGAATTATCAGATCCTTTTGAAAATTGATATTTGAGAGTTTCATAGAACACAAAAAAATAAAATGACGTCAGATTTCAAAATGGCGGCCATATATACTTTTTTGTAAAAATTATCCGATCCTTTTGAAAATTGATATTTGCGAGTTTTATAGGACACAAAAAAATAAAATGATGTCAGATTTCAAAATGGCGGAAATATGTAGAACTCCTTTCTAAAAATTATACGATCCTTTTGAAAATTGATATTTGAGAGCTTCATAGGACACAAAAAAATAAAATGACGTCAGATTTCAAAATGGCGGCCGTATGTACTTTTTTGTAAAAATTATCCGATCATTTTGAAAATTGATATTTGAGAGTTTCATAGAACACAAAAAAATAAAATGACGTCAGATTTCAAAATGGCGGCCATATATACTTTTTTGTAAAAATTATCCGATCCTTTTGAAAATCGGTATTTGAAAGTTTCATAGGACACAAAAAAATAAAATGGCGTCAGATTTCAAAATGGCGGCCATAATATGTACTTTTTTGTAAAAATTATCCGATCTCTTTGAAAATTGATATATGCGAGTTTTATAGGACACAAAAAAATAAAATGACGTCATATTTCAAAATGGCGGAAATATGTAGTACTCCTTTGTAAAAATTATCCGATCCTTTTGAAAATTGATATTTGAGAGTTTCATAAGACACAAAAAAATAAAATGACGTCAGATTTAAAAATGTCGGCCGTATGGACATTTTTGTAAAAATTATCCGATCCTTTTGAAAATTGATATTTGAGAGTTTCATAGGTCACAAAAAAATAAAATGATGTCAGATTTCAAAATGGCGGCCATATATACTTTTTTGTAAAAATTATCCGATCCTTTTGAAAATTAGTATTTGAAAGTTTCATAGGACACAAAAAAATAAAATGATGTCAGATTTCAAAATGGCGGCCGTAAGTACTTTTTTGTAAAAATTATCCGATCCTTTTGAAAATTGATATTTGAAAGTTTCATAGGTCACAAAAAATAAAATGACGTCAGATTTCAAAATGGCGGCCATATATACTTTTTTGTAAAAATTATCCGATCCTTTTGAAAATCGGTATTTGAAAGTTTCATAGGACACAAAAAAATAAAATGATGTCAGATTTAAAAATGGCGGCCGTATGTACTTTTTTGTAAAAATTATCCGATCCTTTTGAAAATTGATATTTGAGAGTTTCATAGAACACAAAAAAATAAAATGACGTCAGATTTCAAAATGGCGGCCATATGTACTTTTTTGCAAAAATGATCTGATCTTTTTGAAAATTAATATTTGCGAGTTTTATAGGACACAAAAGAATAAAATGATGTCATATTTTAAAATGGCGGTCATAGGTATATATTTCTTTGTAAAAATTATCCGATCCTTTTGAAAATTGATATTTGAGAATTTAATAAGACACAAAAAAATAAAATGGCGTCAGATTTTAAAATGGCGATCAAATAATAACTTTTTAATTGTATTATTTATATCTTTGATAAATTCGGTTTTATATACAATGCGTAAAAAGCATAGCTTCTGTCGGGTGTCTTACGACACATCATGACTTTTTTATTTAGCCGGTTCCGAGTAACGCTTAATAGTCAACCGTTGCTATGGAAAATTGTTTAAAAAATTCACTGTACTATTTTTTCTATGTAATCCAATACATATTTATATTAGGTCTTATGGCTCATAGCCTACTACAAAATTATAAATATTCTCAGTGTTAATTTCCCTATGTTCAATAAAACCGTTTACACACAGTACCTACTTGAATATCGCGCCTTGTAATTCTTGAATTACTTGTATGCTCCAAAATTTTTATGCATAATTTCACCCTTTTTCGCTTCATTTCTTAGCAATGGATTTTTTCTATTTTATTAAAAGAAATAGTTAACAAAATAATGTTAAAACCTTGATATCGATTGATCAATATAAAGAATGGGTCCCTGTTTATCGATGTGCTGCAATCGAAAACAAATGACAGTGAGCACACATTCCAAAACAAAACAGATACGATACTGAAATGTGCTGTTAAATTTATTCATGCATTCAACTGGTATATTAACTTGTTACTTCGTTAATGACATACATTTTTTAAAACTGTTTGAACATAATTGAAACGACTGGTTTGTATCAGATCTAGAACGAGCGGAATTCTTTAAATACTAAAAGATGTTCGTCCGAGTTTATGTCGTGGAAGAAAATGGAACGTTTAAATCAAATGTTGACCGCGCGAGATATGATCGCACCTTTGCATGTCGGCTACTTAACACCGGTTAAACACAGTAGGTAATCGGTTTAAATAGGAATTACTTTTAGCCTAACTAAACTGTTATCGTGCAGTTTTCAACGTGACGTGGCAAAACGAGCCGTTCCTGAGACGGACAGACAGACGGACCACAAATTGATCCTATATAAAGGTATCTTCACGCTATACCGTGCCGTGTCGTTTCCACCGGGCGCCGTACGGGTTAGTCATTCATGCTACACCGTGCGGTTTACAAGTAATTATTGGATGCGGACCGTGTCTACGTGTGTACCAATTAGGGCATGCAAATATTCGGATGTTTCAGGTATTCGAATATTCGCTCAAATTTTAGCCAATATTCGAATATATTCGAATAATTGGTAAAAATAATAAAAACACTGGAACTTCAATAAATGACTTTTAATTATTTAAAATCAACACGCCTACTGCACGTCCATAAATCCAATCAATATTTTAACAACAAAAGCAGCTTACTTCTAATTAAAAAGAGATCAAATAATCATTTTTACTTTACTTAGTTATGTAAAAATTCAGATCAAATCAACTAAATATTAGAGCGCACATAGCTTCCGAGAACCATAGATCAAATGAACATATTTAAGTAATCAAAAAAATTCTTTCTTTCTGTTTTTCCTATTCAAACAAAAATATTAAATGAGCATCTAAGACGCATTTTTATTAATTAGTACCACAAAAGTATGGGATATTGCTCCCCTATAAAAAAAATACTTCACAAATAAATAATACGTCTATTAGCACGTGCGAAGAGCAAATCAAACAATTAAGTACACGTACGTAACGTAACGTAAGTAAATAGTTATATCAAATAAACATGCAATAATTAACAAAAAAAACTTTCCTCGCCCCGTTTCGATTCCCCTCCCACGCCCTAGCGCGAACTTAGAGCTAGTGTAGCGTTTGTAAGATGTTTTAGCGCCGCCGTAAACCGATTTTAAACAATTTTAATTCTTAACAAATAATTCGAATATATTCGAATAATAGGAATTACTATTCGAATAATAAATGCAGCCGAATATTCGCTTTATTCGAATATTCGAATTGCATGCCCTAGTACCAATTAAGGTATCTTCACGCTATACCGTGCCGGGGCGTGTCACGGACGGGACACGGTCAAAGATTATTAGTATACTTTTGCATGAACTCATTCATGGTCGTCCGTGCCCCGGCCGAGGCACGGCTTCGTAATGTCGGTGAGTATTCTTTCCCGGCTCCGGCCGACTTGACCATACTAATTGGTACACACGCAGACACCGCGGTTGTCCAAATAATTAAGTACTTGTAAACCGCCCGGTGTAGCATGAATGACTAGCCCGTCCGGCTCCCGCACGGGCTAGGACCGGCCCCGGCACGGTATAGCGTGAAGATATACCGACATTTCAAATCCGTGCCCCGACCGGGGCACGGAATGTCGGTATATCTCGGCCCGATCGACCATGAATGAGTTCATACAAAAGTATACTGATAATCTTTGACCGTGTCCCGTCCGTGACACGGTCCGGCCCTGGCATGGTATAGCGTGAAGATACCTTAAGGGTTCCGTTTTGTTTTTCATTCTGAGGTACGGAACCCTACCAATGGCGTATGTTGTCTTCGCGCTACTAATTTCGAAAAATATAGTTCATTTCATTCAAAAGCTAGTATCTGCACTGGTGGAACCTATTTCGGAGGCCCTGCTCTAAAAAAATATTTTTTTAATTTTTTGGCAGTTTAACAAATTAATAAATTAAAAATTAGGTTTATGCTTTTTTGAAACCCCAAACGTTCGCCTCTTTTGCCCATGCGTTGGTCGATCATTATAGAGTAGTGATTTTTCTTTTCGAGTCGACTCGATAATCTCGTAAAGAATGAACACGTAAAGAGAAAGACTCTGAATAAAATAATTTCCCTCTTGAATTTGACTGGAGGAAAGCTCAATGATCAGATAAGCGAGACACAGTTACACAGAGTCTGTAGAGATTTCCCCTCTCGACTTTTGGATCAGAAAGGGGAAGTCAATTGTTCATTAATTGCTTTCCACAACCAAAGGTTTCGGTCGAGGAAAGCAATTAGTGAACAATTTGATCACCGAGAAAAAAACTGAATCAATTCCCCGTAGTATAGTGGAATGCAAACGGTGTAGAAGTTTGGAACTTCTACCAACTGTTGACTAGGTCGGTTCTATCAAAATGAGGTCTGACTGTTTTATTTAGAGGACAGTGTGGTTCAGTGGTTAGCGTCGCGGCCTCTGGATCAGACTGTCGTGGGTTCTTATCCCGCCTTCCGTCATGGATGTTTTGTGATGTCATTTAATTTTAAGTGTGCAGTTGTTAGTGTATTTGCCATATGGCACATACACTATTGGCGTCGGTCGAATGGCGGGACCTAGGGGTCGGACCAAAATTTCTCGACGTTTCATAGCCTCCTGAACACTTTGGCACCATTTTTGGAAAAGTCTGTTTATATATGTATATATATATATATAAACAGACTTTTCCAAAAATGGTGCCAAAGTGTATATATATATATATATATATATATATATATATATATATATATATATATATTTGTGCGGGCTATAACTTTCGAAAGAGTTAATTGATTTTGACGAAATTTGGTAGGCACGTTGAAATCCATCACCGCACGAAGCCTATTTAAAATGGGCCCAATCGGACTATTTTAAGGGTGGTTTTAAGGGGTTGGAAAATGTTTTTGGGCCCGAAAATGCCGAAAAAATTCTCAGAATCGTTTCAAAATTGAAATTTAACCTTTTAGTAACGAATAAAATGTGCTTCCAAAATTTTGATAAAATCGGCCCGACAGGACCGGACTTACAAATGTTATGAAAACACTAGTTTGCGGATAGTGCTTTACTTACTGAAGGGTGTATTTAATTTGGTACCGAGGTTGCATTGATAAAAATATTGAAATTAAGAAAAAAAATATTATTTTAAGGGATGTATTAAGGGGTTAAATTTTTTATTTTGTTCAAAAACAAACTTAAGTTCACATAATAAAGCCACAATGCCAGTATTAGCAAATACACTATATTGTCGGCAGGGTTTTGGCACTGCGACCCGAGTTTTTAGTTAATGTAATCAAGACGCTAATGACCTAAGTTGTCGACTCGTCTATAATTTACAATAAATAAATAAAATGTTTTTTTTTTTATAAATTGTATTCACTAACATTTCAGTTTGTATCTACAAATCACTAGTTTTTTTAAAGTGCCCCGACGTCACCAGTTGTCCTGACCGCTGACTTGCTGACTGTAGTAAATTTCTTTACATCCTGAATAGCTATTCTGAAAATAAATAAGCCTACATTTTTTACCGTAACCTCTTGGACTAATGCTTTGCATAGATGCAACGTGCGACTATTAAATGCACGTCATAATAATAGCTATCTATGCACGAGGTGTTTGTTTGTCGTACGTCCAGTTAAAACGTGTGGATGTCACGCGGACGGGGGCGTGTAAGACGTGACATCGATTCATTTGTCTTTATGCACAACTTTTATACCTCACGTACAAAGTTATTTTCTCTATAAATTGAAAACTCGAAGACATTCGACTTCGACTACATTTATGTAAAGGAAAACCAGCAAACTGCAACTGTACTGTACTGACAAGTGTCGACAACATTAAATACTTAGGACTAATAATTGACAACAGATTAAAATGGGATGCACATATACATGACCTGACAAAAAAAATACGTAGACTAATTTATATATTTATACCATTACGACACATTTTGACAATGACATTAATTAAAAATGTTTATTATGCACTTTGCCAGTCCTTACTCACGTACGGTATTGCGGCATGGGGTGGAGCTTATGGTACGACCCTTGTCCCAATTAAAAATGCTCAAAAACTGATCCTAAGAATTATAACCAGGAAAAAACCACTGTTTCCGACAGAACAATTATTTAAAGAATTTAGAGTACTAGATATCTCCCAACTATACCTAAAATCCATATTAAACATATATCATCGAACTCCATCTTTCCAAAATCCGTTATCCCATCCTCATGATACTAGATCTCAGGTTAAAAATTGTGTAAAACTTCCAAAAATGTCAAAAACCTTTGGCCAGAGACATATGATATACCTTGCTCCAAAAATATACAACCAAATTCCCATTGAAATAAAATCTATCCAAAATATAAAAAAATTCAACAAACAACTAATCAGATGGCTGGTCACCGATGAGGCAAGGAGCGCTTACCATATTCTCATCTGAGAATATGGTGAACGATTCTTGCTTCAGACTAACATTCAATTGCTTGCTTCTTTATTTACTTATTATTATTATTTTAGTTTCTACCTCTATTTATCTCGTCGAAGGATTCATATGCACACACAACCACAAAACGTCAAACACAATAGACACGCACACACATGCATCCACACGCACCCGCACACACACGCACACACTCACACACACACAGAGAATAGTCTGCACTACACACTACACAATTAAATGTATTATGCTAACCAATAAACCCTACCCTAGCACTGGCATTGCCAAGTTGGGTAGGTTAAATTCCGAAGAATTTTGTATAAAAATTGTGTTGTATGTATATTTTTGGAATAAATTTATTTATTATTATTATTTATTATTCAGTTGAAATATCATAAAAACAAATCTAACAACAGTTGCAAACACAAGATTTTGAGTTACGCTAATAATTTTTCTCCCTGATGCCCACAGCATATTCACAACAACCAAGCAGTGAATAATATCAAGCAGCGCTGCGGCTGCCCTGATTGTTTGGCTATATCTAAGAAAATGCCACTGTCGGGACTCGAACTCGAAACCTCCAGTTTCCAGCTGGATGAGTTACTAATTTCTCCGCACGGCCAGTACCCGAAAGTAGAATCTGTTGCTTTCCTAAATATAACTATTTCAATGATGAAAACGCACTACATAAATTTTAAGCTACAGCTTAAAATTTATGTAGTAGGTAAACAATCAGGGCAGCCGCAGCGTTGCGTGATATTATTCACTACTTGATTGTTGTGAATATACTGTGGGGCATAAGGGAGAAAAATCATTATGATTTAATTATTTATTTAACAGTTGAAAATATCATTTATGAATCAGTTTAATGATTAAAAATAATAATATGACATGGTCCTTGATAATTGGTGTTCTTTAATCTGAGAACTGGTGAAATTGAATTCATTTTCACAATTAATGTTGAGCTTCTGTACAAGCGACTAGGCCCTGCAGTCAGGGTCCGTTCTGATTGGTCGAAAGTCGATCAATTGTCTGACATTTCAAAATAAAACCTAATTTAATATTATTATTTGAGATATTATACGATGTCCAAAATTTATACAGTAACAGTGTTCTTGAGAATTTGGAATGGAAAAATAAATTTTTATTAAGTTTTATTTTGAAATGTCAGAAAATTAATCGACTTTTATAGAAAGAATTAGAATACAAGCCTTATCTGAAGTTTTCATTCTAATTTTGTGAACATTAATGCCTGTCTTGAAGAATATGTGTTTGAACATTCTCCACATACAAAACCCATTTTTTAAGCGCTATCAACTATCCATATTAGTATACAGAGTTCACTAGTTAGTTGTTACGTTCGTTTAGGTGTGTGTGCGTGTGTCAAACGACATCACGATGGGCTATTCGACCAAGCATAATGGACCCTGACTGCAGGGCCCAGTCGCTTGTAGCTTCTGTAATTTACAATATCTATCTATCTTGAATTGGTACTGATAATCTTATCAATTATTGGTGGATGACATTAATACGTGTTTTATATAGGTATACCTATATGCACATTTTTGTTGACTATAAAATAACTCCCCGCTTTTTGTCGCAGTCTTTCAAGAAACAAATGATAATATATGAGAAATATAAATGAAACAAAAGACATGATTATGAAAAAAATGATACATTTAAAAATCATTTGTAAGAACTAACGGTGTGGTACTTCTATTATTTACTGATCTTGATCGATATTTCTTATGATCACGAATTATGCGTTCTTCAACAAGCGTAAAACGACAACGTATAATAACCATATATTGAAGATACTTATTGCGGCCATCTTTTTAACCGTTAAACTGTTCTTTGATCACCCAAAAACGTGTGTTGAACATTTTAACAATTCAACCGAAATAGAGACTCACTCCACTGCATGTTTTCTGTTTGTATGTATTTATCATCCATCTAATTGAGAATCTAACCGTTGCTTGCCAGAGAAACCATTGTGTGTGTTTTAATATAGGGTGTAGAATCTTCTCTACCAAGGCACTAGATTAAAATACATAAAGTTTGCACTGAATTTTCACTCGGCACTTGGTAGAACATGATTAATAACAAATATTTAGATCACTTGAAAATTCTACAGAAATTTCGAAGTCCATCTTCAAGGAGTAGACATGTCTACTCCTTGAAGATGGACTTTGGTCCGAAACGATTGTCGAGAAGATACAATTTCTGTAGAATTTTCAAGTGATCTAAATATTTGTCAAAATACATAAAATTGTACCGGGATCTCGGTTCGTTTGTTTTCTTTTAGCTATTTTGTTTATGATACGCATTTCCACAATTTATGTCTGTCTGTCTATGCTGGCATCACTCGAGAACTACAGAACAAATTTTGGTGAAACTTACAGTTGGTACCCAGACTTCGACTATATAGGATACTTGATATTCGGCTTCGCAAACTCCGTTTAGATTGGATTATAGACGCTCGACAACTGAGGTCATTGTGTCGATTTAACGCGAGGAAATCAGCAACTAAAACTAGTGGGAAAATAAATTAAGGATTATCCAAGTGTGTAAGCTTTTACGGCCGGCGTTGTTCCAAATTTTTATAGTTTCCGGGCTTGTAGGCCGCTGTCCGATGGTATTTCTATCTGACGTTTCGTCTACAACTGCGGTAGACATTTTCAAAGACGATGTGGCCACGGCAGAACTGTCGAAATATCCTCCTTGGCGGCTCACAGGTAACTGTGTTAACGACTGGCGTCTTCCCTTCTTTTATGATCAAAGAAGAACGGAATAAGACCGAACAGAGAACACCAGTATGTTCTCTGTTCGGTCGTATTCTGTCCTTCGACAGTTCTGCCGTGGCCACATCGCCTTTGAAAATGTCTACCGCAGTTGTAGACGAAAGGTAGAGATACCATCGGACTACGGCCTACAAGCCCGGAAACTATCAGGATTTGAACCTTCTGTTGGCGGCTCACAAGTAAGCATAAGGAGGACAATCCGCCCACTGCCACCAATGTCACATCGCCTTTGAAAATGTCTTCCTTCGTGTAGACAAAACGTCAGGTAGAGATACCATCGGACAACGGCCTACAAGCCCGGAAACTATCAGGATTTGAACCTTCTGTTGGCGGCTCACAAGTAAGCATAAGGAGGACGATCCGACCGCTTCCACCAATGTCACATCGCCTTTGAAAATTTCCTTCGTGTAGACGAAACGTCAGGTAGAGATACCATCGGACAACGGCCTACAAGCCCGGAAACTATGAAGATTTAGAAAATAATGATCGTTTTTTATCAAGACCGACCACTCCACTAAATATTTTACGATAAAAAATACTGAAAGGAACGCGATACTTTGTATCTTTTATTTTTGAACATGGAGTGTAATATAGGCACTCAAAATGAGTTCCGTATATTTTTCCTATGTGTAATTAATAACGTTTTTACACCCTGTATGTTTTTGTACATAATAAAGCGATACATAGGTGCATGTGTTGATGCACGCATCAATAAGCGCATCTGCCAGGCCATGTGAATATCACAAGGCCATTTAAACCAATGCAATTGGAATGAAATCCTATTGAAGACGGTCTGAGGTATAGAGATATTAGATTACGGAACTGTTTCTAATGCGCTGGCCCGTGCCGATAAATATGTCTATTTGGATGCTCCGAATCTACAGGTCGGACAGAAATTTTCTTAAGTTATTGCGTTATCTGGAGCCTTCAGCCAATTAAAGATATCACAAAAATATTTATGTTTAAGAGATTTATAGATTAACAGACCTTGGCTTGCATTAAAATCGGTTTTGGCAGAAACTTGATCATGATTCTTGACCCAATATCAATCGGATAAACAATATTGTTACAAAACTGTTTTCTGAGTTGGCGGAATAAATATTTATTTACAATAATTAAAAACACAATAATAATGAATGTAAAAACGAAAAGTCAGTTCTAACAATTAACACAAGTAAACAATAACTAAACAGTAATTACAAAGCAAAACTAAACAACTATATACAATAACTCGTAATTATTACCACTACTCTAGTATTTATTTTATCAATCTCTTTATTTCACGGCACTATTTATATCACTGATACACCGTAGACTTGAATGCGCGACTCACCGTTGACTGCTGTTTATATAGGCTGCGTAGCATAAGCCTAGTGTGTTCTCGCTTTCTCTAGAACTTTCGTGCAGGTACCAGTTGTTACAGTAAGCGGACCACCGTTTCTCAGAACTCTTGCCTGCCGGTTATATACGTGGTGATCCGTAACAATATCTTATGATTTAATTTGGGTAGGTGCCAGTTGGTTTTATCAAAATCAACGTAGATGTTCTCGAGTGATGTTGGGTACAGACTGACAGACAAGATTCGGGAAACGCCTTTTTTCATTTATGTGTCATTGAAAATAATATTTTCGTTAAAAAATCCTAAAAATCGAAATCTTTAATATATTTTTGAAATTAACAAGGTTAATCAATAGAAAAAAATAAGCTAAATCCAATGAGCACCAGACAAAGTCTGAATCTCTTTTAGTTTAGAAGATATGGTCATTCAAAGGTTTTTTTGTTTTTGAAAACTTGAAACGCATATAACTTCTAAAACAGAAAAGATACAGACGTTTGCTTGTCTTTTTCTGTAGGTAAGTTTGAAAAAATCGGAGAGATTTCGATTTCAGTCAAAAATCGCATTTTTTATTTTAAAAAATATCATAAATTGAAATCTAATATATTTTTGAAATTGAGAATGTTTATAGAAAAAAATACGCTGAATCCAATGAGCACAAGCAAACGTCTGTATCTCTTTTAATTTAGAAACTACGACCACTCAAAGGTATTTTACAATTTTTGGGAGGTAAGTTTGAAGAAGTTCGGAGAAATTTCGATTTTCGTCAAAAATCTTTGTTTCTTTTTCAAATCCAGTTGTCTATTTGGTGCTATTTTGGAACAAACAGTACTGTTAAGTTTTTGTCACTTTCTAACAAACTTATAAGCAAGGTTAAAATGAAAGAAATATTTAACAGCTCTGTAAATTCATTGACCATACAGAATAGCGCCATTAAGTGTTACCAAGTATTTTAAATGGCAGTCCCTGTATACAATGCTATGTATTAAGCCACGTGTATTTTACATCCTTATATCAGAGCTCCCAGACGGTCACTTTTTAAGGGTTTAGTCCTTTTTTTAAAGCTTCGTCCCTTTTATTTCCTTTTTTTGTAAAATGCCCCTTTTACTCCCTTTTTTCGTTGTTTACAATTTGATGTGCATTGAATATTATACATACACTTACTCATTCGCTTCGCTCGTTCGCTTGAATATTATAATTACGAACAAATTTGATTACCATAAAAAAGTTATAGTGAGTCAACCTTAAAAGATAGACATATACTGTCGCGGACTTTTTTTAGAACTTTTAAAGGGGGACAATTCCGTCATAATGATTTTTGCGTAACTTTAACCGTTTACGCAGCGGAAGCTCTCAAAAGGAATAATTTTTCCCGTTTTTGCAACATTTTTCATTGATGCTCCGCTCCTATTGGTCGTAGCGTGATATTATATAGCCTATAACCTTCCTCAATAAATGGGCTATCTAACAAAAATTTTTTTTTTCAAATCGGACTGGTAGTTCCTGAGATTAGCGCGTTCAACCAAACAAACAAACTCTTCAGATTTATAATATTAGTATAGATGTAAATTTCGAGAGCAAATACTTTAGTACCTACTTTAGTTTAGTATTTGCTGAAGATGGGAGCATAGCTCTCGAAATCTACATACATAAATAAAATTATTATGGTTAGACGTGACTAAACTCTTTGTTATTAAAAAAATTGGTTAATAAAAACATTATTTCAAACAATCTGCAACAATAAACAACATCAACAAAGCAAAAATATTTTTTTGCTTTTATTTTGAATTTCTTTTTCTTATACTTACTAATTTTTAAATTTTAACACTAAATAACATATGCGGCACATGTTCAATAAATAATAATATAAACTCTATTGTCTATAAACAATATAATTATCTTTCATTGTTGGTATAAAATTTAAAGTGATTTTTGTTGTTTTTTTTTCTGTCAAATTTACGTCCTAAACCAAATAATGCGTGTCAATAACTGTTTTTATGGTTAGTTTTGTTCCCTTTTTGGTCCCTTTTTTTTGGACTGACAAGTCCCTTTTTCCCTTTTTTTGAGGTAGTAAGTCGCTGGGAGCCCTGTTATATAACTGGTATGTTTTGTACATATGCTTTTCATATATGTATGTGTGTTTACCTTCTGTTATTGAGACACACCTGCCCGAGACTCGACCGCATATTACCAAATTAAAATGATGACACGTTTCACCCGGTATCCCGCACGCCACAGATACCATCTTAAAAAAAAAAAAACTTGTAAACATAATATCACTAGATCCACAGCATTTTTCATTTTCGTGATTACATATCAATTTTTTTTGACATCTTATAGCGCAGGTGTAAATTCGTTTGAATGTTACGTCGCGTCTTCCCGATGTTACGTCGCGTCTTCGCACACTATACTGTTACACAGTCGCTATGTTACGTGTGTGTGTGTGTGTGTGTGTGTGTGTGTGCGCGCGTGCGTGCGTGCGTGCGTGCGTGTGTGATTATCTGTGTATTGCTGTTTCAATACCTTCGCAGGGAGAGTTTTTCGCGGGCTGCGGTAATAAATGGGGGGATAAATCATAAATTCTTTTCTCTAGAACTACTGAACCGATTTTAAAAATTCTTTCACTAATTATCTTCGCAGGGAGAAAGCTATGAAAATGTTTCACATCTGCCAGGCGTCCCACGACGGCTCACATTTTTTTGTCAATATGATTGCAAAAAAATGTAGGTACCTATATCATGTTAAGATACCCATTTATTTCACTGCAATCGATCATAAAAAAATGACCCAACTCAATAGATTGCAAACTTTATCGGATATACCTATCTACATTTCTAGTTTGACGAGGATTACATGGATAACATATTTTTGTCAATTCACTCGAAAAAAGGTCAGGCGGTTGCATTCGATTTTTCTATCAAAAAAATAACTAAGAAGAAATTGCTAGCCCAATTGATTTAATAACACAAAAACTTTTTAACAAAAAAAAACCTCCTTCAAAAAGCCACTAAAAAGAGGAAAATAAAATGAAATTTTGAGGTCTGTGCCAATTAAAATATGAAGTTGGTTAAAAAAAAGAAGATATTAATCACTATACTATACTTTTTAACCGACTTCATACTTTAATTGGCACAGACCTCAAAATCTCATTATTTTCCTCTTTTTAGTGGCTTTTTAAAGGAGATTTTTTTTTTTTTGTTAAAAAGTTTTTTATTTTTTACTTTTTAGTGTCAAAAAATAACATGTACCTTAAAGAATCACACGCCGTTACTTACTTTTATTAAAATCAGCCGAACTACTGAACCGATTTTGATGAAATTTCTATGGGACCACTCTGAAAGTATATATCCTTTCAAATAAAAAAAATTTTTCAAAATCGGTTCATAAACGACGAAGTTATCCGCGAACACACATAAAACATAACCACATAAAAAATATATACGGTCGAATTGAGAAACCTCTTTTTTTTTGAAGTCAGTTAAAATATAGCTTTTAGAAATCTATGTTTAATCTATAATAGTTGTGTTTACGCAGTCCGGCGTGGTCCTTCGATGGCCTAGAATGAAATATCCTCAGTCAGTACCTTTCTGTGAGCGTGCTGTCGCGTTATTGTTGTTGACAGCGGTCGAACAACAACATATTAAGCGCCAACTCATGTAAACAACATTATTGAACGGCATATAAACACTACATAATGTGTCTATGCATTTAACAACACCTAAACACATGACACTAGTACCGTTCGTTTTTATTTAACCTCATTCTTTTGAACGCGCTTATTGTTGAATAAACTCTCTAGTCGCTGAACTTACCGAGAATTTGGTTAGTACGCATATATTTTGTTATTAGCTTTCAGGTCTGGCTTCGCCCGATTGATTTGACAACGAAATAAGAGCAACAAGTTTCTCATATTATGTAACTTTTATTTCTTAGAGCCAAACTACTCGGGCGGATTTTCCGCGGCGTTTTTAACGCGGCGGATTGCACGTCCAAATCGTGCCTACAAATGAGTGAAACTAGACCATTGCTTCCCAAAGTGGTCCAGGTGGACCCCCAGGGGTTCACGGGAGACTCGACGAGGGTCTACGTTGGCGTGACAAAAAAATGGGGGTTCACAATTCGTAAGCGGGGTCCACGAAAATTTATCTGGTTTCGATAGTGAAGAACTAAAATAAAATATACTATTTTTCTTTTTATTTTTACCACTCCGAATGGGGAGTTTTCTAAATAAAATAAGTGAGAATTGATTGGTTTCTTGTGCTGTGAGTAGATGTCAAAAAAGTAAAGTTGGATGGAATTACTTTTTCGATTGGCCAACTTTACTTTTTTGACATCCACTCACAGCACAATCAATTAATTAATTAACCAATCAATTCTCACTTTTTTTTCGAAAACTGTTAATTCGTGGTTGGAACTCAGCCGCAACGCAAATTTCCATAGTTAGATCTAATCTTCACATTTTTTGTCGAGTTTTGGGAATATGGTAGAAATGTAGCTGCAGGGGGTTCACCGGAACCAGTAAAATTTTTAAAGTGGTCCACGAGAAAAAAAGGTTTGGGAACCTCTGAACTAGACGAACGGAATACTTAAACGTCGCGTTTTTAAAAATTTCATCGGCGTGAGCGAAACGCTTCTGATATCATCACCGCTACAACACACCAGAAACGAAAAACATTGTTTAGTGCAGGGCAAACTAGACGAGGCGTCGGATCACCGACGAATGTACAGTCTGGGTAAATTTATATAGTCTGTCTCTGAATATTGGATGAACCCACCAACGTTTTTTCCTGCTGTTCTTTAAAAATAAATGTGCACTTACAAAAGCAAAAAATGTGTTTTTTGCGTAAATGTACTCGAATTCACGCAAAAAACACAACTTTTTGCAAGTTACAAAATGGACCTCACTGTGTTAGGTTGCGCTGCTGTTGTTGCCCACTTATTTTTAAAGAACAGAAGGAAAAAACATTGGTGGGTTCATCCAATATCCAGAGACAGACTATACTTATATAAATTTATTCTTGTCGAACATTTTATCCAGACTATATGCGTCGGTGATCCGCCGCCTCGTCTAATCTGCCCTGCACTAAGAAACGTTTTCTGTTTTGATACGCAAAAATCAGCGGAAATCTCGTCGAATATAGAAACACGCCGCGGAAAATCAGTCCGTGTAGTTTCGCTCTAACTCGTTAGTTTCCGTAACAAATCGTTATTCACGTGAGTGAAGCCGCAGGTATAAAATCAACTTAAGTATAAACTAGTCGCTTACGCAATAGTTTAGCCGTGCTCTCTACGAGTTTATCATTGCGATTGAAAGGTGAAAATTTAATGAATAAAATGAGTTATTTAACGTTTACTTCGATTGAAAATAATTGAACCGCGCGCGACCAACAATTTGACGGGACATCGAATTCATTAAGTATTTCACTAATTGAAACTGTACTCACATAAAATAAAAACAGCTTGGATTTTATTTGACATTTTTGTGTTTTATTTCCCAGTGGAATTGCAGTTGCTCTCAAACATCTGTTTTTAATTAATTAAAAGTGTAATTAAAATGGATAGACCTATGTGATTAGTGATTGCGAAATATACCGGGTGACAGAAATATATTCATAGGTATTATTTTTACTATTTTATTTTATCTTTAGAATATATAAATATTGCCACCTGATGCCATTTCATGTAAAATGTCGCAATTATTGTTTTGTAATCTATAGATAGACAGATAGATATATTTCTTTATTTAGAACATTAAAATGTTATAACAGCGTCATAAGAATAAAAAAAAAATAATATCGAAGATGGGCAAGCCCACATAGGTTTCATCAACCATTACAATTTAAGATTTGTACAAATTAAAATTAATATTAAAAAATTCACTGATGGAATATAAACACTCACTGGTACAAATTTTTTTAATAGTTTTTTTAAAAGATCTGAAATTAAGTTCTCTAATGTCAAGAGGCATATCATTATTATATTATAATAAAACTGCAACGGGGCTGTGCCTGTGTCTGTCCATGAAATATTTTTTCAAAATTATAATCGCGGTGGATATTATCGATATGAAGACCAAAACAGAACAGAAATTTTTACCATTTTTGTCTGTCTGCAGGGCACGCATCACGGATTTTAATGCAATTATAGGTATGTTGGTAGCTTACGTCCTGGATAATAAGAAGTATTAGAAATAACTTGTATTTTTGGTTTTCCGTCTTGTGACTTCATGTGTTGTTAACACGTGTGTTTTTAAAAAATAATTAACCACATCTGAAGATGGCAACTCGTTGCTGAAACGCGTCGTGTTAACAACACATGAAGTAACAAGACGGACACCAAAAATACAAGGTATTTCTAATACTTCTTATTATTCATATAGTGACTTGGAGACCTAACACTCTAAAAATGTATCATTACGTCCTGGGTTAACATATATATGATACTTTTATACCGGCAAATAAAGGATTTCCCCGGGGTAGTCAAAAGCTATATCGCTGGATGGCTCATGGAATAAAATAAAACATTTATGTTTCTGTTATTCGCCAATGTATGTCACAAATAATAATATTTCTGCTACTCACCAACAGATGTCGCCACGCGTATTTCATAACGCGCTAACGTTGTAGTTCACCCAAAGCTTTACTTAGGAATTTGATGAAATTTGAATATCTTTTAGAAAACAGTAATATATCTAACAGCTGTTAAAATTTCAGAGTGATTGCACGTGCGATCAAATTCCAAAATGCCGCGCGAACGAATTCGCGGGTACAGCTAGTCTATAATATATTTGTTTTTGTCCGAGAATTTTCAGCGGCTTCCACTTGACCAATTTTGATTTTTTAATTGTATAACTCAGTAGAGTTGCTAGCTCTATTTTATTTGCAATTTTTAATGTTGAATCCATTCGTTTTACAGCTTGGGTTACCATTTCGAAATTTGAAAAGTCCTGACAAAAACCCGGACATTTCACAAAAAGTCCGGACATTTTAGACTGATTTACTTATGTTTTATTTTTAAGTAATTTAAGTCGAAAATTAAACATTCATTCAACATTTTTCCATCTAAGTCAAAAATCTGGATAAATTAAAAAGCTAGACAAAGTCCGGGCGGAAGACCGAAACTCCAAACAAATCCGGACGGATTATAACCCTATTTGCTGCTTTGCCTCGTTATCGACTGGTATAGGCATAGCCAGTCCTGTGTAATAAAACCAGAGGAATTAATAAAAGCGTATAAAAGAAAAGTGGACACCGTGTAGTCATAACTGTTGTCGATCGTCAACTCAGCGGGTTATCGTCCAAATGCACCTTTAAAACGTCAAATAAATAAATTAATGAGCGAATCTTATTGTTATTGCTATTATGATAAATGCTGGAACATTGCTCAACACTTTTCGTGTTTTGAAATAATATTAATAAAAAATCGATGGAAAAATTAATGTTAAAACTTTTACGCAATTATTGTTTTTTTTAACTTGGTTCCTTATGGGTAATAAATGGAATTTTTAATTTGTTTAAAATATGTTTCGTAATATATTTAATATTTATTTACCTATCAAAATTAAGACTAAATGAGATTTCTGTCTGTAGTTTCGTTTTTTTTGTGAGTTTTTCGGGTATGTTACATGATCTGAAAACATTTTTTTATGATTTCGTCTGTCTGTTTGTACTAGCATCTCTCGAGAACGACTGGGCCGATTTTGATTAGTCTTGGTACTCAATCCTAAAGTATGGTGTACTTTTTATACCGCTCGAGCGCCAATAATCTGAAATATCTCTTTTACCCGGCTATTCTCGAGTTAGGATAACGTTAGAACCAAAGACGTTATAAGTATAGTTAGTATAAAAATCTATTAAAACGCTAATGCAATTAATATCTATTTTTAAAAAATTAAATAGCTGCTTTACATCATGCATGTAGTGACTTTGGCAGGCCGGTGTAAAAGAACGTATCTTTCCCACACTAGTGTGAGAAAAGAAACCATTTCCATATACTAGTCATTTATGTTTATTCGCCCAGATCCGCCCGCTATTACATCTCGTGTGCGTGCCTCGGCCTGCCATAGAAGTGAAGTTGGCGACACAAAATGAACTCAATTTTTTTTGAAAATATAGAATATGAAGTGAAAAACAGCTATTTTATTGTGGCTATGGCAAAGATACCACATATACTATATCTCGTGCGTAAATTATGACTCTTGTGACTTAAAACTCGCTTTTGCTCGTTTTAACATACTGGCACTACTCGTCAGTAATATACCTCATTACGCCACTAGACATACAATCTACTAATTAACTTGTAATATTTACTGACATGTCCCATTGTGAATTCAGACAAAAATAGCTATAAGTATCCCCACTGAATTCAAAATGCCATAATATTTTATTGTTTACTATAAAATTTTAACGACGTATTGACTCCAAAAATGAGACGGAATCTCAGCATATATGATTATCTTCATGAGTAATGTATAAATTTAAATCAAATTATGTTTGTATAATCATATAGAAACAAATTGGTTTTCTTTGTATAATCACTTAAAATCAACGAAATCATATAATAAGAAATTTAATAATCAACTATAATGTGTGTTTTTTTATTTTCAGGTGAGTAATCAGTTTGAAGACATTCCATACATTCCTTGGGTTTCAATATTTTGGCAAAAATGCTGTAAAATGGTAAGAAATTCAATGAATTTACGTATATCAGTGCTCGAAACTATACCCGAGTTACATAAACCTTTAACAATTTTAATACACTTTGTTGTATCTTCTAGAAGTTACGGCATACACCTTTAAGTTTCGGGTTCAAAATTTTACGTGCTAAATTTCAATATTGCATTGTTATTCATGTATAGGATTCTGTATTCAATCGTTTATATTTAATTATCTTATACTGACGACCCCGCTACTTGATATTTTTTCAAAAACTACACTATAACAATGTAGAGCTGTTAAAGAACAGAGCATTTTTGACGTCAGCACGGGTGCTAAGAATTTATGAACCTACAGAAACATTGTCCGATGTGCGCACTCACCAAAATTTCATAGCAATCGGATGAATGGTATAGGAAAGCATACGGGACAAACAATCAAAGAAAGATTCATTTTTATATACAGGATATATCTAAAATGATTTGCCAAACTGTATGAAACAAAACTGAAAAAAGTTCCTATAGACACGTCTATAGGAACTTTTTTCACAGTTTTGTACCATATATTACGTTCGTGAAGTTTGGCCAAGCATTTTAGATACACCCTGTATATACCTAGATTATTGAACTTCAACGAATCGTTAAATACTTGTCAAATTGTAGAAGTTTGTTCAAATGGAGGTAATATTTTCGTTTTACATAATAACAAAATTTCTTGCAAGTACCCTAGTAGAAAAGTGAAGAATGCAGAACAAAAAAACTTTTTAACAAAAAAAAAACCTCCTTCAAAAAGGCACTAAAAAGAGGAAAATAATGAAATTTTGAGGTCTGTGCCAATTAAAATATGAAGTTGGTTAAAAAGAAGATATTAATCACTATACTATACTTTTTAATTGGCACAGACCTCAAAATTTCATTATTTTCCTCTTTTTAGTGCCTTTTTGAAAGATGTTTTTTTTTTGTTAAAAAGTTTTTTATTTTTTACTTTTAGTGTCAAAAAGTAACATTTATCTTAAAGAATCACACGCCGTTACTTTTATTAAAATCAGCCGAACTACTGAACCGATTTTGATGAAATTTCTATGGGACCAATCTGAAAGTATATCCTTTCAAATAAAAAAAAAATTTTCAAAATCGGTTCATAAACGATAAAGTTATCTGCGAACATACATAAAACATAAAAAATATATACGGTCGAATTGAGAAACCTCCTTTTTTGAAGTCGGTTAAAAATAAATTGAAATTAAAAATATCTTACAACCAGTGAATCGTAGACCTGTCTAAATCAAAATCATCCATGTTTTGATGGTAAATTCATGTAGCACAGCGTAGTACTTTCCACCTCGCTCGTGGATGTTTTGTGATGTCATTTAGTTTTGATATGTTATTTGATTAATTAGGACGCTAATGACCTAAGTTGTTGACGCGTCTTTATTCTACAATAAATAAAAATCATGTATCGGATAATAATATAATGAAATACTTACGCTGTGCTACAGAGTGCAATACTTAATTATAGTTAAGGACACAATGTTTCCTGAGCTAAAAGTATTGCATTTATACGTATTTATGTGACGTAGGCAAAGCTATAAATAACTATTTCCATATCTATTGAACTATATCCGTTGTTAGTATGCGTGTTTGTGTAATATACTGTGATAACACGGTATATGGAGCGTGCAGTTTGTGGAACAAACTAATAAACTTGACACAAATGTGTACTGATATTGGGTGTCAGTAAGGCTTGTGTACATATTATACACACGTGGATTCGTTGCTGGTGGTGGTACTGTAGCAGCAAAGTTGTTAGACGGGCAACAGGTTATAAGTCTTCTTATAATTTGTGTCGGTGTTGTCAAATTATATGTCACCGACTCGGCTTCAAAATTATCATAGTTGAAAGTTCCGGTCATGGCGGTGGAACAGCACGAACTGATAAAAGTATAATCGAAAATAGATATTAAGTATCATAATAAGACATCTTGCATTTTATGACAATCGTACGGCACGTCATTCCAAAATAGCGGCTATTAAAGCAACGACCATTGAAGCACAGAATTCTTTTGATTGGTAATGAAATAATTAAACGGCGTCGAAAGTTTTGAGGGCGAATTGACACCGCGAACTTAGCTATAAATAATCAAAACAATAATAAATCTTGAGTTTTTTTTTAATCGTACGGGCGGAGTATTCTAAAATAGCGGCTAGTAAAACAACAGCATTCGAAAGGTTTTTGGGGTGATTTGATGCAATCGAATTAGATCACGATCTTCTGAAATCTGGGGTAAACATTCTGATATGGTGGCCAAAAAAAGAGTAAGATTGTTGGGGATTATATTTGAATATATGTTTTAATATTTTTTTCCCTTGGCACAAGGGACAAAATCCACTACCTATTTAATATCTTGCGACTTTTTGTCATTGAATGGTGAAATTAAGATAATTTTATTGTTGAAAAAGATGATTCATTTTAACATGAAAACTGTTGGAGAGAGATTGTGGATTATAGACGCTCGACAACTGGGGTCATTAGCGATAAAAACTGTTACATTTAGCACGTCTTGTATTTACAATTGCCAATAATGTACCTCGCGTGATCTCCGTCGTTCCAATTTGACGAAGATTACATTCCTTATAACCGTGTTTTCCAATGCCTTGCTGGCGTGATTCAAATGTCCCAATTTCAAAGGAATGAATATTGCCAAATATGTTGGCGCTTTAAATTCACCTCGCGTGATAATTTTTAAGGAGTGTTGTCTCTCGTAAATTTATTTGTCCTCAATATTATCAAACCCATTGAATTCGCGCCTGTGTTTCCCTATAAACGGTGGAGGAAACATTTAGAACAAGCTGTGAGGAGGGTCGTTTATTAGGACTAAAGTGCGACCCTTGAGGTCCAAACGACGAACTTCCCAGTTTGATAAATATTTAATAATAATAATGAAATTAGATATTACACGGAAAAGTAATCATTTTAATCATTAAAACATAAATATTGTTTATTTTTAACAATAGTTAAAAAAAAAAACAAAAACGGCTGAACCGATTTTTATAAAATTTATGTCGGATCAAAATGACGTTAACACGCCTCGATTTACACCCTTACGAAGTCGATATAATTTTTTATTCGCGAGATATTGTGTAAAATCTGCTTTTTTGGAGTCTATTTGGTTAAGAAAAAAGAACGGCTGAACCGATTTTGAAAAAATTTCTTTCAGATCATATTTACGTTAATACGTGTCGATTGGCACCCTAACGTAGTCGATATCATTTTTCATTCTCGAGATTTCGTCTTAGAAAGAAATGGACACAAACGTACGTACATACATACGTACACACACAGACATCTTTCTAAAAATAGTGTAGTGACCTTGAAACATAAAAATTTGTTATACACTCGGTTATACATTTTGATTTCGATTTTCGGACACATTACAATAACTTCCAATGGGAAGTTAAAAATAAGCAATTGCTTCTGTTTTTCTTCAAGGATTTTATTTCGAGGCAAATTGAACATTTAATAAAAGCTCGAATTTTCGGAAACAAAATAGGCCTTTATTATAAATTCTGATCTTGTGAAATATCATCATTAGGGTTGAATTTCACTTAAAACGCAAGATAGACTGGTTTCGTTTACCTGGTGTAGTTATGGAAAACATTAATCCATTAGATAAAATCGTTCCCCATAAAATGCAACATCCACTGAACAAAATCATACATCACTAGCAGTAATGACTAACAATATTTAAATTTAAAAATCATTTTTTTTAAATTAAAATATTGATAGTGATGATTGTTTTTATTCAATGGATGTTGCATTTTGAGTGAAACGATTTTCTCCATTGCATTAATATTTTCCATAACTACCAGGTATACAAAACGCGCCTATGTTGCGTCTTAAAGGAAATACATTTTCAATATGGAGTACACTCAAACATGTAGACATTTTTCATGAGAAAAAAATATTAACATTCTTTGCAATATATGCATATGAGTTATTAAGCCATATGCACAGATTAGATTATTTTGATCAAAATGTTAGCAAACATTATCACACCAGAAAAAATGAATTTTCAATTAAACACAAAACAACATTTTTTGAAAAAAGTTCTGTGTACACTGGTCATAAAATGTACCTAAAGTTACATGAAAATTTGAAAAAGATAAAGAACACAAAAAAATTCAAAAATGAATTAAAAACATACTTAATTTCTAAAGTTCCATATCATTTCAATGATCTATTGTAAAGAATTCTGTATTTTGACGTTTTGTATACCGGTTGGTCGCTGCAAATAAAATTCTATTATTATTATTAGTTATAATTATATATGATGTAACTTTTATTCCGCGTTGCGTTATCAATAATACAAATCGCCCGGCTCTCAAACAGATCGCGTCGCTGTGTAAACGACCTTATAAATAACACAAATAACTGTAGTATGTATAACATATTTTGTACGTGTGAATATAATATATCATATACTTAGCTTGTTTTCTTTTTCTTTCTCTTCCCGCGTTCGTTGTGCGCCGCGCGTATATTACATTCCTATATTACAGCCAAGCGCTTGGCGCTACAAATCTCTGCTCTAGGTATACTTTGACGATAGTATAAAGATGTTGTTTAGTGTGGCCACAAGGCAAAGTTGCTCAAGTCGAATTTTTGCTAATTTTTACGGCAAAGCCAAATGAGGGTTAAGAATCTCACGTCATGCTATATGTATTGTTACAAAACTGTTTTCTGAGTTGGCGGAATAAATATTTATTTACAATAATTAAAAACACAATAATAATGAACGCAACAACAAAAAGTCAATTCTAACAATCAACACAAGTAAACAATAACTAAACAGTCATTACAAAGCAAAACAAAACAACTACTTATATACAATAATTCGTAATTATTACCACTACACTCGTATTTATTTATCAATTTGGTTATTTATATCGCAGCACTATTTATTTTACTGCTCCAACGTAGACTTGAATGCGTGACTCACCGTTGACTGATTCCTCACTCATTCGTACTGCTGTTTATATAGGCTGCGTAGCATAAGCCTAGTGTGTTCTCGCTTTCTATAGAACTTTCGTGCAGGTACCAAGTGTTACAGTAAGCGGACCCCCGTTTCTCAGAACTCTTGCCTGCCGGTTATATACAGGGTGATCCGTAACAGTATGTATGCATGGATGTGAGCAGTGAGATTGTTATCTCATACAGGCGTACAGCCTGAACTACTGAACCGATCCCAACAAATGAAGTGTCTTGATCCAGGGTGTCCTAGGCTATATGACGTCACACGAAATTCAATATGGCGGACGCTAGACGTCGTGATATGAAATCGGGTCGATTTGGTCATGTATAAAAGCCATCTAGACGACAAGTTATGTAAACGTACAATATAGTTACGAACATAACTTCGCTGCTTTTCGATGAATACTGGTTTGGTCGATCGCTTCGATTGGACGTGAACGTGACGTAACGCTCGACATGCGTAACCGAACGAGAAAAAACGAGGCTAATAAAGTTTCATCTTAAATATGCCTTTTTGAGGCCAATTCATACAGTGTAACCTTACTATAACGAGCCTCAATATAACAATTTCCTCGATTTAACAAATTTTTTGAAATCCCCTAGAACTGCCCGTAAGAGCTAATGCAAAATATACCTTTACATTACGAATACATTTGTCAAAAACCTCTTTATAACGAATTTTCAACCATTGCAAAATATAAATAGAAAGTATTATTTACCTCTATTTATAACCTTTACATAACGTATCCTATCAATTATTCACACTCAATTCCACAATAATTCATGTCTCGACAGGTTAATGTTAAATTTTTCGTAAAACAATCATTGTTGTTTGATGCTAAGTAATGTAAAAACTGCTGTTTGTCACTGTTGTTAGTTTTAACGTTGCAATGGCTGAGAAACGAAAAAGGTGTTGCTTAACCTTGTTAAAACGAATCGTAGTCCAACCTAACCTCGATATAACAAACCTCATTGTAACAAATTACTTGATATAACGAATATTTTCTAATTCCCTTCAGTTTTGTAATATCGAGGTTGCACTGTATTTTCAATTTTCAATTTTTTTTTATTTTTTTTTTTTTTTTGATAATAAATCGAAAATCCAATTGATACTGTAACAAAACTGTTTTCTGCGTGGGCGGAATAAATATTTATTTAATATAATTAACAATTCAATAATAATAACGAAACAGTAATTCTTAAACAAAGTGAAACACTTAAATAACACTGAACAAATAACTATATTTATATACCAGGATTATTTATTTGTAAGTACTGTATTTATATTCGCAGTTCAACACGACACTGACTCACGACTGACTGACCCCTGACTCACTCGTACTTTGCTTATATAGGTCGAGCAGCCTGGCCCAGCACGCTCTCCAGAACATTCCGGCAGGTACTCGTATCTTCGATCGCATTCCATGCCTCACCACTGTGACCCTTCCTTCTCGACGCTTCTAGGGGAGGCAGTGGCGTAACATCTAGGGGTTTGCTACAATACTTTTACAAGATCTTAAATTGGAACCTGTAAACCGCGGTGTTTTAAAAAGAGGGCCATGGAAACGTCATACGGCGTCGCAACGCGTTTGGCGATTCTCAATCCCAAGAAAAATATACATAAACCGTTTTGTCAAGTGGACGTAGATATTGTGAGATACTATACTTGTGAGCCGCCGCGATGCTGATGACTGATGAAGATGACGAACTGGATGACTCTGAGAACACTGCGATCACTTCTCACGCGCCGGCGCGGCATGTACAATATTTACTTCCTATTTATAAAATATACATCAGAAAACTGACGTCGTGTTTTGTTATAAGAATTATTGACCGCACATATTAATACTACAAAACACTATCCGCTCATTTCATAGAAAGTTTAAGATTTATTGTCGAAAATGCTAAACTTCTAACTGGTATACACACCAGTCACAGTGCTTCTCAAACTGTGTAATCGAACAGTTCTACGAACCCTCTGATCAAACGATGTAAACATTTCAAAAAATAATTTAATGCTTGGTTTCTGGAATGACTTTCAACGCTAAAAATTTGCTTTCGAAGTAGATTTATGCTTGGTAATTCCTGTAATACTGGAGAGCCAAAAGCTCGAGTAGTGTGGTGCGCTCGGCAACAAACCACACGAGGCAAAACTGGTAATAATGTGGCTCCACAATATGAAGTAAAGCTTCCTCCGAGGATTGAAGGTTCTCGTTCGGTCCTCGGAGGAAGTTTTGGCGAGAGCGGTGTAGACGCTCGTATAGTCAAAACTTGTTTTTAACTAAAAAAGATTAAAGATTAAAAACAATTAGGGGTGGTTCTAGATTGGCCCATAAAGTGCACCTCATCCTAAAAAGGATTTTTGTGCTTCCTCGTTAGCTGGATCTAACTAAATGGAGATCCCCTGCATTCAGTTGAAAACAGATGACATTTTAAATCTAGATTTAAAGCTGAAAGTTGTATCAGAAACCGATCATAAACATGCCAGACAACACGTCGGATCACATATAAAGTACATGAAAACACTGATTTGGTGATAATGTATATTTACTAAGAGTGCATATAATTTGTTGAAAATGTTGGATTGATAAAATGCATGTCGAATATTGAAACTGAGAAAAATTTAATCGTTTTAAGGAATGCATTAAGTAATTTTTGCAAGCTTTTATTTAACTTGCAATGTATGTTAGTTAGTTAGTTTGTTTGTTTGTGTGTTTGTTTTTGAACGACGTATCCAATCGATTTGAAATTTTGTACACATATGTATTCTCGATGACAATACATGAATAAATCGTTTTTAGTAATAAATTCAACCCCTAAGGGGTTCAAACGGGGATGTACGGTTTTTTTGACTGATCAACGCCCAGGCCAAATTGCTGAAGCTAGAAATTTGGACAGTTTTCTCTGACGTAAGTGGATGCTTATGTCAGCGATCACATTTGCAAATATAGCGAAATCTTTTGCACAAAGCAAAACTCTTCATCATTTAAGAGAAAGCCCGCGAAATTGGGACAGCGTCTACACATGATATGTTAATGTTATACTGTGTTTTAAAATATGTAATTACGTAATCAATAACTTCTTAAATAGCCGATCGGCTTCGTAGTATAATAAATGTGTATTATAGTTACTTGATATACATATAAAGCATGTTAAGTTTCCTATGTAATTATGGCATTATAATACGATGGTTACACCTAAATTACCTTTCAAAATTCAGTTATTAATAACATTATAGGTGTCACTTAAGTTCACACTTTGTAACAGCTGAATTACCTGTTTGAATAAAAACACTATATAGTCGCAGTGCAAAACCCTGTCGGTAATATAGAGTACAGCTGTGCGGGTGAATCAATGCACTGCTTTGATTGGACCGATTTTCATAATCGAGGTGTCATTCAATTTGTCTTAAACACGCGAGTATTGTAGACTATAAAATATTTTTGTGAATTCAAAATGGCAGCCGTAAGATGGAAAAAATCTTGGTCAAAAAACTTATGTTGTCGAGCGTCCGAGCGTCTATAAATCTACTATATCGATATGACAATATCGAGAGGGCAGTGTAGCCTAGTGGATAGCGTATTTAGTTCCACAGCCTCTAGACTAGACTGTCGTGGGTTCGAATCCCACCTGCGCTCATGGATGTTTTGTGATGTTATTTAGTTTTAAGAAAGTTGTTATTTAGTGTAGTTAAGAAAGACGCTAATGACCTAAGATGTCGACGCGTCTATAATCTACTATAAATAAAAAGACAATATCGATAGAACCTGGGAACTGGGGGTTTGTAATAGAGGAGCCACGTACACATAGCATTTTGGAAAATTATGTGAAACGTTGAGATTTTATGATCCCGCTGTAAGTATACAATTTTATGTACTTACTTTAAATAAATTAAACGTAATACAGGGTGTCCAAAAATTGCTGGGACACAGAGCTACCACGTGTAGTAGAGGTCAAAATAAGTCGATTGGACCCAATTTATTTATATATCAAAATGTACCGTTTGCCCGTGAGGAGTTCAAAGTTTACATAAAAAAACACATTTTTGTACACTGTTCAGAAATGAGTGAAACAAATTGAATGAAATTTGACAAAAGTGCATTTTAGAGGATTATTCTCCTTTCGGTTAATCAAAGAAACCCAAAAGAAATTGTAGAGGGGTTAAAACCACCCTCACCCCTTGACATTTTTTTCAGAACTTTATTAGGGGTGGTAATACGGTTTTCAAATTTTTTTTAGCGAGAAGACTGATTAATTATCTTCATTTTGTTACTCTTGTAAAAATTTCGTATTCCGCATAGTTCCGAAGGAAAAAAATGTTTTCTTAAATAATGCTAACAGATATTCCTAGTACAAGTTTAATAAAATTGTAATAGATACAAAATTTAAGTATACAAAATTTTATGTAAACTTTGAACTCTTCTCATGGACAAACGGTACATTTTGGTATATAAATAAATTGGGTCCAATCGACTTATTTTGACCTCTACTACACGTGGTAGCTCTGTGTCCCAGCAATTTTGGGACACCCTGTATATTGAATTGAAATAAATTCGCTATGAAATATATTTACTCAAAATATTTATTTTTGATTAATTCAAAACCAAATTAGGTTATCAACAACTGTCAATTTTCTAGCGTAGCTAAGAAAAAATAGTGAATCTTCGTATTTACTGTGTATAGGCAAATATAATGATAGCTTATTCGATGAAAGTTGACTTAACGATTGCATCAGGGTGTCTCGTTCAGGGCCGCAGCAAGGAAATCTTGCGCCTGGGGCCAACATTTCAATTTGCGCCCCCCCCCCAATAAAAATCAAAAAATGCATGATACAAGATTTTTATAAGATATTCTAACACAACCAACTGAAAAACATAAAAAATGTTCACTAATCGACTCCAACAACTCGCACTTTTAGTTTCAAAGATATATAAACAGCATCTGAGAGATTTTTGAGTTTTCTTAAAAATTCCAAAAGTAAGAAGACCCCCCTCTTTGTACAAATTTGCGAAATTTTTGAAAAATAAATTCGACTCGATTCGTTTGATATTAGGTCAATTTATAGAAAAAATAGCGCTGAATCGACTCCAACAACTCGCACTTTTAGTTTCAAAGATATATAAACAGCATCTGAGAGATTTTTGAGTTTTCTTAAAAATGCCAAAAGTAAGACGACCCCCCTCTTTTTACAAATTTGCGAAATTTTTGAAAAATGAATTCGACCTGATTCGTTTGATATTAAGTCAATTTATAGAAAAAATAGCGCTGAATCGACTCCAACAACTCGCACTTTTAGTTATATAATATATTTCTATAGAAATTATCGCCAAATTCGTTAGCCGTTTCTGACTCATTGAAGATCGTAAATAATTTTTTATGAGCTTCGGTTCACTGAACTATCTCTCACATGAAGTAGTGGTTACGGGAATTGTTAAAAAAATTCTATATGCTATTCCCATGTTTGAATAGCTTTCCACTAAACTCAAATCATGAATTGTTCGTAGTACTCTAAATGTGACATTTTATTAATATTTTCATTTAATGATTCAAGCATTTGCTTTGCGCTTGCTACTTTTGTAATATTAAATACGTAATGTGAAATACAAATTAATAATAAGTGTTATATTTCTTTCTTTAATCCTAATATCTGGGTGGCCGAGCTTTGCTCGGATGAGTTCAATAAAAACAGTACTTAATATGCTGTGAGATATTATTTTCTCAGAATATTATTCCGAAACGAATTTATTTCTGTAACATAATTTAAAATAATTGTTTCTGATATTTTAACTACCTATGTGTATTTTTAAGCGTAAAAACTAAGTATCAACTTGAATCTAGCATTTTTTCCTGTAAATATTATTTAGGTCGCCATTTTCAAATCTACCGCCGTTATTGTTTTGTTGACTGAAAAACTCGCAAAAACCGATTTTTATAGATTGAATATCTTGTAAAAATGTTCGGATCAGATGAAATTTTGCTCGCCCGTTACCATTTTAACAATCCAATTTTAAGCATTAATACCAAATATCAACTTTATCGAAGTACTTTTTCTCTGTTATGTGATCTTAACAACTTCCAGTAAATTTCAAATACTTTTTTTGGCATAGGTACCTACTGAAAAACTCACAAAAATCGATTCTTTTAATAACAAACGTCAGACTAACCTGCGCAAAACTCTTTTTGCATGTATCTTCACCATAGTTTTTAAAAATCGATGTGTTTTGATACACATGCCGCGGCGCTAGAAGTGCGGTCCTCTGGGCCGCCGTGCCAATTTTTAGATACGCAAAACTTTTTTGTACGTATCTTAACAATAGTTTTTAAAAATCGATGTGTTTTTATACAGACCCGCGGCGCCCGAAGTTTTGTCGTTTGCCGTTTTGTCATTATTTACATATTGTGCAAGACACATTAGTGTTCGTTTACAATTTTAACACTTGTGATATATTATATAAAATCTATGTAGAAATAGACTTCGAATCAATCTGACTTTAATTGAGCGAGTTATAATAAATAAAAAAACACCTTTTTTTTAATTGCTCCCCTCTGGAACCAAAATTCCTACCTAGATCAATTTCTCGCCCCGAAAAATCCTCATTCTGTAAATTTCATCAAAATCGTTAGTCGTTTTTGAGAAAAAAAGGTCTAGGTAAGATTATACGTCATACTAAATTTAACGTACCTACTTACCTATACTACATATTTTATATAAGTAATATAAAAATAACATACCTATTTATTTAAATATTAGCTAAAACTACTTACATAATTATGTTTAGATTTTATTGTTGTTATTTTCTTACTTTTCAGATAATTACTGATTATTTTAATAAGTTAAAGATTGACTGTCAAACTAATTTTGACATAAATAATGAAAATAGTTTGTTTTTTCCAAAGCCTACTCACAATACGACACTGTTTTATGACGTTAAAAAACTGTTTTTTAAAATGATAAAATCGATAGGAAAACGAATTTTTCCAGGGATGAGACTTAGCTAAATCGATTTTTTGCCCCCCGAAACCCCTTTTCGGTAAATTTGATCAAAATCGTTAGAGCCGTTTTCGAGAAAATATTTATATAGGTACATAGAAACATATATACAAGATTTACTCGTTTAATTAATAAAATATAGGGATTTGCAAAAGTATTATTATTTATTGTATATTTTATATTTGTCGAATTGTAATTAGCCTGGCAATAATCATTGTCGTTTTTCATGTCAAAAAATACAGCGTCTTCGGCGCCCCTTGCTTAATGCGCCCGGGGCCGTCGCCCCCTCCGCTCTACCCTTACTGCGGCCCTGGTCTCGTTTTGTGAGATCGATATCGTATTTTATCGGTGCGAATCATTTGTATGGTTTTAATAATCGTGCACTTTCATTTAAATCTCTATTATTATTTATTAGTGTTTGATCTGATAAATCGTTTCGACTAGAAATTAAACAATCTCTCCTCGGGCTAGAGAAAAGCTATAAGATATATTGTTGTTGTATCGTGAATTGGACTATCGTTTCGGAGGTTATTCATTTTTTTTAGAACTTTAAATCTTAAAGTAGGTACATCCAGAAGCTGAGCAACATTTTTGGTTTAGTATAAAATTTTCTGTTAGTCTATGCTTTTTGCGAACATTCGACGACTTTTTGCCATTTGTCAAAAAGCGATTACCTATGTATTTTGCTAAAATGGAAAATGTCTCGGATCTTTTTTAAATTTAATTGGCTTATAGAAAACGACGCGCTGATTTCAGTGAGCACTTCTGCAGCTCTGAATCTCTTATTGACTCAATTATTATTAAACGTTCATAATTGAATTTAAACTTCAAAAGCCTTCTCAAAATCAGACTTTTAAAGTAGGTACAGTGGTATTAATAATAATATAAAAGTAGGAACTAGATCTCTGTCCGCAATTTCGTCTTCTTGCCGATTTATTGGATTTTTTGTGCGTGTTTTGTGTTATAACTGAACGGAAAAATGTGTTCCCAGATTTTTTCTGTTTATTTGTACCAGGAACACTCCATAACGGTTGGATGAAACACCAGACGACCGTCAAATAGAAACCAAAACTTAAAAGTATAAGGCAGTTTTTATAAGGGAACGCTTGGATTAATATAAACATTTACGGCAGTGAAGGCTATTAGCAGTATAAAAAACGTGGAGCCATGCGTGGAACTGGTTTGGTTGAATTATTTAATAGTTGTTTTTTGCGTGTGGTCGATTTTGACAGAATTTGGCACAGCTGTGGTGTAAACTATAAGATTCATTAGTATCTCTTTATTATGTATTATCTTATTGAACTATTGTATATAGAAATATTATCCGCTCGATTTAAAACTAGACTCTCTAAATAAAAAAAGTGGCTGACAGTTGTTCTCGTTGATTAATGTGATTTCATATTACATTATGCAGCGTTTGCTATTTGATGCGAGCGGTAAATCGTTCTTTCATTTCACAATTCGTTTTGCCGTGCTGAATGTAGCGAGGAATACGTCTTTATGTAATTTGCTTGGGTTCATTAATATCCTATACCCAAACTCAATCCAGGTGGAACATAAATCGAGGACAGTATGGTCCAGTGGTTAGCGTCGCGGCCTCTGGATCAGACTGTCGTGGGTTCGAATCCCGCCTTCGCTCTAGGATGTTTTGTGATGTAATATAGTTTTAAGTGGGAGTTGTTATTTAATGTAATCAAAACGCTAATGACCTAAATTGTCGACGCGTATATAATTTACAATAAAATAAAAAAATGAAACATAAATCAAATACCAATAGTCTTCTATTCCCGGGATGGCGAACCTTTTCACATCTACGTGCCAGTTTTTTTTCAAAAAATGTTTAATGTGACCATAAAGTGCCAACAAGCAGCCAATGAAATTTATTTAACTGAACAAAAATATGAATCCAAATTACTTATTTGTCGTATCGATCTCGTATTTGTCATTTGAATGATAGCCAATTTTTTTCGACAGCATATGTAACGTATTTTTAATTATTTCGATTTTGTACTTCAATCAATGCCGTGCGCTGGCAATATTGTGTCGCGTGTCAGCTATGGCACGCGTGCGATAGGTTCGCCATCCCTGGTCTATTTATTTTCAAGATAGAGTGACCTGTGTGCGTGATCACGTGTTCCTTAATTTCTTGAGTTGTGATTGGTCTCTCGGGAGAATTTCAAATTTTGCAAATCGTTACCCTATTTATTTTATTGTAAGCTGTATAGGGAAGAACACTGTTAAAATGTATTTTTTCAAATTACTCTTATCTTGAAAATGATGGAAACTTTGGTGTGATATATAACCACAAAACACCAACACGTTTAACAATTCTCAACGTAAGTTTCGCCAACCATATTGGCATCATCAGGCGATGATTAAAACTAAAGACTACAATCTATTGGCTATTTATTTATATAGATTACCTTGCGGTTAAAACTGATATAAATTACCTCCTATTTACAGAAAACTTAACGGTCCATTGAATCCTATAGTCTAATAAATCATAAATTGGACTACCTGGGAATTGGGAGTGAACTTTTGTCATTGTTCAAAATATTTTTACATTAATTGTTACTCTAATGCTGAGTTTATCGTACAATTTTATTTTTTAATCACGCTGTTAAATGACGATTGCTATGGTAACGATCAACAATTTGCCAAAATGAAAACGTAGCAACCAATGAACACGTATAGCAATCAAAATTTAACAGCGTGATTAAAAAAACAACCTGTTAAAATTATACGATAAACCCAGCATATTAAGGCGTCTAGTTGTCTAGTCCGTAACTCGAACTATTCTCGGTAACATCTGATGTAATGGTTAGCGTGCTGTAGTGATGAGCAAAATTGGTCTTGGTCTTGGTCTTGCGAAAAAGCAAGACCAAGACTATCATTAGACTAGCAAGACCAAGACCAAATATGCAAGACCAAGACCAAATACACAAGATTAACTAACATTTTAATAAAGTAAAGTATTTTGTTAGTTAATAATAGATTGTTAATTATTTTTAATTTATAACTATGATGATCTTCAAAAGTAAAAAACTAAAAAAGACAGATAAAATGAGCAAGACCAAGACTTGATACGCAAGACCAAGACAAAGACTAAATAAGCAAGACCAAGACTGTCCAGGTCTTAGTCTTGCTTTGCTCATCACTAGCGTGCTGGCCTTTGGATTAAACTGTCGTAGTTCAAATCCCACTTCTGCCCGGGAGATTTCCTATATAGTTAATTTATTTGTGCTGACTTCAAATTAAACGTAGATATAGGAAAGGTGTTTGTAAAACTAAAGACAATATTTTTTTTATACTTTTTAAGACATTTGAAATCAGTTCTATTTTTTAATTAAAATTGTTTTTTATGTAGGTATTAGTCTTGATTTGAAGTGTTCTTATCTTCCAGGTTCATTTTTGATCACGTCTGTTTAATCCGAAATGTATCTGAAGTTTGTAACGAAACGTTTTGAAGTTTTGATTGGACGAGTTATAGTTCACAGTCTTGCCAACTCTGCGTAATCTACAAACATAACGTTTTATATTTGTGTGTATTAAAAACTGTAAACTCGTTTCTGTGTTGCAAAATATTATTCTGACGCTTTCCCATTTATACAGTTAAAGTTCATCTTAACGAGAGAGCTTATAATACCAAATGCAACATACAGCTAGTTTACTGTATTATATTACTTAGTGTTTGTAAACGATCTGCTAATTATTTGATAATAGTAGATTGTATTATCTAGATGTGTAATGGACTATATTACGACGAGTAATGACAGTATGTAAATAAATTATAATTTAAAAAAACTAAAAAACACGCTTTAATGAACTAAAAAGTAAAAAATAATTAATTTTATTGTAACAAAGCGTGGGGTGCTTTGTATCATATTTTCATATTACCCCACGCTTTTTTTACAATAAAATTAATTATTTTTTACTTTTTAGTTCATTAAAGCGTGTTTTTTAGTTTTTTTAAATTATAATTTATTTTTGCTTTTTAGTCCTGGAGATCCTGGTCAGGATAATGGGACAAACTTATGGAATTATTGTATTGTCATCGGTCCTTGATAAGTGTGCAAAGTTTCAGTTCAATCTGAAGTTTTTTGCTTTTTTTTTTTTTTAGTCCTGGAGATCCTGGTCAGGATAATGGGACAAACTTATGGAATTATTGTATTGTCATCGGTCCTTGATAAGTGTGCAAAGTTTCAGTTCAATCTGAAGTTTTTTGCTTTTTTTTTTTTTTTAGTCCTGGAGATCCTGGTCAGGATAATGGGACAAACTTATTGAATTATTGTATTGTCATCGGTCCTTGATAAATGTGCAATGTTTAAACTAAATCTGACCGTTCAAAGTTGGTCAAAATCAAGTTCAAAGAAGTCGGTTACAAACTGACAAACCCGCAAGCCCGCAAACAAACATACAAGTGAAGCTAATATAAGCGTGTTAAAAAGAGCGCGGATAGCGAGTTTTTACAGTCACACGAGTTGTAATATCATTACGCACGAGCTATATGTGGTCTTTTTTGCCATACCCACTACAAATACCTACTTTTCATTACATTTTCAAAGAAGTTTGACAGTTCATTTGCGTCGCCATCTTTACTTTTACAGTATGTCGTGAAGCTCTTGAGTAAGTAATGGCAGGCGCAGGCAGACGGATAGAGCGAATAAATAGATGTTGCTATGACAACCGTTTACTTATCGCACTAGTGCGGTAAGTAAAACACTTTCCGCACGCCTGCCAGTTAAATGACCCCACTACAGGCCGGTATACATGCATCGAAAGTAACTATTTTGTAGTGGATATGGCAAAAAAGTATTAAAACGTTTACTAAAACAATAGACAAACAAGTTATGAAAATGTAACTGGTCCACCATTACGGTGGCGATTTTCTAGAATAAATTCCCTTCTGGACAGAATTAATATTTTTAGGGTTCCGTACTTCAGAATGAAAAAATGGAACCCTTATAGGATCACTTTGTTGTCCGTCCGCCCGTCTGTCTGTCCGTCATGACTCTTTTTCTCAGGGACAGCTGGAGGTATCAAGTTGAAATTCAAATCAAATACTATGGTCTACAACCTCATAATCATGTGAAAAATTCAAGCATTCTTACTCAATGCTATATAAAAAGATAGAATCCCGGTCATAAAATCCCAGATAATATATCCCAGGCAAAAAAATCCCATGCCAAAATATCCCAACTAAAAATATCCCTTGACAAAAATATCCCACGACATAAATCTCCCATGACAAAATATTCCCGCGACATTAATATCACAATCAGCACATACACATAACATGCGACGGTTTTGTCTGCGGGATGAAGAGGGGGGAGGGGGGAGGCGGCGCAGAAAAAAATAACAAGTTATTCTTTTTTTGACTTAACTTGAATTCAATGTAATTCAAATGGAGAAATTTAACATGTAAAGTCAATATCGTTGGTTGAAATCAAACGCACTGTATATTAATTATATTCTTAAAAATTGTAATTTATTTTTTTGTTATGGGATGTTTTTGACATGGGATATTCTTTCCATGGGACGTTTTTGTCATAGTTTAATTTTGTCTTGGGATATTTTTGTTTGGGATATTTTTACTGGGATATTATTTACAGGGATATTAATTACTGGGATTTTATGACCGGACACCAAAAAGATACAGCCAGGCCCCTCTTTTCCATTGGTCACTCTGGGTAATTGCCCAGGGCCCCGCGATCGGGGCCTCATCGATCGCCAACCGATATCACCGATAAATATATTTATTTTGCGAAAATCAAACGATTTTCTTAGTGGATGCTTACGTCAGTAAAGGAACCAACTGTCTAAATTTCAAGTTTCTAGCTTCAGCGATTTGGCCTGGGCGTTGATTAGTCAAAAAACCCTATATCCCCATTTGAACCCCTTAGGGATTGAATTTATTTCTAAAAATGATTTATTAATGTATTGTCATCGGGAATACATATGTGTACAGAATTTCAAATCGATCAGATACGTGGAAGTCGTTCAAAATTGACTTGCAAGATTTGACCTAAACAAACACAAACAAAATAATGCAAGTTAAATAAAAGCTTGTAATAAAAAAATGTAAAGTGATATGTACATGATGTGAGAGGATTGTTGCTCCAAGCTCATGATCATTCGTTGCCACCCAGCGAGCAAGCCGACCGCAAAGCTAGTCTTGCCGTGGTGCTACTACAGTCGCGTACGGCTCCGATTAAAATCGTGTGATGTAAAAGCTTGCATTTAATACAATGTGTAACCACTATTCGCGTCTGGCATTAAGGTCGAAGCCCTCTATTGGGCTTAGTCGCGAACTAGCCGAGGAGGTCGTAGCAACGGAACAAAGCGTTGAATGAAGGTAAAAGTGCACAAAATATATGTTTTTCACGAATGACAGTTTACAAAGGTAAGCATAATGCTAAAAGATATTGTTCAGTTTTCACTTCAAGTTTTGTAATAAATAATTCTGTCGCAATACGACTTTTAACCGTTGTTTGTTTACATTAGCTTACATGTGATTTGTATTAAATAGTTTCAGAAATGCCTTACATTTGTTCAAATCCTTGTTGCCGAAATACTTCGACAGCATTTTCCTATCACAAATTTCCTGAAAATAGTGAATTGAGGAAGCTATAGATGGGTTTAACTGGAATAAGACTTATAACAGAAAGCACTCTTTTGTACAGTGATCATTCAGATGCTAATGACCTCTGTTGTCGATCGTCTATAATTTACAAGATGGATGAATTGTGGATTGTAGACGCTCGACAACAGAGGTCATTAGCGTCTGACTATAATTTACAATTCATTCATTCATGCAGTGATTATTTTAACGGCAATGATTTTTTTCCGCGTCGTAAGTTCCTATTGCAACATTTGTGCTGACATAACAAAACATTTTTAGTGAAATTTAATTTCGATATTTTCAGCCAGACGCTAATGACCTCTGTTGTCGAGCGTCTATAATTCACAATTCATTCAAAAGTCGTATTACGACAGAATTATTTATTACAAAACTTCAAGTGAACACTGAACAGTATCTTTTTGCAATATGCTTACATTTGTATACTGTCATTCGTGAAAAACATATATTTTGTGCACTTTTACCTTCACTCAACGCTTTGTTCCGTTGCTACGACCTCCTCGGGTAGTTCGCGACTAAGCCCAATAGAGGGCTTTGACCTTAATGTCAGACGCGAATACACGATATCGTACACGACCATGACAGAAAACCGTGCCATCGGAAAGAGGCCTTAAATAAAAGATTTGCTGCCGAGTTCTTTTAGTTACGTTTTGTGTAACACGCTGTATGTATATGTCAATTTATTGACGTGATCGAAGGGCACATTAAATGCATTTAGCCTTGTATAATCGTTCAAATACACGGAGTGTACCCGAGTTTCTACCTTTGTATTCAAGGTTAGAATATATTTATTACACATTTAAAATGCGACGACCTTGAAGTTTGATGTTCATAATATTATATTTATTAATATACGTGACTACAGACGGTGTTTTGTTTACTTATTAAATTAATACATAATTGGTAGCATTATTTACAGCTCTCCTCCAATAACAAGGTTTTAAAAAAGACACCTCTGTAGCATGCTTTAACTCAAAAGCAACGTACAGAACTATACAAAGTTCAAATTTAATTTATATTAGAAATCGTGTCTATCGTGATTATAATAAAACAACGTTTCGTCTATAGATTTAGACTTTTTCAAGTACATACATAATAATATTTTTTATGTATGTACTTGAAAAAGTCTAAATCTATAGACGAAACGTTGTACATTTAATAAATCAAATATTTTGTCCACTATCCTGCGATTTTTCTTAATTTTATTCAAATTTAATTATCATTATTACACGAAATATGATTTCTAATGCATAGTCTAGTAGCACGAGACGAAAAAGGGGCTTTACCTTGCAAAAGAACGGGTAGTTCTGATTTTTCGATGTTTTATATTTAGGGGTTATAATTAAAATATCCATGTTTTCGACCTTGGAACATCTTTGGGAGCGCCGCCATTTTGAAAAATTGCCAACAAAACCGTTTTTTACATTCTATAGGGTAAAAATAGGTATTATCAATTTTATAGAGGACATAATACATACTCTACTACCTTTGTCTGATATACCTAATATATAGCGAGTTATGTCTAGAAGCGGCCACCCTACAGATGCATTTTTTCAAAAAGGACGAAAATAGCCGAGCGTGTAGCGACGCCATTGATCATATGACGTTTCCATATGCCTCCTCAATTACGAGTTCCCAGATCCAAATCCGTGAACTGGCAAAAGTATCAATTGAGTTTTCAATGTATTATTAATTAGCGGCCAGGTCCGGCTTCGCCGGGGTTCTATGAGTTTATAAGTTACTAGTTTGTGGTCGAAATTCGACCAATTGTGTCTGTATAGTAACGAAATTCTCATGTTCACTTTATTTTACCTGCCTTAACGGCAACATACACACATGATTTTTTTGTGTGTATGTTGCCGTGCACATCTATGGCACTGTACCATTCGAATGATATAAGTTTCATTCCCCCCTTGCATAATAAATAGTAAATAAAAAAGGGACAACAAGTTTCGGTGTTCACATATTAATATAGAATATACATTATCCACTCGCTTCGCTCGTTCGCTAGAATTCTTGATTAATTAATACATTACTCACTCGCTCCAGTGAATAAAGCAAAGTATGCCCTTTTCGAACAGTAAAATAAAATTGAAATCGGTCCAGTAGTTTCCAAGTTTACTTTTTACAAACAAACAAACACTCTCTGTAATATTAGTAGGTATAAATAAATAACAAATTGAAATTGTTGCCGGGTCCAAACGACCCTAGCTGTTGGTGGCCTTATAAAAAGAATGATGCAAAATGTATTTTTAAATCGGGATCGAGTAACACCGAAAAAAATTTGATAGCAACCGGCGACTTGTATAAAACGAACCCAGTTTAGTACTGGTGTAGTTCGCGACCCGAGCACCTATATGATGATATATAAGGTCAGTAAATAACTACATCTGACAGCGGATAAACAGCACGTGGCAGGCTGTAAACAGTTGCCTTTCTTCTCTAGCGGACCACCGTACAGTGGAGAGGATTCAGTCAGTCTACAAACATAATATCTATGGTCTCATGTTGACCGCACATTATTATTAACTCATATAGCTGCTTCCTCTCTTTTTTTTCTCTCTTTCTTTATTGTATACCTGGACCACTGGACATTGGACAAGGAAGTCGATTGTTATGAACTAGTAGCCGATGGTCGAACTGTGTCGATGCATTTGTTGAAACAACTCCAATTATCTTCTGTCCATACTTACCGGCTAGTTTTTGAAATTATTGTTATTGAAATCCATTCATGACACCGGACAGGGGCGGCTTTTAAATCTTCCCCGACAATGGAAATTATATGTATGTACTTCTAAAATTGGTAGGGGAATTTCTTTGAAGTAGCGTAGGATCATATTAAAACAATTTTTTTAAATTGCTTTAATTTGATTCTACGCTACTTCGAAGAAATTTCCCTACCCCGGGCCTCTGGTTCTGGGGGGGGGGGCTCCAAATCTCGAGAAGTCCTTCTTAATCAAATCTCAAATAAGGCCAAAATATGTTTAGTAAATAAGAGGCAGTTTGGAGTTCGAGGCCTCGTACGTATACAAAATATAAATGTAGGTAGTTAGGTCGTTTATTATAAATATTTGATTTTTTTTTTGCCAGTCATTACATCTATATTATTCATTTTTTGCGAAATTTACACTACAAATACATCAATTTCTAAGCAAACCGGGGGCCTCATTTAGTTCTGCCGCCCCTGGCCTCCGACGGGCTTAGTCCTGTTGGAATTTAATAGTATTGAGGTCGTGATTCTTTTAAATAAATAATTAGTACAATTTCAATCTTTAATACTTTGTTTTTATTTAAATGCGAGCACTCTGGAAGGTACGTCTATTCTGATGTAAAATTCTGTACAGACTATTATACAGCATTATGAAAAACTGTTTATTTCGTCTTTTGGCCCTTGGCCCTTAGACACATATATATCTGTCATTATTTTGTGTATATTTAGGCTATTTACTATTTCTCAGAACACATTTAGATACAACTCCGTATAAAAACAATGTGTAAAACCACCCTTATTTATTTCCTTGTTAAAATAACAAGATATTATATATGAGATAAGAGAGGGATTTTTGTAAACTGACTTAGAATTCCAACAAGTCCGCCACTGTACGGGGTCAACCTAAATAAAACCGTTTAACAAAAGTCATAAAAACAAAGATCAGAGCGAGAGCTTGGACTAAGCTAGCTTGAGAAACATTTTTTTTTTGGAAGATTTTTCTTTGATATATGTTAAAATTCCGGTGTGATATCCTTGAAGTGTTATCTATTTAAGATAATGCAAGTATCCCGTTTTAAAGAGTACTAATTAGTCAAGACAACAATCAAGCAATTGATATTCAAAACATGTTGCATCCATTTTAAAAGAGCTCATAATAAATTTTATTTTATTCCAGAGCCTATTATTAGCCAAACCATACATTTAAATACAAATATACGAAAATAACCCGGGGTTATTTTAAATACAGCCAACACGTAAAAAATAAAGGAGCATCTGCTTGCTTTTGTTTTCCACTTCAACAGTTTTTTTTTTTTATTTCTTCTCTTCATTTTGTGCGCGCCGGCGCGAAATGTCTGTATGCTGCATATTTTGTATAACTGTTGTACACATTTATTTTTAATACATATTCAACAGGTTGTTTCCAATTATATTAAAATATATTACATAATATATTATTTGTGTCTGCCTAGTAGCGCAGGTGCTACAAATAATCAGTACCTGTCTATTATTTACCCGTTTCATATTGTATAAACATATTACAACGAATGCAGCTGCATTTTCTTCGAAATTTATAATAGATTATCTTTAAATTACTACTTGACACTTAACGTGTCGTTGAAATTACTTTAAATAGCTTCGGATTATTATCCACCAGGAGTTTATGAACAAATGATTGGTCTTAAATATTTAATTTAGTGTAAATCAAACGTGAAATGTCATTTCTGCGCGATCTTTCAAATGTGTACATTTTACCTTAAGATTCACAAAAAATGGTTTTAACACGGGGAAAGTTATCTAAAGCCGGAAGTACACTCTCGCCGAAGGATACCGAGACTACCCGAACGCGAGAGTGTACTGGCAACGCTCGGCCGGCCTCGTAGCGCGCTGTCTCGCCTCGGGAATGCTCCATATAAAGTCGGTTTTTTGACCGCGAGTCAAAGGAACCGAGCGGCGAGTGCGAGCGCAGTCAGTACACTCTCGTGTTTAACTGCGTAGTTTAACTGGAATTGAGTAGTTTAAATCACAACTGAAGCCGAGCCACGCCGAGTGTTTGCACACACACACTCGTAGACGTTCGCTTTACCTTATCTCTCGGCGAATTTTCCTGCGAGCGAACTCGCTGAGAGTGTACTGCAGGCATAAGAAAGACATTCCCATCCAAACTTTATGAAAGTCGAGATACTTAAGTAGAAACAAAATGTCGGTATTAACCCCCTTGCAGAACGATATAAACACCTAGGTGAGCAAGTTTCCCTCAAAGAAAGGGGGTTAATACCGACATTTTGTTCTGCAAATTGAAATATATGCTTAAAACAGTCGCCGTAACAACATATTAAAATTTGAACTTTGAACTAATAATATAAATTTCGTCGGGTAGGTACATGACACCCCTTTAATACTGACCAATCGATCATCTGCGAATATTATAATGGCATTATTGGGTCACCGACAAGCTATAGAAACAATTTCAGCCTTGAAGCAATAATAATTGTGACCATTTTTTTTTGTTACATGTTGGGGGCGGTTTGCATCCCTCCCATACATCTATCTAGCAAAATCCCTCACTCAGGGCACTTTAATATGCCTCCCTCAACATCTTCACAAAAATAAGGCCTTGAATAAATATATATATCATTGACAGAGTGGGCCATGGCCTTCCTCAGGAGATTTTTCCAGTCGTCCTTATTACTGGCCTTCCTTCTCCAATTACGTTCCCCTATAATAAATTACACCAAAAAAATGTCACTAGCTCTCGGTCTATTTGGAGAGTTGGCTAAATTTACAAATATGATCGGGAATTTGCGCGACGTTTTCAAGCGGGATAATCTTAAATTTCGTTCGTATCGGATTAAATTATGTTCGTGTTGAATCGTACGAGTCTATTAGGTATTGTCTAAACTTCTTCAACATGTCATCATTAAAATAAATTTGTTTAACAATTCCTTCTGCAATGAGCACACATATATGCATTTTTAATCGTATATTAAAACGACTGAGGGTCTGCGATTAACTTTATAATATATTGAAGTAAAAACAACAATAGCCTATACCAGGGGTGGTCAGTTACATGGCTTTTGATGAAAAATTTGTTTATTATTTTACAATATGAAAAGAGTCGGGTCTCGAACCGCGTTTTGGTAACCCCTAGTATACCTACTTATAGAACGCGAATGTTAAATAATATTTTTGAACAATACATCTTTGTATTTCATTGTGTATCCATTCAGGTAATGGAAATTGTTACATTTATAAAAACCACCTGTCCGTGGCACCTCAATGCCATGTTTTGTTTTTCTGTCGGCATCGCATAATGACGAGTTCTTGATTTAGAAATAAACACTTGATTGAGATTCTTGAAATAGTGTTATTTATCTTTATAAGGTTTGTATCTATACAGATGGGAATTTTGACGGTAAACTGGCTTCTGTAAATGCTTTATATAGAGAACTTCAAATGTTGCGGAAAAAACTTAATTGAAGGGCAATGAATCTTTAAATTTGTAAATCCAAATTTTTTTCCTGATAATATAGCAAATCCGTTTGCTGGAGTAACCGGAAGGCTGTCAGTTTTTTGGCTACTGTTCAGCCCTCATTAGTAGAAGCTCATATTCCCTGATGTATCTACCCTGATTATATAACAAAAAGTCCGATAAAAATTAGTTGAGTAGCTTTTGAGTTAAGCGAGAACAAATTGACATACACAACAATTTTGAAAATGGTCGCTCAAAGTATATTTTATAAAATGGTACATCTAACAATGAATCTCTGGAGTCTTGAAGAAGGGTCACAAGAGTGAGTGGTCTGTGAAGACACTTAAATCTGTTCATCTTTTCCACATATAGTATAAAACAAAATCGCTGTCTGTTTCTCCGCTTACTTCTAAACCACGCAACGGATTTTGAAAAGGTTTTCACTAATAGATAGAGCGATAAACGAGGAAGGTTTGTGTATATAAGTTGTAAATATTTTGTACAAAATGGCTGAACTATGACGGTGTTTTGTCAAAAAAATGTTTTCTCACGTTTACAAGGCTATAAACGCTGTCCAAATCTTAGATACATCAAAACAATGTACGAAAAAATTGCAGGTCTTAAAAACCGCTATTAAATCATAATTTCATACCACCCGGGCGTAATCGGGACGGGCCGCGAGTACCTACTAAAAAGTAACCACGCAAAGCTAATCATCTGATGCTAACATTGTTAGCAAAACGTGGGTCGAATAAAAGGAGTTAAACATATAATAATTTACGAACAAGGTCGCAATTAGATTTTTTTTGTAGTACGTTTATTTTTTCACACTGTATAACATTGATGACAATATATGTAAAACGAAGTCATTGAGCCCACAATCTTTCGGTAGCGGAACTGGTGAATTTATTTATAAGGTCAAAAGCGTTCGGCCGTACAGCTCATTGTGTCCATTGCGCCGGATAATGATCCCATCCCGGGTGGCGCTGCTGGGTGGACCGCGTGGAAAGTGATTCGCACTTCACACAGATCACCGCATAGTGATCACCACCACCGATCGCTTCGCATCACACTCTGTATTGTGAGGACTGAAGTTCGCACGATACAGACAAAATAAGTCTGTGAATAACCCGCCTGCCTATGTCAACGACATTGGCGCGCGTACAGTAGATAATTCTCAAACGCGACGTAAACAACGGGGAATTTTTTTAAGGAAATTTTAATGTTCGAGATTTATTCATAGCGAACTGGTATAACCAAATTATAATTTATCAATTATTTATACTAATATTAAAGATGCATCAATTGTAGGGTTGCCAAGTATCTTGATGGTCAAATCGGGACAGGTTAGGTTGGGTTAGGTTATATAACAAAAAATTCTAAAATCAAAAAAGTATCTAGTATTTACGTAAAAAATCGAATTATCGCATAGTAAACAAGCCGTGAGGTGGGTCGTTTATTAGGACTAAAGTGCGACCCTTGAGATCCACACGACGAACTTCCCAGTTTGATAAATATTTAATAATAATAATTAAATTAGGTATTACACAGAAAAGTAATCATTTTAATCATTAAAACATAATTATTATTTATTTTTATCAATAATTAAAAAAAAAAAAAAAACGGCTGAGCCGATTTTTATAAAATTTATGTCTGATTAAAATGACGTTAACACGCCTCGATTGACACCCTTACGAAGTCGATATAATTTTTTATTCGCGAGATATTGTATAAAATCTACTTTTTTGGAGGTTATTTGGTTAAAAAAAAAAGAACGGCTGAACCGATTTTGAAAAAATTTCTTTCAGATCATATTTACGTTAATACGCGTCGATTGGCACCCCAACGTAGTCGATATCATTTTTCATTCTCGAGATTTCGTCTTAGAAAGAAATGGACACATACATACGTACGTACGTACGTACGCACGCACACACACACAGACATCTTTCTAAAAGTAGTGTAAAAATAGTGTAGTGACCTTGAAATATAAAAAATTTTTTTCTTTTTGATTTCGATTTTCGGACCCATTACAATAACTTCCAATGGGAAGTTAATAATATTTATGAAAAAAACAAACAAATTATTTTGTTAAAAAATGTATAAAAAACATGACTAATCTTTAAAATCGCAACTTTAAGAACAAAAAACTCAAAAATAATATTTTAATTCTTAGAACAAAACTTTATAAATCACAGATACAAAACGGATTTTTAATTCTAGTTATAGGTACCTATACTATTGATTCGATTTGGCTTTTTGTAGTAATATCTTATTATTTAACAAGTAAATAGACTAAACCGGGACATTCGGATGTCCCGAAAAGTTAATTCGGGACACCTTGACTTAAGACTCAAAATCGGGACAATCCCGATTAATCGGGATTCGGGACGCCTGACAACCCTAATCAATTGTCATTCCGTTTTAGAAAGAACTTACTTTTTTTAAGCGGTATAGTTGGTTTTACTCGCAGAGCTTTTTTAACATACGAATGTATTGTTTTTATTAACCTTTTATTTATCTATATACATTTCTGCATGTCTTTTAAGTTTGAAACAGTAGTCTAGCACGTACTGGCAGTGGCGCACGAGAACTCTTTAGTACGTATGTAGAACTGATTATAAAAATGCTTGTTGCCATAATATGTGGCAACTTGTGCCATATTGTTTAAAACGCAATTATTTAAACAATTGCAAGAAAATGAAATTTTTGAACGGGACAAATTTTTCTCGTATTCTTTGACTAAATATTATACTAAGTAACTACATAAAATGTCTTAGATGACTTTTTGCGATAAATTCAATATTTTCAGTGATATGAATTTTTTATTAAAATTCTAAAAATCGCGATTTTGCTATAATTAACTTTTGAGACATTAAAAATGAGTCAAAAAATTCAAAGCGATATAAAAAATTTTTTTATATTCTTTACTTAAGATATACGTTTACGAGAATAAGAAAATTTTCATTATTAACCACTGTTTTTTTATTATTTTCCACAACTATCTGTTTGGTTGGTTGGACTGATTTTTGTGAAATACTAGGAGGCGCCATATAGATATACTCCACGCTGTCAGATTACACAATGTAATCTCAAAGCATCTCGAACACAACATATATTATGGACACACAAAAACAATAATTAACATAAAAATATAAAAGTAGTAAAATACAATCATTCAGCAAGATAAATCAATAAGTGCTCAAAGTCAAAAATGAAACACACAAAGTAACATAATTACGACATAATATATATAAATTTACTACTTATTTCTTGTATAGCTTGTTGTTCTCCTGTTTGTTGTCGCTATTTCCTGTTGCTTTTATTGTTTACGAGGTTTTATTACCGCCCTTCAACAAAAACTAGATAGCGACGTCATCTTATAACGCTGCAGAACTAAAACTACAGTAGATTAAGATCTGTAGATCCTGCTAGCCAGATGTTATAGTTAGATGCTTTTGAGAAAACATTAAACACTTTGAAGCCCGCGCTATTTAGATGGATAGATATAATGGAGATTATGGACGCTCGACAACAGAGGTAATGAACATCTATATTCAAGCTATTTGTGCACATTTCTATATAAAGTACGTAATGTTACAAAACTGTTTTCTGAGTTGGCGGAATAAATATTTATTTACAATAATTAAAAACACAACGATAATGAACGCAACAACGAAAAGTCAATTCTTACAATCAACAATAACTAAACAGTAATTACAAAGTAAAACAAAACAACTATACAAAATAATTCGTAATTATTAACTATATACCAGGACTATTTATTTCTAGTTATTTATGTTTCAAATATTTATATCAGACGCACTATTTGTCGCTCAGTATTCTCCATTGACTGACTGCCTGACGCACCGTTGACTGCTGTTTATATAGACTGCGTAGCATAAGCCTAGTGTGTTCTCGCTTTCTCTAGAACTTTCGTGCAGGCACCAGTTGTTACAGTAAGCGGACCCCCGTTTCTCAGAACTCTTGGTTGCCGGTTATATACAGGGTGATCCGTAACAGTAATATAAATATCCAGATCTGGAGTCGCGCTTGAACTGTTTACAAGCCTTTATAATATCTATATCCAAACGAGCTGGGAAATATATTGTATCTAAGATAAACATATCTTAGATATCTTGTATCTAAGATAAACAGTACTTATCTTTATCTTGTATCTAAGATAATCATTAAGCTGCAGTATCTTAGATACAAGATATACCCTAGCTTTATATTAGTTTGGGTATATGATGAAAAATGAAAACTTATAGATGTAAGTTCTAGTCAGCTTCTGCTAAGATCGAGCGAACGAACGCATAGCGAGTGAGAAATGTATTAATAATATTCGAGCGAACGAGCAAAGCAAGTGGTAATGTATTAATAATATTCAAGCGAACGAGCGAAGCGAGTTAGTAATGTATTATTAACTCCTAAATTCATAGCACTCGGCCGAAGCCGAACCGGGCCGCTAGTTTAGAATATAAATAACATAGAAATTATGTTATTTTTAGAACCTAGTATTGCTTTTTTCCACTTTTAGCACTTATTCAGACTCTCGTTAGAAATGCTCGTATAGTCCCTAGACCCTAATAGAGCTTATCTAGACTGTTTTAATTTTTAGGCGGACCTAGTAGAACTTGAATAAAATAAATAAGTATTTGTCATTTTTATTTCAATAATTGTTTCAGTTGCTTTTTTAAGTCTAATAACTCTCCTGTAAAAAAATATAAGTAGGACCTAAAAGTAGGTAAATAGGTTTAAAACAAACTTTTAAACTACATAAAAGATCTATAAATAGAGGATAGGATCTCGAGGACCTTAGAAGAGCTTATAGATATACTCTTAGATGAAAAATAAAAAGTGTTTTTTAATTATTTACAATTTTTAATATAACATCGGTACTCGGTATGTACCTAAAAGGAGTTAAAAAGGTTCTAAAAAAATTGTTAAAGGATGTAAAAGTATCTGAATAGAACATGCTATAGATAGGATATCCAGGTTGTGACTAGAACCTAATTATAAAATTTTTTAAAGTTTCTAATAGTGGGCCCCACTATTAGAAACTTTAAGTGTTTCAACCTTGCATTTTGTGATAGAGAGATGCCACTCGTAACAAATGTTGGTCGAACCTTAACACTTAACGGCCCCACTACACCCCCTTTTCAAGGTGGCGGCCAAATGGGGTGGCTGCCGACCCCGAAAACTCATTTTTAAATTTACACCGCCTCCCTCCACGCAACGAAAAAAAAACCTTGTCCTACCCAAAATGCAAACGTAGCCTAAAAAAATTTAACATTTCAATGGACTACTTGTATTTTGACCCCTATCGCGGGCTGGTGGAGGTTTCGAAGGCGGTCTGAGGACCGTCCCGTATGAAATAGAGTGTGCTGAATCCAATGAGACTACCCCCAGAACTGTGCGTGGAACGGTTGCTGAGTTACAGGCGCTTTGCCCCTGAAAGTTACGCAACCACCCTGTCTAGGGGCCCGGTCGCGGGGCCCAAAATGCCTTCACATCTTAAAGTGAAGATATGGGTTCGACCAACATTCGTACCGAGTGGCATCTCTCTATCACAAAGTGCAAGGTTGAAGTTGGATTCGTCGCTTGGCGGCCCCACTATAATAATAGCACTTAAGAACTAAAAAGTATACTAAATAAGATTTTAGGCGGCACATATTAATTTTTATACAACTTAAATTTCGACTCGGGTGGAAACTAGAGGTTTTGCAATAGACGTACCACCATGGGAACTAACTATCTCTAATATTCTCGAGTCGCTTGGACTTCAAAGCGTTAAAAGATAAAGGATATTATTTTATTACCATGCTTAATTATAAAATAAAGGGGACTTCACATATCCACACAAATGTCGTAAGTTAATGTTACATAAATTAAAGTTTAATTTACTTTCCAAATTGCAAAAATATCTTTCTGCGGCGGCTGTAAATGCCAACAGGTATCACAGAACGTTAACTTGTATACACTTTGACAACGGTTTTGCGCAGTTTTGGACTTTTATACACGGTTTTAACATTTAAATACACCTTGCTCACTGCCCACGCACTATTAAAACACACATAAACCTTACTTCTGCAACAAAAAAATATACAGTGTGTTTATTATATGCTTTTCCATGTTACGAAATTAAGCGGCTCTATTCTATTGACATATAATGCGCGTTTGAATGTTTAACTACGCTGCTCATCAATCGGACTAAAATGTTCATAGTGTACGAAAGACTACTAAACACAGATGAGCAGTGACGTCAAACCTTCAAATGCGCACCAGTTCAATATAGAATAGAATTAAATAAATGCATAATGACTGCAAACAGTATATGAAACACCTGTTGTAAGAACAATGACGTAACACAATGCTGTAATCAGGAAAAAATCATTAATTCAAACCTATGTCACAGTGACACATTTTTAAACGATCGACTTTCTCCCTTTAAAGCATTTTCAGTGACAGAATGCTTTAAAGGGAGAAAGTCGATCGTTTGAAAATGTGTCACTGTGTGAGTAATGTCAACTCAGTCTGCCGCGGTAGTGGAAAGTTTAGGGTTAAAATCCCTACGGTGACATAGGTTTGAACTAATGAATTTTTCCTGATTGCAGCATTGTGTTACGTCATTGTTCTTACTCAGGTGTTTCATATACTGTTTTCTGTAATTATACAATGGGAACTATATAGCATCCTTAGGAAAACCTGTGTTCGATGCACCGTTACAAAAACATTTTTTTATTTTTTCAAGCCGAATATTGAATTATAAAGATACATTTACATAAAAAAGATCATTGACATAATTTCTTTCCAAGATCCATTTTTTAATATTTTTCAAAAAAACCTTTGAACTATAAATATTCTTATATACTGAAGTGGCAGCATGTTATAGAAATATGGGCCGGTAAATAGAAAATATCTCTGAAACAGAGATTTATTTGTTTTTGGAACGAATACATTTACGCTTCTAAAGCTATATTTTTTACCTCCATAATTTGTGCCACTTTTGATGACGATCATACACGCTCAAAATCCTACGAATCGTCGAAATCGATTGATGTTCAGTGCAGTCAAACCTTCAAAACGCGTACTAGATCAATAGACGACAAACATATCATTCGTGTCTTTCATTTAGGGGACCGTGTGGTCTAGTGGTTAGCGCGTCGGCATCTAGATCAGACGGTCGTGGGTTCGAATCCCACCTACGCTCATGGATGTTTTGTGATGTCATTTAATTTTAAGAAAGTTGTTATCTAGTGTAGTTAAGACGAGTTGCGATGTCGACGCGTCTATAATCTGTATACAATAAATAAATCTTGTCTTCCAAATCGCTATTATAGAAGAATTGGTGATTAGTACAGTCAATTAATCTTTGAACTCGCACCAGCTCAATATGTTTTTCATATTGTAGCAAACCCCAAGATGTTACGCCACTGCCTCCAATAGAAATCACGAGAAAGAAAGGTCACAGTAGTAAAGCGTGGAATGGTATCGAAGATTCTAGACAACGCTAGAGAATACGAGGACGCACTGAGCGTACACCGCGCGCAGGTATATAAACGGCGAGTGTGTCGTGTTGGAGCGATCAGTGAATGGTGAGTCGTGCCATCAAGCGGATCAGTGATATAAATATTGATCAGTCAACGAGAATCAGTCAGTGTAGATTGTACTGTGACAGTGTTGAACAGCGAAATAAATCTGATATAAATACAGTGACATAAATAATTACAAATAAATAATCCTTGTATATATTATATAGTTATTTATTAAGTGTTACCTATTTAAGTGGCTCGTTTAGTTCAATAATTACCGTTCAAGTTTTTTTATTGTTAGAATTGACTTTTCGTTGTTGCATTTATTGTTATTGTGTTTTTAATTATTGTAAATAAATATTTATTCCGCCAACTCAGAAAACAGTTTTGTAACACTATTTTATACTGCACGTATAAAACGTTTAACACGGTTTAATACCAAAATGAGAACAGGAATTGACAATACTGAATAATGCACTATAACCGTATATATAGTGTGAAAAAGTAAAAAACCGTTTTATACTGAAAAACACAGTATTAGACCATGGGTTTAATACACAAAAAAGTTTAATACCATATTTTTACATCACTAGTGAGCAGTACCGTCAAATCACTCGTATCAGCTTAATCCGTTTTTCACATTATATCATAATATACGTTCATCAGATTGTTCGAAGGGTACGTGAGCACTGAGTAGTGACGTCAAACTCGCAGTAACTTTTGTTCCTTTTGGTTATTTTTTTTAAGACGCACATTGTATAAATTCTTCGAAAAAGATTGTGAAAGATCATGTTTACAAGTAGTAGACATGTTTATGTAGAAATGATTATTACTTAGACCCAGTAAGTCATTTCTGCTTATGGTGAAAGGTATTTTTATTTATTGTTGACTGGTTGCGAAGTCATTAACAGATACCTATATATTTCTCCCACACGCACACTTTGTAAATATCTTTCTCAACTTTCAGTATAACGACATACTTATATATTTATAAAGACTCAATAAAAATAAATTAGAAATTCATATTTTGTTTTCATTTGCGTCTGTATCTCGTATAGTTTCGAAATTAGACGTTTTTAAATTTTTCAAGAAAACATATTTAAACGTCTGTATCTCCTCTGAGATGGTCGCAATGGATTCAGCGAGATTTTTTCTATAAGTACGGTTAATATCAAACGTAGCTCTTATATAAGTGTCATAAAAATTGCAGATTCGCAAAAACAGGGATAACTTCAAAAATTTGCAATTTTTTGAAAAATATAAATGTGTCACACATAAAGGTACGTGCAGTACGCAGCTGGAATTCTAGATGGTAGCATGTATGGTAGATGGTGGCTGAAATTATAAGCGCTTATAGGTTTGCACAACGAAGCTTTGATACTAGCATTGATACAAGTTTAAGTCGCGTTTGAAATGTCAGATAGCGAAGACGAATATTTGTGTTCTTCTGCTACATAAAGTAGCATATTTTAAATACCAATTTGGGTAGGAGCTATCATGTCCACCCTATTAATAGAAAACGATCTAAACATAGCGAATTTCATCATTTATACCAAGAATTAGAATTTTACCGGTTTTTTGAATATTTACGTATGGAACCTAACACTTTTAAATACGTCTTAGAAAAAACTCAAAACAAATTAAATAAAAACTGCAGGCAAAATTTCACATATTAAACTAGTCACATCCATTGCGAAACTTGTAACGGCCATTTGACAGTTGTCACACGTTGATTGTAGTAGTCAGCGCGCTGAAAGAATGGTGAGATACATTCTTGAATTTACCAGGTCTTGTAACAGCGCTTATATCTGCTACACTTACTGCTTCGTTGTGTACGCTCGCATATACATCAATTAATACATTAATTTAAGCAAGCCCTGTTATGATCTGCGCTACCATCTAGAATCACAGCTCCATACTGCACGTACCTAATATATACCTATACCTATGCTTCAAATTACTTGACCTTATAGAAAAAAGTACGCTGAATCGAATGAGCACAAGCGCAGATCGGTATATCTCTTTGAGTTTTGAAGTTATAGGTAACCGTTTAAAAAATTAATACACGTGTAATATCTCTGAAACGAAGTGAGTTACAGAGTTGCGCGGCCCATAGGATTCAGCGTGGCCTAAGCTATATATATCAAGTTTAATTAAAATCGGTCCAGCCGTTCGGCAGTGCTGGAGATAGTTCTGAATCAATTATGCTTTTTTTGCTTTTGCTGGAAAAAAGTTCAAATTAAAAATTAAATATTTTAGTGACAAATTGCTTAATTAGGAAATAATTGATTGTTTAAAAACGTGTCACTGTAGAGTAATTGTTAACTCAGCCACCGCGAAAGTGGAAGTTTCAGGTTAGAGTCCCGACGGTGACATAGGTTTGAAAAATGAATTTTTCCATTGTTGCATCATATTGTTACGTCATTTTCGATGGGTGTTTCAAACACGAATGCAAACTTAAGCATTCATTTGTATTAAATTTAACGTTTAGCAAACAAAATATTTCCAATCTATAAAATGGTACTCAAAATCAGTGTTTAACGCTGATTGCATTGTACTTGTAAAATGTTTTATCGAATTATTTTACCATAAAAAATAATTTACTCACTTCACACTTCAGAGGTACACACACACGCACACACACACACACATATATTATACGGCGTATTTACCGTGATGACGTAACCACGACCCAAGCTCTTTCAGCGGCAGCAGCCTGGTGTGGGACACCCCGCTGACCGTCTCACTTACCCGCCGAGCCCGGCGCATCGCTTGTGTTAGTGTGTACGGTGCTTTACAAACACACCGACATGCGCCGCGACTGTACATACGTGTACGTGTATACGCGAGAAACACTAATGGCCGCCCGGCCCGATGTTCGACTGTTTCATAGAGTCGCACACTTCGATTACTTTGTAGCTTTTCTGTGCAACAGATTCAGCGTGACTTTTGCAGATAATTCGATTATTGAAAAGAAAATATTAATGACAAAATTCACAGATTTCGCAATCCTTGCAACCATCGAGGACATTGGAAATGATAACAGCATATATGAAACATAATTAACTGTTTATTATACACACAATATTTATCAATGCACTGTTTAGTTTTGTCAGGAATATTCTTCTGTTATATATACGCGTTCACTTTTGCTTTATTACTTAACTTTTAAATGGATTTTTCTACAGTATTTATTAACATTTGCTCAAAAATAACACCGCAGATCGTCGCAAATACCTGTCAATTAACTAGACATGATATAAAACACATTTCGAAAAAATTGCACTTGTTCAATTTTGCATGATTGCTCCTCACTTGATCGCGACACCGTTGTCTTTTGGCCTTGAACGAAAACTCGTAACTCTGCCCCCATTTACGAACATAAACATTTCCAATGTTAAAAAACAAAATGGATAAATGTAAACAGTTTTAACATGGACTTTTGTAAGTATGTTAGGGGTACCTAAGAGTACACATGTTCTAAGAGTACGCAATGGTGAAAAATCAATCTTGGTAACACTGCATGTCGGCGCTTTTGTGGTCATAAGGTTGGCCATTGTCAGTCATCAAGTATATATGTGACAGTTCGGCGAATGTGCAACTCTGTGAAGTTTACGGTAAGAAAATAATATTTTACCTATTTTTCTGTAACTTTTTGGGAACTCGGAGTAAGGTTTAAAACATTAGCGAGTGTTTAATTAAAAATCGCATTTACTATATCGGAATGTGTGTTCCATAAGGAGTAGAATCATATGCGTAGACCTAAAACTGTGTTGCATATCTTCAGTTTACATCTCATAAAGCAATTTTGCAGTCGTGTGCCTAAGTGTACGCGACCAAAGAGTACGCATGCTTACACTTACTAATTACGTGCGTACTCTTTGCGACAACATTTGCGATCGTTGTTAATGTTCCAAAGATATGAGCGCATAGCCATGAATATTTATTTCAAACAATGCTTTTTAGTTAATTTCAATAAACAGAAATCACCTTATTTTTTATTTCCAACAAAAATATTGGCTGCGTACTCTTGGAATACACTGTGTCTAAGAGTACGCAGTTGCAAATTTTGAAAAAATTGTGAAATATCGGTTTCTCCGTTATTTTTATATGCCAAAGAATTTATGTTATGTTTTGTGTAATACTATAGATAAGTATAAAGAATATATTTATTATTTATGTTGAAACTGGAAACTAGAAATATTCTTGTCTACTTCAATTCAAAAATTAAGTGCACTCTTAAGGCCGGTTCTCACGGGGTGATTTTAGTTGATCAACTTTAGTTGATCAACTAAAATTGAACTTAAATTGAACAACTTTTCGTTCCCACGTTTCAATGAAAATTGATTGACTGTTTCAACTTCAAAATGGCGCCAAATGCAGTTTTCCGTGCAGGTCTAGGAATAATAGCCACTTTAAGGGACGAACTAAAAAAAATTTAATGAAAATGACGAAACAACGCAAAAAACGTCGTTTTTGGGTTAGACGGTGGATTTCGAGAAGATATCAAATTTTATTTTATTTTTAATGTCCGCTATAGACAGGTCTTCTAACCTCATTTCACTCTTTATAATATGTAATGCATTTTCTCGGTAATCTTTATTTCTGTATGAGTCTAATTTGTGATTCCACAAACAATCGTGTTTTTGATACAACTCTAAGAAATTTATAGTTAATTTTTTTGACCACTTCATTATTATAAATAATAATATAACACTTCGGGACACCAGACATTGACAGTACTCATATTGACAGACGAATGAACTGAAGTTGACTGACAATACAATAGTTCGCAGTTCACACGCTTCAATCGTGTTTCAAATAGCAGTTTCAACTAGTTTGAAGTTGAATATGACTCATACTTGAACGATAAAGTTAGACTCAGTCCAACTTTTGTGGAACCGACTAAAATTGATCAACAAAAGTTGAAATATAGGTTCTCACGCTCATTTTCATTCGATTTTAGTTGATCAACTAAAGTTGATCAATTAAAATCGCCCCGTGAGAACCGGCCTTGACCCCCTACCCTACTATAAGTTGTTGCCGATGCGTACTTATATAGCGTCTGCAATTAAAACTAGCGTTCAGCTCCGTCATAATATGATAGCGTTATGAGATACCTCTATACTCTATATAGCAGGGGTTCCCAAACTTTTTTGATCATGACCTTAATTTAAAATTGCAAAAGCCTTCGCGACCCTTAAACATTTTTCCCAGCAGCAATTCAAATTTAAGTCGTTTATTTAAGAGTTCAAGTATAAACTCGTACAGTAAAAGTACGAGAGTCATAATTTATAAATTCTATGATCACGGAAACAGGCCGTGACCCTAAAAAATCAGCCCGTGAGCCCACTCGGGCTCGCGACCTCGACTTTGGGAATCCCTGCTCTATATAGCCCGAATATTTTCTCCTACTTATTCGCGAAATCAGCACGAAAATCGGTTGACAGGCGACTTCACATCGCAATTATAAGGGGAGAATTTCTCGCGGGGGGATAACAAATCATATTTTTTATGTCTGGAACTACTGAACAGATTCTAAAAATTCTAATTCACTAATAGAAAACTATAACGCTGTATATATCCCTGAGTGATATATAGGCTATATTTTATTTTGATAAATTTCTCGCGGGGAGGGGGGATATTAATTCCTGTGAGATCTAATAGTATAACAAAACTAAATTCTTTTGCATTTTAATAGCGTATATAGGCGGAATCCTTCTTAATATTATATAAACACCACCAGCCTGACTTCGCTTCGCAGGGGGAGAATTTCTCGCGGGGGGGGGATAATTAATCATAAATTCTTATAGCACCCGGGCGAAGCCGGACGGGACCGCTAGTAAGTAGATATAAGTAGTAAGAATGTAAGGGAGTAATAATGAAAAAAACCCAAAAGAAAACCAAATTATACAGCCAGAAATCCCGTTACTATTTTATATAGGTAAGTATATTACTTATAATTATATACCTATATCTACTTACGAGGACAGGTGGTGGAACGGTTAGCGTAGCGGCCTTTGGATCACACTGTCGTGGGTTCGAATTCCACCTGCGCTCATGGATGTTTTGTGATGTTATTTAGTTTTAAGTGAGTTGTTATTTAATGTATAATCAAGACGCTAATGACCTAAGTTGTCGACGCGTCTATAATTTACAATAAATAAATAAATATATCTACTTACTTAGTAGATATTAATGATAAGATAAGTGTTGAAAAATTGCGTGATCATCAGTATTATCTATAACAGTTGGTGAAATACGATGTTTATGACGCAATAATTATGGAAAAATGGTGATAAAATAGTCGATAAAATTCGTGATTTTAAACCGTTAATATAAAAGATTGCGCTTTGTCGCTATCAATAAGTATCTAAGGTATTATGTTCACTTGTAATATAATATATTTTATCGATTCTGCTTATATATTATCTTCCTATATAAGTAGTACTAAATATATGTTCTCGTATTACTATATTTTGGTTAATTGACGCCACTAATTTTTATTAAGTTATATGGTATGAATTATAACGACAATAATTAAGTTGTAAATTGTTCGTAATTATTTAAAATTTTAAAATTCTTTCGACTCCTATGCTAGGACATTATTTCTGTTTCTTTTTTTGTAAAAAGAAAAGAATTTTAGCAAACGTCTTTATTTTTATTTTAGTAATAAGTAATTGGGAATTTATTTGCATTTTTTATTTAAAATATATATACACTTATTTAGCAATTAATTTAGTAAAAACTTGGAAAAAAAAATAATTCCTAAGCATATATAGGTATCGATATGTCAAAATAAAGCGGTTTCCTCAGAAATATCCCTTTTGATTAACACAAGAAAGAAAAAAAAAAAAAAATATATATAGAGGACAGTATGGCTCAGTTGGTAGCGTCGCGCCTCTGAATCAGACTGTCGTGGGTTCGAATCCCGCCTCTGCTCATGGATGTTTTGTGATGTTATTTAGTTTTTAAGTGATATATTATATTTGTTGTATTTAAGACGCTAATGACCTGAGTTGTCGACGCGTCTATAATCCACAATAAATAAATAAAAGAAAAAAATATATATATTAGTGTCATCTGTTAGCGCACTTGTGAATTACAAATAACTTAAAATGCGTACCTATTAAGTTTTAGTGTCATCTATTAGCGCACTTATGAACTACAAATTATTACCAGCATACTGCAAATACGTGTTCGTGTTTGAGCCGAGTAACCCCGATTCAGCGAGCGTCACCGTCGGGTGCGAACAGTTCACTTTCGTTAACTAACTAACTAACTAAAGCTAAATCTATACGCAATAAAAAAAACTGCAATTTTATATTAATTATGACCGCAAAGCTGTTTTATACATATAATATGCGGTAAGTAGTAAGTATACCTACAACCTGTATACCATTTAATTTGCGGTGATATTCAAGTAAGCATATATGAACGTCAGTTAAATAATAATAACTTATCGGTTTTTAAAATAACCTTGACTTTGTGAATCATTGTGTGACTTTTTGTATCTATAATACAATGCATATAAGGTAAAGGTGCCAGATCCGGACCAATTACAGTGGCCGATCATTTTTTCTATGTATTTACAAGTCGACGCGTCTATAATCTACAATTAATTAATAAATTACAATAATTGGCAGAATTACATAACATGCTCACGTAACATTGCCTGTAATTTAAAAAAAATGTTAAGTACATCTCAAAATTCGTATGTTACCAATAGGCAATAATGTGCCTTATCGATGCGCGGACAGAAATTAGAAAATATTAATTTGCATGTTAGTTACCAAGTTTCATCAAAATAGATTCACAAACCGACACAAATTCTGGAAACATGTTGTCCAGTCGAAAATTCCAAAAATAAAAACAACATGAAAAAGGAATTACCGACTGAGGTTTCGTTAATGAAAAAAAAAGTCATCGCCGGAAATCGAATCCGAATTTTCCAGTTTCGCTCCGGAGGTGCGACAGAAATACGGATTCAATTATTGCGGATGATTAACCATTACACCACAGTGATTATAAATATTCAGTATATACCATAGACATAGAAATCTAGGGACGTAGTACAAGTGAGTGGGAAGATTGCTGTTAAGGGGGGAGGGGTAAGGAAGCATGTGTGTCCACATTCTATACTGGTCGCTTCAGTTGCGCAAGCGTTGTACGAGCAATTGAGCATGCGCGAAGATGCGGCCAATAGAACGTGGGCACATACATTGCATGGACATGTCCCCATAAGACAGGCATGCACCCTCCCCTAAATGGCTTCCCCCCTCGTCTAAAGTGGCACTTTATACTACATCCCCAGATTTCTATATCTATGGTATATACACATTGCAACATTCACTAAATGTTAAACAACCACTATTTGTCGGTGATTCCCCGGGCATGCCGTTAGAGCAATACCTCCAATTATGACATACATATTATATGTAACTATACTAACTACCTAAACCGCATACCCAATGCAGCAGCAGCAGGTATATTAGTGGTTCAGGAGGAGAGGCAAAATATTATATGGCTCACGGCTAGACATCGGGGGCACGCGCCACTGTGCCACCGGCATGTGACAGCTGCAACATATATCTATAATATTATGTATGTGTGGGTGCCATCTGTACGCAATATATGTTATAGACCGATGCTGTATTCTGTGCAGGGAATGCAAAAAATACTATTAAGGTGCATTTTTATGTGACGCTCGACGCTGGCTTCTAGCGTCAAATGTGGTCACGTGACATAAACGCCATATTGAAAAAAATGTAGCGTCAAAGCTAAACATTGTTTAGCTTTTACGCTGGCGTCATTAGTTGTCTCTGGTCATTAATGATACGAGTTTTCTACAGCTAGGTACTGAGTTGTGCATCAAGTATCAACACACAGGCTTGCTAAAGAATTGCTTTATGTTGCTACTAGGGGGTTGATTCTACGAATTTAACCCATTGATTTTATTACTTCGAAAGTACCTATTTATTAAGGAAAATACTATCACCTGATGGTTTTTCGATGGTTAATTAAAATTCCCGTCTCACTTAGAACAAAACAGTTTTTTTTTATTGAATACTAAAAACATTAAAATTTCTCAAGATACAATTTATTTTTTTCTCATATTCTGGTAGTGCATATAATTACCTATAAAAAATTATAAACATAGTTATATTTTTAATTTTTATTCCTTATAATTCGTGTACTTTCGCCGGTTATTTAAGTCAAAAATATGGGAATTTCATTTTTGATAATCGTATTCAGACATTGTCTTTTCTGTTAATAAATTTACAAAGAGCTTATTTATTAATTATTATAACAAATTCACCAGGGTTTTGATTTATGGATGTCTTTATTTGACGCTCTCTTTACAAGTTTACAACTGTCAAAACCTTGCTGTCTGTTGACGCTAAAATTTGACGCTGGAGCTTGACGCTACAGTTTTTCAAGATGGCGTTTATGTCACGTGACCACATTTGACGCTAGACGCCAGCGTCTAGCGTCACATGAAAATGCACCTTTACAGTATTAGGATTTTACCCTATAAGTTTCCAGTTTTATAGTGTAGATACATTTAAAGAAAACTTAACCGCCTCATGCGCAGAAAGCAGATTTGGTTCGGATTGGTCTATTCTATTTTTGAAGGGGGGCGTCAGACACAGTTTACTGTTTTTTATTTACTTGTCAAGTTGTCATTCAGTGTTCACTGTTTAGGTTATATTATCTACATGCTGTTAAAATTGAGTATTGAATTGTGTTTGAAGTAGTGATGCTTGTTTATTAAAATTTTATTTCCTTTGTCTTATTAGTGTATTTGCCATATGGCACATACACTATTGGCGTCGGTCGGATGGCGGGACTTAGGAGTCGGACCAAAATTTCTCGATGTTTCATAACCTCCTGAACACTTTGGCACCATTTGTGTGTGTGTGTGTGTGTGTGGGTGGGTGGGGGCTATAACTTTCGAAAGAGTTAATTGATTTTGACGGAATTTTGTAGGCACGTTGGAATCCATCACCGCACGAAGCCTATTTAAAATGGGCCCGATCGGACCATTTTAAGGGTGGTTTTTAGGGGTTGAAAAATGTTTTTGGGCCCAAAAATACCGAAAAAATTGTCCGAATCGTTTCAAAATTGAAATTTAACCCTTTAATAAAGAATAAAATGTGGTGCTAAAATTTAAATAAAATCAGCCCGATAGGACCGGACTTACGATTTTTATAAAAACATTAGTTTGCGGAGACGGATTTCCTTACTGAAGGGTGTATTTAATTTGGTGCAGATGCTGTATTGATAACAATATTGCAATTAAGAAAAAAAATATTATTGTAAGGGATGTATTAAGGGGTTAAATTTTTATTTTGTACAAAAACAAACTTAAGTTCACATAATAAAGCCACAATGCCTGTACTAGCAAATACACTATATTGTCGGCAGGGTTTGGCACTGCGACCCGAGTTTTTTATCTGTTCATATCAAAATGTTTGTCTATAGCGAATTCCTAGCTAAAACAAACGTAAACCATGGTTACACGAAGGTTCGTTATAGCCAGGTTTCACTGTAATAAAAACTTGTAAAAATATGTAGGTGAGCGAAGTGTTCTTGTCCCGCAACCTCTACATCACAAAACAGCACAATATAGAGGAGAGGGATGGCATGCGCCCATCGTAGGGTTGACCGATCCAACTTCCTTCTCGAACTGCATTAGGCCGTGTCCGATGTCCTCCGGCGCGATCGGCAGGATAAACCCGTACGGCGACAGTTAAAATGTGTCACATCATTATCTGTGTTTGTTGTTTCCTGCGCGCGCATTGTTCGGAAAATAGTATTTCAAGGTCGTAACACATGCATCGGTTATCACACGCAATGCAGATTGGATGCATGTCTTATAATTTCTTAATAAGGTCATTATAAGTTTTAATTTGATTTGACGAATATAGACAAAAAGATTTTTTCTTTAATCTATATGAAAAGACTACTGAACCGATTTCTGTAAAAATTATATGGGACTATTCCGGCGCCTTCCTGAACACAACTGAGTCGAAATCATTCAAATCGGTTAACCCTTCGAGAAATTAAGGCTGAATAAACATTAAAACAAGCCGTGAGGTGGGTCGTTTATTAGGACTAAAGTGCGACCCTTGAAGTCCACACGACGAACTTCCCAGTTTGATAAATATTTAATTATAATAATAATTAAATTAGATATTACACAGAAAAGTAATCATTTTAATTATTAAAACATAATTATTATTTATTTTTAACAATAATTAAAAAAAAAAAAAACGGCTGAACCGATTTTTATAAAATTTATTTCGGATCAAAATGACGTTGACACGCCTCGATTGACACCCTTACGAAGTCGATATAATTTTTTATTCGCGAGATATTGTGTAAAATCTACTTTTTTGGAGTCTATTTGGTTAAGAAAAAAGAATGCCTGAACCGATTTTGAAAAAATTTCTTTCAGATTATATTTATGTTAATACACGTCGATTGGCACCCTAACGTAGTCATATCATTTTTCATTCTCGAGATTTCATCTTAGAAATAAATGGACACATACATACACACACAGACATCTTTGTAAAAATAGAGTAGTGACCTTGAAACATAAAAATTTGTTATAAATTTTGATTTCGATTTTCGGACCCATTACAATAACTTCCAATGGGAAGTTAAAAATTATAAACACGCGTCGAATTTTTTTGAAGTCGGTTGTTATCCCAGCAGCTTCGCTTGTGTGAACGTTACTCGCATTTGTGAAAAAAAAACAATAATTGTAGAGAAACTGGAAAATGCAAACAATGAGCCATTTTCCTGAGAGTAGTTTCTTCATTTATCCACGAGAGGCAGCACTTGTGGTAGGTACAAACATTATTTATTCGGTTATTCCCCTTAGTGTCGTGTCATTTTAGTGGTATAACTTAATTAATTTAATAATAATTTAATAATTAAGTTATACCACTAAAATGACACAACACTAATGGGGAATAAATAATGTTTGTACCTACCACTGCAAGTGCTGCCTCTCGTGGATAATTGAAAGAACTACTCTTAGGAAAATATAGCTCATTCCATAGTGTTCGCAAAACATAGGTACGTTTTATTAAAAATAATTGGGGAAAGTAATCGAATATCATTTTCCAGGCTCAATTAATTTTTATCGATCGTAAGGTTTTCTGTACACATGCTATATCTCATGGAAATAACGAATTGAAGTTCGGTTTCAACATTTTTAACAGACAGATTTTAGAATCTAATCGTAACAATATATTTTTTTTTGCGGTTTTTTGGTTGTATAATGTTTTATTTTCACATATGACATGATGTTGTTTTTTATGATTTATTTATTCGTTATGATTTATTTGTTTTTCGTTTATGTTTTCGACAGTTTGTGTTTTGTATGTGAATCAATCGTCCATTCTCCATTGTCGCACAGTGGCGCTACCGAAACATTTAACTGAATATAACTTTAAATGCACTTACAGTCCCATCCTTAGAGTAAGTATAGGTAATAAATAATTTTGTTTTGAAGTTTTTGACAGATTCCAGTGGTACGTAGCCTTTTTTTAAATCATTCCCAAATTCAGGCAAAAACTTATAATAACCAATAAAATTAAATAAATAGGTAACCGTTCAGAACAGCCTTAAAGTTTATTGATTATTACTTATTAAGTCTTTACTTGAATTTGGGAATGAGTTAAAAAAAGGTTAGATACCTACTAACCTACTCCAAAACGACAAAGAAGGGATAAAAAAGAATTTGGATATACCTATTAATAATGAATTTTTTGGGTTCAGTGTTTTTGGCCTTTAATTAGTTTTAGTGATGAGCAAAATTGATCTTGGTCTTGCAGTCTTGGTCTTGGTCTTGCTTTGCTCATACTAATTATTTTATTAAAAGATAACTTCGTGTGTGTTCCTATATACACAAAAAAAGAAAAATTGATTTATATAATTTTTAAAAATATGTTTTAAAAAAATGACAGGAAAGCGATATCAATTTGATTTTTATAAACTACTAGCCATTACCTGCGGATTCGCGGGCGTTTAGCCCTGATGATGCAGACTGGAACGTTTGCGAGACGTCGGCAATCTTACTAAACGCGACATTCATCCGGAAGCCATGAATTTAAACTCGCAAAATTTACTGATTTAATAAAATAATAATCCAACATTCATTAATTTTGTTTTTAACAATTTGAAAGCTATAATACACTTTTAATGTATAGATGAGGACAGTGTAGCCTAGTGGATAGCTTATTTGGTACAGCAGCCTCTAGACTAGATTGTCGTGGGTTCGAATCCCACCTGCGCTCATGGATGTTTTGTGATGTTATTTAGTTTTAAGAAAGTTGTTATTTATAGTGTAGTTGAAAAACGCTATAATGACCTGACATGTCGACGCGTCTATAATCTACAATAAATAAATAAATTTAATGTATAGCTCCCGGTTAGACTGTTTTTAGTGCGCCACTGTCTAGTTTCCCCTTTTCAGCGCCTCATCATCATCGGGATCCCCGCCTGTCTTTCGTCGTGTGGAATGTTTTACGGCTAATAAATCAGTTTATCAGTTTTGCTGTGATGACAAACTACTGGAAACTTCTTTTTTCTTCTTCTTTGACTCGACAGAATTGTTTTGTTGTTCTGCTATGCCTTTAATTATTAGAAGACTCATCCTTTAAAAAAACTGTCAAATTAATCTACTCTGCTAAATGTGATTGATTTCCGTGGAGTAGAAAAACGAAGGGTTAATATCTGCAGTACATGTAATAAAATCGTAAACGTTCTTTTTGTATGTTTGTCTGTCTGTTTGACCACGCTAATCTCCGCAATGGCTGAACCAATTTGGATGTGGTGTTCAGTGATGTATTTTGAGATAAACTTGGGCTAACATTTAGTGTTTGTTTCATTTAAATCGGTTGACAAATAACAAAGATATGTCAATTTTAAAGAGCGGTGCTTTGTGACACCGTTAATGCAAACTATTTCCAAGTGATTTTAAGCCCGACTTCGCTTCGCAGAGGGAGAGATTCTCGCGGCGGGGAGATAATAAATCATATTTCGCTTCGCTGGGGGAAAATTTCTCTCTAAATTAACAATATACTTAATATACGTGAGCGGAGCCACGGGTAGCCGCTAGTTGGGAATAACTTGCTTACAATTGACATAAAATATATAATCCATCCTACTGAAATAGTGTAGACTGTATATAGAGTAATAATAATATAATAAAAATAAATCATTGTTTTTGACAGATTCCAGTGTAATTATCTTCTTTTAAATCATTCCCAAATTCAGGCAGACAATAACCAATAAACTCTAGTGGCCGGTTTATCGTACATTTTAATCACGAAAATTTAATCACACTGTTAAATGACGGGTTGATATGGTAACGAAACGCAGCAACCAATAAACGCGTATCTGTAAAAATTTAACAGTGTGATAAAAAAAACATCGTGATTAAAATGTACGATAAACCGGCCATAAGACTTGTTCTGAACGTTGTCTATTAATTATTAAACAGTAATGCATTAGAGAAAACCGTTTCACTTAAAACGCAACATCCACTGAACAAAAACATTATAGGTATATATACATCGCTAACAATATAATGACTAACAATATTTTAGTTAACAAAAAATCGTTTTTTTAAATTAAAATATTGTTTTTGTTCATTGGATGCATGCATTTTGCAATAAAAACACTGATAATAATGAATTATTTAAAAGATTACGTATTTCTTGTCTGCTACACAATTCTTTTTTTTTAGTGTGCTAATTTATGTGTTTCAGTCTGTTTCATTCTCACGAAGATTTTTACGTTTGCATTTTGTTAAAATTAATTAAATGTTACAAAATACCTGAATTTTTAAATACGTTTCACTATGTTTTGAACGTGTTATGTTGGCAATTCGGATATAAATATTGATTTGTACAAAAATCGATGAATTAAAACTTCCTTAACACGATTCATTTTTGTGTTTATTTTGTTTATGTAGGTACAGTGGCGGCGCTAGGATTTTTTTGTTAGGGTGAGCCAGTCTTGGGCATGGTGATCTGAAGGTGGGCCAATAACACCCCCAAAATTTCAGTTCTCGGTAAAATTTTAACCCAAGTTACGTGCTATAGAATTTATAGGAAAAATTGTGGAAATTTCGGGGGTTAAAAACGTTCTTAAAAAATGGGACATAATATTGGATATTAATTACACATAATTAAAGACATGTCTATATTTGAATAAAATCTTTAAGGTTCAAATGTGTTATTAATCAGTTTATATTCGTGAGTTGACTGATGAATGAGGATTTATATATGTTTCTATTATTTAATATTTAAAATAATTTAACCTAGATTGGGAATAATGCCAGGGTGGGCCAAGACAGTTTAAGGTGGGCCATGACCTACCATCTGGCGCCGCCCCTGTGTAGGTACATAGGTAAAGTTAATTTAATTTTATACCTATAAACTAATTCAGCTCCCGAAATTGTTAAAAGTAGATAAACAAAATTCGAAATTTTTGACGAAAATTAAAATCACTCAGATCTTTTTCAAACTCACCATGCTTGTATTGAAAAACATGCTAATTCCATTGAGCACAAGGAAACATCTGTATCTCTTCTGATTTAGAAGTTGTATGCGTTTAACTTTAAAGTATTCGAAAAATCACAAAAAAACTTTTGAATTATTAACAAAAATAAAGATAGTTAAGGTGACTGCACACGCAGATTGCAAAAAATGATCCCGGCAAATTTCAAACTGTGGTCACAAAAGTCATTTTAATACTGTTTTTATTAGCTACAATTTAACATTAAGCTTTATAGAAGGGCTCTTATTGCTTAAAAACTAAAAAAAAAAAAAATTCTGTTTAAAAAATTGTATCAAAAAACGTGATTTTTATCAATATTTTCTTTACAGTACGACTTATTATTTCAAATTACGGGAAGTGAAATTGACATTTTAAAGTTTTTTCTTCACAAATGTATGCAAAAAATACTAAGGAAGAGGGCTATTTGAACAGTTTTTTTGAAATCAATTTTTTTCTACACATAAATTTGTGTTAAACTTACGCTATTTTTGTCATTTTTACCTGATTTTAAAGAATATATTTAGATCAAATATTATACAACAATCTGGCTCAAAGTCATATGGGAAAAAAGATACACACTTCTAGTTTATTTTGAAAGCATTACCATCAAAGTTTGATTAAGGTTTTTCATAGAAATTAGAGATTTTCGAAATAGTTTTTCACAGGGGTTGTATTATACTGAAAAGTCAATAGATGTCGTTAGCAGACTTGAATCGAACGATGTTTCATAATACTTTACAGAAACAAATATATTACACATCACACTTCCAGTGTGAACTCGTGAGTCGGGTCGCAGTGATAAATAAAAATAAACATTTTCAATCACAATAACCACTTATTGGATTCTAATATAGTCATTCAATTTTTGGACAGATTTTATTATGATTTTAATAATTTATTATGACCTGCTGGGTTAGAACGACTGGTAACTTATTGACGTCGGTCGGATGGCGAGATTTAGTGATCGGATCAAAATGTTTTGACTTTTCATACGCTTGTAACTCGAGAACCACTGATCCGATTTACATTATTTTTTTTGACATGAATAACTTTTTATGCGATTCTATGCGCGTTTTAAATTATTTCTAGTTTTGATACATCTTACACTTCAGTCAGGCGCTATATTCAGAAAGTTAACGTCACGAAAATTGCAGCGAAACATGCGACGGAAGCCATAATTTTGACGCCGTTGGGTTCAGAATGTTTACGGATTGATATTTGAGAGTTTTACAGGACACATAAAAATAAAATGGCGTCTGATTTCAAAATGGCGGCCATATGTACTTTCATAAAAATTATCGGATCCTTTTAAAAATTGATATTTGAGAGTTTTATAAGATGCAAAAAAATAAAATAGCGTCGAATTTCAAAATGGCGGCCATTATGTACTTTTGTAAAAATTATCCGATCCTTTTGAAAATTGATATTTGAGAGTTTCATAGAGCACAAAAAAATAAAATGACGTCAGATTTCAAAATGGCGGCTATATGTACTTTTTTGCAAAAATGATCCGATCTTTTTGAAAATCGGTATTTGAGTTTCATAGGACACAAAAAAAATAAAATGACGTCATATTTTAAAATGGAGGCCATATGTAGGTACTTTTTTTCTAAAATTATCCGATCCTTTTGAAAATTGATATTTGACAGTTTTACAGGACACAAAAAAAATTACTTCAGATTTTGTAAAAATTATCCGATCTTTTTGAAAATTAATATTTGCAAGTTTTATAGGACGCAAAAAAATAAAATGACGTCATATTTCAAAATGGCGGTCATAAGTATATACTTCTTTGTAAAAATTATCCGATCCTTTTGAAAATTGATATTTGAGAATTTAATAAGACATAAAAAAATAAAATGGCGTCAGATTTCAAAATGGCGATCAAATAATAACTTTTTAATTGTATTATTTATATCTTTGTTAAGTTCGGTTTTATATACAATGCGTAAGAAACATAGCTTCTGTCGGGTGTCTTACGACACATCATGACTTTTTTTATTTAGCCGGTTACGAATTACGCTTAATAGTCAACCGTTGCTACGGAAAGTTGTTTAAAAAATTCACTGTACTATTTTTTCTATGTAATCCAATACATATTTATATTAGGTCTTATGGCTCATAACCTACTACAAAATTATAAATCTTCTCAGTGTTATTTTCCCTATGTTCGATAAAGCCGTTTACACACAGTATACCTACATGAATATCGCGCCTTGTAATTCTTGAATTACTTGTATGTTCCAAAATTTTTTCTTAATATATTAGAAATTCGGAGTATTTGAAATGTATTTTCAAATTCAAATATAATTTATAAAAATAAAGCAATTTGAATACAAAATATAATAAATACTTATTACTTATTGTCTGGTACAGTGTTTGCAAATTAGTAAAGAACGCCTACGCCACTGGAATTTCATCTTTGAAAACAACGTTTCAACACGAAATGAAGAACTCTGTCGTAGATGGTCGTGTCATTATAATCAATCAAGTTTAAATGAATCCGATCATTCACGAATCAGTTTTCGTCTTCAGTGTACTTTCTCCGACACATACATTCAAATGCCTATAAGATAGAGCGGGTGAATAACGGGGCATGTACAGAAATGCATATAAATATTTTTTGTGGCTATTCAGTCACCTTAATTCTTACCACATAACAGTTTTATTCATGGATGTACATTTCGAAAGCTATGTTTTCATCTTCAGCAAACACTATACATGCATAGTGTTTGCTGAAAATGAAAGCATATAGCTTTCGAAATGTACATCCATCAATAAAACTGTTGTGGTAAGAAGTAACTATTTTTATTTTTATTCCAACCACAGTGCTCATATATATTTTTGTTATTTTGAATTATTGTATCTTCAAAACTAAAAGAGATAGAGGCGTTTGCTTGTGCTCATTGAAATCAGCGCAATTTGTTCTATAAACATACACAATCTTAAAAATATATGAAAGAATTCAATTTTTACGATTTTTTAAGACATAATACCTGCAAAAAACGCGGATTTTTGACGTAAATCGCAATCTTTCAGAATTTTTTCAAACTTACCATCCTTATTGAAAAAGATCTAGGCCGTCGCCTTATTCGCCTATATATGGACGGGCCCCGGGCCTGGTAATTGGTACGTTATTTTCAAATTGCACAAGTATTCTAAATTAAAGTATAATAAAAGCAATTCTAATTTTGATGTAATTGCAGTTCAATTTTAAACAAATTACTTGCGAAAGAAATAAAAGTAGGATGTAGATGAAACTTTGATTAAAATATTTTGTATAATGAAAGAATATTGAAACATTCCAGGCTCCGTAGCCTGCAGTGATTGAAATATTTTGTGTTAATTGTGAACGAGATTTCATTTCAGTAATTTTTGTTCATTTAAAACAGTGGTTCCCAAAGTCGGGGTCGCGGGCTGATTTTTTAGAGTCACGGCCTGTTTCCGTGATTATATAGAATTTATAATTCTCGTGATTATACCTACCATTAAATTCGAATAATAGAAAAAAAATACTAAATAAAAACACGAAATCAAATAAAAACGGAGTGAAGAGGCTGGAGGGGGGCGTCTCTGGGGTAATAAAGAGAGAGTGATCCAAATTGGCTTATATCATTTTTTTAATTATTTAATTTCTTTTAGTGCCCTGTTCTCACTCTGATTTATTTTTTTTAAATCTTTCAATTTTCAATTTCTATATTACTTTAACTGTACTTTTTTATACTTAAATTCTTGAATAAACGACTTTGAATTGCTGCATTTTTTTACTGAAAAATCTTTTTTATAGACTAGTTTGTACATTGTGCGGGGAAAAAATTTTTAAGGGTCGCGAAGGCTTTTACAATTTTAAATTTAAATTATGGTCATGATCAAAAAAGTTTGGGAACTCCTGATTTTAAATGTTGCAAGATAAAATTAAATTTGTAGAAAGGTCGTAAATTACAAATTTATTTTGTTGTGTTGCTTCATTTTATTATAAAACTGGAAATCAACCCTTTCACTTAATTAATGTAAATACAAAAGGAAATACAGCATTAGCTTTCGAATGCGTTCAGCTTATTCTTCGAAGCGTAACGCGAAAATATAGAAGCTAGTAGATCTCTGTCTTTTTGATTAAGAGCGGACCAATGGACCTATCTCTCGAAATAAGAGCGAGATATCGTTACTGCTTGTTCTATAAGAAAAGGAGAGAAAAAATATGGTTGCGCACGCATACCGTGTCCTACCAGCAGCAATCGCAGTGACAACCGATATAGACAATGAGACATACAGCTGTTGCTTAGTTGCCAAATCATCTGTGAACACCGTATGCGGGCGCAACCCAGGTAAAATAAAATACGTGGATTACGGGGTACTTTGATTTCTTTATCTCTCTCATTTGATGCAGAACGGACCAATCACGGGGTACTTTTATCTCTCTCGTTAATGCAGTACTGACCAATCACGGGGTACATTTATCTGTCTCGTTAATTCAGTACTGACCAATCACGGGGTACTTTTATATCTCTCGTTAACGCAGTACTGACCAGTGACCATTCACAAGTTTCTATACAATCTTTCGTTGATGCAGAGCGGACCATAGTCACAAGTTAAACTATTTATCACTGAAGTAAAATCTATAGGAATACCTTATACAACTGCTTATACAAAATTGAAGCCAGGTTTGACGTCACATGGCGGCAAAACGGGATGGATTGGAAATATTATTATCTTCTTCTTCTCACATATAAAATGAGGGCCGAGTGACAATGGCGACTGGCTTCACTTTTAAACGCTTATACACCCTCTACAGCTTTAACCTCAGTGTTATCTTTCTATCTCTCTTTGTGATGCAGAACGGCTGCTGTCCAGTCTCTTATTAAAAGGGTCTCTATTTAAAGCAACTCCAGTTGATTAAATAAAAAATTCACAGATTTCGCAATCCTTGCAACCATCGAGGACATTGGAAATGATAACAGCATATATGAAACATAATTAACTGTTTATTATACACACAATATTTATCAATGCACTGTTTAGTTTTGTCAGGAATAACCCTATTATTCTTCTGTTATATACGCGTTCACTTTTGCTTGATTACTTAACTTTTAAATGGATTTTTCTACAGTATTTATTAACATTTGCTCAAAAATAACACCGCAGATCGTCGCAAATACCTGTCAATTAACTAGACATGATATAAAACACATTTCGAAAAAATTGCACTTGTTCAATTTTGCATGATTGCTCCTCACTTGATCGCGACACCGTTGCCTTTTGGCCTTGAACGAAAACTCGTAACTCTGCCCCCATATACGAACATAAACATTTACAATGTTAAAATGTTCGCACTCCCTCCAATTGCATTTCAAGCAACTCGACGTTTGAAAGCCGGACGTAATGTGTCAGCAGCGTGTATATTCGAGCATTTACCGTACATATACAATGCGGGTTGACGTACTTAACAGCATAACAGTGAGTATGCAAGCCCGTTATTTCGCGCATCGAAGTGAAATGACCCCGGCATGTTTGTTGTATATTATGTGTATATAAGTTGTATAATAGATCCTACCTACATAGTATCGTATACCTGCTTAGTAGTTATATGGACACTATCAATATACCTATATGGTATATTTACCGTGTATAAATTATGTCATAGGTCTATTCTCTTTTAATCAGGAGCGTCACAAGAAGGACTGTTACAGTATTTAATAGATATAGGCATTTATTTGTCTGAATAATTGAGAAAAGTAACTGTGATAAATAAATGCCTATATAACAATCATTCCTTCCTATCATTCAATTTTAGATACCAACTAAGTACATATTGTTACGGATCACCCTGTATATAAACGCAAACAACGAGTTTCGAGAAACGGGGTCTGCATACTGAACAAACGAGTACCTGTCCGAATGTTCTAGAGAACGCGAGAAGCACTGGGCTCCAGTCCACGCAGCCTATATAAATCAGTGAACAGTGAGTCGAGCAATCAGTCATCGGTGAATCAGTGATATAAATCGTGCAGTAATATAAATAGTTCCGTGATATAAATTGATAAAATAAATAACTAGAAATAAATAGTCCTGGTATATAGTCAATTGTATATAGTTAAGTGTTAATTCACTGTTTAGTTATTGTTACTTGTGTTAATTGTTAGAACTGACTTTTCGTTGTTGCATTTATTGTTATTGTATTTTTAATTATTGTAAATAAATATTTATTCCACCAACTCAGAAAACAGTTTTGTAACAATATATTGGTATCTAAATTTGAAGTATAGGATATTGTTTGACAAACGGAAGAACGCCGGTCAAGAGAGAGACAAATTGTAGATTATAAACCATAGATATAGAAAAATCTGGGGATATATAGTATAAAGTGCCACTTTAGACGAGGGGGAAAGCCATTCAGGGGAGGGTGTATGCCTATGTCTCATGGACATGTCCATGCTATGCATGTGCTCACATTCTATTGGCCGCGTCTGCGCATATTCAATTGTGCCAGATGCAGTCGTCCGCGTTTTTGCGCATGCTCAATTGCTCGTACAGCACTGCGCAACTAAAGCGACCAATAGAATGTGGGCACACTTGCTTCCTCACCGTCCCCCACCCCCTTAAACGCACCCACCCCACTCGCTTGTTCTACGTTCTTAGATTCCTATGTCTATGAGAAAACTGCATTTCGACGTGACAGCATTGTCTTTCCACTGACGTGTAACACAGTACATTTAGACGGAGTTTCCGTTATAAGGAGTACCCATAGGTATCGGTTCTTAATTCTTATGGAAAACCAACAAAGTTCAATTAATGTTTACTTTATGGAGAGTTTTTTCGTTATAGAGAGTTTTATCTGGAAGCTTTGCTTTAGAATGTTTAAAATCAATTGTTACACTTTGTGCGCCCTACTATACAGTCAGCTTTCCCTATAAGACCACTCTCGGTAGGAACGACGTTCCTCTAAATTCGTTCTTTAAGGATTAAAAGTAGGGAAACATCGTAACTCATTAAAGTGGTTTTGTAGTTATTATTGTAACAAAACTGCTATGTCAAAAATCTTTATATTCTTTATTTTAAACTGCAGGACAACGGTACATCGAACCAACACACTCTTTATAATATTGTTACAAAACTCTTTTCTGAGTTGGCGGAATAAATATTTATTTACAATAATTCGTAACAACTAACTATATACAATAATAATAAATGCAACAACGAAAAATCAATTCTAACAATAGAAAACTTCAACGGTAATTATTGAACTAAACGAGCCACTTAACAAATAACTATATATACAAGGATTATTTATTTGTGATTATTTATGTCAGATTTATTTATATCAGACGCACTGTTCGTCGCTCAGTACTTGACTTCGTATTCAACACGACACTGATTGCCTGATTGACCCACGCCGCTGTTTATATACCTGCGTGGCGTAAACTCAGTGGTGTTCTGGATTTCTCTAGCGTTGTCCAGAATGTTCGTGTACGCACCAGTGTGTTCAGCAAGTAGACACCGCTTCCTGCCTGACGTTTGTATACAGGGTGATCCGTAACAATATTACCTATTATCTTTTATCACCTTGTTCATTTATGTCCACTATTCTTGACCACCAATTGTCCTTTATGTCCAGTGTCCTTGACCACTATATCCACTTACTGTTATTTGTCTTTCACTTATTCATCTGTCACTGTATTTATTTAGCACTGGTATTTATTTATCACTGTTCGGACATCTGCTCTTGTCGACTTTCCAGAGTAGAATCAATCTAACAATCGAATCACTTATATTACCCTTTTCAATTCATTGTCAGTCCAAGGTGGCGGTTTCTTCATTATTGTCACGTCAGATTAACAGTCCCTGCGCTCAAGGCTGCGCGATCAAATATTCTAGAATGGTGGTTGACGTCAAACGGTGCACTATAGATCCGTTACATTATGTCTTATTTTTAAAACATACAAAAGTATAATTTTGACCGATTGCACAATAGAAAAGTTAAAACGCCGCCTCTGTTTTTTGTGCATTAGGTTCTGTTATAATCGTAGAACTGCAGATGCGATAATTATACTGTATGCAGATCAGAGAATTCCATTAAAACACTATCTAAACCAAATAAATGAACATCTATTATCACGTGACCTTTTACTTTATTGAAGTGTCATTATTACACCATAACGTTTTTTCATCTGCCAATCAGCACGAAATTATTTTAATAATTAAAGCGATTGATCAAAATGGTGTGATTTAGAGCAATACAAATTGTATGCTTCACGCAATCTTTCAGTGCATTATTTTTTAAGTTAAATAAATATTTCGGTTACTATACAGTACAATCAACGTATCTCTTTTTAACTATGAATTGCGCGCGCATACCGTGTTCGCAGATGATCCGGTAACTAGGCAATATCCTGTTTTTATTGGTTGTCACTGACTGCTGCTGACTAGGTGGCAGGTGCGCAACCGTATTTTTTCTCTTTTGCTTACAGAACAAGCAATAACGATCTCTTGCTCTTATTTCGAGAGATATAGGGTCCATTGTTTGTCAGTTGATAATCCGAACGAAATGGTTTAATAATAAGAGCGTTTTTTAAAAAAATAAAAAAAAGTGTGAGAAGTTCGCTCCATTGAACGCTACCTATTTTACAAGCTTTTATTTAAATTCAGTTTTTAGTTGTAGGGACAAAAATCTTTTTTTTTATTGTGTTTTAAAGATCACCAACAGCTAAGGTTATTTGGGTCTAGCACCAATTCATATTTTCAATTCATTATTTTTTTTAATAATAAATTGAAAATCCAATTGACACTTTTACCAGCTCTCGGGCTAGAACCCGGGAACTGGGTACTTGTAATAGAGGAACAGCATTGCTACACTCTCGGCTATTCTCAAGTCCCAAAAATCTTTTACTTCAAACATACGATCGCCTTGAAATTTTGCACACATGCGTAGTTCCGATGATAATACAATATTTTCATGTCTCCGACCTGATGGTCAAGAAACGTTACAATTGGCGACCGTGACAGGACACCTCTCGATGGTGAACAGTAGGTCTACGGTGATTATACTCAATTTGCTTAGCTTGACGAGGAAAGTCCACATGGATTTTTTTCCTTTTTAGTTACGTAGCATAATTAGAACGGACTTTATAAAATTTATTTGGAAAAATTCAAGGATCTTTACAGTTTACCGATCAATTAAAATCGGAAATTAAAAATTGCACATTTGCTTTTGTCCTAACGATATTATACTATGCTTTGAACTGACTTTTGTTTGAAATGTGAAAGCGCTCGAGCAGAATGATGTTAATTGATTAAGCGCTTGCATCGTTGAACGCGACCAGTGTATGTTACGTTGTTACGTAATACTAATATGCATTCGCTGTCAACCTGCCAGCACTTACTTGATGAGCGCCGGTGTAAAGTGTGCCTGTATTTATTGCACTTGACACATAGCGCCGGTATTAATGACGTTTTCCAGTCGAAATGAATGCTTTTTGTCTAATTACTTGATTACTTTAGAGACTTCCTACCTATAAACACAGACGTGGGTACGTATGTTTATATCATACAATAAAGTTCTTATATGCCTGCAGTACACTCTCGCCGAGCTCGCTCGCAGGAGATCTCGCCGAGAGATTAATGCCCATATTCATAGTTAACCCTTAAGGTAAGTGATAAGGGTCCCTTCGCTGAGGGTCACTTAAGTGCTGAGCGTTTCATAGTCATTTTCTTGAGTGAGGGAAGAATTATAGTAAACTTCCATGATTTTTTCCTTTAGAACAGTTGATTATACTGCAGACCGATTGTGTTTAGTTGTCATTTTTGATATAAATGCGTGTTTTTCATGTGTTTTACTGTTTTTACTTTTTCGACACTTAAGGGACATACCCTTAAGGTGAGGGTGATGTAAGGACCCTTACAGACGTCAATTTTGACTATGAAACGCATTTGAGGGTATGGGTAAGTGTCTCTTACTACACTTAAAGGTTAACTATGAATACGGCCGTAAGTAAAGCAAGCGTCTACGAGTGTGTGTGTGTGTGGCTCTGCTTCAGTTGTCATTTAAACTACTCAATTCTATATAAACTACGCACTCGCCGCTCGGTTTCTTTGACTCGCGGTCAAAAAACCGACTTTATACGGAGCGCTCCCGAGGCGAGACAGGGTGCTACGAGGCCGGCCGAGCGTTTCCAGTACACTCTCGAGTTCGGGTAGTCTCGGTATCCCTCGGCGAGAGTGTACAGCCGGCTTTATATGAGACTCATTCCCATTTTTCACAATGCACTGAAATCTGAATCTGTAACCAACAATAGACACTGATATATCAGAGAAGCATGCGCGAGCAAACTTTTGCTCGTGCTCGCTAGAAATATTGACGAATTTTGTTACCAATTGGGGACCGTTCAAGTATTACGTAACGCAGTTTTTGAAGATTTTTCACCCCGTAGCGCGCCGTAACATTTCGCTTTAACCACTCCCCCAAACGTTACGTAACACCCAAGTGACCATTTTTACTTAAAAATGTCAATTATGTCGCGCAAAATACCGGAAAATCACTAAAATACCGTTACGTAACGCGCTGCTCGATCCCCACTCCCCCCATTGTAACGCACCGTAACGTTTCACAAGACCCCCCTCCCCCCAAACTGTGTTACGTAATACTAGAACGGCCCTTTACTTAAATTTGCGGATCCCTGTGATTTTCTTAAAATGAAAAAATAATGCATTTTATCAACTTTACAAACAATACAAGTTAGACTGTCGCATAATTAAGACGAAAATATTTGAGCTTCCCCTAGGAAAAAATTGTTAAACCCTTTAAAAAGAATCGGGACGCAGAATGGCAGTTTGTGATTGGCTCGCCGTTTATCCTACAATTTGTTCGCCCCGGAAGCATTATTATTTATGCATCGAAAAGACAGATCATAAATATTTCTGCCTTTATTATTGCATTTTTAATGAAAAACGGTAAGCATCGGCTTAGTTCAGATTTCGAAATTAAATAAATATAATATTTGAAGTGTGTCGCTTCTCCATAAAAAGGCAAGCGTGAAAATGTTTAAAAATTTTCTGCTTAAGAGTATTCTCTATTGGAAGTTACCCCCTGCACTCATCTCAAATTTTTCCCTTCGCCTAAAAACGGTTACAGCTCTCCCGACGCTATTTTTTAAGCTAAAAAATTCGGGTAAACGCTGAAGGACCAAAAATCACAGTACAGATCCTTCAGGCGAAATATTGGAAAAAAAATTCCTGGAAAAACTAACATTTTTAAAAATTACGTAATCTTTCACACGTAGGTAGTCAAAACTTTTTTCAAAAAATTCATCTGTAGGATCTGTAGTATGATTCTTGATCCTTCATTTGACGTTTACCCGAACCGAGCTCTGTAACCGTTTTTAGGCGAGAAGAAATGATTTTGATAAAGAGTACAGGGGGTAGGGCTTGAAAAAAGCCGAGCGTGTAGCAGTGCTGTTGTTTACATGGCGTTGCTATGGTTCCTCTATTACAAGTCTCCAGTTCCCGGGTTCTAGCCCGAGAGCTGATAAAAGTGTCAATTGGATTTTCAATTTATTATTAAAAAAATAATGAATTGAAAATATGAATTGGTGCTAGGCTCAAATAACCTTAGCTGTTGGTGGTCTTTAAAACACACACACAAGTACAGGGGGTAATTTCCAGCAGAGACACGTAGAGAATATTCTTAAAATTTGAACTTTCAGACCCTGGGCGCATGTACCGTTATAATACCTACCTACGTACATAATAATATTGTACCGTAGTTGCTAGCATATTAATATATTATGTTGCATAATATCGATACATAGCTCCCTACTGTTCAATGCTTACATCAGTGCACTGTGCAATTGACAGAATAATACCGCGTCAAACTGTACATATTCTATAGTCTATACATATTATACAATCCAAGCAACAATACTGCAGCAGCTGTGTATATCGTAGACCGATAACTGTAGCGCCTCATGCACAACGAGGCAACGTAAATAACGTAAATCAACCTCAAACTTAAATAGAAAAATTCGACTGATGACCAGTCCTATACTTCCCACCTAGTAAATATTTGCAAAAAATAAACACTCTTTTTTTTTTTATTCGTTGACTAGGCCCAAATAACCTTAGCTGTTGGTGGTCTTTAAAACACAATTTAATTTTTATTCTTTGAAAAAAGCATGGCCCTCTTTTTTGTTTGGTGATCTATTGATGGCTAGCTTAATATAGCAAAAATCATGGTTACCTTGATTTACGTACAATTTTTATTTTTTTTAGTAAAATATTTTTTTTCTCGAAAACTATACATTTTAGAGAAAAAAAATATTTACATTTTTTTCATATTATAACATCTAGAATTCATTTATATTTTTTTTTACCTATGTTAATACGTGACATTGAGGACGTTTTTTTGAATATCTCAGGATCCACTGAACCGATTTGACTCAAAATCTAATCAGATCTAAGTTAAAGGCTGATAAACACAATAGAACAATCGGCATGCCCGTATGTTGTTCCGTTCTTAAGATATCGAAGGCGAAAAATTGACCACATACACACACACACACATACACACATACACACACACATACAGACATCAGTCAGAAAATGATCTTAAACGATTGCTAGGGTCTCAAAACGTGAAAATCTGTTAAAATCTCGAAATATTGTTTTCGGACTGAATCCATTACTTCCCTACCATAGTAGAGGTGGGAAGTAAAAAAGTCAAGAGGTGTCATGGGACACCCGACAGAAGCTATGCTTTTTACGCATTGTATATAAAACCGAATTTATCAAAGCTATAGACAATACAATTGAAAAGTTATTATTTGACCGCCATTTTGAAATCTGATGCAATTTTATTTTTGTGTGTTTTATAAAACTCTTAAATATCAATTTTCAAAAAGATCGGATAATTTTTACAAAAGTACATATGGCCGCCATTTTGAAATCTGACGCCATTTTATTTTTTTGTGTCCTATAGAACTCTTAAATATCAATTTTCAAAAAGATCGGATAATTTTTACAAAAGTACATATGGCCGCCATTTTGAAATCTGACGCCATTTTATTTTTTTGTGTCCTATGAAACTCTTAAATATCATTTTTCAAAAAGATCGGATAATTTTTACAAAAGTAGGTAATACATATGGCCGTCATTTTGAAATCTGACGCCATTTTATTTTTTGTATCCTATAAAACTCAAATATTAATTTTACATAGGCCACTGCGCCTGCGCCAATATATTACGTGACGCGAATCTAAAAGTTTACCCCCTGTCAGAAATCGTCTAACGCGCCTATAGAAGCATAGCTTCAAAAAACTATAAATTGCTAATCTTCTGAACATCGTTACATCACGTAGGGTGTAGGGACACCACTGGTCACATCGTTTCTCGGATAAATTAAAGCAGGGATTTTAACCTTCCAGGAAAAACGTGGGAGTTTCTATAAGTTATATTATTTGATTCCCTATATAGAATTTATAAGTGTAGATTAAATGTCGAGAACAGCTTGGTCTAATGGTTAGTGTGCTGGCATTTGGGGTAAGCTGTCGTGGATTCGAATCCCACCTCGTCCGTGGATGTTTTGTGATGTCATTTAGTTCTAAGTGATATGTTATTTGATGTAATTAAGACGTTAATGACCGAAGTTGTCATTACAATAAATAAATAGATTTAATATCGGTTTTGATTAGTCTAGAATGTTCTTCAATCTACGCGCATGTTCTGTATGCATCTTTGCTAGTACTGTAGCCGCAGATCAAATTAAATTATGCAGTATTATTCAAAATGTTTTATAGGGTGATCTGCTACAGTATTGAGAACAAATCGAAGTTCAATCCTAGGATTAGTTGATCCTATTGCAACAGTAAAAAACAATTCTTGTCCTTAACTCCCGTTACTAATTGATATTATTAGTGTGTCGTTTCTAATCATAACGTTTTTCTCTTTGCAGGTTACTATCAACCTGCGGGTCCGTTGATCAGTGCTCATCACGCGGCGCCGGCACACGTGGTCGGTCCACCGCCTGCGTCTGTACAACCTGGTAGTGGTGGAGGAAACACCGGCAGCGGAAAGACGGCTCCGCTGCCGTCTCTCGAGGCGTCGCCAACGTCGACACCGCCGCTTCCCTCGTCGGTCGGCGGCGAATCGTCGGACAATGACATAACGGTGACGACCGGCGTCGCGAGTGACAGTTCGCAACAGCCGCCTCCGCAACCGCCACAGCCTACGGCGACGTACAGATATTCGCAATCGTATCCACCACCTTCTGGAGGTTCGTATTACGTATAGAGATAATTGTTTTTTATCTGTCTTAAATGATTGTTGAAATCATCTGGTTGTATAAAGTGCGCAAACGGGAGGGCCCAGAGCGATCCCAAGCTCTGAAGATGATTTTAAAGCCATCCCAAGAAAATGCAAAATTTTTTAAAAATTCATGAACCATGAAGCCCCCGAAGTTTTGGATGCATTTTCATACGCAACAGTCGAAAAATTCTTCTTTTCAACAATATATTAAAATTTAATAATTTATTTAATATTTTGTGATTGGACAGGTCATGCACCACCCGGATATTCGCCGTACTACGCACCGACACAATACTATGCATCACCACCTTCAGCTGGATCGCTACAATACCCCCAACAGCAGCACTACCATCATCAAGATCTCTGTTATTCGACCACGTCGTATCCACCGGCCACGCATTTCTATCACAAAGCAGCCACGTACGGGACGCCGCCCCCTCCAGGTTCATTCACCAGAAGATACATTGGTCCACCAACGCACTACTACACATCCTCAAATCCATCGGACTTGTACGCTTCGTCGCAAAATGCACAACAAAGTTCACAGGTTGGAATTTTTTTTTTTTTTGTTTAATGTAATCGCCAATAAAACGAGTACTTGTAGAAGTTCATTTTTTTAACAATCTTTTTATTTTTCAGGTCGTAACGGCCGGATCAGCAGCATCAACGGGTGCCACGTACCAACCGCCACCCGGCGGACCTCCACCGCCGACGTTAGTTGAAACGTACCCGGCGCCTCCACCAGGTTCCGTGTCGATAGTTGACCCGTACCCGCCACCTCCACCATATTACTCCGGCTACAGTGCTGGCCCCGCTCCGGCGTGTTATACGCATGGGCATTCGCCTCCCACGAGAAGCCTCGCTTTTATAGGTATGTTGTTTATTATTACTAGCCATTACCTGCGGATTCACTTGCGCTAATGTCGCTTAACTCGATCATTGCCTGATAAAAAGTACCCTGTAAGTTTGAGTACCATTTCATAGTGTACAAATTCTCCTTAAAACGGCGGGTAAATACGACTGTACTTTTTTCCCGCCAACAGATAGTAATCGTTATATTCTTTGACAAGAATAGATTACGTAAATTTGATGCTCTATCCGTGCCAAAGAATATAGCGATTACAGTATATCTGTTGGTTAAAAAGCGTATAGTATGATATAATGTATCTGTATGACGTTTTCTATATGAGTTTTCTCATCGAATGGAATAAAGAGTTTATTATTATTATTAATTATTCCCAGATCTCAGAATGACCCGTAAAATCTGTACATCCTAGTTTGGCATTGTTGACAAAAAATTGATTGAAATGTAATTTTCAGATACAGCTTATCAGAGTTGTCCTTGTCCAATGCAGTCGTGTCCAAAAAACGTCCATACTGGACCTCTTACTGGTGATGGTAAGAGGTCGAACATGACTTCCATCGCCAAAGAGACCGGATTATCTCTACCACCTGTGGCGCTAGCTCTACCGCTAGAGCCCGCCAGCGTAATCGGTCCTCCGAGTCCAGCGAGGGGTTCAGCGGGAATGCCGCCGCCCCCGTCGCCGGCCGGTGCAACTTATCAACAATCAACAACACCAAAATGGGATGCCAAACAGGAAGAAGGGAGCAACGAAACACTTATCACTGAATCGAAAACAGCCGACAAAGTGAGAAGAAAAGCAAGGGTTGGAAAAACGATGGCTAGAAATAGTCTCGCGAATAATTTTAATAGTTTACAGAAACAAACAAACAATACCATGCTACTTATGTGCCACAATGCCGATACTAATAACGATATTAGTATGGTGAAACGGGAAGCGATCAGTTCCGATGACGAAGTAGTTATTTTGGAAGAAAGGCGGAAAGTTAATATTAGTGAGTTACCTTCGACGCAAGTGGATGAAAAGACTGTTCCACAAATAACGCAGCATCAGTCGGAAGAACCTAAGACTGAGGATGTGAACGAAAGACTATCGCCGCTAGAATCGGAAAGTAAAAAAGATATCGTATTGCATGAAACGGATAGTAAAATAGACAATGATAGAACAATACCCGTAGAAGAAAAGAAAAGTGATAAGTCGGATGAAAATGTGATAACATCGGCAGAAGAAAATAAAGAAGCAAAACCCCAAAATGGTAAGAAAAGAAAATTGACCTTAGATGATATTGATGAAAAAATTCTTGAAGTGCAAAAGAAACAGAAAATTCTTAAAAATACCAGTAGCTATAAAGACTTGATAAGGAAAAACACAAAAATAATAACAAAATTAAATAATGGCAGGCAAAAACTTAATGTTCCATTGGAAACAAAATCGCGTATTTTAATTTCTAAAACACCAAAGATAACATTGTCTTCTAAGTCAAATAAAAAACCAATTGTCAAAAGGACTGCTTCTCAATGTAAAGACGAACCTGTCGCTAAAAAAGTTAAATCTTCAAAACCTTTAGCGGCAAGTAGTTTACATAATTCTAAACAAAATGTTAGAGCTATTAAACCGACTCTGGATAATTCTAAATTATCTGAAAACAAAGAACCGCTTAAAAAAATGCTTAATAAGAAAAATATAAAGAAAACGTCGAATGTGTTAAATTGTCTATTGACAGCAAAAAACAATGTAGATCGAACAATTGAAAGTGTTATAACGTATAGTGTTTCCATCGTAGATAGTCCGGTGAGGACAGACATAACTGATTTGTTAAAAGATTCTTGTGTGAAGAAGGAAGAGGCTCCCAAAACTGTACCGAAAAAAGATAATTTAAAAAACATTGTTGTCAAAAAAGACGAGGTGATAAAAGGAAAGAAAGAAAACATTAATTGTATTAAAAAAGATGAAGTGCTTAAAAATTTAAATGTGAAAAAAGAAAATCTTTTGAAATGTGTCGAAAATGAAGAAAATTTAAAAAATATGTGTGCAAGTAAAGAGAAAGAAGATATTCTAAAATGTAATCCTGTTAAAAAATTAGAAGTTTTAAAAAGTAATAGTATAAATAAAAAAGAGGATTTAAAAAAGTTAAAAAATACAGTTGCTATTAAAAAAGACAGTTTAAAAAGTACAATAGATAAGAAAACTAATAGTAAAAATCTTGATCAAAATTCTAAATCAAAAGTAGGAAATAATAAACAAACTAAAGTATTGGCCGTTAATAAAATAGTTAATAAAAAGAAAAACAAAACACAGGAAGTTATTCCTGCAGTAATACCGCGAGTTCCGCGTAGGTCTTTGCATGCTCCAAGATGGTCAAATGGCTGGTCGTGGGAAGGAGAACCTTTCGAAGGAAAAGTGTTTCTAAATGTAAGAATCTTATCGTAATTATTTCAGCTTTCAATTCATATGTTATTTATTACTTTTACCTGGACATAGATGCAAGGGTCATCTAATTATCTAATACATTTATTTTTCGTTAGAAAGCAGCCAATTATATAATTGTTTCGAAACATATTGGAAAAAATCATTTTACCAACCAGTGGTCACAGTCAGGATTCTAACCTGAACCTTTCCACTTTCGCGGCGGAATGAGCTTATTGATTCTGAAGCATATAAGGAGAATATTAATTTAGCAATCATGTCACGGTTGAGTATTGTAAGCTCATTCCGCCGCGAAAGTGGAAAGGTTCAGATTAGAATCCTGACTGTGACCACTGGTTGGTAAAATGATTTTTTTCAGTATGTTTCGAAACAATTATATAATTAGGTATTAAAATTTAAAAAAAATTATTAATTTTTTAATTTTTTCTAATAATTTAACATAAATAATATTGAAAAACAAAAAGAAAATTTTTATTAAAGCCATAGGTAAATTACTAAAAATTAATTAAAATGTATAAAAATTTAAAAAATATCACGTGACTTCAAAACGCGCCAGAAATGTTTGTGACGTCGTTATGTTAAAATGTGTGTGCATTTGTTGGTATTTGTTTATATACATACTATCAAAAATAATAAATTTTTAACTTGGTAACCATGGATACAAAGGCCATAGAGAACATAATGACGTCACACGCGTTCGGATTTTTTCGGCGCGTCATCGGAACTGAGTTTAAAAATTAATTTTTATTTAAATATAACTTTTTAATTAGTAAACAAAAAAAATAAATAAAAACAGTTTTGCTATAAAATTTGTATGTGATCTTTTCATTTAAGTAAAAAAAAAAATTCATTTAAAAACCCAATTGGCTGCTTTCTAACGAAAAATTCTTCAATTGCATTTCAGCCGTATAAAACTATTATTTATCCTAATGCATTTATGTTCTTCTTTCTTATTCTTATTCATTTTGAGTTGATCGACTGGTCTAAATCTCTAAATTTAATGGTTCACACATACTGTGTAAATTGTAAACGCTAAATACAGGAGTAGTGATGTTTTGTGAAGTATTAGCTGGCACGAAGCCGATAAAATCGTTTTTATGTTTTTTCATTCAAAAAGCGTACGTCGCTATTGGTTTATAATGTTAATTAATGAAAAACGCTCCGAGGACAGCAATTTTCGGAAATATTAATGTGCCAAATGGATACTTCGCGTATATTGACCGATTTGTAACGAAAATTATTGAGCTTTCAAGTTGCAACACAGTTATCATTTTACTGCGTCCATTGTTAATTTTAAAACAGTTGAATAATGTGATATTGCGAATATGTGTGGATATTTATAATCTATAAAATTATGATTTATTTCCTCACAGAGCGATGAAGCTGTAGTGGCTAGGAAATGTTATCCAGCAATGAGACATCTGGAAGGTGATGTAGTGACGCCTCGAGACTGTGTTTTACTCAAATCGGGTCCTCGAAAAATCGATTTACCGTTCGTTGCGAAAGTAGCAGCTCTTTGGGAAAATCCTGACGATGGTAAGTTAAACGTTTGTTATAGCGAATCTTTTCTTATACAGCGTGTCCACGAAAGTTCTTTACAAATGGAATTTTTTTTTATTAATTATTGGAGAAAAAATTTTTTTCTGTGGAAAAGTTCTGCTTCGTCCAAAACCTCTAAAACACCAAAGAAAATTTTTTGGATTTTGGAAGGAGAATTGTTCTTTGTATGGAGAGAGATGGAGGACATGTTGAATTCTGATTTATAATTCTGAATAAATAATTACTTAGAAGTTAGTTATGTTATAATTTTGAATTAAATTTGATTATGCAACTAATTTTGCGAAAATCTTGAATATCATAAATAATTTTTATTTTTAGTAAAATAAAACTTTTTGATTTCCCTCGTATAACTTTAGGCCGAAAAAAATTTTCTTTGGTGTTTTAGAGGTTTTGGACGAAGCAGATCTTTTCCACAGAAAAAAATTTTTGCTCCAATAATTAATAAAAAAAAATTCCATTTGTAAAGAACTTTCGTGGACACGCTGTATGTTAAGTTAAATTCAAAAAAGATATTTTCTTGCAATAAATTGATAACTTTCTCTTAACAAAATAATAATTTGTTAATGCCATTTGTTTTATAGACCAAAATAAACTAGCAAAGAATAAATAGAGAGATTGCAGATGGCATATGACAACTAAAGTCAAAAGAGAATAAATAGTTATCAGGTTCTCAACAAGCAATTTCCTTCCAGAATAAGATTTCTTTGAATTTATTTTAAACAGATTTTATGTGATTGTTTTGTAATTCACCAATAGCTATTATTTCTTAATCTTCATGGTTTCCGGGCTTGTAGGCCGTGGTCCGGTAGTATTTCTACCTGACGTTTCGTCTACAACAGAGAACACACTGGCACTAGGTATAAAAGAAGGGAGAACACCAGTCACCGACACACTGATCTGTGAGCCGCCAAGGAGGACACTTCGACCGCTGCCACATCGCCTTTGAGAATGTCTACCGCAGTTGTAGACGAAACGTCAGGTAGAAATACTACCGGACCACGGCCTACAAGCCCGGAAACCATGAAGATTTGGAACAATGCCGGCCGTGAAAGCTTGCACACTTGGATATTATTTCTTACACGGTGCTCATTTGTTTTAGGTGAAATGATGATGTCCTTGTTGTGGTATTACCGACCGGAACATACAGAGCAAGGTCGATTACCGAGCGACCAACCGGATGAAGTATTTGCGTCTCGTCATAAAGATACTAACAGCGTTGCTTGCATCGAAGATAAATGTTACGTTCTTACTTATAGTGAATACTGTCGGTAAGTAATGGGTGTTTCTATAATAGTTTAAATTGCAGTTTACAAAAACTGCAATGCATATTTATAATATTTATTTAGCCTGTAATTTATTGAGCTCATTGTACAGTCAAAGCGGTCAGATATCACAGACATTATCTTGGATCTGTACTCGTTCGGCGGCCGAAAATATCCATACGCTGCATGAACCGAAAGTTTGATATCGTAAAATTATAAGTATTGACCATAAAATCTATGTCACTCGATCCCTAGTTTTATATACGCCGTAAATAATATTTTTATTTTATTTGGTCAGACATGCTGTACTCAAAACATTCTGAAAATACTATAAAGATCTTTTTGATTTGATTTAATAATAGCGTAGATCTTTATATAAAATTAATAATAAATAAATAAAACACAACAAAATTTGATTTAATCAAGACGAGTCTAAAATAGGTCTGATCACAACGAAATTATAATTTTGAATTACTTGTTTGTTTCAAAAGCGTAGCTAATAGAAACTGCCAAAACAAAACAATGTTGTGTCGACAATGTAGAGTATTATGTTGACTCGAAAAAACACAACAATACAAATCCGATCCCGTCTGTGTAGATTCTGACAACTGCAACTGTACATGAGTGAAATTTCTATGTTTAATATATAACAGGGCTCGATTAAGAATTCTGGCAAGCATTTATTATAAAATAGCGTAATATTGTAATTATTGTATATCTTCCATACTATAAAGCTAAATTCTGACAGCTTTCTATAGTTAAGGTCAGTATTTGGAAGAAAATTAATTTATACAACAATAAAACAAAAGTTGTTCGACTTCTTTTGTTTATTTGCTAATGGTTGTAACTGTATTTTGGGGAATTTTATTTTGACGTTTATAATGTTGCTGTGAGAGATTGTCACTGAATCGATCTGTCATTATGAAAATGCATCGTAGATATTTTTTTTTTTTTTTTTTTTGGAAGGGGATTGAATGCATTATTTCAAAAGAGGGTTGTTGTGTGTGTTTAAACATGAAACGTCTGTTGAGATTTTGATCTTGTCTTGCAAATCTGATAAACATAAATTGTGCAGTGGAAATGATATTGTGGTACGGAGAAGTTCAGTGATCGACGATGTTGGTTTTTTGCGCTAGAATTTTTAAGATAGCTTCTGCAACAAAACTAGGTCGTATAGCGTTTTGAGAAATTGTGTACAAGAGATGGATTAATTATTGTTCAGGTATCGAAAGAATATGAAAAGATTAGAAGAAGGTATAGAAAACCCGTGTCGTATTGTTCCCGTGCTGGAAGGCTTTTGGAGGGCGCACAGGCAGCCTCCGAGTGAGCAGCCAACATCGCCCGAACTGGTTATGTTTTGCAGACGGGTCTATGATTTTAGACAGAAACGCATTGTCAAGAATCCAGGAGGCTAAATTACAAAAGTAATAACGCTACTGTGTTTTTAGTTTAGTGTTCGATAAATAACAATATATTTTGACAAAAAAAAGTAAAAAATTATATAAAACAAAAGAAAATAATGTATATTTTTATACTAATTCTACATTATGAAAAAGTCTCTTAAGCAAACATTAAAATAATAATGTTTATGTGTATTAATTAAAAAAAGCGAGTAGATTTTGTTCTATATAAAATTTTTATTCATTGCTAATTGTGTTTTAAGAAACTTAGAATTGGAGCGGATTTTTTTTTGTCGAAAATCTTTGAACTTTTATACTTACGTATAAATATTTATGTATAAATAATAATTTAGTTGTGCCGAATTATTATATGTACCTTAAATATATAATAATTTAATTCACAACAAGCCGATGCGAAACTTCTGTTTTTTCTTTTTTAAATTGCAAAAAGAACGGAAACAACAACGTTGACGCACATAAAAAAACAAATGAATGTACGTATACATATTACAAATCTATTTGAAATAAAATGGGAACATAATAATGTATCATAGTTAATAGTGTATAGACCGGATAGAATATTGTTAATATTATTGTATACTAATAAAAAAAAAAAAACAATATATTATATTAATATTTATAAGACATTAAACAAAAAATAAAATATTTGTAATTAGAGTAGAGCATACTCAGTGTAAATGGTCTGCTTTATTCGCTCGCTATAAATGTCTTGAAAATATTTGCGAAATAGTATTTTACGATGCGACTCTTCCTTCCTTTTAATTGATAACATGTTCGTGAACATTTCTGTTGTCGTTTTTTGAAGATAGACAAGTTAGCAGCAAATTTAGGTTAAATTTATTAACTATAAAGCAAATTTTACTCTAATTATTAAGACAATTTAATTTAATGACTATTAATGTAGTGTATTAGTTAATTTCTTTTTTGTACGTTAGTTTTTTTTTTACAGTAACCTTTATTATGTACGTTGATAACAGTACATTATATTCTTTTAATAAAAGGTTGCTATTTAAAATTAGAGGTAAATTCAGTTTGCTACAAGCATTTCTGGATTTTTATAAAAATTTATAATTTCCATCAGACTTCTTTACGGGAAAAATTACTTCTTTGAAGTATTCGTTTAGTTTTAAACTACAAACTAAAATTAACATATTATTGAGAATTATGACCAGAAAGTCTAACTTTTTTTTATCTTAATTTTTATAAAACTGGTGCCACACCACTTATTTATTTGACAAACAATGTGGAAGGTGCACTTTCACGAATTTTCGACTTTTGTTTATTTCTCATCGACTGCCAGTAAAATTGACACCGATATAGAGAAGCGCTTTTGTTTCATTAGTTGTAGGTATGCAACTTTAGTATATTTCAAATATCTGCATGCAAATTTAATATCGGGGACTGGACAGATGGTTAGGTACTTGGTTGTTCAAATAGGATCATCTTTAGGTAGCTTCAAGTTTATTTTCCACAAAATTTTATTATTTATTTACAAGTATATAAAATTCTATATACCATAAATTAATGAATAACAATAATAATTGATTAATATAATTTTTGTTACTAAATATACGAGTTCCTTATATAAATTAGGAATTGTTTACGAACATTGTTTCCGTACATGCATTTTTTAAAAGTATTTTTGAATTTTATGTCTGTTTATTATTTATACCATTTTGAAGAGCTATTTATTTTACTTTTCTGTTTTTTTGTTTTTATTTTTTGATTCAACTATATTTTTCAAAAATGCTTTTGAATCAATTATTCATTAAATGAAAATTGTTAAAACATTCTTATTAGACTTTAAGCACCATTATTCTAGTTTTTTTTAAATGTAGCCAAAGTTATAGTTGTTCCATTTTGCTTTATTTATTTATTTTGTATGTTAATTATTATACTATTATTAATAATATAAGAATATATCTATGTTACATTAATGTTTATTTGTTGTCATGGACGCCGGCAGGGGGGACGTGGTCGATCCTTTCAAAAAACACTGTAGCTAGTAGAAGAAACTGACGGTTTTAGTGAAAGACAGCAAAATATAGTTCGGTTTTGTTTTTTTTTTTTTTATTTGCTGTCCCTAAGTGTTCTGCCGGCGTCCATGTTTGTTGTATGTAATTTTGTGAACTGTGGATTTGTTATTTTTACTTTCGCACATTTTTTTTTTCCAATAAGAATCGATCCAATTTTTTTTTATTATTAAAGCTTGTAATATACTGCAGATCGTAGTAGAATACAGTACAAGGCCCCAGGATGTTAGGGCATTTTTACACAGCATATTTTAAATGTTTTAATGGATTTCGGGACTTTTTGTCAACCTATGCCTTCTTAGGTGCCTTGCTACGCTATCCCTTCTATTTGTCTCAGCTTGTGTCCCTTTGTTCACAAACCTGTATCGGCATTGTATGTGAGTTGTATCTTTCATAATGTCTGTCAACTTTGAATAAATGTGTGAAATGAAAGTGGTTCTTTTTTTGCCCTTTTTCAATTTTTTTGTTTACAGTCTACTCGTTTCCAGAGTCTGACCAAAGGTGATTTTTTCAGCCGAAGTTTCCACTTTCGGGCAAAGTCGTAGAAACATATAAAGCAAGAGAAAATAAGGAAAAAGCTATTTTTAGTTCAAAAGTAGGTATTCGTTTTTAACAATTCACATTTAATTTTAATAATGGGGCTTTGGCGAAACCTTGGGTTTTTTTTGGCTGAACTAAAGCTGATTATTTATTTGGGCTCTAGTGGTTTCGCACCGAAGTGTAATTTTAGAGCACGCACATATACACGAACACTCTTTTTTGATTTTTTTGTGTGTATTTAGAGGTCAAGACATGCTTGAAGAATTTTTGCGAAAAGATACGAGGACTGTACTGAGAAATTCACAATCATATTGCGTAATTGATTCAAATTAAATGCTACTCGCGATATATTCTTAACTGATTTTACGATCGAAAACCAAAACACGTGATATTTCGTTAACTTGCAGACTGCAGTAGTATTGTAGGTACATCATATTTCTTTTGCTTTTATTTCATAAAAAGTGCATTATTTTCTCATTATTTAAAAAAGGTGATTCATTTGATGTAAATAAAATGCATTTGTCAAAAATTAATTAAACTAATCGGTTGAAAATTAAGAAAGAAGTGCGCATTGAACCAGTTTAAATTATTGTTGATGTGGTCGATCCATCTCTATCTTAAAACCTATGGTCTAAGATTAATTGATAGTATTTTCAAATGTAAATTTGACAGAAACCAGAGCTACGCAATCGCTCAATTGAAGCTATTTAATCCTCCTTCATGTATCCGTGATACAAACCAAATAGGAGTATACGCAACGTCAAAGTTATTTGGAATACCAAAGCTAGACGTCAGTACTATTGAATTTGCAACGAGCTACAAGCTTTAATAATTTACGCTTCAAGTACAGAATTTCTTAATATGTATTTTATATATCGTTCAATAATTTATGAAACGAAACGATTTTAAATTCTTTGCGCTGTAATTTCAATAATTTTATTTAAATTTATTTCAATATGGTTGTGTAATCAATGTGCTTGAGAATTTGTGTGATAGATGGAACTATAGTCTACATTTTTTTAGCATATAACACGAGTCCTCTGTGTGACGACGCCTTCGTGCTGCTTCGTGGTTGCCAGAAGGAACGTGATTGGCTGCGAGTTTCTCCGAATGGGTCAATGTCTTAAGCATCTAAAATTGTTGGTGAAGAGGACAGTCATAGTGTGAAATATGATTTAAAACGTTAATTTTTTTGATAAAAATGAATTATAGTTATCGTCATTAAGTGTTTTAGTGTTGTGTCCGTGTATTTAATAACTGTGGTTTTGTCGAATGGACTTTTGACGTGGAAATTAGGCTATAAAGACTGGCAAGGGAGCCATCGGTCGGAAGTTCGTGAGCAAGGGTGTTAGCAAGAAATGTGATAAATCTATGAAGTTCACGAAATATTGGAAAATCATAATTGTCCGATAGAAATGAGTGGACGTCCGAGAACAACGTCCTTCGCCGATGGCAACAAGCAACCTCCAAATCCTCCACTGGGTGGCATGAAATTATGCAGTAAGTGTTTAGTTCAGTTCAGTTCATCCCAACAGAGTTCGCCAGGTCGGCCTCGAGCCTTGGCTCACCAGTTCATAAAGTGACGTCGCGTACTGCGTTGTCCCTTTCCTACAACATGGCTGCTACATAATAATAATATTCATAGGCACGATCTGACGTTTTATTCTCATTTTTTCTGACGGCACGAATCAAACGCCTATCTGCAATGCACGTCCCTAATTTCAGTTACGTTTCCGTTAATTCGCTTCGACGCACCTCCAGTGGGCATAACGTGTAACATCGATCCGCTCTGTTTGTGGGAAACGTAACTACGAGAGTACCTAGTTGCATTTTGCCAACTCCACCTAAATAAATCGCGCGATGATACTTTACTGATATTTGTACATAAATTGACAGCTGTCTGTATTTAAATATTTGATTAGTGAGATAACAAAAATGTCAGACAAAAGAATTGAACGTCATTAGTATAATATGGGTCGAGCGATAATTCTTGTATTGTACAGTCCAGTAGGGAATCTACCTACTGCACAACGTTGCACCTGTATTACGTTTTATAACTACATTATCTTTGTCTAGATGTACTACTATTTAGTGATTACCTCTATACAAATAATCTTGTCGGCCAAGTTGCAATGCTAGACTATCGAAACACTCCATTTAGTCAAGGCTGGGAACTCATTTATTTTTTACATAGATATGGATAACTTTAATTGTACGAAAATTTTATTCCCGATTCAGTACTCAAAAATAAGTATGTTACTTTTATTATTCGTAACTGGTACTGAAAATTAAAATATAATAGCTTATTTGCAATTTTTTATACCTAATTATTATGCATTCATTTACATTAAATTGACGGAAGCTTTAACTTGAAAATGAGTTTATATGTTTTAAAATAGTTATTATAATATGCTAATTTGCTCAACTTGTGAACGTTCTTTGTTTCAGTCCATTTGGTATAAAATTAATCAAATTCGTAACAGAAATCAAGTTACAAATTTGAAATACCTTGATTTTTGTATTATTTAAACTATAAATTTGAGACTTCCCATCTATATTGCTTTCTAGAAAGTGGAAATACTTAGTTGAGTAAAAATTGGATATATTTTATGAAATAACGTTCATAAATAATTCATCAAAAATGTTGTATCAATTGTATTTTAGATTCGTATAAAGTCGTAAATAAATCAACGATTTTGTTGGGTTTTTATGAAGTGGAAATAATTTATTAGCGACAATAGAGAAAACGGGATTGGTTTTCAAGTATATTTTATGAAATTTAAAGAAAATGTCAAAAGCCTAATTCCTAATGGCGACCTAGATAAATATTGTCAATGGCGTTTACGAACTGCAGGAAAGAAAGTAGTGTAAATTCATTTATATAAAGTTATATTTTTCATATTTATATTAACTTAATAAGCTATACTAAACTTTGCTTTTATCACATAAGTAATGATTGCAAAGTTCAGTTTTCAAATATTCGAAATAAATGGTATTTTTTATTTCTTTTTGTTCGGAAAATTAGAATCATAAGGTGAAAACAAACCAGTCGAATTTAGAAAAATATTCTAAGTATTGATACTTTTACTTGAAATGTCCATTTTTAGAGTTCCGTATACCTACTCCGTATGGAGTCCTATTACCCTGCCTACGATGTCCATCTGTCTGTCCGCCCGTCTGTCATAGAGCTCTATCTCACAAACGGTAAGAGGTAGCTAGTTTAAAACAATGACGTTAAGTTGCGTTTTATATAAAACAATATAAAATTGAGAGGACAGTATAGCCTAGTGGTTAGCGTGCTTAGTGCCGCAACCTCTGCACTGGACTGCTGTGGGTTCGAATCCCACCTGCGCTCATGGATGTTTTGTGATGTTATTTAGTTTTAAGATAGTTGTTATTTAGTGTAGTTGAAAGACGCTAATGACCTGAGATGTCGACGCGTCTATAATCTACAATAAATAAAATAATAGAAAATTGAAGTTATAAGCCTTTTAAGATTCGTAGATTCTGCATTGATGTATAAAAATATGATCAGCTTTTTAAAATGAAAATTGTGATATATCTTAAAAAGCGTTGCAATATTTTTCAGTTATTTTAAAATTCAATCAACCCTTCGGTGCTGCAAAAATGAGATTAACTTATCGTCTTCTGCTCGCGAGAAACTTAATAGGTACTCGTGAAAGGTATGACGTCACGAGGATTTCAAAACTTTACGTACATGCATATACATATATTATGTATGTCTATAAATAGATTTCTATTCTAGAGCAGGATTTCTTAACAATTTATTATGACATCAGTGGCGACGCTAGGATTTTTTGTTAGGGTGGGCCAGACTTGGGCATGGTGTTCTGAAGGTGGACAAATAACATTTGTTCCCAAAATTTCAGTGCTCGTCAAAATTTTAACCCACATAGAATGTACAAGAAAATTATTGTTGAAATTTCGAGAGTTAAAAACGTATTTAAAAGATAAACTAGAGATTGGGGATTATTCCAGGGTGGGCCAAGACAGTTTAAGGTGGGCCATGGTACACCCTCTAACGCCGCCACTGTATGACATTTTTCGTGTCTGCTTTGTCTATGGGAAAAAATTATAGAGTAGGTATATTCGGTATCGAACCGAACGTATGCCGGATGATCGAACAGTCGACATATATCTCAGTTTTTTAACCAATTACTCAAACTTGTTAAAATTATTTAAAAATTTGTGATTTTTCTGCTTCCGATTTCTGGGTACTCTGTGTTATTATTAAGTTTATAATAAAACAAAACATTCACAAATTAAGGCAGAAAAAATTTTCAATTTATATTAGCGTTCAAATATAAAAAAATACGTAGAATGTATTTGCCCGACTCTAAAGACGTCCCCAAAAAAAATTTAATTTAGTTTGAAGCTCAGCGGTTTAGTTATTCCAAGTGTACGTACAAAGAAGAAATCTGATAGTTTGAGAACCTCTGGTATGACCGCATAAAGCAACGTTTGTTAGTCGATACGCGCACATATAATTTTCAGTTCAATGGAGAGAATGATTTTCCAGTAAAAAGGTTTTTTTTTCAGTTTTTTTCACCCTACGTAAACTATATACTCGACGGCGCATAATTTTCACCCGGGGCTTTTTGTTACTTTTTCCTAATTACGCATAAAATGCCCACATCTATACACGCTTATATATTTTTAGAAATATTTTTTGTTATTCCAAATAAAATCTTTTTTACTCAACTGCGCGGTTTTTGACGTAGAAATAAACAAAAAAGTCTTAGTAAACATGGGTCCGCAAAGTAACGGTTTCGGAGATATGGAATGTTATTCTTTTTTGAAACATTTTTTTGCAATTGTTTATTACTTATTTATTATATACAAATAAACAAAAGAGCTTCAAGCAAAACCAAAAAATAAAGTTACATAAGATGTTCAAAGTGCCCTCCTTCCATTTCCAAGCAGGCACGAGATCTTTGTCTGAAAGATATTAGAACTCGTTCTAAAACCCCCTCATTGGCTCGGATTTGTTGGCATTTTTGATTAATTCGTAGCTGCAGCTCCTCGAGGCTATTTACAGGAGTACCATGATAGACTAATGTTTTCAAATATCCCCAAAAAAAGAAATCTAGAGGGTTTAAATCAAGCGATCTTGCAGGCCATAAGACAGGTCCGCCCCCTCCATATCTCCGAAACCGTTACTTTGCGGACCCATGTTTACTAAGACTTTTTTGTTTATTTAGTTGCACGAACGAATTGATGATAGAATATATCAACCATTTCGCGGATACATGGAAGCGACCGCCATGTTCTTAGCAAGCACATTTGCCAGTTGTGACTCAAATGGTCTATCAGTCGTGTAGTAAAATTAGAGCAGCTATATGTTCAAGGTCTTAGAAATTGACTGATAAACATTAAAGTGCGGATAGTCGAATAAAACTGCCGGTGTATTTATTATGTATACTGTAGATGATGCACTTCTCTTAAGAAATGTACGTGCGTCTGCAGCTTAACATGAAGCGAAGTTAATTCTGTTTTTTTTCTTTTTAAATATGTATTCCATGTCTCTCAAACTACTGTAAGTACTGTTCATTGAAGTCATGTACTTTGTTATTATTTATAATTTGTATTTGATTATATATTTTGCTTGGCAATCGACGACACGCATAGAGAGCTGCATGCAGGAGATAAAAAATCGATATTTGTGATTCATAATCAGTTTCTTGGCTATTCAAGTATATAAGAAAATAACTGAGAACGCAAAGTCGTATAGCTCTTTTATTCTTCATTAAAAACGGGACAGAAAGAACGCTAATTAGGAATTCATTATTAATTAATACCGGCCGCAAGATTTACTTCACGGTGTTTCAGAATTTTAAAGTTGCGTTATGCAACCGGGGTTTCCCGATGTACCTAAGTGTTGTATAAAATATGTGTTGGTATCGTTAATTCACGTCCCTGGTCCCATAAGTCATGTTAGTTAATCCAATAATAATATTAATTTAAACAAATATGTTTTTACCCGAACTGGCTAAATTGCTGGTCAAAGCAAAGGTCATTCCGTTAAAAAAAAATGTTTTTATTATACAGGTAATAATGAATTGGTTCTAGGCATAAATAACCTTAACTGTTGGTAAACAAATAGTCAAAACTTGTCCAAGAAACCTTATTTAAAAATAATACTATATGTATTTGTAATTATTTCAGGTATAATTAAATCTGAATTCAAACTTTTGCAACCAAAATTATTAATATTAATCTGATCTGTCTTATATGCTATTCGTTATTGATAGGATTTTTGTGTTTTTTGTCAGTTCAATTGAAAACATCCATTCGATTAAAGTATTAACTTATTAGCTCTCACACGTGTTACGGTACATCATGGAATTGCCGTTTCAAACGGCGTAGCAAATCGATTCGATATTTTTTTCGATCATCTTCACATCTGTATTCAATAAAACTTAAATTTTTAACCGACTTCCAAAAAAAGGAGGTGGTTCTCAATTCGGTTGTATTTTTTTTTATGCTTGTTACCTCAGAACTCCGTCATTTATGAACCGATTTGGAAATTTTTTTTTTATTTGAAAGGCTATACTTTCAGATTGGTCCCATAGAAATTTCATCAAAATCGGTTCAGTAGTTCGGCTGATTTTAATAAAAGTTAGTAACGGCGTGTGAATCCTCAAGGTAAATGTCACTTTTTGACACATCAGACAGCGTAAGCAAGTCGGTTTAATAAAAGTGAGTAACGGCGTGTGATTCCTTTAAGGCAAATGTCACTTTTTGACACTAAAAAGTAAAAAATAAAAAACTTTTTAACAAAAAAATAACCTCATTCAAAAAGCCACTAAAAAGAGGAAAATAATGAAATTTTGAGGTCTGCGCCAATTTAATAAAATATGAAGTTGGTTAAAAAGAATATATTAATCACTATACTGTACTTTTTAATCGACTTCATATTTTATTAAATTGGCGCAGACCTCAACATTTCATTATTTTCCTCTTTTTGGTGGCTTTTTGAAGGAGGTTTTTTTTTTGTTAAAAAGTTCTTTGTAAATTCGTTCCCTCATTTTGTTGAAAATTACTTAAACCTTTAATAAAACATTTCTCAACTATTCTTTTCATAAGTCCAGGTTTATCGATGCTTAATTGTTAGACCCAGCATTGATACTGGGATGGTACGAATCTTATACGATGAAAAAATACGATGTGATACATTTTCCTGGACAGACTCCGTTCATCATTTTGGCGTACAGCGCGATAAAAGTTTCCGGGAAAGAGAGGAAATGTATTTTGAAAGGGTCATGAAATTTCAGCGCAAACTAGATTATATTGCAACTACAGTAGAGCATCGATTGTACGAGTTTCTCGTATAATTGATGCAAATTATGTATTTCCGTAGAAATATTACTTCCATTGCCTTAGCCTCCAGTTCCCAGGTTATCTTAAAAGTATCAAAATAACAATTTGAAAATGTGAATTGACACACTAGGTCGAGATAACCCTGCCAGTCGGTGGGCTTAAAAATAAATGCTTGCGATATTACCTACCTGTATTCTGATACGTTTTTATCAGTTCAACCAACAACCTCCAGATAACGTTTGTGCAGAAAGTTATTCTTGTGCTAATAATAATTATTGCAAACAGGAAAAATTGTGATGACCCACGGTTTCTTTCGATTATCTGACGTAAATTGGTCATAACGGATAGTCGAGAGTTTTCTGTAGCTAATACTGCAGTATATGCGCGTATATACCTTCTGTTTCAACTGAACAGAAGGAAGTGCATAAGTTTTACTCCGTTCGTCGATTCTGGTCGACCAGTCTGTTGGCGAAGGAAGTTAAACATGAATATTGAATTACCGTTCGATAAAAAAAACACTCGAAATATAAGTAGGTATACCTACTTCATTGATATTAACTTTCAATTTATATCAATATATAATATTTATTTTTTCTTCTTGTTTTGAAGTTGGAGAAATTATTAAACTATTATTGTCTTTACTTATACATTTTTGATGTGAAACATCTTATGTCGGGCTGTGAACAGCCGCGTGAGGGGAAATATGCAACGAAATGTTCTCCTTCGCTGCTGTTCTCCCCACCACTGAGGCATTGGCTAGCCGTGCACACACAAGGTGTTACAGAGCTGTATATACGTCAGCATATCAAATTAGTTGTGCGTAAAGCTATAAAAATGTTTCACATCTGCCAGGCGTCCCGCGACGGCTCACATTTTGTTATTAACACGAACACTGGTTTCTCCTCTAACAACAAAAATACAACATAAAAAGAAAAGTTTCTTTATTTGTGTAATCTCAGGAACTACTGAATCGATTTGAAGAATTAATTCAGTCATGTTTTTAGTTCTTATCGACTATTATAAGATAAATTATTGCGCTACGATAAAATTCTAGGGTGAGCTGTGAACCCGCAGCAGAAAGCTAATTGTTTTTAGGGTTCTGCACTGGAACCCTATACTAAGCCTACGCCGTCTGTCTGTCCGTCTGCCTGTCTTACATTTAAAAGGCTGTATCTTTTGAACCATAACAGGTAGTCAGTTGAAATTTTCACAGAATATGTGTTATTATGACGGATATCCTAACAAATAATAAAAAAGTAAAAATTAAGGGGGATTCCCATACAAAAAAACTTGTTTTTTCAACGTTTTTTTTTGTTTTTGCTCTTTCCTAAAAACGCTAATACATACAAGCGGTCAAACTTGGTGTGATTATAGTGAAAACTAAACTAAAACAACAAATAATAAAAACCGACCAGGCGACCAAGAGTGAGTCGGACTAAACAGTTTATTATGTTTAACAGTTTTGACATTTACATTAACGGTGGCACATACTCATACAGAAACATTCGCATTTTAAAATTGACATCTTATTTGTCAACCGTTTTAAATGAAACAAACAACCCAAACTTATCTCAACCCCTACCTAAACTCCTTATTTTTATTATTGTACGGAACCCTCGATGCGCGAGTCTAACTCGCACTTGCGACCGGTTTTTTTTTATAGATTTTGTCGGATCGATTTCATCATCACCATCAAGATTATGAAAGTGATATCAGTCATGATGTTGTGCCGACATCATCAGATGACTAAAATGACTGTCCAAGTTTTGCAAAATTTAAATTGTGAATGGCTTACTAATTTTCAGTATTTTTTTAATTATGTATTCATTTCCATTTGCGCTGGCTATACAGTAGTGACATTAAGCTCTTGGTATCTACGCGTAAAATTATGAAAAGAGTTTGTGATTATTTTTACGAAACATCCTGTCACCAGCAACAAGTGGAAACATTTCTATACGTGTGGTTGGAAAAGCTTTTGAGGTCTTCAAATATATTATAAATTAATTAATCCGAATCAGTTTGTAACTTGATTACAAACGTGATTTGGTTTTTAAGTACGCCACTTCGTAGTAATTTGAAATTTCCGTTCATTACATTTGTGTCAGTGTGTATATAAATCAATAGGCTTATATAGAGAAATTACGTTAATTATTGCGTGTTGCATGTTTCATTGACAAATCATGATAATTTAAAAGATTGTCAAAATAATTGAACTGATGAATGGGGCGTAATAATGAATGGATATTAATTAATGAATTTGATACTGCTGATAAAAAATAATCGCTCAGTTGATTTTAGATACTTACTGTATCAAAATATATAATATTGTTTGACCAACTAAAGAACGCCGTTCAAGAGAGAGAGAGAGATTGCTTAGATTATGAACGCTCAATCGACAATCACGCTCTCTTGACGCGGCGTTCTTTCGCTAGTCAAACCATATATTATCAGGGGGTCTTGCCTTATGGGAGAAAACGACCGTCTTATGAGCGCCTTATTATTGAACGATTTTGTCATTTTATGGAACTAAAAACATAAACAAAATAAAGTACTAAGTATTTACAGATAATATCCATTCCTGGCACGTAGTGGCAAAAATGGTAACTAATAAAATGATGCGTCAACAATTTTTTTTATATAAGTAATTATAATAGGCATGGTAATTTTTTCTCGTTCTATAATTCTATAGAAGTTTAAATTAGGGGAAATGTTTCATAAATGCCAGCAAAAGAATACATTATTATCTAAATATTATCCCGCGACTAAAGCGACATACTTATAATAATAATAATAATAATAATAAAGATTCTTTATTTTTATTACTGTACAAGTATAAATAGCGTCATAAAAATGAAAATAAAATTAGCTACATGTTTGCCTGTTGTATTAAGATATGCTTTAGATGTTCTTTAAATTTTTTAGTCTCTTTATGCAGTTTAATATCAGGTTTAATATTGTTGTATATTCGCATCATAGCATTTCTAACACCTTTTTGTATGACACTCAGAGAGGACTTGTCGGTTTTAAAGTTTTCTTTTTTGCGTGTGGGATATTGATGTGAAAAGACGTTATTGGAAAATAACTGTTTGTTGTTATGAACATAAGTAGCGCATTCTAATTTATATAGGTCATAAACCGTTAATATGTTTAATTTTTTAAAATATTCGTGGCAGCTCTCTTTAGAAGTTAGACCTGCTATAATGCGAATACATCTTTTTTGCAATATTAAGATTTTATTTACGTGGGCAGAGTTACCCCAAAAAATAATGCCAAAACTTATAATGGATTGGAAATAGGCATAATATACATGCATTAATGATTTTGTCTCTAGACATTTGGTATGTTTAAGTGTTCTTAGAATATAGATAGCTTTATTTAATTTTGGTACTAAGTACTCGATATGAAATTTCCAATTGATGTGCTTGTCTATGTTGACTCCTAGAAATTTTATGTGGTTTTTGAAATTTACATTTGTGTCCAATAGATATTTATGGATTGAGGGACCTGAAAATATTCTCCAAATTTTATAATTTCGGTTTTAGACTCATTGACCTTAATGCTATTATCCTTGAACCAGATATTTAATTTATTTATACAGTCTTGGACTTTGGGGATAAGCGAGCCTTGATCTTCTGTCTCACATATGACAGAGGTGTCGTCGGCAAATAAAAAAATAGTTTCTTTTACTTCTTTAGGTAAGTCGTTTATAAAAATTAAAAATAATATTGGAGATAGCACGCTACATTTTAATAGAATTGAGATTGTTTTAAGTGTGGGGGATCAGAACCATTCTTATATGTTTTGAATCAACCATAACTCACACATACTTATTTCAAACTTTTGAATTCTGCTAACAGATGCGACGGTCAAATCTGGCCTTCAAAAGGTGGGTCGCTCGTTAGCACAGCCACAATTTATCTGTATTATAAGTCATCTATGATGTTTAGTTGCTTAAATTTTATCGATCGTATTAAACTAGTAGTTGACGCTTTCGCCGCCGTAATCGTCATATTACTTGATTTCAAAGTTTCTTCTATTTATGGTAAGCGGCGAATGCAATGCTTTCGTAATGAGTTTCTATCGTAATTATATATCTGACACATTATAGAAATGAGGGTTCAGATGACTTATCTATCCAAAGTCTAAATCTATTGTTATATATTATTGTGGATAAAGATAAGGTATTTTTATTGAACTTTAATCTATTCCTTACGCCGAACAAAGAAAAACATTGCATTAATATCAGTATTTCTTGAACACACTGTATTTCTCTATGTCTATCGTTTCTTTTAACCTGATTGAAAGTTTTGTTCAAAGTGAAGAATATCTCAGTTACGTTTTTTCTCGCATTTGAAAAAGTCGATATTGCTATATTATCGCATCCGCCGTATCCGCGAGCTCTGAATGTTGATGTAAGACGATCTTAGGAGCTATATAGCCCGTTTAAGAGGTACAGAAAAATTGTAATCTGAACGTTTAGCTCATACATGGCAGGTTCTATTGGTGGGACTGCGTTTTTAGGGTTCCGTGCCTCCGAACGGAACCCTATTACTAATATGAAGTATAAGAAATACCTTGTATTTTTTGATGTCCGTTTTGTGACGTCCTGTGTTTTAACACGACACGTTTTAGCAACGAGTTGCTATCTTCAGGTGCGGTTAAAAATTTTTATTTACACATTGAGTATCCGTAACACGTTATAATAAGCACATGCGTATTATGTAGTGGATTGTGGAGTACTGATTTAAATCAAGTACTCCACAATCCACTACATAATACGCATGTGCTTAATATTATAACGTGTTACGGATATTCAATGTGTAATTTTTAAAAAAATTTAACCACACCTGAAGATAGCAACTCGTTGCTGAAACGCGTCATGTTAAAACACAGGAAGTCACAAGGCGGACATCAAAAAATACAAGGTATTTCTTATACTTCATAATATATTCATATAGTGACTTGGAGACCTATAACATTCTAAAACTGTATCCTATTACTAAGCCTACGATGCCTGTCCGTCCGTTCATCCGTCCGTCCGTTTGTCATAAGGCTTTATCTCACAAACTGTTAAGAGGTATAGCTAGTTGAAATTTTCACAGATTGTGTATTGTGGCATGAATCCTGGCAAATAATAATTAGAGTAAAATAATTTCTTTTTAATATACCTATATGTTTTTAAGGTAATCAAAGTGAATTCAAAATTGTTTCCAAACAAATATAGGTTATGACAAAAAAGTGTGTTTTTGTTCAGTTGTTTCAGTTTCATGTCGGAAAAACATGTTTTTGATATCAAGTTGAAGAAAACTTTTAATCTATTCCGAATGCAAATGTGTATGTACCTACATAATATTATTTTCCAAGTAATGAAACAGACGCTAATGACCTCTGTTGTCGAGCGTCTATAATTCACAATTCATTCATTCCAAGCAATGAATGTTTTTAAAAATAGATAATGTATTTTGTACGTCAACTTTTCACTTTAATCTTTTCCTGTATTTGCCAGAATGGTGGAATATTTGTTTAACCCTGTATATAATACACGGTTTTTCTTTCTTCCATACAAACTCTATTAGAAAATGAATAAAACATTTTCAGCTTCACGGAGAAGAAGCATGATGTTTACTTATGTATTTCTACACCGAACTGAATTGATTTTATACGTCTTTATAGATACATGAAACAGTTCTTTTCCGTTAATTTTGTAAAAAAAAGAACGAAAAATATGCGCTTTGTATCCATTTTGATAAAAGCAAATATATGTCTTATTTTTTTGCGAACGAAATTAAATGATTAATAATTAAAAAAATTTCAACTAGCTACCTTTTATACCGTTTGTGAGATCGGCCTGTGACAGACGGATGGACAGACATCGTAGGCAGGGTAATAGGGTTTCATACGGACGTACGGAACCCTAAAATACAAGTCTACACTATTATAAATTTTGATTTAAAAGCCTACGTAAACAGTTTGTCTCCTTTCATCTCTATATTACTCGCGACATTTATCTTAAGAGTATTCTCTACCAGAAGTTACCCCCTGCACTCTTCATCTTAATTCCTTTCCCCTCGCCTAAAAACGGTTACCGCTCTCCCGACGCTATTTTTAAAGCTAAATGGTTCAGGCAAACGCCAAATGAAGGAACAAGAATCATACTACAGATCCTACAGGCGAATTTTTTGAAAACAAGCTTTGACTATATCTACGTGTGAAAGATTACGTAATTTTTAAGAAGTTGTAATTTTTTCTAGGATTTTTTTTTCAATTTTTCACCTGTAGGATCTGTAGTGTGATTCTTGATCCTACATTTGACGTTTACTCGAACGCTTTAACTAAAGAATAGCGTCGGGAGAGCTGTAACCGCTTTTACGCGACGGGAAAGGATTTGAGATGAAGAGTCAGGGGGTAACTTCCGCTAGAAAATATATACCTATAATTGAAATAAAATTCTCCTAAGCAAAACAAAACTACCTCGAATCGATTAAAATTCGTTTGACCCAGACAAAAGTCGCTTGAATCGAAAAATAAATCGCTTGAACGAAATAAAATTTGTTTGAACCAAAACAACTCGAATAAATATTATATTATAGGCCAATCAGCCGATGTCTGTAAAGCACGGTTTCCACTTCAGTTCACCTGTACGTCATGTGTCTTCTATGTGTGTGTGCGTTTACACCGGTAAAAGTAAACACATGTTCGGTACACAATGTGTATTGCGGAGTGAATAAGGGACAGCGTTAAAATCAATAAACACTAAAACCATTGAAAATACACAGCCACAAGTGACATAGAACGAAGGTGCGCTTGGCAATATATAGTCGAGAATCCGCCACCGGTGTTCTACTGGTGTATACAGAGCCGGGGGGGGGGTGAGGGTGAAACACTATTTAGTGTTGAACTAGGCGGGTACAACTATAAAGACGGGGTATAAACGGCAAAACCTCGAGCGAACTGATAGACGCTAATGACCTCAGTTGCCGAGTGTCTACAATTTACAACTCATTCGAGCGAACTGGGAAATAGACAGTGTATAAGAATGACACCCGAGACGTCACTTGACAACGGTTATTACACGTCGTCTATGGTAAAAACCATCAGAGAGCAGCAGAGAGGGTAACGGTTGTCAAGCAGACAGTCCGTTGCTATAAGTGAAGGCGGTGCTTTGCCGCCAATAGGCTGATGACGTCACTAAGGGTTGTCAAGCAGACAGTTGCTATTAGGGTTACCACATGGCCGGGATTTTCGGGAATGTCCCGGAATTCGTTGGTTTGTCCCGTGTCCCGAAATTTAAGTCTTCTATCCCGGAAATGCATAAGTTCAACGAATTCGTGGTCGCGATCGCAAGAAACGACACTAAGTTACATGCTAAGTAGTATTTATTTAGCACTATCTGCAATTTCTGTACATATTTTATATATTTTTACTTGGTTTTAATTGTATTCTTCGGACTTGCCCTATGTCGGTAAAGACAAATTGGGAACAATAAAATGAATTATTAAAGATTCTCACGAAATTATGCGTGATTTACACACTCAGAAGCGCGTCCCACATCTCACCGTGTACTGGTGTGTGATAAATGAATAAAATTAGATAAGTCTAATGATAAATACAAAAAATAGTAAAATAATAAATTAATAAAATATTTTTTTCACAATAACTTTCCCTCCTGAAATAAATTGCCTATAGGTACCTACCAAAATTTTAACACAAGATTTAATTCAACCATCGCCTTACACTGTAAAAAATGGATGTAAAAATGCTTTGAAAGTTAAGGTAGAATTCGCTCGATATTCTAAGTGATTTTACATTATTATTTATTTTTACACAGAAAACTTCATAAAAACTTGGACTTTTACTGTAAAGTTAAACAAATTTGTGATTTTTACATAAAGTAAATTAAAATTACATAATTTGTGTAATATTCCAATAAAGTGTGTAAAAATTACAAAATAAAATGTATAGTTACATATATAAAATGGATGAATACAAAACAAATTAATGTAAAATTAGTAACCACGCATGCGCAATGTGTTTTTATGGAATATACGCGATGTGCAGGCGATACCTGTTTGCGACGCCTCACGCCATTGTCTCTTTGTGTGCCTATTACCAGATTAATCGCTGGCTACAAATGGACCATCGATAATTTGTGTAATCGGCATTCTCATTTTTTACAGTGTAGAAATGTCTCGAAAATCTTTGTTTTTGATCTGGCAACCCTAGTTGCCATAAGTGAGGGTGGTGCTTTGCCGCCAAAAAGCTGATGACGCCACTGTGTCATTCTAAGAGTAATCGAACTATATAACTGTTGATTGTAGAATGTAGACGCCTGACAACCGAGACTATTATAGGGTACCTACAGGTAGATACAACTAAAGAACAGGTAACTTCAACGATATACCTGCCTGTGATATGTTTAGCGTAGAATATCAGTAACTTTAAAACGTTATTCTATCTCTTTAAAAGGAGAGAGAGGGAGAGGTCATATTAGATCTCTTTAAAATGATTGCTTTGTGACCCGCCGAAAAAAGTTGAACAGGCCTGATTCATGCCAACGTCATCATCCCCTGTTTATTGAAGTTGAGGCTACAGGTGAAAATAAGTTACACCACAAAAGTTTTAATACGGGAGCTTAAAAAAGTATTCTGTACTAATAAAATTCATCGCGTCGGCTTTTATTAAACTTTTTTACAGCACAGAATTAATGTTTCAGCGTGGAAATTTGTAATTTAATTTTGCATCTTTATTTTTTCTAGTTGCGTATATTTTTAATTTTTTTGCCGTATCTGCGCATAATTTAATAAGTTGAATCTTTCTCGACGCTAATGACCACAGTTGTCGAACGTCTATATAATCTACAGTCTTATCTTGAATCTTTATGGCAGTAAGTATACAGTCGTTTCTCTCTAAATGACCACTCGCTTAAAGCCATCGTCTCGCTTGATTACGCATTGAGCTTTCTTAACCAGGGACCTAGAGAAGAAGTTGATTCAGACTTTCTGTGCGACCATAGTATAAAAAAAAATTATTAAAAAAACAAAAAACCCGACTGCGTAAAACTCGAACATAAAAGATGGAAACAAGATCAAATGATAACATGCAGTCGGAGGCATAGTAGTAACAAATTGAACAGAAATACCTCCGATTGCATGTTATCATTTGATCTTGTTTCCATCTTTTATGTTCGATTTTTACGCAGTCGGGTTTTTTGTTTTTTTAATAAATGTTTTATTTCCTTACTTTTAGTTGAATCTATTCATCAATCCTTTTCATTTGATACCCCACACACACAAGGTTTTACCGATTTTTTGCGTACTGACAAAATAGCGTCTAGCGCCCGCCATATTGAATTTTCCGTGACGTCATGTACTCTATTTGAAATGTCAACAAAACCTTTCTTTTGTTTTGATTTTGATACCTATATCAATGTATTTAGAAGAAAAATTACTTTTGCATTCTGACAAAATGGCGTCTAGCGTCCGTGACGTTATATACCCTATGTCACTCTGGGGATTCAGACGAATCTAATGACACCTCATTTTTTAAAATCCGTCAAGCCGTTTAGGCTACAGAGCGTGATAAAGAAATATGCATACATACACTCAAAAAACAATACCCTCCTTCTGGCGCAGTCGGGTAAAAAACAAGACAATCCCACTTCGCGATACGACTCACATACTCAGATTAAGTTTTTTGGAATTATTCCGTTATGGCCAGATGGCTGAATTAATAAAATAACTAGAAAAAATAAATCGCGCATGATTTTTTTTTGTTAATCGTTTCTTTTGTGTTTTATCATCGGAAAAGTGTTTCGCGCTCCGTTAGTTATACTTTCAACATTTATCGTCACAAATTACTACTTCACGGTGTGTGTCTATATGTTATCATCATTATTATTATAGTGTTTTATGTCTACGGAGAACTGTAATTTGGCTAGATGCCACTTAACAGAAGAAAGGAATAGGTTTGTACATCACGTCATTAGGGCTGAGGTTTAGAGATGCCACGAATAATGATTTGGCCGAATAACGAATATATTCGGCCATGCTCTCAGCCGAAGCGCCGAACATTCGGCGAAAAACAGGTTACGATCTGTGTCATTGCGGTGCGTGCGGGGACGACGGGGCGGGCGTAGTTGGTTCATTATTTATTACATTCTTCTGATCGCACGCGTTGTGTTATTATAAAATATAAATTATTAATCCTTATTACTAAAAATTATATTTTAAAAAAACTAAAAAACACGCTTTAATGAACTAAAAAGTAAAAAATAATTAATTTTATTGTAAAAAAGCGTGGAGTAGTATGAAAATATGGTACAAAGCACCCCACGCTTTTTTACAATAAAATTAATTATTTTTTATTTTTTAGTTCATTAAAGCGTGTTTTTTAGTTTTTTTAAAATATAATTTATTTTTATTTTTTTAGTCCTGGAGATCCTGGTCAGGATAATGGGACAAACTTATGGAATTATTGTATTGTAATCGGTCCTTGATATAGACTAGAGCTGAAGCCTTTGAAAATGGTAAAAAGTGAAAAAAAATTATAGTAGGATGAAACCCATTGAGAAAGGAAGAGAATAGAATAGAAATGAAAGGAAAAATAATTTACGGGCGATCTGAGGTCGGGAAGTGGTAGGGGGTGGGTTTTTAAGGGTAAAAAACGGTTTATCTCGATTTCCGGCAAAACTACAAGTCTTATGGAAAAAAGTTTAATTGCAAAGTTGTAGGTAATAAAAAGATCTACAACTTTTGTATCACACTTTTTTCACATAACCTCAAAATTTATGTAAAAAATTCAAATAACCAAGTTTTTGGTTTTTTATTTTTATCTTTTACAAAAAAGATTTTTTTTTCACGAAATTTGGTGAAAACTTACCTTTTTATGTCCCAAACAAATTGTAATTTTTTTGATTTAAAATATTTATTTTTTCACCTTATTTTGACTTAATATCGAAAAAGCACCCTAATTTTCAATCGAAAATTCTCACGTCAAAATATCTGCTTTTTTAAAAAAGTCGGTGGGCTTTTTGTTCGTTGAAATATCTACTTTATGATGGTGTAAAAAAAATGTACATTACTACGGTAAATGTTCTCAGAAAATGCAAAGAAACGAGAAAAAAACTCGTATCCGAAATTTTTTTTTAATCATTATGTACAATTTTGAGGTATTTATTAAAATTTACACTTTAATTACTCGTTTATTTGCATTTTCTGAGAACATTTACCGTAGTAATGTATATTTTTTCTTACACCATCATAAAGTAGATATTTCAACGAACAAAAAGCCCATCGACTTTTTTAAAAAAGCAGATATTTTGACGTGAGAATTTTCGATTGAAAATTAGGGTGCTTTTTCGATATTAAGTCAAAATAAGGTGAAAAAATAAATATTTTAAATCAAAAAAATTACAGTGTGTTTGGGACATAAAAAGGTAAGTTTTCACCAAATTTCGTGAAAAAAAAAATGTTTTTTGTAAAAGATAAATATAAAAAACCAAAAACTTGGTTATTTGAATTTTTTACAAAAGTTTTGAGGTTATGTGAAAAAAGTGTGATACAAAAGTTGTAGATCTTTTTATTACCTACAACTTTGCGATTAAACTTTTTTCCATAGGACTCGTAGTTTTGCCGGAAATCGAGATAAACCGTTTTTTACCCTTAAAAACCCACCCCCTACCACTTCCCGACCTCAAATCGCCCGTAAATTATTTTTCCTTTCATTTTTGTTCTATTCTCTTCCTTTTACAATGGGTTTCATCCTACTATAATTTTTTTTGGTTTCAAAAATTATCGACCCTGGTCTAATAAGTGTGCAAAGTTTCAGTTCAATTTGAAGTTTTTTGCTTTTTTTTTTTTTAGTCCTGGAGATCCTGGTCAGGATAATGGGACAAATTTATGGAATTATTGTATTGTCGTCGGTCCTTGATAAGTGTGCAAAGTTTAAACTAAATCTGACCGTTCAAAGTTGGTCAAAATCAAGTTCAAAGAAGTCGGTTACAAACTGACAAGCCCGCAAACATACAGGTGAAGCTAATATAAGCGTGTTAAAAAGTAAAAATATCTCTGTTTAGTGTTTGTACTTTATAGCCAAAAGCTTTACAAAATGGCACCGCAGTATAATTAATAAAAAATTGCCTATTTGTTATTGAAATAAATACATTTTTGAGTAATATTTGCGTTTTTTTCTTGACTAGGGATTCGGTTTTCGGCCGAATAGTACGCAGTATTTGGCCGAATACCGAATAGTAGCCGAATATTCGTGGCATCTCTACTGAGGATATTTATTTAGATGTATTGATTATTATTAAAATACTAATGCTGGGTTGCAGGAAGAACTGTCAAAAATCAGATTTGACATAATGACCTTTCAGATTGTGATTATATAATTATTTTTTTATTATAGTATATGCAGGAGCAATCTAATGTCTTGAAACTCTTTGTCAAGTAGAACATTAGATTGTACTTACAGAAAAATAAATGATAGATCTACGTAGAAAAATATCGCTTTTCATGCTAAGTTTTATCCAAAGTGTGTAGAAAAATGTAGTTTCGAAGTGAAAATTGTAGAAAAACTATAATGTTAATTTAAAATATGTTGAAGGGCACCTCTTTAGAATGTTGTAGAAATATTTTCTTGTTTTTGTTTGCAGGAAAATGAGGTGTTTTAATTGATGTTTTAAAACGATTTTATTTAATGTCGACGTTTCGATGATTTTATCATCTTAATCATGACCTATAGGACAAATATTTATAAAACATAGCGATAATTAGTTACAAATAAATTTTGAAAAAAGTTGTAACTTTTTCAAAAATTTTTTCAAAATTTATTTGTAACTAATTATCGCTTTGTTTTATAAATATTTGTCCCATAGGTCATGATTAAGATGATAAAATCATCGAAACGTCGACATTAAATAAAAACGTTTTAAGGTGATTGAATAGCAAAAAAAAAATCTATATGCATTTCTGTACATGCCCCGTTATTCACCCGCAGAGGTCTATCTTATAAGCATTTGAATGTATGTGTCGGAGAAAGTACACTGAAGACGAAAACTGATTCGTGAATGATCGGATCATTTAAACTTGATTGATTATAATGACACGACCATCTACGACTGAGTTCTTCATTTCGTGTTAAAGCGTTGCTTTCAAAGATGAAATTCCAGTGGCGTAGGCGTTCTTTACTAATTTGCAAACAATGTACCAGACAATAAGTAATAAGTATTTAATTATATTTTGTATTCAAATTGCTTTATTTTTATAAATTATATTTGAATTTGAAAATACATTTCAAATACTCCGAATTTCTAATATATTTAGAAAAAAATTTGGAGCATACAAGTAATTCAAGAATTACAAGGCGCGATATTCATGTAGGTATACTGTGTGTAAACGGCTTTATCGAACATAGGGAAAATAACACTGAGAAGATTTATAATTTTGTAGTAGGTTATGAGCCATAAGACCTAATATAAATATGTATTGGATTACATAGAAAAAATAGTACAGTGAATTTTTTAAACAACTTTCCGTAGCAACGGTTGACTATTAAGCGTAATTCGTAACCGGCTAAATAAAAAAAGTCATGATGTGTCGTAAAACACCCGACAGAAGCTATGCTTCTTACGCATTGTATATAAAATCGAACTTAACAAAGATATAAATAATACAATTAAAAAGTTATTATTTGATCGCCATTTTGAAATCTGACGCCATTTTATTTTTTTATGTCTTATTAAATTCTCAAATATCAATTTTCAAAAGGATCAGATAATTTTTACAAAGAAGTATATACTTATGACCGCCATTTTGAAATATGACGTCATTTTATTTTTTTGCGTCCTATAAAACTTGCAAATATTAATTTTCAAAAAGATCGGATAATTTTTACAAAATCTGAAGTAATTTTTTTTTGTGTCCTGTAAAACTGTCAAATATCAATTTTCAAAAGGATCGGATAATTTTTACAGAAAAGTACATACGGCCGCCATTTTGAAATCTGACATCATTTTTTTTTTTTGTGTCATATGAAACTTTCAAATACCGATTTTCAAAAGAATCGGATAATTTTTACAAAGAAGTACATATGGCCGCCATTTTGAAATCTCACGTAATTTTATTTTTTTGTGTTCTATGAAACTTTCAAATATCAATTTTCGAAAGGATCGGATAATTTTTACAGAAAAGTACATACGGCCGCCATTTTGAAATCTGACATCATTTTATTTTTTTGTGTCCTATGAAACTTTCAAATACCGATTTTCAAAAGGATCGGATAATTTTTACAAAAAAGTACATATGGCCGCCATTTTGAAATCTGACGTCATTTTATTTTATTGTGTTCTATGAAACTCTCAAATATCAATTTTCAAAAGGATCGGATAATTTTTACAAAAGTACATAATGGCCGCCATTTTGAAATTCGACGCTATTTTATTTTTTTGCATCTTATAAAACTCTCAAATATCAATTTTTAAAAGGATCCGATAATTTCTATGAAAGTACATATGGCCGCCATTTTGAAATCAGACGCCATTTTATTTTTATGTGTCCTATAAAACTCTCAAATATCAATCCGTAAACATTCTGAACCCAACGGCGTCGAAATTATGGCTTCCGTCGCATGTTTCGCTGCAATTTTCGTGACGTTAACTTTCTGAATATAGCGCCTGACTGAAGTGTAAGATGTATCAAAACTAGAAATAATTTAAAACGCGCATAGAATCGCATAAAAAGTTATTCATGTCAAAAAAAATAATGTAAATCGGATCAGTGGTTCTCGAGTTACAAGCGTACAAACGGACCAACAGACAGAGTCAGATTGTTCAGGAGGGTATGAAAAGTCAAAAAATTTTGATCCGATCACTAAATCTCGCCATCCGACCGACGTCAATAAGTTACCAGTCGTTCTAACCCAGCAGGTCATAATAAATTATTAAAATTATAATAAAATCTGTCCAAAAATTGAATGACTATATTAGAATCCAATAAGTGGTTATTGTGATTGAAAATGTTTATTTTTATTTATCACTGCGACCCGACTCACGAGTTCACACTGGAAGTGTGATGTATAATATATTTGTTTCTGTAAAGTATTATGAAACATCGTTCGATTCAAGTCTGCTAACGACATCTATTGACTTTTCAGTATAATACAACCCCTGTGAAAAACTATTTCGAAAATCTCTAATTTCTATGAAAAACCTTAATCAAACTTTGATGGTAATGCTTTCAAAATAAACTAGAAGTGTGTATCATTTTTCCCATATGACTTTGAGCCAGATTGTTGTATAATATTTGATCTAAATATATGCTTTAAAATCAGGTAAAAATGACAAAAATAGCGTAAGTTTAACACAAATTTATGTGTAGAAAAAAATTAATTTCAAAAAAACTGTTCAAATAGCCCTCTTCCTTAGTATTTTTTGCATACATCTGTAAAGAAAAAACTTTAAAATGTCAATTTGACTTCCCGTAATTTGAAATAATACGTCGTGCTGTAAAGAAAATATTGATAAATATCACGTTTTTTGATACAATTTTTTAAACAGATTTTTTTTTTTTTTTAGTTTTTAAGCAATTAGAGCCCTTCTATAAAGCTTAATGTTTAATTGTAGCTAATAAAAACAGTATTAAAATGACTTTTGTGACCACAGTTTGAAATTTGCCGAGATCATTTTTTGCAATCTGCGTGTGCAGTCACCTTAAAACATCAATAAAAACGCCTTTTTCCTGCAAACAAAAACAAGAAAATATTTCTATAATGTTAATTGTTAAATACATGCAGTATACACAGTTCTTTTCAATCGATCATTTAATTATTTTTTTAGCAAGATCGAGATGAAATTCTACAATGCTTTTCTTATGGAGAAATTTGTGTGGCCATCTTCTAAGGTTATTATCAAACCAGATTTTCTAACAATGTTTTTAGCAATATTAACTCACCCCTAAACTCTCTGATTATAAAATATAGTACGGTTTTTACTTCCAGACAATTTTCTCGTAAAAACGCATTGCTTTATAATGATTTTACGTGAAAATTCGGTGACGAATGCATTCGCGACAGGACAATGTTGTCTTTTAAAATTAAAACATCTGGTCAGAATTTGGTCGTCGGCCATTTGGCAGAAGTCAGTCTATTTATTCACACGTCCATCAAAATTAGTCTCCTTATTGTTGGCATAGTGCACTAGTGGTTACATTGTTTTAATGATAAATTTATTATACAGGTGTCTCTCGAATATAATATATACAAGGTACGGTGACCGTGACTGCTGCACATAGGGATTTAGCCCGTAAAATCAAACTTTCGCGATTTCCTGCTTCCCAAATTATTTTAGGAAAAATATCTTCAAATAAAAGTTTTAGAACATAAAATTCTGCATCTAAATCATTAAACAAAATTAATTTTGCATGCTTTGTAACGGCAGAAATTTGATATGAAAATGCCAAAATTAACTCAAAAACAGATAGCGGTAGCCATGAAACTTGAACAAAATGATTAGAAATTATTCTGACAGCTAAAACGTCATCATTTTGTTTAAGTTCCATGGCTATCGCTATCTGTTTTTGAGGTAATTTTGACATTTTCATATCAAATTTCTGCCGTTACAAGACATGCAAAATTCATAAGACCATCCCTTGTTAGAAATCATAGATCCGTCCGACTCGAAACTCGTTTGTGCGCAGAAATGACCCTACTATATCTTCTCTAATATACTCTACAATCGGCACTTTTATAAAGTACACGCGAATAAATGAAAGCCCGCACACTGCGTCGAACAGAACGGAACGCGGATATGCTAGTATTTATTGGTTTGAAATTACTGCCGCTTTAAACTCGATTTATATATTATCCGGTCAGACACGGCGTGGGGACGTAGCGTTTCCGGCAAGACAACAATTTTTACATGCATTTCAAATCCGAGTATTGAAGGAATCCGCTAAGTATAAATATTCGCGTATTTGAAATGCATGTAAAAATGTTTGTCTTGCCGGAAACGTTACGTTCCCGCACCGTGTCTGACCGGATAATATAAATCGACCTTTCATCGTTCAAGTAGATTTTTATCGATGTTCCTTTTTCTGTTAGCGACTTCGTCGTGCGGCACGATTTGAGCATATCGCCGATCGCTAACAGTTTTTTATCGATGGATAGGCATTGTTTGAAATTTAAATTCATAATTCGAACGATCACGAAACTCGGCAAATTTACGCGTTCAGTTGAGGAAAATCGCGTGTGCGTAGTCATTGGAAAACGTTGGTTTGTGAAAGGTATGCGAAAATCGATACGGCATAAACGTTGTTTGCGACAGACGCCGGCCACATTATTCTGTATTCAAACCAGCGCGATTTGGTATTTAAATCAGTTATGTAATGATTAGCCATTTGTTCGGTCGTTTTTTAGGTTGTATGGATACTTTATTTAAATGGAACGTTTTCAATTATTATTTTATACTAGCCTTTACCCGCGTTTTCGCTCGCGTTCATGTCGTTTTTAGGGTTCCGTGTACCTCCGTATGGGACCCTCTTACCCTGACCACGATGTTTGTCTGTCCGGTCCGTCTGTCTGTCGCAAGGCTCTATTTCACAAACGGTAAGAGGTAGCTATAGTTGAAATTATCACAGGTTGTGTGTTGTGGCATGAATCCTGGCAAATAATAATTAGAATTAAATAAATAATCAATTTTAATAAATTAATGTTACACGTTCACGGTGCATTCGTAGTATAGAGCAGAGGTTCCCTAACTGTGTGTCGTCGCGACGCCCTGGGGCGCCGCGGCGCTATCCTAGAAGAGTCGCAAATTCAGAACTTCTGCAGTCCCGATTTGTGAAGTTATGCTGCTCATTAATAATTTGTATTGTTTGTAGTTTTTTTATGTTTTCTAATTATTAGAATTAGAATCTAATCTTTACATAGTATAAAATGAAGTCGCTTTCCACGTCTGTCTGTCTGTTTAACCGCTAACTCCTAAACCACGCAACGGATTTTGATGCGGTTTTCACCATCAATTAGATAATTTTTCACGGAAGGTTTATATATATAGCGAACGAGCGAAGCGAGTGAGTAGTGTATTGCATCCGCGCTTTCTTAGCACCCGGGCCAAGCCGGACAGGGCCGCTAGTAAATAATAATTAAGATTCTTTAGGTATTCTTTTTCTTTGGAGTTTTCTTTGAATAATAAAGTAATTTTATTGTTTGCTAGAACTATACGCAGGTATCTTCTTTTAGAAGGGCGTCGCAAAAAATTGCAACCTGCAAAGGGAGTCGCAGTAAAGAAAAGATTAGGAACCTTCATGGTATAGAGAAATCTCTGCTATGACGGCCCTGTATGCTTGTACTGTATAGCAGACGGCTGGAGTCGTACTCCAGCTGCACTGCACAATGCGCGAGTTAAAACATAATTTGCATGGCTCAGTTGTAAAGCGTTTGACTGAAGATACAAAATCTCTGGTTCGATCCTGGATTTAGGATCGCAGTATTTTTTTTATAACTGACCGTAGCAAAGGCATCTATAGCAGACGCCAGACAGCATTTTAAGTACTACCCATAATAATATGTAAATGCTTGAGCTTTAATTTATCCCTGACATCTAATTGAAATAATTTAATTATTACTTCACTCAGGCCCGTATTCACCGAGCCTAGTTAGTTATTTATTCCGTTGATTTATTCCCCTGGTAACTATCACACGGAATAAATAGTGATAATTCAAATTACCAAACATAGTTAAGTTTACTGCAGGTATAAATCGTAAGAATAGTTATCCTGTTCAATTTCAAGGGTATAAATATTTATCCGTCTAGTTAAATAGGGTGTGCACGAAATGCATAAATTACTTTATGGCCTGGCGACCTTTGCAGGTAAATATTAATTTTATATCTTACAGGTAAAGGTTTTTGTCAGTAAAATATGTCAATATTCACCATTTTACATTTTCGATAGATGCGCCATCGGTCGGATCTTTGGTAAACGTGCTGTGTTTGACAAAATCTGCAAGGCGTATAGTATATAGTAAATTTTTACCTGCAGTTACTATTCTATCGAATGAATTGCTTGGTGAATAGAAAGTTTATTTTATTCCAAGGAATAAATTTATTCTAAGGTTAGTAACTTCTATCTTTAACAGTGTTTGGTGAATACGGGCCTCAATGGCTGTTTAATGTAGGGGATAATTTTCCCGCGGCTTCAATCGCGTTAATGTCGGTTTTGACAGAAATGTTATCTTAACTCAATCGTAGCCGGATCATAAAAAGTAACCCATGCTTGAAATTTTGATACATTGTTGTGATTCAAGCGCTCACAAATCTCTGCGTATTGCAGCCTGCTGAAATTCGGAAAATATGGCTACTTGAGAAATGTTGTTTATTTCGAATCGGTTGTTTGAGTAAATAAATTCAGCTCACATGTTTAGCATAATAGTATATTATATTGATTCTATATGATTATGCGATCCGCAAGAGGCATATTTTGGCAGCGAGCGCGATTCCAAAATTATCGATGACGTTTTAACGTGTTATGGCTGCGACGCAACGTTCATAATTTAACAAGATATTTTGACGACATAGTTTACTTTTTATGTCATTCGTTTTTAGGGTTCCGTACCTCAGAATGAAAAAAACGGAACCCTTATATGAGATCACTTCGTTGTCCATTTGTTTGTACGTCGAATGTAAGACCATTTTTCTCGCAGGAACGACTATACACTAAGAAACGAGAAGGCCGATTACATAGATTATCGATGGTTCATTTGTAGCCAGCGATTAATCTGGTAATAGGCACACAAAGAGACAATGGCGTCGCAAACAGGTATCGCCACATCGCGTAGATTCCATAAAAACACATTGCGCATGCGTGATTACTAATGTTTCATTAATTTGTTTTGTATTCATCCATTTTGTATATGTAACTATACATTTTATTTTGTAATTTTTACACACTTTATTATTTTTACACACTTTATTATTCACAGTAAAAGTCCAAGTTTTTATGAAGTTTTCTGTGTAAAAATAAATAATAATGTAAAATCACTTAGAAAATCGAGCGAATTCTACCTTAACTTTCAAAGTATTTTTACATCTATTTTTTACAGTGTAGAGGTAAAATTAATATCAAATACTAATGGCCGGTTTAACGTACATTTTAATCATGATGTTTTTTTAATCACACTGTTAAATGACGGGTTGCTATAGTAACGAAACGCAGCAACCAATGAACAGGTAGCAATCAAAATTTAACATCGTGTTTAAAAAAACATCGTGATTAAAATGTAGGATAAACCGGCCATAAGGTCTACAACCTCATTTTGTAGTCCTGTAAAAATATATCAATGCATTAAAAAGAGAAAAATGATTAAAAAAATATTTTTTGAGAACTTGTAATATTTCAATTAGCGTTAGGCTACACAACTAGCTAATCCGACACCGCTTTTGTGATGTCCCTGATATATAAGTTAATTTTGAAATTTTAAGAAAATATACAATTTTGTTATATTTGTTTTATATAAGTAGAGTGTTAATTTTAATAAACCAGAAACCTTGTCGAGTGACAAATGAACAACAAATCACATTTTATTTTCGACGAAGAAATTAATTACATTTATTATATACCTACCTATTCTGTTTAATTTTGCTTTATCAATGGTATTCATTAATCTAAGAAATAATTGTGTACGAATGAAATGACAAATCCATTCATAACAAAACACTTTGACATAAATCACCACCCTCCAGCTGTACTCCAAAATCAGCACGTCATTATTCATAAACAGATGAATTATAAATAACTATCGGTCCCGTCCGGCTTCGCCCGGGTGCTAAGAATTTATGATTTATTCTCACCCCCCGCAAGAAATTCTCCCCCTGCGATGCGAAGCCGGGCTGGTGGTGTTTATAATGTTAGTTATAGGATTCTGCCAATACGCTAAAATACTAAAGAATAGCAGAGTTACGTTTTGTTATTATTCCACAGGAATTATCCCCCCTCGCGAGACATTTTTCGAAATAAAATATAGCCTATATCACTCAGAGACAGTGTAACTTCCTATTAGTGAAAGAATTTTTAGAATCGGTTCAGTCGTTCCCCTATAGATACAAACAAACAAGTTTTACCTCTTTATAATATTAGTATAGATAAATAGATACATGCTATAATAGTGGAGAAGTCGAATAAAAGGTTTTAATGAGATATATCGAGTATCAATTTAGCAATCATACTGAAGTTTCTCTTTGTTTTGTAAGACATCTTATAGAAATTCTTAGAAGTTGATGATCGGAGGAAGGAAAATTTTATAAATGCTTTTTGAGCGAGTTCTTATATTTATGTGACATTTTTAGGGTTCCGTACTTCCGTATGAAACCCTGTTACCCTGCCTACGATGTCCGTCCGGCCGTGTGTCCATCTGTCTGTCACAGGGCTGTATCTCACAAGCAGTAAGAGGTGGCTAGTTGAAATTTTCACAGATTGTGTGTTGTTATATTATATAGCTAGAATCCTGGCAAATAATAATTAGAATTAAATAATCAGTTAATTTTAATAAATTAAACGGTTTGTCAAAGTGGTATCATCCGTACGCGATGATTATAAACTATATTATTTATAACTGCCAACCGTGATGTTCGAGCTTACACTGTGCTTTTTAACATGGACAGTTTACAGCCAATTAAATTGTTGTAACTGTACCGAACCCGTGTGACGCGAGTTCTGCTCGCATTTGACGGGTTTTTTTAAATGTTTTTCTGCACGCGCTTGTTTTCTTTACCCAATCTTTGTTCTTATCTAGGAAATTAGGATACATTTTACCTTTGTGACCCTTGGACACAAAAATACCGATAAGAATTTACTTAACAGACGGAAAAGAAAGATATGCAACGTTAGAAAATTTTAAAATACATTAAACAAGCAAAAATAACATTTGTTTTTCTTGTGATACTTTTTGAAAAAAAACAATAGGTTTTAGAGTTCAAACAAATAGATAACAACGGTACATTTTCTAAGAACAAATTTGCCTCCATCAAAACATTTACGAAAAAAATGCTTCAGATAACGTTTCATTCGGGGAAAAATGTAACCAGTTGTGAGTTGAAATCTACTATAGTTCAGTTCGGAAATTGTAGACAGTGACTCATACTTAATTACTAACAAGCTTAATGGAGCGGTAAAGTAATAAAACAATGGTTGGTAAAATGATTTTTTTCCAATATGTTTGGAATCAATTATTTAATTGGCTGCTTTCCAACGAAAATTTTCAATTGCAATTCAGCCGTATAAATCTATTATAATTCATCTTAATGTAAAGCATACTTGGTCTTAGATTTTCCCATGCATAAAAAGTGTGCTGCTTATATTGCATGGTGAAACCGTAAGTATTAGTTACTGCCTATAAAATTTTCGATCTGATGTATAAATGGAATCATATTTTTCTTCCAAGTTGGGCAGGAAATCCTCTTTTTTTGTATACTTAAATTATTATTACAGACAGTTGTATATTTTATATTTTACTGAGGAATAAATAAATTTGAATTTGATTATTATACCTACAGTATGTCTCAAGAGAAAAAAATGTCAAGAGAACAATTTTTTGTTCCTTTGGAATTTTTTCGTAAAATAAAAAAATATTTTTTTTCCTTTTCTAAACTCAATCCAGGAACAGACGAGGGCTTGAGAATAGCCGAGAGTGTAGCAATGCTGTTGTTAACATGGCGTTGCTATGGTTCCTCTATTACAAGTCCCCAGTTCCCGGGTTCTAGCCCGAGAGCTGGTAAAAGTGTCAATTGGATTTTTCAATGTATTATTAAGAAAAAAATGTTTTGAAAATATAAATTGGTGCTAAGCCCAAATAATCTTAGCTGTTGGTGGTCTTCAAAACACAAGTTAACATTTTTTTTAGGTATAAATGAGAATATATATTATATTTTTTTTAAATTTATTTTTTCATTTAAGAATTCGAGTAAATTGTTTCCAAAATTCCGAAAATTCTTTTTTAAATAGTTCCAGATAGTTCCATAATACTTACGTGAAATTTAAAATCTATTTTTGTTTTTACGCAGCCATATTTTATAGCGGTGTTTATTTTGTTTGCATACAAGACACAAATTTTGTTTAAAATACTTAACTATTTTTAGATTCGTTAAATATTTGCTGGTGCATTTGTTTCATTTTTCTTAATTTTGTTTAGTTAACTTTTATATTGTATATGAAAGATGATCTTCGTGTTTTGATAAAATATTATTTAAAGCAGCGGTTCTCAAACGTTTCCACGATATGCCTCCTTGAGAAAATAGGTAACTTTAGAGTGAATGTTTCGTTCGCTTGGAACGTCGCGACGCTCTAAGACGTTGCGACGCCGACGCACAGTTTGAGAGCTACTGATTTAATATGATGTGTGACGTTTTGACCTTTTTTGTAGCCTATACAAATTTGCAGTTTAAACTGTAAATTCAGAAATAATCTTTATTTGTTCTGCGATAATATTTATTAAACAAAGTAATTTGCTTCTCTGTTTTGACGATTTTCCTTAAATAACAAGATTATATGTTGACAATATGTTCGATAAGGTGTCGATATCTTTTGACGAGTTTATGAAATCATTTTGTTGAGATTATTATTGATAAATCTTAAATGTGAATGTCAAGAATATGAACTCTGAAATTGTGTTGTGAGGTTACCGCCCCACTCGGTAGTAACTTATCTTACAATACTTATAGATAAGATATATTTTGGTCTATTATTAGAAAATGTTTGTTTTTTTTTTGCAATTTTTTTCATAATGCATTAAATATTGCGTATTTATTCTAGAAAATTTAGCGATAGGTAGAATCCGATTACTCTATAAGAATGATACCACTACGTCATTGACAAAAAACACCTATTTATCTGGACGCCGCCTACCTGACCCAGTGACGTAATGTGCAAAGGGTTACTGAAAAAAATGAAAAAAAAAAACTAAACAAAAAAAAGTTTTTTTTTTCGTTTTTTTCTCTTTTTAGGTGGCCTTTTGATGTTTGACGCCGATACATTGATGACGTATCGGTACCATTCTAAGAGTAATTGGAGTCTACCTATATTTGAAAAAAATGCGATTTTTGAAAAATTTTGAAATCTTTTAAATATTTTTTCAAATTAATTATGTGTTTACAGAAAGTGACATCCGGATTCAAATAAGCTGAAGAAAACATCAACTATTTTAGTTCAGAAGTTAGTGTTTGAAGTGTTACGAGATTGAAAAAAAAACGCTCATAGCTTCTAAACTGAAACATAAAAACAATTCTTTTGCTTATTGGAATCAGTGCGTCTTTTTCTTTAAGAATGACATGAAAATTTGTGTATTTTTATTGTTGGTGACAGTTTATACTTTATATATTCTGTCTAAAAATCAATAATATGTGTTTTACTGTTGCCTCACTGACACATTGTTATTTGAATTTAACTTATAGGTAAACAAAAAACTAAACTATTGATTTCATCACAACGAAAAATAGAGTGTTCCATAATTTTTCCATTAATTTGACGTTTCTATATATGCTAAAAAGAAGTCGAATAATTTTCGTTTGAGAAAACCTTCGATGGACTTATCCCTCGAAATAAGAGCGAGAGATAGTTATTGCTTGTTCTGCAAGAAAACGAGAGAAAAAATATGTTTGCGCACGCATACCGTGTCCTGCCACCTAGCCAACAGTAATCAGTGGCAACCGATATAGACAGACTATTGCCTAGTTACCGGATCATCTGTGAACACGGTATGCGCGCGCAGTCCAGGCAAAAAAGATAGGTGGATTAGGCTTCCGTTTCCTTAACATGACGAAGTCTAGAGAAATATTTTTCAGTAAACGCAAAAAATTAATATGATGACCCCAGCTGTCGAGCGTCTATAATCTAATACATTCTAGTCTACAGAGAACTTTTCGAATCGAATTCTTGAAAGTGTTGTTTCGTTTTTCAAACATTTATTTTTTTGGGAAAAAACAAGAAAATCCGAACGTGCAGTAAAAAATGATTAGTCTGCCAGTAATTTTGATTTATAATTTAGAAAACTTGGCATCCATTCGGGCGCATAATATTTCAAAGCAGTACTTACGATTATTGATCATATATTAAATTTACTATAAAATAAACGATAAATTATACAAAATATAAATTGTGTATACACATAGGAAGTGTTGTTATTAATTTTATTATCATTTTGATTGAGTATCGGTTGACTGTATCGCAGATAGCGTTGGGCGACTAGACTATAAATCAGGGGTGAACAAACTCTAGTCGAATCATTTATATTTATTTTTAAACAGCGTAATTTCAGTTAAAAATACGAAGTGCAGGTTTTTAAATACATTTGATACTAAATTATTTCAAAATGGAGTTTGTCTGTTGCTTTATTTGCACAAAAAATCATGGGACTTATAACAGCTTTAAATATTTGAGAATATCTGAGATCTCAGATAGTTACGATGTTACACTGTAGACGCTAATGACCCTTGTTGTCGAGCGTCTATAATTCACAATTCAGTTACACTGTAAGAAATGAGAAGGCTGATTACATATAGATTATCGATGGTCCATTTGTAGCTAGCGATTAATCTGGTAATAGGCACACAAAGAGACAATGGCGTCGCAAACAGGTATCGTCTGCACATCGCGTAGATTTCATAAAAACACATTGCGCATGCGTAGTTACTAATTTTATATTAATTTGTTTTGTATTCATCCATTTTATATATTATGTAACTATACATTTTATTTTGTAATTTTTACACATTTTATTGGAATATTACACAAATTATGTAATTTTAATTTATTTTATGTAAAAATCAGAAATTTGTTTAACTTTACAGTAAAAGTCCAAGTTTTTATGAACCTTTCTGTGTAAAAATAAATAATAATGTAAAATCACTTACAAAATCGAGCGAATTCTACCTTAACTTTCAAAGTATTTTTACATTCATTTTTTACAGTGTATTGTTTAATTGTTAATTCGTCTATTACAAACCTTTTTTCCAAATTCTGGTGAGACTTCAGTTGTCGAGCGTCCATAATTTATTATATGTAAACTAAAGAAAATGTCAATTTCAGATTATCAAATTATTACTGAAAATTATAATTTGAAAATTAATCGTCTGTAGAGTACTAGAAAATATAGTAGCATCATTTCTGCGCACAAACGAGTTTCGGGTCGAACGGAGCTATGTTTTCTAAACAATGGGTGGTCCTATGAATATGGTCATTTAGTCGTTCGTCGCCAGAATGAACGCAATCTTTTATTATTTTATTAATCATAGGTCATGAATAAATAGCCATTGACTTAATTTTGTGGCCCGTTGCCAGTAAATGTTATACACCCCGGACGTAAACCATTGACCGGGTGTAGTGGGTGCAGCCACATCGCATTGTTCGTTCGTCTCCGACAGTCGGTTGTTTATGTGTTTTTAATCTTCTCCTACAATTAACCGATTCTATTTATCTTTCACTCCGACACTCTCGACTGCCGTTCGCTTTGCCCTTGTTCTTCATCAATTTCCTACATTAATTACGAAGACGACTTTGTTTTATGTTTAGCTCAATGGCGTCTCGTAAATGTTATTGTTAGGCTCGAGTCTAGGGTTACCATACATAAGCGGAGGGATGTATGTCTAGGGTGCCTGGAATGCCTGATTTTTCAAAAAAATGCCTGTCTAAAATAAAAAACCTGTAGAGCGCGAATTTTAAAATGCCTGTCTGACCAGCGCCGGCCGCACGACTGTCTAGACTCTAGACCATAATGAAATTGTGTCTTTATCTTTATCTTAAAATGCCTGTCAAATGCGGCAAACGCCTGTCAGATGGTAACCCTAGGCTCGACAATATATTGGGCGTGTTTGGCCGAAGTAAGTACTTACTAAACTTAGTAAGCCAGTTAGCATAAAAAAAATAAAATCTTACAGGCTGACTATAGCGGTTTTCGTTATATCTCGTACATAACCTCATAGACTGAATATAATTGACAGTGCAAAGATATCGAGTGCTTGTGTATCTCAACAATGACAGGTCTGTTCCGGTCTCTTTTGTTTACAATAACAATAAGCAAAATGGCGTCTTATATTGAGCCATGCTTACTGAGTTAGCACTTATTTTGTGTCCCAGCCGAAAATTTTGTAAGTATAGTAAGTGACTTACTAAATTTAGTAAGTACTTACTTCGGCCAAACACGCCCAATATGTGGCACTATGAATTTTATTTACTATAAAGATCAATGAGAAGCATTTTCAGAAATGTATTTTTACTTTTTGTTTTAATGCCCACGCTTTTTGAGATTCCGTACCTCAGAACGGAACTCTATTACTGAGCCTACTATGTCTGTCTGCAGTCCGTCCGTCTGTCACAAGACTATCTAACAAACGGTAAGATGTAGCTAAATGTTCACAGATTGTGTATTATTGTGGCATGAATCCTGGGAAATAATAAGTAATCCCTATATTATTAAACGAGTAAATCTTGTATATATGTTTCTATGTATCTATATAAATATTTTCTCGAAAACGGCTCTAACGATTTTGATCAAATTTACCGAAAAGGGGTTTCGGGGGGCAAAAAATCGATTTAGCTAGGTCTCATCCCTGGAAAAATTCGTTTTCTTATCGATTTTATCATTTTAAAAAACAGTTTTTTTAACGTCATAAAACAGTGTCGTATTGTGAGTAGGCTTTGGAAAAAACAAACTATTTTCATTATTTATGTCAAATCTGACAGTCAATCTTTAACTTATTAAAATAATCAGTAATTATTTGAAAAGTAAAAAAATAGCAACAATAAAATCTAAACATAATTATGTAAGTAGTTTTAGATAAAATTTAAATAAATAGGTATGTTATTTTTATATTACCTATATAAAATATGTATAGGTCAGTACGTTAAATGTAGTATGACGTATAATCTTACCTAGACCTTTTTTCTCAAAAACGACTAACGATTCTGATAAAATTTACAGAATGGGGAGCAATTAAAAAAAAGGTGTTTTTTATTTATTATAACTCGCTCAATTAAAGTCAGATTGATTCGAACTCCATTTTTACATAGATTTTATATAATATATCACAAGTGTTAAAATTGTAATTGAACACTAATATAAGAAGTGTCTTGCACAATATGTAAATAATAACAAAACGGCGGCCCGAAGGGCCGCACTTCTGGCGCCGCGGGTCTGTGTAAAAACACATCGATTTTTAAAAACTATGGCGAAGATACATGCAAAAAAGTTTTGCGCAGGTTATAGTCTGACGTTTGTTATTAAAAGAATCGATTTTTGTGAGTTTTTTAGTAGGTACCTATGCAAAAAAAATATTTGAAATTTACTGGAAGTTGTTAAGATGACATCACAGAGAAAAAGTACTTCGATAAAGTTGATATTTGGTATCAATGCTTAAAATTGGATTGTTAAAATGGCAACGGGCGAGCAAAATTTCATCTGATTCGAACATTTTTACAAGATATTCAATCTATGAAAATCGGTTTTTGCGAGTTCTTCAGTCATCAAAACAATAACGGCGGTAGATTTGCAAATGGCGACCTAAATAATATTTACAGGAAAAAATGCTTGATTCAAGTTGATACTTAGTTTTTACGCTTAAAAATACACATAGGTAGTTAAAATATTTAACAGAAACAATTATTTTAAATTATGTTTCAGAAATAAATTCGTTTCGGAATAATATTCTGAGAAAATAATATCTCACAGCATACAAGTGCTATTTTTATTGAACTCATCCGAGCAAAGCTCGGCACCCAGATATTTATAATTAAATAGTCAATTAATTTTAATAAATTAATGTTTTTTATACTGACAAGTGGACGTTTTATAGACGAGAGGAAAGGATTTGAGATGAAGAGTGCGGGGGATAACTTCTGCTATTGAATAATCTTACTTTTGATAAATTGATGTTTATTATTTTACTACAACGCGGTCATCAGTCGACTGGTTCAGTTGGTAGAGCGTTCGCTGAAGATATAAAGGTCCCTGGTTCGATTCCAGGTTTCGGATATCAATATTTTTGTTTTTTTTATTCATCAAATATTCCAATCGCCCGCCACTTTCGTGACAAATTTCACCAAATCACTAGCAGAAATAAAGGTCCCTGGTTCGATTCCAGGTTTCGGATCGCAATATTTTTGTTTTTTTTATTCATCAAATATTCCAATCGCCCGCCACTTTCGCGACAAATTTAACCAAATCACTAACAGAAATAAAGGTCTCTGGTTCGATGCCAGGTTTCGGATCGCAATATTTTTGTTTTTTTTATTCGAAATGTTACAATTACCACAAAACACCAAACCATAACAACGTTTAAAACAGTTTTAATCATCTCCTGATGATGCCAACTTGGTTGGCGAAACGTACGTCGAGAGTGTTTGTTATGGTTTGGTGTTTTGTGGTAATTGTAACATTTCGTATCTTTACACCAAAGGTTCCACCATTTTTTTTTTTTTTTTTTTTTATTGTTTTTTTTATTCATCAAATATTCCAATCGCCCGCCACTTTCGCGACAAATTTCACCAAATCACTAGCAGAAATAAAGGTCCCTGGTTCGATTCCAAGTTTTGGATCGCAATATTTTTTGTTTTTTTTATTCATCAAATATTCTAATCGCCCGCCACTTTCGCGACAAATTTCACCAAATCACTAGCAGAAATTTGTTTGGACGCCCTATGGTCAAGATGTTTAAACATCAAAAAATTATTGAACGAGCGTCGCAGTAAAACGTAATCGCGAATTACACGCAAATTCAACCCATTGCGATAATCAGTCGCTAATTATTAAACATGTGATTGTTTCTCCGTCATACAAATGTGTAATTTGTTCTTTTTGCGTCTTTTTTTAATGTTCGAATGCCATTCGCTCTGATTCTTGACCCCATTCTTTTGCACAGACAAAAATATAAAATCAGCAAATATGTCAAATGTATATCACGGTACTTACCTATTTAAATATTTAGCTTTTTTTTTGTAATCAGTGATGTATGTATTTTTAAATTAGGTCAGCTTTTCATGCTCGCTATTTTTTTAATTGCAGCTTTTGTTTCAATGATACAACGTTGAACGTTACGCGGGATGGGAACTTTTTGTATGTTGGTTTTATTTTTGAAATCCCTACTAATTTACGTGTGACAGAAAAACGTACAGAGCAAAAATTTAAAGACATTCAGAATCTCAATATGATGCAAAAGATATTGTTAGCTTACTTTTTTAAAACTCCTAATTTAAAAAAAAAATGGGTGTATGCTTATGACCACACGACAGAAGTGAAAATTTCTGATTTTTTAATTTTAAAATATATATATATATATATATGTTTTAGTGTCATCTGTTAGCGCACCTATGAACTACAAATAACTTATTACCAACCTACCACAAATACTTTTTCAATTAAATTTTAGTGTCATCTATTAGCGCACCTGTGAACTATAAATAATTTATTACCAACACACTACAAAAACCTTTTCAATTAAGTTTTAATGTCATCTATTAGCGCACTTATGAACTACAAAAAATTTATTACCAGCATAAAACAAATACATTTTCGTGTTTGAGCCGGGTAAACCCGATTCAGCGTCACCGACCCGAAGCGTGACGGTTCACTTTCGTTCACTACTCAGGCAAAGTGCGCCTAAGGAAGTTTTCGCTTCAAAAAATTTTTTTTTATTTGTCTTAACTTTAATGATTACGATGTCCGCACGATCCCTCCCACCTCTTTTCTCCTTAACAGCCTCAAGGTGGGGAATAAAAACGAAAAAAAAATAAATGAAATTATCAAGGTGGTCTGTCTGTTTGCATAGGCCATAGAACATTACTGTCACCGTTTCGCTTGTGATCGCAATCAATTGTTACAGGTGCACTAATTTACTTACCTGTGCAAACATCACGCTTATTTACTATGATCGTGCAATCATTTTACACCTGATGTCGTAGCCAATGAGAACGTGTCGTTCCACGCAGTCAGTCAGTAGCACTACTGCACTGAGCTGCTTTATACATAAGATTTCAGTAAGTCAGACTTAATTGTGTGATTCTTATAAGAATTTGTGACACTCAGTAAATCGATAATGGTTTTATGTCTCACTTTAATTTATGTAATGTTAAATTTGTTGGAAAGTGACAAACATTTATTGCACCTAACATTGACCATACAGAATAGGCGCTATTATGTTTCGTCATATTATTATAGTATTGCCGGTAAAGGAAGAAGTTGCCAGCTTGCACTACATTTGAAGAACTTTGGACCGATGTTTTCCGGACTTTCAACCTGATGGCACCTAAATAGATTAATGAATTTTCGCAAAGCTCTCTTCCATGGTGCGATTTTCTATATATTGCGAAAAATGGTCCATCGAAGTAAATTTGTATTGATTTAATTGTGGTATTAAAATGAATTTTAATATTTTTGCAAAAACAGTAAAATACTATTATTGAAAAAATGGAACAGGAATTGAATTATAGTTTGACCAAACAATAAATTCACATTGGGTTATTCTCGAAATTATAATTTTATTACATTATGCAAGGCTTCATTTTGCTATATTTTTATTTATTGTAAATTATAGACTCGTCGACAACTTAGGTCATTAGCGTCTTGGATACATTAAATAACAATTTACTTAAAACTAAATGACATCACAAAACGTCCGAGCAATTGAGCATGCGCAAAGACACGGCAAATAGAACGTGGACACATGCATAGCATGTACATGTCCATAAGGCAGGCATGCACCCTCCCCTGAATGGCTTTCCCCTCGTCTAAAGTGACACTTTATACTACATCCCCAGATTTCTATATCTGAGATGTCAGCACTTCGGACGAAATTATGGTTTGAATGGTTTTGTAAGCAAAGTAAATTTTTAGGTTAATGAGGTCAGATTTTTGTGTCAACAATGTTGGATCGAGCATTAACATACATTGATATTTGATAAAAACGTTGGTTTTATTTATTTATTTATTGTAGATTATAGACGCGTCGACAACTCAGATCATTAGCGTCTTCAACACAACAAATAATCCATTTGTGTATTAGAATCCGCCAGCCGGCATACACAAACCGACTGGTACGAACTCGGGTCCCTGGGAGCGCTAATTCCCACAAAACATTGGAATGCAAACTACATTCCAATGTTTCCCCTGAGGGAATAAATACGTTGGTTTGAGTCAAGTGAGACATAATGACATTACGGGAGCTGCCATTTTTTTTTCTCGTAGATCCCAATACGACGGCTTCGGATTCGAACACCAGATGTCAGCTACTTTGCTTTTAATTGCAAGTTCTTCGGGCAACCAGAACTCGAAAATGACCAAACCAAAAAAATGTTCTTCAAAATCGGTATTAGCCTTTTTGGCTGTACGCGTATCACAAAGCGAGTGCATACATAGGAGGTACAGTTCTATGCCGAGTTCGCTTTTAAACGATGTCTTTTCACCGCGGATAAACGATATCTGTTTTATCGAAAAATGCAACTGTACCTGTTCTCCGTTTACAATTACGCTCTAAACGACATTATTTGCATATGGTTGGCGTTTTCTCCCGTCGTTCAAACATATTCTGTAATACAAGTTTCCATATTATATTATAGGTACAGGGTGTTCACATTATCTGATTTATTGTGTAGACTCAAAGCGTGTTGATAGAAATTAGGTCAAACGATTATATGACCGATTTGTGGGATTTCCGGTTTCTAATTATTAATTTAGTGGATGCTACCCATAGAGACATAGAGGCATTTACACCGTTTACGCAATAGTGGGGTTATCTAGACGTCGTTTGTTATCTGAGCTGAGCTTTGCGTTTTGTGCCCCATTAGTAATAAATGTATTTTTGTGTTATTAAATTGATAATACGCTTTTTATGCATACATAAATAGTTTTATTTATATAAAATATCATCTTTTTTTGGAGGAAAATCACGAAGTAAATCACAGTGTAATTTAAACGGCTGCCCACACATTTTTTTTTCGGTAAAAAAATGAGAAACTGTTTTCTCCGTTTAAATATTTATTTTCATATTGTGCATTTCTTTGACCTAAATAATAGAATACTTTATACGAAATAAACTCTAGATTTTAGGATCGTGGTGTATTAACGTAGATGAGGCATTGTAAATTATAGACGCTCGACAAATGATGTCATAGTAACCACATAATAAAAAACGGCATCCTAATGGCCGGTTTATCGTACATTTAAATCACGATGTTTTTTTTAATCACACTGTTAAGTGACGGGTTGCTATGGTAACGAAACGAAGCAACCAATGAACACGTAACAATCTAAATTTAACAGCGTGTTAAAAAACATCGTGATTAAAATGTAAGATAGACCGGCCATTATAGTGTCTCAGTTTAAAAAAACAGACATTTTCTCAAATTCTTTGCGCAAAAATAGTAGACTGTATTTCTAGTTGCGTTATGACGTATATTACTGACGTTATGTTAAAACATTATGTTAAACATTATGTTAAAACGAGCGATAGCGAGTCATAATATCATTACGAACGAGATATATATGGTATTCTTTGTCATATACCCACTATAAAATAGTTATTTTTCACATCATTTTCAGTATTTTCAAAAAATGTTGACAGTTCATTTTGTGTAGGCCTAGAGCTGTCAGTATGTGTAATATGGAAACGGCTTGGTTCCCCACACTAGTGTGGGAAAGATATGTCAGTCACTTTACATGCATAAATACAAGCAGTGTTGTTTTTATAGTGCCTCTAATATGGGACGTTAATTGCATTTTTTTTAAATGTAGCATATGATACACCAAATTAATCAGAAAAATAAGCAGAATTCGAATATCTAAAAATCCAAAATGGCGTCCATAAGAAAAACCAAAGTTCATGTCAATATCTCATTATGTAGTGGATATAAAAAAATTAAACCTACGCCACTGAAAAGATCATAAAAAGTTATCAAAAAATGGTTAAAGAAATTTTCAGATATCTTCATAAATAAAAAAGTTATGGCCAGTTTTCAAAAACGCCAATTTTCACTATTTTCTAAATAAATCCATAGTATGTCAAAATTCAATTGTTTTTTCGACGGGACGTTAATGAGCACATAATTCTGCACTACTTTGCCCATTTAACCGACTTTCTATCTCCACTAATAACAAAGTTACCCATGTTAGCCAACGTCAACTTGAATACCCTGTATACGCACATGTAGAAATATCATTATGTACAGAGAGAATATTTTGCCGCATACTTCAACAGTCAATACAAACAGACAGCAACGCTCTCCGCTCCTCTGTCTGTTTATCGCGGATTGCTAAACACACTTAAACTAAACGCGAACATCCTCGACACTGCGTTTTTGTTTTATTAAATATTGTTGTGTCGAGATCGTCTTTTGTTGTCAGAGCACGCGCGCCTTGCATTTGATTTCTTGTCAATTTTTTTTGAAATTAGTATACGCACACACCGTCACGTGTTTTTTTTATCGAGCGTCGATTGTTTAACGCGCATTCATCTGTTTGCCTGCGACTTATGTGCGTTGCAACTCGCGATATGTGTTTTCGTGTTTGTGTGTGATATTTCTCTTTTGTCTAAAAATAACGCGCGGCTCGTGATTGTTTTTTTGTTATAAATAAATGAATGGATGCTGTCCTCGTTGATTCTGTTATCAGAACTTGTGCGCGTGTGTGGTGATAATATCGAAGCAATTAACCTCGGTATACCGCGGTGAAATTTTGTGGTTTTTCGATTAATAGTTTTTTACTGCCAGTTTGAACTAGTGCTGTACATTTTGTGATCGTTGTGGTAATTTTTTTTGTCTCGTCTGGATTAACCTTTTTGTCGTTGCGTAAAACGAGCCTTAGTTGTTGACGTACATTGCGGTAATCATTTTGTAATTCAACAAGATCCACTTATAAATGTGCAATAATTTTATACAGGGTGCTGAATTGTTTTGCGGGTAATAGGGATTTAACCCGTAAAATCAAACTTTTGCGATTTCCTGCTTCCCTAATTATTTTAGGAAAAATATCTTCGAATAAAAGTTAAAATTCTGCATCTAAATCATTAAACAAAATTAATTTTGCATGCGTTGTAACAGCAGAAATTTGATCTGAAAATGTCAAAATTACCTCAAAAACAGATAGCGATAGCCATGGAACTTGAACAAAATGATGACGTTTTGACTGTCAGAATAATTTCTAATCATTTTGTTCAAGTTCCATGGCTATCGCTATCTGTTTTTGAGGTAATTTTGGCATTTTCATATCAAATTTCTGCAAACATCCATGAGCAGAGGTGGAATTCGAACCCACGACAGTGTGATCTAAAGGCCGCCATGCTAACCGTTACACCACACTGTCCTCTTTGAGAATTTTGAAGAAGTCGCAAGTAATAAAGTGACGAAACGTCGTTTATTCATTAATTTATTGATTGTGGAGTTTTTTTCCTCGTTTATAAATTCAACTTACGAATATCAATAATATCCTCAGTCTATTTATTGGTATTTGTGTGTGAAGGAGGTGCATAATTTAATTTACGTCATTGGTAATTGAATATTGTAGCAGCGTAATTATTGCTGTTTATTAAAGTCAGTGGACTCATGAAAATTCCCAGTTTTTTTTATTGTGCTGCACTTTTTTCATTATAACAAATAATAACGGAGAGCTGGCGACGTTTTTTCTCAAGTGTCTACGTAAGGCAAAATAATATAAAAAATACCTACATATACGTGTTCGCCATTTGAGAATCTGTAAGTCTGGCAGCCTTTCTCCCTTGCGTTTTAGGTGACAGGTAGAAATTAGACAGGTAAATATGAATTTTTCATGTATCTAAAATAATAGTGTTACATTATTACATGAAAAATGTGTAATTTCTGCCTGCCACCTAAAACTCAAGAGAGAAAGGCTGCCAGATTTACAGATTCTCGAATGGTGAATACACAGGGATTGTTGAAATTATTTTGCCTTTCGTAAACACTTAAGAAAATCCGTCGCTGCCTCTGAGACTATAAGAAACATCGATAATTATATTTTTAATTAGTGTGTGTGGTCTGTTTAACTTAATAAGTGATTGTACATAAATTTTATGCATGATTCATAAATCATGACTTCATAAGTGTATTCAATCAAGTTATGTTCGAATTGATAGCAGAGCGTTAAAAAATCTTAATAAATCACTTGAGTTATTTAAATATTACCTGATAATATTGAAGTACTGATCTATTTCTTAAGCTGGCCTATCCATTCATGTTTTGGAGCTCATTTAGTCTGCAGTTTTCACTCAATTTTAGATTAGTTAACATGAGTGGAGACAAAAGCGAAATTGATAGTTTTTTTTTTTATATATAACTAAAACGCGCAGCAGCGAGGCTATATGCGTTATTGACAAAAAAATAGATTATGAGAGAGATAGGTTGTCACTGAGCTCTTCAACGTAAACTGCTATATGTGAGAGAATTGATAGTTTTAACTCCCAAACACCACACTGGAGACCCCAACACAAATTGACGACACCATTTGCAAAAATTTATACTTACAGATTTATAAATATGTAATTATTTTTCACCTAACCTTTAAAATAACTACTACAATTTAATATAGATGGTAAAGAAAATTGAGAGAAAACAGCTAGAGATCGAAGCTATTTGGGGTTGATTTTTGGAGTCTTTGAGGGTGAAATATTGAGTCCGAGAGTCATTCAAGTGACATCGAAGATTACAAAAAAATCAGGGAGTAAAATTTCAAACTCGGTTAGTTATTACTAATCACAATAGATGTTGGAATTCATTTTTGGGGTGTATACAAAAGAAAAACTGTTTGGAAGTCTTGCATTAAAATCATCTGTAGATGAAACCCATATCCCGAAGATTTGGTTCACGTTAATGATTTTTTTTTTGAACATAATATCGTTCCTCATCTCACGTATAGAGACGTAACTGCCAAAAATTGAAAAAGTGAGATACGCCACTGGAACAACCGCCCTTAAGCCGTACTTTCTTTTCATGAAGTGGAGTAACTGTGGTGGTGTAAATGGCAGATACGTCTTTACGTGAGATGAGGGTCGAGGGACGATATCTTTAAAATAAAAAAATGTATATTGTTGGACAATCTATACTAATATATTATATAAAGCGGTAAAATTTGTTTGTTTGTACGTACTGGGATAATCACTGGAACTACTGAAACGATTCTAAAAATTCTTTCATTAATAGAAAGCTACACTATCCGTGAGTGATATAGGCTATATTTTTATTTTGATAATTCTCGAGGGGCGGAGGGGGGTAATTCCTGTGCGATAGTAACAAAACGTAACTGCAATTCTTTTATATTTTAGCGTATTAGCGGAACCCTATAACTAATATTATAAACACCACGCAGGAGGAGAATTTCTCGCGCGGGGGGGATAAATCATGAATTCTTAGCACCCGGGCGAAGTCGGACGGGTTCCCTAGTATAATAATATAAATTATTTAAAATTACGGAATTGTGCGCAGAACTGAACAAGTGCCGGAAATGTGTTGTTATGATTTATTATACCTATATTTCTGTTGTTTTTTGTCATGTCAAATTTATGAAAAGATTTGTTATCTCGTGAATACCTAGTAAAAGTCAAATGCTTTTAAAACTTCAATTTCACGAGACGATATATTTCATCTGTTTTTCAATGAATTAGGAACCTAAAATATATTCTCAGTATATATAAAAAACAACGGAATGTCGCGACTCGCGATGCCTTGGGCTTTTTGCCAGTATGTGGTATGCACCATTATAATATGCAGAATTATTTACGATTTTGGAACGAATTTGCAAAAATAAATAATTTTATATTTGATTTTTTCTAAGGAGTAAAAAATAATTAAGTATCTTTTTTATTATACCGTGTGCTGATTTGCTTTGCGAGTAATAGGGATTTAACCCGTAAAATCAAACTCGCGATTTCCTGCTTCCCTAATTATTTTAGGAAAAATATCTTCAAATAAAAGTTTTAGATCATAAAATTCTGCATCTAAATCATTAAATAAAATTAATTTTGCATGCTTTGTAACGACAAACACTTGATATGAAAATGTCAAAATTACCTCAAAAACAGATAGCGGTAGCCATGGAATTATGACGTTTTAGATGTCAGAACAATTTCTTATTATTTTGTTCAAGTTCCATGGCTATCGCTATTTGTTTTTTAGGTAATTTTGACATTTTCATATCAAGTTTTTGCCGTTACAAAGCATGCAAAATTAATTTTGTTTAATGATTTAGATGCAGAATTTTATGTTCTAAAACATTCGAAGATATTTTTCCTAAAATAATTAGGGAAGCAGGAAATCGCGAAAGTTTGATTTTACGGGTTAAATCCCTATTATCCCTAAAGCAAATCAGCACCCGGTATATACGAGTACACTTCATTTTAACTGACTTCAGAAAAAACGAGAAGGTTCTCAATTCGACTCTACGTGAGTATCTATTTTTTTTTAATTGAAAGTTTATAGGAACGAGGTTAATTATTCTAATTTTTTTCTCTATAATCCAGTTTAGCAACTTTTCAAAAGTACACATATCGAAGTTTGAAAAAGTGCATAAAAAAATAATATAATAAATAATGATGTCGACTTAATAACTCGTTTTTAAAATGGCAATTTAAGTTTCGCTTTTCTATATTTGTTTTCAATCTAGTTTATAACATTAAACTAGCATTTAGAAACGAAAAAAAACGTGCATATGTCACTTTAGACAACAATATGACTATTAAAAGTGTTAGACGTTTTTTTTAGTGCAGTGAAACTTGTTTTGAAAGCGTCATGTGCAATGAGTTTATTTTCCTTTCTTTTAGATAGATATGCGTTTGACAAATCGAAAGCTGACGAGACATCTGTCTGTGATTCTGTTTTCTCGCGTACACTACTTGATCCACAAATTTGAAGTTTAGGGTACATTTTATATATCCGGGTTAAACTGACATTGATTAATTAGGTAAAATTCTACAGAATGGACATACGATTTTTGGTAAATCTTTCGACGAATTCTTACGAGTTGTAGAGTTTCTCGCGAGGGGGGGGGTGAAATTGTGTTTTTCTGTGTGGTGAAAAGGAGGTGGTGCAGGGGGAGTTTCCTAAAAAACGTTCACAACGGGCGAGTAAAATATCGTATGTGTCCAATCTGTAGAATATTGTTACAAAACTGTTTTCTGAGTTGGCGGAATAAATATTTATTTACGATAATTAAAAACACACCAAAAGTCAGTTCTGACAATCAACACAAGTAAACAGTTACTATATTTACAAAGATTATTTAATTCTAATTATTTATGTTTGTATATTTATTTTCACTCAGATTTATTTCGCACTATATTCGCTGTTCAACACTGTCACAGTATAATCTACACTGACTGACTGATCTCCGTTGAACTGATTAATATTTAGATCACTGATCCACTTGATTGCACGACTCACCATTGACTACTCGATTCCTGTCGACTCGCTGCTTATATAGGGCGCGCGATGTACGCTCAGTGCGTCCTCGTATTCTCTAGCGTTGTTTAGAATCTTCGCGTAGGCACCAGTGTGTTTAGCAAGCAGACTCCCGTTTCTCAGAATTCTTGCCTGCCGCTTATATACAGGGTGATCCGTAACAATATGTTACCATTGAAATGTATTAGTTTGCATCCCTTGTAATAATTCGTTTGGAGAGAGAGAGAGAGAGAGAGAGATAAAAAGAGAGGGGGAGGGAGAGAGAGAGAGGGAGGGAGAGAGAGAGAGAGAGGGAGGGAGAGAGAGAGAGGTAGGGAGGGGGAGAGAGAGAGATTGATTATATAGACGCTCGAGAATTTCGTTTGTAAATGTGTATTTTTTCGTTGCGAATGTAAATACAGGTATGCCGTGTGATTGCATTTTTTTGCATTTCTTTTAACTCGTGATATTTAAAAGAACGTCATTCCAGATGTATTACAAAAAAAGAGAACACGCAGAGATGAAAGAAAATAAAAACAGAAAACGTGACGTTTAAAAATAGATTTCAAGACCTCCGCGGCTTTATATCTACACATCGTTGTATTTTATTTTTGTACTTATTACTTCTAAACTTGGCATAAAAATTCCACTAAGAAACGAACTCACAAAAATTACTTATTATAGGTAATGCAAACTTATCGATTGTTTTTGAGTCACTAAATTGAAAATGTTTCACAGACTTGTAAGAGATAGTGAACACTCCTCTAAAACGCCTACTCCGAGAGTAATTACTCATTTTTTTTACCTGCTTGATTGTGATCTAAACAACTTTTCAATCATTGCGGCGCGAAGAATTAAAAATCGAAACTACAGTAGCCATGCCTTCACTCTTTTTTTAGATTTTATATTGTTTTTTTATCTGTTTTAAATGGGACGGCCATATTTAGTTTTTAACATCAAAAGCTAAGGTCATCAGCGTCTATTCGGAATCTTACGAGCATTAGTAAAAAATATTGAGAAACCTTCGCTAGAGGCATTGTTATTAATTTTATTGTAATCAAATCATTTTTTTTTAATTGGGGATTAAATTTTAATATTGTTTTTCCGAAAGCATATATAGTTGCGCAAATCGAGAAAGCCGTAAAAATAAACCAGCACGCCCTGGAGAGAAGGGCGAAGCCGTGCTGGAACGTTAAAAATTATCGACGACGTCCAATTTAAACGTTATATTATATTTTATGACGTTATTATTACGTCACATAAAATGTTTAATGCGTTTGGAAATCTTCTCAAAGTTTGTAAGGAAAGTTTAATTGCGTTACTGCGTATCAAAGAGTTTGCGCGCCGAGGTTATTGTGGAGTTCTGGAGAGTGGAGTATACCTAATGATCGTCTAGTTAATTATTTAAAAGTTTGTCGTGACTGTGTGACAGCTCCTTTGTAAATATAACTACTTTGTACATATATTATACTCGTTTGGCGATACCCCGTTACAAGTTTTCTTTAATATAGTAGAGACCCGATTATCCGACTCGGCTAGTCGACAAACGTTTGTTCATCCTCCGCTAATATTATTAATTCCCTTCAAAAGCTGTGATCGAGATTTATTTTTCTTTTGCCTTACTTTCCGTTTTTTTTAAACGACCAAGTGAAAAGAGGAAAAAATAGCTTTTTAAATTGAGCAAAAATTTAAAGCGTTAAAAAGACAAAAACTTAAATTTGCGTTTCTTTCATGCATCTGCCATTTCGGTTGAATGCTTTTTTATTTAAAATTTAAATATAATAAATATTAGTAAAAAACTTTTTAGAGACAAGCTTTTATTTAAATGCACTAAAAAGGAAAAAATAATTTTTAATAATTTAGGTTAATAATTATAAAAGCGTGGTTCGTGACTAATAAACTATCATAGAGTTCACGACCCACGCTTTTATAATTATGAACCTAAATTATTAAAAATTATTTTTTCCTTTTTATTGCATTTATATAAAAGTTTTTTTACTAATATTTATTTTGCTCATTTTAGTCTCAAAATTTTACCTCTCTTTGACACCCGTAGGGGTTGAATTTCGAGAAATCCTTTCTTAGTGGATGTTTACGTCAGAAAAGGAACCAACTGCCCAAATTTCAAGTTTCTAGCTTCAGCGATTTGGCCTGGGTGTTGATTAGTTAAAAAAACCCTGCATCCCCGTTTGAACCCCTTAGGAGTTGAATTTATTTCTAAAAACGATTTATTCATGTATTATCATCGGGAATACATAGGTGTATAAAATTTCAAATCGATCGGATACGTGGAAGTCGTTCAAAATTGACTTGCAAGATTTGACCTAAAGAAACACATAAACCCACAAACAATTAACTAACATAATTGCAAGTTAAATAAAAGCTTGTAAAAAAGTAAACTTTAAAATTGAATTTATCTACTGCAGTAGGTATATTATGAAAGGCAAAAAGCAGGAGGAAAAATTCAACTACCTTGTCGGTGGTGTTTATGTCGGATAATCGGAACTTTGCTATACCTATACTTATTGTCATTGCATAATATTCGTTATAATGTAAGAATATCATTTTACAACGATATAAAAATCACTTAGAACGGTTAACAATATCTTTAAAATTCGAAACTAAACACCGGCGCTTTAACCTCTCTCGTTTACGCTAATGATCTCAGCTGTCGAGCGTTTATAATCTGCAATCTCTCGACTATTCGTGTAAGCGTCGTGTTTTTGTTGATTGGTATATATTTCTAGTTTTATCGATTGCTGTTTTAGAATTTCTACTGCATTCGCCAGCTCCTCAAACAAATCGCGCGCTCTTGCGAAATAAACTTGTAATAAAATATAATATAGGAAACCGCCAGGCGCACAAACAGGTTTCATTTTTTGTTTTTAACCTTGGTACTCCATATCTTTCAACATCGCCAAATAATTGTTGTGCTACAATTTGAATTATTATAATCATAATACGTAACGTACATTTATAAAACAAATGAAGCTATATAAAACAAATGCTAGCATGAATATTTTCTTTTCACAACGCCGCTATTGAATACTCGATTTTCGGTACCTGTTTAGCAAACTGAGTAGTGATGCGCGAATACGAGATGTTTTAGTCGATTGTTCAAACATCTCGATAACTCTCGATGGCTGTCACTTGGACTCGATTGTTGTTGTTTCATACTTCACCGAGACCGAGTCGCATAGTACTGAATCGTACACTGTCGAGAGCCACATAATATACAATCGTTCATCACTCAACAACTGTGGTCGCGTCGATGGTCGATTGTGCAGTAATCGCGTAATACGAATTCAATAGTGAAGAGATCACAGAGAGTAGTGAGTACCGACTGAACAGTGAACAATCAACGAGTCGCGTGAACGTCAGTCGACTAGCATATAACCTTGAATCGCGATTATATGTATTCTCATTCGCTGCTATTGCTATAACCTATGTGACAAATAATCGACTTGAACAATCGAACATTTCGATTGTAAAATCAAACTCCGAGTCGATTGTTATTATGAACGATTACAATTGTTTCGATTGTAAAAACATTTCGTATCGCCCATCACTAAAACTGAGAGTATCATTTTTTTCACTATACAGTGGCGAGATTTCTGACACATGGTTTTAAACTTTGAGATACCTAAAAGCATGTGATCAGAAACCACCGGCGTACATTTCAAATCTCAGAAATTTGAAAATTCGATGTTGGTTCTGAAAGATGTCATTTCAACTTTATGTACGCTAGTGAATAAATTCAGTTCGTCACGTCGCTCACGACGTTTGTGTAGTGAGACACTGCAACAAAAATAGATACAGCTGTAAACTAAAAAATAATATACCTACATTTTTTGTATTTTATCAGTCTTCTAAACCAAATAGGTACCTTGTGTTAATAAAAATGTTCATAGTTTCTTAGCTAATAACGTCTGTTGATGAATTTTTCATAATCACGATGCATTGTTATCATAATGAATGCGTAGTGAGTTATGCGCGGCTGAGGATATTATAGGGTTTTTTTGGAAAATTTTTTGCAGCCAGTTTATTTATTTGAACGAGTTATATTTATATTAAACGTTTCGCCTTTGTAGGCATCATCAGTAATATTCTGAAATGTTATACATATTACATTAAAATGAACAAGTTATAATACAGTATTTGAAAATAAAGATAAATCGTATCATAATTTCACTATAAAATGTAAGTATTTTGAATCTAATTCATTCATTTATCTTTATTTTCAAATACTGTATTATAACTTGTTCATTTTAATGTAATATGTATAACATTTCAGAATATTACTGATGATGCCTAAAAAGGCGAAACGTTTAATATAGATATAACTCGTTCAAATAAATAAATTGGCTGCAAAAATTTTTCCCAAAAAAACCCTATCATAATGAATGTTTATCGGCTGAATATTTTTCCAGGGTAATAAAAAGCGCATATGTCTTTAGACGCGTTCATTAATTATGTACATTAAAAATATTGCTCAACGTTTATTCCGGAAAACGCTAATAAAATTTTGCTTAATTTGTTCTGATGTATTGCGGTGAAAATGTCCTTAATAAAAACGTTATGTAATAATGGTCGTTCTGTATTTGCCAACATCGTAGCCATTGTTGTCTGTATTTTGCAATAAAGGCAATTAGTTTAAATTATGTTCATCGTTGTACCTACAAACAAATAAATAATAATAAATTCATACGCGCTTTAATTAAAAGGTTGGTTTTTTTATGCCACGTGAATAGTTCCGAACGATTCCCATTGTATAACTATCTTTTAAATTATTTAACACCTTGTTTGAAGTTTACTTATTTTAGAAGAACGACTTACAAGCCAAAAAAATTACGATATTTCTTTGCTAAATTTTTGAATGGCAAACGTTTTAACACAAATTGTGCCTTCCTCAGGACCGTTGTTATTTTTTAGAGTCACTTTAAAACTAAATGACATCACAAAATATCCATAAGTGGAGGCGGGATTCGAATCCACGACGGTCTGATCCAGAGGCCGCGACGCTAACCACTGGACCACACTGTCCTCTTAGGCTCATTGAATTTGTTATGGCGCTCGCGATACACATGTTTTAATTTATATAATTGTGATGAAACGTAAATATTGTTATGCTAATTGGATTATAATTTGTTAGCGGATCAAATGTTCTCGGTCAATATTGAATATTTCATCTACTGTTTAATAACACGTCTTGTGTTATAGAGGATGTGACAAAATTAACTAGACGTGATTTTTTAAAAATATTTTATAATTTTACGTAGGTATCTAAAAAATACACTGAAATAATATTATGTTTTGTCACAATTATTGAAAAACTAACGTTTCTCACTCTTGTCGAAAAGTGGGAATAATTAACTCGTAAATCGTAATAAGTTTGAAGCGCGGAGACTGCTGTATGTGACCTCACCTGTCGACCGTCTATAATCTAAAATATGCTATGAATTTATAATTTATTAATACATTACTCAATACTCACTCTCTTCGCTCGTTCGCTCGAATTTATAATTATTTAAAACATTACTCACTCGCTTCGCTCGAATTTATAATTAATTAATACATTTCTCACCCGCTTCGCACGTTCGCTCGACTTTATAATTAATCAATAGTTTTCGCAGCGCACGCCAAATAATGATTTTCATAGGAAAATGTTTGATACCTTGGGTTACATTTATTGTAATTTTCGTAGGGATCTCTAATTTTTTTGAAAATAAAATACAGCCTATGTTACTCGCTGATAATGTAACTTTCTATAGGTAAAAGAATTTTTAAAATCAGCTAAGTAGTTTTTGAGTTTATCCATTACAAACAAACATACAACAAATCAAATCTTTTCTCTTTATAATATTAGTATGACCAGGGGTACAGAACTGGTGACAGTGTCAAAAATAATACAGTGAAAATATATGAATTATTATTAGACTCAGATAACCTTGGAGGTTGGTGTCCTTAAAAGTAGTAATGAACTGATTTAAAAGATATTCGGTCATTATTATATTTTCTTGTAAAGAATCGATAATGAGGATGGACACTGCCAAACTTGACCGCTAGAGACGCCAACTTACCGTGGTCTGTGGGTAGTACAAAGCAGTGTGTACAGAATAAGTTTATTTAAAATAATAAATCATTGGCAATGCCGATGTGCTGTGCTTACCATTGTTCAAATCACAGACGGTTTGTATTTCCGGAACTGAAAAGAAGCAGTTGCATACCTATCAGAAGAGGGTTTGAGAATGGCCGAGCGTGTAGCAATGCTGTTGTTTACATGGCGTTGCTATGGTTCCTCTATTACAAGTCTCCAGTTCCCGGGTTCTAGCTCGAGAGCTGGTAAAAGTGTCAATTGGATTTTCAATTTGTTATTAAAAAAAATAATAATGAATTGAAAATATGAATTGGTGCTAGACCCAAATAACCTTAGCTGTTGGTGGTCTTTAAAACACAATTTTTTTTACGATCAGAAGGAGGGAAAAACTTCATTTCTCGGGAGTTTTTCTATGAAAACCAAAGATAACTTAGGTGGCTATAAACCTGCTGGACGCTGATGACCCTTGTTGTCGAGCGTCTATAATTCACAATAAACCTGCTGGCATCTATATTACGTGTCTCGTGTACCCATCTCATTTGATTGTTTTTTTTGTAACACTGAATTGATCAGTATTATTATGCGTGAGATTAATAGAGAAAATGACTTGTTTTACGGTACACTGTCATTATTATTAATTTTATAGAATATAAATTACTGTTACATATTATTATAACTGCGTTAATGTAATTGTAATTCATGTAATCTTGTTAATTAGAATATGCAGAATGTTGAAAAGCAGGAAAAGAAGTTGCAATTAGAATTAATGTTAATAATACGTAAACGAGATGATTATTATGCAATTATTTGAATCAATAGAAAACTTAACCTGTATAAATTATTTGCACAAAAGGTTAGCTACTTTAATAATAAGAAAGACGTTTGAGTGTGTCCCTATAATATGTAAATAGTACTGTGCAAAGGGCGTCAAAATATCATATCTGTTCGTTCAAAGTTTCCCAAAAATTATAAAATACCTTTGAATGGCCGTAGTTTCTAAACTAAGAGATACAGACGTTTGCTGGGCTCATTGGATTCAGCGTAATTTTTTCTATAGGTAAACCTGAATTTCAAAAATATATTAGAGATTTCGATAATGGCGATTTTTTTAAGGCATAAGGTCTTTAAGCGATTTTTGACGAAAATCGAAATCTCTCAGAACATTTTCAAACTCACTATGCTTGTAGTAAATGACATGCTGATTCCAAGGAGCATAAGCAAACGTTTGTAGCTTTTCTGGTTTAGAAGTTGTGTGCGTTTAAAGTTTTCAAAAAATCACAAAAGAAACCTTTGTTAGTATTTAAGATCTTTGTGTGAAAAAACCCAACACAGTCGGCTTTCTCACACAAAGATGCGTTACAATTGTTACAGAATAAAATTTTTAAACGTAAATGAACGCTATGTTTTATTAAATTAATGTATTTATGGTATTTTCTTTTGCCCACTGCTGTTATCGCGTAATTGTAATAGACCGATGCTAATTGTTAAACATTTACGAGACACGTGGAAGTCGACACTGACCTTTGGAAATTTTCACTTAACGAAGTATAATATATACCATATAAAATGTTGATAAAACTGTTTTACTTAATTTGAACGCCAAATAAAGTCTTGTGTATAATTATAATTTTATTGGGGGCAATAATTCGTAACCGAAGCTATTTTTATTTGTTTTATGTTTTTCATTTAAATTATAATGATTATTTACATTTTTGTTGAATATTATTCTACTTTTTTGAGGATACCAACTGCTATAAGGTTGTCTTGACCTAGTATCAATTCATAAGCCCAGTCTATTATTATTTTTATTACATAATAATAAATACAAGTCCAATTGATACTTTTACCAGTTCGGCTCAGGATAGAACCTGGAAACCGGGGGTTTCCCAGGTTCAAGTATCAAATTATAAAAAAAAATCAATACTGAAAGCATGAATCGGTACTAGGCTCAAAAAACCCTGGCAGAGTTGGTGACATTAAAAGGGGTCTGCACTTCAAGTTGTCGTTAAAAATCTTTAGAGGCGCTGTCGTTGTTATAAATGTAATATGTTTAATTTTTTTAAATATTTTGATTAGTTTGACAACTAGCATATAGATGAACTCCGAACGAACAATAACCAATGCACGTCTGGCGTCACCCCACGCTTACACTTTACCGCATCGACTTTACAGCATCGATTCTTGAAACACAATCAATCACAAAACCTTTGAAAAACACGAACTGAACACGAAATTCAAAACTGACATTTATATCGATGTTAACAAAACGAAACTAGAGTCTTCTCTTAGACAATAGCTACACTTGTTTAGTTATTGATAGCAGCCACAGTTTAAACAGTATCTGTCATTAGTGACTTTTGTATATATATATATATCCATTTGTTGTCTTCCAAGTTAGATATTAAATGCCTCCAAATGCCTTCGTTGAAAAAAATATTTCAAATTTAATCTCCATTCCTACTTTTATTAATTTCAATACATGAACTCAAAAATATTTAATACTATGATATAACTATATAGAATCTTACTGATCACACAAATTGATTGTGCTTTCAATATGAAAGCTGCTATGTTGTGAGAAAGATTAAGTTAAATTTCATACGGTGGCGCCATCTTTTGAAATGGGTGAAGTGCAGGCTTCTTTTAAATAAAATGAAAACATGTACGTATACAACTAAGGCTATATATTTCAGTTTTGCATAAATATGCGACGTATTTCAACGGTGAAAATTTATTTAAATTGTAGTCGCTAATGATCTTCAGTTGTCGAGCGTCTTTAATCGACAGTCTGTCCTCATTTAAATTGTGTTTTTAATAAAGGAATCGTGTCGCAAGTGACCGGATTCATCGCATAACTAATTGCTTCGAAATGCGTTAAAATCGAACATAAAATAATTAACAGTGTGATACTTTTTCGAGTGGTGTTAAAAATGGCACCGAAATCGGGCAAGTCGAACGAATGGACGGAACCATGTCAACAGTGGCGCTATCCGCGCGGCAACGATGTGATCAAACAGACGATATCTAAGTCTAAAACGTCGAGTTCAATAGACTTGAGAAAGTACAATAATTCTGCTGCGGCTGCCGCGCCATGCGGCATTAACAGCTGCAGTGGCGATACGATGCTGCGCGCCATGACCAAGTCTGAAACGGGACTGGCGTCGGAACGCTGCAACCAGCAGCGTCGCTGTAAAGGCGCCACCACTACCAACGCAAAAAATACAATGACAGTTGGCAAACGTTTCATAAAGTTCTGCAGGAAAATTACGCGGTCACTTAGTAAGTTTGAAAATCATTTTTTAGATGACGTACTAATTTTTAAATCGATTAGTAAATAAGTTATCGACAAGTTTTTGACGTGAATAACGTCTAATGTCTCATATTGAGATGACATTTGAGAAATATTGGATGTTACGGAAATAGAAGAAAGTAATTGTCATTTGAAACAAAACACATATATCTATGTTTTAAGGTCCATGTTGACATAAGCCAGATGGCTGTGTGATAGTGTACTAGACTACCGACAGGTTCAAATTCCAAGCCCAAGTTCGAATCCTGAAGGCTTTTAATATTTATTTTTTTATAATGAAAATATATAGGTATTGGATAACAATTTAAAATATAAAAAATTAAAATTACAATTATTGTATTTATTAACTCACATACAAAAATATTGCATAATTTTTTTTTTGTTTATTTTTTTGTTATGTACTTTTTTTTGCTAAATGTCTTATCCTAGGGTGTTTTACGTATAAGTACTAACAGTAGCGAACTTTCCATAAGGCCGACTAGGCCCAGGCATAGGGCGGCCAATCTGCGCCCGCTATCTAGCTGAAGCACGTGCGGCGAGCGCGGCGCGGCGGCTTGCACTGAGAAAACTCGATATGAATCCTTATAACTATCAGAGACAGAAATAACTCAGAAATAAAATATCTCTAGCGGATTGACCCGAACGCAATGCTGATTTTCGTACCAGCCGCCCCTTTCTGCGAAATGTGAAGTTGTACGAATAACTTCACATTTCGCAGAAAGGGGTGGCTGGTACTGACCGGCCTAAACTGCTATTCCACCTTTGGGTATACTAATGGTCAAATAATTTACATTAGCAGCGTTACAACAGATTTGTTAAACGAAAAGATAAAATTGATAAATTGTGTTTTAAAGACCACCAACAGCTAAGGTTATTTGGGCCTAGCACCAATTCATATTTTCAATTCATTATTTTTTTTTAATAATAAAATGAAAATCCAATTGACACTTTTACCAGCTCTCGGGCTAGAACCCGGGAACTGGGGACTTGTAATAGAGGAACCATAGCAACGCCATGTAAACAACGGCATTGCTACACTCTCGGCCATTCTCAAGCCCTTTAAACGAAAAGAAATAAACATAAAAAAATATGCAATATTTTTGTCTGTGAGTGTATTTTACGAACAACATTTGATTTTATAAGATAAATAAAAAAATAAAAGTGGGGATATTAATACAATTATTTGTATTTAACGGTATTAACGTCAACTGTCTGTACCCACAATACAATTTTTGTTGTACTTTTCTATGATTGTATATTTAATCCTTTGTCCAGTATATTTGATTCGTTTTGGAAGTACTTAGGTCGTTTAGGCCATCAGATTTGTATTACGATATGATTCATCCGTTCGTCTGTACACGCAGGTTCTATTTCGAGACCTGACGAAAGTATATCAAGTGGATTTTTATTTTATTATTTTTTAAATTAATACTTTCACCAGTTTTCACATTGGAAGCCCCAGACTGAGGGTTTGTAAAATATGTACCATGCTAATGCAACATAAACAACGGAATCTCAAATTATTCAAGTATTTTTTGTAATCCGTCATTTGGCCGTAAAGTAACTTCAATTTTCTGTGACAGATGTTGGCCAAGATTATTATGTCCTTGAAAGTTTTTAATAGTTTCAGTTGATGTATATTTTATACACATTTAACTCTTTTATAATTTTTTTTGTCAAGGTAGATATTTCTGCAGGCTTTTGTGAAATATAGGTATACTTTCTTCCTATATAATCCAGCAAAGTTCGATAAACTCAGGAGGACAGTGTGGTGTAACGGTTAGCGTAGCAGGCCTTTGAATTTCACTGTCGTGGGTTCGAATCCCACCTCCGCTCTTGGATGTTTTGTGATGTCATGTAGTTTTAAGTTATTCGTTATTTGATTTGATGTAATTAAAAGACGCTAATAACCTAAGTTGTCGACGCGTCTATAATCTACAATAAATAAAATAAAATCGATAAAATCAAATGAATTCGTCACTTCCTTTATCTAAAACTTTAATAAAATCCCGACAGCGTGCTAAAAATATTTTATTGTAATAATTTACGAGATAATTTATTGATTTAAAATTTTGACAGCTCTTTAATAAATTAAAATACATATGTAAATTAGCTAGGAATATTAAGAGCAGTGTGGTTTTAAACAAAAATAACACAATAGTTTAGACACTTCTTACCACTTAGTATGTGCTGAAGATGAGAGCTTAGCTCTTGAAATGTACATTCACGAATAAAATTATTGCGGTAAGAAGTGTAACTATTGTGTTATTTTTGTAAATTAACTGTATACTTTTGTACTCCAGTGATTAGTGAATTTTTATTTTAATCAAGCGATTGTGTTTTTATATGTGCATCATTAATAAAATCAATAGGTGATCTAATTTATCATTTATGGGCTACAGTTGACCAGTTAATAATCGTTTAATTATTATTATCACTAATGACTTGTTGTCACGTGACACAACACCGATTTTTTTTTATTTTTCACTCATTCGGTTGACACGAGCGAATCGGTCACGAAATATACACATTTGACAGCATTAAGCAATATTACAATTTGACGGGAGGCGAAAACTAACGAAAGAAAAAGTATATTGTTTTGTTTATCAATCATTTCTTTCCTACATGTCAAACGAATTAACATGTCTTTGTTCTAAATAAATGTATGCTTTTACTATTTGCGGACAAATATTATACACTAGACCAGAGGTTCCCTAAATGGGCGTCGCGGCGCTATCCTAGGTGAGTCGCGAGACGATACGCATAGGTCAAATCGAAGTACA